>CM068870.1:5885000-8655000 GCA_035149815.1 Branchiostoma lanceolatum
TTAAATTCTTTCTTTGGTCAGATGAATTTGAAATAGAACCAAATAAGAAAATCAATGATTATGTGTTTTGTGGAACGTGGTTGCCTTCTCTGAATTGGTGATCATTCATTTGTTGCTGTCCCATGTCCTTCTTAGAACCTACATCCCCGGACTTCATGGGACAAGAGTGCAAGGGAGCATTTACCTGTGAATGGCAACAAGATTCAGAAGTCCCAGCCTGTTTTTGTGACGATGACTGCAGCTTTTTCGGTGACTGCTGTGAAGATGTCGAGTAAGTAATTATAAGCGTCTTATTTGAAAGCACGACATTTCTTATGAACAGGAAATATGTTGATAACAAAACTTCAAGTCTGCATGGCAAAGCACTATAATTTGTACTGCTTCTCACAACGGAAGTTGTACTGACGAGCTTGACCACGAAGGCCGTATTCACATGACGTCATTGGTGGGTTCTTTGGTGTCAGCGGCATAACTCAATAGATCGGGGGTTGATCTGCATTAGAATCCATGAAAAATTGAGATTTTTGGTGTGTGTGTATCTGTGTGTGTGTGTGTGTGTGTGTGTGTGTGTGTGTGTGTGTGTGTGTGTGTGTGTGTGTTTCCAGACTTTTAAATTTGTAGTCAGCATAATTCAAGAACTTCTGGATGGATAGTTGTTGGGAAGATAAAGTTCAAGATTGATTTTGAGCCCCCTGGTATGTGACCTTGGTACTGCAGCAGAACTTCCTGTTTGCATCTTTTGACCTGGACGCGTTATGGTCTTGATTTTTGTGTGGTTTCTGATATAAAGAAGAAGTGGTGTAGGTTTGGGCTCCCTATCAGCTTGTTCTGGAACTGCAGGGACAAGAGAATAACTGTTTGGTAGTGCAGAAAAAATGTGTGGTAGTGCAGAAGTACATGTATGTCTGCACTGTTGCAGTCTAATTTCCTTTAATCATGTGATTTATTTCGACTTCATTACACCAACCACAGAGTAGACAGCTCGGGTCAACAGCCACCCGACTACCACCAGCTACAGTGGGAGTGTGTGCCTGGCTATGTCGACTGGCCGTCCTATTGGGTGGTTGCTGACTGCCCTGCCGAATGGACGGATGACGTCACAAGGGATCAGTGTTTGAAACAAGTGGATCCCTTTAGCCTCGGTGACACGGTTTACAGGTTACCTGTAGCTGTGGTAGACGATGGCCCTCACAATATCACCTACAGAAACATGTTTTGTGCTCTTTGCAACAATGTGACAATGTCAGAAGCATCTATTTGGATGCCCAAACCTGTGTGTTCTGGACAGCTTATTCCTTCTGCACAAACCTCTGTAGGTGCACAAGAGAACATCAACATTCTCCGTACTCTTAGTTTTGAAGAAGTGGAGGGTTGCTTTGGTGCAAACAAACTAGAATTCCAGATTCCCATTGCGAGACATTGTCTTTCCCCCGAGGCGATTGTTTCAAATGCAAATTGTGACGTGGCTGCCTGCATGTCCTACAGCTATCCTGTTTCCAGTAGATACAAGACCTACAGAAACATACACTGTGCTCTCTGTGACGGACTTTCCCTTACGGCAACCACTAATCTGAAGTGTGGTAATGCTCCTGGTAGGGTAACGGTGGGGCCTGATGTAGATCCCGAATTAATGTCACTAACTCGTCTATTCAACTTTGATGTTGACGAGAGCGGTGAAAACAGTCCCAGTCAGTGTCCCTCCGACACTGTATACGACCCGTTTGTAGAAACGTGTCGGCGTTTCTCGTCCGCTAGCAGCAGTCATGGCTCATCAAACAAAACTATCCTCTTTCAAAACTGCAGCGAACCCGCTGTGACGTTCACAGCTGATGAGTTCCATGTCCTTCCCAATGGTAGTGTCCACCTGCTGAGTTCTAACGTGTCCTGTCCAGCTGAGCAGGTGGCCATTCTGAACACAACAGCATCGATCTGTGGGGAGTGCATTCTGCAGCATTTCTCGAACAACACGCAACCAACCAACAGTCGGGACCCTGCCCAGGGTTGGTTAACCCTGGGGCTTGTGATAGTGTCTGCCGTAGCCGTGGCCGGTTTCGTAGTCCACACTGTCTGGTCTGGTCAGTGGGAAAAAGTCCCGGAAAAACTGAAGGTCCAGATGATGGTATGCATGGTACTTGCTGAAGTCATGTTTGTGGTGCGTCTGTATGTCCCTCCCGGAACGGCCTGTGCAGCGTATGCAATACTGCTGCACTATCTTTTCCTGGCAGCCTTCACATCCATGAACGCACTAGCTGTGGATCTCTTTCTTACGTTTCGGGATGACTTTGAAAGAGCGGCAACGTACAAGTACTTCTTGTATACCTGGCTGATGCCGGTACCTGTAGTCGTAACGGCAGTGATTGTGGAATTCGGCAGTTCTGTCAGGGTGGGGTACGGGGAGAACTGTTGGATTGGCAATCCGATCGGCAGTCTGGTGGCTTTTGGAGTTCCTGTCCTCTGTGCCCTTCTGGTCAATACTGTCTTGACCACTTTTGTCTTGCTGACCATACGGAAGTCATTTCAGATAGCAGATGCTGCTAAGTCGCGCTCAAACATCAGCAAGGCCTGGGTCTACCTGCGTATCTCCTTTCTGACTGGGTTCACCTGGATTCTCGGCTTCATCTACCCTTACGTCAACAGCAGAGTTCTTGACTACATCTTCATTGTGCTGAATGCTTCTCAAGGCCTTCTGCTGACAGTGGCGCTGACAATGACGTCGAAGGTGGTGCAGAAATGGAAGTCTGCGATCAGGGCACGCTTTGCTTTGGCTGAACCCCATCAGAACAATGGAGCAACTGCCACTGCCAACAAGCGACAGTCTACAACAGGTGGAACTGAGGCAACGGCAGGTGGAACCGCTACAGACATACCCATGTCGACATTGGCCGATGTTGAGGAGAACAGGGCACGCCTTCATCTGGCTGAAGTTCATCAGGATAATGAAGAAACCGCCACTCCCAGCGACCGGCGGACCACCACAGCCGGGACTGAAGCAATGGCAGGTGAGGCCGGCTCTGCTGCAGAGATAGCCGCGACAACTTCGGCCAATCTGAACACTGGTGGAGATGAAAAGGAGACTCGCCTCTAGTCGCACCACTTACCGGCGATAACAGCAACACAAACAAACAAACAACAGGTTGTTCTATTCTTGAAGATTCGTGCACCGGTAAATTGTGCTTGCGAATCACATCGATTCGTGCATGACGAGCTCAACACGCAAAACACTTCAAATACTATGAAAGCTTTCAAAGTCTGCGCTGCTTATCCCTCCTCTGAAAAGGGGCTTACTTTTGCTTGAATCAGTACTGCTGTTGTCATTACAAACTTTTCTGTCTTCAAATAGCAGCGCAGAATGCGCACTGGGCTACCTTTCGAGGGAAATCTCACTTAAGGGCTCGTTAATAGGTTTTTGTCGCAAAAATCAACCTTTATAGAATTTATAAAAAGCTCTGAATGATACACCACTGAATGTAGAGCAATCTAGTAAAACCCCCTCGGTGCCCCTTGACGACTCACTCTGACAAATACCACTATTAATGAGCCACGCGGTGACACGAGACTCGATACAATGCTGCCCTTAAACAACAGAGCTGTATGACATGCAACGGCAGTCAACACTTGTGCAAACATATCTAATTATGCGTCAGAACCGAATATCTACTTTCATAAAATGAAGTCATTCTTTTGCGCAGTACAATGCTCCCGATGACTCACAGCATACATCCAAACCCTCTATTGCCCTCCGATGTTTATGTTATGGATGTTTATATAATATAACACTGATCAAAATTCACTAAATTGGACCTCATACCATCCACTGTGTCGAAGAAGTCCATTATTGTTCACCAGAAGTCCCAGCATGTACCATATGTAGAAAATACCCATAAAACCCGCTTGATGTAGCAGGACTGTTGGGAGATGCAAAGTTATCAAACTTGATGTTCTGTACATGTGAGGAAGATGCTTACGTCTGTTAATGCATGTACCGAAGATGTGCAAGGAATTAATGTACGTTCCTATTCTTGATGAAATATGACTCATTTCATTTATACAAACAACTGTATGTGATATGGTACAAATACATGTATCATCAAGGATATTTTCATGGTGTGCAAATTGCATTAGCTGCAATATAAGATACTCCAAAGGGTCTCCATTTTCTGACGCTAGTTTTTAACAGAAGGTCGTTATTGTAAGGTGTTGATTTTGCTTGGATGACAAACTGTTACAGATATAGACCTTTGCGAACACGACAAATCGACCTTAACGTATGAAAGATGATGATGATGATATTAATTGTTCATTGTGTGATTATTAACAAATTTCTGTATACTACAAACCGTTGTAATAGGGAGACCACCATGTAGCCAGAACTCAATAGTGGTCGTATATTATGGATTACCTACTGTCAAGCAGTCTGAAACATCTGACTGTTTCAAAAATCATATCCAGTTGCTTGAGCAACTGTTTTTGGCGTGTCGAGCAAGAAGTTTGGAAAACTTTAGAGACAGAGCTCGATCGCACAACGGAAAAGTCACCTTGTGTAAAATCACAGACATTTTTGTTTTTAATAGATAGATGATCATTTTCTTCATACGTGCTTTTAGTACACTATATGGCCAGGGTTCTGAATGGGCTTAAATTGTACATTGTTTATCTCGGAATAACTGTTTTATACGCCTTATATATTTCCTGACAATAGCAATCATGCAGACTGGTTTAACATTGATATGGTCGTTATATTTACCGTACGAATATATCACATGTACATAAAACGGAATCAAGTTTTAAAGTTTAAACCATAACATTTTTCGCTTTTGTTAAGTCTCACTGGCGCATTGTGCATGACGAATAAAAAGTTCTTCGAAGAACCAAGTTATGATACAATTTGGTTTGCTGTAGTTACCTTCGACGAGAAGGTTACGTTTTGCTCAGCGTCCGTGTGTGTGTGTGTCACGTCCATCTGTGAACAGTAGAACTCGAGAATTCCTGGATGGATTGCCTTCATTCTTGGTATGTGGGTAGGTCTTCTTGAGACCTAAAAATGATTAGATTTTGCCCCCCCCCCTAGCGGCTTGCTATGGTACTGCAGCGGAACTTCCAGGTTTGATATCTCGAGTTCTGGACATGCTATGGTTATGATTCTTGAGTGGTAGATAGCTATTGGGAGGGAGAGTATGTTGTGTAGGTTGGGCCACCTAGCGGCTTTTTGGAACTGCAGAAGCCGATTTGGTTTCAAACTTTGAAAGGGAATAACTCATGAAGAATAGATAGCTTGAGTGATGATTAACAAGATCAGTAGCTTCTTTGCATAATTAATATGGAAAGTTTTTAAATCCGCTGCATTCCATTATAGGACTCTTAAACACGTCACATATGTAACTGAGATAGAGAGGAATATCGACAGATATAAATCATGCAAATGAATATCTAATTTGCATAATTAATGACAAAATACTCCATAATGGTAGATGATGGGAATTTCATTCTTGCAGCCTTTGGAAGTTAAGAAGATGGTGACATTATCAGGCATCAATCATGCAAATGAGAGCCTCGTTTACATAATTAATTAGGGAATGCTACATTAGCCTACTTTGCTAAGGTAAGACTTTCATACTTTGAACAACTTGTTTTTTATGCAGAGGTTAGACTCCACCTTGCTACACTGCCTTTGTTTAACACTGACTAATGTTATAAGAAACAAGTACAATAAACAAAGGTTTTAAGGGAATTGTTACCACTTGTAAGGACAATATCAAACAAATTTGCCAACACCGTAAAAACCATAATTACTTGACGGAGGCTTGTGTCCTACGGAGTCTTGTTTATATATCGGTTTTGCTGTCAGAGAAGTGCTCGTCTACAGTAGTTATGTTCCAAGTATGTCCCTGTTCAACAGGTGAAAGACCCGAAGCGTAACAAAAGACGGGTTCAAAGGCTACCTAGCGACCCTAAGTAGCACAATAATAGCCAGGGGGGACATTGTTTGCACAGGGACATGTATACGCACCAAACGGCCCATTACACAACGATACCCAATATGGCGTCGCCTCGGGGGAAGGGCGACAGCGGGCAGTTTGATTTCGAGTCCTGGTGTCGTGCGAACAGAATCCACGACAGGATCGTGGCTTTCCTGCGGCGTGAGGAACTCATGACGCCGAAGCTGCTGTTCCGACTGACCAGCGAGGACAAGGTCATGCTGTCCCAGGAAGGGGGAGGGGTACAGCAGCGTGACATTGACAGACTAGAAACCGCCATTGATCAGCTGTTCCACGAAGGACACAGAAAGTCGTCTGCGGGCTTCTCGCCGACACACCTGTCCGCTTTGGATAAACTCAGGTGAGAAGGACACTTGTTGAGTCTTTTGATTCTTCTCAGATGAAGCCCTACTTCGCACTAACTCTTAAAACGCAGGTGACTTCCCTGTGGCACATTGCAACAGGAAGTAACAGTTCAAAGATCTTTCACATTCATTGTGTGAGTTTAAACTGATAGAAACTAAGCTTTACGGCAGTATCAAAGGCGCTAGAGATGACTAGTTATCACCCATGTGTGCCCTTCTAACCGTATGTAAATACAAAACGCTCACATACAGGTAAACATAACGGTTAAACAGTTATATAGGTCCGCCACACTGTATACTGTTACTGGGTCGTACAGGTGTTCGGGCTATGACGTCATTATCAGACGATAGTGAAACTTAGCAAACACCGGGCGCTTCGATAAAAATCGACGTCCTCATTTTTTGATGCCGATAACCAGGTCACAGAGTTCCGACATTTACAGTTTTGAACATTTTCTTAATACAAGGAAGAATTCAGTAGAATATGAAGTCGCTATTAAAAAAAATCAATGTCGGGGTCAGTCGGTACAATCAAACGTGGGGGGGGGGCGTTGGCTCAAGCCAACAACGTAACTCATGGAATAACACAAATTCTCCAACGACTGGGTCCAGTAGATACTGATGAAGAGGATTCTTAGCACGTACCGAACCCAACCTTATAATTATGTTTTCCAACTGTGTTAGCATGACTGGAACATAACATGCTCTGTCGCCCCACAAAAGACGGTAACGCTAATAACGTTACCTCTTCGATATGCAACAATGCAAGAATGTCGAAAACGATAACGTTACAAGTAAACAAGACCTCACACGTCAAGGGAATGTAACAGAAAAACAACTAGAAGGACAAATTTGTGACAGAAGACCTATCTAGCTACACAAAGTGAAAGTTGAAATGCCTTTATTGCCACCAAACAGCATTTCAGAGTGACGTTATTGTTTACAAAGTCCACATACCTCCCAATCGAGCACACGGCTGTACGTGCCAACACTTACCGTAGAACGTGACAGAAGCACAGCGTTGAATCAATTAATGTGTACCGATTGGTACAACATTATGAGAAAAAAGTTTCTAGAACCAGCGACTGTGATTCACTCACAGAATAAGTTTTGCTTTTAAGTTAATTATGAGTTGCTGTTTTGTTTGTTTGTTGTAGTTTTCCTTTGCTCCATTTATTTTGTTTTTAATTCGTTCTATGTTATTCCAATGTGCTGGCACACGTACACAAGTTTTTCTTAAAGTCCCCCTAATAGTTGTGAGAATAGGACCACGTATGTATGTGGAAGGGATTTATGCAAATGTATAGCTTTCGCAATGAGTAAAGGTCGAAAGTCAAACCTGTCATCTTTATTCCTAAAACGTTGAGTTGACGCGGTCTAGTGTTAACATAACTACTATTTGTGGGCATTGTGTGAGGCTTAACGTATGTACTGAAAACTGTTACTTGATTTAAAGCCAATCTCCAGGGGAATCGAGAATGAATTGACAAAATAAAAAAATACGGAATTCTTAATGCGGCGTAGATGTAAGAGAAGAACTAGATTATGTGGTTCCGCTTGATTGCAATTCCTGTCTGGTGTCAATTTCAAAGCCATCATTATTGGACCTTAACTCGACCCATTTAATCCATTAATACTAGCAAAGATTCTTGCCGCGATTTTATCAATGACACTTACCACTGATCTATTACCGATATCAGCTTCTTGACGTTTTACTTTAATTAGTTTTTTTGTTTTGTTTATTTGTTTGGAGACCTCATTATACTTCTTACGGGAATATCTTAACCTTTAATCTTATTTATTTATTCATTCATTTATTTGGATTTTTCACAAAAGTGAAGGGGAGGGCAAAACAGGTGCTTACGCATCTTTACAAGCCGTCATCCTTCTGACGCCCATTCAACTACGCATCTTTACAAGCTGCCCTCCCACACACCATACAAACATTCAAATCCACAACATCATACATATAAACATGGTAATACCAAATCCACAATATCATAGATATAAACATGGTAAAATCAAATCCACAACATCATACATATAAACATGGTAATATCAAATCCACAATATCATACATATAAACATGGTAATATCATATCCACGATACCATACATATAAACATGGTAATATCATATCCACAATATTATACATATAAACATGGTAATATCAATATACAATGAATAAAAACAATTAACAATTAATAAAAACTATGATTTTGTCTTATTCTTCAGGACCCAAAGTGAATCCGGTGAAGTACGGGGAGGAATCACCAAGACCAAAGCCACAACCCTCCCAGACAAGCAGCGCGACGACACCGGTGAAGACCGTCGCCCGACGCCGACGGCTTTCGACAGAGACGTCGTTGCCCGTAGAACTTTTCCTCCATTAGATAATAGAAATAGATATTCTCTTAGACCAGAGACAATGTCGAAACCAACGGATTCAGGTTCACCAGTTATCTCGAGCGAAAATTCATCATGGTCAAGAGGAAGGGTTCCTCCTAATTCAGAAGGCAGGGTTGACAGAATGCGTGCTCTCTTTTCAAGTTCAACGGAAAATACCGCCTCGTCACGGCTAAAAGCGTCTCCAACAAAAACGCATACGCGGTCCGAAGATCTGAACAGACCAGGTAAGAGATCATCCTTCGTTCCTCTTAAAGACCATGTGAGTAAAAGGTTTCCCTATTTGACAGATGAGTCGACCAAAAGACATTCCATGCCGCTTGAGAGAACATTTGAAGAAGCCGGCACGGGAAGTGAATCATCGGACAAACCTCACGCCTCTATCATTCTACAGCCTGAGCATCCTAAATCTTCGTTGTCGTCTAGGCTAGACTATTCGGTCACTAAGAGCGAGTCAGATATACTAAAACACGAATCTTCCATCATGACAAGTGCAATACCAGAGGAGCGCCAGTCACCGGTGTACAAGAACATGCCTTCTGATTGGCTTTACGACTTTCCAAAACCAATGAGAGACAGAACAGATCGTTTCAAGAGGTCCGACGTGTTTCGAAGGTCCCTGCCCCCTACCCCTATATCATCAGGAAAGGAAGACTCTTTGAAGATTACTTCGAAACAAGTAGCAGGAATTGACGAAGAGATAGACCACCCAACGTTAGAACACGATGACATGACGTTAAGCAAGGAACTGGAAACAGAATGGTTTCAGAGAGCACACTTGCTCCGAAACACAGCTCCAATGCCTGCAAGATCACCCGCAACGGTAGCGAGACGGGGAGTTGAACCACACGGGCTCCCGTTGGTGTCGAAGCCCCTCGACCACTGGTCGCCGTCGGAAGTGCGGCAGTACTTCGAAGCCGATCCTCAAGAGGACGTTCGCCGCCACGCCAGTCTTTTCGAGAAGAACTCGGTGAGCGGGTGGGATTTGGTCTCGAAGGACGACCTAGACGGCTTCTTGAAGACCGAGCTGAAGATCACAAACGCGGGGCACAGGAGGAAGATCCAGCGGCGGATCTCCACCCTCCAGCGGCGGCAGGTGCTCCGACCAGGCGCGGTGCCGTCCCCCGTCGCTGAGCCGAAGAACTTGACGATCGTCTACAACGACGGCAGGAAGGTGACGGCTACCTGGAAGCCTCCGCGCCACAAGATCGACGGCTACGTGGTGACGGTGACGGAACTGTACGAGCCGTACACAGAGCTCGTCATGAAGAGGTTGAACCACCCCGAGGATACGTCCATCACCTGCGAGGGTCTGCAGCCAAAGACTCACTACGTCATCCGCGTGGTGGCGCTTTGCGGAGACGAGGAGAGCGAACCGCTCTCCCAGCCCTTCCGTATGAGCGAGGAACTCCACGGCGACTCTTCCCCTCGGACAGTCAAGCGTAGTGCCTCCATCAACAACCAGAGCCACTACATGACCCCTGCTCCACTCTACCACGTGTATCAGACGGAAAGGATACCTATCTTGGTAAAAAGCGACACTCAAGGACCGCCTACGCTCACCTGGATGTCTTCAAGTACCCCCACCTGGGACAAGTTTCCTCAAGTCATCCAGAGCGGGATCAAGTACCGTCTTACCCCGAAGCAGAGGCAGCTTCAAGAGGCCATGTTTGAGGTGCTGTCGTCCGAGGAGTCCTTCATCAAGAGTATGTACGTCTTGGGAGAACACTTCTTGAGGAACCTGGAGAAGAAGAACGTGGCGGGCGGACAGGCGCTGACCTTGATCTCCGTTCACGTCGCCCACGTCATCAACGCCAGCCGGGCCTTCCTGTCCGACCTGCAGGCGCGCGTGCGCGAACAGGCCCCCGTCGTCTCGGACGTGTGTGACATCATCCAACGTCACGCCAGCAAGCGGTTCCAGGAGCCGTACGTCACCTACTGCAGGAACATGCACTACCACTCCAAGGCGCTGATCGGGCTCATGGAGGCAGAGAAGTCTTTCTGCGACGACGTGCGGCTTTTAGAGACCGACCCGCAGTGCGGAAACCTCCCCATGACCGCCTTCTTGTTAACTCCCATGCAGAGAGTGACGCGCTTCCCTCTCCTTGTGGAGCGAATCCTGACGTTCAGAGACGTTGACTCAGAGTACTTTGAGACAGCAGAGCAGGCCCGGCAGACAACGAAGGCCCTTGCCGTAAGATGCAACCAAGCAGCTTACAAAGAGCAGCAGGCGATGGAGCTTGAAGAGCTGGTTGTCAACAAGCTTCGCCTCGCGAAGTGCAAACCGCCGTTTTCTCTGCTCGACAAGAGTCGCTGGATTGTGAAACAGGGTGAACTGATTTGGGTGAGAGACAAGGGTCCAAACACCCACCGCTATGTCATCCTTCTATCGGACTGTCTGCTCATTGCAAAGAAGCTGCACAAAAGGGGCAGCGAAGCCACCTACGAACTAGTCAACTACTGCATGCGCAACAGGCTTGATGTAGAAGAAGTCAATAAGATCTACGACGATTCAGAGAACTCGTCCTCGTCCGATCGCTCTGAGGGAGGCAAGAGGAGGTTGTCATCATTTCTCCAGAATCTGTATTTCTTTAAACCCAAGCCGAACTACAAACTGCGCGTGACTCTACACGAGGACAGCTCCGGGCAGCACCAGGAGATGGTGTTTTCGCTAAAGACGGAGAGTGAGCTGACGCGGTGGGTGGAGGCGCTGCAGTACAGCGCTGCCGACCCGCAGGGAGGGAAGATCTACCCTGACTGGGACTGCCCCATGACGGTCGTGACGAAGAGCAGGAACGCCGCGCAGCCGGACGAGCTGTCCCTGGAGCGGGGAGACATCGTGAGGGTGCTGAGGAAGATGCACGACGGGATGTGGCACGGAGAGACCATCCACGACGGCAGACAGGGCTGGTTCCCGCACATCTGCGTGGAGGAAGTCAAAGACAGCGACCACTACAAGGCCAAGCAGCTCAGGCAAAAGCACGGCTCAAGTCCAGAAAAAGATGTCAAAGGTATTTTAAAAAACAGCCTGATATCTTCAACCGACGTTTCGGTGACCATCTGTCACCTGCCTTATGGCAATTCTGACTGGTTCACTTTGCACTGCAGCTATAGGTGTCGCTGCTTACAGATGCGGTCCCCAAAGTAAAATATCTGTAAAGCATCTGTTAGCAGCGACACCTGTAGCTACAGTGCAAAGTGAACCAGTCAGAATTGCCCCTAGGAAGGTGACAGACGGTCACCGATCTGCTGAATAAAACACTTGGCTGTGTACAAGTGAATAGAAAGATATTCAGTAACTTACCAACCTGCTGAAATTATTCAAGGAGCGTTATTTGCTGCCAATTCATTTTCGATTGTCTTCCACATAGGGACTTCTCATTTCCTTCATCCGTGTGTGGGTATTTTTGCTAAATGGTTGTGTAATGAGAAAACTAACACTGTGCTATCACCTCCAACAGAATACACATACGTGGCACTGTTCGACTTGGAGCCGGAGTTCCCGACAGCCCTGCGCTTACAGAAGGACCAGAAAGTCGAGATCCTAGATTTCAGGTCAGTTTCTTCAAACTATTTTTCCAGGTTTGATTAGCTCAGAGGACACTATGAAATGAAGCCAAAGCTAGTGGGATACTTCATAATCACTTTGTTTAAGGGTATTTTTAGTTTCCTGTGACGTCGGCGTGGCGCAACGGTTAGAGCTTTGAACTCGGAACCAATAGGTCCCGAGTTCGATAATCACCATGCCCCGACGTTGTGCCCTTGGGAAAGGCGCTTTACACTACCTGCCCTGGCGGTGACGCCCACCGAGCCTCTTTGGCTAATCTGTCGAAATGTGTGCCAAAAAGCACACTACGGATTTGGTTGCCGATGTGCCAACATCTAGCACATTTGCCACTAAGAACCGTTAAATTTAAAACAAAAAATTTAAATCATTTTCCAGGGATGATGAGTGGTACCAAGCGCGACTGCTGGACACCTTGGAGGTCGGACTGGTACCGGCAGGCTATGTCGCACCCATGGACGACCTACAACGGGAAGAGTGAGTATTCCACAAACTCTTCACATGACTGTGTACTGACATCGTTGTTTATTTATGGTTTTGATCTATATACATTGTTTGGCAAGTCATTTGAGTTTATTCTCTATCAGTATTGTTTGATTATTTTACGAATATCTACGAGTTATGTTAAACTTCCATTCTTGTGCATATTGTATGCCCACTGTAATTCGTAATTTCATTTGCGATTATTCCTGATATTTTGATCAAATCTATTCCGTTATCATTGATTGAGATTTATAAATCATGTAGTAAGTTGTTTTTCTTCTTGTTTAGTTACCTACTCCTGCCCTGAATATCACGTATATTTACACCTTCTTGTAATTTGTACACGTCGATCTACTGTATTTTTCTTCCCCATTGGATACGTAGATTATGTTTCTCTGTGTATCTATATGTTGTCAATGTGAAATATGTATGTATGTAATATAATATGAAATGCAATAAAAACTCTTCCAACAACTTTCCTGCAGTTTTGATACTTTAAGGAGCTTCCCCGGCTGCAGATACAGAAATAAGATGATATCCCCTGAAACCTTTATATTCATGTTTATTTAACAGACATCCTGATCATGTTAATCAGCAGTGATTGTGTTGTGCAGGTGGTACCTCGGTTCCATGGACAGGAAAGACGCGGACGCTCTGCTGCGGGCTCCGACCTGTGGCGTCGGGACGTATCTGGTCAGGGAAACTCAGAGCACCAAAGGTAATATAAGGAACGGCCAAGTTTGATCAAACCACACCCCTAGGAGGATTTTAATAACTGCGTACAGTTGTGCCACTGTAGACGGCCTGGTGAATCATTTCTGAATTTCCTCTATGTAAACGTTTAGTTTTTCTTTCCCTTTTCTCGTAAATTTCATGATTTGCTCTTCTCACTTTGTTGACAATATGACAAAATGGTGAAAAAAAGGGACTGGAAAAATGTATAAATATTTTCTCTCGTACTCTCGTGGCTTACCTTAGAGTGTATGTCCTTCTTGACTAGGCTCGCATGTGTACACGATTTCTGTGAAAAACAAGGACAAGGAGGGCCGAGAGGTGATCCGGCGGTTCAAGGTGGAGAGAACCAAACACAGCAAGCTGCGCGTTTCCAAGGAGCAGGAGTACGACACCTTACAGGAGCTGATGAAGGACCTCATAGGTGAGGGGAATGTCTCAGACGGTCGTCCATTTTATCACTCGTTACATGCATGGCTTCAGCTTGTTTCTGTACGTCTCTACCCGACGACAGTTTGTACGTCTATCGAGTGGTGTGTTTTCTTCTGGACGGCTGGCCTTCTCACATCTCTTGGCAAGCGCACCAAATTAAAAGACACAACGTATCACGAACAACGAGCAAACAAACAAATAAGACAGGTATCACTAGAAAGACGTACATAACGAAGCAAAAAGACGGATGTGATGGTGAAGCCATGTGACTGCTTGAAAAGGCTTTAAACACACCTCCGGTCTCTCTCGATCTCTCTCTCTCTGTTTGCCTGAGTGTGTGTCACGGTACAGAAGAGGAAGAAAGATTTGGGGTTTGGCACAACTTTACTGCGACAGCAAGAAAAGTTATTCTTCATCTTATAAAGTATATTTTTCTACAGAGAAAGGCAGCATTGCAGGCTGTCCCCTCGACCAGCCTTGTCCCAAGCCCAAACCGCAGATCAAGGACTTCAAGGGCCGCTGGGAGGTGTCCAGGGAGAGGATCAAGCTGGGCAAGAAGCTGGGACAGGGGCAGTTCGGGGACGTGGTGGAAGGTAGGTACTCTCCAAGCAGAGGGGTTCCGGTTGTTTTTTATGTGTTTTTAGTCGTTTTTGTCAGGCTTTCTACGTTGTCATTTTTTGGGTCTATTTGAATAGACTAAAAATGACCCCTCCTCTGCTTGGAGAGTAGAAGGTAGGTGGTTATCATGTTCAGACTCAGGGATGCCAGTGACGGTGGGAGACGGCCTTGTACACCATAAGATATGCTCTCGTCTGAACTGGGAACCATACGTACAGACAATTAGCTTCTTTACCTCAGATGAGGCCTTCCTCCCACTGTCTATAATATGCGCAGGATGGCACTCATGCTAACAAGGCCTACCCAAACTCTAGAAAGCATCAAAACCCATATAATTATACGTATCCTGTTGATTACAATTCGTCCACAAACCAACAAATGACCCAGAAAACCTCAATTTCTCGGGAAATAACACAGATCACGCCTGTCTCTATCCCGCAGGATTTTGGAACGGCGACGCCGACGAGACGGCGGTGAAGGTGGCGGTGAAGACGACTCGGGCCGGGTCCACCGTGTCGACCTTCCTGCAGGTCAACAGTTGGCTTTATTTCTACTTTGTACTCATCAGTTTGAAATATGTTATTTGAATTTCATATGCAGTCTGATTGCATTATTTCTTTTGTTATTTAGTCTGTTTGGTTTTCTTTATTTATTTATCTATCCATGATGATCAGCATTTTGTCAGATCTTATTCACTTATGTACTGTATATTCTATAAGATGATCAGCAATTATAATTGCAATAAGAAGTTAATCGCAATCAAGGGGGAACCCTACAAAACTTTCTCTCTGCTGTTTTTCTCTCTAATGTGTTTGTTTTTTATGTGCAAATAAACAATAAACTAACAGGAGGCGGAGATGATGATGCGGCTGTACCACCCCAACCTGGTGCAGCTATACGGGGTCTGCTCCGAGAAGGACCCGGTCCTCATCATCACCGAGTTCATGGCTAACGGCAGCCTGGAGAAGTACCTGCGGCACGGACAGGGCTGCAGCTTCACACTCATGGAGATGGTCAACATAGCCGTACAGGTGGGTGGAAATTATAGTTAAGGCTGCAATACTAGTACTAGACGGTTAGTACAATTGAAATTTTGTCTTATACATAATAGTATAGGAGCCCCGGTAGAAATAGGATGGCACCCAGGCTAGGTCAGTTCTAGTACAATCGGTTTCTTTGGCGGCGGTAATTGTACTGATATGCCATCAGAAAATATTACAATCCCCCCAAAAATCCTCACTTGTAGAGCTTGCAAATGAGGCTACCGGTCTGTTAAAAGCATTGCCAGAAAATGGTGACTACCCTGAAGTATACAGCTTCAATTGTGTGCTGTAAGTGTGGTGTTTTCCAGGTGTCTGACGGGATGGCGTACCTGGAGGAGAACAACATCGTGCACCGTGACCTGCGGGCGGCGAACGTGCTGGTGGGGGAGGACAGCGTCTGTAAGGTGGCGGACTTCGGACTGGCCAGGATAGACCACTACAAGGCGTCCTCTGGTAACTGTTTTTTATTAATGATTTTTTTATTGCAACATCAAAAAAACAACACATAGTGATGTCGCACTCAAGCAAACACGCTTATCTAAGCGACATCACTAAACACAAGGAACAAAACATGTGACGAAGTATCAAACATTAACAGTACAGGAATAATACATGCAGTAACCGAGGTGCGAAAGAAACAATTATACATGTAACAAAAACAAATCATTAGCTTAATTATGAAAACGCTTAGTATCCAATATATACAGCTGAGTTACAGATAAAATTTGCGCATTGATATTTGAAGGTAACAAAGAAGATCCATTAAGCAAAAGATGTACAAAAGTATTGTCAGATGAAGTATCAATATCTAACGATGTTTGCGTCGATTTATACCAAGTATCGAGACACTAGTACTCCCTCCTAAGTCATCAGACAATTTGAAACTACTACTAGTGGATTTTCAAAAATAGAAACTTTCTCTGACTTAAAGTATTAGTCACGTCAGTTTTCAGTGCCCCTTGACGTGACCATTTAATCCGTGACCTGCATCCTACCACGCGTCAAAACAACAAGCAGCTTGAGCCGCGGTGGACATGATTACATGAAGGTAATACTAATACGTGTGATCGTCTGTACATCTCTTTCCAGCCCAGTTCCCCATCAGGTGGACGGCTATCGAGTCCATCCAGACGCACGAGTTCACGGTGCAGTCCGACGTCTGGTCCTTCGGGATCCTCCTAACGGAGATCCTCAGCAAGGGAAAAGTGCCCTACATGGGTGAGTAGCACTGTCTCATGTCTAGAATATCTACTCAGGCCAGTTTCTGCAGTTCGAATTCCTATATAGATACTCTAATATACTGTACTGTAATACACCAGCATCTTACTACGTGCAGTAGACACCATGGAGCTGTGGAATGCATTGCGTGGAACGTGTCGTCACCTGCTTATCTACATCCTACCAAGGTTATAACCTCCTTGATCCTACCGTTCTTTCAGATTTATTCCATTAAGTTTAGAGGCCCCTGTTGCATATGACGATAGATTCCTGTCTACAATAGTTCACATAAAGGATAATTTTTTTTGAACTCCTCGATTCTGGGTTGGTGAAAATACTTGTGTCAGTGTTTCTTGTTTTAATGGTCTCATGTCCTTTGCATTTCATTGTTCTTCAGTAGAAGCTATTTACATGTATACAATGAATTGTGTATTCTACCGACAGGTGAGTTTTCATTCTTATACATACGCGTATATGTACTCGTATGTTAACCTACTTTCCAAGCAGAGGTTGGTGGAGAAGATTGCGACCTTCATACCATATGCCCCGTTTTCTGGTGGAGAGTGCAAAAAACGAACATTTTGTTGTACATGTATATAGCTTCTACTGAAGCACAATGAAATACAAAGGACATGAGACCATTAAAACAAGAAACACTGACACAAGTATTTTCACCAACCCAGAATCGAGGAAATCTGTCCTTTATGTGAGGCTATTGTAGACCGGAGTCTATCGTCAGATGCAACAGGGGCCTCTAATCTTTATCTGCTTGGAGAGGATGTAAACCCTTCCAAAATTGTGTTTGCAGGGTGGGACAACACGCAGGTGCTCCGGAGAGTGATGCAGGGGTACAGGATGCCCCGAGAGAGCAGCTGGCCGGAGAGCCTGTACCAGCTCATGCGGAAGTGTTGGGACAAGGAGCCGGGGAAAAGGCCGTCCTTCAGCACACTGCGAGAGACACTAAGAGACTTTATCATGAACGCCAGGGATTAGCAAATTGAGCACACACAGCTTTTCAACTGTAATGGCAAAACCTATGTCTTCCATATGCTTCCGTCCCATTTGAAATCCAGGGCCAGCTGGGCAGCTTGTGGTAACGAAAAAGAAAACAAAAGACACAAAACTTTAAGAAATTACTCCTAACCATATATTGTGTATTGTCTTGATGTGAATTTTTTTATTTTTCGTTTTCGCAAACAGCCCGGCCGGGCCCCGGATTGGAAATGGGACCGTAGCATTAAGCGGGTATCTCACTGGACTGCGACATGTTGGCGACCTCGCTGCGTCCTGAATTGGATTTGTGTTACCTTTGATTTCAATATGGGAATATAATGCCTAAAAGTGTGATTACAAAGACAACAAAACACACATGAGTGATAAGATTAGTTTTTTCTATCGTTGAGCGCTCTGTCGAATCGCGCCGTTGCAAGTCCAGTGAAAAACCCACTTTATGGTGAAAAGGTTATGAAATCTGATGGTCACCGTCCCATCGAATTCTATAATGAAACGTGTTAAGCAACAGGACAACAAAAACAGATCAGCAACTTTAACATACACTAATTTTATAATTTCATGGCAAACAAATCAATGTCTTCCTTCCAAGGATTGCTGTGAAACTGTTGAGATAAGAAAGCTTGTGGTCACCTTTCCATTGAATTTGGGACCAACATGAAATGTGTCAGGACAAGTTAACAGAACTATTGAATCTATTGATAATAATATCGACTTTATTTTTGTAATCTCTTAATCATGCTGTACAGTATTTCTGATATTGAATTTTTAGCTTTCAATGAATGAATATATTCTATTTGAAGCAAATGTATTTTGGTGCGTCTGACCAACTGCTATGCTTTATGCTAATCTCAGATGTTGATGCAGAAAGGCAAAATCGTAACAATTTTCAACTCCCAGTTCCAAAGGCCCACTGCTCTATGCTGTGAGCTTGGGAAACGGTAGGATTTTGCCTCTCTATATCTGCTTGGAGATTGTGAGATTTGCTACTGTGCTGCTGACAAATATCTTGTGAAGTACTTGTGAAGATGTTGCAAAATGAACTCTAGTGTGCAATAATTCTATCAATATGCTTTTAGTTTTTACCCAAAATAGGTATCTTTCTACCATATTGTACATTCGGGAAATACAACTCTTCTATGGACCTATACAATCATGTGGAAGCGCCAAAAATAGTTACTAAAGCAACTGGATAAAATTTTGAAACAGTCAGACGTTTCAATCATGTGGAAGGTTTGCCTGTATGCGAAGCTAGAGAAACTGGATATGAAATAAAAACTCAAAAGAAGATTGTGCTGAAGAATTTTCATGAATGATCTAGATTTTATTCTTATAAAATTTGCCACCTCCTAATGAAACTTCTAAGCAGCAAGATATGCTCTACACTATCCCTGAAGCAGTTCTATACTAAGTTGGGCATTCCCCAAGTAATATGCACATGAACCAATAATCCAGAAAGTACACTTTCCTTAGATGTATTGTTACATATATATTACACAGGACAGGATAGCAATGGTTTGAAATTGAAATGGACTAGTAACTGATAACTAACAGCATTTTGTCTTCTGTATTTGTAAAACGTATCATATATACTACACCTACTAATGAAAAGAAGTGCTCCTGTCAAAACATGCAAATAATTAACATATAATTGACATGAAAAAAACTTTGGGCCCACAGGACAGGTAACTACATGTATGAAAGAAAATGTAGTTGAGGTAGCATACCACAGTAAAAGAGGTTTTGTTTGTCTGATATTCATTGAATAATTCCACATTTCCCTTTATTCTAAACTACACATTAAATACTTCTTTTCAATTTTTATCCCTTTTACTTTAGGCTTTAGTCAAAAACGAAAATACGCAAACTGATGAATGATAGTATCATGATGACTATTTCAACAAAATTTTAGTGACGTTTCTCCCTGTCAGTTGTAGATAATAAAAATGGAAAGAAAAAGAACATAATAGCTATTATAACCTCAACTCTTGCGAGGGAAAATCAGCTTAAGAAACTTAAACGAACGGTCGTGATTGTCATGACTACGCTAAACAGAAAATATATTTGCAGTAAACCAAGAATCACCCTATTTTTCTGCTACAATATTTACTGTTTTACATCAAGTACTTAAGACCATCACTCAAGCACATTGAAGGCACACACAGGAAGGCAAGCTATCAAGCACATGATGACCACTCATTATATGAGGATATTATGTACATATATGCTGCCTCATTCTAAAGCTTTTAGTTTTATCATCTTTTTATTCTATCATATGGTATGTATATCGTACAGGTGGAAACACATACACATGATACACATCTTTTCAACAAGCATCCTATACAATAGTTGCTATTGACACATCCATAGCAAAAGCATATAATCTTTATTCAATATTCAATGTTGTTCACAACATGTTTCAGATAGGAAAATTGTAACACATTTTGACATAATTTACTATTTAGTGACATGCACATATTTAAATGAAGGACTCCATAAAATCCCTCTCATCAAGAAAGCACTTAAATACATGTATTTGATAATTCTACATTGCAATGATGTGATCAGTGCAATATGAACTTCAAGGTGATCTTAAATTGGTACTGTGGATCAGTTTCCAACCAGTGTAGTTACTAGTGATGGCTATGTACAATGTACATTATAGCATATCATACATGTAGCATGCAAAACAAAATGCATGTACATGCATAATTGTCTCACTCATTTTATAAAGAAGAGAATAACTACCTCTAGGATGTTTCACCACTGTGCCTAATATGTTGTTGACTATAGCATTTCCGTATGGGTTATGTACTTGGAGGTTTCTTTCTTCAGATGTCAATGAGCTGTGAAGCAAAAAGAAGAACTTTATTTATTTGAGACCTATGATTTGAAATACTTCCAAAGATCTTTTTAACAGTGTATTAAAAAAATATGGACAGTAGACTGAATGTCCTGTCCAACACACAGCTATTGTTTTAGGAATGCAAGTTGTAGGAACAACAACTGCGATTTAAACACCCCTACCTTCTGGTCCAGAAGCATGACTGAACCACTACATTTTGCGCACTACAGAAATACTCCCGAACAATGCATGTAGAGTCAACCCTGTACAAGTGACCACCTCTACATGAGGACCACCTGGCCAACGAGACCCCTTTTTGGTGGTCCCTTTGATAATTTTTCCTATGGACACAAGTAGTACGAATCCTGTCTATAGTGACCACCTGAGTGGTCTTCTTGGGCAGGTTTGACTGTACTAGAAACCACAGTAGAAAAGACAACAGCACTTACATTTGCCACAGGAGGAGAGTTGCTGTTCACGTCCTCCTCTCCAAAGTCGATGAGCGCCTTGGGCAAGTTGTCTGGACCAGAGCCTCTTAAGGCTAGAGGCGAGTCGCTTGTTTCTTGTACCTTCCTCAAGTGTGGAGCTGGGAATTCCGAGGGACTGTCATTGGCTGCAAGGGTCGGAAGGCAGGACCTTCGACTAGACCTGTGAGAAGAAATGTTTGATTTGAGAAAAAAAAAAAGACATCATTGTCATGTAAACCTATGGCTGGTCACGTATTTCTGTTGTCTTGTATGTTGTCAAAGGCAATATGAATCCTTTATATCTTTACCAGTCACGAAAAAAGGGTCTGCTTAATTCATAGGAAAATGCCAGGGCCAATTAAATAAGAGTGTTAGGAAGAAAAGAAAGTCTCCAGGGTTTTATAAATGTCAATGGGACAGAACTATACTTCTATTTTGGTATCGACCCCTATCGAAGGCAAGTATATGACTAGTACAACACATTTATCCAAGCACCATGATTAATGTAGGAAGCAGACAGCATGCTTACCCAGGTGTAGGGATCGCTGACCCCCTGGGGGGGAGTCTGGACTGCCGCTGCATGCTCCTGGGGGTGGGGATGCCCGACCGTCTCCTGGTCGAACCGGAGGCTGCACTGGGGATCCTGCTGTTCTGTGGGGTGCTGGGCACTGCAGGCAGCGGTCTGCACAGAACATTCAGATTCAGCTTCATTAGCTCTTTGCATTGCCAAATTAACAGTTTTAAATCAAAGATGACTTTGTGCAACAGAAATTCTGCACCATAACCTAACAGTTACAGCAAACATTTCTAGGTTTTGTCATTTTTTTCATAGTTAAACGTCTACAATATGTTGTATACTGTAAAGTGTACCTTTACGTAAATAATCCTACACAAATATCAAGGTGCACGCTCAGTAAGACAATTGGTGCACAGCTCAGGGTATTTTGGGTGCACAAAGGTGCATATATATGCACCCCTGATAAGGCTTCAAATCAAACGTTGACAGTACATTTCAAATATGAAGTACTTAGGATCACCATAATTCTTTAGCAATGCTCAACATTTACATGCATCATCCTGCATCGGATTATTCATTCCTTTTGTTGCTAGAGGTATACATTTGTGAAAATATCCCCATCAGAAAACATACCAAGGTACAGAAGCCTCTTTTAACTTAACTGGCCTGTTGCCTGGTTGATATCATCCACAACTTACACTCACGTTGCTGAGTCATGTATCTTGGATTATCTACTTCTGTTGCTAGATAAACATTACAAAGAATATTGTGGATCAGAGCCTCTTGTTTAGTACCTGTTATTGTTGCTTGGTTGTTCATCCACTGAGATCCGTTTGGGGACAACCTTCTTGTCCTGCACCACTGGTGTGGAGGCAGAGGGGAGGGAGGGGCGGGGGGTTAGGGCAGGGATGGTCCGGGGGGTGGACTGCACCTGACTGTTTGCTGTGGGGAAGAAATTACAGGACAGGTTATGATACAAAACATCACTGTTGTAGAGACACTCAACCGAAATGATGCTCTTGCTGCCAAGAGTAGTAATATTTACCATGATCGACATACATTGTCTAGTGTCTAGTCCCTTGTTCTAACTTTGTCTTTGGGGGGACAGAGTAGACACAGAGTTTGTGACTAGTACTGAAACTCCATAGAATAGTACCTAACTTACTGTAACATTTCAAACTGAATAAGCTTAGTTCATCAGCATCTACTTCAAGGCACTAGACTACTAGTACAGGCCTAACTGCACAACAGTTTGACTTTGTGGATCAAATGAAATTGATTATGTGACAGATATAGATCTTGAGGGAGCACAATAGTCAGGTACCAAGGTTACATTAATAGTGCTTACTCTATCCACCATTAGTTGCCAACTATACTCAATTAGACAGTACAGTACTAGTAGAATGATGATGATATATGGTAACCCACATCACATTTGCAGTACATATAGCTCAACTCAAAACTAATTGTTCACCTATTCAGAAAGTATCACAGGTCGCAAAGCCTTATTCGCATACTATGTACATATCCTACAAATAGTACAATGTACATGACTTGTACTAAGGCCACACCAATTTGATTTCTTGGTTAACAAATTTTTATTTTCCCAAAAACTTTTTTACAAAAAAAAAATCATCATTTTTGTTTCTAAATTTTTTTTTTCCTTAAAATGAAAATCCGTTAACCAAGAAATTAAATTGGTGTGGCCTAAGAGAGCTGGAACCTTTACTTACCATTAACCTTAGGCGTGCTGATCTGAGATATGGGCAGCGTGGCTCTCATGGGCTGCTGTTTCTTGGGCATGGGCACACCATAACCTCCCCCGGGGATGAGAGACTTCTTGGAGAAGCTGGTGTTGGCTGCAGTGGCAGGTTTGGCCAGCTGGGGTTTGGTCTGGGGCGGTTGAAGGCCTGAGACTCTCTTTTTACTGGGACCTGGAGGGAGATTGGTGATTTTTTAAAGTACTCACATATAACAGATCATGGTTTATAATCTCCCTTAGCCCTGAAGTACATGTGGCAAACTGTCTCTAGTGAAACACATTTCTGTACTTTCTGTACTTGAAGTTGGGAAGTCCAATCTGAGTACTAAGTAACTAGACTATCAACACAGAACTGATTGTTTTCAGTCATTACAAGTCATAGACCCACTTTTACATGTACTCTCGTTAAACAAGTGGCCAAGAGCTAAAAGTCCCCTCCAATGGACTACAAGCCCAAACAGAAGTCTACAAATCAGCACTCAGAACACTGACGGCTTATTTGGGATTAAAACCCCTGACCTCGTGGCCCAGCAGAAATGCAGGAAATATATGTATATAGCTTATTAGTAGAATTACCTTTAGAGGGGGTTGATGAAGTCCTGGAGGCAGAGGAGGTGGAGTTTGACCTGCGACGACCTGACAGCTTAGACAGACTCCCAGAACGCTGTGGCATGGTGCTCGTCTTCACAATCTAAAGCAGGGAACATCATCAAACCTCAACTGATGCAAAGTTTCGCTAAAGTGATCTCGAACCAGTTTAGCTCAAATGAACTCAATATACGATATGATGATGCAAGATAATAACAACAGTAATCGCAACTAGACATAATACAGAGTCACTTCCGTACCCCTAAGCACAACAACCAAAACAGATTCTGTAGGTAGGACCGATATTCATTGCATACTTAACACTTTCTTACTAATCTTAGCAAATGCACCGGAGCTGTCTCTAGGACACGTCGTGGGACAGACATTTGCTTGTGGGGGCAGACAAAAATTGTGCCTCATCCTTAACAAAATCTAGACTTCCTGACATGAAATTGATGAAAATCTATTTTCGTAAGTTTAGAATGACAGATTAAACAACAAAAAGAAACATGGGCTCAATGTGTGGGAAGGGAAAAAAATGCCTGACATGTACTTTTAAACTGCTACAAGTATGTATGCCATAGGGCTGGGGGTGAAGTCTGCTATCATCTACTAGATGATAGCAGTCTAGTAGTAGTTGCCTTGCTGTACCTTGAAAATTTGACTCCAGCCTTTCAAAGGTGTATTTCTGTGCTACAGTAAGTTTAGATGTGGCTTCTGTCCACTGCCATGGTAATTTCATGGTAATATTATCTGTCAAAGTGGCCGTCCCCTGACCTGTTATCCTAACCAGGCTTGAACTGATTAGTACAGTACTGGTCCACCAGGGTTCAGGTATTTTGGACCTGTACCTAATTGATAGAGCTGTGTACCGGTACAGTGTACCAACTGTACTGATACGGTACCGGTACACAGCTCTATATGCTGTACCTTGGCATTCTGTGGAAGCGATCCCGCAGATCCTTTCCTCTTGACAGCAGCTGGTGCTGAGGCTGTGGAGATGTCGCTGGCATCTGAAGTCACGCTGGCCGCGTCATCAGAGTCATCAATACTGCCGTTGCTGAAGCTGCGGCCCAGTGAGCCCAGACTGGGGTTCATGCTATCCTGTTTGTAGAAGATTGCATGGTTAAAGTCAGTTAAGATTTAGCGTTTTAAAAAAATTTGCACAATATGTTTTCTTTTCTTTTAAGTGTTTATGTTATCATAGAAAACACTGAGTCTGTGTGTACCGTGTACACGGTGTGTAGATATTCTATAGAAAACATTTGCTAAAAAGAAGTTCACAAGTTCGGACCCTTGTACTGTAGTTGTACTTTTGTAGTGCATGAGTGGCACATAGCTTCAGTAGCACTGCCTGGGTTGGGGTTTTGTTCGCGTTAAGAATTTTCGCGTTCGCGTGGAAAATTTTCGCGTGGAAAATTTGAAATGGAGAATTTATCTATAGGTTCAAAATATCAAAGTAATTTTATCATCAAAATTTTTCTCCCTTGGGAATAGACTTGAGTCCCTTGGGAATAGCACACACCAAACCACACCACACCCTGCCCACACCCATGCAGGGAAAAAGTTTGCCTGTAATTTTGATCATTTGCTTGTTAAAATACGCTAATTAGTTGATCAGAATGGAATTGAAGGTTTACAAGTCTAAGGTTTCACACCCAAAAAATTTCAAAGGATTTTTGAAATTTAAAAAATACAAAAAAACAAGTTGATTCCCAAGGGGCTCAAGTCTATTCCCAAGGGAGAAAAATTTTGATGATAAAATTACTTTGATATTTTGAACCTATAAATAAATTCTCCATTTCAAATTTTCCACGCGAAAATTTTCCACGCGTACGCGAACATTCTTCACGCGAAAAAACCCCGTTCCCCACTGCCTGGCTATATTGTTAGCTAGCCCTTCTCCTTTAATGTGCTCGAGGCACCTCCTAGAACACGGCACTCCCATTTTATGTCCCTTGCAAAAGACGGGTGCAGTCCCAACCGAGATACCCATCCCATGGTCTCCCAGTTACAAACTGTCCTTGACTTACATTATGTCTATTCTGGCTCCTACTCATTCTGCTTTCCATGGAGATAGACCGGTTCATGGACGTGTTCATCCCAGCAGAGCCCTTCCTGGGAATCTGGGACCTGGGGAGACTCGAACCCCTGCTGCCCGGGGCGGGAATCCCCGACCGTCTCTTCACAGACTGCTTTGGTGCATCCGCTGCGCCATTGTTTTCGCTACCATTTCTTGTAGTGTGGGAATTGTTACTTCCAGCATTGTTAGGACTCATAGTAAATGTTCCCTTACGCACCGCAGGTTTGATCAATTCTTTTCTTCCGATGGCTCCTCTTTCTGTCGCCATCTTCTCTACTGTCTCGTTGTTAGAGCAGCTCGGCTTCTGATCGCCACCACTTGAACTTTGGGGTTTTCCACCAGACCCGATTCTAGAGCTCCCATTGCTCGTGAATGTGTTATTTCGCACTCCTATTCTGCCAAGTCTCTTGGGAACCAAATCAGTATCCACGTTGTTTTGCTGCCTTTGGTTTGAATCCTTTACGTCAGCTGTTGTTGTTGAACTTGAAGACCCCTCCTTTTCTGGCGTATCCAGGGTGTAAGTCATCCTACGAGGGCTGTTTCGGGGACTGTTTTGTGGTGCTTTCTTCTTGAAGAGCTGTGCCTCAGACTTTGCTAGCTTGATCTCCTCCTCGCGGTTTCTCTTGCTCTCCTTCTCCAGCTCCTTTGCCAGCCGCGTGGCCTCGACAAAGAGCTCTGCATACTGGTCCCCGTTCAGTTCCAGTGGGACGAACTTCTCTTCTTCTTCCTGTATGTCCTTGGCTTTTGAGATGACCTTCTCTCGGAATCCCACAGGACCAAAGAAGACTTCATCGTCATCTTCATCTTCGTTGTCCTCATTGACACTGGTTTCTCCTTCTTGCTCCCTGGAACAGGAATTACAGATTATTTAGAGTTAGACAGAACCTCTGTTTTTTTCTTTTTTTGATTTCTTTCTTATATCGGATACTACCACTATTACTACTTTTGCAGACTGCAAACCTTATTATATGCCTGGCACATGCGGAAAAATACAAAATGAAAGACAGTCAAAATGAGAACTGTTTTGTAACTTAGATCATCTCTTGTCTGATAAAGTAATGCCACTTACTTGTTAACAGGTGAGACAGGTATATCAAAGTCGAACTCTTCTGTCTCCAGAAGTCCAACAGCATCTATGTAGATATAAAACACTGTCAGTTAGAAATTGGACATTTTGTGTCAATCAATGCTACATATAGAAAACAACACGGTGTATTCTGCATCATCTGAGATACCGTAAAATATTGCCCCGTGTGATTCAAGTAGAGCTGTGAGCCTGTAATAACCAAAAATATCACCCGGTCTAAAACACCCGTATTGGATGTTATTGTGGCCCAGGTATGACATTCTATTCATTTCGAATACCTATTATTATGCATTGCACAGAGTTTGGAGATGAAGTTTATAAACGCATCCGTCCCGGTTGATGAAATTAGAAGATGAAAGCATGGCTGATTGAGATTCTTAGCTTGCAGTTTCAATTGCATCTGCATCCAGATTCCCTTGGCTTTTAGCCAAATTCTGATGACATTGCTAGAGCCAGCACCAGGGCTCTCCCTACAACTAAGCTACGGAATAATGGTGTTCCACCCACTTGTTATGATCTGAGCACCACCATGTTAGTTTTCATAATTGTGTAATTATCTTATCTCCATGAAAAATGGAGATATTGTTTTGGGTGTGTCTGTGTGTCTGTTTGTCTGTTTGTCTGTGTTTCCGGACTACTGTAGTCAGCATAACTCAAGAACCTCTTGATGGATTGCGATGATATTTGGTACGTGGGCAGGTGTTGTGAAGCCGAAATTCAAGGTCGATTTTTGGCCCCCTGGTATGTGACCTTGGTACTGCAGCAGAAATTCCGTTTTTGTATCTCTTGACCTGGACGTGCTATGGTTTTAATTTTTTGGTGGCAGATAGCTTGTGGTGTAATGAAGACGTGGTGTAGGTTTGTGCCCCCTAGCAGCTTGCTCTGGAACTGCAGGGGCGTTATCATGAAAATCTTCTAAGGAGAATAACTGAACAAAGGAACGACGGATTTCCATGATATCTAGCATACAGGTAGCTTAGACAGAGATGTACACAATGAAGTGCAAATCATGTTAATTAGGACTTAATTTGCATAGCTAATGAGGAAAATCTATATTTGCAGTGTTTTCCATCATAAGACTCAAATACATGTAACATATGTCGTTTCTGGAAAGTGGAGCATCAACAGATACCAATTATGCAAATGAATTCCTAATTTGCATAATTAATGCAAAAAAACATAATTCATCTTATTGGAAAAATATAGGACTGTCAATGTCAATATGATACTTAGTATGCAGGTAGCTTAGACAGAGATATACATAATGAAGTGCCAATTATGCTAATTGTGACTTAATTTGCATAGCTAATGAGGAAAATCTATATTTGCAGAATTTGCCATTATCAGACTCAAATACATGTAACATATGTCGTTTCTGGAAAGTGGAGCATCAACAGTTACCAATTATGCAAATGAATTCCTAATTTGCATAATTAATTAAAAAAAACATAATTCATCTAATTGGAAAAATATAGGACTGTCAATGTCAATATGATACTTAGTATGCAGGTAGCATAGACAGAGATATACATAATGAAGTGCCAATTATGCTAATTGTGACTTAATTTGCATAGCTAATGAGGAAAATCTATATTTGCAGAATTTGCCATTATCAGACTCAAATACATGTAACATATGTCGTTTCTGGAAAGTGGAGCATCAACAGATACCAATTATGCAAATGAATTCCTAATTTGCATAATTAATGCAAAAAAACATAATTCATCTAATTAGAAAAATATAGGACTGTCAATATTGCAACATGTGTAAGTTAGATAAAGGTGTTCATGCCGAAGCATATATTATGCAAATGTGTAAGTCATTTGCATGAATAGAATTGTTCATGGAGATATGAGGTCGTGGAACTCTTGTTTAAATTCTTGTTTTTCGCCAAGTTGCATTCTCCCCTGACCTATATCTATATAGCACCACCTTGCTTTTCTGAATTTCCAGGGAGAGCCAGGTGCTACACGCATTGCTGGGGGCCTGTCAGTGGGACTCTTGTGTATTTATTTTAAATCTATTTAATTGACATTGCAACACAGCAATACACAAGTCACCCAGGCAGCTGTGCTGATGTCGGGTGCCATCTACCATAACTCTTTTGTATGGAATGTACATAACAGTGTCAGTTACTGCAGATGCCTGCTGCACTTAGATTAGTTAGAAAATCCCTTGGGGCTATCTTAAAATCATTATCAAGAATAGCAGACACCTTTACAGTCACTTCTTCTACGCCTCCAATGACACTGACATACTGAAGTTCTCAATAACATTGAACCATAATGAACATTTTTCATGATGATCATACATGTACATGTTTGTACCAAAGGTACACTATTCGGATGTTCAGTTAGTGAACATCGAACCATACAAATTTCTTGCGAGTCGCAGTGCCAGGTTCTGAACCAGCTACAATGTTCACTGTGACTGTGTGACATCATTCAAGGACAGAATTTAATTTGATTACCTGGTAGCAGGAATTAAGAACTGGAAGTATGATAATTAAGTAATGTTCAATGTTCTCTAACATCAGATTAGAAAGGGGCATATTTTTCACAAACGTATACATTATATGTTCACTAAATAATATTCATTATGATTGAACGTGATTAGTAACTGTTACATCTCAGTTCAATAAAAATTTCATTTCCTTCATAGGCTTGATTCCAGAAAATTCTTGGTACCTTTTCCAATGATTTATCATTCGGGGCTCAGTTTAAAATCAAGCATGGCCAAAGTCAACATTACAACAAACAGACAGATGAACATGAACATGACCTGAACCTACATCTGGCATGTATTCAATAAATCATAAATCTCTGAATTATTGATGTCCCAGCATACCTGTAAAATCAATCTCCAGGGAGACCATTGTGTTATGATAGCAGTTATATATCAGGCTAAGGTTAAAGTGTTACTGTCATTCATCGCAAGCTGTGAACAACTTAATTATTGATAAGAAAATTTAAAGGTTACAAATTTGTATATACGAAATTAGTTTTCACCATCTCCTAATTAATCTATGTTAATATGTACATGTACAGCATTTTTCTGGCCACAAAAGGAAACAATGGGAAATATTCTTTAGATATTTTGCTGTTATGACAGATGTGCATGATCATAATGTTAATTCCATTTCATTGAAGTTCTGCAAAATTTAAAGATGTCAGTGTAGTTATCACACTTTTCTTACCTTCTATCTTGTCGTTGTTTACTTCATTCTGTTTTGCTTCGTTGGGAGTATCCTCTGAGGTCACAGCCCCTGTATCCTTTATGGAATCTTCCACTCTATTGACATGATCTGTTTCGTCCAGGATGTCCCTCTTTACTTTGGGGGAGGTAGGGGTCCCTGGAAAAATATAAATGTTTGCCTTGAAGTTGTGATTTAAACTAAAGGGTTCACATGTCAGTTAAGCTCATGGCGTGCGTGACTCCAAATAAGGATAATGTTTCACGTATGACATCCATGTGCACATTTTGGACTGTAGTCTCAAAAAGACATCAGTACACAATAAGTAAATAAGCAAGTTTACTAAATTGTACACATGGGATCATTCACCTGAAAGATGAACAAGCTTCTGACAATTTATCTAAACAAAAGTATATATCATTATCATACTATTATAATACTATGCTATAATAATGATATATACTTTTGTCTAGATAAAAGCTATAGCTTACAAAAATATTCATGAATCACGAATTGTCACCTGAGACGTATGAATAATTGCAAAATAATCTGTCTAGTTCCTTGAGAAACTGTTATCTTGTGTACATGTACATATCTTAATTACATATATTACCTGGATGTCTCACCTTCCTCGGGTATTGATAAACCAACAAAAAGGGTTGCATTCTGATTAGAATAAAAGAATTATAACCTCTAAGTTCCAACAACATGTATCCAGAAGTTTGTGTTTTATCAGTTAAACACTTTCAGTACCAGTAGTTTCACAAACTTTTCCCTCCTCTCAGAATTAAAACTAAACTTTTCAGGTCAGCATCTGTTTGTTTGCACCCATACATATCAGATTTTGGTCACCAGAGGACGTTATCCATAAAACCAAGTTTGAGTGACCTAATACAGTAATGGGATAATCTCAGAATGGAGGCAGTCTACCATGGCCACAGGCAAGGTAAATATTTGCCTGGGGGAGTAATCAGTGTCAGAAGGGCATCAGGATTACAGCCTGTTTTTTCTAGAGCATGAAGGTTTGTGGTCCGTGTCAGAAGAGTGTTTTTATCATATTCATCCTAGCAGGAAGCAAGTACACAATACAATATGTACACACTAGGGCATCCTCTGCCTAAAACCCTCGTTGAAAGTAGGACCTACATGTACACACACTATCATCTAATCTTATAAATTCTAATTCAATGCTTAGACTTGTTTTTCTAGAGCGTGAAGATTTGTGGTCCATGTCAGAACAGTGTTTTCATCACATTCATTCTAAGCATACAGACTACCTGGAATGACATTGGAATGACTTTTGGATTGACTAATACAGTCGGGCAATGTGCCAAGAAATCTATGATGTCCTCTGTCTAATTGCTTAACCTTCAGCTGTTTGGCAATTTTGTGGTGGTTATGGGGAGAAGGCAGCAGGGAGAAGTTAAGGAACCAGGAAGACACATAATATAATTCTACAGTCCATCGATGATGCCATTAATATCAAATTTATTATTGCAATCTGTTTTGATCATAGCATAATTTTACAGACTGCACTCTTCTGGAAGATGAAATTCAATGTTCAAAACATTAGAGATGTGACAGTTTATCAAAATTAATGTCAATAGCTGTAGTAAGATTAAAACTGGGTGCACAGTGGAAAACGTGATTTATGAACAATGAAACAAGACTAGTATTACTAATAGTTAAAATCAATGGCAATATAGCAGTTCAAGTAGATATAGTTACTCGTCATGCAAAACAAAAAAAAACACAAGAAGACCAAATTGCCAAGCAGGCATGGCATCAATTGGAAATTTGGAATACTACATGTGTAAGAATGTTTACTAGTACATCCTGTAAAATCTATCTCAAATCCAAAATCTATCTAAAATCTACATTGTATCTCAAATCCAACATATCTTAACTGTATGTATTTAGTTTCAAAGTCAGACACCCAAACTTGGGTAAAGATCATCATTTTCTTTGAAAATCCCAAAGTAAGATAATATGTGCAACCATTCAGTGACTGAGGCTTAGAAAATGATACAAATTGAAAGGCACACAGATTGAAAACATGTTTACCAAAATCCAATTACAAACAGCTAAAACATCAAATTAGACATCCATCCTGCTTGACTGGGGTCCCATTACCAATGTTTTGTCTGGGAGAAATTAGCACATGAAAGAGATACCGTAAAAGAGGAAATGTTTGCTGGGATATACTAGTAATTTTGCGGTAGGTAGAAAATGAAGTGTTCGCAGTGGTTGAAACAAGGGGGGTTAGGTGAGCAGAAAACAAAACTAATATTTTTACAAGGGTTTACTTTTTAAGGTTGCCGTGAAGAGCTAATTGCAAAAATCACAAACATAAAACCACTGCGAATGTTCCCCTTTTTACAGTACTGCAACCCACATAAGTGCGTCATTCATTCTGTAACGCTCCTTGGGGAGCTTCCTTTTCAAAGAAAGGTAAACAGACGCAGTAGGTTAGACACCACAAGATTATCCCATGACAAAGGAAGATTCAAAATCCCCCAGAAACACTTGTATTGTTATTAACAAACAGTCTTTTTCACCATAGAATGTGAATATTGAGATACCCGTACATCAATAATTTTTCCAATGATGTCATCTTACCTCGTACGAAGCGAAATCCGGCCAGACATCCCTTCACAAGGAGGAGGCATGATTTTATAACGATTCCCAAAACAAACAGCACCAGTATACAGGTCAGAACCAGGTCAACCCCTTCAGTGACCAGGAATTCAAGACCGGCAGTCCTCTTCAAATCTTCCCAGTGTGTCTTCAAGACACTGAACACCATCTCCATTGCTGTGCCTTATATCTAAGATGGTCAGGTTTCCAAGAAGCATGGCCAAGGACTGGGTCTGTTTCCCTAATGAACTGTCATCCCCCAGTCTTCCAACATGGCATGCTGCCTTTAGCCAACAAAGCCATCGGTTGGAATGCCCAAAGGTGATCAGTTTTGAAAGGATTGTCTGGCCTTCTCATTGGTCATGCAAGGCGAGATGCTCCCCCAATTATCCTGGACTGTTCCATTCACTGAATATCAAGGGGTTGGACTGGACTGTGCCACCATAGACTATTCAATGCTACAGACTGTACTCCAAGACTTTTCAACGATTTAATAAAAAAAAAGCCATATCAATTACATCATTTAATCGTAACATAACATAACTCTAGGCTCAGGTTTTGTGGCAAGATACAATATTTTGGTGATCACTATTTCCAATAAGTCCTAGAAAAGCTCTAGTGACTACAATTTCCCAAGGGATTTTATAAATACAGGGTGGCTTGATTAGTAAACTACCTTTATTCCTGCATTTCAAGTTAGGGCACAGAAGCAAATTCCTACACTCCTCTTTTGTGTAACCGGCTGTTTTAATTCTACGTAATTTGTAATCGGACCACTTTAATTCAACATGAAGCAGAGTGGGTGGTTGAAGTTAATGTTAGGCATTAGGGGCATTTCTGCATTTACCATCATTTTTTAATTTGGACCACCGAGAATTGTGTAAATTTAAACTGCAACCCTCTCATTACTCTCTCACCCATAATTTACCTAGTCGTTATCTTCCCATCTAACGGCACTCCAGACCCACCAGACCAGATGAACAACATTACCCTAAACCACGAGTCATTGATCTTTTTCAGAATGAAGGACAAACATGCAACCTTCTAGTTCTACCATATCTTATGCCACTGGCCTGCGGTTATCTCTCTATCTAACAGCCACAAGACATAATGATCATTCAGAAAAAAGGCCTTACGACATCTACATTGTGCAACTTTCCAGATCTACAGAATAATGTATCATTTGTGGTCTGTCTTCTTGAACTAGTACTGAAGTACTACTACATTGTAGTACTAGTAATTAAACTTAAATCACTACTAGTTCTACTTTAACCTAAAGTTGAAATCATTGGCCTCAACTCACTACTAGTACCTACAGGAAGGAGGTGTTGGCCTATGATACTGCAGTACCTACATATACTGCTAGGGGGTCCAAAATTGCCATGTTTCTTCGGGATCTCAACTACCCACATACCAAAATTCATACAAATCCTTCAAGATTATCTCAAGTTATAAGGGTGAACACACAATGATATACACAGCCCAAAACAAGATTTCTTCGTCAGAAAAATTTATCAGCCGTATGTAACATTTTTTGGGGTATCGTCCATCATCACTCACATGTGACTTTCTGACGGAAAAAAAAGGTTCTGAGCATACAAGTTGTACTAAGGTATTAAACTATATCTAAAGTGCATTGGTTCTTAGTCTAACTAGCCGTAGCAACTCTGGTGGGAAGACATATTTACCTGTATTCCATCTTGTGTATATAGTGTCTTCCTCCAAATATATAATATACAAGTAAATACGTCTTCTCACCAGAGTCTCCGCGGCTATAGTACTAGTAGTAGTAACAGTTTGATAAGTAGTAAACATACCCTCTGTCCTTTCCCCGTTGACTGGTTGTAGGGCGCTCCTCTTGCGAGAGGGGCTCTTGCAGGGCGTACTCTTGGCGCTGCTCGTACTGGTGAGGTTCTCCTTCCCACTCACAAGTCCGGTCATCGCAGGACTGCCCAGGTCAATCAGCATCGCCACCTGGCAACCTGAAATGGTATTGAAGTTTAGAACATGCACGTGCCTGCTATTACTAGTATTACATTTGTATTAGGAACCTCTAGAAGATATCGTTCCAGATAGAGCTGTGTACCTTAACAAATTTTAGGTACAGGTACAGGTACACGGGTTAAGGTACAGGTCAGGACCTGAACCTGTACCTAAACTACTTGTTCGGAAAATGCTAGATTTTCAATGAGGACAAAAGCATGTTTGAACTGGTAAAAACATAATATTTGATTGTGCTCCGTATTATTTTTATGAAAACACAGATGAAAATTTGACTCCAGCCATGCAAATGTGTTTTCCGTGCTTTGGAGTGGCTTTAGAGCACTGCCACGGTAATTTCATAGTGATTTTTATCTGTCAAAGTGGCCATCCCGAGTCAGGTCCAGTACCGATACAGCAGGGTCAGGTATTTTGGACCTGTACACATGGAAGAAGAAACACACAAGTAAACATCAATCAGCTAGTGAGCGGCCACACCAGACTCAACGCCTACCAAAACTGGAAGAACCCAGAGGTCTCACCAAACTGCCCAAACTGCAGTGCTCTGGAGACCACCAGACACTACCTGTACCACTGCCCTCTGTACGAAAAGGCAAGACAACACATGCTGCTAGAAGCTGAGAATTTATACGAGACATACAACATTGCAGAGGAAAGTAGAGACACGGATATCGTCACTCTAGCTGGGATGAGAGAAGACCTTTCCGAGACAATCAACAAGCAGATGTACTTAGCTCTCTCCCGGTACATCGAGAGCACACACAGACTCGATGTGCTCTCCTAGAAACACTTCCAGCAGCACGCAAGCACAAGCCACCAAGAGTTAAACACCTAGAGAGACATCAACCTCGTATGAACCAAGCGTAACACAGCACCAAGAGACCACGTCTAGCGATATAATAGACGTTAAACAAGGACAACAACAACAACAACTGTACCTAATTGATTGTACCCGGTACTACATACCGGTACAGTGTACCGGTACACAGCTCTAGTTCCAGATTTTAGAAACAGTGCTTTATCCATTTTTGATCTGAATCAATTTAATACTTTATCATTTGACCAATTGAACAATTTCTGATTCCAAATGTGACAGTGTTATCATTAAAAAAATCAGGACTGCTGTTAGTTACTGTGAGTGTCACAAACATTCTACATAGTGCAGCCCTTACTCCTTTCTGGTTCATATATAACCATGAATTATTCCTGGTTTTATTCGAAGTTTCAGAATTAGCCTACAACTTTCCTATCTTACCTTCCTTGCTTTTCTCCATGGTCCTGTTGGTTGTTTATGGTTAATGGTTTCCTGCAGAAGTAAAGGACAACCTCCTTGGTCAAATCTAATTTTGTACTGACTCGATAGCCGCAGTATATCGTATTTATTCGTACATCACAGTTAATGCTTTTACACGTCTGTTCTAAATTAGTTTTGACACCTAGAGTTGTAGTTCTATATCAAAATTTACCACAGAATTTCTTCGATGCACAAATCAACAAGGGGGTTTAAAACTCGAAAATTAATTCTCATGAAGGTATCGTCTGATCCTGATTTTACTCACCTTCCTTCCCTCGAATTCAACTTCTGGCGTCTTGCCACCTCAGAGGTTTGTTCTAGGATTACAATACCAACCTTCAAGTGATATTTCTGACCAAAATTTCGTAAAAATCAGCAAACGAATCGTCACTAAAAATCAGGAAACAACAACACGACTGACTTCCAGCTTTCCCACTGCGATTTAAAAATTGTCACGTGATCAACTATCGAACCTCTAATTGGCTGTCATTACGCATGCTCAATGCGGATAAAGAGGGTGTCGTTGACATTTTCCCACGTATGCAAATAAGTATTTATGCTACATTATCACATCTTATCATATACATTACTTTATCTTGTCAACCCTTGTAAGCGATATCTACCATCAATCGCACTGGAATGTTATAAAATCTTAATGCTAGCTTTCTGATTTACTGAAAGCGGATATGTCTAATATTAGTTGCGATAATATATGGTGAATAATTATATCTAACATTTACATATATGGTAAAATACTATGCTACCGTTTCCAAGATGGCGGACGGAGTTGAAATTCCACCAGAAACACTTTTCGACAAGATTTTGCACTGGGGATTGTTTATTGGAGCAATTTTCCAGATGGTAGCCATAGCGGCGGTTGTGTTACTTCCGAGGAAGGCAGAAGACCAGGTTAGAATCTCGGCAACTGCGTCTATTTTCAGTTGGCGACGTCCAAAATTTGTTTGTTTACAGTCTAGTGGGGGGGGGGGGGGGATAAATGTTTGGAAAGGTTCAGTTATATTTTGTTACCTCGAATGTTGTTTTATGATGAGATATTCATAAGAATACACTCCCAAGCATAGATATTTGACAATTTCGGTGATGAACAAAATATGCACTAGATTACTCACCTGAGTGTACTGAAAGTTGGCCTAGAAAATTATAGCCATTTTGCCATAGAGAACTCTCTGAGAAGTAAAAGTAGTCATCCTCAAAATTATTATTTGAGGTGAAGCTCATTGCTTTTTCAAGTAGCTAGGAGTAATGCAATGCGGCTTCGCTACGGCATTGCATGTTTAGCCAGTTACATGTACACCCACGTACTACTCTTCTCGATAAGTGTGTCGGGTTCTTTTTCGTGCAGAGGTTTGATGCTTGAGGCTTACACCTGAAGCTCCCTCATACAAGGGGCCACCGGCTTTATGTCACCATCCGAAATGACAGATTCAATTGTAAGCATGTCAGAGCTGGGGCCAACTTTACAAGTCCTCAGGATCAAACTTCAGCCCACGAAATTTTATCCAGATGGCCAAGCAGCGGGGTTGCGCTACTGTTTGTGCCACAGGGATTTTCAGACAAAGAGCATCAGTATCATTTGTGTAATGTACAGTAATTTGTGTTGATAACAATTATCTTTTCCTGACAGGAACCAGTAGAAGAGCGACAGAATGGGTCCAAGCCAGGAGGAGGGAAACCCGAAAGTGCGGCAGCTCCAACAGCAAGCACTGGTCGGAAAGGCAAGGGGAAGGAGTCCAAGAAGAGAAGATAAAATTGTCGGAGTTGAGACAATCCCTGGAAGGAGCTGAATTGGCAACAGTGACCACAGCAACTGACACAGATACTATCATTTGTATAGCTGGAGTCCTGTGTGACACTTGGATAAGACTTAAGAAGCATTCATCATCATCAGATGAAGAAAGATTCAGTTTCTATTATATGAGGCACGAGTGTCAGTTTTTATCTACAATGTTCTACATGTTGAGATTCATTCTTCTTACTTATGAACATTATACATTACTATGAAAAGGCATGGGTACACAGCCAAGTCTTTACTTATCACCACCTCTGCATAAGTACTATCTTGCTCAGTCTGGCTATTGTGGCCACTTTTTGGTGGTTCCTAGCTTCTCATTTCCCTCTAGCAAAATATATAACAGTAGTGGCCACATGTCTAATGCGACCATTTTCTTTCATCATTTTCGAATGAGTTGTCACTTAAGACTACTCTCCAAGCAGAGGTTGAATGGGCAGATCATCACCGTTTTATCATATGCCCTTTTTTTTTTCTCTAGCCCATTCAACTGTTTTGTTGAATGGGCCAGCGACAAAAAAAGGCATATTATAAAACGGTGACAATCTGCCCATTCAACCTCTGCTTGTGAGAGTAACTTTAGACAGGGTATTTCATGTTCAGTGGACATGAGGAAGTGGGTATGGTATGATATTTAGTTTGTAAGGTGAAGCAAAGCACGTGTTGAGGCATAACTGCCCTTTGGACCTAAATCTTTTATTGCGATTTACGTAAGGACCTGTCAATATGAGTAGAAAAGAATTATTTTGTGTACTGGTACTACTGTTTAAGCTTTCATATATTTCTGTATCACAAGATGTTGTGTAAGCTTTCATATATTTCTTTATCCTATAAATCCTTTATCTTATAGTTTTACCGAAAAAAAGATAAATTGTTGTGCTATGTGCTTTTTCTATGCATTGCTTGGCTTACCAACATGTAGGCCCTGTCACTTGAGGATATATAAAGGGAAAGTATGATGATACAGTATCACTGAAAGAGTCATTAAAGTAAAAGTATTTGTATTTGTTTCACTTTGTCTTGGGGCATTTATTTATTCTATTTCTAAGATGACATCATACATAACACTCTTGTTCATAACAGAGTTAATTGAATATAGAATGGTGCAAATTTAGAGATATTTGAGGATGATATGATTTATCTATACTGCCAACCTAGACTACTGTACATAATATCAAAAATCAGTGCGCCCATGACGTCATGCTTTAAGCGGACGGATATATTTCACTTCACTAGTAACTTACTCGTCCAGTGTAGAATGACGCAAATTGACTAAAATAGAGATCCATTTATCACATTCAATAATCCCAAATAATATTTCAAATTTGCCCACTTCATTGGTAAGAGATGTGCGCCTTTTCATTCGACAATATCAAAGATCTTTTTTTCTGTAGCGGTAGGATCTCGAAGTGTGATTAATCGTCTGACGTCATACTGTTGTGATCGGGATTCGGGAAAGACGACGTGTTCTTAGTGTTGGACCTCACAGTGTTTTGGGCGCATTTATAATCCTTAATTCTCAACAATTACCCCAAGAGAAGGTTTCTTAAACGGCACTTAACGTTTGCGTTGGTGCTTATAAGTGTTCAGAAGCAGTATCCGAGTTTTTGAGAGAGAAAAGGGGACCAGGTTTCTCGATAATTTTATTCCTGAGACGTCGAAAAGATGGCGACTTCAGTGCCACTGCCCACCTTTGTGGCTAACCCCGAACCGAGCGGGAAGGGACAGAGCTCCATCATGGACGACTTTATGTACGGCACCAACGTGGCTTCTTCACACGTCTACATCAGGATGGGTGAGTTTTGTCGTTAACCGCACGTTTAAACGTTCTCTTGTATTAAACATAAGGCTAAGTAAAAGTTGTCTGAGCACCAAGGCTCGACAGGCAAACGCCCAAAAAATTGAACTTTTTGAACCACAAAAATGTTTATAGTCAGCAAAATTTGTGTTAATGACATAAAATTTGTCTCACATGTGTTGTATATAAAAGCCCATGTCAGTCGTAGCAATCATAATTCAAGGGCGTGTGGGCAAATGCGAGATTTTTAGTTTCATGCCCCCCTCCCCCTTTCATGTTTGAGTACACGTCGTTGGTTTCACTTCCTCTTTTTCATAGCAGTGACATCACAAATAGTCTTCATATCTTGATCCAGAGCACAGAAACATTTAAAAAAAAGCACTGTATTATTATCATGGACATACTATTATTAACAGCATATAAATTATAATGTATTGATTATATGTGTAGGAACTGTGTTCAGAACACAACAAGAACAGCAACACCCCCAATAATATGCCAGAATGATCATCATGGGCATTTAAGGGAAGACAAGACATGATTTGATTTCACAATTGAGGAATATTTAAATGCCACAGGATGTACATGTTGTTTGCCATATAATTTCAAAGTAAACAGATGTGGTGTCTGCATTATAATTTTTTTTCTCATCAGACAATAGATATACAACATGTATTTGAGTCAGTACATATACATTACCGATAGCTCTAAATCTAATTAAGTCTAAACAACATGGATTTATAAGCTATTTTGTAACAATTTGGAATCACACAATACTAGTATATGGCACATCTGTAATGAAGTCTTCCCCCTGTCTTGCAGCCTTCCTGAGAAAGGTGTATGGCATCCTGTCCATGCAGCTGGCCCTCACCACCATCATGGGGGCACTCTTCATCTACACACCAACCATCAAGACATTTGTACAAGAAAGGTAACTTCTACCTCCTAACTTTCCACCACACAGTACAAAGTTTTTACAATGTATTACAAGCCTCTTTCATGTCTACAAACCCCATACTGTCAAAGCTATAAAAGCTCTGAACGACTAGTACTCTCCAAGAAGGTCCCATTCGACCTCTGCTTGGAGAGTGGTGCTTTCCAACAATCTGTCTGCAAAATAGCATCATCAAGTTTCTCCCCAATCAATGTTGAGACACTTGAAGTGGAAAGCATTCTGGAGAGGCACTATTACTATTATTAATTCAGCATGTGCAGACATGGGAACACTACCCCAAACCACTGGACAGGTGGTCACTATAGACGGGATTCTTAATGCTTGGGTCAATTTGAAGAATACATTGTATTAATTATCTAAGGGACCACCAAAAACTGGCCACATTGGCCAGGTGGTTCTTATCACTTATGTAGAGTTGGTCACTTGTATTGGTTTGAATGTATTATACCTTCTGGTAAGTGTTCTTTGTTAGAAAGAAATTGTAAGAGGTGAAAAAAAAATGTGTACCACTTTTTTTATACATGTCCAAACTTTGTTGTTCCAGCCCTAACCTGTTGATGGTTGCCCTGTTCCTGTCCCTGGGGATCCTGGTGGCTCTACATGTCAAACGCACAGAGTACCCCACCAACATGTACCTACTGGCAGCTTTTGTAAGTTATTAGTAATACTACAGGCATGCTTTCTCAAAATAGATGGTAAAGACTGCTGCTATATTGGAAATAACAAGGCATCCCCTTACCCTTACAGCTTTGTGGCCTTTCCAGTACACAATGATAGCGGTACTGAGAACGCATGGCAATGCTACTTTTTGTATTTATAATAAATTATTGGAATTGCAGAAACACACACAGACAAGCCCAAAATACTAGTAATACATGGCTGCACTGGGGTAAGGTATTGAGATAAAATGTGATTGTGAAGCGTGGATTCCATGAAGAGAGGACTTTTAAACTCATTTGTTGCGTACAAATATTTATATTCCAATATCATGCTTTGTTTCACCAACATTACTGCAATATAGCATGCTTGTTTCTCTTGTTCTTACAGACATTTGTGGAAGCCTACTCCATTGGGACTGTAGGTGAGTCAGTTATATTAGGATTATATATCTATGCATGATCTTCTTTACAACACTGGTCATTGTCATCCTTCAATGCAGAATGAGAAAGAAAGAATCGTGACATTTCTTCTTGATCTGAACCACCGTGTATCAGTTCTTGATATTCACTATTGTCAACTTTCAAAGAAAACCCTCCCAAAGGTTTGTGTACTAAGTATGTGAATGATTTTACCCTCTAACTTCTCTCTGTTGTTCCCCAGTGACGTTCTATGACCGGGCGATCGTGCTGCAGGCGTTTGCCCTGACCCTGTCTGTGTGTGTGGGTCTGACACTTTACACCCTGCAGAGCAAGAAGGACTACAGCTCCTGGGGGGCGGGGTAAGGAGTTTACACCTTTTGATCATTAATCATAGAAGTTATAGAACTTATTTAATCATTAGGTCAGCCAATTTTTGTTGGGCTTCCAATATATTTGCAAATTCGCTCAAAACTTCAGGTACAATTGAAATTTATTTGAAGTTCACTTAAAATTGCTAGATGCAGTCTGAAGACAAAATCGAATGTGCTTATTTGTCATACTTTGTCAGACATACATTTTAGAAAAGCACTTGGCAGGTACAATGTCTAATATAATTGATTTCATTATTGAATGGTGGCCATATTTGAGTCTCTTATTGAAGCAACCTTATTTTTTCCAGGCTATTCTCTGCTCTTTGGATCCTCGTCATTGCAGGTTTCCTACATGTAAGTATGGATGTTTGTTATTGGCTGATTTAAGCACAGGAGGAATTTTTCTTCTGAACCAGGGCTTTGCTCACTTACATAGCTCTCAGAATTTATCCTGCCTGTTATATTTGCATTTACCACTATAAATCAACCTGTTCCTTACAGAAACACCACATCAGCTCTACACTTCCCAAAAATGAGATCAAAGACCATATTTTCTCAATTCACTAAGTACTTCATGAGAATGATAGCTCAATTGCAGAGGATGGTATGAATTCTGTAAAATGTGCCTGTTTTCCGTAAAACTCGTATGAAGACTTAAAGTACCCCCGAATAACACAATGTGTCAGGACAGGAGTAAAGCTCTAGTGTTGTCCTCTCCACAGCTGTTTTTCCCGCGTAATGACATCATGGAGATGGCCCTGGCGGTGGGAGGGGCCATCCTGTTCTGCCTGTTCATCGTGTTCGACACGTCCATGCTGATGCACAAGCTGTCGCCCGAGGAGTACATCCTGGCCTCCATCAACCTGTACCTGGACATGATCAACCTCTTCCTGCACATCCTCAGGATCCTCAGCGAGGCCAATAAGAAATAGGGGAACGTCTCGGGGGATTGGAAAAATACATGACAGTTACTCAAGCAACTGGATAAAATTTGGAAATATTATGTTTCAGATGGCATCCGCTGTCTTTCATCAGTGACTTAACTAGAATCTGGAATTACCAGGTTTTAAACTAAACCTTAGAATACATATATTCATGAGGTGGAGACAATTTTAGGATGGTTCAATAGAAGACTAAGTCAAAGACAAAGTTCAACACGTAGACTTCCTTTCCTGTCGAGGGTGGGATTGCACGTTCTCTCATATTTTGCTTCTCCACTGTCTGAAACGTACCATATTTTCTTGATTAAAGTACGCACTTTCTAAACTTGTCAAAATCCAAAAAGTGTCTCATGCTAAAGCAGGGGTGTGTACTTTATTTGAGGTCACTGTCCGGACAAATTGGAACAGAACCTCAAACCAGCCGGAACACGGACGTCGGGAGTTTCGAGTAACACTGATTCATCCTTAAAACGTTTAGATGAGAATGTTGACGTGTGAAAATACTGTATGACCGTTTTCAACTTTTATCCAGTTGCTTGTCAATGAGTAACTATTACATGTACCTTACGTAAAAATAGAGCGATCCCACAGCCAGGGCTCTAGCCAGCTGCCGTCATTCCATCCTTTGACAGAAATTTGCTGTGCATGGCAGAACAAGACTAAAACCATTATGTCAACCTTGTCAGACAAAGTCAATGGGTGAATATATAGAAATATCCAAATTTGAATTAACCCCGCCCAATCACTGGCCTGGAAATTTAACGATGGAAAATTGTACACAATGACGGAAAAAACCCAAACTTTTTAGGATGTTTCCATCAAGGCAAATTGGGATGACGTGAAACATTTTGAGCTGGCTAAAGTAAAGGCCCTGCCCACAACCCACTGTCAAAACATAGAGAAATGTGACAGAAAATGGAGAAATGTAAAATTTGGCCTGTAATTTCTTATTGGTTGAACTGCTAATTTTAATGGTGAGTCGAGATTAGTCCATTGATCTAAAGGGGTAGAAACAATATTCAATATTTGCACAGTTGCACTTTTGAATTCCAATGTTTTAAAAAAGATGAGAAAGCTGTTGTGGATCGTGAAGTGACCTATGGCAGTATATCTAGCGCAGAAATGGCTGCTTTTGTGCGGACTACATCTTATGTACATCAGTAATGAAGAGAATTTTAGTTCTTTAGTGCAAAAATTGAATTTTGTTTCTTCAGTGAAAAAATTGAATTTTGTTACTTTACCCTTTAATCCTTGTCTATCTGCAGCCCGAATTCACCATGAGATATCAGCATAGTGTTTGTTTCAATATATGATGATGATCCACTGTATGCTGCAGCTCAGGTAGTTGTAGAAACAACCTCTGGCTGCATTCAGTCAATTGAATTCATTTCAATATATAGCCATATAAAATGTACAGAATTTGAATTTTGCTTTTGTTGGGTTGCTCAGCATGGTTATAGGTTGCCCACACTTTCCAATTGCATTTAGTGTGTCATACAATTGGGTTAAGAATTTTTGCCATTATCGAAGACTTCAAATATTATTAAGACTGCAGAACCAAATTCCTTTATGGTATTAGAAAATGAAGTGCAATGTGATATTCAAAAATGTTCTTCCTGTGTAAGAGTATGACAAAGAGGTGGAAGTACTTTGAAATTACCTATATATTATGACTAATATAAAAGTGTTTGCTTTTGTCAAAGGTTTAGATCAATTGATCATCATATAGTTTCCAAACCAGTTTAGCTTGCAAATGTATGTTCTATGTTAACCAGAGATGTAGTATACCATTAATTCATCGGAATTGGAAGCACAGAGTATTTATTGTACCATATGAATTTGAAAAAGTATTATTGAAATATTTTTCTGCTGCAAGGTGTATGTACATTTGTATAAGTTGTATTAAACCACTGGTGGTACAAGTATGTCAAACACTTACTAGAATTTCCAAGTTCTTAATTTCTCTTGACCTACCAGGTAGATGTAAAACATATTTTTGTCTGCTTGAGACTGAAGAAGTTTTGGCTATGAAATAATTTATGTATTTGGCTGTGTTGTAAGTGTTCACAATGAACTTAATTGTCTCTGAGCTTACCACAATCACAGTAGAAAGGTTGCTTCCTCAATGTATATCTGGTTGAGGTACAAGTAATTATGATTAAAAGGTGCAGTTGTTGATTACGAACACTGGGAACACGTGTATATTACCATACAGCTATGTGAAAAGTCTTGCTTTGCTTGTTAAGGTTGCAATGTGGAATAAATTGTGATTGGTTCAACTGTTACATGACTATTGTATGTCTCATGATTTTGTTCAGCTATGGCCAGTGCATGTTGAGAATTAGTACACTCACACACACACACATGCACGGTAAAAATTCAACAGGAAATGTCATAATCTTCAAACGAACAAGTCTGCTTGTACTAATTTTCAGCTATTGATAATAGGTTTACAAGGAATGTCAGGTTTCATTTCTAAATTCAAGCATCCATTGCTATAAAAACATTGTAACAAGCAATCTAGGCTGTACTTTGCCTTGTATGTCAGCTGAGCAAATAAACATAGCTAGCAAGGTAACATGCTTCAAAATTCAACTGCACTTTGTAATTGGCACCACTATGTTTTCTCCAGTTCTGTGATGAGCTGCTTTTTACTTGATGTCTCCTGACCTAACATATTAAGACTACCATCCACTGTATCACAGCATCTTCCCTCCTCCACTATCCTGTACCTGCCATTCACATCGGGGACTTCTAACCATGAGTGCTCTTGATCTTTCTCTTCCTTCTGATCACCACACGATGAAAGTGCATCTATTGTTACAGTAGCATTATCCGATCGCAGGTCCTTGTCACTTGTGGTTTCAGATGTTGCTTGGACTTCGGGTTTCTGGGTGGCGGCCTTATCACCTTTTGTTGCTTCTTCATCGTCTCCTGTCCGATCACCACATGATGAAGTTACATCTACAGTTCCACAAGCATTACTTGTATCAGCTTGTAGGTCCTTGTCACTTGTGGTTTCAGATGTTGGTTGGGCTTCAGTTTTCTGAGTGGCGGCCTTGTCACCTCCTTTTGTTGCCTCTTCATCAACATCACTTTCACTCTCTGAAGAGGAATCAGTTTCTGTACTGGTGTCACTATCATCAGTGTCATCTTCATCAGACTGTGATGAAAGGTTTCCTTGTCCAAGTTTCTCACTGCTTAACGAATGTTTCTCAGCACTGTTCTCCAGAGACAGTTTAACCATCTCAGGTACAGGTGTTTCAACTTCACCTGTTGTCACACACCTGTTGTGGGATTCAGTGTCTTGTAGACTTAGGTTTGCCATGGGGTCAACGACCTGAGTTCCCTCCTCCTCCTCTGCTTGTACTAGTCTGGCTGCATGCTCCAGTTCCTCCAGGTCAAAGTTCATGTCTGATTTAGACAAGTGAATCTGTAAGCAAGAGTATAAGTGCTTTAACACTTTATTCATTGAGCAGTGGAATCACTCTTTGATGGACTGCAAGCAGTAGCATACGAAACGTGACCAAATCATGTTACCAATCATGTGCCAACCTTGTGACCAAGTTTCATCAAATTACCAGATGACAGCATGCAACAAATACTTTTAAAGCTTTGATGGCTTACCTGTAAGTTAACACACTGTTTGCACCACTAAGCATGCATTTATACTTTGATACAAATATTTTCAGCAGAAACGGACTAGTATATATAATGCACCAATCCCAAAACCTACATGTTAGGCATATCTGTAAACACCATTAGTGCCACTGAGCACACTATATGTATCACTCCCTTTTGCAAGAGTATACCTCTGTCAGTGTCTGAGCCATGGATGAGAAGACCTTGTCCCCAGCAGTCTGTACCCACACACAGTAGTCTGTGATGTACTTACCTCTGTCAGTGCCTGAGCCATGGATGAGAAGACCTTGTCCCCAGTAGTCAGTACCCACACACAGTAGTCTGTGATGTACTTACCTCTGTCAGTGCCTGGGCCATGGATGAGAAGACCTTGTCCCCAGTAGTCAGTACCCACACACAGTAGTCTGTGATGTACTTACCTCTGTCAGTGCCTGAGCCATGGATGAGAAGACCTTGTCCCCAGTAGTCAGTACCCACACACAGTAGTCTGTGATGTACTTACCTCTGTCAGTGCCTGGGCCATGGATGAGAAGACCTTGTCCCCAGCAGTCTGTACCCACACACAGTAGTCTGTGATGTACTTACCTCTGTCAGTGCCTGGGCCATGGATGAGAAGACCTTGTCCCCAGCAGTCTGTACCCACACACAGTAGTCTGTGATGTACTTACCTCTGTCAGTGCCTGGGCCATGGATGAGAAGACCTTGTCCCCAGCAGTCTGTACCCACACACAGTAGTCTGTGATGTACTTACCTCTGTCAGTGCCTGGGCCATGGATGAGAAGACCTTGTCCCCAGCAGTCTGTACCCACACACAGTAGTCAGTAATATACAGATCGTTCAGGATGTACTTGTTCTCGTCTGCAGACAGCAGTCTGTGGATCTGCAGCAGGCAACGTAGGACATGTCTTCTACCTGGATCAATATAAACAAGTGCATAGGAAAAGAGGTGGGATTTTGGTCAAAGAATTGTAGGTTAATGGGCAGCCAAGAAGGCTGTATAGCTGGCGTGATGGTACATATAACTTTGAAACTTTGTAGTTTAAATAGGGTGAACTGTCTTCTACTGTTAAGCTTTATACCCTAGTGAGTTGGTCCAATAACTCCAATTAGTTGCATTTTGTATACAGAAGCATGTTTTCTGACACATCCTCTACCATTCTAAACCACAGTCTCAACAGAGTTACAATTTCTTTGTATACCAAACAAGCTGGCATTTTGGTCACTTTTAGTATTTGCCAGTAACAGAGTGCACATATTACACGGTTTCTTGGCTGAAGGTACTTCTAAGAAAAGAGAAAAACACACAAACAGGCCAGGCTTAAGGGTAGAAATGAGACACAGAGTCACATTCAGGTTTTCTCACATGGGTGGAATAACAAGCCTGTCATCATAAGGTTTCTCAGCTGAAAGAACTTGCCCTACTCAATGGAAAAGAACAAACACAAATAGAACAGTTTATGGCACATGTCAGACCTGCAGTGATGATGTCCCTGGTGTCCTGTAACACTGCCATGGTCAGGTCCCAGCTGCGGTACAGGGGGAAGCTCAGGGAACGACGGCACGATGACAGGACAGCCTCACGCAGGCTGGAGAAACTCTGGGCAAAAGGGAAATATGATGTCATTTCCAGCTTCATAACCATCTACAGCTAGTTTACAATACTTACAATCAAAATTATTGCAGTACAATCCTATGCTGAGTTTATAGCCTGCAAATATTCATCATAAGTTTGAATGTGCGACATGATTGTACACTGAAATATATGACTATATTTTGTGATGAGTTGTAAGAATCACAATCACAAAGTTAAAGTTAAAAAATGTGATTGTCACAGATTTTCAAGAAGAATACAGAATGTATGTAAGAAACTTCTCAATTGCTCAGTACTAATGAAATCTTACAGTGTCCATTCAAAACTAACTGAGCCCTTCATTCACCCACCTCTAGCCAGGAAAGTGTTGCACTGAGTTTGCAGACTGTCCATGCAGACTCCACATTGTCTTCCCCCTCTGTAGTCCTGTTGTTGTAACAATAGGCAAACAAAATGTCCACCAGACCAAAGCACACCACAGGCAGGGTCTTTCCATCCAGTAAGTACTCTCTCTTGGGTAGTCTTAGAAGCTGCTCCTTCTCTTCTTCACTGAAGACTAAGACTGCTTCCTCAGGATGGTCTGTGCTGCAGTCAGTACCTGATACTTTTGTCTTTAGCTTGTGGAGTTCCTCTGCCCAGGAAGGCTGGTACCTCAGTAGTTCTTGGATGATGTCATCTTCATACAGGTCGGCACTACAAGAAAGAATATGTACATGAAAAAAATATATCAGGAGTTACCATGATGTACTTTTATTACACGTGGATCACAAAGATATTATTAGGCCACAGCCGCCACACCAATTTAATTTCTTGGTTAACAGATCTTTTTTTAAATTTTAGCCAGAGGACATCATTGAATTAGAAGGCTGGGGTAAAAACTTGCACCTGACCCTGTTCCCTCCCTGAAACTGTGTGCGCCAAAGTAAAAAGAAAGATTCTGTTTTCATGTTGATTTTTCAATATAGCATATAGCAAAATCCAAGAAATCTAAATGGTGTGACCTTATCTTCAAAGATTCTGTAAGTTCAAGTACTTTTGTGGTGGGTTTATTTCGCAGTAGGAGGGAAATTGACATTTGTGCAGTGTTTTGAATTTGCAGTTGACACAATTTCATACAAAGGAGACTTATTCAGTGTCATGAGCGGTCACCACAAAAACAAAACCACAGTGAAAGTTTCAAGATTTACAGCAAATGAAATGTGGAATTCATGTATATTTTTTCTTCATCCATATGTTTACATCATGCACCTTACATGTACCAGCATTCATACACTGAAGTTTATCTTTATCTTTGACAAGAACAAAAATTTCTTCTTTGAACATACATGTATAAACTCTGCTTACAGCTTTCTACATACTAAAAGCTAGTACAGTCAAACCTGGTCGAGCAACCACCTGGCGCAGGCAACCACCTGCTTTCAAAGGACACATTGAAACAGTCCCGTCCATTTTTACATAGTTAAGACCCTCTCCCAAGAAACCAACTGTATGATTTTTTTTGTCAACGAGCCAACCTGCCGGGAGCAACCACCTGTCCTCGGCAACCATTTTTGCTCAGTCCCTTGAGTGGTTGCTGAATACAGGTTTGACTGTAATTTGTATTGTCTTTGTCAGCATGGCTTGCCCTTTTCTAATAGCCACAGTCTAGTTGCGTGCTGAACAGCCAAACCAATACAGTGGATAAAATAAATGAATAAGAACACATTGATACAACACCTACAGGTAGTGATCAGGATCAAACTGTGCCTGTTCTGCTGCAATCCGGGCCTCTCGGCACTCCGCATGTGTCAGTCTGTCTGGTTCCCTCACGTCCACCACATCATGTAACTCCTCCTGAGGAAGAACATTGACATTGATGGCATCTTCATTTCACTATTCCATTTGTTGATGGATTGACAACATAAGGGATGACCTCCTCAACCTACATGTACACAGTGTTAAAACCCACAAGACAGAGGCACCAGGTGATCTGCCATCAAGCCAGGAAGAGAGTGAGCAAGTGAGCGAGTGAGTGATTCAATAGCAATAGCCTATATTGTATACACATGTGTGCTACTTGTCTCCTTTTTGGAGTTCAACTTTTCCATACTACAGTGGCAAGACTATCTCATATTGATTGAAAGGTATCATGATGGAGTCCTTATGATAGCTCAAACTCCTCAAAGGGATTCAGCTTCAATTGGAGCGAATGATATACAACTCTTGTAGAAAACTCAAGTATGTATTTCTGATAGTCATCATAAACTAAAAATATTAGTATTTCCCATGTCCTAAGCCCAGCAGTAGGGTTTGGGTTGGCGTTAGGAAGGGCATCCAGCCGTAAAAACTCTTGCTACAAAAAAGGACTTGCACTTGATGAGGAGTTCTGGGGCTTCCCCATCAATGTGCAAGCACGTCTAACCCTCAGATGATGGGGAACAAAAAGACGTTAAATTGGATAGAGAGAGAGAGAGAGAGAGTATACCAATATTGATATGACAGCTTTGATTTACCTGCAGCTTACTGAAGACACCACTTCTCCTGTTGGCAAACCCATATTTCATCCCAGGCTGGATCTCAGCCTGTGGTTGGTTCTCCCACCATGGTACCTGTTCCACCTGCCAATCAATCTCCTCCTCCTCCTCATCCTCTGCATCACCTGTACCTGAGGAGATGTTAGATGCAAGTTGACACTAAATTCAACCCTTAAATTGCTGTGTTGATCCGATGAGCCTCAGTAGTACTAGTATTAGCCTTAGCATGAATACATGTGATTGTGGCTTGTTAGTTGTTACGTTTCCAGTACATATGCAAATCTACATATGACACTTCGAGGTTTACCCACTTGGCTTGGAGGGTTAAATTGCATGCAAACCAAATTAAGAGAGAAAGGATGGATTAAGACTCTAAAGACATTGTATTCCTGCCAAGCCAAGCCAAGCCAAGCCAGACATATAGAGATACATGTAACAAACAAGTTAAACTATGAGGAGGTAGCACTCATCATGTAAATAAATCTACCGGGGGAGGATTCATTGCAACGCCAAGAGATACACAAATGCAAAGTATAAGCCCCACCTCCTCCCAAAACCTCCACACCTGCCCCAGACGCCGACCTCGCTCCTTTAGGCGCCAGCAACTTCGTCAGCAAATCCAGTCCTTCAAAGTGCTCTCCCGGGCACTCCTTGGGCACCAGTACCGTAAACGTGCCTGTTTCTGCGTCATACGTAGCTTTTTCCCGCCCGTCTTCCACCACTTTCCCAGGAAGGTTAAGTCTGAGGTAGTAAGGTTTGGAGTAAAACTTGAACTCCGTGTCTTCGATGTACACTTCCGTATCGGAAACCCGGGCGCACGGAGCCTTGATCACAACCTTGAGGTTGTTTCGGTCTTGATAAATATCAAATCTTGGCGTCAGCATGGCTTTCTTATAGAAAAGTTGTCCTTGCTAGGAGAAAACGCGAGATTTGGAGCAAAACACGTGCAGAAAGTTACAAATTCTGGCAACAGGAAGCGGCCATGTCGGATTTTAAATCACGTGGTTACATTCGACCAATGAACGGGAGGAAAAAACGAACCCAGGATACTTCGTGACCTCTCTCGTTCTCCGTGTACTCAGTGCCACTTCCGGTTTGATCCTAACCAAAACACTCGCAGATTTTCGTTGCATTTATTGTAGTTGAAAGCTTTGAAACATTATACCAAGCTTCTACTTACGAATTATACATCCTAGAGCATTCAAGGACAACCACGACGGCCTACCGTGATGACAGCCTGTGTAAAATCGTCTTGGTAAGTTCTGGTTCCCGTGTTGTTTTGGTCGGTTATTTTTGTTTGTTCATCTTGGTAAACAAAATGTGTAACTGTGAGTTCTTCTCGTTTCTACATGTTAATTAGATCTTACAGGTAGTTTTGACGCTTGGTAGGTACGATAATTTGATAGTTTATCAGAATGTCATAATATTTTGTTGATCTAGAAACTTAAGTGAAGAAGAATATGATGATTCATGTGGCGTGTGGCGTGATGTCACGTCACCCAGTTTCAGCAGGTCATAGGTCAATCTTGTTGTTGTTTTCGACACCATTGCAACTTTATCATGTGGTACAAAGACTACTTCCAACGGTTGTGCTTTTGCTATGTAAAACTCTGTACGTGTTGCTGTTTTGTCCGAGGTGATCAGTTGCTGTCACAGTCAGTAAGTGATGAAATGTTTGCGGTAATGTTTTTGTTTTATTTTTGTGGTTTGGGGACAAAATCAGAACACCACAAATGTGTGTTTTGCAGTTGTGCTGTACTACAGAATTGTTTCCACCGCAATCTTCAATCACTCCGAAAACATCCTTATCCATCCTGCTGAAATTTACAGTAACTACACTTGTGTCCTATAGGGCGTATTCACGTGACGTCATCACCCCTGCCCTCCGTGGGCGGCCATGTTGGTGCTCACCCTGCAGCGAAGTTTCTCGGTGTCCGACGGTCTCTAAATTTCCAAGGAATGCGAAGTCGTCTGATCGCTGTTTTATTATATGCAAAGAGTCTCCAACCTCACATCCTTTTCGCTACAAAAATCCAATTTCACCTACTGGAAATGACCCATTATCGACGAGCGAGGAAATGTTTTCCCCAGCAGCCTACAAACATGCATATGGCCGCTAAACTGTTTACAGAGTACGCATAAAATCAGTTCACAGCATACAAGTGTTCCAAGGCCTGCAACCACGTAGTACAGTGTCTTGAGTGTCGTGAAAAATTTTGTTGACAGGGAGTACGTTATGATCGGGAAAGTTCGACGTTGAAAGACACCCCAGTTTACGAACCTATCTCAAGCAACGACTACACGGTGCCGCCACTGTGTTACACAACGGGCCTGTAATTTGCTTTTCGACCAGATACAAACTTTAAACAAAGGTTTCCATACACTCACGTTGATTCTCAAACTTCAACTATTTAGATCCGCTGTTCGTATGTCAGAAATCCACTTTTGTTTCAGTCGTTAGTCCCTTCGTATGTTCCCTCACCTACACGAGAAACGCCAAACCAATCTTACTGTTACCCGATCAGTGTGTGCTTTATCAGTTCCAATCCAACATCTGACCACGAGGCAAAACACCATGATTGTGAGACAAAACGTTTCGAAGGGAAATTGTGAATGGCGTAGAAAACATCTGCCATCTATACGGAGAGTTCCATAGGGCTCCACTATCAAGTGAGCACCAACATGGCCGCCAGTGCTCGTTGCTAGGGGGAGGGTCACGTGACTGAATACGCCCTATTGCTTATACATGTATTATTAACATTATATATTGATTTCAAATGTTGCGTTTTTATACATCATTGTTGTTCATGGTTGTTTATTGTTTTTTCCTTCTAGATTATCAACGCTGTGCACCTGCATAAAGACAAGTTGAAAACGCTTAAGAAGAGAGCCAAACAGGAATTAACAATACAGTGAGCTGCCATAATAATAGCCAAGATGTCTCTACCATTGGCACCGTTTATGAGCCGAAACTACAGGACACCATGTCTTCTCTCCTGTTGCTGTTGTCATGGCAACAGGATCAGCATGCATGTACAAAACAGAGGATTACCCACAAGTTCAAATAGTAGATTAAGTACAACCCCCTGTAGGTCTCTACACAGTGGAAAGCAGTCGACCAAGCTGCTCTTGGGAAGGTACCTCTTCAGAGTGTACCAACTGCCTTTCTATACGGGCCGCACGGCCAAGTCTTCCTCGGACGAAACGGGTAGCGACCCAAAGAGTAAGAAAACAACGAAGGTGAAAGAAATGTACGACACGGCCTCCAGCAGCGTTCTCAGTGTCACGAGCGACTTGCAGAGAAGAGTGCTCGAACTCAGAGACCAGATTAACATGCCAACTATCAAGTTACCAGATGTGAAACTTAACGACCTAAAGGATGCTGTTAGAGTAAGTAGGCTGGTTAACAGAAAGTCAGCAGAAAGTTCACCACCAGATTATTGGAACTCGAAGCCTCACTCAGAAGACAGCGCACAGAATGCCACAAAGGAAAAAAGTGACGCGACCAAGGATGACATGACGGCGGTACACTATAGTGCAGCTGCCACTGTAGAAGAGTTCATTAAAGTAAGCAAGGAGATGGAAGGGGAGAAACAACTGGTGAAGGTTGACGAGAAGGTGGTGAAAACGTTGGAACGTTCCACGAGGAAGCCGCAGGACAGCATGAGCAGGGCAAAGAAGGACTTTGTCTCGAAGACGAGCGTCAACGTGAGGACTAGACAGCTGGTACGGGCGATGAGGCAGGCCGGGTCGGGCATGGCGAGGTTACTCCGGGTAGAGGAACTCACCAGACATCTCATCAGTTTTCCAGAGGCGCGGCTGATAGCAGTCAAGGTAGGGGTTTCTCTAAGGCTTAAGGCGCTTAATCGCAATGAACACTTTTGACTGTTGCTATTTTATAATCCTATGAAGTTTTCTTTAATCTAAGGAGTAATCAAACAGTTGGTACAAATAAACAAGACTTAGCACAGTTTCAGCTTCAGTTATAGCAAAGACTTTAAAATTGTACAGACTGCTGTCTCTGCTTAACACTCAGCATTTGGGAAAGAGAATTGGAGTTGACTACAAATTACAATGTAGCTCCCTGCTATATAGTGATTCCACAAAGTTGTGTGGCCCAAGGGCTTCAAAACGGAGATGGACACTCACTTGCACCATGTGCAGGACTTGAAGTTTAATCGTTTGACCATCATACATATGTACTTTCAGGAGAATGCGATTCCTGTGCTGTTGCGTTACCGTGACAACCCGTACCAGCCACTGGTGGAGGAGGTGAGGGAGACGCTAAGCCTGCTGGGATATGAGGACCCGGTGAAGGGCAGAGGAGTCAGAATCCTGTCCATCGATGGGGGAGGGACCAGGTTAGGCCACACTAATTTAATGTGTCATTGTCACTGTGGCATTGATGGCTTGTGGTTAGGGTGGTTGACTCAGAGGTCCTGGGTTCACTACAAGTTTACTATGCATGCTGTGCTCTTGTAATCTCCAAGCAGATGTAAGGATCTGACTCATTCTCGGTGTTCTACGGCTATTTGTACCATTAAGTTCATAGGTTTAAAAGGCAAGACATTAAGAAATACAAAATTAGAAAAGAGCACTGAATCCAAATGTTCAAAGACCTTGGCAAAGTCACTAGTTTCATGACTCAACTCAGATGAAAATTTGCACTTTGCAGGGGTGTGGTTGCCGTGGAGACGCTGCGTCAGCTGGAGGAGATGAGTGGGAAGTCCATCTACCAGATGTTTGACTACATCAGCGGGGTCAGCTCAGGGGCGATACTGGCTGTACTGCTGGGGGTCTATAAGGTAGGTCATGTACAAATGTGTACAAAAAAGGTGTATACAAAAAAGGTAGGGTCTATAAGGTAGGTCATGTACAAGGCTTATATACATTACAGGTATAACCTATGTAGAGGGCGGTGGGGTTACAAGACTGGTGATACAGGTCAGCTCTGGGGCTATACTGGCTGTACTACTGTGGGTGTACAAGGTAGGTCCTGTACATACATGTACATTGTACATGTACACCCGTGTAAGGGGAGGGAATACAATTCAGATCAACTATACTGGCTATACTGCAGGAAGTGTACAAGGTAGGCCCTCTGTATGCAAATGTACAAGTCTGAATTTCCAATTTTGCTGGAAAAGATCCAATTAGATGCGTCATGATTATATGTGATGTTAAACTACTTTATTCTGTTGTTTTCCACTGTCCAGGTGTCGCTTGATGAGTGTGAGGAGCTGTACAGGAGGTTCAGCGAGGAGATCTTCAAGCGGAGCACGTACGTCGGAGTCGGCAAACTCTTCCTGTCCCACGCTTTCTACGACACAGCAGCCTGGGAGAAAATGCTGAAGTGAGTTTAGATAGTAATTTACATGAATGTTATTCCAAAACTATTGAAAAATGAAATCAATAGGAATTTCTGATGCAGTTACTGTACTATCATTGTTCTTACTTGATGATTGACGATGCAAAGGATCTGATGAAACCTTTCTGGAAAAACTTTTATACAAAAAAAGACATCATCCTTAACTTTCTACAGGCAGTGTTCATGTGTATGTCATTGATTATTCCCAGGACTGAGGTTGGAGACAGACTGATGATAGAAACAGTCCGGGATCCAGCCTGCCCTAAGGTCAGGATACTTTTTTTTGCCAAACATTGAGTAACATTGACGTGTGTTTACAACTCTGGTTGCAAATATGATACACAAGTCTCACCCTACCGGTTACCTATGCGAGAGATTTTGTAACACAGGCTAAGATTGACTGTTGCATGACCAGCATTCTCTCCATCTATTGTACGTCGGACTGTTTTATCACCATGGTTACCTCTGTCCCCACCCAGATCTCCGTGGTGTCGACCCTGGCCAACCACCCGTCGCTGCGGGCGTACCTGTTCCGCAACTACAACCTGCCGGCCGGCGCGCCCTCCCACTACCACGGCGACTGCTGCAACCGCGTCTGGGAGGCCGTCAGGGCGTCGTCGGCAGCCCCAGGGTACTTCGAGGAGTTCAAACTTGGACAGGGTATTCACCAGGTGAGGATTTTCACACACAAACAAACCTGTCCCTGGTGCTGAACACCATCCACACACAAACAAACCTGTCCTTGGTGCTGAACACCATACACACACACACAAACGGACCTGTCTTTGGTGCTGAACACCACACAAACACACACTCACACACAAATGGACCTGTCCTTGGTGCTGAACACCATCTACATGCAGGCAGACATATTTCCTAAACGCCACCAAGTCATCCACACACACAAACAGTCATGCCGTTGGTGTTGAATACCATCCACACTCACATACAAGGTGGTGTTGCCATGAATTAGCATTGATTCTATAAGACATCTGTACTTGGTTTATAGGTGGTGTGGATTAACCAAGAGGCTAGGTGGAGACTGAGAGTTAGTGAACAGTCCCTGTCTTGTTTTTAATGGTTAACTATGACTATTTCCCCCAGGATAGAGGAGTGTTAGTAAACAACCCCTGTGCCATATGTATTAATTATTAACTATGACTATTTCCCCCAGGATGTAGGCGTGTTAGTGAACAACCCCTGTGCGGTGTATTTCAATTGTTAACTATAACTACTTCCCCCAGGACATAGGATTGTTAGTGAACAGCCCCTGTGCTATGTGTGTTAATTGTTAACTATTACTATTTCCCCAGGTTGGAGGAGTGTTAGTGAACAACCCCTGTATCATATGTATTAATAATTGTATTAATTGTTAACCATGGCTGCTTCCCCAAGGACGGAGGAGTGTTAGTGAACAACCCCTGTGCGGTGGCCATCCATGAGAGTAAGCTACTGTGGCCGGACACGCCCCTGCAGTGTGTGATCTCCGTGGGGATGGGCCGGTACGAGCCAGACAATGTCACCAGCTCCACGACCCTCAACCTCCGCACCAAGCTCACCAAGGTGGTGGAGAGTGCCACCAACACAGAAGGTCAGCACTTCGGACAACAAAGTTCTTAATGTACCCTTACTCTCCCGGTCTCCCCCGTAGCGCTGATTTATTTCAGTGGGCTTTCTGCCTTTGGCCGCCGAAGGGACTGGTTAACGGTCTGATCCCTCAGTCTGGCTCCCAGGGTAGTCTACCTTTCTCAGGGCACTTCTGACTGGTTATACTTTGTACTGAAGCTAGGTGTCTCTGCTGCAGTGTTAAGTAGTAGTGACCTTTGAGGGAAAATCTTCTTAAAAAACTACAATAATTGCTTAGAATGAAAGTGTAAAGTTCCATTTCATCTGAGCTACTATAAGTTAATCATTGATGATTTGTACTTCAGTTGAATGGTTTTTTTTTTAGTTATTTGTTGATGCAGCTGCATCTTTTGAACACTTTTTCCAAAAATCTTTTAGGTTTTCTTCAGGTCTAAAGCAAGCACAATGGTATGTTCAGCATACAACGGTTACATTTGTGTATTGTTATTCATTTATAGATGAAATATTCAATGCTCATAGTCATAAAGTCATAAAATGTTAAGATCTGACTGCCTCTACTGGAAAGTATTCTCTGCAAATGTTTCCAAATGTGTGTGTCGTTATGTGTTTTGTCTACTTGTATGTGTGTGTGTATTATGTTGCTATGGGTTGATGTTCCTGAAATAAAGGAATTCCATTCAATATTTTCAGACATCCACAGGGTCCTCCACGACCTCCTCCCTCCCAGCACGTACTTCCGCTTCAACCCCTACATGTCCGAGGACCTCGCCATCGACGAGTACCGGCCGCAGAAGCTCGACCAGCTGCAGAGCGACGCCTGCGCCTACCTCAGGAAGAACGAGTACAAACTCAGGGTGGCCGCGAACGTCCTGACCTCCGAAAAGGGCGCGCTGCAGAGGGCGAAGGACGGGGTGAAACTGAAGATGGACATGTACAGAGATTTCTACCGAAGATGAGACATAGTATTGCAAATCCATTTGATATTGCGGTTGTTAATTTTAGCGGTTAACAGTGGGAACAAACATCAAACATTTGGGGAAAAGTTACCGTCAACGAATCAAGAATTACAGTATTGTATCTAGTGAAATCTTTTAAGTAAAATTAAGCTTTATATTGTACATATTACAAATGTATGTTAAAATCCACCCCACACCTTCTGGTGTGTAGGACGGTGACTATCTTTGTTTCTATAGCCCTTGGGCTACACAACTAAATATGGTTAGGATATATATGGCTGATCTTGAAAATAATGTTTGCTCTGCAGGTGCAAGCACTACATCAGGGAGCTAGTCCACTGGTAGTTGCATATGTTCAGCTGTAAGTGCTTAGAGAAAGCATTATGTACAGTACAATGATGTACCATTTCCGATTGCAACCTACGATATCTCAAATACAAAGTGAGCACTAACCTACTAGGCTATTACACCAATTTGTTGATGATATGATGTATATTCTATTTAATTTGGTTTTAATTTTTTTTAGTTACGTTTTTATGTTAGAAATATAATGAAATGACAAATTGAAACGACATCTTAACAAAGCAAGTCAGTCCTCACCATCCATGGCCAGATCGATACTGTAGTCAGGCCAGCTGCAACTTATTTGGATGATGTTTGATAAGTACAGCATCTTTATGACAATACCATTTTATACTGAACAAAGGGTGTAATTACTGTATACAAGTTTTCCTAGGGGGCACTCCAGTCAGTTGAAAACGCCTTAGTGCGAAATGTTTTTGTACATTTTAGAATATATCTTCAGTCAAAGCTGGGCCAAATTCCTTCTAACAATAAAAGGCAGCAGCGATGTGGAAATGTAACAGTTACTGCTTTCCATTTATTACTTCATCCTAAGGGACACATTGTTTTGGCTTGCCTGTGTGTGTGTGTGTACATGTTCTTTTTCTGTACATGTTCTGTGTGTGTGCATGTGTGTGTGTGTTCATGTGTGTGTGTGAGTGTATGTATGTATGTGTGTTTGTTTGTGTGAGCATGTATTGCTTGTGTGGTTCACGTTTCATAGCTAAGCACACTGGGTCACCCCTATTCTTGATGCCTGAGAGTCCCCCAGCTGTATACATGGCCCGTTGGCTTTATCTCACCATCCAAAATAACGACTGCAATCCCTCACAACCCCCCAAAGTTCCAAAACGGCTGTAATCCCCTAATACTTCCACTACAGTTACGACAGACGGACAGAAACAAAATTCACATTTAATCCTAAAGTTCTATCATCATTCAGAGAGCTGTCCTTTAAAATAAATTAATTGTGAGAATAAAAAAAAAGAGGTACAATTGCCATGAAGTTTTAATGAGACCTGGGATGCGAACAGTGATAAATACAAAATGTAGTTAGTACAACAAGATTGCTTACTGGTAACATACACTTTAATCCACAGTTATAATTCTGTAAGTACAAAAATAACACACAACACATCTGCTGACAGCACCCCTAAAAAATCAGGCTTTAAAAGACTTGAAAAGTTAAAAAATAATCTTGGAAGCAAATATTGAGGAACAATGTCATAGACTATGCACAACCCCTGTTGCAGCTCTTTTACAGACATGTGCATATGAATACGAGCATTGCTGGGAACTAAGCATGACTTTCCTTGACTTAATCCAAAGCATTCAGACCTTCGGTTTGTACCAGTGGCGTGGAGTTCCATGTACTACAACACTAAGGATTAGGCATCGATATCAAAAGTTTTAAACATATCAAAAGTTTAAAACTTTCCCTCAAAAATAAACAAGTAAACTCACTTAATCTTCATGGGTGAAAAATTTGGTGAGTTCTTCATCCATGTTGGACAGGGTATAGCTAACTACTTTCATTTTAAATAACAGTTTAACTGCGGGTGGGTTTGAAGACTGCAGAATAGTAGTCGCCTTTTCGAATGATTATCAAATGTTAGAAACATATAAATATACAAATTTCAGCACCTTTAAAAAGACTACACACCTCTTCCCTCTTTTGATACAACACTGAAACCTTGTGGCTGATTATTCCAAAGAAGCTGGACAAAATTTAACGTATTATGCAACACAAAACCTGCTCTCTGGTCAACAAATAACAGTTAAAACATTATACATGCTAAGCCTTATAGAACAGTAAGTTGGTCTTAAGAATATCTTAATGGCTCCTTTTGAGATGATTTCGCGGACAACAAGATGTTAAGAAAGTTACACAATCCATTTCAGTCACATCTTCCCCCTTATTTACATCATTTACATAACACCCAAAGGATAGCATACTTCTTTGGAAACTGGACTTACCGTTAAGTTTAAACACCAATGGTTTGATTGCTTTTTATCATGGGAACATTATTTATTATATGCTGGACGGCTTCTACGAATACACAATGTCTAATACTACCCTTACGTAACTGAATAACTAGCTATCCAGAATGGACGGAGTTGATAGTAATATAATCAGTGGTTTATTTTGTTTTAGATATTATGACATTTAGCACAAAACCATTCAATAATGCTTAAGTTTACACATCAGAATGAAGTACATGTACATTGTTTATAAGCACCATTTAAATACACAACAAAGCAAGATAAGTGGCATACATCTGCACATGTGAGAAAAACATGAAATGCTGTCGTCAATCTTGGTTGAATGAGATCGTAAAACACTGGAAGAAGTCAGACATGGCTTTCTGAGATGATACAAAGATTGCTTACAATACAAAGTTGCCACATGAACTGTTACAGTTACTGTAGCTTTTCTTGGCAACTGTGATAACAGTCAGTTCGATACAGAAACTGATACAGAAACTTCTACATGGCCTCTGAATTGCACAGTGGATGAATGGACACCTTTGGAGGCGATATTGTAAAGAAAACATGGCCCCGTGTTGTGCTACACAAAGTAGTTCCTACGTAGGCTGTTGAGGTAGGCGCTATCGTTGTCTTTCATCGGTGACTCCCGTCTGCCGATACTGGAGCGACTGGGGCCAAGACTCGTCGGCGCTGAACAACAATGGGAAAATCATGTCAATTTCACTGATGTTAGAAACTGTACAATTGCATGTAATTACATGTATGCCATGCAGGGTTGTCTCCAGGACCCGTCCCTCCATCCTGGGACAGAAATTTGCTTATTGGGATGAAAAAAAAATTTCACCCTTCCGTCCCAAAATCTGAACTTCATGACATGAAACTGATGAAAATGTATCTTTGTAAGCTTAAAATGATGAATTTAACAACAAAAATTCAAAACATCGGCTCCGAAACAATGAGTGGGACGGAAAAAAATGAAAAGCTGGAGACAGCCCTGATGCCAATTGACACCTTAAAAAGGATGTAAGGCAAAAGGCAGTCTTCACACATTTTAGCACTACTTCACAAAATTATTGTTACTATCAGACTGAGTGTGTGTTCTGTTTTACACCAAGTATTTTGTTGCTCCAAAGTCAAACAAGTATGGGGTTGATCTGCTAATATCAACAGTAGCAACATTCATCGAGCATACATGTAGCATGTAAATAACTTATGTTCTCTTCTCCACAAGTTCTGAAGAGAACTCCATTTCTTGTCCACTCACAGATAATACAACACTAGTGTAGGATAGTCGCAACACCATTACGAATTTACTTCCAACTATCATGTCTTTTTCTACATTTGGGTAAGGACTGGGAGCACACTCACGTTTTGACATGTGATGGGCGATGCTTCTGTCCAGCTCCTGTCTCACCTAACAGGAAAAAATAAAAACAATTCATGATTTTAACCTTCAAACAGATGTACCAAGTTGGTGCACGGAGGTGCATGGAGGCACCCATAATCATTTGACTAGTTAGTCAGGTATTATGGAATTTCTGCTGATGTTTAAAAACAAGCCAAACAAGAAAACATTATTTTCTTGAAAAATTCTGCACTACATGTCACCGTACAAACTACACTGTTGTTTCTAAGTCAAAAGTTAGTACAACACAAGAAGATGGAATCAATTAGAAACTAAGACTTTTTAAGCAGTCCTCATGCAGGGCATGACATGGCCTGAAGTGAGTGGATCACACACTCTGAAGAAGACCAAATGTCTTGTCAAAAATCCACTTGTTTATGTTGGAAGGCAGTTAAGTTAATTATTTCAATTATTTTATCTTTATAATATATAAAATACAGCAACATAGAAGAAACTTCATGAGAATACATAAACATTTGTTGTCCCCACCTTCCTGGTTAGAGCGTCCTCCCCGTCTGCAGAGTTGTTCATGAGGCTGGAGATGTGCAGGGTTCCGCCCATGCTGGTGTTCAGCAGGCCTGAACTCACGTCCTGTAACTTCTGTCTCTCCACCCTGGAACACAATACATGGTCATTATTGGCATGAAGGTGATTCTAATGACAATAATTGTTGTTTGATACCATTAGTAATAGGAGAAGACTTTCAAAAGTTTTCACAGGCCTAAGCCTAAACGCACACCCTGTAACTTATGTGACAGTCTTTCCACCCTAGGATACATGGGATGCATACAGTACAAACTTTAAGCTAATAAGCTAAGAGCTATATTATGATACATGTAGCTTTGGGATACTGAGCACAATGCATCAGTAAGTTGATATTAAGTAGTCATACAAAATTTACATGAGTGTAAAATAAGGGAAAAGTGAAGCCTCCAGAGCAGACAATGGTTATCATATGATTATAACATCAACAGCTACACTAAACTCAGACTGTCAGTCTTGAGAGTACAACTTATTGCAGAAATCATTTCGAATGATACAAAGTGAGGCAAAATGAATCACTTTCAATTAATACTAGATACTCTGGTATGTAGTTTGACTCACGTGAGTTTTGTGACTGACTCTGTGGTCCTCTCCCTCTCCTTCTCCAGCTGAGAGTTCAGACGTTCTGCCTTCTTTATTGCCTCGTTGTACCTCTCCTGGAAAAAGGAGGGGGGTTGAGACAATGCTGTATGCTTTCTATGAAAAGTGATCTCCAACCAAAAAGTTTACCTTGCTGAAGAGCTACTCTTCCACTGGTCAGTGGTCACTGGTACATGACATGTACAGAGAAGACAGATGCTGCATGCGTGTACAGTATCTACAGGTTCATTGTACCGGGAAAATTCTCCTATGTCTTTTTGACAAGCACAATGAACAATGGACAACTAAGTCGTAAGGACTGTGACCCTTTCAAACAGCATGCATGTTGGGTGAGTGACAATTGCAGGGATTTGAACTCCCGAACTAAGGTGCCAGAGGCAGGCTCACTAACCACTTGTCTGGACTAAGTTAGTGTGTATGTCTTATTATTAGTTAAACTATAAGTACTTTTATTCTAGTTGACCTTTTTTCCTGTAATACATTAAATGACTCTTAAACAAAACGTCAAAGGCAACAAAATTGTAAGACTTCTTTATCGATCAAGTGATGGAACATTGTACTTTCAATAACAAAAACAAGCATGTAGTTGAAAGAAATTGGCAAATAAAAAGTTCAGCACTCTTACCATAAATCTGTCTTTTTCTGCAATTACTGTTTCCCTCTGGGTCAGACTGTCATTGAGGGAGGATCTTAGCCTGGACAGCTCTCCCTGGAAATGGCACAAGTTTGACATTAGCTGGTCAGCCTTACTTTAGTACAAGTTTCAACAACGTCCTATCACAGTATAGAAATGGTATACGAGCATAGAATAAAAAGACTTTTTGTTCACAAGCAAGAGTTTTATTAAACCGACATTTCGGTGACTGTCATTTTCCTGAGGATAATAATGACTGGTTCACTTTGCACTTCAGAGAGTCACTGAAACACTGGTTGAAGAAAACACTCGGTTGTGTACAAAGACTGAAAGAGTCTCTTTATTCAGTGACTTACCAACCTTAGATTAAACTTTTTATGGGAGGAAACGAGCATGCAGTCACCTAACTTAAAGAGAGCGCTTATTGATAACATTCTCTCAATATAACAGATAACAATTATTGACAATTGTTAGAATAATATTATAGTTGAAATGTATTGAAAACTTATTATTAACAACTAAACCAACTACATCTTTTGGCATCTAGAATCCACACGATGATAATGTACAACCAAAACTTTGATACAATCATAAGGTTTAGCCTACAGATCTAGATACATGTGCAAAGATTATATAAAGACTATAATCATAGATAATGGGAAATGTCTGTCATACTTTTAGCCCGGTCACGGACTGCTCATACTCGCTGCGTATCCTCTCATCGTTGCTGTCCCTGAGTTTGTCCAGTTTGTTGCGGGCCTGAGCCTGGCCCTCCAGGTACTCATTAACCTGCTGCAGCTTACTGTTTAGCTCCGCTCGAGACTGGGGGACGGAGAAAATACCAAATATACATTGAAAATAATCATATCAAAAGTTGCAGAAACTTTTGAATTGGTTCTGGGCTGTTCCATTCAATCCTGTAACAGTGAAACCTGTGCTGGTGACCCAGGCAACAAACAAATGCTCACTAAATGTGTGTGCTCTATTTGGCTTTTAAATGCATACCTAAGTGCAAAACGTAACTCTGTGTCATTAAAATTCCTTAACAGTGTTGCCTTAAAACAAAACAAAACAAAAAAAGTGTAAAAAGTTAAGTTCACAAAATGACATTTCAAAGTTCAAAGCTTTCACCAGTAAGGGTGAGTGAGAAAAGGCAAACTTTTACAATGTTTTTGAGACACAGACATATCAGTAATTTGATAGGAGCTAAACATGCATACCTGTGCCTCAAGCTGTTTCTTGTAGTTGTCAATATAGGACTTGTCTACGAAGTTTGAGTCCACATGTTGCTGTGCAGGGCAGAAAAGAAAAGTGAAGCAGCCACCCAAGGACAAAGCAACGTAGTTCAAAAACAGTAGCAAACCTTGGCTCCTATCATCATAGTATGGCTTCTCTTCCCAATATAAAGCTGCAATGTTGAAACAGTGAAATGACATCTCTGACTTTATTGTGAAGTTTTATTATAATAAGTGTATTATGATTGTTATATAGATGTACATGACTATGTTTTGTGCATTTTACTAGCCCTTTGCAAAGTCCACTGGCTATTAGGGCAGACCTGGCTGGCAATATTCTCTATAGACTCTATTACTTTTACATTCAACTTTTACATGTAGCCCTTTTATGAAATCTGCAAAGAAATGTCCCAAACACTAAAAAATTACATTACATATATATATTAAAATTGTTTGCATGTCAGAAACTTGGAGCTAGAAGGCAGAAAGTAAAGTCACTGTAGAATATCCACACCAACCTTGTATTTGATAAATTCATCCTCAATTTGCTCCTTCAACTTCTCAAATCTCTGGACCTCCTTTTCCATGGTCTTGTATGATGTCATGTCTGAAGAGAAAAAATAAGAGTTAGGGATAGCAACATTAGAGGCACTGCAGATTGTATGATTATGTCCAAACACTGTCCATGGTCTGTATTGTTGGGATAATGAAATGAAGACCTTTATTGTACACACATATGTAAAGCTAATGTGTGAAACTGTACTACTAACAGTAAAACAATAGATTTTGTCAATGCAGGTGCAACACATCAGCGCATGCAACGCGCATGAAGTGCTTTCAAATTATTTGAACGGAAGCCCATGGGATACAATAAGAAGCCTGTGGGATATGGTAAAATATAGACCGGCCCAGAACATACATGTACGTATTGAAGGTTATCCTGGCCCAGGTAACAGGACTGGACAGGTGTATCCTGACAGTGTGTACTAACCATTCTGCAGCTGCCTGTTCAACATGTCTGCCTTGGCTCTCATCTGTTCCTCCTGCTCCATCTGACCTCTAACCTCTCCAACCTGACAACAACAGTAAGATACATGACCATGTGAGTACGCAGGATAGAGAAACCTGGCGAGCGGTCATCAAACTCCCCCATCCATGTGCAAGCCCGTCCAACCCCCAGATGATGGGAAACAGAAGACGTTAAACAGGATAGTGAGTGTGAGTGTGACAAGAAGAAAATTAAAGCTCAAACATCTCAACTCCCTTCATTTGTTTGATATATTACATGTAGTCCACTGAGAACAGATCAAAGTAGGAGAACTGCAGTACACTCTTTTCGATAAGTGGGGCTGGTTCTTTGACGTATTTTGCATGATATCCAAGTTATGAAATTAAGAGGTACACATGTCTGACCTGTTTCCTGAGTGTTTCGATGGTTCCCTGCAGAGCCTTCCTCTCCTGGCCCCAGTCTCCTGACATGAACTCCTGTGGTGTGAAACATCGTTATTAGATAACTTTTAAAAAAAAACTAGTTTTTCAAGTAATATTCTTCTCAAAAGGGAGGGACAAAACACTATATTTCTGAATTTAGTCTGATTACATAAATTTTGTCAAAAAGCATATTTTTTCATACAGAACCTTGCTTTTCAAATGTTAAACCAATAATATGTAAAAGGTCTTTTACTATTGTACATGTAAGTCAAATTGAGTTGAATTTTAGTGACTATTGATACAGAAGACTTAAATGTATCCTCATAGTATAACATGGCGAGAGCAGGGATGAACATTAGCATAAGGCCACACCAATTTAATTTCTTGGTTAACAGATTTTTTTTTTAATTTTAGCAAGAGGACATCATTAAAACAGAAGGCCGGGGGTAAAAACTTGCACCTGACCCAGTGTTCACTCCCTGAAACTTTGTGCACCAAAGTATAAACTTTCCTCTGAGATTCTGTTTTCATGTTGATTTTCAAATATGGCATTATTTCAAAACATCCGTTAACCAAGAAATTTAAATGGTGTGGCCTAAGACATACTTGATAGACTAGTGATCAAATTCAATTTGCTGTGCTGCTGACCTTGAGTTTCTTCTTGGCTCCTCTGAGCTGCATTCTAGCTGTGGCCAGGTCCTCCTGTAGTCTGGTGTTTCTGTGCAGGGGTAGACACAGTGATGTAACAAGAGGTATTGTATATTACTTTATCATGGGCTGAATACTCTATCTAGTCTTGCAGCCAAGGGCTGTATGAGACATAGTTTTTAATAGACAATAGGGTTAGGAGTGCCTGCCATTCTGCAATAATGTTGCCTTTGCAAGGAGGGTGTAACATGTAGAAGCTCCTGTTGTGTATCTAAAATTGTCTTCATTATGTCTTAAAAGCTGTTTAATACTCACCTCTGCATCTCTTCGTGCATCTTCTCCTCAGCCATTTTCTTCAGCTCTGCCATCCTCTTTATCCTCCTCTTCTCCTGCAACATGGAAGAATCACAGGAAAACATGTACTAACATTAACGTAACTCAGTCTACTTTTAGCTTACTGAAAAGCGGGTCCAGTATAAAGGACAGATACAATGAGGAGAGCCCTCACTGGACATTATGAGATTATGTGCTATACAGACTAATGCAGGCTCAATCTACCAGGGAAATTCTCCAACTACAATACACAGTCACTAATTTGAGTGAACTACAGCAGCTCAATGCTCCAAAGACAACAACCATTTCCAGTCAGCATACAAGTTTGGTAAGTAATAGCAGCCGGGATTCAAACTCAGGACCTTTTGATTTTTAACGTTAGACACTCAATACTCCTGTCAGACATACATGTACATGTGCTGCTGTCTTAGGGTTGGTTACTGTTACAAGGGGAAAGGTGAAACTGAAGTAGTTAGTTTATATCAAGAGTTGATAGGAACAAACCTCGTCCACTCCTGTATGTGCCTCGGCCTTTTCTCTCTCAAGCTGTGCAATCTACAACAAACAGAAATCAAAATGTTTATTTCTTTGAAAACTTTAACTTCAAATATCTTCATTTTTTTTACATATCAGCGCCTTAAATCAGTCTTTTCTTTTGTAACTTATAGTGAGATGGATAGGACAAGCCATATATTTCTGCAACAACAGAGAGAAAAATAGATGGCAAATGTGCCAATAGCTTTTCTGTGGAACTGTGATGGATAGTATACATGTACATGTAAATGTCGAGTACATGTACATCCAAAGCCTTAGCAATGTCTTCCATACATTTTATTTCTTCATATATTACAGACATACATGTACAATTATAGTAGACAGCAAGTATCAGAAAATGTCGCAGTTTGCCAATTTTTGTGGCTAGCTGAAAAGGTCACACTTACTCTGAGTCCCAGCTTTGACCTTGATTTGACCTCGCTTTCCCACAATGCCCTTGAGTCCTCTGCATCGCGAGCGAACAGGCTGCGATTGGATGCCTCCTCCTGGAAAGCGGGAATTTTAGATCTACACAAACTGGCAGTATTCTAGTGTCATAACTGACTGTACCTAGTACCTGTGCACACACATGTACATGTAGCTACATGTAACACTATATGCAGACTATAAAGTGGTGCATCAATAGATAAGTATGGATGGCGAGAATTGGACAGACTTAAGACATCACAGGGAAAATTGCCAAATCGATCTTTAATCTTCAATAATCATAATGATTAGGTGGTCTCTTCAACTTTGACAAATCGCTTTTTCACGCTGTAAATTGACAGCCTCCTCCTTTGGACATGAGGCACAACCAACAGCATTTTAGGTATCCATCTACATGTACATGTACTGGCATCGCCGAAAACAAATGGATGTTTCTGAGAATGATGGACCGTTTTCTCACTGAAACACTTACACTGAGTTTGTCTTCCAGATGAACGTTGGAAGTCTTCAGGTTGGCAACCAGGGCCTCCAGACTGGACCTCACCTGGTAGGGGCAAAACAACAGTCACATGATGATACAAGTGACGAAGATAACCTGGTCAATGACAGGTATCTAGGAATCTGGCAAGCATCTCGATGTACATGTCTCTTACATGTGTCTCACTAAAAAGCTAGACTGCTAGACTCTTTCATCAAGAAGGTACAGGTACTGTATATCCAGGTTTGATATCATTTATTCCCCAGCTCTTTTTAGAAAGTACGTGACTTGTATAATAAATACACAATGTCATGTACAGTGGGCCATCTCATTTGTCATCTTATTCGAAAGACTGTAACACTTTCCAATATATAGAGTGTACAACAGCAGCCAGGATTCAAACTCCCAACCCTCTGATCCAGAGACTGACAGAGGTGCTGTTCACTGGACTACAGAATGATGCTACATGTGTACTGCTATGGTACAAACTGACAACACAGCCCCCACCTTTGCCTGACTAAACAGTACCCTTCTAGCAGCCCTCCCACTACATGTAGTTAGCCCTCTGCAAAGAAACTCTTTGACAGTGAGAGTTTGTGTGACACAGACAGGGGCTCTTAAGAGTCCTGGACAGTGAGAGTTTGTGTTCCACAGATTGCCCCCCACCTTGTGTGAGTCCTCCAGGTCCTTCTGTACCATCTCGGCTCGCGTCTGCTCGTGTTTCAGGGTGGCTTCCAGCTGAGCCTTCTCCATCTGCAGCTTCTGTACGGACGTCTCAAGCTCGGCCTGGGAACAAGAAGAAAAGTGATGAGAAACTGTACATCTGTAGGTCATGGTTCAAAAGACTACTAGACTAAGAGTATATAGTATGCAAAAATATGGCCTGACATCTGAACATATGACAGGGATATGATTATGAACAGCAACACTGTTTATGACGATCCAAACTGTCTTTTGTTAATTGAATTCATGAATTGAAGTTATTTGTAACTCTCTGCACATATATTGTCTTTCCAGTGCATTGTCACTGAGTAAGCCACTTTGGTTAAAGAATACAGAAATAAACAAATAGACATTACACAGACACTTCTATTTCCTTGCTTCGGCTGACATGTTGGCCAACCTGTCCAACCAGCCTTCTGCTGTAACAGTTACTTTTTTTGGCCTGTGAGGCCAGAACTACATGTAATAAGGAGGTTCACAATTCTAAGTATGCATGTGCAAGGTCAAAGGTGAAGACCCTCCACTTGTAAACCGTACTTTGAACCATGAACCTCCATCTAGGTTTGGGCCATCACACAATGGGGTGTGCCTTTAGTTTATAGTCTTATATACTAGTATATAACTGATAATCCTGTCAGGTACCTTTCTCTGTGGGTCCACTGAGTGTCTCTCCATCTCCTTTGCGTGGTCCTGAAGCTCCCGAATCTTAGTCTGCGAATCGTGCCTCTGTTCCTCCAGGCCCATCACCTGCAAACATGGAGACATCTTCACCATAAACTTACATGTCACATTGGGTTCCTGACGTAGAATGATCATAAAATTTTGCTGTCAACATATTTCTTTCAATTTATGATTTTACGTTACTTTTCTAACTGTGAGTGTTCAAAATGGCTGAATTCAGTAACATGCAAAATGAACGAATCGTTATAAATGAATGAATTTTGTTGCTGACAATCAAACAGGGTACAATGTATGGCAAAAGCTACATTTGAATTACACTATAGCCAAAACTGACCTTGCTCTTCAATCTCTCAATCTCTCCCTGAAGAGTATTCTTCTCAATCTCTAGACCGTCTTTGGCCTGGAGAGGAGCAAAATAGACAAAGTGTGAAGTGAAAGTCATAACAATACAGTAACACAAATCATTACACAACTATTTCAATGAAGCTTAGACATCCATGTAATATAATGATACACAAGAGAATTGTTACTCAAGCAACTGGAGAGATTTTGTAAACGGTACCTTTCAGGCACTGATGAAAGGTAGTGGATGCTACCAAACGTCTGACCATTTGCAAAATCTATCCAGTTGCTTGATTGACTGTGCATTCAATTAACACAACAACATACTTGTGACCAAACACAAACACATAGCATAGCATATTGTGCTTACATAATGTCATTCAATATTATGATAATAAAATATACACTCCAATTTCTGTATGGACAACAAACCTTTTTGACTCCTTCCAGCGCAGCCTCGGCAAGGGAGACTCTCTTCATCGCCTCAGACAGCTCCTGTGGGAGGGGACAACGTTCTGTGAACTAAACTTATCATACTAAGTCTAGCAAACTGTAGTTTCTATCAGTTTCATGTGGTGCAGCAGCACCTCCATTGGAGAAAGAAAAGGATCATCATTTTTTGTCTTAAAACCTTCCAGGGCAATTCAAGATTTCACACACCCAATACGATGCTTCCTGGTCCTTCCCTAACCCTAACCCTACAACAGAAGCTCCCCACGTGAGCAGTACCAAACAGGAACTAGATGCTTGTGATGGTGTCCTTGGCTCCTCCTACACTACATGTACCTTGTACATGTACCTCATGCTTGCTTAGTGACACTGTTAAATGCTTGTTTTGCTCTTCTGTGTCTGAAAGTGAAGATGATGTAGTGTAACTGGTAGACAAGCTAGGGTGCCCTGTGTTAGTGCAGCAGTGATGAAGTCAGCTGAAGATCTTTAAAAAAACTTACCTCGAAAAGAAAGATCCATAAAATTCAGAGCCAGACCAGAGGGATATTGAACGATACAGACAACAGTCATACATTTGATACCATGTGGTCATCTTTCCTACTGGTGTACATTGTATCTATATGTACTGTAGTATGAGAGACATACAAGATGTAGGACAGTTCTTGCTTTGCCCAATCTTCCAAAAATTATTGAATGTGACCATATACATTATACAAGTCATGTAATAACAGAAAAAAACCGAATGTGAATTTGAGAAGTCCCTTCTACTTCTACTTTGTTCAAGCAAATTAGATGGGAGTTATGCATACTAGTCCCTGCTATTTAGTGAAAGGCGTCCACTGGGAAGGATCTTAAATAACTATAATAGTAACACTATATACAGAAAGATGATAACTGAGCCTCTGGTTCATATCCTGACTAGCCCTTGCTGGAGTGGCTGTAATAATGGAGATTGACTTTGCCCCTATACACCAAAGGGTGTCAGAAGGATTCTAACTAATGCATCTATAGGTCACAATCGGAAAAGGGGGCCCCACCTGACAGTTCACGGGCTGTATTTTTGCACTATCATGCGTGCCCCCTACATGTAGGTGTGAGACACCCTGCAGTTGCCGGGCTATTTTGGAGCCCGGCTGGGACCCCTGATCATTTTAACTTTGACTAAGAATCAAAGCGGGACACGGTAACAAATAGATGCCGTGAGCTATTGATGCGAACACAGGGAGATTACCCCCACCCCTAGTACCTGGGCCTTGGGGCCTAGCTGGGACTACACCCCCCTACGGGCATTGGCACAATTGTGACCTATGACCTGATACACACTGGGAAAATTCTCTGGACGTAGGACAACAACATACGACAACGATGTACGTCATACATCGACAATTTTCCTGGTTGTGAATCAGCACCGCGCATCGTATGACAGGCATTTTTATGGCCCGTACGACAACGGTGTACGTTCACCCTGGATGTAATGTATTACGAAGTCGTACAGGCCATAAAAATGCCTGCTGTACAATTCGTCTTTGTCGTACGTCCAAAGTTTCCCAGTGTGTATCGGGTCTAAGCAGAACTGGCAGTATCTAGAGAAAGACTGCTGACCTGCTGCATGCGCTGGTACTCCATGTTGGAGGAGCTCCTGTTCATGTCCTGACTCCTCATCTCCTCCCGCATCATGTTCACCGTGTCCGTCAGAGACTTGTTCTTCTCCTCCAGACTGTCCTTCAGCTGTGCACAGATATTCAACAGAGGATTCAAGCTGTATTCTATCATTTTGTTTGACATGCAGCCGAGGCTAGCCAGATCAAACACTATCAGTATTCCTAATAGCTACGTATACTATGATTTCTTGAAAGGATAGGCTTGTCTTCTAGACTGTCCTTAAACTGTGAACAAATGTACAACACAACACAGATTGGATTCAGAACACGGATGGCTGGGCTAAAATCAGACTTGCTATCTAGAAGCAGGATTCTAAGCACCAATGAAAATGACTAATCTAGATTTCTGTAGTTCGGAAATCCTGACTACAATTCTACAACCCCAACACTATTCGCTCATTCTATGACAAAGACTGGATTTGGACACTTCAAATTTGGGTAAGTCCAGTTTTTGTGTTGGAAATTACAGTTCAACGCTGCTTATTGTTTAATTTGAATTCATCATATTGTGCAAGGGGGCAAAACAGGTGCATAAGTACCTTTATAAGTTGCCCTCCCACATAATAATTTCAGAATTCTCTTCCTACACAGATGAACTTTCAAGCTAAGAAAGGCAAACAGTGCTTTCCCAAGCCCTCACCCGTTGATTCTCGTCCTTCATCCTGTCCAGCATGCCCTGCAGCCTGTCCTGCTCCGCCCCTCCCCCCCTGCTGCCGGGGCGGCCCCCGAACTTGGACTCTTCCGCCTGCTGCTTCAGCAACAGTGACTCGTTCTGCAGACCAGCGATCCTGGGAAGAAACATCATCGAGAAATAAGTGTGAGGAAAGCATAAGCATTGAACTTTTGAATATTGAAACCCAAAACAGCTGTTAAAGGACAGGCGGAAATGTTCTGTTGCTTTTGCCTTAAATTGAATGTTATTACAAACTACAATAAAAAAACAATTATTTTGAATCTTAACTCTTACTTTTCATTCGCTGTCTCCAGCTTGGCCTTGAGCTTGGTGGAGTTGTCTCTCTCCTGCAGTACTCTCTGTTCCAGGGTCTCAAGGTTACCTCTTCTCTGGTCCAGGTCTCTCTGCAGATTGTTCAGCTGGTTGTTCTTTTCATTTAAGGATGCTTGAGTCATTTGGATCTATTGGAAACAAAGGAAAAAATATTATTACATCATACTGATATAACAAAACAAGTTCCAAGTTTTCATATCCTGATACTATGTCATAGTATACGGATATGAAAAATTTAACTTGTTTTGTTACATTTTGACAAGCGTCGTCAAATAAAATGTTTACACTTGGCATTAGAAACACCAAAGATATATATTACCAATCTTATATTGTGTTGCTATGGTTGCTCTAACAACAAACTTAGACAATTCCTTCCCTTCTACATTGTACCTCAAAATTAAGTATTCGCAAACTTAAATCAATTTACAATATTGTAAATGCATTTAAGTTCGCCTGGTTTTTATTTCGTGGTAGGGGAAAATGGAGTGTTCGCGGTGGTTCTAAGTTCGCGTTTAAAACAATAGTAGAGCTACAGTCACACTCATAGGTGGTTTTAAGTTCGCGCTGAAGAGCTAACCACGAAAACCGCGAACGTAAAAACACCGCGAACATTTCTGTATTTACAGTACCTCATGTTCCAGCCCCTTGATGCGTGACTCTGCGGTGCCCAGCTGCTGGCCCATCCCGCGTTTGTTCTCCCTCAGGGCCGACAGCTCCGCCTCCTTGTGGTCGATGGCTCGCTTCAGCTCATCTCTCTCGTGCTGCGACGCCCGCTCCAGCTCGTTCCGCGCCAGGTGGCCCTTCTCCAGCTCCTGGCTGGCGCTCTGCAGTCTCTGCTTCAGAGAGTCAAGCTGCGGAAATGGACACAAACAAGTCAGTCAATTGGTTTTTTAACTACAAAAGTGTCAGTGTGAATGCCACTGCACCAGGGTGCTCCAGGATGGCTGTTATTCAGACAAAATCAAACAATCAGAACCAGGGACAGGGACAGCGCTCGTCACAGCAGTGCCAGTGTGACAGCATCAAGAACAAGGATGGTAGTGCTGATGTGAATGCTATTAAGCACCAGGAACAGGGATGGCAGTGTGAATGAATATCATTCACAACAATAATCCAGCAATCAGCACCAAGGACAGGCACACTTTGGTTGAAGTCATTTTCAACACTGTTCATTTTTATTTCTTCATGATCATGAAACTTTGCTTTGTGGCACTCTGCAGTCTCTGCGTCAGTGAGTCAAGCTACAGAAACGGACACAAGTCAGTTGATTTTTCTAACTACAGCAGTTTTAGTGTGAAAGCAGGGTCACCAGGAACAGGGACAGTGGTGCAAATGGCCAATGACCAGTGAATATCATTCAGTACCAGGGACAGGGATTGCAGTGCTGATGTGAATGTCATTCAGTCCAAGGAACAGGGATGGCAGTGTGAATAACCAATGAATGTTATTGATGACAACAATCTACCAATCAGCACCAAGGACAGGCACACTTTGATTGAAGTTATTTCCAACACTCTTCATTTTGATTTCTTTGTGATCAGGAAACTTCTGTTTTGGAAAAAATAAGCGACTTAACTACTGTTTTATTATAAGAAAACAGTAGAATATAACAATAACTGACCTCTGCATTGAGCCTGTCTTTCTGAGACTTCTCCTTGTCAAGGTCGGCAGTCAGCACGGCATTCTGGGACTTGACCTGCGCCAGCTGACTGTTGAACATGGCATGGGAGTGTGCCAGGGCCTCCTCACTCATTCTCTGTAAGGGGGAGGGGACAGGGAACAGTTACAAACAACATGGGAGTGTGCCAGGGCCTCCTCACTCATTCTCTGTAAGGGAATCATCAGTGGAGATTTACAAAAGATGCAGGTAACTGCAGTTCTAAATTAAGTTCAGAGAGGGCAATAATCATACTTTTTTTGGCCAAGATAGAACCTTCTTGGTTTGGCCAACATTAGGATGAATGTGTACCTACATACCAAAAAAGACTACAATCAATTACAGCTTCTTGGGTTATGTTGTTCACAAGCAAACAAAGAAACAGCATCCCAAATATAACCTCCTTGTCAGCGCTGACTAAAACAACAATAAAAGAATCTGATTGACATATTCAAAACTTGTCACTAAAATGTTTCTTTCAACAACCAGTGAAACTATGTATACAAAACGAACATTAAAACAAACATACAACTAAAACAATTAACGAACGAAACAGAAAATCTTTGTGAAAAGATAACCTTCCTGGCTCTGCAGAAATTTCTGGCAAAGAAGCGAACAGGAACAAAAGGGAACATCAATGTTCAACAGCAAATTTTCATTTTTTTCTGAAGTTTTTAGACTAGTCTGACCTGCTCAGTCCTGCGAGCAAACTTCACTCTATTCTGTAGGATAATGAAAGAATAATAGATCCTGAGCTGGGATATAGTCACTGGTGCTTTCTAGTCGCATGAAACGAAGGGAATTAATAGCTATAAACCATGGGGCAGAACTATGAGAATAGGTGCAGAAAAACTGCTGACCAACACCTCTACTAGTTCAAAAGGAATCCCTAATTGGCACAAGCTCCCCTTGTCCTCAACTTTTGAAAATAGTCAAAACATCTCAAAGACATCACTATACTGTCTAATTCAAGATTTGTCATAATCTGACGGACCTATACAGTCATGTACAAGTATACCCTCCAATAGCAGGTCTCTCCTCACTCATTCTTTAAAAGAGTGGAAACTATTGAGTATAATGTGGCTTTCCTGTTCTCATAGGCTTGTATTGCAGCCGTAGCTGTGTGTGTAATACAGCTGAACCAATGTCATGATATCACTAGGCACTAGGTGTTAGACACACACAAAATAGTCACAACTCACAATCTCGTTCTTGAGCTCCTCTATCTTGTTGTTGAGCTCCTCGTTCTCATTGTGCAGCAGACCGTACTCGTCCCTGTACCTGGTACGCTGCCGCTCCAACTCAATCTGGGATGGAAGGAAACAAACTGAGTTCATGCTGTCAATATAAAATGCTATAGAACAGCATGTGGGGAAAATTAACCATTAACCTTTGATCAGTCATAAATACTCTTGCCATGATAATAGGATAGATTAGAAAATAGTATGGCTGAGAAGGATACTGCTGTACCAGACTGAGTATATTGTACATAGCATTATCATCATTACTGTTTCTTGAATATTGAACTGTTTTCTGAACATTTCAAACAGTATTTTTTCAACTTTATGCACAGTACTATTTCCTGGTTTGTATTAGACTGACAGACATTATCATTGACTCTCTAGTAAACATAGATGTATTTGATATTCCATCATAATTATGGTTCCTCTGAAAGTTTCATCCGACAGACATGTAGAGCTACTAGTAGGTTAACTGTATTTCATTCCATGCAGAGGCTACAACAATGATGACAATTCTTCGGACTTCAAACCGAAGGGCTATACTTGTTCAATCTCTGTCGTTTTCATAAGAATTTACGACATAAGAACATGCATTGTACATGTACGTTGATGAAGGTTAGAGATACAGGTAGTAAGATATGCAAGATAACAGTGACTCTAGAAGGTTTACAAGAAATAATGTAAGGTGCACTTTTAAAAACAGTGAGTATCTAAACAGTACCTTGAGATGCATGAGTTCACTCTTCAGTTTCTCATTGTGGTCGGAAACAGACCGTCTTGTGTCGTCGGCACTTTCCAGCTTGTTCATAGCCTCGCTTTGCTGTAAGGGAAGTTAAAATAAGCAACTAAGTCTAAAAAGGCATTCATACACTACTGTCCCCAAAACAATAAAACATTGACTTGTTTTAAACTTGGAATGACATTGGAAATTTGAAGATTACAACAAAACTGAAGTGAAAAATCTATGACAGTATTAGAATTGTAGCATTAACATGCTGAATTGCATGTTCTTTGAAATGACATGTTACACTTAGGGTACTAAGGACTTTAAAATTCATAGGTGTCTTTCCAAATTTAAAGGCACAAGACGGTAGTTTCACAACATAGACCTCCTGCAGACATATTTCAATGAAAAATGTACAAACCTGAAACACAGAAAACGTGTTTCAAGTACAACAGCTTGTTCAACTCCTATAACATTGGTTACAACACTTAACCACAAGCAGACAATAGCACATAATGAGGACAGTGTCAGCTGGCCACACAAAACATGTTTGAGCTTAACACAGATGTTAGTAGTAACAGACAGGTCATGCAAGAAACACACACATAGCATGCAAACGTTTCTTCATAAAACACAGTTTACAGGTGACAGTATAATTCCGTTGAATCTATTTCTGGAAAATCTTAATCTTTTGGAAGTGTACTGACAAGATGAGGTGATGACTGTAGGTATGATGTAACTTATTGTAAGACAGGGTAACAAATATGCAGTTTTCAAGTCTCAAGGGACATGCCCAATTTGATGGTTTTTCCTCATACCAGATAGTGGGACAGCATGAAAACTGATTGACATGCAAAGCTACCGGGTATATGTTAATCAACAGAGCCCATTTGGTAAGTCTGGTTGCCCCCCCCCCCCCCATTTTTGGATGCCCTATCTGTAAAGTTTACCTAAAAGTAAAAGCCTGCTGTATAGTTAAAAAAAATTTTCCAAGAATCATACTCAGTGTCTGTACGGAATTATAGCATCACCTGTTTTGTTGAGAAACCACACAAACTAAAGAAGCTATGAAGAAACTAGTGTTAGTAATCGTCATGCAAACTAGTCCATGCAGCTTGCTAGAGAAACACACACAAATGTGAGGAGGTGACTCACTCTTTCTACTGACAACTTGCTGATTTCCTATGGGATGAAGAACATAATGCGTTGGTAACAGAGTCATGCCCCTTCATACTTTACTGTGATAGTTATATATGGACAAGGCTTGGTGGTGAATGCATTGTGTGCCTGTTACAATACAAGCTCTGTTCGACAGAAACAGTGCACACAGTGTTTGAAACAAAGACTGTGAATCCTCTGGGCAACTTTGAAACAACCATTAGGCCATGTTAATTTGATTATATAGATGAAATCTGCAAATGCATCAATTTTGGTTTCAAAAAAAGTTTTTCAACTATAGTGTAAATTGTACAAACCAGCTGCAAAATGAGCAAAGATATGCTGTCAATTGCAAAAATAATTGCGAAAAAGTAAAACATAACTTCATAAGATATTAAAAAATGGATACTTATGTCATAGAATTCCAAAATGTGAAAGAACAAAAATGAAGAATTTATTGTTCAATATACCATACTCTGTGTGTTTAGTGATTTGTTCAACCTTCCTGACCTCTCAGACTTGATAACAAAGGCAAAATGTTTGGCAAACCGTTATTTTCTTTGAATGATAGCATCAGTTTTGGGATCCCCAGAAGGATGTCATCCATATAATCAAATCAGTATGGCCTTATGATATCATAAATTTGAGTTGCTACTACTAGCTGTTCTCCTATCTTTACATCCCAGAATTTATTTCTGGTCAGTACAAAATGAGAAGGATTCACTGCTACATGTATACCCACATCATATATGATTGACATAGTTTACCGCTAAGATCAAAGCAGCCAGAATAAAGATGTATCAAGCAACAGGACGTACTATTTACTGTAACCTGGTAACAGTAAAGAAAGAAAACAGATAAAAGAAGATAGCTAAGGCCACACTCTTTTGATTATATGGATGACATCCTCTGAGCACCTCAAAACTGATGCGAGTGTGAAGAAAAAAAGAAGTTGGGCCAAAGAAGGTTGCCCTTATTATGAACTTAGTGTTCAGAAAGCAGTTTTTACAATAGGAAAGAGACATTCTATCATTAGTATCAATTGTCCGATAGTTTTGTTGCAATCTAGACTTGTTCATTTAGAAACTGCTTTGCACGATTTACAGCATGGTAAAAAAAGTCTAATGTTTTCCAAAATAGACAAAAATTGATGTGCGCAAGGATGTCATCCATATACATTGTAATTGAATCAATATGGCCTAAGGAATAAAAAAAAAGATGCATGAGAACAAGAACTGGTACATAAACTCAACAGAACAGCAAAGAAGGAAAAGAGAATACAAGGTACATGGGAGGAGGCGGAAAGAGATGGAGTACCTCGTTCTTGAGCTGCTGCATCTGTTCGTTGTGATGCTCCTCCTGTGACTGCCGGGCCTGCTTCTCTGCTGACAGCAGTCGGCGCGCCTCGTCACGCTCCTCCTCCAACTGGGGAAAAGCAGTAACAGTTTCAGCACCAGGGACAGGGACGGTGGTGTCAGTGCAAATGTCATTCAGAACCAGTGAAAGCAGGGTCAGTGTGAATGTCACTCAGCACCAGGGACAGCAGTGTCACTGTTAGTGTCATTCAGCACCAGTGACAGTGTGAATGTCATTCAGCACCAGTGACAGCAGTGTCAGTGTGCATGTCATTCAGCACTAAGGAAAGGAACAGCAGTGTCAGTGTGAATGTCATTCAGCACCAGGGACAGGGACCACAGTTTCTGTGTGAATGTCATACAGCACCAGGGACAGGGACAAATTGTCAGTGTGAATGCCATTTAGCACCAGGGATAGTGACAACAGTTTCAGTGTGAATGTCATTCAGCACCAGGAACACAGATGGCAGTGTGAATGATCAATGAATGCTATTCATGATAACAATCAAGGAATCAGGACCAAGGACAGGCACACTTTGGTTGATATACATGTAATTTTCAACATAAGTCACTGTGATTTTTGTAATGATCATAAAAATAAGAAGAACTAAGCTAAACTTATCCGTGATTTATGACTTAAATTCTGTGGAAAATGTAACAAGTACACTGAATTCCTCACCCTTGAATGAGGAAAAAAATGAGAAAAATGTTCTGCTTACAGCTTTGACTTGTGACTGGGAAGACCTGAGTTCAATCTGAAGACCCCTGATTGTCAACTCAGACTTCTGCTTGGTTTCTACTTCTCTGTAATGATAAACACACAAACAAACAAATATAAACATGGATAAACATCAATATTCTACAATGTGGTGACAGTAGACCTACAAAAAAAAGGGCACGTTCTATTTCTAACGGAAGTGCATGGTTTAGATTCTTCTATTGTCTGAACCAGGACTATATATAAATATTCCTCCTTACCCAAAGTAATGTTTCTCATTTATGTATGAAATGTTAACAATACAGAAACCAAATAGTCAATGTGAATGTTCTTCTCTTTAAGTGGAAGGGCTGTTTTCACAATGCTACAGTTAAGACCAACACAGCTCTTTTAGAGCAAAAGTTAAAACTTGAATAAGAAGAAATGTCGTACTGGGAATATTGCGTCTCCTTCTTGGCCAGCTGCTCCTTAGTCTTGTTGAGGACGGTGTCTGCTGTCTTTCTTCTTTCCTGCTCTTCTCCTAGTTGATATCTGTAAATAAGCAACACAGTATGTTACAGATCTCGAAATACTGGGTGCATGTGCTATGCACCTATTTTTTGACTGTGGGTGCACTGCTGCACCTCAATATTTGTTTACGGTTAGGAACATCAAGGTATCATTGTACCCTAATATACTCTTGACATTCAAGTGTCAGAAGAAATTATACAACTTATTGTTTAAATTGTTTGAAATTTTGAAAGTTAGCTAAAAACTTTCATACTCGAGCTGTGAAGACAGGCAGTAAAATTTGTCAATGGTCTTTGCTGACGTTCTACTTTATTCACCTAAAAATTTTCTGTGCACCAAAATTTTTACGTTAGGCCAACCGGTGGAACTATATTCCCAAAAATGAGTTGCAAGCCCTGTGTTACATCTTAAAAATCAAGCTAGTTACAGAGAATTCTAATTGGAACCTGCAAAGGCAAAGACCAAATTAAATTGAAAGACCATAGTTAAGTCAAACCCATGCTTACTTCAGTTTCCTAATCTCTCCCTCCAAGTCGATTTTGATGGTGTCCAAGTTGGACTTCTCTCTGTTGGATGTGTCCAGTCTCCTGCACACACAAAGCAACATGTCAGAGACAGCATGGAATAAAACAACACAACACAACAGAACTTCTTTCATCCAGTGGCATCGTGTGGCGCAATCAGTAGAGTGTTTCACCCAGAACCGAGAGGTCCCGGGTTCAAAACCCAGATATGCCCAGATGTTTTGCCCTTGGGAAAGGCACTTTACACGACTTTCCTCACTCCACCCAGGTGTGAATGGGTACCTGACTTTGGTTGGGGAAGGTCGTATTGAGGTCACCTGCTGGCGCCAAATGGCAGCCGCCCAGACCCTTTTGACAGTTCCACAAAGTGCAAATATGTATCTGTTCTGTATTATATGATTGGAAACCCTGCAGCAATTCAGCACTGGCTGCCATTGCACGGGTAATTTCTGACCAATAAACCATTATTATTATCCCAAAATAGTGATATGGCACTATATGATAAAAACATTTGCAGTGCCACCATCTTTGTCACATTGTCACACATGCAGGCTAATTCCTTTATTTTCTTAGTGTAGGGTGTCCAGAAGACGCCCTGACGCCCTGCTAGCTAATAGCCTGCATGTAAGTCTTCTCACCTCTTGAGGTCGGTCCTCTCAGACTCCAGTGACCTGACCTTGACCTGTACCTGCTCCTTGCCGGCCTTTTCCCTCTCCAGCTGACGACTGACCTCCTGCAGACGCTGGTTCAGCTTCAGCATCGTGGACGAGTCTAACAGAAACAAGGAGAATATTTGACTAAGTATGTATAACTCTTGCTAACATTTCTTGAGTTACTGTGTTCACGCTCACACACAGGCAGACACACACGAACGCTGACGAAAACATAACCTTCTAGGCAAAGGTAAAATGTATGTAGCAGCGGTTTTCTCACCGTTGAGAGGAGACTGGGAGGTTATTCTCATGTTGGCCAGCGGGGACTGGTCCACAACATCCTCCATCTCTGTGTCTGTGGACACCGACAGGTCCAGGTCTGCGTCCACGCCTGTGTATTCCTGTAAACACACAAACAAACTTGTATGCAGAACAACTTCTGTATGGAAGCCTGTGTAAACACACACACAAACAGACAACTTTGTAAACACAACAACTATATATATTCTGAGTCCAAGGACACTGACAGTCTTGCAAACACACAAACTAGCCTTTTAGATAGTCTGTATCTGTATAGCCAGGAAAACCGCCCTTCGGCGTAACACATCCAGTCTGTAACACTCCGGGGCAATACACCTGTCGGTGTACGAATGTAACTTGATCCAACCCCATTAGCATACCATATGGTACTGAAAAATTAATCACCGGTTTTTACAAGGATGGAAGCTACATGTACATTGTACATGTACAATGTATGTAAGCAAGCGTCAGGCTCAATGCAACAGGAAAATTCCCCTAGCTCTTTTTGAGAAGAACAATAATGTACATTGAAAAGGGGACTAAGACTTATCATGAGTCATTAGATTAAAAATATGATAGTTACTATTAGTAAGTAATAATGATTTCTCAGCACCATGACTTTTTGTGACATGGTTTCTAAGTATTTCAGAAACACATGAAAACATGATGCAGCGTGCTTTGACTGCAATGTTAACGTACAGTGATTTTTTTCAGAAGCAATGAATTATGAATAAATTCATCAGTTGCAAGCATGCAGAGAATGTAGTTTCGCTGATAAATGCTTGTACAATACGGACATAGACATAAAAAATTGTCAGGTAAAAAAAGAAACATGCAATCGGACATACCATGAATGTGTCACCATGTACATGCAGGTACAATGTTCTCTTTCCATGCACAGAAGAAACCTTTCACAAATGATGCTCAACACGCCGGGTGCGAAGCCCCTTTGCGCACAATTATTCCTCCATGATATGTTCTAATCTAATGACCCCAGAACCCATGTCCAAGTAGAGCATAGAAACAACAGCTGGGCTCATAAAATATACATCACTGGGGACGTCATTTGCCACTCTTAATTAACCGTTTCTCCCAGGAAATTGCACAGACTGTTTTCAAATCAGACGGGGGAATCATTTTCTGGATGGGTGTACAGTGGCTGGTGTGAGCAAATTTCAGGATGCCACTTTCAGTAACTAAAATGAAGAAAAAAATACTTTTCCACTATTCTACTGACCAAAGCAACGGTAAGACGTTATCTTGTCAGGAAATATTAAGAAAATTTACATTATTAAGTACAGTTACTGTGCAATTTCTTAATAATTCGTCAATTCCCAAGGTTTGGGGCTTATAATAAGTTTCTAAATTAGTTTTTGACAGATTGTCTACTAGCGAATACTTAAATTAGTTTTTCGAATGGAATGGGAAACAAGGTACTTAGAAGATGACTTTGCCACAAAAATACAGTAAATGTATCACCCAGCTTACTTTACGTGCACATTTTGCAAGTAAAGGAAACCCAAACCCATGGCACCATGTTGCAAATTGGTCAACCGACCTATATTTCAAATTCTCACTGGATTGCTTCCTTAACCTTCAGTCTCTTAAGGTGGCTGTTTATATGCAACATTAATATTGGCTATGGGGTTAGGCAGCAGGGAGAAGGTTAAAGCTTCTCATCATTTGGAAAAGCATGCTTTCCTTTACACTATGGAAGGTTTATGTCACAAAATGTGTACAGGTAGTTAAGTTTGCCTTAAAAGGTTTGACAGAGTCAGAGCTTTTCACATTTTCAAAGTGACATATACTTGTTGAAAAGTTGCCATCTTTCTACCAAGCACAGACTTACTGATCTACTGCAGCTGTAACAGTCAGTTACTTATTTTATAACAGCCTCTCTGATTCAACTACTAATCTGCTACTGAAAAATTGCATAGTTTGCGACAATTAGTTACTGTCATGACAGTAAGATTTCAGTAGCAAATCAGTCCTGGCTTTCAGTACTGATCAGTAAGATTCCAGTAATGCTAGTCTCCTAAGGGATGTATTAGTACAAAAAAGTGTTGAACAGTACCCACCCCATGGTGTCTGCCATTTACAGCTGTTGTTCCAGACTGTCTACTGGCAGACCTGGAAAAATGTAAACATTGGATTTACTACACATTCACCACAAAAAATTAGCACGCTGTACTTGTTCCTTAAGAACAACACATCTACATTAATGTATATGAATACACATAACAGACCCTTGCAAAGTCCTACTTCCTAACAGAATACAATGTACATTGGCTAAAAAAAAAAATATGATGGCTGCAAATTTTTCCAGTTTTCCTGCATGTGTATGCTAAATTTTGAAATAACCGTCTAGCAAACAATGTAACAACCTTTGCCACCTGTCCCTTCTGTTTGGAAATCCACCACCGTAATAATCATCCCGAAAGTGAACCTGTCTCTGTGTTGGATACACGTACATTGTTCTTACACTAGAATCTTAACATGTCTATCTTGTAAGTCACCAGAGTCTTCATGCAAGGTGTATATAGCACTTTTTACTGTAGATCATAAAATTTTAATGGCAAATTGCTGGTACATAACATATGTTGCAAATCAAAAACCATTGTATACCATTGTCAATATCTTGCGAGATAAATATCTAAGGCCTGTACATTATGTATATGTGTCTGACCATAATTTTTATGACCACAATTTCATTTGTACTCTTTTAAAAGCATAACCCCAAATTAAACCAATGTACAGTATTGCACCATTTTCTAAATATACTGGTAGTAAAATTGAAAAGATCTTTGTTCAGACTTCTACGCCAATAAACTGGAGTGCAGGTTGCCATGGTGATGCAGACAATACTTTTTCCTCTCACTTTTGTGTGAGTAGAAACCGCTGGGAGGAGGCAGCTGGAGCACCTTTTCATTCAGGTGACCTCGTTTGCTTTGTACGTCCAAAAGCTGAGTGACGTTCTTACAAAGTAAAGCTTTTCAAAGCGCTTACATGAGCACGCTGTTGTAGAATTGAGACCATTTAATGAACTAAACGATTAGTAGATAAGTACTGGGATTTAAGGATTTTTTAAATGGCATTCCTGACATTTTTCTTATACAGGCATGAAAAAAGGAAATATCCTGGATCGATGTAATAGAATGCTGGCAAATAAGTAGCTACATTTTTTTAAACACCGTAGTGAGAAAGGAGACAAGTTGTAACAGCTTTCAAAAAACACAAAGAAAACAAAAATTACACCACGGAACTCCTTATCTCGTGGTAGTAATTACAATAATTATTGTAGATAGTTCTTCAGGAAAACAAAACAAGTACTCATCTGGGAGACTTTTCAATACTTCCTTTCGTCAAATTCCCTCATGGCACCAGTGACACCCCCTCCTCTACCAGGGCTCAAAATACTTTATGCTACATACCCACACATGCACAGGCGACATTCAAAATTACCTGCACCACACAAATTCTATACTGTACCACTTTTTTTTCCCTTTTTAAGGCCATCAAAAACAAACAATGCTTAAGCCTAAGGTGTTCCAAACATAATCTTAGTGGCATCGTGTTGGTGTAACGGTAAGGGTGTTTGGCTCAGAACCAGAGGTCCTGGGTTCGAATCTGCTGAGATGCCACCAGTGTTGTGTTTTTGGGAAAGGCACTTTACACAACTTTCCTCACTCTACCCCGGTGCAAAAATGGGTACCTGACTTTGGTTGGGGAGGTAAAACGCAGTGGATTTATGAGAGGGATGGGCTCCACCTTCCAGTTATGTGCCCTAGACATAGTGGATAACAACCCACTGCCCCTACAGCCTCAAAAAGGCTATGGGACTTTGCCTTTTATTTTTACCTTTTACATCATAATATAACACCAACAGTTACTGTGAACTACATGAAGCAATTTTGGAAACTACATACTACCATTTTACATGGACCAGTGCAGGTTAGGTGCAGGTAGACATCAGAGAAACCCCTGCACAAACCTGTATAATATGCAGGTGGTATTTCGACTTCGAGCCTCATCGACAGAGCTGCTCTTCTCCTTCATGACAGAAAGTAGACTGGACAGGCGAGAGACGTTGGGAGTTGGCTACATGTCGTCTCATACAAACCACTTAAACATGGAGAGCTGCCCACTCCCAGGAATTCTTTAAAACCTTTTCAAATGGACTCTGGGACAGATCAACTTAGTTCTTAGGGAGATGTGATGTTGGACTACTTCTTTCGTAACTGATTTTCACCATGATCAACATATACTGGACATTACAAGCTACGCTAAGTACTAAACAACATGTGGACGCCTATATTCAAGCCCTACAAAATCACAAATTTTGAAAAACTCAACATCAAAGAGTCTCCAAGTTTGGCAGACACCCCTGACTACACAATGGCACGTCCCGCGTTCGTATGCCCCCGGGTTAAACCTTTCAAACGCCATGTGTAACAATACCCTGCTGTCATAAGAATTATGGTGATGAAGGGTTTTATTAACTGTAAGGTGCCGGGTGAATGGAGAGTGCTGGTGCATCGATCAGGCACCAGTATGACTGCCTGACATGTTGTCTATTATTAAAACATGACAAATAGCTGTAGGGGTCGGCTGTTATCAATTGAGTTGTGGTCAAATATGCCTTCAAGCTATGGTGGTGAAATACTCATTTAAATCAAAGACAATTTGTTGCAGTCAACCATTGCTGTACCATTTCAAGGTCTCAAGAAGACCTACAGTACCCACATACCAAAAAATTGCAAGTACTGTATCAAGACAATCCATCCTGCTATTCTTGATTTGTCGTGTACACAGAGGGAAACTTGAAGGAGGAAGGACACACACACAAACACTGATGAAAATAAACTTCTAGGCAAAGATATGATTAAAAAAAAGATTAGTCTATCCGCTGACCTGCCCCTGCCCAGATGTCCATCGAAGTCGTCCTCGCTCAGGCTGATGCTGCCGGACCCCGCGGACAGCATCCTCTCCCGGCGCACCTGCTTCGCCTGCGCGAGTTCAGCCTCCGCCCGCTCCCGGTTCCGCCGCAGTTCCACGGAACGGGCGTCCTCGTCAATGTCGTCGTCCACTACGGAGGACTGGCTGCTGAACACGTCCTGAAGAGGGAAGAAAGAGGAATTGTTTCATTAAATATATCATACATTTGATATTTTATCATGATTGCAATTGACACAGCAAAACTTTTGCAAGGTCTTCTACAACTATAATGTTAACATAGATACATAGTGCATACAAACAAGCGGATACAAACTAGCCTACTAATAGTAAACATGTAACTAACCAGTAATATAATATATATATATATATACTATAAAGATAGGATAATGATTACAACATTTTTAAAGGTTTACACTGTTAATTACAGTCAAACCTGCCCCCAAGATGACAACTCAGGAAACCGATAAAATCTGGTCTATCGGGATAGGCCGTCACTACACTACAAAAAAGTGGTAACATATATAATAGTGTCATTGTACTGTTTTGACCACTACAAAAAAGCATGCTATATACATGTATAGTTCTTATTTCATTCAAACCCAGTAGTACATCTTGGAAACTAAGGAAAGGATAGAACAAAACCCTATAATCACATACCTCCTTGTCTATTAAGTCTGGTCTTTGGAGGCCACCAGAGCTGGACTGCAGTCTTGGGCTGTCATGTCTGTTGAATAAACATACGAAAGTCAGATCAAAACTGCTTGAAGCTCACCATGCCTTTGTATGTAATGCAAAAACACTGAGGTTTCCAACGTACAAGCCAAATTATCTAAATTTCCAACCATCATAGCAATAGGAACAGTAACAGGAAATGATGTATTCAGGACCACAGACAAACAATTGCTGTTTCCATGAAATTACCTACACATAGTTGAACAGATTAAGAACAGAGACTAATTACTACATGCTCGCTAGCCACAGAGTTGCACAAGGATTACAAGCAAAAGAAACATAATACACTGAAAACATGACAATTTGGAGAGCAGAATTTCCCCACAAACCTTCTTTTTTTCTTCCTAACACCACCTACCCCTGATCATGTCATCCCCTACAGAATGTATGCCTCTACAGGTATAAGATGGATGGCAATCCTTCCTCAAAACATTTCTAGTTCTAAAATTGCTTGACCTCATTCAGCCCAGGAACTAATTACAGAGATTACACCAGGGATTGTAGTAGGGTCTTCTGTGCATCTTGTTTAACCCTGCTGCATTGTGTACATTATGCACTGTCTAAATCCCTGTGTAAACAATGCACTATTAAAGAACCCACCCACGTTTGGACTGATATAAAACCTACAAAGATTAATTTCAATGCATTTCAGTGACATACCCGGTACAATATGATACATTTTGTTCCTGTATGCTTTCTCATCACAAGACACTTTCCCTGTGTCACCTTCGCAGAAAAATCACTATGGTCACAGAGCCCATCTTATTGAAGGACTGGCAGAAGAAAGGTTTGAAACATCAATGAACGTCTCACCTTTGTCATTTTCCGTCCTTTTTTGGACAGGTTGACTTTTAAGTCTAAAACCTATCACACATAGCCAACAGGGTAAATTATGATGAATGTTGGAACACCAGAGAACACAAATTTAAAACTACATACACTGGCTCTGCTTGCTTCTCGGCTAACTGCCTCAGCTTCTCGAGATGCTTCTGAGTCTTCTCCTCTGCTATCCTCCTTTCCTCCGCCTTTCTGGCTTCTTCTTGTCGTTGTTTCTCCTCTTGTCTGCGCTCTTCCTCCTTCTCTCTCTCCCTCCACCTTTCTTCTTCTCTCCTCTGCTCCTCAGCAAGTCTTTCTTCCTCCTCGCGTCTTTGCTGAGCTCGACGTTCTTCCTCCTTTCTTTTGGACTCAGCTTTTTCCTTTCTGATCCTCTCTTCTCCTAGTCGTATCCTTTCTTTTTCTTCCTCTCTTCGTCTTCTCTCCTTTTCCCGTTGTTCTTGTTCAAGCCTCAATTCTTCTTCCTCACGTTGTCGAGCTAACTTGTCTCTTCTTTTCCGTTCCTCCTCTTTTCTCTTTCTCTCCTGTTGTTGCCTTTCTTCCTCTAGTCTTCTCTCTTCTTCTTGTCTGAATCTCTCTTTCTCTTCTTCTTCCCTCCTTCTTCTTTCCTGCGCCTTCCTATCTTCTTCTTCTCGTCTCTTTTGATCTTCTCTTTGTTTCCTTTCTCTGGTTTGTCTTAGGTCTTCTTCTTTCTGTTGTCTCTCTTCCTCTTGTCGTTCTAGCTCCTTTCTTCTCTTTTCCTCCTCTCTACGTTGTTTCTCTTCTTCCTTCCTTCTTTCTTCTTCTTCTTCCTCCTTTCTTTGTCTCTCCTTTCTTTTGGCTTCTTCCTCTTCCTTGCGTTTCTGCAAAATAGAAATAGAAATGAAACGTCTTTAAAGTCTACAACAGCGGGGTTTTTTCATCAATCTGACAGAAGCTCCCAAAAGTAAATTGCCAAGTAAGAAAGGACTGGTCATATGATAATGTCAGTCACCATTACTTCATAAGTTAGATTATGCTAGAGGAACAAACTGATGATAATGTCCCCTCATTCTAGCCTCCTTCACAGACTTCTTGGAGCGCCGGCATTTATCTTGGGGGGGGAGTGCTGATTTGCGATTTTCATCATGGGCTTAGAGACTTGTCATATTGATTTTATCTCTAATGTTGACATACATTGCAAGAGTTTTGCCATTGAAGGAGTTTTGCTCCCCAAAAAATAAATGCAGCGCTCCAAGATGTCTGCAAAGGAGGCTACCTTGTTCAACTTAAACTGTAAGTTTTGATGTCATTTCTGTCAGGACAAGCGCTGCCTACCGGTATCTGAACTTTGGCTCGGGTGACCACATAACCTACTTTTTGAAACATCTGTAAACATTGACGGGATGACACAAAACGATGGACAAGCAAGTTAACATACATGTATCCTTGACCAGACTAGACCATAGGTAGCCAACCGGGAACAAGACATACAGTTTAAAAATACAATGTTAACCTCACTTTTATTTGAATGCTAGCTTCCAAAATATATAGCATTTTCCATTCTGTTCACAACAGTCTTTATGATTTAGGCTTATATGACAGTTATGATAAAGAACAACAAATAGGACCTTAGACATACATATACTGTCACAAAGCTCACAATAAAAAATGCACAACAGAAAAATTGCAAGCTTTCAACAAATATTTTGATTCAGCACCAATGTTTACACTTTCCTGGCTTCTCAAAAACCACACAGGAAATAACCCAGATGTTGAAAAGACATATTAAAGAAGACATTTTGGACACTTAAAAGGGTGAAGCTTTTTTTCAAGCAGGGATACAAATCGTACACACCTACTGTCGCGGTCAAAAATGGTGGTGAAAATTGCTCAGGCACAATGCAATCAATACCACTTGATGTATGTTTTTAGCTTTCCCTGTGTACAGAGTTCTCTCCAATGCAGGAATCCTAGCATTCTCTCAGTTACTATATAAATAACATAGCACAGACTGGACAGACGCCAACGCTTGTTCCAATGTTTTGAAGCTGTACTATTTGGACGCAGTTCATTGTGTAGAACACACTCTAGGTACTAGACCCACATAACAGAAAAAAGCCTGAGTATAACTCAGTAAAGAAACGATACCAAACTTACCCTAAAGACCTACACTGATGGGGAGTATTCAACAAAGACTTGTCACAAAACCAGCAGTGTGCAACACATGACAAAATAATGTGGAGTACAGGACGCCTAGCATAACTGTGTAGCGTACAGTTGCCTGTCACTGAAACTATACAACTGGGGATAAGTTACACTAATCCACTATAACCCCCCACCCAACTGCCCGAGTCTGAAGTGTCGGGTAACCCGGTAACAACAGAAAAGAGTCAGGTTTCAGAGCAGCATCATTAGCATATGAATGAGGTGATTTTGCAGTCTGGGCCGGGAGAAAGTACGCTAAGGGGCAAGGGACTCTTTTTAAAGTCAATAACATGCCGACGGGACTGTATAAAATGCTTTGTGAAGTTTGACACAGAATCTTACAGATTGACTTGTGCAAACATGGCAGTTAACGGCTGAGAAAGTTATCAACTTCAAATCTCACTAAGCAAACATTAAGATGAAGTTAAGCCATAACAAATTGGCCGTACAAAAAATGCATTCTTAAAGAAAGATTACTTCTTGCTCCAAGTTGTTAAAAACTTTTAGAGCTAGCATTTCTTGACTTGGAGAAGAGTTCTGTGCAGTTCTGTTTGATTTATTAGTGCTTGATAACCGCTACTGTTGATTTTCTTGGATTTTGTCAACATTTACTTTGTTGGTAGCCTTGTTGTCATGCAATTACAGGTGCTGGGTCAATCCTTACGGTCAAGGCTTCAATAAAAGAAACAAAAGCCAAACAACACTATAAAAAAGGAATAAAACGCTACCAAAATTCAGGCTTATGAACAAGCAGAAGGCATACTGAGACAAAGTTGAATATACACATCTGAAAATCTAAGTTGTTCAAAGTAAAACATCTCATAATTCATAGGTTTTGAAAAATGAAGAAACCATAACATAGGAAGGACAATGTACTCTTTAAATTGACGACTGAAACTTTTACCAATCCTGTAGTTTGGCTGACCAGTTGGTGATGGAAAGAAAAAAAGAGCCCCCTGACAGCACTGAGAGGTACTGCAGCAACCACACCAAGACTGATAGCAGAAAGCAAATCAAAGATGGCTAACCTTTTCAGCATTGCGCTCCCTCTCCTCTTGATCTCGCTTCTCGCGCTCTCGTCGTTCCCTTCTCTCTCGTTCCTCCTGTTCCTGTCTCTCCTCCTGATGTCTCCGTTCCTCCTCTTGCTCTCGCTTCTCACGATCTTGTCGTTCCCTTCTCTCTCGTTCCTCCTGTTCCTGTCTCTCCTTCTCTTGCTGTCTCCGTTTCTCCTCTTCCTCCCGTTTTTGGCGCTCTTCTTGCTCCCGTTTCTGGCGCTCCTGGCGTTCCCGCTTCTTCTCGCGCTCCCACTCGGATTCGCTCTCCTCCTCTGTGACCTCGGACTGGCGGGATCGGGCGCTGCCGAGCTGCGAGGCCAGGTCCTCGTCTTCCTCCTCTATCGTCTGGGAGACGCCACGGTAAAGCGCTGGGGAGGGGAAACATTGGTAAATATCTGACCTTCTGATCTACATGTAACTGTAGCTATACTTCTGAATTTCTAAAATCTGAATGATTCAATTTATGTCATACCTGGACCTGGATAATGTTTGTTACAGGTGTTCCAGACTGGTAAAATTTTACCGTATTGCCCGGGCTTACATCGATTGATTCGACCACACTTCGCATGCGCCAGTTGCACTGCTGTTGAAAAGTTGAATACTGGATTCAGACATTGGAATCGATGTTGTTACAATTTTCTGGCGCATTTTTGATAGAAATATGTTTTTTTTGGTGGGTACATGTATGACATAAATAAAATACAACACAGTGTATTCTACACCGTGTTGTACTCTATACGGATTGATAGATAAAAGAATGGATCAATGAATGAAAGAATGAATGACTGAATGAATGAATGAAAAACACCTTTCACTCTTTGAGCAGAATCAGCAGACCTGTGATCAAAATCAACTATCTGCTCTATCCATTGGAAGCCTATAGCTATAGAATATCGGAACATTCTGTAAAGACTAATTTCCCCAAGGCAGCAGATGGAAGCTTTTAGTTAGGAATTTTCTGAAAGCAGCGAAAACAATTTGACACAGCATTCAGGCCAAGGAGGGCAGCAAGAAGCAACAAGACGACACTAACAACACTAGTCTTCTAGAGGCCTAAACATTGCTTTCTACTACAAAGCACAACACAGTACAATACGTACGCGGCCTCCCACTACCGTAGGGCGAGGAGTAAAAATCATCATCCTTGGGAGGAAGGACCTCGTCATCGCCAAAGTCAGACGAGGTTTCGGAATCCTCGTCACCGACTGTAACCACCATGCAACATGCACACCACTTACACGTTTTAGTAAACACCAAAACAAAACAACACAAAACAAAACAAATGCACACCACCTACAGCTTTTTAGTTAAAACAAAAACAAAACAACACAAAACAAATGCACACCACCTACAACATTTATCGGGGTAGTCAACACCAAAACAAAAACAAAACAACTGACAAAACAAAATGAATGTTCAACACAGTGGAGCATAAGAAAGAAGGAATTACAAAGCAACTGTTTTGGATAAACTGGGTGTTGGAATAACACCAAGACACCTTATTTTTTGTAGCACTCTGAAACAATTTTGCTGTCATGCTTGGGTTTGGTTTCAACAAAAAGTGTAAGCCTTGATGAAATGATGAAGTAAGGCTAAGGATGTTCAAGAATTTGAGATGAAATGTAACGTTGGGTAACATAAATTCGTGGGGTACTTAAATTCGGGATTTTTCGAAAACGGGGTATTTAGGGATATGTGCTAGATGCAACATCAGTAATACTACTAGAAATGCAAACTTGACAGACTAACACATTCAGAACACTGCCTGAAAAGCTTCGATAACCATGCATTAGAAGTTGGCTACGTCAAAAACTCTCCGTCCCTTATTGACAGAGTCTGGGGGCTTCGTGGGAGACTCACACTGCACGGTTGTTCGCTGGTTTATAAGACAAATGTCACATCTCCTGCCTGCTAAACACAATTATTTACATGACAACTTATTACAATCTCTTTTGCTAACCTGCAACTGGATTCTAAGTGTGATCAATCATCAAAACTCCTCTTTGTTGCTACAACCTACGGCACGTGTATTTTCCCGCCGCCATATTGTTACCCAGAATCATGTCGTCAAGCAGACGACAAAAGGTTTGTGAGGAACACTTTTTTGTCTAAATGCTGCGTGTGATAATGGACTGAAGACGATATTTTCCTCAAAGTTTGCTCCTAACACAACAAGGAACACATGGACATAGTAGTATAACCATTGCTACGGCATCCAGCTAACTTGCCATGAATAATGTACACGTTGCCATGACGGAGGGGATCGACTTTGAGTGACGTTCAACCCACTCAACAAACGGGATGTTAGCAAAGGCCTGATGTGTGCGGTGCGGCCGTTTTTTCGTGTATTTTTTTTACTTGGACACGTCTATATCCATAGCACTCTCCTCAAGCCAAGGATGGAACGAATAGCTGCTGTATAAAATGTGATTAGCGGTAAGATATTCAAGACGAATCTTCTCTCCCGAATTAATGTGCCCCCCTGTCCGACAACACTGTCATTGTGCGTGCGGCGGACGGTAGTTTCAAGTTGAAATATTATGGTGTCAGCACGACTAGAGACAAAATCTACCATATATATGATTAGTGCAAAGATAGTACATGATACTGACAGAATGATAGAAAAAAAGGATAGTTTATTGTTCTGCTAGATTGATTTCAGTCAACCATTATCGGAAAAATCCCGAATTTATGTTACCCAACGTTACAATTTGATATCTAAAGGGATGAAAGGTCAAAGACATTTTCTTGCATTTACATGTAAGTTCATGAGTAGAACTTCATGTTAGGGAAAAAATGGAGAGTTTGCAGTGGTTTAAAGTTCAGGGTAACAAAGAGGTTGGTGAGCAGAAGACAGGACAAGCCTTTTGCGGTGGTCTTAAGTTCGCAGTGAAGCAGTTACGGTAAAGAACGCGAACACTCCGCAAAAATCTAGTTACAGTATTTCCTTTCCTTTCCTCTGTCAAATCTTGATTTGTCACAATCTCTCTCAGACATTGACTGTAGGCTGTTGGTTTTTAGCCATCATTTTCTTGTTGGTCAGGGAAAAGCAAAATTTACATGGATGAAGGTTAGACATCCTGGTAATAAGATACACCAAAAATAGTTAATCAAGCACCTGGATAAAATTTTGAAACAGTCAGACGTTTCAGACAGCATCCGCTGAGAAATTTCTTTACGGGGAGGGGGGCATGCCTGGGGAGTGACCTACCTCTATGCCCCGACTCCTGGAAGGACGGAGTCTTAGACACAGACTGAGTGAAGTCTTCGTCCTCCGGTCTGATAACCTCATCATCACCAAACGTGGACGTGTCTTGTTCGGACTCTTGGGCCGAGGCTTTGTTAGAGATTAAAAAACACGAGACACAAAACAGAAGAACAAAATAAAGATGTGCAAAATAAGAGAACGGAATGTTTGAAATAAATCAAAATTGTGCATTTAACTGTTAAATACATTAATGTTAGTTATTCAGGAGGTGGTGTGGGGTTACTACACACTGTTAGTTAGAGAGAGGGGTGAAGATACTGGCCTACCTGCAAAGTGACTCCGGCATCAGTAGAAGATAAGGAATCTAATATTTATTATAGAGACAGCTACATGTAAGTATACAGGGTCTTCTAATATGAATAAGCTTGGGGGCACCTGTCACTACAAGTGGACTTGTTAGATACGTATAACGTCAACTCTCATACTGTAACATGTAATCCCGCTGGGTATATTAAAAAAAGTGGATTTACCAAAAAAAAGCAGCACCAGTTTCTGTAATCCCCGAGATATGCACACTTCAGATATCCATTTTCAAGAAAGCCACAAGATGATAGCACCATATTTGTCTAATAGGCAGTCTTAGGGCACCCAGCGGAACCAGTGGAACCATGAGATTTGATGTTGCAACATATTCTGACTTTCATGCTGTAAGTCTTGATAGTGATAAGAAAAGCCAACAGTCTGCGGAGGCTATTCTTTGTAAGAATTATAACCTCAATTACATTGCTGAGACTAGCCTGCCCCCCTCCCACGTCACAATGACTTACGAGGTCTCTTCTGCATGACAGCTGGTGCGGAGGGAGACTTCCCCGCTGCCTTCCCTGCGCTGTAGTCTGAAGGAGGAAGCACCTCATCTGAGTCCCAGTCTGAATCTATAAAGAAAACATTTTAAAACTCTTGAACAACAATAAATTATTGTATTAACGGAAATTTTATGTATTATGATGATTATTTTCAATGTATTGATTTTGTTGTACAGCTGTATTTCATTATGTATGGGAAATTATGTACTGAATTTCACAATTCAGCTCTTTTGGGCTGTGAAGAGAGTTCATTCAATAAACCAGTCATAGTTTTCGTGAAACACTCTTAAATCCTATGAGTCAGATAATATTGAGTATAAATTGAAAGCCTGAAAAGTAGGGTGCATTTTTATACAAATGGCCAATTTACATTATTTGTGGAAAAGACCTTGGGCCAGTTTTATCCCACCATGACATTCAACCCCTCAATCAAGCATAAACGTTATTAATTTTAGGATTCCAACTTTTTCATGAACATTAGTTTTGTGCATTCGAATAATCATCCCCCCCCCCCAAAAAAAAAAACACAGCAGTGATCAAACAAACCTGATTCATCTTGGCTCTCACTTCTTCTTGGCGTCTCCTTTTTTTCAGCATTCTGAGAGGGAGGGGGCATAAAAAGTGAGCGGTAACATACAGTTTGTATTTGTAACGTCACATTCTGTCTGTGACTGATTCTCTGCACAAACATTGTTTTCTGACTTCCAAACCTCACCACAAGTTTGCACATGATTTGGAACATTCCTTAAAAGTTTCTTAAAGCAGTTGGTCTCACCTGCTGTGCTCTTCCTAACTCGGGTAAAGATGCCGTCTGGTTGACCTTGGGAGTTGACCTTGGGGAGGGTCGGTTTCTGTGAATCACAAGAAGAAAGGAATTACAGTTTTCTTGTATGTACTCAGACTTCATGTTGATATAAGAAAAACATGCAGCATATAAAGTTTGAGGAACACAGAGATTTTCAGAACCATACTCAATATCATGTGCAAAGTTGTTTCCCTATATACATTTGAATGAAAGATACATGTAGTACAGAAGTACAGCGAAACCTGTCTGTGGTGACCACTCAATGGAAAATGGTATAAGTACATGTGGACAGCAGGCCACTAAAGCCAAGATTCTTAATGCTTGGGGCAATTGTACTAATAAAAGGGACCACCAAAAAGCGGCCACAGTGGCCAGGTGGTCCTACTAGTAATGGACACTTGTATGGGTTTGACTGGACCACATTTCAGACAAGCTAGATGTATTGACAGTCTGATGTTAGCATTGTTCCTAATTGATGCAAATTACCTTGGGGTCAAAGGTGATGGAGCGTCCTGGTCTGTTTCGTTCTCGGTGTCAAAGTTCACGCTGGAGACCTCCGACACATCCGATAGGCCAAGCTCTGCCAGTACTGGGGATTGACAGCGAAATGTGGGTTAATGAGATACGAAAAAGTTCTGCTGCAGTACCATAGAAAGCCGCTAGGTGGCCCATAATCAAATGTGTTCTTTGTTTTGCCTGCACCTAATCCACATAATAAATATCATTAAGATCCATCCACAACTTTTTGAGTGAAAAAAAAATTAACACACACATATGTTCATGCATACCCACAAACAAGAAAATGGTGGCAATTGTCAGAGGATTCGAACAATCCAAACACCTGAACCATTACACCAACACAACAACACCTTCTTTATACCCTACCTTTACCAAAGAGTGCCTCACCTCTTTTCCTGTCCTCCTCATCCTCTGGAAGATCAGTAGGTGCAGGAGCCTTAGCCTTCGCTCGAGGGCTGGACTTGCTTTTCCCTGTTGGTATCACATCTTCATAGTCATCCTGTACCAAACAATACCAAACAAAAAAATTGTTAAGACAGCATTTTGCATAATAATTTCCATAAAATGACATCCTACACACATGCATGAGACTGTATTTTGGTAAGATTGCATACTGGTTTTTACAATAATGTGCCCACTGCTACTTTTCTTGAATGTATAATTCTTCAGAAGTTCTGATACATACATCCTTCACAGCCACGTGTGTGCTAAATTGTGAGTTCACCACAGCTAATCTCAGTTGGCATGCACCAATATGAAATGTTTGCTCAGTTGCTGCCTACGGAGTGAAACTTTGCTTCACTACAATTCACAAGAAAAACATGCTACAAGTACATGTACAATAAGCATGAATGTGTCTAGTACATGTACTTCTGCAGAGTACAGTATACAGTATACAGTGTCATTAATCGATTGATTATTAATTAATCAATCACGCTGTTGTTTGTTATTAGTATGCCAGATTGATCACTGTTGTCATTCTCCTTGACATCTGCATGCTAGAAAACGAATTACACTGAAAGAGAAGACAAATTTGAGAGTCTGCCAACAGTCAACAGGGAGCAAGGTGAGGTGAGAGTTTTAAAGAGTTCAGATCAAAGTCTCTGATTGTTGAAGGTGTGAAGGAAAGAAGTGAGGGATAGGAGGAGATGGTACTGGTTTCCATGGTTACCTCCTCCTGTATGTTGCCATGGCGAGGGGTGGGCGTGGCCGGTGGTGTGGAGTCCCAGTTGTCATCACTGCCCTGTTAAACCCATCGTATATTTGAATTCAACATGTACCTGTCAGTAAATACCGTGCTAGAAGCATTTGGCTTTGAACATTAATCATTAGAGTGCCTAAATTTGGGGTTTCTTTTCAAGTTTCAAGTGACTACTGTAACAGTTCTAAAAGGAATATAATTTCCATGACTGTAGATATACCATAAATTACAATAATTGTGTGATTGGGTTCAATTTCAAAATTGTAAGTATGCAGATGATCTTAGATTTGTTTTCAAAATACTTTTCTCAGTACTTACATGGTTTATCCTGTACAATCAGCAGGGATAGCCCAATGAAATATATTACTGGATATTTATGTTTGTTTGTTTTTTTTGCATATCTGGTAATCAGTTTTGTACAGCAAGTCAAGCTGTGTAATACCTGACTGTAAGGTTTGATCCCTCACACTGGGATGGACCCCTACAGTAGGTCGATAAATGTTGTTTTCTTAGCATACTAGAAGTGTGGCTTTCCTCAAATGCAAAAATATGTGTCTTCCACAGCCTTAAAAGAAAATAAATAAAATACCATAAAAGAAAATATACTACTGTAAAAGCAGTTCCTACCTTCTTGTCCCTGCCATTCTCCCTGGGGGTGGGGGTGGCCGGTGGGGTGGTGTCCCACTGGGAGTCAGACCCCTGCCTATCCCGAGGGGTGGGGGTGAGGGGTGGCGATCCTCGTGCTCGAGGAGACAGCTTGTCCCTGGGGGAGACTGGCGACCCGTCTAGATGGTGGGACAGAAAACGTTAGAATAAAAACAAAATTTTTGGATAGACCTTACTTCTAACACCATGAATAGTACTGTAGCTTATAACTGCTGTCACATGATCTGAAGAAGATCCACCTGTAGACAAAGACAGTTAGTTAAAGAAAAAGCCAAATATTAAGAGGTGTTCCTTTTGAGAGAGTAAGGTGTGAGGTTAGTTACCATTACACATCTCCATTGGATTTAGTACACGATTTACAAAGAAGTGCATTCCATTATTAGTTACTCCTGACACATGCATCGTCCTCCACCTGTTACACACACATTTCCTGGTATCCATTTCTATAATAGCTGCCGAGGCTCTACTGTCCTCCTCTCTTTCTATTTGCGGTGAGAACTAAAGAGGCTCGGCAGCTATAACAGGGATGGATGCCAGGCTACAAATAAATTATACATACTAATAAGTTTAGGATATTAGCGTAGAATTTTAGATACAAGTAGTGAGAGAGTGAGTGTTCTAGAAAAAGAAGTCCCCAGTGTCAAGCAAGGTTTTCCATCTTGTTTACCACTGTGTTGCTCCTTTTGATAACTCAGCGGTGTTGTAGAGCTGCGGTCTCTCTTTTCCTCAGATCGAGGAGTCCTGCTGAGGGAGCCAGACTTATCCTGCATGTCATGGATGCTACCATTCTGGTGCGTAGGGGTGGGAGGGGCGCTGGAGTCCCATTCCGATACGGAGTCCTCCAAGTCCGGTAACCTCGGTACCAGAGGGGGGGACTTAACCGGGCCCTGTACGATGGGGGAGGGCCCCCTAGGGGAAGTGGGGGACACCTCTACAGAACCAGAAACAAAAAGATTATTTTAAATTAAACTCAAAATATTTGATTCTCTCTGTCCCATCACCATATGTGTACAGGATTCAAAAGTGCCTGGACCAACTCCCTCAAACCTGTATGGTTAGTACAATAATTGTACATAATATGTTACGATGATCCGAAAAATGTCACTCCGGAGCACTGTTCAGATTTCACCAGTGCTGCTCAATTACACACCCTTGCACAGGAATGGGTGCATTTCACCAACCTCACCAGTCTATTCTATGGTACAACTGTACATCCCATGGCAGTTTTTACTATAATACAGACATGTACGAGTTACACCAAGTACAGTCTCCTGACCAGTCTTTATAACAGGTTTGAGAAACCTTTTTCCCACACAAAGTTCTAAAACCTGTTATCCAGGCTCTATATGTAAATGTATTCTGTGTAACTTGTATTATTGAAAGCTGCAGTGGAGACCCTTTTTATTTCCAGCAAGTCCACCGGGAGTTCCCGAAAGACGTTTCCCACCACCGTCGAGATGTCCCAACCATCTCCTAACCAAATACTAGACCAACAGAGTTGGCAAAACAGTCTTATAATTCACCCCTGGCCATGGCCTCTTCCAGCTCGTCCTGAAGCGTTGCCACGGCAACTGGGCTGGAGTCAGACTCAGAGTCTACCCCTGAGCTAGGGAAACTGTTCACTCCTACTTCTTTTGGAGGAGAGTCATGCGGGAATACACGGTTACGAGGGGAGCTCTTTCTTCTGAGGTGGTCTTTGATGAGAAGGAAGGAATAAGAATCATCGATAATGAGTGACATTCAAGAAAAAGGTTCTTTGATGTATGATGCCAATAGCACTGGAAGAATATGACAGGCCAGGGAATGAAGGAAGCATGATCTGGTACGATTTGAGCTATTGCTAAGGTACCAATGAGGTTTACATTCAAATTAGACACTTAAAATGTATACATGTACATATTTATACATGTAGGAAATTATTTGACCATTTTAAAAACTATAGGAGGTGTAGTGTTGCTTTGTGGCAAACTACTTTTCAATACATACTCTCTAGTATTAATTCACAGTGGACTGGCATCAGTCAAGTGGAAAATTGTTACGCTCACAATGCAAATGTTATACAGCTACCAATGTCCATATGAATAGTCTATGAGTGCATTTAACTGAGTTGCAGCATTTCACATGCTATTCTCTTCTCCCTAAAAAGGTTAGTGACACAAGTGCAAAATGAGATGGTCACACGTGTGTGTTAAGGTGCAGAGAAATGTTGACTGAAATCCTATCATTCTGTTAGTCAGGTGCCTCATGAAGATGTGAAGTCTGTGAGAAAAACAATGTTAGATTTTCTCTTGTACAACACTGTTTCTAGGTTTAACTTAATGACAATTAAATTCTAGGTGCTTTATTGAAGTGTGACTCTTAATCCTTATAAGGGAGTGACCAGAGAAGAGGTTGTGTCAGATCGGTGTTTCCGTGGTACAGAAAAAAAATATTTGCCGGTTCACCATCGCTGTCAGAGGAGTCCGAGTTAGCTCCGTGTTTGGGTGAGGGTGAGGCAGCCGGTGACGAGTCCCACTGTGATTCCGACTCCCGCTGTTCCTTGGGTGTGGTGGGAGACAGGGGAGCGGAATTCTGGGTATCCTGGTGGGAGACCTCATCCTCTTTCTCCTGCTGCTCTGATTCCAATGGTCGGTCTTCCTTGGCCGATGTCGGGGAAAGGGGAGGGGAATTCTGGGAGTCCTGCGTTCGCGGCGACATTTCCCCTCTTGGTGTCATTGATGTACCATCTGATGGCAAGATCATGGATAGTACAATACTATTTTAACTTCTTTATGGAAGGTATCATAAAGGAATTTTGGTGAGAGATCTGTAAGCAAAATGATGTGGAACATTGGTGTGAGATATGGACATCAAGATTTGCCTGAGTCCAGTCTGCTAGTTCCTTTTTTCCAAAGTATCATAAAATGAACATTGGTGAGAGATCTGGAACTTTGGTGTGAGACCTGTAAGTTAGGATTTCCTCTGCTATACTTATTATAAGTACATATTTCAACACTTTGTCATCATTACAGCATGAAGTGCACACTATCAGGCAAGCATGTACATGTAACCTGAAATCAAATGTTTGCTGAAAATGAAAATAAAAACTGCATTTAGATGGTGCGGATGCCTTCACTGGATTGGTAGGTGCAAACCTGGTGTAAAAAAATGAAGAGAGAAGAAAAAAAGCTGAATGAAAAGTACAATTGGAGCAGCAGAGTAAAAAAACACCACTGGGACAGTGACTTTTACCAGTTGAGATGCCTGAGTCTTTCACAGACTCGATCCCAGGGGGGTCCTTAGCAGTGGGGGATAGTGGACTCCCAGGGGGGTCCTTAGCTGTGGGGGATAGTGGACTCCCAGGGGGGTCCTTATGGTGGGGAGATGTTGGGCTGTCTGAAGAGGAGTCATCGTCTATTTCTGACGGGGAGAGCAGAAGGTGTGATTTGAAAAATCTGAATCAGATGATACCCATCTCTATGGTAAGCACAGGAAAATCTTTCCATACATTAATAGCCTGAAATCCATCCTATTCGAGCAATGGCGCGCTCCTCTGATTGCTTCCAAGCAGAATAAATCCGGCCCCTGGCCCAATTCTAACATTGGCTTGTTATCTGTAAATTCCCACCTTTCCCTCCACTCTTCTGTGACTTGTCATCTTTGTCCAACTTCAAGAGCTTGGCCAGGTTCATCTTCTTACCAGGCTTCTGTAAAACAAGAAAACACAGATAAGCGACTGTTAAATAATGCATCAAAAGTATGTAACAATAAAGGATTGTTTGATAAACTAACTAACTTACTAATTTTAGTATCTTACCCCTGCTACAGCAACACTGTGTTATAATACTAAATTCACTGTACATGTACAACTCTATCTCCTTTGTCAGATCTATACTAGTAAGACCCTATGAAAGTGTTATTTGCTGTAAAAATGAACTTGTGGATTAAACTATCATTAGTATACTTTTACATGTAGTTGTAACTGATTGGAAAGAGTGGAAAGAATTCTACTTCTTTCAAACAGAACACAACGGACCTTTTCCCCGATGCTCTCAGGTTCGGAGGGTCCCCATGAGTCTGCGGCAGGGGAGGGGCTCCGGTCGCCGTCAGAGGCAGCCCAGGAGTCGCCGCCGTCCCGTGGACTACGCGGGGACCGGGATTCCCGCCCGCGGCCCCTCTGTGATCCGGACTCCCTCTCTGGTTGAACATACAGTGTACATGTAATGCAATCAGCTTGATGAGCCACCTCATAGTGTAGGGGATTGTTGGTAAGGCAAGAAGTTAAGAATTGCAGTTTAGACAAAGTTTACAAGTTAGAGCCTTAAACTTTAACTTTGACCTAGGACCACAAGTCTAAAACAATCTAACAATCTAGTCTTAGGTCAAAGTTTACAGCTATTGGCCTTAAACTTTGACCTAAGACCACGATGCATCACAGTGACTGTACAGTGTGATGCATTGTGGTCTTTAAAAAGTCCTTTCTCAAGATGTGCTCAGACCTTTGAGGTGACTATTATACAACAATGTACATCTTTGTTGTCTTCAAAAGCCAAGAGAATGGGACTAATATATAGGTGAGACTCCTGATTGGCTCCGAGTCACTGGGTCCCCATAACGGCATGGTAACAGTGTTCTAATAGGTATTCAATAGATATAAATTAGATACAGTCAAACCTGTCTATAGCGGTCACTCAAGGGACTGGCCAAAACTGGCCGCTAAGGACAGGTGGCCGCTATGGAGAAAATGTTGATTAATTGACCACGAGTGACACGTTTTCAGTACCCACTGAGATACATTTATTCACCGTACAGTACACATGTAAACATTACATAGGTAAGGCACATTTTAGAAATTAGATTGTTGTTCTTTTACTTCTATTATGGGCTTGAAAAAAGAATTATTGTATCTGCCAACTCCAAAATCCATGGCTTACTCGAGCTTCAACATGTCTGAACAGACCAGCATCGCTATACTCTACTCTTGATCCTTCGCGACTGCTTCGCTGCCGGCACACGCGTCACCAACGAGTTTTAATCATATGAAACAAAGTCCTTCGCAGCAAAATGCCACCCAGTTAGTTAAGAACAAAATATATGATGCTCAGTTGCCACTTACTGTTCGTTTTCGACCGTTTTCAAACATAAAATCGTGGCGACAATTTTCCTTAGTCTGTTGTTGTTTGCTTGTCATGATCGGCTTCTACCATTATGCTAATAGGGTAATGAGAGGAAGGTCGCTCTGTTGAGGGCTTTTTCTTTTCAGAAAATTGCAACAGCCCAAATTTTACGTCATTGTAATGTTATTCATATCTAGTTTGAAGCTTTTGATTAAGTAATTATCCTCAGTGATAGTTTGCAGCAAAATAAATTTAACACACTATACCTCCGCAACAGTGGTGTCTTCCTATGACCTTTATACTGCTCCGCCATTTTGAAAATCGTGTTTGGGCACATTTTCCGATGAATTCCCGGGGAAAACGGAAATATTGGGCCGACATTGAAACATTCTTGTTTTCTTTATTATTATCCTGTCAAGTTGAGTTCACATAAACTTGATAACTGCGTGAAAAAATGAAGATTTTGAACCTGGCGTGCGGTGGCGATGCAGCTTCCACCGGCGCACATTGACCGTTATCGGCAGTGTTACTGTACTCACGGGACCGAAAATCGTCTGGCCGCGACCGCGTTGGACAGGTGGCCGCTATAGCCTAATTCTTAATGCTTATGTCAATGGGAAAAATCCAAGGGACCGACAAAAAGTGACCACAGTGGGCAGGTGGCCGCTATGCAAAGGTGACCGCTAATACAGGTTTGACTGTAGATAAATAAAGAGACCTCTTTTAATTGCTTATTTCATGAACCCTAGAAAAGGAAGGAATCATCTTTCACATTCAGGTAGAACAATGTTACCTTTTCAATTTGAAAGTTACTGACCTTCTGGTAGAGACTCATCGGATCTGCTGAGGTACCTGGTCAGTTTGGGTACAGCCTTCGGTCGCTGGAAAACACAGGAACAGGGAATGGTCGTTGGCTCATTTGAGACTCTCAATAATCAGCACAAATTAGCTGAACTGCCCTACTTGTGTGTACTCGTACAAGCTAGCAAAAAAGCATTACGCTTTGTCCAAAGAATTGTATGCCTCAAGTTTGACCTGCTTTACTTTCATCATCCTCATCTTACATACGGATTACTCTGGTGAGGTATACTATTATATATAAGTTTACCAGTACTTTTTGTCCTTCATGGAGGACACCAATGCAGACCCTATGAGACCAGTGTCTTTTACGATCATTGTCAATTAAAGTAGTGTGTGGTCCACTTAACTTCAATTCACTTTGATATACATCATGATCATCATCATCATTTCAATATATACAACGTCATGTAATTTGAAGATACATGACATTGTATTGTGATCTGATGACTCAGAAGTGAAATATTAGCTGAATGTACTTTTTTAGTTCTTACCTGGGCAGGCTTGGGTTCTGCAGCACTGGGCTCTGATGCAGCCCAGGAGTCCTCGGCATCAGACCTGTGGGGTACAGACAGACAGAAAGAACAACTGTAAAGATTGTAAAGAGTTGTGAAGGTAATTGAAATGCACTCGACAGATCACAGGCTTGATTTCTGGCATGCCTGACTAAACGTTTTGTCCTTGGGAAAGGCACTTTACACTCCTCACTCCACCCAGGTGTAAATGAGTACCGGCTTCGGTTGGGGAGGTAAAAGGAGGTGGAAGGAGAGGGTTGGGCCTGGTCTTCCAATACTGTGCCCTCGACACAGTGGATGAACAACACACAGCCCCTATGGCCTCTAAACAGCTATGGGACCTTTTGCCTATAAACGCCTCCAAGGATTCTGCAGTTCTATAATGAGTGTGTTGACAATCATGACTTAACTTTCCATTTGTTATACATGTACTAGATAAGTTGCCATCCTACCTTGACTGGGGTGAGTCTCTTCTATATGGCACCTCCTCATACGGGTGTTCATCATCTGTGGAAGGAGTTATAACAACTGTCAGTCATAAAACCACCTTAGGTTTATGAACATAAAAAGATCTGTCACAAAGACAACGTTTAGATGTTCAGAAATGCCGTCAGTCCAAAGCAAACAGAGTAAGAGATTGGGTCAAGGAAAAGAGTTTCTTTTTTTTTAATCCAGGGGAAATTTCCTTACTAGATGAAATATTCTGGTCGACATTAAAAAGATAGCTGAACCTCTGGAAATCTCGATAAGGATGTAAACTCAAATATGATACAGTGTAACTTTGAGAAATAAGTCACCACAACATGGGCGAATGGCAAGACAAAACAAGTCCCCACAAACACAAGGGGGTACAACAACAACAACAGCAATATCAAGAAAATGAGCAACATCGACGCTGGAGACAAAAAGACATGACTGTGGATTAAACCTTCGTAAGAAAAACTATTTGCATAAGGTCAAACAAACTACTTTGCTTTTTTGCAACAGAAAACAGGTAAACCTTAAGTTTGTGCATAAAAACGCAACCCGTCTGCACAGTTGAACAAACTGCTTTGCTTTTCACAACAGAAACAACATATCCTATTTTCTATCAGCCTGCCTTCAACTGTCTCACTAGTGGGTCTGGCCTCTGCACTTGACATGGGGACCTGTCCTACATCACTGCTGACCTCACAGCTGACCTTTGACTCTGCCCTCTGACCTTTGCCCTGTTCTACATCACTGCAAGGACTGGTGTCACTGCTAACTTTCACCTCGACATCGGTAACTGTAGTCAGACTATAGACATCCACATCTTCCTGCCTGCTCTTTGCAATTGTATTCTGTTCTGGGGATGACTCGCTAAGGCCGCTTGATGCCTCACTCACAAAAACAAGCCTGCACATGTCTGAGGAGGGGATGCTACTTCGGGCAGTTTTTCCTGGGTTCTGTTTTTTGACACTATCTGACTGCGTGCTAACCATCTTTTTCTCTTTCCTACGGACCACCTCTTGGGACCTCTTGCTGACAACTACCTGGCTAGGTTGTGCCGTCTTGCCTTGACTGGTAGGTTTTTCATTTGCCATTGGTTCGGCTTCTTTGAGTTTTGGAGCAGATCGGACCTGCCTTCTACGCTTTTTCTCGCTGTTCGTACGGTCATCGTCGCTGTCTGAGCTTGAGAACCGTAGTCTCTTGTGCTTTATGTCTGACTGGCTTTTGAATTTAACATCTGACTCCCTGTGCTTAGGACTGCCTTTCGCTAGGTCCTGGCTGTCAGTCTTCTGACCCTTCTTGCTCCGGATTGTCTCAAAGGACAACCTTCTTCTCTCATGTCTAAGACCTGCTTCCTCTGGATTCTCTGATGAAAAACCAAGACATCACAAGGACTGTGTGATAATCTCTAACCTAAGGTACTGCCTATCGTGACTTGCACTAGAAGTATATGCGTCTGTCATGCTTTTCAAAAAATGCAAAAACATCAATTCGAGAAACGCAATACTAACAGTTAGTACACAATCATATAGAAAGCACTGATTCAGTTTTTGAATATCTCCATATTCAACATTTGCAACCTTCCTACCACAGCACTCCTTTAAAGTGCCATATACATTTTTTAAAAAACACAAAGCTTTTTGAAGAAAATCTCATTTTACCTGAATGTAAAGAAATGGCATTTGCTAACAAGAAAACTTGGTATACAATTTACAAATATTCTCTTGGACAGCAAAAAAAAATCAAAATCATGCAAAAAAGTACAGATATTCAATACACTGTGAATAAAATACACCACTAATGATATCCATGTACACATCACGTCACATTTGTATGGATGACATGTGACAAAGAATATTAATGGAAGCTTTACCCTTAGTTGAAGTTTTAGCTTCTTTACCTACAATTGTGCCAGGCACTACCGCTGTGTGGGGGAAAGAAAAAATGTACAGCAAAGTCTAAAGCGGGTATCTATCCAGTACTGTTAGAACTGAAAGGCAATTGCAAGAAAACTTTTTAGTTATTTCGTGCATATCCTAGTGGTAGTGTAAGTCAGAGAACTGGGCAAAAGCATTCAAAGAAATGTATCTTAAAGGAAAATTCATCAAGTAGTTTTCTGACAATTTTGCTGCCAAGTTGCTTGCCTGCAATGAAGCTTTGCAAAAAAATGTCTGTAATGTTGATGAAGGTTAGACATTCAGGTAATAAGATACACAAGGCGACAGGTACTCAAGCAACTGATTTCCAAAATCTATCCAGTTCCTGGAGTGTAACTGTTACACTGCGCATCAGTCTTTAAAAAACATGAAAAATTTGACATACAAATTTCAAAAGTTTTAGCTCTGTCTGAAAAAAAATCAGTCTTTAAATAGTCGTAACGAAATTATGTAAACATTGGCCGACATGAAGATTTGGTGTACAAAAATGTCTTTAAGACATAACAAATTTGAAATCAAAAAAGGTGTACATATCTAACACATAGATGGTGAGACGCAACTTATATCAATGTACATGTACACATCACGTCACATTCGTACGAATGACATGTGACAAAGATATGAATGTAGCCGTTACCCTTATCAAGCTTCCTACATGTATCCTCTGTATCTAGTACAATAGTGCCAGGCATTATCACTGTGTGAGGGGAAGAAAAAAACACAGCAAAGTCTAGAGTGGGCATACAGTTATGTGCAACTGCCAGGCAAAGAAAACTTTGAAATTACTTCTTGTATCTTCTTGGTGGTGTTAAGAAAGCATCACCAAGCATAGTGTGCCATGCATGTTGAATACAAACTTTAAGACATTCCTGCAAAAAGGAATTACAAAGACTGTCAAATATTCAGTGAAGAAGTGAATCAAGTTTAACAGGCTTTGATGCATTTCAATGACCATAAATGACCAAAGCTGAGAAAATTTTTAAACCCACGGTTACAAAAATATGCGGTCTGAATTTTTCTTTGTTGCCTCAAACAACAAACATTGTACATATACATGTACATGGTCAACTTAAGCACCCAACTGTGAACTATATTTGAGTTGACCATTGTATATTATGTACAATATTTGTTGTGTGAGGTAGACACCACAGATGTTGTTTTTTCATTATAAGAAATATTAAGACGGCACATTTTTGTAACTGTGGGTTTTAAAACTTGACTGTAGATCCAAACTCAGTGGGTACTTACAATTTTTAGTACCCACTGAGTTTGGAGCTACAGTCATTGACTGTCATGGCTGTACCAAACCTGCATTGGACATTTTGTGAAGGTGTTAAAATCACAAAATCACCCCTGAAACTATCTTGAAGAAGAGTAGAACTCTAAAGTAGAAGCTTCTGTATCTGAAGACTTTGATAGGGCACATGCAAGTACAAGACGACAGATGTCTGGACTGTGAAAAAAGGATAATGATTTTGGAACAACATTACAGCAACAATTATTGATGACCTTTGCTGTGTTACTAGTATTCAGCTAACTTTGTTAAATTTTTCTATTCATTCTTTAATCTTGCTGCTCCCTTATATCAATTATTTCAAAATGAATATGATGAAGAAAATAAGACCAAAATTTACCATCCATTTCATCACCGGCCGGTCCCCCGATGGAGAACCCGAGGGGGTCAACATTGGACGGACTGGGGGGGTTGAACATGGAGGGGGAGTGGCTCTTCCTTCCTGTGGCTCCCCTCCCTCTGGAAGTCTTCAGGGAGTGGTCCACAATCAGATGAGCAGCCCTAGTTATTCATGGAAGAAATGGAAATGAAGTTTATATTCCTGAAATTGTCTCAGACATATTCAGAATCTGTCTGTGTACAGTATTCTTGGCACCCGTAAATAGTTTCATGACCATGTTGGTAAGTCACTGGGGGAACAAAGTCCTTTGTACACTTTATTCAAACCAATGTTTTGGTGACTGTCTGTCACCTTCCTCAGGGTAAAACTGACTTCTATTTGGCAACGCAGCTAGGTAGTAGGTGTCACTGCTAACAGATGCAGTCCCAGACGTAAAGTATTTAAGCATATACCTACTGGTACCTTACATTTGGGACAGCATCCGATAGCAGCGACATCTAGCTTCAGTACGAATAAAATTAGTCAATATTGCCCAACACAACACAACACAGCACACTGTATACTCACGCGTGCTGTCCTGCAGTGCTGGCACAGTCCTCCGCCGTCCAGCCGCGGTTGTCGCGGATGTTTGTGTCGGCGTTGTTCTCCAGCAGCAGTTTGACCAGACCGACGTGACCCAGCATACCGGCCAGCATCAGGGGGGTCCTACAAGGGGGTTATTACATGTATAATATATCATTCATTCACTGGCTTGGCTACAATATTACATGTTTCTTCAACCAGAGCTACATGTTTGTATTCAACCAGCCTAAGACTATTGCCCAGCAGTTTGACTAGACCGACACATGTTACCTAGCATACCAGCCAGCATCAGGGGGGTCCTACAGGGGGTTATTACTTGTGAATTTTCAGATACATAATCATTGGCAAAGTCCACAGTCAACAACTGGACACTGTTTAACCCTTGACCTGTATGGGTACCTACATGTACAATGTACAATTCATATAAGTTGCAATGTGTTATCATCAGGTATTTCAAGGAGTTATCTTGTACATGTTATTATTGTAATAGTTACAATGAAATTAATCACGGTATCTTATGGATGTTTGGTTAACATTGTGTCAGAATTTCGTCCGTTGCATACAATATCTTTTCTGATACAACATTTTGAAACTATAGACAAAAGAGAATGCTGGAGTGCAAACTATGGCTTACTACATTAAGGTTGCTTAAAATCCTCATAATCATATCATGTAACACTGGCACATGATATCATACAAAGTATATACACTGTATACTGTATATCGACCCACCTTTGCTTGTTATCCTGAGCATCAATATTTGTCCCTTCCTTGAGCAGAAATTCACAGAAGTCGTCATAACCCTGGTAGGTGGCCAAATGGAGGGGGGTGCTGCCAGACTGGGGAGATGGAAAAAAGAAAAATGTTCAGTCCTATACCTACGCCACGTTTGCACTGTTAGATGTTGATGTGTAATGCAGTCTTGCCTCTCATTCATTCATTCATTTTCTACCCCCACTGACGAGAAATTAAGTATACAGTTGAGTTTGTCTAGTCATACAAGTATGTTGGATATGACTCCATGTCCGTTGCTTGGGCGAGCTACGAGCAGCCTGTTGATTTGAAATCCTCTTGAAAGAGTAAGTTCTCTGTATAACTATAAGATAATGTACCTGGCATAGATACATAAATAGAGATAATCTAATTATTTGCATTTCTGTCATAATTGAAGACCACAGGTTACTTGGTGAAATTGTTCTGGTACATGTACAGGTCTGGACCTGTACCTAAAACTCTGTACCGGTACCTTTACCTTTACACATCCCTAGTGTACATGTAGTTGGTGCATCTTTGTCTACCCATGTTTACCTTGTTCTGAGTGTCAATCCTTGCATCATGATTGAGCAGGTCCTCAGCAGCAGGCAGGCTGGGGATGAGGGCGGACAGGTGCAGGGCCGTGTTCCCGTCTTTATCCACCAGGTTTGTGTCGGCCTCGTGTTCAAGCAGGATGGTGGTGCACTCGTCAAACTGACTCTGCACGGCCTGGAGTATTAGAAAATACATGATGAGCCCAGGGGTTTGTCTTGGATAAAATGCATTGCAAGGGAATGGAGCGACCAATCGGAGGGGTGGTGTGGAAGGGGTGTTTCCTTGTCCTGAATCAGGGTTGCTAACAACTGAACCATTGGTCACATGCAAATTTGCTAAGTGCACAGGAATATTTTTTTGTTGTTGTGCATTTCTCCATCTCAGGATTGTGATTGGCTGATTTTACAGGGTGCAAATCTATAAACTGATTTTGCGGACTAAAACCATTTCTGGGAATTCATTCAGCTGTGACAACTTTTGTTGACCTTTTGGTTATCGTGATACAATTTGTGTAGACTGTAACATGCTAAATGTCAACTGGATAACCAGGTATTCTTACACTCAGTCTTCACATTGACTTTTGATCACAGCAAAATATATTCCTCAGCGATCCAGCTACATACATAGCAACTTAAAACTAAAAATGCACCACACACATCTTAAGTCATAGCTAATGGATACCCCTTAAAGACAGAAAGATATTTAATCAAGTTATACCCATCATATAACATAGAGCAGTCCTGTTTATCATTTTGTTAACGACCGAAAAATCACCTGTATCTGTATCATTCTGTATCTACATTGTATATAGGCAGTATAACCTCTGGCGTAAAACACCAGCTTGTACATGCATGCATGATATCCATGTAGGCACAGATTGCTGTCAAACAATTGTTTACGCTGCGCACCTGTCTGCAAGACAATGGGTTCACAATGGGGGAGCACATTAATTATGGAGGAGTAGAGACTGTGTCCTTACCTTCATGAGAGGTGACCTCATGTCATCGTCACACACGTTCAGCTTGGCGTTGTTCTCACACAGGAATTGCACAGTTTCCACGTTGCCTCGTGCACAGGCTAGATGTAGGGGAGTCCTGGAAATATAAATCAAAATTCAAATCAAATCAAAATTCAAATCAAATCAAACTTTATTGCACGTAACAGATACAAGTTACCATATCATTTTGTATGATGATAAGTCCAAGCCTGATTCTGCTCTACACACACAAAAAACTGCATTCAAGTTATCAAGTAAACCGTATGACAATCTGAAATGCACGAGTGTAGGAAACATTGTGTACAATAAGTGTTTGATACATACATAAACACTATGTTTATTGAAAAATATATTTCTTTGAATTCTGATATCCCTGGTTTGGATGCAGGTAATGGTTTACCAAAACATTTTGATATGTCGCAATGAATCAGATTCATCAACTTTCCTCTAATATGTTGTTTTTCACAAAACATTATATGTATCTGACAACTTCAAATGTAGTCAACTCAAACTTTCAAAGGAGAACCAAGGAGGTTAAAATAGGATTTAACCTCCTTGGGAGAACCTTTACATTCAGGAGGCACAGCACTGTGAAGATCCATTGACATTTGTGTTTGGTAAACCATTTAATTCCTCTGCACTATTGTTACTCTCAAATGCTACGACTACATTAACTTAAGTGGCTATACAAACAACTACTTTCTATTCCACATGGATCTGTGAATACTGCAGGTTAAAGGTCAAGGCAAAGCTTTGAATTTTGTATCTTTTCCCAACAGCCTGGATTTGGGACTTCTTTGGACGAGATGTCACAAAAAGGCCTTGGGGAGAAAAAAATGCCTATTTTTGTTCAAACTCTTTACATATTAGACGAACCATGGCAACTTGAAGATGTGAGAATGAAAAGGTGTGTATGTGCACCTGTACTACAGGCAGGTATATCGGGTTACAAAACAAACAGGTGGGGGGCTGGTTAAATCACCTTGAGGGTTTGTGGGAGCAAATGATAAGGTTGACATTGACAAGGTGTTGATTATTAGGGTGTCAATGTGAGTCAGAGTTCACCATCATCTTCACATTTCTCAATCTTAAATTAAAGAGTCGAAGCATACGCAAAGCTCATGAGCAGCTTTCAGTGTTCTCTATCACACATCTTGTCAGACAGCTCTTTCCACATAAACAAATTTCAGACTCAGGGTTCTTTAGATATTGTTTAATGTAAAGTACAGACAGCCTTTTCTCCTTTTGATTTCTGACAGATTTCTTTGACAGTAACTGTTAAACTTACTAAAAATTAAGGTTAATTCCAAACAAACCTTAGCCAATCTGTTTCTCATAATCAAATATCTTTTCTTTTTTAACACTCCACCATACTTAAGTTATAGACTAGTGGCATTTTCGCACCCTGTTTACCAAAAGCATAATTGAATTCCATTCCATATCCATGGTATTCATAATCTTGTCTTGTCTTGACACTCAATACTAATAAGATCAATAAAGTGTGATGTGTGACTTCTGTTTATTTACACATGGTGGCTATATTCCGTGTATCTTGACTCACAGAACAGATACATACAACTATTCCATATGTATCTTATATGTGGCTTCCCATTGTCTTGGAGTGAGAGAGAATGAAACTCCTTGATGCAATTAAATCTAATCTAAAATGTATAGGGTTGAAAAACAAACTGCTCTTTTATATGCAAATATACCTGTGTCTAATGATATTTTTGTGTGCAGCTTTCACTCTCTTTACGGTTACGCATATGTACAGGATGTTTAGATAAAGATTTCATTGCAGGATGTGCTAATAATAAATGTGAACTTTGGATCTCTAGTGACGCTATGTCAATCTGTGACAAAACAATTGAATTCCTTGCATTCCTAAGTCGTGCTGCGATACCATGATTGTAACGTCACAGTCGACTTGTAAGGAATGGCTGTATCTACGAACGAAAACGAAAGTTCTTGGACAGCTAATCTTAGAGGTTTGGGCTCAACACAATTTCAATTTCTTACGAAAACGCCAAAACAAACCCAAATGTGCGTACGTGATCAATTTGTATATATTGATCGATCAGCTGATGTCGTTTTGAAAATGTCAACATTCCTTGTGGGAAGGAAATACCTACCTGTTTTCCTTATCCAAGGCGTTGATGTCTCCTTTCTTCAAGGCTTGTTGCAGTTTCTTCATGTCGCCCGTCCAGGCCGCCTTGTGTACCTTCCCCATGTCCTTCTCTCGGACATCGTAAGCGGAGAGCGAGCCGGTCAGGGACAGACGCGAGCCGTGCGCCCCCTCCCCACCGACGCTCGGGCCGCTGCCGATCGAAGTCGTGCTGCTACGGCCCAGAACCTTGGACACCTTCCTCGTCAGCTTCTTCATGTCGTCCCCTAGCGTTTGAACTCACTAAAATCACCGTAAAAACCGCATAATTGCAGTAAAGGCGTGGATTCCTAGGAGAGAAAGTCCTCCCCCGTTGCCATAGAATTTTCGAATCGTAGTGTTATTGCGCGCGGGGTTTGATGGGTAATGTGTGTCAAAGGTCATAATCAAGACGTCATCATGACAGGTGGTCAGCGGAGGTGGGCGTGGTTCAAAAAAGTGTCATCAAACTTTAGAAATAGAAAAAAGACCATTAAGGGGGCATACCCCAGTTTATTTTAGGGTTTCACTTAGAGGCTGCACACCCTCAAGTCTGGGTCTTCCAGGGAATTATTCTGAAGCAAAGTAACTGTACGGAATGAAAGGATATCACTTCCTACAAGACCAACTTACTTTTGTTTCTTTTTGGTGAATTAGAATAACGAATAAAGAATAAAGAAAACTAAAGTTAAGCGTTTGCGCTTTAGCGGCAAATAAATACAGCTTTGCCCCAATTGCCAAATATTCTGGATCCATGGAGGAGACAACACTAGCTACGTATGTGGTTTAATTTATACAGAAAAGTCGATCAACTATTATCTTTATGACACCATGTTGATGTAACTATTGATGTATATGACAACCAGTGAGACACATCTTGATAGCTCCATCCATGACAATTTGCATGATTTATGTCTGATAATCCACTTTGGACCATCATCTAACAAAACATACTGGTGGGAAACCCTACATGTGTGATGAGTGTGGATATAGGACAGCGCAAAAGTCTCTCTTATTCCGACATATGATACCCCTGGCCCACACAGGAGAAAAAAACCTACATGTGTGACCAGTGACAGTATGACTATTGTACAGCGCTAAAAATCACAACAACATCTAGCTAAACACACTAAAGAGAAATCCTACATGTGTGGGGAGTGTGGATACAAGACATGTAGCTCACATCGTTACTAAAACCTACACAGGAGAAATTTCCTACCAGTGTGACCATCATGACTATTCTGCAGAGATAACTTATTTGGACAAACATCTAAAGAAAAACACTCTTGAGAAACCATACTGTTTGTAGAATGTTTGACTTTGAGAAGGATACAGGGCTAGGGGAGCTATAAGGTCTCACTTATCCCGATACTTCTGAATCAACACAGGAGAAAGACGTCGCCTGTGTGAGAAGTGTGGGTACAAGGCAGCTCGAAAGTAGATCGGCTTGGCATACGAAAACCATACGGCGTCCTGAATGCCACCTGAACACTTTGCACCATCGCCCCCTAGCAACAGCATTGTCTCCTGCAGTTGCTGTAATCATATTCTAAGATACTGATTAAAAGCAAAGGCAAGAAACTTTGAAAGTAAAGATTCAGTTTATTTCAAATGAAAGTTATGGAAGTTATGTAAAGGTGAACATTATTTGACATAAATCATGTAAATTAACACATCATTTACATGATTGAAGAGGAAATGATACAAAAGCCTTTTTTGCTAAGATAAGACCTACCTTGAACAACCTGTTATTTTGGTAGAGAAGTAGAGGTAGTCATTTCTTCATGAGCTATGTCAATAACATGTCAACAAGTACGAGATACCAATTACTGTAAGTCCAATTGGCACCAACAATTGACGATGTTTCATTTTGCCTTACCTGCACATTATCAACGACATATTCTCATGCATTTCTTCATAAGTAAGGGCGAAGGTGGTTTTGTGGTTAGGATTGTTGACTTCTGATCTAAAGGTTCATTTTATATCAATCACAGGTACTTATAAATCAGGCTTTCTTGAAACAGAATAGGGCCGAGTAGAGGGAAAGGAGTAAAAAGTCTTAATGTGAACATGCTTTACACTAGAATAAAGACCTGTCCATGAACACCATCCACACACAGGAATACAGATCTGTCCTTTGTGCTGAGAACTGTCCACACACAGGCATACAGACATGTCCTTGGTGCTGAACACCATCCACACACAGGCATACAGACCTGTCCAAGATGCTGAACACCATCCACACACAGGCATACGGACCTGTCCTTTGTGCTGAACACCATCCTCAAACAGGCATACAGACCTGTCCATGGTGCTGAACACCACCCACACACAGGCATACAGACCTGTCCTTGGTTCTGAACACCATCCATACACAGGCATACAGACCTGTCCTTAGTGCCGAACACCATCCTCACACAGGCATACAGACCTGTCCTTGGTGCTGACCACCATCCTCAAACAGGCATACAGACCTGTCCATGGTGCTGAACACCACCCACACACAGGCATACAGACCTGTGTTTGGTGCTGAGCACCCTCCTCACATGTATACAGACCTGTCCTTGGTGCTGAACCCCATCCACACACAGGCATAAAGACCTGTCCTTTGTGCTGAACACCATCCTCACACAAGCATACAGACCTGTCCTTAAGCCGGCGTCACAATTCATGCGAGCGTCGGCCGAATTTGTAGATCGCCCGAAGCTCGTCGAATTTGAAAATCGCCCGAGCGCCGACCGTATTTTTCAATGAAAATCTCGGGTGACGTCCGACGTACACTAAAAATTCCCCATAAGATGGTACCATTTCTTGGACATGGACGAAGTCAGTATCGACTAACCTGCTAAAAGGCCAATATTTGGATCAACTTTGATTTCTAAAAATCGCTCGAAGCCCGCGTCATCGACAGGACGTCGGCCGTACTTCGGCCGAAAATACCCATTTGGCTTTACTGCTGACCTTTTCTTAGTCCCTCCACACTAAGGCATGTAGACCTGTCCTTAGAGCTGAACTACATCCACACACAGGCATACAGTTCTGTCCTTTATTGCTGAGGTGTCAAGGTGGCCTTTAGGTTAGGGCTATTGGGTCAGAATCTAAAGGTTCTGGTTTCGAATCCCAGGCAGGCCCCGGTGTTGTGCCCTTGGGAAATGCACTTAACATCTATTTTCTCACTCGACTATGGTGAAAGTGAGTACCCAGCTTTGGTTAGGGACGTCCTCTCGGATGGGACGCATAGCTGGAGGTCCTATATACATTGAACTCAGGTGAAACAAGAAAGACACAAAGCCCAGAATTTCCACACATGAACATGTAATTTTTCTCATTGGTGACAGATAGCAGACTTGCACTTATACAACAATGGCGCCTCATTACGTATCCAACATGTATGGCTGTGCACTCATTAAATACACTTACTTCCCTAGAACTGCACTGAACTGCTTTTAATTTTTGCCCTCGTTATCATTAAATTCTCCAGTCTGTCTACCGATACAAGCAATCACAGCGCTTCACACTACATCAGCAACAAGTAAAAATATAGCTAAATTCGTTAACTCTAATTTATTACAATCATCAATAAAAACTATACCTGATGTGAACTCAAGAGATGAAAGGATGCAATGGACTTTCTGAAGCTGAAGCAAATTGTCCTTGCACTCCAGCATACAAAACCATGCAACTGTTTTTCAATACTTCTATGATTGTTGAAAATTTGTTTGTATCGTTACAACGCCTCTTTGCTAGTGGGATGGTTTATACACAGTCTAGCCTGGGTTACTTTGCCTTCTTTCAGAAGATTTCTACTTGTTTTCCGTGTGAACTAAGATCAAGCAACGAACTCTTGAACATAAAAAGTCAAGTATGTAACAGTAAGTGGCTGGCGCTTTGCTCCTATTGTATATAACTGTAATACCAACACAAAATTAGTTTCCTCCTAAAGACAGGCTTGTAGGCAAGTGAATCGAGTCTTCCCTTCTAGGCAAAATTGGACTTAGTCATATAGAGAAGATATGTACGAGCAAAGGTATTCAGATTTAGTGTGGCTTTGAGTGGCGAGACAAAATACAGTTCTTGCCAGTTGCCCTGCCTGTTGAGTTTTAATTGCGTGAGAAGTTACTATGGCATAACTGCATATCCACTAAGCCTTGTCATTGCCTACAGGTCTGTACTTTTCTGTTAACTTTTTCGGGAACATTTCTTACGATTCTGCACATCCTGTTACACACATATAAATCCTGCTAAAAACCTGTAATACACAAATCACAGAAAACCTACAATCCCAAGTTCTCATATTGCGACAACAAAGAGAGAGAGTTCGCATGCTTTGTGATTTGTACGTTTTCAGCATGATTTGGATGTTGCCAAACAGTAAAGTGCTTGTTTTTTGGTACAATTTCTATGTTCCCAAAATGAAATCAATTTGACAAGATTTGTATGAAAGCTAGGTACCAGTCCTACATAACATGGATGACATCTTCCAGAGGAACATTTAAGAACAGAGAATTAAGTTAAAACTACACTGTACACACTCTATATCAATTCTTTACAAGATAATCAACACGTCTTGCAACAAAAGAAATAATCTCTCAAGATTTCTTAAGAAATGAATTATGTGTCTTATATCATCTTCAGGTGTTCCAGGATGGTTAGTAGTAGCATCAACCAAAATCTAACACAACTTTGTCAAATTACAATTATCTATATTAATTTGCACTTTAAAAAGTGTTATAGACATGATGTGTAAGGCAGCTATCTTCTAAAGTAATTAAAGCATCAAGCTTTGGCTTTGCATAATAAAAACGTCTCAACACACAATGATAGTCTTATAATGTAAAGACTGGCAAGCAATATATTACAAAACATCAACATCGGCCAAAAATATAGAAACATCTTTCTCAATCTTCATTTGACAGTTAAAAACAAACAAACAAACAATAAGGCCTTTTTTCTAGCATCTCTTTAAATTTCGGACTAGGTAATTTCTATAAACAAATGCTTGACTTGTTAAAAAATGTGGCCTTGAAAAAAGATTTGTGAAGCACAAATATCTAGGTAAGCTTCAACTCTTTGAAGCAATATAAAAAAAGGAATAAATAAAACTCTGTAACAGAACTATATTCAAGACGCAGAAGTGTTCAGCCTTTTGAGGTGGGGACGTCGTGTTCCGATACTGGCCCCAAAGTCCCGAGGTTGTACGGTAAGGCAGCTGAATTTCCTGGTCTCGGTGTGGGTTGTGTTACTCCATGCAAACTTATCTATCAAGAATGTTACACGTAATCTTATCAACTCTACACAGGCTTGCAACGTCCTAACGGTATACACAACTGTTTTACACCGGTAAGTCGTTTCTGTTTTTGTTTTGTTATCGTTTTGTTCCTTTCACGCTTAAACCCCCCCGAGTCACATGTAACTATAAGAGTATAGCACCTGGTCCAAAATTCACATCGTAAAAGCACAAATTTCACGCTACCTTTTGCTGTGTCACAAGACTGAACATGCACGCTTGTGAGTCGATAATTATAGTGGTAGTACCTTAGTCTTGCACATTTTTTTCACGGGCACGTTTGTACCCTATCACAAACATAAAAAGATATCCATATCATACATGTATATCTTGCATACAAGGCAGGTAGTTTCAAATATGCTGTGTAGTATTGTCTACCAACAATATAAATGTTGAACATAGTCTTAATAGCGGGCTCCTGGCGACGTTTTGATATTGCCGTTTTCCTTTTTTGCTTATCATGGTTTACATAATTGCTGCTGTGTTCTTATGTTCTGCATTTGCAGATAACAGTGTGATAGCAGAAAATAAAAATACCAAAACGCCGTCGGAAACCTGCTACGAAGGCTACGTTGCACAGCTGACTCCCACGACAGTACATTTACACGTTTCCTTGGTAACGAGTAGCTGCAAAACCTCCCGTTTGCGGCCCCGCATGGGAGAAGTCTCCGCCAATCATCGAATTGAGTCGCGTTCCTGTGGATGTCCATGGCATGCTGGGCTTGTGCCTGTTTGAATAGGGGGTGTCCGGTCCAGGACACTCCAGTGCCTGATGACAGGGCTCCCAGGTGGTGGATAAGATAATACATGAGGTGATGAAGTTCCCTGAATTTGCATCGGAACAGCCAGGCCAAGCATTGCCGTCCATCCCGGACGATTCGCTCCACAAACCATTGTCTCAATTAATTCCTATATTACATGATTCTAGCATTATGAACTAGTGGACAATTTTGTCTGTCTGTTTTTTTCTTTTGGAACTAGACAAACGTTGAGAACGCCGCTGGTGACGTGGGCTCCTCTGGGGGCCGTTGTTTCTTGTCGGCTCCGTATTGACCTACAACAGAACCAGGCAGAGAAGGCTTTTTAGTGTCCAGTTCAGCACAAAAGAAAAACAGTTACAAAACAAGCTATAGAAAATCAGGAAGGGAAGGTAACAGAGAAGGAAAGTGCTGAACCCAAGCCCTAGTGGTACTTTGGACACTGTGCTTGTTCAGCAACAAGAACACAACATTTCAACTCAAAATGAAGGAGCTTAAATTAACGAGCATTAAGGGACCAAGGTAAAAGGTAATTATACACCACCAAGAAAGAAAATAAAGCTAAAATCTACACCTCATCAAAATGTAAAAGAAAGATGCATATTAACTGTTACTGTTCTAATCTCTTGCGTCAGCAGTTGTGTTAGTTGCTTAATTTTCCCCCATTTTCAAAGCAGGGTAAGGGGTTTATTAGGTGTGCTGCACAACACCATTCCATTCTAGACTTGTTACGTTACAAGGGTTAGCAAAGCTGTCTAAGAAGGGAGTGGAAGAGAAGCAACATAGACTGGTCTAGCGATCTATGTAGGTTTTGCTGCATTGTGCTGTTTAAGTTTTATCTAAGCTGTGAGCCAAGCTTTTTAAGGAGGGAAGAAGGAGAAGCAACATAGCAGAGTCTAATGAACTATGAAAGAGAATCCATTTTGTTGTTCCAAAAGTTCTACAGTTTACCATGATATCATACTGGTTAGCCAAATATACCTACGAGAGTTGGGAAAGGCGTTTTGCTGTGCTGAGTTTAATTCTACCCTTGCCACATTATAAAGATTAGCTAAGCCATCTTTTGGTAAGGGTGACTGCTAAGTATTATGCTCAGTGGGAAAGGAGAGGGAGGAAGCAACATAGGTCAGTCTAACGACCTACAAAAGATCCATTTTGTTGCTCTACAGACTAGTCTAGACCTGCCAGTCATTATAAGGGTTAGCCAAAGCCGTTCAGGGGAATGGGGGAGGGTGAAGCCAATTACAAAGTCCGTTCTAACGACCTATGAAGGATCCGTCCTCGTTGAACATGCCAGGGTCGGCGTCCCCGTACTCCGCCATGCTGTCCGTCTCGCTGCCCGGCTTGTCGCTGCCGGCCAGGGAAGGGATGCTGCCGGTCGGAGGTTTGGCCATCACTTCATCGGGAGATTCTCTGTAACATTGGAGCACTCGTTAGGAATAGCAGGAAAAGGGAGTGTTGAGATGTGACAGAATGAAAAGTTATTCTTCTGGAAGTGCAACAAGGTGAGTAAATAGACAAAAAAGTATACACAAGGAGAGACAATACAATGCAAATGTACATGTAAACACATTCAGTGTACACTGGAGGAATCACATGAACCTTAAAGTTTGCTCTTTTCAAGGAGTACAATGAAGCATGGACCATTGCTCATTGTTCTCTCCTAAGAACAGTAACCCTTTCTAGTAGAGCTGGCAACAAGAGCCTAGATTCAGACTCTCTGCCATTTAGCCTTCCTTGTCAAATTTTTTGTGCGCTTTAGTTAAATTCTTTAGCCAAATTTTACACACGTACACACATGTACAGGAAAAAAACCTACATTGTACAACACAGTGGAAAAGCCAGTTCTCCCAAATACCTCATTCCCCAACACAAGTTATTGAAAAGAGCAACAATCCTTCCCACCCTGGTGTGAGTGGATCAAAATAACTCAAGGATATGTAGCTTGTACTCTTCAGTATAAACCTAGTGTTTTATGCCATTGGGCGGTTTACCAGGTATGCAAAACAAACAAACAAAATACCTTGGGCGGTATTCACCGAAGCCTGCGTCATCCTTGATCGGCTGCGTCTCTGGGTCTCCCTTTAGTGCATCCTCCTTCTCAGACACTGCAAAAAGTGAAATACAAATTTAATTCACGAGTGGGTGACCTTAGAATTAGATGGTCTCACAACTCGGTGTTGTATTGGTTGAATAACAGTGTTCCTCAAGACTTTTCTGTAAGTTTTCACTATTTTTCAATGTTTTCCAGTTCCTATATAGTTTTCTCTAAATTTTTAAGGTTTTACAGTTCCTATAGAGTTTTCTCTAAGTTTTAAGGTTTTCCATTCCCTATAGAGTTTTCTCTAAGTTTCAAGGTTTCCCAGTTCCTAAAGAGTTTTCTCTAAGTTTTAAGGTTTGCCACTTCCTCTAGAGTTTTAACGTTTCCCAGATCAACACCAACAGAGAGCACCATGATGTATAATATCATGTAAACAGCCGATGTTTCTTTGACTTCCCTAGAGAATGATGGAATGAGAGGGTGACAAAAGGAAACTTTCAGTGTGGTGTGCAGCAGACTTTGGGAAGGCAGGGGAGGTCCTGGGTTTCAAACTAGACATGTTGCTACAGTATAAGATAACTAGTAATACAACAAGGGGGTTTGAAAGACTTCTTTTGAAGAAAAAATCAAATTTGAAAGTTTAGAGGGTCCTTCAGGAAATGTCTTTTTCAGTAAGTAAAATTCTGTAAAAAAAGATTTGAAAACTATGCTCTGTTGCAGTGGCTTAACAGTCTTCACTTATTGGATTCATAAATCTTGATCCTTGTACCAATGGGTTTCAAAAAAGCTACTAGCATCACATTTCACAAAACAGTACAACATGCATGTACGTGTACAACAGACAAAAGGAACAGTAGACCAGACACTCCTATCTCAGTTAAAAGAAACTACAGTTTGATAGAAGCTATTACTATTAGATGAGACAATTTCAGACATTTCTAGGTCTGGAATCTTTCTACTAGCACAAACTGCAAGATCAGAGTAGCTAGATTTTGTAGATCACCTAGTACATATACGGACAAACAACTGTTACTTTGTTAACAGAAGAGATTCTGCAAACATTTTGTCTGATGCTAACGTTGGGTAACATAAATTCGGGATTTTTCCGATAATGGTTGACTGAAATCAATCTAGCAGAACAATAAACCATCCTTTTTTTCTATAATTCTGTCAGTATCATGTACTATCTTTGCACTAATCATATATATGGTAGCTTTTGTCTCTAGTCGTGCTGACACCATAATAATTCAACTTAAAACTACCGTCCGCCGCACGCAGAATGACAGTGCTGTCGGACAGGGGGGCACATTAATTCGGGAGAGAAGATTCGTCTTGAATATCTTACCGCTAATCACATTTTATACAGCAGCTATTCGTTCCATCCTTGGCTTGAGGAGAGTGCTATGGATATAGACGTGTCCAAGTAAAAAAAATACACGAAAAAACGGCCGTACCGCACACATCAGGCCAGTTCGGGAACAAGCCGTGTGTTGAGTCGGTAGAACTTCACTCAAAGTCGGCCCATCGTCATCATCGGGCAACGTGTAACGTTACATTATTCATGGCAAGTTAGCTGGATGCCGTAGCAATGGTAATACTACTATGTCCATGTGTTCCTTGTTGTGTTAGGAGCAAACTTTGAGGAAAATATCTTCCTCAGTCCACTATCACACGCAGCATTTAGACAAAAAGTGTTCCTCACAAACCTTTGTCGTCTGCTTGACAACAGGATTCTGGTTAACAATATGGCGGCGGGAAAATACACGTGCCGTAGGTTGTAGCAACAGAGAGGAGTTTTGATGATTAATCACACTTAGAATCCAGTTGTAGGTTAGCAAAAGAGATTGTAATAAGTTGTCTTGTAAATAATTGTGTTTAGCAGGAAGCGGATGTGACATTTTTCTTATAAACCAGCCGACAACCATGTTGTGTACTTCTCCCACGAAGCCCTCAGACTGTTCCAATAAGGGACGGAGAGTTTTTGACCTCGTCGCCTTATAATCCATGCTTATCGAAGCTTTTCAGACAGTGTTCTGAATACGTAAGTCTGTCAGGTTTGCATTTCTAGCGGTATTACTTATGTTGCATCTAGCACATATCCCTAAATACCCCGTTTTCGAAAAATCCCGAATTTAAGTACCCCGCGAATTTAGGTTACCCAACGTTACAGATTTTGCTATATCGTTAACAGTATGAATGCTAAGTATATCTTAGCATTTAATGCGATAGATCTAGACTGTGTCAACTTAGCTTTTAGATATAGGAGCTGAGTCTGAGAAACTTCACTGAGGCTCTCTTCTCCAGGACAGGTAAACTAAGGGTCAGTGCTACGAGCATGACAAGTGACGGGTTCAGCGTGAGGGAGGGGCACACATAGATGGAGACGCCGTTGCCGTGGCAACGCATCGCCGAGAAATGACTGACCCGAGTACTTTCCACCCCTGCTCTTCTTGATAAAGCAGATGATCAAGAGGATAAGGATGAGGAACGCGATGGCGCACATCAGTCCGATAAACCAGCCCTGCTGACCAACCGGGGTCATCCTCGCAGCCGGAGGAGCTTGCAGGGAAAGGAAAAATCACACAAGATGCCGGGAATAAGTCGAGAAAAATATAGAGAACTGACCCTTGTACTTTCCACCCCTGTTCTTCTTGATAAAGCAGATTATCAGGAGGATCAGGATGAGCAAAGCGATGGCGCACATCAGACCGATGAACCAACCCTGGCGGCCGACCGGAGTTGCTGCCTGTGCCAAGGGAGCTGGAAGAGAAATTTGGTTTCAATTGTTAGCACCTAGGGGGCCTTGGAGCCCTGTGTACAGGATAGGGTCTCCCCAGACAGCAGGAGCTGGTAGCCAAGCCGATGTATATGAAAAGTCTGAAATGGCAGTTATGTCGGCTTGATGTCATGTACAAAGCCTAGGGGGCCTTGGGTCCTGTTCATTGGACATGGCCTCCACAGACAACAAGACCTTGTAGCCATGCTGACGTGACGTTAAATGCTTAAATCTGAAATGAGTTATAACGGCCCGAAGGAAAGAGTTCAAACGCTTGAATGAAATGAAAGTTGAACCAATTTCGACTGTATAATAATTGGAAGTTGACTTAAGATGTATCTAATTGGCATATAATTATAATGGATGCTATTGACATGATAACTGCTTTAACTCTTTCCTTCCAAAATACTTGTTAGTCAAAGATGACAGCTCTCTGTGATGCACTGATGCACTCTGAATCCTTCCACCTTACATGATCATGACATGCACACTTTAACCACGATGCACATGTCAAACACGCATTCCTCAGTAAATCAAACAAATCTAATACTCATAACAGAGATGGCAACATTAGAGATGTCACTTGAAATTTGGAAAGACGCTGGGATTTCCGAAATTCTATTATAGCTATAGAATCAGTAGTGCATGTAGTCCAATTTTTTTCTAAATCCCAGTGCTTTTCAAAATTCAACATGACCAGACGACACAACAACATGTGGATGTTTCACACCATTCAGCACTGCAACAGCACAGGAAATGATCAAAATAAACCATTAGTAAATGGAGCAATGGATGCTTGTTACAAGGGAATGCCTGTTGATGAACAGGATGAATTCATGATCGCTCACAACGTTCAGATTAACAAAATTGCACATACATGAAGACACAGCAATGCATAGAAAACTGTCCTGCTACTGAGCATCCTTTATCTATAATGCATGAAGTACTAGCAAAGCAATCAAAAGATAATTATCTTGCAATGATTGCAAGATGCACACAAGCTCTTTTACTGAACATCAAGTTTATACAGACCTTAGGCCCTTTTCTAGAAAAATGATATTTCAAACAATGCAAGGTAAAATCACATGACTAACATGATGAGCAAATCGAAGCAACCCTAGGTAACAGTCGTGAGAGTACATGTACATGTGCAACACATGCTCTTATTCTTTTTGCAATACTGCGCAACTCCCCTAGATGAAGACAGGCATGCATGGAATATGTGTGCATACGTTTAGGTAGAGATGACGATCAGGCAGTATCCTCGATTCTACTGGCACAAGTAGAGATCGTAATCAGTCTCTGTTGCCAGAGATCACCATCAGGATCTCTGCAAGTTAAATTGATGACTTGACTAGAACAATCGGCTATTCTACTAGAACATTGATGGTTATTCAAGCTTGTGTGTTATGCCGAGGGGGGTTTTAGATACAGATACACAAGTATGCTCGGTGACTCAGTAGAGATCCTGATCAAAGTCTCTGTAGTCAGAGGCTCAAATCACTACTTCTACCAGTAAAATTTCAGATACTGCCAGCTTGCAATCTATATCTTAACACACAGATATTTGATGCTACAGCCAAACAAGTGAAATGAGTGTAAAACTTACATTCTCCCTCCGTGGTTGTCTCCTGGATGTCGGTCCAGCCCTTCCCGAAGTTGTTGGAGGCGACGACTCGCAGCTGGTACCTGGTTCCCGGGTTCAGCCCATCGATGGTCTTCTGCAGGGTCTCGGAGTACGGGTCAGGGTCCACGCTCTCCGTCTGAAGCCACATCTGCTCTGAGTTGGTGCCTGGAGGTGGGGAGGGGGGGTGTCAGAGAAGGTGGGCATGGTTACACCCCTAAGTTCCGACAACCATGTCTGACAGCTCTATGTTCTGACAACTCAATGTTCTGACAGCTCTATGTTCCGATACCCCTATGTTTCAACGTCCCTATGTTCCAGCAGCTCTATGTTCTGACACCCCGATGTTCCAACAGCCCTACATGTATGTTCCGACACCCATTAGTTCCGACACACCCTAACCAGAACATAGGCCTGGGTTTTCAGAACGTAGGGGTGTCGGAACAAAGGGCAGTCGAAACATAGGGTTGTCAGAACGTACACATGTATGGTGTTGGACTGTCGGAACATAGGGCTAATTTGTCTGAACATAGGGCTTAAATCTGCTCTGAGTTGGTGCCTGAAAAGGGGGAGGGGCGGCAGACAAGCTGAGGACGGACATCCCTTTGTTCCAAAACCTCTATCTTCTGACACCCCACACTTTAATGGTGATCCTATAGCCATAACATAGGTTATTAACGTAGGGCTGTCAGAACATAGGGGTGTCGGAACATTGGGCTGTTGGAACATAGTGAGCACACCTGTGTCAAGACGTTTGACCTCCACCTTTTTCACCCTTGTAGAAAGACAAGTTAGCCTTGGCTGACCCCAACACCATGATGGAAGTATGGTACGGTCAGTACGATGATCAATGTTAGTGCCAAAAAAGTTATTCTGATTATTGTGGCAGAAATCTGAGGCACAACCTCAGGGTGAATAAACCCCACTTACTTAAACCATTAGGCCACACCAATTCAATCTGTTGGTTCATGTATGGACAAAAAGCTCTAAACTTCACAAGTGATCAAAACAAATAAGAAAATCAGGCAGACACAGTTTCTGGAAACGGATAGTCATATTCAAGTTTTCCTCCAAGCCCTCTGTTTTCTGCATGGTCTCTTTCGTGATCAGTTAGTTGCTTTACATCTACTTAGAACTGTCCAGGAACCAAGAAGATAAATCGGTGTGGCCCAACGTTCCACAATATAGGGACTATTGGCAGAGTGAGATCTACATGCATTGTTGTTACAGCTTGTATGAATGTGAGAAAACTGGTTACTGAGAAATAACATGCAGTTAATGATCGTTCTTTACCATTGACAACAACATCGTCTGCATGCATGTCTGCAAAAGAAACACAAAACTGATAATAAATCTTGGCTAAAACAAATGTGGAGACAATTAACAAACCATATACAAATTAAAGATTAGAACAACAAAAAGAAACATGCACAGAAGACTGTGAAGCTTAAGCAAAGCTTATCACTGCAGTCGTGCAGGAACAAATGTGAAGAAAAAAAGGAATGTACCATAAAACAGGGCTTAAAACAACATGATAAACACAGAAAGTGTAATAGAAATGGAAAGATGAGCCTTTACAAAAAGTGTTACCTTAAACTTAAACTGAAAATCAAATAAACTACAAACATAACTCCACCAGGGTACATAATTCCGTCACGCTGAAAAGATACGTCCAAACCGATCTCCAACCCAAGATCACCCAGTATATCTACATTTTAGTAAACTGTGCATTCCCGGGGAATGCTGCACTAAAGATCTCTCTCACCCCGTGACTTCTGCCAGATGTTTCCTTAGTCACTGACGAAAGATAGCGGATGCTGTCTGAAACGTCTGACTGTTTCAACATCTTATCCAGTTGCTTGAGTAACTATTTTTGGCGTCTCTCACCGACTGTTTTTCAAGGTGGTGGATTTACAATGTATGTTAATGGCTGTTACTACTGTAGTGACCACCCGGAGTGATCTTCTTGGACAGTTTCGACTCAGTACTTCAGGATGACATGTAACTACGCCTAAGTCCTTACCTCGCTCCCTGTATTCCACATAGAACTGGGACGGTCGTGGTCCGACCTTGGCCGGCACCCAGGACACGTTGATGAAGTTCTCTCCCGTGTCCAGGATCTCAACAGTCTCCGGCTTCAGAGGAGCTGAAACCAGAAAGGGCAACAGGTGAAATGTGTGCCAGGTAAACCACTGGATAACAAAGTGCTTTGTACACAACCAAGCATTTAACCTAGCCGACATTTGGATGAGATCTGTCACCTTCCTCGGGGCAATACTGACTGGTTCTATTTCGCAGCTAGGTGTAGTGCCGCAGTGTGTGAAGGGAGTCCAAATGTGACTGAGTGATGGGGGTGGGAGGGGGGGGTATAAACTTAGTCTCTTTTGGGACTGAATTCTTCACACTGCAGCAGGAACACCTACATGAAGCTGCAGCGTGAAGTACAAGAACCAACTTCAGTATTGCCCTGAGGAAGGTGACAGACGGTCACCCAAACATTAGCAAGGTATAAACAGTTGGCTGTGTACAGAGAACTTTATTATTGAGGGCCAGGACTACCTTAACTTTTCACTATGTTGTGAACAAGTCAATTATAATGTCTCAGTATGTACATAATGAGGTTGGAGAAATGAAGGTAAACAGCTATGTAGAAGTACAAGCCCTTTGGGATACCTGTCGCAAAAAGGTTAGAGAATGGGGAAAATTGATAACATTGTTGCCTGGTAACAGTTACAATTATTATGTTAACTTGAGAAATGGGTCACAAACGAAAAGTAGACCAACCTTCTCTGCGTGGATATATCAGTGATTAATGGGATCTGACATTAAGTGTGCATTCCAAAAGGATTGTGTGGGGGTACATGAAAATGCCTCCTATGGTCAAATGAATGTTTTACAGAGCTTTTATCCTTTTTAAAACAATTTCTTGAGCAAATTCTCTTTTCCTCATACTCTAGTCTAGATGTATTATCTCATTTTCACACAGCCCCTTCTACAATCCCCTGTTATTTTCCCAAATTGTCCTCAAGAACAACATTTCATAAACAGTCTACTATTCTAACAATCCGTAGTGCTATTTGTGTACGTCATCTTGTCCTACATGTAGGCATGCTAAAGACAGAAAACTTTGACCACTGTGAGTGACCAAAAGGCAAACGTTGCAGCTGATTCGGGTACAGGAGAGTGATAGTTCTGCACTGCTACTGCAGCATACCATTTTTATAACACCCAGAGAGTAAGCTCGGCTGGAGCAAGATGGAGCATGATTTTCCTCAAAAATTGGAACACACAGCCATGCCTCACGCAGATATGCACAGCTTTACATAGAAGACGTAGCACGTTTTTGTGTACTTCTACTCCAGTTGTGTATGTGCACGCATGTTTAGTTTACAGAAAGTTTGTACTTCAAAGCAGCAACTCAACTTCGACTGCACTAAGAGGCCATTTCACACAATGTCATATTCCATGGCATCTGCTCGCCAATGCTGCTACAAAATGTAGGTCAATGCTTTGGTTTATCTTCAAAACATTAAGCCTTCTTTATTTTGTTTGCCTGCCAGGCCGGCCAATGCACAAGGTATTTCTTCAGTCCCACATTGCATCATTCAGCCAGAATTTGTGCAAACCTAAACCAAACCGGGGAAGACACACCCCCTAACCTTTGCCTGTCACTGGCAACTCTTCCTCACCGTCAGGGACTAGAGGTATTAGGGGAACCTCCCCTTCTGTGGTTGCCATGGCAGTGGTAGTCATGACAGTGGTAGTCTCAGCTGAATTTGGATGGAGTAAACATAAGACAAAGGAACCCTATACGTTGGAATCTGCTGAAATGTAGGTTTTGTATCAACAACGTTTTTGGACAAGTTGTGTGGAAGTTTCCACATACAATTTGACCAAAAACCAACATCAATGTTCTAGCCCTTTGTTGCCAAGGGATATACGAGCACTGAGACATCAAGAGAGTTCCAGTTTGCTTTTTCTTTCACTGGTAAGATAGGAACTTGTTTCACAAGTTGTGGACAACTCTGTTGCAAGATTCCAGCTCAAAACTCTAGGGTGTTACATAAATGTCGACAGAGATCTAACTACTTAGGACAGGTGTGAGTTATGCCTCAACTTGTCTTCTTCGTCGTCTGAAGTAAGATGTTGTATGTGAAGAGGTGGTTTCATGATTCAAACTTAAGTGATTATGAATATTCAATCCATTTAGTTTTGACATGTTGAAACTAAATGTGAGTACGAGGTATATGAGTAGGTGCGAAGATGTAAAAGATGAGAAAGTCAAGGTTACATGAACACACCTTGAGGTGGTAACGCGAAGTTCAGGGTTTCCCCTTCAGAATGTAAGAAGGGTCAAGAGGTTAAAGGTCAGAAAGGTCAAAAGTTAGAGGTTAGAGAGGAGTGACTGCCAAGGTACTTCTGAATCAGTGAACTGTATTTCAACTTTCTTTCATGACTGTAAAAAAAGGAAAGAATCTTCATTTTTGGCTCTGTTTGATAGACAATTTTGCCTTGTAAGGTTTAAGGGCAATTTCTTTTCATTGTCGTTTGTAGTTTGGTTCCCTTGGCAGTTCAGGCAATGAGAAGACAGCATGGCGTAAAGAAGATGAATGCTAGTTGAGGGTGTTGTGCGTTGGGTGGCAGTGCTGCAAGTGAGTTTGCAGAGAAAAAATCAGCATCTAGTAATAGCACATGCTACCATTGGCCTATACTAAGAGATTGGAGTTCTTTTAGCATGTGCCACATAGTGCAGAAATCTGTCTACTGGGATCTACTTCGATGCTGGCTGTTAGTAGCTGCTTTTATGCAATATGTTTATTAACAAAGCCTTTTTCCATGCTTGCTTAACAGTCCATATTGCTATCATTTTATAGATGAGTTTTGGCTAATAGTATGTCCTTTGAACAAGCAAGCACACCTTAATAATTCTAGATTGCCCTGTTTTGTTACAGTTAACTTCTAAAACTGCTTTGGCTTTAAAGCAATGTCTATTCAGATTGTATATGGCAAAAAGCTTTTGAAAAAAACTAGCATGATTTTATAGCAAAAGCAGGGTGAAGTCCAGATATTTAAGTTTTTATATGCACAAACACAGTCGTTTGTACATTATAGCAATAGCTGTGAGCATCTAACTTGTCACCAGTGCATCTCTCCCATTGGCAATTGTTGAGCTGCTGGTTAAAGCTTATCAAGTTTAAATGTGGCATTGCAAGCTTTATTCAAACGATGTTCAGGGTCGGACAAGTCCATTGGACCAATTGCCAAGAGCAATAGAAAGTACTGATCGGACAAGCACATATCCTACCATACTGGCCTGATCAGGCCAGTGCGATTTTTTTTCATGGGATGTGGTATTGGTCTAGGTATAACATACCATTGCTTTGACATGCTCTCTTTACTGAAAAATGAAAGGAGTTCCTTGCTGCAAGTAAAAATGCATAGAAATATTTCATTTCAATTTCACAGATTCGGGCCAGTAGATTTTCATGTACTTGCCCTATAAAGGCTGGGTTTTCCATAAGATCTGTACGTTTTGTATAGTGCTTCATGTGTTCTCCATAACATTTGTACATTTTCAGATAGGGCAAGTGAATCTTTAAAACTTGTCCAACCCTGAATGTTTGTTACAAGTAAACAAAAAACAAACAAACAAACGAATGACAACATGACATACGTGCTGGGTCAGAGGTTGAGGTCTCCAGCTCCTTCATGTCGCCGGGTCCGATCTTCGTCTTGGCCTGCAGCTCGATTCGGTACCACGTCTGCTCTTCAAGCTCGCTCAGCTCGGCGTTGGTGGTGGCGGGATCGTCCACAGAGATCATCATGGGGGCTCCTAAGCGCCCTTCAGGTATCCCCGGTCCTGGCACTAGGCAAAAATGTGAAGGCATGAAACAAGAAGGAAAAAAAGACAGGGCCAGACAGAAGGAGGGAAATGTGTAGAGTTTGACAGAAAGGAAGATAGAAAGAAAGAAAGGACAGATCGAAGGAAGACAAAACATAATACACAAGAAAGACACACACAGAGCACAGTTAGCATTTCCAATACCGCAAAGCAAGAGAACTGTAGAACCCTGTTGTCATAATAAATAAGTTAAGTGTCTTAGTAGAGTTAAGAAATTTGAAGAAGTCACAAGTCACAAAAGCATTTTCATGCACATAATTTCAAAGAACAGTGGAAATACCAAATAAGCAAGATACACATACCCCAATTCAATTCAGAGTTATAGAAAAAAATTCTGTATAAAAGTGTGCACTAGCATAAGCACAAGACCACTCAAGTTGCGGTAAAAATTTCAAAAGGTTGTTAAATAGGTTCATAGTAAAATCTGGTGTTCATACACTGTTAAGTTTGACTTCATATGATGCAAGTGGGGAAGCCTTTTAGCCTGGGCACCATCCTCAATAGTTTACCCTCGCTACCACACTTGTGGGCTTCTGACATAAAAAAAGATATATGGCTCTTGGTGGCAAATGTACACACATTGGTGAAATAAATCCATGTGTGTGTTTTTTTGGCACACTTTACACATTACACAGTTTAGCCAAAGAGGCTTGATGGACGTCACTCCACCGTCATGGTAGGAATATTGTGATTAGTGCTTTTCCCAAGGACACAACGTCAGGGCATGGCGAGTATCAAACCCGGAACCTATTGGTTCTGAGCCTTACTGTTATCCCACATTAGTGCCACTGCTTCTCACATTGGTAACAAGAACTAACAAATTTCTGATCTTTCCTTAGTCACTGACAAAAGAGAGCGAATGCTGTCTGAAAGGTCTGTTTAAAATTTTATCCAGTTGCTTGAGTAACTATTTTTGACGTATCTTATTACCTGAATATCTAACCTTCATCAACGTAAGAACTAACAAAGCCTAACAAGGATGTTACCCAGGCTGGTAGCCTCTAATGCTGACTCTGACTGAACATACTTGTTCTGTAGGTGAGGGTGTAGCCTGTGATGACGCCGTTGGGCTCCAGCGGTGCCTCCCATTGCACATCTAGGGTTTTGCTGTCCACAACGTTGGCCCTCAAGGCACCCGGTGCTCCGGGAGCTGTTAGGAAAAAAGAATATCATGAAAATGTATCCGGACCCCGTTTCATTTACTGGGCATCTTGCATTGTTTTGAAAAGTATACACGTTTTGATATGTATAAAATATACATATACAAACTCCCACTCCTATCCCACCTAACCCTGTCCGCTTGCCCACTGTAATACTCTTAGCCCCTGCAAAAAAATCTGCTTTGCCCCCACCCTTTTACTAGCTTTGTTCAACAGCTTCGGTGAACAATGGCTCTTTAGGACTACAACCATTTCCAGCAGCATGCAAGTTTGGAAGGAAACACCATAATCTTCCTTGAACATGATATGATGGTATGGCCACACAACATACTCGCCCCACAAAAAATTTTTGTGTTGAGTATGAACAGTATTAGTTTGTCATTAGGGGCAAAACAGAAGGGTGGGGGCCAAACAGATTTCCAGCATGGGTGAAAAGGATTGGCCGGGGCAAAGCAGATTTTTTTGCAGGGGCTAAGAGTACAAATGTATTACAGTGGGCAAAGCAGACAGGGTTAGGTGGGATAGGAGTGGGAGTTTGCATGTGAAGAACCACCATGCCATCTCACTTATTCTACTTGCTGAAGTATGTTTAAAATCATGACTCACTTGACTCAGGAGTGCTGGCCTTCACTGGAGGACTGCTGGGTGGTCCGTCTCCTTTCCCATTGTAAGGAACAACCTGAAAAAAAGCAGGAAGGGTATGAGCCTTTTAGAAAAAATGTACAGCTACCACAAATTGCCTACATTGGTGCCTAACATATGCCCAAAACAGTAAATATCTCGCCTGTGCCCCTAAACTGTGATACCGAAAACCGAATTCCCACAGACACATATAGGATATAGGTCAAATATAGGTATCTACCTCAAGGCTGATGTTGTACCTTTTTGTCACAAACAAATTTTATCTGTACTGAATTAATCATATGATCTATAGGCTTTCACTTCTTTTCACATAATTCAAGGAAAGGCTCAGGCTAGTCAAGTGAGATTGTAGAATTCTAAAAAATTCTTACAGTAAAGTTGTAGTTCTTGTAAGGTGTGAGTCCGTCGATCAGAGCTGTGGGCTCGTCACCCTCAAAGACCTTCTCCATCACATTGTCTGGGTCGTCTTCGTCATAGTAACGGACCTACGGAGGAACAAACAAAGTGAGAAGGTGTAGACTAAGTGTCCCAGATTAGTTTCAATGCTCATTTTGATGCAAAAGATATGGAGACTGGTTGGAAAGCTGTGACGGATAACAATAACTTAACATTCAGCACCAAGGGCAGCTACTTCACAACAATTGTCATTTACCATCAGGGATAGATCCTCTAAGTCTAAAGCAGTCTTATGTAGTGACATTTAGATCAATGATCAGAACCTGGGTTCAAAATACTTTTTTTGCAGAAGCGTACGTAACACTCAAAATTTACTGTAAATTACATGCAAACTTAAAACATCCTCAAAAACCTCCCTTGCACTCCTAATGCAAAAATTAATCAATTTACAGTATTTGAAGCCCAGAAAACGCTCCCCATGTCTTCACTACTGTAGGACGGTCCTTACCTTGTATCCCTTCAGGTCCCCATTGACATCCTCCTCGGAGATGGGGTCCCAGTCAAGCCGCACACTCCTTGGCGTGACGTCCCCGACTGCCGCGTTTTCTACCGCAGCTGCAGGGACTGTGTATGGCAGACACAAAGAGACGTTAAGGATCACGTTTAGGACTAAGAAAGCCAACAGGGGTACAGTCAAAGCTGTACTAGTGTACACCCCTGCATAAGAACCACCTGCCATTGCGGCCACTTTTTGTTGTTCCTTTACATTTTCCTTTCCTATTGATCCAAGCATTAAGAATCCCGTCTATAGTGGCCACCTGTTTACTGTGACCAAGTTTCTTGAGAGGACACTATAGATATGTTTGACTATATTAAGGCAGCCATAAAACACAGAAGATTTCTTTTTATTCCTTTTTTTTTGTTAACAAGCTACGATTGCAGATATTAAACATCAGGGCACAGGGATATTCTATCAAGCTGTCCTGTATATGTAGTTACGTCAACGGTCCAGAAAACAACTTACAGTCCTCTCCAGAGTAACCAACGACGACGTCCGACAGAGGGCCGTCGCCGAAATCGTTCTTAGCCTGCACCGTGATCTCGTACGCCGTGTACGTCGGAGTGTCCTCCACGACAAACTCCTTCCCGTTGGGGTCGTTCACGGTTTCCACGGTCCAGTCAGAGTCAGCCTGGCGGCGCCTCCTGCTCTGCGGCTGTTCCCGGTACCGCACCTCGTACCTCAGGCCGGGGCCGTTCTGTTGAAGGCCAGGGAGAGGCTGGAAGAAACAGCTTCATTAGCAGGGGGTTTTCTAAAGAGGGAAGAGGGGCGCTGCATGTGATCATGTATACAATTGTATATATGCGGCATATCCTCTTCCATGCATGGTGCAATGCACTATAATGCTGTCACCCTAGTATTACTAGATATTCGTTCTATTCCCGTCTCCTCACAAAATAACCATTTTTTTTCAACCAAAGGATGGAAGAAGCTTGTGCTGGAAGCGACCATGGTCCCCGACCCTCAGGATGAGGATGGGACTAGGTGGTGGTGATTCTACCAAGTAATACTGTAACCTAGAGCTACGGGAGAGCTAGATGAAGAGATCCATGGACATCGGTGAAACCTGCTCGATAAGTGATTCTGCCTAAATGCAGGTGAAAACACAAGCTAACTGCAATTCATCAATTAAACGAAAAAATGGCTTCAATATCTCGTACATTTTGTGTACAAATGGAGTTTGTCTCTGGGGAGTTCTTAATCCCCAAGCAGATGCTTGAGTGGAAGATCCCTGGTATGATGCTTGGCAATCAGAAAACATCACAATCTTCCACCCTGACATCTGCTTGGACAAGAGGCAGTTCTTACCTCCCAGCTGATGACCATGTTGGTGGGCTCGGTGCCCTCCCCCTTGATGCCACCAGGAACAGCATTTGGAGCTGGAGAATATGGAAATAGAAAAATTAGAATAGTATCGTTCAAACAAACTCTACTATCAGTAAGATTTATTGTGTAAATGCTCTCGTAAAATGTTGGTCAGTCTAAAAGACTATGACATTGTGTAAATGCTGGTTAAAAACAACAAATTCCAGTTCTGAAGACAGGCAGTACGTAGGATTTGTATCTAAGTTTTGCTGACATTCTACTTTATTTCATTTTGTGCATTCAAACGTTTTTCTGTGCACCTAAACTTTCAGGTCAGGTACACCAGTGCCTTCATGTACCTACATGTATCTTCCTAGTCCCTTGACCAGTGCACTGCACCTACTCCCAAAAATGAATTTCAAGCCCTAATATTTCGTACCTGCAGCAGGAGTCGTGTATCTTTCCGTGGCATCGCTGGGTTCACTCTCTCCAACCTTGTTCCTAGCGGTGACCCTGAACTCGTAATTGAGCCATGGGTTAAGGTCAAGGTCGGCAGTTAAGGTGTCCCTGCCATCAATGACCTTCATTTCCTGCCACTCTCCTGAAATACGGAAACAAGGGGAAGTCATCTAGAGTCATAGTTCTGTAACATTCATCAATTTTTAGGTCACAATAGGTGACATCAGGTTCCAGCATTTCCCAACTTGTATGAATACGGCTTTTCGATCTGGCTTTCCTGAGGATGGATTTGGAGGAATCAACCGAATTCAAAGCTAACTAGATTCCCTCAAATCCGTCGAAAAATTCCTTGAAATCCATCCTCATGAAAGCCATGTTTAAAAGCCTTATTCATACTGTTTGGGAGTTGCTAATGGCTGGAGAGCCCTGAAGTGAGAACTTGACTGAGAACTTGACATTTCTCCTGGATAAATTTAGCAAAGTATAATAGACAATGTTTAGTTTAGCCTCCCTGAATATCCCATAAAGAAGCCACAAGGCTAAAGAACAATAGACAAACCTGGCATCATTCTGTTCTCCTGGTACTGGATGGTGTAGCCTTCGATGGGCGAGTTGTTCTCGTTGCCCATGTCCCAGCTGAGGGTGACGGACACATCAGCCTGGTTGGACAGCTGCAGGTTGAGTGGGGGCTCAGGAACATCTGGAATGATGAAAGAGTAATTTTTTTTAAATGTATAAGCCGCAGTTCTTAGCTTAGCAGCCGGGCTGTCAGTTATCATACTACAGGATCCTGTCATACAGCACTGAGGTTTGGAGGTTACGGGGTTTGGCAGCAGGGACAAGGTTTAGTCATGTCCTATGCATGGGGAAGGTCCGTATTGCTCAACTAGTAGCAGCCTGACAGTTGAGCTACTGGTTACAATTATTTGGTAACTGGGAGGCCCTGTTTCAATCCTGGTTCAAGACATCTTGGTTGGAGCTGCATCAGTCTTTCGGAAGAAATGTAAAATCGGGTATCTGTGTTTGAGGACTTTGAATTATTTGGATCCACAATTAGCTATTTACAGCTATTCTTCCTGTTGTCGGTGTAATGCATCAATACAATATAAGGGTGACCTCAAGGAGGTGCCTTGAGCATGTTGAAGGGGAAGGCCTAGCAATTCTTTCCTGTAAAAATATCCCCTGCTACAGAAACAGCAAGGAAACTTGCTACCCTCTTACCTATAACAGAGAGGGTGGCCTGTGCAGAGGCCTCATCCCGAGTTGTGCTGGCCAGACAAGTGTACAGAGCAGAGTCGGAGCTCATAGTGTCCTTGATCAGCAGAGTTCCGAGGACCGGCGTGGTGATGCGGCTGCCTGGCTTGAGGGGGGCGCCGTTCTTCAGCCAGACGATGGTGAGGTCGAGGTCAGGGTCTTTGTCCACCACACACACGAACTGCGCCTCGTTTCCCGCCTTGACCTCGAGAGCAATGGGTGGCGTGGCAATGCTGGTCTTTCCTGTATCGCAAGGAGAAAGGTAGAATAAAGTGCTGTAAATCAATTTCAGGGGAAAGGCGGTTTTTAGTGTTTAAGTTAGTTTAAAAAAAATATGTAGTACAGGCTATCTGCAGTCGACAGCATTAGAATTTGAAATGATTATAACGGTTCTACGTATTATTTGTTTACGTTATACATTTACATACATTCCCTAGCTATTACCTCCTATCATTTACACTTGTGATTGTATTTTGCAGATTTGTGATCAAAGTATAGTTGTGTTCCTCCAACCATGAATTCTAAATCAAGTCTTTGCGGACAGGTGGTCACTTCTTCTTCTTATTTTGATCCTGTCAGACGATCTGTTCAATGTCGATGGAATCGACCGTGGGCTGCTAGTCCAGCTCTACTCTTGCAGAGTAGAGATAGATATAAACAGATATAAACAGCATTCTTATCAGTACTTGTGTCAATGGGAAAATCATCTTAGGGACCACCAACAGTCCCTTAGATAATTAGGAGCCACCAGTAGTCCAGTGATGTTTAGAAAGCTTTCCTCTAGTATGAAAAAAAAAAGACTTTTGTCCCACAAAACATAAAAAGCGTGCAGCAGGGAACCCTGCGAAGTTAAGATGTAATAAAATACTCACTCTTGACAGACAGCTCGGCCTGCAGTGCCTCTTCGCCGAACTTGTTGGTGGCCATACACTTGTACATCCCGTCATCCTCGGTGCTGACGGTGGCGATGACCAGCGTGCCGTTACTCAGGATCTGATACCGATCTCCCGCGAGGAGCTCCTCCTTGTACCTGTACAGGCACAATGTTAAATATAATAAATAATGATAATGTTTTTTATTGGTCGGAAATTACCCGAAATGGCAGCCTTTCTAGTGCTTAATTGATGCAGGGTATTACAGGTTTCACACAATACACAACATATATAATATCTTATCCGCACTTGGACTTTGTGGAACTGTCACCAGGGTCTGGCAGGGGTTAATGACCCCCCTCCCCCAAGACCTCTAGCCTAGGGGCGTGATTTAGTGACAGGCTACAGTCTGGAACTGTCTGGTGTATATCTAGAACAGAAACACGTAGGCTACCAACATGCGCCAGTATCCCAAGATAGCGATCGCCGTCGTCCGTCGATGTGAACAAGTGTAAAACAGGTTTCACTTGTTGCGAACCTGTGATAAACTAGTGTGGCCTAAACCTCTACAGTTAGGGATGTCCCGGCAGCTCAACTGGTAGCAGCCTCACAGTTGAGCTCCTGGTTCCAATTAGTTGGTAGCTGGGAGACGCCTTTTCCTGGGAAGAGCATCTTGGTTGGGGCTTCACCCGTCTTGTGGAAGGAATGTAAAATGGAGGTCTATACGTTCAAATAGGTGCCTTGAGGACATAAAAGGGGAAGGGCTAGAAACCCCTCCCTGTAAAAATATACCCTTCTACAGAAACAGCAAGGAAAGTTGCTGACCAATGTTCCACTACAAGGTGCCAGGGAACACCTGTTCCGCCATACCTTCCACTTTGTTGGAGACACATAATATATATATGAATAACTAAATAAACAATTCTGCACATACGTACCATGTGATCTGAGGCTTGGGGGAGCCGAAGGACAGGCAGTGGAGCTGTGCATCCTGGTCCTGGACGTAGGCGTACTTCTTGTTTGCTGCCGTCAGCATTATGGGTGGTAGCTCTGCAAAGGGTATCATCAATATGTGACACATCTTCAAAGGTTCATCAAAATTTCTTGTCCTTACTCCGAAACTGTCATTTGGGGACGTAACTGTATTGTAAACTTCATATTAACTGTCCAACAACTGTTAAACAAAATTCAAACGTTTTTGTTGTGCCATTTTGCAGGTTACACCCTTTCAAAAACAGCTAAAAAAAGGAGCTAGAGCTGTGGGGATCATGTTACAGCACTGTCCTGAAAGCCACAATGACATAATAATGATCAACACATTTGATGACAACTCCCTCTTGGAATTCAGTCCTAAAGCTGATTTAAAGCAAGACAGGAAAGTACCAAAGACGACCCTCACAGCTTGCAAAGGTAAAGGAAATTTAAAGAGTGACTTACCAACGACGTTGATGTAGGCATTCGTGATCCTTGTGCCGAGATTGTTGCGCGCGATGCACTGGTACACAGCACTGTCGTCTTTAACCAGCTCCGACAGAGACAGCGTGGTGCCGGACACGCGACGGTTCGCCTGATCTGAAAGTCGGGAAAGGAACGGTTCTTTTTTAAACTCACGTTTTTGGGATAAGCCAGAGCAACGTCTGCCTGGCGAGGAGACAGAAATTAGATGAAGCAGACAGAGGCAGTGATCCAGGAAAATCAAGCTCTTTATGACGAGTTGGTCTCGACAGAGAATGGTTGCCGATGGAAACAGACCGTGACAGATTACGTGGTTGACCTTGCAAGTGCTCGAGCAGCTCGTAAAATTAAAAAGAGACAGGACGCCACAGAAAGGGTGGAGAGCTAATGCCACGAATGTGAAAACACAGCGATTACGTGTGACAGTGATTTTGAGAATGAAGCTTCTGATTTGATGTGTGACACAGAGAAGACAGACATGGTTGCGAGATCAGCTTCTTTTTTTGATGGATCAAATCGAATTTGCTTGCCTATGACAAAAAGAACAGAAATGAGGTGGAAATCGTTGGAAGGCACGGTTCACAGAAATCAAGACCTCATGCAGAAAGGAGACACGGCCACATTCCAAGTACGCCCACCTTTAAGTTTTTCCTCAAAGTGATGATCGCGGATCAATCCATGTTTAGCTATATGATTGACACAAAGTGGCATCAAGACATCACAAACGTATCCAGTGAGAACTTTCTATACCTTTTGCTTTTCAACAGCAATTATGGTTTCAACTTGCCATCAATGTCTCTTGAGAGCAAAGTTATCACAGAAATTCTGATTTAGCAGCATCGATGAAGTCTTTGAAGTAGTCGCTTTTAAGTCACAAGAAAAGAACTGCCTGACTTGACTGACTTTTCTGGCTTCTTATAGTTAGTGCCCCAAATGCTGTGTTACTATCAGAGTGCTTTGAAAAAGTTGTGCCTTAGAAGTATACATGCCACAAACCGCCCTAGAAGCAATTCTGAAGACTACGTCAGGAAAGAGCTTAAAGGACTGTTTGTGACAAATATCCTACCACCGTACACTACATAACTACCGTAGTTTTTCTAAGCACCCTTTTTCAAACCATCTTTACACCAGCCTCAGAGAAGCCTTTAACTACACCAGTTCGAAAAAGACATAGAGGGCAAATACTAATGTCTTAGACATTCTTAATCACAAGTCACAGCTTTCCACATAAAGTTATGATCAACAGAATAGTGTTTAACTCATATTTCTGAAGTTAACACTATTCAAAACGCTAACAGTCCAGTACATCAATAACTGGGACTACCTGCACATCTTTTTGTACTCAAGTGAGTTTTTTACCGGTATTCCTCTGAATTTTCCAATAAAACAGTTCATTTCATAACCTGGATAGGGCCAGTCAACTGTAATTCTACATTACTGCCTATTTCTCCAACAAATCCTCAACTGCGATAGTAGTTTTGCCTTAGACCATGAATTCCTTTTGTCAGTAGCTACATGTATGTATACGAGCAGGGTATATGTAATTCTAACGGTAGCTTCCTGATGAGTTAGTCTGATGTATCATCCCACTGACAATCATAGAAACTAGTTTTTCATGAAAAGTGGTAAATATTGAAACAAGTTGTTAGTACGATGAATATGTTATGATGCAGGACTGTGACAATGAAGCAACTGGTCGGGGGGAGAAAGCTAACACTGTACTGTAAAAAGGCAATTTCAAATTCTGCATGGCTTTACAATGTACATTTGAACCTAAAACTGAGGGCTTGCACAACAAATTTCAATCATTGTAAAGCCAACAGTTTTAGACTACAACAACGTCTATTCTGTACTCCAAGATTTATCATAAAATCATCATATCACAATCATTTCTTCTAGCTACACATGTATACAGTACGAATTCATACAAAATGGTACAACATGTGAATACATGATAGAAACATCTATTACAGGATATACATTTTGTAAACTGGTGCAACTATGTTTTCACTAATGCCTCAAGCTAGTTCACAGCCAAGCAAAGGAAAAATCTTTCTATTGTCCTTGGCGAAGCTGCAAGTTTGTCCACGATGCGTCTTAGCTGTAACTATGCTAGAAATAACAACAGCATTTTAGCAATTAAGAGAACAGACTGCAGTGTCTTCACATGCACAGTGAGCAGCTAGACTGGCCAGCGAGCGACCCTTAATTACGACTCTCTTAATGGGAACAGCATTTGGCAAAACTGGTGCTTTCAACTAGCGACGATATCTTTATCTTTATAATTACACGTTTTACTATGGCAAGGCTTATATGACTATCACCAGTTTGTGACAGTATTCAAGCATGCTGGCTGCTCAGGTGCTACAAGCTTGAGCTACTAGCCAAGGTGCAGCATGCAGCAATGTGGCTCACATCATGCAAGACTTAACGGTCTTCAACCTTTAGCAAACAGGTGATCTGACATTGCTACGTCAGAATCAGAAATACACCTTTCAGATAGAAATCATACTTACTGAGGCCTCTAGAATCATGTACTAGGCAATTTTTCTACAGGTCTGTTTGTTTGTTTCTGGCTTTATTAAGTAGCTACATATCTCTAATCGACCTTGTGTCTTTTCATAGTGTTCAAGAGGAGAGGAGGCCACATCAAACACTTATGTACTTGTGTAGAGTCTTTGAATATAATGATTTTGTAAATAAATAACATCACCTGAAGATCAAAGTTGATGACCGTTCTGTTATAATATCTGTGGGGGATTTTCCAGAACCCGGAACGTCACCATTCCATGCTCAGATACACTGAGTTACCATGGCAACAGGATGCACGAGTCGCCATGGCAAGGGGGAAAGCGGACAGACGGTCTTACCTCCGAGGGGCTCTCCGTTGCGTTTCCAGCTGACTTCTGGGGTGGGGGTGCCGGCTGCCTCGCACAGGATGGTGGCGTCGTCCCCTGGGGCAAGCATCTGGCCCTCCGGCTCAGTCTTCCAGTAGGGCGCCGCTAAACACAAGAAAACGGTCAGGTTTTTGTGTTTTTCTTCAATCTGGTACACACTTCCAATATGATGCAACTAACTTGACGGAGGAGATAGCTTGTAGAGGTGATTTAACATTATCACCTGTTCTGTCTTCCCTTCCTTTTAGCAGATGGAGAAGTTTAATAACTAAATGAATAAAATACACTTAGATTCTAAAATACAATTTGATGTTATTTCAGTATTGTGCAGAAACACATTTTATATTCAGATGTTAATGTTTTCTTTCCGGTAAACTGTTCCAAAACAATGAAACACTCAAGATTTAGGCCCTGCTAATCCGTACAACTGCACGAACTGAATGAAAGCCATTATTAGTATCAAATGTCAAGTTTTCTGCTGGTTCATACTTTGAAAAAGATGCAGCTAAAAAAAGCTACTCTTTCCCATACATGAAAGTGCTGAGTGCCAAGCAGAGAAGCTGTATGTACACATACCATTTTCAAAGGTTATGTTATGACTTTGTCAGAAATCAACCCCACGACCTAACAAGTGCAAAGTGAGCACTCAACCCACACAGAAAACGAAACAAACAAAATGCACCCACCATTGACAGTCACCATCACTTCGTATTTGTTCTTCCCCAGAGAGTTGGACGCCGTGCACTCGTAGCTCCCCGCATCTCGCTCCACCACCTCCTCGATGACGAGCGACGTTCCCACGACTTTGGCGCGGGCGGCGGGCAGGGCCCCCCCGGATGTTCTTCTCCATCTAACCTCGGGTGTTGGCCTGTTGGAAGGGATATGTTAAGTTCCTTGTGTGTAGGGCGGTGCCCATCTCGGTTTCTATTGCCCTTGGGCCACACAGCTTTACATGCAAAGATGATATCACAGGATGGAGCTAGTCCACTGCTAGCAATATGTTTTCAACTTCCATACACTTTCCCAGTGCTGAGTGCTAAGCATTAGGCACCATTTTCAAGTTTTTTGTACGATAGCGAATTGCAAACCAAACCTGCAACCTACATGTACCACATGCAAAGTGAGCACTCTAACTACATTATGGTGACTTTTGATGCAGCAGTACCGACTTTAGTTTCAGCAGATGCTAAGTATAGAAAGTCAATTGAATATCAACAGCCAGGACTATAACTCTACCCCATTCCAGTGCTGCAAAATGCACACTGTAAAACAGCACAACTGCGGTACATAAATAGTATACACAGTACTCACAGGCCCTCTGTGATGCATCTCAATGTCAGATCCTCCCCCCTGTTCACAGGTGGAAGGTTGATGTCACGCTTCAGAAAGGATGGTGCGCGGGCTCCCCGTGGTGATGCTGAAACGTTGATAGACCCCGTCATTGTACAAAACTCGAAATAAAATCTTATAAATGATACACTGAAAGCACAGAACAAAAAGGCTGTGGCCTACTTGCATTTCTTTATTGAATCAAATATTTTATGTAAAGCTGTGAACATCGCAGAATGATAATTTTCATACATGTACATGTGTTACTATGCTTGTTACACCTGATATCACAGGAAGCACATTGATTTTGCTTGAGATTCCAAATGAATTGACCAGTGTTAAGATACATTCTTTCATTGATACAGTGAATATGCAAACAAGCCTTTGTCCCAGATATTTGTCTTCAATTATACATTTGTCTATTGCTTCATTCCTACATTTGCGAGTCAAGGAAATAAATTTGTGTTTAAAGATGAAGGGAGACCATAGCAAAGGTGACACTATATACATGTAATACCAAATGAACGTTTACCAAGTTGCTTGATCTATTTTGTATCATATAATGCTCTACCTTGATGCCTAACCTTCATCGACAACCAAAGCTGCCACTGACCTGTGTCAACAATCAAGGTTAGAGTGTTGGCAATCCGGATGGTGCCCAGTTTGACGTACTCGGCGCGGCAGGAGTACTCGCCAGCGTCGGCCTCCTCGATGTTGGCGAAGATGAGGTTGTTGTCGGCGTCGATGGAGATCCTCTCCGTGAGGTCGATGGGGTTACTGCCGTCCTTGGTCCAGTAGATGTTGGGCGGCGGGATAGCCTCTCCGAGGATGGGGAGGCACTCCAGAACGTGCTGGGCGCCCACAGGGACGGTAATCTCCCTGTCTTCATCAAACGCGAACAGCGGAGAAGCTGGAAAGAAAGTGGAGAGACATCTTAAGTTAGAGACCAATTATTTAATATCCTATCTCATGCAAGTTGGGGATGTCCCTATACATGTAGGTCAACTGGTGGTAGCCTTACAGTTGAGCTGCTGGTTCCAATTAGTTGCTAACTTGTTCAATGCTGGGTCAGGACATCTTGGTTGGGGCTGCACCCGTCTTTCGGAAAGGATATAAAATGGTGGTCCCTCCCGTGTTTGAGGAGGTGCCTCGAGCCCATTAAAAATACACCCTGCTACTGAAACAGAAGGAACTTGCTGCCTCTAGCTTAGAAACCAAAAGGGTCTGTACAAACAAATGAATGATATAAAAAGAGTGACTGCACACCTGTGATGGTGACTTCGATCTCGTTGGTGACGGCTGTTCCCCTGTGGTTGGCGGCCTTGCACTGGTATTTACCCTCGTAGCTCTTGTCAGGGTTGTCTCCGTCCAGTTCGATGGTGATGGTGCCGGAGTTGGGCGCCGCCGACCAGCTGATACTCGCGTCACTGTCCACGTCAAGTTCGCGTCCGTTCTTGAGCCAGCTATACCTGCACAGCAAATGGCATCAGAGCTTAAAATTCAGTCTCTTCAACACAATATGGACAACTGGGGAATCACTACAAAGCCAAGGTAAAGCGGTCGAACCTCAGAATGAGGACGAAGCATGACGCTTTTTCATTAGCTAGTAGTGCAATGCAGGTTTGCTATGGCTTGCATATTTGGGTAAGCACCGCAGGTCACCTATTCTTCTCGATACTAGTACTGAACATCATGACAATCCTTCATTGCTTTATCGAGTTACGTGCACAGCAAATAGGATAAAAGTAAAACTCAGTACACTGAATTGATAAAAAAAGCATTCAGTTCTAGGGGAGATGCTAGGGGGCCTACAGTTGAACCTGTCCATAAGGGATAATAAACTGTTTGTATCAGGGATATGTACCAGGTCCAAATATGGCAACTCAAAGTCCCGGGTACTATACCAATATAAATGTACACTAAGTATGTACTTATTTGTGACTTAAGACACATAAATCCTACCACAACGCTGAAAATTAAGCATTGGAAAAGACGAAAATAATGTGGTGTTGTAATCAGTGCCAAACTTGATTTGAGATCCTAACAGTTTCCAGTTTCCACTGTTACACAAAAAGGCCAAAACTATCATGGTATAGTGTTAGGGGACAAGCCAGGTTAGTTTGAAACATTGATGTCATCATTGAATGAAGAGCATAAAGTTAATTTGTCAATTTGTTCAGGTTCAGGTACTGGTCTGGATCTGTACATTAACCCAGGGGTTCATCTAAATCAGGAAAGAGGGGCGCTGCACCCTCTTGTTTCAGCCCAGCACCCCCTTGTCGAATTCAGATTTTAGCTTAATCCCCAGCACACAGACTTCCCTCAGTGATCGATTCTTCCATAAATACATATATAGAATTCACTCCCTCCCCGGTGTGCGCTCCCTCTTGTTTAATTTTTCTAGAAAAAACCCTGTTAACCTATGTAACCGATTCCTGTACCTGTACCTGATGTTATGTATACTAGATACACATACATGTATCCTCTGGTTCGAATTCCCTTACCTTATTTCAGGGCTGCCAGTTGCTTCACAGTCTATGACGATGAGTTCTCTGGGATCTACTATGTGTTTACTAGGCGCCTGTTTGGTGATGACTGGTGGCATTGGAACTGTCGGAGCAAAACGTTTAAGAGACAAAAATCAGTACATTGTTTATCATCATCATCTTCGCCGCATGCCAATTGTGACGATTTGAGCGAAGGCTCAAATATGCTAATTAGCCGTTCGAACCCTAGCTCACGTGATCAGTAGACACGTCATCCACGCCATAGCCACGCCAGCGTGCTAGCAGTAACACGGTTCGAATTTCTGAGTGAATTTTCTCCGTTATTATCTACGCCTTGTGCCCTTTACTCGACCATGGTGAGACGGAAACGATGCCCAGGTTGCGGCGAGGAGTTGATCCTGCACCCGAAGGGTAAAGGGAGTAAGCATTGTGAGGGGATAGACCCTCCTTCCGAGCGGGTCAAGGACCCTCCCCCACCACATGGCCAAGAGAAGGACAACGTGAAGGACTCGCCGGAGGAAACGGAGCCGCCGTCGCACGAGAGCGCCACTGCAGAGCTAGAGAAGAAGAAGGAGGCCCTGCTCGAGCGGCTGGCTAAGGTAAAGTTGGAGAGTGAGGTCGCCGCCTTGGAGGACGAACTCAAGCAAGCACAAGCAGCTATGGCGGCCCGCGCGACCATTACCGGGAAACCCCTACAAACCCCTAACAAGATGGTGTTAGGAGAGGGAGATATCACCTTACAGCAGCTACGCGAAAACGCAGTGGACACCAAGTACGCGCTACCGGGAGCCGGAAAGAAGAGGAAAGACGAAGGTAAGCCGCTGTCCCCAGAAGCATTCGTGTACAACTTAGACAGCTCCGAACCGAAGAAGTATGATGAATTGTCTCTCGGAGAGTTTATGTCCGGATGTATGGCGTTGTTGCGTTCTGAGAATCTGCCACGTTCGGAGTTGCTCGGCCGTCTCTCTGTGCTGCAGTATTGCTTCGACAGATTGGCTAGGTACAAGTGGGCTCACGTGCGTACTTTCCATGCTGCCGCGGTCAGCGAGGCAATGAGCGTCCCAGGCGTGTGGTCGGACTGGGCGCATTTGAAGGAGATGTTTTTCGACGGAAATAAGGACAACCTCAAGCAGGCGGATTCCGGTGATGGCGGCACGTCAACACAGACAGTACCGCAGATATGCTGGGGCTTCAACAAAAACAACTGTTTCCTCTCAACGTGCCGTTTCGACCACTGCTGTCGATTCTGCTGGGAGAGCAAGTCAATGAAATACAAGCACGCAGAAGCCGACTGCGAACGCAAGAGGCGGGAAACCAAGCAGACGCGAGTGCAGACGGCTGACAGCACTGCGTGTTAAGCACGCCCACCCAAGGGCACGGGGACCGGCTCAAGAGCCGGGGACACTACCGTGCGGAGAACTGTGAGTTTGGTTTCTGTTTGTCCACGTCCGTCTCCTTCTAGTAGCCACGTTCAGCTCGCTTCTCTCAGTAGTTTTCCGTATTTAACTCGCCACAGTGCGGATAGTTTCAACAGCCTTCCCTACGCAGATTGTAGCGATGTGTCAATCAACGCAGACGATAGTTCTTGTGTTTCCTTCAGTAGCGTCCGACATTCAACTCGCCACAGTGAGGATCATGTTTACAGTCTACCTCCCACTGACGGTAGCGACATGTCCATCCGCTCAGACAATGCTCCTCGTGTTTCGGACAGTTGTTTACAGTTTTAACAATACAGATATGACAAGAATTGGTACAGATTCTTTCGTCTCGTTTCCCCTCCAAGAGGGCGTCGCCGCCAGGCAAAAGTCAGATAGTTCTCGCGTTTCCTTCAGTAGCGTCCGACATTCAACTCGCCACAGTGAGGATCATGTTTACAGTCTACCTCCCACTGACGGTAGCGACATGTCCATCCGCTCAGACAATGCTCCTCGTGTTTCGGACAGTTGTTTACAGTTATGACAATACAGACATGACAAGAATTGGTACAGATTCTTTCGTCTCTTTTCCCCTCCAAGAGGGCGTCGCCGCCAGGCAAAAGTCAGGTTTCCTCTAGAGCAGCCGATGTTTCCATGACTGTACATCCCCCAGCGGGCGTTGCCATGAGGCACAATTCGAGTGACGGTTTTCAGGTCGGGTGTACCTGCGACTCTACAAGTGATACTCCCCCAGCGGGCGTTGCCACAAGGCACAATTCGAGTGACGGTTTTCAGGTCGGGTGTACCTGCGACTCTACGAGTGATACTCCCCCAGCGGGCGTTGCCACAAGGCACAATTCGAGTGACGGTTTTCAGGTCGGGTGTACCTGCGACTCTACGAGTGATACTCCCCCAGCGGGCGTTGCCACAAGGCACAATTCGAGTGACAATTTTCGGGTCGGGTGTACCTGCGACTCAGCAATTGAAGAGTCGACCCGGTCAGTTTTTCCGTATTCAACCCGCCACAGCGCGGATAGTTTCAACAGCCTTCCCTACGTAGATTGTAGCGATGTGTCAATCAACACAGACGATAGTTCTCGTGTTTCGTTCAGTATCGTCCGACATTCAACTCGCCACAGTGAGGATCATGTTTACAGTCTACCTCCCACTGACGGTAGCGACATGTCCATCTGCTCAGACAATGCTCCTCGTGTTTCGGACAGTTGTTTACAGTTTTCAACTCGCCACAGTGATGAGCGTAGCGGGTCTTCCCACACAGTTTGTAGCGATGTTGCAGGCGCAGAGGCCAGCAGTTATCGTGTTTCCGTGCAGGATTTTGATGTTGTTGTAGCAGAGAGGGAGAAAATATTCGATTCTGACGAAGGGAGTATAGTTGCCGGAAATATCACAGACGGTATTGATGTGACGATCGAACCAAGCCTTGGTTCTAGTGTTTCACGTCAGAACTGCCACGGTTCACCAGTCACGTTCACGGCTGGCGAAAAGCAAGTAGTTTCAAGACATTCAGACAGTCATTCGTTGCACGGTGCGGACAATGTTCTTCTAGATATGACAAGAATTGGTACAGATTCTTTCGCCTCGTTTCCCCTCCAAGAGGGCGTCGCCGCCAGGCAAAGTCAGGTTTCCTCTAGAGCAGCCGATGTTTCCATGACTGTACATCCCCCAGCGGGCGTTGCCATGAGGCACAATTCGAGTGACGGTTTTCAGGTCGGGTGTACCTGCGACTCTACGAGTGATACTCCACCAGCGGGCGTTGCCACAAGGCACAATTCGAGTGACCACCTCAGCCGCTGGTCGACTTCGCAGTACCACGAGAACGAATTCAAACGCCTGACGGCCGGGCAGCGCACAACCAGCGTTGTTGTCTGCCCACGACATTTCGAGTTACTGACACACTGTAATCCTTCCAGGTACCTGCACCCTGCTACAGCGATTGGACTCAGACGTAGAGGACGCAAAGCTGTCGGCTTTCGCGGCGGGCACTTTCGCCAATTTCCGAACGCAGTGGAGGGCATTTCTACTATTCTGTAAGTTTTTCAAACTGCCTGCTCTACCGACTGACTCGAAAACTCTCACCCGTTACGCACAATTCCTTACGCGCTCCTTGCGGAGCCCGAGTAGCGTCCAGCTGTATGTACACGGGGCACGCATGTTGCAACGATTTCACGACTTCGAACCGCCCGAGAACAGCTTCGAACTGAAGCTCGTCGTGTCTTCCTTCCGTAGAGGTTCCCCACATGTGCCAGAGCGAAAGCTCCCTATCACGCCTGCCATCTTGCTCAAAATCCGGGAGTTGTTGGACCTGACAGCGATCGCAGTCAGCATTCGACCCACGCAAGCAGCTAACGTGTCGCGCCATTCAAGTTTCCAAGGATGGACTCCTGGTTCAGGTGACTTGGTCGAAGACGATCCAGTTTCGGCAAAAGGTGCTTCTCCTACCATTGCCCGTACTGCAAGGGCATCCCCTGTGTCCTCAGTACGCATACGTCAATATGTGTAACATGATCCCGGCCGACCCAGACGGGCCGGCGTTCCTGGTCCCAGGTAACGGAGGCGGACTCATCTCCCTCACCCATGACACGTTCGTCCACCACTTGAAGTCGTTATTATCCGCGGCAGGCTTCACCCCAGGGAGTTATTCGGGACATAGTTTCAGACGCGGCGGGGCGACTTACGCGTGGCACTGCGGTGCTGACCCACAGGTGATTAAACTGTTAGGCGACTGGTCGTCAGACGCGTTCGAAATGTACTTGGACTGCTCCTTCGACAAGAGGTGCGAGTATTCCAAGCTGATCGCGGAGAAGCTACAGAACAGTTCGCTGGAGCCACCAGATTAGTCTATTGGAGGGACTGTTTAGCAACGACTGACTCCCCAGAACAGTTCGCTGGAGCAACCAGATTAGTCTATTGAAGGGACTGTTTAGCAAAGACTGATTCGCCAGATGTACTTGCAGTAGAAAGACTTCCTTCACGAAGCGGACTCCTATAGACATTATCAGCAGCCAACTTCGGACTCTAGTACTAGTAGCGGCTGGTTCAGTATGACAGCACATGTCATATAATCAAGTGTTTAGGACAGTGTTTATACATTCGTCTTGTGGCTTAGAGACAATGGTGCAGTTGTTTTAAATAGTTACCCACCTGTTAGGATAAGGTTATCACTCAACTGTTAGGTTACGGTTGTTTTAGTTTGCTCACCTGTTAGCCTTAGGCTGTTTAGTTTGTTTAACTGTTGGTCGTCAGTCTTCCCTAGCTTGCTAAGTTGCACTAGTCTTGGCGCTGGCTAATTTACTTGCTACTAGTTTTGCTGTTACAAACACGGCCGTATACCAGTTGATGCCACCAGTAATATCTTATCGGCAGCTCACACTTCTTCACATTCCTTGGTACCGAGGCCTAGTTGCTACAGACTCTCAGTAGCTTGTCACTACTGCTCCACCACGCTCCTCTCGTCGCAACTCCCGCACTCTCCCCTACTCGCATAATCTCCCGCGGGGCTTGGTCTTGGTGCTCGACAATCTCTGCTATACATTAAAGTTACCAAGCCCATTCAGGCTCCTTCTCCTTCTTGTGTGAGAGTGCGGATAATTGTGACGATTTGAGCGAAGGCTCAAATATGCTAATTAGCCGTTCGAACCCTAGCTCACGTGATCAGTAGACACGTCATCCACGCCATAGCCACGCCAGCGTGCTAGCAGTAACACGGTCAGGCTCCTTCTCCTTCTTGTGTGAGAGTGCGGATAATTCTTAGCACTGAGGCGGGCTGTCACTGTCTTCTACAGTATTTTGCTTAAGTCATAGAAATGGATGCTGAGAGGGGCAATTTTTTCATCAAGAAATGTGATTGCACTTTTAAGAATGAAGATTCTTCTTCATCATTTCATTCTTTTGTGTTGCCTTTTCAGGATTCTTGTGATAAAAAAAAGGGGCTCTACTCTCTTAAGCTTCTGGAGCAAACATAGGTTTTAGCAAATTGATAGAACTGATGAAAAATAGACATATGGATAAATGTTTTACATATGATGTTTTCAAAGTCAATGATATTTGGGCCATACAGATCTAGAAAGACAAAACATGATTTCACCAAGATTCATTGATAAAAAAAGATGGAAAAAGAAGATGGAATCATTCATTGAAAATCATCATTTCTTTTCTTTTGATTATGTTCATAGTTTTTATGAGAAAAGCTTGAGATCCAGAAAGAGATACCTTCACACCCAGAGAAGAGGAAACTGATATAACAAATTTTGGTACCATGTTTTCTTATACGGTGTTTGTAATGCCTTAGATGGCTGAACTTTCCAGTCAAAAATCTGCCATCTTCAAAATAAAGTGAGGTCAAGTTTCGACGTAGCCCTGAAATCAAAGAACTCAAAGTAGTTTGCAAAACAAAAAGAAAAATTAATTGCCCAGAATACTTAGCTTGATACCTTTTATTACAACAAAACACAACAACGCAGAGTTCAAAATCTTTTACTTCATGAATAAGTATAAACTAACGAACGTTACATGCATGAAAAAAATCAGATGTTACACTTTTCCTTCCACGAGGTATTCCAACCAAATACAACATTTAGAAACTTAAAACATTTTACATTCAGTCTTACTGTTATCATTATTTCAAGTTCATATACAGTCAAACCTGCCTTGGCGACCACCTTTTCAACGCGACCACCTGGCCATGGCGACCGCTTTTTCTCGGTCCCGAAAATTTTCCCCATAGGCACAAGCATTAAGCTGCCTTCCCAAGGCGACCACCTGTCCAACGCGACCGCGACCGCGACCGCCACGAATTGGGACCGCACAGAGCACAATCCCTGCCCATGGCGGCCGACTAATTTTCAAGCGTGTGGTGACATTGGATCATTTTGCTGTCGGATTTCACGGAAATGTTTTCAAGACTTTGAGGGACAAAAATAAGGACAAAAATACATCGAATAGCAATGTTATAGCATCGATTCCTCCATGAAGTGTTTTAATAAAACGTTCCCCCTATAAATATTGTAAAAACAAATGTTTGTGATGTTGTTGTGCCCATCGTAATCTTATAGGTTACCGCAAACTCAGTTCAGTTTAAACTCAATTTTCAAAACGAATACGTAGTGCATGGCGTCAAAAAGTCAAATTTCGCAGAAAATACTATCTATTTCTTGTATTTTCAACAAAATCTGTCTGTGTCTGACTAAATTCCGCCGAAAAATGACTTCGCGGCGGGCAAAAAAAACGTTGGGCGAGAAATATTGTTCCTTGGTCCCGACGCCATCTTGGATTTTGGCGTGGCCCGGATATGGCGTACCGTTGACCTTTCTAAAACATGTTGCTTTTGTGTATGAACATTAACGAATACTCTAGTTATCAATTAAAATTAATACTTTTTTTTTCTTTTTTATTTCATGAATCTCACAAACCTTTATTGGACGGTGTGCGTTCTGCTGCACTGACTTACCTTTCGATGCGGCGCGGCGCGACGAAATCACACCGTTCCGTTTTCATCTTTAGTTGTCAGATCGAAAACTTTTTGCCCCTTTTATCCAGCGGTCGGCGCCCCAAAAAAGGCTGGGGCCAGCAGGTGTTTTCTAGGGATTTGTCTTAGGCCTTAAAACTTCGATGATGTGCGTGTGAGTGTGTACTATTTAATGTAACGTGTGAATGCGGGAGGGCGCTGCGATCATCGAGGCAACCATTGTTTTGTAGTCAAAATTATGACACAAATTTATACACGATGTAGCGGTATACAATTATTACGACGATAACGGAAAATATAATTTTTGTAGGATCTTTCTGTCAATGAGAATTGAACCTGGTGGGGGTCATGTTGTCTAAATTCACATAATTTTCCATCCATTTACGTACTGTATTGAAAACCTCGACCTGGAAACGAAACATGTGAGTGGAATCCTCTTCATGGCGACCACCTGTCCATCGCGACCGTTTTTGCTCGGTCCGCCGGGTGGTCGCCTTGGGCAGGTTTGACTGTACATCCAAATGCGACATAAAGTATATAACAGTGAGCAGATTAAATTTGGACTGAGCAGTTGTGTTTGGACTAGTGCTTCCAGACTATCACATTTTATAGCTATGGGTCAGATATTTTGTGGAAATGTTCTCTGTTACATGATGGATCATAATACCCCCCAGTGAGACTTTTCATGCTTCATTGAAATCAAAAAAATCTCGAAATTAATTTCGAGATTTTTTTTTATTTGCCCATTTTTCCAAAAAATCTCGAAATTTTTTTGAAAAAAAATCGAGATTTTTTTGAAAAATTTCGATATTTTTTTGTACCTATTACAAAAATCTCGAAATTTTTCATTAGCTGATATAAAAATCTCAAGATTTTTGTTACTAACATGGGAAAAAAGTGAAGAAAAAAGTTCAACACATGTTTTAGCTGAGCTATCTAACTTATAGAATAAAGAAGTCAAGACAACATTTAGCTACTCAAACAATAAGAGCTGATTGCCTTATTAGCATACAACATTGTCTTAACTTCTTTTATTGAACCATCTTAGATTTGTCTTGAACATATCAATTCCGAATTTTGGGTTAAAAGCTGGTAAATCCAGATGTTCGTCCAGTCACTGACGAAAAGCAGTGGATGTTGTATGAAACACATGGCCGCTTTCAAGTATTCAGTTGCTTGAGTAACTGTTACCTTGTGCAGCTATGTATTCCATTTCGTGTTGGAGATATTGGTCCATGCCTTACTAACAGTCCCCTTTAACCCTGATATGAGATGAAAAAGTGACTAGATGATCAAAATAAAGCAACAGATAGAAGTTGACGACACCAAATTTACTGAATCCAGACTTACGCTTTGATCTGATTGAATATGAGTTAAAAAATGACTGACGGGTTGATTGATTGATAGATAGGTTGATTGGTTGAAATAAAGTCACAAATAAAAGCTTCACAAATAAAAGTTGAAGACATCAAATAGATGCAGACCAATGCTTCACCACACACACACCAGTTTCAAAATTGCAACCCCACGTGTTCATGATGAACACATGGATTATCATAAGCACCTTGACACAGTAAGCTGTATGTGAATCAAGAACGACACACAAGCACAACGAACTAAGCATATCTTTTGAGGTTAATCAAGAACGACACACAATCACAACGAATTTAGAATATCTAATGAGTTTGTCTCCTCCAGAAAAAATGCAACATCTAAACGTAAGTGTAGCTTCGGGCTCCTGGGTACACAAAAAGCAGATACAGTGCGACGTGCGTCCCGGCGAAAAGATTCAATTGAGGACACCATCTTCGGAAAAGTTGGTCACGTTTTAAGGGTTTTTGCATTTTTATGGTTCTCTTGGCGCTTGAAAGTGCAAAGACTCTCACCGGCTTGCATTTGACTTCCTTGCCTGTAGTGGAATATGAAATATCCGTCGGCTCAGAGGAAAAGAAGGTCGGTTGACTTTTTTTGAAAAGTTGCACTGTACAAAAAAATCTTGAGATTTTCTTCAAAAGAAGTAAAGAAGACTCCGATTTTCCGTCAGATCTGCGTTAAGCTACACGGACTTGCAAAATAGCATTGAGATAAATCTTAATTTGTTTCTTGAGATTGTAATCAAGCTGTTTGAAGAAAAAAATCTCGAAATTTTTGGTACCTGAAGTATACAAAATATAGATCTTTTGGGAAAGATTTGTCTGAATGAGAGTTCAACAAGAGTTTATATGAGCTATGGACTTTGTTTCGTGTTTGAGAAGTTGCAATTGCCTTACAATCAGCATCTGTAACGCCAACACTATTAACATGCAAACACCATCTGTCACATGGCATACCTACTAACAGAGACTAAGTTGCAGACACGTTGCTCCGGCCAAAAGCAGTTTATCTACAAACTAGTCCGTCATATGCATGCAAGAAACTTGGAAAATGCCAAACCGATCATCAATAATTCACAAACTAAGGTAAGTCACCTTTACTAAGAGTTCTGTAGGTTAATGATCCAATTGGACATCAGACGGAAATATGACTGATCGATTGAAACAAAGTGACAAATAAAGTTGAAGACTCCAGATAAATGCAGACCTACGCTTCACCCCACATGTCAGTTTCAAAATAGCAATCCGACTTGTTCAACATGTGGATTATCATGAGCACATTAACACAGTAAGCTGTGTGTGATTGAAGCACAACTCGAATATCGCTACTAGCTCTGCAAATACGAACAATATCTTGCAACCAGGCAAAAAAATGCAGCTAGCTGCGTTGCGCCATGCATCCAGACAAAAGACCTTTTCGAGGAGTACTCCACACTTGAGCAAGTTGGTCACGTTTTTAGCATCTTTGTCAATTTGTACCATACAAAAATCTCGAGATATTCCTGAAAAGAATGAAAGAAGTCACCAATTCCCACCAGGACTTTCAAAAGAACATATTTTTTCTTAGCAATATCTTAAAGCTTCAAGGACTTTCAAGATGACATTAAAATAAATCTAAAGTTTGTTTCTTGAGATTGATTTTTTTTAGATGTAATTCAAACAATTTTCGTGCTACTGTAAAAAAAATATCGAGACTTTTTAAATAAGAGTTGCTTAAAATAGTCCTGAACTTTGTTTGGTGTCAGAGAAATTGGTACTTGCCTTCCCGTATAGTACATGCACGCCTACATGTACGTTACAAACACTAACGCACTCTATATCATAACCAGTAACAGAAACTTACGTCACAGCCATGTTACACCGACAAACGGCAATTTATTTACAGCAATATATGCTGTCTTGGGGAAAGGAGGCCTAGGGTAGGCCTAGGATGATTCCAGCTTGTTTTTTTTTAAATGCTTTTATGAAGTTGTGCGTTGCTACGTATAAAGAGTTGTGGATAAAATCGGCTATCTATCGGCTATCTTTGATGTATAAAAGTTGCTATGCTGCTTGTCACGTTTTAATGAAGAAAGATTGCCATGCAGAATAACCCTTTAATAGACCTTCTCAATGACGACCGACGGATTCACGTGGGAGGAACACTTGTTTGTATGTCTATGTTTCCGGAATTCCCTAGCCTGGAGCTCAGCTTCCAAAAGTCGCTACTCGGAAGCTGAACGGACTCCAGGCTAATCATCCTAATGTGTCCCCGCCCTTCCGATTTCCTGTTTGTTTTCCTTGAGCATGAGGATCCACCGCACACGGCCGGCTGGTCACACGTACACTCCGGGTGTGTGGAAAATCGCATGTCCATATCAGTCGATCTAATTCATCTTTAATGAGGTGATAATTGGCTGCTCATGGCTTCTTCACTCCTATCGAATCAGATGACGAACGAAGAGTAGAGGTGCCTCGAAATTGTACCAATTTCCCCCTAAAAATGAAGGACTTTACAACACATTCATCTGTTTATTTCACACTCATTAGACCATTTACTTGGTAGTTTGTCTAGGTTTTTCCCGTGGAAAGGATCAAAGTGGGAGCAGAAAAGGATCAAGTTTCGTAAAGCAAGAAAAGTCAACTTTCATTTTCAATCAATCACTTGAACAAGTGCTAAAATGGTCTAGAACCATGTGGGCTTTTTCGACACAAGTCAGCGCAGTCCTTTGTGAACCGCCTTCTGGCCCTTGGAAAAATTACGAAGTATGAGCGATTGAAAAGAAATAACTTATCTGACAAAACGCTATGGCTCGCCGAAGGCCTACTTACAGATGGGGAAAGACTATTTACCTGATATAGGGAAACATAGAATGCTAACTGCATGCTGCTATCAATTAAACAAGCCGGTAAGCTTATCAAATCATTTTCTGTGATTAATTGACAGACGAGAAGAAAGGAAACATGCTGTGCTCCAAACTGGGAGATGACTGAAGGAAGCCCCGTTGTGCTCCTGAAACCTGAGTAACATCTCACGATTCGCAGTATACTTTCAGGCAGAGGTTCAGCTTCAGCTACGGCTAGGCTGGCAGTGGACGTTTTCCAGGCGTTTTTGTCGGGCTTAATTTCTATTTTCTCAGGTTTTCTTTTTTTGGCTTGGCTGCATAAAGAAAACCTAACAAAATAGAACCCCCGACAAAAAAGAAGTCTGAATGAACGTCTACAACGAGCCGGGGCCTAACCTCTGCTTGGAGAGTTGGCTCGCATGATCTCGCATGATCTCGCATATGACACGTCAGGCTAGTTTTTGTCAGAGAGACGTCTTCAGTATTAGTCATCACGTAACCATCAATGTTTTTCAATGTAAAGAACAAGATAATGAAAAAAAACACCTATGTTTTGTATCTGTGTTCAAGACCTCCTTGGTTAGAAAGTTAATTGATAACAGGAACTGCAAAGATCACTCCGTAATGGTCGGCCATGCTCAGATCTGGCCATGCTTGACTGCCACCCGCTGAGTCTCAGCTAAACAAAACATCCTCTGATGGTGCCTGGGTTTGACTTGGATTTCACTACCGAGGGCCTGCCTGAGATCCTGGCTGTGACACTCTCCAAGCAGGGGACGGGTTCCGGCAGGTTTTTGACGACTGTTTTTAGGCGTTTTTGTCGGGCTTTCTACTTTTTCATTTTATTGTCTATATGAGTCCTATATATATTTATAGAGAGAAGAAAAAAAGGAGAAAGCCCGACAAAAACGCCTAAAAACACGTCAAAAATCTGTCGGAAGCCGTCCTCTGCCTGGAAAGTAGGCTGTCACCGAAAATTATCAAAATTCTGATTCAACTTTTTCTGCATATCAATTAGAGTCGGATTTGTCTTAAATTCTGTCATGGCACCGAAGATTGTTGATGGAAATGAATCCTTCAAAAACAGATTGAAGAAATGCGTTTTACCATAATTTAACACACCTTTTTTTACATAAAAAATTCTCTCAATCCCAAAAAAAATCTGCAAATTTGGCGAAGAAGGACAGTGACGTTCTTTGCTAAGAAGTGTGATTGTACCAAGGCATATTGTTTGTCAATATACTTCCAATATGTTTATGGGTTGGTTTAATTTCAGATGTTTATTTACCTCAAAAGAGGTATGTTCATTTAGTGGTAAAACACATTTCTTCAATCTGTTTTTGAAGGATTCAGTTCCATCAACAATCTTCGGGTCTATGACAGAATTTTAGACAAATCGAAGTCTAATCGATATGCAGAAGTAGTTGGATCAGAATTTTGATACTTTTCTGTGACAGCCTAGCCTGGATGCCAGACCCCCAAACTCTGAAATATCTATCGTGTGGGACGACAGATATTTCAGAGTTTGGGGGTCTGGCATCCCGGCTAGTGACAGCCAGCATCTCAGCCAGACGTTAGCCGGTTAGCCAGAGAGCCCCTCGGTAGTGAAATCCTAAACGCCTAAAAACAGTCGTCAAAAACCTGCCGGAACCCGTCCCCTGCTTGGAGAGTGTCACAGCCAGGATCTCAGGCAGGCCCTCGGTAGTGAAATCCAAGTCAAACCCAGGCACCATCAGAGGATGTTTTGTTTAGCTGAGACTCAGCGGGTGGCAGTCAAGCATGGCCGACCATTACGGAGTGATCTTTGCAGTTCCTGTTATCTGTATCAATTAACTTTCTAACCAAGGAGGTCTTGAACACAGATACAAAACATAGGTGTTTTTTTTTCATTATCTTGTTCTTTACATTGAAAAACATTGATGGTTACGTGATGACTAATACTGAAGACGTCTCTCTGACAAAAACTAGCCTGACGTGTCATATGCGAGATCATGCGAGCCAACTCTCCAAGCAGAGGTTAGGCCCCGGCTCGTTGTAGACGTTCATTCAGACTTCTTTTTTGTCGGGGGTTCTATTTTGTTAGGTTTTCTTTATGCAGCCAAGCCAAAAAAAGAAAACCTGAGAAAATAGAAATTAAGCCCGACAAAAACGCCTGGAAAACGTCCACTGCCAGCCTAGCCGTAGCTGAAGCTGAACCTCTGCCTGAAAGTATACTGCGAATCGTGAGATGTTACTCAGGTTTCAGGAGCACAACGGGGCTTCCTTCAGTCATCTCCCAGTTTGGAGCACAGCATGTTTCCTTTCTTCTCGTCTGTCAATTAATCACAGAAAATGATTTGATAAGCTTACCGGCTTGTTTAATTGATAGCAGCATGCAGTTAGCATTCTATGTTTCCCTATATCAGGTAAATAGTCTTTCCCCATCTGTAAGTAGGCCTTCGGCGAGCCATAGCGTTTTGTCAGATAAGTTATTTCTTTTCAATCGCTCATACTTCGTAATTTTTCCAAGGGCCAGAAGGCGGTTCACAAAGGACTGCGCTGACTTGTGTCGAAAAAGCCCACATGGTTCTAGACCATTTTAGCACTTGTTCAAGTGATTGATTGAAAATGAAAGTTGACTTTTCTTGCTTTACGAAACTTGATCCTTTTCTGCTCCCACTTTGATCCTTTCCACGGGAAAAACCTAGACAAACTACCAAGTAAATGGTCTAATGAGTGTGAAATAAACAGATGAATGTGTTGTAAGGTCCTTCATTTTTAGGGGGAAATTGGTACAATTTCGAGGCACCTCTACTCTTCGTTCGTCATCTGATTCGATAGGAGTGAAGAAGCCATGAGCAGCCAATTATCACCTCATTAAAGATGAATTAGATCGACTGATATGGACATGCGATTTTCCACACACCCGGAGTGTACGTGTGACCAGCCGGCCGTGTGCGGTGGATCCTCATGCTCAAGGAAAACAAACAGGAAATCGGAAGGGCGGGGACACATTAGGATGATTAGCCTGGAGTCCGTTCAGCTTCCGATGGCCGAGTAGCGACTTTTGGAAGCTGAGCTCCAGGCTAGGGAATTCCGGAAACATAGACATACAAACAAGTGTTCCTCCCACGTGAATCCGTCGGTCGTCATTGAGAAGGTCTATTAAAGGGTTATTCTGCATGGCAATCTTTCTTCATTAAAACGTGACAAGCAGCATAGCAACTTTTATACATCAAAGATAGCCGATAGATAGCCGATTTTATCCACAACTCTTTATACGTAGCAACGCACAACTTCATAAAAGCATTTAAAAAAAAACAAGCTGGAATCATCCTAGGCCTACCCTAGGCCTCCTTTCCCCAAGACAGCATATATTGCTGTAAATAAATTGCCGTTTGTCGGTGTAACATGGCTGTGACGTAAGTTTCTGTTACTGGTTATGATATAGAGTGCGTTAGTGTTTGTAACGTACATGTAGGCGTGCATGTACTATACGGGAAGGCAAGTACCAATTTCTCTGACACCAAACAAAGTTCAGGACTATTTTAAGCAACTCTTATTTAAAAAGTCTCGATATTTTTTTTACAGTAGCACGAAAATTGTTTGAATTACATCTAAAAAAAAATCAATCTCAAGAAACAAACTTTAGATTTATTTTAATGTCATCTTGAAAGTCCTTGAAGCTTTAAGATATTGCTAAGAAAAAATATGTTCTTTTGAAAGTCCTGGTGGGAATTGGTGACTTCTTTCATTCTTTTCAGGAATATCTCGAGATTTTTGTATGGTACAAATTGACAAAGATGCTAAAAACGTGACCAACTTGCTCAAGTATGGAGTACTCCTCGAAAAGGTCTTTTGTCTGGATGCATGGCGCAACGTAGCTAGCTGCATTTTTTTGCCTGGTTGCAAGATATTGTTCGTATTTGCAGAGCTAGTAGCGATATTCGAGTTGTGCTTCAATCACACACAGCTTACTGTGTTAATGTGCTCATGATAATCCACATGTTGAACAAGTCGGATTGCTATTTTGAAACTGACATGTGGGGTGAAGCGTAGGTCTGCATTTATCTGGAGTCTTCAACTTTATTTGTCACTTTGTTTCAATCGATCAGTCATATTTCCGTCTGATGTCCAATTGGATCATTAACCTACAGAACTCTTAGTAAAGGTGACTTACCTTAGTTTGTGAATTATTGATGATCGGTTTGGCATTTTCCAAGTTTCTTGCATGCATATGACGGACTAGTTTGTAGATAAACTGCTTTTGGCCGGAGCAACGTGTCTGCAACTTAGTCTCTGTTAGTAGGTATGCCATGTGACAGATGGTGTTTGCATGTTAATAGTGTTGGCGTTACAGATGCTGATTGTAAGGCAATTGCAACTTCTCAAACACGAAACAAAGTCCATAGCTCATATAAACTCTTGTTGAACTCTCATTCAGACAAATCTTTCCCAAAAGATCTATATTTTGTATACTTCAGGTACCAAAAATTTCGAGATTTTTTTCTTCAAACAGCTTGATTACAATCTCAAGAAACAAATTAAGATTTATCTCAATGCTATTTTGCAAGTCCGTGTAGCTTAACGCAGATCTGACGGAAAATCGGAGTCTTCTTTACTTCTTTTGAAGAAAATCTCAAGATTTTTTTGTACAGTGCAACTTTTCAAAAAAAGTCAACCGACCTTCTTTTCCTCTGAGCCGACGGATATTTCATATTCCACTACAGGCAAAGAAGTCAAATGCAAGCCGGTGAGAGTCTTTGCACTTTCAAGCGCCAAGAGAACCATAAAAATGCAAAAACCCTTAAAACGTGACCAACTTTTCCGAAGATGGTGTCCTCAATTGAATCTTTTCGCCGGGACGCACGTCGCACTGTATCTGCTTTTTGTGTACCCAGGAGCCCGAAGCTACACTTACGTTTAGATGTTGCATTTTTTCTGGAGGAGACAAACTCATTAGATATTCTAAATTCGTTGTGATTGTGTGTCGTTCTTGATTAACCTCAAAAGATATGCTTAGTTCGTTGTGCTTGTGTGTCGTTCTTGATTCACATACAGCTTACTGTGTCAATGTGCTTATGATAATCCATGTGTTCATCATGAACACGTGGGGTTGCAATTTTGAAACTGGTGTGTGTGTGGTGAAGCATTGGTCTGCATCTATTTGATGTCTTCAACTTTTATTTGTGAAGCTTTTATTTGTGACTTTATTTCAACCAATCAACCTATCTATCAATCAATCAACCCGTCAGTCATTTTTTAACTCATATTCAATCAGATCAAAGCGTAAGTCTGGATTCAGTAAATTTGGTGTCGTCAACTTCTATCTGTTGCTTTATTTTGATCATCTAGTCACTTTTTCATCTCATATCAGGGTTAAAGGGGACTGTTAGTAAGGCATGGACCAATATCTCCAACACGAAATGGAATACATAGCTGCACAAGGTAACAGTTACTCAAGCAACTGAATACTTGAAAGCGGCCATGTGTTTCATACAACATCCACTGCTTTTCGTCAGTGACTGGACGAACATCTGGATTTACCAGCTTTTAACCCAAAATTCGGAATTGATATGTTCAAGACAAATCTAAGATGGTTCAATAAAAGAAGTTAAGACAATGTTGTATGCTAATAAGGCAATCAGCTCTTATTGTTTGAGTAGCTAAATGTTGTCTTGACTTCTTTATTCTATAAGTTAGATAGCTCAGCTAAAACATGTGTTGAACTTTTTTCTTCACTTTTTTCCCATGTTAGTAACAAAAATCTTGAGATTTTTATATCAGCTAATGAAAAATTTCGAGATTTTTGTAATAGGTACAAAAAAATATCGAAATTTTTCAAAAAAATCTCGATTTTTTTTCAAAAAAATTTCGAGATTTTTTGGAAAAATGGGCAAATAAAAAAAAATCTCGAAATTAATTTCGAGATTTTTTTGATTTCAATGAAGCATGAAAAGTCTCACTGGGGGGTATTATGATCCATCATGTAACAGAGAACATTTCCACAAAATATCTGACCCATAGCTATAAAATGTGATAGTCTGGAAGCACTAGTCCAAACACAACTGCTCAGTCCAAATTTAATCTGCTCACTGTTATATGTTCTTTAAATGAAGCCAATAGCTCAAAGGCAAAGAAGTTTCTAAAATTAGCCTTAGCAGGCAATGTTTGTAATTGTGTTGGAATGCCTAGTAGCCTTGTATGTAATCCTGTGTACAAATATATCCATACTTTACAATGATACATACGTGTAACAACTATTGTACAGGTGGCATGCTACACAAAGCATACACGCTTGAGAGCAGAAGCCACTGTCACAATACTTAAAAAAACACTGTACCAAAACAACAAGAACAGCTGCAAGTGAAAGAGAAAAGACTGTCCGAAAGGTACCCACCATCCACGTTGACTGAAGGTCCAACAAGTTACGCGAGAAGGCGTGAAAAGGAGGGGAGGAAATAACGGACAACGAAAGGAGGACAAAACGGAGGGTTGGAAACAGAATCGGGGTGGGAGAAAAGAACATCGTGATGAGAAAGTCAAAGTCCATGTCATTTCACGCAGAAAATCGTGGCAGTTTACAATCGCCACGTACATATATAAGAGGCATGATCACTACTGTGCACATACGCGTGCACTTTAGGATGAAATGGTTACAGACACATCGTACGTTACACAACTGTGTTCAAAACATGCACAAAACATTTGCTCAATATCCATTTTACACATTGTAAAGAGCAGACAATGATGAACACAATTCGAGCATAGAAACGACCACTTCTACATGTATTGGAAAAGGAATTCTTGGAAGAAATCCTGGAAAGAGAGGATTGATAAGTAGGTGCCAAAGGGATGGCATTGGTGGGTTACACTTACATTTTGTACATACATGTACAAAATCAACAAAATGCAATGATGTGATGAAAATTCACCATTAATCCTTCCAATGAAATAATAATAAAATCATAATAGATGGACATGTTGAATTTTCTTGGATGTTTCTACTCTGGTTTTTGTATTCTGCAAATGAACATAAGTCATGCCAATCTTGCAAATAATCATTGTCAAACTGATCTTTTAAACAGGTACCGAATGGAAGATTTTTCCTTTCACGTTGCAAATTTTTCAAACTTCATCTGTGTAAAAGAACAAGTTTGTAGTCCATCTATAAGTGATTGGAAGGACTTGGGTCTTTACTACCACTACTACAGTATATGGGTGGTTAACAATGGTACAAGCACAATACATGCTTGTTGAACAGGGTGGGACAATCGCACAGTCAAGATGCAGTCAGTGGGTCTGAACCGTTCTGGCAACCAGTCAAATTCTTCCAACATGACGTCAACAGAAGGGATAAACTCTTTCCTCGGCAACGATTTGACATGCTTCACCCCCTGTTAATTGGACCTACAGGCATCAGGCCTTCGGAATGGGAAGGAAAAAAGGGGAAAGAAGAAACTAGAATCGTCACCATCCTTCCAGCTGATTTCCTCCTGTCCTTTCAATGGAATTCCATCGCTACGTGCTGAAATAATAGGATGTAAGGAATAGAGTCTTCAATACAGTCATTCCCCCCAGTCTTTGCGGCTTTCTCTTTTCTGTGGAGGTGGGGTGTGCCTTAAGCACAATTTTGCAACATTCTACTGATTAATGATAGACTTCAAACCTGCCTATCCTTGACTTTGTTTTCCCCACTACCCTGTATGGATGTTTCTATTCACATCGGCCCTAACAGTAGAAGACTTATGGGCCAAACTTTTGTATAGTTTAGTCTATGACTTATAATCCCCATTTCTTAGATTTTAGATATGAAAAGGAAAGGTTTCCAAATCTTGGGTCTTCCATCCTAATTGGTAACTGACTCCTTGGCAAGCCCCTGGAAAAGGCCTCCTTAATTTGAACATAGCAGCCTATTTTGTATCATATTGTGGACAACTACGACAATGACTTCTTCTTCTTCTGTAATCCCCAATTAAGATGAAGCATGATGCTTTATCAAGTACCTAGTAGTGAAATGTGGCTTCACTACAGCTCATGTTTTGAGCCAATCACACCAGGTCAAACCCTACTTTTCGGGATAAGTGTGTTGGGTTCTTTTTTGATGCCTGGGGCTAATGCCTCACACGCTCATACAGGGCCACCAGTTTTACATCACCATCCAAAATGATGAAAGCAATCTCTTACAACATGTGGGCATCTGGACAACATGATTTTATCAAGCAGACAGTACTTACTTTCTGGTGGAAGGTTTGTCAAACTCCATTCTTCGGAGTTAACAGAGGAACAAAAGCAGCAGATCACCACTACTAGTAGCTGCCGAATGGACCAGTCCATTTTGAGTTGCTGGTTCTAGCTATCCCTGGGTGGCGTGAAGTCTTCGTTTGCTATTACACCTGAAAACACACAAGAGAAACACACCAATGGTCAGTGCAGCAATGAAAACTTGGACTCATATCTTATGTAAAGACAAAAGACAGAATACTTACAGCGAAATATGGAAGAAAAACAAAGGAAAATACTGATGAATGATTATTGTAATGGTACATTAAAATACTTACATACAATCTATAAGAACTTAAAGAGAGAAGACAAAATAGATGAATTGTTATGTAAAGTCTACATTGGTTTTGAAGAGGAAAATTGTATGGAGAAGGTTATAACTAGAAAGGCAACATTTGCGAGCAAATACAGCATGTTTAGCCATATTCCTCGCCATGCAAAAAATGGACTCTCCCAAAATAACAATGGACCATTCTAAAATACTTGCACTAAAAAAATGAATCACCCCAGTCCAAAATTGAGTCTTCCAGTAGCACCTCAACACAGTATGGACCAGTCCACAACCATATCCACTTATTGATTAACAAATACACTTCTGCTAACAAATGGACTTTTTCATAATCATTCCAGCTCAAAATTGAAAGAAATAATTAAAGAAACCTCCCCTAGCAAGAATGGGATATTCCGTGCCATTTCCATGTAAACCAGTCGAAAAATATCCACTGAAAATTACACTCTTGCGCATAATCAACCCAGTTCAAAATTGAATTAAAAAAGATCAACCCCAGGGAAGAATGAAGTTTTTCATAGTATACAAATGAAGATTTGACAGGAGAAGAAGGAAATGACCAAAAACAACATATTTGAGTCAATTCCAAGTCACCGAGAGGGTTTTAATATAATATTTGTAATATGTTTGAACTATTTTGATTAAAAGAATGTCTAAGTCACAATAGTTCTAAAGTGTTCAAACAATTAGAATTGAAACTTATAACATGTTTGAACTTATTTCACATACGTTGGAAACATTTTGAACGTAACTACACAAAAATCTCTTTATTTAGAACAGTTTCAAACCATCTATCTAAATGTTTCAATGTTCGAACAATTTGTAACAAAAGATTTTCACAATTGCCCCCATAAACGAAGGTGCTAAGTACTCCTGTGTGTTTCTGCCTATTTTCGGTGGCCGCGCTAGACCGCCAGCGGATTTGTTTTGACGGAGCGTCACCCGCGCGCGACGATGTACACTGTTCGGCACCGCTACTGATATCCGGCATTTTCCCGCTCCAAAACACTCCACAAGACCCACGTTTTTAGTGTTTTGCCTCGTGTGCAACACGATTCGATTTGCATTACTAACGGGACGAAAATGTTATGATAGAAAAAATTCACCCCGTCCCGGCGTCCGTCCCAAAAACATGAACGACATGAAAATATATTTTCTTACAGATTCAATCACGAAAATCAACAGCATGGGATTCCAAATTTTCGCAACGGCCGACCATTTATCATGGTTGAACTTCCTTCCAAGGCGTGCGATAGATAAACATTCCCGGCACATAATAGTCACTAGTACCAGACTAACGCAAGCTCATGATGATAATAGGGAGAAAGTTTGTCAGTGAAGTTTGGCCACCATTTGTTACAAAAGTTTGGCCATTAGAATTCCCATACCATATTTGGCATGAATACTATTGGAATTCCCATACCATATTTGGCATGAATACTAGCACACCTGCGCCAGGAATGCAAGATAATTAGATTAACCCAATTGACCAATCAGGTGGTCGCAAGGCTCACAGGCATGCAAGGCCAGGTGCAAGGCACTTGGGGTCAATGACCTTTAGGTCATATGTAGTATTGAAAGTGACAGAAGTGGCAAATATTGTCAAGAAAGCCCAAAATAAATCGTTTTGAATATATGTATGCCAAAAATGGGAATGTAGTCCTTTAAATATTTGTTCAAGCCACATATACAGCAAATTTCAGGTCATTCGGTTGAAATACCAGGGCGCAGGAGTCCAAGATATGCCAGAAATAGCATAAAAACCTCAATAAAATCACTTTCAAGGTCAATATCAAAAAAAGGAAAAGAACGCACTTTGGTTTTTGCCTACATTACCTCTGTACCAAATTTCAGGTCATTTGGTCAAAAAATGACAGAGATGAATCCATTTGAAGATTTGACAGGAGAAGAAGAAACATGAGTAAAAACAATATGTTTAGCCATACTAGGTATGGCTAAACATAATTAGGTTAAAAAGAGACACAATGAATGCACGATGTCCTCTGCACTGCTGCATGGACCATGATTAACACAGCACCAGTCTACGCCTCACCCAGCGACCCCAAATTGAAACGATACCCATGCCTCTCCCCATACAATCCATGCATGTTCCCTTTCATAATGAACAAAGGCAGACGTCACTGACAATTGCTCAAGATTGAACCGCTCTTCATGGTTCAAGGGACACAAAAAACCCTCCTGTACCAGTGTCCATTCTATGCCTCATTATAGCACGACCTTTCCCCTTTGCCCCAATGAAATACCAATCATGCCCTGTGCAGCATCTTTTATGTTTCTGTGAATTGATTGCCGCACATATCAAATACATGTAACTGTATGGTTCTACAGGGCTTATGAATAATAAATGACCAAGCAGCAGGAATATTAAGCAGAACATGGAATGCATTCCTATTTTTTCATACACGTACCGAGATTCGTAATCAAATTTTTCATGTACTCTTTATTATGTCTTAATTTAATTAGTGCGCCTAGTATGCAGGCCAATTCTAAGATAATTACAGGCATAAGTGAGACCATATTATCCGTGCCTGATGCCATAGTACTAGCAATATTGTAAACTGCATAGCGTGCCCTAGTTCTTGTTTTAGAATAATTCATCAACATGTTGGAACCAATATACATCACGGAGGTAGCTCACAGGCTTGGTTTGCATCACATAAAAAATATCATACCATCAATTAATAGTAGTTACACCTGGTACGATATTTGTGCAATAACGTTCGCCTTCCCCTTGCCTGAAAACTACAACTGTAAGAGAGATACAGGCCTTCCTGCCGAACACATTTTAGCAGCTGGTTGCAAGCTGAATGTCTGCCAAATATGTCCTGAGGTCTCATGAAGGTCAGGCCATATGGGAAGGAGGGTTTGCCTTGTCGAAACACCACACACATATCAAACTCACCCACCCCAGGGTTCTCCTCTAGCCAGGATTCTGATGTAATGGTAATGCTGAGGTAGTAAAGCAACCAATCGGGAGGGGGATGGCGTGGAAGGGGGTTCTTGGCCCTTCCATGGTAAGAATTTGAAAATGTGAGGTAACAACTTGGCCTTCGAAGGGTATCCATAGGGGGACTTAGTTCTTTTTAGACATACGTAATTAGAAGGATTTTGGTCGATCATATCATTTTTCACGTTATCAAACAGGTTAAAATACTAGCAAACCATTACGCGAGTTGAAAATAAGAATAGTGGCTCTCAAATCGCATGGTGGTCGCAAATAATAAGCGTGATGGCCCGATACGCTAAAATGTACAAGCTAGAAGCCTCACTCACCAGATAGACACACAAGCTGGAAATCTTCCCTCCAACTGGATGTAACAAACAACTATCACAACAAGACATACAACAATCTAGGAGGTTGATCAGCATGTGTTACAACAGGTCAGCCTTAATAACAGCCTAGCAAAGCAGTGTGCCCAGCCCTATCGAATGTGACCAGCATGACAATTTATATGTCCAGATCTCCCAGTAGGAGAACTGCATTTAATTTCAGTGAATGGTTAGTGAGGGCTGGTGGCATTTCCAGAGAGGGTGGCATTTCGGTTCAGTAAATTCTCCTCTGCAGCTTTCTTTTGTTTGTCTGAAGAAAGGGGTCGGCTTTTTAACCTTTGCACAAGATTAAAACCTTACTCAGAAGCTGTCGGGATATGTCTAATTAAAAGAAAATATCAACGAGCCACACCTGTGACAAAGCATGGCTCTACACGGAATACTGAATAGGGGTGACTAAGTGAAGGATCAAGCCAGCCATGATTTGAATAATGCTGTTAACCTACGAAAGCTCTGCATCGGGATTAGGCTGCACCAAGTAATTTTTATGGATGACGTCCGCGCGCTCATTGATTTTGGTCTGTTCCCAGGAAAAAAACCAAGGAATTCCGCTTCCTGTAACTCTGACCAAAGAGTTACGACTGCGCCGCAAATCAATGGGATATGGAAAGAAACAGGACAGGACAACAACTGCTGTTCAACTTTTAATGATTTAATCAAATTATTGCTGCTAAAAGAATTGTTAGTTGTTACACTGCGTTCTCTCATTCAATTTGTGTCCTAACATGTGTTGTTGACAATTATATTTCAAATCTAGGCATCTTGTTTTTTTCGGCCCTTCTTGTGTTTTTTTTGCCCTCTCGCATTAGATTTAGGGTCTCCAAAGGACGTCATCCATAAAAATGACTTGGTGTAGCCTTACACGAAGGACTGCAAATGGACAACCAGTCTTCTTGCCTGGTCAAATACAGCAAAATTAGTCTTTGAAGTTCACTGTAGATATCAAATGGTTACAGCAAGAAGCATAGTATCCTTGAGACAGCTCGTTAAAAAGTTAATGAGAAAATTGCCATCAAAACATTCACAACAAAAGCAAAGATACTACTAGAGGCAAAATACAACTTGGCTAAAGTATGGCTTTATCGGTCAGTACATTGTAATTCATCCAAACAGTCTGACTTATAAGATGGTTAAAGCAAGAAGTATGTGTATCCTTGAGACAGCTTGTTACAAAGTTAATGAGAAAATTGCCCTCAAATGACTCCCTTTCAAAAAAGACTAATAATGCATGAAGAACAGTGCACCAATCTTTTAACATATATACAGCATGGTTTCAACATACAGCAATTCATATTCTGAACTGGCAACACACCAAAAATTGTGCCAAGCTTGTGACATTTGTGTTGATTATACATGTGCGTCCAGTTTACAGTCGTCCTAAAGCTAACATACACAATACACCTATGCGTAATTCTTTGAAATTGCTATAGTATGATTTAAACAATCACACAGCTACAAATACCTTAACCAGCGATGCACTGAGGGTTGCACCACCACCATAACAAGCCATGAGACACTGACATTCGCGTTGAACACAGGTCCGGAAGTGATTAGCTACCTGTCCGGAAGTAAAGGGTCGCTGCGCAGGTGCCATCAGGGCATGCCCCGCACAGGTAACGACAATAGCCCCGGGCTACCCAGACTGCTACTATTAACTCTTCTTCAGATATTTACATATGAACAGGTATGCATGTAAACAGGACAATTTGTAGGTTAAGAAAACAAACAAGAGATGTTACAAAATGTAAGGGTACCTGTAACAAGTTAAGAGCTATAAACAGTGGGGTTTGTTATAAACAATTGATTGTTTAATGCCACTAGTAAACATGATGCTTATTCTTAAAGTAAAAGGTAAAAAGTCTTAACTTCTGATGGAGGATGACTGCTTATCTTTAGTCAGTCTGTTTTCACATTGATGTACAACAATGAGCAATTCAGACTTTTGGGACTTGCCAAAAAAAATGAGAAAGGTGAAAAACAGACAAAAATTTCTATAGATTAAAAAGAAATTCCAAAAGCTACTGGCACAAGAAACTTGCACAATTCAAAGTGCAAGACAGGGGCTATCCTGGACCTTAAAAGGGGGGAAAATTTGACAAATCAGTTTAACCCTATCAAAGTCCCAAGAGTCACATACATTTCCAGAGGTCCGAAGGAGCCCAATACAATCTTATCAGCTCTAAAACTAAAAGAGCTAACACGACAAATTAATATAAACATTTTTAAATTGTGCCTGCAGTCCTTATCAGTATTCATCAACTTGAAGACCTGAAACAAAATATAGTTCAAGGTCGCCCCTGATTCTACATCTTGGTTCCCACGCTAATCTAGACAACACAAACTACTGAGTTCAATTTTCTCCTTCTGACTGCAAGTAATTTGCCAGTAATTTCCCAGTGGCCTTTCACATTCATACAGGTGTTACACATATGTTAAAGGCAACCCAAGCAATATTAGAGTCCGAAAAAGTAGATTTTGAAAGTCCAATTTCTTAGTCATTTCTGTGAGTCGTGAGGCTGAGGAGAAGGCAAGGGAGTTATGGTTTTCTAGAGGTGGCTGTGGACACATTCATCATCATCATCATCTTTCATCCAGACACATTCACAGCACCAAAACTGACCGCCTCTCCATTTCAAGTACACTTTTACCATCTTGGTGTGGTCAAACATTGAAGGTAGACGATAGTATCTGACACTGTTCATAATATCTTATGTCAGAAAGGCTAAAACTTTAATTAAAGGTGTTTAGGAGGCCTTGGTTTTAAAGAGGCTCCCAAACTGAATCATTTCTTGTTATCTGATGGTGAGTGAGTCCATGCCCTGGTCCTCCGGCTTAATCAGATTTCTATTGATTTTTTCTTGGTTATTCTCTGAGCTGTGTGCACACACCTGTGAACACCGTGGCAGGGTCTGCTGTTCAAGGATACTGTAAATGCATTTAAGTTCGCATGGTTTTTATTTCACGCTAAGGCGAGAATTGAGTGTTCGCGGTGGTTTTAAGTTTGAGGCAGTGCTTAGTCACATCTCTCTGGCTCATTCCCCGTGGTTGAGGATTAGTGGGAAGGGCAGGCCCTCTGATGGCTGAACATCATGGAGAGGCATGCTCGCCCTCATCGCTCGCAGATACTGCTACAGTATCGGACAAAAATGTTTGCGATGGTTTAAAGTTCACAGTGAAATGGCCCGAAAACTCCGAACATAAAACCTTCGCAAACATTTCTGCATTTACAGTAACCCTGCACACGACATGTAGAAAAATGTGGACAACAGCTTCCATGGATTTTCAACATCAAAGGAAAGCCAAGAAGATAATAGCTAAATGACACACACAAAATGATGTATCAAAACCAAAAGTCCTGCTGCAGTACCATAGAAAGCTGCTTGAAGGCCCATAATCTAAGTAACTGTTGCTTCATTTTGCAAACACCGATACCTACTAACCTGACAAATATCATAAAGATCCACAACTTCTGGAGTTATGCTGTCAACAGACAAACACACACACATCATCATCATTATCGGTCCTCCTCTTACAAGGTGTAGCAAGTGAAGTTTGCTGTCTAGAACTTCTTGTCATTTGCTCTCCAGAACTTCAGACACACACATGTCACGAAAACATAACTTTCTTGGCAAAGGTAATGAACCTACTGTGCCTTGAGCCCAAAAAGCAGAGACTGACCCTTATAAGAAGTTACAAGGTTCTGACTTTCGTTTTCTCACGGCTTCCTGTTACATGCCTTACCCATATCTTGGGTTAGTGTCTCCAGGCCACACATTTTTGCTCCAGTACGAGAGTAAACTGAGGCACTGCTAACGGGGTATGTAGGGCATTCAGGGAGCCAAAGTGCAGGCTGTCAGACATCGTTACAAGGTATGACTTCAAGTAAGGCCACACGTCATAAATTTATTTTCCTGGTTCTCAGAAATGTCAAGGTAAAATTTTACCAAGATAAAAGAAGAGGGCTGGGGAAAAGGCTTGAATCAGACTGTATACATGCACTGTTTGAAACTCTGTGAAGGAACGACTTTTTCCTTAGACTCTGACTTCAGGTTTATCTTTAAGTTTTAGTTCAGCATTATGTTTCTAAATCCCGAACCAACATATCATATTGGCACTGCCTAATCAAATAGAATTTTATCAAGAGAAGCAACAAAATTTAGGAGAAAGTAGTCTGTTCTGAGTCAAAGTAAAGGAGGGCACACTACCGTTGCTTACATATGATTCAAACCATGACAAATCATCTTCATACAAGACTTTTCTCGTAAGAAAAATAGTCCTTACAAATGTATGAAAATTGGTTCTTCAACCATGCATTAACAATACACACAGACACAAACTTCATGCTTCATTTCATTAATATCTGACAGCATAAGCTACAAATTCCATCAAGACTTCCAAATGTAATGCCTGCCCGTAAAAAGATGCAATTTTTCGGTTGACTGAGCAAACCTCACTGATGCTCCCGTGCTAGTTTATCATGGACAAGAGAAATAAAATATTTGTACGTGTACATCCTATGTGAGCAAACATAGGTGTGTTTGACGGGAGGGAACGTTGGTTTCAATCTGATCAAAGTCATCACTGTGACAATTCTCAAGGGTAATAGGACAGGAAGTAGAATCCTAACAAGTTGACATACATCCTCCTCTACAGCATGGCACACTGCCAGTCCACTGACTCAAACAAAGGTGGTCTTCACTGATTCAGATGTTCCCTGTAGACTTACGACCAATGGGATAGTTATGGTTGACCTGTAGACTAGCTTACCAGGCCTAGAGAATCTACACACGTGCAGGCAGGGGTTGAAATCATACCTTTCTGGCCAAGGTTGCACACATGGCAACCTTTGGACAAATTTCCGGTTGCGTCAAACATCAAAAGCCAACCTGTCCTTTTATGAAAGTGAAACATTACTGCATTACCATCTATAGCTACATTTTGTACATACTGCACTGACGAAAGGTAGTGGATTTTTATACCTGAAAATCTATCCAGTTACTTGAGTAACTGTTTATATTGCATATACTGTCTCATAAGTTATAAAGAAGTGGGTCAGAGTCAGGAGAAATCACCAATCTTGATACATCATGTACCAGAAATGCAGCTGAACAAAAGTATCTCAATGAGTCCTACATATAAATGGTTCTGGAAAGTTTTCAGAGAATATATATTTACAAACCTGGCACATCCCAGTATGAATAGTTAAACTTCTATGTTCGTGATTGCATGTTGGCAGAAGGCATGTCTCCTAGCCTGACTAAATCAAGCGCCTAACTGAGCCCTTCCACTGGTCTGGGGAGGCCCAATCAGCCTCTCACAGCCAGGGATGTGTAACACAGGCCAGCATGTCTCAAGGCCAAAGTAAATTTATGCAACTTCAGGCATCACACTAAGTGCCACACCCCCTAGGCCTTATCTCAGTCATCTTGCCAAGATCTTTTCTCCTTCCCATCAACAAACAAGTTCTTAAGATTTGCTGATGTTGGAAAGACTTTAGAATGTCTGGATTCTACTGTAGTAATTGTCTAAATATTGCCCCCCTCCCCCCAGAAGATGTAATTGAAAGGCAGAAATCCAGACAGGCTCACACAGGCATCCAGCACAGAAAATGATGTCTACATCAATTACAATCATGTAGCTTCTACCATCTAACTGAGAGAATGTTAGTTTGTGTCCTCATTTGCCTAATTGATGATAAACATTAGCATAACCTTCTTTGTTAAGTTCATACTTTGGACAACTTCTATTATTTGGGTGAGGACGATCAACTGGTATGATTTATAATTGATGACAAACACTCCTAGTACATCAGTAACAAAAGGTTAAAATCATTTGGCGAAGGTATGAGGTCGTGGAACTCTAGTTCTTCATAAAAATGTCTTAAAATTTCGCCCTACCCTGTGCCACTGAGCTGAAATTTGGTTATACAGCCCATATCTTACTTAATATACGGAAAACACTTTGAGGTCAATTTGCTTACCAGTACCTAATAGCCAAATTTAGCCCTTAATTCAATTAACGAAAGTTTATGTGGCCTTAATCACGCAAACCAGGTCACAGAAGATTTTTCCCTATCCTGGACAGACCAATTAAATTACGTAAAAAATATACACCCTGGATGTCTTTAAAGTTTCGATGATCATATTTCACTAAAATCGATATGCATCAGCCTATTTGATCTACTCTTTCAGGCGCCTGTACCTGTGATTAGCAGTGACATGTTTAATCTAACATACATGCATGCATGTAATCTCATTAGGTTCCAGACGTAATGGAAAACAAATCTTTCATTACGGAATTCCTTACATATCCCTAAGGCAATAAAATTACCATCCAGAGTGGAGGCCAAGATGTGGCTGGAATAATACTGTAAATGATATTCATTTAGCTCAACTAAATGTTAGCGATTGTGCAAACTTGTTTCAGCCTTATACCACAATTCATTTCCATTTCTACAGTCATAATGTACAAAATGTACTTTTCCCATACTATAGAACACCAGCGGTATCCATATATGTCTTGGCCAGGATAAATTTTAGCGATTCAAAGCAAAATTGCTGTATCAAATTGCTGATGTAAACAGATCATCTAGGCAATCCAGCAATCATAAGGGTATGTACAGGGCTGTCTTCAGCTTTAATTTTTTTCCATTCCACTCATTGTTTGGGAAGCCATGTTGTTAATGTTCGTTGTTGAATACGTCATCTTAAGCTTACGAAAATATATTTTCATTTTCAGCAATTTCATGCCATGACGTTCAGATTTACTTGGTATAGACTTGATTAAGTTTTTGTCAGTCGCAACAAGCAAATTTTCATCCTTTGATGGAGAGACGGGTCCTGGAGGCAGCCCTGAGTACATATGAAATCGAAGCTGATTGCTTGGAGATGCAGACTTTTTGTCCGTCCCAACAAGCATATTTCCATCCCGGGACAGAGGGACGGGTCCTGAAGACAGCCCTGAGTGCATACACGAAATCGAAGAATGATCGCTGGGAGATGCTGTAATTACACATGTTATCAGACATGTCCTCCAGACACACCCTTTAGCATGATTACAGGCTTTTCATATCGCTGATATCCATCATGTTTATTAGTCTCTCTCCATCTGGGCTCTAGCCAGCGGAATTTTGCTGCGTACGACTACATCATTTCAATAACATTTTGTCAACCATGACGGACAAAAATCGCTGGGTAAAGACATTTAGAAATACCCAAATTTTACATAAAACACAAGAGGCATTGTTTCATAGTAACTACTAGACTAAGTCATGAATGTGTACACAATGATGGAATAAAAGAAATCTTAAAAGTTTGTAATATTTTTTCATCAATGGGAATTGGGATGGCATCATGATCATTTCTTCCTTGCTTTAACTGTGATCTAAAAATCACCGCAAACACTCCATTTTCTCCCTACCACGAAATTAAATCCCTGCTAACATTTCCCCTTTTACAGTATATTCTATGGACATTTATTAGTCCATAAGCAGCCGTAGGGGTGTAATCTGTGAAGAATGTTCATGTCTAAAGGACTGGAGACGACTGATTCAGATCACGTTTCTGCTGCCTAAAAAGATGGCAGGAAGTCCGATCATATTTCTAGCTTTACAGAGACCCTTTTCAGGGCACCCTACATGAAAGGAAATAGATATTCACTGCAAATTTCAAAGGCAGATTATCACCAAATATTTCTGTAGTGTCAACTTCCTTCCTTTTGTGCTTTATCATATACAAGATTGTGCAATAACATTTGTTGACTTGAATGTACTACCGTATAATGAACGAACTTACAATCCAGTCCTTAGTCTTGGGAAGTTTGTTTTTGATAATCAATTCTTCAGAAGCCTAAAAACATGACACACCACAAGGGTTCACATTACCTTTCAAGTAATTCTCTGGATACAGAAGCCATGACATCACCACAAGTATCATATTGCAGACATATTTTTATGACTATAAACAAGAACCCATTTGTGTTGTGATATCATGCCAAACTGGATGAAATTTCTGATCCCATATTTGGTTGTTACCATATAACAATATTGATTAAACAATGGAGAGTTTACCCTGACTAATCCGGAGTATCTTGTTCAAAACATATCAGTTGCTCTCCATGTATAGGAATAAACTTACCCTTTGACCTGATGGTAAAGGGCAGATTAGAACTATTTCCTGTCCCTCCCTTAATTTGATTTTGCTCTGCACAACTTCAACACGCAGTAGTACGAGACACATAGTAGTCACACTCACAGGAATATCTACATTAAAAAACTAACTAGAGGGCACATAATCAAACTGTCCTTCTTTTTGCTGATACCTTCCCATAAATCTAATAATCATAAAGATCCCTCCACATGTTCTTGGGTTATAATATTCACAAACACACAATCATACATGTACAAACAAACAAACATACATACAAACAAACAGCCCCGAAAATATAACCATCTTGGCAGAGGTGACAAAAACTTATCTTTGATGATATATCACTGAAAACACATTTTGAAACTTTAAATGTTATAAATGGAATATGGCCCTTCTATTTTTTCTAAACACAGATTACTTACTGAAAATCATTATGGCAATGTTAACAGAATCTATAGAGTAATAGCTCGTGCATAAAGATGAACACTGTATATACTATTGCCTGGTTTTGACAGCTACATGTATGAACAGCATAGTTTCTTGTACCAGACCTTACCTTAGCCCCTGCCAGACAGACAGTTGAATATGTGCAGGCACTATTATTAGACCATGACACTGGAGAGGTTGAGGTTAAGTGAGGTCCGAAAGGTCAAATGAAAATGAAACTCATGCTGCACCAGTTAACCATCCCTGTTACATGTACTAAAAAGATTTCCAAGAACCAACCAACAAACTACATTGGTAAGGCCTATATAAGTAAGGGGAAAGGTCATCATGGTGTTTTTGCCCTTGAACTTCTGTGCCATGTCAGATGACACGGCAACTAGCTTCCCTTTTAAATGTCAAGTTCAGTTTATCTCTCCCCTGTGGCTTATCCAGCTGAGACTAATCTGAGAATGTGTAATAACAAGTCTGTCCCTATGAACTCATCTACCTTAAAACTGGACCCCAAGAGATATTCAGTACAGCTTTATTTCCCAGTAAGTGCAGGCTGGAATTGATGTTGTAAATTGTAAAACGTTCCCGGTATAGTTTTAAGTCGAGACCTCATCACACTGTGAATATACAAATGTATGCTCTGTCTTCCATTGGGTCACTACTAGTGTTCTAACTGTGAACTTAACATTTAGCACACTGAAGTACCCATTTTGCACCCCATTGTCTATTGGTTACAGAGTTCGGCAGCAGGGAGAAGGTTAAAACACTCCTCCTTTCCACTCCTTAACGAAATTAAGCCTTAATTTGAACTTAAAACGATTTGCAGTAGTTTACAGAAATTGTTGTTCGCCTGGCGCACCCCATCCCTGAGTTGAATTAGTTAAAGAGGCCAGACCTTGTGAACTCACCTACTTTAAATCTGGTACTCGAGACTTTTGGCTTTATGTTCCCCATTACCAGCAGACAAAGTTTGTTAAGTCTGATGTTTTTAGAAGTCTAGTTCTACTCTTTCTCCCCGAGGGCTTATTACAAAAATTACATACATTATACAATGCAGCCAGACCTTATGATACCAATTAGCACTAGACAGACAGAGAAATTGTAGGTATTGCTAGCCTGGCATAAAAAAAAGGTTACTTTTTCCCAATCTCAAAGTCAGTTGATAAGACTCTATGATATTGTGTTAAGAGACCAGACCTTGTGCACTTCACCTACCTTAGGTACCAAAGAAACTCCACTATTACTAGCAGTAGACAAAGAGTTAAACTTTGTAGATGCTTTGTTAGCCTGGCACATAGAAAAATTCACTCCTAAGTTGAACCAGTTGAATGAAACTTTAAGATTAAGTGTTGAGAGGCTAGACCTTGTGCACTTGACCTACCTTAAATCTTATACCCATGAAATCTTACTATTAGCAATACTTAGACAGAGTGTTTGTAGATACTTGCACAGCTAGATTGGCACATAAAAACGTTCCACCCCATCCCTAAGATGAGTCAGTTGATGAAACTTAAGATTAAGCCTTAAGAGGCTTGAAACGTCACTTTTATCAGCGGTACACAGAGTCCCTAGCTCAGGTGTGGAGTTGTGAGCTTGGCACCCAACTGTTGTGTTTTACTCAAGTGGACAAAGCCCGTTTAAATCTTTGTCAGCAAAGCCAAGCCAAGAGAGAGAATATCCCTTACCTTAAATCTGGTACACTGTTAGAAGAAATACAGGTCCCGATTAGCAGTTACAAGACAGACAGAGCCTGTAGGTGTGAAGTTGTGAGCGTGGCACCCAACTGCTCTCCTGTGTTTTACCCAGGTGTAGAGTATCACATCAGAACCACCCGCCTACCCCTGCCTAACCCAGCCCAGATGTAGGCACTGGTGTTTACTATACACATCTCTGCCAAGGATCACAGACGATTTAAAAACAGGCTTTTGTTTTGGCTTAACACATGCCGCAAGAGTCACATACATCACATCCGATAGTCGTAACATCATGAACCTGTGCCACATAATACTTTTCAAGCTGTGAGTTTGCCAAAGATCACTGAGCATGTAAAAACAGGGTCTTGTGTTTTTTGTTTAACACATACCACAGGAATAAAAGAGTTTGGGTTCAACCGTTTAAGTTTTGCTGAATGAGTAACAGAAATAGCCTCTCGTATTTAAGAGTCAAATGCATCAGGTCCTATAGTCATATCATCATGATCCTGTACTATACAATACTTTTCATGCTGTGAGTTTGCCAAGGATCATTGACAATGTAAAAACAGGGTCTTGTTTTTGTTTAACACATGCTGCAGGAATGATATTGTTTGGGTTTAACTTTCGCTGATGAACAAAAGAATTTGTCTCTTGCAGTGCTACCATCACATACTTGTGTGGCATTCGCCAAGGTTCAAGGGGAACCTACATATATACAAGTCCACTCATTCAAACAAACGTGCTTGAAAATGATGTATTTTTGAAACAGGTAAATTCTTAACATGGTGTAACACAGTTGAAGAATGTAGTGAGTCTTAATTTTGTTTTGGTTCTTTATTTGTATTGTGCCAATCTGTACATGAATACTTGCGCCTTGTCTTTCTTGTCTCACTTTTTGACTTGTAAAAATCATAGCCATCCTCCCCAATCCCCGTCCCATGATCCATGTCAGCCTATTTCTTCTTAGAACTGAATACCCTGGAGCACAGGTGGGAGTGTAGGTGATCCTATCTCACTCAAACATACTCAAGCACATTCATATGCGCATACTAATAAGATAAAGGCCTTCCAAGCATGTGCTGAATACATGCTGATCCTCCATGGTGTGATAAAAAATCTATCACACACCTGAAGACAGAAGGAAAATTGCACCTAATTTCTCCTGACTCAGCAAAATATTGATGTTTCCTACGACACACTAAGGTCTCACCTGAGAGATATTGGAAATCTTTAACATGATTATTGTTATAGACTGCGCACAGCAACCTGGCTAGCTCCTTTGGGTCCGATATACCTGGGTCTGCATGCCATTTTCCTAGAGTGAAATCGGCTATTCTAATTCTGCATAATTCGTAAGCAACTGCTTTGATTTAATGGAAAGTGTAATCAACAATTTTACACAATTTTGGATTTAGTGCAGAAGGTCCTCCCGAATTTACTGTAAAGCATACTTGGAACCCCCATGCAGACCCTCATCTAAACAGATGTGTAAATCCTCCTACACACTCCTTCCAAAATAGGACTGATATTTCCACACTCTGTCTGGGGTATGGCCAGACGTTCCCACAAGTGGGGTAGTCTCAGGAATCTTAGAAATGAACTTCTTATCGCTTGCCTGAGGGAGGTCGGAGAACAGGAGCCCAAAAACATCCACTATCGAACCGTGAACGTTCCTCGCCCTACGGTGGGCGGCCTCTAACCTCCCCGGCGCGATGGAGCCTCCCTAAGCTGTTTTCTGACGCTCTAAACCGATAATGTGTCCCTGCTGATGTGCTGAGGATGGCAAATCAATACGAGGGTTCAGAAAAACAGCACAGATCTCAGCACAATACTGTATGTCCCCATAGTCAATCTACATGTACGACTGTGTTCGTTGTGGTCTTTTCATTAGAGTGGGATTTCTCTCTGACAGTGCTTTATGTTTTTCAATTATAAAAAAAAAGTTTCAAGATGGAGAATTTCTTGCCTATTTTCAGATCATGAAGGGTGGGACGAAGGGGTTTAATTTCAAAATGTCAAAAATTTCAGTCCTTTTTTTAGTCCAATTTTTTTCTTCTGTTCTTCTGCTTTTTCTGTCAATGTTCTTGTAATCTTTCCTTGTTTGTGATAAAATCCTTTCTTTTTCATTTGATTCCATTTAGCCTTTGTATACTTTACAAAATTCTTCTTTAAGTACAGTTCAAGGTTTCCTTATTTTCAACTGTGTCTTTTCTTATGTGGCATCTACAGATGTGACTTTGACCAAGACTTGCGACAAGAATTCTTCTGAGCGGCTGTCAAGATTAGAATCTGCTGGCAACTTCTCCCCACTACTTATACAAATTATATGTCAGTTCCAATTTCCTGAAGGACAGTCAGTAATACCACTTCCGTTGGACCAATGAGGGATGTGTTTTCCTGGTACCATGTACTATTTTTCTCCAAACTCCGATATTACCGATTGCCAGAGTTAACATTTATTGCAATTTGATAAAAAATATTGCGTCAGGGATGATGATGAATTATTATTGCATAAAATTGCGGTGATGAATTTGATAAAAATTCAGGAGCCTGATGATGAGGAATTTGATAAAATTGCTTGCAACTCCAAAGATAACTGTAAATTTGGAAATTTTGCAGCGGTTTTATTTTGTAGTTCTTGCGGTAACCTCTCTGCTGCAAAGTCATGACACGCCAATACATTTCCTTTGTATGACTACTGTATTTCATAATTGTTAATTTAGAACACAGTGAAAACTGCACTTTCCCTCATACCATAAAGTAAATGACTTTACACAAAAGCAAATGACTTTACAGTATAGGTGGGGCCAAATTGTCTGTATGCGCCAAGCTCACATCAGCAATCTTTGGCACTAAATTACATTGCAACATTGTAATACCACATTCTGAAAATGGTCTCAACTGACAGTTCATACCATACCGTAACACCAATCCTTGGGGATTTTATTTTTTTTTGGCCTGCAAAATTACAACTCTTTAATTGTCCTAGATGTATTTTTCAGTTTATGCAGGAAATTACAAGATGCATGTAAATGAGTATTTTTACAAAATGTATGTTTCACTGAAGCATAGTCTTTCCATCCTGTCACTGGCTGTCGTCCTGGCTTACTTCCATCGAAAAGATCAATATGGATCCAGTCAGTTATGACTCATGCTCCTGAATAATTTACAAACCATTTCCCGGGTCCCCTGAGAGTTCACTGGCCTGGATTTCCTGAATTTTATAGTTTCACTACCCGCCTACTCAGAGCACTATCAGTTTCTATGGACATGTAGGCATAGTATCGTCACAGTACCAAAATTGCCCAAGGAAGAATATCATTAAAATCTATCATTTCCCAGAAGAGTATAATGTTAAGCAGTTACGAAAACTTTCAAATCATTCTATAATTCACTAATTGCACTCAGTAATGTTTTCTTCCCATCCATGTACACAATAACACTAATTCTTCTGAATAAATACAAATAACAAGATGAAAAGCTGCTGATAAGTTGCTACTAATTACGATGACCTTTTTTTTAGCGTGCTATCTTGCTTTGCAACACTATAATCTTTGCGCCATCTATTCATTACCATAATTAATGCAATTTATTTGCTTGAAGGATATAATTCTGTTTGGGGACTCTAAATGTCCTTGAAGCATTAAATGCAGAGGTGAGTGTGTACCTTATAACAACAGCTGACTTTGACAATGATGCATCTTCAAACATATGTGATAATTAACAATGACCACAGAAACCATTGTGCTTCTCAAGCCCCTAGTGCTCAAGTGTCCTATAATTGGTACAGAATCCTGGACAATTAGCAACTCGTTGTCAGATTTTGCTGATTGACTGCAAACAAATGATAGAGGAGTTGATAACAGGGTGTTATCAACACGTCGTTAAGTGATTATCATGATAATGATATCACTGTTTGATCAACAAGTAATGATACAGTCCAAGAAAGAAATGGTACAACTGCTGTCTCAGAGACTGAAAATAAAATAACTTTACAAATAATCTATCAAGGCAACCTTCAATAGGCAATGAATTTAACTGGAAAATCAGAGGCATTTCATCAACAGTCAAAACTGCCCAAGAAGTCCACACAGGGGACCAATCAAATTTGGTCTATGTGGACAGGTGGTCACTGTACTCTGTAGACAGGATTCTTGATGTTTGTGTTAATGGGAAGACTTATCTAAGGGACCACCAAAAAGTGGTCACATTGGCCAGGTGGTCCTTATGTAGAGGAAGGGGGTCACTTGTACAGGTTTATTTACACAACAAAAGTTTTTTGTAAGGTCTCCTACAACTTTCCATACAAACAAACAAGTGGATACAAATGAATTCACTTAGTAAGTATATGGACAAATCAACATGTTGAGTTTAATGTTTCATTCACACTGCTGGTGTATCTACACAGTAACTGAGTATTAAAGGGTTATCTCCTTCTAGAATGTTTGTATTTCATTACCAGTTACAGTACTGATTCCAAGCACATAGCCAGACAGATACTACCAACAGAAGTGTAATCTGAGAAAGATACCGGCCAGATGCTGCTGTGAGATATGAAGAAGCCATTAGGACATGGGTTATCACTTCTATCCCATCATAACCAGGACATGGGGTCAAAGCTGGGTCACTTCTGGGCAACCAACCATGTGTGTCCTGCCAGGTGAAATTGTACAACACATAAAGTAGGAGTGAAAAAAAATACTTTCAACTCTGGGGGGGAAAACATAGATCATTTTTATTTTTGAAAGCCATTTTCAATGAAGGGTCAATTTTTGGTCACTCAACCATATGAGTGATGCTGAAGAAGAGTGATGGATGCCAATCAAATGTCCAGAAGAAATCTTATACAGTTGTTGGGATTACATCATCTTTACAAGAAGAAGAAGAACTTTATTGCACGACAATTGTAACTGGTACAACAATGTATGGCATTACGCACATGAGAGTTGAACTATTGCTAATGACTATGTTTACCTGGATGTCTAACCATCATCGAAGAAGTAAAGAAATTGATATCTGACTCTAGGGAAAAGCACTGGTCAATTGAAATTTAGAAAGTCATTTCCCAAGTTTCAACCACACAGTGTTGGATGTGTGGCATTACAACTAAATGAACAACAGTTGATTTTGAAATGCCATTTAAAAGAGCGTGCTTCTCCTGGCATTATGGTAACTTAATTTCTGTCATAGAGTTGTGGAGATATTTGTCTTCAGTAATTTGTCAGAGATTAAGGTTTCTAGGATCTTACCAAATCTGAGGTGAACAGTATTATGATTACGAATGCGAAACTAACTTCAATCTTACCATAACAGAATGCTGATTCATGATCATGACAGTTTGTCTTACTACATGGTTTCTGTTTCAGGTCTTTTGAAACCACAGAGGACATCCAACCAAATGAAATATACAATTTCATGTACATAAAGTATAAACCTACAAAAGATGCACACCTCCCTTTACATGTAGTCTTCACCTTTTGATCAGAGATCAAAGCATTTCAGCTGAATTAACAATATTCATAGCCCCTATAAGAGCCCCAGTAGAAAAATCAAATGCAAACTGCCATCCTGTTCAGTCAGATCTTTTCCCATGAAATTTTCTTTTGCAAACTTGCCATAATGAAATGACTAAGGGACAGACAAGAAAGAAAGACAAACAGATCAAGTGAGGAAAGGTAACTTTTTCTGACTTCTCCATTTTCCTGCGGTTAGTCCAAATACTGTGCATGACAATCTACCCTCCCAACATCTGCTTGGAGATTACAGGAAGAATGAAGGATGACAAGCTAGTAAAATTTTCCTCCTCCTTTCACTCCCTCTCTTTCTCTCCCTTCCTCTCCTCTCTCTTCCCCCTACTCTTTCTCCCTCCTCCTCTCCTCTTCCTCTCTCCCTCCACTCTTTTTCCCTCTCTCTCTCTCTCTCCCTCCCTCTCTCTCCCTTCTTCTCTCTATCTACAGTATCCCTTTCTCCCCCATTTTAACACAGCCTTGCCAGGCCCATGATCTTCCAGACCTGGCCCTGAGAAAAGCAGTAGACGGCCATACATCACGTAATAAACCTACAAGATACCATCACTCTCCACCCACCACCACACCTCACAAGCAGGAAATCTAAATTATTCAACGAGGTTCAACAATGCAGTGTTTCCCATCGCCGACATAATATCAAATCATCTCATTTTAACCGTATGAAAAGCTTCAGAAATGAGTCAGAAGACCTCAACCCCAGCTGACTCCAGAAAGTTATCATATCTTTTCGAGCGTGCCTTGATGGAATGTCTAATTTCGAAGGGATCATCTTTTTTTATCACCTAATCTCCGTCCTACTTGTTGGAGGCCTTCGGCCCTCCCCACAGCTAAATTATTCATGTTTTATTGAGTGAGGAAAAGACAGAGACACTGCCCATCGCAAAGCACACACACTCGCTGCAAATTAGATGGGGGAAAACGGTAATAAACAACTGGCCTGATTTCTCCTGATTGGTCCGCACACTGGCGTACGAATTTCCCCAACAGCTACCCTGTGCTGCCATGAGAAACATGAGGCCTAAATCCTCTTTTTATTGATTCTACATGTAATAAAATCAATATCTAATATATTCTCATCAGGGTTCCGAGGTATGCAGGAACCAATTGGTGCTATTTTGCATAAGAAATATTGTGATGTATTTCCACCGAATGCAGAAATATTACTGAAATTGGGTCAGGGGACCGAAATTGGCTGATTTTGTAGCAGATCCCTGCACAGGCCCCACATATTCTACTGCCTTCCCGATCTGCCCCAGGGATAGATCTCCATTACACCGCATGCATAAAACATCAGATATCTATCCCTGCACACCCTATAACACTTCCATATCCAATATAAAGGACTGTAAGCAATATTTGATTTTACCAATATCAGTACGCATGAATAAGAATTGTGTTTTCTGTTCTGTAGTAATACGTGCAGGAGTGAATAATGTTAGATGCATAATTTTGATACAAGAATTGCGAACACAAGTGCAGTGGTACGGGGTATTTAACATTCTTGTTGTGTTTGCATGTTTATTACTTGGCCCATATTGGGAAAGACACACACACATGTACACTCCAGCTGAGATATACATACAAAGGCACTCCTGTTCAGTATAATTATAGATGTAATTCGGCTTGGGACCCTCCCTCCCCATCACTCAAGCCAGGCGGCTCAGAAACAGGTGCACCAGCAAAATTGGGCATAATCACAAATGGCCCCCCCAGACTACTGAAAGTGCACGGTCAAATGTAGTGTGTGCAATGCCAACGACCCGACAGAGATACAGTATGTAAATTTTACAGTTATAGAATTTCTGGCTTTGCTCTAGACAACTTTGGTACATATAATGATAATATATATCATATTTTTTTCGTCTCCTAAAACTTGCAACGCAAATGCCACCTTGACCCACCACAGATTTTACAGTTATACAATTTTTCTGGCTTTGCCATGAACAACTTTAGTGTTGCTTTCTTATGCATCGTGTATCATATCATCATTATACATGTAGGACACAAAGGTTGATTTTTTTCCTCCCAACACTTACAACAGAAATCAATGCCACCATTTGGGCCATATAATAAATACAACAGCACGAATTATGGCGTGATTTCTTCGGATCAATACGGGATTACAAGCTCAGCCAATGGTGACACAGTTCGAAGCAGCGATAACAGGCCGAGATTCCATGCTTTAATTACGTCGGAACAGTCCAAGAAGATGGGAGTAAAACAAATCAAGGTACTGTGACAAGCCTGATGGGTTCAGTTTGATAGCCAATAAACTGTCCATACGTCAAACCCTCACCAACATAAATTCTTCAATTAGAAACGGTGCCGTAACGGCTACCTCACACAATGAGTCAATGCTCCAGGTGAATAAGCATGTTTTCTTGCTTAAAATCTAGCCCTTTTTAAACAGATTAATTCGCACTAAACCGTCATCATAGGACAGTGAAGCCATAAAGATTGCTTCCGCTTCTAATGACCGGTTTGACCCCTCTATCCCCAAATGTCACCGTGTCAAGTGAGTGTGAAAAATATCACGATATCATACATGATGTAACGACTAGGACATACATACAGACGAGGAGAAATATATCCCAGAGATGGGATTACAACAAACCAGAATCTCTTTCCTTACCTTCTATTCCAATAAACCTTGCTTGCATAAATGCCGGGAAAACAGACGACTATATCCTTATATCCACCGCAGCGGAACAGTCACTATTTCCAAGAATAATCAGATGAGAATATGAAGAGAGCGCAGGCTAGGGAGACATGAGTCACCTCATCGCAGAATAACTGACAGATCGGCCCTCCTCCATGCACCCATCATCGGCTATGCGGTAGTGAGGTCACTGCATCTATAATGAGTCTGACGCATAATGGCAACTCCTTTTAGGGCCTCTCCTGGCTGGACCAATGAGAGAGGAGGAGACATAGGAGCACGGCGGACCCGCATTCTCTGTATACCAGTTGGATTAACTGTATGAAATATTAAGCCATGGCGAGCGCTACGATTAAATCTATGATTTGGGACATAATATGCATCATTATAATTGGATGCGTGTACAGTATCAATTTTTATATATGGTAAATACAATTACATAATATTAATTTTCATAATCAAAATTAATGTAGATATAATATCAATCTTTGTACAATTACAATCTAACGTATAGAATATCATTTGTACTTTTGTCCACATTGAACTTTTGTTCACATTTCAACTTCACTGCTTGTTTGTATTTTCTTCTTGACTTCAATAGCTAGACCCTTATAAGCTTAAATAATGCACAATGTTACAGGATGTCAATAAGGCCAAGTCTTTTCATTTGTATCTGTTTGTTCATTTACTTATTTTTCAGTCTAGGATACACAATGTCATGCATGGGTAGTCCCTTCAGCAATATAGGGATGATTTCCAAGGGAGCCCTTAGCATGTTATGCTAAGCTGTGGAATACTGGTTAAATTTATATTCCTCAGCAGAGAAAATAAGAAACATTTCTTCTGTGAAGCCCAAGTGTATGTGGTCAAAAGGATGAGGTTTGTGGGTAAATGTTCTGTTTAATGTCCCTTGTCCTGTAGGGCCATGCCATCTTCATTCATCATCCTGGCATCTTATGTTAAGGTTCAGCAATCCCAGATTAGATTGTCAGCATCAGTTTGAAGAATTGGGTATCACATAACACAATGTCCCTGCACTGGTGGTTTATTTCTCCAAGCAGATGCGTGGTCACCAGAAACCGAGTGCAAAAAAACTGATGATCATCATATCGGGCGGCTTGCCCGGACTAATACTGATATGCCAACAGAAAAAAACATATTTGGAGCACACACAAAAAATCAGACTTCCTGAGGCTGCTAAAGAATTGGGTACCACAATGTTCATTCAATGGAAATTCAGCAATTTCCAAGCAGATGTAAAGATGCAGCTCGTTTTCAGTATTTTACGCCTTTTTCTTGCAACATCTAGCATTCTTTTCTAGTACATCAAGTATTGCACTTTCTTATCGGCTTACCTCCTCCTACATCTGCCGACAAATGCTTTGGCAAACTGTTGAAAAATGCAATACATCATGTACTAGAAAAGAGTACAAAATTTGTCAAAAAAAGGCATCAAACACTGAGAATTAGCCTGAATTCAATCAAGCCTCCTGTGACCGCTCGCCGCCCTGTAACCGCCTCACAGGAGGGGAGAGAAACCCCCGGACAGCTGGAGTTTGCGTTATACAGACTAACTGAGAATGAGCCGAACCAGCTTGGAGATTACCATTAACAGTGCACCTTTAATTTGTGAGATTAACCAGTATAATTGTTACTAGAGAGCTTGGTTTCCATACTTAATTGGAGCAACAATGAGGATAATTGGCTAATATCATATAGGCTATAGTATTTCCTGTATAAACTCTCCACTTCCTTAGCGTCCCTATCGGCCCACTTCCTCAGAAAGTATCAGTATCCCTTATCTTGCAGTTATTCCAGTCTGATACCCAGCAGGATGGAAAGATAACCATCTGAGGATGTGCTTGGTGTACTGATATCTCAAGAAGGAATCATGAGTGCGGAGATCTCAAAACATCACAAACCAGGACTGTCTCCAGGACCCGTCCCTCCGTCCTGGGATGGAAACTTACTTGTTCTGATGGAAAATAATTTCTTGGCCAAAAGGATGTGCTTGGTGTACTGATATCTCCTAAAGATCTAAAAAAAAAACATAAAAGGTGCAACCAAACTTCTTGAAGGAAGGTAGAGTGATTTACCAACTTCTGCTTTATTTTCTTGGCCCAAAGGATACTGTAAATGCATTTAAGTTCACATGGTTTTTATTTTGCGAAAATGGAGTGTTTGGAGTGGTTTTAAGTTAGCAGCAGTGCTGTAGTCACATACTGCTACAGCATTGACAAATATATTCGCGGTGCTTTTAAGTTTGTGGTGAATTGGTCGCCGTGAAAACCGTGTTTCTGCATTTACAGTAATCCTAATGATTGTGAACCTACAGGTTAGGTGTTCAGATACATGTAGCTGTTGGTTACTGATAAGACAATCAGTCCCTAGCCCTCCACCCTGGTGGTAAGGTCAGGGAAAAGTGCCAAGGAAGCTCTCTTGGGAAGGAAACTGCAACCTCATGGGATCACAGGGGGTTTTGCTGTCTTAGAATAAATCTTAGAAAATAGCCTTTCCTATTCACAAAGGTCAAGGATGTTTGGTGAGATGTAGACCCTACAAGATGAAATTTTTGACGGCACCTCCTTAAAAACATCAGAGAAGAAGAGAAGATAACTACACAAAGTTGAGGAGTAATTTCCAGTGAAAGTAACAGAAAATACCTTAAGTTGACAATCTTCTGGAAAACTTAAAAGTACCTGTGATCATGGTAACGATAGCTTTTGGGGATCACTTCAGATCAAGACAGCCTCAGACTAGGATGAACCAAACGAGATACGGTTTTCTTAATCTAATCTCTGAGTAGACATGTGGTCTTTAATAGCCTCAGTGAGGTTACCACTACCAGTACAAAAAGTACTACTGAGCCAACATTTAAACCTGAGTCAGCAAAACCTGTCCAAGTCCCATCTCTCCTAAATTAACTACATTTGTGTAACTTTCTTGTCCAAACAACACAATTAGTCTGATCCTGGTTGATGCTTACCTTGGCTCTTCTGATCTGGGTCAGTCAGTAGGGGCTCTCTCCTGGGCTGGCAACCTGCAGGGAAGGCAGGGTTTCACATTAAACAAACAGAACATAAATCTCAAGGAGGACTGCAACCCCTTCTCATATAAATCATGAATCTAACGCCTTGTCGCCTGGAAGCGGTCTCGAGCTCTTCTTGTGGCCTGGAAGCGGTCGGGGGATCGTCTCGTCCGAGCCCTCGCGAGAGTGACGTCCGACTGACGTCGTCGTAGCGTGGCCCTGTTGGAAGCAGAGGGGGGCTAGACTTTGGGCTTGTGCTCACGCGGCGGTCGGCGACCCGGGCTTCGGTCAGCTGAAGCCTCTCGATGGTTCTCGAGACTTCAGCTAACTGCTGGTCGATTTCCTCCTCCAGCCTTTCCGAGGGCGCCTGGCTGAACCCGGTAGGGGACCGAGAGCGGTCGCCGGCGTGCTCCGACCAGTTGTCATCCTCGAATCTGTAGTCTGCGAAACGCGTCGGCCGTCTGGTTTTCCGTTTTCCTGCCCCGAACATGTTTAAGGTGATCTCAGATACGGAGAGGAGTTGTCCACCCTGCAAGTCGACGTATAAGACCGGGATGATGGTACAAACCGAGGAGGTCGCCCAAGAAGTATGTCCGTCTTCTTCGAGATCGCGCAAGACTCTGTCTGAGGTTATTGGTCGGGTCGAGTCACGTGTCCGTGCAATTCCCTGCTACCCCGCCTGGTGGCGTGGTACCAACATGAACAGCAGTTTTAAGGGATGATAAGAGTAATTCATGAAACAATACCATGTACAGATCGCAAACATTGACCGCACACCTTAACTCACTGGTGACAAGGTTTCACATTAAACAAACAGAACATAACTCTGAAGGAGGACTGCCGCAACCCTTCATAGAAACCATGAACAGAAGATCTATATAGCATAATTCAGGAAACAATACCATGTTCAGATCGCCAACATTCAAGCACACACTTTGACTCACTCTAAGAAACTGAACATAAATCTAAAGTATGACCGCAACAATCATGAACAGAAGAAAGATTAATGTACAGATTGCAAACATTCAACCACACACGTTGACTCACTTTCTCACACACGTTGATGACAGAAACAATGTTTAAATTTGATTGAAGTTGAATGCTGGGGCAACCTTACATTTGCAAACATGAAACAGGCCTGGCTTGTCAATTGGGAACTTACAATACAGTTAGAAACATTTCAAATCTAAAGTCACAGTTGCTCCATCTGGCTCCCAACAACTGGAGTCTACCAACATTCAGGGAATACACCGAACCATATAAGGATCACACATGTTCAACAACACACAATGAAGACTACGGTAACGCTACACTTACGATGAAAAAGCGGAGGTAAGGTCTAAAGTCAGCGTTGTCCTGGTACTCTCTTAGGCGCACTTTAGACCTACAATGTTATAAGGTCGTACGATCATCGTCGTAGGCGACGGTTTTCTTTAGACACACGGTCAGGAAATATCATGGGACCCCCGCGGCGCAGAATTCCATTGATGTGCGCGTGTGACTCAAAGTGAACTCTTGCGCTCAAATTCAAAATGGCGGGGGAACCGCTTGTTTTCGTCAAAAGATGAAGCTTTTACTGACTTTGCAACAACTGTTGCCCTGCAGATGAGACGTTGAGAACGGTGCTCAACAAAGAAAGAGATTGAGGCTGGTACAGAGACGGACGGGATTTAACCCGAGTTCGTGGCCGCCGCCGGGGATGTCCCGGGGATCGAGGAATAGGGGCATACTAGAGAAGTAGCCACTGGTAGCAGGGCGTCGCGCCGGAATACTAGTAACCGGTTTCGGACGAGAAAAATATGTTTCCATTGCTAACTGCATGCATATTTACAAAGAAAACGATAGAAACTTTCCTTCCCGGACAGGAAACAGCACGCTGTAGGCTTATTAGCATATCACCCACTTCCGTCGCCGGCGACGATTCTTCTTTAGACGAGAAAAACACAGCCACAGGCCCCCCCGCTGAACGTCGTGCGACTGGGTCCGAGGTGGTCGCACGACATTTCGAGGATTTCCCGTTTATTGCCGTCGTACGATTGTTTTGATCGTCTTTAGACGGCCAAAAAATACCGTCGCCGGCGACGTCGCCCACGACGATGATCGCACGACTCTAAAATGTCGTAGGTGTAAAGAGGCCCTAACTGTCTACTTTGTCCAGCAGTATGTTAGGAACACTGCCAGACTAAACACCACCAAGTCCCTGGTGTGATTCAAGCTGGCAGGACAACAAGGGAAGGGCTTGTGCGTGGGACATCTTACAATGTTAGAACCCGACCGTCTTCCCTCAGCCAATCAGGAGCAGGGATTTCTTGTGACTAAATCCACATAGTAGGGTCCCCCAAGTGCCAGGGGTGTACTAACTAACCTGTCAATCAGACTATCAAGGAGACGCCCATGCACTAACCAACCTGTCAATCAGACTAACACAGAGACACCACCTTTCAGAAGGAAACCAAAGGGATTACAAGACAGCCTTGTCCATATACCAGTTTATTCAACTTCAAACAACAACAATTTCCGAAACACCGTGAGTCGTGACTACTTGAAAGAAGGGAAAAACAAGGAATTTCTCATACTTATTGATCATTTCCAGTTCTAAAGCAGTCTACAACATCTAAACTTTCGACAAAGTCATTGCAAATAAACTGAAGGAAAATGGCAGTCATTTTCAAAAACAGTCTACAAATTACAATCTGAAGTTTCAACAAACTCATGGCAAATATAGTGAAAGAATCTGGGGGTTAACAAAATCAGTTTGATCTTGACATCTGCACAATGGACAACAGAATCAAACTTACGGTTTAGATCAAGACGGGTTGAACTCACTTGAAGCTGGATTTTACAGTCTGGCACTCTTATGCTACAACTTAGTACAAGGAAATTGTCACAAAGAGATGATACAGCCACAGGTCTAGGATGATTTTCAGTCAATACGCATGATTTATCTAGTCGCCGGGGTTGCCAACTTTAGTCCCGGACTTGACTGCTGTGATGGTAGGTGACGGGACTGTCGTGATGATCGGGGGCCGGAAAGAACTGTAAGAACTGACTCCCAAACATGTTGAAACTGAAAGAGGCCATCTCGGCTTTAGGCGCCTGCCAAGTGAAACTGAAATCCTGACTGAGGGAGCACAAAACACACACTGAAAGAGCCAGAGGTAAAATTCTAGCAACCAGATTGGATAAAAGCATCACATGATACTTCTCCACCAGGGCCTGACCCAGACAACCTGCCCTAGAAGCTGTCAGTTTTTCTTATTCAATTTTGGCGCCAGCAATTTGAATGACAGAAACAGGCTGGATTGTTTTCTTTTAATTATGCAGCAACACTTACATTGGTCCCACTAACTGACTAAGGTCAGAGGTGCTAGAAGATTCGTCATGGTCTGGCCATGGAAGCTTCTACTTTTTAACTTCCTTCCTTTGGCTTTTTGCTACAAGCACCTTCACATCAACAAAAACGTTTGATATATATATTTGTATTATATACTTCGGAAAGACAGTCGGGTTCTAAAATAGATAGGACCCGGGAACTGTAAGACTATGTGGTTTTAGCACTGCTCCGCCCACCCTCGAGAGTTTGTTGGCATCCCTCGGGCTTCGCCCTCGGGAGCCAACAAACTCCTCGGGTGGGCGGAGCAGTGCTAAAACCACATAGTCTTACAGTTCCCGGGTCCTATCTATTACATGGATGCGTCATGGGGGGCGGACACTGTACAGTCCAGAGGGACACTGCTTCCTGTTGCAGAAAACCTCTTTACCCTTTCTTGAAGTTCTAATGGTAAATATGACATCTTAGGAGATTTCTTGGTAGAATAATCTACCAGAGGAAGCGGTAGCACTACCAAATGTGGATATCTTTGACTAAAGTAAGACTAGACAAATATGTGGATTGGAAAACAACCCAGTGATGTACAACTACAGAGCAGTAGATGACCCACAGACATGTCCATCAAATGAAGAGTGGCCTAAATTTGAATTCCACTATTCCTACCTGACCATTAATATTCTTCTCTACTCTTAATGCTAAATCTGATGGCAGTGTTTTAAAGACATCTTTTGTGAGATTTAAATCTACACGTATGTTGACAGCCTTTTCCTCACATGTACTTGTAGAAAAAATAATGATGTTGGTCCACTGGGATCTCTCTTCCTGTCTAAAAGTAAAATCCTTTCCAGATTCTGAAGTAGAGTTTCCTTCAAGTTATATAGGCTGGTTTATTTGGAGTGTAAACTTTTCATAGAGAATTGAGAGTCTGACACATTTCAATTCCTACCCTTAATTGCTATAAAGATGGATAGCATTTCAGTCATTAGACTTAATCGTCATAAAAATTACTGACATTTATCATTTACATTATTGACCTCAATTATTCATATAAACATTCTGATGTATTCAAATTCAATCTAATCACTAATCTGATGAAAAACTTAAACAAAAGAGAACCTTTCGTTCATATCCATCAAATACTTTACAGAAAATAATTAGCAAAAGTTTCCAGTAAGTATATGTAAACAGGATACTAACAGGATTGATCACAGAGAACAGATTTAACCATCTTAACGCCAAGGAAGCCATTTTGCACCAAGTGTTTAATTTATGGTGCAAGGCAGCATGGAGAGGGTTAACCCTGATATGAAGTCATCCAACCACGATTGGCGAAACACAAACAAACAGGGCCTACTGCGGCATGAAATATCCCTCTGCCAAGTTTGGCTGCTCCCGTAATTGTCAAACCATCACTACTACCAGCTGCGACGGGTTATACATCACCGTCCGCCAGGGTGCCATGTTTGGACCTCTGACAACCAAACAATGGGGCCTCAGCTGTCATCGGAGTTCAAGTTCATTACTTATCGTAATGGGTGATCAGGAGATCCATGCATATTTCGGGGGACATCAGCCTGACAGAGTCGTCCTATTGAGAACTGCACGGTAGCCTGAACAGTGGTTGGAGATATGCAGGGGTCCCCGAAGGTCAGGGTGCTGGGAGGTGCAAGTCAAGTACAGGGAGACAAGACTAAACAAATATGTGGCAGCTACAGACAGTAGATAGAGTCTGACGAGAATGTTGGTCTCTGTACTATACTACAGAGGTTTGTTATAAGTTATAACAATTCCTAAGGCTATACCAATTTAAATTTTTGCTTCTCAGATAATAAAAAAGCATGCTTGACTGGAAACAAAAGCATGAGGCCCAGGTCTACGCCAATCTCAGTCTTATGGAGTGAATATAACTTCATGGTTAAGTTTTGCTCACTGCCCTGTACTTTTATGATGTCTGCTTACTACATGTATATTTTCATCTTAAAATGTAAATTCAAACAACCAAGGAAATGAATTGGTATGGCCTAAACGTGAAGGCAAGAATGCAATGTTTTCTTTTCTTTCAGAAATCATATTGTTTACTGCAAATTCCTACAGATCTATCCTACTTTCCTGGGTTGGTGACATGGAAAGTTACAGTTGCAGCTGTTCCCACGCTGTTTTTTCAGCTCTGTACCAGAAATCTTGTTTGACAGCCATTTCCTTGGCTAAATCCCTCACATCCACATCCTTTACTGCAATGACAAGAAGATTGTGAGCAATCAGGCAAAACTTTTACCTCCAAGACATATTCCTGGTGCATTTCCTGGTTTAAGAGGATGACACCCAGACATGAAATTTATCATAAAATGGGCTGGCCTCTTTTTTCCCAGAATAGTAAATTTTCCCCACCTCAACTCTGGAGCTGACTCAAGGATGTTACAAATATCTGGCCATAGTATAGTAAACTCATACCAACATACATTGTAGGATACAGAATTTTTGAAAATTGAAAAGGGAGCCTGATCCTTACACATATATGGCTCCAACATATTCAATAATTATTGACTATCATGTATTGTAGGTGAAAATCCTTGCAAAAGCCTTCTTTTGGGTTGAGAAAAAAATCTACTAGCAGGACTGTAATCATCCCCCTCCCCTAAAGCTACTCATGAAGCTACACATGTAAAAGTTAACATAAATGTACATGTAAATGCTTGATGAATTGACCACAAGGGATCACCAACAGGGGGTCAATCATTATTTTCCTGCTCACTGAGCTGTGCAGAAGAGTATTTTTCTCTATCAGGATCCAATCTAAAGAGGAAATCCCTTTACTCCCTTTTGTCATCTTCAAATCATAAATCTTTGGACTGAGAGAAAGTTTGGAAATAAAGTACTGTAAATGCAGAAATGTTCGCGGTTGTTTTATGTTCACGGTTTTAGCGGCGACCGTTTCACCGCGAACTGAAAACCACTGCGAATATTTTTGTCCAATACTGTAGCAGTATGTTACTACAGCGCTGCAGCGAACTAAAACTACCGCAAACACTCCATTTTCCCCTTAGCGCGAAATAAAAACCATGCGAACTTAAGTGCATTTACAGTACATTAATTCTCTTTGTAATGACTATTGTTAGAAAGTGGTTGACAAATGAAAATTGACATTCAACAAACTGTAACAAATTTACAAAAGTGCTTACAAACTGCATCTGAAGGAAGAAGAAGAAGACAGCAATGTTATGTATTCATGTTATATGTAATGTCTGTAATGTGGCGCGGTTGTTATGGCTCCCACCGTTGAGTCATACCGCGCCAGGCTGGAGGCCTCCCGGCCTTAGCCTGGGACCTCCTCCCCCCCTACTTTGCCCCTCACGGGGTTATCTGGGGGCAACAAATATGATGATGATGATGATTTTCCAGGGCACCACTGAAAAGCCACTGATGGGCCACCATGGCTAAATAAAACAGAAATAGATCAATAGACATATAATTGAGCAATGATTGCATCAGATCTCAAGTATGGTAAAATTCTTTCGCTGTAATAGTTAACGATTCTAAAAGCTAATTGATCCAATGCTGTTAAACAATAGAGAGGTTATGTCCATGTACTTGTATGCTACAGCAGTTGTTATCATTCCCATGATCCCCCATGGCTATGATTGACAGCAGCGAACATGTAGGTGAGAGTTACGCCACCACTTTACAGAGCCCCGCCCCTCACAGTGGGAACCAGCTGGTACAAGCTGTAACTATCAAGATGCCTATATGGCTCACCATACATCTGCTTGGAGTTGGAGACAATTGATAGACAGCACAAATCATGTAGGTGAGAGTTTTACCACCACATTACAGAGCCCCGCCCCTCACAGTGGGAACCAGCTGGTACAAGCTGTAACTATCAAAGATGCCTATATGGCTCATCATACATCTACTTGGAGATTAATGATAGACAGCACCAATCATAAAGAACTTTGAAGAACTTAATTACAATGTAGTGCAGTTACAACACCACATTACAGACACCCACCCTTCCTCACAGTAGGTCCCAACTGGTGCAAACATAACTATCTCTTACATCAAAGATCAAGGCCCATCTTTTTTGCGCTGGATATCTCACCATACATCTGCTTGGAGACAAATGATTGACAGCACCAAACATATAAGTGAGAGTTACACGACCACATTACAGACCCCCCCCTCACAGTGGGAACGAGCTGGTACAAGGTGTAACAATCTCTGACTTATATCAAAGATTTACAAAATGTGTGTCCATCTTTTTTTTGCTCTGGACGCCTCACCATACATCTGCTTCAAGATAATTGATTGACAGCACCAAACATGTAAGTGAGAGTGACACCAACACATTACAGAGCCCGCCCCTCCCAGTGGGAACCAGCTGGTACCAGCCCCCCCTCCCAGTCTGACTTCACCTGTCCTGGCCTCAGGAGGGGGGCACACCTGTGCTTGTGTGTGTGTGTGTGTGGTCAGTGGAACAAGCACACCAGAAAATTTGATGCACACTGTATCTCAATATGCTTATCCAGTATGGAAAAAAGTTAAACTATTTAATATTAAGTATTTTCCAACAAAAAGGGAACAAATCTTCTAGCAATCTGGTGTAAAACTCGGAAAGCCATAAAATGTATGTTGGTGAACAGTTGATTTTTTTCCATAATGATGTTGTATACCGACACAGATGAACTTTCAGTAAGTGCCACCTATGAACAATCCAGTTTAGCTTACTACAAAGCTAATATTCCATTGGTCTTATTAAGAAGACAGAATGATACTATGCACAGTATAACTCAGGTATACATTGGAATGGCCCACTAGAAATAATATATACAACTCATTTACAACCCAGACAATGCCTGTTTATCATACAAATAGGCTTTTGAACTATCGGCCCTCATGGCAGACACACAATTTACAAATGCCATATCCAACATGACTTATTACCACTTCTTAATACTTCCTGTTTCACAACAATACAAGCAATCAACTTACGGAAACTTCTTCCAAGTAATCATAATCATTTTGAGAGCAAAACAGGATAATCCATGGTAATAAATGGTCCAATCTCAAAAAGGAAAAACCAATCCTTTTCCCCTGAGCAAGTGCAGCAAAGGTCAAATCCAACTTTAGAAATCTGCCCAATTCTACATACATTCCTTCCTCGGGACTCTATCTTGAATTTTTTCCATCATCCCAATTCCCATTGATAGCAAGATCATACAAAGACTAATTTTTGTATAATGTATAAATTCCTGTCATTGTATTCAAATTTCAACATTTCAGTATCTTTCCTCACCGTTTATTGTCTGTCAAAGTTGACGGAATGGTCATGAAATGTTATCGTCATACACAAGGCTGACTAGGAGACCTGCATACATGGACCTTACAGACATTGTATTGGTTCCACATGAGCCTCCAAAGGGATAGATGACCAGAGAGAAAAGAATGTTTTTTGTCCCTTTAGCACAATCTATCTGGTCACAGATTCAGTATGCAAAATCAGTCCAATTCTACAGTGCAGACATACCTTACAGCTATTGTATTGGTCCCACATGAGCCTCCAAAGGGACAGATGACCAACCAGAAAAGAATGTTATTTTTCCCTTCAGTACAATCTATCTAGTCACACATTCAGTATGCGAAATCAGTCCAATTCTACTGTACAGAGTCTGACATACCTTACAGCTATTGTATAGGTCCCAATTGAGCCTTGACAGCTACTTCCAAAGGGACTTGTCACTGGACTGAGAAAAATATAATTTTTCCCCTTAGCACAATCTATCTGGTCACAGAGTCAGTAACCAGTATGTGCAATCAGTCCAATTCTACATACCATACATTAGAGCTATTGTATTGGTCCCACTTGAGCCTTGACAGCTACTTCCAAAGGGACTGGTTAGACAGACAAGAATGTTATTTTTCCCTCAAGCGCAATCACAGATTCATGCATGATGAAGGCTGGCAGCTTCCTAAAGCCTGATTAGCCTCACCAGATGTGAGCAGCCTTTGGGGAGTCTGAGGGGAGGCTAATTCTGTGCCATCTGCCCTCTCCAGTAGCAAATATCTCTTGGACAGATAATGTTTGGGGAGGACACACAATGATGTAACTCAGATTCCAGCTGCTGCCTTTTGGATGGGGACTGATTGTTATCTATACAAAAACTGTTTGAAGTTGGCAACTTTAACTTTCTCCCCACTGCATTACCCCATAACCAATACAACTTTGGTGCCAAACAGCTATCTTAGCAGGCTGAAGGTTAATAAAAGTTTATGTGACATTGATTGTCCTATTGATGATTTGGTTGGCTCAAAGTCGCATGTACATGTCTATATTGAATATAATGAAGTCATGAATAATTAGTGGAGACAGTGACATATTCAGTTCTAGTCAGTAACATACCTGTCACTACCCTAAATCTATCGAAAACATTAAAAGTGAGAATGGATATTGCCAAATTCTGGACAAAACTTAAATTACTCCAAATGCCTCCTTTCTGTCACCGCAAAATTAAGTCTCATCAACCTTGAAAATGAATTTGCTGAGGAACTTTCAAAAAAACAGAACCCGTGTTAAGGGCTAAGCTTAAGGTTGCTTAAAAAGTTAGAGACAAAATGTCTGTAAACAGGCTACCATACCTGGCTTTCTGTTTCTTTCAAGATAAACATGAAAGCCTCCGAGGTCAAGGTCACTTCTGGTGTGTTACAAGGTTCCAACTGATTTGCTAGACCTCCTGGCTCTAGTACACAGCTTGATACTACAGTTGTACTTGAAACTTCTCTTCAAACTCAAAGTGCTTGTCTCTGATTGGAGGTCAACAAACTGCAACTGACACTCATTTTTAGACCCAAATAAATCATATTAGTGTATCATATTAGTGTATCGTTTCGCAGAAGAATTTTTAAAACACAAAAAAGCGTATAGGCTTTGTTTACATATCAAATACATTTCCACTCTTACAAATATATTAGATTTAGAATAATGATTTCCATACACGTCAGGTGTATGATAAAAAGACCTTAGTTCAAACAGATCTCTATCTGGTAATCTGAGCATCTATGTCCTGCAGATGTCCAATAAACTATTTGAAACCTGAAACCTTTGGTCTCCCACAACAATTAGTCCAGTTCATGACACCTGAACTGAACTCAGACCTCATCTGCTATATTTCATGGACCTCTGCACATTTCATAAAAGACTGTGATTAGCTCAGGCCTTGGCTTTGGTTTGTGGCTTTACACACAGTCCACTTCTAATAATCGGAACCGGTTCCGAACCGGATCGGTTGTCTTTAGACCTACGGGCGGAAGGGCAGTGCACCACCCGTGGTGCAAGATATTACAGTCGCTCCTCTCATATTTCTTATGTTTGCTACAAGCGTTTTCTGGCATATGAAATAGTACGGGCCCAACAAAAAAAGGAAGGATGAGACGCATGTACAGGGACAGGCAAGACCAGGCTTGAACCCGCCGGCGTTCGTCCTCGCCCCGCTGGCTGTACTGCAAGCCGGGCACGTTGATCGGGTCACAGGAGAACACCAAAGAAGAAGCTGCCACGGGTGGCAGGCAATTGCACTTGAAACATTCGAAAACTTTCAATGACTATTGCACAAATGTTTCAGAATGAGGAAACTAGAGTTCCACGACCTCATACCTTGGCCAAATGATTTTAACCTTTATGACTGACGTATTAGGAGTGTTTCTCATCAATCATAAATCATACCAGTTCATTGTCTTAAAATATAACATGTCCAAAGTATGAGCTGAACAAATTTATCATCAATTATGCAAATGAGGCCCTTATTAGCATAATTTGATTCAACGATGTTCACATTCACATAACGTCCCGATGCCACAAAAAAGGATTAAATGTATGAAATTGCCGTCTTTTGCCAGTGTGGAATAATAGAAGTTACTCATTAAGTATGCAAATAAGGCCCACATTTGCATATTTTCTATTTATCAACAGTCCTCTCTTCCTCAGTTACAATTTGAATTGTCATATCATGGAACAAAGCAGATTTTTAAAGTTGCCTCATTAATTATGCAAATTAGAATCTGATTTGCATAATTATCGTCCAATCATACTAAGCATCACAAAAGCTATCCACATACCAAAAATCATGACCATCCATCAAGGCCATCATGTTATAGTATTTTCTCATTAATTATGCAAATGAGGTCTTCATTTGCATAGTTCATATCAATTAATATTTTTCTCTTCCCCAGTTAAATATGTCACATGTTTCAGAGTCCTATCATGGAATTTGGCGGATGTATAAACTTTCCTCATTAATTATGCAAATTAGATACTGATTTGCATAAAAAGTGTCTAATCATGTACATCATCACTCAAGCTATCTACCTACCAAAAATCATTACCATCCATCAAGCCCTTCTTGAGTTATTCCCTTTCAAAGTCAGACGCAAAACCTGCTCCTGCAGTTCCAAAAAAGCCGCTAGGGGGCCCAAACCCACACCACTTACTCTCTGTCCAAAGATCTATCTACCACTCAAAAATAAGTTCCATAGCATGTCCAGAACACGAGATATCAAAACAGGAAGTTCCGCTGCAGTACCGTAAGAAGCCGCTAGGGGGCCCAAAATCTCATCGTTTTTAGGTCTCATCAAAACCTACCAACATACCAAATATCAAGACAATCCATTAAGGCATTCTCGAGTTATCCTGTGCCACTACAAACAGACAAATAAACAGACAGACAAACGCTACCCTCTGCATAACCTTCTCGGCGAAGGTAAATATCATTATCATGACCCCGAAAGCGGTCTCGGAGCCAGTTTCCTCTTTACACACAGAGAGGAACCGCATCGACCCCCCGCTGATGTGGACTAGACCAGGGTTGGGATGTGGTCTGGTGCGGTTCCTGGAGAAACCGGATTCTCCTCTTTAGACTGGGAACGGGAGGCGAACTAGTCCAGTTAAAGTGGACTAGTTCGGGTAAAGTAGACTCAGTGTAAAGCCACCCTTAGTTCTCGATCCACAGGCATACTGCACAGGGGGTAACTGGGAAAGTAACAGGACACAATATTGGTGTCACTCACCCTTGACTCTCATGGTCATCTGTTGTATTTTATGGACCTCTGCACATCTTGTACAAGACAGTGATTGGCACAGGCGTTGGCAATGGTTTTGGATATCTTAATTCTACTTCTTGGATCTTATAAGGCACACTACACCAGGGTGAGCTGGGAAAGTAACAGGACACAATATTGGTGTCCCTAACCCCCGACACTCATCTGTAACAGTTGCAGACCTTTGCACATATTGTAGTTATCTTCGCCGAGGAACTCGGAGTAGATTATGTTTTTGGTTGAGTCGGCTGTTGTGTGGGTCTGTATGTATGTCAAGAGTATAACTCGGGAAACCTTTGATGGATCTTCATGATATTTGGTAGGTGTGTAGTGGTTGTGCAAAGGAAGGTCAAGTTCAAAAATCGTTCACCTGGTGTTTTCCAACAATACTGCAGCGGACTTTTAATTTTTCTGTGTTTGTATGTAGGCAAAGAAAGTGACGGAAACGTTGATGGATCTCAATGATTTTTGGTAGTTTGGAAGAGATTGTGGGAACGGAGGTCAAGTTTAAAAATGATTTATTTGGCGCTTTCCTACAGAACTGCAGCAGGCTTTGTGTGTGTGAGAGTTTGTATGTCGCCAGCATAACTCGAGGAGCTATTGGCGGTTGTGCATGATATTTCGTGTATAGGTAGTGATGTCAAAGAGGAAGGTCAAGTTCGATAATGGGCCTCCTAGCAAGTATTTGAGGTACTGCAGCGGAGCTTCAACGTTTGAGGCCAAATTTTCTGGAGGTGTCAGGTTCATGAATTTTTGGTAGTATATAGCTTCTGGGACGGCAAGTGAGTGGTGGGAATTAAGGCCCCCTAGCTGCTTGTTTGGAACTGCAGTTGGCGTTTTTGTTAATACATTTGGAGACGAATAACTCCAGCAGGGATTGACGGATTATCATAATTTATGGCATGTGGATAGTTTCGGTGATGCTTTTTATAACTGAATACTTGTCATGCAAATAAGACGATAATTTGCATAATAAATGAGGAAAGTTAATAAATTCGCCGAAAGATTGTAGTCAAATTTCATACAAGTGCTATGGTAACGATTTTTAAGTGGTGTACAGCTCTTGGGGCAGGGAGTAAGTGATGTAAGTTTAGACCCCCTAGTGGCTTGCTTAGAACTGCAGTGGGCTTTTTTTATGTTACCTTTGGAGGCGAATAACTCGGCATGATGAATTTGTATTGTTTTGGACAGGTAGGTTATTGAGGTAATGATTAACAAATAAAGACGTATGAAATTCATAATATAAATGTTTGTATGACACCTATAATTCATATTATGATATTATGATATTATGATATTATGATATTATGATATTATGATATTATGATATTATGATATTATGATATTATGATATTATGATATTATGATATTATGATATTATGATATTATGATATTATGATATTATGATATTATGATATTATGATATTATGATATTATGATATTATGATATTATGATATTATGATATTATGATATTATGATATTATGATATTATGATATTATGATATTATGATAATTTGATATTATGATATTATGATATTATGATATTATGATAATTTGATATTATGATATTATGATATCATGATATCATGATATCATGATATTATGATATTATGATATTATGATATTATGATATTATGATATTATGATATTATGATATTATGATATGATGATATGATGATATTATGATGATATTATTATGATATTACGATAATGATATTATGATATGATGATATGATGATATGATGATATTATGATATTATGATATTATGATATTATGATATTACGATATTATGATATGATATTATGATATTATGATATTTATGATATTTATGAATTTCATGAATTTCACCAAAACTGCACCACTGCTAGATGCGGAAAAGTCACATGTACATGTACAAAGATTTATTCTATTCATATATATTGACTGTACCATTTCATCATCACTTTCAACTTACAACACTGCAATATCGAACCTTTGTAGCCCATATAATATCAACATACTCATATTTTTTCATGAACATTTGTATCAGCACACTATACACATACCACCACCAAATGATTTTAACCCCATCTAGACTGGACTCATTCGCCCCATCATAACTTCCAAATGGTATGGTGCATGATCAAATTTGCATGGGGTGATAAGCACGTAAATATCAATCAATCTCTATAATAAGCCTTGATTATTTGGCGAAGATAATGTGTTCGTGGAACTCTAGTTGTTCAAGTGATTGGCTCAGGCATTGGCAATAGTTTTGGATATGTAAATTTTGGTTGATAGATCCTAATAAGACACACTGCACCAAGAGATACAGTGTATCTGGGAGAGTAACATGAGACAATCTATGTTAATCACCCTTGACATAACGTTTGTACATGGGTGTTTTCGTAATAACAGAAAACATCGTTGAGCATTGTCAGTGGTGGTTCAAACATGCAGCAGCACCCAATGCAGGCCTCCTCGTAGTTACATGTAGATTTAATGCACTGTATGTTCAGCCAACTGCACAAAAACATCAATACTATCCGTGTACCATTATCTCTTGCTCGCATCTGGTTCAGTAGAAGGATTTAGTAGAATTTAGCCAACTGTACATAAAGGTAAATAACATCCACACCGCAATCTTCTAATCTCATCTGCCAAATGTCCCACTCTACAAGGGACAGCACTCAATGAATCACAGTCAAAAGGTGCTGCATCAGTAAAGCTGGCAGCTGATCGACAACGAAAGATAACAACTTCTTTCACATCAGCATTTATGACTCTCTGCACAATACAATGGAATGCAACTTACAAGGTATGCAATTTTCTGAATATGCTCATAGTTCAGTAACACAAATTTCGTATCAATACGGCATTCAACAAAATGAAGATAACTTAGATCTTTGACGTCATTTTGGATGGTGACATATAGCTGGCCGCCCTGCATATGACCGAGCTTCAGGTGAAGCCTCAAGCGTAAAATTAAACCTCTGCATGTAAAAGAACCCAACACACTTATTGAGAAGGGTAGGGGTTACCCGGTGCACTTGGCTAAAACACAAGCCATAGTGAAGCCGCATTGAACTACCGGTACTACTAGCTACCTGAAAAAGCTTTATGCTTCACCTCAATTGAGGATGACTGCTTAACCTTTCAATAACAAAAAATGTATCCTAACCAACATAAAGTTCCCTGACAACAACTAATATGACAGAAACAGATTGCTTTATCATTAGTATGCCTACATTGTACATGTACCAACCTTACAGCACTTTGTCCTTACAGATTTGCCCCCTCCACCCACAATGCTAAACCATGTTTAATGTATACACAGAAACACCCATTACAAATCAGGTGTCAGAGGTGATGAGGGCCTTTGTGTGCCCAACATTTCCAGCTACCCCCTGGCCTGGCTTGGCTGTGGATCCAACAACAAACATGGAAACATCCAACAGCCAATGCCAAGGTCTGACCAAATCACTTTGTGTAAAATGTGCAAACTCCATAAAAATACCAAACGGATGACATGTCCCTTACAAAAGGCAAGAGTTAAACACAGTCACTTAGTACACAGATCACAGAAAATCAAAACGAACAGTATAGTTAAAATGTGGCTATGGAATTTGTGATGATTATTAAAAAAGGCAAAGATCATGCAGTTGTAGTTACGCTTGATGGGACAGAAAGGAAGGTTTGCATGGGGGGTCCTGATAACGCTTCACACTGAATTCAGAAGAACCCCCTATGTCTTATGGCAAAATCAAGGAAGGTCGCCTCGCTACAAATTAAGTGAATAAAGACGGCTTCCCTATGAATTACGGGAAAAATTCTATGCTGCCTTCGCCTTGCGGAAAAGAGCATGTAGACCCTCGAAAATGCAATCTTCATGAACAGCACCACTAAGTTTGATGATAAAATCGACTATGTAGCCTGGGTGCCATCCTCCGTAGTAACGCTGGCTCTCTGTGGTTAGCAGGCAAAAAGACTGAGCCAGCACTTACTACAGAAGATACATTGTAGCACTTGGGCTAAAAATCAAGATAAAGCCATCTGAAATGTACCTCTTTGAGTTGAAATGCAGAAATTGGTCCTTCAAATTCTTCAGTCAGACTGATCATGAGAGAGGAAGGATACAAAGTTATGAACTAAGAGCTGAAGAGATATACATGTCCCTGGTACCCTTCCATGAAAGTGGGATGCAACTTATAGACTTGCAGTGGCCTCACAACAATGTAGTGTCAACTTGTGGACTGCAACCCCACCTCCATGTCCTAACAACCCACACACCCACCAGAGGTCAGCCGGGGTCACCCCTCCACATAACAGCGGCATGAGGAAAGACATGACCCAAATCTGTATTTGGCAAAGGCCTTGTCCCTTACTGGCATTTCCGGTTTCATGTCTAAAACAGCCAAACAGTCAAGTCTCTACCTGACCTCCCAGTTTGAGGTTGATGCGCCTTTTTTTACCTTGCAGGAAAGCTAAGGCCCTTTCAAATTATCTCTCCTAAATTTTTACCAATTTCTTTCTAAATTTTATTGGCTCAACAGGGAGACAAATCTGACAGAGACTTCAAACAGTCTGCAACTAAAAAGTACTAAAATTCAAGGCAACATTGTCCAGATGGCCAGTTTGTTAGGCCACTATATATGCTAGTTCGTTCGTTTAGTTCAGACTATCTTAGTCTTTAAAACGTGTTCTACGCACTAGGCTATCGCAACAGTCTATACGTCCTTTTAAGGATGAGGACTTAAAGCTCTTCAGCTGTCAGGTCCCATATATGAGGGAACTATGAGCATCAAACTTCTGATGTTAAAAGAGCCCAACACACTTATGGAGAAGAATTGTGGTGACCCGGTGTATGTGCTTGCCTGAAAATGTAAGCCATAGCGAAACCCTGCCTTGCATCTGCTAATGAATAAGTTGCGAAAATGGTTCCTCTCAAGCGTCACTCGACATGCTTTACGGTTTACCAATACAACATGCAGAGTCAACAACAAGATTATTCAGACCCTTGATAAACCAATCACAATCATGAGTGGTATGAATAATCTTTTTATTAACTGTACTGAAATGTCTGAATGGCACAAAAAAGGACTTCCGTCATAAACAACACATGCAGCAGATTCATCATGAAACGGGAGATGGAATGACATCAGCCTGTTGGACTTCTCTGACATCCCAATGACCATATAAAATGACATGAATATAACGGGCTGGCATTCTGCGCCAGTATTGGTTTACTACATCCGGATGCAAGCACTGGGAGGCTCTTACTAAAGAATGAAACAATGGAAGTGTGCCATCATACAAAATACTGTGAATTCATGAATTAATTTCCGCAAGGACTTAATTTTACAGTGGAAGGGAAAAGGAGGTTTTTGGTGTGTGATATTATGTTCATGTTTCAAACAATTCTGTAGTGCTGTATAGTAATACATTAGAAACACATGGTTTTAGTGTCACGTATTTGTGGCGGAGAGGTCACCACAAAAACTGCAAAAATAAAGCTGCCGTGAACATTTCAAGATTTACAGTACATGATGATCTCAGCACCATTTCACTGGCTTTCAAAGTTAGGATGTTCCTCTAAATATAAAATGTTTCGATTAAAAACAAAACACACAAAACACACAACAAGGTTCCATGGAGACATACCCAACAAGCAAACATGCAAGAAAACACACAGAGACACGCCAAAAATGATACCTCCATCATGGAGGGAATAATACTGCAACAAACAGCAAAAATATATTGGATGATCACAAACTGCCATTATGATACCTTCTACCAAAGATGAAGCTGCAACCTCAGAAGTCTCATTCTGGGCTTCTGTTACGTTGTTATCACTTGGCCCACAGATTTGTAGCACTAGGAGACTTTCTATATTTCTTCACCCGCAATCTAAGCTTTCATCTGTTATAACCTACAGCTTGTAGGTTAGACATTTCAAAAACTGGTCTGAAAGATACAGACAGCATGACAACATCACCTCAGCAATCAGTCAAAGTCGACCATCACCTCTCAGGGGAGGAATGATTTTGATTCATCCAGTTTAATCCTAGGCCTTGGGGAGGTCAGATAAGAACTGAGACAGATGATGGTAGCCCATCATGGTACAAATGATCATGATAATGAAGTCTCTTTAAGTATGATGTCATGTGGATGACCTGTTTTCTGGGACTGGAACCATCAAAGAAGGCCACACCAATCTAACTTGTTGGTTGTCAGAATTTTTAAATCTGATCTAGTCTGATATAGTGATAAGAAAATCTGTACCTTGGTACACACATTATCAGTAAATGAACAGAGTAAATTGCAAGTTATTCTCCTACTCCCAGTCCTCTGTTTTCATGTTTACCTCTTGCTAAAATTGTACTTTTAAACACCCAAGAACCAATGACATATACTGTTGTGGCCTAATGATAATTAAGTCTTGATAAGTATGATGTCATGTGGCTGACCTGTTTTCTGGGACTGGAACCCTAACAAGGCTCCACCTGGGAATTCTTACCTGTAGAAGTTGTGCTAGGGTATGAAATTGATTCTATGTGCATTGGTTACTACAAATACAGTTTCTTTATATGGAGCAACATTCCATGAGCAACTAGAGTAACACAACTTACATGTACCATACTGTTATGGTTGATCAGTCATAGTTTTAACCTTTAGCACACTGAAGTAGCCATTTGGCATCCCATTCTCTATTGGTTACAGAGTTAGGCAGCAGGGAGAAGGTTAAACTTTCAAGTTTATCATCAAAGCAATGATAGAGTAACACATGGCTTTTGTCCAAAAAAATTCAAAAATCAAACATGGGTCAAAGTTTTCATTTCCAGTAAGAGATTAGAAATCACATCAGCCTGGATTCTCACTACAAATTGGAGCAGATTGCAAAATGTACACTATGACAAGTATCCCAGACCCATTGTTCAGTTCTTGGACTATCTCTTTCGACTGTAATTTTCATTTTCACAGGGATCTAATTTTATGGTACAAGGCTAGGGGAGAGGAGGTTTTTGTAGTGTTTTACGTTTACATTTTGAAACAATTTTGTAGTACAGTAGTAATATATCGGTAATGCATATTTGTCACTGGGGAAAACTATGAAACTAAAACCAATCCGAACACTTCAAGTTATACAGCATATCATCGAAATGATTCATCCTGTAACTCCACTGTTACTTCCTTCAGAATTGTTTTCCCCTGAACACATTATACCTCACAGGATAATGCACTAGATCTATGTACAGATCTGAAACTGCTGGATGTTGTCCAGATGGCAGGGATGATGTCATATGTTTGTCTGTCCTTGACCAGGACTCACTGTGCAAATCCCTGAATCCCACAGCTGCAGGAGTGTGTAATCCCAGAACACCCACACAAGTGGTGATATGGACACAGATGCATTCAACCGGTTCTTTATCCGAAATATATCGCCCTGCACTAGGGAGGCACAGAAAAAGTATAAAAGGAGGAGTGGTCCGATCTCTCTCATTCTTGAAAAAGACTGAATAAAGTCGAAACCGGTTGAATTCGGTCTCAGTGCTGTCATTATCCCAGAACAACGAATGATGTTTATCCGAAGTATATGTAACAGTGGGGTTCCGATTCTTAGGAGCCAGGAGACTGTACTACTAGCCTACTGCGTTTCAGTGGTTCCTACCCTGTGAGTAATGGCAAAATGTGCCCTACAGAGATATTGAACTCAAGGAAGAATCTAAGAAGAAAAGGGGGAGTTGTGTAACAGTGTGGTTCAAGCGATGTGATGATATGGGCACAGATGCATTCAACAACTGTTTCTTTATCAAAAATACAGCAATTTGCTGCTCTTAGGTTGGCATTTCCTGAACTTGACTTGAGAATTGAGAAGTGATCCGATTTGAGATATGGAATTGGGCGGTAATCTCTACCACCCCCACAACTACCATTAGGCCACACCATCTTAATTCCTTGGTTAAGGATTTTTATTTTCCCCAAAAAATAAAACTTTAGAAAAAAAAATCATGAAATCTATTGAAAACAGAAAGCTGGCCCAGCCTTCTGTTTTCATGATTTTTATTTTTCTAAAAAATTTTTTTGGGAAAATAAAAATCCGTTAAACAAGAAATTAAATTGGTGTGACCTTAGCATGGGATGGAAACAGTAACATTTCAACAACTGTTTCTTTATCAAAAATACTACGATTTGCCAACTCTTACATGTAGGTTGGCATTCCTTGAACTTGACTGTTTCTATCTTGAGAATTAAGAAGCAATTCTGATTTGAGATAAGGAATTGGGTAATAATCTCTACCACCTACACAAGAGATGATATGGACACAGATGTACTTAACAACCATTTTCTATCAGAAATCCAGAGATTGCCAACGCTTAGGTGGCATTCCTCGAACTTGACTGAATCTATCTTCAGAATTGAGAAGTGATTCTGATTTGAGATATGGAATTGGGTAATAATCTCTACATGTACCACCTACACAAGAGATGATATGGACACAGATGTACTTAACAACCATTTTTTATCAGAAATCCAGAGATTGCCAACGCTTAGGTGGCATTTCTTGAACTTGACAGTCTCTATCTTGAGAATAAAGAAGTGATTCTGATTTGAGATAAGGAATTGGGCGATAATCCCTGACACCCACACAAGTAGATACTATGGATACATATGCATTCAACAGCCATTTTTTCAGTTATTTCTTCCTCTGCCTTGGGGGCATTCTCTGAACTTGGCTTTCTCTTTTAAGAATGGGAAGCCACCCACACCAATAGATACAATCCTTACCACCAACACAAATGCCATTGTGCAGATGTACAAAATGTATTTGACAGTCCGGTTAATTTTTCTCCAGCAAAAATCCAAAGATTTGCAACATAAGTATTCTTAGGCGTGAACATTTCCTGTCCAGATTTGGAGAGACTACATTTATGTACTGTACAAGAATTGCAAGTGGTTATTCTGGGTTTGGCATACCATGAACAGGGATTTAACCCACACAAATGACATTGATATAACTCCAGCTGTTACATCTGCTACACCAAGACACATGTGAAAGAGAACAAGGTTGGGTCTGACTGACTGTAATGTCTGTGTGCAAACTTTGGCAGGGTAGGCCAGTCACAAAAATGCGGGGCTGTCTCTAGGACCCGTCCCTCCGTCCCAGGATGGAAATTTGCGGGAACGGACCATAATTCCACTCCGTCCCAAACTTCATGACATGGGATTGATGGAAATGTATTTTCATAAGCTTAGTTAGATGACGAAATTAATGGCAGAAATTCAAAACACGGGCTCCCAAACAATGAGTGGGACGGAACAAATTTAACCCCCTTGACACTGGATAAAATTTTTTCCGTAGTCCAGAATACTGGCTATAATTCCAGGCTTGACCGGTGTCAACGTGTACTTTTTGTTTAACATTAATATAGATCTTATATAAAGAGTAGACTAGGAAAACTATATATTGCTGTAAAGCTCTCAGACTGTTCTGTTTAATGCAAGTAAAACAAACATCATAGCATCAATCTGATGGCAGTAATAGCCATTTGAGTACCCCCAGAAACAATACGAAAAACTGGAAAAAAAAAAGTCTCACAAATGCAAAGGTCTGTCCAGGAGCAAAAATGATTTCCCTTTACCATAAAACTCTGCAGAAGTACTTAACTATATATATACAATGCTGGTATGCTGGTAGTTTCACTATTGGTTGACAATTACAACAGATTTTTTTTTATACCAGAATACTGACTTCAATTCTGGAGTTTGCAGATGTTAACATGAACTTTTGGTTTACCATTTATACAGCTCTTATGTAAAGAGAAGACTAGGAAAACTATATATTGCTAGAAAGCTCTCAGACTGCTCTTTCCAATAGAAGTAAAACAAACATCATAGCATTAATCTGTTGGCAGAAAAAGTCATTTGATTACCTTCAGAGACTATACGGAAAACTGAAAAAACACTGAAAAAACAATGTCACACCAATGAAAAAGTTTGTCCAGGGATGTCCAGGGACAACAATGTATTTGCAGAAGCAATCAACTACACCTGTACTACACAAAATCTCTGCAGAAGCAATCAACTACACCTCTACTATGTATATATACACATTTGTATGTATACGTATGCAATGCTGGTAATGCATCGCCCATTTCATCATCTTCATCACTATAGTGTCACAACTGCTGTCACTGCTGGATTCACTAGAGCTGTTGTGACTGATAGACCCTAGGGAGAGAACAAAATAAACATAATAAGTATAGATACAATCATATGAATCTATTGTGTATTGTACGATAAAAAAATTAATTGCTGCTTTCTGGAAAACTGAAGAAAAAAAAACTAACGGATATAAAAATGTTCAACTATCAAGTGATTATATTCATATTCAGCTTCGTAATTCAAGACAAAATACTGTGCTTGAGTATATAAAACTGACAATATTAAACAAAACTAAAAAAAGACCTGAGTAATATGAAATAACTTCACAAAGTTCAGTGTTGATGAACCCTCAGAAGTCAGTGCCACGCCCACCATTATATGCTGCCCCCCTCCCCACATCTACTTGAACAGTTTTCTACTCCGAAATGCATTTCAAAATCAAAATCAAATCATCATGCACATCTAGGACCAACATCCTGACACAGACATAAACACAGAATAGTGTAGAAAGGGACTCATGCCATGTAACAGCTGTTGTTGTCAGTCTGAGGCCTGACACTGTGCTAATAAGGCCACAGCAAAAACAAAGGAACTTCTCTTTTCAACCACGTGGGGCCCAGGACCTCTGAGCCCTGAATAATTTGACCTAGATATCCCAATTTGCAACCAAAACATAAGTTATTTACCTTCATTGTGTTCCTCAGAATCCCAGGAGTCCTCACTGGAATCCCCACTTGTGTCCCCGTCTTCCAAATGACCCTCCGACCCTGACATTTTTGCTCGATCGACGTGCAAAATCTCCACTCAAAATCTCCCTCAAAAAACTCAAAATGACGCAAGGAAACAAGGCCCCATAGGTTAGTATCTTCTGATTGGTTGATTCCACCAGTTAGAAGCTTTTTGATTGGTTGATTCCCTGTTGGGGCATATGATTTCTCGTGAGATTTAAACTGAGCCGAAAATTCGGCCTCCGGGTTTAAGCGTGAAGCCAGAATTCTGGCTCCCCGGGTTAAGGGGGTTAAAGCTGGAGACAGCCCTGCAAAATGTCGCTGTCTTTCCTCTCTACATCTGCTTGGAGCTGAACATAATGGGTCTGGAGGTGAATGACATAATTTTCCCAAAGACAATGATGCACTGACTCGTAATTCAAGGACGAAAATGGTTATTTATTATGTGAACATGTTGGACTTCCAAAATCATGCAAATGGTTTCATTTTGAAAGGAATTAGATGGCAATTGCCACAGTGCACAGTGTAAACTTGCACAATAGAAAAACTTGTCAGCATATGATTATGAAATATATAATATACTGTGTTGGTAGAAGTAGTTTTTTCCATTTCCATGTTTATGTTGTGCACACCTCTTCAACTGTAAGCTCGTTAGCAGAACAACCAACCCACAAACACTAATCCCTAATAGTTCTCAATGGGGTACAAACAAGCTCAAGTGGTCAGTCTTTGTCAATGGCTTCCGCTGAATATTCATGGCCACTTAACCATTACCAAACCTGTTACCCTTTCACACTCAGCGGAACAAAAGCCCCCTACAGAAGTGAACTGGCAAACAAAGCAGCTACTCAACTGTCGGTTATGGTTGTTCAATATTTGTTGTAGTTGCCTGGACAAGTGCGCGACTGTGAGTGAACTGGAACAGGAAGGTCCTGCCAGAAACAGTTAAGTGAAAGATTTAGGCTATACAAACAGTTTGGTAGATTCTTTCTCATAGGCATTTTTGTTACCATCCTGTTGGGTTTGTGTTTGCCAGGAAAGTTCAAGATTCCAGACCAAGATAGAATACAACAGTTCACTGGTCCTCAGAACCTTTGTAGAGAGCTTTTCAGATACTATACCTATGTATTTACTTGATTCAAATGTAATCTACAGCTAAAATCATAATTCCTGCCATGGCTATTTCAGGCTACCACTGGCTAAATATACACCTTTTCATACACGGCACCTTCGTTCTTATACTACCAAGGTGGTTTGATTCTAAACCTCCTTGATTCTACTTACCCTCAACTCAATCAAGCTCCTGTGACCGCTCGCCCCCCTGTAACCGCCTCGCAACCCGCAGGGAGGGGACAGAAATCCCCGGATAGCTGGAGTTTGCGTTATACAGACTAGATTCTACTATGGTAACAGTACTTCTAACCTTCTCCCTCCTGACTTGAGAAACAATGCTGGTCCAAATAAATAAATAAATGCTGGTCCAGGTAAAGGCTAAACACATAAATTTTAATGACTGCGCACAAATTTTTGCCATTTGTGACGTTTGTCTGCTATCTCTATTGTTGAGAGCCACAATGACATCATGCTGGACAATTACCTACCTTAATTACCTGGCGTCATGAGCTGGATGTAACTTTGCTAGATGCATGCGATGTTCAATAACAGAAGCCTTGGTGCAAACTTGTATGTTTGTTGAATAACACTGCGCTAACTATTGTTGAATGCAATATATTTTTTGTCATAATAAGATAATGACATCTTTTGGTGTCATAAGTAGAAACTATGGTGCATAGACAAAGTCGTGGCAGGCAAAAGGCTTAGTCTCTACCAGACTAACTATGCCGGCTAGAGGGAGAATATTTGCCAGGCTTCAATCACTTGCAGGCTCCGGCAGATTGGGTCCTCTCTCCGTAGACGACTCCCCTAGCATACTATTCACTCTGTTTAGCCAATTTCTACTATTTACCCAGGCACCCAGCCATCCGCGGGGCCTGGTAGAGGCTACAAAAGGCTTGAGATCTTGGAAAGCTGTTCTAAAATACTTAAGTCTGATTCAGTCTGCAATCTCCATCCTCAAGAGCCCTACTGACGCCTTGGCATAATTAAGCAGATTGTTGTACCTTCCCATCTCTTTACTTCATTTGTGCCTCCAATCTGATATGCTCCCACTAACCCGGTTAAGGCCAGGTATTAACAAATGCAGCAGCAGAAAGTGCTTCTCTCAGCTTCACAATCTAATTACTGCTCCCCACCATCAGATGTCATTTTGTCCTTCATACATTATTGAACAAGTTTATCCTGCCTCAGCTGCAAACATATGAAAAACATTTCAGCAAATACAAGAAATCTGTAAAATTGGACCTCAATGTAATCTATATATTTTCAAAATGGATAATCTTTGCTTGATGTATGCAGTTTTCTATAAAATACATATTAAGTTACAGGTAAAATTGTGGAAGTTTGCAATAATATTACAAAACAGTGAGAAATAAAGCCTTTCGAATCATTTTATTGAATGACAATCACAATCATGTAGTCTACAAACACGTTTGTATTCAACCTAAAAGATTAAAAATAATCTGGATCTTTGAATGATGCAAACCATTCTTTTCAAAATTACAAGTAAAAATTCTAGCTGCCTGCAATGAATATCGTAGGTGATACCAAAGGTGGACTGCACGTCCCTTTATGGTAGGACACGTACTGTCTACAAACAATTTGTTTGAATTCAACCTGAAAGATTCACAAGGCACTGGACACAGACAATTGGCACTCCACAGTCCACACAGGGGACATCATCAGAGACAGACTGCATCAGGGAAGCCATAGGTCACCAGCCCAGCCATGATTTCACCCCACCGACACATGAATTATTCAAGGTCCTTTCAATTCACATTACTGCAGGGGCTACAGATATGGTAAGTTGATTGGGACCACACCCAGTCTCTGGGATATCTGGGTTTTAGATCTGGAGATGAATTAGAATAGGAAAACTATTTCGCTGTCACAAATTAAACGTTAATGTTGCTAGTTACTTTAACAAGAGAGAGAGAGAGAGAGAGAGAGAGAAAGAGAGAGAGTCTGTGTGTGTGTGTGTGTATGTGTGTGTGTGTGTGTGCCTTTGTGTCAGATGTATGAGCCTCTGTGCCTATAAATGAGTGTATGTGTATGAGCATCTGAAAGGGAGTGTATGAGTAACTCTGTGTGTGTGTGTGTGTGTGTGTGTGTGTGTGTGTGTATGTATGTGTGTGTGTGTGTGTGTGTGTGTGTGTGTGTGTGTGTGTGTGTGCATTTGTGAGTTTGTGTACATGAATGTGTTTGTATATGAATGCATGTAGCTTTCTATTTCAGCCACTGTTAATGTTATGCTTCGATGAACCCAGTTATTCTAATTAGTCTACACAGAAGCCATGTAATCCATACTTATGTTAAACTCGTTACTACCTGTTGAGTGGTTAAGGAAGGACACACAGGATGAATATATATAGCAGGGGAACATTTGACCCTGACTTGTGTTTGACACTCCTTCAAAGTCAAGCAGGAATCTAATCTCTTAAACTACAAACAGGCCGAAAAATCTCCACTGTTTTTAATTCCACCATGAGACCACATCAATCCAATTTGTTGGTTTGCGATCTATAAGGTTCTGATATAAGAAAATGGGGCTAAACTGGACTATCGAGAAGGTCTGGATGCCTTTTTCCTTGAGGCGTAGTGAGCTATTAATTCACCATTAATGATAGCCGGCCCACTCTAATTCAATGTTGAATCATTAATGAAGCGTAATTGGTCGCTTTAATTTCATGTAGCACGTTATTTGTTGTCCTAAATTTATCATTAAGCGTTGACAAATTCTTTGTATTATGTACGCAAACCAGCCTGGGTGCTATCCTATTTAGTTCGCAGTGGTTCCCATACTCAATCCCTTACAAACTCAGGACTGGTGAACTACCAGTAACTAGGATGACACTCCGGCTATAGTCGAATGGCAGATTGCCCACAACAGAGGGCCCGGTTGTATGCTGCAGAAACTTGTTTCTAAAACCTTTCAAAAACAAGTCAATTGGCCGCTAAACGTTACCAGTAGCCTGGTATCCAAACCTATCATAGCTCCTGAGTCTCCACTCTGCAAATCGGGAGCTATAATAGGTTTGGATTCCAGGCTACGTTACCAGTCCTCTTAAATCTACCCTTATGCGTTTCCAGGATCCCCCCATACAGACCCTCTTTTAAATAACCCAAAAACAGTCTGAGAGAAAAGTCTTTACCTTGGTACAGATAGAGAGAGAGAATATACTGGAAGTCAGTTGCAAGTTTTCGTCCTAGATATCTGTTAAGTGTTCTCATCTTGACCTCTTGCTGAATCTTATTTCAATGTGTCTGAGAAACAAGGAAATGAGTTGGCATGGCCTGACCGCCTCACACACCTGTACCCAAGGAGCTAACTACCCATGCAGCCTCCCAATTAGGCTTCCTCCAAACACAGGGATCGTTTTTCTTCATAGGTGCCAGCCAAACCCATACATACAACTTGGGGAGCAAAATTAGAAATCTGACTCGCTTCCAACTGCATTCAATTTGGGCTTTTAATCAGTTGAGGGGATTGTGAGCAATGGGGGGACTAGACGTATGGAAGTGGGACCAGAGGAATTAGCAGTGTTGGTACATGGTGTGGTGCATACTGATCGCAGCTATCAGGTATAATTGCGTTGGGCACTAATGTTTGTGGGAAGGAATAGGTGTGCCTTCCAGGAGACAGAATCGATGGATATTACATACATTAGTCACGCCATTTGCCATTTACAACATGGGCTATTCCATTAAAAAAGTTTCATCCTGTTTATCACATGCAACAAAAAACAGAAGAAAGCAACGATGTATGCTTGCAGAATCTTTAAAAGACTTAGACAGAAGAGATGAGAACTAGAAATTTAAAAATTCTAATACTTTTATTTTCCAGTCTATTACTTCATCATGTCAGAATCACTAAAGTAGTGGAATAGCTCATGTGCAATTTCTCAAGGAGCTATCTACCTGTGCCATTTCACTAAATGAATGGCACAGGTAGATAGCATTTGTGGTGAACTGGGTATCAGGAAAACTACGCCTGGTCTAAACCAACAGAGCAGAAATGTGTAAGTACACTCCAAGATATGATATCAAGGTAGAGGGTTTACAAAACGTTTCTAAACATTCCTATCAAATTACTATACCCGGGGTAACGCTGATTTCTCGAGCTCGATTTTCCAACTGTTCTGAGGAAAAAGGCTTCCTGAATACAGCAGCTGATAAGCCCCTACAGCTGCAGAAATGCTTCACATCAAGGAACATCAAAGGAATTTAATGCCTCTGGGCCATAAAATGCGAGAGCGCTCTCCCACTGAAATGGTCCCACAGAACATCATTAGTAGGCTTATCGCAGTTCAGCACTCCCAGCCTCATGCAGGAGAGACACATTAAAGAAACGTTCCTACTTGCATTTCACATTCCGCTGTTATGAAGGGCTGTCCTTTCAATTCAGTGTGTAGATTCATCATGAGGTGAACATAGATAAGGTAGCAGAACACAGTTTTCGGCCTATGGGGGTTTCTATAGTTAAGGACCACAAAGTGACCCACATCGACGTGGATAAAATCATAGTAGGGTACCCTACAAAATCACGACAAACAAATATGTTGAAGTCGAGGGTACGATCTACAAAATAACTGAAAAGCAAAAAAAGTTATGGTTTTTTAACAATTTGACGGCCACTTTGATATGGGGTCATGCGGGGTCATGCGGAAGTGAAGCCGACTCACCTCGGCAGGCAGCTGCAAAGGTCACGCGCATTTATACGCCGAATGGGAAAACTTCACAATCTCATTCCTACGATCTAAAAGCCCACTTATTATACTACCATACAGTAAAGTTTGTGCCTCGCTGGCATTCACGATAACGTTTTTACACACGGTTCAAGGTTTAGGGCGCACTATTTTCTTACCGCTACGTCACAGACTCCGGGGGTCGCGGAGAAATACTGTGTACTCATACCTTAAGTGGTAACATTTAGCCCCCCCCCACGCCCCCCCCCCCCATCATTACCGTAGACGGTGTCTCTATAAATTGCATGTGATTTGTTATTTACATGGTACAGGGAAAATGTACGTATCTAGTTAAAAAAAGCATTAAGATAATGTAAGTCTAACAGTTACAGAAAGAGCTAAGCCTAAGGTACCATACTGTAAATTCATTTATTCATATGGAGATAGGAGGGGAAGGGGTTTTGCTTTGTCTTAGATTTGCAGTTTATAAAACAATTCTGTAGAACAGTAGTCATAAAAAAAATATATTTGCAGTGTTATGAATTTGTTGCACCGCGAAAACCCTGAAAATAGAACACCGCAAAAATTTCCAGATTTACTGTATTAAAGCAAGGGCAGTACCACTTGAGAGGCGTTCAACCTCAACAGAGGGGTATCCCAGGATCAGTTTACATTTCCTCTGGTTTTACACTGGGGTCCATGATTTGTTTATGGTGAGAAGTAATCAGCATTGCTGAGATAAGGGACACAAAGGCCCACAGGCACCCCATGTGTACCCAAGCTTCCCTGTATAAACATCCACTCAATTAGTCAATACACTTACATTACAAACAACCGCATTTCAATGGCTCTTTAGGACAGAGGTAAATATCAAGAGTGTCAAATGTGCAAAACGCAAAACCAGTATTTTATAAACTTAACATTGTGTTTGAGTTTATTTAGCTCCACTTTTCTCTGTATACTTCAATGGCTCTTTAGGACAGACTGTAAATAATAAGAGTGTCAAATGTGCAAACTGCAACTGTAAACTAACCACAATAGATGTCATAAACTTTACATTGAGTTTGGGTGCTATGAGTTTATTTAGATTCATTTTTCTCCACTCCAAATTCCAATCGTTCTTCGGGATATACTGTACATAATGAGTGTTTGAAATAAACAAACCACAACTCTAAACTTCAACAGTACATTGTATATAATATAAACTTTACAATCTCTGTTACAGTATGAAATAAACTAAGTGCACTATCACAGTAAAAATAACTGGCAAAGTTTACACAAGGAACATATCAAATCAGGCAAATTCATCATGTTTTCCTTCGGAGGCAGTTGGGCAACAAAGAAAACATAACAATTTGGCCCCTAAACATCTACTTGGAGATTATTAAGACTAGTGATAGAGCTAGGTGATAGGGACTAGTCAAGAAAAATGTCTATGGCCCTGAATGATTGTAATTGGTCTCATCCAAGCTATAACTGCCCACCATAACAACACGCTGACTGACAAGAATAACAACCTCCGCACATTTCTGTAATCACATGCAGTACTTGGACATCACAACATGTCATTACTGGTGTCTGGGAATGTGCAAATGAACTGTGAGAATTTCAATTGGTGTAAGCAAATGCACATGGAAAACTGATGTTCGAATTTAGATGCTGGGTTTTAGAAATGAACTACAGGGATATACCAACTACTATTCGGATACCTTACCTCATAAGTAATTTGTGATTATAGTTTGTTCCAAATTAGCAAGTAACTTTTATTCAGTTGTACCGGGTACTCATAAATTCATTCCAATCAGTAGGTTGTGTGTTGCTTTCATTTCAGCAGGATAACAACAAGTTATAAAAAAACTTGATGGATTTTCATTTATCTTTATTTGCTACAATGGCAACATTTTTTTTCACATTGTACATTGCACACTTGTTACAGACGATAATAATTTCTCCTTCAAACCTCTGCTTAGAATTAAAGAGATAACTTTCGCTTAGTTTGTGTAACGCAAACTCCCCTGTCCGGGGCTGTAAACATATTTGGCAACCAGATGTTGGGCCGGCCAATATCATAAAGCGCAATCGTAGATCGCCGATTGAGCTTCCCTATATACTATATACAGTATAGCGGAGTACCCTTGGCATACTTTTCACTCTATTTGCTGATTTCTACTATTTTCCCAACGATCTGCGTAGCCTTGTAGCGGCTAGCTAACTTTTGCTTGACAGGTGTGTTTTTTTCCAGAAATTGTCAGTGAACCAAGCAAAGGCATTGTTTCGGCCTGTTAAAGATCTAGAGGATGTTGATGTCTGCAACAGTCTGTTACCTCACACAAACCAATCGGGCCTGCATGTGTTTCCAGTTTTCTAAACATGCCATCCCCTGTTAATCTGTCCACCATCTACACAACAGAGAATGGATCACTCAAGGCTGTACAAATCACCCAATGGAAAAATGATTAGCTTTTAACCACCATGGCTGAAAAAACAATCCAGCAGTTGCTAGGAATGAAGAGCGTCATTCCATCACTGGTAAACGAGAGAATGTACAATGTACATTCTAGCATTTCCCAAAAACTTCTTCAATTGGGAATCACCCATTGGAAAAATAACTATGGACTTCTTCACCTTGAGGCTTGACTGAGAGAAAAAATCTAGCAGTACGCCTAAGAATGAAAAGTGTCATTCCATCTATGCAAATTAGGGAATCTAGTGTTGCCTAACATTTAGGCAGAAATATATGTTTTTGCAAGCTTCTGAAAAATGAGGGATAATGTTGCAATGAACCTGTTGAAAAGACAAAAGTATGTTGTAGAATGTCCATGTAGAAAAATGGTCTACATTTTTGTACTCCTTCATCAAATATGGAGTCTCCAGGGATGTCACCCACAAAGTGAAGTTTGGAATGCCCAAGTATACAAATGTCAGAAAAGGGGTTAGCCCTTTCAAGTATGAATCTACATTTCAAGACAACCCAAGCTAAATACTTATTTTTGGCATAGTAAAGAATCCTCCCACAGACATGTATACATCAGTACCAGGTCTTTGGCTAGATTTAAACAGATGTGCAGTGTACGTCAATGTCAATCAATGCAGAGCCACATGGTCAACAGGCTGTGTAAGCAAAAGGGGATTCTGGCGTTGTATTTACATTCCAAACACCAAATGCCTGTCTAACTCTAAGACTACAGTGTGTTTCCACTGCACTCCTTTTGTGGCTGGAATAACAGCAGAACTTTCCCAAATAGGGTGAAAATATACGGCCAGAGCTGTTAGGATGAAAGAAAAGATTGATGAACACACTAATGATGAACTGTTAATCTCCAAGCAGATGTTGGGTGGAAAGTTGTCAATTTTCCACCATGGCCATCAGAAACTGAAAAAGCCAATCAGAAGCGTTTGACTTAACAACTACAGTACTTGAAGACTAACAAACTTGACCTTCTTTGGCTGGCTAACTTGTCTAGTGTTTAGTGTTCACTCTAACTTCTGAGTTTGGCAGACCAAGACAGTCTCTAGTCTGTATAACGTAAACTCCAGCTGTCCGGGGGTTTCTCTCCCCTCCCCGCGGAGTTCGGAGCCGATTACAGGACGGCGAGCAGTCACAGGAGACTTGAATGAATTCAGGCTACACAGTCTCCAGCTTGAAATATTTTCCCTTCCGAAACTCCTACTTTAAGCTTGTTGTTTGGGAGCCCATGTAGTTAATTTTCGTTGTTAAATCTGTCATTTTAAGCTCACAAAAACAAAGCCTGATTGAATCGTAGTGGCAGGCCCAGTATCTGGCCCTGCCCAATAGGAGGGGGTGGGACCCTAAAATCCCCAACAGCGGAGTTTGCCTTACACAGATGAACGAAAACACATTTTCATAAATTTCATGTCATGAAGTTCAGATATTTTGGACAGATGACAGTCATGAGACAAAATTTTTGTCTATTCCAACAAGCAAATTTACATTCAGGGATGGAGGACGGGTCCTGGGGACAGCCAAATGCCTTTGGACAAAGATTTACTTTAGATAGAAACCTTGACGCAAAGATTTACACAGTTTTTACACTGTAACAAATTGTTACAATTTCTGTTACAACAGCACTGTAACAAAATGTCGCAATTCTGCCACAGTAGCCGTAAACACTCAAGAAAGCCTCAGTAAGGACAGTAACCCCTTGGATGTAAAAACATCTGCACTGACCCAAGCAGCGGTTGAACCACCACGCCTGCGGGCATGCTAGCACAGTTTACCCACCATGTAGGGGCTCAAAAGGAACACTCATGTGAATCCATGCTTTCCGTCTCGTACATGGGTGGCAAAAACAGTTGCCAAAATATTTACCGGCTGTTTAATCAACACAGGCTCGACTGGTAAACACCTCCTGCAAACAGTTCAAAACAAACCGACAGTCTGTGAATGCAAGATGCATTTCCAAGATTTCTGCGCTTATTTGTTTGCCATGAGGCACAAGAATGGGGTGGAATAATTCTGCTGATACTCAGCTTGCCAGTTGGTACAAAGTGTATCCCATGATATCTTGAGCATGATGAAGCTAAAAAGATGTTTTGTTGTATTTTGTATATCATCACTGTCACCAGGGCTTTGTTTGTTTGTTTCGTTCAGACCCTTGAAGGGCATAGAGGGCAGCAAGTTACCTTTCTATTTCAGTACCAGGGTATATTTTTAATTGGCTAGTTGGGTGGACCTAACTGTATGTCTCCGTACCGGTAAATGAATAAATTGAAGAGACACACAGTTACTAATGCACAAAGCAGAGAATTGGTAGCATGGTAGAAATTCGGCTACAAGGATGGACAAACAATCTGTTTAAAAGGAACTGTCCAGCTGTGTCTTCAACGTGTATTATTAAGTCTTCAACGTGTATTATTAACGCTCGGATAATTTTTGTACAAAAGGTACAAACAAGAGGGATAAAACTTATCCAGCCAAAACCCAACTTAGCTAAATCCTTCTGAAGCATTATGTACTGCACAGTACAGGGTAAACCACAAAGTGACGGTATCATAGCAAAGATTGGCCTGAGCGGATTGTGAAAACAAACTGTTTAAAACAAACCAGTCCTTCTGAGAATTTCTGTGACTTGAAAACGCATCAGTGAGATTTGGTTTTCTGTTGCCAAAGCTACAGTAGCAAGTAAAAATTGGCGGAAAACACTCATTTGACTAACATCCAACTTTTAGATAAACCCTCTTGATGTAACGTTATAGTGCAAAGTTGAAGACCCAGTATAACTGGCATTATCGGTAGAAATTTCATCAAAGTAATAAGTCTCCCTCTTTGTGAGTCAGTTTAAATCAGTATTTCACGTCAAAATTTCAAAGTTCAAGGTATAACTTACTGCAAGTAAGGCAGGAAAAAATGAATTTGACTGAAACCCAACTTCGATAAATTCCTGTGAAATAGGTGCAATGCGGAAGGCATGACACACCGCAAGCTTTATTGGCAGTTGGCACCATAGCAAAGACTCCGGGCCTGAGGACTTTACTGGTAATGTGGTTACTCACTGCCAATTTTTTATCCCTCCCTGCCTGCTGTCCTGCTACTCTGAACCTCAATGGGAGGAATCTCTAAAACAGAGCTGGAAGAAATCCAAGAAAAACATCCTCCATAGACTGGACTGGTAATTCAATTTGTGTGCCCCAGTGCATAGCGAAAACTTGTTTCCGGTGGTGCATACCTGTATGATATAATCTGCTCTTGCAAATAATCCAATAAGAAGGACTGTCTACTGCTGTATATGTGTTTTCTCTGCATGCACAGATCTAAGTTACAAGGGACACCAGCAAAGAGTTTTATACTTATTACAGGTAGCTAAATCTGTTGGGCACTGCTCTATACTCAAATGTCTGTCAAATAGATTACCTACTGGTTTTACTCGTGGTGTATTGTTAGATATGATATTAAAGCACAAAATTTTAATATTGTTCACCTGTAACGAGCAAATATGTCAAATTTTATATGTGAAAACATCAGCCAAATGACGCATACATGTAAGTGTCATAAAATACGCAAAGTGCCATATAAGTATATCGTTAAAGTACGCAAAAACAGTCATATGAATGACGCAGCACATCACTGCAGCTAAGTACCAGACACAACAATTATATATGTGATATTGATCGGCGTCTTGATATTGGTTCAACAGCCACTAATGGGGTTTTGAACGTGAATATTGCGCAGGCACACATGTGCCGTACGTCATGCGAAATCTATTTCCCGGTCCCTTGACAATGGCCAAACCCCTGCGCCCCACTAAAAATAGCTCTGGAGCAAAATAAATCATTACTATGACAGTAGAGAAGAGACTACAAGGAAAGTGCATGTAAGAGAGTCCTGTGATGACACTGTTACCATGGCAACTGCATCCAAGACTGCAATCAAATACATCTCACAAAAACTGTAACATCTCTCCTGCCTTGTTCTCATAACCTTTATGCACACAAAAATGCATAATACATTACCGACAGCGGGTATAGCGTGTCTGCACATGCTACTTACAACAATATTCCTCCTCTTCCCTTTTGGTGATAAAAAATGTTGGGGTCAAAGAAGGAGGCTACAATAGCCCCATGCAAGATATGACAATGGCAGCGTCTATGCAGAGGAGAAACACGCCGTTTAGCCCAGTTGTTTGCCAGTGCAGCTGTTGTGTTCAATTTTACATGGGGCCCCACCTCCCTACAGTATCTGTACCGCACCGGGTATCATTCCTCTACTACACACGCCCGTCCACATTTTCATTTGAATTTTACTGGAAAACCATCACGTCAAAATTACCTAAAAGCGATCTAAACTGGCTACACAACGAATTTACACAATGTTTTCGGTACTACAAAGGTAAAACCCTTATCACATAGTCATTTGCCCCTGGGAATTTTATCCTGGGGACACAAATTTGTCGTCCGTCCGACGACATTTGCCTTACAAAAGGTCGGACCCGTTAGCTCCTGGAAAAAAAAGATGACAGCCCGGCGTTTTTCCTGGAATACACAACCGAACCGTGTGTGGGTAGCTAACAGGCGAACTGATGCTTGTGTGTCTGAACCGATAGCTCCATCTATCGGAGATAAATTTTCGGAGACGCAGAGAGACAGCAATCGACACCACACACACACACCCTCTTCTTCCACCATCATGGAAACTTGAAGCGGCCCACAGGCACAGCGCGCGACACTGCACCACATTTTTCCGCAATGTCGGAAGCCGCTCGGAAGCTCTCCTGCACCGGTACACTTGTCTATAATGATCATCTAACAAACAACATTGAGAAAATGTAAACTTACCTTCAGTAAATGGATGCAAATATGCAGAAAACAATCCGAAACGCTAGGCCGGTCGTCAGCTCAGCGGCCCGCTACCATTTGACAGCGCGCTAGCCGTGTATATAGTAGACCACGTGACGCCGGGAAAGATATTTGCATAATTTATCGGTCACTTTCACTTACGGTCCGCTAACGTGTGACGTGAGGGGAAAGTGAAATGTAGATCTCCAAGAAGATGTGTGGCTTCCGCTTGATTTCCTACGGTTTTGTGGAGTTTTTCACCGCATTTCAAATACATGTATTGTTTTAGCTTGTTTGGGCAGACATTTCTGTGGCATTTCAGTGCCTGATTTATTGCGGCGTTTTGAAAAGTCTAGGAGGTCAAAAATACTCCACACGAAAGAGACACAGCTAGTACATTTGTCAGCGATATGTCTATCTTATTCTCATATTTCTTTTCTATTAGATTGCAACAAGGCGATACTAAAACATCCCAGGCAGCAATAGCTGATGTAGGGCGTCTAACACATAACTAATACAAAGACAATGTTGTAATATTACGCATGTATACAAACATAAATTCCTAATATACACAGTAGTAATAATAATAAAATATCAAAGAGGTTCGAGAGGTCAGAGGTCTTGATTAACAGTAACGGGGGGGTTTAGATTTGAAGTAGCTTGAAAGCATGACTGGGCCATGGGGTGGTTTAACTGGAAGGACCATTGAAACGTTTAGTGGATGAAGTATCTTTCTTATTGGTTCTGTTATTAAACATGCGGCTTAGGATACCCAACACAGAATTGCAATACGGCGTCGCTATGACTTTTGTTTTTAGCCTAGCACACTGGGTCACCCCTACTTTTCTCACACCCACAAAAACACATAACTTCATCAATATTGTTGCCCCCAAAAAAGGTCTAACAGTGCCGCCGACTTCAGATACGATCGATTATCTGGGGATAAAAAGGAAGAAGAACAAAAGCTAGCTTTGGTAATGACGACACTCACAGTATGCTGATGTAGAAGAAGTAGTAGTAACGTTAGAACCTGATGATCAAGTCAAGTCAAAGCTTATGGTTTATGGCACACTGCAATTTGCGTTCGCCGGTCTATCCAGTTTTACCTGCACCCACTATGGGAACGATAGGTGGCGCTCCGGAGCTACAATATACATGTGATTTACCGCTTCAATGTGCCAATACTGTCTCCACTCTCTTATGCTAGGGTCACATTTCCAAACCGGGCCCAGCCGGGCATATTTACGGGAAAGAAAAATATCCATATAAAAGACAGCAAAACACACAAAACATAAAAAGATAGCCATGAGCATAATTTGTGTATACTGTATTTCTTGACATACATTTTTGGCGACACCTCAGGAGCGAGGCAAATGATATAGTAGTGTGTGCAGATTGCAAGAATTCTAGAAATTGCACAGGCATTTGTCCAGCGGTATGCGGTATGTCGCCTGAAATGGTGTAGTATTGTGGGCAATTTTTGAGAATTCTTGGAATTCTAAAGGCATTTGTTGGTCCGAAAATTGCGTGTGTGTTTGTGTTTACGCTTGTAGTCAGCATAACTCAAGAACGTCTGGATGGATTATAATAACATTTGGTATGTGGGTAGGAGGGTAGGTTTTGGGAAGACGAAGGTCAATGGTGATTTTGGGCCCCCTGGGATGTGACCTTGGTACTGCAGCAGAACTTCCGTTTTTTTTGGTAATTTTGACCTGGACGTGCTATGGTAGAAAAGTATACAAATACTTATACTTGACGTAATTACATTAGTCTGATTCAAGGAAACACTTGTACACTATTCTAAGTTCACATATTGCCCAGTCTTGAATGCGTAAGTACCAAAAAAACACAACATAAATACGTTAGTAATAAATTCGTCAATTCTTGCTTAAAAAGTACATCCTATCAAATAGGAAATTTGACAGATAACAGACCAAAAAAAAGTCACCAGATCAAATCCTTTTAGAATTCTAGATAACAATGCAGCTGTCACTTTTTCAGGAGACTATATACTGTAACTTACAGTATTTGTTGCTTTAGAAAACACAACCGTACTTTGTCAAATGACTAATGTAGATATCAGCTAATTTTACAAGCTGGTTAAAACAGATAACTTACATAACAGTTACTTTAAAACCATGCTGTCATATCAAGATGATATATTTTCTTCATCAAGCACTTAAAGTCAGTTATAATAACGTATTGAATACATACACATATAACATACTGAGTTGAAGATCCGTTTTTGTCACTGAGGATCAAATATAGACATCTGAGATTGAACATTCATCTGAGCACCCAGAATCTTGCGAAGGTTGATATGTTACTGGCATCTTTCAATATAACGACTAAAACCTAAATACAACCGTTACTGACTTTTGAAGCGGTAACCGGCATTAAGTCAAATATGAATGTGATATTAGAAATGTCCTCAACTTTTGCAGTTTCATTGATTCAAGAGCAACAAACCATCTTGGTTGAGTTCAAAACATTCTCCTATACAATATTATCATTGGGGAGATTTCCACTTTAATTTGTGACTGTGGCCTCTAACCAGCTGTCAGCAAATCGAAGAATCGGCTCTACATAAAGAAAACATTAGGCAATTACATGATTGCCAGACACCTAGTTAGAGTCCACACGTACGAGAGCCCAGCTTAGCAGAGCCTCCTCAAGGTATATTGTATAGGTTGTGGATAAGGCTCTACACAGGAGAATGAGTTAGCTATATCTGTTGTTCTGAAAAGCCTCTTGCATCTTTTGGTTAAATAGGAACAGTTGGTCCTCTATGCTTTCTCCTTCAGGAGCCATAACATCCTCATTATGCTCCTGTGGTACATGCAGTCCCTGTGGAGGGTAAGGATAGGGTTCTGGGATGTGGAGCTTAAGATTCGGCCTCGGTGGACGCTCAACATGTGGCACTTGCTGGTTGTTCATCACATCATCATAGGGCGGTCGCCATCCATCTAGGTCCTGCTGGTTGCCATACGGTGCAAACTGGACTGGTTCTTGCTGGTAAGGCTGGTAAAGAGGGCCTGGAGGCTGGACCATCATATCTTCATGGACATGTGGTTCTGGTAGGCCGCTGTGCAGGTATGCGTAGGCATCAAGCTGGGGTGAGACGTGTTTATACCGGACGGTGCTGTTCTTGAGGAGGTCCATGGTAATGCTGGGGCAATAGTCATCATCTTCGCCATCTGCTGGGGCCTTGGCAGAGGTTTCTTCCCCCTTGTCAGTGGAATTGATTTTGCCATGGTTGTTGACTTTGCTGAAGCTGCCGTGCCCACCTTCTGTAGTGTTTACGATACGCTTGAGGAACCAGTCGGGTTCTGTCTTGTCCTTTGCCTCCATCTTAGCAATGGCACTCAGCAAGTTGCGCCCTGAAACACAATAACCAGGAAAATTAGCCCACAATAGTTCCAAGCAATCCATCCACTTTCAATGATGACTTCATTTGAATAATATGTCCTCTGTATACATTGTGTGATACATTTCGTCTGACTCTCAATGGCTCCCTAATGACCTTAATGAAAAGTGGAATGCAGGCCAATTTTGAGCATCTCATAAATAAATAAAAGTTCAAACAAACAAAACAAAGAAACAAAAAGAGCTGATAAACACTCCACTGCAGATTGCCCCCAAACTCAAAAGCTTCAGTTTAGACCTTGGAAACAGCTTTTGGCCTCAGTTGGTCAGCCTTAGCTGGATGTCAGCTATACCAATAGAAAAAAGTAAAACAGAAAAGAACAAAAGACATGAAACAAAATGTCTAGTAGTACCTGAGTCTGTGCTTCCCACTCGTTCAGCGATGTCGATGTGCGCTGCACCCTCCATGCTGTACTGGGAGTGTCCATGGATGTGGCAGAACAGTGCCGGCATGTTCTACAGGGAGTAACACAAATTCAAACCAACATCAGATAAGTATGAGTTACAGATTTCCGTGGTAGACAGTAGGCTATTTCATGCCTGACCCAAAAACTGGTACAAATTGGTTTAAAAAAAGGAGCTTTCTTACCAATAAAGATCACACTTATTTTCAATAAACCATTATAAACCATGTGCAATGTACGTACCTCCATGAGCTTGAATGTCCTGGCGATCTCCAGGGTTGCGGGGACGTCCGTCTTCTTGCTGTAGGGGAAGTAGACGTTGATGAACTTTGACATGTCCTCGCCCCGGCTGTGCAGGAGCAGGTTGATGTGCTTCAGCCCTCCCGTGAACAGGTCGCCGCACGGCTCAATCTCCTGCAGCTGACGCGCCTTCTTGTCCTTGGTTGCTGTAGGGAAAGAATGTTTTGATTTTCATGGAATTGTATTTTTCGTGCCATGTACAAAAAGACAAAAAATACATACACACCAGTTTTCTTGGCCTAATTTTTGGCTGTCCTGTGTTACTGTAACTAAGTTGTCATTTTTTGTGCATACAAGTGCGAATCATGCCTGTGTGGCTTACTCTGAATACTAGACATCATTTGAATAACGTAGTTAAGCCTCACCTTTAAACTTGGTTCCCACAGAACAGATGACGATAACGTAGTCCACGCCGTGGATGTGACTCACGAGCCACTCCATGGCCCCCAACTTTGAGATGTCCTCTGCCTTGTGCAGGTCCAGAATCACCTGGAAGTAAAGTTTTATGGATTGTAAATCTACATTACTGTACAACACAAGTCAAACACTGGAATGATAAATGTTCTTTGTCTGATCAAACTAGATTATTTAAAAACATTTATGATGGTGCCATAACGTTACTTCACATAAATCCGCAGGCTAACAAAAACCAGGGATTTTTACAAACGGGATATTTAGGGAAATGTGCTAAATGCAACATCAGTAATACCACCAAAAATGTAAATTCAATTGTTCGGTCTGATTGGTTTTGATTAACTCTAAACGAAAAAATCCTGATTTTAGGTGAACTAACATTACATGTGTAATGTTTAATGGTAATTGGAAACCCTGCCATCGCTCACCCAACGCACCTGCTACATTGTACTTCAAAAGTTTGCAGTATAGAATGGAATTAGTTAATGAGTCCATAGATTGGAGGTCTGTTACCCTGTGGTTACTTTCAGGTTGAATCAATTCTGTACTGCAGTATGATACATGCGAGAGAGATACATTTGCAGTGGAATAAATTCGCAGTGGAGCGGTAACTAAAAAATATATACCGACAAATCAGTGTTCTCCCTCCCTACCTGACAGTGGCACTCCATCTGCAGGTAAGCAGCGAAGCTGAGCACGACAATCTTGTGCTCCGCACAGTCGTAGGAGGGCAGCAGCAGGACTGTCTTCTGCCGTATGACCGGTATCAGGGAATCATCTTAAAGAAATTAACACCAATAATCAAAATTTTCCTGAAATAGTTCAGAATCTGCAATAGACAGTCCAAACCTCCCAGCACTGCCACTAATAAGACTGATAAAATCTGGTCTATGTGGACAGATGGGTACTATAGACAGAATTCCTTATGCTTGTGCCAGTGGCAAAATGTATATAAGGGACCACCAAAAAGTTGTCACATCGGATAGGCATATGTAGGTAATATATGGCTGTACATATATGGCTGTACATATATGGCTGTACATATCTATATTGAAATTTTTCTTCTTTTATACTGCAGAACCGGATTGAAACTGAAACAGTTTTGTTCATGTGGACCTGGAATATACAATGTATGATACAAACTCTGTTTATGCTCCACCTCAATAAAGAGTTAGATATACGGCAGAGCCCTAATAATGAGAGTGAAGCTTCACAACCCCCCCCCCCCCGGAGTAACTTGATTCTTTTAAAAAGTTATCTCTTTCAAAGCCTCATATGATTAATTCATTACAGACAACAATGTTGAAGATACTACGAACAAATTCTGAAACTTCACCTAATTGTGTTGAGTAACAAGCAGGTTTCCTACCTGTCGACGTGCTGTCCTCATCTGTTGGATAATATGTTGTCACCATATTGTTGTCAGTGTCACTGTTGTCAGCGTCACTGATCTTCGGTAATTGGATACCTACATGTACATGAACTGTAAAAATATTTAGAATTAGTCAATTACTAATCAAAACTACGCTATTCTACCCCCCTCAAAATACTTGTCAAAATACTCCTCACAAAGGATCAGTGACCCATCATTCTAAGGACAATCTACAAAATTGTTAACAATGGACTTTCAAGCCAATTTGCAGTTGCCTAACTCTCATTGAAAACAATGTAATCATTAGTTGCCTAACTCTCATTGAAAGCATTGTAATCATGATACATACGTCGAGGGTGTTTCCAGCAGTACAGCAGTATGATCACCAGGGCAACGGCAGCTGCCACACCCCCTGCTGCAACCCGGTACTTCCAGCTGTCATTGAGAGGTTTGGTAGGGGGTGTGGAAGCTGTGGTTCGGTCGGCAGTTCTGTCGTTCTGTTCTATGCCTGTGGTTCTGTTTGCGGCCGTTCTATAGTTTTGTTCTGTGGTTCTGTCGGCCGTTGGAGAAGGGGGTAGATTTGTGGTCCGACCTTTTCCATTCGTAGTAAAAAAAGTTAGTCATCTATATCATTGCCCATTGAAAGTTGAATTTAAAACCAACAAATGTCAGGATACAAGGTTACATAACCAAGCTACATGGATTATTACAAGAACAGATAAAATTACCCAATAACTCCTTTCAATACTGTGTGATAATCTAAAACTACAATGTTACTGTAACATTGAATGTCCTATGAATTCATTATAAGGCTACACTGACGTGGTGATATGGATTGCATCTGCATGCCATGCGTATCAATTTTCCAAAAAAAGTTTCGACCATACTTTAACTTGTAGATAGGAGCTGAAAAATGAGCAAATATGCATGCTGTACATTGAAAAGATATTGGAAAACGAATACTAATGTTGTAGAATACAAAAAAATTCATTCTAAAGTCAAAGATGAAGAATTGATTTCTGCCTGTTCAGTTGGTTGTTCGACCTTGATAACCACTTTTTTCCTTCGCACGCTTGGATCAGTCTTGGAGTGCTCAGATGATATCTTCCATACAATGAAATCAGTATGGCTTAAACAGTTCCCTGTAGTAAAGCTAAACATGTCTGATTTATCAACATGATCCTACTAGTACCTTGGGGTAAGTCAATCGTGAAGATGCCATCGGGAGGGCCTGGGATATCAGCTGCTCTTATCTATAACAACAATACAAACGTCTGAGTCAGACATAATTTTACACACCAAGCAATTCGTATAGCTGTCGTGAGAAATTGTCTCCTTTCTAACAGTAAGAGATCATAGTTTCCTCCTAACACAACCAGAAACACATGGACATATTATATTGTCACAGATACGACATCCCCCTAACGTCCGATTGAATAATGTACAAGTTGCCATGGTGGTGGGATCGACTTTGAGTGACGTTCTAATGACTCAACAAACGGGTTGTTTCCCTAGGCCTGATGCGTCTCTCTTATAGTGAATTAATGGGATAAAGGGATGCTATCCTATTGATTTCCTAGTAAGAGATTTTTACATGTCTCTTATGGTGAAATAATTCTGCAAATACAAGTTATGCAATCTTTTCAAACTATCTTGTTTTCTGACAAGAATTCGGCTTTTCAAAACTACACCAATGTGATAAATAATCGAGTCTGATGCTTGGGGAGTGGCCATTTTGACTTTTTTTGCATTGAAACCTTTATGAACGTTTATATCCTTAGCACCCTCTTCAAGCCAATGAAGGAACAGTAGCTGCTGTATGAAAGGTACATAGCGGCAAGATATTCATCGGATCTTCTCTTTTGGAAAAAAATGTTATCACCTGTCGGAGAGCACGCTCCACCTCAGTCCGACGGACGGTACTTCCGAATTGCAATATTATGGTATTAACGCGACTAGAGGGAAAATCTAACATATATAGCATAAGTGACAAATGTAATCGTTATTGACAGAATAACAGGAAATAAAGATTGTTTATTGCCTTGCCAGATTGGTTTCAATTACCTCTTATGGGGAAAATCCCGGTTTAAGCTGAACTAACATTACATATTTTCAATGTCTCAAGCATTACACACTCTAATTAATCTAAGATTACAGCCATTGACTTACCCTAAACTCCCAGCTTCCCTGTCTTACTTCGTCCACAGGCCCATAGTCCACAGTGACCCATGGAAAGCCATCATCAGCTGGTTTCTGTACACAGAAGAAAATTGATTATTCAAATCATTCGCAAGCACAATTCTGTATTCATCTTAATAACTACGGATAAGAAATTATTACTTACTTTGTCATAAGTCCTCCCAGGAAGGCATACCACACCTTTGTCCGATGTTATGCACACATCAACGATGTACTGCTGAATGCAGCGTGGGGACTTAAAGGTCAAGTTAAGGCTAAAACTGTCATCATTCTCAGTGGTAACCAAGTTGGTAATGCTCGGAGCCCACCCTGCAACACACAGTTACACATTTTCATCCATTATGTACTGCATCTGTACGATGGCCGAGCATAGGGTTCGCATTCTGCATTTCGTAAGTCATGAGTTCGATCCCAGCTGAGTCATACAAACGACTTTCAAAAACGGTACATACTGCTTGCTCTGATTGTTTGCAAAAGCGCACGGCAGTTGAAAACACCAGTGCTTTACGTGATTAACCCCCTGCTGTATTGATCATACAAAGTTGTATGGCTCAATTGCAAAGGCTATTGTATGCAATCTCAGTTACTGCAAAGACAAAAGGAAACAACAATGATAACTATGTCATGCAATATTTTTTCAAAAAAGTGTTACCTTTCATGCTGGTGTAAGACTGGCTTGTGTTTGTCGCATCCTTATATCGACCATCTGAAATCTGTCGAAAAAGCTATTGAACTAAAGATGTAATGAGCTTTAAAGATAAATAGAACACGTGTGGTCTAGTCTTGTCAGTAATGCAATAATTCAGGTTTAAGTTTGCATGAAAACTGTATGTCATATGTAGTAAAGACCCATCTTACACAGCACGGACTCATCCCAAACTGCTGTGGTCACATCAAAAGAACTTTATTGATGTAAAATGAAGAAAACAGTGTAAAACATGAGGCTAACCTTGACTTGATACTCGTGATATGGCTGCACAGACTGGAAGATACTCCTGACACTTGTACCAGAATCATACTGTGGAGAAAAAACAATGAATATGAACTTTTTATTAGCGTTGTGATCACTTAAAATCATTTATATGGTAGAACAGTACAGAACAGGTAATTATATTTCATTTCACACAAGAGTGAAATATATATTGTTTTTGGCAGGTTTCTTTTGACTAACTAACTTCTAATTCTCTCCTGTCATTTTAATCAAATCGATTTAACTCCGTCATTCTAAGACAAAACGACCTGAAATTTGGCATGAGGGAAAGAAGACAAATACCCCCAGGCTTTCTTTTAATCTTTTTTAAACAGGCCTTGAAAATATTTTAATGGAGTTTTTTTAGGGGGATTTTTAGGCAAAAAGTATACTTTGGGATCCTATCATAACTTCTGAAATAGTTTCTCCTTTTCTTCTGACCTGTCACTGATCTTAAACCAACTCCATGTCACACTGTATGCATTGTTAAACATAGTTGTTTTGGACATTATGACTACTTTCTCTGGCCCATTCCCCGTCGTCAAGGATTAGTGGGAAGGGCATGCCCTCTGGTGGCTACTTACACCGAGGTTAAACATAGTTGTTTTGGACATATGACTACTTGCACCAAGCTCGAGGAATCCACAGTCCCCACCCATGCAGACCCTGTATGAAGGGACCTCATCATCAGGAGGGAAGGAGACAACAGCACTGCAGTTCCACATGTTCTCTGTGATGGCGATGGAGTCCACAGGAGGAGCCCAGTCTGTATGATATCAAAAAGGGCTGGAACTAAGTTTGGTGCCATTAATACATTTGGGTAACACAAATGCCAAGTTCAGGAAACAGCATACAACCAACAGGCACAGCACACCTTAAAACGACTGTCGTTAATCAATCAATCAGTACCATTTTGCTTTGAAAATGAGCAATGTATAAACCAGTAACAAGTCATCATATATCATATTGTTCTTTTATAGACTTTAAGGGATCCAATCTAAGAAAGAAGAGTTTGCAGCACAAGATCAAATTAATCACTCATTTTTGTAAAAATCTAGAATGATCTGACCTTACCTGATACTTCAAAAGGAGATGGACAAGTTCTCTTTCGAAAATCTCCCCGGACCTTGTAAAGAAAGAAGACGGTAATTAAGGATGGATGGATGAAGGGACACCTCAGCCTCTATTTGACAACAAATTCTAAAATCTTATATCTTTCTTTGAATTAAATTAGTAATATAAATTCAATGGAGGCTTTGGCATCTTCAGTATTTACATGTAAGTGTGTCCTATTCTTCATATCATTGATAATAGTACTAAGTTTTCAGGATATGTCTGACCTAAGAGGTACAAAAGTTGATATCTGTAAATCCAAATGAATTGATGACAACTCAAAGCGTCAACATACCTCAAAGAGGTACTTTCTTGGGGGGAGCTCATCGTAGTGAACCTGCACAACTGGGCTGTCAGAAGGCTGTAAGGAAATGATAGAATTTATTATTTATTAATAATGAATTAATTAATTAATTCAGGGAAAAACATGAAACTGCATATGATACAAACAGACTTATCATAATTTAGGAACACCACTTAGTCTCCTCATTTGGTGTCTTAAGTTTGCCCCGTACTGGAATCCCCTGGCAAGACTTTGTAACCTTTACGTGACATTCAGTTGATCGTGCACGTGCTTTTATGTCTGAACTGAAAAATCTTTTGCAAAGGGCTTCTTAAGCTTTAAAAATGTACTATGCAACAAAATAAAAACAAAGACATTTTCAATTCAAGGTAAACCTGTGTACCAGATTTTGCTGACAATAGAGAGTAATGATAAATAGACAATAGATTTATGACTTGTACCTTAGCAACATATCTATGTGGACCACCAGGCAAATCACTCGCCATTCGTCCATCACAGGTGTCTCTAGATCTCCAAGTCTCACAGTTGAACTCAGACTCGTCACACGCCATGTTGATTAGGAATGTATGATATCCGGGAATACCATACTCATCTGGAGCGACTGGAAAGTTGACATCCACTCTTCTCCCAGTCACAGTGATGTTGATGTCCTGGGGTACCCATGACCCTGTTTTGAAATAAACAAGATTGAAGTGTTAACATGCTTTAAGAAGCCAATCTGCAATACGTATTGTTGTAAAGAATGAAAATCATATTAGACTTACTTGCTCTGCATAAATGCATGACATAAACTTTTTAAAGCATTTACTCTAGAAAACGCCAATAACATAATAATCTCACCAAGCACATATTTTCTTACCTTTTTTCTTTTCTTTCTTTCAATGTTCTGTTACGTTAGGACTCCTTCCTTGTCAATGTGTCATTTCAAATGTCAAAGTAGCTTGCAAACATTCTAGTTGTGCCTTGGTATAGGATTTTAGATTTGAAATACCAAGTGTCAGTTTTTATGTCAGAACAATTCAAGATTTCCCGTCTGCACATTTTTATTAAGTTATCATTGTTCTTTATTGAAGAAACGGAGGAGCGATCTTACCCGGTCCACAGGCAGATGGGTTGTCTGCATGGAGTTCTATACAGGCTGTGAATAAAGGCAACAAACATTTAATTTTCATTTCATTACAGCATGGGGACAAGGGAACATGTGATCAACACGACAAGATGGTACTACTAGACTTGTGGTTAGTGCTGTCGACGTAGGGCCTAAATCTTCTGAGCCCCAATCCCTAGCGGGCCCAATGTTTCCTCACTCGACTCTGAAAGTGACCTATCTTCAGCTATTGGGACGTCCTCTCAGATGAGACGTAAAGCCGGAGAGCCACACCTCAAGCATGTTAGATAATCCGCGGCATGAACAGTTATCAAAAAGAGTAGGGTCCATCCCAGTGTGAATGGATCCAAAATTACAATAATTGAACACAGTACTACTCCTTTCTTTATTGACATTTCCACTCATCTAGTACAATTTTGTGCTTCAGTCGGATTCATTCTACCACAACACTTCCTTTAATAAAAACCTCTGTAGGTTTATAGATTGTTGCGTTTCTCTGTGTCTATGATCTATATCACAGTATATGATCTATATTCCGATTTTACTATGGGCCAGTCAGTACCTGCAATACATAATCAAAAATCATAACAGTCTGAACTTTGCAAAAAATACTGTACAATACTGGCGCGTGATACTGGTTATGCAAAACAAACATTACAAGCAAACACAAATAAAATAGAGATGTATGGTTTTCAGTCTGAGGAAAACTTACTCTTGGGTTTTACAGTGATCCTGGCTGGGGGAGCTTCATCTGGACTGTCATAGTTCATCGGCAGAGAGTAGACAGACACAAAGTAGCTTCCTCCAGGGAAAATGGGGAAGAACGTGTGGTTGTAGATTGTCTAGGAAGACAGAAGGGTAGTTACCAATTATATTTGATTTGAGAGATTAGAAAACAGTGTTATAACATAATACAAATTGTACCAACACAGTTCTGATGCAAGGGCCTATGGGGCAGGGTAGAGTGTTCCCCTTGCATTCGGAACGTCGAGAGTTCAAACCCCGACCGAACCCCGACCGAATCAGTATAAACCAAATACATAAAAAATGGTACAGATTACTTTCTCAGCTCAGCACTCAGCACTTATGAGGAAGAGCGTACCCCCTACAGTGGCCAGGCCTGTGTAACCCAAGGACTTTAGAAACGGAGAAAGTCATTGCTCCTACAGGATACACCGAACGTTTTGGAAGGAGTCTTAAGCTAATTATAATACAACTTTCTCACGCAGCGGACATGATAGAATGAAGACGAGGCCAATTAGGTAAAGAAACAGAAGTAATTTACATATTTAGCTTTCTTCCCAATCAACACTACACTGTGTTGATCAGAAAGAGCTATATACCACTAAAAATCATGACCATAGCATATTCAGAACACGAGATTTGAAAAGCGAAAGTTCCCCTGCAGTACCATGGAAAGTTGCTAGGGGGCCCAAAATCCAATAATTTTAAGGTCTCACACAGACCTACCCATCTACAAAATATGAAGACAATACATCTAGGCATTCATGAGTTATCGCCCCGTGGAGTTTCACATTCCTGTGCAATTCCTAGAATTGTTGCAACTGCACACAATACTATACCAATTTGGCTCGCCCCTGAGGCGTCGCCAAAAAAATGTCAAGGAAGAAATTTTGAAACCTCACCTCACCATTCGCCTCTACTGATTCAGGAATGATGACCTGGTAACAGTTGTCATAACCTAGTCTTGTTATACTGGCCTGGAAACCTCGCAGCTCACGGATTCCTGTTGGAATAAGATTGTAGCAGACAGAATATTTTGTTAACTTGAACAACCTTTTCCGGTCATAAGGTATCACTGCTCATTGTGAAAAAATCACAGGGAAAATGGGATGTGAAGTAGTCTGCATTTGCAAGCAAATGTTGATTTCTAGTCATTCTATCCAACGTAATTATTTTTACCTTGAGCCGCAGTCTTCCATTCCACAGTCACACCCTCACATCGCCTGTCCACAAAATCGACTCTGCAGGTCCCTGTGATTCGTCCGACTTCTCTGAGGTCAGTAGGCGAGGCTGGGACATACGATAAGTTGTGACCAGAAAATGGCCTTGGCTGGCATGCTACAAAATAAAGATACACAGCATTACGTTAGTCAGTAGTATATAACGTTACCAACCAGTGTTGGGAAAAAAGTAACGTAACCTGTGGTTATCATATCGAAAGTATACCTACATCTTTGTACATGATTCTGCATATCAAATAAAGAAGACAGCGTAAAATTACATTTCTTGAATCAAAGACTTTCCAATAGAATATTTTCTACTACATGAAATACACTTGACACATTATCGTGCTCTTGTAAGACTAGGTCACTCCGTGATCAAGATATACAGTGGACGTCGAAAATTTGGAGGTACGTGTTCAGTTACCTTCTAAAGTCACTGATTGGAGAATATTTTCGTAACTTGACACTGTGCTGTGACATTCAATGTTACAGCTCAAAGTAACATTACTTCATCATTGATCACAAAGCAAAATGGATGTATTAAGTGATACCCATTGTGAAGATGTTTGGTCCCTACCACTCTAAAAGTGACAGCAAACACAAATGAAGATATTTTGTACTTAGTGAATATTTATTCATTCATTATCACCAAGTGCAAACGTACATGAGCAGAAGAAAATTCACCCTGAATTTCAGAGTTCCCATACATAACGTAATGTATAGGAAAGGGAAATATGATTATTTAATTAAGCCCAACTTACGACCAGATTGTGGATAGTCATCTGTATCTCTTCTGCTCCTTTCTGCGGCGCACTTTGCAAGACAGGACAAATCCTCCTGGAAAATGGACAAATCCTCCTGGAAAATGGACAAATCCTCCTGGAAAATAAAACACACACTAAAACTATATAGACTGGTATCCTTTCTTTTTTTTCCAAACAGTTCATAGTTAAGCAGCATACATTTGGAGAACCCTAAACAATAACCACCAATGGAATTGGATTTGCCAGCATGGAGGATGATATCGTAAGCAGTAGTGCAAGGTTATGGCAATATATATAACGTTAACAAGACAGTGAAGCATCAAGGGAAAGGTTTTCCTAGGAAATAGCTTTTAGCGAGTAATGATAAGATAAAACCTCATTACTTTGATACGTAGTAGTTAACAACATTAGCAGTAGGATGTATCCTTGGTAACTGCAAAGGGTTCAGATTTCTGCAACTTCTTATAGGTTACCTGTAAGCCGATTGACACAATATGACAGACATGGCGACACAGGTATCATACTCACCTGACGTATTGATAGTAACATTCCATGCATGCATTCCAAGAATTCAGCCACACCTTTCCCACTTTTACCTGTGTTTGAACTAAACTGAAGGTAACCTGGGCTCGTAAGACCAAATACAAGCATTAAGATGTGGTTTACACCCCCTATTTTGCACTTAAACATGTTCTTCGCTGTAAGTTTTAAGGTTGGTGATCTTTGTTGACACTGCCGTGTGTTCCACTGAACGTAAGGCAGGTATGCATACATTAACGCCCCTAAGGCCCTTAAAGGACCATGACGTCCAACTAAAAGAACACATATTCTAACGTTAACGTTTAATTTCCTGCGAAAATCAGTTTCATGATTGACCTAACAGTTGACTGTTGTTGTAACTTTATTCCCGAGTGGAAAATTTTAAAAAAAGTTAATCGCCCGAGGCGCCTGTCCCGTACCGTGCGTTTCGAGACCGAACTTTTTCCTGGTTGCTTCGTGCGGCCCTTCGTGCTCTAACTGTGCGCCACAGTCACTATTTGATATCAGTAGTATTGTGTACACTTACCTTGATGTTGCACGACTGCAGACACCGCAGATCGAGGCCTTGTTCCCCCGGAACCAGCGACAAAACAGCGATAAGCCGGAGAAACAGTCCCCAAAGTTTCCCCCTCGCCGCCATTAGGCCACACTGTCTTCTTTATTTATTTATCTATTTGTTTATCAGCAAGTGTAACAGAACACTACACAGTCTCTCAGACAGCATGGCTGATTTCGAGAGCCAACATTTACAGGGACAGAACACAAATGTGTAAATAGAAATTACACTTAACTAAGTTATAATACAGTTTAACTTAAGAGTCATTGAAATTGGTCATACAACTCGGTTAGACATCAGTAAAGGTCATTTTATGACGTCCTCTGGAGACCAGAAAACTAATGCGAGAGCGCCAAAAAATCCAGCAAGAATTCCTGCTAAACCAGAGGACTACAAATAAGCTGGTATCGAGAATTGAAGCGTATAACACAGTTTATTAGACAATCAACAAGTCTTTATTCGTGGGAGGTACAGTAGACGCCACTTAATTGCACAACGGATTAACGCAAACTGTTTATTGTACGGAATCCACAAATCCCTAGCTGACTAGCAAGTATAGAATATTTATAAGGGCAGTTTCAACATATTTGACATTGAACTCCATATTAAGAATTCCATAGCTCACACTTACAAATATCGCGGTAAGAACTCTACTAATGCTTACAGCTGTTTCTTCTATATATATCGTACATTGATGATGGAGTAATCTGTAGGAGGTCTAACCATCATACTCCATGCATGCTCTAGTGTCATAATGATGATACCACAACATAAAAAGGATCTCAACATAAGATGAATAGATAAATGAATTAAAATTGAAATAAAAAGAGAATAAAAGGAGCTCTTTCTCTCCTCTGTAAACCTTATATTGATGAAAGATGTAACATGTTTCTTTCTCCTTTTCAGCTTTCACAGCGTCAATGCGCGCGAGGATGTCATTCATAAAATTGAGTCGGTATGGCGGGAGCTCAAACTAAGTAAGTAAGTAGTATTTGTGCAATGCAGCATCGCTACGGCTCTCATTTTTAGCGAAGCACACCAGGTCACCCCTACTCACACACACACACAAACACATACTCATAGGTTCATCAACATGGATTCCCAGACCATCCAACAGTGTCGTCGACTTTCTTCAAATACGATCGATTATTTGGGAATTGAAAGAGAAGAAGAAGAAAATCTTGCTTATGGCAATGACAATACAGACGTTATATTGATGATTCATTCAAGTTAAAGTTCATTGCACAATAATTAGATATGTTAGCGGACACCAGTCTGTACAGTTTTTGTTGCACGCCCAACATGGGATCGATAGGTGGCGCTGCGAAGCGACAACATTCGTGGATAATTCCTGCTTTAACGTACTCTTCAAGAGGCTTGGCTGTTTTGGACGTCTACGCCTTTTTAGGCGTTTTTATCGGGCTTTCTATTTTGTCAGGTTTTCCTTCGGCTGACGATCAAAACCACATGTAAGGAGAGTTGCGAAACCGGCATACTGTTGTCTAAAAACTTGTGAATGCCTGTACTTTAGCGGGCACCAATGTGCCTCTGTTATTTTCTTTTATCAACATGACTACACAACAGCAAAACCCTCATGTATTTTCATATCTGATCATCCGATGATGTGATGTTGGTTCGTCTGTAGGTGTTCTCTTCATACGACTTCTCTTCGATCAGTCGCGAGCCCAGCCGGATACTGATCACTCGTTTCAGGGCGGCCCGACGATCATTCAGTCGGTACACGGACCTCGCCAGGTCCACGAAGCGTTGCCCGAAGTCTCGTCGGGATTCGTGCTGGCGAAGTTCTGTCTCTACCGTCCACAGTTTGTCGTTGACCTCCGTCAGAGGCGCGAACTCTTCCAGCGTCTCCATGGCGACGTGGCCGTGTTCGGACCATGACGTCATCAGCGCCTCAAGCTTTCTCTCCGCCTCGGCAACTTGTTGAGGGTCGCTGAGTCTTTTCGTCGAGATGCGCAAGATGGTCGTCCTGTCTACGACTTCGCCGAGAGGTTGATCCACATCCATGATCTTTGAAACATGTGCATCTGAGTGAAAATACAAGATACAAATCGAGTGTTGATGAAGCTTTCTTCACTGCAAAAAAAAGGTTGAAATAGCAAAGAACTTCAGATTGCAAAATAAGTTAAAATTGCTAAAAGAAGTCTCATTCAGCGTAATAAGACCTGAATAGTAATGACTGGGCCTTGAAAAGCATCTATTCTTCTAAGTCAGAAACATTTCAAGAACAGTTGGATATGTCAGTGAGCCGTCTGTGGGGAGGGGGGGTCTCTTATTCAAACTCACCTGTTAAACAGTCGGACTCAACAGTTGCACAACGTGAACGGTACGTGAAGTAGCAAAAACGTAGGATGAACGGGATGGGATGATACCGCGGGCTTCTACCGAATTCCTGAATTCAATTGAAAGGAATAACAAGTTGGCTACGGACAACTCCCAACCGGCCAACAACGTGCGAACAACCTGCCCATAAAACGTCTGACATCATCATCTTACGCTGTAAGTAGATAAACCGGATTTTTCAGGCCAAAGGTTTTAGAATATGTCGTAGCATCGGGACAGCCCAATGATAGTTGTCATTTGTTAACCCCTCCTCTTATTGATAAGTGTTATTAAGTAATTTGTTTTTAAGGCGTGGCTCTTCTTAAACAAGGGGATCAAACCGGTTCTACCAATAATAGAGAGCAAAACTGACTAGAACTCGCAACGTCGTTGTCCACAAAAGAACAAAGTTGTTGACAACAAGACTGCGCCAGCCCACTATATATTATGAAAGTTAAGCTTCCACCTGGTGACGTACTGGACAAGGCCACCATCTTACACATCAAAGCGGAACGGCTGGACGACCCGGACAAGGTGGCAAACGTGCGAAGAGAGCTGAAGGCCCTAACTGATGCTTGGTCGAAACATGGAATGGTCGAAATGGAGTCGGTCGGGGAGTGGGCAGCCCTGCTGGAAGTCAACCGGGCGATGTGGGTCGTGGAGGAAGCCCTTCGCGCACACGAGTCGAGGGGAGAGTTCGGGGACCGCTTCGTCTCTCTGGCGCGGGCGGTCTACCGACTGAACGATCACCGAACTGCGCTGAAACGAGCGGCCAGTCTTCGCCTGGGTCCCGGACTCGGGGAAGGTGATGACCCCGTGCCAGACTACAACACTACAAAGCAAAGTGAGTCCCTTTACGGTTGGTTAGGTCTTGTAAGGAGCCCCGTCGAGCAACTATACTGTCCTTCAAGCTAGCCTCTGTCGACGACCTATTACCCACATTTTAGGGATTCCAATGTCTACATTTCGACTATTGTTAAAAAGTGTCAAAAATTACGAATCTTTCTGATGTTCGATTTAGACATTACTAAAATCACCATTCCACTAGGGCGGCAACCTCGCTGCGACCTGAATTTGGACAGAGCGCTCAACGAATCTTATACTATTATCATTACTAGATATATAAATGTTTACTCTATATGTTAGCTTGTATTGTTGTATCTATGTCCTTGTATGTTCCATGTGTTAAGTTAGACGACCTGTACCTAGCCCCTCGGGGCATGAATGCACAATAAAGGTCTTTCATTCATTAATTCATTATAAATATTTTAAGCTTTGCGTCTTTTATTATCCTCATTTCAGTCGTACTTTTACAATTTGCATGATATTTCAATTATTGATGTCGGGGGTTACAGAAATCCGCTTTAGGTCGCAGCGAGGTTGCAACGCGATCGCTGCCTCGTGGAACAAGGGCCTAAAGACATAAGTCTTAAAAGACATGAGACAAACACAGCCTAAAGGTTATCATGATACATGGTATTTTTACCTACCTTTTTCATGAATCGCTTCGTTTCTTGTTCTCAGTTCTTGCAGAGCTTGGTCTATCCGACGTTGCGGGATCAGCAATGGAAATCCATAGGAACTGAGTGGCATGAGTTGACGAGAGCGTCTTGGCTAACAGATGGGACCTTACAGCCCTTCCCACGTCATAGGTCTACCCCCCCCCCTCCCACTTAAGACTGCGACCACCTAGCGACTTTGTCACAGATTGCACAACAAAAAGACGAAGAACAAGTTTTTAAACGTTAGTTTGCTTTAAATCATATTTCTACACACTGCATCGTATTCCAATTATGAAATCAAGGGTTACACAAATCCAGTTATGGTCGCTGTACGGTCGCTGACTAGCCTAATCTCCAAGCAGATTTTCCGGTAATAAAATCGTTATGTCGACCCAAACAGTGTCCGTAAACCATTGGTGCCCTATAGCTGTAGACACTGTCCTGGCCGCCATAACGATTTTGCCAACGAAGGATCTGCGATAGTTAGTTATAATCGCCATCTAATACTCCCAATCCACTAGGACGGCGCTCTCGCCGCGCGCTCTCTGCGACCTAAACTTTAGTGCTCAATGAATTTCATAGATAAAAACGAATCTTTTTACGCTTTATGTGTTTTGTTGTCTTTACAGTCATACTTTTACATTTTGTGCGATATTCCAATTGTAAAATCAAGGGTTATAGAAATCCGATTTAGGTCGCAGCGAGAGCGCAGCGCCATCTCCGTCTAGTGGAATTGGGCCTAATGGAGAGGGGGTCTAAATGATGTTAACGCTCCAGAACCTGTCACATTGCCACAGGAGGTACATGGTCAAGAATGCGCTGGACAAGATGGACCTGCCAGTTAGCTAAATATTACAATGAGTTGCCAAACACATAATCTCCAAGCAGATTAATCGGTGGCAATGACAGTATCCGAAGGGCAAAAGCAGTGTTCTTGGCCAATAATACTGCTTTTGCCCTTTGGATACTGTCATTGCCATCGATGAATCTGCTTGGAGATACATTGTATATGTTTGGTTTCTCATAGATCTGCTTGGAGACTACCAGCCACACACGAGACATAAGGCGCAAACGCATTATCCATATGTTTATTGACAATGTACATCATGACTGATGTAACGTTATGACATGACATTGAATGGATGTTTTGGGAAAACCTTTACGATGGATTTTGATTAACATGAACTTCTTAACGATAAATCTTAATATGAATATATATGCACTCGTATACCTATGTAACAGTACATTTCTTGTATTGCATGCATATCCTTCTAATTCTACTTTTACTGGTAGCAGTAGATACATTGATGCTGATTGACGTCATAGTACTTAGATAAATTATGATGATCGAAGTCACTAGTATTCAACCGGTCATAAAATAAGTTTTCTCAGCTGACATAACTGACAGCAGACTACAATGTGTACAATACATGTATGTTTGATAGCTGTTGCCATACGTTGTACCGTGTACAATTGTCGTGCAATAAACTTCTTCTATACAACAATGCAAGGTTCTATTCTCACATCCATGTAGAATGTTGGTCGTTCTTATGTACAATACCTTGAACGCTCTATCGATCAATCATCCTCCGTCAAAAAAGAGAAGAAATATCAAAGAAGAAAACTAGTACACACTTTCCAACCTGACCGTAAATAACATGTCTAACATAAAAGAGATGTTCAGATATTGCTGACGTATAGATCTTGTTACAGTTGGTCTTTTTCAATGAAAGTCCCTGTCTGAACGATTCAAAGTCTTACATCTTTGTGGTGTTAACACGTAGTTTTTCTTGATGCACATGTAGATACAAAGAGAGCTTTCCCTTTTCTAATGACAGTTTACTTATGATTACATCCCACATGCCACCTAAATTGTACTTTTACCTGTGAACTCATTCACATTCTACTTGTGTGAATATGGGCATTCGAGCCTGAGCCAAAGAATGAATAAATGAATAAATAAATAAATGAATAGAATTAATAGATTAAACAATTAGTATAAATACATTCCTCCGTCTGAATCATTTTGATTTTGTCATTGGACCTCCTCTTATCTCATTTTCATTTTCATACAAATGTTCAGCATCATATGTGTCCTGATCGTCATTGGATTTTACTGGTGTCATCTGTTGAGTTTGGTGCGTTTCGGCTCCGAAGTTCCAACCATCTGGCGGTGTCCAAGTGTACCTTCGACCTTCTGTGTCAAGGTCGTCTTTTACAGCAGAAGCTAATTTGTCATCTTCGCAGTCTTTGTGACTTTTTAAGAACCTTTTCTTCTGATCAATCTTGTTAAATTTGTTCATTTTCTTTCGAGTGATTTTCTCCTCTTTGATGCCCTGGTCAGGCTTTTGAGTCTGGTGAGTTTCGGCTCCAAAGTTCCAGCCATCTGGCGGTGTCCAAGTGTACCTTCGACCTTCTGCCTGCTCGCTTTTAAGCTCCTTATCGCCTTCGCAGTCTTTGTGTCTCTTTAAGAACCCTTTTTTCGGATCAATCTTCTTGATTTTCTTTCGAGTGATTTTGTACTCTTTGGTGCCCTGGTCAGACTGAATGACCCCCGCTGAATACCCTCTTACTTCGTTCTCATTCTCGTAAATGTTTTCAGCTTGAAATACTGAATCGGAATCGGGTTTATCATCTTCCGATGTTTTGTCTGGGTTCTTCCCACCCAAAGTGTACCAGCCATCCGGCTTTGTCCATGTGTACCTCCGGTCTTGTGCTTCGTCGCCTTCGGAATCGTCGCCTCGTACAGCATGCGTTACGTAGTCACTAAGACTGTCTCTCGAATTCGCCGGTAAGGTTTCTTGTAAACCACCCGTTTCTTTCTTGATTTCGTCTTCTTCCATGTTCTGGTCAAATTGACTGGTACTCGTCTGACGTCCCTGTACCTCCTTGTCATTTTCATAGGGGTGTTCATCATCAAATGTGTCCGGACTGTTGGTTGTTGCCTGGTCTTGGTCCGCTCCATCCTCAGTTTTCACGCGGTCTACTTTCGTCCCAGTGTCCTTAAGACCTGGTGCATCTTCGCCACCGATATCCTTGTCCAATAAAGCATCCATCCTTTCGTTTGTATCTATTTTCTTCCGAGCTATGTTGACGTCGTCTTCATCTTTGTCCTGGACAGGCTGAGTGGAACTCTGCAGATGTTCTTTTGCCTCGTGTTCATTTTCATAGATACGTTCAGCATCACATGTGTCGCCTTTGGTTCCTGCATCTTCAGTTGTCACGGTTTGGTTTGAAGGCTGCTGGTCTCCAATGTTGCAGCCATGTGGGTTTGTCCTAGTGTCTTTTAGAGTTGGTTCTTCGTCCTTGTCAGAATTGTCGTCTAATCCATCATGTGTCACGTGGCCAGCAGTGCCGACTCCTTCAGCTGTTGTAGTTGGAGGGCTTTCCTGTGAATCGAGCCCGTCATTTTTGTCTCGTTTCTTCCGAATTATGTTGATGACTTCTTCGTTTGTGTCATGTGCAGAGAGATGGGTTGAATGTGCTATTGGCCCATTTCTATAAGGGCGTATCGTGTTACATGTAGGCGGGTCGTCGACGGTTTGTGGATCTTCTACTGACACGTTTTCGCCAGGAGGCGCCTCATTTCCGGTGTTCCGACCATTTGGTTTCGTGCATGTGTACGTTCGACCTGGTACCTCGTCGCTTACGGAATCTTCGTCTGTTGCAGCATAGGTTAAGTCTTGATTGTCCCCTCCACTGTATTTGTCTCCATGGCAACCATTGCTGTCGCCTGTTTTCGTTCGAATCATGTTGACGTCATCTTCGTCGGCGGTCTGATCCTGGTCAGGCTGAGGAACGCTCGCCGAATGATTTGTTGCCTCGTCCCTATTTTCATACAGGTGCTCGGTATGAACCGTGTCTGGGTCTTTGGCTTTGGCGCCATCAGTGTCCGTCAGGTTTGGGCTCTGAGACGTCCCGTCCCCAGAGCTCCCGCCACCCGGCTCGGTTGATGTGCAACTTTCGAAATCGTCGTCTATGGCGGCATACGTTAAGTTGTCGACATCCTCGTCGCTGTCACTGCCTCTGGCCCTAAGACTCTTCGGGAAGGTTTCACGCGAATCGACGCGATTGGTTTCATAAATTGCCGTTTGAGTTAAATTGAAGTCGTTATCGCTGATGCAGTGGTCAGAGTTGATGTTCTTTGATGAGTGTCCAGCCTCGTCATTTTCCCGAAGGTCTTCCGTCTCTGATGTAGCCGGGTCGCCGCTGGTTCCTGCATCTTTCGCTGTAGTCGCGTCTTTGACGAAATCGTCGTCTATGAAGGCGTAAATCAAGTCATCATCTCCGTCGGAGTCTCCCGTTACCCACTGGGTAGATAACGCTGTAGCCTGGCCTACCTTTTCGTCATCCACCAAATGGCTGACGGGTGTACGAGTCCCTTCTTGGTTCGACGTACTTGGTTCATGCATTTCATAGAATGGCTCGCCCTTGCCAGAATCGCCCTTTTGTGAACTTCTAGCTTCGCCAGACATCGCTTCTTCCCGGATAGAGGACAGTCTTGACACTTTCGATCTACTTGCAACAGGTTCTCCTTTGTTCCTTGCCCCCCTGTCTTCTGTCATTTCATAAAATGGCTCCCCGGTGGTCGAATCCTCCGGTTGTGAATTTCCGGCTTCGTGAGACATATTCATTCTAGACCTTCTTGGAGAAGGCTCTCCATTATTCCTTGTCCCCTCGTCCCCAGTCATCCCGTAGAATGGCTCTTCTGTTGTGTCATTTCGTCCGGATTGTGCGGGCGTTCCTAGGAAGTAGTGCACAATGTAGGGCACAATCATCGAGGTACGGTCATTCTGTGCGGTACCGGTAGACAACTGATTAGAGCTACCGTTCGTTTCATTGATTTTTGAGTCGCGAATTGCTTTCTTCTTCTTCTTCACGACACAGACAAAGACTCCAGTTGCACCGAGCACGACGGTACAAAAACTCCCTATGGCTATGAAGTAGAGCTGTTGATTCCCATTGCGGTCCGGCTGTGCCTTTTCAGTGATGGTCTTCTCCGTGTTGTATTGCGTAGCATTACTCAGAGTGTCCTTTTCTATTGGTAGTCCTGTGGATCCGTTAGAGTTGTTTAACTGTTGCCGCGATACACGAGGGGCTTCTGTTGGTTCCCAATCCGCTCTATCCAAGCTGTAGCCAGTCTGGTTAAAGAGAGAGACGGACAGCTTTGCGGACCTTTTCTTGCCCACAGACGATGCCGTGCAGGTGTACATACCGGCCGACTCAGACGTGAAGTTGTGAAGAGTCAGGGCAACGTCCGTTCTACCCAGGTAGCTGACACGATGTTCCTTAGTCCGCCTTGCAAAGGGGTCGCGAAACCCTTCCGGTTTCATAAAATGCGTGAAGCTTATGGTGATCTCAACCGGTCGTGTGGCCGTGAGTAGCTTTCGTTCATCTCCAAGTTTGAAAAGACGCGAGAACACAGCCCCTCCCGGCAAGGTTACCGTCACGCGAGGAGCTACTTCCCAGAACACTCGACATTCAAGACTGACGTCCTGTCCTTCCTGAAACAGACGCGATGCCAGTCCTTGCGTTTTATTTCTATACCCTTTTGTCGGTCTTGCCATCAACGGCTCGACGAGAAAAGTCCTGCGGGAGTCGTTCTGACTGTTCTGTTGGTCTCCGTCTGCCTCGACGTCGAAGACCACGGCAGGCCTGGGACAGCTGACCGTGTCCATGGTAACGTTAGAGACGGGACGGTGCTGGAGATGTGCCGGGTACATACACGTTAGCTTGTCGTATTTGGGAAGCTTATCGCGAATGTTTCTTTTGCGGAACAATACGAAGGCGCAAGAGCATCGCAGCGGGTTGTTGTGTAGATCAACCGACCACTTTGGGGCTTCCAAGGCGTAAATGTTATTTCCGTTAAGAAACAGCGTCCTCAATTTCTCAAGTGTTCGGAACCACTCTCCTCGGATGAACGTTAGCTTGTTGTTCGATAGGACGATGAAATACACGTTACGGAGCCCAAGAAACCCATCTTTCTCGACGTGGGCAATTGCGTTTGAACACAGATCAACAGAATGGGCCGAGGAAAGGCCAAGGAAGTAGCCTTTGCGAATCGTCGTGATATTATTGCTACTCATAATGACTGTCCGTAACTTCACCAAACCGACGAAGGCACCCTCGTGTATGTCCGAAATACCACTCTCGATGAGCCAAAGCTCTCTTAACGAGGTCATATTCATAAACCTATCGGGATACAAGACGGACAGTCTGCTATATCCCAGCTGAAGAACTTCGAGCTGTGGTACGTTGATAAAAGGAGGGCCAGTTGCGTCCGTGTCGCTGACGTTGACAAGCGGATTCTTGTCCAAGTCCAGGACCTTAAGCGATGTGAGTCCACGGAACCAAGACGCCTGGACACGCTGGATCTTGTTCAACGCCAAAGTCAGTTGCAGGAGTTTGGGCAAAAGTTCGAAAGCGCCGTCCATGATCTGAGAGATCCCATTGTGGACCAAGTTGAGGTGTTGCAGATTCGGTAGATCAGCGAACCAGATCTTCTTCACACACGGCAAACAGTTCTCCCGTATGGTCAGGCGACAGAGGTTCGGGGTTCGGTTGAACAGGCCCTCGGAAATCTCGGCAACCGAACCGACCTCGATCGTGAACTCCAGCAACTGAAATCAGAATTAGGCCTTTCTAAACCATTTTCCAGATTTTACATATTTTTTCTGAGAATCAGACAAAAAGCACAATTGCTTATTTAAAGCCTTCTACTCAAAAACATAGATATAAAACAAGAGTGAAAACACAATGTCAACATACTTACATAGATACAAAATGGATAAAAGAAAAGTGAATGTAAACAAGACAAGTTGGTGATGTAGAATCTACATGTACAATTCATTAGTTATACAAATTATATTCTGATTTGCATATTCACCATTTGATAGTATAAAGCACCATATAAGCTATCTACGTACCAAAAATCATGACGATCCGTCAACCCCGCCGCTGGGAGCCCAAACCTACACAGATTACTCCCTGCCCCGAGAGCTATCTACAACTCAAAAACCACGACCATAGCGTGTCCAGAACAAGAGATATCAAAACCGGAAGTTCCGCCACAGAACGGTAACAAGCCGCTAGGCAGCCCAAAGTCTAATCATTTCGACCTACCCACATATCAAATGTCAAGACCATCCATTCGGGCCTTGCTCGAGTCACACACACACACACACACACAAACGCTACGAAAACATAACCTTCTTGGCGAAGGCAATCACGCCTTTATAAACACTCACTCACTCACTCACTCACTCACTCACTCACTCACTCACTCATTCACGCACAGCAAAAAAACATCAAACACACAAATACATTTTGAGAGGTCAAAAAGTGTCAAGAGACGTTTTGAGATGCCCTTTAGTTCATGCTCACCAGTAAAGCCTCAATTTGAAAAGCCAAACATTTGTCGGGATTGTGTAAGGAGAAAAATAATAGATATATCCCAATCAGCACTCAAGAATCTCATCCAAACAATCTTAGGAGGCAAGAAAGGATGTCGAGAAATGCGCACCTGCTGTGAAAGGGTATATCCAACACTAACACATTTGTGACACTAAAACTTTATTTGATGGATAGAAAAAATAAATGAAGAAATGAATTAAGGTATAACAGTTGTATATTTTTTTGGATAGCCATGGACCCTTTTCTGAAGAGTAAAGCGGACTCCGAAAGCAAGTTGCCGGGTCATCTTACCTGAGTTTTCGTCGGCGGTTCGGAGAGAATCTTATCCAGAAGGCTTGCTGACAGGGTCACACGTTCATGTTCAGACTGGCATCGGAGATAATTATAGGCCTTCCTCCGGAGCCCTTGGCTGTCGCGGTGCGGAGAGGGAGTTGTTCTGGGAGTCTCCCTCGGACGGGGGCACCTAACACGGACTCTGACGACGCCATACTTCGATACCCGTAGTGTAATATCAAACACCGGATTTGGGCAGACTGCCAAGCCGTTGTTACAGCGGGGCACCCCAGCAGCATCGGTCCAGGCAAGTACGACCAGAAAGATGAGGTAGGCTAGTACTCGCATTTTAACAACTCTCTGCCGCCGAAAAGAGTGGGAAAAGGTTCTCGAAATATGGTTTAGACCTCGAGAATATGTATTAGAAGCTCAAGCCGATACGAAAATTCACCCTGCAGCGAATCAAGCCTCTTTTTAGTACCTGCACGACCAACACTGCCAGTGAAACTGTAGCATGCAGGTGCGGATTCCTGATTTATAGTGTGCGAATTAGTTTTCCAGATGAATATTTCTATTTCGTATGAATTTCATCAATATGCATCCAACAATTTCTACGAAATCTGTACAACCCTACATTTATGTAAAGGTCTTCGATACCGATCCAAGAAAGGACCTCTCTTAAGGTCTCAATCCTGTATTACTCCTAAAAGAGTCCGTTGCCAAAAAAAACGAACGGCTGCATGAACGTGTGTCTATATCGGTGGAAAAAAACCTTTTAGCTAGCCCAGCTGATATCAAGCGTCAAACTGATGAAAGCTTGTTTGTAACTGAAGAAATTAGCAGGCAAAGTTCGGCAGCCGCGCGTGAGGTCGGAAGTACACAGCCCGGGCAGTGTGTGTGATTCGGTCCTGCGCTTACAGCTGGAAATGCCTTTTTGGGGGGTGTAGCCAAGTGCAGTTTGTAATTGCTATCAAAAGAGATTGTGTGTAGTGAAAATGTTGTAAATTTTTTACATAATCTAGGGTAAATGGTCTCAACATGGAATGAAAAACATTGGCACATTTTCTATATCTTCATTACGAACGCGCTCATGTAAAACACGTATCATAACATGTAATCCTATGGGGCGAAAAAAACTAATGAATGAGACCTTAATAGCGAAACTAAAGGGGATATGAACCAGGGTTAAATGCCAGTTTATCTTCGCACACTGATCATTGCGATGGCAAAGCTTGTGGTTAGATAGGCAGAAGTTTTGGGTGTAGAAGTCAGAAGTAAGGGGTCATCAATATACATCCAGTCCGAGCTTCGTCGAAATCTCAGCTTAGCCCCTCCCCCTGCAAAAACGAAGTCTACAAGCAGACGCTGATCAAATAAACGACGTGACTGGTAAAGAAATTAATGTGAATATGAACAAGTGGTTCATTAGTCTTCGCACACTGGTCATATATTAGTCTCTACCAGATTGTAGGGATAATATTTGCCAGGGAAGTTTGACAGCCATATGGTTTTATTTGCAGGCGCCGATGGGACGTTGTTAATCTTACCGTGGACTGACTCTCCTGGCCAATCATTTCTAGTCTCTACCAGACTAACCGCGTCGGCTATAGAGACAACATTTGCCGGGGGACTTTGGCCATGGAGGATAACATTCCCATCCGCAGTTTGCAATATTTGACCCTATCTCCATAGCCGACTCCCTTCATTCAGTTGACTCTATTTGGCCACTTTCTACTGTTTTCCCAGCGACCCCTGGAGACTGGTAGAGTCTAAATCATCCCCTTTTCTGCCGAATCTTACGATCCCTTACCTTCGCAGAAAGGCCAGGTGGAGGCTAGCCATATATGTACTCGAGATCGAGAGGTTACGGGGTCGATTCTTGCCATTTTGGCCAGACGTTGTGCCCTTGGGACAGGCACTTTACGCGACTTTCCTCACTCCTCCCAGGTGTAACAATGGGTGCCTGGCTTCAGTTGGGGAGGTAAAAGGTGGTGGAAGGAGAGGGATGGGCTCCGCTTTCCAGAACCGTGTCCTAGACACAGTGGATATAACAACCCACTACCTAAACAGCCTGAAAAAGGCTATGGAAGTGCCTTTATATCTGTACGGTGAAATCTTTATTCACATAGTCCCTATAGAAGCCCTACGGCTTTTGGTATGACTAAACAGTCCTATTGTAGAATACACAAGGCGCGTCTGGTCATTGCGGTGGGATAGCTTGCAGTTACCGATAAAGCAGATTTTTTTGCGGGAGAAGTTTGTAGAAACGGTGCTTCCGAGTGCGCGTCAGGGGTCCTAATGCACGATGAATAAATTAGACGGCATCAGACAATTTCCACCTCTCCTTTTGCGCACGGACGTCGAAACGGCAGGCAGCAACAGGCTGCTTTCCGGAAACGCCTAGAGGTGATTAGTCTGGTCGAAACGTGCACCCAGACAATTTGTCGTGTTTCGCAATCTTGTTGGGTAAAGTTTCTACGTGTCAGTTCTCGCACAGCCCCTGCCATTCCTCCCTTCAAAACCAGACCATCACGAGACCAATCCTTTTCAGACAGCGACTATAGATGCTTCGTAAGACTTGCGTAATGGCACAAGTTTGCATTAAAGTTTTCCTGAAACGTTTATTTATGTAAACATTCATCGTCACTTCTCTAACTTGCACAACCGTCAAAATCGCTTATTAGGACAATGAGAACACTGTTTCAGAGTAAACGTTTGTTACTGACGTTATCATTATCGCACGTAGAGACTACAATCCGATAAATGTACAGTATAGAATGTAAAGGTATAGGTAGTCCCATAGCCTTTTTGAGGCCGTTGGGGCAGTGGGTTGTCATCAACCGTGCGGAGTCCAGCCATCTCCTTCCGTCGCTTTTTACCTCCCCGACATAAACACCTGGTTGGAGTGAGGAAAGTCGTGATGCTAAGTGCCTTCCCAAGGGCAAAACATCGGCGGCACGTCAGAGGATTCGATCCCAGGACCTCTGGGCCAAACACTGGTTCGTGTTTGTCCAAGTCAGTGAGTACTGAACTATGTTTTTCTCGTCAAAAATTAGTCAACTTGCCAAGAAAAGACAATCACCGATTGATGCTGAAAAACGGAAACAAACACCAGACATATCGCCTTTTTATTGACACAAGTTTTCATTCTTTAGATCCGGCGTTGCTTCCGTGTGTTTATGTTTGTCCTGTTGCTAAGGATTTGTCCAGTAAACCTACGCAAACCTTCCTGGAAGAGATTCTTTTCCTGGAATAACCCACGGACATCGGCATGCTTGTCGCCGCGTGTGAATTAAAACAAGAGGACACAGCTTTATATGTTTCCCACATTTTACTAGCTTTCATAAGGTGTTAGGCCTTTTGGATAAAGCGTATTCGTCGCCTTCTGGGCTCAATTGGCATCAAAATTTTTTTCAAAGCTTTGTCATTCATTTTAAAGAACGAAGTGAATATGTGGATCACTCTTTGTTTCGCTTCGGTAGTTTGTCTTCTCCCGTACATGGGACAAGTTCAGGCAAATTGCAACGGGCCGGCCCTCTGCGTAACTCCTGAAGTCAAGGTCAGTGACAGATCGAACACATCGGATACCGTGTTTTTACGATTTTCCTGCCCCGCAGTCATCGGACCTGAAGGCGAACCTGACCGTCACGAAGGTCCAGAGAGATGTAAATCCAGGCATCAACGGCTCGAAGTGACGGACAAAGCCATGGGTAAGGGCCTCTCGGATGTGTCAAAGACTCAACAGGTACATCTTTGTTTTTGAATTGTTAGTGAGGTGTTTTTTTGTGGTTTGTTTGAACCTTTATTCATCCATGCATTTACGCATTCAGTTAAATTAATCAGTTGCATTTACATGTATGAAGAACGAACAGATCATTGAATTTGCTCAATATCATCTGTATCTGTATCTATATAGCCGGTATTACCGCCATTCGGCGTAACACACCAGCTTCGCAGGCACGCGGCGCGCAGCAGCTGGTTATATTACACCGAACGACCTGTCACATCTAACCTTCGCATATCTAACTGCATGCATTGTTTAAAGCTATCTAATGAAGATGCTTCCACTGTACTTGGTTGTAACGAGTTCTAGGAAAATACGAATTTTTAAACACATCAATTCTCGGTTGAAAAGTCTTATACTTAAAGGCATGGCTATTCCTTGTCCTTTTCTGAGCTGGTATTAGATACTTATTAGTTGGTACGTCCACCAGTTTATTAGTCATTTTGTACATCATGCATAATCTGGACATGTTCCTTCTTTCCTCGAGTGACATCCACTGCAGATCTGTTTTCATTTTGGTGACACTAGCACCCCTGACGTAGTTGTTCATATGAATATTCGATCGAGATTACTGAGGTTAGGAAACTAAGGACACTGGCGATTGCCCCTATAGATAAGAATATTCAAGAAAGTTACTATAAACATTGACTATGTATGGCTACATGTGTGTTGATTCGATTGTAAATATGACGTCTGCGCGGCAATCAGTTTTCGTCCGTCTTCAAAAAACGTTTTTACCATACTGTAAATTGTGCAAAGCAGCTGCAAAATTAGCATTCATGTATTCCGTTAATTACTAAATGATATCGGAAAATAGATACTAATGTCGTAGAATGCCAAAGTTAATTCCAACGTCAAAGAAGAAGATGTGAAAAAACAACAAATGAAGAATCTTTTGTTCGGTATATCATACTCTGCGTGCTGAGTTATTTATTTGACCTTCCTAACCATTTAGATTTCATAATGAAGATAACTTTTTTTAACAACCTTTTATTTTTCTCGCGCGCTCACATCAGTTTTGGGGTCAACAGAGAATGTCATCCATACAATCGAATCAACATGGTCTATGTATAAGATGGCAGCTAGTACTAGAATGCATTCAATCGGTGTGGTCTCTCCCGCAAAGACCACTACAGAACAGTTCTTTTTAAGCTTAAGGATCACCTAGCTTGTCCCATTTGTTAGTTATGCTTCGGTCACATTTCCAATCCGGGGCCCAGCCGGGCTGTTTGCGAAAACGACAAATAAAAAAAAATGCATATCAAGAAAATACACAATATATGGTTATGGGTAATTCTTTCCGTTTTGTGTTCTTTTGTTACCTTTTAAATCCGATTTTTCGTACCCACAAGCTGCCCGGCCGGGCCCCCACTGGAAATGGGACCGAAGCATTAAGAGGGAATGTAGTAACTGAAGTGGTGATTGGGAGAATCTATTGTTTGATACATTACAGATGGACACGCTGACACTAAGGGGTGCCATTGCAAGGTTTTCAAAGGGAGCATTCGAGAATACACCCAGCCTGTCTCAGTTATCTGTTGGGACAAGCTGTATCGTTTGTGTGGAGAATACTTGGTTTGTGGGGCTAAACCTCCTACAGAGCCTTTATCTCGACCACAACGAAATATCCAGCGTTGAAGACGGGGCATTTCAACATCTTCCTAAACTCGAAGTCCTAAGTTTGAACTATAACAAGATTGCGAGCATTAAGGGAGGCTGGTTCCGCGGTTCTGTCAAGCTGAAGACATTGGAAATAGAAAAGAATCCTTTGGTGAACATAGGCAACATCATATTCCAAGAGAGCCCCTTTGCCCACTTGCCGAAATTGACAGCGTTGCACCTTGCTCATGGTTCCCTAACAGTTGTAAACACCAATCATTTTCGAAATCTGGCATCTTTAAAATACCTACGGTTAACGAATAACCCCATTGCAGACATGCCGATCGGCTCCTTCAGTGGAACCGGTCTAATATACCTGTATTTGAGCTCAAATTCATTGACAGAAATAAGAGATGGTCATTTCTTTGGAATGCCCAAACTCAGGATCTTGGATTTATCAAAGAACAGAATTGCACAAATACAAGAACACGCATTCGTTGGGCTGTCCAGGTTGTTCGAAGTAGATTTGAGTCAGAACAAGCTGAAATATATTAGGAAGTACTGGTTCGAAGGACTGAGAAGTCTTCGAAAAATATTTCTACAGAGCAATGACATTGTTGTGCTGGATGGCCTGACATTTAAGGCGGACCTAGCAGGTAACCCTTTAAGATGTACATGTGCCTTGGCTTGGCTCCTTGATCAAAAAGATGACGTCACCGACTATAGTAACCTGAAGTGCATGTATCCCCCTCATCTACGTAACACTTTAGTGTCAAACATAAGTCTGAATAACGCCTTTTGTCCTACGCCTATAGTGAAGCTAGGCTTGTCCCATGAAACGCGAAACGAAGCAGGAATCTATCAACTTGTAAAAGGACATTCTTCTTCTGACGATGACGCCGTACACGTTACATGTGACGTGTACTGGGAAGTGCCTCCTATGATAACGTTTACGCTGGCCAACAAGACCGCATTCTCCCACGCAGCAAGAATAGGGGACGACGAAAGAATTGAGACCATCTCAGACCAAGTGAATCTTACATTTATCCTAACGCAGTCCATAAAAACTGGTGGGTGGCTAAGTCTCAGGAATTCCCCTTCTTCAAACTATGTAGGAAAGACAACGCTGTCTGTGATCGTTAGTCGGTTTGTGTTACTTTCGTCTGGACGTTGTAGCTGCGACGCATCATCCGTAATAGGAAATTCAACACATACCGCCCTCTCCTCGAGATTGTTACATTCAACCATAACACCAAGAACACACCATATTAACCCCACGCAGAATGATGCCGTTACGATGGTCGTCGACAAAACTAGCCCTTCACTATCGGAAGGGTCAGCATCGCAAGGTTTTCGCTATTGGGTCTCTGTGGTTGGTGCTGTGGTTTCCGCTTTTGCGGTGCTCGGACTAGGTCTTACTGCAACGTGCTTGTTCTTGAAATTAAAGAAAAGACGCCTTCAACAAATGAAGCAGAGTAGTAGCGGGATTCCAAAGGCAAGGGACAGCGCCGGTAACAATGGCGACGACAACTACATGATACAGCCCTATGCTGTCGTACACTACACAAATTCGATCGACAGTGAATATCATGATATCCCAGATACCAGTTCACCGACAGGAAAAGAGTCTGAAACCACCACCCCGTTTTACCTGATGAAAAATGAAAAGGTGGTGGAGGCTAGAACTGATAAAATGCGTCCTGGTTTAGGGAACCTGCCCATGGACAAACATCTTGTCAATTCAAATGAATATCAGGTGATTCCAGATACACAGACAGGACAAGAGACTAAAGCCGATCCATCCAACCCCATGAAAAATCAAAAGGTGGTGGGGAACCGTACTGAGGAGACGCGTCCTGTTTCAGGGTACCTACCTATGAACAAACATCTTGCACGAAGCAATGACGGAGAAACTACATCAAGCAAGTCCATCTCAGCTGTGATTACTGGGCAAGACTAATAAACCGGATATCTTTTCAAAGTGGGAAATGCCATGAAACGGTGAAGATCACTAAAGTTGACTAACAAAGAGTTCATAGACCATTCGCGACTCCGTTCATCAAACATGTGACAGCCCCCGTCACAAATAAGAAATTCAGCTCGCCCGACGTGTTGGCGAGTTTCAAATGGGCATTTTCGGCCGAAGTACGGTAGGCGTCCTGTCGATTACGCGGGCTTCGGGCGATTTTTTTAGAAATCAAAGTTGACCCAAATATTGGCCTTTTACCAGGTTAGTCGATTCTGACTTCGTCCATGTCCAAGAGATGGTACCATTTTATGGGGGATTTTTAGTCTTAAGTGTTCGACGGACGTCACCCGAAATTTTCATTGGAAAATACGGCCGACGCTCGGGCGATTTTGAAATTCGGCGAGCTTCGGGCGATCTACAAATTCGGCCGACCCCCGCATGAATTGTGACGCCGGATTTAGCATGGTTGTCGCCATGCTTGCATATACGTAAAGAACGCACTTTTCAGATCATTCACAACGAAGCAGAACACAATCTGATGAAAGGACACACGAAGGACATCATCATACAGGCGAACGCCATCGTAGCGACGGCCACTTCACCATACAGCCTTTTGCTGCCGTACAAGTTGCACAGAGTTAGAAGAAAATGACAGTCAGGTCAGTTTAAATGCACACACGACATCAGTTTCAGTTTATCAGTTTCAGTTTATCTCATGAATAAAGATGAAGTCGAAAAAGCTGTCATCATATTAACAAGCAAGAAGAGACCGCATTTAGCTATCACAGGACATGCAAAGTATCCCTGACGTCTTGATAAGACGCATAGGGGTGGCGCCCATCTCCATTTCTAGAGAAAGCAGTCTGTGTCATTTTTAGAGTCTTTGGTATGACCCGGCCGGGATCGAACTCACGACCTACCGTGTGCAAGGTGAATACTATACTCACTATACCCATTGCACTGGTATAATCAATACCAAAGAAAATGTCGCATCAGAGCAGCTTAACGCATATTTACATATGGCCAATGTACGTCAAAAGCATCAGATATGATGGACACATTTCTGTTGACTGATATGTTTCGTCTATTGTCTGGTGTTGTTCTGATGTAACAGATTAGTCTATTTGCCGAAGGCTGCTTCCGTGGGTGAGGCAATGGTCTGGTTCTAAAGGAGCCCAGACGGAAACAAACAATCTGTTTACCAGACAATCTGAGAGGCTTCATACATGATGGCTACGTTGTGTGGGATAGAATTGGTCTGGTAGCCATGGGACACTGTCTCTAAACCCACGCAGACTGCTCCGTGGGGATGACTAGTGTTTTTCTTTATTGTGGCGCAAACATCTAGCTGTTTGTTTGTCGCCTTTGTGAATAAAACAACGAGACATTTGGCATTATATGTACAACGCCTACCCTGGCCCCACACCGTGTTGAGATCTTTGAATTTAAAGAAATGTGTCCAAAATATTATTGTCTTTCGGGCCACGTTAGTCTTAAAAGTTCAGCACTTATTCGTACATTTGTAGACATTAGTACATTTCGAGAAGCTTGTTCCCAGCAGATCGCAAAAAAGACGGTAAAAATGTGGATCCATTTTTGTTTGGCTTCGGTAGTTTGTTTACTCCCTTGCGTGTTTGAAGTTCAGGCAAATTGTAAAGTGCCGGCCCTTTGTGCAAGGCCTTCCTCCATCGACGTCCGCGACAGGCGGGAGAGACTTGGGTCCGTGTCCGTGAGCTTCTCGTGCTGGAGGTTGGGCACAGATGGAGTGGGACTGGGCGCCCATCTTGGTACGGAGATCGACCGCTGTAAATTCAAGAATCGCAGGCTGCATCTGACACACGCAGTCATGAACATGTCTCTCTTCGACATGGAAGGGATTGAAAAGGTGCGTTTGGACAGTTTTCTTCTCTTCTTGGAAAATATTTTAGAAAATACATATTTCTTTATTCGTGTGATTTTCAAAACCCTAGTCCTGCTGGATTTCCAGAGCAAAAATATACCCCAACTGCTAATGTTAGTGCCTAGACACCTTTGAAACAAAGGGTAGTTGTTGCGTACTGCTCATTTTAGTTACTTCGCTTTACAACAACCGCGCGGGTGCAACATACGCATTCTAAAAATACCCTCACCCCGACAATTGTCAGAGCTAGCATACAGAACATGCATGTGCAAACCGACAATTGTCGGGCTCAGCAGGACAAGGGTTAACTTAACGAGTTTCGTCAATGCAAAGCCATAGTTGACCACTTCTAGACATTGACCTAAGGGAAACAGAGAGCTCCTTAGTTTTGCAGTCCGTGGAAACTGGTAATTGAACAGTGGAACGATGTGAGCCAGAGGAGAACCTAGTGTTAGGCTGAAAGGCTTTCAATGGAGGGACAATTAGTGTGAGATCATCGCTACAATGGCCATGAAAATACCGGTAGAAAAGAGACGAGGAGGCAACATATCGCCTGTTAGAGGGATTCCAGCTTTGATGCCAACTGATATATAGCCATGCACATTCTTACTTGCATGCGGTCTACTATTTGAGTACAATAGTGTACTTTTGGTTCCTCATATTCGAGTGAATGTCAGCTTTGGTCCATCTACTCAGGTTGAAAAGCAGAGGCTTTGTGAAATAAGGTTAGAATATAAAAGGAAGCTACAATACAATTTGGCATAATGTAGAGAACAGCAACTGATCCTAGTGTGGCTTTATGTACTAGCGAGGTACGTTTTGATTGCAACATTCTTGGTGAATCCATCATGAAAGTAAACATGAATCCGCAGATCGATAAATGTATCTGAAACATTTCAAGTTATCTCTGTTTCCAACTAAAAATTGGAAGTCTATTCGAACGGATTAGGTGAAAAAACAACTTTTCTTCAATGTATCGCAGTTGGGCACGCTGAGATTAAATGGTGACATCGCAGACGTCTCAGAAGAAGTCTTCAACCTGACTAGCCACCTGACCAGCTTGTCTATCGTAAAAAGCTGCATCGCTTGCGTTAAGAAGACTTGGTTCAAGGGGCTAGACCTGCTAACAGACCTGGACCTCAGCCAGAACAGGATCTCCAACATCGAAGACGGTGCGTTTGAACATCTTCCTAAACTAGAGATGCTCATATTAAATCATAACGAGATTAAGAGTGTTCGGGCGGCCTGGTTCCGCGGAGCAGGCAAGTTGCAGTGGCTGGAAATAGAAAACAATCCTCTGGCGAAAGTAGGGAACACTGTGGTCAGCCCTTTCGCTCACTTGCCAAAGCTGGCATGGTTGTTTCTTAGTCATGGTTCACTCACGCATATTGAGGTCCATCACTTTCAAAACATAACGTCATTGAAAGAGCTTGAGCTGGATGACAATGCCATTTCGAACCTACCGACTGGTGCCTTTCGTGGCACCGGTCTGAAATATATGACTTTGAGCTCAAATTCATTGACAAAGATACGAAATGGCTATTTCATTGGACTACCACGTTTGCTTCTAATTGATTTGTCAAGCAACAAAATTACACACATTGAAGATGGTGCATTCTTCGGACTCTCAGAGTTGTCCTGTATACATCTGAGAGGAAATAAGCTGAAATTTATCAGAAAGGACTGGTTCAAAGGACTGCAAGCTCTTTCCAAAATTTACCTACAGAACAATGACATCGTAGCATTGGATGGTCTGACGTTCAACGTAACTTTGTCAGATAACCCTTTGAGGTGTACATGTGCATTGGCTTGGCTTCGTGACCAAAAAGACGACGTCGCCGACTACAGTTGTCTGACGTGCAAGCATCCTTTATCTCTCCGAAACACGTTGGTGTCAAACGTATCGCTGAATAACGTCACTTGTCCCAAACCTTTCGTGAAGCTAGGCATGTTGCCCAGCAAAACCAAGATGATGAACAAAGAAAAGATATCTAAACATGCAGCAGATGACGTCGTGTACTTGAAATGCGAAGTGTATTGGGAACTACCTCCTCTGATGACATTTGCACTAGCCGAAAAGGTTGTTTTTTCCCATGCAGTAAGACTAGGAGAAGATGACAGAATTGAGCCCGTCTCACTGTCATCAAACCTTACGATCAACTTGACGCAGTCCGTGAAAACGAGTGGGTGGCAAAGTCTCTGTGAGTCTAACATGGGTAAAAATTGTTCAAATAATTACATGGCGAAGACAACATTGTCACTCGCTATCAGTCGTTTAATGCTTCTTTCGTTTGGTCAGTGTACTTGTGAAGCATCGTCTGCAAGTGGACACTCAACAGATAACATTTCTTTCGCTCTTTCTGACAATAATGCTGAATTGTTGCAATCGACAACACCGTATGTGACATTTACGAGTCCACACGTTGGAACATTATTACTTGACAAAAGCAACCTTCCACAACACAAAGAAGTTGTGAAACCGCACGCGTATCGTTTCTGGGTGCCCGTAGCGGGTGCTGTGGTCTGTGCCATTGCAGTTCTTGGACTAGGTCTGAGCACAGCATTCCTGTTCTCAAAGAGGAAGAAAATACGCCTTCAACAGCCACAACAAAGTGATGACACAACTCCCAAAGGCAGAGGGAATGTATACACAAAATAGAGTGAAGATGCTTACAACGCAATGCACTCTAGCACAGTTAGCTGCGCATGTAAATAGTACAGGCGATGTTGAAACAAATTTTCAAATCATTCACAACAAAACAGCTGAAAGGACATACGAAGAGACGGACATCATAAGCATTGAAAATTATATTGTAGAGCTGTTTAAAACCTCTGACCAGAAAAGAGCCTAATTGAAATCATGGTGCACTTGTTGGCTGATTGTCTGATGGTCTACAGAAAAGTCTATGCGCCGAAGGCTGCCTCCGTGGGTTGAGCAATTTCTGGTCTGACGCTGAAGGAGCCCAGACGGAAACAAACAATCCGTTCACCAGACAATTTAACAAGCTTGCTGCCTGCTGGTTACGTTGCTGCCTGAGTGTGTGGGCTCGAATTAGTCTATCAGCTATGGGGGCCTGTCTGTAAACCCACGCAGTTTGCCCTGTTGGGCTGAGATTTTTTTCTACATTGTGTGGAAATATTGGTCTGCTTGTTATTGACGACAACTTGTGTGGATAAAACATCAGGACATAGTCTTACGCTTTCTACCTGTTGGTTACGGCATCGCCTGCGTGGATACAAATTGGTCTAGTCGCCACAGGCAGTTTCGGTCTGTCTACCCACATAAACGTCCATATGGGACCGACTTGTTATTTTTCCACACAGCTTTATAGTCCCCCGCTTTTCCTAGCTCTCATTCTGCGTTTGAGTCTTTTGCCATAAAGGTGTAGTAGCACCCCCTCCCCCCGAAATATTACTTTAAAAGCGCCAACGTTGTTCGTATCGTTTTGATCAGGTGGTAGAGGAAAATTTGATGATCAAAATATCTTGAAACGAAAATGGAAATGTGGATCACATTTTGTTTGGGGTTTCTGGTTTCTCTCCTCCCTTGCGCTGTTGCAGTTCAGGGCAATTGCAACGCGCCGGCCCTCTGCGAAGATTCTAAAACTACCAGCGTTCGCGACATACGTTACGGAGAGGGCATAAAGGACATATCGGTGACCGCCCTCTGCTCGACTCTCGTCGCAGTCGCTACCCGGCGTGGTGGCGTGGAGGAACGCCGCGGAGGCGCGGCACACTGGCGCTGTAAGTCCGAGCATCGACGGTTGCTTGTGACCCCGAAAGTCATGGCAACGTTCCTCACCGATTTACCGGAGGATTTTCAGGTACCGCTTACCGCTTATGCTACGGTACTATTTACCAATCTGGGTCGGACTTATTGAACGTCGGGCAGCTTGATTGTGGGAATGAAAAATAGGATATACATTGTAAAAGACAACAAAAGATACAAAACGTCAAGAAATACTCCTAACCATATATTGGGTATTTTCTTGATATGCATTTTCTTAATTTTCGTTTTCGCAAACAGCCTGGCCGGCCCCGGATTGGAAATGGGACCATAGCATTACCGCTTACCGATCCTTGACCGGGGATACGTTATAGTAGCCTCTACCAGGTTCCACAGGACGCTGGTAAGATAGTTGAAATTTGCCAAATAGACAGATAACATGCCAGAGGAGTTAGCTGGCTAAACTGAACTCCCTGGCCAGCTAACTCCTCTGGCATGTCATCTGTCTATTTTGCAAAATTCTACTATCTTTCCAGCAACCTGTGGAGCCTGGTAGAGGCTAACGTTCTTGCAAATCAGAGTTATCCTTAGCTTTTTAAATATAGATTAGATTCCCCGTAGTTTAGTGCTAGGGTCACATTTCCAACCCGGGGCCCGGCCGGGCAGTCTTTGGGAACGAAAACTATGATATAAAAGACAATAAAACACACAAAACTTTTGAAAAACTATTCCTAACCATACGTTATATATATCCTTGATATGCGTCTTTTATGCTTTGTTTTCTCAAACAGCCCGGCCGGGCCCCGGCTAGGAAATGTGACCGTAGCATTAGGAGAGGTGATTACAATGGAACGTGCGTTATGCTGATGAGGACTTCATTTGCATAATTTGTGCAGAAACTTCATATTTCCTTTACGGTAAACGCTACGGATCTCATAGGAAAATATCCTGCATTTCCTCGAAAATGTTGCCTTTCTAGTTGGACCTGCATCCGATCGTCATCTCGGAAGAGACGTAAAGTGGGGGTCCCGTGTTTGAGGAGGTGTCCAGCTCATTACTGGTCATTACTCAGAGGGGTACCTACTTGCTGTAATAATACAACTAGGTGAATAATAGGTTCCATCACATTCAGACAGTCAAACAAACTGTACTTCAATGTATTACAGATAGAGGGGCTGCGACTTAGCGGCGACGTAGCAAGATTCTCGGTAGGAGCATTTGAGAAGATCCCCAACCTGACTCGTTTGACCACTTGGAGAAGCTGTATCGTTTGTGTTGAAAAGACATGGTTTGTAGGACTGGAGCAGCTACAGACCCTCGATCTCGGTCACAATGAAATATCCAACATCGAAGACAGCGCATTTGAACATCTTCCAAAACTCGAGTACCTCAGTTTGACGTATAACCAGATTGCAAGCGTTCGGGCGGCCTGGTTCCGCGGTGCCGTCATGCTGAAGAAACTAGAGATAGAATCGAATCCTTTGTTCGTCATAGGAAACATCATGGCCGAAGAGAGTCCGTTCGCTCAGATGCAAAAGCTGACGAGACTATATCTTGGTTCTGGTTCGCTGGCAGTCATCAACGCTAATCATTTTCGAAATCTGACTTCCTTGAAAGAGCTTCGGTTAGAACACAATGCCATCGCAGATATGCCGATCGGTGCCTTTAGTGGAAACGGTGTTGGGAAGCTCGTTTTGAGCTCAAATTCACTGACAGAAATCAGAAACGGTCAGTTCTCTGGGATGCTAGATCTATATCTTCTTGATCTATCTGACAACAACATCACACAAATACAAGACCGTGCATTTTTTGGAATATCCGCTTTATTCATAATAAAACTACAGGGGAACAAGCTCAGATATGTCAGAAACGACTGGTTTGAAGGTCTTGAATCACTTCGAAAGGTTTTCCTACAGAATAATAAAATTGTAGCGTTGGATGTGCTGACATCTAAGCTGGAGCTAGTAGGTAACCCTTTAAGATGTACATGCGCCTTGACGTGGCTTCTTTATCGGAAAGAAGACGTTGACGATTACTCTCAGCTGATGTGCAAGAATCCCCCTCCTCTTCGAAACACCCCGGTGTCAAACATGGCATCAGAGAAGGCCACCTGTCCTAAACCTGTAGCGCGTTTAGGCGTGTTTTTCCTAAAAACGAACATAGCAACACGAACAGGGATCTATAACCACACAGTTGAAGTTTCATCTGAACACGACGTCGTCTACATAACATGCGAGGTGTACTGGGAAGTGCCTCCTCTGGTGACGTTTACTCTGGCTGGCAAGCCAGTATTCTCACACGAGATGAGACTAGGGGAGGCTGACAAAACTGAGAAAGTCTCAGTACCAGCGAACCTTACGATCACCGTAACACAATCTATGAGGCCGGAAGGGTGGCAAAGTCCGAAAGAATGTCGAACAGAAGCACGTTGCTCAAACTATTTAGTGAAGACAACATTGTCTTTGTCACTCAGTCGTTTTGTGCTACTTTCTTTTGGCCATTGTGGCTGTGCCGCATCATCTATGGTCGGAAATTCGACAGATATCATTTCTTTCTTTGCTCCCAACAATGATGGTGCCATCACGTATACCACGTCTTGGAGATTGTTGAATACGACATTTGAAATCCCTCAGTTTGTAACATCAACTATCATTAGCTCCACACAGAGTTACGCTAGTACGACAATTACTGAAAGAAACGACCCTTCTCTGTCCAAAGAGGATACAGCACCGCGCGGTTTTCGTTATTGGGTTCCTGTAGTGGGTGCTGTGGTTGCTGCCATTGCATTGCTTGCTCTCTGTCTTAGCACGGCACTGTTCTTGCAAAGACGGAAAGGAAAACGCAAGCAGCAATCGAACCGTGGTAACGCTACGGTGCCTAAAGGGCCTGTGTGCGGCACTGTATCCTACAACATCCACTACGCGATGCGGCCTTACGATGTGTCAAATTATGAAAACACAGAAACGGGCGATGAGGATCAGAGCTTGAAATTCCAGCATCTCTATGACAACGAACAATGTATCGCTGATGTAGATGTTAGGGGAGGGAGCTCGGAAACTCAAGGCACACATTCTAACCAGCAAGTAGCTGGATCTAGCACGATTCGGTCATCAGAAGCTGAACCTGAGCCATTTTATCGCATGCAAAACCGAGGAGTCGAAGAACCTAACATCGACATCGATAACGCGTATTCCAGTTCGGCGCATATAGACGGACAAGATGCGGGAAACATTCACGGAAAAACTGCATCTAACAATTCCAGCCTAGGCACGCAGACCGGAAATGAAACTGACGGCTTGCCATTCTATCAAATGACAGCTAACACTGGCAAAGTGTCCAGCGGGCACCATGAGCACGAGCGGTTGTAGCTTAGATTCCCAGACCGGACACTGGAACAGAACCATTCTATGGAATGACAGCTAACACTGGCAGAGTGTCCAGCGGGCACCATGAGAATGAACATGATACAGAATCGTGGACAACGTAAACCCCACGGTTGTAGCTTAGATTCCCAGACCGGACACTGAAAGAGAACCATTCTATGAAATGACAGCTAACACTAGCAAAGTGTCCAGCGGGCACCATGGACAAATTAGATCCCATGGCCAACGGTTGTAGCTTTGATTGCCAGACCGGACACTGAAACCTAACCTTTCTATGAAATATGATGAACACTTACGCATTGTAGCATTTACGCGGAGACACTGCCCACCAGCTCCGCGATATCATTGCACACTCATAAGGCAGAGGGATTGTGTAAAGCAACTGATACGTTGATGAATGAATCGAATGTGCTTGTAAATACTTCACTTGTAAATACTTTTAATAAGTAATTCTCGTAAATTATCGAGTTTCTGGCATGCATTTTTAGTAGACCTGGAAGAAAGAATATTTCTAAATTTATTTCATGTACATGTCTATGATGAACTTACGTCGATTGATTGCTTGTTTGCTGTAACGTGATAATGTACGGTTCTACAAAGGGTTATGTCCATTGGACCGATCCAGTCGAACACCATATCGAACATATAGAACCCCCTATTCTATTTGGAATATCTCCGTCAAGAACCGCGGCGCTAGTTGGACAGAAATGGCACGTGTTAAGCAGGGTAGGTACATCTATCATAGGTTTTTCACTGTATTGGCTGCATGCAAGCTCAGGAAAAAAAACGAAATGAAAAAGAAAATAGCTCGGGCACTCATGAGGAGGGAGCTTGAAACACATTGCCAACTACTACAAAGTCCGCTAGTACAGAGTTCCGCCTCTTCTGTACTTGTGTATGAAACTGATTAATATGAATGCGACACGGTAAGTAAAATAATTAAATTTTGATAGCTAATTACTAAAGGACATGCAGCTGCAATTCATGCAGTCAACACAGTGGGAACCCTGTCACAGATATACGTACACTGTTTTACACGTGCATCGGCTGCTTGTCAAAAATCGGGCACTGATTGTCACCAACAAGGTAATGCTATGCGACGCAACCCGCTTACACATTGACCGAAAACATAACGCCCTCACCGTAACTACATCTACCCCCTTCTCAAACAACCCTACTCGGTGGATACATCCGTCCACAAAGAAGGCATACCATTTTTATTTGGTCCGCTCTGACAGGGTTTCAGAGCCCAAAAAGCTCAACAGAAGACAGTCTGCATATTCGACAGCCATGCGCGCGCGGCCGTTTTTGTCCGTCAAGGGCTGTTTTTGACGGACTATTCGAAATAGAACAGGGGGCGGGGCTTCTAGTGTTCGAACTGGATCGGTCCAATGGTCAATCGTTGTAACCAAGTAAACGTGTATATTCTTCAAAGGATGTCAATTGTAACTGTGGTAACTAAGTGAAAGTCACGGAATATTCTTCAAAATTGTGATTGTTGTAACTTAATTACATAACGTTGTATTTATTTTAAGTGTTAATTCTTCAAAGGATCAAGTCAATTGTGATTGTTGTAACTAAGTAAAAGTAACTAAGTAAAAATGTTTATTCTTCAAAGTTCATGTCAATTGTGATTATCGTAACTAAGTGAAAGTGTACATTTTTGACAGGACTGTATCAATTGATTGTTGCAACTAAGTGAAAGTGTATACATGTATCATTCAAAGGATTATGTCAATTGTGATTGTTGTTACTACGTGAAAGTAAGCGTTCGTTAAAGTGTTATATAATCCAGCCTACATATTTCAATACAACCTTTATTGTGCTGAATGCACGCCTCGTCCTTTATGACTTGTTACAATCAATTCGTGACTTTGATAAAGACACTTAGATTGAACCTCGAATCGTACCAATTTACGTATATATTGTAGTTATCCCTTAAAATCACGGCCCGTTGGCGTTGCACTCCAATCAAACCTGATCACCAGTCTCTACAGGTCGGCTTAGGGGTGTTTCACCGTGTCCAGTCTGATAAGCATTGGTCTGTTAAGTTTCTGTCAGCCTAGCTGGCGTGGCGAACTAATTAAGCCAACCCCGTAAAGCCACCCCCGTGCTCGCTAAGCTGCCTGGGCGGGCGGGCATCACTCCCAGCGCCGTAGAGATACCATGGAGCTCCCGGTGGTATGTTTACCAGGCTATCTCCAAGAAGATGTTGGGAGGCTAAGTCGTTACGTTTTCCTAGTTGCTAGTTTCTGTGACAAAGTGGAGAGGCGGTACTGAAAACGTAACGGTTTAGCACACCCCAAACATCTGCTTGGAGATAAAGACTTACACACTTCCTTCCACCAATAAGTGTCATGTACATGAACTTCTAGCGGTGTTTATTCAAATTAATTATCCATCATTGTTGTCCATACCATGGCACCTGATGAACATCTACCACATTCATGTTATCACACCGGTCTTTCCTATCCTGAAATTTACAAAAATACTATATCAAAGAAGATAATGTCATCTAAAAAATCAGGGATCCAAGCGTATCTTAAACACCCACAGACACACAAACACACACACACACACAGCTAGCGGAGAGAGAGAGGGGGAGTGATAGATAGCTACGGAGTGAGAGAGAGTGGGAGAAGGGAGAAAGAAAGAAAGAGGTGAAACCTTTATCAGTAATCGCGTTATGAATCAAAATCCCCGAAAGTTAGATGGCCGGCCACAAAAACACGTGCAAAAGAATCTGGACCCTACATCTGCTTGGAGTCTCGCCCAGAAACCTCCGTCCGAAACCTGGTATCCATGGTGACCCAGCCATCCTGCTGACCGGATGACCTCAGCTTTTCCAGGAAGCTCGTCCACTCCTCCGGCCACTTGTTTGAACTTAACACGACCCCATAGGTGTTCAGAAAACTACGCGATGTTGGTGTCAAATGTTCGATTTGTGATATCAAATATTACATGCAATGCAAATCATCAAGCATATACACTATGTAAGTTGACACCTGAAAATATGTTACTAAGAGTCCTGTAAAATACATTTAGAGCACCTCCCAAGTTAATTTCTCATTCGGTAAATTAGTTCATACGTACATGGTCCTGATGCTCACACACTCGGCACGTAATGGCGGCGAGGGGGAAACTTTGGGGACTGTTTCTCCAGCTCACCGCTGTTTTGTCGCTGGTTCCGGGGGAACAAGGCCTCGATCTGCAGTGTCTGCAGTCGTGCAACATCAAGGTAAGTGTTCACAATACTACTGATATCAAATAGTGGCTGTGGCTTGCAGTTAGAGCACGAAGGGCCGCACGAAGCAACCAGGAAAAAGTTCGGTCTCGAAACGCACGGTACGGGACAGGCGCCTGGGGCGGTTTTGAAAATTTTCCACTCGGGAATAAACAGCAACAGTCAGCTGTTAGGTTAACCACGGAACTGATTTTCGCTGAAAGTTAAACGTTAACGTTAGATTTTATACTATTGCACCTGGACGTCATGGTCTGATGTAACGTTAAGGGCCTTAGGGCCTTAAGGGCGTCAAGGTGTGCATACCTGTCTTACGTTCAGTCGAACACACGCTAGTGTAAACAAAGACGGCCAGTCGTAAAACTTGCAGCAAAGAACATGTTTAAGTGCAAAATAGGGGGTGTAAACTACTTCTTAGTGCTTATATTGGTCTTAAGAGCCCAGGCGACCTTTAATTCAGTTCAAACACAGGTAAAAGTGGGACAGGTGTGGCTGAATTTGTGTTGCGTGCATGCCAAGTCTTACTGTCAATACGTCAGGTGAGCATGATACCTGTGTCGCCATGACTGTCATATTGTGTCAATCGGCTTAAAGGTAACTTGAGCCTGACTTTGATGTTTGAACTGCATTTTTGAAGCTGCAGTGTAAGTTGTGAATCGTAGAAGGAAATGAAGTTGCTTAAAAATCTTAACTCTTTGTAGTTGGCAATGATACATCCTCCTGCCAATGCAAATTACTACTTATTAATCAATAAGTAGTAATTCATAAATTGATGAGATTATAGTTTTTAGGTTTCTTGGCCGCGAAAGCTCGGAAAATCTCCATGATGCCTTGAGCCCTGTTACATTAATGTTAAATAGCCTTAAAGATATTACATGGTTTCGGCTTCAGATTGATTCACTTATGGTTGATGCCAAATTTGTGAACATTTTGCCGTACCAGAAAATTCAAGGTGCGCTAAAAAATTCCTAGGGATGTCCCTGTGGCTCAACTGATAGCTGAGCCTCACAGTCATGAGCTCCTCGTTCCAATAACTTGGTAACTAGGAGACCATGGTTCAAGTCCCGGGGTGGTGATGTAAGGTGGTGATGTATTGGGCGTAACATGTTTTAAGAGGTGCCTCCTTAAAAAGGGGTGGGGCTAGCAAACCCTCCCTTAAAAAATATACCCTGCTTCAGAAACAGCAAGGAAACTTGCGGCCCTTTGTGCCACTACCACAAGGGTAAGAACAAACGAACGAACTAACGAGCGAACGAGCGAATGAACAAACGCTAAGAAATCCTGCAGTGTTTGTTGTCGGCATGCTGCAGAAGAGGATTAGCCATCAGTGTGTCACCGTGGATTATTGCTACAGGAAGGGGAACACTTGTTATGTTTGGAGAGAACTCAGACTGGGAAGTGTGTAATAACGTCGCCTCAGCTGAACAGAAGTTGAGTTGCAGTCTCCGCAACTTCTTTGCTGTAAACACTTCCCCATCTCTTTGTAGTTCGGACATTTTGTCTTATTAGTGTTACGCTGCTGGAGATAGAGGAAGAGGATATCCACAATTAAGAGAAGGAAGTCTAATAGGTTCTCCATAGTCATATTTTGCTGTTGTTGCTGCAAACTGCATTTCTGTTAGTCAAGCACAGTGGGCAGTCAGGATTGGGATGAATTCGAATACACTGATCAGTCAGATCTTGGGCACTGGGAAATACACGGAAAGGATAAAGATGGCAGCAGTGCTTTTGACATTGTATTTAGACCATAAGGTCATGACTCATGCACTCACGCACGCACGCACTCACTCACTCACTTACTCACTCACTCACTCACTCACTCACTCACTCACTCACTCACTCACGCACTCACTCACTCACTCACTCACTCACTCACTCACTCACTCACTCATCCACCCACCCATGCAGGCACTCTCACTCACTCACTCACTCACTCACTCGCTCGCTCACTCACTCACTCACTCACTCACTCACTCACTCACTCACTCACTCACTCACTCACTCACTCACTCACTCACTCATTCACTTGCCCTGCACAATATGGAAGTATATACAACTTCTTATGAACAGCGGAGCATGCATGTAAGAAAACATGTACTAAGCAAGTTCTGGACCAAGTCCCACACTCGTCTGACACATCCATTAACTTTGGCTCTCTTACTCATTAAGATTAAGCAATCATTCAAAGCTACATCTGGTTAAACAATCATGTGATGAATCATAGATAGCAAGCTTGACCCAAATGACCTTGACATCAGTAACCGAGCAGACTCTGTAAGAATCTGCAGTCATACATGTCAAGAGGAAGAAGTCAGAGAAAAAATGTTTTAAGAGGTGATGGTACATTTTGTTTCATGAAATAACATGCCTCTTTGTATATGTTATGCCAATACCACCTTAACATTCTTTGGGTTTGTTTCTCACGCTTTTGAACTTGAACTGTACACACGTTTCTACCAGACTATTTTGAGGTTTTGATAAAGATTTGTAAAAATCAACCAAATAGTTTGACCCAGTGGACCAAAGGAATCCTCTGATGCTAGCTAACTCCTCTGGCAAAGTAAATTCCGATTCTGTTTTGTCATTTTAACTCCTCTCTTTCTGCTCTTAAACCCCTTTGGTAGTAAAACTTAGTTCACATACATTCAGTACACAGGGTCAGGGGAGCAGTATAAAAGCCTTTGTGTGGATAGCCGTGACGTTTGGTCGCCATGGCTACAGTACCTGGTACGTGATGATCACCTGCCGTGTAAACACCTACCTGATTGTGTTTTTATGGCAGAATGCCAATCCATTCTCTGCATGTTAAATGTAGTCGTTAATCTTAGTTGATGAAAAGGCCTATTTCAAAGGCCTGTTCAACAACATGTTTGAGCAGCAAATTAAAGTGTGGTGAAAGAAGTTGTTAATTGGACATGATTGTGCTGTAATGTAAACTCATGGGAGAACTGTAGCTTGCAAGAAAGCATACAGCAGTTCTGAGTAAATGTTAGTTGTTTTTTTACAGTTTTTGAAAAGAGGAAAGTAAGAAAAATGTTCAGCAGGCATCCTCGCTTAGGCTTTATGATATACATATTTCCCTGGGACGTATTTCTCATGGTTTTTGGCGATTTTGATATAAAAAAATAGACCGGATGGATTTGTTTATTTTGTTCAAGATATTATACCAGGTGCTTTATACCAGGCACAGCTAGTTGTAGGCATCCAATGAAATTCGAAAACCTGGCATGTAAAATTTTGTGTATCTAGTTGGTTTATTTGCCCTTTGCAGTTGATATGATATGTAGTCAAGTGTCCTGAACAAATAAGTGCTAACACGGTTGCTATGTATGTTCAAAGAAACCATACTTTGGAAATGTGTTCAGCACTAAGGCTGACTCCCAGGGTATCTCTCAATATAGTGAATCTTTATACTTGATCTTAGTAATTTTCCTTGCTTTATTTGATTATCATAACTGCCTGTTTAATATAGGTATTGGTCAAGTTTATTTGACATACTTGAATAAAAAATGAATTCATCTTATGATGGCACGAAATATACTGTTTCGTCTGTAATATAGGGATAACTTCAGCTAAACAGTAGTTAGCAATAAGTGTCAAATTTCAGATAAAGCTTTCTTGTGTTAGGCAAAATATTAAAATGTTGTTAAAGTCAGCAGTTACATCTTTGTGCTGTCAGCATTCTGATGTAATATGCAGCTGGACTTGTGCAGAAGTCAGCAACTCTCTTTTTCCATGTTTATTCTGATATGAGTTGCGGTGATAGATACCAAATGTTGTGATAGATACCGAATGTGAACTTTCAGCGTTTTGATGTAATCTGCAGACTCGTGCAGAGGTCAGCAACCCTCTTTTCCGATGATTAGAGTTCTGGTGATAGATACCATCTGAAGGATGTAAAACTGGAACACACATGATGGAGAGAGTGAACAGTCTGCTGACACAGTATATACAACATCTGAATCACACTGGCATTACATGGAGAACCTAAGATATCATGAGAGCCATATGCATTCCGCTCTAGTTCCAAACATTCTAACTGTATTAGTACTATTACTGTCCAAGTAGACTGAATGAGTCACTTTCTGACTTGTTTTTGCTTTAGCCTGATTTAATTGTGCTTATATCAGCTGCCCGTAACCGGCGTGGGGAGGGGCCATTACAGCCCCGGACAGCTGGAGTTTACAGACTAATTTTTGCTGTACGTGTCTTAATTGGTGCTGGGAATTATTTTTGAACCTAGTCCAGTACTGCAGCAGAACGCCTGTTTTTTTGTATCTTATATTTTGAACCTACGGTCATGATTTGGGGTGACAAGCAACCCTTGTTTTACCTAACTAAGGTCTGACTAAAATGCAGAAAAAAAAATTGTTTTCATTTGTAACCATGGAAACCGTCAGATAAGTGTCACTGATCTGTTGAGTCAGCTGCAGTCGGAGTTATCAGCTGTTGACAACATGTGCTTCTGAAGGTCGGACTTCCTCCTGTTTTCCCAGTGATTGCCTGGAAATGTGCCAGGGAGAAGTCGGCATGGATATAAGGGAAGGGGAACTTAAGGAAGAAGAACCTACTGAGTACCGAATAAAGATGCATTGTGTTTCTATTGAATCCCCGTCTACATGATATACATACCAGATTTAAGTTCACTCCATAGATTCCGAAGTATGGAACTGTTACAGTACATTTTAGTTTTTACTGGTATGGTGTTGGCCAAATTATGTCTCACACTGCATATCTGCCAAATTGATAGCTCAAGTACAATTTTCTACATGCACGACAACAGTACATGCGCTACTGCTCACATACCATCCTCCATTGTAAGCTTGTTGAACAGGTATGCACCAACTCTATTGTGCTGCACTAGTAAGCTATTTACATGCCATTGTCCTAGATATAATGGTCTCAGGGAGGGGCAGGGTAACACACAGGCCTCAGCTACTTCCTTGTGTGACTCATCCAACCTTAAGAAACTTTTAAGGCTAGAAGCAGACACAGTTCATTAATGTCATAGCTTAACCTAAAGTGCAAGTAGATCAAAGAAAAGAGTATGCAGTATATAGAGAAGTTGACCTTGCAAAGATTTTGCTACATGTCATGTACTTATACTTACATGTTTTAAAGAGATGTTGAGTGTGCTTAATTGACAAAAGGCCAGAAAGTCAAACTTGGCAAGATGCCATCACTTTGTCACAAGACATGCTGGCAAATCCAATCCCATTAAGTCCTATAGTTCAGGGTTCTCCAAATGTAGACTGCTTATTAATTAACTATATAACTGGAAAAAAAGGAAAGGACACCAATCTATATAATGTTAACTGTATGTATTGTATGGATTATGATTTCATATTTTACTTTCCAGGGGGATTTGTCGTGTCTTGCAAAGTGCGCCGCAGAAAGGAGCAGAAGAGATGCAGACTACCCACAGTCTGGGCGTAAGTTGGGCTTAATTAAGTCATCATATTTCCCTTTTCTATACATAATATATATATATATAGGAACGTTGAAATATGTTTGTACCTTCTTTTGTGTTTGCTATCACTTATTCAGTGGCAGGGACCAAACACCTACTTGTAGTCAATACATCTATTTTATATGTGATCAATGATGAAATGATTTTACTTTGAGCTGTGATATTCATTGTCACAGCACAGTGTCTTGGCTGAACTGCATTATAATAAGTGTATTTGATGTATCTGAAAATATTTTCTATTGAAAAGTCTTTGATTTAAAAAAAATGCAATTTTCCACTATCTCTTTTATTTGATATGTAGAATGAATGTACAAAACTGTATGATGAATAGTATCCTTTTAATAATATTGTTATTACAGTAACCCCAACAGGTCACATGCTGCTGTTTTCTCTATACCAGGTTGGGATATACCACTGACTAATGTACTGCTGTGTTTCTTTATTTTGTAGCATGTCAGCCATGGCCATTTTCTGGTCATGACTTACCGTATGTCCCTGCCTCGCCTAATGACCTCAGAGAAGTCGGTCGAAGCACAGGGGACTGCAGAGTCAATGGTGTTGATATGCGATGTGAGGGTGTGACTGTGGAATGGAAAGCAGCAGCTCAAGGTAAATCCACCTTCACACTTGAGTTGCGTATTAACATGTTAAGTTTGCAGCCAAAGAAGTCATTTCTTTGGTTCAATAACCAGTCAGCACAATGTTGGGTCAAATTAGAAAAACAACTATCTCCCTGCAACTTTACACCAAAAAATGTTCATGTGCAACTCACTTGAATATATGCACATGTGTGATAATTATAAGGCCCTAAGAATACGCTAGAGAAAATGACTACAAATCAACATTTGCTAGCAAATGCAGATTATATTCCATCCCACATTTTTTTTAAATATGATTTTTCCATATTACAAGCAATCATTTATGATCGGAAAAAGTTGTTCAAGTTAACTATTCTGTCTGCTATTCTTATACCAACAGGAATCCGTGAACTGCGAGGTTTCCAAGCCAGCATTTTAAGAACAGGGTCTTCTGATAACTGTTACCAGGTCATCCTTCCTGAATCAGTAGAGGCAGATGGTGAGGTGAGGTCTCAAAATTTCTTCCCTGACGTTTTTTGTTGTCAGACAGAGTTAAGAAAAACATGGAGGTTTCTACCTGTTAGTTAGTTAGAATCCTTTCCAAAACGTTTGGTGTATAAGTTGGCAGTGGCTCTCTCCGTTTCTATTATCCTTGGGTAACACAGGCCACTTCTGAAGGGGGCATAGTGCTGAGTGCTAAGAAGAGAAAGCAATCTGTACCATTTTTTCATGTCTTCGGTATGATCCGGTCGGGGTTTGAACCCTAGACCTTCTGTACATCATGTATGCAAGGGGAACACTACTCTCAGCTCCTTAGGCCATTGCACTAGTTCTGACAAACATGTTGGTATTATGTAATTATAACACTGTGTTTCAATGTAATTATAACACTGTGTTTCAATTTCACCATATTGAACATGATTGGTATTAATAATCCTTATCTCTTCCTAGACAATCTACAACCACACGTTCTTCCCCATTTTCCCTGGAGGAAACTACTCTGTGTCCGTCTACTCTCTGCCAATGAACTACGACAGTCCAGAGGAGGCTCCCCCAGCCAGGATAACTGTAAAACCCAGGAGTAAGTTTTCCTGAGACTGTGAAAATCATACTGTTATGCTTCTGCATGTCCCCATGACGCAAGCGGTAATGTGACCCCGCTGCTTGGCCATCTGGATCAAATTCCATGGATCACTGGGCCGCAGTTTGATCCTAGTTTTGGCCCCAGCTCGGATATGTTGTAAGGGATTGCATTAGTCATTTCGGATAGTGACGCAGGGCTCGAAATAGTGGGTGCATGTGCACCTGTGTGCACCCAAATTTGCAGCTGTGCACCTAATTTTTGACTGTAGGTGCACCAGTGCACCTAGATATATTTGTAGGCTATAGGGTAAAGGCACTATTGTACACTAGTACATTGTATACAGAATATGTTTTGTAAGTACTGTATTAGAAAAAGCAATGTAACCTTTTGATGGACTTAATTTGATGTATAACTTGTTTGAAATCTTGATGTTAGCTATAGAATTACAGATGGAAGTTCTTGAAGAGAGGCAGTAGTGTTAGACTTTGTAATTAAGTTTTACTGACATTCTACTTTATTTCATGTGGTGCACCCAAAATTCTATCTGTGCACCTAATTTTTTGGTGGGGTGCACCAGTGCACCTATTTCCAGAAATGAATTTTGAGCCCTGTGACGTAAAGCAGGTGGCCTTGTATATGAGGGAGCATCAGGTGTAAGTCTGCATGTAAAAAAACCCAACACACTTATCAAGAAAGGTGATTCTGTGTGCTAGGCTTAATACAGACTAAGCTGTAGCAAAGCTGCATATATTATGTATTGCAACAGTCTGATACTAGCAAACAAAAAAGCGTCATGCCTTCTCCTCAGTCTGAGGTGAATGCTTGTCTTGTTGATTCCATGTCCCTGGTGTTGTAAAAATTAGATTAAAATTGATTATGTCATTCTGCTCATGCAGCCTGCGGTCAAGTCCATGCTGACAATCCAACTGTCTGTGGAAAAGGTAATCTAAGATTAGTTGATACTAGTACTTGTAACTGTTATGTGTCCATAATCAAATGTCATGCTTTTATGTAGCTTAAGTAAAGATCTATTTCTTATACTTCCCATTCTTTGAAACAAAATGTATTGCAGCTTGGCAACTTATCATTTAATGAAACTACTGTAAGATATTAATGTGCTTTTTTTTCAAAACAGGGTCATGGATACCCCAAAATATCAACATCACTGTGACTGGGAGAAGAGTGGATGTCAACTTTCCAGTTGCTCCAGATGAATATGGAGTCGACCCATATCATATTTTCCTAATCAACAGAGTGTGTGAAGAGTCTGAGTTCAACTGTGAGACTTGGACATCTACAGACACCGGGTGCGATGGACAGGTGGCGATTGATGTGCCTGGTGGCCCATATAGAGGTGTTGATAAGGTACAAGTCATAAATCTATTGTCTATCATGATTACTCTCTATTGTCAGCAAAATCTGGTACCCAGGTTTACCTTGAATTGAAAATTTCTTTGTTTTTATTTTGTTGCATAGTACATTAATAATTATTTTTTAAAGCTGAAGAAGCCCTTTGCAAAAGACTCTTTATGCAAATGCAGAATGTCAGCCACCCCCTGCACTCCATGGTTCCGAACAACAGACACCAGAACACCCGACGGCCCCTAAGGAACCAACACCACTTCTCCACACCAAAGTTCAGAACTGAGAGACTGAAAAAATCTTTTCTATTTCAGGCAATAAGCCTCAGTAATCAGGATCTGTAAATGCTGTGCTTGAATGCCTCTGACACTTAACGGACTAACCCACAAACAAAGTGATTTTAACTGTCTATGTCGTTTTTAATATGTATATATTATGAATGTTTAATGTGTACATGAATTTGTCACTTATTGTGCAATTCAGCCATGTCATGGCTACTATGCAATTTGAATAAACACTTATGAGTACGATTTTTCAGTTCAGACATAAAAGCACAATCAACAATGTCACGTAAAGGTTACAAAGTCTTGCCAGGGGATTCCAGTACGGGGCAAAATTAAGACACCAAATGAGGAGTGGTGTTCCTAAATTATGATAAGTATGTTTGTATCATATGCAGTTTCATGGTATTCCCTGAATTCATTCATTCATTATCAATAAATAATAGATTTTATTATTATTTTCCTTACAGCCTTCTGACAGCCCAGTTGTGCAGGTTCACTATGATGAACTCCCCCCAAGAAAGTACTTCTTTGAGGTATGTTGAGACGCTTTGAGTTGTCATCAATTCATTTGGATTAACAGATATCAACCTTTTGTACTTCTTAGGTCAGACATATCCTGAAAACTTAGTACTATCATCAATGATATGAAGAATAGGACACACTTACATGTAAATACTGAAGATGACAAAACCTCAATTGAATTTATATGACTATGTTTTTAATCTAAAGAAAGATATAAGATTTTAGAATTTGTTGTCAAATAGAGGCTGAAGCATCCCTTCATTCATCCATCCTAATTACCGTTTTCTTTCTTTACAAGGTCCGGGGAGATTCTGGAAAGAGAACTTGTCCAACTCCTTTTGAAGTATCAGGTAAGGCCAGATCATTCTAGATTTTAAAAGAATTGGGTCATTTGATCTTATGCTATAAACTCTTCTTTCTTAGATTGGATTTCTTAAGGCCACACCAATTTAATTTCTTGGTTAACAGATCTTTAAAAAAAATAAAAAAATCATGAAAACAGAAGGCTGGGGTGAAAACTTGCACCTGACCCTGTTCACTCCCTGAAATTGTGTGCACCAAAGTACAAACTCTCCTCTGAGATTCTATTTTCCTGTTGATTCTCCAATCTAGCATTTTTTTAAAAATTCTGTTAACCAGGAAATTAAGATGGTGTGGCCTAAAGTTAGTCTGTAAAAGAAAAGTATGACATATGATGACTTGTTACTGGTTTATACATTGTTTATCAATGCAAAAAGGTGCTGATTGATTGATTAATGACAGTCGTTCTAAGGTGTGCTGTGACTGTTGGTTGTATGCTGTTTCCTTAAATTGGCATTTGTGTTACCCAAATGTATAAATAGCACCAAACTTAGTTCCAGTCCTTTTCTTTTCTTTTGATATCATACAGATTGGGCTCCTCCTGTGAACTCCATTGCCATCACAGAGAACATGTGGAACTGCAGTGCTGTTGTCTCCTTCCCTCCTGATGATGAGGTCCCCTCATACAGAGTCTGCATGGATGGGGACTGTGCCTCCCTCAGTGTAAGTAATCATACACCCCAAACAACCATGTTTAACACTGCATACAGTGTTACAATGTACATTATGTATGATCTTAAAGTTGATTGAAGACCTGTGACTGGTCAGAAGAAAAGGAAAAACAGACACTAAGTCTCAAAATGAACACAAATGTATTAAGTATATTGTATCTTTTTTAAGTCAGAAGAAAGGATGAAATCCTGGATATCGTGCCATGTAATGCTATAAAAAATCATTAAGTATTGCTGTTTTGTACAGTGAGTATTCTACCACAATGTGTCACTGATCATAATACTTATCAAAAATGTCATCTTCATTGCATTTTCTCCACAGCATGATTCTGGCCCAAGTGTCAGTCGTACCTTCCAGTCTGTGCAGCCATATCGCAAGTACCAAGTCAAGGTTAGTCTCATCTTTTACACTGTTTTCTTCATTTTACATCAATGTTTCATTTTACATCAATGATGTGGCCAAGAATCTGATGTGACCACAACAGTTTTGGATGAGTCTATCCTGTGTTAGATGGGTCTTTACGACATCTATCATTATGATATCTAACTTACTATATATAGCTTTCATACAACCTTAAACCTAAAGTAGTGTATTTCTGCCAAGACTAGACCATATAGTGTTTTTCATTGTATCTTTAAAGCTCCTTGCATTTTATATTTTTCAACAGGTCTCAGATGGTCGGTATGAAGATGCTACAAACACAAACAAGTCTTACACCAGCATGCAAGGTAATTAACAGGTTGAAAAATATTGCATGACATAGTTCTCTACTCATTGTTGTTTTATTTTGTCTTTGCAGTAACTGAGATTACATATCTCTCTATGATTAGAAATAGGACGAAATTACAAAAAATTGCAGATAATAAAATATAAAACAACTGCAATATATTGAGTGACTGTCCTTCCCCCACGGTGTATTGCCCAATTCCCCCTTTCAATAGCTCTTGCAATTGAACCACACAACTCAAATGTGCAATCACTACAGTAGGGGCTAGTCCATTGGTTTGCTGAGAGCTAAGCAAAGAAAGCAGTATGTGCTGTTTCTTAAGTCTTTGGTATGACTCAGCTGGGATTGAACTCATAGGCATGACCTACCAAATGCAGGTGAACACTCTACTCAGCCATTGCTCCAGTACAGATGCAGTACATAAAGGATGAAAATGTGTAATTGTGTGTTGCAGGATGGACTCCGAATATCACCGACTTGGTCACCAACTTGGTCACCACTGAGAATGATGACAACTATAGCCTGACCTTGAAGTTTAAGTCCCCACGCTGCATTCAGCAGTACATCATTCATGTGTGCATAACATCAGACAATGGTGTGGTATGCCTTCCTGAGAGGACTTATGACACAGTAAGTAGTCATTTCTTATTAGGTAAGGTGAAATTTTCTTTTTTTTAGCTTGGTGTTTTTTATATCCCAAAACTTTCTAGTCTAATTGGTCCCTTGAACAACCAGGAAAACTGACCCTAAAATGGCTCTTCTGCTAGCTATAGATCTGTCCATGTTTGTCACCCACAGACAGAATTGTGTTTACGAATGATTGAAATGATTGATTTTCTTCTATGTACAGAAACCAGCTGATGAAGGCTTTCCATGGGTCACTGTGGACTATGGGCCAGTGAACGAAGTAAGGCAGGGAAGGTGGAAGTTCAGGGTAAGTCAATGGATGTAGTCTAAGATTGATTAGAGCTTGCAATGTAACATTTGATGAGAGGCCTTGAAAAGATGTATCAGTTACTGACTGAAACAACTAGGTGGGAGGTACTGGTTGTTGGGGTAGTATGCATGTGTCTTCTTAACCTTCAGCCTGCTAAGGCACCTGTTTGTCACCAAATTTGTTTTGGTTTTGGGGTAAGGCAGCAGGGAGACAGTTAAAGATGACAAGAAGGTTCATGTACGTAGTGGTTCTTTGTTTTTGATATGCAGAATCTTGTTTCCACATTAAGTAACATTAGTTTGATCAGGAAGGAGACAATTTCTCATGGCAGCTACATGTATAAATTTGATTGCCATTTGGTGTGGAAAATCCTGTCTGACTCAGTCGTTTCTGTTGTTGTTTTAGTTGCAGGCAGCTGGTATGCCAGGTGCTCCAGAGGGCAGCTACACAATTGACTTACCCCAAGGTAGAATCATGTTTATAATTCAGATACATGTATATTTAGTTTACTTTAAGGTTACCGTACTGTTTAGGCCATACTGATTTGATTATATGGATGATATCCTCTGGGCAGTCCAAAAGTGATGCAAGTGTGTGAAGAAAAAAAAGGTGATAGAAATAAAAGTTGCCTTCATTATGAAATCTAAGTGGTCAAGAAATTGAACAATGTCATGTATTTGCTCACTTTATAGCTCCTATTTACAAGTCACAGTATGATCGAAACTTTTTTTGGAAATGGGCAAAAATTGATACGCATGTCGATGTCATCAATATACTCACTTCAGGCCTTACAATGAATTCATAGTACATTCAATGACCATCTACATGTGCATTTAGATTGTGGTATTTAGATTTTCACACGACGTTGAAGGGAGTTGCCGGGTATTAAAATTCTTTCTGTTCTTGAAAGCTTTGTAGAAAAAAAATCATCATGATATTGTTAAGTTGTATTAGTATTACTGACATTTGGTGGTTTTAAATTCAAATTTCACTGGCCAAGAAAATGTCTAACACCAACCTTTTTTTTACTACGAATGGAAAAGATCGGACAACATATCTACCCCCTTCTCCAACGCCGTTCGACAGGACCACGGCTTCCCCACCCCCTACCAAACCTCTCAATGACAGCTGGAAGTACGGGGCTGCAGCAGGGGGTGTGGCAGCTGCCGTTGCCCTGGTGATCATACTGCTGTACTGCTGGAAGCACCCTCGACGTATGTATAATGATTACATTGCTTTCAATGAGAGTTAGGCAATTTGCTGTTTTGGCTTGAAAGTTCATGTGTTTAATTTTGTAGTTGTCCTTAAGAAGATGGATCTCTTAATCCCGTGTGCGGACAATCGCAGTCAAAGATCTTTCTACATAAATATGCTGTTTTTCAGATTCAATAGATAAAAAAAAAGATGTTCAAGACAAAATTAATTGTCCATGCTTGCACATCTCTTTTGTTGTTAATTTGTCCCCCCCCCCGTTTTTGTTAGCAATATCAATGTCATTACCTCCAACAACAGATTGTCTATTTCCCATTCTTTAGTTTCCTTCAGAGACAATTAATTGGGAGGATCGGATTATATGTAGTTTTATTCAGTAATTGAGTCTTTAGAAATGGCAAAAGTTATCGGAATCAAAATTTTTTACATGTTCATGTAGGTATCCAGTTACCAAAGATCTGCAGTGATACTGACAACAACTTTGAACCAGAAGGCAGGCAAGGCAGATATCATCCATCAAGTTCAGCCAACACTTTGACAGGTAGGAAACCTGCTTGTTATTCAACTACAACCAGGTCAAGGTTTAATGATTTTTTCATGGTATCTTTAAACTAGTGTTGGTTAGAATGAATAAATCATATGGGGCTTTGACAGAGGGTTGAATTTTTCAAAAGTTGCTCATGCGGGTTGTGCGGCTTCACTCTAATAATTAGGGCTCTGCAGTATACGTATCTGATGTCTTACCATTTACAGAAGTGGAGCAGAAACAAAATTTATATCATACATTGTATCCTTCGGGTCCACATGAACAAATTGTTTCAGTTTCAATCAGTTTCTGCAGTACAAATGAAGAATAAGTTCAATATAATGTACAGTCATATTACCTACATATAGGACCACCAGATCAATGTGACAACTTTTTTTTGGTCCCTAAGCTTATATGGCCTCAGTGGTATGGCCTCAGGCACAAACATTTAAAAATGCTATCTATAGTGCCCACCTGTCCACATAGACCAGATTTTATCAGTCCCCTGAGTGGTCTTCTTGGGCAGTTTTGACTGTCTATTACAAAACCATTTAAGGGACATTTTGATAACTGTAAGATGTTGTTTCCTTCAAGAATCCCTGCCGGACATACGGCAGAAGACCGTTCTGCTGCTGCCCTCCTACGACTGTGTGGAACACAGGACTGTGGTGCTCTGCTTCGCTGCTTACCTGCAGAGGGAGTGCCACTGTCAGGTAGGGAGAAAGAACTGTGACTTAGGTGCAGTTTTTTTTAGTTACCACTCAACTACGAATTCATTCCACTACAAATAAATTATTTATCTCTCTTGCATGTATGAAGTAATTTGATTGGGCAAAGAGCATTTTATCAGTCCAGTGTTTGACTTGTGTTGTACAGTAATGTAGATTTACAATCCACACAACTTTACTTCCAGGTGATTCTGGACCTGCATAAGGTAGAGGACATCTCAAAGCTAGGGGCCATGGAGTGGCTCGTCAGTCATATCCATGGTGTGGACTATGTTATCGTCATCTGTTCCGTGGGAACCAAGTTTAAAGGTGAGGATACACTATGTACATAAACCATGTATAAACCAGAATTGATGTTGCCCATAAAACTGTTTCAGCATTTAGTTGAGTGTGAACCTGGTGAAAACCACTCTTCTTCCAAAATGCAATCAATCAATCAATCAATCAATCGATCGATGATTGATTGATCGATCAATGAAATATTGTATTGATAAAATGTTGAATTGATAAAATACATTTTGCTAAAGCAAAGACAAATTATAAAGATTGTCACTTCATTGTCCTTGCCCTTGTCCTTTTTTACATGACATGAAAAATACAATTTTATAAAAATCAAAACAATCATTCCCTGCAGCAACCAAGGACAAGAAGGCGCGTCAGCTGCAGGAGATTGAGCCGTGCGGCGACCTGTTCACGGGAGGGCTGAAGCACATCAACCTGCTGCTGCACAGCCGGGGCGAGGACATGTCAAAGTTCATCAACGTCTACTTCCCCTACAGCAAGAAGACGGACGTCCCCGCAACCCTGGAGATCGCCAGGACATTCAAGCTCATGGAGGTAAATACCCACTTATAGTTGTAATATACATCATTACTAACAGTTACTGTTAGTAATATCCAGAAGTTGATGCTTCCGGGGTCCAAAACATAGTGGTTAACAGCAGTCAGCTTGTTTATCAAGTGATCTTTCAGCAAAGAGTAGAAAAGAGTCTTGGAATTCATACCAACAGGATTAAAAAAGTATCTTTCTAGAAACTTAAATATGCTCTTGCAAGATGGGACAATGCTTAATACATTTACTCAATGATTAAGTAAGTAAACTTGCGTTTATGAATAGGTTTCATGGCAATTATGACAGTACATTAATCTCTCATTTTGGCTTTTACAATCTGATGGAGCTAATAAGTCTAATTCAATTGCCAAGTAACAACAACCCTTTGTCGGCACTAAACAAAGGGCTGTTGTTACTTGGCAGTTAGATTAGACTTATTACCTGTTGTTGACCTTCAAACGTTGTTCCCTGTAGAGCATGCCGGCACTGTTCTGCCACATCCATGGACACTCCCAGTACAGCATGGAGGGTGCTGCGCACATCGACATTGCTGAACGAGTGGGAAGCACAGAATCAGGTAGACATTTTTGTTTTATCTATTCTATTCTATTCTATTCTATTCTATTCCATTCCAGACTGTTACGCAACTAGCCAGGAACCTAAAGTCTGAATGTAGCTCAATGTTTTTGGCATTGTACAGTGGAGTGTGCACCAGTAGACTTATTATTTATTTTGTTTTGTTTTGTTTGTTTGTTTGAACTTTATTCATTCATGAGAAGCTCAAGACAGTGAGAATCAGACAAATACAACAAAGATACAAGTGAGCAGGATTGAAGCATTCACAGATGATTGAAGTCGTCATAAATCCGTAAATATTGTAAGTAAGCTGTAAAGCTAAGACAGTTGTAGTCTAATTCACCTGTTTTATTGTGCTTCAGGACGCAACTTGCTGAGTGCCATTGCCAAGATGGAGGCCAAGGACGCCGCGGAACCCGACTGGTTCCTCAAGCGCATCGTGAACACTTCAGAAAGCGACAGTGGGCATGGTAGCTTCAGCAAAGCCAACACCAACAACAATCATGGCAACATCAACCCCTCTGACAAGGGGGAAGAAACCTCTGCCAAGGCCCCAGCAGATGTCAACGTGACAGTAGATGATGAAGCCAAGGTCTACCCTGAGGATGAGTATGGTGATGAAGATGATGGCTACTGCCCCAGCATCCCCATGAGCCTCCTCAACAACGGCACTGTCGAGTACGACTTCCAACCCCAGCCTGATGCCTTCGCATACCTGCACAGCGGCCTACCAGAACTATATGTCCCTGCAGATATGATGGTCCAGCCTCCAGGTCCTCCTTACCAGCCTTACCAGCAAGAACCAGTCCAGTTTGCACCGTATGGCAACCAGCAGGACCTAGATGGATGGCAACCGCCCTATGAGGATGTGATGAACAACCAGCAAGTGCCACATGTTGAGCGTCCACCCAGGCCAAATCTTAAGCTCCATATCCCAGAACCCTATCCTAGCACTCCACTGGGACTGCATGTACCACAGGAGCCTGATAAGGAGGCTATAACTCCTGAGAGTGGCTGCTTCAGTGGAGAAAGCATTGAGGACCAACTGTCCCTATTCAACCAAAAGATGCAGGAGATGATGATGCAGGAGGCTTTTTCAGAACAACATGTGTAGCTCTTAACTCATCCTCCTATGCAGAGCCTCGTCCGCAGCCCGTAGAATATACCTTGAGGAGTCTCTGCTAAAGCGGGCTCAGGTTTTTACCTTTGTGGGCGTAGCCTCTAACCAAGGAGGTTCTCTAACCAGCTGTCAGTCAACTGCCTATAGTAGATGTTTTCTCAAGGTAAAGGGAATTCTCCAATTGAATGACAGCTGGTTAAAGACTATGCCCACAGAAGTTGAAACCTCAGACTTGCTTAGCATGGCCTCCCCAAGGATCATATTATGTAGGCATGGATGAGGCTCTGTGTAGATGAATGCTCTTAATTCAACCAAGAACATTTGGTGCGCAATCAGTGAAAACGTAAAATTTGAGGACAAAGTTCTAAGACTAAATTCATATTTGATATACATGTATCATTACGGCTTCAAAAGTCCGTGACTGTTTTATATACATGTAGTTCTCAGCTGTTATGTTGAAAGATGTCAGTCACATTTTAAAGAAGACTGTATTAACTTCCTCAAGATTGTATTATGCACAGTGAAATTTTTATGAGATGCCTAATACCTGAACTAAATTGTGACAGTGACAAAAATAGATCTTCAACTCAGTATGTTATATGTGTGTGTGTATACAGTAAGATATTATAACTGACTGCTTGCTGAAGAGAATATATTACCTTGAATACCGCAGCATAGTTTTAAAGTAACTGTTATGTAAGTTGTCTGTTTTAACCAGCTTGTACAATTTACTGCCATCTACACTCTAGTCATTGGAGAAAGTATGGTTTTGTTTTTTAAAGTAACAAATACTGTTACAGTATGTAGTCTCTGAAAAAAGTGACAGTTGCATGGTTAATATCTAGAATTCTAAAAGGATTCGATCTGGGGACATTTTTGTCTGTTAGTCAATATTCCTATTTGATAAGATATATTTTAAGCAAGAATTGATGGATATATTACTAACATTGGGACAAATGCCCCTTGTGTTTGCAATCAACAGTTTTTTCTTCTTCAAGAGATGTTTTGTATTATTTTGAAATTTGTGTCCTATATATATGTACATCTAGTATGTATGTACCATAGATAGTCAATGTTGATGTTAACAGATAGATGATAATCTGGCTATGTGTTGACCACCAAAGTGATTTAAGAATTCTGTTTATATGATTATAACAATTACCAAAGCTAATTAATAATAATAATAATAGTCTTTATTGCATATTCCTGCCCATAAGGGCTAAATGCACAGAAGACCACATGTGGTCTGTAGGGAACATAATATAAAACATAAATTGATAAAATGCTACATTCTAATGCTAAAAACTAAGACATACAACCTGTGGGATATTGCTAAACTAAATGCTGATCACCTAGTAGTTTCTTCTCTCTTTTTGAAACATTTGGAAATATGACTACATACTTTGTCCATTATATATTCGTTCTTACATGACATCAGGTATATAAAAGTATCCTGTTTTGACATTTTTGTACATTTCTTGTCTAATTCTATTATCTTAAACAACGATTGCCGCTCATCTTTATATAAGGAACAATCAATTAAAAAGTGGCTTTCATCTTCAACATATAAATCGTCACAGAATTCGCATGTTCTATTATTTGGAGGGGTACGGTTTTGCCTGCCAGATTCTATGTGTAGGGAGTGGTCACTGATGCGAAGTTTACACATCGCTCTGCGATGTTCGAAGTTTGCAATGTTTAAATATGCTTCTCTTTCATATATTTTTTTGAAAGTTTTGTATGTTCTTAATTTGTTGCCTTGGAGGAATTTGTATACAAATACATTTGTACTATCAAAGTTTGTTGTTTTTGAATGTTGAAATAAGTATGGGCAGTCGCTATATTTTTCTCTACAGGACAGTGCTAGCAAATTTTGTTTTGGAACTTGAGGACTGTACATACATGTATCAATAACAGCATAATGATCCTTTATGATGTAATAAAGTAGAATCAACAATTTGACATATTGAATGTTTTTGCAAGTGCAACTTGAAAAGCTTTTTATTGCTGACAATGCATGTTTGCCCATAGTTATGGCATGCAACTTCTATATCTTGAATGTCTTTTTAAAAATATCTAGACAGGAAAAGCATATCTGTAGGCCCCAGTAATTCAATTTGTTGGTTATTGGTGGTTGACTGTAAGGATTCGTTTTGTACTTATACATTTAAGGCCAATATGTGAACTTAGAACAGTATACTTAGTGTTTCCTTGAATTAGACTAATAGAATGTCAAGTTTAAGTATTTGTATACTTTTGTTTTGGAAACAACATACTGTTGAATATACCCTCACTGTACATTTTGTTGTTTTAGGACGGTTTATTAAAAACGACTGTAAAAATTGTTTGCTGTTCTTTTCATTTTAGTAGCTGTCAATCAATCAATCAATCAATCAATCAATCAATGATTCATCCACATCGTTGGCTGACACCTCCAGGATGTTCTATTAATAGATTATTAGTAGCTGGGCCTGCATGTAATTTTATGATGTTTTTTTTTTACAGTGCATAACTGGTAAACCTCCTTAACGCATTACATATCAGTTTGGTACATTATTAAGATTTGGCTAGTCTACATGTAGTTATGGTGACAATCCACTAATGATGATAGTTATGGGGTCTTGCTTTGGGGATGATCCCCTAAAGATGGACGTATCTGTCAAATATCAAATAATGGTAGTTGTGTTTCACGATAAAAAGAGTAATATTATATAAAAGAAAACAATTCATTTCCCTTCTTATGGTATGATATATATGATAAATGATATTATGATCTTCCACTCAACATGTGCTTGGAGATTAAAGAAAGGATGCCTTTGCTTGCTGTGTTAACGCATCAGATTGTGAATTCTTTCGTATATATAAGAGAAACTTGTTAGAGGACAAGCAGATCACAAGAATTTCTTTAAAGTTAATTAAACATTCGGGCATTTTTCTGCATGCAGTCTTTTAACCTTCCGCCAGGCAGCGCTGTTGAGCGGTAAGCAAGATAAACAGGTGTCAGGATTATCAAAACGGGAAAGAGTTGGTATGGCCGCCCCTCCTACTCGGTTTGAATATCTAAAAGTAATAAAAGCAGAGAAGAGATAAGTAATAGTGCTTACAAATTCAAAGTACGAAAGCGATGTAACGTTAGAGTTATTTAGAGGCACATTTCACTTATAAATCCGTTTTCGGGAAAGCACCGTCAGTTCAGTTGCAAACGGGCAGAGAAAGGTGTAGATTTCCCCGAAAATAAAAGTTTTCCGTTACGCTTGTGGTGCGTTTGGGTAAAACTCGGAGGCAACACCGTCCCCGCCTCCTAAAATTCAACCACCAGAAAATGACAGAAGAATATTGTAATTTATTTGGCTCAGAGAAATCGCATTGAACGGAGAACACTTCAGTGAGCACTCATCAGGATAACTGTGAACCCCGCCCCAAAGAGTAGACGGTTCTCTGGTCCTCTGGACGGCCGTGGAATGGCCGCAAAATAGCCCCTTGCTAAGACAATCGCGAAAAAACAGTTTCATGGCAGAAAATACGAACAAGTTGACAAGTGATGTTTCTACCGATGGACGTACACATTTCATTAATCATTGTTGACGGAGGCGGAATAGGTGATACCGGCACATTTTTTCCAGTGAAAATTTACTATAAATGGAGCTAAAAGCGACTCTGCTAGATGCTTTAACGCGATGATTCTGAGGAAAATCTTCGAGGAAATCAGTATCAAACTCCTGACGAAACTAAACGTTACCACGGTGATTGACAGCTCGGTCGGACGGATAGGAACCGGCGCGCCTTTTGTCTCATGATGGGACATGTCACTAGTACACTGTATCAAAATTGGCATCGGGGCAACATAGCTTTGGAACAAAAAGTACCAAGATGGAGGAACACTGTCGTCATTATTAACTGAAATGCGAAAATCTATTCACACAACAATTAAGTTGAGCTAGTCCCGGCTTCCGTACCGGGTGTCCCATACATGCGGCCCGTGACCCATCCGCGCCCGCTTTACCTACGAGGGGCATTCAGAAAGAAACGCCTTTTGCATCATATTAGGTTCATTTTTGTATGAAATGTCAACAGCATGTCCAGGATCAAAGATACTAAAAAAAAGAACGCCCTACTGCAGTACCAAAGTAGGTCACCAAGAGGCCCAAAATTGACCTTGGCCGTCAGACCCACAACACCGTTTACAGGCGTTTACCGACATACCAAATATCATCGTAATCCATCCTGAGGTTCTCAAGCTATTCAGACGGGCAAGCACGCTCACAAACACTTCAATCCCTTGGGTGAAGTACAGAAAAGATCTTAGTTCATACTCTTAGATCTTAGTGAATTTGAAACTTTATCCTGTGCTGTATTAGGGAACCTAGACCACCACAGCGTTATTATTCATCAGGTAGATTTGTCTCTCACGTATGGGGTCATGACAACCTGTCCGCTCGAAATCTCTCTAATCAGGCAATTTTCTGTAGACGTAGCGTGGTCCTGTCCAAGATGGCGGCTGTTTGGTTGATTTTTGCAGTGACTCTGTTCCTCACCCAGACCTCAATATCTTCCTCTCAAAGTGCTCAGTGTCTTCGAAACTGCTACAGAGACAATCTAACAAGCCTTAGGAAGGTAGGGAGATCTTTCTGTGTGTTTTGTTTGCTTGCGTTCCTGACTAAGAGGCGCTAAACTTGCAGCAAAACTTGTGCGAAGAGGGGGGAGTAGTATAGTTAGGGCCAAGTCGAAGGCCACTAAATTTTTAGACAGGTGAGTTGGCATAATTTTTCGAAGACGAAACTACAAGAAAAGATCACTGTTTGATTGTTTAACGTGTAATCTAGTGTTAAGCGTGCTTTGTACAGGTTTAAGATGTATCTTAGTCCCGCAGTGGTATCCCTAAACCCAAGAAGAAGAGAACAAGTTATGACACTCACGAATTTTTCGGCCGGAAGTAATTTAGTTACGACACAAACAAATTATAATATAGCAACCTGTCCTAGCGGTCGTTATACAGGTATGTTTTTTGCTTAATGTAGGTAGGCACACGTTAAAGTAAATGTGCATCTTCTGCTTCGAAGGCTAACCAGAAGCCATATCAACCTGACATTCTCTCCTTTTAGAAATTCCTCCCATCTCGCAGGTACAAAATTCCAAGGTTTTGCATTTCCGCCGAAACAAAGTTCCTGTTTTTGAAAAGCGAGCGAAAAGATCTATTTCTTTGTCTCACTTTTGCAATTTTAGTATTTTTTTCTCAGCATTTTCAAAAAGTACAAAAGCTCAGTACGTTGACAGACAGATTGATACGAAAAGACTTCATCAAATATTGTACATTTACAAATTCTGCTAACGTTACATTCTAAGCAGGTGTTGGGGTAAAAGGATTGTTACATTTTCTGATGGCGGAATCGATTTAGTCTGTTTCATGCAATATGTGATTTGCAAAATGTCAAACGTGAATATTCCTATAGCCTGCAAAGTGGCTTTCAAATCTTTTTTTTTTGCTGCAGTCTTATTTTATAAATTTTATTCCTGCAAATTATAGCTGTGTTTCGATCCCTGATCGGTAATGTTATTAGATGAAAACTGTTTTTAGCAGCAGTCTGTCATACCGGTTTGGCCGTCCAGTCCTTCCAAATCCTATATCATTAGTGGTGAGTCTCAAGCAGATGAGTAAATAATCAAGTTTGTTTACATGTATCGCAGTAGGGTGTTAACATGTAAGTCACACTCACAGCACTCTGACACCATGATAGTTGACCTCCCCTGGAGGTACATGTAGGGTATGTCGTTTGGCCTTGGTATCTTGCTGGTTCTGTTTAGTTTATTTTCAGGACTACAGTAGATAGTTCAAGTGAGTGAGTGATTCTATTAGTCATGTCTTAACAATGATCATTATCCCCTCCTGGTACTGTAAATGCAGAAATGTTCGCTGGGATTTAATTTCGCGGTAGGGAGAAAATGGAGTGTTCACGGTGGTTTTGAGTTTGTGTTTGAAACAATAGTAGGGAGACAGTCACGCAATGGAACAGCTTTTTTGCAGTGGTTTAAAGTTTGTGTTTTTACGTTCGCCACGAAAACCGTGAACATGAATCCACCGCAAACATCTTCTACATTTACAAATTAGCATGATTTGACCTCTTAATCTTTTTCACATTAACCACTCCAAGCAAGACGCATTTCTACAGGCAATATTACGTTCACAGCCCTCCTGCTGTGTGGAAATTGATACCAAATGCTGACTGGCTTCTGCTTGTCAGGGATGACTTCCTGGTCATTCTTATTTACTGTATATGCCACATGTTCAAGTTACTACATTGAAACTGATGGTACCTGCAGGGCTATCTCCAGGACCCGTCCCTTTTTCCCAGGACGGAAACTTGCTTCTTGGAGTTGGAATGGAAGCAAATTTCACTTTGTCCTTCCGAAAACTCTGATTTCTATAAAACTTCAGGACATGAAATTGATGAAAATGTACTTTTGTAAGATTATAATGACAGACTTAACCAGGAAAATTAACAATATGGACTTCCAACCAATGAGTGGTATGGAAAAAATTTAAGCCGGGGATAGCCTTGGTACCTGCACAAGATATTCAGAACTTTAGAAAAAGACCAGGGAACAGCCATGACTTCAGAGGTTTACTCTGGTTTTGTACTTTAACTTAATTCAAGCAGTTAACTTCTAGGTGACAGGTGTGGGTTGGAATACTTGAAAACCAAAAGAGCAGAGAGGTTTTATTAGGAAAATAATATTGATAGACTAGTGCAATTTCTTTTTGTTGGAAAATTCATTTATTCCTCCTTTCCATGTTTTCCATTTAGGTTTCGTATATTTTGTAAGGTACAGCCGAAGAAACAAGTAAAACCATGCAATTAACTTTACCACAGTGATGCACATATATATTTACATACAGTACATGTTCCCTTACTGCTCCTATGGTTCATGTGTGCATTTTCCCAATAATACAAGTACCAGTACCGAGAAGCAAATGAAACCTTGACTAGGCCTGGTGCTATAGATTGTACACCGTTCCCTTCCTGTTCTTCGTTCATGATTGTGTATATTTTATTAGTAAGTACCAGTCTGACTCCAAGTTCTAACTCTAAGAAGCAAATAAAACCTTGCCTTGGCCTGGTGCTATAGTTTGTACACCGTTCCCTTCCTGTTCTTATCGGTGACATCAGTTGCAACAGGATGGCAGACAGGATGGGCGGCCAGCGGTGTCACCCTGACCTTTCATCGACCTCGCAAGATATACATGTGTCTCTTTCAAACAGGACTGCTAATAAACAGCACATTTTCACTACTGTAATTGTAAATGCATTTAAGTTCGTGTGGTTTTTATTTCGCGTTAGGAAGAAAATGGAGTGTTGGCAGTGGTTTTAAGTTTGCATTTGAAATTTCGTAGTGCATACATGTAGGTGGGCAAAAAATTTCGCGGTGGCTTTAAGTCCGCGCTGAAGAGTTCACCGCGAAAACTGTGAACATTAAACCACAGCGAACATTTCTGCATTTACAGTATGTTCCTGTCAAGGAGGTTATAACCTCCTTGGTTCCTGTGTACAGTATTAGGTTTTACTTTTAGAAAGGCTTTTCTGTAACTTTGTGAGGTTCATATTACAGATTTGCAGAGACCTGGACCATACTCCAGGGCTCGAAATTTATTTTCGGGAATGGGTGCACCCAGTCTAACGAAGAGTCTAACTTTTGTTAAAGTGCATGGACAATCTGGGTGCACAATATAAGATAGAGTAGAATGTCAACAAAGTCTAATTACTAAACTTACTGCCTCTCTTCAAAGCTTGAATCTGAAATTATGTAATAGCTAACTAAACTTTAAACAAGTATTTTACTAAATCTAAGGTTTTATTATTTTTCTGACACATGCCAATAATATGCTGTATACACATTTTATAAATGCACAACTGTGCCTTTGGGCACATAAACCGACTCAAATATCTAGTAGGTGCACTTATGTGCACTGATGCACCCACAGTCAAAATTTAGGTGCACACAGCACAGCTCCAATTTTCCCAGTATTTCGAGCCCTGTCTGCCTGTACTTCCTTCATGCATCCTCACATTCAAATTCTGACATTGAATTCATGCTGATTCATGGTGTCAAATTTTACTGACTGGTAGCACATTTATACTTTTAAAAACAATATATATATGCTACAGAAATATATCATGCATACGGTTATATGATTAAGCCAGATCTAATGAATTATTAATCATCGGCTCAACGCCAAGTCTTGTATTTGATGGTACATGTAATTATTTATAAGCTCTCCCCTTTGCTACACCTCCTCTCTCAATCACTTAATCACTCACTACCTCCCGTGCCTTCCCATGTCATACACTGATATTTCATTCTTGTTCTTTTTTCAAGAAAACTTCACTATAATGTAACACTCAGTTATACTTAAATTAAAGATTACATTTCATTGCAATTCCATATCCATTAAACACCGTAGCACCTTTTGGCACTTATTGAACCATATATGATACCAATTTCATACTTTAATGCAGCTTAGTTCAAGTGGTAGTGGTTGCTTAAGCTATTTTTGCTGTCACCTTAGCATTGGTGTAAGAATTAATAGCATCAGAAGTACTTCGCTTCTCTCAGACTCAGTGCCATACTGTACCGTCACCACCCACATGTATTTATACTGTAAGTATGATGTGACGGATGGTTGTGGCAGGCAGCCAGTTATCTGATAAGGCCGTAGCTACTGTATTACACTAACCCAGGCTCAATAGTCCCTCAGGGACATTTAAGGGCTCCAGATTAACCTCATTCTCATTCTGTACCATGCACCATATGTACATGTACATGTACATGTAGCTACCAGTAACTGTTAAGAGACAAAAAAACTCTCTTGCAATACATGTACAATGTACACATGTATATTTGTGAATATATACACCATTAGCATATTTTTCTAGTACATGCACTGACATTGATAATCAGATTTGGGAGGCAGTCTTTGTTATGTTTGGCATTGGGAAGAAAAACAAGAATGATGGGACCTTAGCCAGCTGGCTAGAGGTTGACTGGAGTGGAGCTACATGTAGATTAAGACTGAAATAACTGTTGTTAGTGTTAGCCGTATAATTAGAAACACCCCCTTTCCACAAGAGGCTGTGACTGTGCAGCAACCGCTGAGCGACCGAAGCTTTGACAGTTCGCTCAATCAATGAATGTCATTGATAAAGAACAAATTTTCTTACATTTCGTGCATTATGTTGTCTTTTAAATCATCCTTTACATCCTTTATCGTACCTGTTTTCCAATTATAAAATCAAGGGTCACACAAATCCAATTCTGTGGAAAGTTGGCAAGAGGAACTCTGAAGATACTGCTTAGTATTACTGCACGAGGAATGAAACAGAAGAGCTGACTGATAAAACATTAATAAATTATGAAAAGCCTTTCAAGCATAGACAGACCTTTTCATTAGGAATACTATCAGGTTATCAATCAATATGAAAATGTTATTTTCCATTTTTCTTCCTCATGATGTTTAATGATATTCATTTGTGTTTCAATACCTCTTTAGCTGTTAACTAACAGCCACTCTTCCAGAAGAGAAAGATGCAAAATGTACATACAGAACATAGATAAGATAAAATTACAGTCAACATACAGATAACTAAAGATAAACTTAGACAAGATTAGAATTACAGTTTACACAAAATTGGAAGAAGGCAATAAATTATTCCCGTAATTTTGATTATTCACAAATCTTGATGTATATTTCTTCATTGTTTTTGATAGGTTGACTGCAATGCTTGGTGTCACAGTAGAGAAAGGAGAGACCTCAAAGTCATAGGTGAGTATTTTATGTAAATGACAGACTAAGTTTGTTTCATGTATATTTGTAGTGTATCAAGATGCTGATACTACGAGCATTCAATATGAAATCAGTCATAAGACATATGGGAAGAAGTTACATTTTGTAGTAGATTTTTCCTGCAATATGTCATTGCAATTTCTTTGTGTGCGTGCATCTACATTGTAGGTACATGTATGTCTGTCTGTCTGTGTGTGTCTGTCTGTGTGTGTGTTTGTGTGTGTTTGTGTTGAACTTGTTCTCTTAAACCTTTTCCTTGTTTATTTTTTTATTTTAATGTTTTTCCAAGCTTGAGCCTTTGGCCATGATTCAGATGCCATCTTATGATTAGAGTGACCTTTGCACAATGTTGCACATGTGACTCACTTCCCCAAGTTCTAGGAAAGAAGCTCTTGAAAAAGTTCTAGGAAAAAACTCTTTGGCGATAGATTAAAACCTACTTGTACATGTTTGAGGGCCGGATGTGACAGAAGTGGACTCACTTCCTCAAGTTCTGGGAAAAAAGTTATTGAAAAGCCCTCTGTCAATCAACAAACATTGCAACTTACACATGGCCTGTACATGGAGTTGCTATGAGGGCGTGAAGAATTCTCATGCGGAACCTTCCATTGTTGCTGGGAATTTTAACAATTATTTAATGTCAATGCTGTTCTATGGTGATTTATGATATCAATATATTGAATACCTTGAGGTACTTTGTAGATATACTGTAATTCTTGATTTGTTAACGGCAACTTAATTCTAGACTGGTGTGGTCCTCGGTGGTGCATCAACTTACCCCACCTCCCCCGGGGGTTGACCGATGATGATGCCTACTTTTACGGTCACTAGTCACTGCTAAAATTTCATCATTGCAAATATTTGATCACTTACATTTGGGACAGTTATGTTTGTTCCCACCGTTAAAATTAAATGCAATGAACTACTGACTTTTCCCCAAATCGGTAAAATGACCAACTGCAATATTAAAGGAATTTACAGTACATTGTTTACTGGCCATGGTGAACCAAAACCAGGTAAAAATGTAGGGGTGTGGTAAACTGCATGTGCAGGTGGTATTGCCAGCCCTGATATGTACACATTTATTGTAGCTGTCACTAATTCATTCAGATTGTAAACATGCAGTACACAATACAGTACAAAAAGCACAAGAGGACAAACTTGTTGGACTAGTCTGTTTACTTTATCACCCAGCTTGTGCACTCTGGGAGACAGTGACAAATGGACATGTCACTACCTGTTACAAAACACACCTAAATGTCAAATCTGTACTACTGACCATTTCTGCATAGTGACCACTTGGCAGTTGCTGCCACTTTTTATTTGGCCTCTTAGATCTATTTCCATTGTTCCAAGCATCAAGAACCTGTCTATAGTGACCACCTGTCTACTAGTACTTGTTAAACATTTTCTTTGTCCTTTGAGTGGTCATTTTAGACAGGTTTGACTATACATATACTTTTCACTGGATTTCAGAAAGGAATCATGCCCAGATTCAGTTGATCAACTCCATGTACCTGCCACTATATAGCTACTGCCAAAAAGTACATTACTAAGAAATACCATCGTACACAAGGCATGCACCTAATTGTTATATGTTTATACAAGATCATAATGTGTGAAATGTTTTGTTCAGTATCCACATTGTGCATTGTACTGTCTGGCATCCTTGTTCTGAGTCACTGGGCATGCAAGCTTTATTCTGTTCAATCCATTAGCATGCCTTTGGGCTTCAGAGAAATAACAATACAAAAATGTCCTTGCTCTGTTGTGTTAGACATACACAAAGCTGGTGTGATACACCGAACAGCGGTTATACCGGCCATATAGATACTGATACAAAGACTATGCTAAAGCAGTGACGGTTGAATCTTGCTTCTGAACTTCAAAATAGACTGAAAAACAAATATGCTCAACTTGTCTTTGCCTTTTTCAGTTTTTGTCTTGGCTGAATTTGTGGTGATCACCAGTCTTGCAATTCCATAGCAACCGCATCTGTAAATAGAGTGTAGCACAAAACAGAAAGACAGAAATTCAAGAACCGCCAATCAACCATTAGCTCGAAGTCTGATATAGTCTACTTTCAGTTGATGACATTCACATAAACCATTCATTTTATGGGGACCTTAAATACCCCTGGGTAAAAGGTACATTGTACATGTAATCACCATTAAGCTTCCAGACGGCCAATCAGAGGACTGCTTGGAGCTCAGTTTATCAGGATACTACTAACCTATCCCCTCCTGCCTTTCAGAATGTGTGTCGCTGCTGGTAGGAAACCTAGTGGAGACAGAGAGTGCCGAGATCGGCAGGCCAGAGGAGCTGCAGGTCACTCACAAGTCACTAGAGGGCGACCAGACTGACGGAGTCAGAATAAGCTGGAAACCAAGCAATCTAGGTAGGTGGTCAACAAACTTAGCTTGTGCTCTTTCACTTTTCTGGTAATGTTTTAAGTTATATCACAGATTTTAGGTAAAAAGTAATAGGGGTTAAAGTTTAAACAAGCATATTGAAGTATTGATTTTTTTTATTGTACATAAATTCGTATTGTATCATGCTGCTCTCACTTCTTAAAAGTATAAAGTTCTGAAAGTGAAAAAAAAAATTGAACTGTCCTTTTCTACATGCTACCAGAAAATTTCCCAGTATTTTGATTGCACATGTTACAGTATACATTGTATGTACTGTATGTTGGTACTTTTTGTTGTTACATGTACTAGTAGGAAATTAGGTAAACTGGATTGAGCTACAGCCCATTGTGCCTTTCTGCAGGACTAGCATACCTGCAGGGCTTCCAGCTGACATTGCAGGGTGGTCGTGGGGACTTCAGCCGTAGCAGGTGTGTGCAGCTGCACCTGACACAGGACAACCTCACCTCCCAACAGAAACTGGTAGGCAGTCTTTTTCTTGGGTTTTGAGGCTAACAACTTCAACTTGCTGAAGAATCTGTAGCCTTAATCGACTGTAAGGTTTGGACCATCGCACACTGACCTTTTTTTAGGAATTGATGTAAACAGTGAGGTGGCACTGCGGGATAGTGTCCTGGGAGCATTCCACTTTTGTGCCAGGTAAGTCATGAAAATATCGTCAGGAAAGCTACGTTAGAACAATACTAAAACAGCAATTATACTTATCTTGATTCCAAAGAACTAAACTGTTGTATTGTAAATCCACAGTTGGAAGAGTATCACTATGATGGATTCCAGAACCTGGTTTTGGAAGCAGAGTACCTGGTAGCAGTGCAACCACTCCCCCTACCTAAGGTTTCAGAACTGCAGCAAAACCGAGTATCTACATTTACCTTCCATGCTAGAGGTAAGCTACTAAGAAATATTGAAAGGAAGAAAATGATTGAGACTTGAGGTGGCATTTGTTGACATGTGATAGGATTTATTGCTTTGAATTTATTTGATATGTACTTGGAAAAAGTCTAATATCAATGGTTAATGTAGAAAGTTCAGCAGTGTTATATTGAGGATGAAAATGCATCTTTGCCTTTTCAGAATGTGACTCCTTGTTGAACAAGTCTCTTCAACAATGCATGGAGGGTAAGTAGAAACTCACCTTACAACTTACAATCCATGGTCTACCAGTTAGCAATCCACCAGGTTTAGACATTCAATGTCAAATGTTCAAATCATGGCCTTAGCCATTGTTGTTCTGAACCTGGTTGGGATTGCACTGTATGGGACAAAAAGCCATAAGTCTTGTGTCCAAAGAAAGCCAGAGCCCATCAAAATTGTAAAAATGTATCAATAAGATAAGAGTGAGGGTTTTGCTTGACTATATGATAATCAAAACATACCAGCTTTAACTTCTAAGCTAACTAAATTTTAGTCCTAGCCTGGGGCTAATTGGGCATACGTGTATACAAATTCTCAGTCAAACTACCATGTATGGAAGTGGAAATATTGTAAATGTTTTTGATTTCCTGGGGATTTAATTTCATGGTAGGAAGAAAATGGCGTGTTCGTGGGGGTTTTAAGTTCGCGTTTGAAACAATAGTAGCGCTACAGTCACATAATGGAAACACTGGTGGTTTTACGGACAGCCAAGATAGCTGCGTATTCACTATAACAGGTGCCTCATAATACTGTACAATGTACATTATGTAGTCCTTAAAGAAGCGGGTACGTGGGCAAACATTTTTGCTGTGGTTTTAAGTTTGTGCTGAAGAGTTCACCGCAAAAACTGCAACATTCATTTGTAAAACCACTGCAAACATTTCTACATTTACAGTACTCCAGTGTTTGTCCTACCATCTTATATTTTTAATAAGCCCATTCACGGTTCCAATTACGCATGTGCAGTGTCAAAGGTGAAGGCCCATGGCTTGTAAACAGTTCTCGTCTCCACATTTTCTAGATTTGCATAACAGCGCCCCGACGGGTTTTGTTTACGTCATAGGGGCCTTTACCTTTGACACTGCACATGGGTAGTCGGAACCGTGAATGAGCTTATTGTTTTTGTGTAGGGCTCTTTTGCTGACATTTTCTCTTGACCTTCCACAGAATGGCTGCCTCAGACAGTCAAGGTCAACTCCAGCTATTCCTCGGCTAAGGTGACCTTTGACCTGGCACCCGAGCGGTACAAGTTCGGCAGCTACATCGTGCACTTTGGACGGCCGCCAAACAACTACCTCGAGGTGGATAACTGGGAGCCACAGAACACCACTTCATACATTGTAGAACAGGTAAGGTATATATTTATCTATTTTCTGACAACATGAATCTATAAGTGTCTTGAAGATAGAACACTTGTCACTTTGTGAGACAAATAATATGGAAAATAATTAGATTCTCAAGCTTTTAAATGAAAGATTCTGACAAGAAAGATATGAGAACATTTAGGCTTATTTATGCCTGGTCATACATGTACATGTACATGTACTTGATTTTGTATTACAAGTACAAGGGTTGTTACCTGAAAGAGAAAATATTTGTACATTGTTGATTTACTCATTCTTTTATTCATTAATTCTATCTAATATCTCTGAAGCATTTTTGATTAAAGATTCTGGCAATAAACGTAAAAGGGAAAATTAATGCAGAAATGTTTGCGGTGGTTTTATGTTCACTTTTTTTGTGGCGACCATTTCACTGTAACCTTAAAACCACCATGGACATTTTTGTCCAATACTGTAGCAATATGTAACTATAGAGCTGCTGCAAAATCAAAACCATGCAAACTTAAATGCATCTACAGAATGCTTTTATTGTGAAACGATACTTGACCTGAATGTGAAGTTATGGTATATGGCTTTCAAGTGTGTGAATGACTCTTCAAATTCTAAGTGAGCAGTGGTACAGGGAAAACAAACTGAAGTAGATTCTAGATCATCTACTTGCATCAATTTGTCATGTCTCTTTATTTTTGTACCACTGACAGCCTTACGATGTCAATGCCACTTCGCTGACGTATCATCTGGAGAACCTGGAGCCCAGCGCCCCCTACACCGTCCAGGTGTCGTCCAACCAGCGGGACGCACCCAGGTCAACCCCTGTGGTCTTTTCTGTACAACACAAACCTGGTCAGTAGGAAGTTTCTAACATCACTGCTTTTGCTTTCCAAATGTTATTTTGTAAGTGAAAAAAGATTCAGCATCTTCGTTCATTTATTCATTCATTCAAGAATCATTCATTTATTCATCCATCCATTTTTGTACAATGCAATAATATGATTTTACATGCAGGTTTCAACTGTTTAATACAAGAACATCTTTATCTTAGGCTAGAAAAGTCTACTGTAGAATAACACTATTCATTGCTTATTATAAGGCTTCACTTTTTTTCTGTTCAAGACCCACATGGGCCAACCCTGTCCTGACCAGTGATAGTAGCCATGGCCTGCCTGGGTGTCCTGGGTCTGTGAAACTGTACTAACATGTCACATTGTCCCTTCTGTTCTAGACCCACGGGGCCCAACCCTGTCCACACCAGTGATAGTAGCCATGGCCTGCCTGGGTGTCCTGGGTCTGTGAAACTGTACTAACATGTCACATTGTCCCTTCTGTTCTAGACCCACGGGGCCCAACCCTGTCCACACCAGTGATAGTAGCCATGGCCTGCCTGGGTGTGCTGGGTCTGTGGGCCTTTGCTGGACTTGCTGCTGTGCTGATCTACAGAAGATACAGAAAGAGAAGTGAGCCTTTAAGTTATTTTTAGTTGAGTTTACTGTTAAATTTAACTTTATCTACATGAGAATGTAGGTTTTCATTATTTCATTCATATTGAAGCTTGTTATCCGTCAACATCTTACAAGTGTCCATTTTAGCAAATGCAAGTAAAAGTCAGTACTCTCAGTCACTGATGAATGGTTCAACTTAGTGAATGCTACTTGAAACATCTGACCATTTTAAAAATCTATCTGGTTGCTTGAGTAACTGTTACCTTGCATACATGTATTTTATTACCTGAATGTCAAAGCTTCATCAACAAATACAATATTAGCATGAAAGCTCATCGGTGTTGTTGAATTCCATGACGAGGTTTGATCTTTACTTCAACACAAAGCAAATATTGCTCACCTCAAATTTTCAGTCGATCTACGTTGACCTTCTTCAGGAGTGATTCAATTACAGTCAAACCTGTATTAGCGGTCACCTGGACATAGCAGCCACCTGGCCATAGTGGTCATTTTTTGTCGGTTCCTTGGATTTTCCCCATTGACATAAGCATTAAGAATTAGTCTATAGCGGTCACCTGTCCCTTGAGTGACCACTATAGACAGGTTTGACTGTACTCTGAGCAATATTTGCTTTATTAGTTGTACATAAATGTAATTCAAAGATTGAGTGAAAGAGCGATACTGATCTGTGTGACTTTCCGACAGAGAATGCATATACAGAGTTTGAGGACGAGGAGGAGGGGCCGGGAGAGTCCATGGGCCTGGGAGGGGAGGGGGGACAGCAGCAGGGAGGGGTGAGGACTGGACAGAGGAACAGCGGGGAGAAGAACAAGGATCTGCTGTCACCAGGTAACAATATTTCATTTTTTTCTCCATTTTATTGATCTGTTAAAGAAAGGCTTAGAAACAATCTAATTGATCTTTTAAAGAATAACAAAATCAGTGAAACATCCATCTGATCAAAATGATGTTAGTTGCTGCCATGTTGGTGGTAAAAGATGCACTTATTTATGAGTTACCTTTTGTTGTATAGGGCATTTCCCATCTCTATTTCTATAGCCCTTGGGTCACACACTTAATGCAAGCACCAAAGTAGGGGTCCACTGGTATCTTTGTTTTAATCATGCGCTTTTATCATGAATGCCTAGTGCTAAGCAGAATGTATGTTTTTATAACTTGATGTAACTTGAATGCAAAGCAAGCATTTTATTTACTACTTGTAGGCTATTGCACCGGTTGTTAGAAAAGCATGAAAAAAGACATGTCATACTGATGAATTAGGTACTGTCAGGCCGACTTTTCAATGCACATGGCCATTTCCTGCTACATGTCTCTGTTTTCACCTAGACTATGGCTGTCCCAAAGTCCTGATCCTGTACTCCCCAGCAGACTGTGATGCCCACACCAACACCGTCAACCAGTTTGCTTCCTTCCTACATGAGGTGAGTTGCTAAGAAAGATAAACTGGAAAAATAGTGTGCTTGCCAACATCAGGGCTCAAAATGCCTGCACCTGTCCACCTGTTTTCTTTGCCTTCAGACCCCATCTCTAAACCAGCTGCAGGTTAGGAACAGGTGGACAATCACAAAAATACTTGCACAGCTCCATTTCTACTTGCACTTACAAGTTACATATAACCTGCAGCTGCACATGCAGGTAGTACGTACTTGGAGCCCTGCAACATGTTGTATGATCCCGCATCTAGATAATATTCAGGAAATACTACAGTCACAATATTACATTATAGACAGTCGACAATACAGAAATCACACTATTCAACCCTGTTGTATTAAGATATTTTCATGTGTCAACATTTTTCTGCATGTTTAGTCCTGCCGGTGCCATGTGTTTCTGGACTCCTGGTACGTGAGGGAGGGTGACTTGCATGTCCAGGCCGAGTGGACCATCAAACACCTGACGGACTGTGACTACGTCATCGTGGTCTGTTCCACTGGACTCAAGTACCATCTGCAGAGGCAAAGGTTAGATAGTATCCTCATTCACAAGGAAAAGTCAAGTACTTCATATATGTTAGTACTGCTAATGAAGGCCACAACATTTTCTGAAATTGTTTAGATGTCCATTGAATTTAAGAAAAATTCAATTACATTGTAAAATATACCAGTAACACATTGAGGTGTGCACAATATTTATAGTTTTTTATATGTAGTATATGGAGTGCTTGACTACTATCTACCCATGTAGCGCCATGCTTTTTCTATTTGTTTTTTGTCTTTTGCAGTGTAAATTTTCTTAGATGAAATACTGTACAACTGCAAAAGATACATGTATGATAACTTCTGATTTAATCTACTGTATTATGTACATTAATGAACTTGAATAATTTCCTAACAAAATGATCTTCCTAACTTCCAGACATCCATGCACAACATTACTGCCACCATGAAAATATAAACCGTGCCTATCAATATCATCTGGCTGTCACTACATCAATGGATATTTCTCTTCCTATTCTGTAGACACAACAGCACAAGCACCACGCCCGTGGATCCCCAACCCAACGAGATGTTCCTATATGCGGTCAACATGGCAGCGGAGAGGCTACGCCACGACCGGGCCGTCGCGAATGGGCGCCCATGCCGCTTCGTCACGGCTTATTTCGAGTACACGTATGAGAGCGACATCCCCGGGTCCCTGGAGCTGGCGCCGAAGTTCAAGGTCATGTCGGAGTTCCACCTGCTGTTTTGTCACCTGCACGGGCTGGAGGTGTCGTGTCACAAGTACAGCAGGCTCATCAAGGTTGGTTTTGAATCATATCTATTGTCTTGTATATTCCTAGTTTTTTGTATGGGTTCTCTTCTGACTCACACCACTATACTGTACAACTACCAGCCTCAAAGTCATTTTACAGCAACAGCTTTTTTCCACGAACTGCAAAGCTTTGGAACTTCCTCCCAGCCCACTGCTTTCCCCCCAATATAACCTACAAACATACACCGCTGGTTCTCACCTACGCTACATTAGTTCAATTAGTTCAATGCTGAGAAGTGGTCCCTTACGGCCTTGCATTGAGCGAGATCGTTGAAAGAAAATACTATTAGGTAGTTGCAGGTACATGGAGATAGTGTGAAAATCACAGATTGAAGAATCTACTATTGTGTGTATACGATTATCGTTGTCCAAACTAAGCTAATTCGATTCTTTATCGTCTGAACAGGACTTAGAGCAGGATGGACACTTACAGACAGAGACAGGGCAGTCCCTGGACTCTGCAATTAAAGCCACCAGGAAGTACTTCAATGACAATCCCGATTGGTTCGCCCAGAAGTGTGCTGAGGGCGCACAGAGGTCAGCAGGTCAGGGGTCAACTCCTCCAGGTCAAAGATTAGAGAGCACCGTTCAAGGTGAAACTTCAGTGGAAGTCAACAGCCCGCAGACACAAGTCGACATCCACAGCCCCCAAATCCACAGAAACGGGAGCAAGAAAGCGGCGAACATCCCGAAAGACGCCACGGATGGAAACAGTGTCGTCATGGAGATGCAAACGTACCCCGTGCAGCCTCCGAAGAAGAAGACAGACGCGGAGCTGATAGAGGAGGAAGAGGACCAGGCGTTGGTCGACTCGGAGCTAAACCTGGACGGCATCGCCCGGCCGGCGCAGAGGTGGCAGACGAAACTCGCTCCCTCCTACCTCCACATGAGTCCGGACGACTCCCACATGTTCCCCCTGTCCGTAGCCACGCTTCCCGCGCCCGTGCCTCTCCTCAAGACTCACCCCGCGAGAACCGCCAGCCTGCCCCACAACTATCAGCTCCTCGGAGCGGCGCCTGGCCTGATGTCCGTGGAGCTCAAGCCCATAGCAGGCAGCAAGAGGCTGGGGGACAACAACTTCCTGTTCAGGCTGGACTCGGGGGTGGATCTGACGTACCACTCAGGGTCCAGTGGGGATGAGGCAAACACGCCCACCGACACCACCTGTTGATCATCACCGGTATTTCAGGCCACATCGATTCAATTCCTTGGTTCTCGAATTCGAAAAATACTCTGTATTTTGAAACTTTTGCAGTGGTTTTATTTTCATGGTGACCTGTCCTCAGCGACTTCATGCTAATATGTCTATCTTGTATCTTGTATGACTACTTTACTGCAGAATTGTTTTAATCGTTCGGTGTAATATAACCAGCTGTTGTGGCGCCGCGTGCCTGCAAAGCTGGTGTGGTACGCCTAATGGCGGTTGTACCGGCTATATAGATACAGATGCAGAACCGTATAAACCAACAATGTAGAACACTCTGAAAACCTCCCTGTCCGTCCTACCACAAAATAAAATCACTGTGAGAGAAAACACATTAACAGTAATCCTAAATTGAAAGATCTACATGTACTTGTTCATACAGTATCGGGTGAATATTCAAGTTTTCCTCCCAGCCCTCTGTTTCCGTCTTATCATCTTGCTGATTTTTTTATTTGAAATGTCCGTGAACCAAGAAAGTCCATTGGTGTGGCCTAGTACTGAATTGTTGGTGTTGAAATCGCCACAGATGTGTCTAAAGCCAGCATCACAATTCATTGACAGACATCTGCCACTTGCATGGCCATGGGACGAATCCAGCAAGGTTTCTTGTAGTACTTTTGTATCTGTGGGCATTTTTATTATTGCAGCTTGTATAATATTTCAGTGGTCAGCGAACAAGGACATGAGTGTGACGTGAGATGGTGATGTGTAAATATGCCTTAAGCTTTGAGAATTATCACTCTGCTTCTATGAAGCTTATAAGTTATAGAAATGCTGCATAATCCTGGGGTAAACATTATCATTCTGAAGTGCTGCAAAATTTCTGGCACATATTTCTTCACTGTATATCCAGATGAAAGAATAATTGATACATGTAAGGAAATAAAGGAGAGAAAAAAACAAACTTGTATATAAATCACTGTTACAGTGACATTCTACAAGGGCTGTGCTGAAATGTAAATTGACAATGATATTGAGAGGGATACATTTTTTGATCCTCTGATTTATATGACCTGTCTTTGTATAATACATCTATCATACTGTTATATACAAATCATGTATTATGGCTGCTGTACTTATGAAATATCACAATTACCGTAAATTTGTCAAATTCCATTGTAAACGGAAAGACAATTTTGTGTGCTTGCTCTGTTGGTGTAATGTACTACATTTTCAATTTTTGTCTTTGAAGATCATTTTCAAATGTACAAGCTCTATGAAGATGAAATGTGATGTTCAGTTAGATTATACCCCTAGCTCTCCCCCCAAAAAAATTCGCTCTCCCCCCCCCCCAAAATTCATCTAAATGTGGGAGACATCTCTTTATACAGAGATGCAGTTGGGATGGAAGTATGTGAAGCCAAGGTAGAAAGCCACAAATATGTACACAGTATGAAATGACTTTTGTTGTGAGGAACTTTCTTATTTTTCTTTGTATAATTAACAAGTGTCTGGGCCTACAACACTGAAGGTGTACATGTACATGTGTGAAACGTACAAACTCACAATGATTTATAGAACATTTTTTTCTGGCTTTATGTAAATAATGTTACTTTCTGGCTTTCCTGTTGTATACATCCATGTAATCATGAATAGTTCCTCCAAATTGAATATGGAAATGCTTAAGAAAATCAGATAAATAATTGCAGGATAAGAGGACTTTGGTGTGATATAATTGTACAGTGAATTTCGCATGCATGTTCTTCATTAAAATACAGTATGTATATGAGTATTAAGATTAAGCACCGAAACTATGATGCAAACCATTTCACACTGTATTTCATTATAAGGAAATGCTACCATTGCTTTGAAGTTAGTTCAACATTGTAGATCTGTGGGTAGTTTAAATGCTGTAGAATAAGATGTCGCCCACTTTTTCTTTGTCATTTAACTGGTTGGTTTACAGCCCTGTTTCGTCCATTGCTTGCTACAATGTAATATGTAAAAATGTATACTGTGTATTGACGAATATGCTAACTGCAATCGTAAACATTCATGCTTATGCTGCTCACAACTGTTCAATATGTATTCTTAGCTAATAAGGTGTGAAATTGTACATTAGTGTGCACCAGTCGAAGTTAGATTCACTTACTTTAATGTCTTTAACATATCTTGCTCTTTGAAAAGACTACTTGGAGGATAAAGCTGTAATTTTGCTATTCTCTACCAGGCCTTGCCATCGAATTGAAAAGAAAGGTGAAAAAATCAGGGATAATTTGTAGGGGGACAGAGCTTGGATAACAATTTATTCAACCGGTTCAAAATGGTAACTCTATTGCTGACTAACTTTTCTCTAAAAACTCAATAATTCAACCTATTTGTCCAATTTATCAACCCCCAGAGTCCAGTAGAGAGTATTATTTCCCCCGGTATCTCTAGTAGTCACTTTGAATAGCCTGTTCTGTTGAGAAGAACTTGTTTAGCCAAGACCCCTCACTGTACATAACAATTTGTGTACAATGCACTCCTGTGGCCTTACCTTTATACTTAAACAACGTATCATATCTTGTCATGTTGACAAGAATGTATACCCTAGCTTCTGATGACACTCAAGCAATTATGTACACGTTATATGGATACTTGAAGAAGTTATCCTCCTTGACCTAATAGACGAGTAGGTATGATCTCATGTTTGGAACCCTAGGAGTCTTCAACATTTCCCTGTCTTTGAGACTCCTGTTTTTCTTTCTTAGAGGAAACCCTTTCTTGCTGCCTTTGACTAAACACTGTCCCCTTGTGTCCAAGATGCTCTATTTTTGTATTTGGAATAAAATGTGCTTTGTATCCAGGTTCACTGTGTCTTGTGTTTCATTCTTGTGAAGATGACAATGTGAACGTTATTGTGTTTGACTACTCGAGTGACAATGCCAGGGTAGTGTCACGATCCAGGAGTGAATACCTTCATTGCTGAATACATCCCTCACTTAACCGAACAAGCATATACATGTATGATGATGAAGGTTAGACATACAGTTAACAAGATACGCCAAATGAAAGTTACTCAAGCACCTGTATAGAATTATTTGGAAACAAACGTTTCAGACAGCATCCGCCTTCTTTCATCAGTGCCTAAAGGGAATAACTGGAGTTACTGAAACGTCTGTCTCCAAGATTTGATCCAGTTACTCGTCATCGAGTAACTGTTGATTGATGTAAACAAGCATATAAGTTGGAGACAAGCAATTTTCTCAGAAATGTTTATTTGACGTATTATAGACTTCCAAAGGGATAAACCAAGACTCCAAAAGAAACTAAAAAATTTTCTGGTAGCAAATGAGCTCCACAAGAGCCGAGACGACATATCAAAACCTACCTTTTCCCACTGTCGATATATTCTCCCCCTTATTGCGAAAAAAGTACACTGTCTCGTTTTAAAAAACAGGAAAATTCTCAATACGATGACGTCTTCGTCGCGAAATGATATCTTTCCTACTTAACCATTATTGACGGTTGATATATGGGTAGATATCACATATTAATCTATTCAATTACACCATGTATATACAATGCATTTATAGCGTTCACAATGTATGTTCTCATCAACTTTAAATATCTGTTATTTTCCACCCGTACAATTTGTTTACATTTCTCCATCAAAGCACATAATACGTACATGTGCTACACCATAACATAAACATCACGTTTAAACATAATAATTGTTACTGTGTACGTTCAGCAGCATATAACAGACCATTTACCTTGACACAAATACCTAACTTAGCGTAAAATAAACCAGAGTGGCCATGTTAAGGCTAGGGGATTATAATAGTAATTGGGTAAGGTAATTTGCTTCGAATATTGATCATAACATTGATAAAAATGTAAACAAGTCTAGATGACAAGGCCACCAGGATATTTTTGATATGTTTGATTTTGATATGATAGCTTCTTTTGGGAGGCTCAAACATCCGTCGTTTTGATGTTTTGAGCCGGCATTCTTTTACCTTAACTGAAACACGTCTTCTCTTTTCGACAGCAAAAATAGCAGGCAGCCTTTTGGATCTAGTGTTTGATGTTATATGTACTGTATATATTTCCGTTCACATGTTTATCGTGTCTCCTTCAGTCTCCATCTAGATGATATCAGTCTCCATCTAGATGATATCCATATGAAAATGGTACATAATGCTTTTTCTGATTAGCACTTAGCATTTAGCAACCTGATTGCACAACGTTGTGTGGACCAAGGGCTGCCGAAACGGAGATGGGCGCCGCTCTATGCACTGTCTGGTGCGGGAGGACTTTACATGTTAACTTTAACTTAGCATTCATTGTCGAAAGATTACAAAACTTAAACACACACCAGTACCCTTGTTGTCGTGCTTGCACAACTGTACATGTCTGTCCCAAGGGCTATATATAGAAACGGAGATGAGCACTGCTCTATACACTGAAAGGGAAGGATTTTAATTGAACTACATGTATTCTTAAGATGACATACTGGCCAACACCCTTTCATTGTGTTGCCTCATCTGTTCTTCTATCTCCGACGCCATGAAGATTCCGCTGTCAAGTTGCTCATCGCTGCCATGGCCCTCCTCCCTGCTGGGATAGCCGCCCGGTTGACCTTGATGTCCAGTACCTTGTCCAACGTAGTAAGGGTATTGGTCAAAGGACGGACTGCGAACGAACACTGGGTTTTCATAGATATGGCCACCAACATAGTTCGGATTCATAGTTGGATGGGTGTAGTGGTTGAAATGGTCCATTTCTCGGGGATCGTTAGCAAAAGTCCCGTCCGGTGCCGTAGCCCCATACTCAATGTACTGTTCTTGTGAAGCGGGGACTTGCGGTGCAAAGGCTTGCGATGGTGGTGGTGCCTGTACCAATGAACTTCTTGGTTCGTCCGCGTTGGGTCCACTGGTAGCAGAAATTCCGCTGTCAGGGTCATACTCTCTTCCTTTTTGAGTACCCGAGGGCGGTGCTACCGGTTCAATATCGCCCGCCACTGTCGACACGTCTTCTGATGGAGATTCGTCTACGCGGTAGTCATCCTCTTGAGTCGACAGTCTTCCCTCTACTGAGCTTGCCAACCGATTGTTGAGGAGAGGTTGTTGTGCCTGTGCAGTCTCGTCATCGTGCGCCTGCGCATCGCCGATAGAAGCTATGGCCTCTTCCATGTCCACACTATTTTCTGACGGTGTCGGCAACAGTGGTATCTCTTCTTGTAGAGCAGACGGTCTAACATCGGCGACATCAGGGGCTGAACCATCGTCTGTCTTGAACATCCAGTCAGGCTTGCCGTCGCAGATTTTCTGCATCGTGTCTATCGCCTGGACCAACTGCTGCCCCTCCATGGTCTCCCTTTGAATGTCTTCCAGGCCTGCGAAACGAAAACGACGAGGAATTTAATATTGACGAGGGATCTAATGTATTCTGAATATTAAGCTTTAATCTTGCAGTTATTTACTTTGGTATATGATCAGTTATCAAGAATCTTATCTTTCAAAAATAAGTATCAACATCGTATTCCTCAGTATGGAAGAGGCCAGTGTTAACCCTTAAGCTGCCAGGTTTTCTCACCAGAACAGCTTCTCAGTGGCAGTGCCAGCTTTTTCAGACCATCTAAAAACAAGGGGTACTGTTTTTATTTCACTAGTTTATGGTTCCTTTCCTCCAACATACCCCCAATATGTTAGACATCAATAGAAAGCTAAGAGTCTACTCTTTCTATTGGTGTCATTCAGTGTCTACTCTCATTATTCTGCCGGATACCCAAATACTGCCACATTAAGGAAATGTCTTATAAAGGCCTCAGAAGAATGTCTCGAACATTTGGATATCAGTAGTGTGTATGTCTCTTACCTCCGTGAAAACGGAGGTGGATGTCAATGTGCAGAAGTTGGCGCACCAAATCCGCAGTGTGTTTTTGGCACACTTTTTGACAGATTAGCCAAAGTGGCTCGGTGGGCTTCACTCCACCGCCAGGGAAGGTCGTGTAAAGTGCCTTTCCCAAGGGCACAACGTCTTAGCATGGTGAGTATCGAACCCGGGACCTATTGGTTCTCAGTCCAATGCTCTAACCGTTACGCCACGTCGACGCCACTATCTTGTTTAATGAGTCGGTCTTAGGTCACAGGATGGAATTATGAGAGTTGACATGAAAACTCTTGTTTCTGACCTGTAACCCTGGCTGTCCCCGCCGGACTTCTCCTCTCCAGCCCCTGCAGGTGACAGAACAGTTCCGGCATGTGCTTCAGCAGCTTGTAGTACGGCTGGACGGTCCGCAGGGTCCGGGGAACGTCTTCTGTCGACGAGTAGCTGAAGTAGCCGACCACGTACTTCCTCAAGGAGTCGCTGTCTCCCGAATGGATGCGTGAACCTGACGCATACAAGATACAGATCAACTAGGCCAAGAGAACCCTTTTGGGCACTAATTTAAGTTCTAGTTACTGGAACAGTATCTTATTCCTAAAGAAGGTCACAGGAAGAAGAAGAAGAAGAAGAAGAAGAAGAAGAAGAAGAAGAAGAAGAAGAAGAAGAAGAAGAAGAAGAAGAAGAAGAAGAAGAAGAAGAAGAAGAAGAAGAAGAAGAAGAAGAAGAAGAAGAAGAAGAAGAAGAAGAAGAAGAAGAAGAAGAAGAAGAAGAAGAAGAAGAAGAAGAAGAAGAAGAAGAAGAAGAAGAAGAAGAAGAAGAAGAAGAAGAAGAAGAAGAAGAAGAAGAAGCAACAATGCTCGAGATAAGCTTGAATCACTGAGAATGAGGAATAAGTATCTTAAGGATTACTTTAGGATCTGAGATGTCTATCAAACTGTACTTGGTGGTAACGAGTGCCATTATTATTGACGCAGTGTTAAGATCAGAAGACCAAGAGGCTGGTGTCCTGTTCAGTGGTCTAGGTGACTAAAGCCCCTGTCACACATAGCCGACCAAGGCCTTCCAACCTTTTCCAGACCATGGTTGCTTTGGGATTTAGTCCCTGTCACACATAGCCGACCATGGAGTGACCTTTCTCAAGATCACGATTGGGAATAGTCGAGGGCAAGGTCATCTGTGGTTGGTAGTTGGTTGGCGAGGTTGCCTACTAGTTTTCAAAAGTCGCTTGCGCCAACTGGCTTCAAACTTTGAAAAATCAAACAAGGGAAAGTCATATTCGTCTCAGAGGAGCAAAGAGAGAGATGGAATAGGATGGACTTCAGGTTATGTAAGTGGTGGGAAGGTCCTGAAGGTGTGACAGGGTTTTAAGAGATATGTGAGGTGAGCAGTTATTTTCCTACCTATCTCCCTGACCCACGGCGTAAACATATCCCCCAGGAGACCCTCCTGTAGCGGCGGTTTGTTCTGATCCTCCATCTTGTGTCGCGCGCCCCGGGAACAGATGATGATGACGTAATCGGCCTTGTCCAGCTGCTCACAGGCCCAGTCCACTTTCCCAACACAACTGATCTGTGGATGGATGTTAGGAATTTGGTCAAACAAAAGCAACGCTTTCAAGTACAAGCTGCATCCTGCAAAATGCCTTAAGGATTTTCTTGAATGCTCACAGAATGCCGCTGAATGGAAAGGTAGGCAGGTACACTTATCATTTCGTGTGGGAAATACTCGTGGTTTTCACTTTCAATGAGTGTCTCAAATAGGAATTGGCGACGACAACGCACTTAAATGTTCACACCTTGGACTGTGGGTAAGATCCAGATGTCCTGAAAATGACACCGGTTACAGGTACGGCGAAAGAATTAGTTTCTTAGTGTTGGACTATACGTCATGAAATGCAGAATACAGTTTAGACAAAGTAAGAAATGAGTCCATAGGTAAGAGTAATGATAAAATGTTTTTTTGGTCATTGTCGATAGTCGTTACGGCATAATCTTTGGTCTACATTGGTATGGCAGTACATGCCTACTATTTTACAGAAATATGAAATCATTATATCTAAGTAAACAAAAAAGACTGTATTTCTTTGCAGCACCTTAGACCTTATTCTGCTCCAGTGGCGTAACCTACTAAGTACCTGGTTGGTACACCACATGTCAAACACCACATCAAAGCCCATCCGCTGCAGGAATGTAGCATAGCGTTCAACCGCCAGGAAATGTTCGGGGCAGTCATATGAATACACCGGGAACACGATAGGCCGTCCTGTGGGTGATGGAAAACATCATCCATTATTTTACTCAACCGGTTACGTTAAGAATGATAGGTCAAGATCTAACCACATCCTAATTTTCCTAAGTTATGCTGTTCAAGTTATGCAAACTGTGCATTGGAGGACCTGCCCAGAGCAATGGAAGATAGGGAGGGATGGAGGAGAAGGGCCATGAACGCCCGTGAACTTGTCACGACCTGATGATGATGCTGATGCTGTTCAACCACATACTCAGCTACAAACCAACGCTGCCTAAAATGTAACCTTCTTGGCAAAGGTTATGAACCAAACACAGCAACAACAACATTGAAATCATCAATCATTGTTGAAGTCTATTCTCAATGTGCATATCCATGAAGGAATCTGATCTTCCGTTATCAGCTTAAGCCCCCCCCCCCCTCACTGGACCCGCGGCACGCTGGCGGTGTCGATGCGTCCTAAACTGGATTTGTGATACCCTTGACTTTATAATGGGGATATCATTCAAAACGTACAAGTATGACCAAAAAGACAACAAAGCACACAAAGCTTAAGAACATTCGTTTTTGTCTATGAAATCCGTTGAGGGGTCCTTTGTCATATCGATCGGCCGCAGCGACGCCACCAGGGTGCCGCGGGTCCAGCGAGTGGGGGGCTTTAAATGCTATGCAGCCATTAGTACTGTAATAGCGCAAATGTTTGGGACGTTTTTATTTCTAGCCGAGCAGTTTTTGCGAAAAGTGCGGTCAAATTATTAACATTTCTCGTGGTTTCTACGCAGTTAAATGAGAACTTACTTTCTGGATACACAGGATCAGTACCCGGCGCGATTGGAGGCCAACTCGCCAGCAAGTCTGTAAGAAAATTAGGTCATGATTGTTATTAATAAAAGTGCTAATGTCAGCAATGATACAAAAATGCAACAGTTCCAGATTACAAACGACTTCGTTAGACACATTACATTTTTTGTGGGTTACTAAAGGGTTTCTGATTGACAAGGCAACTTACGTAGCTTTTTCTTCCGTAGGTAGTACAGGGTCCCGAGAAGTGCTAGCCCGATGACCACCGCCACGGACACCACGACGGCGATGTGTGTGGGGTGCATCTTTGTGTTGGGTCCTGTAATCGCTTTTGAACGCTGTACAGCAGGCACTTGGGTCCACTGACTATCCTCGTACGGAGCTGCAACCTTTGCGTGAAAGAGAAAATGAATATACAATCACTTTTTCTGTAGGTGAGTAGCAGGACATCGCAGATTGTTTACAATTAATATTTCTTCACAAATCTTGTTTGCAATATTGCTTCAAAATTAAATTTCTGCATCTGTATCGCAACCCGTCCCTTGGTGTAACGTTACCACGCCAGCTCTGTTCTCCGAATTGGTGAATGCGAGCTGCTAATAGAAAAAATATTGCATCTTATTCATAAGTATAGTGTTTTTTTCTAATGTCCTCATGATATGTCTATACAATAACTACCAGAACACTGACGGCTAGGCTGGAATTGGAACCCCAGGTTTTCTTGTTGAGAACCCAACTTCAGTTCAGCACTACACTTTCGGTTATTTTCTTACAAAATACCTATTGAACATAGTAGACATCGCAAAATGGCAACGTTGCTAGGAGGGCAAAATCTATATGTTAGCCACTCTTTTAGGCAAGGCATATTCACAAGGAAATCCGAAGCCATTTTAGACTTTTACACACATTTATCTTGTTTGCAGCCATTATTTCAACTCCAAGATGACAAAAACTCTACCATTACCTTCACTGCATAGAAATGTCCGATCGACAACGGTTCCACGTCCTTGAACACTGCTGTGGCCACGCCGGTGTCATCATCTTTGTTGAACAGCTGGTGGGTGTGGAGAATCGAAAATGGTATCAATATTATCACGTCATTACCTTCGCCAAGAAGGTTATGTTTTCTGTTTTGCCAGGGGGAGCGACTGTAGTTTAGGTCTGTATTTATAGGCCAACGTAACAGCATAGCTGTCTATGGATCTTCATGATATTTAGAAGGTGAGTAGCGGTTGAAAAAACAAAGGTCAAGTTCGAAAATGGTTTACATGGCATTTTCTGTCGATACTGCAGCGGACTGTGTGTGTATGTATGCGTGTTTGTATGTATGTGGTCAACATAACTCGAGAAGCTATTCGTGGCTGTGCATGATATTTAGTGGATGGGAAGGGTTTCCAGAAAGGAAGGTCAAGTTCGATAATAGGCCACCCAGCGGGTTCCTATGGTACTGCAGCGGAGCTTCAAAGTTTGAGGTCAAATGTTCTGCAAGTGCTACTGCCATAATTCTTATGTGGTAGATAGCTCATGACGTAGGAAGTAAGTTGTGTACATTTGGGCTCCCTAGCGACTTTTCCCCCTCTATATCAGGCATAAAACAAGCTATCTACATATTACAAATCAAGACGATCCGTTGACCATGTGTCTAGTTATTCATGTCCAAAGGTCAAAACAAATAAATTAAAAACACCCGCTGCAGCTCCAAACAAGCCGCTAGAGGGCCCAAACGTACACAACTTACTTCATGTGGCATGGACTATCTACCACACAAAAATCATGACCGTAGCACTTGCAGAAAATTTGACCTCAAACTTTGAACCTCTGCTGCAGTACCTTAGGTTCCCGCTAGGAGGCCCATCATTGAACTTGACCTTCTCCTTTAATAAACTTACCTATTCACTAAATATCGTGCACAACCATCAACAGCTTCTTGAGTAATCCTGTCAACAAATAAGTACGCATACATAAACAGCCCACTGCAGTACCGCAGGAAAATGCCAGGTGACCCGTTTTTGAACTTGAGCTTTGTTTTCACAATCTCTACGTACCCACCAAAAATCATGCAGATCCATCATCAATACGTCGAGTTATGTTGTCTACATACAAACACACTAACATAAAAAGTCCACTGGAGCACTTTAGAAAAACGCCAGGTTAACCATTTTCGACCTTGACCTTCGTTCCCACAACCGCCACTTACCTACCAAAAATCAGCAAGATCCGTCAAAGTTCTCTCGACTTATGATCTCGACATACATACGGACCCACTTTACAGCTGGCGTAACCGATAACATAACTTTCCCGCGAAGGCATACCTTCCCGGCGAAAGTAATAAGCATGACAGGCAGTGAAGATATGGCTGGTAGGATTGAAAAGGCAGTCATTCACTTATTTTACTCACGGGGTCACACGTCATTGTTTTGGAGGCTCCTCTGTCGGAGGTGCTGGCGTTCGTCAAACACATCCGGTACTCCGGAAAGTTGTACTCAGCCGGAGCAGCACGGAATGTTGCAGACACTTCCTCGCCGTCATAGTAGGCCGTGAGGTTGTCTGGAGTCCAGTCTAATGACACAAAAGTGCATAATTCCACCACAGTCAAACTTGTACAAGTGACAAATGACATTTCTGTGTAAGGATCACCTGGCCAATGTGACCACGTCTTGATGATCCCGTAGAAAATTTCTCCCATAGACACAAGCATTGAGAGTCTTGTCTACAGTGACCACCTGTCCACATAGACCAGATTTTAGTGGTACGCTGAGTGGTCGTCTTGGGCAGTTTTGACTGTACATGTATTACAAATAGCAGATGTGTGTCCCCATCCTAACGTTGCTGAGAATGATCTTTTGGCATTTGTTAGATGTAAGTGTAACATAATTCTATTGATAACTAGACAATAAAGAAGAGTACATCACCTTAAAGAAATCGATTGAAAGTAAAACATGTTTATGATTATGAAAGGACCTGATAGAATGTATGTTTGACAAGTTGTATGGTAGGTAAAACTTAATATATGTCCCAACTCTAGAAGAATACAACACATAATGATGAAATAATGTGCACAAGGGTTATGCTACGGTCACATTTCCAAACCGGGGCCCGACCGGGCAGTTTGCGGAAACTAAAAGTATGATATAAAAGACCACAAAACACACAGACATTAAAAATATCAATCGTGAGCATACCTTGTGTATATTACTTGACATACAGTTTAATTTTCCGTTCCCGCAAACAGCCCGGGCGGGCCCCGGTTTGGAAATGTGACCGTAGCATAACGAATATTACTAGATAACAATTGCTTATTTCTGACCTGTTACATTAAAACTGGTAATGCTGCTCTCAATCGGATCGGGTAGGTGAGGTGAAACCTGATAGACCAAATCAGATATACATTGTTACGAAAAGTTGTGGTAATAGATTAGTGAGTTTTCACCAGAAACACGAGATGTTCTAGAAGCTTTTTATATCCGGACGAAAACTGATGCGCGTGTGGATGTCATTGTATAATCAATGGAGTAAAAAAAATGACATGGCCTTACCTTGATATCACACGACCCCGGTGGTATATGGATGAAAGTCTTGTTACATGTAGCCTCAGTCCCATTGTAAGGCTTCACTGTGCAACTATCATCCCAGTATTCTTCCTCTTGTTTCTCTGGTCTACACATCAGATGGAGTTTGTAGTCGTAGATCTTCAAATCACCGGGAGCCAGGGAAATGCTGACCGTGACGTTCCGCCCAACGGTTCTCACAATCTCAACGGGAAATGGCTTCCACTCTGTAGATATTGAATACAAGAACGTTAGCAATCAAACTTTAAACATGACGGGTTGTCTTTTAAACGATTCCTCTTTACAGGCTGTTAACAATATAAGCCAAAAATAGTTACTCACGCAACTGGATAAAATTTTGAAACAGTCAGTGACTACGGATAGGACTGGAAAACCAGGTTTTATACCAAAACTCTGAATAGATATGTTAATGAGGTTTACAATGTTAACAATTTACATGTAGTTCTTTTTCTTTCTGTCGTTTTTCCATGATTATAGATTCTTTTAGATACATTGCTAGAATGGGTCAACAATTAACTGTTGTTACTGACTTCCAGCGGTACCGATTTCAGACGAACTTTGACCTAGTCTTGACGTCACACGTGCGAAATCACGTGTCTACAAAACGTAGGTCAGATAGCTGATGATTCGGTCGAAAATTCCTGTGAGTGAATTTTGTTTTGAGTTGGAGTCTTGGAGAACAGTTATTTCTCATTAAACAAATAACTGTTTTGTCGCGGTCATAGATAGGCACCGAATGTTACCAGCTATAAGCGCCAGTTCTGTCAATTCGTCTGCTACGGAACGTTAACTGGTTCCTAATCAAAATTGACTTACGATTTCGTCGCGCCTCCCAAGCTTCGCATTCCCCTGAAGTAAAATGAACACTTGAGATGTACATGTGATCGTGTGAATACAAACAGGCATAGTTACATTCTGAGAAATGACGATAATTGACACTAACAAAAACATAGCTCTGATGTTTACCTTGTCATCGGTAACGCTACTTCACCTAAATCCGATAAAGTTGATTGATTCTGGTACCAATAATATGTCACTTATGCTATACATGTTATATTTTCTCTCTAGTCCTGTCGATACAAAAATATTGCAATCTTAAAGGACCGCCCGTCGTGTTTTCCGCGAGGAGAATACTCCTCACATGGCTGCGTCGCAAAAACCGCTTTATTCCAGCAAACCAACACCGTAGTTCAGATCCCCCCATGATGACGAGATCAGTCTGCTCCATTCTGGGGCGGAACGTTTTTGACGTCGTCGTTTTCGAATGCGGCGTTATCAAAGCTTTTCAGACCAGACAGTGTTCTGAATACGTTAATCTGTCAAGTTTGGATTTCAGGCGGTCTTACTGACGTCGCATCTAGCATGTATACCTAAATACCCCGTTTTTAAAAATCGGGTATGTGTTACCCTGCGGATTTAGTTGAAGTAGCGTTACGTATCCTATCAATGTTGTGCAAATCCTTGATGTACTATATTGTACTTACTTGCTTCATACTCCACTGTTGTTACAGTGCTGACGTCCGTGTCCTGTCCAGGAAGAGGTCTAGCTTGTACCTGGTATGTCTGACCTCTCGGCAGGTCGGTTATGTACTCGAAATAGTTCTATGGTAAGGGAAGGAAACATAATCATCAACGTAACACAACGCAACACATCGCAACAACACAACACATGTAAGGCACTATCCAGCGCAACATATTATACACAGTAAAATGAAACACAACACAGCACAGCCACAAACGCTAAACGAACTCAATTGAGAAGAGCTACATCAGCTCCTGCCCAGAACTTTCAGCTCACCATGCTCAGGACGTCTTCTGCCTGCAGGGTTCTGTTGAGAACAAGTTGCCGACACGAGTCAGACTTTGCTTTCCCTTTGCATTCCTCCACCCCTGCTGTCGACGTGGTTTTTATTTCAAAGCCTGTCACACGCTCGTAACCTAGACATCAAAGGGACATTGGACAGTCAGTCTTTGTACATCAGTATATATTGTTCACTGTTCAAAATAGACACTCTTTTGGTGTATGGTAATGGAGGAGGGCTTAGCATAAGCCTTTTAGGGCTTTTTCGCTTCTTCTGCTTATTGTTTGTTTCATACATTTCAGTACTATTATATTAATAGATGAACAAAAAACACATCTACTGTATCATTGCACAAGGAAACACGCCAGCCTACCTGTTGCTGGTGGCCTCCACTTTATGATGACTCGGTCTTTCTCTTCTATTGAGGCGTCCGGATCACTGACTTCCAGGTGCGGCACAGATGTTATGGAGGCGTCTTTAATGGGCACGAGAGGGCACTCTGGCATTAGAACAAAAGGGACTTGGTCAATGCATATCAAAAAGCTGCTAAGAATGCAAGGATAACAACATGATATCAAGGTTGCTTTACTTGACATGAAATTTCGTACAACAGATATATTACAGGAATTCATTGGACTGCTGTGGTTCCAGGTTTGTTGCAAAGGTGACAGACCATGGAGAAAAGCGTTACGTGCAGTAAGCCAGTGAATGCTACATTGTGGGTCTGTATACATCACTTATTTCCTTACATCTCAAGCTATCTGCCACCAACAAAAAATTACGACCACGACACGTCCAGGATAAAAGATTAAAAAAACAGAAATTCTGCTGCAGTATCAAGGCCTCATACCAGGAGGCCCAAAATTGACTTTGATCTTCCTCTTCTAATGACCTACGCGCGCGCGCGCGCGCGCGCGCGCACACACACACACACACACACACACACACACACACACACACACACACACGCACGTCAAAACCTATACCTCCATGTTTCATGCTCTACTGCAATATCAAGGAAAGCCGCCAAATTTCATAGTGCCCATTAAAAGAAAGCGTCTAGAGTTATACTCCTCAAACACCAACAAACAGCGTTAAAACGATACACTTTATACTTGGTTAAATATAAGATAATCCTTACCCGGTACTTCTTGGAGGGGATAATTGAACGCCACGGGACTAGGGCCGGTTCGCCCGTGCCTCGCCCTGTGCTGCACCGTTCCCCTCTTACAGCGTCGTAGACAAGACAAGATGTCAACCTGCCCAAACAATGTCACGCGTCAGTTAAAGTTAAACCCGTGAAATGTCTTAAAACATCCTTAATTCCAAATATTGTCACAGATACACCATGCTTTAGACCCTGCTCAGTCAGCTATAGCTTTGTATCACATTTTTTATTTATTTCAAAAAAGGATTTCTGAATCAGTCGAAAACCATGATCACTACTTTTACACGTGATAACTATTTTCACAAAGGTATCACATTATTTCACCAGTTTACTAGAAAGAGATTTATCATTGTTTTCCTAGTGAATCAATGAGGTAGCACCACTGTGACTCATTTTCTTACTAGAAGAAAGATCTAAAACTCTTATATAAATCTTCTTATTAGTGAAATAATGGGATAGCACCCCTGTAAGTCATTTTGTTACCAGAAGAAAGATTAAAAATTCTTCTCTTACTACTAAATAATGAGATAGAACCCTACTAACTCATTTTGTTACTAGAAGAAAAAATTGAGATATCATCCCTCTAAATCATTTTGTTACTGGAAGAAAAAATGAGATAGCATCCCTCTAACTCATTTTGTTACTGGAAGAAAGATATAAAAATAAAATTCTTCTAGTAATCTTCTCTTACTAGTGAAATAATGAGATAGCACCCCTCTTACTCATTTTTATTAGAAGAAAGTATCTTAAGAACGTTAACTAGACAAATGTGATAAAGAGTATGCTCATCCAAATCATATGTGAATCGCAAAATACCGAATGACAAGTAGAAATAGAAAGGTTTCACAAAGATGCATATAGTGTAAAGTGACTATCCAGGAAATTACATCGACCTTGTGAAGCAGATCATGAAGTTAAGTTCTACACGCGGCTCTTTAGTATAATGTATCGTTGTTGGTGATTTTCTATGCATTTCATCTCCGCCGTGAGGTGTGTTACTTCCATTGGTGAGTGTGTTCAAGGTTCAACAATTTACTCCCCAAGTAGAGCAAAAAAAGAAAGAAACCGGAGCCAAACCTCTGCTTGGAGAGTACAACAATTGATAGATGTTCGATGTAAATGTAAGGTAAATGAAATACTTTCTTCAGGAGCGGCATTGGATGATCAGGTCAGTTGATTATTTGCTCTATCTTATCAATCAACACGTGTCACAACACTATCAGAGTATTGCATGGGTGTTGCATTTAACCCCTAGCCTGACTACTGACATTAGAGTGAGTCACACGAACCTTCCGGCAACACATTCCAAGAAGTATATTCTGTATCCATTCACATCGTTATCGAATCACCCGTTCTCCGACAAGGAAACAGATGTGTCTCACAAATGTCTCCCGGATTAAGGTTTAATCCAGAGCTAAATCTGAGTATCACGAGTCCGTAATAAAGTTACGGATTTAGATAGAGCTATAGCTCGGGGGATAAAGCTGTGCCATGCACGACGCACCCATCATTACAACGTGTGCATTGTTCCAATCATCATTGCCAGTGGCAATGGTCCGCCATCTTGAATATCTAGAGGTCAATGGCCCACTGATTTAAAAGAACAGTGACGTAGATATTATTCCACTTGGTCGCAAACGATTAGTAAAACGCTAAAGCAACGCGTTAATCAACTGTAAAGTTCAATTGTTGGATGGAATATTGGCCATGAGCTACGAATAACTTCACACATTCCATTCCCTGGATTAAATTGTCTGGCGTTTTACGCAGAAGCGAGCCGGATGTCCTGTCCTATTACTACGAAGGCTTCCACAGTCATTGTGTCTCTCCAATTCAAGTTAAGATCACATATACATTTGCGAGTGTATATTCTCCAAGCAGAGGTTTCGATCGGGGGGTTAGTAAGTGGCCGGGATTTTTAACGCTGCCCCCCAATCGAAACGTCTGCTTTGAGAATATGGGTGCCCAAGTATATACTGAATATTGGACTATAACTTTTTAAGCCCTTTTCCGAGTCTTTTATTCAGTTATCGATACGTTGTTAAGGCGAGAATGTTGATCGCACATACATCTGTACCTATGTAATTTTCAGATTTATCTTTATGAAAAACGTGAATTCTGAACTACTTAGGCCATGTTGATTTGATTATATGGATGGTATCCTCTGTGAACCCCAAAACTCATGCGAGCGTGCGAATGAAATGAAAATTTGTCAAAAAAAGTTGTCTTCATTATGAAATCTACGTGGTCAGGAAGGGTGAACAAAACCAACAAAACACACAGAGTACGGGTCTAACAGATTCTTCATTTTTGTTCTTTCACGTCTTCTTCTTTGACTTTGGACTCGACTTTGGCATTCTACGACATTAGTATCCGTTTTCCGAAACATTTTTTTTGCAATCTACAGCATATATTTTCTCATTTTGCTGCTGCTTTGTATGATTTACAGTATGGCCAAAAACGGACGAAATTTGATTCGCGCGTGGATGGCATCCATATAACCAAATTAACATGGCCCTACGGTGCCGTGCCAGGCTAATGGACGACTCCTTCTGACAACATGTCCGCAGGTTATGTTGTTTGATAGTAGCTAAACCGGTTCGCTTCAAAATGGTGGCGATGCATTTAAACATGCGCCATAGAAGGACACTCAATAATTTTTCTGTAGTCAAGCTCTTTATTCCAGAAAGATCCGATAAGAATACGTGTAATCTGTTTTATATTGTTGCCTTCACACCATGTCTTTTCAAATAGCGTGTTACGCTCGGGTTGCATTTTTGTATGGATTAACGCCTGTCCTGGGGCAAAGGGCTGGGAGGGCCAGCCCAAGTCCTCGGGTCCTGTCCGAGACATCAATAGAAAGTTCGAATAAATGCATGGTCGTTTTCGACGTATTTATAAGTCAATATGAAGATCTGTTATAAGAAGGGCAAAGTGTACGTTCGAGCGACATCGTTTGTAAGCACAAACGCTTGCCCTAGGGCGTAGGGGTGGGAGGGCCAGCCCAAATACTCGGGTCCTGTCAGAGGCATCTATGGAAAGTCTGAATAAATGTATGATAATTTTCGACGTATTAGTCATTTTGAAGATTTCTTACAAGAAGGGCAAACTGTACGTTCAAGTGACATTTTTTGTGATAGACGCTAATGCCTTGGGGCAAAAGGGTGGGAGAGCCTGCCCAAATATTCGAGCCCTGCCCGAGGCATATATGGAAAGTTCAAATAAAATCAGAACAGTTTTCGAAATACCAGAACGTAGTAGTCATTTTTGAGGATCTGTCATAAGCCGAACAACCCTATGGTCTGAAAACGTCATACGCGGTAAAGAATGAGGATTATCTGATCAAATTATCTCGACAAGGAAATGACCTAGAAAAAATCCTCTGTGTACTAATTTGCCTGGTTCACTCGTGTCAAAGTTTCAATCTTTTAAGCGTTTGTTGTTTCAAAGACAGTTCACAAAGATTCGAATGCGACTAACAGTTTAGGCGACGGTTTAATACTGTGTGCCGTTTACGTTGTAGGTAGTGTCATAAGATCCCTGGTCCACTAGACGGCGATGGCTGAGCGACCGTACGGCGACCAGAGTTGGAATGGTATAGCCTTTGATTTCATGATTGGAATATGATGCAATGTCTTAAACTATGATCTAAAAGACAAGACACACATAACGTATAGAAATTCGTCGTATATCTATTAAATTTGTTGAGTTATGTGTCAAATACAGCAGCACAGTCACAGCCCCGAGTGGAAAGGGTGTGTGTAACGTGATCAGCTACGATGGTTCATTACACGTGAATTCCAACCGTATACAGAAGAGACACTTTTCTTTAAATCAAATGACCTATATGGCAAGAAGAAGGCAAAATATTTGTGAAAACAAGGGGTTCCCTTACCTGTTTGGAACAGCGTCTGTTGCACGCTGTGGACGCCTCCGCTGTTAGTACGGCCACCGCCAGGACAGTTGTCAACAACGTCAGTACAAAATACCGTGCAGCCATCGCGATCGATTGAGTGGTCAGATCTTACACCTACGACCCTACACAGTCCGCAAACTCTCCATGGTCATAGTCTTGGTAAGATCTAGGCAGTTTGAGTCTTCTACATGTAATGTAGCAAGACCCACACTGCGGCGCAAGCAAATCTGGTGAGTGAACTGCGTATAAGCGAAATTTTACGGGAGTGGTGCATGTCTATTGTTCGGCTGTCATTCTTGATAATTATAGGTGTAGAGAGGGCCAATAGGTGAATCGGTGGTCCTCAGGCTAAACACGATCGCTTCACGTAGATATTGTTACTACGATGTTCTCAATTGTTGTTTCAATTTAATGCTTTTCCTTTAGTTCTTTGCCCAATTAACGTGATAATTAAGGAGGTTATGTATTGGTCAAACACCTTCGTGTATCATTATCTTCGTTGAAGTGTTTTTTTGGGTTCCTTAGGTTAAAAGGCACAGGGCGAACATATGGCTTGGCTCTTGCGTAATTATGGCTTTCTGTCGGTGCACTTACAATTACGGAAATCGCACACAGGGAAATGTTGAACTCATTGGTTACTTGTAGTTTGAGGGGAGTGAGAGAGAGAGAGAGAGAGATTTTGTTTCACAGACACACATGGTGAGAACGATAACCATAAGATGTACAAAAATGTATTCTAAAAGAGAGGGAGAGAGGGGGGTAGATAGAGATATATAGATGAATATATAGAGATAGATAGAGGGAGAAAAGGATTTTGTTTCACAGACAGACAGATGGACAGACAGACAGACAGGCAGACAAACAGACGGACGGCCAGCCAGCCAGCCAGCCAGCCAGCCAGCCAGTCAGCCAGACAGACAGACCGACAGACCGACAGACAGACGGACAGACATGGGCCTTGAGAGTGAGAGTTTGTGTCCCACCGACAGGAAGAGCTCCATAGAGCACTGGAGAGTGAGAGTTTGTGTTTCATAGACTACACAGGGGGTATTTCAGGGCCTTATATTTAATCAGGGCTAACCTGAAAAAAACACGCTCCTAGCAGCCCTCCCTAGCCCTGGTTATGCCCTACGTGGAGGGGTTCCATCCAGCCCTGGACAGTGAGAGTCTGCGTCTCACAGAGAGGGAAGGGGTTCGATCCTTGGAGAGGAGTGTTTGTGTTTCATAGACTACACAGAGGTGTTTTGGCGCCTTTTTACCAGGGCTAGCCCGACTACAAAGCCCTTAAACACGCTCCTAGCAGCCCTCCCATTGATCATGCCCCTGCAGGCTCAACAGAGGCCTGGTCAGTGAGAGTAGTGTGTTACACAGACTAGGCCTTGGGTTTATTACACATTTTGACAAAAGAACTGCTGGTGACCTAAATACGAGGATCTATAGATCTTCAATACCCCGGTCCTACTTTCACTGTACCATCTGGACTGTCTCAAAAATAATTCGAACATGTAGTAATGCTGTGAACAGGTACCAATGAGTAATGCATGGTTTTGAGGTTTGTCGAGAAATCTTTTATTGCTCCAGATTTTATTATTTCAAATATTGACCCAGCATAAGTTTCCATGAATCTCTCGAGCTATAAAGCCCTACAACGTTCAAAATCTCCAAGCAGATGTACCGGTGTCATGCCTGGTGGCCGGCTGGTATTGTTTTCGCCCATGGATAATGTCTTGCCACCAGTAGATCTGCTTGGAGATTACAACATCCACACAGTAACATGCATGGTTACGATGGTAATTGCGAGACGGATTTTTGACAAACGGCAAAAGAAATACCATAATGGCAGACGTTAAAGTAATGAAATTGCACAGTGAGCCATTCACCAGTATATAAAACATATAAATTTGACGCAGATCTTCATTTTGGGGCCAGGCACACAAGACAGAATTTGGCCTCTTGGTTGGCGAAGAGACCTTCCACTGCAAAGTTGCTTTTCTCCGCCAGGCGGCGCGCCTGATGCTCGCTGAATTTGCAGCTGTAGTTCGGCCCGTCGGACAGATAGAGCTTCTCTCCAGCCGGGAAGTCAATGTCGAGGCCAAGTTTTCCTGTAATCAAGAATCTGGTTACTTAAAAAGGAAGGTATGCCGACACCTAAAGCATCCATCCAAAGAACTCGATGTGGCATCAGATCAGTATGTGGCACAATGAATGGGGGCTATACTGATATAATTGTTACAGACCACACAATACTCGCGATGCTTTCAAAACTTTCAGAACCAAACGGATAACAAAGTTCTTTGTACACATCCACTGAATTAATACCTAGGTGGCGTATTGATGACCGTCTGTTAGCCCCCCCTCTCAGTGGACCCGCGACACGTTGGCGACCTTGCTGCGACGGAGCGATTTGACACCGCGCTAAACGAATTTCATAGATAAAGAAACGAATCTTTTTACCCTTTGTGTAATTTGTTGTCTTTTAAGTCATACTTGTACGTTTTGCATGGTATTCCCATTGTAAAGTCAGGGCTAACTCAAATTCAATCTAGGACGCAGCGAGGTCGCCAACGCGTAGCGGGTCCAGTGAGAAAGGGGCATACAGACTGGTTCTACTTCGCACTGCAGCTAGGTGTCGCTGCTGCAGTGTGAATAATCTGCTCAAGTAATGAGGGGAAAATAAAGTAAGTTACGTTTAGGAGTGCATTCTTCACATTGCAGCAGCGACACCTAGTTGCAGTGCGAAGTAGAACCAACCAGTCAGTATTGCACTGAAGAAAGTGACAGACGGTGACGTCACCGAAACATCGGCTAAGTTTTAACACTTGCTATCCAGTGATTTACCAACCTGATGAAACTATTCGCAGATATTTTGAAAGCCGTCTCTACCAAAAACATATACGGATTCCCCCTAGCTTTGATCCGCAGTAAGGTCGGAGATTAGCTGGTGTGTTACGCCGAAGGGTGGCTATAACGGCTATAAAGATACATATACAGAAGGTTATGAACACTTAATCTCCAAGCAGATCTGCCGTTGGCAAGACAGTATCCAAAGATCTAAAAGGCCAAAACAGTATCGGGTAGCCAACGGATCCTGTTTTGGCCCTTTGGATACTATCCGGTGGCCAATGTATTTTGTTTGTCTCTGTGGATACTGTTTTGCCCCCGGTAGATCTGCTTGGAGATTGAGGAATACGTACTGAGGTGCACACGCTGCATGGCGGTGTTCTTGAGGTACCGCTCCACGTAGCTGGGCGTGTCTCCCTCCGCTGGGTTCTGCACGAAGTCCGTGGTGGGCTCGAACTTCATCTTGTCTATGTTCCCATCAAAGTCCTGCGATGGGAAGGAAGGGAATGATTGGATGACTGTTTGAGCGAATGAATGAATGAACGAATGAATGAATGAGTGAGTGAGTGAGTGAGTGAATGAGTGAGTGAGTGAGTGAATGGATGAATGAATGAATGAATGAATGAATGAATGAGTGAGTGAGTGAGTGAATGAATGAATGAATGAGTGCGTGAATGAATGAATGAATGAGTGAGTGAATGAGTGAGTGAGTGAGTGAGTGAATGAATGAATGAGTGAGTGAGTGAGTGAGTGAATGAATGAATGAATGAATGAATGAGTGAGTGAGTGAGTGAGTGAGTGAATGAATGACTCAATGGATGAATTTATGATATTTATCTTAGCATTATCCCCTAGATGCTCACCACATTTCATAGGAAAGAAAAAAAAGAAAAACAACCACTCAAACATATGAAAAATATTCCACTCAAACATATAATAAGTATTCCAATCACTGGACTGATGATTATGTAAGACAAGCCAAATGTGAGAACAGATTGAGTTTGTAACAGCTTGCCTTTCTGTTTCGATGTGTAGTTTGTAAGAACTAATCTCTTTGACTTTGTGACGGCAGTACTGTTTACTACTTGTACATAGTAGATTGTAAAATTTCAATATATAGAATAAAGAATTGTAGAAATTTTCACAGGCCAGTTTGAACGTTTCGGATCAGGATAATCGAAAATGCAAGAAAAAGTTTTCGAAAAAAAAACACCCATTGTATTACCCTGTTGAGTCGGTCTATGATGTTCTCCAGCCACGGCCGGCGATCCCCGGTGTGGTAAACCTTCATCACAGACTCCCGGTCAGTGTTCAGGTCCAGTCCCAGCACGAACCGGTCCTGGGCTGGGAGGGCAGGAGCAAACTGTCAGTAACAAGTACTAACAAACAAAGGTCTGTTAATGGCATGGTGAAAGACAAAGTGTCTGTTTAACGCAAAAGCACCAGTGTTTTGACGATGGCGCTTTCTTTCTCATGAACAGACAATGTGAAGAAAACGTTTGAACAAGCATACTCTTCTTCTTTTACCAGGCTTCTAGCAAATGTAGAGCATTGGACCGTTTTATATTTGCTGTAAAACATGTTCATTGCAAAGCATACAAACACATAAATGCAACATACAGGTTTACTATTGGAACAAGCATTAAGAACCATGTCAATAATGACCACCTGTCCACAGTGGTCTTCTTTGGCAGTATTGACTGTATGATAAGCATCTAATAGAGATGTTTCCTCGCCATCACCCGCTCTCAAGAAATCTTCCAGTTAAAGACATTACCTGTAATCAAATTTAACATCAAACAAATGGATCACCTGGATAAATTCACCTTCTGGATCGTTATGTATCCCCCCTGTCCACCGAGGAACCATCGAGAAAGCAAAGCTCTCATTATTAGTTCACACGAATGTCATTGATAGAGAAGTGTAGGTTTTGTGTGTTTTGTTGCCTTTTAAAATCATACTTTTGAGGTATTACAAATCCCATTTGGTCATCCAGCGGTCTCCATCCAATGCAAGTGTACAATGGACATCACAGTTTCGTCACATTCGTCTTAGGTCAAAGTACGATTTTGATGTCGTGGGATTTTCAAGCAGGCTGTGGACAGCCTTTTTCGGTTTCAAGACAGCTGCATTTTGTGCGGCACATGCACGACTATCCCAAGAAAGTTCTCAGTTTGAAATCGACGATCGTACGACGAATGTGCCCGGGCCCTTTACACATGTGCAGATCACTTGAATGTAGCTTTGGGTAGTCTCCAAGCAGATCTATAGGTTGCATAAAGACCGTATCAAACTGGCAGAGGAAGTACGTTTAATCTCCAAGCAGATCTATAGGTTGCATAAAGACCGTATCAAACTGGCAGAGGAAGTACGTTTTGCAACCCAATCCTTGGATTGCTATACAAGCACTTCTTCCAGTTGGATACGGTCTTTGCAATCCATTGGGCCTGGTTGGAGGCTAGCTTTGGGTAGAGAGGACTCATGACTACTTACCTTTGAGATACGTCCTGATCTCCTTCATCATGTCGACCTGCTCATCGATGGGCACGTTACCGATGCTGTTGCCGAGGAACAGGAGCAGCTTGGGCTCCGGGCGACCGGCGACGTGACGTAATCCGTCCATGAACAGCCCGCCGAAGGGTTCCACCTTCAGGGCGCTGTACTCTCGCTCCAGTTCTCGCGAGACTTCCTCGATGTAGTCTGTGGAAAATTTTTGCTTTTGAACCTTCTCTCTGCTGCCTAACCCTCTAACCGATACATATTTGCTGCCAAAAGGCTACTGCAGCAGGCAGAGGGTTTAACTCCGATTTTGATCATTACAGTAAAGATAGAGGACAAATTAAGTAAACACAGTAAGTTTCTTGGCAACTACTAAACACTTAAGAGCTTCTCGTGTACTGTACTTTTTAAAAATGAACGAATGACGACCCAAGCCGTGGTCCACTGCTCGTTGTACTCGTCGAAAAGAGCTAGTAAAATGAACCTGTGCATACTGTACATAACGTCTGTCACGACCAGTGGAAGAGTAGTTCAACTGTTTCCGAGCTGTACTGGAGATCACTTTTACATTTTTACTAATCTCCAAGCAGATCTATCGGTGGCAATGGCAGTATCCAACTGGGAAAAGTAGCATTATTGGCCACCGGGATCTGCAAGCACTCAAGCAGGGGGAGCATTTCTTTTAAAAAAATGGTGTCATCAAGTTGAGCGCTTGCAGATCTCGCTGGCCAATAATACTGCTTTTCCCAGTTGGATACTGACATTGTCACCGATAGATCTGCTTGGAGATAATATTCTTACATGGTCTTTTCACCTTTTGCTATGTCCACCGGCACGTACGTTAGCGCCCCCTGACGCTCGATCATGGCTTCTATGACGGGGCGGGTTTTGGAGGATGCGCCGCTGCCGAGCTCCACCAGCGTGGCCGGAGAGGACATGGCGCTCATGATGTCCTTCATGTGAGTCTGCAGCAGGGTGTACTCGTGCTGCCAGAGGTTGTAGGTGGAGGACTTGCGAGCTATCCTGTAAAGGAAGGTAAATGTAAATCTAACGGTAAAGAAGTCATTCTAAATTGAGGTGAAGAAATATAACAGAAGCATATTGTTTTTGGCGACGCCTCAGGGGCGAGCCAAATTTTTACTATATTATGTGCAGATTGCAAGAATTCTAGGAATTGTACAGGAATGTGAAAGTCCATGGGACGATAACTCAAGAATGCCTGGATGTATTGTCTTCATATTTTGTAGGTGGGTAGGTCTGTGGGAGACCTTGTAATGATTGGATTTTGGGCCCCCTAGCGACTTTCTATGGTACTGCAGGGGAACTTTCACTTTTCAAATCTCGTCTTCTGAATATGCTATAGTCATGATTTTTAAGTGGTGGATAGCTCTTTGTTAGGAAGATATGTCCTGTAGATTTGGACCCCCTAACGACTTTTTTTGAAACTGCAGGAGCTGATTTTGATTCAAACTTTGAAAGAGAATAACGCAAGAAGGGGATGACGGATCATCATAATTTTGGTGTGTAGATAGCTTTAGTGATGATTTACATAATCATATGCCAATTATACAAATCAATATATGATTTGCATAATTAATGAGGACAGTTAATAAATCAGCTGCATTCTATTATAGGACTCTCAAACACATGACATATGTAACTGAGAAATAAATAAATATCGATAGATATCAATTATGCAAATTGATACTTAATTTGCATAATTAATGACAAAATACTATAAATCCATAGTGGTAAATGATGAGGATTTCATTTTTGCACCAATTGGAAGTTAAGTAAATGTGGCCACTATTAGACACAAATCTTGCATAGAGGGCCTCATTTGCATAATTTATGAGGAAATGGTACGATATCTTTTTTTGTGAAAGCAAGATTTTCATACACTGGACAACTTGTGTTATTTTGGTAGAGAAGATGATCGACTGATATGTTATGCGAGGTCCTTATTTGCATGTGGGTTAAAAACGAAAACGTTAACAGAGACCACAGTCGCCATGGCAACATCTTTTTATGTTGCCAATCTTGTTCAAGTAGCTAGTGGTAGTGCAATGTGGCTTCACTGCGGCTCGAGACAAGCACACCGGGTCACGTCTTCTCTTCTTGATAAGTGTTATTTTATGTGTAGAGGTTTGACGCTTGAGGCGAATGCCTTAAGCTCCCTCATACACGGGCATGTCTGAGCTGGGGTTGACCCTAGGATCGAACTCAGGCCCATGGATCCACGGAATTTGGATCAGATGACCAAGCAGCGGCTTTACGTTACTGCGGGGTTGCGGTCAATGCTTAAAAGAAGAAAACGACCGAAGATGTCTTGGACACAGCTCAAGAGACAAAGGGTTTGACTGTATATCATTTGTTATCTACACTACAGTATCTAAGAATATCATGGTATAAAAGCCCACTCACTCTTCAAACAGCTCGGATCCCCTGGTGTCGTACATGTACCAATGCGGCACACGTTTCCGCTCGGACGTCAGGCTGGACACCACGTATCTCAGGTCCCCAGACACGTCACTGTACCGCCGGGCCATCCTCACCACGTGACGCGTGAGTGACGTCATTCCGAGTCGCAGCGCCATGTTGAAAGTCTTGATGAAAGAAAACAGAGGACGAGGGTAAAGTTTGTCCGTTCGACCTCTTATAGTGCCTAGTGACACATAGGGCGTCAGTTGCAGGGTATATTTCTACAGGGAACGGTTGCTAGCCCTTCTTCTTTAACGTGCTGGAGGCCCCCATTTTATAATAATAATAACTTTATTGCTCAACAATTGTACAAGGTACAGAGTATGGCATTCACTGGTACATAGATAACATTCTACTAGGCTAATCCGTCTATCTTATACAATATGGTGTACTAGTCTATCTTATACAATATGTCCTTTCCGAAATTAGGGTGCAGCGCCCAATGCTTAGGTCCCAATTGGAAAAAGGGGCTATTTTTTGTGGTGGCTCCCTGGGACACCCTGCGGCTGCCGGGCTATTTGTTGGGCCCGACCGGGACCCCGAATCATTTTAACTCGGGCTTAAAATCAACGCAGGACCCGGTAACAAATAGGCACCATGAGCTAATCGTGCCCCCGTTCATACCCGGCAGTCCACCGGGATGAATTTGTGGCTTCGGGGCCCGGCCGGGACTACACCGACTAAGGGCAATTAGGACCTAAGCCGTGACCCAAGATAGAACCGGGATCTCCCAGCTAACTAACTGGAATCAGGAGGTCAATTGTGAAGTTGCTGTGAAGTTTAGGATGGACATCCCTAGAGGATTAGGATACCATAGTCCAGTTAATGAATGTACCTTTATTGTACATTTTTGTCCAACTAGGTTTAGAAACATAAACATGTTGGTACCAGTATCGTAGTCTAGCATATTGGTTCGGCTTCTTCTCGCTTCTTCGTAATGGTGATATTGTAGGATTGTATGGGTTTGGCTAGCCTGTGTTTACACAAGCTCTCGACCTGAGGTTAATGACCCCCACCCCAAGATTTACCAAAGCTCTCGGTCGGAGGTTAATGACCCCCACCCAAAAAGCTAGTGGGATATATGGCGGTTACAGGACCGGCCGGCCACTAGGAGCGCGATTTGTCAGGCCAGGGTTTGGCTAAAGTTGGTTTATCAAAACGTATGAAGAATACTAGTATGACATTTTTTAGCGCTACTCATGAGTCTTGAATTGGTCATACCTGACACTCGTTATTGTTGTGTGGTGCTCGGATGAAAGTGTATGCATTCACAAACAATAATTATAGGTATAAAGGTGTGAAGAATTGGCGTACAGTAGCAAATTATCCAGTCATAAATAATGAAAGCATGTTAAAGTAGGTCACTCCTTCACAATTGATAAGGAACAATGAAGCCATTGATTGGCAAACGATACCCAGAAGTGCGTTATGGTTACGTGTAGAACATCCTGACTGTGGCCGATATGAATTCAGTTCCAAAGAGCTACTTCTCCTTCACTGGCTTGTATAAGGCCTGTTATCCCATACTGTGCTTTGGGGCGGAGCTTAGTGTTTTGAGGGGGAGGTGTCTGCCCAACGTGTTTTTTTTTCCTGCAGCCCGCCATGTTTTTTTTTTTCGGGGCGCTGGGATGAGAAAGAATCAGCGTAATTCTCGCTTATTGAAGATCATTGGAATACATTTCCATTCCACTAGACGGTGGTCGCGCTGTGCTCTCGCTGCGACCTAAGTGGAATTTGTCTAATCGATTAATCCTTGATTTCATAATTGGAATATCATGCAAAACATAAAAGCATGGCTGAACAGACAACAAAAACGCAAAGCGTAAAAATATTTGTGTTTTTATCTATGAAATTCGTTGAGCGCAGCTGTGTTAAATTTTTGGTCACAGAGAGCGCCGTCCTAGTGGAATGGGGGTATAACTCGAACATCTAAATGTATATTTTCCCTGACTTCTAACATAGTACAAGCTTATATCATTACCATGCGTGGATTTGCTCTCTTCATTGTATAGCCTGGCACACGTTCATACAATATGAGCTATGGACTAGAACACATTTCGGTGTCATGAGATACCAGTAATTATCTGGCACCACGTTTGAGATCATCGGCTGCAGTAATTCACAGAAATTCGGGAGACGAATGCTTAATGTAGACGCCTATCTACAGCTAACACCCGCTGAGGAAGGTCACAGACAATCACCGTAACGTCAGCAGGTGAGTCTATACTACTGGTTGTGTATACACTTTTTTTATCCTGTGGTCATTAATTATTTACGTCACATGGAATGAAGAAGTGAAACTTTTCATTCCTTGGATTGGAGTTTCACTATATGAAGGACACTTTTCGCGGCTCTGAAACACACTGTAACGTTATATCTCACATTCACCTGAACCAAATAGTCGTGACAATATAAAGAAAAAATTGCATAACCTAGAAACGCTGCTACGGTGCCGAAAATCAACATGTATCATCTCGCGCATTCTAGTAGACGACATGCCAAAATACTTTCAAATGCATCAAAGGGATCGTGATTTACAGCTATAGCTGCTAACATAATCAAGCGCATTACCCTTCGAGGAGGTAACAAAGGCAGTCTGCATCTGAGTACCTACCAGAAGGATACAGCTACTAGTTGCTTGAAACAGTTGAAAAATTAGACCACTGAAACTTATTCGTTCAAACTAAGAGTTTTCAGGCAGTCTATTGTCACGCCGCTATAGATATGCACCATGTGGTCAAACAGCGGAATTTGCCATAGCCTCGAGCGAAAATCATAGTAATGTATGTAGGTCAAACAATGTATGTTACTGTGACACCCTCGTCAACTGTCTTCAGAGGCCTGACACAAAATAACCTATTTTCATGTACAGACAAATAGTAAATCTTTTTCTTTCGAGCGTATACATTGTAGGCTGAAGTCCGTAAGCGCACTACATCCAAACGACTATCCCGTGGATTCCCCAATTCCCTAGCGTACGGCACACCAATTCAGACAAAGGGTTATGTCCACGAAGCATCCCCCCCACGTTATTGAAACTATCACTTTTTATCGCACCGCAAGTTATTTTTTCCTGGACATCATCATATTCGAGGGTTTTCGTTTACGATAAGAAAGAATCACGGTCTTCATTTTTTTCCGCTGTTGCCAGGTAGACTAGTATAAACTTATAATCAGATACAGTGCGCGAACGAGACTCGTTCATAATACCGGTAACACACAAACTTCGAAACGAGCTACTGGATAAAAATTACAGAAGATTAGAATGCCAGGTACGGTGATATTAGATACTAACAACTATGTAGACAAATACCTTTAGGAAACTCGGTTGTAGAGGGATGTCCTGAAGAATCCGGCCAGGTAGTGTCTCCCTGACGACTGATTGTTCGCCAACTGTGACAGCCTGTATGGAGATCTGTAAAGACTTGCGTGAAACTAGAACAGTGGGACACGCATGCGCCTCGAAACTGGAACAGTGGGACACGCATGCGCCTCACATGGCGGAATTTTCCATCCTGCGTTGAAGCTCGTGATTTATTACCAAGTGCTAAGTGCTTCTTTATGTAAAAGCGATCTTTCCTGCATCTGTTCTGACCTTGTTAACTGCGATGGCTTACCATTTTCTAAACACAAAGTCTCGGATTTTCATGAATTTTTGCGCTCTGTTAGATATCCCGTTAAAGCCGTGTTTTTTTGTTTACTATAAAGGTGAATCAGGTCAAAACCATTGAAGCGCAGATGATGGCCTAGTGATCTAGAAGCAGCCAAACAACCACCTTTGGACACCTTTCCCCTCCCCGCTCAACCGGTATTATCATATAGCCAGATGACGTCCAGTAATCAGAAGTGCCCATTTCATATCGGTTATGACGCCGTAGCGTCATAGAATTACCACAAACGGGGAATGATAAATATCAAGTGACCAATTATTACAATAGATGACCTGTTCACCTGTTCAAATATGTAGAAATCCCTATAAGAATACTGTGCTCTTCTAGATCTACCGTCGAGGTTATTGACCCCGCATGGTTATAGGGTTCTATGGTTCTAAGGGGTTGCCTTCTCCTTCTTCCCTTTGTGTGCGTGTGTATGTTTGTGTGTGTGTGTGTGTGTGTGTGTGTATGTGTGTGTGGGGTGGGTGGTTGGGTGGGTGGGTGTATGTGTGTGTGGGGGGTGGGTGGGTGGGTGTATGTGTGTGTGGGGGTGGGTGGGTGGGTGTATGTGTGTGTGTGTTTGCATTTACAGTATTCGCTTTAGGTGTGACAGGTCGTTCAGGGTAACAGGGTAAGAAAACCAGCTGCTGTCGCGCCGAGTAATTAGCGCCGCGGGCCTGCGAGGCTTGTGTGTTACGCCGAAGAGTGGTCTTACCATTTATACCGATACAGATATCCCTATAATTATCACGTTATGTGCTAGTAGACGATGCCTTCGTTGTGACCAATGCTTACGATGTATGCCTTTATGTCTTCGAGGCTTTATTCATTATTGTAGTTAGCACTAATTTTGTAGCTTGTTTCTCTTGATTGTCACCATTAGAAAACATAGTTACAGACTGAATGGTCTATATGGAACCTATACATGTATATTTCTGTTATTACTCTTCGTAAAAAAAGTGAAAGTGATTTGCTAATACGTCACGTTTTGGCACTGATATTACAGTATGTGATTTTCTTACTTTCCATTTTTGTGACTATCTGTTCCAGTCCTGTCAGTGATGAAATTGCAAAATGGCCTGATCACCATGTATTCATACTGAGCTGGACATCCAGGAACATTACAACAGTTAATACATTATAGCTGGATAAGGTCTGTGGCAAAGTCAAACGTTTCAGCCAGCATCCAGGAACATTACAACAGTTACCGCCATCTTGAATTTGCCGATCATTTCATGGTATTTCAGTTTTCATTTTTTTCAGCGGACGCTGTACGAAACCTACTGACTCTATTAGAGAATTTATCCAGTATATTTTTCTTTTAATGATGTTCATGTAGCTATTTCGTTATTCGGTGCCAGACACACCACACAGAATTTGGCCTCTTGGTTGGTCCAGAAACCTTGCACTGCAAAGTTGCTCTTTTCCGCCAGACGGCGCACCTGATGCTCGCTGAATTTGCAGCTGTAGTTCGGGCCTGCAGACAGGTAGAGCTTCTCGCCAGCCGGGAAGTCAACGGTGACGCCAAGTTTTCCTGGAGAAAAAAAAACGTGTTCATTGGAATTACGTAATACGCAAAGAGGGCTAGAGACTAAATAGAGATCTTTTATAAAGTTATCTGTAAAATGTTTCGTCTACTTTGAAGGTTCCAGGAAAAAATCGTTTGGATGTATAGAACTGGTTATCTAGCATCACACATTCTACATGTAACTGATATTAGGAAAAATGATGTTTCGTTGCGCTTCCACAGTTGTCATGGGAATGTACTATACAAGTATAAGGTAAGATATTGCTTGTTTGTTTGTTTGTTGTTTGTTTGTATTGCATATCCGGTAAACCGCATCAAGGCGTAGCACACGAGGTTTGTGCTGGAGAGTACAAGCTGCATATCCGTACAGATTTATATGATCCACACAAACCGGGAAGGACCCCTACTCTTTTCGATAAGTGTGTTGGATTCTTTAACGTTAACGTGCTTGAGGTGTGGCTCTCTTCAAACACGGGACCTCCATTTAAGGTCCTATGCGAGGGACGTCACTAACCGAAGCTAGGTACTCATTGTCACCTGAGTAAAGTGGGGAAAGTCGTGTAAAGTGCCTTTCCCAAGGGCACAACGTCAACGAGGCAAATCAGGGAACCCCGTTTTCGAACGCGGTATTTCTGGGTTCTGGGGCCAAACACCCTGCCACTACGCCACCGCGACGCCACTTGCGTGCATATTCTTGCACGGATGTTGTCATCTATAACCTGAATACTTTCCGGCTTTCAAGAGCCGCCAGAAAGAAAGCATTCGTATATTCAGATATTTTAATCTAAAATAAACACAAAAATACTCACTTAGGTGTACACACTGCAGTTCCGAACTTTTCAGGTATTTTTGGATGTAACTGGGCGTGTCTCCTTCAACAGGGTTCTGCACAAAGTTGACGGTATCTACAAACTTCGTCTTGTCCATGTCTCCATCAAAGTCCTTAGAGTTTAAGTGGATAGAAAAAAATGGAAGTCAGAGACATCTGAATTCTGAAGATGTGTTGTTCTGGCTTGCTTAGGAAACCTTTTTGCATCGCTTGCTATGTTTATCTAGCGGTGTGCGTGGCAGAAATGAAAGCACACCAGTACCACTAGAGGGACATAAAAACCCTACAAAATGCGAACAACAGAAGCCACACTACACATTTCCTTAGAGTTTAAGGAACACTTAACATATCTGCTTGGAGTTTATGAATCATACGACACCACATATCTGATTGGAGCTTAAGAACCCACCACACCATACATCTGCTTGGGGTTTAAGAAACACACAACACCACAGATCTACTTGAAGCTTAAGAAACACGCCACACGGCACATCTGCTCGGATCTTAAGAAGCACACCATACCACATATCTTCTTGGATGTTAAGAAACACACCACACAACACATCTGCTTGAAGATTAAGACACACGCCAAACATCTGCTTGAAGCTTAAGACACACATACGCCAAACATCTGCTTGGAGCCTACGAAAAACACCACACCACACATCTGCTGATTAAAAAAACCGCATGAAAGATTTTCTGGACAACCAACAATAGAATAGATAGAATATAGTGGCGTCCGTGTGGCGCAGTGGTAGATCACTCGGCTGTCAAACAATGGGTCCCCGGTTCGTATCCCGTTGTGCCCAGAGACATGTCCGGACTTACGCCCCGACGTTGTGCCCTTGGGAAATGCACTTAACACGACTTTCCTCACTTCACTCCGGTGTAAATGAGTACATAGCTAATCTAGGGTTAGGAACGTCCCTCGGATAGGACGTTAAATGGAGGTCCCGTGTTTGAGGAGAGCCACACCCCGCGCACGTTAAAGAACCCACCACACCTTTCAAAAAAGAGTAGGGGCATGCCCCGGTGTGCGATGGTCCAAACCCTAAAGTCCGGTCTGGGATAACATCTTGAAAAGGTGATAGTTCACCTGTTATGTCAATCCTTCCACAAATGTGGTAAATCGAAATAAATGAATAAATAAATAATGCGATCAACTTTACTAGCACTACCTTGTTCAGGCGGTCGATGAAGTTGTTCAAGAACGGAGACAGGCCTCGCGAGTTCTGAGCTCGGTATCCCTTCAGCAGGGCCTTCCGCTCAGCGTTCATGTCCACTCCCAACACGAGCCTGTCGTTGGCTAAAACCACAAAGAACAATCAACATCTACCGCAAAAATGATATACGAACAAGGAATCTTGTGGTCCTGTCTTTGGTGTCTTACAAATGAATGAAACAACTCAAAAGTAGCATTAGCACGATTCAGAAGATCAAACAAAATTAAATCATAACGTTAAGCCCACAGTATTTGTAAATTTCAGTGGTATAGGGTCGGATCCATCTTTGTTTCACATTTCATTACAGTATGGTAATGTGTGGTGTATTCAGCTCCCATATGTGCTGAATGCTGAGCAGTATGTAACATTTTCAACGTCTTTTTTTTTATAACGGGGGAACAATCCCCTGACCTCCCGAACATTTACCCCTATAAGAACTATCCCCCCCGTAGCGTAATAAAAAAAACTATGTTTAACGTATTTTTAAAGCTGTCTCTGATGAGTCGCTGAGTCATGACTACTTACCCCTGAGATACGTCCTGATCTCCTTCATCATGTCGACCTGCTCATCGATGGGCACGTTACCGATGCTGTTGCCGAGGAACAGGAGCAGCTTGGGCTCCGGGCGACCTGACATGACGTAATCCGTCCATGAACATCCCGCCGAAGGGTTTCACTTTCAGGGCGCTGTAATCTCGCTCCAGTTCTCGCAAGACTTCCTCGATGAAATCTGCGGAAAGGACAGACGATCAGAATGCTATTCAACTTGACTGAAGCAAACAGCTACTAGTATTATGAAGAACCGGAAAATCTACCCTATTGATGAACCTGGACGAGGGTGGTGGGATACAGACTAGGTCAAATTTTGGACCACATTCCGGTCAAAGTGGCGTCTGGCGGCGAAACATTTAAAGTAGCACCTGTGTCTGTAGCAAATGTACTACTAGAACTAGACAATCTACCCTATTGATGGACGTGGACGAGGGGGGATACAGACTCGGACATTTCGGACCAGATTCTCGCCAAAGCGTCATATGGCGGCGAGAAGTCGCACCTGTGGCAACTGTAATTTAAAACCAAACAACTTATATGTACTCTATTCATGAACCTGGACGAGGGGGGATACACACTCGGTCACGTTTCGAACCACATTCCTGACACAACGCCCCCAGGCTGCCAGAAGCAGCATTAGTTATTACAGTCTATAGGAAGGTAACACATACAGGCTACTGAAACGTCGGCAGGTAAAAATGTTTTGAGCTACGTAAATGAAGTAGGACCTGAATTCTAATGACACTTCTACTTAATGGAGCTATTGACGGATTCAACCAATGCCAATGCAATAAGCCGTCTGGAAATGAAATATACGGTGTTCCCATCATCATTTTACGGTTTTGAGTATACTATAGCTTTCAACTGAAATCTTTATGTGCTTGAAATCTGCTGTCATCTTATAACATTGCAGACATGACACGTTTAATTGAATTGAATTGGTATTTACACCCAGTACGACTTTGCTGCAAATTTGTATTCAAACCTTGACAAACTTTATCATTAAAAACTGAGTTAGTTTTTCTTCATCAACTAAATGAATCTTACGTTGAGGAAGATTAGACATTCAGGTAATAAGATACTAGTACGCCAAAAATAGGTACTAACTCAAGCAACTGGATAGAATTTTGAAACAGTCAGGTCAGTCAAGTGAATGAATCTTAACCTTGTGATTTCTTTCACCTTTTGCTATGTCCACCGGCACGTACGTTAGCGCCCCCTGGCGCTCGATCATGGCTTCTATGACGGGGCGGGTTTTGGAGGAGGCGCCGCTGCCCAACTCCACCAGCATGGCGGGAGAGGGTGTCTGGCTGACGATCTCAGCCACGTGCCTCTGTAGCAAGGCGTGTTCGTGCTTCCAGACGGTGTAGGATGAAGACGTGCGAACTGTCCTGAAGCGACATGAATATTTGTAATTCGGCGGAACAGATGCACACAGATGCCTAGTTCATAAACGTTACTATTGCATTCGGCCACTTGTGATGGAATAAATTAAAGCAAGGCCGTAGAGAGGGTTAATATGGAAGGTCGACCTATGCCCATACCTTACCTTACCTTAGTAGACCTTTTGCCCAATGCAGTTTAAAAAAGCAAGCGAGGAATAGCAACCCAAGCAAACTTGAAAATGCACAAGTGATTGTCTGAAAAAATATTGAATTTGATCATGCTAGAAGAGGAGTCTGGATACAGTAGATGAAACTTTGCCAGAGCTACGTCTAGATGCTGCTAATGACTGTTTATGGGAGAAAACTCGGGAAAAACAACAGTGAAAAGATCAATTCTGGCTTGACGAGGTGAGGAAGACAAAAAAAGAGGAAATAGCGGCACATGAAAGAAATCTCCTCACTCTTCGAACACTTCCGATCCCCTGGTGTCATACAGGTACCAGTGCGGCACATGTTTCCGGTCGGAGGTCAGGCTGGACACCACAGGCATCAGCTCGGCAGAAATGACGTCATTACGGCTACTTCCCATGGTGGATGACGTCACTTGAAAAGACAAATGAAACATGTTGCAAATCAGAGATACGAAGACGGGGTAAGCTGAGTATTGCATTAGTCCTAACGACGGGGACGTCACAGATCTGCAGCGTAAATCTAGTCGAAACATGTTAAGCCTCTGTCACACTTGTGCGTATATACAAGCCCGCGTGAGTTGCGTATTAACATGATTTGATCAAGATTAAGTTTTCAGCCCAAGAAGTCATTTCCTTGGTTTGATAACTAGGCTGCACAACGGTGGGTCAACGCAGAAAACAACTTCTTCCCCGCAAACTTTACTTAAAGTTAAACCTAAAAATGTTAATGCGCAACTCATGCGCACTTGAATATACGCACACGTGTGACATGGCCCTTATAAAAGCGTACCATTAGGCTTTCACACTGGACGGGCTTGGTGACTACCCTCCACCAGCCTTTCCTGCGGGGGTATGGATCGTAGAATTCGGCAAAAAAGGAATAATTGGCCAGTAGAGTCATGGATGATAATTCCCCAGCGGAGGCCTGTCTTATGTCGGTAGGTTCTTTGAAGTCCACTAGTCGCTATCTAAAAGGTGCCAAGTAGCTAAATGATCCTTGTATTGCTTTGCGAGCAGACCGTGACTACGCCTGCGAATGAAACCCTCTTGTGGCCAAACGTTCCTGGAAAATATTCTCCCTATAGCCGGCGTAGTTAGTCTGGTAGAGACTACTTGGTGACCATGTTGTGATCGAAAGGCCACTGACCGTTTGTTTCCAAACATGTTCCTTTAGAGCTCACAGACTCTTCGGGCGAGCTGTTTTCCTGCTGTGTGACAGTCCCTCCAGGCATACAGTTTCAATTTGTAGCTCTCTGTGAACCCCTCACTTAAAGAAACCTGCTCCTTTGTGTCAGGTACTTTGAAGTCTGACTAGGTATGCCGTCAATAAGAGCGCTAAACGGATGCGAGTGTGAAAAAAAACTTGATTACATTTTGAAATGTAAGTGTTTACTACCTAACCAACCCTGGCCCATTTACCCTAACGACTGCACACCAGTCAATGCCACTTTGCTTTTGTCGCATATATTTGCCTGTAGCTGGCACAATTTCATTTCTCCTTTAAACGGTACATTCTAAGTAACGTAACAAACCAACATAAGAGCAACAGAAGATATCCTCCTTAAGATCTAGGTATAATTTGTACTGTGAATATGTTCCTACCTGCGTAACAGAATGAACGGGAGGTGAGTGCAGTGCTGATCCGTTTCAGCGCCCTTGTGCCTGAGATGTTGCACAACCTGTTTGTTTACCTATTGCACAACCTGTTTGTTTACCTATTGCCTGATGCAGACTACTGTTCACTTCACACACCTGTTCACCTGTGTGATTTGCCATTTAAAAACCGTTTTTTCTAGTTTCCGAAAATAATTACATCAGGCTGGTAGAACATAGGATATTTGGAGTTTCTTTTAATACAACCAGGTAGTCTCACCTGCTGACGTTTCGATGTCTGTCAGACACTTCTTCAGAGCTTCTGACTGAAGTACTGCTTCTCACCGCTATAAGTAGCCGATGTAGGTGGCGCTGTTGCGGCGAGAACGTAATCCCAAACGTGGCTGAGCTTGAAAATTTGGGTAAGTCCAATTTATTGTGTTGGCATTTTTAAACTCCATTCAGAATGACTTCTAACAACACAGATGAACTTTCAAGTGGCTGAGCTTGTATCCCCCCTCGTCTCGGTTCATCACTGGTGATGACTTCCTGATCCATACTGCCTCCTTAATCCAACGAATGCGTTTGTTGTCCTCTCTGTCTATTACTTTGGCCCCCTCCCAGTCAATGTTTCTAGCAATTTTTCTAGTTATTGTATATAAGTACTGGTTAGTTCTGCTAGTTCACTTTAGTCTTAGGGGTGGACGGTGACATTACGTATACGTATACCATACTATACATGTCACAATCGATTCGAGAGCTGGGCTCGTCATAGCTTCTAGAAATTTCATTGTCAGAAAGTTTCCCCGGCAAGTTGATTCCTGGCGATACGGAGGTAAGTCTACATTGTAGGGCAATATGCTAACATGACCTGCATTGTACATCCCCAGCTCTACTGGCATGGCAAACATTTAGTGTCTCCGCAGTTAGGTCGTACAGCCTATTGTTGCGTTTCCTTATAAGTTATGCTAATGATGCCCTGATTTGCATGATTAATGTCTAGTAATGTTCACCGTTACGTAGCTTCCAAATGCCGCAAGGATGAAATTCCCATCATTTATCACTATTTATCATCATTTATCATTTGTTGTTATAGGAAGGGCTATTATAATTTCTAACCCGTGGGGAAGATTGCCACCCCGGTTGCCATGACTCTACATCATGTTTCACTTGATCTGAACAATAGTCAGAAGGACGCCCATCTGAAGGCGTCAGCGCTGTAGCCATAGAATGAAGGCCACCATACCATAATGGTTATTGCTCCCTGCCTTCAATGTTCAAATACAATTCTGCAAAATGAAGGCCTTTGTGATAAAGGAATTAAGAAGTCTTGCTAGTAGCTCGCATGTTTGGACCTTAAAGGTTCAAAGAAAGAAACAAACGTCCACATCAATTTCTTTTTGCTATACCTTCCACCATGCAATCTGGTGATGGATGATTTCACATCAAATATTCGTCCTAGCTCATCAGGGTAAAAGCAACATGGAGAAAGGAGACCACACCCACATATATGCTATGAAAACCTTCGATAGAAGGGAAAGTGAAGTAACGAAAGAAATATCTTAGACGAGGTACCAAATCAGCAATCCAAGCGGCATGTGGAAAAGCCTCTTTTTATGTTGCAAATCGACACAAAAAAGGACAACTATGATTTTACCATACAAGGCGTTCCCGATATGATCCCTAATGAACAACATGATAAAATCGTTCTGACAGTACAGTGACCTTTGCTGTCACATCAAATTGACATCCGTATCTGCATATGGATGCAGGTTGTTGCTTGCAAGTGTAGAGTCTTAGTCTTTTTAAGACAAGAATTTTTTTTAAATTAGTCGTTCTTAGATTTCCATGGTTGCTGACAAAGTTCTTTTGCAATTTTTTTTTCGTTGTCCTGAATAAGCATTTAAGCATTTTTTACACCCCTCCTTCGATTCGTTGTGGTCTGTTGTACTTTAAAGCATGTGACGTGCAGCATGCAGCGCTACCATGGTATTTTGGTGCGTCACAATTAAACTGTCGATTTGAGCCGAGCAACAGTTTCCGTGTCTGAATAACCTCAACGAGAAGATGGCACATCTACTGCAGCTGATAAAAGGTTAGGATACACGCTTTCATCGTGCACTGTATGAACAAAATTCACCCGATGTTTTAACAGATAAGCCGTAATGTTCTAGCGTCTGGTAACTGTAGCTGAACAGCTGCAAATTTCAGTTCTAGCCCTTTATGAGCCTTATCCTGTTTCGCAGTCGACATGCAGACTATACATGGCACATAATTCAAAATCCTAAACTAACTATACTAATATAGCAAAGATATAGAATCACAATTAATTACTAGTTTTTCGGCAGAGACCGTATCGACGATTTTCAGCGTTCAGGCTTGTTGAAAAGGTAAACTACTATGCACGTTTGACTCATTGCACATGTACGCTTGAAAGTACTGTTCCTGGTGGCTGGAGTGTCCATGTCGCGGGCTGTGGCATCGCCATGCCGTCCGGAGACGTCGGTGTCGTGCAGAGACGGTTCCACACCTGGAGGTGAGACGTGCCGGGTGTGCGCACGGACCGCAGATGGCAACCCTGGAGACGAACAGAGTAAGTGTATTCGTCCTACCTTAGTAAGGACATATAGTTCTGTGTCATTTAAAGGCTGCGAGCTATGTATTCGTTAATTCATATTTCTGTAACGGCTACCTTTTGTTGTCAAAATAATGCTTGAAAACTTCAGTCATAACATTAACACAACTATAAAAGGCTGCTCATTGCATTTGTATTATATTTGTTGATCATTGATGGTTATATATTTTCACTTTTGTAGCAAGGTACGAGTTCGATGTAGAATTTTCAAGCAGGCTGTGACAAAAGCAACAACCGATAAGGATCTGAGATGATTGTTTTTATTTTCTAAACAACACACCTTAATATTGCACGATAAATGTACGACTATCCCAAGTATACACCCAGGTTGTGATCTACCGTACAACGATCGTATGACAAATGTGACCTGGCCCTAAACTACATATTCTCCGTCATGTCGACTAAACATTGCCATCTACAATAAGTAATAATAACTGGTATTGCATTTGTTTTATTTACTACTTCTATTGCATGGCATTGTAACGCGACCATTACAGTTACTAAGCAATTACCAAGGTTCGGCGTGAGCGTGACTTCCTTTGGACAAAGCGCACTAGATGCTTGGATAGGCTGGTGTACACTGTATGACCTTGGTGCCAAATGCTATGCATCACGTGTATGGAAAACTTCAGAAAAAATGCAGTTAAGCCTTTGTCTGGCAAACATTCAATTCGATCGGCTGATGAGCTGAAGGGTGTCCCATTTCATTTCTTCAGTTCACTAGCATTTATTTTCAGGCTTACCTAACAGAAGTCTTTTTGGTTTTTTATTTGGATAATGTCAAGCACTGAGTAATGCTTGCCGACGACATATTTTGATCGTCTGTACAGGTTTTGATACTGGCTGCATACTGACTGAAGGAGATTCAGTATATGATGGATCATGTTCTGCCACAGTAGACATCCATGAGGGTATCAGGGGGTATGTTTTCCCGTGTACCACCATTTCATATCGCTCTGGCCTTGGTTCGCCTTGCGAGCATTTATCGTCTTTGAAACGTTGGCTTTGAAAAATCAAAGAGCAAGGTCACGCTCCGTTTACCAATTTTCGATGTTTTTCTTCCTAGAATGGATGATCCTCTTCAATTCCTTCGTAGCGGCAACGTCACCTTACATTCCTTGGTGGCATTTGCATGTGAAAACATCGTCGATGTAAGTGTACTTTACTACTAATTCATACTAATATAGATACTTCACATTTTTTTCGGATAAACATCTGAAATCCGTAGTGAATTTTAGTGAACCTGATGATTGAATTGGTCACATAAAATTGATTTGGTATTTTGGAAAGTATTTCTAATAGCAAAGTATCAAATATTGGCACAAAATTTCATCGGGCACTAATTCCTCGCTGCATGCTTAATTTACATATTCCTTAGTTATTCCTCAACGTAGGGACCGTTTAACCGTGACTATTATTTAATTGATGTTAGTGTTACATAAAACCAGCAGAATGATTTAGACGGTTTTTCAGGCTTCGCTGTCGTGGATCATCACGGAAAACGGGTCGACCATCTATGTAAATGTCATCAAGTTTTGGTCCAACGGCGAGGCTGTACCGGTGGACGGTTTGGATCTATACCTTCCCGAGAAAACCATGCCACTGGGATTGTTTCTTCTACAGGTAAAATTGATAAATGAGTTACTGTAGATGGATGAAGAAATGAATGGATGAATGATTAAATGAATGAATGGTTAAAAGAATGAATGGATGAATGAATGACTGAAGTATGAGTGGACAATTAATTTATATATACGATGAAATGACACATGTCTCGCCAAAACAACTCTCCAAGCAGAGGTTGTTGGGGAAATTTGTGACCTTCCTATCATATGCCTCATTTTTTGTCAGCTCTTTCTAATAACAAAAAGCGGGGGATATGATATGAAGGCTACAATTTCCCCTAACCACCTCTGCTTGGAGAGTAGCCAAAACATTAAAACACAAAATATAACACACCCAATTTTATGGCACTGAAAAGTCACGTTCACAGTACCAAGAGTCTCACTAGGGTGCTTGTTTGTTGTGTACATATGTGATTGTGACTAAAAAGGAGTAAAATGTACAGCTGCAGTTAACTCAATAGTACACTTAAAAACTGTACACATAAATCTGACTAGAAGTCGTTTTCAACATTGTGGTATTATGGTGTTATGGTATGGTATTGAAAAAGATTGGATATGACACGTTTAAGTACAGGGTAACCTCTCGCTAACATCCGTTTACAGTTTTCTGTTTCGTTCCCAAAAGCGAGTGTGAATGACATCAATGATATAGATTCATCATCTGATCATATTTTACAGCTGAGCGTTAACATGACTACGACTACTGTGCTGCATGCAGTCACTGGAGTGCTTCAGACCTGGCTCCAATTTCGTCCGCTTCCAATCGTTGCTCTTATCGGGCTCGGTGCGCCTTCTCGACCTCTACACTCGATAACAGCAATCCGATACTTTTATTTTGTTTATGCCTGGGGATCCTGGGATCGGGAAGGACTGGTCCCTTCGACTGATTTCAGCTACAGCTGGACGTGTGAGCCTGTTAGACTGCCAGATCCAGGTATAAGCCAGTTGTCTGCAGCTGTTTTTTTCACCAACCTACTAACCGTTCAACATTATATCAGTTGTAGGTATAATTGATGAGAAAACACTATATTTCCATAGTGGTAAATGATAAGAATTTTTTATTCTTGTGGCTTTTGGAAATCAAGTAAATGCTGACAGTATTACACATAAGTCATGCCAATATGGGCGTCATTTACATAATTTATGAGGAAATACTATAGCCTTCTCTGATAACAACTTGTGTTGTTTTGGTAGAGAAGATGATCAACTGATACAATTTATGTACATGAGGACCTTATTTGATTAATCAATGAGAAACATTCCTGATCTGTTACTCGAAAAGGTTATAATCATTTGATAGAGGTTTGTGGTCGTTGAACACCGCTCTTCTTTCAAGCCCTCTTCAGCACAACGTCAGCCTGCGCCTCTCTTTTTGGCCGTATCTCGGAGTTGGCACCTGGACATATTCGTCTGCGTAGCACCAATGGGCGCATTCTAAACGCCACCTTCGTAGTCACTTTTGAGGTCACAGCGATCGGCCGTGAGCCTGCGTATGCCTCCATGTATATCCACACCCCGGAAGTATTTTGGACGCGATGGAGTTTCACGATCAAGTGAGAAATTACGTTGCTAACATTCGCGAAGTCTTTGTCATTTCTAACGGCGTCAAACGTTTTTAACATAAGGATATTGGAATATTACTATTATTATATAACAGAACAAATGTTCGATTTTGTTATTGCTCTAAATTAGCATCGGGGATTTTTATACTTCTAGTTTCCTATCTTACCACATCGAAGATTAATACTGCGTGTATATTACTTAAACTTAAAAGCATGATTAGCGGCGCAGGATATACTAAAGCTTAAATGGTTAAAAGTGCAAGCCGGTGTGTGTTGTTGCAATTGATGAGCAGGGTAATGGTTCACCAACTAGGATCTATAAAAAGATATGGCTGTTTATATTTCACCTCAGATGTTACCAAAACTGCATCCCAGAAATGTTCAACGTACAGGAGATGTTACACCTTGAAGCACGGTACAGTACTAGACGTCGACAGGAGTGGAGCATAGTTGAGGCACCAATTGAATTCCCAGGCCTTGACTGGACTAACAACGTCACCGAACTGTCGGAGAGAGTGTTAAAAGTACGAGGAGGCGTCTTTCAGGTAAATAAATTAAGGGCCTTTGTTTGGTAGTATGGCTAGGGGTCATGATTGATTCATATCCATCTATTCGATCGCATCTATATCTGTCATGGAAAAAGTAATGAATCACAATACATCGAACGTCATTTTACAGATTTGTCATCCACCTGCTAGTCTTGCTTCGAGCTATTGGATGAAGGGGCTGTCATAAAATACGCATGCGTTTGTTTTGCCAGCTGTCGAGCGCGTTCATGTTATCTTGCAGGAGCATGGGTACCTTTCTATGAACACAGCTCTATTGCATCTTTAACTTCAGCTCGTCTATTGGGTCAGTTTTCTTGAAGACAATCAAATGCAGTTCATTACGTGGCGTAGCTTGAATTGCCCTTAATGCTTAGCGATTTTCTTATACGTAATCATTCCACCATAGGTACGCGGATACTACACAGTCAGGGCTACTAGCTTCGAGAACCCCACCGACCCAGTTGTGACTGAGTATAGATTCAGGGTTCCTAGTCCTCCGACTCTGAAATCCGGTCGATACACCATCTACGAACTTCCCCCGCATGTTTGCTACATCAGCCCCACTGATGGAAGGTCTTTGGCCAGTAAATTCTGCATCATATGCGAAGGTAAGATCCGCCTTCGAATCGAAAGCACTCAACTTATATCCTTCCTGGTGCAGAGCGAACCAAGATGTAGTGGGAAGTAGAACCAGTCTGCATTACTCCAGGAAGTTGAAAACTTTAACTACGTTCAATTTATAGCTTTGGGCATTTGTTGTTCTTTCAGAGTTTCTGGACGAAAACAGACCAGTTTACTATGAGATGAAGTACCGATTTGTACCAAATGGAGTGGACATCGCGGCATCTTATCCTCCGTCCAAGAGTGGTATCGAAATGGAGGTCTTTCGTGGTTGGGTAAGTATTACATATAGAGAGTGAGCAAAATAGACATGCTGTTTATGATGCCGTTCTGTAACACATCTTAATCAATGTGATCCTATTATCAATAAAAAGTACTGATTGGCACTTCCAATGTTCTGTCTTTCCCGTGAATGGTTAGGTTGCACAAAGTCTAACGATTGACCTGCCTGTTGGAAACATCACCATAGAGATCCGAGTCTTTACCTTTGAAGGTCTGCAAACTGACTGGGCTTCCCCGCCACTGCAGGTCAGTAGAATCTGCAAAGAATCGGAGTAACAATTAGAGACTACAGAAGCAAACTATGTCCACTCCGATATGAATATGTGAATAGTAGGACAAATTTACTCTTGGAAACACCTATAGTGAAGAATACATTATACCTTCATCAGTAATTATCACGAAGGTGATCTTCCAGCGATGTGGTATCGTGGAATGTTGAATCCATCGCTATAAATGATTAAATCGTGCTCTCATCATGTACTTTCGTGCTCTTGTGCAAAAACTAAAAGCTATACTTTGTGTTAATGTGAGACACGATGTACCATATTTTTCTGCAGATATTGCCTGCAACAATGGATGACGTGAGTGAATATGCGTCGATGTTCTTCGACTATCCAAAGGGACCGTTCTTCTACCAGCTTTCCTTGGGACAAAAGACGAACGCCTTTTTGACTTCTGTCGCTGTGGCTGCGAATATTGCCAACCTGGCAAACAACGGAGAGGATGTCATTGGGGTATTGATACTTTCGACTACGTTAAACTTGAGATATGCAGATCTAGCTGCATCAATAAAGAAAGTAGAAAATCTAGTGGAATGTGAGTCGTAGACCACCAGTGTACATGCATTATCCTTATGCGATATCATGTATCGTTTACAGCTTGTAGACCTGGTTATGGACGCAATGGAAAAAGTTGACATAAATGATTTTGACATGGTCAAAGGAGTATCAACTACCATTTTATTGCTCTCCGCCGTACCACATTACGTGTCAGCAACATCTCAGGTTGGTATTTTTCATGTATGCATCAAATATTCGCTAAAGAAAGTGTGGACATAACAAGCTTGATACAATTGAAATGATTTTACTAAGTTTGGTATTATGTCAGCCTAACCTGTCCTTTTTGAACGTATTGGTATTTAGGTGTATTAACCTGGCTTCTACAGTCAATTTATCTCTATTAACCCAGTTTAATATTCTTGATGATTTGTATCCTTTTGAAAGGTACAAGGGGCATCATCTCTCAAAGTGGCCTTTGAGACGACAAGAAAGCTGTCAGGAAACTGGCAAGGGAATAGCTCCGTGCTTTCCGTGGATGACGTGGACAACGCCGTGGTGCTCATGTTTACTGGTACCGCCATAAAAAACCTGCAAAGGAAGCTTCATGATTTTTTGGTTCAAACATCATCATGTTTGTTACTCGTTTAACAATTTACTATCGTCGTTTAAGCAAAGGGGCTCCATATTTTTACAATGTCATTCTGTTTAATCTGAGTACCATACAGCCCTAAGTAACGAAGATTCTAAAAAGCTGAAACAATGCGTTTCATTGTATCTAACAAGTGCCTGTATTCTTCAGGATCAGCCAAGCTGCTCGAAGCTTCAGAAACTATGGCTCGTTCCGAATTCAGTGATGGAAACAGCTACTCCAGCAATTTAGAAGCGGTATTTCAACTTACATTCTATTAAACATTTTAACGATGTTAGTTTGATAGATAATCTGGCCATTTCAAAAACCATGTTTCCAAAAGTTATATTTGACACTGCCCCAGTACCCGGTGCCTACTTTGCAATATTCAGCTTGGTGGAATATCATAGACGACATTCTTCCACTAACAATTTGCATTATCACAATTCATTCACCAACTAATCGTGCATTGCTTTCTAGAACAAGAGAAGTACAAGCATCCTCTTTGAGGCGCTGGACGTGCTTGATGACATCTATTTAAATCCAGCTAAGAAAGACGTCATGGGGAACAAAAACTTTACGCACTTAACCATGCCTAAGGTATGAACAGATCATTGTATTGGAGTAAATATCATCGACTCAAAATTTTATCTTACCTTTGATGGAACCGAACTATAGGTTGACAACTTTTTAAAGTACGGACTTTGTTTGGAACGTAGAATGATGAACTGGGATGTGAAAACTTTCGAGGAACACAATTGGTATGATACATCCCACGTAACTTTTGTGACATTGTCACAGGTGCACCTTACCGTGCAGTCTGAGATTGCCGATGACTCCTCAGAGAAGCTGTATATAGCTCCAGGTGGGAGCGACTCACTCATCAGGGTTCCCTCCTTCTCATCACTGATGGAAGCGGGATGCCCGGAGGGACAGAATGTAGGGATACAGGTAGGCATATAATGGCATATGTGGATCCTTTCAGGTGTTAGAGGAGCAAGGCAGCCTTTTTAAAAGTTTAAATATCGATAGTTATAACTTTGATGATATACAATAACAAATCTTTGCTTCGAAACAACATAGTGGTACATGCATGGCCATCTGATGAGCTTTCTTCACGCCATGAACGCATGCAATATGAATGCGGTTCAATTCACATAGGTCAGGTGAAATCTTACTGAATCCTGTAAGCAACAAACGTTACAAGTAGGCATTCTTGTCGAGACAACACTACACTATAACGTAAAATGCAAATATAGATACACACTCTTAATTTCTTGACTGTAGTTCCTGGAATCCGACTTCAACCCGTTCGAGTACTCCAACAATTCCCGTAACATCCAGGCCGACGTCATGGGTCTTGCTGTGAAATGTGGCAATATCACCCTTCCTGTGTCCGGTTTGACGGATCCCATCGACATTTTGTCGCGGAGAGAAGATCACAGCCTGAACGGTTCGATGTACACGTTTGCTGGGTCTGCAGCCTTAGGAAAAGCACAGGTTTGTTAATTTATGTTGATATAGAAACAGCATTTACATCAATGTTTGTTGAATAATCGGGAGGTAAAAGCAGTGACGAAATATATGAACTAATTGCAGGTGTTCGCGTTCCACGTCAAGAAGACAACGTCGTCTCTGTCCTTCGTGGTAGACGTAAACACCACCCAGTTTACACAGCCAGTCACCTTGTTGCTCCGAAAAGGGGCGCCTCCAACCACAGCTGCATATAACTGGACCACCACCCTGCCACTTCCCGAAGACCAGTTGTTCTCCATACCATGGAAAGACAACACCTCACTGAACTCCGACCCTTATCAGTGGATGCTGCCGACAGAAGACATCGAGTTCTCTCCTTTTGATGCGGGAAACATGACAGAGTATTTCATCGGTACCTTTCCAAAATTAATTTTGATCAATACTGATCTTAGAAGGGCTTTGATTCAAAAGCAAAAGCGCTGGAAAAAATCATTAAAATGAAAAGACAGCGCACGAATGCTTAAAACAGAAAAAAAGACGCGACAAGAACTACCGCAACCTGAAAATGAGTTGACCCTCAATATCATTGTATCCTCTTACACTTAACAGTATGGACTGTCACACAGTTGCGTTTGCATTGCAGGGATAGAATTTGCTTCTACTGCTAACGTGGACAGCAATGACAACGTTACCTTCACTTTGTACGTTTTCGAGACCTCGTGTGTCTATTTTGCCGAAAGCGACACACATCTGTGGCAGAGTGAAGGTTGCAAAGTAAGTCAACTCTCAATGCATATTCGTCCTGTACATAAACTACAAAATATCCTGTTCCACACTAAAAGCTGTACTGTACTGTAATGCCAATGCTACTTTGTCTTATTGTGCACCATAATCAGTAAAATAGTTACTAATGAGTCTTACGTTACATGTAAATGTAAAGAACATAATCCAAAACGATGTCACAAAATACCACTCCAAAGTCCATGACACAAAAGGGCCATCTCTATGGCATCGGGTAAGCCAAGACATATACAAGGTAATTCATGGATATGCGTCTTACACATGTGGTTTTTGTGGCTGAGACTGCCATTCCCGTATAGGGCTGTTTAGCCATAGTCGATGCTGTAGGGCTGTTGTGAATTAGGATTTTACCATGGTCAATGCTGACCGACGGAGGCCATACCTCGCGTGTTGCACTTGTATTCATTCATTACTAAACATCGCTTTCGGATATGGTTCTATTGAGACTAATTGAATTTCAAGTTTTGTATTGATATCTTAAATGTTCTAATGAACTACAGGTCGGTTTGCTGTCAAATCTGACGCATATCCACTGTCAGTGCGACCACCTGACCAAGTTCTCCGGTTTTGTGGCACCGAACCCCCTCAATATCCAGGAGGCACTGTCGGCCAATGTTCTGGAAAACCCGGCTGGTCTCATTCTGGTTCTCGTCGTGTTCTCGTCTTACTTACTAGGCGTACTCTGGGCAAGGAAAGCAGATAGGAAAGACCTGACTAAGGTACAAATATGTTGCATCATTCAAAGAACGTTTACACTGCAAATACACCATCCAATGCCGTTGGGAAGATAGTTATACCGATGATGACCGTGTTCAAACGTTCAGAATTCATATCTTTGAGGATCTTTAGTTAGTATGTATTTCTGTATTTTCTTGTCGTGTAAGGCCGGAGTGGGACTACTTCCTGGCCACAAGCTCAACCCTTGTCGGGAATGTCAGTATCTCATCACTGTTTACACCGGTTTCCGGGGCAACGCAGGAACAACTGCCGAGGTACGTTTTTCTTTTCTAGCATGTTGTAGCCGCGATGTTGGTTCCCCTCCTGCTCATTTGTAGTCCGAGCGGGTAGGATCTAAGTCATTTTTTATCATCTAACGAAAGGGTAGCAAAACATGTGTTTGCCTCTGTACCTTCCCATTACGTAAGAAAAGAAAAGAAAGGGAAGAGGAGGACTTAGAGTTGGAAAGTGCCTCCCATCCAACCTTGACTTCTTGAAGGAAAATCTACTGTTTCCCTGCGGAACTTTTGCCTAGAGTCGATTGGCATATCTTTTTTTTTATTTGCGGGGCGCAGGTTTCCCTGATCCTCCACGGGTTTCACGGGGAAAGCCTTCCCATCACGTTGCGGGATCCAGGCCGGTTTCTGTTCGAGAAGGGGAGTGTGGACTCCTTCCTGGTGTCAACAGATCAGCCGCTAGGTGGCCTGACTCATCTTCAGGTCATGCACAACAACGCAGGCTATAGTCCTTCCTGGTGAGTAAGAAATTCTAGCATTCTTACAATTATTAATATTAAGCCTGTTTTGCCTATCCATTAACCTAACTCCCCCTTTCTTAAGACATAAAAATGAGGTATGCAATAAGCAATGCCAAAAATTATGTGTCTTTCTCATATTCCTCCGATATCCGCAAGTCCTGCATAAACAAAGGGACTTGGGTAAAGATGTTCTGCGGCTATTTTCATACAGGTTCCTCAGCCAAGTTGTTGTTGTCAACAAAGCAACAAACGTCACCACGTACTTCCTCTGTAACAGGTGAGCTGTGGCCATGCCTTTGTCGACATGTCGTTTTCTGTATCGTTTGTTCTTGAAACGCCACGGAAGAAGGTGGATCGATGTTGATGTTTGTTACATGTTGGTTACCAGATGGTTGGCCATCGACAAGGAAGACGGTAAGATCGAGCGTGCCGTCCCCTCTGCGGGCCCGGACGAAATGACCAAATTCCGTAATATTTTTCTGGCAAAAAGTGCCAGGTAAGTGATTGGTCTTTATTCATTAAATTCTTTCTGTAATACCACATAGTTATTAGATCATAGAAGAAAATTGACATTCTCTATTGGTCAACTGCCCTCACTGAATGCACTGAATGCACGAAGAGAACATGGAAGGCTTCCTTTGTAAGAATTACCAAGGCTCTTTAATTTTGAATATTTAAACAGTTATTGTATGCATCAGACCAAATTTGATGCACATTCATATTCGGCTGCATCGCATTAAATTTTTTCCCTCCAGGGACATGAACGATGGCCACCTGTGGTTCTCTGTTGCTGGCCGCCCAGCACGGAGTCCCTTCACCCGTGTCCAGCGCCTGTCCTGCTGCCTGACGCTGCTCTACAGCACCATGCTCACCAACATCATGTTCTTCGGCCGTGGGGACGACTTTGATCCTCCTGAGCCACTCAGGATAGCAGGGCTGGAAATCAAGCCGCCGATTTCTCTCCCTCAGGTAAAAACTACAGCAAGACGTACTGATACACTAGATCATGGCATTCAGACAAAATATGTTTCTCTTTTGATTTCCTCTATTAAGTCATAGGTAGTCATCTAAACATACGCATTTTCTCATAGGGAATGGTAATTCAAAGAGCATAATTGAATTGTTGTAGCAACTATTCCTAAGTATGCCTTTTGTTTTCTTAACGTTAGTTGATGATCGGGATACAAAGTGCGGCCATCATCATGCCAGTCAATCTGCTCATCGTCTTCTTGTTCCGTCAGTCAGACAAAAAGGGTCAGAAGTGTGAATCTAAAGATGCGAATAAACGGCCATTAACAGAAGGTCAGGGAACTAACAAAGACGGTTTTCAACAAAATACAAATAAAATTAAGACCGGGACAGGGAGTCATGAGTTGTATCTGAAAATTAAAAGCGCTTATAAGGTTCAAACTTCTGGGCGTGCCGTGGTTGACAACAAACTCCGAGCCGTAAAGCTGGCATCAGAACAGAGCCACCGTCCTCTCAGCGATGACTATGTTCATCACGAAGAGGATTCTTCAGATCGAAAATGCCATGTGTCTCGGTGGGCTGCCTTGGCTGGTGAGCTACCTATCTTTTCAACAATAGTCTACATGTAGCAACTTAGATTGACTGATAATTGTTAGGTAAACATCGGATGACACAGAATTTGATGCTGAGTTATGTATTCCATTTCCAGGTTGGTGTCTTGTGTGCAGCGGGAGTTTCGTGGCCGCCTTCTTCACGGTCCTTTACACGTTAAGCTTTGGACGTCAGAAAGCTGAGGCCTGGGTCTTCACCTTCGTGACATCATTTTTCACCGACCTGTTTCTTGTTCAACCCATCAAGTTGATCATGGTGGCAATTCTGTTTGCCCTTCTTGCTAAGGTATGTTTTCGGGGGGAGAACTCCCTGGCATCAAACATATTTGAGACTACACACTATACAAAGGTAAGAAATAATGCTGAAAAGCAGACAGATTTTCATACCCCCCTTCTCTGTATTACCCAAACCCAGAAACCAGTGGAAGATGAGGACCCTCCCCCATCCTCACCAGCAGATGGCGAGGAATACATACACAGCGGTGTTAAGGTAACCTCGTCATTACTTTAGCCTCCAAATGTACTGGCCAGAAAGTCACTTAGATCTGTTGGTTGATGTGGTTTACATTTTAAGAATCGCCTAGAATGTAACTTAAATTCCGTATCTATTAATTTGCTGACGCTTTCCGAAAATGCCGTCATAAACGCCAGCAAATGTCTATTTGTGTGAATGTCTGTTAGTTTAAGAAAGATTCTTACACATACTAGGAGGATGAAAGGACTTCCCAAAAGAGTTTGGGTACAGCAACTGGTTGGCTGCGATACGTTGGCGGAGGAGGAACCAGTCATCGTCGATATGTAAGGAGCCTCTGTTTCTTTTTAAATATGGTTATATGGTTATTATGACAATTTACATGAAATTGTGATGTAAGTTAGCCAGTGCATCACACTAGCTGATGTTGAACTGTCACACAAAGTGTGTCATTCTTTCATTTACGATGTAGTCTGTCGACACCCAAACTTCATCAGCACCTCCAGACCCGTCCATGCTGGCAGAACAAAGAGCCAAGAGTGAAGAGAAACGCAAACGACGGAACGCAGTGATGGAAGTTGTCGGCATAGGTCTGTTCGTTGCGGTCATCATGCTGACAGCGTATGGAGAGAGAAGTCCTATCGCGTTCTACATGACACAGAACGTGCAAGGACTGACCCAGGGGGCCACAAGCGTAAGTCGTGCAAATTTATTTCTATTGTGAAATTAACACATGACCTGACTTTCAAGAGAAGTATTACGCATAACTTATTTGTTTTGTTTTTAGGTCAACGACATCTCGTCATTCTGGACATGGATCACAGACGGTTTGGTTCCGGCCACCCACACTGCAGTGCAGTACAACGGAAGAGCCAGCTCCGCTGAGCTGGTGCTGGACGATATGTTGACCCATCCGGTGGGTGCAGTAAGGCTGAGACAAGTCCGACTCAAACCAGGTCTGCTATGTTTGTTTGTTTGTTTGTTTGTTTTCTGTCTATTAGAAAGATCATCTCTTTATTACTGACACCAAAAACAACAAAAGAAATTGCAGCATTATGCTCAAATTGATTTTAAAAAACATTGAGGACATAAACTATCCCATTTGAACTAACTCAGGAGAGCTCTGTGAGGTACCAGAGAAAATGAGACCGTTCACATCGCGCTGTCAGGCAGACTTCACCCTCTTCGTTGCTGACTCACAAAATTACACCAAGGTAAGCTGTATTCTGCACAATTCATGGCACGTGTGTGATCAATGATAAACGTCTTTAGTGGTCGAATAAATATATGCACTGGCCACTGAACGCATGTTGATAATTCAACAGTTGGACTAAACGACATTAGCAGCATGAGTAGACCGTTATTCCTAAGCAGAATGGCGATTAAACCAGGGGCAAATTATTTCACGTCTAGTTGTATTTCACGCTGCATATTTTGCTATCTATATAAATGTAGGCATGGGTTCCCATCAACGACACCATGCAGGACACGAACATCTACAGAAATACGTCAACTCCGTCGTCATATCCGGTCACCAGTGACGTTGTCGCCTCAGGGCTAGGGATGGGTCATCCTTGGAATTACTCATTTGCATCCCTGTCCAATGGTATGCTGCTCATTTTCACCAGATTTCTCGTACGCTGACTTTGAAGTTCCTTTCAGTGCAATGTGATTATCTAAACAAAAGTCTGAAAGGTACACAAAGTCCAACAAAATAAACTAGATACAAAAGATTATATTGTTGTCTGTTTGCATGTGATTTACAGTCTGTGACATCTGCATGCATTTTACGTAATAAAATGAGGCCGTTCCGGTCTGAATTATGCACTTTCTCAGACCAGATGTCCAATGCTTTAATATCCCAGTTTAAGGGATTTTAGTATGATATTATCTACTGTGCATTAGATTTTCCATACTTCGGAGAACATGGCACGTACTTGAGCGGTGGTTACCAAACACCTTTGGGGACCTCCAGTGAAGCAAGTCTGACTACGGCTACCTACCTTCAACACCATCAATGGCTGGACCAACAGACCCGTGCAGTCTTTGTGGAGTTAATTCTCTACAATCCACACGTAAACCTGTTTGCCGTTGTTACTGTGGTTGTAGAATTTACTACTTCAGGAGCTGCCGACACAAGTTCAGAGGTTGTAACGTTGAGACTGGTTCAACATGAAGCCGTCTTGCTTCTCACACTTCGAGTGACATTGGCGCTGTTTCTTCTGTTTTTCCTGCTAAGAGAAGGTAAGAATCAACACAAATTCGCATATATGCATATTCAGATTGATGGGTTTGAACAATATCATTCAAACAGAGTGTGCTTTTAAATTCCACGAGCACAATTTAACAGTATAGTAACTTGTCATATATTTTCGCCACCAGGTAAGAGTCTATTGTCACGGCCAGTTGAGTATCTGAGCGAGTTCTGGAGCTGGGTGGAAGTTTTGATCATCACCATTGGCTTCTCCACCTTGGCCGTCTACTTTAAGGCACAAGGCATCATTGACGAGGTGACAGAGAAACGGCAATCAGGCAGCACTCCTTTCGAAGAGTACAAAAGTGCAGCCGGCTGGTTCCAAATCTACACCTACCTACTTGGGATTCTCATCTGCTGTACTACACTGAAGTTCATCCACCTGCTGCGGTTCAACTCACATGTCCAAGCCCTCTCTGTGACGATGAAGAAATCAGCCAAGCCAGTTCTACAGTTCCTCTTCGTGGCCAGCATCTTCATGATGGCGTACACTCAAGCGGGAAACCTCGTCTTTGGTGTGAAACTCCAGGGTTATAAGAACATCCAGACCAGCCTACAGAGTCTCTGCATGATGATGTTGGGAAGTTTTGACTTTGATGAACTGTCAGGAGCTAAGAGGGTTTTAGGTCCTCTGATGTTCTTTTCGTACCAGGCTATGATTAGCCTCCGTTGCAGACTCTGAAGCGGCTTTTTGGGGGGCTAAATAATACACTTTTTGCAGCCACCCCGTAACTATCAGCCATCCTGTAACTATCAGCCGCCTAGAGTCTGCGTTATTGCGGCATGTCAAAGCGTAATTAAAATCACGTTAGGGCGATTAACGCAGAGGTGCGAATTTCCTGCCTATGGTAGACCGCACAATAAGAACAGTATACACGCACCTCCCCCAGTCAGTGTGCTGTCACGCTTGTGGCAAAATAGTTTGTCATTTCTCATTAAAAACCCGTTTTTCAAGACTCAATCGAAGAAAGTCATCGAAGAAAACAAGGAAAAACGTAAACAAAACAAGAATTTTCGCCCGTGCATTTCAGCCCCTACTTCGTGATTTGCCGCGGTTCGCCTTCATTTCTGGCCGTATTCGACACAACATATATTTCTTTGAATATTTTTCCGTGAAAATTCTCCGTATGTACCGTAGATAAATCGTTATTTTCGCTAAGAATTCACATAAGTCACGACGCTCGCTCGAGTCGCAACCCGCCCCGTCCAACAAGACGTAAACAAAACAAGAATTTTCGCCCGTGCATTTCAGCCTCTACGTCGTGATTTGCCGCGGTTCGCCTTCATTTCTGGCCGTATTCGACACAATATATATTCCGGTGAATATTTTTTCGTGAAAATTCTCCGTATGTACCGTAGATAAATCGTTATTTTCGCTATGAATTCACATAAGTCATGACGCTCGCTCGAGTCGCAACCCGTCCCGGGCCGTCCGCCATGTTTTTAAACTCCTTGATATGCAAGGTTCTGAGCGCTGATAAAGACTGTGCTCTGATTGGTTGACAGCAAGATGTGACGTGACCACACGGGCGGGAATTTCCCTGCCGTTTCTTGTCAAAATAGATCGCATTTTGTGACGCAGTATTATAGCGACCTTCGTAACAAATTGCAGTGACTACCATAGGCAGGAAATTCGCACCTCTGCGTTAATCGCCCTAACGTGATTTTAATTACGCTTTGACATGCCGCAATAACGCAGACTCTAGGCGGCTGATAGTTACAGGATGGCTGATAGTTACGGGGTGGCTGCAAAAAGTGTATTATTTAGCCCCCCAAAAAGCCGCTTCAGAGTCTGCAACGGAGGCTAGCTATGATGCAGTTTATCCTGCTGAGTATGTTTATGACCATCATCATGGATGTGTACGCAGAAGAGCAACAACCTTCCACTCATGAGGAAGGTCTACAATTAAGTAAATTTGTAAAAGAAACCTCGATAGGCATTGTAGATAAATTGAACGTCGCATCGAAGACCAAGCGCCGAGATGCGAAGCAAAATGAAGACAATGTGATAGAACCCGACAATGCAAGCAGGTTTTATGGTCTTATAGACGATTTTGGCAAGATGTGGTGAATGAATTGAAGATTCGATTTCGGTAAATCTTAGGATTATAAGTGCTAACAATCATAATTGACATATGTTGCGAACGTCTTCATATCATAAAACGAAATAGTTTCGTTATTTTGGTCTTGTCCTGTATAAAGTTGATAATAAAACTAGATTGAGTTGAATAGGCAAAACAAAACTCACCACCATTGAAGAACATATATTTACCACACAATACCTTAATGAATGAATGTCATGTTTGCTTGTGAAATATAGGTAGCTTTGTGTCCGTTTACGACACCATGCTTACTAAGCTAATATGCTTTGTATCTGATTGATACTATGTAGCCAAGGCTGTGAATGCTTCATACACTACTTATGATAGGGTGTACAACAACAGCAAATGTTTGTCGTGTCGTGATCTTAGCATGTTGACAAACTTGACTGTGTTGAGTAGTAGCAGCTTTTCTGACTAACATTGAAGATCATATTTCACCACTTATATTATTAGATATCATGTAGAATAAATATTTTGGAGGCTGTGTTTGTCACTATACCGTTATCATATAATACAATGCCAACACTAATGTATTCAGGGATTAAGCTGTCTCCTTCAGGATCACTAAACCGTTGTGATATGTAATGTCCATTTTTGTATTACTGCAATGCATACATATGTCTTCATTAGATGCAATCATAACAGCGTAGTATAGTCATTTATTTAACATGGCCATACGTTGTAGTTCTGTCATCAACTACCTGAAAGCAAATATTTATAGACCAGCTGGCCTTTCTTGATAAAAGAGTACAGGCGGATTTACTCCCGCATCCTCATTCACACACACACACACACACACACACACACACACACACACACACACACACACACACATATATATATATATATATATATATATATATATGGGCACTCTTCTCTACCCACAATGGCTGATAGTATCTAAAAGTAATCTTTTATAATCTTATAGATTTCAATTAATCCAATTTAGATGATTTCTTCTATAACCAGACGACTATGTACTACTGTAATGTCTATAGTACATTGTTAGATTTTCTGAGCTTACCTGTGTTAGTGGTTATGATTTAAAAAGATTACACAGCACTTTTGACCAATTGATGACGCCCCGTGTCCGTAAGGTTACTTCAATGATTGGTCCTTTGAGCTTGACGACGGCAGCAGGGCGGCCAGCCTAGTCTTCACCAGACTACAGGACTTGTTTTAGAAATAGTAAAGAAAATTGGCCAAATAAACTGAATAATAACCCAGGGGATTTAGTCGACCACAGAGTTACAATCTATGGTTGCTTAGTTCTCTGACATATTATTCAATCTATTTGGTGAATGTGTACTATTTAAAAAAAATTATTCTCATAGAGACTACGACCATCCGAAAATCCTTAACGTTAACTTTCTTTGTTGTTTACTGTTCTTATCATTGTTGATGATGTGTTGGATGTCGTATATGTATGACGAAGTAACAAGTACAATTTCAAAGCAAATAAAAACGATAAAGATGTTGTCGTGAATATGAACTTCAAGATGTTCTCGTGAAGAGTTTTAGCAAAGTTGAAACCTTCCCCATGACAAATAGCAGCTTGATTGATTATATCTTCGATGTCGATTATTTGTTATTTTTCAACAGCCACAGTAAAAGGTTTTCGTGTTTCTGGCCACGCTGTATGGTTGCCTCATGATCGTACACGTGAGTGTTGAATAATCATGCCTTTTCATGATGTACCCGCTCTGTATAATGAATTCCCAATAATTGTCTATGGAAACGATTGAAGAAACCATTTCTGCACTTTCATTAAGAGTAGAAAATAAATTGAAAACTTGATCATGATATTTCCTTTGCGGCTTGTGGTTGGTTGAAAGTATGTGTTGATGTTTTTCTTTTAAATGTAAAGCCATTCACGGCACATCACCTGTTTCCTTTGTTCTTTGGTTCACAATAGAATGTCTAAGATGATTGAACTGACTGCATGGATAAGGCAGTCGATTAAAATTCAATACCGTTTCTAGACGCAGAAAAGATAGGGTATTGAAGTAGTAGAAATTTCTAAGCCTTCCCTTTTATCTAGTTGTTTCCTCTGTGACGATTTAAACATTTGTGAAAGTATAGCAAAGTAGACACTTGTTCTCTTGGCTGTTTTTGTCGTCGTTGACGACAACAGCGATACGAGGCAGTATTGCATTTGGTAAGATGTAATGTTGTTGGCCAGCAGCATTTGGTACAGTCATGATTTTTTTTAAAGCCTCCTCCCACGATTTAGCATGAGCCACATTGCTGACTCACCCACACTCCAAATATTAAATACACATGGAAATAAAGACGTTGGGTCACGTTGCAATTTCGTTGCAAAAAAAAGAGTGATTGAAATTGTCTGGCACTTGATTGGGGGAAGCAACATGATAGAAATTGAATTCTCTCCTGCCAAGAAAGCGACTCTGCAATTTCTTCCTGGTTTGATCATAATTTCGAGATAGAAATGATTAATTCATGAGTCGACTCATGACTGTGTAAACAGAAATTTAGGGTACTCATGAACCCTTTTCCCGACTCGAATTGAGTATCCTCGAAACCATGCCTCATTCGCTCAACGGGGGGGGGGGATCAAGTCGCGTTTTCTTGTGTGTACATTCACGGAGTCGACTCCGAGTGTACTCCCAGTGAGTAGGTCATGATTCAAACTTAGACAATGGCAATGCTGCGGTCGTCACACCACCGGCGCAGCTGGGCGTTCCAAGTCACTTCGCGGCCCCGTGTGTAAACAGACCGCAATTGAGTCTGACTTCGGCTGAGTGTGCTCCGAGTGTACTTGGAAACGCGTGTGTTTCGCAGCTGCTCCAACCAGAACAGTGTTCCTGGTTCTGGTCGGAGCAGCTGCTGGCCTCGTGCTGTTGCCTGAGAAACTGTCTGTGGTGTCTCCTGGTACCACGCCTGAGGGGATGGCCTCAGCCATGCTTGTGAATGATCTCTTCTGGACGCCGTGTTAGGTGCTGATTACAGGAAGCGTTCGGTACTTGATGGTTAGGATGTCACGATGTGATCACTCCAGAAGCACAGTGGCATTTACCTGCAGCATTCAACATAAATCGCTAGTTCAGCTTGCTGTATCTAGCTGATGATTTAATTCATGAGAGTCTAGTGTGCGTTTGCTTGTGCTCATTAGGAAACATAAGGAAATGGTCGAATCACTTTCTTTGTAAAGTATAAAACTTAATATCTACTACTACTGAGTAGGTAATTGTTTCGTTGCATCAAGTGCCAGACAATTTCAATCACTATTGCGTTTTGTGTAATTCCAATATGAACCATCAAGGTGACTTTAATGTATGTATTCCTAATTTGTAGCGTGTGGATGAGTCAGCACTGCGGAACACGCTATTCATGGGGGTGGGGGTGGTGTTTTGATTCTGACTTAACACACAGACGCGCGCACGCACACGCACACACACATCATGATGAGAAGCAAGACGTCTGTGCGAATTGTCTTTATTTGGGGCAGTTGAAGATCTACAACTTTGACACAGACATCATCCCGGTAAAATCAGGCCATCAGTTATTGATAACTTCGCTTATTGACCATCAAGCTTAAAACTATCCACTACAACATCTTTAGTGATATCAGTACACTATCGCATTCAGTGCAAGCGATCTTTCTTGATTAGATTGAAAATGCATGGCAACATCTTGACATCGAGAACACGACTTGGGCAATCCTAACAAAGCTTAAGCAGAGGCTGCCGTTAGCCATTGATTATGTCTATCTCAAATACAAGACTACGACAAGTCTCCACAACATCGATCAACTCTACGCCATTTCACTACTGATCAACTGTTAAACTTGAACTAGAGTTGTCAACAACGATTCCTACCATCTCACGTACATTTGTCATTCAACGCATCATTAAACAATCTTACTTTATGTAATGACAGGATAAAACAATGGTCCCCTTAATCTATCATTTTCATTTGTACTCCATTTTCATGATTGATTAGCGGCTGAGCTTGAACCAACACGTCAACCAACATGTCAACAACGATTCCTACCATCTCACGTATACGTAACGTTCAACACACCGAAGAGCGTTAGATTTTACTTATATAATGACAGGTGGAAACAATGGTCCACTTAAGTTATAAACCATACATGGTAAACACATACACCTATATAGCACTTACTGCAGTGCGAAGATAAAAACTAAAACTGCCGCCAGGACATTGGCTTGCTCTCTGTCCACTACTCGCTACTAGTATCTAATAGGTGCCAAGTAGCTAAATGATCCTTGTATTGCTTTGCGAGCAGACCGTGACTACGCCTGCGAATGAAACCCTCTTGTGGCCAAACGTTCCTGGAAAACATTCTCCCTATAGCCGGCGTAGTTAGTCTGGTAGAGACTACTTAGTGACCATGTTGTGATGGAAAGGCCATTGACCGTTTGTTTCCAAACATGTTCCTTTAGAGCTCACCGACTCGTCGGGCGAGCTGTTTTACTGCTGTGTGACAGCCCCTTCAGGCATACAGTTTACTTTTATAGCTGTCCGTGAACCCCTCACTTAAAGAAACCTGCTCCTTTGTGTCAGGTACTTTGAAGTCTGACTAGGTATGCCGTCAATAAGAGCGCTAAACGGATGCGAGTGTGAAAAAAACCTTGATTACATTTTGAAATGTAAGTGTTTACTACCTAACCAACCCTGGCCCAATTACCCTAACGACTGCACACCAGTCAATGCCACTTTGCTTTTGTCGCATATATTTGCCTGTAGCTGGCACAATTTCATTTCTCCTTTAAACGGTACATTCTAAGTAACGTAACAAACCAACATAAGAGCAACATAAGATATCCTCCTTAAGATCTAGGTAGAATTTGTACTGTGAATATGTTCCTACCTGCGTAACAGAATGAACGGGAGGTGAGTGCAGTGCTTATCCGTTTTAGCACCCTTGTACCTGAGATGTTGCACAACCTGTGTGTTTACCTATTGCACAACCTGTTTGTTTACCTATTGCCTGATGCAGACTACTGTTCACCTCACACACCTGATCACCTGTGTGATTTGCCATGTAAAAACCGGTTTTTCTAGTTATTGTATATAAGTACTGGTTAGTTCTGCTGGTTCACTTTAGTGACGCTGAAGAAGAGTGATGGATGTCACTCGAAACGTCCGGAAATAAATCTCCGAATTTTTATCCAGTTGTAGAGTTTGAGGTGTTTTTATATACTGTTCACCTCTGACATGGGAGTTGCTAGACAACACGCAACGTAGACACAAATCAAGACGTCGACAAAAGATATCTTTTATGTGCACTAAACAACTATCACTGTATATTTGAACCTCACATAATCCAGTTCTACCTTATGCATTCTATGCACAACATTGTCGCGATGTGATTATGTTAGGTCATGAATGGAGAGGTCAAGACAGAGAGATGACTATACCAACAATGTGTTATCTGCGTCACATGGAGGCACCATTTGGTGTAATGGTAGGGTGTGACAAGAACTGGAAATGACTAGACCCCCCTAGCGGCTTCACTAGGTACTGCAGTGGAACTTCCAGTTCTGATATTTTCGCGTTCTGGACATGCTAAAATCACGATTGACGTCTCATGGATAGAGACTGAGATGGCTGAGATGGTGTTTCTTGTAGAGTCTAAGGGGTAAATGATGGCTGAGATGGTGTTTCTTGCAGAGTCTTAGGGGTAGACGGTGACATTACGTATACGTATACAAAATGTACCATACTATACATGTCGCAATCGATTCGAGTGCTGGGCTCGTCATAGCTTCTAGAAATTTCATTGTCAGAAAGTTTCCCCGGCAAGTTGATTCCCGGTGATACGGAAGTAAGTCTACATTGTAGGGCAATATGTTAACATGACCTGCATTGTACACCCCCAGCTCTACTGGCATGGCAAATATCTAGGTCGTACAGCCTATTGTAGCGTTTCCTTATAAGTTATGCTAATGATGCCCTGATTTGCATAATTTATGTCTAGTAATGTTCGCCGTTACGTAGCTTCCAAATGCCGCAAGGATGAAATTCCCATCATTTATCACTATTTATCATCATTTATCATTTGTTGTTATAGGAAGGGCTATTATAATTTCTAACCCGTGGGGAAGATTGCCACCCCGGTTGCCATGACTCTACACCATGTTTCACTTGATCTGAACAATAGTCAGAAGGACGCCCATCTGAAGGCGTCAGCGCTGTAGCCATAGAATGAAGGCCACCAGACCATAATGGTTATTGCTCCCTATCTTCAATGTTCAAATACAATTCTGCAAAATGAAGGCCTTTGTGATAAAGGAATTAAGAAGTCTTGCGAGTAGCTCGCACGTTTGGACCTCAAAGGTTCAAAGAAAGAAACAAACGTCCACATCAATTTCTTGTTGCTATACCTTCCACCATGCAATCTGGTGATGGATGATTTCACATCAAATATTCGTCCTAGCTCATCAGGGTAAAAGCAACATGGAGAAAGGAGACCACACCCACATATATGCTATGAAAACCTTCGATAGAAGGGAAAGTGAAATAACGAAAGAAATATCTTAGACGAGGTACCAAATCAGCAATCCAAGCGGCATGTGGAAAAGCCTCTTTTTATGTTGCAAATCGACACAAAAAAGGACAACTATGATTTTACCATACAAGGCGTTCCCGATATGATCCCTAATGAACAACATGATAAAATCGTTCTGACAGTACAGTGACCTTTGCTGTCACATCAAATTGACATCCGTATCTGCATATGGATGCAGGTTGTTGCTTGCAAGTGTAGAGTCTTAGTCTTTTTAAGACAAGAATTTTTTTTAAATTAGTCGTTCTTAGATTTCCATGGTTACTGACAAAGTTCGTTTGAAATCGTTATCATGAATAAGCATTTAAGCATGTTTTACACCCTCCTTCGACTCGTTGTACTTTAAAGCATGTGACGTGCAGCATGCAACGCTGCCATGGTATTTTGGTGCGTCACAATTAAACTGTCGATTCGAGCTGAGGTTTTCGTGTCTGGATAACCACAACGAGAAGATGGCACATCTACTGCAGCTGATAAAAGGTTAGGATACACGCTTTCACCGTGCACTGTATGAACAAAATTCACCAAATGTTTTAAAAGATAAGCCGTAATGTTCTAGGGTCTGTTAACTGTAGCTGAACAGCTGCAAATTTCAGTTCTAGCCCTTTATGAGGCTTATCCTGTTTCGCAGTCGATAGACTATACATGGCACCATAATTCAAACATCCTGAACTGACCATACTAATATAGCGAAGATCTAAAATCACAATTAGTTACTAGTTTTTCGGCAGAGACTGTATCGACAATTTTCAGCGTTCAGGCTTGTTGAAAAGGTAAACTACTATGCACGTTTGACTCATTGCACATGTACGCTTGAAAGTACTGTTCCTGGTGGCTGGAGTGTCCATGTTGCGGGCGGTGGCATCGCCATGTCGTCCGGAGACGTCGGTGTCGTGCAGAGACGGTTCCACGCCTGGAGGTGAGACGTGCCGGGTGTGCGCACGGACCGCAGGTGGCAACTCTGGAGACGGACAGAGTGAGTGTTTTCGTCCAACTTTAATAAAGACTACGTATACGTAAACATAGTTCTGTGTCCTCTGCAGGTTGCGAGCTATGTATTCGGTCATGCGGAATGCCTACTTATTCATATCTGTAAAGCCTACATGTTGTTGTCAAAATATTGTTTGAAAAATGCAACGAAAGTCTTAAAAGCACAACTACTAAAGTTCTGCTCATTGCCTTTGTATTCTCTCAAGGTTGATCACTGATGGTTATACGTTTTTACATTCGTCGCAAGGCCATCATACGATTTTGATGCAGAATGTGACAGAAGCAAACACCGATCGATAAGGATCTAAGATAGTTTTTTCCGTAGCAAGACAGCTTGATATTGTACAACACATGTACGACTATCCCGAGTATCCCCCCGCCCAGGTGGTAGTCGATCGTGCAACGATTGTATGACAAAAGTGATCCGGCCCTGAACTAAATTATGCATATTCTCTTTCATGTCGACTGAACATTAACTTCTCAATGGAGTAATACTACATGGTATTGCATTTGTTTTTTGATACTGCTCTGGCATGACATGGTAACGCGATCATAACAGTTACTAGTACTAAGCCATTACCAAGTTGCGGCGTGGGCATGTACTCCTCTGGACAAAGTGCACTACATGGTTGAATAGGCTTGTTTGACCTTGGTGCCAAATTCTATGCATCATGTTTATGCAAAACTTCAGAAATGTAGCTAAGCCTTTGTCTGGTAAACATTCAATTCGATCGGCTGAGCTGATGGTTGTCCCAGTTCGTTTCTTCATTTCATCAGCATTTATTTTCAGACATACCCAACCGAAATCCTTTTTCATTTTATAGTTAATAATGTCAAGCACTGAGTAATTCTTGTTGACAATATATTTATGTTACTTGTAAAGGTTTTGATACTGGCTGTATACTGACTGAAGGAGATTCAGTATATGATGGACCATGCTCTGCCACAGTAGACATCCACGAGGGCATTCGGGGGTAGGTTTTTCCGTGTACTACCATTTCATATCGCTCTGGCCTTTGTTCGCCTTACGAGCACTTACGCTCGTTCTCATCTAAATGTACACATTTTGTAGCTTCCGTTACCGTTTGAAGTAAGACGTTTCTGACATTAAGATATGCCACATATAAGGTGCCAAACTGTCGTTTTTAAAAGCCAGAAAAGGTTTTAAGTCGTCATAAAAACTACAGTTTGGCACCTTTCATGTAGCAAATCTTAATGTCAGGAACGTCTTACTTCAAACGGTAATGGAAGTTACAAAATGTGTACAATTAAATGAGAACGAGCGTTAAAGTCTTTGAAACGTTGGCTTAAAACAATCAAAGAGCAAGTTCACGCTCCGTTTACCAATTTTCGATGTCTTTCTTTTTAGCATGGATGATCCTCTTCAATTCCTTCGTAGCGGCAACGTCACCTTACATTCCTTGGTGGCACTTGCATGCGAAAACATCGTCAATGTAAGTGTACTTTACTATTTATTTATACTAATATAGATACTTCACATTTTTTTCGTATAAACATATGAAATCCGTAGTGAATTTTAGTGAACCTGATGATTGAATTGGTCATATAGAATTGATTTGGTGTTTTGAAAAGTATTTCTAATAGCAAAGTATCAAATATTGGCACAAAATTTCATCGGGCACTAATTTACTCGCTGCAAGCTTAATTAACATAATCCTTAGTTATTCCTCAACGTAGGGACCGTTTAACCGTGACCATTGTTTAATTGATGTTAGTGTTACATAAAACCAGCAGAATGATTTAGACGGTTTTTCAGGCTTCGCTGTCGTGGATCATCACGGAAAACGGCTCGACCATCCATGAAAGTGTCATCAAGTTTTGGTCCAACGGTGAGGCTGTACCGGTTGACAGTTTGGATCTATACATTCCTGAAAAAACCATGCCACTTGGAGTTTTTCTTCTACAGGTACACTGAGTAAATGAGTTCAATGAAGTGGTTTGTTGGATGTCATTGTAGAAAAAAGGAGTAAAGCATTCAGCTGCAGTTGAGTTAATTGTAAATATATAGAAACAAAATGACGGAAAACTGAATGAAGACGTTTTCAATACTGTGGTATTCATAGAATGGTTTTGCAGGGGATGAGTTAGGATATACATATTTAAGTACAGTGGTGACCTCTCGATTATTTTTATAGTTTTCTATCCATCGTCAAACGCGTTTATGTATGCCATCATTGATATTGCTGCATCATCTAATCATCTTTCACAGCTTAGCGTTACTACGACTACGACCACTGTACCGCACGTCATTGTTGGAGTGCTTCAGACCTGGCTCCAGTTTCGTCCGCTTCCGATCGTTGCTCTTTTAGGGCAGGGTGTGCCTTATCGACATGTACACTCGATAACATCAACAAATGGACCCTATACATATTTTGGTGTTTATGCCTGGAAATCCTGGGATCAGGAAGGACTGGTCCCTACCAGTGATTTCAGTTACAGTTTAACTTGTGAGCCTGTGAAACTGCCAGATCCAGGTAAGCCAGTTGTCTGCAGCTGTCTTTTCACCAACTTATAATTACCAACGGAGAAATGCTGAAAAAAAAGACTGAGGATAAAAATTATGGCAGAAGCTAGTTTTTCTAAAGATTTCAATTGCACGGAATGCTCGGTGGCTACGCTGGCATAGCCTTTTTGTGCATGAGCAACTACACAGTTTGGCACAGTGGCAATCGGTTCGGTTGTTGTGACAATTTTTTTGTTTGTTTGAGGACACAGAATTCTTTAAACTTCTGGTGGGGGGTGGCTATGACATAAATGAAATACAACGCGGTGTATTCCACATCATCCTCGGTCGCAGCCCTCCCGCCTTCGGCCGTCGGGCGATTCGACCCGCGGTGGGGCTGGAACCTTGGGCGAAACGGAATACACCGTATTGTATTCTATATTCATTCCTGTATCACATAATGTTGTTACTATCAAGACTTCATAATGTTGTTACTATCAAAACTTCATAGACTTCCTAGATGCTACATGTTGAAATCATTTTGGTTTCAAAGACGATCTAACACTTGTTATAGAAAGGCATAGAATCAGGTGTGACTTCTTTTAAGCCCTCTTCAGCACACCTTCAGCCTGCACCTCCCTTTATGGCCGTATATCGGAGTTTGGTCCTGGCTATTTCCGTCTGCGTGCGTACACTGGGCGCATTTTAAACGCCACCTACGTAGTCACTTTTGAGGTCACCGCGGTCGGCCGTGAGCCTGCGTATGCCTCTATGTATGTCCACACTCCGGAAGTACTATGGATACAAAGGCTTTTAAAAATCAGGTGAGGAATTACATTTCGAAATGTTGTAAAAACCAGATCGGCTACCAAGTTTGCGCTTATAAGTACATTGGTCTATAGTTTTGCCAACAAAGTTTGAGAAATGCTCAATTTTGCTATTGCTCTCAATAACCATCGGTGTCATTGATACTAAGTATTCTTGTTTCCTATCTTACAAGATCAAAAATGGACAATACGCATATTTTGCTCTGAAGTAAAATATGATTAATGACATACACTAAATATTGGAAATTGTGCCGGATTATATAATTGATTTCGGAATTGAAGGTAATTGTTTACAAGCAAGAAATCTTTTTATAAAAAGATATGGTTGTTTCCATGCCACCACAGATGTTACGAAAACTGCAACCCAGCAATATTCAACATACAGGAGATGCTACACCTTGAGGCACAATACAATAATAGACAAGAGTGGAGCTTAGTTGAGGCACCTGCAGAATTTACAGGTCTTGACTGGACTAATAACGTCACCGAACTGTCGGATAGAGTATTTAAAGTTCGAGCTGGTGTATTTCGGGTAGGTAAACTGGGTGCTTTTATCTGATAGTGTGGGAAGGTGGTATCACTGATTATCATCTATCTATTTGCTAGCATTGTCTTGCTTTAAACTACTGAATGAAGGGGCTGTCATGAAATTCGCATGTACCATTTGTTTTGCCATCTGTCGTGTTTATTTGAAGGAGCATGTGTAACTTTTTGTGAACACAGCTTTGTCGCATCTTTGACGTCAGCTCGTCTACATTGGGTCAGTTTTGTTGAAGACATTAAAGGCAGTTCATCACGTGGCGTCGCTTGAATTGTCCTTAATGATGCGCAATTTTTCTTACATGTGATCATTACACCTTAGGTTCGCGGATACTACACAGTCAGGGTTACCAGCTTTGAGAATCCCACCGATCCAGTGTTCTCTGAGTATAGATTCAGGGTTCCTAGTCCTCCGACTCTGAAGTCTGGCCGACACACCATCTACGAACTTTCACCGGATGTTTGCTACATCAGCCCCACTGATGGAAGGTCTTTGGCCAGTAAATTCTGCATCATATGCGAAGGTAAGATCCGCCTTCGAATCGAAAGCACTCAACTTATATCCTTCCTGATGCAGAGCGAACCAAGATGTAGTGGGAAGTAGAACCAGTCTGCATTGGCCCAGGAAGGTGAAAAATTTAACTACGTTCAATTTATAGCTTTGGGAATTTGTTGTTCCTTCAGAGTTTCTGGACGAAAACAGACCAGTTTACTATGAGATGAAGTACCGATTTGTACCTAATGGAGTGGACATCGCGTCATCTTATCCTCCGTCCAAGAGTGGTATCGAAATGGAGGTCTTTCGTGGTTGGGTAAGTATTACATATAGAGAGTGAGCAAAATAGACATGCTGTTTATGATTTCTTTCTGTAACACATCTTAGTCCTTGTGATCCTAATAGTATCATCAATGAAAAATACTGATAGGCACATGCAATGTTCTGTCTTCCCCGTGAATGGTTAGGTTGCACAAAGTCCAATGATTGACCTGCCTGTTGGAAACATCACGATAGAGATCCGAGTCTTTACCTTTGATGGTCTGCAAACTGACTGGGCTTCCCCGCCACTGCAGGTCAGTAGAATCTGCAAAGAATCGGAGTAATAATTAGAGGCTACAGAAGCACACTATGTCCACTCCGATATGAATATGTGAATAGTAGGACGAATTTACTCTTGGAAACACCTATAGTGAAGAATAGATTATACCTTCATCAGTTATTATCACGAAGGTGATCTTCCAGCGATGTGGTATCGTGGAATGTTGCATCCATCGCTATATATGATTAAATCGTGTTCTCATCATGTACTTTCGTGCTCTTGTGCAAAAAATGAAAGCTATACTTTGTGTTAATGTAAGACGCGATGTACCATCTTTTTTTGTTGCAGATATTGCCTGCAACAATGGATGACGTGAGTAAATATGCGTCGATGTTCTTCGACTATCCAAAGGGACCGTTCTTCTACCAGCTTTCCTTGGGACAAAAGACAAACGCCTTTTTGACTTCTGTCGCTGTGGCTGCGAATATTGCCAACCTGGCAAACAACGGAGAAAATGTCATCGAGGTATGAGGTATATTGTCAGTTAAGAGGACGTGATACTCTTGCCAACGTTAAACTTGAGACGGGCAGATCTGCTGTTGAATAGAAAAATCAGTGAGTCGAATGTAATAGGAGTCATAGGCCATCATCCATTCCTTACGCGCTATCACGTCTCCTTTACAGCTAGTAGACCTGGTTATGGACGCGATGGCAAAACTTGAGATAAACGATGTTGACACGGTAAACGGAGCATCAAGTACCATTGTGTTGCTCTCCGCCGTACCACATTACGTGTCAGCAAAGTCTCAGGTTGGTATCTTTCATCTATGCATCAAATAGTGTTGATAACATAAGCTTGATACATTGAATATAATTTTGGTGTAATGTCAGTTTAATTAAGCTTAATTTGGTCACGCCCGCACCCACAAGGGCGACTGAAGTCGAGATCTTTATCGACAACGATGAACAAACATCAATTTGGTATAAAGTACACGTCAGCATAATGATTGTAAAATTTCCCTTTTGAACCTGTTGGTATTTATGAGAACCTCGCAACTACAGGTTCCTGTTTTAACCCAGCTTGATGTTCTTGATGATTTATATATTTTTGAAAGGTACAAGGGGCATCAACTCTCAAAGCGGCCTTTCAGACGACAAGAAAGCTGTCAGGAAACTGGCAAGGAAATAGCTCCGTGCTTTCCGTTGATGACGTGGACAACGCCGTGGTGCTCATGTTTACTGGTACCGCCATAAAAAACACACAGGAACCTTCATGACTTTTGTACAAACATCATCATGTTTGTTACTCGTTTAAGAATTCAATATCGTCGTTTAAGCAAAGGGGCTCCATATTTTTACAATGTAATTCTGTTTAATCTGAGTACCATACAGTCCTAAGTAACGAAGATTCTAAAAAGCTGAAACAAGGCGTTTCATTGTATCTAACAAGTGCCCGTATTCTTCAGGATCAGCCAAGCTGCTCGAAGCTTCAGAAACTATGGCTCGTTCCGAATTCAGTGATGGAAACAGCTACTCCAGCAATTTAGAAGCGGTATTTCAACTTACATTCTATTGAAAATGTTAACGCTGTTAGTCTGATAGATAATCTGGTCATTTCGAAAACCATGTTTCCAAGAGTGATATTTGATAGACACTGCCCTCAGTACCCGGCGCCTACTTTGCAATATTCAGCTTAGTGGAATGTGATAAGCGACATTCTACCCCTGATCATTTGTATAATCAAAAGTCATTCACCAACTAATCGTGCATTGCTTTCTAGAACAAGAGAAGTACAAGCATCCTCTTTGAGGCGCTGGACGTGCTTGATGACATCTATTTAAATCCGGTTAAGAAAGACGTCATGGGGAACAAAAACTTTACCCACTTGTCCATGCCTAAGGTATTAACAGATCATTGTACTAATTATCAAGATCGCATATCTTTACTTTCCTTGAGTCGAATGAAGTGAATTAAGCTTACAACTTTCTAAAGCACGAAGCTTAATGTTTTTAAATGTTTTTTTTTTAATATCGTCAACTTAATCAAAAAATTGTTTCATAGTAGAAAGATGAAAATTTGCCGTGAAAATTGTCGAGAACCCAAAATGGTATACATAACACATCATCACAACTTTCCATTGTGACATTGTCACAGGTGCACCTAACCGTGCAGCCTGAGATTGCCGATGACTCCTCGGAGAAGCTGTATATAGCTCCGGGTGGGAGCGACTCATTCATCAGGGTTCCCTCCTTCTCATCACTGATGGAGGCGGGGTGCCCGGAGGGACAGAATGTCGGAATACAGGTAGGCATTTAACAGGCATTAGTGGATCATTTTAGGTGTTGGAGGAGCAAGACAGCCTTTTCAAAAGTTATCAATAGCTATAACCTTGATGATATACAATGACAAATCTTTGCTTCGAAACAACATAGTGGTACATGCATGGCCATCTGATGAGATTTCTTCACGTCATGAACGCATGCAATATGAATACGGTTCAATTCACATAGGTCAGGTGAAGACTTACTGAATCCTGTAAGCAACAAACATTACAAGTAGGCATTCTTGTCGAAAAAAAAACACTACACTATAACGTAAAGTAAAAATATAGATACATTTTTTTTATTTCTTGACTGTAGTTCCTGGAATCCGACTTCAACCCGTTCGAGTACTCCAACAATTCCCGGAACATCCAGGCCGACGTCATGGGTCTTGCTGTGAAATGTGGCAACACCACCCTTCCTGTGTCCGGTTTGACGGATCCCATCGACATTTTGTCGCGGAGAGAAGATCACAGCCTGAACGGGTCCATGTACACGTTTGCTGGGTCTGCAGCCTTAGTAAAAGCACAGGTTTGTTAATTTATGTTGATATAGAAACAGCATTTACATCAATGTTTGTTGAATAACCGATGAGGTAAAAGCTGACGAAATATATGAACTAATTGCAGGTGTTCGCGTTTCACGTCAAGAAGACAACGTCGTCTCTGTCCTTCGTGGTAGACGTCAACACCACCGCGTTTCCACATCCAGTCACCTTGTTGCTCCGGAAAAGGGCGCCTCCAACCACCGCTGCATATAACTGGACCACCACCCTGCCACTTTCCGAAGACCAATTGTTCTCCATACCATGGAGAGACAACACCTCACTAAACTCCGACCCTTACCAGTGGATGCTGCCGACAGAAGACATCAATTTCTCTCCTTTTGATGTGGGAAACATGACAGATTATTACATCGGTACAATTCAAAAATTAGTATCTATTTTGATTATTACTAATCTGAAAAGTGATTTGATACAAAGCCGGGGCGGTAGTGTTGAATATCATTGTATCTTCTTACACTAAACAGTGTGAAATTTCATACATTTTTGTTTGTATTACAGGGATAGAATTTGCTTCTACTGCCAACGGGTACAGCAATGACAACATCACCTTTACTTTACACGTTTTCGAGACCTCATGTGTCTATTTTGCCGAAGGCGATGCACATCTGTGGCATAGTGAAGGTTGCAAAGTAAGTCAACTATCGCTGCCAATTCGTCCTGTGCGTTTATAATGAAATATTATGTTCAATTATGAAAGCTGTACTGTACTGTCAAAGCTACTACAGTCTTATTGTGCACCATAATCAGTAAAATAGTTACTAGTGAGTCTAAAATTAAATGACGAGAACACAATCCTAAAGGATATCCGGACACCACACCAAAGACAACAATTCCACACAAGTCACAAAAGAGGTCCTATATATGACATCATATAAGCGAAGAAATGGACAAGATAATTTAAAGACATGCATTGCTTTCCATGTGTTGATCTATTACTTAAGATTGTTCTTAGATACAGCATCATTGAGACTGAATATGACGTTTTATATTCATATCTTAAATCCCAATGAACTACAGGTCGGTTTGCTGTCAAATCTGACTCATATCCACTGCCAGTGCGACCACCTGACCAAGTTCTCCGGTTTTGTGGCGCCAAACCCCCTCAACATCCAGGAGGCACTGTCGGCCAATGTTCTGGAAAACCCGGCAGGTCTCATTCTGGTACTCGTTGTGTTCTCGTCCTACTTACTAGGCGTACTCTGGGCAAGGAAAGCAGATAGGAAAGACCTGACTAAGGTACAAATATTTTGCATCATTCAAGGAACGTTTACATTGCAAAAACACCATCTAATGCCGTTGGGAAGATAGTTATACCGATGATGACTGTGTTAAAACGTTCAGAATTCATATTTTCGAGGATCTTTAGTTAATATGTATTTTTGTATTTTCTTGTCTTGTCAGGCCGGAGTGGGACTTCTTCCTGGCCACAAGCTCAACCCTTGTCGGGACTGTCAGTATCTCATCACTCTTTACACCGGTTTCCGGGGCAACGCAGGAACAACTGCCGAGGTACGTTTTTTTCTAGCGTGTTGCAGCCGCGATGTTGGTCGCACTTCTTCGCATCTGTAGTCCGATTAAGTAGGCTCTAAGTCATTTGAAGCATATAACAAAAGAATGGCGAAACAGGTGTTTGCAAGGTCTCTACCACTTCTGTACGTAAGAAAAGAAAGGGGAGAGAGACATATAATTGGAAAGTTTCCCCTCCAACCTTGACTTCTCCAAGGAAATGTAACAATTTCCCTGTGGAAGTCCATTGTCATTTTTCTCATTTGCGCGATGCAGGTTTCCCTGATCCTCCACGGGTTTCACGGAGAAAGCCTTCCCATCACGCTGAGGGACCCAGGCAGGTTTCTGTTCGAGAAGGGAAGTGTGGACTCCTTCATGGTGTCAACAGATCAGCCGCTAGGTGGCCTGACTCATCTTCAGGTCTGGCACAACAACGCAGGCTATAGTCCTTCCTGGTGAGTAAGGTGTTCTAGCATTCTTACAATTATTAATATTAAGCCTGTTTTGCCTATCCATTAACCTAACTCCCCCTTTCGTGAGACACCGAAATGAGGTATACAATGTCAAAAGTTATATGTCCTTCTCATATTCCTCCGATCCACAAGTCCTGCATAAACAACGGGACTTGGGTAAATGTTCTGCGGTTATTTTCATACAGGTTCCTCAGCCAAGTTGTTGTTGTCAACAAAGCAACAAACGTCACCACGTACTTCCTCTGTAACAGGTGAGCTGTGGCCATGCCTTTGTCGACATGTCGGTTTCTGTATCGTTTGTTCTTTAAACGCCATGGAAGAAGGTGGATCGATGATGAAGTTTGTTACATGTTGGTTACCAGATGGTTGGCCATCGACGAGGAAGACGGTAAGATCGAGCGTGCCGTCCCCTCTGCGGGCCCGGACGAAATGACCAAATTCCGAAATATTTTTCTGGCAAAAAGTGCCAGGTACGTGATTGATCTTTATCTATTTCAGGTAAATTAAACATCTTCCCATCATAATTATTAGATCATAGAAGAAAGCCGATATTCTCTTTTGGTCAAATGCCGTTTTCTCGTGCATCTGAGCACGATGAAAGGTGAAATATACTTATTATGTTGACTGTCACCTCAATAAGTATTGTACATTTAATATTAATTGTTTGGTACGTGATGCGCATATTCGTTATTTGTTCATTCTTTAAAATTGTAAGCAAACTCTACAATTCGGGGTTATTTTCCCCTGCTCATGTTCGTTTGCACTTGATGATGATAACACATGATTTAGAAATAAAACCTACCTCGCTCGGAATGCACGAAGAGAACATGGAAGGCTCCCTTTGTAAGAATTAACGAGGACTTAATGTTGATTCTACGTACAATTATAGTATTTATTGTATCAAACTTGATGCACTACATATTCGGCTGCATCTCAAGCAATTTGTTCCATCCAGGGACATGAACGATGGTCACCTGTGGTTCTCTGTTGCTGGCCGTCCGGCACGGAGTCCCTTCACCCGTGTCCAGCGCCTGTCCTGCTGCCTGACGCTGCTCTACAGCACCATGCTCACCAACATCATGTTCTTCGGCCGTGGGGACGACTTCGATCCTCCTGAGCCACTCAGGATAGCAGGGCTGGAAATCAAGCCGCCGATTTCTCTCCCTCAGGTAAAAACGATAGTAAGACGTACTGATACACTAGATCATGGCATTCAGCTAAAATATGTTTCTCTTTTGATTTGAAAAACTTTGCTCTATTGGTATTTTTTTCTTCTATTAAGTCATAGGTAGTGGTAGTCATCTAAACATACGAATTTCTGATAGGCAGTCAAAGGGCATAATTGAATTGTTGTAGCAACTGTTCCTAGGTAATGCCTTTTGTTTTCTTGTTAGTTGATGATCGGGATACAAAGTGCGGCCATCATCATGCCAGTCAATCTGGTCATCGTCTTCTTGTTCCGTCAGTCAGAGAAAAAGGGTCAGAAGGATAAATCTAGAGATGCTAAGAAACGGCCATTAACAGAAGGTCGGGGAACTAACAGAGACGGTTTTCAACAAAATACAAATAAAGTTCAGTCCAGGCCAGCAAGACATGAGTTGTATCTGAAAGATGGAAGCGCTCATAAGGACCGAACTTCTGGGTGTGCTGTGGTTGACAACAAACTCCGAGTCGTACAGCTGGCATCAGAACGGAGCGACCGTCCTCACAGCGATGACTTTGTTGAAGACTATTCTTCAGAACGAAAGTGCTCTTTGTCTCGGTGGGCTGCCTTCTTTGGTGAGCTACCTACCTTTGCAACAATAGTTATATCTATCAAGTACTTTGATTGGCTGATATTAGGTAAACTTCGGATGACGCAGAATGTGATGGCCAGCAATGTATTACCTTTCCAGGTTGGTGTCTTGTGTGCAGCGGGAGTTTCGTGGCCGCCTTCTTCACGGTCCTTTACACGTTAAGCTTTGGACGTCAGAAAGCTGAGGCCTGGGTCTTCACCTTCGTGACATCATTTTTCACCGACCTGTTTCTTGTTCAACCCATCAAGTTGATCATGGTGGCAATTCTGTTTGCCCTTCTTGCAAAGGTATGTTTTCGGAGGGAGAACTCCCTGGCATCAAACATATTTGAGACTACACACTATAAAAAGGTAAGAAATATTGCTGAAAAGCAGACAGATTTTCATATCCCCCTTCTCTGTATTACCAAAAACCCAGAAACCAGTGGAAGATGAGGACCCTCCCCCATCCTCACCAGCAGATGACGAGGAATACATACACAGCGGTGTTAAGGTAACCTCGTCATTACTTTAGCCTCCAAATGTACTGGCCAGAAAGTCACTTAGATTTGTTGGTTGATGTGGTTTAGATTTAAGAATCGCCTAGAATGTAAATTAAATTCTGTATCTATTAATTTGCTGACGCTTTCCGAAAATACCGTCATAAACGCCAGCAAATGTCTATTTGTGTGAATGTCTGTTAGTTTAAGAAAGATTCTTATACATACTAGGAGGATGAAAGGACTTCCCAAAAGAGTTTGGGTACAGCAACTGGTTGGCTGCGATACGTTGGTGGAGGAGGAACCAGTCATCGTCGATATGTAAGTAGCCTCTGTTTCTTTTTAAATTTGGTTATATGGTTATAATGACAATTTACATGAAATTGTGATGTAAGTTAGCCAGTGCATCACACTAGCTGATGTTGAACTGTCACACAAAGTGTGTCATTCTTTCATTTACGATGTAGTCTGTCGACACCCAAACTTCATCAGCACCTCCAGACCCGTCCATGCTGGCAGAACAAAGAGCCAAGAGTGAAGAGAAACGTAAACGACGGAACGCAGTGATGGAAGTTGTCGGCGTAGGTTTGTTCGTTGCGGTCATCATGCTGACAGCGTATGGAGAGAGAAGTCCTATCGCGTTCTACATGACACAGAACATGCAAGGACTGACCCAGGGGGCCACAGGCGTAAGTCATGCAAGTGTATTTCTATTGTAAAGTAAACAAATTACCTGAAATACAAGCAAAGGAAAGTAGCAGCCATAACTTATTTGTTTTGTTTTTAGGTCAACGACATCTCGTCATTCTGGACATGGATCAGAGACGGTTTGGTTCCGGCCACCCACACTGCAGTGCGGTACAACGGAAGAACAAGCTCCGCTGAGCTGGTGTTGGACGATATGTTGACTCATCCGGTGGGTGCAGTAAGGCTGAGACAAGTCCGACTCAAACCAGGTCTGCTATGTGCTTTTTTTGTTGTGTTGCTTTGTTTTGCTTCGACAGATCATCTCTACATTCCTGACACCAAACCAAAAACGCCAAAAGCAATTGAAACATTATGCCAAAACTGATTTTGAAGAGATTTGAAGATACAAACTATCCCCACTTGAACTAACTCAGGAGAGCTCTGTGAGGTACCAGAGAAAATGAGACCGTTCACATCGCGCTGTCAGGCAGACTTCACATTCCTCTTGGCTGACTCACAGAATTACACCAAGGTAAGCTGTATTCTGCACAATACATGGAACGTGTGTGATCAGTGATTAACGTCGTTAGTGGTCGAATAAATATATGCACAGGTTTTTCAACTCCCTAGCCATTTGAAACGTGAACGCATGTTGATAATTCAACAGTTGGACTAAACGACATTAGCAACATTAGCAACATGAGTAGACCGTTATTCCTAAGCAGAATGGCGATTAAACCAGAAGCAAATAGAATTATTTCACGTCTAGTTGTTTTTCACGCTGCATCTTTTGCTCTCTAATAAATGTAGGCATGGGTTCCCATCAACGACACCACGCAGGACATGAACGTCTTCATTAATACGTCAACTCCGTCGTCATATACGGTCACCAGTGACATTGTCGCCTCAGGGATGGGTCATCCTTGGAATTACACATTTGCATCCCTGTCCAATGGTATACAGTAATGTTCATGTTATCAAGATTTCAAGTACGCTGGCTTTGAAGTTCCTTTCAGTGCAATGTGATTATCTAAACAAGAGTCTGAAAGGTACACAAAGTCCAACAAAATAAACTAGATACTAAAGATTATAGTGTTGTCTGTATGCATGTGATTTATAGTCTGTGACATCTGCATGCATTTTACGTAATAAAATGAGGCCGTTCCGGTCTGAGTTATGCACTTTCTCAGACCAGATGTTCGATGCTTAAAAATCCCAGTTTAAGGGATTTTAGTATGATATTATCTACTGTGCATTAGATTTTCCATACTTCGGAGAACATGGCACGTACTTAAGCGGTGGTTACCAAACAACGTTGGGGACCTCCAGTGAAGCAAGTCTGACTACGGCTACCTACCTTCAACACCATCAATGGCTGGACCAACAGACCCGTGCAGTCTTTGTGGAGTTAATTCTCTACAATCCACACGCAAACCTGTTTTCCGTTGTTACTGTGGTGGTAGAGTTTACTACTTCAGGAGCTGCCGACACAAGTTCGGAGGTTGTGACCTTGAAACTGGTTCAACATGAAGCCATCTTGCTTCTCACACTTCGAGTGACATTGGCGCTGTTTCTTCTGTTTTTCCTGCTAAGAGAAGGTAAGAATCAACACAAATTCGCATATATGCATATTCAGATTGATGGGTTTGAACAATATCATTCAAGCAAAGTATGCTTTTAAATTCTACGAGCACACAGTATAGTAACTTCTTATACATTTTCGCCACCAGGTAAGAGTCTATTGTCACGGCCAGTTGAGTATCTGAGCGAGTTCTGGAGCTGGGTGGAAGTTCTGATCATCACCATTGGCTTCTCCACCTTGGCCGTCTACTTTAAGGCACAAGGCATCATTGACGAGGTGACAGATATACGGCAATCAGGCAGCACTCCTTTCGAAGAGTACAAAAGTGCAGCCGGCTGGTTCCAAGTCTACACCTACCTACTTGGGATTCTCATCTGCTGTACTACACTGAAGTTCATCCACCTGCTGCGTTTCAACTCACATGTCCAAGCCCTCTCTGTGACGATGAAGAAATCAGCCAAGCCAGTTCTACAGTTCCTCTTCGTGGCCAGCATCTTCATGATGGCGTACACTCAAGCGGGAAACCTCGTCTTTGGCGTGAAGCTCCAGGGTTATAAGAACATCCAGACCAGCCTACAGAGTCTCTGCATGATGATGTTGGGAAGTTTTGACTTTGAAGAATTGTCAGGAGCTAAGAGGGTTTTAGGTCCTCTGATGTTCTTTTCGTACCAGGCTATGATGCAGTTTATCCTGCTGAGTATGTTTATGACCATCATCATGGATGTGTACGCAGAAGAGCAACAGCCTTCCACTGAGGAAGGTCTACAATTAAGTAAATTTGTGAAAGAAACCTCGATAGGGATTGTAGATAAATTGAAGGTCGCATCGAAGACCAAGCGCCGAGATGCGAAGCAAAATGAAGACAATGTGATAGAACCCGACAATGCAGGCAGGTTTTATGGACTTATAGACGATTTTGGCAAGATGTGGTGAATGGTTATTTTGGTCTTGTCCTGTATAAAGTTGATAATAAAACTAGATTGAGTTGAATAGGCAAAACAAAACTCACCACCATTGAAGAACATATATTTACCACACAATGCCTTAATGAATGAATGTCATGTTTGCTTGTGAAATATAGGTAGCTTTGTGTCTGTTTACGACACCATGCTTACTAAACTAATATGCTTTGTATCTGATTGATACTATGTAGCCAAGGCTGTGAATGCTTCATACACTACTTATGATAGGGTGTACAACAACAGCAAATGTTTGTCGTGTCGTGATCTTAGCATGTTGACAAACTTGACTGGGTTGAGTAGTAGCAGCTTTTCTGACTAACATTGAAGATCATATTTCACCACTTATATTATTAGATATCATGTAGAATAAATATTTTGGAGGCTGTGTTTGTCACTATACCGTTATCATATAATACAATGCCAACACTAATGTATTCAGGGATTAAGCTGTCTCCTTCAGGATCAATAAACCGTTGTGATATGTAATGTCCATTTTTGTATTACTGCAATGCATACATATGTCTTCATTAGATGCAATCATAACAGCGTAGTATAGTCATTTATTTAACATGGCCATACGTTGTAGTTCTGTCATCAACTACCTGAACGCATATATTTATAGACCAGCTGGCCTTTCTTGATAAAAGAGTAGAGGCGGATCTACTCCCGCATCCTCATTCACACACACACACACACACACACACACACACACACACACACACACAGACAGAAACGCACACACACACACATACACTGTTTCTGTCTGTGTGTGTGTGTGTGTGTATAAATATATATATATATATATATATATATATATATATATATATATATATATATATATATATATATATATATATATATATATATATGACTGTGTACTACTGTAATGTCAATAGTACATTGAGCTTACCTGTGTTAGTGGTTATGATTTAAAAAGATTACACAGCACTTTTGACCAATTAATGACGCCCCATGTCCGTAAGGTTACTTCAATGATTGGTCCTTTGAACTTGACGACGGCAGCAGGGCGGCCAGCCTAGTCTTCACCAGACTACATGAGTTGTTTTAGAAATAGTAAAGAAAATTGGCCAAATAAACTGAATAATTACCCAGGGGATTTAGTCGACCACAGAGTTACAATCTATGGCTGCTTAGTTCTCTGACATATTATTCAATCTATTTGGTCAATGTGTACTATTTTTAAAAAATTTTCTGATAGAGACTACGACCATCCTAAAATCCTTAACGTTAACTTTCTTTGTTGTTTACTGTTCTTATCATTGTTGATGATGTGTTGGATGTTGTATATGTATGACGAAGTAACAAGGACAATTTCAAAGCAAATAAAAACGATGTTGTCGTGAATATGAACTTCAAGATGTTCTCGTGAAGAGTGTAAGTAAAGTTGAAACCTTCCCCCTGACAAATAGCAGCTTCTGCCTCCTCACGAGTAATTGATTGATTATATCTTCGATGTCGATTATTTGTTATTTTTCAACAGCCACAATAAAAGGTTTTGGTGTTTCTGGCCACGCTGTATGGTTGCCTCATGATCGTACACGTGAGTGTTGAATAATCATGCCTTTTTATGATGCACCCGCTCTGTATAATGCATTCCCAATAATTGGCTATGGATACGATTGAAGAAACAATTTCTGCACTTTCATTAAGAGTAGAAAATAAATTGAAAACTTGATCATGATATTTCCTTTGCGGCTTGTGGTTGGTTGAAAGTATATGTTGATGTTTTTCTTTTAAATGTACAGCACATTCACGGCACATTACCTGTTTCCTTTGTTCTTTGGTTCACAATAGAATGTCTAAGATGATTGAACTGACTGCATGGATAAGGCAGTCGATTAAAATTCAATACCGTTTCTAGACGCAGAAAAGATAGGGTATTGAAGTAGTAGAAATTTCTAAGCCTTCTCTTTTATTTAGTTGTTTCCTCTGTGACGATTTAAACATTTGTGAAAGAATAGCAAAGTAGACACTTGTTCTCTTGGCTGTTTTTGTCGTCGTTGACGACAACAGCGATACGAGGGTCTGCAGGGGGTGGCAGCTTGGTAAAGTCGTGGAGAATCAGAGACTCTGCAAGGGGATTGCAGCTTGGTAATTGGTGAACTGGTGTGATCATGATTTCGAGAGAGAAATGATTAATTCATGAGTCGACTCATGACTGTGTAAACAGAAATTTAGGGTACTCATGAACCCTTTTCCCGACTCGAATTGAGTATCCTCGAAACCATGCCTCAGTCGCTTAGGGGGTGGGTGGGGGGGGGGGTCAAGTCGCGTTTTCTTGTGTGTACATTCACGGAGTCGACTCCGAGTGTACTCCCAGTGAGTAGGTCATGATTCAAACTGAGACAATGCTGCGGTCGTCACACCACCGGCGCAGCTGGGCGTTCCAAGTCACTTCGCGGCCCCGTGTGTAAACAGACCGCACTTGAGTCTGACTTCGGCGGAGTGTGCTCCGAGTGTACTTAGAAATGCGTGTGTATCGCAGCTGCTCCGACCAGAACAGTGTTCCTGGTTCTGGTCGGAGCAGCTACTGGCCTCGTGCTGTTGCCTGAGAAACTGTCTGCGGTGTCTCCTGGTACCACGCCTGAGGGGATGGCCTCAGCCATGCTTGTGAATGATCTCTTCTAGACGCCGTGTTAGGTGCTGATTACAGGAAGTGTTCGGTACTTGGTGGTTAGGATGTCACGATGTGATCACTCCAGAAGCACAGTGGCATTTACCTGCAGCATTCAACATACATCGCTAGTTCAGTTTGCTGTATCTAGCTGATGATTCATTCATGAGAGTCTAGTGTGCGTTTACTGGTGCTCATTAGGAAACATTATTTTTCTGTCGAATTTGGCAATTTTTGATCAGACCATAAGGAAATGGTCGAATCACTTTCTTTGTAAAGTATAAAACTTAATAGCTACTACTACTGAGTAGGTAATTGTTTCTTTGCATCAAGTGCCAGACAAGTTCAATTACCATTGCGTTTTGTGTAATTTCAATATGAACCATCACGGTGACTTTAATGTATGTATTCCTAATGTGTAGCGCGTGGATGAGTCAGCACTGCTGAACACGCTGCTTCATGGGGGTGGGGTGGTGTTTTGATTATGACTTAACACACACACGCGCGCACGCACACAAACACACACACACGCACATTCACAAAGAGGCACACAGACACACACAGACATGCACACACACAAACACACACACGCACACACAAATCATGATGAGAAGCAAGACGTCTGTGCGAATTGTCTTTATTTGGGACAGTTGAAGATCTACAACTTTGACACAGACAACATCCCCGGCCGGTAAAATCAGGCCATCAGCCATTGATAACTTCGCTTATTGACCATAAATCTTACAACTATCAACTACAACATCTTTAGTAATATCAGTTCTTGATTAGATTGAAAATGCATGGCAACATCTTGACATCGAGAACACGACTTGGGCAATCCTAACAAAGCTTAAGCAGAGGCTGCCGTTAGCCATTGATTATGTCTATCTCAAATACAAGACTACGACAAGTCTCCACAACATCGATCAGCTCTACGCCATTTCACTACTGATTAACGGCTGAACTTGAACTAGAGTTGTCAACAACGTTTCCTACCATCTCACGTACATTTGTCATTCAACGCATCATTAAACAATCTTACTTATGTAGTGACAGGATAAAACAATGGTCCCCTTAATCTATCATTTTCATTTGTACTCCATTTTCTTTATTGATTCGCGGCTGATCTTGAACCAACACGTCAACCAACATGTCAACAACGATTCCTACCATCTCACGTATACGTAACGTTCAACACACCGAAGAGAGTTAGATTTTACTTATGTAATGACAGGTGGAAACAATGGTCCACTTAAGTTACAAACCGCCTCTGAGAATCGCCAAAACATCTGCAGACTTTACGGAAATGCTTCATAATTGTAAAGCTAAAACTCAAGTGCTTCATGTCTGTAATAACTTCACCGATGTGTGTAACCCTATAAATACATAAACCCAAATTACGACACACACTTACTGGGTGATAACAAAGTTATCAACTGCACAACAAGTATTGTGACCTAGCTAACGTTTGTCACGTTCCTCGGGGCAATGATTACTGGATCTACTTTGCACTGCAGCTAGGGGTCGCTGCTATATCATGCCAGTTGATGGTTCCTTTGTACCTGTCAGTAGTGTTATAGGCGGTGAAGTTCTTTTTAAAATCATTCAGTATTGACTGTTACTTTTTATCATAGCAACACATCATCAGATCGTTGTTAGCATTTTAAAACCGTTTGTAATCATGTATCAATGTTCATGAATTAGGAATCATGTATCATTGTTTAAGCAATTTTATTTAAATGTTAAGTCAATGGCAAACCATGTATTAAGTATTGGCGCAATCCATGTGGATATGTTTGATATCAATGTCACAAGTAATGCCAATCAGAATAAAGCTGTGTCCGAATCTGAATCTTGTCTTGTATCATGAACCGTGATGAGAGGGATATAAACTCAGTCACGCTTAGGACCACATTCTTCACATTGCATCCGCGACACCAGCTGTAGCTACAGTAAGAAGTAGATCCTGTCAGTATTGCCCTGACGGTCACCGAAACGTCGGCTAGGTAAAACACTTGGTTGTATGCAATGAACTTGCTCATCGAGTAACGTGTCGTATCTGCATAACCTGACGTCACAGAAGCAGTGGATTGTTCACTCCTTGACAAAGACTGTAGCTGATCAGTCGAAAATTTGGGTAAGTGCAATTTATTGTGTTGGCGTTTACAGTTTAAACTCCATTCAGAATGACTTCTACCAACACAGATGAACTTTCAAGTGAACAATAAACTTTGTACCAACATGGTGAAACTATTCACGGACTCGCTACGGAGATAACATCCGGCGAGGAAAGACAGTGACGGTACTGTCTCGTACGCTGGTCACCACCAACTGTCCAGCCCGACCTACAGCAATGCCCCACGGATGTGTAATCTTAACAACGGTGCGGACAAACTCCCCGCGGCTTGTGAACATGTCCACCCGTCTGTTTCCCCAATCCACCACGAGGATGCGCCCGATGGCGTCTACACAGACACCTTGTGGGTGCTTTAGGTCACCTTCGCCTTGTCCGAATCCCCCAAATTTGAATAGCCATTGTCCGGATTGGTTGTACACATGTACCCATGGGCTCATCAATGACGGGTCCGTAACGAGGATGTTTCCTTCTTTGTCTATCGCAACAGATTCGACATCCGTTCCCTGCTCTCTTCCAAAACGGCGAACTTCCGTTTCTTGCTTCAGTTGAAAACTGCGAAGGAGCTCTCCGTCCGGGCGGAACATGAAGATTTCAGCAGAGGCCTCCACAACGATGATGTCGTTGCCCGTGTCCACGGCGATGTTTGGATACCAGCCCCCGCGCTGCAAATCGAACATGGTCAATGCCACACCTTCCCGACTGTACTTGATTACAAAAAGGGCCGAATTACGGTACACTCTTTGCCCCAATACCCACAAATAACCCTCTGCGTCCATAGCAACATCGCAGGGTTGGATGTCGTATTCGCGGCCGTTAGCACCCACCATTGCCGTTCGGAAGAGACGGAGAAAGACCCCACTCATGCTGAAGACTTGGATTCGTTTATTGTGCATATCATTGACAAATATCTCATTGTCAGAAGACACGACCGCTCCACTGTTTCGCAGGAATTTCCCGGGTTCTCTTCCATATCCACCAAACACGACCTTCTCTGATGGTATGATTTTGCCTGCAATAGATAATAACAGTGTTAGTTGGTTCTAAGGTTAATAATGCTGAACCGTATTCATCCATACGTCATCATGACACCAGCTGTGATGTTTGGCACTCACATAGTTAAACGAATAGGGTTTTTGCGTGCGATGTCACGGTCAGCATGCTGGTTGTCAGAACCTTGAAGAGTCAGACCTATAGATACTTATGATACTTATGAATTTGTTGGTGTATGATGTCCCTGTAATGACATAAACGTATTCAAATTTACCTGGCAACTTGGGTGGTTCTGTTTGTCCAAAGGAGTCATTGACAGACCCCCTCTGTAGAAGAAAAAGGATATTAAGAGTTTATTGATTAGCTCGCGAATTTTAATTTCTACCCGTGACATTACGAAATCCTCACTTCTCACACAGCTTACAGTTTACAACAAAGGATACTCTTGTAGACAAGCAACCAAATTCTCGTAGTCTGGCATATGCATGTCTTCATGGTATCAACAGGTGTAGAAAAAATCGTTCGTTTCCGCTCACCGTGGGTTTGTCCATGAGCTCATGATCACCACCAGAGGAGCAGCAGGTAGTGGCACCAGGGGCGTAGGTAGTATCCTCAGCTTCTGTAGGCTGTAGGTTCGTACACATATGAAATCTAACTGTTGAACAAGTATATGACTTGATGCACAATGTGACATTTGTTCGCGCTTCAGCATACAGCAAATACCGTACAATATAGAGTCGACGGTTTGCCGTCAAGTACGTTAACACGATCGTTGAAAAGAAAAGAAAAAAGAAAAGAAGATCAGTTCTTCAGAAACTACTTGCTGTCATTATTTAGATAGAAACGCGACGTGATACAATTACCCAGTCCTGCTTGGTTGTGTTGTATCGTCTGGCATAGAGATCTGCAAAACATTTGTAACATATTTGTTACATATACAACAGCCGAGTTTGCTGTCTGAAAGGAAAGATTCTCCAATGTGAACACTACGATATTCACCATAAAGATTAAGCCTCACCTTGATTTTCAAGACTTGAACTTTGTTACAGGGAACAATCATCTTCTTCTTCTTCTTCTTCTTTCTTCTTCTTCTTTATTCAAAATATCACAACTTACAGACAAAATAATATGCCTGAATGGCAATGATATACATGGCCTCTGTTGGTCAGACACCATATATACACAATAAAATAGAAAACACCTATATACAAAATACAATATATCAAATATATCAAGATATACATCCAAGCGTTATTGCACATTAGGTGCTACTGATTGTTGTGCAAACGGATTGCCTTATGTAGGAAAGAGTCCTGTAGTCTTTTGGTTCTAGCTGGGGGGATGGAGATGTTGTGTTTGTTCCTGAGTGACCGACCAGTGGCTGCGGATCTACAGCGGGGGACGAGATCGTGTAGGGGGTGGTCATCTTGGAGCATCCAATCATCTAACTGACCACCAAACAGTGGTCCCATTGGCCAGACGATCTTTAGTGTAGTGAGACGATGGTATGCTAACTTTAAGCAGTCTGTCAAACAAGATGTCATTCCATTGTGGACAATACTGAAATATTCCGACCATGTATTGAAACGTTACCTTGTGAGCTGTTGGAGGTCGATGAAAACGTGGGTGATGTTTTGGTAGAACAGCCATTTGCAGGCCTAGCCTGTGATAGCGCAATAATTATATTAGAGTAGTTTGCCGATTTCCAATGTCAATGATGCAGACAATCCAGTTGTAGGTAACCCATTGGAGAAACTAAGAGGACGTCAAGAAAAGAAAAAAATGGACTAACTCACCGCGGACATGTTCGTTAGAAAAGCCGTGGTCGCCTTCCTGGAGCTGGTAGAGGTGGTGTCCACTGCTGCAGTAGGCTGTAGATGGTTTAACATATGATATATATATGTGTAATGAATTGTATTGATTTTTTTCTTTCGGGTATGTTACAAAATCAGCTGTACAAACATAAACACACAAGTAAACTATACATACAAGAATCAATACACACCTAAAAAAAGGATTTTTATACTGGCAATCTGACCTCAGAAGACCTTGTATCATACTGATCTTGGTGGTTACAAAATATAAATAATAGAAAGATAAATGATACATGTAATAGCAAAAAAACGATTCTCAGAATAACTTTGGTTTAAGCAGGACGTTTCACTCAAACACGTTGTGACATGGAAAAAAGCAGATAAATATAAAAACGATGCATACAACGTACTAGTTTATTACAATCACCATGACCGACAAAAAAAAAAGCCTTTCAAAGTACGCTATTCACGACAAGCCGAGCCAGCTGCTAGATATGTCGTCACGCGACTCTGTGACGTCATTGCGCAGTATTGGGTCCAACGCATTATGATAGTAGCAACCAATTGAAGTTGAAGTATTCAAATTCAATTAGTATTTAAATACTTGTCAAAGGTATAGAAAACTTGGACCTACCTCGTGACTATCCTGAACGTTCTTAGTGAAGTATAGCCCGGCAAATGTTCCCATCAAGAGTAACGACGCCAGCAAAATAGCAGCAGCTACAGCAGGACGACGGCACATCCAGCCATATATGCACAGTAGAAAGTTACCTGTCATGTTTTCGGATGAACGATAATTAGTAGGAATAGTTAAAAACAAAATAACAAGAAAGGTGTTAAAGAACGCCTCGGCGACGTATGCTCTATTTTGCATCAGTTATAATGATATAACCTCAACTTGATTGACATATGTCGCAAATGTGAAAATCCCATCATTTTCTGATGAAGCAATCAATATACTAGTAAATTTTTTTATTTGCACATACATATAAGGTCATAATATGCATAAATCTGTTGATAATCTTGGCCAACCAAATTACAAGAGTATGAAAGGTTTTACAGCATTTTCTCATGCAAATGAGATCTTCTGCATAACCGGTGTCTGGTAATACTTTCTTTCTAACGTTACAAATGTTACATGTTGGGAAGTTCTATCATGGAGCGCAGCGCAATTATAAATTCAAATCAATGATTCTGAACATTAGGTCTTAATGTGTGTGCATAATCAGCCCCTAGTGATACCAATCTTTACCTAAGGTACCTACCTGCCAACATCATAAATATACATTCATCCTTTGTTGATTTATCCTCTTCTAAAGTATTCAAGAGCAGGGCCACCGCAGTTACCCCGAAAGCTGTTAGGGCGTCTAATCTATATCTCGTCCTCTGGAGCCCACAAAGCTAGCCTCCTTCGCAGACTTCCTGGAACGGCGGTGCATATATTGGGGGGGGGGGGGGGGGGGCACGCACGTAAGGGAGTTTCGCCGCCGCGAGGGAGTTATGTAGCCGAGGGGTGACCGCCATCCTATCATATAAAGGCGGTCGTCCCTCGGCTACATAACTCCCTTGGCAGCGAAAGTCCCTTTCCGGCATTAGAGAACCTTGGCCTGTGAAAGAAATCGCGTCCCCCCCCCCTCCTCACAATATATACGCCGCCGTTATAGGAAGTCTGGGAAGGAGGCTACCACAAAGCTATCTGCCACCTAAGATTCAGAAGTAATTTGGACAAATAACACTGGGAAGCTACTAGAGAAAACATACGACTAAAAACAGAGACGAGTCTTACCGCAAGTTGGCTGTCGCCCAACGTTTGGCGCGTACATCGGATTTGGAATCAGAGCGTTTTGGGTGCACACCTGATTTGTGTTCAGGTCATTTTCATAATTTCGGACTTCATTTGAGTCGCCCTCACCCCCGATCGCGGCAGAGGCCGAACTGTCCGCATATGCAACAGCATAAGGTTCGATATCGACGTCCCGGGAGGCGACGTCACTTCTTCGTCCATCCTGAACAGACTGGGCTGTGGGCATGTTGTTGCCTTCATCTTCCTCCTGATATCTAATAGCGTATGGCTGGATGTTGCCATCATTGTTAGAGGAATTGTGAGCCGGCACACAGTCTTTCTGAAATGCAACTGCATTTGGTTGTATGTCGGGAACTTCATCACTGGTAGCTGGTCCTCGAGTGGGCGTACAGCCGTCCTGGTGTGTCCATGTGCGTGGCTGAATGCAAGAACTACAGTCGGCGTTATCTGGTCTGCAAGCGGAGGCAGAATCTTCTTCATTTGTATCTTCTCGTGGTTGGACGCAGGGATCACCGCCACTGTTAGCAGACCTGAAGGTGGGTGTATCATCTCGCTGCTCCGTAGCTGCGTGTGGCTGCAGGCACGGGTCGTCGTCACTGTTAGCGGGTTCAGGGCTGTGGTTCGGCTGAGACAACGGTGCGCTTGGTACGTTGTCGTTGGATACGGGTACGTTGGACTCGGGTCCCGGGTACGTTGGATTTGGGTCCCGGGTGTTTTGTGCATCTAAGCAATCGGCGCTCATGGAGTTTTGATCATACATGGGACTCGGGTTGCGAGCGTTTTCTACATCTTCTGCATTCGGGTCCATGATGCTTTGTGAATACATCAGACTCGGGTCCTGGGTGTTTTCTGCAGCTTCTGCATTCGGGTCCATGATGCTTTGTGAATACATCAGACTCGGGTCCTGGGTGTTTTCTGCAGCTTCTGGATTAGGGTTCATGGTGCTTTGTGAATACATCAGACTCGGGTCCTTGGCGTTTTCTGCATCTTCTGGATTCTGGACCATGGTGCTTTGTGAATACATCAGACTCGGGTCCTGGGCGTTTTCTGCATCATTCTTGGACGAGTTACATCCAGCAGGGTTAACCATGGCATCAACACTGCTGCTTGAAGAAGTCATTGCCGTCTGCTCGGACTCGTTACTTTGCCTCTGATCCGAACTGGTTTTAGTGAGCATCACGTCACTTTTGCACATGCGCGTAACGCCGGATGGTGCAGTGTTGACGTCATAAGAGGCCATGTCAGCTGTCAGTCCGTTTTCAGCTGCAGCAAAACATCTTAAAACATTTTTATCAACATCGTCGTATTCTAGCCTTTCTGCAACTTGGAGGCTGTCTGTGATCAAAACCCACGGCACTTGTTCCGAAAATCAGCATCGGAAAGATATGGAACCTGACTTTGAAACATCTATTATAAGTGTATCTATGAATAAGCATGTACACTGCGTTTTTTTTATTTCTAGATAGAGCAGTTGGGACCAGACCAGTGATTATGGAGGGGGTAACAGGCGAAAAAAAATGCTTAAAAAAAATTTTGATGATGTTAAAATTGCCTACACGTCATGTTTAAACTAATCAACATCGAGTTTGTATCGTTTGTAACCTAGTTGATTTTTTATATCACAGTATTTTGTTGTTGTTCACCCGTACTCTCTTACCCCAACAAATCAACTTCTACATTGACCACCCCCACTAGCAACATTACCGAGTCCAATTTCTAATTGTGGATCCATTCAGTTTCACTCACTCATCACCGAGTACCAGACAATTTCAATTACTGCTTTTACGGTTGCACGTGGCTGCTACAATTGCCACCTCCGGCGTGGGTGTGAAATGTGAATGAAAACATTAAAATGAATGATAAACATTTAGTATATGGTCACAGTAGGAAATACAATCATCAATGGCGGACACGTCCTGACTCCTGAATCATCATTGTGTCAATCATTTCTTCACGAGAACTTCGCTATTCTTTCACCCATTTTCAAATCAAACAGCACATGTTGGTTAAGTAGCTATAGATAAAAGTCACAACACTTACTTTAGTATAGTAGTTAATTACGGTGGGTGATGTTGGATGTCGCACTATCTTGTTTTAAGTTTATTTCGTTCTTTGCATGTGGTGCTGTCAGAATGAGTTCTCACCTCAAGTGAAGCGCCACGTTGTCTTTTTCTTTGGTCAAGTGCAATTGAACAAAAACTCACACAGCACTGTGACGCCTGAATAAAGGAAGGCAGTAACAATTGCAATCGAGTTCCTTTTTGAGATGATATTTAGCCAAATATCTAAAACATTTACTGCAAATAAAGCAATAAAAACAGGCAACCTGATGTGCACCTACCTTACATAAAAAAAGGTCCAAATATACTTTCAACCAACCACAAGCCGCAAAGCAAATATCTTGTTGGAGTGTTCAATTTCTACTCTTAATGAAAGTGCGGAAATGGCGTTCCCAATTATTTTCATAGACAATTGATGGGGTTCATTATAAAAAAAGGCATAATTACTCTACACTCACGTGTATAATCATATGACAACCATAGGATATGGCAAGAGATACATTCAGTGCAAAAACTTTTATTGTGATTATTTAAAAAATACAAATCAATCTAGACCGAAGATATATATTTCATTACTCATGAAGGCAGGAGCTGACGTCATGGGGAAGGTTTCATCTTCACAACTAGAAGATTTTCTTTACGAGGCCATTTTTATCTGCGCTTAATTTGTTTTATTTGCATTTATTTGAAAATCGCTACTTCGTCATGCAATTTTGCGTAATATTCTTTTATAAATAACAGGCATCTCTCTCTCTTGTACACACAATAGTACATGTGCCTTAGGTCCTTGTTTCTCATTCAACACATAAAAAGCTGAAATCCCCTTGGAGAGCCTCCCATTCTCAGTCACTTAACAAAGCTGCAATCCCCCCTGCAGACCCGCGTGTTGCTGTCACGGTGGTAAAAGAGCGCTAGCTGGTCCTGCGCCTCCCACAATGACGACGTCTAAAACGGCTTTAGCAAAGAAATCAATACAATATTTCTAAGCGCTGGCAATTAACGAAAGTCTGGTCTAAAATCAAGCCCAAGGCAAACCTATAACTTCACATACATTTTTGCAGTTGGAGATCATATATTTATCCTATGGGAAAGGATATTCTCGGCCACTGCTGTATGATACAATAGAAGTACATGTATACTTGAAGTGTGTTTCCTGTATTAATAAACGTTCATTAACGCTGCGAGGAGACAACAAATACGCCCCTTGTATTTTCTATGTCCATAAAGTTCTCTCAAATTTGAAATGTCAAATTTCCGCTCCGCTTATGTCATCTTCGGTGAAGGGTTTGCACATATCAGAAAAACCAAGTAAAGACCCAAACTTATCGTACCCGCCCAAACGCGCATCAAAGTATGGTGAATGGAAGATAAGGGAATATGTATGAATAGTTTCATCGTGTTGGTGAGTCACTTAAATTCTTTTTACACAACCAATGTCTTTTTACCTATAGCTGACGTTTCTGTGACCGCCGCTTCGTGCTGGTTTTACCGCTATACGAAGTTGAACCGGTCAGTATTGCCCTGAGGAATTTGAAAGACTGTCACCAAAAAGTTGGCTAGGTGAAAAAACACTTGGCTGTGTACAAAAAGTATATGTCATCCAGATGTGAATATACGCATGGAAAATACAAGACGTTACAGGTACTAAATTGTACTCGAGATCTTTCATAAACTTTTTGTAATGGTCCATGTCTGTAGAATACACTCATACCTTTTGATTAATGATCACTTTGATCGGCCGAACACAAAATGAGAAATAGGTTTTTTGGTAAAGCCATGTCCTCGAGCCTCAAAATGTCTTTTTTTAATTAAAAGCTGTAAGGAGACAACATACAACCACGTTTCTAATATTCAGTACGTTTATTCAACTGGAAAGGTTCGACATGCAGGTATTCGGAATGAAGACGACAGAGTTTACCGAGCACTTCAGCGGAGTGCAGTTTTTCTGGAACAACACGGGCAAGCAAGTGGCACCATCTGTCCTTGTAGACTCAATATCCACACGTTACGTGCACGTTAAAGAAACATACTTTGAGAATGACGTTGCTGATATGAATAAAAATGCCACGCCTGGTCTTCTCCCTACAATTGTACATAATAGCACGTACTGTTTTTTATTGCAAGATAGACTTTTAGTCCATGAGGACCTGAACACTCGCCTTTTGATACTTGTTGTCTTACTAGCAACATGTGGTGATGCATTCGTAAGATGCAGTTTGATGTGAACAATTGATGAGAGGCACCGGTCACCGAAACATCACCGAAACGTTGGTTGTGCATGAAAATACTTTGTCATCCACAAGTGACTATGGATGAAAATACAAGACGTTGCAGGTATACTAACTTGTACTCGGAACCTTTGATAGATACACTTTATGTGATGATCAAGGTTGGTAGAATACACTCAAAACTTTTGATTAATCATCACGAACATAAATTGAAGAAATGTTTTTCTGGTAAATCCATTTCCTCAACATTATTAAAAGTTGTAAGGAGATAACATACAACCACGTTTCTAATAATATCCAGGTTGTTTTTTTTTCAACTGGAATGGTTCGACGTGCAGGTATTCTAAATGAGGACGACAGAGTTTACCGAGCACTTCAGCGGAGTGCAGTTTTTCTGGAACAACACGGGCAAGCAAGTGGTACCATCTGTCCTTGTAGAAAAGATAAATACCTCAAAATAGAATGACGTTGCTGACATGAACAAAATACCACGCCTGGTCTTCACCCTACAATTGTAGATAAGAGCACGTACCGCTTTAAGACATTATATAGACTGTTGTTATTAGTCCATTGGTCGGGACCAGAGCACTAACTATCTATCTATCTATCTATCTATCTTGAAGATGCAGTTCTGTATGGCACGCCGCTGCATGTTCGGAAACATTTTTAGCTGACGTACCAAAACGTGAACAGAAGCTGTTTGCAAAATGCTTCAACGGAAACTCTTAGTAGATCAATGGCGTAAGTCAGGAAATGAAATAAAGCTGCATACGGTTAAAACACCTTTTTAAAGTGGTAAGCAATCATAATATGCTCGCTATGAAAATAGCACTGACATTTTGCACATGGTTTTACACTTGAGATTGCTATATAAGATTGCTATTTCCCCCAACAGCAGGAGGTTCGGTGAGAGCCAGGCGTCGGTGTGGTCAGCGATCGAGCCGGCGAGAAGGTAAGATTAAGACAAGTTTTTTCATACTTTTTGAGTTTACAACTGCTTTAACTGTAAAAACCTGTCCAAATACTGTTGAAAACAGTGCCTTGTTGCAATGATTAATCCTTCACAGGACCACAGAAACCTGTTTTTACGGCGTTTGTATTCTTGCTGCATTGTATCTTGAAAATAAAGTCCTGCGTATAGTAGGCGTTCTAGGAGTAAACGATCCTTTATCAGACATGAAATAAAATGTGCTGGAGTAGCTTGTACATATTTGTGACCTGCGAACATATTTGCTCTTTTCCTCAATTCAAAGGGGTCGTGAACAGCAGATACTATTTTTTTAACGCAAAGACGCGTGTCATAACGTTACTTGGATGTGTAATTTTCATCGACGATTCATTGATATCTTTTGTTTGTTCTTTTGTGACTTCTTCAGGTAGATATGACAGCATTCAAGCTCCTTGTGCTGCTGGTGCCCCTGTTCCTCGTGGGTACAGGTTTGGCATCAGCTGACGACTTGGAGAAAACTCCAGGTAAGAAATTTGAATATTTGTTTGTCTGTTTGAACCTTTGTTTATTCATGATAAGCTCAAATCGGCACGCAGGCCGCTTTTCATTGAGGTCATGAGGGAAGAGGTAAGGGTCAGATACAATATAACAGAGATACACAGTCATTTGAGTCCTAATAACTCTATCAACATATATCATTACATATTTATGGTACAACAATATACAATTTCTACAACATACAACATAAAGTAGGGCGAAAGCTGGTTCATGGTCCGTGTCCGTTCGTTTAGTTCATTTCCATTACTTCAAGAGTCTCTTGAAGGAAGTCAGATTCGGAGCCGTACGTGTGTCTGGTGGTAGGCTGTTCCAGACATTTGGTCCACGGTAGGCTACCGATCTTCTGAAGATCTCTCGCTTGGGTTTGGGGACAACCAGCTGACTGCTTGTGCTTTGTCTGGTTGTACGAGTACTCTGGTCTCTACAGTACACAAACATCTGGCGCATGTAGGGTGGCAGTTTGTTGTTTAGGGCTTTGTATCGTTCAATCAATTGGATTATTGCATGATAGCTAGGTCAGTTAAGCAGTAGCACAGAAGGGTAATTCCAACATGCAGGGCCGTGGCATTATAGGTCAATACAAATAGTCCTCATGAACATAATGCATACTATCGAGGGTCATGAATTAACAACAAGGGGGACATTGACAAAAGCTGTTTTGCAGTATTCGCTTCAAGCCTGATAGTATAGTATAACGTTAGTTCACTGGGGTTTTACGAATAAGCGTTAATTGAAATCAATCTGGCAGAACAATAAACCATCTTTTTTTCCTGCTATTTCGTCGATATGATAGAATACCTTTGTCACTTGTGCTATTTTATTTTTTTCAACCTCTATTTAACCTTGAAAGTATACAATATACGCTCATTCGGCCGAGGCCGTTTTTCAAGAGTTCAAAGGAGGAGGTCAGGGGTCCTTTTAACATATCATCGGAAAATATAACAAAAGTCGTTTTACAAAGATAACGTTACAATCAGTATTCCATAAAAATAAGTCTACGATATAACATCATTTCCATATTCGGTATTCATAGTCAGTCCATAGTTACTCGTCGCAACATAGTTTCTCTCTAGTCGTGCTGATACCATACTATGGACATTTGAAACTACCGTCCGTCGCACTCAGAATGAACGTGCACTCGGACGAGGGCTAACATTTTTCTGGGAGAGAAGATTCGCCATGATTATCTTGCCGTTGATTACCTATCATACAACAGCTACTGTTCCTTCCTTTGCTTGAAGAGAGTGCTAAGGATATAAACGTGTCCAAACGCGTTTTTGATGATTGATCACACTTCGAGTCCATTTGCAGGTTAGCAAAAGAGATTCTCATAAGTTGGCTTGTAAATAATTGTGTTTAGCTGGAAGCGGATGTGACAAACCAGCGAACAACCATGTAGTACAATTCTCCCATGACGCCCTCGAACTGTTTCAATAATGGACGGAGAGTTTTTGGCGTCGTCATCTTCGACTCTATGGTTATCAAAGCTTTTCTGAATACTTAAGTCTGCCAAGTTTGCATTCCTGGTGGTATTACTGATGTTACATCTAGCACATATCCCTTAACACCCCGTTTTTTTAAATCCCTGTTTTATATTACCCTGCGGTTTTTGATACGTGAAATAACATTAAGTCCGATTGGCAGAAATACTAGGAATTTTACAGTAGTGGTTGCAGTTTGGTGCTCGGTCCATCTCCTGAGTCCTATCTTGGCCATTTTTTGTCATTCAGTGTAGGAGTCAAGGTCTGATTTTGTGTCCTCCGGTTTGCTGGATTTTCCAAGATTAGTTTGCCCGGGTCGACTATGCGTTCTGATTTAGTCGAGTTACGTCACAGTTTTTGTGCGCACCGCAACCTATTACGAGCTCGCAACAACATACGTCTGCTCGGTCGCCCGTTAAACGGTCATGACACACTACGGTCGGAGTTTGACAGAGGTATCCTTCATGTTACTTGAAAGGAGAACCGCTTCCTTCCGTGTTGAAGGACTACTGGTTGGAGCAATTCGTCCCAACCGCAGTCTACTCATTCATTTGTGACTCTGCTTTGTTTATATGTTGAATTTGTCCGTTCGGTATTTGTATCGATATCATTTTTACTAGACCAAGTCTAATTTATGTCGAAGTAAATTGTGTGTAACATAATAACCTCTGGATAGATTGTAATGATACTTGGTATGTTAGTAATTGCTAGGAACACGGAGGTCAAGGTCGATTTTGGAACACTGATCTAATTTGCATACCATAACTCCTGAGTAGTAAATGACGGCAATTCGATACTTGTGGTATATGTATGTTAGTTAAAGGTTTACATCAACATGCATAAATTTTGTAAATGTGGCGGTCATTTATGATAAATTGTTAAGTTGGTGAAGTTGGTTGTATGACTGTGCTTATATATTGATTGTTAAGTGCGTATATTGCTTGTTTATATTGGACAACCCAAATGCTGTTACTTATTGTTATTGTATTTGTCTATGTCAGTTGTAATTTTTATTTTCAGAGGTGATGTTTGATATCAGCTACTGCTAGAGTGAATCACCTCTGTGTTTTGTGTATTCTTCAGTTGTTTAATGAATACAAAAATTGGTGAATTTACTGTACATGTGTAGCCCGAATATGCTTTGCTCCAGTAGGTTTTAATAAAACAATCTTAATCAAAGAACTGCACAATCCTCATTTTGCCCTCACGCTAGAGGTGAGGCGTCATATTGGCCGCCAAGCGAAAATGATTAGTGGCAGGCTAACACTGCCGGATCAGTTCATCGGAGTAAAAGATTTGTGTACGTGCCTTTGGAAATTACTTAAACCTGTCCCGGGTGTTCCGCTGCTGTACCGTAGAAAGCTGCTAGGGGGCTAAAACCCAATCGATTCTTTCTCTTGCCAACCACCCCCAACATACAAAATATCATCAAGATTCATCAACGACCTGTCACGTTATGCTGTCCACAGATAAACATAAGCACCCTAAAACATAACATTCTTAGCGTAGGTAATGAATATCAACCCAGACAACTACGCCAGGGCAATAATTTTCCATTGGCAAACTTGTTGCATTTCATTTCAGAGGATGAACTGCGAGAAAGGGGATTTCAAGTCTCTGAAGGCTGTGCAAGCCACAAGGTATGGGTATTTAGGATCTCCCATAACGATAACTCATTGTAACTCGACAAGCACCGTACTGGTGTAAGGAATCCGATATGTTTAAGCTGTCATGTTTCCTACATTGTGGTAATTTTTTCCAACTACTTTCCATTATATATGATTCAACGTGACAAAGAATTTATCTTGAAAGACCATATGTCATTACAAACATTTCTCTTTGTCCAATATGATACTTACATGTACATGGGCCTGTCTAATGATGTTACTAATCATGTAAACGACCGGAAGATTGAGTAACTTCTGAATTTGAGAAGAATTATCAGGTTAGCTACAAAAAGTTAAGCGATGAATGAAAATGGCTATCCCATCTCTACTCATAACTTCTGGAAACGATGCTTACAGACATAACTTTGATTTGGGTTTTGCTGTGTTGATATTGGGTAGATCAATAGACATACGTCGTGTAAACGTTGATCACAGTGCCTTGATACTCTATCACTACCTTCGCTATGAAGGTTGTGTTTTCGGTTTTGCTTCGCGATGGAGTGGCTGTGGATGCTTCTGTGTTTGATGTAAACAGCATAACTCGAGACGCTCGAACTGTGGAGGGATGTTCATGATAATTGGTGGCTGGGTAAGGGTCAGGAGCGGGTTTCTTCGGTACTGCAATGGAACTTAAAAGTTTAAGGTCTGATTTTCTGCAAGTGCTAGGGTCGTGGATTTTGAGTGGTGGATAGCTCCTGGTGAAGTGAGTGAGTTTTGATACCTGGAGGCTTTTTTTTAACTACAGCAGACCTTTTTCTTGGGAACTTTGGAGGAAGATTACTTAAGCCGGTATAACTGGATTTTCATTGTTTTGGGCATGTTGGTACCTAAGGCGATTATCATAATGAGATGCACATTAATCATGACCTATTTCACGTAAATATTGAGATAAACTTGTAGCACTGCTGTATCGCCTACTGTAGCATGCAGCGTTTACTATACAGTTGATGTCCTGGAATTAACGTCATTGAGTCAACCTACAGACCTCTGGTTTCATTTGTTTTTGGAATGAGGATGGCTTTAGTGAAGCTGGCAATTGAGATAGTAAGATGCCAATTATGTAAAGCAGGAGCTAATCTGCATGATTGATTATTTTTGTATGCGTTGCGTTCAATGATAAGACTTTCAAACATGTGGAATATGTCGCTGTGAAAGAGAGGAATATCGGTAAATATCAATGATGCAGATGAAGACCTCATTTGAATGATTGATGAGAAAATACTATAATACCATATTGGTAAATGACGAGGATTTGTCGCAAAGCTAGGTTTTAGTTTGTGGAACTTGAGTTCCTGTCTTTGTTATGTCCAGCATGGGGACCAGTGGGCATCTGCCACAAAGGGGGTCAACTGTGCATGCGCCAGGCGTCGAAGCCTGTGCTACTCAGTGACCTGTCTGCCAGATACTCGCCTCGCTGTCGCCAAAGGACGCTGGGACTGTGTCTTCGACAACGACAAGCACAACGTCGGTAAGGCAATCAATACCTCTGACAAAATAAAGCACTGGCAATTGGTAGGAAAAGCTGGTTTTCTGGTCACCACAGTTGCCATTCTTATGCCCAAGGCACTGTTTTCTTCCTTTTCACCCCTACTTTCCGCTTGTCTTTCCTTCTTATAGATGTCCGGTCCTCCAGATCTGCATGATTTTGCTCTTGTCAGAAACAGAACTGCCAAACAGTAAAAAGTGCAATATGTTTATTTCACGTGATTCATAATGAAGTTCACTTTATCTATCTTTATAGACCCAATTCCAGATGTGAAGCCTGTCCTGCCACAAGAGACCTGGATAAATGCACAACGCAAGGTAAGCGGGCATATAACGTTGGGTAACATAAATTCGGGATTTTTCCGATAATGGTTGACTGAAATCAATCTAGCAGAACAATAAACCATCCTTTTTTTCTATTATTCTGTCAGTATCATGTACTATCTTTGCACTAATCATATATATGGTAGATTTTGTCTCTAGTCGTGCTGACACCATAATATTTCAACTTGAAACTACCGTCCGCCGCACGCACAATGACGGTGCTGTCGGACAGGGGTGAACATTAATTCGGGAGAGAAGATTCGTCTTCAATATCTTACCGCTAATTACATTTTATACAGCAGCTATTCGTTCCATCCTTGGCTTGAGGAGAGTGCTATGGATATAGACGTGTCCAAGTAAAAAAAAATACACGAAAAAACGGCCGTACCGCACACATCAGGCCAGTTCGGGAACAACCCGTGTGTTGAGTCGGTAGAACTTCACTCAAAGTCGGCCCATCGTCATGGCAACGTGTAACGTTACATTATTCATGGAAAGTTAGCTGGATGCCGTAGCAATGGTAATACTACTATGTCCATGTGTTCCTTGTTGTGTTGGGAGCAAACTTTGAGGAAAATATCTTCCTCAGTCCACTATCACACGCAACATTTAGACAAAAAAGTGTTCCTCACAAACCTTTGTCGTCTGCTTGACAACAGGATTCTGGTTAACAATATGGCGGCGGGAAAATACACGTGCACGTTTTGATGATTGATCACACTTAGAGTCCAGTTGTAGGTTAGCAAAAGAGATTCTAATAAGTTGTATTGTAAATGATTGTGTTGAGCAGGAAGCGGATGTGACATTTGTCAGCGAACCAGCGAACAACTATGTGGTATAATTCTCCCACGAAGCCCTCAGACTGTGACAATAAGGGACGGAGAGTTTTTGACGTAGCCAACTTCTAATGCATGGTTATCGAAGCTTTTCAGACAGTGTTCTGAATACGTTAGTCTGTCAAGTTTGCATTTCTAGCGGTATTACTGATGTTGCATCTGGCATATATCCCTAAATACCCCGTTTTCGAAAAATCCCGAATTTAAGTACCCCGCGAATTTATGTTATCCAACGTTATATGTATGTATAAAAATCGTACAAATGACTGAGGATTCTTCAGGAACAGAGGTCTATTAAAGAGGCTGGCACACATACAAAAACCAAGGGAAAATACAAACGCGCAATTTTGTATAACATTCTCAAGACACACATAATTATAAAGTTCTAGTCCACTTAAATGAAGTTTGCCGATTTTCACATCATTGAACTGTCTTCCTGTTTATTCAACAATTTTTTTTTCTTGCAAGTAGGATTTCAATTTTTGTTTTGTTCTCATGTACTATGATAGCATATACATTTTGTGGATAAACCGTCTTTAGTAGAAACTTTGCATGTACCAAGATGAGTAAAGGAGAACCCTAAAAGCGAGCTGAGTTTGTCAAAGGTAACCGTAGTAATGATGGTGTTATTGCTGGCAATAAATTAATATTCCATTGATGCTTTCTTACAGGAAACACACATTGACAACCTTCGACCCGGGCCGGTCTTCAGGAGTCTTGATGTATTCTCCGCTATCTTTGCGGTGGTTAGCTTCCTCGCTGGCGCTATCAGCGACCAACAATCACAACAGGAAGTCATGGACAAGCTAGAAGACCTGGAACGAAAGATCGACGATCTATCGGACGACATCAGCGATCTGCACGCTGAAGTGGCCGCGGGGAATCAGTGGATTGAGGGCGTGGTCCTGTACGGACGTTCAGAACAGAGGCTTCGCTACCTGCTGCACTACTTGAACGAGAGGCTAAGCGTTGACGCCAACGGACAGCTTCAACCAGCCTTTCGCGCTCAGCTGTGGGCTGATGCCGTGCTCAGTTTCTCATCGGACGGAGTGGAAGAGGTAATTTCATTAACATGCATCCTATGTTACACATTTCTTTTCTGCAATTTATTTCATTATATGTCTGTCTTTAAGTGATTCCAAACATCAACCGGCAGAGTCTAGGTGTACAGGTAAAAATTGCGAATGCAACGGAATAAATCACAATCCCCCATCCTTTGCATGACGAGGATATTTAAAGGAGTGAGACGCATATCTCTATTATTTTTGGTACTCTTGTTTCTGCTGCAGATCCTTTTTCACCTACATGACATGATGATGGGCACCTTGGGTGTGTTCGGCCGGAAGCCTCTTTTCCTCATCTTTGAGGCCCGAATGGATGGCGATTCAAGTGGATACTGGAATCAGGTAAGCAGTCGGTATAGATGCTGACACCTAAGGCTAACGTACCTTTCAATATTGATTTGCACCTGTATCTGTATAGCCGGTATTACTGCCCCCCAGTGTAACACACCAGCTATGATGTTGATGACATCCTCCCAGGACATCCTGTGGTTTCATAATTTGTCTCACTCAAACAACAAGGTGAAGAACTTCCTTGAGTACATCTTCTCCTTGGAGGTGTCAGGATATGCTGCCTTTGCCACTGCTCTCAACCTCAAGGGAAGATCAGACGAGACAACATACATACTGGATGAGGGCAAGGAGAAGATTGAGGATCAAGGGAATTTCCTGGAGCCATATGTGAAAGGCGAGATCGAGAATGACATTTACGTGAGATAGAAATGTTGCGAGAGATATAGCTAAACTTTATTGCCAGTAATAAAAGTGCTGAGAGCGGCTGATGGCGTTTAACTGCTAGCTGCATGTTCTAGCTGTACATCCACGTACATTATCCAAACGATATGCTTCTACAGCTCGATACTTACATATGAAATGGTTTGTTTCTGAAACCACTTGACAACGGAAGGAAACTATTTGTAAATATTTGAGGCAACATTAAATTTTGAAATCATTCATGCTTTATGCTATATGTTGTTGCCAAATGAGAAAGGGCTCATCTATTGAATAGATAGCGTCAAGCAAAAGAATTGGACCATGTCAAACATCTGAAAACGCCTTGAGATTGTAGCTTTTTAACATGGCTGATTGAGTCGTACCGTCCAAAAGGTAAAGGTTATGCAGTAATAGTGTTGGAGGTCAAAAATACTGAAGCTAGATAGTAATACTGTGCAATTTTTCATAGAAGTAATCCTGATGTTTTTTTGTTTTTTGTTTTGCTTCTTCTGATGTTTTTGTTGTCGTCTTTTACCGCAGAATGGCCTACTGGAACCTACGGCCTGCCAATGACCGACACGGGATGTCCGGTAGCTGCAGACGTAACCTGGCGCACAGGTCAGCGGAACCAAGACGCGGACGACTCCTCCAACAACAACGGCTGGAGTAATGGGCTGCACTTTCCTACCAACAGCTATAACGGCGGCACAATGATTCAAAATTTTTGCATGAAGGTACGGTACGAAATTGTTGTGCGTAGTCTAGCTAGTTTAGGGTATCTGACAACAACTGGGTGATTCTGTGTAGCTGTCATCGATACATCTGCCTCAATCTTTGTGTGCTGTACATATCATCACATCGTAATGTGTAGATTCTGCTAGAAATATTCCAAGGTTTCTTTCCCCATTTAGATCTGTTCAGTCAACAACTGACGAATACGATTGCCAAGTTTACCTACTTTTTAGCTAATTCGGTGTCATACTACACAAAACAGAATTCAGGGTTTGGCATTTTGAGTACCATCCAGTACCGGCACATTTTTGTCCATGCAAATGAAATGTTAACGTTTTAATCCAAACATGATCAAAGCAACCTTTTTTTGTTTAACAGACTTACAGTTCTAATGGAAGCGGCAACTGGCCAAGAGGGAGATACTGTATTTTCAAGAAGGGGAATTGTCCAAGTGGTAAGTCTTTCAATGTGCACCTTTCATACAGAAAGTTTCGCCAAATGTTCATAAATTTGTTGCCATTATTGTTGACCTTTTGAAGGAAGAAGCATTCAATTACTAAGCATAATACCCTTATATAAGAGTCAAAGCCCCTATTCCTGGTTTGCAGTTTCATTGTGAAATGTTGGAATTGAACTTTCGACAGCTTTACAACTTTTCTGTTGCCTAATTGTCTTTATGTTTTGCTTTCCCGTTAAATTATCCAAAATGCTTAGGTTTCAACAAAGTCAATTAATGCAATAGCGGGTAATTTTGAAATGACGTTGTTTGCAGTCATTTGTCTGACGGAACACAGACAGTACCTCAAACGTGTACCTTACATTGTATATAATATATCTGTATCTTTCCAATAGGATTCCAATCGGGGTACGTGTACTGGGATGATGAGGACCATGGCAACGACAACTATGTGAGTGGGTACCTCCCAGAAGGTGCTTACGACGACAACACCAGGATCTACTACTGTTGTCGCAGCGATGGATCCACCGCAAATCGCATCCTCCTACCGTCCCGCCGCCCCTTCTACCTATTCCGCTACTCATCATCTGGATGCCAGCGGGTATGTACTGATGGAATGGAAAAAATATGGGAGAGAAAACATAAATCAATCGCCTGTAGGACAGAAACGACTTGAAGAATGTTGCAAATTAACATTTCAGTAAAGTTAATGTCGAAGAACATGACTGTAGAATGCGTCCTTTTTATCATCTAGTGCTATTGGCAACTATTTTTGTCGTCAGTGTCAGTAGATTTGATGAGATCATGCTGTACACATTTAACTTTCGCCATCTGAATTCAATTGTAACTGATACAACATGTGAATTCTATTCATGAACAACAGGTGCAGAACATGCGAGTCACCCAAGAGTACTTCCTATGGGATGACGAGAATAACAACAACGATGACGCGACCTCGGGATGGCACCCGTATGATACCGGAGATGGTCGCAACCACAAGCTCTGGTACTGCTACTACGAGCCGACCTGGTGAGGAACGATACCACCTACCCACGAGAAAGAAAGCAAACGCTTTTGGCCACTCAATGTATTCAAACACTTTCTTCGCATTTAAGTCACATTTTAGGTGTCTAAAGATGTTACTGGCTACGCTTTGACACTGAAACTGCAAATGCTAAAGAATGGAAATCTGCTTGGCAAATATCAATAAACAGTGAAAACTGCTTCAACTCTGTTTTACCCATTTGTGTTCGTATTCTGTACAGCATGAATTTGTGGCCAATGATCACTTGCATTGTTGGAGGATATGGTTTGTGCAACACAAACTCTCACTGTGGTTTGTTTGATTATGGAGGTTCTATCAAATCTTCTTGATTTGATGCAGATTTCAAAATACGCATCCACTATGAAGGAGGTAGGTAGCAGAGTAGAACACTCAATATTTTTGACAACCAGAATGACATACATGTACATCTCCAAGTAATAGTTTATATTTCATCACACCTGTCCCAAAAAAGGAATGTTACATTTTCATACTCAGTCCAAAATAAGTTTGTATCACCATGTTCAAGAAGTACAAAATAAGATATTCTAATTTGATACAAAATAATCACCATCACAGTACTGATGAATCATAACACAGACCATTACATGATTTCTTACATCTTCTCACAAACTGTACTTCCTTCTTTGATGACATAATACACCACGTCACCCGATTTGAGGCATATTGTAGCTTCCAAATGATTACTGGTGCATTTCAACTGACAATGATAAAACTTGGCCCCCAAGTGTGCCCTTCATCGATCTAACACATCTTTAAAGCAGCATCCATATTCCCAAGTAATTGATTTCGTATTTTCCCAATAGGACTGTCTTTAATAGTCAATGAGCAAATTGGATATACATTTTGTATTTTATAGGATGTTCATCTGGTTGTGACAACTTTAATTCACTAGCTTTGTACACCATAACACAACATGTAGGTGACTAAGAAAGAAAGGAAGGTTTATAATCTACAGTGTCCTGCCAATTCCTTTTCCAGAAAAAGGATGACACTAAAACAATAGATTTGCAGGATGAATGAGCAAAAGAATGGCAGAATGAATTTCGAGAATGTAAGAAAAGAAGCAGCAATGATGATGACGCAAAACATTCATGAAAAACCTCTTATAACAAAGGAATATCCCAGCAGCATCAATACAAGAGGTACAATTCACCAATTCATCCCTATCATATCTGTATATTTCTAATCTACACCACTTATACATACAAACACCGACACAGTACCATACTGATAACAATTAGATGAATCACTCACCTTTTTAACACTTAGATAAGTCATTGCAATGTAAGATATTTTCTATGTATTTTCAGTCATTTACTACAGTTTGTAGCTGTTCCTTACATTAACAATTTTTAATAATCTGCTTAGTTCTGTACTGATTGTATCTTTTTCTATACATCACATGTGCTAACATATACAGATAAACCAGCATGCAGCTAAGGCAGCATCAAACTAGCTACTTGGTTTGCATTCCTTTAACTACAACAGATGAAAAAAGTGTGTGAGGTAAAAATAGAAGGGCCATACCATTAAAAATTGCAATTAGGGGACAGTCAAGCACAATTCTTGCACCTGCCTTCACCATAATTTCCATATTCTCATACATACCCCACACATCATCTTGAGGAAAATTCCCTGTCTAAAATAATTGATCTAACATATAATGACATTTCCTACTGCATAGAATGCCTTCTTCTATATATCAGTGGCCTAGAGTTTGTTAGAAGTCTCAATATGAGGGAAAATGCAATGTATTGTGTCCCTGCACCAATTGATTTAAATTCTTTTCCTCCAATTCTACATGGAAAGAATCTCAAACCAAGTGATTAACATGATGAAGCCAACATGTAACCACTACTTTTGCTATTCTGTCATGTTGACAGTAATCTGTTTATATTTCTTCATCATCTACTACAATAATTTTACCAGTAGAGAGTCTCAAACCAAGTAACCAGTATGACGTAGCCCACACACACATGTAATAACAATTTTTCTAATCCGTGGCGGTGACGGTAATCGTTTTTCCCTTGGGGTCGTCGAAGCGGTCCATGGTTTTGAGCGACATGATCATCATCATGCCGAATGCGAGCACGAGCGTGAGGATGATGGTGGTCAGCAGGCCCATCCAGATCGGCGCCGTGAAGAACCCCACACACTCGTTTGCGTAGGAGAACGCCCCGTTTTCTATGTCCACCGGCTGGACCTATGTGGAGGACAGCAAAGGTTAGCTGTGAGGATAGAAAATTAAAACTTCTCTCTCTCTTTCTCTCTCTCTCTATTAGTCTAGTGAAAAAGAAGCAAAAATGTTCACATTATTAGAAGAATATCCCGTTTACTATGTCCATGGGCTGGGGAAGATAGCAAAGGTTATGCTCATGGAAAACAAATCCAAAAAATCCTATCTAGACTTGTTTCATACCCAGCTTCAATATTCTGTACAACTACAGTTCTTTCTTTCTTAAACAAATGACGTCATCCCAGCGGTGGATCACTCCTTGACAAAGACCGATGTCGTACTGTCGAAAATTTGGGTAAGTCCAATTCTCGTGTTGGAAATTACAGTTAAAACTTGTTATCTTCGCCGAGTACTTGTACTCGGAGAAGATTATGTTTTCGGTTGAAAAATCTGTTGGGTGGGTCTGAATGTATGTCAGGAGCATAACTCAAGAAAGCTTCAATGAATCTTTATGATTTTGGATAGGTGTGTAGTGGTTGTGCAAAGGAAGGTCAAGTTCGAAAATGGTTCACCTTGCGTCTTTCAACAGTACTGCAGCGGACTTTGCATTTTTATGTGTTTGTATGTAGGCAAAAAAAGTGACGGAAACGTTGATGGATCTTCATGATTTTTTGCAGGTGTGTAGATGTTGTGAAAACGGAAGTCAAGTTCAAAAATGGTTCCCCTTGTATTTTCCGTCGGTACTGCAGCGGGCTTTGTGTGGATGTGTATTTGTATGTCGCCAGCATAACTCAAGAAGCTGTTGATGGATCTGTATGATATCTACTGGATGGGTAGGGTTCACAGAAAGCAAGGTCAAGTTTGATAATGGGCCTTCTAGCGGGCACCTAAGGTACTGCAACAGAGCTTCAGAATTTGGAGGCATATTTTCTGAAAGTGCTATGGTCATGATTTTTGTGTGGTAGATAGTTCATGCCACAGAAAGTAAGTTCTGTAAATTTGGGCCTCCTAGCGGCTTGTTAAGAACTGCAGTGGGTGTTTTTGTTTTGACATTCGGACATGAATAACTTGAGAAGGGGTCGACAGATCGTCGTGATATTTGGTATTTACAGAGCTCAGATGGTGCTTTACATAATAAATGACTAATTATGCAAATCAGGAGCTAATTTGCATAATTAGAAAGGAAAGTTTGTTAACCCACTGCATTTCATAATCCGACATGGGACTGTCAGGTCATGTAACCAGATGGCCTTGCATAAACGTACATGTAGGTCAAATAAATAAACTATCCTCCAAGCAGAGATGTGGGTCCTGCTGGTTTTTAACGCGTTCAGTTTAGGCATTTTTGTTCACCATGATTGGCGACATAATGAAAAGGGGTCAAATAGAAAGCCTGACAAAAACACCTAAAACACGTCAGAAACCAGCCAGACCCACTCCTCTGCTTGGAGAGTACACTGTACTAAAACTGCACCACTGCTAGGTGCGGAAAAGTCACATGTACATGTACTATGTCTTTCAAAATGTGTTTGATATGGAATAAAGATTTATTCTATTCATATATATTGACTGTACCATTTCATCATCACTTTCAACTTACAACACTGCAATACGGAACCTTTGTGGCCCATATAATATCAACATACTCATATTTTTTCATGACCAGTTATAACATAATACATTTGTATCAGCACACTCTACACATATACTAGTCCTGTACCACCAAATGATTTTTAACCCCATCTAGACTGGACTCATTCGCCCCATCATAACTTCCAAATGGTATGGTGCATGATCAAATTTGCAGGGGGTGATAAGCACGTAAATATCAATCACTCTCCATAATAAGCCTTGATTATTTAGCGAAGATAATGTGTTCGTGGAACTCTAGTTTAAGAATGATTTCTACCAACGCAGATGAACTTTCAAGCTACAGTTCTTTCTAATCTTTCAAATCAAATGAGAATAAAAATGGAATGTCAAAATGCCAATTTAGACAGGAAGGAAACCTTAAAACATCCAAGAACCGAGTAACAAAACTGGCATGGCCTCAGACAGGCGACTGACCTGTAACCCCTGAAAGGTTATGACCCCTTTTGTGTTATTGTCCTTGTCGGTGGTCAGCTCCTTGAACTTGTTAGGCTTGTCACAGTGATACGACATTTTGCGGGGAGTCGTCGTAAACTTTGGCACCAGCTTGTCGGACCCGCGGATAGTCTGCAGGTCACTTTGGTAGTTGTACTGCATGGTGATGTTGCCTAGCGACCACTGGCGTTTGGTGACGTCGAAAGGGATCCTGGAGATAAACAAACATGCAAATCTCTTTAAGGGGAGCTCAACTTAAAATTGAAAAGCCTCCTACATGTATACTATGCTGAATATACCCCCAAAGTCAAGTTCTCACTTCTTTTACGAGAGTCTGTCATAGTTCAGGGCTCCCCCACCATTTGCAATTCACGCCGTGCCGACGGCTACTCCCTGATGATTGAATTATGTGACATCAGGGAGGGCATACATTTCCCAACTGGTATAAATAGTACTTTTCTATCTGGCTTTCCTGAGGATGGATTTCAAGGAATTTTTAGACAAATTTGAAGGAATTGACGAGTTGGTGGGCTTTAAATTAAAAAAATTCCACAAACGGCGTGACTTTCGAATGGCGGGAGAGCCCCGAACTATGACAGACTGATGTAAAACAAGTGAGAACTTGACTTTGGGGTATATCTAGCATAGTATAGTATGCTTTTAAAATTTGAGTTAAGCCCCGCTTTAACACATATGCAGAACATAAGGTCCATTAGCCAGACTCTTGGCAATCAGCCTGACTGCTTGTATTATTCAAAAAGTGGAAAAAGTAAGATGTCGACAACAGCTAGACACCACTTAACTCTCAACCGGCCAGGTACCTTAGCTGCAATGTGTTATCAGCCATTAGACTTACGATAGAATTCATCACGGTACATGTAGCTGGAAGTTTGCATCAGAATTCCGTGTCTTCCATGTTCTTTGTAAACAACCAACAAAGTTCTTATTCACCTGTCACCTTCTTCAGGGCAATTCTGGCTGGTTCTGTTACACACTACAATAGCCCTGAGGAAGGTGACAGACGGGCACCAAAACGTTAGTCCTGAATAAAACACATTGTTGTGTACAAAGAAGTTTGTTATCCAGTGACTTACCAATCTGATAGAACTGTTCATGGAGAACCAACTTATATGGATATGGAAACTATATACAACAGATAAAAAATCCAAACTTACACCAAGTCCAGGTTTTTGAGATTGCCAACATTGGTGTACTTCAAGGCCAACCTGAAACAACAAAAAAGAAGATCATTTCATCTGCAAATAGTTACACCGTGGTCCCATTTTTAAAAGCCTAAAGAACAAAATTTCCTAATGAATAAAAAGTTTTTCCTATGGAGTGAAAGTAACATTATGCAATGGTCCCATTTCAGCTAAAGGAACAATATCCATTAGGAGTCACAAATAACATATGCAATGGTCTAATTTTCACAAGTTAAAGGAACAATATCCTTTCAGAATGACAAAGAACTTACTCAACGGTCCCATTTGCACAAGTGACAGTCTGCGATGCGGGGACCACAGCCGTAAGGTTCACGGTGTCCTCAAAAGGAGTCGATTCGTCCAGCTTGGCCACCAGGAAGCTGACGTCCGTTGCGTACAGGTACACAGCGCACGAGCTGTCCTTCGTCGCGTTGATAAACGTGTAGGTCGAGTCGTCGATGGCATCAAAGTCGCCGAGAAGATGGCGGCCGGAGGACAGGGAATCATGGGATGGCAACACCACAGACACCTGTGTTTGGAAAAGTGTTGGATCTTAATCAAAAACTATTCACGGTGACAAATCCTTATATGAACACAATTTCTTTCTTCTATTGTGTAATACTGCTATTGTTTCCACCATGAATTCCAATATAGCGCAAATTCTTGATTCTCACCGTGCTGCAAAATTTAAGTGCCATAGACTTAAACGAATGTTTCTCTAATGACATACGATCCCATAAAATGAAAACAATCTTGTCACAGTAGCAGTGATATCATATGAGTTCATTTTTGCAATCCGCATTTAGCATGTGGCACAGTGATGGGATCAGGATTTGTCACTACTGTGGCTGACAAGTACAAGTTTCTACACCCCTACTTCAGCAGAATGACACCCCTGCTAATTCTTAGGTCCCAATTGGAAAAAAAATACCCCCCTTTGGCCCTTGGGACAGCCTGCAGCTGCCAGGCTATTTTTGGGCCCAGCCAGGACCCCGAATCATTTTAAATAGGACTTTAAATTAACGCTAGACTCGGTAACAAATAGACGCCATGAGCTAATCGTGCGAACACCGGGAGGTATCCCCCACAGCTTTAGGACCAGGCCGGGGCTAAACCCCCAAAGGGCAATTGGGACCTAAGCATAATACTTGCACAGACAGCTTTTCTCTTTACCTTTGAGGGCCTGTTTGCGGTGAGCAGGATGGTGAAGTCAAGCTCTTTTGGCAGACTCTTGATCACAGACCCGATGATGTCATCTGGGGACACAAAAATGTATTGAGTCATCAACACAAAATCACCTGCATCTACAAATGTAGTAGTCATTTCAACACAGGCATACAAGACAATTCCAAACAAAATACATTGTACTTCCAGAGTTCAACGATAAGCATATGCATTCTTGGGCCTTTTCAAAGGAAAGTTGGAAGGAGATAATCTGCTGAATATCAACTCATCATCTTCGTTACTACTTAGCCCACATGCCTGTAGCAGTGGAGTACTAGCATCTAATCTACTAAATAAAGATTCTTACTTTTTATTTCAAACTCAGTGTCTTTATCAGATGAAAAAAAGTGATGCCGCACTTGCTGAAGCATTTTATTTTCAGTTTGAAATGCATGAAATGTTTCAACTGCTATATGTATCTTTTCCACTGTCTTAGACTACATGCCAAACTTACAGCAATCATCTGCTTAGTCTGTATTACATTTTCTACCTAACTGAATCTCCAGATAAAAAGTTCTTAAAACCACTGCAATGTGAAAGTTACACTTACTGTTTCTTTTCAGGGATTCTTCAATGGACCTGAGTAGAAAGAACACAAAGATTAAATTTTTCACCAAGTTATTCTGGACATTCGATGTAAACTAGTGCTGGGTACCTAAACTCCGGACTTAAACTGGACTTGTAAAAATGTCTAGGTGAATTACAGTATATATTTACAGTGCATGTGTACTTCTGCAAGCCTTACCCTTCCGCCGGTGGCAGTCGCACCAGGATGAGAGTGTTCTTGTCCAGCTGGAGTTTCTTACCGTCGGTGCGGATCTCCGTCAGACTGTGCTCCACGGGGATGACGGACCCGTCCACGCGACCCTGCAGGTACGTCGCCACCTGGTTGCCATGGAGACCAGGCGAGGCGGGCAGCTCGGTGGACAGGACCAGGGAGGAGGCGGCTCGGTCCATGGACGACTGGAGGTTGCAACAAAAGGATGATGTCACTTCTGGGGTCAGAAGTCAATCTATCTCACCAAAGTTAATACCAGGGGATCTACATAACTTATAATACAGTCAAACCTGCCAAAGAAGACCACTCAGGGAAACCGATATGGTGTATTTGACAGGTGGTTAATACATACATGTACATGTATACATGTAGACAGGGTTCTTAATGCTTGTGTCAATGGTAAAAATTATCTAAGGGACCACCAAAACATTGGTTTGACTGTGTTGAATTAATCCAAGGACATCATTAAGACAGTACGAGAACATACAGTCATAAGTGAACATGCATGTTTTAAGTCTGCTAGCAACCATTAGAAACAGACTAAAGCTAACAAAACAAGACTGGATTCCAGGCTATTGAAGGACAGCATTCACAAGCTACATTAATGAGAACATGTATGTAAGAATGTTTGTATGTACATGTATTATGGTGTGGTCTACCTACAGGAGTAAAGTACTAGTAGACAACAAAATATCTTCCGACTCTTGTTTGACTCACCTTCAGGTTGGAGAACAGTCCACCGTTACTGTTACCGTCGTACACATCTCCGTACTGGCTGAAGTCATCCAGGCTCAACTGTAGAAAGTCAAGAAATCATCAGTCATTGAATCACATGTATTTTGTTTGTCTACGAAAGATTTAAGATTTTGATGATTTTAAGGTAAAAAGTTGTCATTCTAAGTGTATAGATGGGGGACTTAATTCTTTTTAGACGTCTGACCACATTTAAGTAGAAGGATTTTTTTGGTCTGTTTTGAGGGTCATATCAGCATTTTTCATATATAATCTGACTTTTATTATACAATCAATATATGTATTAGCAAAGTATCATTACAGTAGTACATTAAGCATAATAGCCCTTAATTTAGTGTGGTGGTTGCAAATAATAGTCTGATGGCTAGACACACTGAAATGCACTAGCTAGAACCCTGTGACTTGTTTGAAGCAAGGCTGCACCTTGTCCTGTATAAAGAGCACGATGAGCTGCGGGCGTTTGCCGATGATCGTGTCCAGGTAGTCGTGCTGCAGGTCGATGGGCGACAGACTGTGCCCGGCGCGGGCAGGTGGGAGGTCGTGGAGGTAGCTGTAAAAGTTAAACCCATGATACTTCTAGAATGATACACATACATATAATTAGGATGCAGATAGCCGCGGCGACATCTGGTGGGAAGACGTATTTTGCTTGTATATTAATTTGTATTGGAAGACACTATATAATATACAGTACAAGCAAAATACGTCTTCCCCTCAGAGTCACCGCGGCTAGCATGCATCAAGTCTGAATATCTGTTACGTTTTTACCATGTGTAGGAAAAATTCAGGCCTTGTAAGAAAGTGTAAGTTATCTACAGAAAATCAAGACTGTTCAATTTATACCTGGAATTTCATTGTTTGTTTGTTTGTTTGTTGGTTTGTTTGTTTGTATTGCACATCCGGTAAAATGCCTTGTGGTTAAGTAACACACCAGGTTCGTACTGAATAGTGCAGGCTGCATCTCCGGACAGATTCATAATTTTGACCCACTCACATGTACACCGGGAAGGACAAATTTTAAAAGGAGTGCCTGTCATGTATGTTATAGTGAGCCGAGAAGCGCTATAGAACTCCACCTTAACATCAGTGAGTCAGAGCATTTACACTCTGAGTTAAGTCAGATATTAACTTTGGTTGAGTAATATTACGTGTAAAGACGAAATTGGGGATCATATACCGCCCACCAAGCTAGCCTGTCCCAATTTTCTGTGATAAAAAAAAATGAAATCGTCGGCAATTTTGGCCATAGTTCAACGAATCTACGGATATCTGGAACTCAGAAATTACATTTCTAGAATACCTACCTTTGGCTTGACCACATAATCGTTGGAACCTGCTCAGCAGCGGCTCTGGAAGCCAGAAATACAACGAACAACGACAGAATCATCCTGACCGTCATTTTTGTGTCCACCATCTTGAATGATGACAGCATCATGTGATACAGGTTTGCAGTTCTCCTAAAAACTGACAGGGGTCGTTATTTATAGATCTACAAGTGCATCTAAACAAAAACAAAAAGATCAACCACATAACAGATCCACATGGTATTTATTTCTTTACATATGATAGAACATCTTAAATCTAAATATATAAGGCAAAAGATAGACGAAGATATCACATTCAAACTGTGAGCAAAAAGAAAACGTTGTCCCTTTTGCGTGTGGATGCGCAAAAATGACGTAGGCGAGAAGCATGCTGGGATAGGCCTCTTTCCTGAACCCAAAATCCAAGATGGGTGAGTGAATTTTTCCGTGTCAAAAAAAATGACTAGATTTCAGTTAAGACGAACAATCATTCAACCTACCACTGTAGAAATGTTGTTAGAGTTATATAGAATCATTGGAAGTTGAAATGTACGCGTTTTTTGTTGGTTGAAGTGGGTTTATTTGGGAAGGAATACAGCACGTGCGGCGGTGCTGTTTCCAACATGGTGCACGTAGATAGTGGGGAGGGGGGTGGATACATTTTCGGTTGCAATAAATGGTGAAGCAGTAATCCTTCGTGGCAACAAGAAAATGCAAGTTACATCGGTCATCCCTCACTGCGTAACGTCGAAACTCTATTTTGTGCGCATGGAGTTCTTCAACTTCAACTTCAACTCTACTCTTAAACTACCCCCAGATAACCCCGCTAGGGGCAAAGTAGGGGGGGAGGAGGTCCCAGGCTAAGGCGGGCAGGCCTCCAGCCTGGCGCGGAAAGACTCAACGGTGGGAGCCGTAACAACCGCGCCAGGCAGGGCGTTCCACTCGGGTATGGTGCGGGGGAAGTATGAATATTTGTAAGAGTCTGTTCGGGCGTAAAGTGGTTGAAATTTGAGCGTGTGGCTTCCCCGGGTGCGCCCCTGAGCTGGTTTCAGCAGACTATCTGTATTAATATTGATGTGGTTATTAACTAGCTTATAGAAAAAGGTGAGGTGGGCGTTCCTCCCCCTTAACATGTTAAGTTCTATGTAGCAGTCGGATCAACTTGATCGATCAAATAGCAGGGCTCGAAATACCAATGTGCAAATTGCACACTTTTTTCAAGGTTTGCATGTAAAGATATTCTGAACGTGTAGTTTTGCAATGAAATTCTACAACAGGTCGCCCTGACTCAGACATTATACTATATAGTGATCAGGGCATCCAGGCTATGGTATTGCATGCTTAGAAGAGCTCTTAGATTCACACTTTTTAATGTGGCAATCATGTCATGTGTTATTTGGTGAAATAGAAATAGTATACGTTACAAGCTTGCCTGTGGTGAAAGCATGAAATAGGTGTTTCTTATTGTTGGAATAATTGTCATCCCCCAACTCTTCCACCCCCAGGTAAGCCCCGTGGTCTGCGTTCCGCCCGTAAGCTGAAGGATCACCGCCGGGAACAGCGCTGGCACGACAAGTCCTTCAAGAAGGCCCATCTGGGTACCGCCGTCAAGGCCAGCCCCTTCGGAGGAGCCTCTCACGCCAAGGGCATCGTGCTGGAGAAAATGTAAGCTCTCGGGTTTCAGAATTCATGTGTGATCTTATCATACTGCCTATTTCATGCAATTTAGGCCGGAAAGTTGTTTATGAGCCTTACACAGTGTTCTCGCCAGGCCTTTTCAGCATAGGGGCCCCCTATGCTGTGATTTGGGCCCCCTATGCTGTGGTCTGGACCCCTATGCTGTGTTTCAACCAGCATAGGAGTGTTTCTTTCTGGAAAGAACCTTGTGACCCTTCATAAATCTTATAAAAAGTTCATATTTGGCTTTAGAATGAGGCTGTAACAGAGGAAAAACTTTACTTCACAAAATTTATCCCTCAAAATGCAGGAAATGGTGTCTCCTTGGGTTATGAATTCAAAAATTTTCCGGGGGAACAAGCCGGACACCCTACTCTGTGGTAATTTCTTCGTAGATTGCGCCGCGTAAAGTTGGCCTTCTGTACCTGACCCCTATGCTGTGAAAAAATTCTGGCGAGAACACTGTTACATGTATGGGTAAGACGGGGTTTTCTAGAAAAATTGAATAAGAGGGAGCACACATAGGCGAGGGAGTGAATTCTATGTATTTATGGAAGAATCCATTGCTGAGTGAAGGCTGTATGCTGGATATCAAGCTAAAATCTGAATTCGACAAGGGGGCGCTGGGCTGAAACAAGAGGGTGCAGCGCCCCTCTTTCCTGATTTAGATGAACCCATGGGTAAGAGATAAGAACCACAAAAGACGCCTACCCTCTTTAGATACTTGACAAGAAATGTGTTATAAGAGTGGGACTGGCCGTTCGATGTTCTAACAGGTGGTCCCATTTGGAATAACGGCTATCAACTGTTGAACTTGGACATTTCCAACATGTGTGTTTTCTTACTTTGAGGCCAGTCACTGCACATTGCCTTACTATATGACAATGAGCAAAGGGAGTTGCCTCAGACACTAACCCTGGACCTGACCAACACAGGAGAGTTCTTCCATGTCTCCTGGATTATTGGGTCTCGGTACATTCTTAAACATAGATTTATTCTCATATCCCTCAAGCAAAAAGTGTAAAGCTGAAACTGGATTAATGAAACTTTTCATTTTTATTAGCAAATTCTGAAATAATGTTCATTTTGCAAATTGTTTCCCCAGTGGTGTTGAGGCCAAGCAGCCGAACTCCGCCATCAGGAAGTGCGTCCGTGTCCAGCTCATCAAGAACGGCAAGAAGATCACGGCCTTCGTACCCAATGACGGCTGCCTCAACTACATCGAGGTGGGTGAATGCAAGCCCAGTGCAGTCACTGCTATGTTCAAGTCTTAAGTGATGAACTTTCCCAGGGTTTGGAGTGGAAAAGGTGAAAGAATTGGTGGAAGGCAAAAGTGTTGGCGTGACAGTTAGGGTGTTTGGCACAGAACCCAGAAGTCCTGGGTTCGAATTCTCTGATATGCCACCGGTGTTGTGCCAGTTGGAAAGGCACTTTGCATAACTTTCCTTACTCCACCCTGGTGTAAAAAATGGGCACCTGACTTAGGTTGGGGAGGTAAAAGGCAGTGGAAGGAGAGGGTTGGGCTCAGCCTTCCAATACCGTGCCCTCAAAAGTGACCTTTTACCCTTTTTTATCTTCCAAAATTCGAAGTTCCAATGATCAAAAATCTTACATGACCTGGTCTTTAATGGGATGAAATTTACTCGCCATGAGGCCAGTCACTGCACATTGCCTTACTATATGACAATGAGCAAAGGGAGTTGCCTCAGACACTAACCCTGGACCTGACCAACACGGGAGAGTTATTCCATGCCTCCTGGCTTATTGGGTCTCGGTACATTCTTTGAATAATTACTGAATTTTTTGTCAGGTGGTAAAAACAAAAACATGAATCTGTGGATGAACAATTTATGAATTCATGTCATCTCAGTTAACTTTTAGTGTGTAGCTTTGTTTAGCTCCTGCTCAAACTTCTTTCTGCTAAGGCAGGCTTTTAGCACCAAACTTGTATTTGTGAAAGTAAGTTTGATACTTTAATCTTCATGTTCCTCCTGTTAATTCTGAAAAATTTGCAACAGCATGTTATTTGTTGAGATGATAGGTGACTTAAAATCTTGTTTTGTTTCACTTCCTCAGGAGAACGATGAGGTTCTGGTTTCTGGATTCGGTCGTAAGGGCCGTGCCGTCGGTGACATCCCCGGCGTCAGGTTCAAGGTCGTGAAGGTCGCCAACGTGTCGCTTCTCGCCCTGTTCAAGGAGAAGAAGGAGCGTCCAAGATCGTAGGACTACCGCGTCTGCTTCTTTGTGAAAATTTCAAAAAATAAAGGGAAGATGTACTCCTGAATCTTGTGTTGCGTTTTGACTTGGGATGAAACCAGGCTATTACCAGGCTATTAGATAGCAGGGAGTCAGGGTGTCTTCTGGACGCCCTACACTAAGAAAACAAGGAAATTACATGCCCTCCTTTTGCAGAGGGGGCCCAGAAGATGCCCTGCTTCCCAGTGATAACATACATTTTGTATGCACATGCACATGTTGCCCCCACACATTTAACAGCATGTAAGTTCATAGACATGCAAGCAGCAAAGCTACCAGGTAATGTTAATCCATAGAGCCCATTGGGTTCCGATTGGCCCCCCATTTCTGGACGCCCTGTCTATAAAGCCTAGCTACAAGCCTGTCAGAAACTGTCTGCAAATGCTTATGTTCAACAAAGACATCAAGATTGATTGTCAAAATAATGCTTTATGTGCTCCTTTCCCACAATTTTGATGCATCACTCAGGGCTCTTTCTATTAAAAATTGCAAGAAAGCAGAGCAATGTTATTTGCATAATAAATATCAGTTGATCACCCTCCCTAACCAAATATAACATGTTCAAAGTCATATCTTAGCGAAGAAGGCTACTGAAGCATTTCCTCAATCATGTAAATATGTTCCCCCTGGTAAGATATATAAACAAACAAACAAATGAGGCCCACATTTGAAACAAAATCAGCTCATGCAGTTCTAAACAGCCGCTAGGGGGGCCAAACCTACACGGCGTACTGTCCTTACCAAGAGCTATGTACCTTTAAAACAATCATGACCATAGCATGTCCAGAAGATGAGATATCAAAACCGGAAGTTCCGCTGCAGTACCATGCATAACAGGCCGCTAAGGAGGGGGCCCAAAATCTAATAATTTAGAGGTCAACATACCAAATATGAAGACAGTTAACCCACTTATTATCGTGTTCACAAACGCACACAGACACCCGAAAACATAGTACTACAATATAGTATTGTACTATGAATAAGTAATGACATCATGCATGTAATTAATAGATAAAGTAATGTGATGTAGAAGTGATACGGCATACATGTGACGTAAGGTAGGTGTGACCTAACAGTATTAGACAAACAAGCTGGCGCTCACAAACAAACAAACAATATGGCGCGCCAAATAGCATGTTCCCCAGCAAAAATTGTGGGACATTTTTCAAACCTGTATTTGTAGCAAAAAAAGCCATCAAACTAAGATTGAGACGCAGAAGTCCCAAATACTCTACATTTGTATGTTGAATTAACCAGCAAACAATCTGGTATTTGCACCAACATGTATGCGGGAAGTTGGGAACTGACAATCACTTTGTCATATATATATATATATATGAGAGGACTGTTGAGAATGCTGTTCACGTAGGCATGACTCGGCGAATGTCCCGGAAGTGAAACAGGAACAGTTTCGCCTGAGTCAGTGGGGAAACCCATAACTCTCACCAGTACATGGAGAAACAGGCATGTCTCTACCCAGGCAGGTTCGCAACTTGGGAGTCTCAGACATCCAGGTGAGATTTAGACAAGTTTCATACATCCAGATGTGATATAGACAAGTCTCAGACATCAAGGTAAGAGTTAGACAAGTCTTTTTATCCTGACAAGTTACAAGGACTACAGAGGTTTATAAACACCATATTGTTAGCCTCCTTTGCAGGCCTCCCGGGTGGGGCTGACATTTATTCAATTTTTTGGGGGCATGGGGCGCTAATTCGCGATTTTCAACTTATCTGGGCCAGGGTCTTTTGCTGGAGAAACCGTGGGCGGCAGATACGGTTTAACCAGCAAAAGAGCCTGGGCCAGATTAGTTGGAAATCAGCGCTCGCCCAAAAAAATAAACGCCAGGAGGCTTGCAAAGGAGACTTAAGTCTTGCACGAGTACTCTTGACTGCAAGGGTGTATCAACGAGGGGACAGATATTCGTATTCAAGTTTATTAAGAGCGAATATTTGTAGGGATCAAACGATGGTGGGTAAAAGAATCGATTTGGCTGAAGACGAAAACGAAACAATATCTGAATAGACCAACACTTTAGCTTTTTGAAAGACGTATATTAGAGTTTTGGGGCAACCTTAAAACCATGCAATGTTTCAAGCTTCTAAAACCGTTGTAACATTGTAAGTGCCAATGTGGTAAATTGTTGGCTTCAAATTTATATTATATGATTAAAATGCCTATCAAATGCATGTTTGCAAAATCTTGGGTGTTGATGGGTTACCACGTGGTTAACCTCAAAAGAAGGCCACTTTTTACGTTTGACGAAAAGTGTGAATTTAGACATGCTCAAAAGTACTCACCATAGTTTGATCCTTGCAGACATTTGCTCTTAATTGGGCTACTCTCTACCAGTGTAGGTGTGAAAGATAATTGCCTATGACCACAACTATTCCTGTCAAAACATGCATTCACAATGTTAAGTTTCACAATATCTACCTTCGCCAATAAGATGTGGATAGATCCTTATGATATTTGTTAAGTGTGAGTTTACATTTAACAGAGATATCATGAAAATCAGTATCTAATATGCAGAATCAAGAATGAACATGCATGTATCTGCTGCATTCCATGATAGGACTCTCAAAACATTAATTATGCTAATGAAGACCTCATTTGCATAATCAATGAGAAGATACTAAAATTCCTTAGTGGTGAATGACGGGAATTTCATAGGAAAATATTAAAGTAAAGGTGGACATTATTTGGCATAAATCATGCAAATCTGTGCCTAATCTACATACATAGTATAATCATATACATGTAATTTACGAGGAAATTTTACAATAACCTTTGCTAAGATAAGGCTTTCATACTTTAAGCAACTGTGTTATTAACTTATTTGGGTAGAGAAGATGTTCAACTGATATGATTTATGTAAATGAGGACATTATTTACATACTTCATGACAAACAAATATATTACATCACTTGAAAACGTTAACCTCATTTGGTTTTGAAAGTCGACCATATGCATGTTATCTCCAAGATTACAAATAGACAAATGTCTAAAAGTAACAAAACTGTCTGAATATTAAGCAAATTGTTCTCTACTTTTTTAAAGGTTGATCTTTCGAGTTGAAATGAAATGTCTGACATCAATATGACCAGCCTGGCAGACAAGTTACAGGACTTAGAGCTGTGCCTCAAGGGTCAACACAGCAAAGAACATAGGTATGGGCGGGCACTAAGGGAAGCCATTCTTTGCATGGATATCTCCATAGAAGTAGAAATCTTAAAAAGTATTGGAGACTGGCATCTTCAGAAAGGCAAGCGTAGCAAAGATTCGACAGAGTTTGACAAGGCTGCTGCGCTGTATGCTGCTGCCCTATTGCGCTGCACAGATCCAGACATGGGACAAACACTGGAACATCGCGTCGGCTACATGGAAAAACTCTCCAGACAACTGCTGCAGGGGTACACTCCACACTTCCGGTGGTTGTCACCAGACTACTGGGGTACTACTGATAGCAATGTCTTGAGAGTTGCTGAAACTTGTGAGAAATTAGACATAAGTAACAAAGAATCCCAGCATTCTGTTGAGGAGACTTACACAGAAACACTAGTGACAGCAATAGAAAATAGTGACATGTTCTTGGAGGTTGAGATTTTAAAATCTCTTGGAGATTTTTATCTTGAGCAAGGCAAGAAGGCTTATGATGTATCACAGTTCTCTAAGTCAACTGCCATGTACAGAAAAGCCCTGACGCGACGTGAGGATCCTGAGACAAAACAGACTCTGCACCATCGTATCAGTTATGCAGAGAAGATCAGAGCTAGAGAAGCAGTGAGAAAGGTGAGAAGGCAGTTTCATTTTTCATTATCCGTAGGTAGTTCATCTAGTTATTTGATGTCATCACATGTAGCTCTTTAACTTATCACAAATATGATGAAGTGTGTAAAGACCTGCACATCATGTAATCAGTGTGCATGCAAAAACATCACCAAGTAGGGGATATGTTTTCGCATAATATTAGTTGAAAAAGTATGGGGGTGGCATACGTGTGTGACATAAAAATTATGACAATTTTTATCAAATCTTGCAGCAGCTAGCAACAAAGAAACAAATGCAGATTGGAAGAAGACCATCCATGCGTCAGTACAAAGACCACTTGAAAAAAGGTGAATCATCCCTTACCAGGTCAGACCTGGACTCATCAGAGCAGCATTTTGCAGCTGCACTCAAGGCGGTACACATACCAGGTAAGGGAAATCTCATGTGAGCTTTCTGTTATGTTTGGAAATTTATATCAACGAAATATGTTTCCAAACATCCATCCAAGTATGGAACTTGGTAATACATTCTCGTACGCAGACCTCCCGCGACCTATGATACAATATACCAAGTGGAGGCTCTGCTAAACCGGGCTGAGGTTTTCATTGCACTTCTGTGGGCGTGGCTTCTAACCAGCAGGCAGCCAATCAGAGAATCGGCCTTACCTAAAGAAAATTGTTAGGCGATTCTACGATTGGCTGACTGCTGGTTAAAATCCACGCCCGCAAAAGTGGAAACCTCAGCCCGATTTAGCAGAGCCTACCCAGGGTATATCCTTTAGGCCTCTGGTAGGGCTCTGCTTAAGAGAATGGGTACACGTACACGTACACGCACACGTACAGTAATGACAAAACATATAGAGAAACAATACTTCGGAATCCGCAATTCACATCCATGGAAATAAATAAGTTCTAAACTATACAATATCGCCAGACTTATCGAATATAATTGAAATTTACTTTCCGGGTAATGAAAAATCGGATATAATCTGACTGTTAGACTTGTTCCTTGGCTCGGGTGTAAAAAAGAGTTGCCTTTTCCCTTTGGATACAGTGTGGTAACAGACTACATTCTTAGTTCTTGACTATCGGTCTTGTCTGTTATTCAAACAAGACAATATGTCCAACATTGAGTTCCTTTCCCCTAGACCCCACAGCCCAGCAGTACCAGAGAGAGGTGGAGCCCCTACGCAAGTTGGGAGATGTCTACAGTAAGCGAGGTCAGCAGACAGGAGACGGGGGAGACTTTGTCAAAGCAGCAGCATTCTATAATGCAGCAATAGCCAGGTCAGAGGATCAACTACTCAATGGTAACATAGCAAAAGGTATTGAAGAAGTAGAGAAGTCATTTCTCAAATCTATCTTAGATATCCATTGTAATGTAAGCCAAGAGAACACACAAAACCACAAGAAACAGCTGAAGGTGATGCGAGACCAGATCAAGCTGGAGATAGAAACCATTGACCAGCAGCTGGATCCCTATGCCCATGATGAGGACGACCCATGTGTCAAAGAGATAGAAGCAAAACGAGGTCAGGCTGTCAGGCAGTTGTTTGAGAAAATTTCACAACAAAGGAAGGAGTTCATCAGCCTGCTTGTAGAAGAATGTATTGGGCTAATGGGTCCCCCTCCCTGCAAGTATGCCCTGATAGGTTTGGGTTCACAGGCCACAGGACTGGTAACTCCATACTCAGACCTGGAGTTCGCCATCTTGGTTGAAGAAGAAAGTAAACCATGTCTTTTGTATTTTCGCAACCTCACCCACTATCTACACCTCAAGGTGGTCAACTTGGGAGAAACCATTCTTCCAGCACTGGGAATAAAATCTCTCAATGACTTCTACTCTAAAAATCCACTAGACAACTGGTACTATGACTCTGTTACACCTCGTGGGTTTGCATTCGATGGTTCCATGCCAATGGCAAGCAAGACTCCACTGGGCAGACAGGGAACTATGGACAAACCACCCAGTGAACTCATCTGCACCCCAAACAACATGGTTTCAATACTTCAAAATGATGTCACATTATACCTGCAGGAAGAATATCACCTTGCCAGTATCTTGAGAAATCCATGCCTGATAGCAGGGGACCAGAATATGATTGACACATACATGGCCATGACAGAGAAGATACTGCGAACTGATGGGGGCAAAATGGCTCAACAATTGGCACAGGAGACACAGAGGGAGAACATAAAAAACTCCTTGTACAATAATGAGGAAACAATTACAGCAAGGTTGATTAATGTAAAGAAAGAACTCTATCGCTTCCCAGCTTTAGCGGTTGATTTCTTGGCCCTGTGCTCCCATATTAAACCTACCACGATTTGGAAGATGATAGAAGAAATGAAAAACAAACAAGTGATCAGTTCCAACAATGCCCACCACCTGACAGTGCTTACCAGCATCTCAGCAGAGCTCAGACTCAAAACCTACATTGCAAATGGTGGACAGAAGGAAAACTTTTCAGCTTTGGCCTCAATGGAAGCAATTCTAAATCAACAGGAATCATCCCTACAGACCGATGAAGAAATGCATTTAACAAATGCACTGAAACCAGTTTTTCATTTACCAAATGAAAAACAGCTTTTCAGATACTATCATACAGCAGTTCCTCTAAAATCTGTTTTGTCTAAATGGCATGGAAAGAATTCAGACCTACAGTCATTCTCTGATTTCTATGATACTTCTCCAAGAGTACAAGGACATATGTACCATTCGTTATGCAAATATCGACTGGCTATGAGCTACTACCATGAGGCCCTCAAGACAGCTGATGGAACTGACACTGAGGATACTATGCTGCTCCTCTGCAACATTGGAACAGCGAGTTTTTCGGCTTTTGATAGTCACAAAGCTATCCGCTACTATGAACAGGCACTAAAGATGCATGGAAATATCCATGGGCAGAGTACAGCACATCCTGAGATGACATCCGTACTTAATAACAACCTGGGTGAAGCCTGGGCCAGCCTGGGAGAGTACAAGAGAGCAATCAGGTACCATGAACATGCACTGCAGATGTTAATGAGTGTCTATGGCCCGCATACACAACATAATGTCATTGCCGACACACTCCAAAACCTGGGGGTAGTATTCCTTCATTTAGGTGATTACAGGAAAGCAATCAGCTACTTTGAACAGGCACTACAGATGAATGGGATGATCTATGGTGAGATTTCAGCACATCCTGACTTTGCTAGATTACTGAACAGCCTGGGTGTAGCTTGGAGTAACTTGGGTGAACACAGGAAAGCAGTTAGTTACCATGATCGGGCACTACAGATGTGGATGGATATCTATGGTTCACAAACAGTCCATCCTGACATTGCAAGTTCATTCATCAACCTGGGTGGAGCCTTTGTCAGCCTGGGCAAATACAGAAAAGGAATCAGCCACCTTGAACAGGCACTGCAGATATTGAGGGGTATCTATGGTCAGAGTACATCACATCCTTACATTGCCTCAGTACTGAGCAACCTGGGTGTAGCCTGGGGTAACCTGGGTGAACACATGAGAGAACTTAGCTACTATGAACAGGCACTGCAGATGCACAGGAGTATCTATGGTCCGCAAACCGCACATCCTGACATTGTCAACTCACTTAACAGCCTGGGGGCAGCTTGGTATAGCCTGGGCAAATACAGAAAAGCAGTCAGCTACAATGAACAGGCACTTGAAATGTCGAGAAGTGTCCATGGTCATACAGCACATCCTCACATTGCCACAGCACTGAACAGCCTTGGGACAGTCTGGAGTCGCCTGGGTGAACATGGGAGAGCAGTCAGCTACTATGAACAGTCTCTACTGATGTTCAGGGGTATATATGGTCAGACTGCAGCACACCCTGACATTGCTACATTACTAGGCAACCTGGGGAAACTATGCGTTTACCTTGGTGAACACAGGAGAGCAGCTAGCTACATTGACCAGGCACTACAGATGAGAAGGAACATCTATGGCCCACAAACAGCACATCCTGACATTGCAAGCTCACTCAACGACTTGGGAATGCTTTTGTACAAAATGGGAGATTTCTCGTCAGCTACATGTAAAAGAACCCTCCTAGAAGCCTTGGCCATGGCAAAGCAGATCTATCCTGAGGACCAAAGTCACCCACTGATAAAAACAATTGAAATGAACCTTAATTGCCCATAAATGACACAGGACAACCGTCTCATGTTGAATCCAGAACATTAAGACTATCCTTATATATTTTAATCATGTTGTTGTACAACATAAGAACCATTAGAAACATTTGATGGGGAATAACAGACGATAAAGCGAACAAAATGGTGAATATTTGAGTTAGTGTATGACAAAAACTCCCTTGCCCATTGGATGTATAATCATTGTTTGAGACACAATCAATGTTAAAACTATGTCTGAGTGATAATTATAATGTTGGTAGCAGAACAAAAGGTTGACTGATGGGCTAATCCACATGATGACACCATATGCACGTGTCGTTTTTATCTGTCAACATGTACAGTTGAGTAAGAGTGTAGCCAACATTGCCACTTGTTGAAAACGAGCCAGTCTAGCCCATGTGTGAGAAATAGGCCATCATGACTTATTGCCCCTGTCTGTCCTGGTGGCTGTTATAGATTGACATGGAGCTACCGGAACACGTTTGCAATTAGAAAACTGTGCCAACTAGCAAAAATATCAAAGACATAAAAACGTCCTGAGAACTGTGGGTCTGCTGTTGTGGCTATCATTCCCAGTGCATCATGTGCGCCACAATATCAAAGTTTGGCCCAGACAATCTATTAATGATTCTTAGTCACAGTAATACATGGTCAAGACGCAAGGAAAAATGCCATGAAGAGCTATCTACCACTCAAGAATCATATATCAATTGCCCAGAACCGGAAGTTCCGCTGTAGTACCATTAGAAGACACTAGGGGCCGAAAATCTAAATCTAATAATTTCGAGGTTTCATCAAGACCTATAGCAACATACTAAATACCAAGACAATACACTCAGGCATTCATGTTCACAGACAGACACACGCCGCTGAAAACATAACTTTCTTTGCGATGGTTATTAGACGTTCTAAGGCTTCTTGAAGGGGGGGGGGGTACTGTCAAATAGGTCACAGTTGAAGACTCTGATCACATGTGACCTAGCAGAATCTCTGGTCATTCAAAACTGTATGTTTGTCCGAGGATCTGCTCCCAGGGCAAGGGGCTCATGATGATGGCATGGGGGTGCACATGCTGCACCCTTGTTCCCCTCTTTAGAAAAAACAATGCTGTATGACATTCTGAATGTGAAGTTGGCTCACTGAGACTTGCCTCTGTTTACAACTATTAAATACTAGTAAATACATTCATTTATAAGATTAATGACATGTAGTGTACAACACCAGTGTTCTTTATTCACCAATAGAGAAGTTTAAAATCTCACAGAGTCTTGAAAAAAATACATTATATACAACAACATCACATCAGAATTCTTCAGAAACCCAGAATTTATACATTTACTTGTCCACGTATAGAAAATATAACCACACAATACTTGTGACATACACTTCTAACTACAAAAATAGATCGTGTTTCATTTTAGTCTAAACTGTGGTGATATGAGTACTCATGCAAATATACATTTCATTTATGTTTGAAGAATTGGTGACAAATTTCTATTTTTTTAATGAAAATCTAAGAGATAACAGACTCCAAAAAAGATGTAGTCGCTGAAGAAAAATTCACTGCATGTGACGTCATTACCACAGCACTAAAGGTTCAACATGGAATTTATCTGGTCTTTAGGTCACAGAAAACTGAACAGTTACAGAGAATTCATCCTCTAATCCATAGCATTTTCCTCAACACATTCAACACAGCAGCTTACGATTCAATACAACATACAAACTTAGCATGTGCTCATTTTTTTTGGTATGTACAAGAAATATAGATATCTCCAGTCTTCACTCATCTAGAATTGTAAAGATACAACCTATAGTATAGTGCAAAATATTTAAGTACACTTCATATCTGTGTTTATAGGCACTGCAGCATTAGGCTTTGACATCTAGAAAACATGACAATTTATCTTCTAAAGTCTACATAATTGAACTTATATCAAAGCAATTTATGGACTGTAGAAGCAATTATCAAGTGTACTTCTTGCAAGACGATCCTTCAAAATACATATACATATGACCATAATGGTTTTAAAAACCCAGTAATTCTTTAATTCCAGAATATCAGTTTTCATGGAGAGTTTCAGGTGACTAGAACACATTTACTGACGTGCAATAATGAACTTAAAACTTTACAAAAGGATCAAATAACATACAATCATTTTAATTATTTCACTGCATACGAATTTGGTTACCAAGAAAGTGAACTCCACAAGCAAAATTATTATTCAAAGTGACAGTCATCTCTAGTCGTCGAGCTGGCACAACATGGCAGCTCCGCGCTTGATCCAGTGCTGAACCGGCTTGTCGGTGGGGAGAGCGATCATCAGCACGAAGTTGGTGGAGTGTCCGGTCGTAAGGAGCACGCCACGCCGCTCGGAGGTCTTGTAGACCGGGCACTGGTAGTCGCCCCGGTCGGGGAGGTCGGCCTTCAGCGCAGGTTTCACCCAGATGATAGGGATTGGTTCGTTCAGGATCTTTGGGACCTGAAAAGGGATAACAACAGTGAGACTCAGGGTAGGGGGATGGTAATGTATTTATATTTATTCATAAAGAATGCTCAATTCTCAAGTCTGCCCAACTAGGCACAGGCTATTTCTTAGGGTCAAATTGTGACTTTGGAACTGTTCATATTTGTAAATAACATTATAATACATTGTACAATGTACAATTTGTACTAATAGCATGCAAATGGGGTGATCAGAATGCTGATACCTATAGTATATGTAGGCCACAATTTGAACCCACAACTATGAGGTCTAGAAGCCTGGTTGCTAACAACTAGACCATGCCATGCTACATGCAAGGTGCACTTTAAAGTACAATTTAGTGCACATCAGGTAAGAAGATGACATTACCTTGTTCAATGAGTACTAGTTTGGCAAGTTACATGTACTTTTAGCTTCTGAACGTGCATCAGATTCTACAGATATCACAATGATCACCCCCCTCCCCCATAACAGTTCTGAAACTACACTTTGCCCTGACAGTACATACCTGTTCAGCCAGCACTCCCTTCTTCTTGTCCCAGCGACAGCCGTCCAGGAACAGACCGATGACGTAGACACCGTCCTCAGGCGCAGCATCACTGGTCTCACGTGGAATCACCTGCCAGGGGGAAATGTACACAGGTTATTTTAACCTTAAGCAATCTGGTGAGTTTCATCAAAAACCAGAACTGACGATACCAAAAAAAAGGGAAGTTCTGTTGCAGTGCCAAGGAAGGCTGCTAGGAGACGCAAAATTGGGAAAGGCACTTAACACCTATTTGCTCAGTTCACTGAGGTCAACATGAGTACCTAGCTTTGGTTATTATAGGAACGTCCTATGAGACTGGACGTAAATCACCTTGGGCACATAAAAGAGCCCACCACACTTAATGAAAAGAGTATGGGTCCACCCGGTGTGGTGTGTTATGCCTAAAGGCACATGTTACTGGTAAAACAAACAAACAAACAAACTTTACCTCAAAGTCGAAGACAAGCTTATCGATGGCGATGGTGTACTTCCTGGCGTAGTTCTGCATGGCACCCGTCAGGAAGGCCTGCGTGAAGAAGAACCCGGAGATCCAGAATACCATCGGCTTCCCCTGGTCCATCCACGTCTGCAGAGAAAACACAACAAATTTAATAAAAGTTTACCATTGTTAGACTTTTAGTTTCTTGCCCAGACATTTATTTTCATGGATCTTTAATACGGTGCTGTTTCACACTACATGTGCTACTGTTCTACTGGGTGATTTGAGGTTCTCCCTTCCCATCTGTCCAGGCAATAACCTCCTACACACCCCGTCTTTGGCAATGACTTTTGGATTTTGAAAAGTTTAAAAAGTGTGTACGTTGATGAAGGTTAGACATCCAGGTAATAAGATACGCCAAAAATAATTACTCAAGCAACTGGATAAGATTTTGAAAAAAAGTTTAAAAAGTGCGTACTTTATTCAAGGAAATATGGTAAAGGATCTAACCTGTAGGAACACGATCCTGGCCAGGAAGTCGTTGATGTAGCTGCCGAGCGGTTTGAGGCTGGGGTAGGAACGTTTGGCCCAGATGGCCGGCACCTTCCCCACTGTCAGACTGTGCGCCACCCCCTCCAGCTCCGCCGACATCACCACCAGACCTTTGATGGCCTTCTGTAGGTTCTGCAGCGAGGAACGGATGATGTCCAACAGTCTGGGAACATAGGAATACAAAAGTTAATTAGATTTGAACCATTTCTGAGTGGATCTGTAGAAATATCGTTCTGTTTGGTAGCCTTGAATCATTTCAGAATGTAACTGTAGAATATTGATCTGTTGGTTGGAATATGACTGATTGTCCTCTGCGACGTATTTAGCAGCAACATATCACACTCACTTCTCGGGGCTTCACGGTTGGACAAGTCCATTGGCCTGATTGCCCAGGACTTACCTGGCCAGAGCATGTCATATCCTACTAGCCCGATGAGGCCAGTGCCATGGGTAGATGCAGGTAGATATTTCTCCGCTAGCCTGACTTTGCTCCCAGCGGCTTGCCCGCGACTGACCAGCTCTAGAAGCTTGTCAGACGCCCGTAAAGCTAGCCGGCCCTGGCCAAACAAAAAAGCAAACAAACACAAGCCGTCCTCACTTGTTGAAGCGTTCCATCTCCTGCACCAGTACAGTGTTCATGCTCTCCCCATAAGTGACGGGGTACTTCTCCTGGGCGACCTCCAGGTCAAAGTCCTTGGGCAGCTTGCTCAGGATGTCCTTAGCAATCTCAAACAGTGCCGTCTCTCCGCCCCCAGCAACACCACCTCCCGAGGAACCTGCAAGGGGGTTAAAGGAACTGATCAGGGCAGGCCAATGTCTTAGAATTAGTTGTTGAAGAGAAAGGAAGTAATGATGATAAGCAGTTACTCCACATGTCCATATAAGTAGGGAATTGACCAACTTCAACACTACAATGATGTTAACACCAAGACTGGAACAAAATCCAACTTTACGCCATAAGATGTTGAAGTACAATGTAGAATCTTAAAGTTGGTAACTTTATAAACTTCAGGTCCTTATATATAACCAATAACTTATTAATAAATGATGCATACACCACCACAAAAATTACCATAATCAAAACCTGGAATTAACATATAACATTTAGTATATAATATGTTTGGTTTATTACCTGGGTTATCAAACTGACAACAAATCAAACATGGAGAAATTCTGAGTTAGTATTAGTTCACCTTGGCCCCCTACAGCTTTTACCTTTGAAACATGACAACAATGTATGTTAGTACAACAATGTACTTTATAAAACATACTCCTGGACCAGCTTACTGGCCCTTAAACCTTATTTTCCCACCAGATCAACATTTGAAGTGTTAGTAATGTGAACCTTAAACATGAAAACATTGTAACAAACACAACAGAAAAACACGGAGACTGTGTATTTGTTAAGATCAGAACCCTTGTAAACTATTATACATATATCATTAAATAAACCTTATGAACAGATTGTTTTGTTATTTGTGATCCCAACACCAAGACACAGGAACCTTCACCATGTTGTACACTGACAGGGAAGGACATGGTTTAGAACATACATTTTCTGTACATGTATGGACAAGACATACATGTACGTGTCCTTGTACACAGGAACATGTTCTCATGCTGTCCTTTTCAGCTTAGTGTAAAGAAATCACTTTGAATGATCCCAGGCATCTTGACGGTCAATGGACCTTTAACAGACTGAATTGAAACTGTTTACATTACAGCATTATGATATTACCACGAATCGGTTTGGCAGGTCATAGAAAAATAATGTTCTTGGTACTAACCTATTTTCCAATATACGATATTGCCTGTCATTTTGAGGTTGATTTACCTTTTTCAATTAAAAGATTTTCAAGTAATATTGTCCTCATTTTCATGATTGAGGAATGCAGGGACAACATGAGAAATCTTGTTTCTGAAAGCACAGTTTGCTAAAACATCTCACCAGAACTTGGTCCACTGTCCTGCGACTCTGGAAGGTGGAAAGGAAGTGTGGGTTTAAATTGGTACTACATAATCATGACAAAGGCCTTTTCATTAGGTCAACTGTACAATGTACATTGTATACATACATTGTACAGTACAGAATGGTTACTATTATTATTAGTATAGGTACAGTAAGGTATGATGAATTAGATGCACGATAATGGCTAGACACTAGTCAGAGAGAACTTAACTATTTGTATGTATCACAATAATCCGATTGTAGAACATGGTACAGTGACCAGGTTTCGAAATCAAATTGTTTAATCATTCTATTGTTTATTTATTTGTTTGGCATGCATTGTATTTACATGCCAGGGTTACCCAACTAGCTTAAGCTATTACAAAGGGCAACCCTGGGAGAAAAAATAATCATTACATTTAACATACATAATCATTACATTAAACATACGCAGAGATCACTACTAGATTAATTAAAAGGTTGACATTCATATTTACATTATATACACGAATTCTATCGGAATGCCTGCAAGTAATTATAATGTTTACAGCTAGCTCCGTCGCATGTGTCACATAGAAGTATATATTTTTATGTTAACTTAAACCAAGAACGGGTCTCCGAGGGAGGCCCAAGCTTTTCCTCTGAAGGAGGATACAGAGGTAGCTGTACGTGTTTCTGATGGAAGCAGGTTCCAGAGTTTGGTAGCCCTGTGGAAGAACGCTTTCTGAGTCCTAACGCTTTTGGGAGTTTGCACAGAGACTATTGACTGTAGATTAATTGGATGCTGCTGCTGGAAAAAAACAAAACAATCCGTACAATAGTTGAAGAACATGTTGTGCAATGATTTAGTAATGAATCTGCAGAAATGAAAAAGTGTTGAAATTCTTACCCTGTGTGAGGAGGATGGAGTCAAACAGCTGCCGAGTCTCCAGCAGCTCCTTGGAGATGTCCACGTTCTCGTGCATGCCGAAGATCTCCGGGTTTTGGGACATTGGCAGGGTCTACAAGGGGGATCAAATATTACGTACAATGTAGCACACAATGTTTATATGATTGTGTTACATGTATCACATACAGTAGTAGTAGCCTGGTACTGTAAAAGTGGAAATGTTCATGGCTCAAGTAGTAACCGCTTTACTTTGAACTTAAAACCAGCACAAAAATCTTTATCTGTCTTCTACAACTGCAAAACTACATGAAACTTGCCTCTATAGCAAACATGAAGCCTTTTACACTATATACTATTAGTTAATAATCATATTCAAGCAATTCTTTAAATAAGGACTAAAAGCCTTTTGTTTCTATGTAGTAAAGTTTTTGGTGTATCAGGTTTTCTTTTTCCATTAAAGCAGGGCAGACAAATCAAATCTTGATTTAGTATAATGGTCTTTGAGATTGCTACATCTTTTCTTTATCTATACTGTCTATTGACCATTTCAAAAGCTCAAGCAATGATCTTATGAGAATCCACTTGTTCTTACCTTGATAAAGTTGACGTAGCTTTCGTAGTCGCCCTGGGGCGGAGCAAAGTAGTTCCCACTGGGGGAGAACTTGTACTTGGCGTCGAACACGATTTCAGGTCGGTAGAAGTCAGCGAGGATCGTCAGGAGCGTGCGGCGGTCCTTGTCGTCCGTGACACGGCCTCCGTAGTTACACTCGCCGGCCAGGTAAGAAATAGCAGGGAAGGGGATCTCCTCATACTCATTCAGGAACATCTGAGGAAGGAAAGTCACTTACTTTACACCACTGTCAATACACTCATCACAAAACAAAGGTCCTGGAAGGAATTGAAGACAGTAGTATGTAAAACGTTGGTGTGTTTGTTTGCTTGTTTGTTTGTTTTGTTTGGCTGTCTTGTTTTGAGTCCGTGGTTATGTGAATATTGCAGAGTGGCAGCCTGCCAGGATGTAAGGCAGGTATGATGTAATAGGATACTTGGAGAATCGGAAGTCTACTTTGGCTCTGGTCCAATGTAGGCATGCAGGCAGGAAGTGATTACGATTATGGCTACGCCCACACAGTTATGTCAGGTCATTAGGGCTTGTTATGATAAACATTTCGAGCTTGTTATGATAGTGAGGAAGGAAGACAAGTCCGTGTTATACCTGAAGCTGCCTGATACTGATACGGAGATCGGACTCGTTGAACCCGTACGGGATGTTCCATCCCAGCGGCCCAAACTTCCTCCTCTCCTGAATCAGCGCGTGGAAGAAGCAGAGCCCGAACAGCAGCTTCTCCCACTGCATCTCCTTCCCGGGGCAGCCCTCGAAGAACTCCTGGTCGGAGATGGGGTCGTTCAGGTAGGACTGGAGCAGGTTCATACGCAGGCCCGTGGGAGGCTCGTTGGTCATCTTGACGCCGTTTTGAAGCACGACCACAGGGAACTGGGGAAAATGACAAATGAGGGTTTTACTCATAATGTCCAGTCCAAATATTTAGTATACTAAAAACAGTTTAAGGTGATGAAGGTGTGTAAATGCCTTCATAGTGTAAAGCAGTGTCTATCACTATTACTTCAAGGCATACATTGTATGGTATGAAACAGATAAACAAAAGTATTTCCCTTCCCTTAACAGGTTGATAACAAAATGACTGTCACTGATATTTTGGCTGTTCAGAAACCTCCAGAACCAGAAATGACACATGTACCATAATATTATCTTCCAACCATCACACACAAATGCATGTCTCTACCTTATCAGATGGGTATGAGGTGAGCCAGAGCCTGAAGTCAGGGTTGACCACTTCAGGGTTGAAGTCCTCACAGATCTTCTCCATGGCAGGCATCCAGGAGGTGGCCAGGTGGCAGTTCTGCAGGCACACCCACGTGCCGTCCTTCTTCGCATTGTTGATCAGCTTGGCAGCTATGGGGCCCTGCAAGACATGTAATAACATGAGTGATGACAGAAGATATATCTCCTTCTGCTGGCACATCTATATGCTGTCCTTCATCGCATTGCTGATCAGCTTGTCAGCTATGGGGCCCTGCAAGACATGTAATAGTATGAGTGATGACAGAAGATATATCTCCTTCTGCTGGCACACCCACTTGCCGTCCTTTGTCTCATTGCTGGTCAGCTTGGCAGCTATGGGGTCCTGGAAGACATGTAATAATATAGGTGATGACAGAAGATACATCTCCTTCTGCTAGCACACCCACTTGCCATTCTTTGTCTCATTGCTGGTCAGCTTGGCAGCTATGGGGCCCTGGAATATATGCAATAACATGAGTTAAGACAGAAGATATGTTATGACAATATTTTTACACATGCCGTCTTTATTTGATTTCTGATCAGCTTTGCAGCTATGGGCCCTGGAAGACATAAAAAATAATGTGATGATGACAGAAGATATGTAGCTACGGTAGCAAAGACAATTGAGTTGATTCAAGAATATCATAAATAGTAGACTTCTAGATCTGAACAACAGTAGTCAGTTCACATTATAATGATGTTAGATAAAAATAATTCACAGTAATAATAAAAACACATTTTCAATATGTACAGATACTAGGCAGTCATCACAGTTAAATCTGTAAAAACTACCAAGTGGTACATAAACAAGGCAATAGTAATGAATTGTGTATACCTGTCCCTGTCCAAGAGAGATGGCGTTGAACTTTTCTCCACTGAAGCCCTTGTCCTCGGCGAACTTGAGCAGACTGGCCATGGGGTCGGCCCCGGGGGACAGGACGAAGATCAGGGGCGCACAGCTGTTGGAGTCCACGTAACTCTTACTCAGGTCAAAGGGCGGCGGCTCCACAAACTTCTTACCCAGGTTGTCTGTCACGAAGGTCGTCACGATGGGTGTCACCTGAAATGGGTTGGAACAGAATAGTCAGTGTTCAATATTTTAAAAGTGAATTGAACATCCACATTGAACGATCTCAGCTTCATAAAAGCAACACCCAAATCATGGAATGTCTTGGATCTTTTTCAAAAAAGGATCACTAAGATAATGCTGAACAAATAAGTATCGATTGTTGGGTAAATAAAACAAATAGATATCAATATGTTGAATATAACTTGTCTTATTTGGCCGAAAGGCTAACTGCTGCAAGAAACAGACGAGTCTGGAGACAGCTGTCCACCTTTATTTCTACCTTTTCCCCAAACAACCTGGAGGTCAAGGGACTAGGTAGGCAGTCACCATCCCAAACTAATGAACATCAGTCAAATAAATACTTATCAATCTACATTGAAACTGATATCCACAATATTAGAGCTCTTTAAAACAACAACATTTCAAATATCAGTCAAAGGTTATTGACATTTTCTTGACTTTGACTTTGACCCTCACCTTGTCAGGCCTGATGCACCTCAAGACAATCATCTTCGCAAAGGAGGACAGCTTGTCCTGCCAAGGCGAGGGCAGGGGAAACTTGTGAGGCTCCTTGGAGTCGTACATCTTCCGCCAGGAGTCTACATTGTCCTGGAAGTGTTCCCTGTGAAGACAACAGACAAGATCAGAAATGCAGACCATGCAAGCTTAAGTCTCAGTTTAAAGGTAGAGAACTTTCTGTTCAAAATTAAGCTCAATACAGTGCTAACAACCTAGACGAGAAAAATTCCCATCATGCAAATAGTACAATCACATAATGTTCATCTTTTCTACTTATTAATAACCTTTTCTGTGAAAAAGCGATAGATATGCTTCTGCTTTCTATGCTACCTACAGAATCAGTTATACCTGAGTAGGAACTTCAAGATACAGGCACACCGTGAGAAATTTTAGCAAAATCAAGGTGTTTATAAATCTGTTTTTCCTTAAAGTTAGAACTATCGTGAGTTATCAATTGTCAAATAATTACAACAATAAGACAGTTGGTATAGCCTTTTCATTCGATACAAATGTAGCTTTATTGTTAACATCAAAAGTACATGAATCTGGACATCCTCACTAGACATCGCTGTGTAAGGCTGTTACAAGGTGTAACAAATTGCTCTATAAAAATAACCAGCCATAGCCTTTATGTCTTTGAGCTGGTGTGTTATACCAAAAAGCAGTTACAACAGTTGACCAGATCCAAATCTTAGTAATACATAGTTCGACTTATAAATGCTTGACCAAATGGTCTACAGCTGTCCATCCCTGATATTCATGATGATTTCTGATTTCTTATATACTAACAAGGCTTTTAAAGTATATGTTCATTTTGTAATAGTATATTTGAGATTTTGCTAATGTATAGCCAAACATCTGTTTATCACGGTCTTTTATGTGATAATGTTGCCATGTTTTACTTGAGAAATGAATCTTAATTAAGCATTGTCAAATCCGCAACTCAGCCTAACAGGCTGCGAGGGATTTATTTTCGAATAAACCATTCATCATCATCAAATCTTACCTGAAGCCGTGGAAGGGCTTGAGGTCGTTGGCCCTGCAGACCTCGTCCCAGGTCTTGTCGGAGACCCAGCTGGGGTCGGGGTTCTTCCGCTTGTTCTCCAGCCCGACTCCGCCCGTCAGGAAGAACATGAAGGACTCCCGGTCCAGCTGCTGCTTAGCCCTGTGGAAACATGGAGGAATGTTAAGTTCAGAGTCTGAAGTACATGTATTCCTAAAGATGGACTAATATGATAGGAAAAGTGAGAGAGTGAGTTTTGCCTCTTGTTTTGATAAGGGGAAATGCATTTTCCAACTTCTAGGGGAATGCAGTTTGTAAACTCTAGATAACAACTTAATGTTTTTTATCAAGTATATCAAAGTTTTAGAGAACTAGAACTAGAACTAGATATTGACCTTGAAAATCATATCTTCCTATTTCCATTTTTCTTCAAATTCAAAGCGTTACGTGTACATGTAAATCAACATTGACTTACATGAGGATGTTGCAGCACAGCACAAAGGAGAAGAGCAGCTTGTCCTTCTCAAACAGGGAGCGGCAGACGTTACAGTACAGCGAGTAGGTGAAGTGGTCCGACAGGTACCGCAGACGCTTCTCCAGGATCTTAGACTTGTTACTGTGGGGACAAAAGCAGATGACATGAAGTTATTTAAAGACATTTTGATAAAATCATCTTCCTGAAGGTGCTTCGGTCATATGGCGGGAATATCAACCATGTTAAAAGACACCCACATCTTTAACAAATTCTTTTGAGATGTGATAACACAGTCTCATGACCAAATGCTGGTAAATCATGGACAAGACTTCTAAATTAAGTGTAGTCCCGGGACTAAATAATGTCTTTCCCCTCTACAAAAACATATGTTTTGTCCTTGGTGCTGAAAGCTAGAATGTAATGCAGTTTACAGAAAACTAAAGGAAGGTTTGTTATTATTTGTTTGTTTTATAATGTACTACATGTAGATTAAGAGGAAGATATGCAGAAAAGCCTCTCCATCAAATTAGTTTTGTCCTTGGTGCTGAAGATCAGAACATTGTATGACTGGCAGTAAGAGGGAAGGAAGGTGTGCCCACCTGTCAGCGATGGAGTTGATGAAGAGGTTGATGAACCAGGTGAGGCTGTACTGGTACATGGGGTCGATGTTGGGCAGGTCAGCGATGGAGAAGAAGAGGATGGAGGAGTGAGTCGCGATGGGGCGGTACCCGGCACGGTTCTCGTCAATCTTCTTCTCCGTCTCCTCAGCAATCTGTAGCAAGGAAAACATCACTAGTCATTCAGAAGCCCAGTTTTAACATCTTAAAAATTACTTTCAAGATGCTGAAAAGAACAAAAGATTTTCAAACTACACAAAATTACAGCTACTCATTGACAAGCAACTGGAAAATTTTTGTAAAATTTTCTAAAATTTTATCCTCCTCTGAGAAGAATTTCTGCATTTTACCAAATCTACCGTAACTGTTATTGTAGATATCTTATTACATAGATCTTCAGCAATGTACTATCTAGTTAGAATCTTCCATGAATACTTACTTTTATCAGTTTGGTAAAAAAAATGCATGTTTAAGTTCTTTATAGTTGACCAGTGGCAGTAGACTGTCGTACCAAAACAATGGCAGGTCCTTTGGTTGTGTATAAAGAACTTCGATAACCATTATAGTCAATATCTTACTCCAGCCCAGAAAAGAACAAGAGACAGCTTAAAACGCAAGATTCCCTGTTATCAACCTAGAGAAAACAGCAGCACAAAAATGCATACTCAGGTGCAGCACAACTTACACACTCAGGAATCTTACTATCCGACTGACCTGTTGCTTCTTGGATATCTCGTTGGACAGGACCTTGGAGGAGTCCAGCACCTGGATGGCCGACTCGTCCTCCAAGATGTTCCCCTCTGAGGAGGACAGCGTCTCGAGGATCTTGTCCTCGATCTCCTTCAGGGCCTTCTTGTTAGCAGCAGACTGGAGGATCAGGGCGTTCTTCTCCTCTTCAAGATCAGGCCTGAGGGAGGGGAGATGTGTTAGAATAAACATCTACCACTTTTAACCTTTATTTATTATATAGCATATTATTATCAATCTGTAGCATCGTTTGGCACCAAATTCCCTATTCATTACAGAGTTAGACAGCAGGGAGAAGGTTAACATACATGTACATTTGTGGTTTTCATAGATACACAACCTTATTGCCTTTGCCAGAAGGTAAAGTTTTTGTCTGGTTTGGTGTGTGATTTGGTGTCAGTAAACATTATAATTGAAGAATCTTTCGACGGATTGTGTTGATATTCAGTACGTGGCTTGGCTAAGACGCTGACGACAGAATGAAGATGCCAACAGAAGATTTGGAAGACAGCCGAACATATATAAAATGGAACCTTTCTTGAACATGGAACTATTTTTTGAACTTGAAAGTGTATGCAGTACTGTGTCCTAGTCTGTACTATACTAGAGAGAGAGAAAGAGAGACAAAGGGAAAGAAAACAAATTCTCACCTCTCCTTGGCCACCACGATGCCAAGCAGCTGGTCCTCCAGACCCTCGGGGGTGATCATGAAGTTCAGCAGCGCCACCTTGACCTGCAGTTCCGGCAGGTAGTGGGGGTTGCGCAGCTTGGTGGTGATGTAGAAGCGGAAGTCGGAGGAGTACTCGATCACGTTCTCGCCCAGACGGATACAGTCCACGCCACCTGGGGTGGGGGGGAGGAGATTCTGTCAGTATCTGCGTGACACCAATTGTTAGCCGCTAGCTGGTGCAGTGTTGGCTTTCTCCACAGTGTGTTAACAAGATTTAGACGGCACCCATTTCATCTTTTAGGCAGACCTGCAAAAAGTGTGGATTATCATACAGAGTAGCAAAGTTCTTTATTCACAACCAACACGTCCAACAAGAGCCGAAGTTTCGATGACCGTCTGTCACCTTCTTCAGGGCAATTCTGACTGGTTTATTTTGCACGGCAGCTAGGTGTCACTGCTAACAATGCAGTCCCATACGCAAAGTATTGTCACATACATGCGGCTTCAAATGTTAAGTATTGTTATATACATATTGTTACGCAACAAAGTGAACTAGACAGAATTGCCCTGAAGAAGATGATAGATGGTCATCGAAACGTTGGCTCTTGTTAAATATGTGGTTGTGAATAAAGAACTTCAGTCATTCACCAACCTGATGAAATCATTAACAGTGTGAATTACAATCTGCAAAAATAGAGCATTGGTGGCTTCCCCTGTGAAATATAACATTATTTGTGCTTTTGTGTGTGTATATAACGTCTACACAAGAGACTCAATCTAGAGTTGACTATGGATTATCTGTTAGAAAGAATTCCACTATGGATCCGAGTCCTACTATATACAGTTGTGTCCATCTTGGAAAACTTTTACCATCTCCATTGCTGCTTAGCTGTGTCACCTGGTGTTCAGTGTAACATATATGGTGGAAATATTATGACACTTCTATAGTTGACCTGGGTTTACAAACAAAGGAGACATATATCCTATAATATTTGATATAAACTGAAAAGAAGAAGTCTGACTAGGTAATTTTGTGCTACTTTGTAAAGTTGCCTGTCCATGCTAGCAGTGCCATAGTGTATATTTGTATTGCATTCCGCCGCTACACGTAAAACCTGTGAAGTTACAAATCTACTGAAACCATTTTGTCATCACTTCTCACCCAATCCTGTTAGGCTAGCTGTATAGTTATCTGGAAAATGGAAGAACCAGTTGATAAAACAGTTAACTACTTCATTAACACCATTATGATAAAACTTTAATAATATTTCATAATCATATCAATAGTTATATGTCTCTAGACCTTAGTAGTTTAAGGACTACCAAGTAATGTAATGCCAGGTAGTCCTTTGAACAATCAGATATGATAGATGCAGATTTAACTAAGAATATGTACACTACAAATACTTATCATGTTATCCATTGAAGGCTTCATACATGTATGACTTCATTTAAATTTTTCATGACACACATGATACATTCAATTTGACATATTGATTGATGCAGTGATTGTTATGATAATGATAAAGAAACAGGAAACAGTCGAATGGATGAAAGACTGATGGTAGACCTTTCCACAACAACAGCTGCAGAACATGATCAACAACAACAACATTCGAATGAAAGTTACTCTGTGACGGTAATTGACACTTTAAAAATTCAATAAGGAATTTCTGTACTCAAAGTAAAGCGGTTACTTTTGGTCAGTCCTCTGATCACAAGTTGAAAAAGTTAGAATAGACACCGAGCAGAATTAATTTTTCACAAGGAGTGAAAGAGGATGTATACATCAGAGTCCATCATCCATCCCTGAACCGAGACAGGGGCCAATATAGACTGCTGTTCACCTTTGACCGTTGCTGGCATCACACTTCCTTTCACTAAGTTTCAGGTCACATCAAAAAGGCTTTGGGTCATTTCAACTTGAGAAGAATCACAGGACTGATCGAAAGCTTGTTGATAAACCTTGTGTACGGGAATAACATGTAAAGTCTTTATAACAAAAACAACAAGTGATTGCTACCACCCCTACCTTGTTTGAAGGTCTGCTTGAGGAGAAGCGGTTCCAGGGAGGGGTCCAGTTCTTCCTGCACGTTCTCTAGCAGCACAGGGTTGCCGAAATTGATGGCGTTCTCGAGCGTACGCATGTAGTCACCGTCCGTCAGCTTGATCACCGACAGTTTGTGGTCCTTCTCCGAGTTCTTCACCCACTTGTTGGCTTGGCCTTGGGGGTCAATCATCAGAGGCCTAGACAGAAAGTGAATTTTTAATATTTGTCTAAAAGCTTGATATATAATGATTTGTGGTTGTTGTAACTTATCGGTGCACGCACCAGTTCTTCCGCGACAGTGGTCCATGGTAGTCCGCGACAAAAAAGGGACGAAAGGGTTTCGAGGGTCTGGGTTTGAGTTCACATTTCTCAAAATGTGCTTCGAACTGACATTAAATACTAACATGGCTGAAAAGCATATGAATTGGTGTGTTTTGGGTGGAAATTGCGTTTCGATCCGAGCCTTACTTCCGGATATCCATACGCGTTGAAGGTAAACTGCCCGTTTGACCCCGATTGACCTTTGTTGCGTTCTTTTGGCCGTGTTGCATTACCTCGCGCGTCGGGTTATTGTGAAAATCGCAGTGGTAGGATTTTTTTTATAATGGGCTTGATTATACCTTGGAGTTTTCTCTTTCTGACACTAACAGTCATTTTCGTGTCAAAAAATTTTGTGATGTGTTTAGTTCCACGGGAAAATGCCAAATTTTGCGCCTCATTTTTGACGGAAAAATACTTTTTCCCTCTTATATTTACTAAAATTACAAAGGTTGAAGAAACCGAAACTCGTGTTTTCTTGTAGCTAGAGAGATATCCTTCATTCCCATTCACAGTTGTTTTGGCTCAGAAGTATTTCCTGGAAGAGACGGTCGCTAGACTTGGGGGTGTGCAAACTCGAATTGAGACCCAAAATAAACTAGGGGGTGCCCCCTTTAAAGGAGATCTACTGGAAAAAATAGCAGCAAAGAAAGCCAAAAAATTGCATTTTCCCCATGAGAGTGTGTCCCCCGACCCAACCGTAGCGAAAAAAATTCTGATTTCGAGAGTTTTGATATGATTTTACGATGTCATATAATGAGCTGATTTGCCCCCCTCCCCATGCCCCCCCCCCCTCGAACACGGCCATACAGACTTCAAAGTGCGTATGCTGAACATCAATGACGTAACATTTACCCAAATATTGTTTTTTGCATTGCCCTACCACTGGGGCACTGGAATATTGCATATTTACGTTTAATAGTGGCTTCTTCGTCAAGTAGGAGACGTTTTTCAATGAAAAAAGGCCCCGATGACGTCATTCTCGTACTTTCCTACCCTATCCAGTGTCAAGTTCGCTGTCGCGCTAGTTTACAACATTCAAGCAAAAAAGTCATACAAATCAGAAGGTACATCCCTAGGCTTGTTTATCGCACCGAGACCGACACCAATCTGTACAGCCTTTTCTCAGCAGATGCCCTTTTATGCCTTCATAGCTGTTAGAAGTGCAGCTCAGACCCCCACCCTAACCAAAGGTAACTCATTTAACTTCGTTTTTCTACAAAACAAAATGAATCTGGGCCGCGGAAACACTTGGGCAAGAAGGCTATGTCTATTCTCTATCAGTTAACGCCCAAAATAAGAATTTTAACTGCTAGCCGTAGAAGTATGGAACTTAATACGGCACCGTTCTCACTTGAAAAGATAGGCTAGTGAAAGTCATTGTGACGTCATGAAGTCAACTACGTTCTAGGCGGTATGTAGCGTTTATTCCGGTCAGAAATAGAAGAAAAGTCTACTCTATCGCAAGTGCGCCCCATTGATATTCCTTTCAACGGCAAGACTTGTTCGTTTAGCGTGAATTCACGGACAAAATCATCTTCAAGTGGAAGCTACCATTGTGACGTAATTGCTATTATGCGCCTTGAATGGTACCAAGGCCCAGAAGGACAAAATAAGAATTCCGACACGGCAACTTTCAACCACCTGTAACTCAAGAACGAAAAGTCGCAAACAAGTCAAACTTCGCATGCTGATAGGGGATACCTTGTTAAAGTCATATATGATATCAATTATGATTTGCATATATTAACGGTGCACGCACCAGTTCTTCCGCGACAGTGGTCCATGGTAGTCCGCGACAAAAAAGGGACGAAAGGGTTTCGAGGGTCTGGGTTTGAGTTCACATTTCTCAAAATGTGCTTCGAACTGACATTAAATACTAACATGGCTGAAAAGCATATGAATTGGTGTGTTTTGGGTGGAAATTGCGTTTCGATCCGAGCCTTACTTCCGGATATCCATACGCGTTGAAGGTAAACTGCCCGTTTGACCCCGATTGACCTTTGTTGCGTTCTTTTGGCCGTGTTGCATTACCTCGCGCGTCGGGTTATTGTGAAAATCGCAGTGGTAGGATTTTTTTTATAATGGGCTTGATTATACCTTGGAGTTTTCTCTTTCTGACACTAACAGTCATTTTCGTGTCAAAAAATTTTGTGATGTGTTTAGTTCCACGGGAAAATGCCAAATTTTGCGCCTCATTTTTGACGGAAAAATACTTTTTCCCTCTTATATTTACTAAAATTACAAAGGTTGAAGAAACCGAAACTCGTGTTTTCTTGTAGCTAGAGAGATATCCTTCATTCCCATTCACAGTTGTTTTGGCTCAGAAGTATTTCCTGGAAGAGACGGTCGCTAGACTTGGGGGTGTGCAAACTCGAATTGAGACCCAAAATAAACTAGGGGGGTCCTATACGAGACTGTCATTCTCGTATAGGACTATTTAGCCATCTTCAAAACATTCCTTTTTGATAGTAGTATAGTAGTAGTATCCAGTATTAGATTAGATGGACTTGAAAATGAGTGGTACAGGTGTTTATAACCTGTGTCTGTTGCAGGTAATTACCTATTCCAGAAAGTTATGTTGTCAATTTTGCCATGGTGGAGTGTCTGTGAATGTATAATATGCTTGACATGAATAGCATAGCTCGAGAAGCTGTGGATGGATCCTCATGATAATTGATAGGTGGGTGTCAAGAAAAAGGTGAAGTTTCATAATAGGCTTCCTAGTGGCTTCCTACAGCACTGCAGCTGAACTTCAAAGTTTGAGGTCTAATTTCATGGAATTGCTAGCTGTAGATGTTATGATGTGTAGTATTTCAAACCCTGATGTATTTCAAACCCTGATGATTATTACTGACCATCTCCTGGAGTTGTCCACGATGACACCGTTGTCAACAGAGAAGCTGTCCGTGGGCAGACCTGCGATGTTCCAGGCACGGATCTTGATGGGGTCTCCCAGGCTCTTCATCAGGGAGTACTCCTTAGAACAGGGGATCTTCTTTGCCTGAACACATAATGAAAAATGACACATTGTTTTGAAAACACTTTGAGATGCTTTGAAAAAGAGATTTTAAGATGCTTTGAAAAGATCTCAAGATGCTTTGAAAAGATCTCAAGATGCTTTGAAAAGATCTCAAGATGTTTTGCTAAAATTCCAAATAATCCTACCTGGCACATCCTGGACCAGTCCTTGGTACACTGTATTCTGTAGGCGGCTGTGAAGGCACCCAGGTAGGCGATGACACCTGAAGAGATCAGCACGTCACCTGTCAGGTTGTCATACTCCTCCTGCAGGGTGGCGGCTGCAGCTGTCCATCTGGGAGGAGCGTATGGGGGTGTGTCAGAAAGGAAAATAATCAAGTTATGATCCATCTTTATGTGCACATGTAGCTAAATGAAGAGCTATCATATTACAAGACATGACAAGACTAACCCTGTGCACTGTTACAAAAACTTAAAGGTATGATGTCTATAGGTTTGATATACATCAACTGGAAAAATCTTCCAAGCTATCTTTGGTGAGCAGCACAAACAAATGGACTATGGTTTGATATCCTTTCCTAAAGGCTAGTACTGAATATCTCTCAAATCTAATAAAATTGAAAGCAATTAGTTACCAATGATTTTTCTTGGACACCCAACACAAGCACTCGGCCCCAATTTACCTACTAAATACAATCCTCATTATTCAGGAAAGGAAAGATTATAATATTTATACCCCCTAACTACAGGGTCTTAGGACATAAAGTTTCACACCTGTCCTTCTCACCACCCAGCCCACTGATGAGTTTCTGAGCTCTCTCCAGTTTCTTGGCGCACAGGTCCACCTGGAACTCCAGCTGTTCCTTCTTCTTAACCATGTCTGCAAACGTCTTCTGCAAGTTTGCCAACCGGTCTTCGACTTCCTATAGGACAACAGCCAAGGAAAGTGTGAGATCATATTGCAGGGGTCATTTATTATAAGCTATGCTTTGCATGGTTGTCCACAAATCAAACACTGATTAACTTTATCAAAAAATAGTGCCTTCGGTTAAACCAAATGACTTAGGAAGTTAATATTTCAATAAAAAGACCATTTAGTCAGTAGACATGGAACAAGAATGCTGCTAGATGCAAGCGAACATAAACAACCTGGCAGACTGGTCTAAGGACTGGCAGCTCAGCTTCAACATTGAGAAGTGCAAACGAATGCACATTGGGTATGGAAACCCTTGCAAAGAGTACGAGATGCAAGGTTACATCTTAGATGAGACCAGTGAGGAGCGTGACCTGGGTGTAACTGTCGATCACAAACTCAGATTCCACGCTCATTGTACCATCACTGCTGGTAAAGCTTTTCGAACCCTTGGTCTCATCAGGAAATGCTTTCAACGGCTTGACGAGACAACTGTACCCACCTTGTACAAAACCCTAGTTCGTCCCATTCTTGAGTATGGGAATGTCGTTTGGGGCCCACAGTGCAAAGGTGACATGCAACTTCTCGAAAGAGTTCAACACAGGGCAACACAACTGACACCAGGTTTTGCCGAAATCAGCTATGAAGACAGACTACGCTGCCTCAAGCTCCCTACACTTGAACACCGAAGGAGGAGGGGCGACATGATCCAGGTATTCAAACTCATCAAGGGGTTTGACTGCATCAAGCCTAGCAGACTGTTTAACTTCAAGACTGATGGTTGGACCAGGGGTCATCCCTACAAGATTGCCAAACCCCTAGCCAAGAAGTCAACGAGGTGTAGCTTCTTTACTGTAAGGACAATTAACCTCAGGAACAGCCAGACGTGGTAGCAGCTGAGACTGTCAATTCCTTCAAATCCAGACTAGACACTTACTGGAAGGTCTTGGAGTGTGCGCCCACATAGACGCTGGACATTTATTTATTATATTTGTGTTTAGAAACAGATCCTACAGGCAATAGCCTCCTTCTGTTGTATCAATACAGTCGAACCGCAGAGCTCTATGCGCATCCGTTCTGCGCAGCCTTCTCTAAGACGGCGTTCGCCGGGTCACGGCCGGACCTGGGTTGGACCCTGTTGCATGGGTGTAAACAACTACCTGTGGTGCAAGAAAAAGACCTCAGACCTACATAATGTTTATACTTTTTCATATCTGTAGGACTTGCCCAGTGCAGCTATGTAGGTATTTTGTGTATTGCAAAATGACAGCGGCCGCGGTGGCTTTCGAAACATTAGCAATTTTTGGTCAATTTATCTGTGCTCATCTTCTTTACAGTTCACCTAGATCCAACTAGCTAATCACATAGTGCGATAGTCCATCTCTTCACCTTTAAATAGATACCAAAATACCTTGGTTTATTTGAGGAGCAACGGGTTTGCCCCCAAAAAAACTGCGACCACACGCAAATCATGTTGGTGAAATTCGAGCCTGGGCGTATCTACCGATACACACTATCCTGCGTTTTGGTTACATTTTGATACATTTCGCAAGGTGTCATAAAACTTATGTTTTGGTTTTAGAAGCTGCATGAGCACGGCTACCACATGCAATAGAAGAAGCTACATGATAATAGTCAAATACGCACAGACAGAGGGTTTTAGTACTAGATAGTGACTTAGTAAAAATTGTCAAATTTGAAGTCAATAGTTTCGAACTCCAGCGTTCGACCGGTGGAACCAAGACGGTACGTTCGATTTTTTGAGTCGCGGGGTCAGGCGAGTTCAGGCGTAGTGTTGCAACTATCAGTCGGTGTGTGGAGAAGTTTAGAAAAGACTAACGTCTAATTCTTGCAGTTGCAGATACATTTTCTGAAAAAGATTGACATTATTCAGAAGCCAGAAAAAGTGGGATTCTTGTGCACGTATGCCAATATTAGTACATAATGTGTACGTTTTGCAAATCAAAGTGAAAGGACACTGTGTTCAATTTCTCATTCAGAAAAAGGACGCCATAAAACTGACATGATGTTCGTTTTTTTGGGGGCAAACCCGTTGCTCCTAAAATTAACCAAGGAACTTTGGTATCAATTTAAAGCTGAAGATATGGACTATCATGCTGTGGAAATAGCTAATTGGATCTAGGTGAGCTGTAAAAAAGACGAGCACAAATAAAGTGACCAAAAATTGCTCATGTTTAGAACGCCACAGCGCTCGCTGATATTTTGTAATGCGCAAATAATCTGAATTGCTGTACTGGACAAATCCCGTAGATTTGAAAAAGTATATACATTATATAGGTCTGAGGTATTTTTGCTGCACGACAGGCTCTTGTTTACACCCATGCAACGGGGTCAAATCCAGACGCGGCAAATACGCTATCTTAGAGAATAACGCGTTCTAGAGTGACCTGCGGTTCGACTGAATAGTCTATAGTCAATAGATGATTTAGGATAGACATTTTTCTTCAACATCTAACCATTTACAAAACCACATCCAGCTGCTTGTCATGAGTAACTGCTTTTTGGTGTATATCATTACCTGGATGTCTAACCTTCATCGACGTACTTCTTCTATTTGTTCGGTTGCAATACAACCTACTATAATTATACTATTGCGTATCTCATGTATTGTAATAAGCTTTAGGTTGTACATGTATCTCTCCCATCATGAATGGAAATATTCTGATTTAGATTCTTAAATTTTATATTTCTAGTCTCACCTTAAGTTCCTTTCTTTTGGCATTCAAGATAGCCATGGTCTCTGACAGGTCCTTGTTGGCGATGGCCAGCTTCTCCTTCTTGGGGGCGACCACCTTGGCGGTCCTGTCGTAGATGTCCAGGGCCGACACCCACTTACACAGCCCCTCGGCAGCCGAGGACGCCTTGGCAACTTTGGAGGGGACGAACTCGGGATCGGTCATGTAGTCAGCACGGATCTTCTTCATGATGTGCACCTGTAGGGGTCAAAGTTCGTTTGTGAATATCTACATAGTAAACTTTGTATGAAATACTAGACTAAGTACTGGTCATCTCAGGTATAAAAGCCACTGGGAATTTGGAAAATGTACAGTTACATGTATGTATATCTGACAATAACCAATTCCATAGCCCCTCCCACCTACATCAAAACATAGAAATGTAAAATAAAATGTGTCATCATGAAAGACAATCAATTACCTCTTTTGTCACAATTTTCTTTAGTCTTCTATGAATTTTTATGAATAAAATTACGAAGTTTTCACATACCGCAATGTTATCCTTGTCGTATTCCTTCAGCTTCTGTAGGAAGTTCATGTCTCCCAGCAGTTTCTTGCTGGGTCCCCAGAAGTCCAGGATCTTCTGCCCCGTGCCCGCCGGGTCGTTAATCTTATCCGCTTTGAGGTCCATCATGACACAGACGGCCGCCATCACGAGTTTCACACCAGCGGGAGGGTTCTTCATGGACTTCACAATGGTGATATCTGCAGGCTGTGTTTGCAAACAAGAAGATATTTTTCATATTTACGTAACTGTAATATTTTCGATATCATCCACACTTTTATTGATTGATTTTTATGATTGATTGTACTTCAACTTGTCTTGTTTCACCTTAATTATTGTTTTCTGTTTTCCATCTTGTATTTTTACGTATATACATGTATTGTGTTCTTACTTAATGTAATCATTTTATATTTTACCTTTACTATAAGCATTTTGCTTTTTGCCTGATCCTCAATGAATAAAAAGATTAAGTATCAGATCTATTAGATAGTAGATCTACATGAATCAGAAAATGGGTATCAAAGTCTTTCAAAAGTTGGTGATTTGTGCCCAACTGGTAACCAATTCGATGTGACATTAAGCCATTGGTGTCATGTTTAAGAGGAGCCCAATTTGACAACAATTAACAACTCACCAAACGATAAAGTACGAGGACATTCCAAAGCATGATAATGATTGTAAAATCCTTATCAATTTTGAACCTACAGGCCAACACGAGTGCTTGTAATAGCCTGATTAAGCAGTTGGGCAGCACCTGGCTTTATTTCAGCCAAGCAAATAAAAATGAAACAAAACAAGGAAAATACATTTAACAACAGACCTTGTGTGTGTTTTAGTGCAGCCAGAGTATAGATGCAACTTCTGCAGTGAGAAGATTACTTTCTGATAGCCTACACAATGTACGATGGGCAGTCAAAAAGTAATGCAAGCTTAGTGGTTTTATAACAGGCCCATTTTTTTATCAAATGAGTTGAAAATCGGCTCACATAGGTATAGGTATATTTAGTTGAGTCTCTTTTTCCTTTGTGCTGGATTTCAACTCATTCAATGAAAAAACTAGACCACTTACTCTCTGTCCAAAGAGCTATCTACCACTAAAAAATCAGGACCATAGCATGTCCAGAACACGAGATATCAAAACAGGAAGTTCCGCTGCAGTACCGTAACAAGCTGCTAGGGGGCCCAAAATCTAATCATTTCCATGTCTCATCAAGACCTACCCACCTACCAAATATCAAGACAATCCATCCAAGCCTTCTTGAGTTATGCTGTACGTTACAAACATACACACATACAAACGCTACCCTCTGCATAACCTTCTCGGCAAAGATAATGTTACTGACTCCCCCTCATAGTCTGACCAATTGTGAGAACAAACCTTGAGTGTGTCCAGTGCAGCCAGGGCGGCCTCCAGTGCAGGGATGGCCTCGGCCAGGTCAGACTCGCACTCGTCCTTCAGCGCCTGTGATTCTGCAGCCTTCTCATTGGCCGCAGCCTCATCAGCTTTCACCACTTTACTCTTGGCCTCCACCTCGGTTGTCTCTGATTCAATCACCTGTTGGGGGGATAGGTGTACATGTATGCTGCTCATGTCAGGCTGTACTTCAAGGATTGCCTTTCCTTTTCATTAAATCATTGTACAGTACCATCTACATGACTTGTACATGTCACTGTGTTGATGTAGCAATGGGGTAAAAAGAATGAATCATGCTCTAAATGGTAATATTTCCTTTATGATAATGTGATTCATATCTCTATACATGTGTGTTCCAAACTGCAACAAGAAGCTCCCAGCTTCAATTTACATTACATTTTATCACTGTTTTGTTAGTTTTTTTGCCCCAGGTTTGGTTACATATGACAGCTTCAATACTTACATTTACTAACTATAACAGTGAACAATGTAGTTTGGCAAAACAACATTCTAACAAAAGTGCCATGGTACGTACCACCATCATCTTCTCATTTTCAGCAGAAGCTGTAATGAGCTGGGGCTGTAGGTCTTCCAGTTCCTTCTGCATCTCTGCAACCTGAAGACAGGAAGGGGGGGAGAAAGTAAGAAATGGTGTCTGTTCCAAACTAATTTCTTGACAAGTGTGCTACAGTTCCATGTTTATGGTACAAAATGTAAGGCTGAAAGTAGGATTTACATATAAATCAAAAAGTTAGACCATTTGGTCTGGTAACAAGATCATAACACTTTTACTGGTTCACATTTTTCCAACACATCATGATAGAAAACAATAGTGTACAGCTAGTGCCGTTCAACAGTAAACCAAGCTGGAGACTTCCAGGTACCTTTAATCTTTTAATACAGTTACTTTAGCTGTAAGGTCACTTTTCAGAAGTCAAGAAGAAGAATGCAGAGACAAGAGGATATTTGATTAGCTTTGTTGTTGTGTTGAAAAAACGGAATTCATTTGGTGAATCCCTCTAATTTATTATTGTTCTAAAAACCACAATATTGTCAAATGTGCCATACCTGTGATGCTGCAAAGGCCAGCTTCTCCAGGCCGACCTCGTATCTTGTCTTGGCCTTAATGACGGTGTTCCTCTTCCTACCCAGCAGGGTCTTAAAGGCGTTGATCAGCTCCAGGTAGGAGGTGGGGGTCACGTACATTTGCCGCCCAAGGTCATGAAGGAACCTGTGTGATGAAGAATGCCAATGTTTAGCATAATGCGCTCCCTGTAGCACAGTTTGAAGAAATGAAAAGCGTTTCGAATGTTTACAATTGATGTGGCATAAGAAGCAGGGCTCCAAACCACACAAACTCAGGTGATTGTATTACGAAAGTAACTTCAGTCTGCAGAGGCAGCTACAATGTATGAGACTGCAGGAATCTTCTTTTTTCTAAATCTTTTTATTTCAGAATGAACAGTTATACTTTTTGTAATCTTGTTTGTTTTATTCTGAAGGTTAATGGGACTGTATGCTTGAATCACACTAATGAAGATTCCTCATAGATAAACAAACAAATACATGTAGACTGACTTTTCTGACAGCTCCCTGGCGGAGGTGTGGAAGTACTTGCAGAGGTTGACCGTCTCCTCCCTCTCCAGATCAGTCAGCTCCACAGCCTCCAGAAACTTCACAGCCACCCTCTGGAGGGCATCTTCAGGCCAGGGCTAACAGGCACACAGGGAACATTCATAAATTTCTATGCATGAAAATCTAGCAACTTTTCTCCTCTTCATAGGACAATAAATGCAGTGCAGCTAGTGATGCTCATTGTACATCTATACATGTATGTCACAGTAGATACTGGGATTCAGGACAAGCAAATAGATGCCATATATTGCAAACACAAAAAAATGAACACAATGTCATAGAAATGCATTTTTTACTACATATGTATCATAATTTTTTTTGCGATATGTATCAGACTAACATAGCTCCAAAATGTAATTTGAGCCCTGAGCAAAGTATTCCAAAGTCTAAAAAGAATTGTCAAGAAACAAAAATATGGATTTTTGGATATACATGGTCTGTGTGTTCAGTCATTTGCTCTTATTCCACTTAGATTTCATAATGAAGGCATTTTTTTACATGCTCGCATCAGTTCTGGGTTCCCAGAGGATGTATTCCGTAGAATCAAATCAGTATGACCTTACAGCAGCTTCTTTCTTAAGGCTATAAAATGGCATTATCACTGCTCACCTGGAACCAGTCAATGTGCAGGTGAAATCATGATGAGTCGAATTCTCTGACTTTGAGAATAGTTTATTTTTTCATCATACCATTACTGTGACAGTATAATGTACGCTGCCTGTTCAGGACTCTGAAAGGGTTATATGTATCATTGCTCACCTGGAACCAGTCGATGGTGCAGCAGTTGATGAGTGAGGGGAACATGCGCAGACGGTTCCTGAAGGCCGAGCCGATGGGGCTGAAGGCGATCACCACGTGGAGGTTCTCGCGACAGCGGCTCACGAAGAAGCTGAAGAGCGCCAGCGGGCTGAAGTCTGCGTCCTTGTCTGTAGCCAGCTGGGCCATGACTGGTCTCACAGTCTGGGGGAAAGGAAGGTAAATGATGAATTACCAGTGGTATAGATGACGGAAATTTTATAGGTGACAGGTACAGTCTGTTTATCTATTTGTCAATATTCATCAACTTAACAGTTTATCTACGTGACATCTCTACCATTGACTGAATTTTTAGTGCTAGCATTCATTATTCACTCCAACAGAACATCAACCACCTTTCATAGAGTACTAACTTCAATGATCATGGCTATCCTTTCAGAAAACTTACCTTCAAGACCAGTCTGGACGGCATAACATTCTACTACCTTTATTTCAATCATACCTTTTACCGGACAGGTTTGTCTGATATTGGCAAAATTGCCCCAAAATGGTGTTACCAAAATGACAGTCCAGTATACAAAGCAAATGTTTTACAATTGATCCCCAAGCGAGAATGGACACTTCTAAAGTTACCCCTAGCATGCAAAATTGACAACTGTGAAACCCTCTATCCCCATTATACATTTCCCTAAAGTAACTGTAGCTATTGGAGGGAAATAGATTTGAAAGAAAATGTCAACTTATTTCATCATGCAGAGTCTTATTACCTCCATGATCTCTTGTTTCTCGTCCACAGCGAAGATGTTGGGCACCTCGCCTGTGTTAAGAAGGCTGTCCACGTCTTCAAGGAAGGACTCCTCCTTAATCTGTGTGTCTGTCAGGAGGAAGACAGTCTTCTTGCCCTGGGCACCGGCACTCGTCAACAAGGACTGGTTAGGCCAAAGTGGGGAACATTATTGAGTGTTGGATATAGATTTGGAATCATTGTAACCATTAGGCTATTGACACCACAATTGAACATGTGACCTCACGATTCCACGTCCGCAAGCCCAACCACTAGGCCATTGACACCACATCAGTGGTAAGAGTGCTAGGTTCTCCACAGCCATACTGTAACCATTTATCCGCTGGGTTACGATGTACGTTTCCACAACTTTGTGTGTTTGAGAGATCTCTAGTGCAGCATCTCAAGGTATATGTAGGAGTGTATTATACTAGGGGACCTACATGCATTTTGAAATTATCTCTTTCCTAGACACACTTCTCAGGGTGGCAGATATTTGTGACCTGGCAGAATTACGTGAAGCAAGTATCTCACTGAACTGTGGTATGTTGTTGACCTCGCTATGACCTAAATTAGATTTGTATTACCCTTGACTTTATATTGGGAATATAATTCAAAATGTACAAGTATGACTAAAAAGACAAAATATACAGAGCGTAAAGAGATTTGTTTTTTATCGATGAAATTCGTTGATCACTCTGTCAAATCGTTCGATTGCAGCGAGGTCGCCAGCATGCCGCCGGTCTAGCGAGAGACCCGCTTCTTAAGTAGACGTTACCTTCAGGTCTTCCCTCCACTCGTTGTGTCCGTAGCTCTTGCTAATCTCCGGCTGGAAGAGGTTCATACCGGACATACTCGTGGCCAGTCTGGTTAGAGACTGCCGACCGCTGCCGCCAACGCCAACCAACATGGCGTTTCCACCTGGCTGCTTCAGAACGCGTGCAATACGAGACAGGTGTTCCAGAACATACCTGTAACGAAGAGGGTTAGCAAATGGCGGCAAAAAACAAAAGGGTAAAAAATGGAAACCTTGAATACTTACCATGTTCCACAATGTGTGGCTCGACAACAATAATTGCAAGCTTTAACTTAAGCACTTCAGAGCTACTTCTGTCAATCAGTGAATTTTTTTTATCAAGAAACAACCATGGAATGCAGAGCATCTAAAGGCTCTGCATATATGATCATAGCAATTTTTTGCTTCTTAAGCACACTTTTAAGGCAGTACAGGTATGATGTTCAACAGATGTTGTCAGAGCTTCTGGTCCAAAACATTGCTGTTTTTACAATGACTGTTGTTTTGTAGCATTTTTGTAGCGTTTTTGTAGCGTTTTGTAGCATTGCAGTAACACTTGAAGTATAGCTGCTGTTACAGTTGTTTTCTTGCATTGCTGTTGTTTCAGTTACAGTTACTATTGATTCGTAGCATTGCTGTTACAGTAACAGTTGTAGCATAATGCTGTTGATCTGTAGTTGATCTGTAGCATAGCTGTTGCTGATGTTACTTGATGGAGACAGTGTCACACTGCTGTCAGGTGCAGGTGGTTTATAATGCCTTGTGTTAGCAACATGGATACCAGTTTCTCATGGCATCCTCAAGCTTGCACAGTGCTAAGCAAAGCTGGCAGGAACAGGTTGGGATGGCAAGGGAAAGTGTGGGTAGTGGGATGCGTGGGGTGGGATATTTGTGTCAGGGGAAGGCGAGGGTAGAGTGCGACAAGCCGTGACTAGAAGGCCAGTGCTGCTGGAACAGTGCCGGTAGAAGACGTGAAATGGCAGAGCCACGCTCAACCTTTTTAATCTTTCCTACATAGCTGACTGCATACATCCATTCTCTTAACTCATGTGGCTCAGACTTGGTCTTCCATGCTGTGAGATCGAGTGTATAAAGCTGCATGGAGACAGCTGATTCTCTCTGCCCATGTGTACAACATGTACCAATAGAGAAGGCCGTCTCTATGCTTGAGGAATGAAATGCTTCCAAAGTCCTTCTTGTGCAAGCACAGGAAAGCTTAGTAACAGAGTAAGCATTAGTAAAGGACTCTGGAAGCACATCAACCCATCGTTTCTCCACAGCATAGAATTGTGCAACAAAGCCAGATAAAGCCAACACTGAGAAGCATGTGCAGCAGCAGGGTAGAAAAGATAGCAAAGGTTGAAGGCCAAGGGTCAGGTCAAACAATGACCTTCATGTCAAGGTCACATCTGTCGAATGGGTCAGAGGTTGCCCCTGACTTTGTGTCAAAGGTCACATCTGGTCCAAGGGTCAGATGTTGCACCTGACTTTGTGTCAAAGGTCACGCCTGACCTGACCCCAGGTTTAAAGGTCCCATCCTGACCTGAATATGACCAGGTTCATGACAGCCTTGTGGGTCTGGTTGTATTCTTCCAAGCACTGCTCCACCACAGCATTGAACTCCTCCATGGAGTCCACCTCCTCGTACAAACGGTCGTCCCCTTCAAGGTCGGGCTTCATGTAGTCGCCGAACATCAGGGACCGCATGTTGTCTTCAATCAGCTGCAGAAGGGAACAACAACAACATGTAGAAAAACTTGCATAACAACATAAATAAATCAAGGAGTATGACATGCTGCACTGAATTCAAACTTATCTTGATAATTTCAACATATGCTTACCAGTTATGAACCAACGAACAAACAAACAAACGGACGGCTGAATTAACAAACAAACAAATGAATAACCTTATCTAACCTGGATAGCCCTGACAGCCTTATCCACTCTTCCCAGAGGTCATCAGCATTAAAAATATGTTTGTACATTGTATGTACAGGAAAATTAAGATGCTCTCATTATGCTTGACATAGCTGGTATTGACTGATTTTTCACAAACCCTCCAAATCAACTTACAGGCATGTTTGGTTCAGCAAGTGCTTCAAACACCGTGTCGAAGTTTTCCTTGAACTGGTCCTTCACAATACCCTTCATCAGCCTTGGAGGAACAAGAACGTGTTAATATGTGTCTCAAGAAAACACAAGGTACCATAATATACTAACACCTGATCTATATACATGTAGCTGGCTTGAGGGCACTTGTGTTGCATCATTGTTTCAGTATACCAGTCAGTACATGTAACTGTGAGTTGAAGTGTTTTCAATAAACTGGAGACAGATGATATTGGCACCTGTGTCACAACTATTAAACCAACATCACTGCTAAAGGTATAATATGTGAAGACACAGCACTGAAAAAACAAAACAGGGATGGCTCATTTGTCATCATAACAATTATCAAAAAATAGTGTACCTCAAAAAGTTTTAAGAGGAATCTTTGATACATTGTATGTGTACTAAACAGCATCATTTTGGCTTATTAAAAAAGAACTTCAGTCTTTTATCCTGGTGAGCCTAGTGCTACTTCATCTCCAGCGATAAGTTTAAACGGTGCCTTTGAAATTTTAGAGTACATCTAGAGTGACCCGAGACTGAGTGTTAGATGCGTACTTGAACAGCCATGCCCTGTCCTCGTCGTCGACCAAACGGTCATAGTACACCCGGAACACCTCGTGGACGAAGAGTCGGATAAAGGTGCGCTTGCTGTCCAGGGTGTCTTTTTTGATGAGCAGAACCCCCAGGATGACACGGGCGAAGTCACGCAGGTTGAAGGTGTAGTGAGACTTTGTGGGGGTGGGCAGGAGGGTGGACATGGCCTCCTTGTACACCTAAACAACACAGAAATGGACAAATGTATCCGAAACAAGTTTTACCTTGCTGATTTTTCCACAGTTATGCTACATGTATGTCTGATGTGAAAGACTTATTATGTGAATGCAGTTTAAACTTAAAGTAGAAATTTTTCAGAAATACAATGAACACTACAGCATGGTTTGATATCCTGTTTTACCCTGTGACCTTTTCCAGAAGAAAGTGGCAGACATGCTGTACTACTTCTTGACAGTATCACAAAACTTTTCTAAAAGCAATGGGACTAAAATAAAAGAGTCTAACTAGTAGAAAGAAATTGATTCTACTTACCTGCAATGTAGCGCTCACTATCTGGGTACCAGTGGCAAAGAACTCTGTTGAGAACTCATTATTCTGTGGAAATAACATGACATCATTAACATGAATCAAATTGTCACAGATGCTGTGATGATTCAGACTGTGTGTACCAGCCAACCAGATGACCAGACTGCCGGAAGACCGCCAGCAGTGGAGAACCTTTACTGAACGCTTTGCTGCCCCGACGGCTGACTAAGCTATGGGAGAGAGTGAGTGAGTGAGTACCAAGGAACACACTTTCCCCTTACACTCTTGTTTTCATGATCTTATAGTTTAGCAAGATTTTGTTAGAATACCAAGAACCAACCAATTCAATCGGAGAGGCCTTACCTTCAGGTAGAGGGACATGATAGAGGAGAAGATTTTGATCATGGTGTCGTCGTTGAAGGGGTTGATGGAGATAACGTTGCAGTGGCGCAGGAAGCGGGAGGTGATGGGATTACGGCCGCCGCCTGGAGGGCCCATGGCCGTGAGAAGCTGCACGTCGATCAGGGTGATTTTTGTGGTCTCCTTCAGGTCATACCTTAAGGAAAAAACACGAGAAAGTGTCCCTTTGATGGATTTAGGAATATAACATAAAACAGATTATAAAAAATTGTCACCTCAAATACATGACATACATGTATTGTAGAGTCTGATATAATAAACAATTATATCAAGCAAGAAGCCCATTGAAATCCAACAAAGGACAATGTCATTCTTATCATTTTACATGTAGCTTGAACTCCAAGCTGTGTTTAAACTACCTTGTATCTTTTCAATAAATATTTTAAAAAGCTACCATAAATCAATTGATTGTCTTAAGACAATTGTACACCCTGACTATACACAAAGTAAAGACAAGTCCAAGTCACAAATGTCTAGATTTCCCGTTTTGTGTCTATCTGTGATTTATTTGATTTGTTCACGTCCGGTTCGTTTGTCTGTGTGTTGACCTACCAGTATCCATGGTCCAGCAGCTGCCGAAGGAGTTCAATGGGAGGCTGTGCTCCGTACTGCTCCCGCGCAGGCATGTTCAGGTCGTCCACAAAGATGATACACTTCTTCCCCATGGGGGGTCCAAACACGCCCTTCCTCCGCTTGTCCAGACGGGACATGATCATGTTCTGGGGACGGTGGTAGAAATTATCAAACGAGAAATGAACAATGTTCAGAATACGCAATAGGCAAAGATAAACTTTCAATCGGTAGTCCTATAGCCTTTCAGGGCCATTGTATTGTGAGCACATTATTCCAAGGTTATTTCCTCGCTTTCCAACACTTTTTACGTATTTACAATGGGATGGATTGAACAATCAAAACCATCAGTTTCAATATCAAGAACACAGAATCTGAGGTGTCCCGAGAACTATTATGGGGTGGAACTTGATATAAAGGCTCCCTTCATTAGAAAGCTTCAATGTAAAGTTTAAACAAGCAGCATTGATATCATTGTTAAATTCACTTTTTAATGAAAAAAAACACTGAACCTACCTGTGACTGGTTGGCTGAGGTCCTGGCTGAAAAGTTGACAAACATGGGCAGGTAGTCTTCCTTGGACAGGTTGTTCATCAGCTTGTCCTTGATATACACACTCTTCCCCACACCGGTGGGGCCAACATACATCAGGGTCCTGGGGAAAAAATAAGGAATGTTAAGTCAATCAGATCTAACCACTGCAAAGGCCTGGTGGATAGAGTGTTCCCCTTGCATGTGGTAGCTTGTCCGTTTGATCCCCAGCCATGTCTTTACTTCCTCCACTTTGAACTTAGCACTTATGACAAAGAACATGGTAGTTGAACACACACCATTACCAGTGGACTAGCTCGCTGCTGTAGTGCTTGCACAACTATAAATGATTCAAGGACTATAGAAATGCACATAGAGACACTGCAATGTGTAGTAATTATCTTTTTTACTATATTGCAACGGAAGCTGGTACAGTATTTCCTAGTTTATGAACAGCAAATATTTCAGGACCATGGACAGCACATGATCTAATAATCTTAGTCAGAGGGCCAGCCCAATGTATTGGCTTAGCCACAGGGTTCAAACTTCTGCATACAAAAGAACTCAACACATTTATCAAGAAGAGCAGGGGTGATCTGATCTACTTGGTTGAAAATGTGGGCTGTGGCGAGGCTGCATTGCAATAATTATACTAGCTATTGAAAAAGAAGCACAATACAGTCTGAGGTCTGCCTTATCTTTTTAACCTTCTCCCTGCTGCCTAACATCATAATGAATACAAATTTAATGCCAGATATCTACCTTAGCTAGCTGAAGGTTAAATTTTAGTCTGAGTGCCATACCTGCCATGCCTGATGCAGACGTCCATGATGTAGGTGTACCGTGCCGTGTCCATCGTAGGAACCAGAATCTCTGACATTTTCGTGTTCTTATCCGCTGTCAGAGTACTACTGATCATGTTGGTCCAGGGGATCCACTTCCCGCGACCCTTGGTCTGAAAAGAAAGATGAAATCAACATCGTCAACAACAAGGATCTACAAACAAGTGTTAATTAAGTCTAACTAAAGTAAAAGCTATAAAGTCTGTTGACATACATGATGTGCCAGACGGGGCAAAATACCCTGAATGTCAGAATGTATTCACAGAAGTCGAACCTGTAAGAGTGACCACCACTACATAGGAACCACATGATTGTAGCTATCGTGGCCACTTCTTGGTGGGTCCTTAGATTGTTTTCCTACAACCAAAGCACTAAGAATGCTGTCTATAGTAGCCACTTACTGTTACCAAGTCCCTTGAGTACTCACTATAGACAGGTTTGACTGTACCTATGATATCACAGTTTCAATGAGGAGTTTTATTTGAAGACTTAAGAAGTTTTAGTTCATTCATAATATTACCTAGACGAGTACAGAGCCATATCCCAAAACACTGCACCTAATGTGACGGCACTGATCATTGTCAGAACAATGTACAAATAACAATGACATACCTCAAACAGGTAGTCATAGACCGTGCCCTGGTCTGGGATGGGGACGTCGATCTTGCCGATTGTTGAGGGCATGGGGAACTTCTCATCCTTGCCCTGGAGGAACTCACGCAGCCACTTGTCGAACCGGTCACGACCGTCACCGTCGGACGTCGCACCAACGGACCAGATCAGCGACCAGATGAAGACAGACTGTGGAAACAAATGCACAATGGTATAAACAGTGTAGGCTTGTTTTTCTAGAGCTTGCAAGTTCAAACACAAGCTAAGTCATACCAGAGACTTAAACAATGGTACATACTGCTTCTCTGCTTGGACTAGCAAAAAATTCTTAACCTCCAATAGCGCAGCCTACACAATGTACTTTTTCCTGTTGCATTTCAATGATGATCTTTACGCTCATTTCTTTTATCCACAACCTGATGATCAAAGATACTATGATCAAAGTTGAGACAAGCCTTTGAGAGCTTTACCCTTGTTGAACCTTTAACATCACAATCTGAGAAATCTGTTCCTTGAGACCAGGACTTTCACGTCTATGTCAACACCCAAACTAAATCTCACCTGGACCCAAGTCTTGCAGTTGGGGTTCTTGGACTCCAAGTCGTCTCCCAGCCCATCCTTCAGCATCATCTCTACCAGGTACATCAGAGAGCGGGCCAGGTTGTTGTCTTGGGTTGGTACAAGTTCCTGGGGAAGGAAAAAACCCAAGAATGTAAACAATGTCATATAAAGTAGTGTCCATAGGTAAATCGGTCACTCACTCACTCACTACACACAGTTTTTTACTTCAGAGGTATTGTAATCAGTCCTCATGTTCGTTTGTTTTGTTTGTTTGTTTGTTTGTTTACATGTATCCTGGTGTGTGCCCCCAGTTATGTGAATATACTAGAGAACTGGTGTAATTGGATACTTGGAGAATTGGAAGTATGGTCTGGCTCGGGTCCAATGGTGTGAGTGAGTGAACTAACGTTGAAACATAAATAATGTTTTTACAAGTGCTGAGAAACTACATGTAATGACTGGGAATGAAGATCGATGAGCAAAAGGTTAACAGCAAGCAAGAACAAGCCTTTATTTAAGCATGAAACCTACAGGTACATTTCCATGCATTTACAAATCATTCTCGCTCTATGGATTGGAGCAAGCTTTATCTAGCACTATTAGGAAAAAAGTTGGGAAAACATTAATGGCACATTATACTGGTGGAAACATCTACATTTGACTATCAGGGTGCCTTAGTCAAGGTCACAAACCTGTTCCTGTTTCCACAGTGTACAGTAAAGGCATGTCAAGACACAAGTAAGGGTCAGCACCAATATGTAATAAAAATTCCCTTCACATAAACTCAAATGAAACATGATGCAAAGTAAAGGTAATCTTTTATTAAGTAGCCACATGACCTAATGAAACAATGCATTCCAATATCTAGCTTGAATTTTTTTCTTCTAATGTTTTGAATTTATACATTTTGATTTGCATGCATGTTTTGTACATCCCATAGCCTCACTGGAAGCAGTTCTTAGACAATGAAGGTCAAAGAAAACACATTTATGCAGTTTGCAGTATCGTCTCATGAACACTGGTAAGTCCCAGTTTTCTGGTGTCATATCAAATCTAAAAGGTCCAAACTCTAGTCTGAGCTTGCTACATCCACCCTGCAGTATAACTTGCAGTTTTTATTAGGTTTTAACTTTTAATCAAAAGTTCCAACTTAAATCAGAAATGATTATTGCTACGTCCACACATATCTCACCTTGCAGTACTTCCTCATGAACCTGAGGGCTGGAGGCAGCATCCACTCGAACATGGCCTTCACGGTGACGTCCTCCTCCTTCACCGCCTGCGGCAGCTGCAGAGCCCAGGACGTCATGATGGGTCGCCAGCCCAGCTGAGAGGGCTCCAGGTACACCATACCGCATCGGCTCACAGTGGCAGGCTGGGGGAAGATTGGGAACATTGTGGTTAATGACAGCACAGCATTTTTATGACTAGCTGGGAGGGCTCCAGGTACACCATACCGCATCGGCTCACAGTGGCAGGCTGGGGGAAGATTGGGAACAGTGTGGTTAACGACAGCACAGCATTTTTATGACTTTAGATGGGACTCCAGGTACATGTACATGTAAAGTCATTAACGTTGATACTAATAACTAAAGTCAATTAGATCCTGTAGTTTGAGTACAAAAGCTAGTAATGTTGTCTGGTGGCAGGGCAGGGACCAAATACTGGAAATTGTTACACATAGATTTCCTTTCCTATTTCAACAAATAATCATGTAATATCTTGACCCTTTATAAAACGTTGTATATTCTAAGGACAGACAAAAGAAGAAACCAGACGTACCGAGGCCTGGGAGAGGTCCTGCACCTCGAAGATGAGGCTCATGGGAGGGGACATCTGGATGATCTCACCGCTCATCAGACAGAGCTTCTTGTTGTCGTCCAGCACGGTGTTCATGTTCTCGATCCACAGGGCGTCGATGGGACCGTCAAACCACACCCACTTCCTGTCCGGTGTGTCTGAGGAAAAAAAAGCACTAAGGTCAAATCTCTGATGCACTTATAAGCTAAATTCTGGGATACTGCAGCCAGGCTTTTAGCTAGTAGGATTTATAGACAGGTGTCCAAAAATTGGGCTCTATGGGCTAACAGTAACCTGCTATCAATCAAGTTTCATGCTGTCCAGGTGTCTGGTATGAGGAAAAAACAGCAGTGGCAGCATGTGTAGAGGGGGGGGCATGTATATCTGTAATTACCAGAGAAATAAGGTGTCTTCTGGGTGTCCCTGCAAAAGAAGGGTGTCTAATTCCTTTGTTTTCTTGCAATGTAAATTCAAACAGTATCTAACCTGTAGAAGCAAACTCTCGGAAGGTGTTGGCCACCACTCCGTCCGTCCACTCATGGGAGACGGGGTCGAACTGGCCGAAGAGCTGACCCATGGTGATGGACTTGGGGTTGATGATGCGGTACATCACCTGGACAGGGGGTATTTATCAAAAATGATTACGTTGTTGAAGGATCAGACATCCAGGTAGTGAGATTCGCCAAAAATAGTTACTCAAGCAACTGGATGATATTTTATCCAGTTGCTTAATGAGCAACTGTTTTTGGCGTACCATAAATGATTACTTCTGATAGCATCTAAATCACCTGAGGCAGACAATATGTATAAGACACAAATCTGAGGTTTCTAATTGTATGTTGTGTATTATACAATCTAATTATGAATTTTTCAGGTGTTTTTTACCTTCGCCAAGAAGGTTATCTTTTTCTTCTAATTTTCGTGCTGCTAGATGTAAGATGAAATCTTTGTAGACCTAACTTAAACTGATGGATAGCAAAAAAGCACTCCTATTTGTTAATTGCATACAAATACATGTACATGCTCCTTAGAGTAAATTGTTATTCAATTGTGATTTTATAACCTTCTTACTGCTAACTCTGTAACCAATAGAGAATGGGGTGCCAAATGGCTACTTCAATGTGCTAACAGTTAAACTAGGCTAGAGCCTGACCTTGTCTTCCTCGTTCAATCCTTGATCATTCAGCAGAGTCAGGGTCTCAGCGAGGACCTCCAGAACCATGGTCTTAGCCGAGAAGGGGTCACCCACCAACATGAACCTGGAGGGGGGAGGGGGGGAGGTTATGAAAATGTGTAACTCACAGATTGAAGAACAACAAGCATTCAATGTTTTCAGTTAACACTTGCTGCTAGCTCAAGCATTGACAAATTGTCTAGTAATACAGAGAACCTCCTATCCCTTGTGGCTAATTCAATGGAACTGCAAAGGGAGGCTTTATCTATATCAATGTCTGTTTACATTTTTGTTTCTGGAAAATGAACCAAAAAAAACTAGAAAGAAAACAAAAAGACATACAATGAAAAAATACAAGAAAGAAAACTTACCCGTGTCTGACAATCATCATCTCGTAGGTCTGGATCATCTTCTCGAAAAAGATGTCCACAGGCTGCAGCACCTTCTTGGCGCAGATGTCCCGAGCGTTGTTCAGGAACACCTCGTAGTCCGGCGTGGGGAGCTTGGTCCCTGGGAACAGATCCGACACGATGCCCTCAAACAGGGGAATGTCGAACGACAGGAACTTGGGCAGGTTCACGTCTTTGATGGACCGCAGAAGCTGAGAACGTAAATAATGAAACAATTATTGTTTTATTTACATAAGAGACATAAGTCTGAAAACATCTATGTCTAAATAATAGGATGCAGTGGATGCAGTCCTCTTTAACTTTTAGAAACCATCATTAGGTTTGTAAAGTCTACTTTAAAAATAGTCTATTTGCAAATATCATGTTTATTTTCCTAATCTATTAGAAGAATGCTACTTTTTCATAGAAAATAAAATGATATTCACATCATCAATACAAGTTCTGGTAATGGTTTATGATACTTCGGCGTATCTGTATCACAGCCAGTCTTTCTACAATCAGAACATGTCCAATAGTTACCAAAATGTCCTCGTTTTCATCTGGGAACTTCAGCTTCAGGTTAGCGGCAGCAGACAGCACCGCCTTCACTGCACGCATACCGTAGTCGTAATGGAACTGGGACGACAGCTGCTCGGAGCACAGGCGGTACGTCGTCACGATCTTCACGGAGAGGTTGCGGGCGTCGATGAAGCCGCAGGAGTAGAGCGAGATCTCGCCGATCATGGCGTAGTCGGGCACCATCATGGCGACTGTTCGGAACAACACCTGAAAAGGAGGGAAGACACATTTTTATATTCAATCATATATGACAAATATACAAATGTATGTAAGGGTAGAGATTGTAATCTGGCAGAATTGGAAGAGATCCCAGTTGGAGTCTGTGAAAGATAATCCATTCAAAAATAGTCAAACTTTTCAACTTGGATTCATGTCACTTTAGATCATCGGATTGACTTGAAATTTAGGATATATGAATGGGAGACCACTCTAACACGAATTCCTAGAATACTGATCAGAATTTCTGTAACAGTTGATATAGACTCTTTATGGGATCCTACCAGTAGAACTGGTGATTCTGCCAGATTGCAATCTGTACCAACAACCAATAAATAAATAAATAAATAAATAAATATATAAAGGAGTAAAAAAAAAAGGTGACACCAAGAGGAAAGCAGTATTTGATGACTGGAATTGGACTAGCCCCCTACTGTACGGTTTGCACAACTGTGTGGCCTAAGGGCCAGTGTAACAGAGATGTGTGGTGACCTACATTGTATACACTGACAAAGTGTGGGAATGATTCTTTCTTACTTCATACTGTATATCACAACGGAACTTGTTATTTCCAAGCTTATGAATAACAGTTAGAAATTCAGCACTATGGACAGTGCATTGACAGATACTGTAATTCTTGTTTCTTTCACTGTAACTTTATGTTCACTGTTTTTACGGTCACCTCTGTACTGTGAACTTATCAACAAGGTGAAAAATCACTGTTCTTATTATTTATGATTCCTTCACACATCTAAGTACTCCCAGGCTTACAGATACTAGAGAATACTTACATCAGTGTTTTATTGAAACCTTCCAGTGGCCAGATGAGAGTGCAGAATAGAAAGACAGATGAAAAGTGCAGTTACAAGAAATATTACAAGAGTAAAGGTAGTAGGGTGCATAGCATCTTTTAACAAGGAAAAACGAAAATTAGAGTGAAAGTACACACTACTTCAAGACTATTTGCAAACAGTTCTCTGCACACATTTTGTAAATTGCTTGACTTGAATACCCAACATGTCAAACAAGACCATCTCTTGGATTGTCTTGGGATGCAGCCAAACCTAGTCTAGTGATCAGCCCTGCATAAGGACCACCTGGCCTATGTGGCCACTTTTGGGCATTCCACACCGCAGGCTAGGTGTTGCTTCATGCATAATATGACTATACTTTAAGCAAACAGCGACACCTAGCTGCAGTGTGGAATAATTCCAGTCAGAATTGCCCTGAGGAAGGTGAAGGACGGTCACCGAAACATCGGCTGTCATTGTATGTCTTGGCTTTGGATAAATATCCATTATGCAGACGATGTCCTACCTTGAGGTTGTCTGGCAGTTCAGACCGGCCAGCGTAGCCGGGGTTCATGGTGATGGCCACGTAACAGTTGGCGTTCAGGGTCAACTCCGTCCCCTCAAACGAGAAGACCGACACATGGCCCTGGATAGCGCGGATGATGCACAGGATCTGGGTAGAAGAAAATAATCATCTGTCAGATCTTCACCATTTGGAAATAGTTGGGATGTGGCATAGCTTTGAAAAAGACCCAGAATGGTTTCTCAATTGACACATGTAAAAGCTGTCTGCTGCATGGTTTAGTTATTACATAGTCCATCCAATATAAAGAGTCATTTTGCAAGCCATTATTCACATATGTGGCATCAATAAGAATTGGATTCAGTCAAGTGTAAAAGAACTGCTGCTGTCTATTAAGGATCTATGTTTATAAAATGTTCAACATGTTTCATAACATACGATATACATTGACTACGGTGTTGCAATTGGCTCTAAAACTGCAAAGCTGTGGATCATACATGTAAGATATGAAAAAAATCAAACAACGTCGTATAATTTTAGTAAATAATCTCACCTGCTGTGCCACCACAGACAGCACCTCCAGGTCAATCCTGTTGAACTCATCGAAGCACGCCCACGCACCTGCAGACGCAAGGCCCTTGAAGAACTACGGAGGAGGGATAGGAGTCAGCAACGATAGAATAGTGTGGTTAAGTATCTAGTAAAATATATTTGGTTACTCTCAAGTAACAAAAGATTCACAAGTGTGCAGAAATTCATCAGAGTGGCACAGACATCACATGCATGTTGAAGACGAGGTATAAGGATATTTAGTCAAACTGTTTACTATCAAGCAAATTGCAGACATGTTGTATTTTGAGGTCAATGTACTGTCCTTTACTTTCACAAAGATTCTCTGTGCTAATCACTATAGCAATGCCAAAGATACTATCTTCATTCGCTACACTATGCTTAGTAATACTTGCTTATATACAGTAATGGCCTCCAGCTGCTATTCAAACCACCACTGGTCACCATAAACATCTAACCAGCAAAGCCGTCCCTAAGCTATTAACAGCATATAACCAATCTGATAGGTAATATCTACCGTTGATAGTACATACCTTGCCCATAGCGATGTAGTCCAGACCGTCTGAACAGTTGAACACCACACACTGTACAGCCAGGGCCTTGGCCAGATCCTTCACCGTCTCAGTCTTGCCAGTTCCTGCCGGCCCCTCGGGGGCTCCGTTCAGGTTCAAGTGGAAGGCGCTCACCAACGTACGGTAGCAACGGTCAGTCAACGGGGTGATCACCAACCTGGGGGGACAACAAGCACAAGGATCAGTCGGAGTATTTTTTAAAAATCAAGAAATATTGGCCTAAAATTACCTGCTATCCATGCTATTCTAGCTCCAGTCTTCTTCTTTGATCCCCTTGCTGAAGAATACTGAAAAGTCAGCCAAATGATCCTCTATTGATAAGTGCCAGAGTTATTTGGCAGGGAAGTGATCTTAGGAGCAAACTGGAGCTAGAATAGGATTTATACTAGGCTAGGCCTAAGATAAAGGCATGAACCCCTATGGCCGAGTGTTTGGTTTGGAGAAATCAGAAGAAGAGGCAATTAGTGAAAGTAGAATAGCCATATAAGGGGTAGACTTTCTCTACAATTACGTAACTTTGCATTCTTAGCAGCATTACAGTGCTGCTGGTGCAAAGATTGATGGTAACCATGCAGCAAAAATAAGATGATGTTTTTGTCAAAGCCCTGCACATAATTTGTACTTTTGAAATGTCTGATAGTAACAGACAACTCCAAGCAAAAAAGTGACAGTTGGTGATTTCAAATTCTGATGTCTTGTTCTTACCTTGGTGTGTTGCCCAGGTACTCGTACGCATATCTGACGTTGGCGTTGATGAGTTTGACTTGGCAGTTGTTCTCTTCCCAGTAGTACCTCAGCTGGGCCAGCCACAGGAAGTCGTTCTCTCGAGCAACACCTGTACAAGGACAACAGCCACTCAAGTAAGCAAAAAAGATAACTTAAAGTTATATTTCATATGATGCAAATAATTTCTCCAACCGGGCAGGACGTGATACTGCACTACCTTGAATTTTGATGAACTGTGATTGGTTAAACCGCTTAGGGCACTTTGCACCTTGTCTATATAAGACAGGACACATTGTACTTTGACCACACACAAGGCGAAACTAATCTGGATGTGGGCTTGAATTAAGTTCTAAACGGGAACATGTGGCTACAGCGTCTTTTCTGAAGATACAGCGTGAGTGTACGGTGGGGTTGAGGTTGCCCACTGCTTTGCCTATAGTCCAATATTGCATTTTATTTCAATCCGACAACCAAGAAATCAAATTGTTGTGGCCTTGAACTGATATGAAAGACTGACCGTTGTCTGCCATCTCCAGTACGATGTCCCTGCCGTGCACATCCAGCGTCACCAGGGCTCCCAGGGTCACTCTGTTCTGTTTGGACAGCTTCCCTCTCACCAGCTCCACAATACCTGTAACACAAGCACAAACTTTCCGTTAGACTCTATTACGACTACCGGTATTGAAATTCTGAATGTGAACATTGCACTTTTTTTGCTGATGTAGTGTCAATGACAATATACAAAATCTCAGTCCAATTCTGAACCCAACCTCAGTACACGACTCTGCCTCACAACAATCTGTCTAGCAGAAAATCTAAAATTACTTCCCAACTGGTGCTGTAGTAAAGCTGAACCCACCTTGGAACTGTTCCTACAGCTTCTTGCAGTACAAAATGTACTTCCTCAGTGCCCGACTCTACCTTGCAATGTTTCTTTGTCTTGCAGAAAATGTTAATTTACTTCCCAACTGGTGCTGTAGAAAAGCTGAACCCACCTCCTAAAAGTTTCTGCAGCTTGTTGTAGTACTTTGCTCCGTGTATGAATCTGCCTTGCAATGTTTCTCTGTCTTGCAGAAAATTTAACTTTACTTTCCAACTAGTGCCAATTGAAAGTTAACCTAAACCCACCTCCCAGCAGTTCCTGCAGCTTGTTGTAGTACTTCCTCAGTGCATGAATCTGCCTTGCAAATGTTTCTCTGTCTTGCAGAAAATTTAACTTTACTTCCCTTAACTTTAGTGCTGTTAGAAGCAAAGCTGAACCCACCTCCGAGCTGTTCCTGTAGCGTGTCGTAGTACTCCCGGAGCCCCTGGGGCCCACTGCGGATGGCCTCGTGCACCTCGATGGTCCAGTACATCTGGTCCACGCAGAGAACCACCTGGCCCGGCCACTCACGCACCCACTCCGTACGGTCGTTCAGGGCATACGCCTGGTGAATAATAGTGGGAAGGTATTATGATTCAATACAGACGTTCTGGACCGGTACGTATTCTACGGTATAGAAGACCTTTGAAGTTATGTTGTACAGGCTTCCATTAAATAATTCGAGCACACTTTGTGTGCGACGCTATCGGAAATTTGAATACTGGATTCAGATGTTGGAGCTGATGTTGTTACAATTTTTTGCTCCAGGTCACCAAATTTTCTCAACTTCTACATGGCGTAATTTCCATTGAAATGTGTCTTTGTTCGAGTGGGCATGACATAAAAAGAATACAACACTCCCGTGGGTCGGGCTAGTACCTCGGGTGGTACAGAATACACTGTGTCACATTCTGAATTTCTTACCTCGTTGGACTTCTCGATGACGTCCCTCATACTTCCCAGCATGATCTGTTCCACTTGTATCAGCCACTTCTCCACAGCACCGCGCGCCTCCGAGGTTGAGATGTTGGTGCTGAAATCAACCTGGTAGAGACAAGAAACAGGAGTGTCCATTATAGATATGATATTCAGCTATCCGTAGGGTGTGTCATTCCAATGACACAGGGTTAGATTCATAAAAAGGATGCTGAATTCTAGATGTATTTCTAAATCCCCAAGAACTGTTTAAGGAGGGCAATATCATGTTCAAGGTTTATTTTGTGCAAACATAAACACTGCATACTATCTTGACAGTCATGAAAAACAAGAATAGTGACAGATGCTGTTGATTTTTAATGACTTTAGTTACTTTTAGTTACAAAATTACTCCCAAATCATATTTCCCTCACCACAAAGGCAACGTGAAGTGAAGAGTCATGTATATTACTTCATATTGTCTGTCATTGAATATTGAGTTTGAGTCTAAATTATAACAATTTTTCCCGCTCTACATGTACATAGAGAATACTGTAATAAAGTTTGATTTTGGCACCTGTGGCCCTGTCAGGGTTGTTGAATTTTTGAAAGTTTATACCTTTTCTCCTTCACTGCTCATCATGGCCTGGATGTCCAGGTTCTCCAAGAAATCCAGTTTAGCGATGCCCTCAAAGCACTTCTTAAGATGGGGCTGCACTCGGGTCGGGTCTTTGGTCTCGGACAGGATCTCAAGAATTTCGTCGTTGGACAAGAAGAAGAACCTGGAAGAAGGAGCACAGGGAAACATTTTGAACTTCAAAGCAACACTACTCACATGACAAGTGCACACAAACAAAAGTACAACCAAAAGAAACAAAAATAACATTTGTTTGTAAAACAAAAAACTCCACAACCCATGGATTCACTTGACCAATACCCCCTATTTGAATATCAGTTTACCTTGTTCAATTTGGCTAACAAACCTTTGAATGTTGTGTCATTCAAAGTACCATACATACTAAAGGCAATATGTACTCCACGGAGGGACATAAATATTGCCTATCTATTACATGTACATGCACATGACTTTAATATCATTGCAAAGGTGTAAAGACATATGGGTGAGTACATTATACATCACCCAAACATGAGAAAAGAAACAGGAGTACAAATGCCTCATACACACCTGGGGAAGAACAGTCTCTTCTTCTCCAGGTAGGCATTCAGGCCCTTCATGATCTTGTCCAGCAGGTTGTTGGAATCCTGCAGTTTCTCCAGCATGTTGGGCATGGCTGTAGCTTGGAGGACCTGGATGGGGGAGGGGGGTCGCAACCAGTATCAGTATCTATATTTAGAATATTTGATCACTTGCACCCTCTAGCATTTCCGCACCTGGTGAGTGGCTTGTGATGTGTCTGTTAACGTTTCAGTCAGCATCCTTGTACAAAAAGTCCTTTCCTTAACATTGCAAGACTTTGTATACATTGTATTTGCCTTAAGGTTTAAGTGTGTATCAGCTTGTGTTGTGCAGAACGGAACCAGGGCTCTAGCCAGCACACAGCATTTTGGTCATTTGACGGAATTTTGTTGCACATGAGGGGAAAAATTTGATACCATTCTGTCAATCTTGACGGACAAAAATCAGTTACAAAAGATACAAAAATGTCCAAATTTGAATAAAAAGACAGATCTAGAAATTTGTACACCATGACGGAAAAATGATTCCCTCTGGGACCTTTCCATCGATGGCAATTTGGTATGATGGAAAAAATTTCAAGCTGGCCAGAGCCTTGGAAAGAAGTGACTGACCTATGGACAAAGCCATTTCTCCAGTTATTCTGTGACAAAAACATTGATCTTCAATTGTATGCTTAAGTACCCTGTGACACCTGACTGTGCTGTGGTGAGTGTCCTGACTGTGGCCACTGTTCCCCTTGTATACAGGTTGAGAAAAAAACTGATGCTTTAACTTCAACTTGTGCACAATATGCATACATTACGTGTGGTTGTTACTGACAGCACTTCTAGCTTTAAGTTGCAATGTTCTTTTTTGTGTGTTCTGACTTGCACCAGTTACACAACAGCAACACAAGACATTATATCAAGCAGCAAACTGCACTTGCTATGGCAATTCTCCTGTGTTGAGGCACTTGCGACTGGGGCACTGTGTTGTGACTTATGCCACTCTTGAGAACGTAGCTTATGTTGCTTACATGCACCCACGCATGGACTATGTCCTCAAGCTTGATGTGACACGGACACAAGAGGGGGAAAGGACATGAGGATGGATCCAAAGGGAACAATACAGGCAATAACACAGAGAAGAGGGTAACATCAACTCTCATGATAGAGTTTGAACCACACAAACTGCTTTTCGTCATAGGGGAGCTTTTGCTCACAAACTGTCTATGCCATCTTAAAAAATAGGAACCCCCTTTTTTTATACGGTGGTCTTAGAGTAGCCGGCAGAATCATGAGAGTTGACATTGTAGAATGAAGAGGAAGCAATGCATACATAAGACAGATTCTGAATTTGAATCACATGACTGGTGGACAGCTGCATGGTGTAACAAGGGTAAAGATACATGTACAGCACTAACTGTAGCATGGGGTTGGCAAGAACATTAGACACAACACATGATGAAATAGCAGCTTACAATCATACAGAAGCACCAATGGAATAGACACAACTGTTGAAATTAAGTCAGCCTTAACATATTGGGTAGTATATTACAGTAAAGATATAAGATGACATATACAGAATGTTGAGTATGATATTAGATGTATTCGAATGAAAGTGACAGTAATTAACATTATAAAGATTTTATAATATAATTATATGCTAGTTCCGTACCAAAGTAGAGCCCTTACTAACAAGCTTATGATCAGTCCTCTGACCTTTGACCCATTGCTGACATCACACTTCCAGTCAGGTCATGTGACATATAAGGCTTTGGGTCATTTCAACTTGAGATGGGTCAGATGATCAAACGTTTGTTGGTAAGCGCTTCACTTTGTGTTCGTATATACTACATGTATATAGCGTATAGAATCTTTATAGTAATAGCATTAGATACTTGTATAACACAGTACATATATATTGTACCCCACCTTGGTGTCTCTGACAGTGAACCTCATGACCTCCTTCCAGTTCTTGTCGACCGTCTGGAAGAGTCGACCCTCCTCAGGCATCTGCTGCATGATGTCCTCGGAGCTGAAGATGGGCTCCAGGTACAGCCACTGGGCCTGCACCTTCAACCACTCGTCTAGTGTGTCCTGGATACGCAACAGGCGCTCCTCCCATTCCTAGAGGTAAAGTAGTGAACACGATTATGAGGTTTAGCTTTAAAAACACATGATTTTAGGCATGATATTCTCCTGAGCTAAAGATAGGCTCCAGGTACAGCCATTGGGCCTGCACCTTCAACCACTCGTCTAGTGTGTCCTGGATACGCAACAGGCGCTCCTCCCATTCCTAGTGTAAAAGTAGTGAAGACTTTATATAAATACCATCATTAAGAAGGCCTTCTTATAAACATGATATCCTATATTCTGGTTGGTAAAAGTTGTGAGTTGAGCTCCTGGTTCCAATTAGTTGCTAACTGGGAGACTAATCTTGTAACAGGACATCTCAGTTGGGGCTGCACCCATCTTTCGGAAGGGACATAAAATTTGGGTCCTGTGGGGCCTCAAGCACAGTCAAGGGGAAGGGCTAGCAACCCTCCTTGGGTAAAGATATACCCTGCTACTGAAACAGCAAGGAAACTTGCTACCTATGTGCCACTACTAGGCAGTACAAGGTAGACAGACAGACAGACAGACTAGAAAATAGAAATACATAGTCACCTTGATTTCTTTCTCGAATGGCTTGATGAAGGGGGAGCCTCTCATGGTCTGAGTCTTGACAATCTGGTCGTCCAGCATGGTCTGGACCTCGTCCACCGAGGAGAGGATGGACACACCCGTGTCACGGTACGCGATACAGTTGAAGGCGATCTCATCCCAGTCCTCCACCATCCGCGCCAGCGCTTTCTCCAGGGAGAACTCCTGCAGGGTGGACAGTACAAAAAAATGTTAATTCAACTTTATCTCTGGCGGTAATTGACATTGTAAAGACTTAATGTCAAACCTTGGCCGTTTGATACAGGTGTTCTTGACCATTTGTATTTTACGGTACTGCACAGGCTTCAAAGTTATATTGCAAAGGGTTCCAGTGAATGGATCAACTGCACTTCACATGCGCAACTTGCGCCACTGTCGAAAATTTTAATACAGGATTTTGATGTTGAAATTGATGTTGTAAAATTTTTTGTTCGAGGACACAAAATTTTCTCAACTTCTGTTGTATTTCACATTAGAATGATTAGAAATGTGACATAGGCTTTGGATCATTTCAAGCTTGGAAGGATCATAGGATTAATTAAAAGCTTATGTGCAAGGGTGGAATGCTAGATAGAGGTGGATATACATGTATCTACAACACCATTCCATAAAGAATCTGACATTTGACATAACCTCAAGGCCTTCAGCACCATGGACAGCACTTTTGGAGACTAAACAATAAACCTGATAGATAAAAAGAGAGCTAGAAAAAGCTACAATCGCCAAATTATCCTTGACTCTTGCATTTCCACAGATGGCCCTTGACGTGCAACTAAAACATCTGGCATTGACCTGAACCTCTGACATTTGACCTGAATCTTTGACCTGTCCTACTGACCTTGCTGGCCGCCCCGCTGATCTGTTCGAACTGCTCCATGAATGGTCCAAGGTTCTTCTTCAGCATCTTGCGCAGGGTCGTGCCGGAGTCCGGCGTCAGGTCAAACCCTGCGATCTCCGACATCTTCTTCCAGTGGCGCTCCCGCAGGCCCTGGTTACACATCGTGGCGATGACAGGGATGTGCTCCTTGAAGTCGCGGATGCCCCCCTGTGAAACAATTGAAAAGTGATGTTGAACCAGTTGAGCTTGCTGAAGAGCTATTCATCCACTGGTCCTAGGGCTGTCTACAGGTAAAAATTCCCCTCATCCGTCCCAAAATCTGATGTTGATGACATGAAATTGATGAAAATGTATATTTCTAAACTTAAAACGATAGATCTAACAGCAAAACTTAAAAAACAGAAACAGCATGGGGTCCCGAACAATGAGTGGGACGGAAAAAAATTTAAAGCTGGACACAGCCCTGAGGCAGATGATATGTACAATGTACAGTATTTAGAAATAGTATACAGAAATTCCCCTAGCTCTTTTCAACAAGCACAAGGAACAGTGGACCACAGCTTAACGTCCAATCCAAAGGACTCGGCCCTTTCTAGTAGCAGGCATGTTGGGTGAGCGACAACAGCCGGTATCGTACCTGTATCGTCTTGCAGACCTCAATGGAGGGGCTTGTGACTTCGTCTTCCTTCTTCCCCGGTGTCTTCTTCTTTGTCTTTGACTCGGCGTCAGACTTCTTGATGGCGTCTTTCTTGGCCTTCAAGTTGAAGACTTTCTGCATCTTGTAGATTTCCCTCTGGTACTCGTCCACCTGAATAAGGATTAAGCAAAAGATCTCTAAGTACTATGTAAATGTAATCATTATCCTTTAGTCGCCACATCTTTAAATGTCATTGCGGGCATTGCGGCATCGAATGACAGAGAGGCTAGGCTAGGCTAGGCTAGGCTAGAGAACATGAGATCAAAAGGTAAAAGGCAGTGGAAGGGGAGGATTGGGCTTCGTCTTCTAATACCGTGCGCTAGACATAGTGTATTAACATACCAGTGCCCCTACGGCCTTAAAGAATGCTATGGGACGACCTTTACCTTTTTTACATTTACCTATTTAAATGTCTGCTATCTCTTTAAGTTTGGGTTATGAGTCTTGTCTTTTGAAGTGGTCTGAAACAGTTTCTGGTGATAGCATGTTCAAACCCATCTGGCAGCATCTGAAATCTTCAAATCCCTTGCCAATCTCAACTGCTTCAAATGTCTAGCTAACCATTTCAAATGGATTGCTGGTCATCGGAGGACGGGCAGAATCATCCGATCCAGTTCTTGGGTCAAGATGCAAATGCCCACTCCCGAAATCACACAGACATTCTTGAATAGGTATGGATAGGACTGAATGCATCAAGATGCACATAAACTGTCATTATGAATGAGGCCAAGCAAAAGTCCCCAACCTCTGACTCTACGGTTTCAGCCTCCAGGTCGCCAAAGGCCCCGTCCATCCAGCGCTTCTCCGCGCGCTGCCACTTCACCACCGTCGAGAAGAGTTTCTGGTACGGGTCGATCCCCGTGGTTATCAGGTTGACTTCTGGGTATTCCGTCACATCCCATTTGTACAGCACTTCCTCCTGTGGGTCACACGCAACAACAACGATGTCAGGTGTGGTAATATTACATTGTGGCATTGGGCTAAGCCTCACATCTTAATTACTGGACTTATAACAAATTGTGAAATTCTCTGATTATAGAATATGTATTCATTTATTCATCTTTTTCCATCTCAATACAGCTGGTTTACCCCTTCAACTTAAAAAAGGGCCCGGCACATTCAGGCCAAGACATGTTACTTTGTCAGGTGGATACAAAAGTGGATGACATTCTGACATATAGAACAAATAAAATCCGATATGTCAACACAAAATTTTAGTCCATTACTCAAAGCCATTCCAAAGTCAAAAGTTATAAAGGTCAAAAGTTGAAGTGGAGGCCAGAGGACAAGATGTTACAAAAAGCATGCACCTCAGGCAAGGAAAACAAATCAACGTCGGGGTAGAGTGAGTCCAACGCTCTAACCATTGCGCCACACAGACGAAACTTCAATTAAAGATAAGCCACAATCACTTCCCCCCCATTCCCATCCCTACGTTGTTGATGAAAGTGATCTGTTCCTGCGCCTCCGTCAGTCGTTTCTGCACGGTTCTGATGTCGGTGAGGTACTGCGTCATCATGTCCAGCTCCGCCAGGTCGGCGAACTCCTCCACCTTCCGCTTCAGCTTGTCCAGTTCCAGCATCACCCGCTCTCGCTTCTGGTGCAGCTGACTCTCGCCCTGCTGCTTTGCTTTCTCTATTAACTAGGTAAACAAACAAACAAACAAACATTTAAAACCTTAGATTCTATTCAAACTTTGGGTGTAGCTGATTATTTTCCTGCTGATTAGCTTTTTCTATTAACTAGACAAATAAACTAACATTTAGAACTTTAGATCCTTCAGGTGTAATTGACTATTTTCCTGCTGCTTCACTTTCTCAATTAAAAGAACACAAAAAGCAGTGTGAATCCAAAATCTTATCAATTTCTTTATCTGATATTTGTTTCCATTGTTAAATCGGTCGTTCTGAGTAAAGCACATTTTCATCAATTTCATGTCATGATGTTGATTTTTTGGACAGACGGGGTGAAATTTTTTCCATCCCAACAAATTTTTGCCCCAGGACAGAGAGACGGGTCCTGGAGACAGCCCTGATTCACACTGAACACAGAACATCATCATCATCATCATCAGTGGACGTGCTTACGGGTTATGACGTTACTTACGGGTGACATACCCTTTAGTTGGCTGAAACATAGAGAGGTAACAACAGCTTTCGTACCTCATCGTTCTGTTCAAAGATGGGTTGGATCTCCCTGGGCCAGAGCAGCACGGTTGTGTTGAGGTCCAGGTCCTCCTGCTGGAAGATGTAGGTATCCAGCAGGTACGACAGGCGGTTCTGGCATTCCTGTGAGAGGAAACACATCTTTAGCACTAAGATACCATTGCTGGCATTCTATATTACATGCAGGGCTCGAAATTCATTTTTGGAAATAGGTGCACTGGTGCACCCAACCAAAAAAATTAGGTGCACAGAATGAATTCTGGGTGTACCACATAAAATAAAGTTGAATGTCAGCAAAGCATAATTTCAAAGTTTACACTACTGCCTCTCTTAAGATTTTCAATCTGTAATTCTAAGTAATACATAATATATAGAATAAAGTAAAACAAATGGTTGTATTGCTTTTTCTGTTACTTACATTTCAACAATATTCTGTATACTAGTGTACAATACTACCTTCACCCTATGGCCTACAAAAATGTCTAGGTGCACTGGTGCACCCACAGTAAAAAATCAGATGCACAGCTCCAATTTTGGGTGCACAAGGGTGCACATGCACCCACTATTTCGAACCCTGACATGTGTAGCTATTTGTATTAACAATTGCTCCCATTCGTCCATATAAACGTAGTAGAATTCCATAGTAATTAGCCGTTGTTCCAAACAGGTTGAACGGCCGATCCCGTTGTCTCCATTGAGTAAATGCCTGCAGTCGTATTTTGCCATACATCGCGTGCAGTCATGTTTGTTGTCTCCTGATTCTCACACTCTATCTTTTCATACATGTGTCAATGTATTGTAAAAGTGAACAGGGCTACATTTAGCACTAAACCTGTCTCAATGTGGCCCCCAAACTGATCTGCCCTTAACACTTCATTTCGACTACCTGTAAGCTGGAGGAACTAGGCCCTGGTTCCAATCGAAACAACTTTGTTTAGGATTTGCTTTAATTTGTTTCCATTGTGATTCCAATATTGGCTTCTTGCTGGTGTTCAATTTTTTTGAAACCAGTGACCTTGAGTTAGAGGTCATTGTCTACAAACTGTGTTGCATGTTACGTCCATGAACCGTGAGAGTTGTGTTACAGTGGTTACCATATTGGTCTCTCGCTGGCTTTTTTTTTTTTTTGGTCACCCCGAGTTAGAGGTCAATGTCTACAAACTGTGTGGAAAGTGGCCGTTTCCCATGTGATCAGCAGACAGCAAGAGCTTGTGTTAAACAGACTACACCTTGCCCAACCCACCGTGATCCTGTTGTTGAGCTGCAGCAACCCTATGGACCTGGCCTGCTCTATGTATGAGATCTGGTCCATCATCTCTTCACTGTTCTCGGGGTCCTTCAGCGCACGCTCCTTGATTGTCTCAAACTCCTTACAGATGGACTCGTTCTCCTTACGGTGGTCGTCAGACACCCGCTCCAACAGGACGTCTGCGTGGTGTCGGACCTGGAGTAGAATAAACAAATTAATGAATGATCTCCCAAGGGCGGAACAAAGATTGAAAGGTAGAAGAATGGTCAAACAAATTGATGAATAACACTCTCCAATTTAAGTTTGGAATTCCACTTTTACCAGTTTGACAAATGCTAATATCTACAATACAAACAGTTTAAGATGAAAAGTTTTGACAAATTATGAACAAAGTATGTTCTACTGTCATGTATATTCACGGAGTTATCTGGGGGTCAAATAAGTTGAAGAATATTCATAATAACTTTTAAAATGTATTTCTATCATCCACTGAAATCATCACACAACAACAATCTTTGTTAGCTTAGAGGATATGAAGTACATTCAGTCATTTCTATCACTTCAAATTGCAGAAAACATTGATAAAGCCATGGGGAACAACAGACGATAAACTGGATAGTGACTGAGTGTGAGTGTGAGTGCTACTGAAAGGCAATTACAAAATCTGATTGATACAGGTTCACACACTAATACACTCTGTACAAGAAAGATGTTTTGTGAAAATTTCTTTCACAGATAAGTGGACTACTGACCCTTTCTGCCAGCCCCCTCTTCAGGTCCTCACAGTCCAGTCGGACCATGTCGAAGTGGATGATGCTGGGCAGGCCGGCTATCTCCTTTACGATCTGTCGGAACTTCTCGATGTACTGGCAGTACTCCAAGAAGGTGTGTTCCTCCTCCAGGAACGTCTTGATCTGCTTCTCAGCCTCTCCATTCACCAGGTAGTCATATTTCTCAACTGTTTGGTGAAGAAAATTTATCATTAAACTTTTAGCATCTAACATGAAATTTGAAGGAATTCTGAAGGAGGATGGCAAATACAAGTATTCGGTCAACAATTGAATTGTATGTGTATTATGTAGTTGATATTCAAATCTGTTAGTAGAATACTTGCAATTGAATGATACGAAAATATAGTGGACTTCACTTTTAATTATCTTCACGATAACAAAATTTCACGATGTAAGGAAAACGGACATTTTCACTGAACTTTAACTTAATGGTGGCAGCAAGTGATTTACAGAACGGATGTGTGAAGGAAGTCTTGGTCAGTACTACTACTTTACACGGTGAAACTAAGACACTGGGCAAGCTTATGACTTACATGTATGACATGAACAAAACAATATCACTGAATCTGGTAGTTTTCTCACTGCATTTAAGATAGCAATTTCATGAATAAACCATGCAACTTACTGTACTCTTGCAGATGAAGCTCTGCCCCTTCAAAGTTTTTCTTGCTGGCCTCCCTGAGCTTGGTGGTTGCCCACTTGACGATGTGGTCTGCCACATGGGCCTCCACGTTCACGGTGGTACTGCCTCCAGCCAACCAGGACTGGGGAGTGGAGACGGACTGCAGACTACGACAGATCTGTACATACGGCAGGGAATGTAACAATTCATTTATCACAAATAGCAGCTGCAGGGGTTTTCCTAGGAAAAAATTGCAAAAGGAGCATTGCTATAGAGCATTGTAACCAAGGGGTGTTTTCCCCTTCCATGATGTGTGATTTTGAGGCTTCCTAAATTACTGTCAGAAAGGTCACAGTTGAAGCCTGTGGCCACATGTGACATAGTAGCATACCTGGTCAATCAGAATTTTAAGCTTGTCAAGAGAATCTGCTTCTCACATGGGGGCACAGCGCCCTTGCTCTCCTCTTTAGAAAAAGCCCTGCAACTGGTATTTCAAGGGCAGTCAAGATACCATAGCTGTTCTGGGGTGACCATGCAAAGTGACAGACAATAGGTAGCTTGCAAGCTATAGTGAGGCCAAAAAAATTCACAAGGACCAAAAAAATCAGTAACAGTCATAAAGTTACCTCGACTATACCCTGACCATACTGTATTTGAAGCTGAAACCAGTCCAGCTTGGCACAAAGCTACCACAAACACTTGCACTTCATGGAAAATCTGATTTTTCAAACCCAACAATTTCAGTACCATGGACAGCACTTCTGGAAAATATTTCAACTGCTGACAGCAAACATTTCTAAATCTAAGGGCTTCATATTAAAACATTGTAGCAGAAAAACATAACAAGGGCCTATAAAGGCCAATTAGATGTCATAATACATCAACCATGTTATGAAAATATGGTTCCTCCACTATGCTTTGTTGACAATAGGAGTTGAAATCAGTTCAGTAGTTATTCTGTAATCAAAAATAATTCATATCCATGGTTTGTGTAGAATTTTATGTTCCTACCTCAACAATGTCAGTACCATGGACATGTACAAGCATAAAGGTTTCAAAGGACCTTCAGGGCTCGAAACACTGGGTGCAAAATTGGAGCTGTGCACCTAATTTTTGACTGTGGGTGCACCAGTGCACCTAGATATTTTTATAGGTTATAGGGTAAAGATACTATTGTACACTAGTATACAAAATATTCTTCAAATGTAAGTATCAGAAAAGCAATATAACCTTTTGTTGTACTTTTTTGTTGTTGTTAAGTATCACTTGTTTGAAATTTTGAAGCTAAATAATTACAGATTGAAGGTCGTAAGAGAGGCAGTAGCACTAAACTTTGTAATTATGTTTTGCTGACATTCAACTTTATTTTATGTGGTGCACCCAAAATTCTTTCTGTGCACCTAATTGTTTTGGTTGGGTGCACCAGTGCACCTATTTCCAGAAATGAATTTCGAGCCCTGAGGTCCTTAAAACTGAGCAATAAAAAGGTGTCTGACCTGCTCCATAACAAACACCACAGTGTCCTCCAGGTCCTGATAGGCAGGGTAGAACTCCATCTTGTTGATGTCGTCGTCAAAGGTCAGTTCCACTTTGAAGATGGGCAGCTTCATCTTGTTGTCAGGCTCGAACAGTTCCACCCAGGCAGACACTGTTCTCTCCAGCAGGTTACGGATCTGGGGGAAGGGGCAGAAGTGAGTGGATAGCAGGGTTTTTATAGACAAAATGTGAGGATGGAGGGCAAGGGAGCACAGAGTGACTGAGTGGGAGAGCGATGATAGTATCTCCCCTCCCATGGTGTAGAGCTTTTAAAACTTTTAAGTAAAACTGGAGCAATCTAACTCTGGCTTCTGAGAGGGAAAACTATTGTTTTTACAGGTCTAGATAGACTGTGGTCTCAATTTTCTATTTGTGAGAAAATGCTTTATTTGCAACACTTGAAATTATGTGGCATGGTGGAAACAACTGTTACAGCACAAGGGAAATGCCAGCACATATTTGCCCGTGTGATGGCTTTGCAGTGGAAAAGTGATTGCAAAAATCACAAACTTAGAGATACCATAATCACTTCAGATCTACATTCACAGAAGAAGACTGTTGTGTTCATTAAGTCGACATCACACTTTCAACAAGCCAAATTAGCAGCAATGCTGTCTGAAAATCTACCATTATGTTGGAAGGGGCTACGTAAGCTGCAAACATCGACCTCAGAATCACCCATCAATAAGGAACCTTGTTATACCTTAAGAATATGCAGTGATTGAATGGCTGCCAAAAAAGTAAAAAGTGTGCACAGACTTGTCAGGTGAGCTATCTTTCAATAGATACAAGAGATCCCATTCTACATCCCTGGTCTACGATCCCCCCATCAGTTGGGTACAGTATGTAGCAACCACCAGTACAACCGCGGCAGCCGTTCCTTCATACTGCACCTACCTGATTGGACAGGAGCGTGGTCACACAGTTGAAGAAGGAGTCCTGTCTGTCCGCCCTTATCCCTGCCAACACGTCGTCATTGGCGTAGATCCCGACGACCTTGGGGTACCAGATGTGCATGAGTTTCTCCTCCGCCTTCTCCAGCTCCAGGATCACGTTGTTCTTCAGGTGCTCACACTCGTACGGCCCTCTGGATCTGGAAGGAAAGATATACAGTCTTTTTTAACCTTCTCCCTGCTGCCTTACTCTGTAACCAATAGAGAATGGGCTGCCAAATGGCTACTTCAGTGTGCTAACTGTTAGCTAAAGGATACACTTCTTAATGATTGAATGTCATCACTCAACTAGACAGGGGTAGTATGAACTTCTTTTATGCAAAGAAAACTTACATTGCTCTGTAATACTAGACCAAAAATGGACATGGAAAAGAAGAGATCCTGATAAATAAACCTAATATCCCCATCTTTAAAATCCCTGATATACAAATATGTTACCCTGCTGCAGATTTAGGTGAAACAGCGTTAATTACTCTGACAGGTCTATGAGGATCACAGGTCCAATTGATAAGCAGAACTATGAATAATGCAGCCTATACATGTACTTACTCTGACAGGTCTATGAGGATCGTGTGCCCGAGCATCTCCTGGCACAGCCTGAGTACAGTTTGCATGGAGGGGTGCAGGATGTGCAGGTTCTTTGATATCGAGGCCTTGGCAGCGTTGTATGTGTCTCTCCACGGAGAAGAGTAGTCTAGCCCCTGTGGCTCCTGTGGGGGCGGCCCCGACACCTCCTGGTCCAGACCTTTCACCCCGGGCTTCACCAGGACTTGTTGGACTGCACAACGATGAAGAGAAAAAAAATGAGTTGAAACATTTAAAAAAGGATAGAGACTTTTCCTGTAACGTTCAGGCTACATTTATCCATTAGATGGTCATTAATCATTAGCACAAGAAGTGTTTGAATAACAAATTATGAATTCTTTTTCTAAGGGCCCACATTTTTCTTTTTGAAGTAGCTAGGAGTTAAGTGCAGTACATCTTTGCTATGGCTCGCGTTTATGGCCAAGCACAACTGAGTCACCCTTACTCTTCATGTTGAGTTCTTTTACGTGCAGAGGTTTGATGCTTGAGGCTTACACCTGAAGCTCCCCCATACACAGAGCTTATCATCATGGCTTTATAATTATGTCACCATCTGTAATCCCTTACAACATGTCCGAGCTGGTTGTCCTACCCAAGGATCGAATTCCAGCCCACAGATCCATGGAATTTGATCCATATGGCCAAGCAGTGGGGTTGCAGTACAGCTTGCACCACGGGGACATGCATACCAAGCCATATACAATGTAATGGACTTACCCATAGATTTCTTCATGCTGGCCTGGTAGTCCTTGTCTACCTCTGAGAACAGTGCCTGGATCTTCTCCCTACTGAAGGGTGTGCTCTGTAAATGCTGAGGCACCATGGACAGGATGGAGTCCAGCCACTCCTGCTGCAGGGGCACCACCGGGCCGTTCTCCACACACTTTCTCAGGTAGACGTAGTTTTGCTGTGGAACAGGAAGAAAAGAGTCAGTACAAGAAGATTATACTAGCGCGATTCAACATTATGTTTAAATCTGAAAAAAATTTGAAGGAGTCTGAACATGAAAACACACATTTTTAAATCACCCCGACCAATCAAATCACGTGAATCGCATTAAAACTCAGATTCGTATCAGCCATTTCCCGACAAATCCCTTTCTAACTTGCGTTAACGACTACATCTGACCAAACAAACTCGCCAGTGAGATGGTGGAGGGTGTCAGCTTTTCAAAGATGTTTTCAGATTGACAATTTTGGCACTTTGGAAGTGATTGAAAGTGACCGTGATTTAACGTCTAGTTTCTACTACTTTTCTCTAAACATTAAATCGCGGTCACTTTCAATCACTTCCAAAGTGCCAAAATTGTCAATCTGAAAACATATTTGCAAAGCTGACACCCTCCACCATCTCACTGGCGAGTTTGTTTGGTCAGATGTAGTCGTTAACACAATTTAGAAAGCGATTTGTGGGGAAATGGCTGATACCAATCTGAGTTTCAATGCGATTCACGTGATTCGATTGGTCGGGGTATAAATGTCTGTTATGAGGAAAAGACAACAGTCACAGTGTGTGTGGAGGGAACACATGTACATGTGTAGATAATTACAAGGGAAACAGGGTATTCTCTGGGTGTCCCCTGTAAAAGTAGGGCGCCTAATTTCTTTGTTTTCTTAATGTAGGGCGTCCAGAAGACGCCCTACTAGCTAATAGCCTGCCGTACAGGTGCATTATTGTATCACACTGAGACAAAACTTGGTCTACTCACCCTGATTTTTCTCTCTGCACTCGACATCTGTTGCCATAGCAATGAAGGTTTATAAGAAAGAAAAAAAAGAAACCATTGGTTAGAAATCTGCGACAAACACAGACAACAATATGTCACATCTACCATCAAGAATATATAAATTACAATATCATCACCGGTATACCAAGGATCAGAGATGACATTATCTTACACAACATGACTATCCTTAATTATTAACATGTGGCACATTTTAAGGGTATCTATCATTAAAGAGTCCAAACATCAAGAAGGAGTGAAATCTCAAGCAGTACTCACCCCAATAAGAGCAGGATCCTTTAACTACCAAGTGTGCGACAGTGTCAACAACAAGAGCCAGAGATATTGCGTTATCCAGAAAAACTAGGCAAGTGACCATATCTAAGCAACTAGCTCTTGAATGTAATACTAATAGCTGAAGCACAGAAGGAAAACATGTTCATTTCAAGAATTACCAGTTTGTGATATTGTTTCACAGCCAGAATATAGTATGAAAGCATCCTTTTACATTGTGATCAAGCAGTGAACTACAAAGTATGAAGTACATGTCAAACCTGCCCAAGAAGACCACTCAAGAGACTAATAAAATCTGGTCTATGTGGACAGAATTCTTAATGCTTGTGTTAATGGGAAGAATCATCTAATTAGATTCTAAGGGACCACTAAAAAGTGGTCACATTGACCAGGTGGTTTTTATGTAGAGGTGGTAACTTGTTTGACTGTACATAATGTAACTGTGATATGACAAAGATTTTTACCGAGTCAGGTATTTCAGGAGGGGGTGGGGAGGGCGGAAATCTTCTCAAGTTGTCAACTGTGTCCTGTTGGGCTTTGACTGCCTGCTCTTGCCTGAAAGAGAAATAGATATGAATTGATGACTTCTATTGATAAGGGTCTAAAATACCATACTAAAGTAATGATACTACTGATTCTAATGGTCCTTTTTTGGCAAATCCATTTACGTAATTCCTTCCGTTGTCTTCTTAGCTACAGGTTACAAAAATAACTTCTGGGTCGATAAGAAAAACTTGTCTTGTTATGTAAAACTGTGTTTTTGAAGAAAGTTTCTATACATATTGGGATGCATGGGTGGGGTCTGCATGGGGTGAGTGAGTATCACATTATTTTACAATTCACACTTTGCCTACTTCACCACAAGTGGAATTCTGTACAAAGTGACGGCAGCTGATTATGAATTCAATGATACATAATCTATTGGAAAATAACACTCCTTTCTGGGGTTTAGTACTCCTTTAACTTAGTTAAAATACATGTAGATGACTTTACTGCTTGACTTACAAGATGCCCTGTAGCAGGGACTGCATCTGTTCACTCCGCCTGTACGTCATCAGCTTGCTCTTGCCGAAGTCCCTCCCATTGGCTGTCAGGGCTGACGAGTTTGTGGGGATGGGCGGGAGTTTGGGGACGCCGTTGACCCCGTTCCTTGAGTTGCGTGGCCTGGCGCCGTTTGTGTGTCCATTTGTACCGTTCATGTGCGCCATCTAGAGGAATCAAATATCATTTCATCACTTGAAAGTTCATGTGTGTTGGGAGAAGTTATTCTGATGGAAAGTCGAACTGTAATTTCCCAAATTTTCAGCGGCGCCACAAACTTTCTGCAACTTATGATATCCAAAGCTTACATTAGTCATCACAGTGTTCTATCTGCACAACATGAAGTCACAGAAGTGGTGGATTGCACATTCCTTGACAAAGACTGGAGTTGATCAGCCGAAAATTGGGTCAAGTCCAATTTTTGTGTTGCAACTTTCAGTTCAACTTTGCTTCAGATTGTATCATCACTTTGTTATCATTTTAATGTGACATCAAATCCATCTCCTCAACCTACACAGTGTTAACCTGCAGGACAGAGGCACCTGGCAGTCTGCCATCAAGCTGACATCTATACGCAAGCAAATCTAATCCTCGCAAGACGGAGAACAACAAACGATAAACCAGATAGTCATGAGCGAGTGTGAGCGATTAATAATGATCACCACGTTAAATGATATATTACAAGTTAAAAAAGGATCTATCCTAGACAAGTTGGATAAACTTCATAAAGCAACAAAAAACACATATGGGTTCCTAGTTAGATCTTTCCAAATCCACTTTAGCTTTCTACTTGGCTTTTCTGAACTAGTATAGATGTATAATCAGTACATGTATGTCATTCTGTTTAAGGACACTCTGGTTGTCAGTGAGATCAACACTTGATTGTCTGTGACGTGACATTTACATGGACTTGTGGGCACGGACAATCTGTGTATAGGAATCGTGACTTCAAGTTAAATGTTTAGATAAAAATCAAAGACATGGGCGTCTTTTGCTCGATTTTACACCAGTAGATTAACCGGCAAATATCTAAGAGCAAGACACAGAAGTTACCGCCCCCCTCCCTCCTTTTGCACTAGCTTGGACACATATTTTTAATAGCAAGTCCTGTTTATCATCGAAATAACGCTCGACTGTCTATCCTTTTCTTGTTCCTTCAGTTTTTCTCAACATTTATGAACTGCGCAGTTGATTTTCTGCTGCATTGTACACGAAAGGAAACATGATCTTTACTCGCCATTTTTCACAACAAAAGTAGAAGTTGGTCAATCTAGTCTAATCACTACGTAAACTTGTTTTCTAAATAGGGCTAAAGACGGTAGACATTAGTAAAACTTACCTTGGCGGCTGTTCTATGGAATGTTTATATCATAGACTTCGGTCGGTAATCCCGTGCGACGCTTGTTTTCTTGATATATTCGCGGTTTTCTTAGTTTTTCATGTCAAGAAAGAGAACTTCTTTTTCAGAACTTCGGCGCCATCTTTGTTTCTGTTGTTATGGCAATCTAGCGAAGCGTTCCGACGGCTGGCGGAAAAGGGCGAACATCGGACGCGGAAATTACCGATTATTACCGAGCACTCCAAATACAGTACGCTATCTTCTATTGGTCAATTGTGAGAGAGTATCTCTAATGTACCCAATCAGAGCAGTCGTTAGAATGATGCCGGTATATCTTTGTGCCTAGTTACGGTGTGACGTCAGCAAACAGCGGCATCACCATAACACTTTAGCTACAGTGATTTGAGACGAGAAGTTGAGAAGAGAAAAATATCATCTGGGGTGTCTTTGTAAAAAGAAATAGAAGGAGAGCGCTGTACACAAGACATCCAAGAGGTGAGTAAAGATTTTGCAAGTAGGGATAGTTAATTTGCTGCAAATTACGAAGTTTGAAAAGCAAGCGAACATTTGGCATGGCAACGTGAAGAAGTTTTGCTAGAGTGGGAGGGGGGCGTACGAAAATCTGAAAATCACCAAGGACAAAGTAAGTCGTACGCGGTATTATGAGACTTTTTTTACGTTTCCCGGTGACAATTTAGGACTTTAGAACTAATTTCTCAATGAACACTATATCAAACTGTTCATCTGCGTATGAATATTATCTATCAGTAGCTGAAGGTTTGAAATAAATTTCCTTGTGTTTTTCACAAGATGGCTGATCAAGAAGAGAGTGCCCACGCTGCGGTTGGGGAGACGGAAGAGCCACAGACTGAACCTCAGGATCCGGCTGAAGGGAAGGCCGAGGCAGAACAGACAGACACGGAGGAGCCCGCTCAACCAGCAGGTCAGTAGACAGGAATAACGACAGATTCAACGGACTTGAACAATCATGACACTTAAACTTAAAGAGACGGCTCTCTGAGAGGCACACCCCAGTTTATTTGGCAGATGAAACAGTGCACACCCTCAAGTCTAGCAACTATCTCTTCCATGGAAGTATTCCGAAGCAAAGTAACTGTATGGGTGAACTGGGAAAGGATATCCTGAATCAGCTACAAGACTAACTGAGTTTTGTTTCTTCAACCTCTCTAATTTTGGTAGATTTCCGCGGTCGGCCGACCCCGATCACGGTAGAACTGGGGTGTGCACGATAAAGGGACTAAGTTACAGACTTAATATAATTAATTGCGTAGGTCATCAAATCTTCTTGCTCTATGAAGATGGATTTTAGAAGAACCACAATCAAGTAATTTTCAGAAAATTTTATTGGTTAAATAAACAATCAATAGTAGACCATCCTGCAAGTAGAACAAATAAAGTACAAAATAAGTACTTAAAATAGCGTATAGTGCATACACTACAGAATCATCCAAAATGAGTATGAATAGGAGTTGAAAATAAAATTGTTTCCACATTTAGAAGCCACCGCTGAAGATGGGGCCGAGACAAAGGCAGCAGCAGCAGACGGCACGGAACAGCAGCAGGAAGAGCCTGCAACAGAACAGCCTGCAGAGACAGCAGCAGAACAACCCGCAGAGACAGCAGCAGCAGAAGAGACAGCAGCAGAGCAGACAGCAGAATCTACAGCAGAACCAGCTGACACCACAACGGCTGAGGAAACTCCTGCAGAGGAACCACCTGCTCCTGAGGGTAAATTAGTTATTTGTGCTCCAAACATTTGTTATATTTGTGATGTGTAGAGTTTACTTTTTGCCATTCGTTGTTCCAATGTTAAGTCACTACAACTGGATAAAGATGTCTCTTTTTCTCGAATTTAATCTAACGGTTCTGGCTTGAAACAGTCATCAATTTCATGGATGTTTGCCCTAATAGAGGGTCTGCATGGAGGGGGTTTTTACAATGCTTTACGCTGAATTTAGAAGAACACTATACGTACTAGCATTACACTAAAACCAAGGAAGTCGATTATGCAAAATTTGGTCACCTTTCTACGAATTACATGCAGAAGATGGCTTTCCCCACAAGTTATGTATTACAAAAGAGCATGCATAAACATACTTAGTGATGATGAAGATGATCATGTATTGCTGTGATGATGATGAAGTATTGCTATCAATGTATACATATATAGCTATATATTCCGTAAGTATATCAAAATGTGTCTCTCATTGCAAACACAGAAGAAGCGAAGGAACGGAAGGTCCAGGAGCCCACCCCCACCCCTGAGCCGGGGCAGATCCCCATGGCCCCCACCCCCTCCAGGGAGAACATCTCCATGGCAACTGTCCCCACCGCAGAGATCCACCACGTGGACCCCCATGCAGTCTCGCCTGTTCCCTTGGCAACAAGCGCTGATGCTACAGCCACAGGTAAGGACATCAGTGATACTTAGATGGAGTTGTGTCTACATGTATCTATAGAATAGATGCTTCCAGACAGAAATGGTTACTGACAAGGTAGACATCCACCAAGAACCGTTAAATGTATCTATTTTTTATTTTGTTGTTCCCACAGTTAAGTTTGTCCTGATGCCCAGCGGCCATGTGACGACGTTGGCCTGTGCCCTGAGCCAGAACATGTTACAGCTGAAGGATCACTTCAGTGTGGAACTCAGGATGCCTGCAGAGCTCATACTCATCACCCTCAATGGTATGGTAGTCATTTCTGTTGTTCTATTACATTGTACTTTTACGGTCATTTTTCTGCTGAAAAATTGAAAATATTTGCCTGGCATTTGGATTATCCTGATCACTTATACTATGTATATGCATCATCTAAAGTATAGAAATGTGCTGTACTAAGAGTATTTTCTGTCAGTGTTCTTTCCACTCAGAAATTAAAGATACCATAAAATGCTAACATTGGACTGAGCTGAATTTGGGGAATTTAAGCTCCGTCAACTGTTAGCATTTTACGTTTTAGTTTCTGCTATGTTATGCTTTGCTAATTCATTTTATGAATAGATTTTGTTTTTCGAAATTTTGCCTCTCAGTAAAGTTCAAGATTGTGGAATCGTGGGATTCTCAGTATCAGAATGAGCAGTATGAATCAAGGACATGTCTGGATATCGTTGCCTATGTCGTGTACAGGGAAGAAGATACCAGACTCCACCACGCTGGGAGAGCTGGGCGTCGGCCCCAACGCCACCATCCAACTGGAGATCTCCTCAGCCGACCCTGTCAACACGCCCATCAAGTCCATCCGCCCCAAGCCTGAGTACGTCATGCCGGACATACTCACCGTCAGGGTGCCTCAAGGTACGTCTTAGCCATACTAGTCTTCAACCTTATTTTTGTTATTTGTTGTAATTATTTTTGTAGTTGTTGTTCTTTTATTACACTTAACCTTTAGCACGCTGAAATAGTTGTTTTGGACTGTAGGGGACACAAAAGCTTTTCTTCTAACCAAGCTTTGAATTTGTCAAAATGATGAAAGAAACAGTATAGGGGGTGGCATACAATTTGTTTTGTTGTGGATTCATATCACACACTCAGAATACGCAAATAAGACTGCCATTACATAACCTTGCACCACACGATAACATCATTTCTTAATCCTTGCAGATGACGGGAAGCTCCAAGACGTAGTTGTTGAGATCGAGAGGCCGACCAGAAGAAAGCCGTACCTGGGCGGTTACAGACATAAGCTGTCAGGAGTGGAGTACCACCATGCCTCTGCACAGACCATGGGGAGGACCACATCTGTTAGTGATGTACAGAAGTTCTGTAGGGACACACAGACAGGTAGGGAACTCTTACACAGCTGTTACTGTGTTAGTTTACTATAATCTATACTGTCACAAAGGTTACCTGACATCCTTTTTAAATCATCCCAGATCTGCTACCCTTTTTCATCATGTGCTTAACAATGTCATGTATAAGTTTGTTGTTCATTGTTAGTAAATTGCCAATCATATGTCATCAGTCCGATCTTGTTTGGGGGTTTACCTTATGGGGAAATTATTTTCGGGACCACCAAAAAGTGTTCACAGTGGCCAGGTGACCCCGGTACAGGGGTAGTCACTTGTACAGGTTTGACTGTAGTAGCATGCCAATATTCTTTTATTTTCCACATGCAAAACAAGTGTATATGTAACTTTTAGTTCCCATTGATATTCATGAATTTCACTCTTCTTTCCCACGGCCAGTGTTTCAGAAGAACAGAGTGCAGCAGACGACAAACCACACGTCCACCCAAATGACCAAGGTGGGGTGTTACGTCAGCAACATGCAGGACAAGCTGCTGCTTCCCGGGCAGTACCAGTCTGCCGAGGAGTACCACAAGATCCGCCTGGAGGCCGTAAGTACAATGTTCTGTCTGTCAGAAGCTGTATGCAGTGGTGGTTTCTGTTCTTAAAAACAGTTTAAATGCTTCTTTGACATTTAGTTTTGATAATTTTTGTCAAAAGAAAAATCGAAAAGTGCTAAAAGGGAAAATGGTACAGTGAGTTGGAAATAAGAAAATTTACCTCAGAACATAACGATATACACAATGTAACAAAAGAATATGTCACTGAATAAGGAAGACTCTTTGTACACAACCAAGTGTTTTATTCGACCAATGTTTCGATCTCTGCATTAACTATCCCATGTATATAACTTATTGATTTATTATAAGTATGAAAATACTTGGGATCGCATCTATAAGCAGCAACACCTATAGGTTCCAGTGCAATGTGAATTAGTCTGTATTGCCCTAAGGAAGGTGACCGTCACTCACCCAAACGTCATTTGAATAAAACACTTGATTGTGTACAGAGAGTCCTTTTATCCAGTATGAATAGCTGATACTGATCTGCCCTTCTGTACGACAGGTGATCGTACTGCAGGCGTACTTCCGGCGCTGGCAGGCAAAGAACATCGTGCAGCGTCTGCGGGAGGACAAGGCGCGCCACCTGGAGTGGGAACGTCAAGAGGAGATCCGCAAGAAGCGGGAGAAGGAGCAGCGCATCCGGAAGGAGTTCGAGCGCAGGATGAACCCCAAGACCAAGGAGGACTTTGACCTGCTCTATGCTGCTCTCGAAAGTGAGTTTTGATTTTCTAAATGTACTTTAATTTTTTACTTTTTCAGTACTGGTTCGAGCCATACAGCCAGGTCTGACCAGTTAGCCAATGACTACTACAAAGAGCCGGCCCGGATGATGATGATAGAAATAAACAAAATAACAATGATAAATACACTGTATGTCAACTTGACAAGAAAGTCACTTAAACACGTGTCTGTATCATGCTCACAATTAGTGCTGTACTCTCTGACAAACATTGAACCAATGGCTTGAAATTACATCCAAGGAAAACACCCCCCTACCTGTTTTGCAAACACCATTTTTTCCAACATGCTCATGTACAGTATGTCTATATACTCTGTCATGATTGTGAATATGTCACACTGTTGTAGAATACCAATCGCTGTAATGTCAACAGTAGAATAAAACTCTATTTCTATCGTCATCAGAGTGGCGACAGGAGGAGCTGGCCTTTATCGATGAGAACTACTCCGGAGCGGAGCGGAAGGCGCGCCTGTGTGCGCTGCTGGACCAGGAGACTCAGCTCATCTCCGCCATCGACAGGCACAAGATCGACGCTGCCAAGGAGAACAAGGAGAAGAGCATACAGCACTTCCTGGATCAGGTAGGGATTGGTCCTGTTGTTTCCTTATTATTTACCAGCACCGGGAAGAAAAGGACAGGCCAATATGCCACAGAAAGAGGCCCAGGATGGACTAAGGTCTAAAGTAATGTTTTTACCTACATGAAAAATGAGGTTGTTTTTTCGGCAGCGTTCGTTTGTGTGTAATGTAGACGGATTATCTTTTGTTGTTTGTGTGGGTCTTGATGGCATCTGGAAAGGATTAGATTTTAGGCCCCCTGGTGGCTTTTTATCGTACTGCAGCGGAACCTTGATTTTGATATTTTGTGTTCTTTGACAAATTACTAAAGTGATGTGTCCAGAGTAAGTGGTCATTCATATATTGAAGAAGGCTAAAAAAAAATGGTTAAATTACATGTGTTTGATGGTAGTAAACTATTGACATTGATCAGCAACTACCACAAATATTTAGCTTCATGCAGTGTCTTTAACCTTCTTCCTGCCGCCTTACCCCATAACCAATACAAATTTGGTGCCAAACAACTACCTTAGCAGGCTGAAGTTACAAAGTTAACGTGGGGTTATTGTACAACTCCTTAAAAAAGGACAGAGTTCCAATGTGCTGTAACTCTCGCACAGGCTGCTGGACCCAAGAAGTGGCGAGCGTTTGACGGAAAGATTATGTGCCATGTGTCCAGAATAAGTGGTCATTCACTCTGAAGGCAGCTTAACATTTTTCGAGTTACAGTTTTCCTTGTGTTTGATGGAAAACTTACTGAGTATTGCCATTTATAGGCAACTACCAGAAACTGTAGCTGCAGTACATGTATCTGCATGCAATTTTTAAAGCTACAAAACTGCAAACTCAAAGTTACAGTTACACCTACTTAAGAAATAACTGATTGCCAACTCTCGTACAGGCTGCTGGACCCAAGAAGTGGCGAGCGTTTGACGGGAAGGTCACGGAGATGGACACGCCGTACACGCAGCGGGCGCGGGAACTGAGGGACATCTACAACTCCATCAACATGAAGTACCTGACGCAGGACGAGAGACTGGACGTGCTGCTGACACTCAAACACACTGTGAAGGTGAGCTATCAGACACTTGAATAGCATTATTCGTTACAGCTAAGTTGTAGTACATAGTAGCCTGGAGACTAAGTATTTGATTATACTGCTGCGGGGGTCCTAGACACGGGTGGGTAGTTACAAAATGTAGTCTCCACACCATGTTTTCAGGTAGCTCTGTTTAGCGGGTTAGTTGAAAATGCAGAATATATCCCTCCTAAAAGTGAAAAAGTAAATACACCGAAAAGAAAAGAAGAAATGCTATTCAATATCTAAGAAGCTTTAAATGCTCTTGCATCGGTGCACACAGTTTGAGAGTCAGATTCCAGCATACATTTGGCTCATTCTTCAGCTTCTTTCTACAAATTACATGCAGTATGGATGAAAATTGATATATGCCTCCGCTATGTCATCCACATAATCAAATCAGTGTGGCCGTAGAAAAAAGTGGAGTTTGCACATCAGTGGGAAGCAGGTCAGGCAGTACTTATCATACTGTCTGTTTTCCCCACAGGAGCACAACTGTAAGCTGACCCAGGAGATTATCGAGCTGATCGACCGGGAGGCGGACCTCCTGATGAGGGGGGTGAAGGACTCCAACATGGAGGGGCTGAGGAAACGCATCTCCACTCTGTTCCTCCAGTACATCAAGACTCCCACCTTCAACGCAGAGGCTGCCAGACTGCTCAAGGTGGGGTAGAGTTTGTTTGTTCTAATCAGATCTCCATATGTATTCACAATCCTACAGTATTCTTCCTGGAGTCCGCGTACATAAATACAAAAATCATCTAAAATCAAATATAAGAACAAAACTTACACAATTGATAAATAGTTAACTAAACAAAATAAAATATATTAAACTCAAATGTAAGCACAAGAGGTCAGAGGTCAACTGAAATAGCGGAAACATGATTTGGATATTGTGTGAAAAAAACCAGAAGCATTGCCAAGATGGGAATAACTCACTGTCTGACGATTATTAAATTCAGTGGCGTTTTAGCGATCAATAAATACGACAAAAGCTTGTAGACTGTGTAACAGTAACTGCAAATAAAAAGACTTAAGTCAAATTAAAACTGCTAGTTAAGACTGGTAGGGTTAGAGCGCTGGCGCAGACCAGTGGCTTCAATGACAAATTCATTAAACCTCTTTTACCCACACCCACAGGTTCCCCAGGACCCGATGTCCCTACGGAAGAACATCTACTTCTGCCCCAGCTGCGGCAACTACAAGCCGTCCATGGAGTTCCCCATGTCCTCCAACACCCGGCTGGTCGGGAAGTGCCGCAAGTGCCAGAAGCTGGACAACGACGCCCGGCAGCGCCAGGACTTCAGCATCTACCGCACCATGCTCAAGCAGCTGCGCCGCTCCGAGGAGGCCTACGGCGACGAATCCCGTATCGCTTTCCTGCTGCAGGTCCGACTTTGCTGTGTTATATATTTTTATTTTCTGATTTTACATTTCACTCCACCATACCATAGGTATGGGAGTGAAATATGTTGTTTTTTGTCATGTTCTTGTCCTCCTGCCAAAGCTTGAAATCGATTCAACTTTTCTATTTTTAAAGTAAATAATCCGAAATCTTACATGGAGACTCTATACAGTTGGCCAATACCCCTAAGGTATTTCTTTAAAGGCCTTTAGAATTATTTTATTGACGGTTTTGGCAATTTTTAGACAAATTGTTTTTTTTTAGTTTACGCTCCTGTTCGCTGGTATTTCAACTGAAACTTGAAATTTAGAACACCGGTGCATTGGGCACATACCAGCAAGACTTTATTAACTTTTTTGGCAATATACCACTTTGGTATTTTGGGCCATATTTGACTGATTTGTGTCTACAAACAGCACAACTGTGAACAAATGAACACTAGTTTGACATGTAACCCTGTTGCCCCCTTCAGGAGGCTGACCTGCAGTACCTGGTGGAGAACGTGTGGAACTCCCAGAGCATCCTGAGCGCGTGGGACGACCTCTACGACCTTGTGCTTGTGCGCTGGGACAAGACGGAGGAGTGGTCGCCGTGGAACTGCATCCTCCTCACCAAGGAGGAGGCCTCCGCGCACAAGGTCCTGGACGATCTGGAAGAAGTAGGTCTTATTGTCTTCAGTGTTCTGTTGGACAGTTTTAGTATTGTCTTTGTTTACACAAGTGTGTGTGTGTGTGTGTGTGTGTGTGTGTGTGTGTGTGTATGTATATGATTGTGTGTGTGTATGTGGTTGTGTGTGTGTGTGTGTGTGTGTGTGTGTATGTATATGATTGTGTGTGTGAGTTTGTGGTTGTGTGTGTGTGTGAATGTGTGTGTGTGCATATGTGTATGGTTGTGAGTTTGTGTGCGTGTAACGACAATACTCACGCACTTAATATTCACTCACTTGATACTCACTCAATACTATAATATGATACGTATATATATATATGGAATATACATGTCTCATAGATTATATATATATATATATATATTATGTATATTATGTGTAATGATAAATACAATGCATGGTATCATCCTGATGATTGTTCCATCTTCTTCCAGCAATATGGCCCAGTGTTCATCCACAAGGCCCAACACAAGCACACGCTAGCCAGGAACTACTTTGCGCGCCTGCCCGGCATGGCACAGTACATGAGGGAGAAACTCGCCGCCTCCAAGCAGAAAGGACCCAGTGTCATGGGTCATAGGATGGCGCAAACTACAGCATGAGACCTAAGTGTAGTCAACTGGGTATAGATATTTGTGAGGAGTAAAATTCCAACATTATTTTGCTGCCATAGAGTCAGATACATCTCATCTCATGCATCCCTTAGTCTAACTATTAGCACCACAGAAGATCTGACAATTTACATGTTTTCTACTCTCATTTTCTGTTCTTCTTAGTGTTTAACAGTGTCACGTGTCATGCCAGTTCATTCTTTGATATTATGCTCTCATCTTTTCCATTGCCTGCCCTTCTTTCTTCCTCCCTGGACGGTTTCTTGCATGATAGTTTTGGCTAGTTCTGATGACCGTGACAGGTGGTCATATCTTTTTCTTCACTGTGGTTAGGAGGTTTTTGTATGGACCAATGTTTTGCTTGACTCTCTTCCGTACTTCGTCACTCGAGATGCATTCTCTGTGTATGATCCCTTGGAAGCATTTCATCTCAGATGCATACAGAATAACAGATGCCAAGATGTACTAGCACACAGTGTTTGCTAGTCTTCCAGATCCAGAGAGTCGCAAAGTTACACCTACTTACGTTATGTAACATAGTCATATTTATAAGAAAAAGTCTGTACAAAAATTGGACCCATAGTACATACACTATTGTGAATATTAAAAGTGAATTCACAATTGCCTGGGTGCCATCCTAGTTAGTTTACTGGGGCTCCCATACTCTCCACTTCTTACCTACTAGTAGTAGTTAGATCTGAATGGGTTAGATAGCCCCGGTGAACTAACTAGGATGGCACCCAGGCTAAATCCAAAGTACTTAGAAAATATATAAAACGCCCCCCTTCCCCGCACAGCATAGTTTTAAAGTTTGTCTTCATACTAATGGTTAAAAAGTTACTTTGTTTGGCTCTAACAACAAGGCATATTTAGTGAATACCCGCCATTATTTGTCATTCATGATGTATTTTATTGAGACAGATGTGTAAAAGCCACAGTTGTGGTGTTATGTTTTCTTACAATTACTACTAAGTTTACATTTGATGTACATATTGTATGTAAAAAGAACTGTGTTATCTGTGAAGTGGCAAAGAAGGAAATTAAAATATAACTAATAAAAATTACTGCATTTTTTTCATTTTTGGAGTGTTTGTTGATCTATTGGAAAAAAACTTTCAGTTTTATTTCTAATATTTGTCTGAATGCCATGTCTGTGAGCCTGTGTTCAATTTTTACGTTTAGGCCCAGTATACTGTAAATTCTTTAACTTTTGTGTTGGTTTTATCACGAGGCAGGAGGAAAAAGAACATTTTTGTGGTGTTTTAGTTTCGCAGTTGCCACAATTCTGCAGCACACAATATAGTGAGACATATTCGCTGTCAATGTCATGAATTTGTGGCGAAAATAAAACCACTGCAAATGTTTCAAGATTTACGGTATTTACTGCAAACTGCAAACTGGGGGACAAGTGAGACATATTCGCTGTCAATGTCATGAATTTGTGGTGAAAATAAAACCGCTGTAAATGTTTCAAGATTTAAGGTATTTACTGCAAACTGGGGGAGGAAAAATTCCAGTGCGTGAAAACAAATTGTGCATACAGTGGAATAAGAGATAATTTAATTCCTTCAAGACACAAAAAAATAATAAGATATTAATCAACTTCAGTCTGTATGTATTGTCGATTTCTGTGTCTACATAATGTAAATAGAAGCAATAACTATTTGCTAGTTTTAGTTAGACGACCTGTACCTAGCCCCTCGGGGCATGAATGCACAATAAAGGTATTTCATTCATTCATTCATTGTACATTAATTATGTCATACCTGGGCCCCAAAAACAAACGTCCAATACGCGTTTTCCGGGCGCGTTTTCATAGAATATTCAGAATTCATTTTGAGTGCGCCGATTGCGCCGCTGTCGAAAATTGGAATGCTGGATTCTGAGGTTGGAATCGTCACATATCACCCGGTACCCTCATCAAGCTCACAGAACGTTTAGCATATAAAAATAAACACACAAACATTCTTATTATCTTGATATGAAACATTCGACCCAGAACTATGCATTTCCGTTTCCATTCTCTTTGAGTCCAATGACAATATATGTTACGTAAAAGGACAAAGTGTACTTCATCAGAGGAATATAAAACCGACAACTAATCGTTTAATGACCTTGATTTGATTTGATTTATCTATTTATTTATTTATTTGGCTGTAAAAAAAGTACAGCCAGGGCTACCCAACTAGCGGCAGGCTATACAAAGGGTTAGCCCTGGTAACTGAACAATATACAAAATTCAATACAAACTTTCACAAAACACATTGATACGTTTACGACTAAGATACATATGAAGGCGTAAACAAAACATAAGACTGAAATACATAGATCAACAAAATAAACAAAACTAGCACAAAACCATGAAAAGCGCATATAGAAATTTTGCACTAGACTAAGGTATATGATATATAAAATCATTAACAAAGCCCAAACTTGGCTTCCTATTACATAGATTACTTAGATTATACAATTAGTCACCTGAGTCATCTGATATTTAAGGGTTAATGACCCGCCCCAAGGTGTATATGGTGTCATAACGCCTGGCCAGGTGCTATAACCACCGAATAAAACCACAGAGAGAGCGAAGTGTTATCATTGAAGAATCTCCCTGCAACATGACCTCAGGTAACCTGAATAGAACACAGGTTCTTTGGCCAGCAGGAAATGGAACGCACGGAACCTTAGATAGAACGTGGTTTCTTTGGCCAACAGCAAATGGAACACGCGGAACATTTTTGGGAATTTTAAATTTGTTTTCCCTTTTTCATGTATTCTAAGGAAATTTTTAGGAATTCTAAGACGATAAAGATTTTTTAAACAAGGTTAAGAAAAAGATTCATCAAATAGATACCCCCTCTACAAAATGCAACGGTTATAAAGATTTTTTAAACAAGGTTAAGAAAAGGTTCATCAAAAAGATACCCCCTCTACAAAATGGAACGGTTGTGTTCTGACATGACGTCATAAGTGGTGTGTTATGGCGTGATAACAGACCACTTATTGTGGGCAATGGAGGCTTCTGATTGGTCGACGCCATCTACCTATGTGATAATTGGCAATTAATGTCTAATGACCTTCTCGCTCTGAATCATTTTTCAAAGATTTCTGTCTTCTTAACCATGAGGGGGGGTAAAACCATCTTTGTAAGATACGCATTTCAAAATCTGGAGATGGTCACAGAAATCACAAAATTTGGGCAATCGTTGGACTCTTTCACAGTGATAACGTTGCAACCGTGTATGTAGAGCTAGATTCAAATTGTGTTTCAACCATTTGATCTATGACATATCAAGGTAACTATGATATAATCAAGAAGGCCCCAAAACTACACTTCCGCAGCCTCTGCGAACAGTTTCCACAGCCTCCGGAGAGGCTTCTTTATACAGTGGGTATTATGTGCATTCAAATTTCAGCACATTTGGCCCAGGAAGGACCGATATTAATCCTTTTGAAGACTTGACAGGTGGAGGAGGATGAGAAGTATGATTAAAGTTAAAACGCAGTTTTAACACGTCTTGGCTTTTAACATGATTTTGCTTTAAACACGAATTTGCTTTACCTAGTTCACTTTGATTGTCTTACTGTTCATCAGATACCGTTTCAAACTCAGGAACGCCGTGAGCCACCACTTTACCATCAGCAAATGGAAGCACGGCTGACCGACTACCATCAAAATCCACACCCGGTAGTCACGCCTATCGAAAAAGGGGGGGAAAGGAGATTTTGATTTGATTTTGATTTGCAACAGTACAATACAGGTGGGACACATGCAGCTATTGCTGGTGTCGTGACCCACACATAGGAGTAATATATACCCGTTTTTACACTTGGGCGGAGTGAGGAAAGTCGTGTAAAGTGCATTTTCCCAAGGGCATAGCAAAGAAAAAGTAAATCTGCATATAACAGGTATAAGTACGGTTTTTATGATATCAGTGCACGTGAAAAGGACAAGTATTCTTGACCTTTGATATTCATGTTTTATGTTTGATATTCATGTATTCTGCTTTCATGTTAAGACATTTCGATTCTTGGCTGTCAATTTTCACAATCTGTGAAAAGAACACAGCAAACTATATGTCATTGAGCGTTTTTTTTCGTTTGTCGTGATCATACGACCTTCATAGCTTTCGAGTTGTAGATCATGTAGGATATACATTTGGACTAAGCTCACCTTCAGTCTAGATCATTTTCTCGTTTGTTTGCTTTCTTGGTACTGGCTATGTTGATTTGATTATATGAATGGCCTCCGCGCGCGCATCAATTTTCGTTCCCAAAGTACGTTTTCGACGATACTGTAAATCGTAGAAAGCAGCTGCAAAATGTACACATATATGCCGTAAATGGCAATGAAAATATCGAAAAAAGGGTTCTAATGTGGTAGGAAATCAATTTCAACGTCAAAGAAGAATTGATGTGAAAGAGCAAAAATGAAGAATCAGTTTTCGGTTCACACTCTGTGTGGTAAATTATTTGTTCTACATTCCCGATAACTTAGATTTCATAATGAAGGCAACTTTTTTTGCCAAACCTTTTTTGCTCACACGCTCGCATCAGTTTTGAGGCTCTCCGAGGATGTCATCCATATAATCGAATCAACATGACCTAATGTGTACCTTTTTATGTCGTCTATCTGGGGCCCAATGGACGAGGCGAAGTCGTACCAGTAGAAAGGGAGGACGAGAACCCGGACGCACAGGTTCAAGATCAATGACCCTACCCAGAACGGCATGTACCCCGGTGCATCACGGGAAACACCCAGTGTCTTCAGTATGATCCTGAAATGAGAGAGGGGTGTGCGTTTGGATGTTCATCAAATTCTGTTGACTTAACCTCTCTATTTACATGATATTTCACAGGGTGAATAGAAAACGTTATGCAAGATTCTTCGTTAGCATGCAACCAATTTCTCTCAGAAATTGTCGAGAACTTGTTGTTTTTCATATTATTGGCTCAAATCTAAAAAATTAGAAAAGCAACATTTGCGATGAAATACAGCATATTTCACCCATATCGCTCTCCATGCAAACTTGCACCTGAGCAAAACTGAAATATTCATGACCCGGTTCTATCCTTTGTAGTTCCCTAGGTACTCCCTGTGTGAGTTTCCTGCGGAATATCATTCCAAACATTCCTATGGACTAAAAAATTCCTGTGGAAATATTCGTGTAGTCCTAGAATTCTTGCAGACTGCACACATTAGGCTCGCCACTGAGGCGTCGCCAAACATCAGCAATTTCAAGCGACACATTTGCGCCAATCAGTTTATGTCACGTAATTAATTCACGAATTCCTTTCGCAATTTGGCGCCGTCCATTGCGATACTCGTTTAAAGACTAATATATCTGTGTATGTACTCAGGTGACATGATGCAACGTTAACGACATGGGGGAATCAAAGTTTTCAGATGCTGACTTGAATGGGACAAGTTCGGAAATGCGATCTTACATTAACCTGGTAGGTGTCGCTGTTAGATCCATCCTGTGATGAAACGCAACCACGTACGGGACCACAGCATGCACCTACAAGGAACAACGGTGACAAATCAGACGTATATCTACATGGACAACAAGGTCTTTAATTGTACACCAACAAGTCTTTTCTTACCTTACCTACTTCAGGACCATGCTGACTGGTTCTACTTCGCACTGCAGCTAGGTGTCGCTGCTGCAGTGTGAAGAAGGCGGGCCGAAATGTAAATGAAGTTTATATACCACCTCCCATGACTGGAGTAGTTGCAGCAGCGACACCTAGCTGCAGTGTAAAGTTGAAGATGTCAGTATTGCCCGGAGAAAAGTTACCGCCGGTCACCGAAACGTCGGCTAAGCAAAAACCGCCTGTTTACATAGAAGCTTTCTGTTATCCAGTGACTTATCAACTTGATGATACATGTACATGTACACCTAACAATAGCGTGCTTACTCTAGTGTAATAGCTAACAGGGAACTTACAAGTGACATAAGTTCACTCGTGGCCGTGAGAAAGTGATGCAAAGCTGTCCCAAAGGACAGGGGTGTACCGGGCCCGGTCACTGGAGCACAGACGCTGATCAACACGTCTGCAAGAACAAGAAAGAGAAGATCTCGTACCTCCGTGAAATATGTTTGTGCATTTCTTAATGCCATAGCCCTAGCCATTAGAGACGTTAGTGATCATTCCTTTCCCTTCTTCATTTAATCAATCCCGGATAGCTCCCTCCCATAAGGAGGAATTTGAAAATGTAGGCATGTTGCTTTTTCCCCATTTTTGTCGCCCTCTCGCATTAAATTTGGAGTCTGCATAGAATACGTCATTCATAACATTTACTTGTTTCGGCCTTATTCAAAAACATTGGCGGTAATTGAAAAAACACTGGCCATTCTACTCACTATCAAGTCTCTCAGTTCTACATACTCGGGCAATGAAAAACACTGTAAACTGCTGGAGAACAAAGCTTTACATCAATGATCATCAATATCCTGGTTGTTATACTGCAGCCTAAAGTGCTACATTTGAAACAAGATCTTACCTGCCAAAAGAAAACCAAGGTTGAAGGCAGACGCATGCCGCACTACAGGTATATCCTTGCTGCAAATAAAAAAGATTCGAAGCAATTCACAAAGGGGTGAAGTTTATGACTGTCACTATCAACTTCTTCTTCTAAATCTTTTTTTGGTGTTGACTCTTGGTGGTATGTCATATGTAACAAAAAACAAGGAATACAAACTTCAGGTAAGTACATCTTTGATAATGACAATTTGATTTTTGACCCTTTCTTATTAAATAACACAAAATATACAGATAACTGGGACCCTGACGTAAATCTTTTAAGAAACTCTACAGACAATTCGTGCCAGTATTTCTCAGAAAACTCGTTTTCCACTTTGTGCAATACACTACCCAAGAATACATTTTCAATTCTACATCTTAATATTAGAAGCCTCCCACGTAACCACGATCATTTCGTGCATTATCTGTCCACTCTTCGCCATGAGTTTTCCATCATTGGTCTCACCGAGACATGGCTACAAGATTCCACCTCACATCTGTATGATATACCTAATTACACTTCTATACATTGTTGTAGATCAACCAGAATGGGTGGGGGAGTGTCCATCTTATTACACGAGAGCATGCAATTCATAGAACGTAAAGATCTTGCTATACAAGCAGAAAATGGACAAATTGAATCAATGTTTATAGAAATCCCCGCATCTTCATTGACAACGGCAAAGAGCCTTATAATAGGCTGCATTTATCGGCCCCCAAATTCGGATATAAGAACATTCATAAGTGACCTTACCCTGACCTTAGATGCTATCGATAAAGAAGGCAAAAACTGTTATCTGATTGGCGATTTCAATCTTGATCTTCTAAAAAGTGAAAATCACTCATTAACTGCGGACTTCCTAAATACTTTGTATTCGTGTAGTTATTTTCCAACTATCACTAAACCGTCAAGAATAACAAAAACCTCAGCGACATTGATAGATAACATATTGACGAATTCTTTAACAAGCCCATGCACATCAGGTCTCCTTGTTACAGATATATCTGATCATCTTCCAATATTCCACATTATAGAACATGTATGTAATAGAGACAAGAAAATTGAATATGAAAAACGCAAGTGCAGGAAATTCAATAGAAAAAATATTGATAGTTTTAAACATGTTTTATCCGAGGAAACTTGGGATTGTGTACAAAACAACACAAATGCAAATTCTGCTTATTGTGACTTCATGCAAATTTTTAATTCACACTTTGACACATGTTTCCCCCTATCAAACTCTACAGCAAAGCAAAATCTAGGCATCGACAAGCCTTGGTTTACTACAGGTCTCCGCAAGTCCTCTAAAATGAAAAATAGACTCTACAAGAAATATTTAAAAAATCCTACACCAACAAGACTGCATAGTTACAAATCGTACAGAAACAAATTCAACAGGCTGATTCGTAGTTGCAAAAGGAAATATTACCAAGACCAATTTACAGCTGCATCCACTGACATACGAAAAACCTGGAAACTAATTAATGAAATTATGAACAGGAAAAAGGCAACTAATATTCTTCCGAATAAATTTATTGATGGGGAATTGGAGGTATCTGATCCAAAAGCCATCGTAGACAAATTTAATGATTTTTTTGTAAACATTGGCCCCTCTCTTGCAAAAGAAATTGATGAAACAGATATTTCTCCTGAGTCATACCTTTTAAATTCGTACCCACCTATAAGCTCTTTTGAAGAACCCACCGCAACGGAAATCCATTATATAATTATGAATTTAAAAAACGCAGCTCCTGGCCAAGACGAAATAAGTGCCTTGCTGTTAAAACAGATTGTTCCCGAAATTCTAGAGCCAATAACACATGTTTTTAAGACTTCTCTGAGAAACGGAGAAGTGCCAGCAGACCTTAAAATAGCCAAAGTTATACCATTGTACAAAGCCGGAGATCCGTGTGTTTTCACCAATTATCGTCCAATATCAATCTTACCGGCCTTCTCAAAAATCTTGGAAAAATTAGTTTATAAACGGATTGTGAATCACCTTGAAATCAATCATATATTATATGCACATCAATATGGGTTTCGAAAAAAATACTCGACATATATGGCACTCTTGCAACTTGTTGACAAAATCACCACATCCTTAGAAAATAACGAATACACGATAGGAATATTTCTTGACCTTTCCAAAGCATTCGATACAGTAGATCACAACATACTTCTCAACAAACTATTCACCTATGGATTTACCGACTCTGCCCTTCGTTGGCTAAAAGACTACTTAACTAACAGAAAACAGTTCGTCTCTAATAGAAATAATATTTCCTCCCAAAATGTCTTAACATGTGGCGTACCACAAGGATCCATTCTTGGTCCCCTCTTGTTTTTAATTTATGTTAACGACTTGGCATCAGTATCAAATAAATTATTTGCTCTGTTATTTGCAGATGATACAAACTTATTTATGTCCCACAAAAATTTTGACACGTTAGTAACATCTATGAATAATGAATTGTATAAGATAAATCAATGGTTTAAGGCAAATAAATTGTCCCTTAACGTGAAAAAAACTAATTTTATTATCTTTGTAGGAAGGAACAAGAAATACGATAAAGAAAAGGCTAGGATCTATATTAATGACAATGCTATCAATCAAGTAAGTCACACCCGTTTTTTAGGCGTAATTATAGACGAGAAACTTTCATGGAAGAACCAAATTGATTTTGTTTGCAAAAAAATTTCCAAAAACATAGGCATCATTAGAAAAGTCAAATCTTTGCTGTCACGAAACATATTTATGGTTCTTTATTACAGTTTGATTTACCCTTATCTAACTTATTGCAACATAATTTGGGGTAGTACGTACACAACATCCATCAATCCTGTTTACCTCCTTCAAAAGCGCTTTGTACGAATAGCAGCCAATGCGTCATTCACAGCACATACAGCAGCTCTGTTTCGTGATTTAAATGTTATGACTGTATTTGACATTAATAAATTTCAAATTGCCTTATTTGTCCATAAAATTGTCCATAATAGCTCTTCCCTACCTGAACAATACAAAGGTCTTTTAAATTTCAACTCAGATATCCATCACCACTATACGAGACAACATAATCTTTTAAGATCAATTATGACAAAAACTACTCAAAAACAACATACAATAATGTTTAGAGGCCCCACCGTATGGAACAATCTCAGCCACATTCTACAGTCCTGCTCGTCTTTACCTAGTTTCAAAAAACTTTTAAAGATAGATATCATAGAACATCCAAGTATTACTTTCTCCTGATTTGTTTGTTTTCCTTGTTTTTCACTTTTCCTTTGGTATCCGATGACAAAATAATTCATATGATTGTTATTTTTGTATAATTTTGACCTATTTCTTTATAAATTGTTATTCATTATAATACTTATTATGTTTACAACTCAAAATTTACTTTGTAGTTCCTCTTCTTTTCATTTGTTTCATTGATTTATGTTAAAATTCCAATTTCTTGTTTCGTTAGTTTTCTTAGTCTCGATGATATATGATTTTGTAAAAATTTGTAGTTTGGGGGAGGCCCCCGAAAAGCCGTATAGGCTTCTGGCCTCTCCTGCATGTATTCTTTACTCTATTTCTCTTTGTTTTTATATTGTATTGTACATATGCGAAGAAACAATAAACAATAATAAATAAACAATATGTACTATATATGTTGGTGGCCTGGCACGAAACTAACAGGAGGGACCAATAAAGTGACTTTTCAATGCAACACATGGTTAAAGCAATGCAAAACAATCACTTCAATACACATTTACCTACATTTCAAACCTAAAATCTGTACAACCACTGCAAAGCTGGCTTTGTAAGGTTTGTTTTAGGAAAAAAAGTCAATTCTGGCATTTTAATTGCGCTACAGCCAAAAGTTTGCCATGTCACTAGGATTTAACCTCTGTCCTAATGAATCAGTAGTTTGAACTTTGAACTTTATTTCAACATCAGTAAAAATGGCGACAACACGTGCGCTCATGATACGTGTGCGGATAATGATAATCATGGTTATCTTTATCATGTTTTCTATTGGAATAAACAACAATTGCCAAAGGTCACATATTTTTGGGCCAGATATTTTAAATATACATCTATTTGCCCCCCCCCCCCCAGCAGCAAAATTTGCCCAGAAGAATTCTTTAAGAAATAAATCGAAAAGAAAACGTGGGTGTGCACGGTGCACTCTACTGCGCAACCCATTTTGTGGTCCCTCCCCTATACTTAGGTATATACTAAGTATATTGGGCTCTGAGAAATCAATTCTATGCATTCTATAGGATTTCACTTTTGCTTTACCTCACGGGTATGGTATTGACATAAACTGTTGTGTAGGCTTTACCTTTGATCATTATTACCCTTCGGGCAAATGATAAGGCTTCTTCAATGAACACCATCTACACATATTGACCTGTTTATCCACGTTTTAAGCAAAGCTGTTTATTGAAACGTAAACTACAGTTAAGTAATCAATCAAGACAATATACAATAGAAGCCACTTAATTGCACGACGGATTAAATCACACTCTATTTAATTGCACCGAATCCCAAAATCCCAAACCGGTTCCCATTGACTCCATTGTTTTTTTTTGTTTTTTTTTTAACATTCATTTTTCATTGGTTTATAAACAAACAAAGAAAAAAGAACTCCATTGTTAGTGACTCCGCATATCTGCACGGCGCATTGTCACTTATGCCGGATATCTGCACCACATTTTTTCAAACATTGTCGACAAGTTAACAGTTAACGGGGTGTGCAGTTAAGCGGATTCTACTGTACATGTATATGTATTTATATATAACGTTACCTGATCATTTCCAGAGAGAGGTGTCCAAAGAAACAGGCGTAACAGCCAAGCGTGCTCAGTACTGCCCCATTTAAACCGACCGCAGCACTGAAAATGTAACGACACCACTGTAACATTCTTTCAGTCATATTTCAGTGATAATGCTATCAAAACAAAATTATTTTGCCCCCTCTATAAAAGAAATAAATCTAGAAACCAAGCTAAATAGATATCTTTACCTAGCCAGCTAGATTGATAGATAGACAGATAGAAATAGGTACATGCAAGTAGAAATTTACAAGTAGAAATAGATGCATACGTACAAATGTACATACATATGTAACATGCAAATGTACATGGCACATGCATAAATACCGCAAATTTAACTTCGCGGTATGGAGAAAATGGAGTGTTCGCGGTGGTTCTAAAGCCCCCCTCTCATTGGACCCGCGGCACGCTGGCGGCGTCGCTGCGTCCTAAACTGGATTTGTTTTACCCTAAACTTTATAATGGGAATATCATTCAAACCGTACAAATATGACCAAAAAGACGGATGGATGGATGGATTAGACTAGTACTTACTGATATCGAAGTTGAGCCTGCTTGATTGTGCCCAAAGAACGGTACCCCGGTGACAGTAGTGAGAACAGCCGTCCGGAACGGTAGAACACCGCAGCGAACAGTGAGCCTCCACTGGCAAAGGCCGCGAGATGGGTCCAACAAAACGGAGGAGTTGACAACATGCTGCTCATTTTCAGTGGCCCCTGTAATGTAGAAGTAGAAGAAGGGTATGATTTATTTGTCTATTGCACTCATCCATTACAAAAATGGAGGGGGAGACAAAACAGGTGATCTCTCACCTCTGCTAGTGGTCTCCCTCTTTAACAAACAAAATACAACATACAAGAAATAAGAAACCTTTACAAATTAACACTTTTAACAGTACTCTTTACAGTGAAAAAATAAGCGTATAAATCATAACATATGTACGGAATAATAAAACAATAAAATTACAGAAAATCAGGGCATTTTTAACGTGGCCTTGTAGCTATGCAGGTGAAACAGTTACAGAAAGATGTCCAACCTCGAAGTACATGGAGCGTCAGTAGCATAGACCACTCTAAACTTGTTATGCAAGTGATTCAACAACTGCCGTTTGAAGGCGAGCATTTGTTGTGGCTGAGAGACACTGTGACCCAAGGTTCTCAGGTTAACATCCAGACTGTTCCAAATTGCTCTCTGGTTGAATTAAGTGATCTCAGGCTATGGCTAAATACAATGTGTTTGACAAGGCCTGAAAAGGTTACATACTTTGATTTCGGGTGCGATACGAAAAACTCGTCTTGTTTTGTGTTCATTGATATCTTATCAACAATTGACCATCTTGATGTGCTTATCGCCCCTCATTTATGTTGAACATATTCGCGCTGAAGGAAGTGTATATATATGTATAGGTAATACATGGGTAGGGACTGCACGGGGTTATTGAGTATCATATTGTTTTACAAAACTCACGTCTCCTAATTCACCACAAACGGAATTCTGTACAAAGTCGGCCTATAACGTATACATGATACGTGCATAATTCATTGGAAAATAACATCCCCTTCCGGAATCTAGGACTCCTTTAAACCACCTGGTAAGGCTACATGTAGTTCACCTTTATCCGCGACGATTTCAGGCAAGAGTCAATCGACACCAACATGGGAAAATAATAAACCATCATTTCTTTCTACTACATGCCGATATTATTGATTACCTTTGTCACTGATGCTATACATGCTATATTTCTTTTTTAGTCCTGTTGGTACAAAAATGTCGCCATTTTAAAGCGCCGCCCGTGGCGTTGAGACTGGCGGCATTTTTATGGCGACATAGCCCTTTTTCGTGAGCACGAAACTTGGAGGAAAATTGTTCCGGGGAGTGTTATGTGGAGACAGTGTGTGGTTCCAAAGGTCACTTTTGGACATCAAACGTCAGAACTCAGAAGTAACATGTATTTTCCTCTTCGAAATGGAGGACGTGGGAAAACTACTAACAATCACACCGAGAAACAAGAACTTATCTAGATCGTTACCACACGAATACATGCACAGGTACATGCACACGCGCACACGTAGATAGACACACACACACACACAACCACATACCGCACAATATATTGTGTTTGACACTTTGCTTGGGCTTACGTGGCAAGCACTAGCATATTGAAAGCCCGCGCCTACCTCCCCTATACACGCTCACACACGCTCACACACACGTACACGCAACCACACACATACACACACATCTACATATACACACACGCGACTAACCAGGTTTTTGCGTTCACTATGGAAATCTAATCCTCTTCTTCCCTACTTGATATACACGCAACCAGGTTACCTTATCACAGCGTACGGATAGGACATCAGAATCCCGGTGATTTACGCAAATTTCTTTATCAGCGAACAGAGTTAATATTTTACTAGAAGTTTACAAAGGTGACATCAGCTCAGCGGCCTAGCAATTATCTGCACTCTCAGGAGGAAACAATGGGGCGAGTAATGGGCTTGGTGAACCTTTTAAAGTGGAAACGTCTAGAGAAATAAGGTCTCACGCGCCAGTTAGGCCATCCCATAGGAAATAACGTTAAACACGAACCTTTCGTGGCCGTAATTCCAATGAAAACACAGAGTTTCCGGAGATGTTTTACTTTCTATTGCAAGCACACACGATCTTTAGATAATGAAAAAATTGTCACCAAAATATAGCCTATGGAGCGATCTGTGATGGCATTTAAAACTGCCGTTACCTGCCAGCCGCAAGAGGCTTTCTGGTGCCGAGAGAGCCCGACCGCAGTACTCAGGTCAAAATAGCGTGTACGTCCGACAATCGCTTGGATGCCGAAACTTTCCTGCCTTATTCTGTCAGAGATGAACAAGCTTTCATCTCAAATGCTTCTTATATCAGGTGGGATCGATCAAAGGCAAATTATCATCGACTTAAACACCTGACTTTGGGGCCCAATTATTTTTTTAGCCCGCAATCTACACGCGGAGTAATACAGGCATGAGACCTAAAGTGCTGCCGTACTGTGTGGTCTGAAATCTATCCGGGATACAAAATATCAAAGGTCGAGGCCGTCGAGCATCAGTTAATCAGTAAGATGTTACATCAATTTGATACTCCGTCCAAATGCCCACTATGAGAGTGACGAGTATCATCAACGTACCGACGGTTTATTGTCTCCGCCAGTGCAAGTACTTACGCCACACTGATAATTTGTATATTTTTCAGGGTAGCGAGTGTAGGAGCCCAGGTACTGTAATCGAATGGCACCCAGGCCAGCGCAAGCCGACACATTCGGCACATCAGACGCTGGCGTCTGCGCTATTACCACGCGTATTCAATTAAGGACTTTAGACCTCGTTCTATTACGAAAATGGCAGGTGTCTGATGCCAGGAATGGTTTCGTGTTTTTTACACAAAAAAAGTAAAATGAGCACAGTCTCCTCCAGACTCTTCGGTTACTGAGAAGAACAGGAGGCGAAATTGGGATGATTTGCTAAATTCAAAGGATTTGTCCCGGGCATTAGGAAACCTTTCGCCAGATAACACCTCTAGCATGCTATTTAATCACTTTGTGTCGATTTTACCATTTTTGGAGAGCAACCAACGGAGTCTGGGTGGAGGCAATAATGAGTTGAACCAAGGACACTATACATGTATGATATCCTTGATTGAACCTATTAGTGCACTGACATTTACCCGAACTGGTAAACTCCTGCGTTGGATACACGTAGAAAATGTGACACCACAAAAGCAGAGAGCACATTGGAAGGGGGCACACTGCTGACACGTAAAAGTCCTTTATACAAATGTAACATTTTTTAATCTTGCACACCTTGAAGTCCTGTATACAAATGCAACATCTTTTAATCTTACACACCTTGAAGTCCTGTATACAAATGCAACATCTTTTAATCTTACACACCTTGAAGTCCTGTATACAAATGTAACATCTTTTAATCTTACACACCTTGAAGTCCTGTAAACAAATGTAACATCTTTTAATCTTACACACCTTGAAGTCCTGTATACAAATGCAACATCTTTTAATCTTACACACCTTGAAGTCCTGTATACAAATGTAACAGCTTTTAATCTTACACACGTTGAAGTCCTGTATACAAATGCAACATCTTTTAATCTTACACACGTTGAAGTCCTGTAAACAAATGTAACATCTTTTAATCTTACACACCTTGAAGTCCTGTATACAAATGTAACGTCTTTTATATATCAATCTTACACACCTTGAAGTTCTGTATACAAATGAAACATCCCTTCCTCGACTTTGTGGAGATTTTGAGAATTTCAAGTTAAAGTGGGGGTATTCTTAATCTTCTTGAGGGGAAAATTGTCATACTGCGCGTCCCTGGGCAATTAGTCTGGTTACCAGACCACCGCGCTACAGTCGCTAATCCTTCGGCCGGGGAAGCAAATTTGCCCCGCCAGCACAGTTAGGACACTGCCCCTGATTATCTCTCGCCTGGCCAGACCAAAGCGCGATAGAGGTAGAGACCTGGTGCCAAGAGAGACCGGGTGCCAACTCTACATCAACCAAATGCTCTGTCCAGAGTCAATTGAAGACGAATATCACTTTTTGACTGTATTTCCGAAATATTCTGATGTCTGTAATTCACTATACACAAGGACAGTTACTGTAGCTTTGTACGTGTCCAACAACAAATAAAGGATCAGAACCACATTCCATTTAGATTCTGCCCTCTGTCTACAGCAGTGCTCTGTTGTTCGGGCGCTCCGAGCCGGGGTTGGGTTGGCACCTAGGGTGATACGGAATGCAACATGCAATGTTCTCTATGTACTAGTGTTATTCTGCGGAGAAATATGCGGTACAGTGGCACGTTTCCCCACTCTACAAACGTCATGTGGTCACAGAGTTTTCCAGTAACGAAGTCGCCCCATTGCTGGACGCCCAGATCGGACGCCATTGCTGGACTTCGTCAGTGGAAGACTAGCGATGAAGGCACCTTTGGTGCTGGACACCGAGTGATTACAAAGGAACCCGTGACCTCGGTACTTTTGCCTGACTGAGAAGCGCAGCGGAATTTTCCACAGCCTGAAGAGAGAGGCTCATTATCCGTGACGCCTCTCTTATGTTGTGAATTATTTCATTGAATTTCTGTGGCCTTTTTTAGACCAAAGCATATATTTTGGACTCCTATATCCTCGTATTAGAATGCTTACTTGCTTATGTCCAGACCTTCCAGTCACGAGTCGAGATGGCAGCCCACGTCTTTCGGTCCTTCATCGCATGTAGCATACTATCCACTTCAACCATGGCCAGTGTCTTTCTTGAGTGCGTCTATAAAGGTTGCTGCAGGTCTTTCTGTCCTCCTTTTCCTATGCTTGGGAATCCAGAGTACCAGGTCAGCTACTTCTTCCTTGCTCCTGAGGCAGTGTCCGGCGAATTTCAACCTCCTTGTCCTGATCTTATTCTGATCTGTGCTCATTCCAAGTCTTTGTCGGTAATGTGTTGTTTCCAGTGGATGTTGAGCGCTGTTCTCATAAGCCTCGTGTAACACCCATCCAACTGCTTTTCTAACTTGGAGGTAATTTTCCACGACTCGCACCCATACAGAAGGGTATTAGAATAGATGGCTAGTAATTTGGCATGGTGGTACCTAGGGCATATGCCCACAGGACTTCATTCGCAGTTTCAGCATACGCCACTTTATAATGTGAATCTTATGATATGACGCTACTTTGATTTTTTGGCGCCATAACATGTAAAGGAAATACGAGATAATGCTGGTTAAGGTTACTCTTTTCTTTGGAACTCTATGAATTCACATTCAGACAAGAAGCAAGTGTATTGTAATGGTAAAGGTAGGAAGATGTATTAATTCAAAAAAGATTTCACCAATTGTCTATAGATAACGGTTTAATTAAGATTTTACAAAAATTATACTCAATGGAAAATTATTTACTGTTACTAGATAACTTGGAGCTAATATCAACAATCAGCAAAATTAGAATTAGCGCACACCCTCTTGAAACTGAGAAAGGGCGATACAAAAAGTTACGGTGTGTGGAAAAAAAATTGTAACTACTGCATGTCAAAAGCGGTGGAAGACAAAATACATTTTATCTCAAACTGCCCCGAAAACAAAAGAGCTATTTAAAGAAGCCACCAAAAATGACCACAATTTCCAAACGTTTACTGACGAAAAAACTAGAACCCTGTCAACCTCTCAAAGCCCACTCATTGCAGAAAAAGTGGGACACTTCGTCTTCCACTGTTTCCAAAAAAGAAGTCAAACCTAAAAGGCTTATATCGTATTCAGTAGCAGTTCTTAGAATAGTCACTTCTTCCACTTGTCATCATTGTTAAGTTGCACTATCTGTATGCTTTGTCTTATTCTATGCATTGTTTCACGTTGCAATTAGCCCTAGGGCAAGAACTTGCAAATAAAATAAAGTTATAATGAACCATTTTGAAATTTTTGCTATATTCTCATTCCAAAATCTTGCTTATTCTGGGTTCCTGTGTCATTATTTGGAGGCTAAATGACCTTGAACTTTGTATGCGGGTAGCTTTTGTACTAGAGATGGAGGAGGTGCGATGTGTCTCTGCGTAGGTCGGAAGGTTCTATGTATTATATGTACACCTGCCGTCGAAAAACATATATTTATTTCATTTCTACTAGAACTGAACGGCGAGAAGTTATATCTATCTAATGGTAATTAGCTAATTTTGTATGTATTTACTTTCAACATGATTCGTTATGACCTGTTCTTAGCCCATTATGGCGAAATGTACAATGTACAATGAATTCGTCCATTTATTGTGAGGAGTTAGATTTCTTGAGCTTGAGTAAAAGATCAATTGATCAAATCAACCAAAATGCTATTCTGTTTTCAGATGTAAACATTTGTGTGCGTGTTTATTAGTAATGAATATCAACGGAAACATGTAATTCTCTAGTCAAGTCATTTATTTCTTTCATGCGAAGCAGAGGACAGGAAAGTTGCAAAACTCAGGATTTGTGTCTAGAAATAAGTAACTCGGTGTGGACCTGGACAGTGTATATCATGGCGTCCCGTGCAGAGTGTTGTTGGAAGTGCGATCATCATCCGACAAACTGAACTCTGTCTATTGTAAAACTGTGAGATATCAAACAAGTGCAATTCCGCACATGGTACGATTGCTGAACATGTCAAAACGTCTGATCCATGTGTTTTACTTACATCTCTTTTGCTTTTTAGGTTTGAAAACACTTTGTGACATTTTCAACATAAATGGTTTAATCTATATATGGTTTTATGATGAAATCAATCTAATGTTAAATGATGCGATGCTTCTTACCCACGCAATTCAGCCGTTGGGCTGCCATGTGAGATTTTTTGTCAAACAAGTTTTAGTTTGAACTGAATAAACCATTATTATCATTATCATCAGGTATGGTACACACATGTAACCTCATCCCGACCGAATATCCTCATTCCCAGACACCAGCCCCTTTCGACAGTGTGTAAGGTATAAACTCATCAATATGCTTGTCACTACGCTTTCTTACATAGTGCGTGTAAACTGATGATTTTGCCCGATGTGATCATCCTATTCTGAAATATATCTTGATAACAAAATTGGAAAGGGTGGCAGTTATATTGTATAGCAACATTATTCTGGTAATTTCTTACACCGTTGATATTGGTATCAACGTTGAGCAATGCTGTGATGTAATTGTACCTTGTACAATTGTTGTGCAATAAAGTTATTATGTAACTTGAGATTTGAATAACACCCAGAAAAATTACCCATATTTGATGTTTTATGATTTCATCTTGAACTTAAACTTAGACTTCGAGAACGAAAGGGAACGCAGAAAAGCCTCACACCAACACCAAATTTGGTTAATAAGGAGTGAAGGTCAGACGTATTGGCCGTACTGGGTGGTCTTCGGTTTGGGGTCCACTCATTGTTGTTGTTGTTGTTGTTGTTGTTAATTGACGACCTTGTCTCGGTAGGCTGCTCCAACACGGACGCCTGGCAGGAAGTAGTCGACTGTAGGGTCAGCCTGGCGGATCCCGCCGGTACTGGAGCCAAAACACGCGAGAAGAGTTACAACAAAGCAGGGCTGTCTCACTCTGTCCAAGGAGGTTTAATATATTAAATTCCCTTGCTCTGTCCCAGGACGGAAATTTGCCTGTTGGGACGTACAGAAATTTAACCCCTTCCGCCCGCCCCCAAAAGCTAACTTTATGGCATTCAAATGATGCAAATGTTTATATGTAAGCTTGGAATGACAGATTTAACAAAGAAAATTGACTACATGGACATCCAATGAGTGGGACAGAAAGACATCTAAGGCTGGAAACAGCCCTGTGACAAAGCACCCACAATGTTTCCCATTACTACCAGCATGTCCATTTTGTTCACTTAGGCCATGTTGATTTGATTATATGGATGACATCCATTGGGGACACCAAAACTGATGCGAGCGATAAAAAAAAGTTTTTAAAAAAAGGTGCCTTCATTATGGCGGTATGCGGTCAGGAAGGACGAACAAAACTTAACACACAGGTTATGGTATGCCTGATAATAGATTCTGCACATCTTTTTCTTTGACGTTGGAATTGACTTTAGCCGATTCTACGACATTACTATCCTTTTCCGGAATATCTTTTTTTTATGTGCAATTTGCAGCATATTTCCTCATTGTGCAACTGCTTTGCATGATTGACAATATGGCCGAAAACGTATTTTTTAGTTGGAAGCGGACGAAAACTGATGCGTGCGCGGATGTCATCCATATAATCAAATCAACATGGCCTTACACACAAAGCCCTTACCCCCAACGTAGCTACGTAAACGTATCTACTTCATGAAGGGATGAAAATCTATTGAAAAATTCCATCATCTTATACACGACTGTTCATCAAAATGTGTTCTGTACTGAGTTTGAAGTTTGCTGTAAGATAAAAACGAGTGTTTCACGACCTCATTTATAAGCCAAATAATCATTGCCGGTTACCTTAGCTGATTTTTGTGTAAATCAGGCTCAAATTTGCAAAATTCATTAACGATGATGTTAACCTCAGCTTAAGTGACATGTGTTACAAAGTACGACATCCAATTTCCTAATGACGTGTTATAAACGGGTTTTCTTTAATTATGCAAATGATGTCCTAATTTGAATGAATTGTATGTGGTGATTATCTTCTCTAGAATATCAAAATACAGAAGTATGAATGTAGATATAATGATAAATGAAGACCTACTGACCACTTACATGGCTGTGGCATGGCAATGTGGTATGCTATTCAACCTCAAACAAACAAACAAACAGACAAACAAACAACGCTACAAACGCTTATTTAACTCGGCTTATAAAATTATTTCTAAACTCCAAGCAGATATTCCGATTAGCAAGACAGTATCCATGGGCCGAAAAGGTACCGGTTGGCCCATGGATACTGTCTTGTCCACTCAAAGATCTGTTTGGAAATGATTTATTTTGTCTTACTTGAAGGTAGCCGCTTGAGGACTAGTTCCCTCGTAAGGCTCTTTGGTGAGGCACCAGTCCCAGATGGCCCGAGCGGTCTCCGTGTGAGGGGCGCCGACAGGAAAGCCGTTAGTAGTCGCGATGTCCCGGTAAGAAGCCACGGAGCTAGAGTGAAAAAGGGGTACAAAAACACAATGCTATGACCTTTGTGATTTTGATCTGTTATTGTTTTGAATCCTGAGTTTTTTGTATGATTTATTACAGTAACTCCTATGTTTGTTATTACTGCTTCAAGTTATATAGTTGTGAATGTATTATTCATTCAGTTAATGTTAAGATATTCTTTTTGTAGTTATGATTTTTTAAGGGCCCCCGTGGAAATCAGTTACTCAGCCAACTGAAGGGACTACCCCGAATATAAATAAGCAAATCTTAAACTTTCACTCATGTGCCTTTATTTTCTTTTTGCTTTTCCTTAGTTCTATCATGCTTATAGAAAAAAAACATTCTTTTTTTTCAACTTTTCCATACAAAACAATGGCACATACGGGCCAAAAAATTAATGTAGATTTATGAAGTGCCCATTTGCGTTCCAGTTGATACTTTTTATCGCAGATCCATGAGCATGTACCTTCAAACCATTACTTTTCTTTTTTTAGAACATCTCAATACATAGTTACAAAAATTAACTAGTGTATAATTGAGAAAATGTCTCACTCCTTTGGAGTCCGGGTGCGCGCGGGATCGGAGAAGTTGGTGTAGAAGAGACCGAAGCGTTCGTGAGTCTCGGAACCCCACTCCACATTGTCCATCAGCGTCCAGGCGAAGAACCCCCTATGGTCGACTCCGTCCAGCTCAACGGCTATCAACAAACGACACTATAATTCCGGACTGACAGTCTAATTCCTGAAAACTTTATAACAGCCTCTGGGCAGTTTAATTTGGGAATTCCTGTTTAATTTGGGACTACAATCCACATTTCATTAATGGCTTAATATCACAACTGGTAGGTGAAAAATGATGTTGAAAATATGTAGCAGCCATTAATGACCACCTAAAGATTAGCCCAATTCTGCAGAATTCTGAGAACTGGAGCCAGATTTCTGGGAACTGGAGCCAGAATTCTGGCAACTGGGGCCAGTATTCTAGGAGCTGTGCTAATCCAGGTGGTCATCAATGGCTGCTGCATATTTTCAACATCATTTTAAAGCCATTTGGGTTTAAGATAACTGAAATTTGGGACGTAGTTCCAAATTAAGTGGAATTCCCAAATTAAACTGGAGGCTGTTCTATTTTTTCCATGTAGTTTGACCAAATGAACTAGTGTCTACCAATATGATGTAACAGAAGGTTATCAATACCCAGGTAACAATTCGATGTCTCCATGGACGTGGGCAGTTCAGTTGTCTGTTTTCAGGTTATAAAGGTACCATGTTGACCACTTACCTTTCACCACTTCGTTGGTGTACAGCGTGTAGTAGCACGTCCTCCAGATGTCCTCAAAGTTGGGCTGTTCAAACTCCGCCTCGGAGATGCCTGTCTCCGTGAGGTAGAATGGCCCATCGTACTGGTACTCACTCCTGAAATAGTCCAGTTGTCGGCGGACACACCAGGGTGTTACCAGAAGGAATATCATCTCACCTGGTGAAGACAGACGGTATCTGGTTCATTCTATCGCGATCGTGTCCTTATTTCATTGTGATTGGTAGAAACAAAATGACAATCGCAAGTATTGTTGCGTAGGCTGGGCTGAACCCACAGTGAAATGTGAAAGTAGCGGTTGTCCAATAGCTATAGGCGTTTTTAAGGCCGTAGAGGAAGTGGGTTGTTATCCACTGTGTCTGAGGAACAGTATTGGAAGGTAAAGCCAATCCCTCTCCTTCCTCCGTCTTCTACCTCCCCAACTGAAGTCAGGTACCGGTACCCATTTTTAGACCTGAGTGAGGAGAGTTGTATCAAGTGTCTTTCTCAAGGGCACAGCATCGGTGGCACATGAATTCGAACCCAGGACAGGACCTCTGTATTCTGGGATAAACCTCCTAACCATTACCAACACGACGCCATATGGTTGTATTATTTTAGCCTCCACCAGACCTTCATACGGGTGTAAGGGATCGTAAAATTCGGCAAGAAAGGGAATACTTGATCGGGGAGTCAGTTCAGCACGGCAGGGTTACATCCCCCCTCATGTCAACTCCTTTGGTAGCCAAACTCCCCTGGTAAATTATTCTCCCCATTAGCCACTGTAGTCAGTCTGGTAGAGACTAGTATTATTTGGAACATTCCAAATGTTGCCTACAACGAACCAATTTTGTATGCCCAAACGTATTTCAGTCGCGCACATTTTTATGACGTTTTTATGACTGTACATCAAAGATGTAATAATGCATACATTCTGTATCTGTATCTGTATCTATATAGCCGGTATAACCGCCATTAGGCGTAACACACCAGCCATATTGCTGCCAGCATTGTATCCCGTACGGTACATTTTAAAATTTGAATGCCAGCATACTAAAATGATTCTGAAGAAGTGACCACGAATATCCGTGATTCTGCAGAATTAAGATCGTCTGGAAAAACCGTGTGTAACTTTGGCCTAAAAAAAAGGGATTGAAGGAAAGATTGTTGACAACTGCTTACCCTGCGGCCAGCTTGGGTCTATTGTCTCTTTGTAGCCCAACAGATCGGGGATCATGATGGACATCCAGTTGAACCAGCCGTTGGGGTCCACGGGGCTGGTGTCGTTGGAGGCGTAGATGAGGCGAGCCGAGTACTGGTTCAGCCCCACGAAGTCAGCTGTGCCCCGGTTGTAGAGAATCTCCTCCTCCGTGAAGACAGGGAGACGAGACTGAGGCCAACCCTATCAAAAACAAAATATTGATCGAACGCAAATAATTAACATATATACACTGTTACAGGGGACAGCATCTACAATGCGGTCCCAAACGTACAGGAGTGTGGATGCTGTTCCCTGTAACAGTATATATATATAAATAGTTTGCGTTTGGGAACGCATCTATGAGCAGCCACAATGTGAGCCAGTGCAATGTGAACCAGTCAGAATTGCCTTGATAAATTTGACAGATGTTCACCGAAACGTCGGTTGAATAAATCACTTGGTTGTGTAAAAAAGAGTCTTTTTATTCAGTGACTTACCGACCTGATGAAACTATTCACGGATATCACATCGTTCTGTTCTACAATGACTGCTGTTTCTGTTAGCTGAAGGAAGAGTTTTATGATAAGAAAAAAAACGCTAAAGCGAGTACCTCACTTGACTGCGCCTAATTGCGCCATATTGCAAACCCTTTCGCAAAGTGCCGCCAATCGACGCCAATGTGTCACCTGAAATTGCGATTTTTTTTTTTTAATTCACAAAATTTCGCAATAGGTATAATAGTGCGGTGCTAAATGGCGCAGAGCGTCACAATCAATGCAAATACAGTGTCGGGATCAACTTGCTGATAGCATGGCGCTTTAAATTTGTAGCAAATCTGCGCTGCCTGATTTGCAGCTTGACAGCGCCCCTTTGTGCAAAGTGATACTGCTTGGCTTGGTAGAGCCACATGTGCCCGTTATAAACTCCGTGAATAATTTCCTCAGGTTGGAAAATCCCTGGATAACAAGGTTTATTCATACTCACAGCCAGAATCTATTATACAATCAACGGCCGACTTTTAGGTGACCGTCTGTCGCTATAGGACAAACTGTACGTTTAGGACTGCACTGTTTGCAGCGACACCTAGCTGCAGTACGAAACAGTACCAGTCAGCATGGCCAGAAAGGTGACAGACGGTCACCGAAACGTCGGCTATTGATTGTATATAGATCCTGATAAAGAGCTTTGTTATCTACCGTATGAAGTATTTACATCCCTGGGCTAGTGGACAAACATAGTAACCTTACCTCTCGCTGACTGTTGGCTGCAATGATGTCTATCATCTCCTGTGGGTAGTTGCCGTTGCCGAAGATCGGGTTTGCATACCAGCCCATGAAGAACTGTTGATAGAGGTAAGAGCCCAGAACATCCTGTGGGTTGTTGGGGTCCAGAGGTTCACTCCACAGAGACCCGATGACGATACCACAGGATCCCTGTTGGTCGGCCCGGAACTCCTCATCGTACGTGTGCCAGGCGCGAGCGTGGGCGCGAATGGCGTTATGGGCTGCCTTGTACTGTAATGGGACAAGCAGAGAACCATATTAAGCCTTTCAGCTATACATTTATCTCGCCAGTAACGCAACAGAACAAGAACCCCAAACCTAAGGACATTGATATTGCCATGTGTGCTTGCAGTGACTTCCGTAGTTACATACAGGTTAGGCAAATAGTCAAAGAGCTGAAAACAATACAATAGCATGGTCAGCGTCGTGTGCTTAAATATAGATTAGAATTACCATACATGTACCTATCTAATCGGGACAAACGAGGTCATTTCCGCCATTTTTGTATTACCACAAAACTACAAGGCTCTGAGTATGATATGTGATACTAGTATATGTAAATAAGCCATGTGCCATTTGTAATTACAGAATTCAGTTTTATATTCGTATGAAAGTCGAACTCGGTCTTGGTTGTTTTAGTAATCTTACATGACTAAAGTAACCTTCCATACATCTTTCAAATTAAATCATTAGAAGGCATTGTACTTTTTATCCATAAAAGATCTCCTGGTACACGCTAAAAATAGTGTAATGGATGTCCACAAACCTGTTCAGTCTTGTTGGCATCCCAAATCCCAGGAGCACCCCCGGCGATTCCGTACCCTCCAACCACGAAGGACCATGGCTCGTTGAAAGTCACCCAATGCTTGACACGGTCTCCGAAAGCCTGGTAGCACACGCGGGCGTAGTCGTTGAAATAGTCCACAATAGCCTCGTTCACCCAGCCTCCGAACTGATCCTTGGGATCAAAATGTAAGAATTTAGTCGTAATCCACTGACTGCCATTCTGGAGTGTGGCCAAGTCTGTGATCTCATTCGCATACTCAACTTGCGAACTCTATGTACTCTATGTACTCCGAACTCTATGTACTCTTTGTACGGTGTCCATACCTGTAGTGTCTGTGGCCCGTCCCAGTAGAACTCTATGAACCAATGATTTGTACAGTGCCTGTAGTGCCTGTGGCCCGTCCCAATGCTACTCTATGTACCGATGATTTGTAATAGTGTCCTCACTTGTAGTGCCTGTGGCCCGTCCCAATGCTACTCTATGTACCGATGATTTGTAACAGTGTCCTCACTTGTAGTGTCTGTGGCCCGACCGAATGCTACTCTATGTACAGATGGTTTTGTACTGCGCATGCGTCCTTACCTGTGGTGCCTGTGATCCGTCCCAATGCTACTCAATGTACCGATGATTTGCACCGTGTTCTTACCTGAAATGTCTGCGGTCCGTCCCAGTGGTACAGAGTGACGTACGGCGTCTTGCCGCTGATGAGAAGCTCGTTGATGAGGTTGTTGTAGTAGTCGATGCCGGCCTGGTTGATGCCGCCCGCCACAGTGCCGTCTGGGAGGATCCGGGTCCAGGACAGGGAGAAGCGGTAGGCGTTCAGACCCAGCTCGTCAGACATTTCAACATCTCGGGCGTACTGAAAGAAAAACATTTCACTACACGAAATTGAAGATCCATGAGTTTTTGTGAATTTCTAAATGCCCAAGCCCGAGCCTCATTTTCCAGAACCAGAATCAGGAACAAGGAGTAAGTATGCATTAAAACATGACATGACCGTGATCTAAATATCGAATCATCTGTGTTCGATTTCTTGGAGTTTTTTCTTCTTAAATCTGTAAGCGTATGAAACTATTGTCAGTAGTTATAACGTGCTTACGTAGTCATAGCTCTTGCAGGCGTCGTCTCCGGCATATCGTCCGTTATTGTGCTGAAACCGGTCCCACATCGACTCCCCTTTGCCGTCAACATTCCAGGCTCCCTCAATCTGAAACGGTAAAATAAATGAATGAAACTGGATTTTGATAAAACAAAGACTTGCATATGAGTCATTCATTATTTTTTTTTTTGTTAGTTAGTTAGTTAGTTAGTTAGTTAGTCCCGGGTTGTGCCCAGAGACATGTCCGAACTTGCGCCCCGACGTTGTGCCCTTGGGAAAGGCACTTGACACGACTTTCCTCACTTCACTCAGGTGTAAATGAGTACCTAGCTCATCTAGGGTTAGGGACGTCCCTCGAATAGAACGTTAAATGGAAGTCCCGTGTTTAGGGAGAGCCACACCCTGCGCACGTAAAAGAACCCATCACACCTTTCGAAAAAGAGTAGGGGCATGTCCCGGTGTGCGATGGTCCAAATCCTTCTGTCTAGAGTTGGTGATTCACTACAAATCACCCGGATGGAGGCCTGGCGAACCTCCGCCTCGTATCAGCCATATGGTGATTTACATCATTCACCCGGACGGGAGAACTGGCGCATCCCCGTCTTGTATGACAGCCAACGAAAGGGTATGTCACCCCGTAAGGGGCGGTAAAACCCCGTCGTAGCGAAAGCACGTCGACTGATGATGATGATGATGAAGATGATCATGATGATGATGATGATGATGATGATGATGATGTTTGGACCTTTGTTTATTCATGAGAAGCTCAATTCGGCATGCATGCCGCTTTTCATTGAGGTCATGAGGGAAGAGGTAAGGGTCAGATAAAATATCACAGAGATACAGACTACATCATTTAAGTCCTAATAACTCTATCAACATATATCATTTATAATACATAGACATGATACAAAACATATAGTAGGGCGGAAACTGGTTCATGGTCCGTGTCCGCTCGTCTTGGTCATTTCCGTTACTTTAAGAGTCTCTTAAAGGAAGTCAGATTTGGAGCCTACCTGTGTCTGGCGGTAGACTGTTTCAGACATTGGACGTCTATAGACATGGTCATCACAGACCTTCACTCAGATAAGACAGATAGTCACGTGATCAATAGGACAGCCAATGGCAGAGGTGCAGAGAGTAAAAGAAGCTTCCGACATACGCGAAACATTGGCCTGGACACATCAGGTGGCTTACGAGAGTTGACACAAAATGGCCCCGGATTCCCAGGTATCCGGACATGGAACACGGCCGGGGATCCGGAACCTAAGATCCGAAAAAATCCGTACGGATACGGGGCCGCGTTTCGGATCTTAGGTTCCATGTCCGGATACGTCAGGATCCGGGGCCATTTCGTGCAGTGTGGGTTTTGCTAAATCGTACGTACCTGGTAGGACGCTGTAGCAGTAGACCAGAGATACCCATCAGGCACAGTTCCGGGCCAGAAAATATCGCGAGCTGGGAAAGGAAACAGAAAGAAATAATTCATCAATTTCCATCGCAAAATCACCTTATCCACAATACCTTGTCTTTGCTAAAGCCCGTTAACATTTCCGTTACTCCTTCCTCACATGCGATTATAACACAGCGACAGAATCCATTGCATGTCAGAATCATACCTTATTGAAAACGTCGAATGTATTAAAGGTGCCCAAAGCCATTTCAGAACGTTAAAACTGGAAATATTCTGGATATGACAATCTGTATGGTATTAACATTTACTTGCTCATATTAGCACATTTCTATCATGATTTCCTACTTTGGGAGCAAAGAAACAATCCGTCTTTGTATATTGGGACCACAATAAATCAGCGCCCAGATTTCCAATGAGTGCTCACCACAATACGACATCGCACTTTTGCTCCATGAAGGTCGATATGCAATGGGATAGTGCTATTCAAACTTACTATGTATAGAAGGGACTAGAAAACAGAATGTGAAAATCCGACGTCCAACGTTCTGAAATTGGAAGGAATTGCTTTGGGCTCCTTTCATATCGGAAAAATGAACTTCTGAGAATAAAACTATGGCAACATGTTCTCCTTTTCTTTCTACGGTATTAAAAAGACCATTACAGGTTTCCATATAGAGACGTACATGAATTTGTGAACCTCATATTCAGACTAATTCTGCCAGGTTCTCAATTGAAGTTGCGTTATCCCAATCTCTGTCGGGAGTGTGAGCCTGTCAATACTTACTCAGCTCGGACAGCGGTTCAGACTGCACGCCTACCCAGTAGTTTCTGCAACTGTTCATAACCGTTGCCCTTCAGCGGGGTTGAAGAAAACAAAAATGCGTTACCTTTAAAGAGACATGACGTTGAACGTTAAACGCGTGGATTATTCACACAGCCATAAGGAAATAAATATATATGTTGCAGAAGTCAATGTTCATCTCCAATCACGACAGTCTGTTTGGTATCTGACATACATATACAGCATACTTTAGATTGATTTCCACGGCACACATCCTTTGCCAACAATCATTTTCCACTGATACATTTTCCATAATCCATAAGTTACAATGGTATATAGAATATGTCACATATGTCAATAAATTTCTCATCGTTGACTACAAATACATGATAGCATGTTCTCATTCTAATTTATATAATTAACCTCAACTAATTTCCAAATTATGTCACAAGTGTGAAAGTCCTATGCTCTGTTAGAAAGCTATCATGCCATTTCCTCATAAATCTAGCAAGTAACGTAAGTGATCTAAACGACACTTAGCTGTTGAAGCCAAGAGGTCAATAGTGAGGACTTTTGTCAAGCGGCACAACTCAACGCCGACGGTGACTCGCTGCCGCTTGCCGTTGGGACGTCATTACTCCGAAACGCACGTTCCCGCCAGAGTTTGGAAAAAGCGTCTATTAGATTTTCTTGGAAACGTGTTTGCTGGGACGTTAACATATGAGGCTGCCTTTTCAGGATGATTTTTCATGGTCGGGAATTTTTGACTGTTGAGATGATGACACCAAGCCTTGTATATGTGTACTTCTGCTGTTAACCACATACATACACACACACATTACTACCGTCTCACCAGTACTTACACAAAGTAGATGCTGCCCAGGTTGGTTTGACTCGGAGGCGCCCAGGTCACCTCGACCTCGGTCTTCATGATGGGCAGGCGGTTCGTCACGCTGTCGCCAGGGGCGCTGCACGTCAGCAGCTTAAGGCCGGAGAACTGCGGGATGATGAACCATATTACACTGTGATTCCGTAAGCTCTTTTACTGTGCACTGATGTTCGTCCGATCTGACGGGCCGCTCTATCAACGTAAATTTCACAAGAAACTTATTCGCTATATACGGCTCGCGTTTTGGGCCAAGCACACCGGGTCACCCCTACTCTTCTCGATAAGTGTGTTGAGTTCTTTAAAGAATATAAATTTCTCTTTACTATTCTGAGTATTATCTGAAGTGAGGGTGCTAGTACAGTGAACCCTGTTACACTAATATAAACAGTGAGGACGTACCAGTGGCGGATGGAAGGTGCCGACCGGCTCGGTACTGCCGGGTCGCCGGGCCTGCAGCAGGACGGCCCGGAACTCGTCTCCTGCCACACGGACTGGGGGAGACAAATATAAACAAAGCATAGCTTGAAAGTTCATCTTTGTTGGTAGAAATCATTCTGAAACAAGTTTTAACTATAAATTTCAACACAAAAATGTGACTTTCCTAAATTTTCGACCGTACAACACCAGTCTTTATCAAGGAATGAGCAATCCACCGGTAAGTCGAATTTTTGTGTTGGAAATTACAGTTAAAACTTGTTTCAGAATTTAAACCAAGCAGTTCTGTAAAGGTACAGTGCTACTGTTGAACGAGTGTTAACATCAAGATTTTATAGAAATTTATTTTTTTGTGGTTAACTTCATATTATTTTGCGCTCAATTTCGTTGTTTTAACCTATGACGCTTGTTTCAGTTGGCTGAATTCTATAACCGCGCATTTAGAAATGCAGATTTTAAAGAAATGAAGTACCTTGATATCGGAAGTTGCCATCTGTATTTCTATAGTGCATCTCGTTATCATATTTGATAGGTATGAGATGTACCCCCCCCCCATAAAATTGGGTAAAGCTTGATAATTCGTCCGTGTTATTCTCGTTGGTTAGACGTTGGTTGCGCATGCGCCATGGACGTTGGCATTTTTATTTCCAATTTTCAAATTCCAACAAATCTTACAGCTTTCGCGACCTGTGGGAAGCCGCAACTTCCTAGACAAAGATTGCAGATGATCAGTCGAAAATTTGGGTAAGTCCAATTTTTCTGTTGGCAATTACAGTACAACGTTGATTCAGAATGACTTCCATAAACACAGATGAACTTTCCAGTGAACTTCGAGTTTGTTTCGGGCCTTTTTGATGGTAATCTTGGGCATAAAATCTGAAGTTTGCTGTAGGTAATTACTAGCTAATGACTTTACGTTTATTGTCTTCTGTTTTGAAAACACAATTACTGTGCACATGTGGTAAAAGTTGATTTCAAGTTTTTTTGAAGGACTCAAAACTACAGACCTCGCCATTTTAATGGTTTAATTACCTATTCAGCGTCTTAAACCTTCACACTTCAGACTAGACTAACGCCATGAGAGATGAGTGAAGTGTGGGCGTGACCTCACCGTGTCCGGACAACATGTCATAAACCCAACCACAGAAGGATGAACTAGTCTCTGCCAGACTAACTACGCCGGCTGTAGGGAGAACACGGTCATCTAAATTACAAACCATCCTCTTACCGAAGCCCAGAACAAATGCTCAGAAAAAGCGTTTCTTGTATAGAATGTCCAGCACCTGGAATGGTTTGAAAGTGTAAAGATGTTTGATATATTGTCAACTTTGTATACTAGTAACTGTATATACACAGCCTTATGCTTCTTTTATCATTTATGTACATATGTAAATTCTGTGGTGTTCATATGTGTCATGTAGTTTTGTCCAGTCAGTTTGGACCACAGGAAGAGTAGCTGTTAAGCTAATTGTGGATCCCAATAAACTAAAAAACTAAAAAATATTTGCCAGGGTTAATGAATCACTTGCAGGCTTGCATATTGAACCCTCTCCGTAGCCGACTCCCTTCATACAATTCACTCTATTCGGCCAATTTCTACCGTTTTCCCAGCGATCCGCGGAGCCTGGTAGAGGCTAAGAATGAACCACGTTAGGCCATGTTGATTTGATTATATGGATGACATCCTCTGGGAACCCCACAATTTTTTGCGATCGCGCGAAAAAAAAGTCGCCTTCATTTTTAAATCTGCGTGGTCAGTAAGGTAGAACAAATGAATAAACACACAGAGTATGGTCTACCGAATGATAGATTCGTTTTTTTTCTTTCACATCTTCTTTGACTTTGGAATTTGCTATCCGTTTCCCGATTTTTTTTTGCAATCCACGGCATATATTTGCTCATTTTGCAGCTGTTTTGTACGATAAACAGTATGGTCGAAACTTTTTTTCTGCATGGGAAACGGATGAAAACTGATGCGCGCGCGGATGTCATCTATATAATCAAATCAACATGGCCTTAATCACCTTTGACCTCACTAAACAGCACGAAGAAAGTGTTCTGGTCCTGCAGGTAAAATGTTTCCGAATCTAAAAATAATAATTGTATTAGCAGCTGAAATTGGACAAAGCAGCAGTCGCATTATATGTCGCGCAAACATCTATTGGACAAAATTCAACTTGGGCGATGGTATATTGGGTTGATCTAATGCTTTTCGGATACCAGTTTTTCAACTTATATCCTTGGAAACTTCATATTCCAATTACTTTGCATCAAAAATTTACTTTGATCTCGGTCAATCGTCCCATTGAAAACCGCACTTAAGATTTGAAAACAGCGCCCTCAGAAAAATGGGGCGATGTTCAGAAATCTAGGGGTGCTCGCACGAGTTTGTAGGGAAGAAGTTGTTTTCATCTTCAACGTACCGTTGTGCAGCCTAGTTATCGAACCAAAGAAATGACTTCTTCGGCTGCAAACTTAACATAAACCAAAACATGGTAATACGCAGTTCATGCGCACTTGCAATTGAATATACGCACGAGTGTGATAGGGCCTGTATTGGTTATAGGTCCTTCAGCTCCACTTACCTCAGACGACCTGTCTTTATAACAGGACACTTCTACTTCACCGGCACTGACATGTACTTACATCTCCTTCATCTAATTATCCACGCCACTCCTTTCGAGAGTGTTTACGTTAATTTTATTGACGATAAGTTGTGTACAGATGGCGTAACGTGGCTCGTTCCCAACGAAATGTGTAAAACACGGTCTTTAGGGCCCTGTCACACTTGTGCGTATATCAGATCAAGTGCGCATCAACATTTCTTTGGTTGAAGTAAAGTTTGAGTGGAACACGTTGTTTTTCACTTTGACCAACCGTTGTGCTGCCTGGTTATCGAACCAAAGAAATTACTTCAAACTTTTATCCAGTTGCTTGAGTAACTATTTTTGGCTTATCTTACTACCTGGATGTCTAAAGGCCCTGTCACACTTGTGCGCATATTCAAGTGCGTATGAGTTGCGCATGAACATATTTTTGGTTTATGTAAAGTTTGCAGGGAAGAAGTTGTTTTCTACTTTGACGTACCGGTGTGCAGCCTAGTTATTGAACCAAAGAAATGACTTCTTCGGCTGCAAACTTAAGCTAAAGCAAAAACATGTTGATACGCAGCTCATGCGCACTTGAATATACGCACTAGTGTGATAGGGCTGTTGATGAAGGCTAGGGCGCTGTCAGACTTGTGCGTATATCATGTCCGTGTGAGTTGCGTATTAATACATTTTTGTCATACGACGGCGTGCGCACAATACGCACCTAATGCATATCTCAATCGTTTTGTGAAAGTTATTGGTACGCAGGCACACGCAAGGAACGGCCCAGTGCGCCTGATATTTTTGAAACTACCGAAAACTTTCGTGCGAACGCTGTCACGCAGTTCAGACGTTATAAGAACGCAGTGCATTTGTCCGACATCGGTCGAGTAAGGTAAGAGCGCGCTTTGTGTTTGCGCTTCAAACGCGGTAATACGCTTCTCTCGCGGCACGATATCTGCGCAGCGTACACATAGCGTACTTGCAACGCAGATACAATGCATGATGATCGAACGTATAGCGAATAACAATATACGTCACGAATTAGTGTCGTTCGTCTTGCGATCGGGCAGCGCATTGTACGTATCAGTGACGTATGACAAACGCACAGATAACTTACGGATAGCGTACATATGGCGTACTCGACGAACATCCGGGGTGTTCGGCGCGGTCGGCTAGTGTTCGGTTGGTGTTCGGGAGTAAGTCAGCAGTAAAATTGTAACCTTAACCACGCCAGAACCAATGCTGACCTACTCTCAACTAGTTTCAAACCTACTCATTACTAACCCCAAGGCCGTAGACAAAACCCTGTTTACTCCTTTCCAACCAAGTGACTTCTATCAGAACGCGGGCGAATCCCCCCCCCCCCCGACCGTCACACGACCAAAAACAAAGAAGAAGCGTATTAAAAGCCGTATTAAAGCTAAGCGTGATCTGATATCGATCCCTCGGTGACGTTAGCAACATAGAAGAATGGATTATTTTGATTAAAAAACGAAAATGACCCCTCTTTTTATAGTCGCCTAATGTGTCCATTTTAATTCGTGAGAGGGTCTGCAATCGGTTCTGGATTAGTCGGGAGAGATTCAGCAGTCTGCGGCTAGTGGTCGGGATGGTTGGGAGTAGCTTATAGGTTAGAAAGTATTCGGGGCCCAGTCGGGAGTAATTCACTTTTTGGTTAGGAGATGGTTGGGACATCTTCGGCGCATATTCGGCGCCAAAGATAGGCGCGGCCTGAAAACTGGCCAGACTGCTCCCGAACTTCCGCCGACCTGGCTTTAGGCACGTCTACTTTAAAAGAAAAGAACTTCCCACTGACCATTGAAGCTGTGGCTATCCGGGATGTAGGTGACCTGTATGTTGTAGGGGCTCGGGGGGTCCTGGGGGCCGCTCCAGCCGCCAGGCATCATGTCCACACAGGCTGACTCAGGCGCGCCGAACAACCAACACGGGCTGAGGGCGGAACACAGTCCGGCCGACCAGAACAGGAACACCAGCAGCACAACCCACTTCATCTGTGCGTGAATATACAACGTGGAGCTCTGTCACACATTCGAAGAGGTTCCCCTTACAATCAGGAATACACAGGTGCTGCCATACTACGGGTAAAGCCCCTTTCAAGTCCGCATTATACTAGGTGCGTGTAAACATTATTTTGGTTTATGTAAAGTTCGCGGCCGAAAAGTCATTTCTTTGGTTCGATAACCAGGCTTCACAAAGGTGGGTAAAAGACGAAACAACTTCCCAGCAAACTTTAACCAAAGCAAAAATAATGTTACTACACAACTCATGCGGACTTGCATATCGCTCGTTCTCATTTAAATTTACACATTTTTTAAACTTCCGTTACCGTTTGAAGTAAGACGTTCCTGACATAAAGACATGCCACATATAAGGTGCCAAACTGTCGTTTTTATGACGACTTAAAACTTTTCTGGCTTTCAAAAACGACAGTTTGTCACCTTATATGTGGCATATCTTAATCTCAGGAACGTCTTACTTCAAACGGTAACGGAAGTTACAAAATGTGTACATCTAATTAGATATAAACGAGCGATATACTCACACGTGTGAAGGGGTGCTAAAGCCGGCGTCACAATTCATGCGAGCGTCGGCCGACTTTGTAGATCGCCCGAAGCTCGCCGAATTTCAAAATCGCCCGAGCGTCGACCGTATTTTCCAATGAAAGTCTCGGGCGACGTCCGTCGAACACTAAAAACTAAAAATCCCCCATGAGATTGTACCATCTCTTGGACATGGACGAAGTCAGTATCAACTAACCTGGAAAAAAGGCTAATATTTGGATCAACTTTTATTTCTAAAAATCGCCCGAAGCCCGCGTAATCCACAGGACGTCGGCCGTACTTCGGCCTAAAATGCACATTTGAAGCTCGCCAAGACGTCGGCCGAGCTGAATTTCTTATTTGTGACGGGGGCTTAACCACGAGGTAACTGCAACACGACACAGTACGGAATCCAAAATGCGCACGACGAGGATGAAAGTGACTTTTCTCGACCAACGAGGATTTCATGGTGTCATGGTGGGACGGGTAAACAACGAAATCCATAACGATCAGAACAAAAAAATCAACACTCAATGCTCTCAAAAATCATAAGGAAAAGTTAAGGGCAGCAATCTTATTATAATAGGTAAATACGTTTGCTTCCCGCCACGATGTCTTATTTTTCTGTATCTGTTACGGAAGATTCCACACGAAGGACAATTCTGCGTTACTTCTGTCACATCTAAGAACTCAAGAGACGATAGTCAGTCTGTCACCTAATGTCTGGAACAGTCTACCGCCAGACACACGTACGGCTCCAAATCTGAATTCCTTCAAGAGACTCTTGAAGTAACAGAAATGACCAAGACGAATGCACAATTACCATGAACCAGCTTTCGCTCTACTACTAGTATATGTTTTGTACCATGTAACGTTATCTGTAATGATATGATGTAATCTGTATCTCTGTTATATTTTATCTGACCCTTACCTCTTCCCTCATGACCTCAATGAGAAGTGACATGCATGCCGATTTGAGCTTCTCTTGAATAAACAAAGGTTCAAACAAACAAATAATCAGACTGAATTGTGCGCAACTAAAATCAATGAACCAAATACGTGCATATTTTCTGTCGCACAGAATTGCTTGAAGGACACCCTACCTTTCTAGATGTCGGAATAGCAGTGTCTCTGTCGCCGCTCTGTCTGCTCTCTTCAGGAGAGCTGAACCGCTTTTATAACATTTATGGGTGTATTCACCTTGGTGGGCCGGTCAGACGCCGTCCAATGACGGGTGAGAAATTCAACTCGAGTTTGGATAGTTATCAATCACATGCAACAAATCTTGACATTTCATTAATCTAATGCACGTCGGACACTTTTATGAATCCTGCTTCCTGCCTACGTGCACGTACAGGCCAGAATGAATCATAATGCCAATATATGAACAGCTGAGAACAAATTGAACTTTAAAGTTAAGGTGTGGATGAATACAATTTTGTCTTGATCGTTTGTTTGTTTGACTCAAACATGAACGTGGCGTCGTGGTGGCGCAGTGGCAGAGTGTTTGGCCCAGAACTCAGAGGTCCTGGGTTCAAATCCCCTGATCTGTTTCGTTGACTTTGTGCCCTTGGGAAAGACACTTTACACGACTTTGCCCCACTTCAGTCAGTTGAAGATGAGTACCTAGCTTTGGTTAGGGACGTACCGGTCCCGTGTTTGAGGAAGGCCACACCTCGAGCACTTAAAAGAACCCACGTAGCTTATCGAAAAGAGTCGGGGCCCATCCCGGTGTGAATGTATCAAACATATTTGTCCGGATTTGCAGCTTAGCCATGAGGCGGTTTACCGGGTATGCAATACAAACAAACAATCTACCGTCCTACGTCTGTCCTACGAATGATGTGACCCTGGACTTACCGGCTCCACTTGCATCATGAACCGTACCAGTAAGCCTTTATCCAGATCCTTCGGTGATGGAAACTTTTAACGGCACTCGTCTTCAAAGTCAAGCCAAATCATACACTTCATGTGAAGGGCCATCTTTCAGCAACCACTTGTGTCATTTATGATCTTAATTTCTCTACTAGAGGTAGACATCAGAGAACATTACACGCAAGACAAATTAATCACCGTTATTACCCCGTTATCACGTTTTGTACTCTATGGTCAAGTGGAAATACACTGCTAATGAGGACCATACCGAGGTAACGTAATATGACCTATTTACGTGCAGGAGCAGTTTACGTCCAGTTTGGGTCATGTCCACATGTCGCAGTGTATCATGACAAAGCCTGTTCTCATGAGCAACAAAGAACGTCATAAGTATGATCCTTAGCCATCTCTCTCTTTTATACAAAACAATGAAAAAGGTTTACGTCCAGCGACATAACAGAATAAACTCCTGAACCAGTAACAACATGTTGCACGGAAGCGTCATGCATGACGTATTTCAAATGTAATTCGACAACGCGTACTTCATCTTTTTTTTCTAACTTGCACGGTAGCTAGTATCTTTTAAACGTAGCTGACGTTAAACCTTTTTTTTTATATTCAGACTATCCATGGTGATTCGAGGTTTGAAACTCTTGCCAGTTTAAGGAAGGTTTGATACAACCTAGCAACCCCCACTCAGATGATACATTTTTGCAAGGCATAACATGATGGCCATGCGTTTATCACGTGAACGCCACGTGCTGCTGATGTCGGGGAAATTCACAACACGAACATTGTTTTCTTTCATCGCGTCAGGCACGCGGAGGGACAAACATAGTGACTATACTATCATTTGTCTGTAGACTTCTTTAAACACTACATTTTTTTCTGGTCTATGTTCTTCAAGCATAGCGCTAGAATGGAAAAGACTGAAGTGAACGATATTGGGTAAGCCTAGTACAATTCTACATCATATACCCAGTATAAATACATGCTCACACGGCGTTAAACAGGCGGAGAAAAACTTACCGACCATGCATTTTTCTCGTTAGAAGAGCCAACAGAAGAGCCCATTGGTTTAAAACATTTTGATGTGAATGATGATGACGTATTTCGTAGTGACACACGGCTGGACCAAGGAACAGATGTTGTCCAACCTAGCTACAAGATAGATTACGCTTAGCCTAGCGTTTTGTGGGGAAAGGGAAATGCTAGCGTTAGCGCTAGTCAGCTTCATTCATTTACATCTCCTCTGCGCGAACAGAACCCTGTTCTATAATAGAACGCTTGGAACTGGTTCTACGAGCTTTTTTCTAGAACCCCTGCCCCGTTAACTATATAAACCACGCGTTGTCCATGTGTATATGGGGAACTATAGTGGACTGATACAGTTACTGGTGTTTTGACAAGTGGTGGGGTCTCCAATGTCGCAGGGACAGTCATTCAGGTCTGCCGTTCCACGTAACATCAGCGTGGCTCCGCTAGCTGTGCCGCTGACTTCCAAAGGTCATCCGGAGAACTCTCAGCCGACTGCCTCCTCTCCCGATTCCACATCAACCATGAACAAAGAAGTACAGGTGGATTTACTCTCATCTCGGACGTCCAACTTCAACTCTGACGACATCAAAGTGAGCGGGGCGCGACAAGATCACCGCGGGTCCCTCCCCAGGACAGCCCGCAGTTTCGCCTGGGATGTAAACCGAGGTGAAGACACGGCACGCAGAAGAGGGAAGGCGGCAGTAGTGAATATCTACAGCTCTGAGACTGGCGAAGACGGTGTGGGGCCACATCCTGTCAGTGATATGTGGATCCTGGACCAAATGGAGGGCCGGAAGCGTCCCGCATTTGTACACAACCCCCGAGCTAAGATAGGCACGTGTCGTCTACTGTGGCACAACGCTTCGACATGGTGTCGGCACATCAAGTCGAAGGGAGTAGAGATTCCCGTCTTCCTCCCACAGATAAAGAAAGTCAAGGCGAGGTTCGGTTCAGGCGTGGTGTCTGTTTTTATCTTCATCCGGTGGATCTTCCTGCTCAACCTGTTCCTGTCCGCTATGTGGTGCTGTTTTGTAGTCATCCCCATGGCTTCTGTTTTCGACTCCACTTCCATCACTTCGGACTTCACCGTAGACAGTCTGTTTACAGCCAAAGCCGCCATGTCAGAGAATGTGATGTTCTTTGGAAACTACGGCACAGCCACAGACCCGTACCCGCTGGATCTTGCCTATCTCCTCATGATCTTCCTCACCTACTTCGGTACGCTGTTTCTTGTGCTTCGCGCCATCGCAGCCACGTCAGGAAACAGTCTGCTGCACGACACACACTGTGCGTTCAGTCGCCTTCTCATGACGTCATGGGAATACTCCCTGACGTCACCCGAGGGCGTGGACAACTTACACCAGACAATAGCCGGATCCTTCCACGATCTTCTCACCGACACAAAGAACAAGGAGCAGACGGTAAACCGAACGCGCAAGGACAAACTTAAGATTTTCAGCCGACGATTGTTCGCCTGGTTTCTGACGCTGGTTTTGATTGGAGGAGGGTCGGCCATGATTTTAGTCCCCATCTTGTACAAGGCAATGATACTAGACATCATTGCAGCCAACATGCCGGGTTCTTTGCAGAGTTTTGTCCAAACGTTTGGCATCACGATTATCTTCATGGTGGTCAACTCCCTGGTACCGATCCTAGCTCTGTTCCTGCCTCGCTTTGAACACTACTCCAGTCGGAAAACGGAGCTCTACGTCACGATCGGAAGAGTTTTTGTTTTAAGACTGACCAATCTCGTGGTTCTACTCTTCTCACTCTATACCGAGGTAAGAGTTGTTCATTTTTCTCATTTTCCCAATCCAGAGAAGGAGAGGTATGGATTTCCAACAACCTCTGACTCATTGCTGAGCTGATATCACACGCGACAGAACGAATAGGTCAGCTGAAGAGGACTGAGAAATTCAGTCAAAATCCCATGAGTTCAATTTTTGAGTTAATTGGAAAACAGTTTTTTCTTCACAATGTATGGAGGTCTGCATGCTCTTTTCCGTAAAGCGTAGGCTGGCCTTTTTTTTTTCAATTTCGCGTAATTCGTAGGGAATCTATTTTATTTCGAAGTGAGGAGGCGAAAATTTTCCGTGAAGCGTAGCCAGTGCATTTCACGCAAAGCGTAATCGAGCCAAAAACTAGTTTCCCGTAAATCGTAGTCTTTCCTTCCAGCTTTTCGTAAGCCGTAGCCTCTCAGTTTCTCGTATGCGGTAGAGGAATGATCAATGCATACTCCATTAATAGCTTAGCTTTACTCAAGTAAATTGCAGACTAAATTGTGTCGTTTGTGTGACTTTGAAGGTGATTCAGTCTGAGGAGACGGAAGTGAGTACGACGTGTCCAGGCACGGTGATCGGACAGGAGTTGTACAAGCTGGTGGTGCTAGGCACGCTGGGGAACTCGCTGGTGTCGCTGCTGCAGTACATGGCGGTGTTCTACTGGACAGGACGGAGACAGGAGCTGCGCGTTCACAATGTCGTTCTTTCCGTTACTCACAGGTAAGGCCACGTTGATTTGAAATGCATTTAAGTTCGCGTGGTTTTTATTTCGCGCTAAGGGGAAAATGGAGTGTTCGCGGTGGTTTTAAGTTCGCGGCAGTGCTAAAGTCACGTACAGCTACAGTATAGGACAAAAATGTTCGACATGGTTTTAAGTTCGCGGGGAAACGTCGCCACGAAAACCGCAAACATAAAACCACCGCGAACATTTCTGCATTTACAGTATATGTATGGATGACATACTCTGGGGACCCCAAAACTGATGCGAACGTGCGAAAAAAAAAGTTTCGCACAAAAAAAAAAGTTGCCTTCATCATGAAATTTACCTGGTCAGGAAAGGAAGGATGAACAAAACTAAACACGCAGAGTATGGTATACCCAATTATAGATTCCTCATTTCCGTTCTTTCACATCTTCTTCTTCGACTTTCGAATTGACTTTGGCATTCTACGACATTAGTATCCGTTTTCCCAAAATATTTTTCTTCAATTTGCAGCAGATATTTTTTCTTATTTTGCAGCTGCTCTGTACATGTACGATTCACAGTATGGTCGAAACTTTTTTTTGGAAACGGACGAATGATGCGGATGTCATCCATATAATCAAATCAACATGGCCTCAGTCCAGTCACATTTGTCGCGCGATCGTCGCACAGCGCGCATCTCTGGGATAGTCGTGCATTTGTAAAACTCAGCTGTCCTGTTAAAAAACAAATTTGCGTTTGATCCATTGATCCTTGTCCCCGATTGGTTCTGTCACAGCCTGCTTAATAAAAATCATACGACATACAAATCGTACGGCGGACTACGGCAAGTTCGACGACGCCGTATATTTACTATCACGCTACCAACCTTTAGGGAGGAGTGGTTGTAAAAGTCCGAGACCAGCTTTCCAGACGAGTGGCAAGCTGCACCTTATTCCATGGCCTCTCCAGGCTTCCAAGTTTCTCCCCCTCCCCAAACTTTTCAATTCAAATATTCATTGCGGGTTACAAATAATGTAGAGTAACTAAAGAAAAAAGATTCTTCTTGAACTTTCATACACCACGAGACAACATGCTTTGTGCCTGCTTTGATTGCCTTGTATAAATCACACGGAAAATATTCAATATTGCTTGGTAAGTTATCTTCCATATGCGCTGAGTCACTGACGAAAGACAGCGGATGCTGTCTGAAACGTCTGACTGTTTCAAAATCTTATCCAGCTGCTTGAGTAACTATTTTTGGCGTATCTTACTACCTGGATGTCTAACCTTCATCAACGTATCTTCCATATAGCCAGTGTAGTTAGTCCGGTAGAGACTAGCAATAACGTATGACAGTCCGTTGCTTTGAACACATTAAGAGGACAGACTGTTAAGTTTGTGTTGTTCCTGCAGACAGGCACTGATCCTGGTGGGAACGTTGGCGTGCCCGGTACTACCGCTAGTCGGCGCCCTGTCCAACATGCTGAGCTTCTTCACCCTGTACTTCGTCGTCATCAGGACCTGCAGGCCCCCTGTGCGCCGCTGGAGGGAGTCTGGCAACAGTCAGTTCTACATGTGGCTGCTGGCGGCTGTACTCCTCGTTCTCTGTCTCCCCGTGTCTTTCTTGGTCTCCGACGGGAACTACATCAACCTGGCGGGGAGGAAACCTTGCGGCCCGTTTGGCACGGAACCCCCCATCGGCGCCTTCCATCGCTTCCGAGATGAGGTTCTCGGCGGGACCTGGCTGCAAGCTGCGTTCGCGGTGGTGTTTTCTGGGCTGATAGCTCTTCCTCTCATACTCATCATGGCCGCCGTGATCTCGTACTATCGTGTCCGACTAACCCGGGAGACTGCCGGGAGAAAACTCGCCCTGACAGAGTTGGACGAGGAGAGGGCTTCAAACAGACATCTCATCAGCAGTGTTCGGGAGAGATGATGCGGCGAGGTTTTCTGGTACACACAAAAACTCTTCACACATGGGAACATTCACAAACCTGCTGTTTGGCAATGTTTCTCGCAATTCGTTCAGCTCGTTATGTAATCATAAAAAACTCTTTGGAGCGCGGTTCGATTTCCATTTAGATTTAATGAGTAATATTGCCCTTTTATGATAGGATCTAACGAAATGCTGAATGAAAAACTTACGCTTGTCTTCCAGCATTACCGTTGAGTTATATAATGAGTTCTATATATTTCCGAAGATAATTTCATCATAGGTTGGTTGAACATAGGATGTTGGAGTTTTCTTTTTCCACAACCAACCAACCAACTAACCAACCAACAAACGTCAGCAGGTGAGATTTACTGGTTGTAGAAAAAGAAAACTCCAATATCCTGAGTTATATATACTGTACTTACATATACCAGGGAAGCCTGTTTCTACAAAGCGAGGGAACGAAACTGGCCGAGTGGCCAACACAATATGCGCTAACAACGGGATTACAACCAATCAAAGTTTTGTAGTGGTGTAGGTCTCATTCTTATGTAGAATTTCAAGAACAACTAAGATTATTTAGTTATTCAGTTAAGGTTATTTCAAACCATTAACGCTAGAACAGACACATACAAATACTCATATTTGCCCCGTACCATTCCCCAGTGAAATGCCCTGCCTGGCACGGTTGTGACGTACGGCTCCTACCGTTGAGTCGTTCCGTGCCTGGCTGGAGGCCTGCCCGCCCTAGCCCGAGACCTCAACTGATGAGGCTATTTGAGGGGTATCGATTATGATGATGATTCAGTAATACATTATACACTTTGTAAAGATTGCTATCTTTAAAACCTAGTTTTCTGCAATAAGGCCTGTTGATTTGATCGTGACATTTTCTGGGAACCCAGATGGGAGCGTACGAATAGAAAAAAAATTGCCCTCCCCCTTCCACAATCTGTTCAGGACTATTTACTATTCCGGGGAAACGGAATGGTTAGCACACACGTGTAATACATGAAGTGCTTTTGCTTTTTCTGTTCTATACTGCCCCTCTAAAGTAGCGGGTATAGAAGTAACCATCCGGATCCCCCTCCCCCATAGAGGAACCCGTTTCCCCACTCTAACGTCATGTGGTGACAGAGAAGCGCAGCGGAATTTTCCATAGCTCGGGGGAAAGGCTTATTAAAAGGCTTATTATCCGTCACCCCTCAGTCATTCCACCCTAAAGCATCTCCTGTTGAAAGCGGCCGTAAAAGAAGTCTTTAACTCGACTTAATATGTTCACAGTTAATTGATCTTGTTCAGAAAACGATCTACTGCTAGTATGTCCCTGTAGCATTTAAATCGTCTACGAATTTGTTACAGTTTGTACATTGTGGTTGGCGATATCTGCGCACGTGCAGACCTATACGTACATGAAAGGATAATCATCCAAGCCGCGTGATGTCTGAAAAGGCACATGAAACCACGCCTATCTCATTTTGTACACCAGCCTTGAGCCATTGAGTGAGACGCGCAGCGGAATTTTCCATAGCCCGGAGAGAAAGGTTTATTATCTGTGACCCCTCACTCCACTCAAACGCCTTTGAGACATTGACTGAGTTTTTGCTGACTTCTGCGGCGGAGTATTTCAAAGGTAACGTAAACCACTATCTTACTGGTACTTGACGCTCGGAATAGTTTCAAGCTTTTCGACGAACAGTTCAATAAGCATAGTCTATACCAAATTCCAATTTTGTGCTGAGAATTAAATAGTAGGATTTGACCGGCATTAATGGCCACCATCAGGGGCAATGTACACTTGGCCACCGTGGACTTGAGACCTTTTGAGCAACTATTAAACACCTTTAGAAACTGACTTACTCGCTTAGACTCCACCAGGCCTTTCTACGGGGGTATGGATCGTAGATTTCGGCAAAAAGGGGAACTATTGACCAGGATAGTTAGTCCTCGGTAAGGTTAACATTTCTCCCAACAACCACTGCCATTGTAACCCTTTAGTGACCAAACTCACCTGGCAAATATTCTTCCTATAGCCAACGAAATACGTCTGGTTGAGACTAGACTAGGTAGACACTCATGTTCGGTCAAGGACACGTATCGAATAACATACATGTATTTCCAAGACCACGCTGCGGCGGACAAAGTCGTTCTTCTTTGGCCATACACAGGACGAGAGAAACGTTAAAGTAAAGTCGTGTCCATTCGCTTACACAAATCGCTTCTCGCTCTGCTTGACTCAGATCCGTCGCTTAGACATAGAGGTCACCAAGCTGGGGCGCCGAAGGGCGGTTGACCGGCTATACAGATACAGATATATGCATACTCCATTGTGTAGCGTTCCCGTCCACCTCTAACCTTCAAGCTATAGCTATAGCTCCCATTGACTGTGTATCTCTATCGTATTGATATAGAATACAACACGGGGTATTCCGTATCACCTGAGGTTCCAGCCCGACCGCGGGTAGGATCGCCAAACGGCCGGAGGGCGAACCGACCCGCGGTCGGGCTGGGACCGAGGGACATTTATCTATGTCATACCCACCCGAGAAACGCACCTTTCAATGCGGAATGCGCCAGAAGTTGAGGGAGTTTTGTGTCCTCGAACAAAAAACTGTAACAACTTTGATTCCAACCTCCGAATCCGGTATTCGAATTTTCGGCGGCGGCGCTACTCTCCAAGCAGAGCATTGGTTTCGGCTGTTTGGGTTGGCTATACAAAAAAAAGATGACAAAGTAGAAAGCCCGACAAAAACGCCTAAAAACACGTCAAAAAACAGCCGAAACCCATGCTATGCTTGGAGAGTAGGCGGCGCAACCGGCGCGCTCGAAATGCATTCGAAATATTCTATGGAAGCCCGTGTGATACAACTCCCGAACCCTATGTGATACGGATAGTTATCACGCGGTCCGGAACACCCGCATCAGTCCCAGGCATGACACACTTAAGGGAAATTATCACACGGTCCGGAACACCCGTATCGAACGTTTTCACGGCCCAGGCATGACATGATAGCCCGTATAGCCCGTTTCTGAACACCCCAATACTGGGTTGAAACTCTGGTTACTTGAAGGCATGACTATTTGTGTTCCTTTCTGAACTGGTACTAGATACTAAGTATCTGGTAAGTCCAACAGTTTATTAGTCATTTTGTACATCATGCATAGTCTGGAAATGTGACTCGATATCACGACGGCGTGTTCCGCCATATGACCGAGTATCAGCAAGATGGTTCTTCGGGTGACGGATAATAAGCCTTTCCATCCAGGCTATGGAAAATATTCCGCTGCGCTTCTCTGTGACCATATAATTATGACGTTTATAGAATGGGGACACAGGTTCTTCTAGCTATGGGGGAGGGGGTGCATGTGCTGCTGTCAAGTCAAGTCAAACCTTTTAGTGATACTACATGTATATCAGCGCTAAAATTGACGAACAACCCAACACAGAATTCAGCCTACTCGGAACCCCCAAGCAGACCACGTGGGGCAGATTTATGGCAAGGGGGCAGACCTTTGGCGCCAAATAAGTGTTGCGGCATTTATTTGGCAGGAGCAGAAATTTGGCTTGACACCGGGGATATATGCCGGTCAATGTTCGCAGATCACTGAGCCCGTAGAAATGGTTGTGGCTACTGTCAGGATGATCCTGTCAGCAGTAGAAATTTTTGCACTGCAGACAGGATGATCCTGACAGCAGCGGAAAAATCTGCACTGCTGTCAGGATCATCCTGTCTGCAGTGCAAAAATTTCTACTGCTGACAGGATCATCCTGTCTGCAGTGCAAATATTTCTACTGCTGATAGGATCATCCTGTCTGCAGTGCAAAAATTTCTACTGCTGACAGGATTTTTCCTGTCAGCAGTGCAAAAATTTCTACTGCTGACAGGAAAAAGTTTCAGCCAATCAGAGCTCGCAAAAAGATTGCCCGCGCAAAAGGACCCAGCGAGGAACATGGCGGCAGCCATGAAGGCTGGAGATAAGTTTTCCAACTAGGCGGATTTCTAGGCCGCCCTGAATGAGTACCAAGAGGCCAATTTTGTGCCAAAAAAAAAAAAATTAGAAAAGGCCTAGCTATATAGAGAGCCTGCTATGGAGCCATACTGGAGGCTAATGACATGGTACTTTTATCATCTGTTTTGCATTTCTTAAAATAACAACTAAGTTCTAAGTTTACTACTTTTATGAAAACCAAGTTCTAAAAAGGGTAATACTGTGTTATGAGAGGTAAATCTTGGAAATATAACATTATAACTTAAGATGAAGAATTGCCTCATGTAATATTGGCGGGCAAATTCCGAACAATTGGACATTCTTAATTTCTTGAGAAAAACGTGTCTGCCCGCTATCATACCTCTATGTACCGGATATATGTACAGCAGTAAACTAGAAATGACTCGTAATAATAGAGCACAACCACACCTGTCTGATGAGGTCATGGGATTTATTGAACAATTGGCATTAGGATCCAGTGGGAGGGGGGGTGGATTCCTTCTATTAAAAGTGCGTTTCTCAAGCTGTCGATTCGACGGATTCAAAAATTTCAGCATAAAAAAGAGTCAGTTGTGATAACGAAACGGCTGTTACTTGTACGTTGTACGTTAACTAGTAGTTCAGCTCAATTAATAGAGGGCTCGGATGGGAGTATCAGTACTGGAGCATGTCAGAAATTTGGCACCTTCCATCGATGACATTTGAGATAAAACATGACTATAATCACGATCCGAAATATGCCCCATGGATAGGTTAAGCTGAATTTATTAAATTAAAATTGCCCGGTTTCCAGCTCATGCGTTCGCCGGATCCGATCGGATCGCGCTGTTATCACCTGGTAGGTCCTTAGATACGCTGTGATGATGGCCGACATCTTGAAACACCTAATATCTGCTGTTACCGTAGCAATTACATATGCTAGCTTCTGATTGGGTGCGAAAATGCATTGAAAAAAAGGACGATCCTGCCAGGAGTACAAAAATTTGCACTGCTGACAGGATCGTCCTGCCAGCAGTAGAAATTTTTGCACTGCTGACAGGATCGTCCTGCCAGCAGTGCAAATTTTTGTACTGCTGGCAGGACGATCCTGTCAGCAGTGCAAATTTTTGTACTCCTGGCAGGATCGTCCTGTCAGCAGTGCACATTTTTGTACTGCTGACAGGATCGTCCTGCCAGTAGTGTAAATTTTTGTACTGCTGACAGGATCGTCCTGCCAATAGCCTTAGGCCGTAGAAATTTATATCAGGATAGATTTCAGCTTTGGAATATTATTCGCTAGATTTCCAACACCAAAATCAAGACGATGTACTAATTAGTTCATACAGAATGAGATGAAGAGACAGACAGTAACGATTTCGTAGAATATGATTATCAAAATGTTACAGGGACATACTGTGTAACAGTGGGGGTTCAAGCGCCTCCAACTGACCAGTCTAACTGGCCGCGACCTTTTAGCCTAGTGGTTAAGGCGTGCGTGCCTGTGATCTGGGCTGCCGGTTTTGTTTGATTTTGTTTGAACCTTTGTTTATTCATGATAAGCTCAAATCGGCACGCAGGCCGCTTTTCATTGAGGTCATGAGGGAAGAGGTAAGGGTCAGATACAATATAACAGAGATACACAGTCATTTGAGTCCTAATAACTCTATCAACATATATCATTACATATTTATGGTACAACAATATACAATTTCTACAACATACAACATAAAGTAGGGCGAAAGCTGGTTCATGGTCCGTGTCCGTTCGTTTAGTTCATTTCCGTTACTTCAAGAGTCTCTTGAAGGAAGTCAGATTCGGAGCCGTACGTGTGTCTGGCGGTAGGCTGTTCCAGACATTTGGTCCACGGTAGGCTACCGATCTTCTGAAGATCTCTCGCTTGGGTTTGGGGACAACCAGCTGACTGCTTGTGCTTTGTCTGGTTGTACGAGTACTCTGGTCTCTACAGTACACAAACATCTGGCGCATGTAGGGTGGCAGTTTGTTGTTTAGGGCTTTGTAGGTTTGTACGGCATTGTAGTATTGGAGTGTTGGCGTGGGTTCGAATCTCGGTTGGGATCACATGTTTCTACTCGCTCCTTTGATTTGTTTCAACTGCAAGATCGTTTTCTGAACAAGAATGATTAGCTGTGATCAAGATAAGACAAGTCAAAGACTTAATCAAATCTCGACGGCGTGTTCGGACATATGACCGTTTTTCAGCAAGATAGTTTTTCGGGTGGAGGGAGGGGTCACGGATGATGAGCTCAACTGTGAGGTTGGGGTCAGGGAGGGTCACAGATAATGAGCCCTTCTCTCCATGATCCAGGGCCTCCAGGCTATGGAAAATTCCGCTGCGCTTCTCTGTGACCATGTGACGTTTATAGAGTGGGGAGACAGATTGTCCTATGGGCGAGGGCGTGCGTGTTCACGGAACTGCTTTGTTTGAATAATTGTAAGAGAACTTACGAAAGTCGCTGTAAAGTTGTTGTGTCAATGAATATATCTATATCTCTATATCTCTATCTCTATATCTCTATATCTCTATATCTCTATCTCTATATCTCTATCTCTATATCTCTATCTATCTATCTATCTATCTATCTATCTATCTATCTATCTATCTATCTATCTATCTATCTATCTATCTATATATATATATATATATAGAGAGAGAGAGAGAGATAGATATAGATATATGTATATATATATAGAGAGAGATAGATATAGATATATGGATATATAGATATATAGATATAGATATAGATATATAGATATAGATATATAGATATAGATATATAGATATAGATATATGTCTCGGGAGACGATGTCATTTTCTGTCAATGGAAAATTCCTTCACGTGCAAACAAATGCGTGGACACGCCCTTTTGTAGGCAAAAGTGGGGACCTGTCGTCCTTCAAAGCACCTCTCTCTCATTCCACAAGTAGTTGTCAAGACGTTGGTAGGATCTCTGTGACTTTCTGCAATCGAGTACTCAAAGGTAACTTCATATATGACCATATATTGTCCATTTTTACGTTGATAGTCCAGCAGGGGTGTGGCTTAGGCACGTTTTTACGTCTTTTTTGGTGGTGTTTGGAACCCCTGTACGTCGGATGCGAGACGTCGGCACCATTGAACAAACGTAGAAAACGCCACAAAAAAAGGAGGCGGGGCCTAAGATATGCTTGGATACAACATGTATCAAATTTATGCCATAGACTTAGTGAAGGTTTTATTTCGTAGTTTATCTATAAGAACATACGTCCTGCTGCAGCTGGTTTCAGTTTTAGTCTCTGTTTATTCAACACTCCAGGATATGGATATCACTTACTTCAATGATTTCTGGGAGGGGGAGAACACCGAGATAGAATTACATAACATTACAACAAACGATCGACTAGAATAAATAAACTTTCATCATTAAGTAGGAATCATGAGTAATGCGAGTAAATCAAGATAGCTTACTTTACCCATAACGTGTGTTCGTGTATGTCTAGATTTACACGTGTTGACCTATGTCCAAGGATAGTACATTTTTGATTGACTTCTTCGGCCGTGGAATTTACCACTTTTAGCCTAAATCTCCAAGACTGCGCGGGAACTTTGTCGCGATACGCCTTGTCGATATAGCGAGTTTATGGCCATGATCTAGCTGATCACTGAGTGTTCCGTGGACGTCACATTGTCAAGTGGTTGTAGGAAGCAACAAAAGTACCTGTTTCACCACGAAAAGTAGCCAGTTCCATGCTCGTCGTCAATGCTTTTTCTTTATATATCATTACAAAGCTTGTCTACTACTCTTTAGAACTGTTTCTCGTCAGTTCTTTTTTATTAAAAGCTGAGCCCACGTGGGAACAATCTATTAGCACCTCCTCATTACAATAGGAGAACCTGTTGAACAACTAACTGACTGTTTCATCAACGTAACTCTCACTTATGCTGCTGGATGCCAGCCTCCCGATCTCTATGATATCTATCATATAGGGCCTAACTCATCGGGGCCTGTTGTAGAATTTCCTTTTGGGAATGTTGGTCCGAGGAGCTGGCCTCTGTAGGCCCTGGAAACAGTCTGATATACAGACTAACTCTTACGTCATGTGGAGAGAGACGCAGTGGAATTTTCCATAGCCTGCAGTGACAGACTAATCAAGTTTTAGCTATTTAACTTTCTTTTTTTCAAGGATCTATGTCCCAGTACAATCTGAATGTTTCCAACTAGACAGCTGTCAATAAAATATCTCCCAACTTTCAATATTTGTCAATGTTATCATCTGATGCATGCACGTACATTATGATTATGAGACCCATATTTCTTAACGAATTGAAAGAGGGTTAACCGAGAATGACAATGAAATTACCAGTGATCAATTACCACTTGTCACAGGCAATGAAAAAACCCAACACGTCTCTCTGTGACCACATCGCGTGATCCTGACTTGCTGTACTTGTTTGAAGCTAATGGAGTGAATAAAGTATCCAAGTATCTCTGATGATTACCCTTTGATTTGTTCCGTTTAGACCCTGGCAGTGCGCTTTAAAGTGGCACATACGGCAGTATTCCTTGCTGTTTCAGTTGCGGTAGATTTACGTTCGAGGTTTTCGCGGCGACCGTTTTACCGCGAACTTAATACCACCGCGTATTTTTGAACATTTTTGTTCAATAATGTAGCAGTATGTGACTGTAGCGCTACCGCCATTTTCGCCTTAGCATGAAATAAAAACCACGCGAACTTAAATGCATTTACAGTGTCTTTACAGGAAGGGGTTGCTAGCCATTCCTTTTAACGTGATCGAGGCACCTACTCGAACAAAGGAACCAAATTTTACGTCCCTTCCGAGAAACGGACGGCTACCTAACCGAGATGCCCCCAAACCTAGGATTGAACCAGGGTCTACAAGTTACCAACTATTTGGAATCAGGGGCTCAAGTGTGAGGCTGCTACCAGTTGAGCTATGTTCCCTCCGAACAAAGAAACAGTGGACACTCCATCTAGGTATAAGGCCATAGCAAGTAAATCTTATGGATGACATCCTCTTCAGACTCCATAATCAATGAGATATGGCGAAAAAAAACAAGGCGGGCCAAAAAAAACAAGATTCCTATATTGTCAAATTTTGAGATCATAAGTCTTGTTAACCAAGAATTGAGGGCACGAAATATGTTATCATGACCAACAGGTCTTTTATTCCTGTATCTAACCAATGAGGTTTCATATATAATATAAAGCCTCCTTGATTTAATGTAAACATGTACTTGTAGATGTGTATACAGATGTGGTCATCAAGGTGGCAGGTAGCCATATTTTTTTTCTCAGATTCACTCTATCACAAAATTCACTATTATCAAACTATTCTTGGGCAACCATTCCATTACCGAATAATTGTTGTATGACTTAGTACCCTATGGGTCAAGTCCTTTCACCATTTTTGAATTTCTGAATGTTTTAAATGTAATTTTGCCGGATTCCCATCCTCACCATTATCATATATTGAGTGGGGAGGGCGCGCCACCTTGCAGACCCCAGGCTCTCCAAGCTCTTATTGTCCTTGACTAGACTTGTGTAGATCTGCTCTCTGAACTATTGTTATTAGCCCTAGGAGTATGTTTTTTAATTGTGTACTTTTAGCGATAATGTAGCAAAGATTCTCCTTGAGTGTGCAGTTTTAGATTGAGAGTAAAAGTGATCCCCTATCTTCATCTGTGCAATATCAGTAACTGTGCACTTTTTTAATAGAGCTGTGTATGTACAGCATCGGAATCTTATATGTAGTTTTAAATGTATGTAATCAACGAGGTTTAGTTGTAGACCTGCCTAAGTTATGGGATATTAGTGGCTAATTGATATGCAAATTTACATTGTGGAGTTAGCACATGTGTCAGGAAGCTCTTTGGTCACCAATGCCGTATTGATATGCAAATTTCATTGATGACCCAACAATTGAAGGAATTAATTGTCTCTTTTACCTGATACATTGCGGATTTACGATCCGCCGGCACCCATCGTAGGGTATAAGACTGTGAGTGCCATAGCGATCCTATATTTGGATTCAAAGATGACGCTCACTGTCAGTCTGTACATATTATATATTGCTTGCCTTTCAATAACCTTACCTGTATGCAGAAATGTTAGTGGTGATAGTCTATCTCTTATCAACTCAGAAGTAAACAGGCAGCTAATTAAATACAAGCCGTCTGATGGCTCATGGACTGTAATAAGAACACAAACAGTACTGAAGAGATGTCTTAGTTGGAATCAAGTCTGTATTAACAAATTGTTCCCACATGTCATGAGGACAAAGTCTAGTTGTGGTTATGTTAATCAGGCTAGTTCTCATAAACTCATGTTATGTGTGATGATACTGCTCTGTGGAGATGTCAGTTGAAACCCTGGCCCAATAGATTTACATCTTCCTTGGAAGGGACTGCACATTGGGCATTTAAATATATGCAGCTGGAGAAACAAAACACAGGACATAGAGGAACTACTAGACAACAACAAGTTGCACATACTCGCCTTGTCACGAACTCACTTGGACTCAAACATTTGTGACAGCGAATTGTGTGTAGATGGCTGGACTGTCATTAGGAAAGATAGAAATAGACATGGTGGAGGAGTGGCCATCTTAATCCGTAATAGTCTTCCTTGGAAACAGAGACCAGATTTGGAGGAGGAAAATGTGGAGATGCTCTGGATAGAGGTGACTCTGCCACAAACAAAACCTATGCTAATCTGCTGCACTTACAGGCCTCCAGGCTCATCAATACAAACTCTCAACAACTTCATAGTTTCGACAGATAGAGCAACGGACTCACACAATGAGGTGTTCATTCTGGGAGACTTTAACATTGACTGGTCTAACCAGTTATGCCCCTTGAGAGAGAGGCTGGTTCAAGCAGCAGTAAGGTGTAACCTTCTACAGACGGTGAAGGAACCCACGAGGATTGGTACGAATAACAGAGGTCAAAGAACAGAAACTTGCATCGATCTAGTATTCACCAACTGCTCGGAGAGATGCACACCAGTATCCTCAGTTCCCCTGGGATTCTCCGACCACAATATTACATACACAACAAGGAAAACAAAGGTTCCAAAGGCACAACCTCGAGTAGTCGTGAGGAGAACATACGGGAAGTTCAGCCCTGAAGACTTCCAGCGTGACATCGAGATGGCACCCTGGCACCTGATATACAATGAATCAGATGTGAATATGGCACTTCATGTTTTCACAACCATCCTCAGTGACGTCGCAAACAGCCACGCACCTGTAAAAAAGCGAACAGTGAGGTCCAGTCCAGCACCTTGGTTAGACGACGAGCTGAGAGAATTGATGCATCTCAGGGATGAAGCAAGAAGAGAATCCATCTCCTCTCGCCTGGAATCAGATGTTCTTGTGTACAAAAAACTCAGAAATACTGTCGTAAAACTAAATCGGAGGAAGAAAGCCGCCTTTTACAGAACCAAACTGGAAGAGGCCAAACATGACCCTAGGTCACTCTGGAAAACACTAAATGGTATGCTGGGTAAAGGCCGAAGTCAGCCAACTTGTGCAGTTGAACAGGATGGTGTTTACCTAACCAAAGCAGAAGACATAGCGGAATACTTCAATCATTTCTTCACTCAAAAAGTAGAATCACTGAGAAATGGGCTAACCTCACAGATGAACGACAACTTACTTACCTTGATACAGAAGAAGATCATGGAAAACAAAGACTGCAACTTTCAGTTCAGTCCAGTGCATGTTGAAGAAGTGCGATCACACCTGTCGTCTCTACCTGATGGGAAAGCAGTGGGTCTGGATAACCTGGACAACACACTGCTGAGACTAGCTGCCGAACATATAGCCCAACCACTTAGTTACATAATAAACTTGTCTTTCACTACGTCTGTTTACCCAACTGAATGGAAAAAAGCTAAGGTGATTCCTTTGCCTAAGTCTTCGAATACCCGCTTAAGTGGACCGAATGCTAGACCAGTCAGTCTACTCTCAGCTATGAGCAAAATAGCAGAACGAGTTGTATACAGCCAAATCTCCAAATACTTTCTACAGAACTCCCTGATGACAACCCACCAACATGGCTTCAGGAAAAACCACTCCACATGCACAGCTCTCCTACAAATGGTAGATGACTGGTACCGTAACATTGATCATGGAAACCTTGTAGGCGCGATCTTCCTTGACTTTTCAGCTGCATTTGATTTGGTTGATCATGAATTCCTTCTTAGCAAACTACAATGTTATGGTTTCGACAGCAGTGCAGTAGAATGGATGAACAGCTACCTTTCAAAGCGCTTGCAATGTGTTAGCTATAATGGCTCCAACTCGTCCTTCAAGGAAATCATATGTGGAGTCCCCCAAGGGAGCTGTCTCGGACCCCTTCTTTTTAGCATTTTCACAAATGATTTGCCATTTGTTACAACAGAAGCTACATCAGTTATGTTCGCTGATGACACATCTGGCTATACATGTGCACCGTCTGTCTCAGCGATCACATCCACCCTGCAGAGGGAGCTGGATCACATAAGTGACTGGGTTCTAATGAACAGGCTATTCCTCAATGCTTCCAAAACAAAGTCAATGGTAGTTGGAAGTAAACCCAAAATAAGAAAGAATCCTGTACTCACCTTATACTCGAATGGCCAACTTATACAGCAAGTTAAAGAAACAAAACTCTTGGGCAGTACCCTTGATGAGTGCCTGACTTGGGACAGCCATACAAAAGTAACGGCAAGGAAAATGGCCTGCTCACTGGGGATGATAAAGAAATGCGCCACCTACCTGGACTCTTCACTGCTTAAACTCCTCACAGAAGCCCTCACACTTTCACACATCGATTATTGTTCACCCGTTTGGTCTTCTACGTCACAAAAGAACATTGAAATGCTGCAGGTTATGCAGAACAAAGCGGCGCGCCTTGTGCTGCACCTTGACTATAGAACCTCTGTACTACACCTACATGCGTCGCTTGCATGGCGGCCCGTCAAAGAAAGGCTACAAATCAACACCGTGACCCAGTTCCGGAAGATACTCACCACACAACAACCTGCTATACTCTACCAACAGTTGTTTCCCGTTTCACAGCAGCACAGCTACAGGACTCGCGACGCCAGTAAAAACACTTATAAACTTTCAAAACCAAAAACCAATGCTATGAAAAAAACCTTCATGTATAGAGCAATATATATGTGGAACAGTTTGCCGCATAGAATACAAACCGCACCTCAGAGTAGTTTCAGGCAAGAGATGTCAAAGAATATGTGTATTAGTTAGCTAATTTTAATGCCGTAATGTTATGTAGCCTGTTGGCAATTCTATGTAGTCTGTCTGATGTATTTTCTGTGTATCATCATACTCCAGGAAGAGTAGCTTCATACTATGTATGTAGCTAATGGAGCAAATAAAGTATCCAAGTATCCAAGTATCTCAATAGACTAACAACAACAAATGCAGAAAAGAGCTTGTTGTACCATCATCTAAAGCAACTACACTGGGAATTTATATGCGATGAAACACCTTGTGTATACAGCTCAATTAACTAGACCCCCCCCCCATTATTTATATAATGTCCTTGCTTGAACAAATGCAGAAAACAGCTTCTTATCATACCATCATGGGCAGGAACTACACTGGGTATTCATATGCAATGAAACACCTTAGACTGTCAACATTAAACTGTTCTTGAAGATGTGTATACAGCTCAATTAACTAGAACAAACACAGAAAACAGTTTGTCATACCATCATGGGCAGGAACTACACTGGGTATTCATATGCAATGAAACACCTTAGACTGTCAACGTTTACGACATAAACTACGCACAAAAAGTTCGGAAACTTAACTTTGGTCGATCATATTTCCGTTATTTTTTTACCGATTTCAATATTTTACATATCATTTAAAAGCTTATTTGATTTCCTTTCCTATGATACCAAACTTATTGTGATTGCGAGTTCATGAAACGAGCACCAGGCCTGCTAAAGTTAGCGGGTCGAAGAAATAAAGTGCCCAGATTACCCTACTTTAGTCAAACATGCTAGTCCGTACATATTCTTCTGTCGATATTGACTTCTGTACGAGGGTATTGTGAAAAATCAACAAGACTAAACAAGACATATTCATGAAAGCTAAATTTATTCTTTATCAAAACCAACAATCTGTGTCTTAGCCATGGTCAGCCATGAGTCTTAGTAACGGGTGGCCCAGCCACGCGCTGTCACTACAGCACGACACCTCCTCCTCATACTCGTCACCAGTCGCGCAATGCGATGCTGTGGGATAGCGTCCCATTCCTCCACCAGCAGTCGTCCTAGGTCAGCCAGCGTTGTTCTCTCGGTCACTCTTGCACGGACAGCTCGCCCAAGCTGATCCCATAAATGTTCGATGGGATTCAGGTCCGGGCTCTTAGAGGGCCACTCCATCCTCTCTACACCTGCATGCTGGAGATGGTCTGCGATGATCCTTGCCCGGTGTGGGCGGGCATTATCATCTTGCAACAAGGCATTTGGCCCCATGTTATGGATGAAAGGGATGGCCACCGGATCAAGTATTGTGTCACGATATCTTTCTGCATTGAGGGTTCCAGGTACAATTACAAGTCTTGTTTTTCCCCTGGAGGTTATGCCTCCCCATACCATGACGCTGCCACCACCAAATGCTGTCACTTTATCCGTGCAACAGTTGGCAAAGCGCTCTCCTCGACGTCTCCACACTTTGACTCGACCATCCAACTGGCGAAGGTTAAACCTGCTCTCATCCGAGAACATCACATTCCTCCACTCGCGGTTCCAATTACGGTGCCGACGACACCACCGCAAACGGGCTTGGCGATGAGCTTCCGTCAGTGCAGGCCTCCTGGCAGCCTTACGAGCTCTCAGGTTGGCCGAGTGCAGTCGGTTCCTGATGGTTTGACGTGAAATTCTTCTTCGGTACCGGTCAGAAAATCTTGTCTGCAGCCGCGTTGAAGACAGCCTACGGTCCCTTAGAGTTGCTCGAGTAAGGAACTGGTCTTGCTCAGGTGTTGTGGCCCTGGGACGGCCAGTGCGTGGCATGTCTTTCACATCACCAGTTGCGCGGAACTTGGCTACCAGTTTGGAGATGGTACCAGGACGCACTCCGAATAACGCTGCAACATCTCTCTGACGGGTGCCAGCTTCAACCTGCCCTACAGCACGGAGCTTATCCACATAGGACAAACGCGGCATGACAATGTTTGTTGTGAAACAATAACAAAAAATAACACCTGTGGATGACGATACCGTTGGGTACCGTTCTCCACAGGTGTTCATTTTTGGGTTCACACCTGCAGGACGCAGGTGTTTATGTGGTGTAAACAATTCGATTTTCGATGTGCTAAAAATAACCTTGGATGTTCTGTGTTCTAAAAATAACCTTGGATGGTCTGTGTTCTAAAGATAACCTTAGAACCTGAGGAAACAATATGTTGGATCATCATCCGCGCCCATACCAATAGGATGTCACAGCGCGCGTATGACACCAACAGGGAATTTTGGGCACTTTTTCTCTGTGACCCACTCACGTTAGTAGTCCTGGTACTTGCTCCGTGGGTTTTCAATCACAATAAGTTTGGTATCATAGAAAAGGGAATCACACAAGCTTTATAATGATGTATATTGCATTAAAATCGGTAAAAAAACAACGGAGATATGATCAACCAAAGTTAAGTTTCCGAACTTTTTGTGCGTAGTTTATTTGCCAATTTTTGGCATGTTGACCACCGTCGGAGGGAAATGAAATTTCTTGTTTTTTATTTCGAAATCAGGCGAAAATTAATGAGCGCGCTGATGTCATCCATAAAAATTACTTGCTGTGTCCTAACCTTCTTGCAAGGATAAACAGTAGATTTGCACGGAAAATCTACCCGGTGAGCAAGAAAATCATCACCGATAATTACCCATTGCTGCAGGCTATGGAAAATTTCACCTGTCTCTCCTTGCCCACGCAACGAGGAGTTTACGTTATTCTGCTCGGCCGCTAACAAATTTAAACAAACAAACAAACAAACAAACTAGCAGACAAACAATCGCTGTTAAAACGCTATAATAATTTAAAACAGCTGATCATTGTTATTGAGTGTAAAAGTCGTGATCGCGTGCCATATTTCTTTTCAAACATTCTTCTAGACTAAAGAAATGAGACAAGTATACGGTAATATAGGGCAGGTAGGAGCGCGGTTTAATCATCAATTCACAGTTTTGGTAAAATACCCGTTGGACTCGATTTTCCTCAGTCACTCAGTAAAAGATTGTGGATACTATCTGAAACATATGTCTAGGAAGAGTCCATACTTGCATTAAGCAAATTCAAATTTGGAGTGGGGTGTTGTTGGGATAGTCAATTCATAGGTGGACGTAACTTAAGGATGATCCATTTCTACAAAAGGTTGATATGTATCAGTCCGCTTTTGCATCTCCATCGGAGGGAGATTGTGTGAAATATGCTGTATTTTCTAGCAAATGTGTCATTTCTAGTTATCTACTAAATTTCATATCGCTTCGGGACTAGGAATTTTCCATCAGCTACTGGACCTTATCAACTAAGGACGATACAGTCTCCTGTGAATGGACACAATGAGACACATAGCTTTGGTTAAACAAAAGGATCTTTTCTGGTCAGAAAAAAATAGTTACAGATGGCTGACCAGACTTACCAGGTATTCATCGTCATGGGTTTTTAATCTCTCCTTTCTACCAGTGATATATTGTCTATAATCTATGCCATGAATATGCATACACTAAAGACGGGTGTGATTTTGGGGCCAGTACTTTCGTGTAAATTTTACTTCTTTTTTTGCTTCCCTGTTTTCTGCCCAAAATGTGTTGCCTGCTCATTTTTAACCCATGTCCAGTTTGGCAAGAATGATATGTTTTCGAATTAGTTGCCTTTGCCTTTTTGTCCACGTGGAAAGGTGAACAGATCTTGATAGAAAGTTAAGATATTGTTTGAACACTAAGCATAAATGGACACAATGGCAGCCGGCATTAGGGGACTCAGCGGAATATATGGTCATGACAGTCCACTCTGGTTCCTTTCATATTTCGTATTAACTACGTTTGCCTTCACGGAAGAGAAACATGTGCTTTTGCAGTTTCTTCTTCTTCCTATTCTTCTTCTTCTCCAAACAAATAAGATCAATGAACTGGACCAGAAGACTGTCAAAATAGTTAGTAGTCAAGCATGGGTGTTCATTTACGCTATGTAGCAAGTGGCAGGACAGAGCTGGAATGTGTTTTAGGCGAGAATTAACAGAGCAGTAGTTTTTTGCTAGACTAGGTGAAGGTAAGCTTTATGTATTGGCTTCAGTTCTCGTTTGATTTGTACTTTTCATAATCTTTCGTCATTCATTCATATCTTTCATGACAACCCAGGAAGAAAGGATGAGCCACCACAGCAACGGAATCACCATCATGGAGAACGGTCACGTGACCAAGGCGAACGGCAGCGTCATGACGAAGAGAGGTGACGTCATCAAGGAGAACAATGACGTCATCACCCGTGACGTGCCTCCCGCCTTGATGCCAGTTGTGGCTGGCCTTACCTCTAAGCGCAAGCACGTGCCCTACTGGTATCTGTACGACACTAGAGGGTCAGAGCTTTTCGAGGAGTACGTACTATTATGTTTCCCTTCATGGACATCTTGTTTTGCTCTGTTTCTTCCTCTTCTTCCTCCGTTACAAACAGATAAGGTCAATGACCTGGACTCCAGACGGCTGTCACCATAGTTACTGGTAAAGTCGTAGGCACCCTGTGGTGTTCGATTACATTATGTAGCAGGTGGCAGGATAGAACTGGAGGGGAGGAGATGGCCATGAGTAAGAATGGATTAATGTGGCTAGGCCATGTGAACATGTTACCATTCTAGTTTTATTTTCTTCAGTCTTACTCCATTCGTCCACTTGTTAACAAGTTGGTTTTGGTTTTTAGTTGAACTTGAAATATGAATTCGATATGTCTCTTTACATGGCTTTGGTTGCTGCTCTTGTTTTTCAGAAGCTAGGAACTAAAAGCAGCGTAGTTCTTTTATTATCAAGTTAAAGATGATAACTGCTCTTCCAGTCAGCATCTCTCTCTTCAGGTTCTGAAATTCATATCGTTTTCAGTGAGAATATTCTGTCCTTCTGATTTTTCAGAATAATAACTACATCGAAGACGTATGGTGTGTGGCAGAAGGAGTACAGTATTCTCCAGGGGCACAGCGACGACATCGCCTCCAGGACGTCCTCCCCCGTCATCCTCGTCGAGCTCGGCAGCGGCGCGTCCTCCAAAACCCGCCTGGTGATAGAGGCTATGCTGAGGCGCCACGGGTCCCTGGAGTTCGTACCTGTGGACGTATCCAAAGGTAATACGAGTTACTTGTCATTTTCCCATTCCCAATCTATCAATCAATCAATCAATCAATCAATCGCAGGCATCAGGGTCTGAGTCATACCTATATATCTGCATAAGTCATAAGTACAAGATCCTACACACAAAAATTCAAAATCACCAGATAATTGTCATATTTAACAATCCAGCATGGCGGCCAATTCTTGCGTCATAGTCACGTGAGTGCAAACACTCGTAGGTTAGGAACCAATGTGACGTCACGGCCAGAAATGTATGGTCGGTCAGAAAATATTACTGTATTCTTCTCCATATATCTGGTGATATGCTGTACTTTTACGGACTTCAACAGATATGTTTTTTATATCTTTTAACAGAACACATCGAGGAGGTCGGCCAGCAGCTGGAGCGAGACTACGAGGGGCTGACGGTGGAGCCGTTCGGGGGGCTGTACATGGATGGACTCTGCCATCTCTCCGCCCGCAATGAACCGAAGATGATGCTTTTCCTGGGCAACAGCTTCAGCAACACGCAGATCCACGAGCAGGTGGACATGATGAAGGATATCCGGGCACAGCTAACAAGTAGGCAGCTATCCGTGAATAATTTCATTGGTACTATTCCACACTGCGCAGCTAGGTGTCGCTGCTAACAATGTGGTCTCAAGCGTAAAGTATTTGGGTAATAGTAATTTGCATTTGGGACCGCATATATGGCAATCCTTTACGTTTGGGACCTCATTTCTGGCAGCGACACCTAGCTGCAGTGTGGAATAGTACCAGTCATTACTGTCCCGAGTAAATTGATGTCTGTACGCCAAGGAGTGAAGTCTGTCATCCCTTAAGACCTAGGCTTTTTTGTATCTATGTTTGTTTGCCAATCAGCTGTTTTCCTAATTTATAGCCAAGGACCGTTTCGTGATTGGTCTGAACATGGACCGCGACCCGAAGTCTCTCCTGAAAGCCTACGGCCCTCAATGGACGCCGTTTCAAAAGGACAATTGCATCGAGCGTCTGAATAAGGTGAAAGAAAAGGAGGTTAAACGTTTTTTTTTGGTGGTGCAGGTACAGGATGGTGCTTCTTTGGGAGGTGAAGGCGGAGCGCGTTTCTATCTCGTAAACGGTCGTTAGTCGTTACCATTCGAAACGGTCGTTGCCACCTGGGTCATATCATAACTTTTACGGAGCATAGTATCGTAACTTGGGGGGGGGGTGCAAAACATAAAAACGTATCAAAAACAAGATTTTAAGTACAAATTGACAATAGTGTCGTGACGAATGGTACCAAAATCGTTCGAATCTGGGTAAAAAAAAAAAATCCTAAAGCCATACCCTCCACTTTGTTATTAACGGAGCGTGCCTATACACTTTACTCATAAAGTGTATTAGCACTTCAAAAAGTTGACTATTTTGCGATGTGGCAACGACCGTTTTAAATGGCAACGACCATTTACGAGACGGAAATTAGCGTATTTTGCGTATTCATTATTCCTCTCTCCTAGATCCTCTTATCATTGACTGCTTTGTTTTGCACCCCAATGCAGGACTTCGACGGAGACATGGATGCAGCAAAGTTTGACTTCATCACCGAAGTCGTGGAGAACCCTGCAGATGGAGATACTCCGAGCTACGTTGCCGGCTACTGGAAGAGCTCACTCGCACATCGCGTGCACTTCCGTAAGTTATCTATTGACATTTCTCTGCCCAAAAGTAGGATTTACCAATGATTATCAATTCCAAGTAATGGTAACTTAGGGCTAAACTCCATTAACATTAATCCGGATTACGTAAATCCGCCACTTCGAAAAAACAGCGGGTTCGAGATATCTCTAGTGCAGCACCCCCATACATGCACGGTTTAGATATACAGGAGTGCATTGGATTGGGGGACATTTGGTTGGCGATCTGTTTGGACGTATATCTTTTATAAATCGGTGGCGGTGGGCACCGTGTCGGTAGTATGGATTTACTGGATGTACTTTTTTTGTTTGTTGTTGTTGTTTGTATTGCATACCCGGTAAACTGCCTCATGGCATAACACGCCAGAGTTGTACTGTACAGTACAAGCTGCATATCCGGACAGATTTATTTGATACACTCACAACGGGAAGGACGCCTACTCTTTTCAATAAGTGTGGTAGGTTTTTTTTAACGTGTTCGAGGTGTGGCTCTCCTCAAACATATGAGCTTTACATCTCATCCAAGATGACGTCCCTAGCCGAAGCTAGGTACTCATTTTCACCCGAGTAGAGTTAGGAAATAGGTGTGAAGTACTCTTCCCAGGGGCACAACATTGGGTGCTCGGGATTCGAACCCAAAACCTTTAGATTCCAAGTCAATTACCCTAGCCACAAGACAACCGTGCCACCTAACGACTCTCCCTGGTCTTTCTCTTGTAGGAAAACTTGGTCTCACCCTTGAGTTCCAGAGTGGGGAGAAGTTCTGGTTCACGGAAGGGCCCAGCTGGAGCTGTGGGTGGAACCTCCATCAGATACGCCGCCTGGCGGAAAGGAGCGGCTTTGCACTGGAGGACTACTGGACCGACGACGACGGAGAGTACTGCACGGCGTGTCTGGCACCTGTGGCTTAGCTAGAGCGACGAAATGTTAGGGGCGATGCGTAGAAACAATTAGAACCGTTTTCATGGTGAAATATCAGTCAAGTTTATACATACACAATTCAACACACACACGTGCGCTCGCAATAATAGATAAAAAGGCATAGAATTCGAAGGCCATGTGGTGAAAAGTAGGATCTAAAAAAAGTTAAAAATATCATTTAAACGTTTTAATAAGTTGGAACAGTCTTGAATGGTCTTGATGTAACGGTCCTAAGGCCTGGGAAAAATTATTTCCGGTTTCAGTCCTGAAAAGAATTAGCGTCGGTACATCGACTGTTCAAGGCCTCATCATTAAGATGTCGATTCGAAACTTTTATGTCCCTTGTCAACGGCCGACCAAAAAAGAAAGGCTAGGGTCGGCAGGTTTTTGCTAACATTATTTTCCGAGGGCTAACAAGTCTTGTTTGTTGGAGTAGATAAGAAAGACTTGGGTTAGTTGAACATATCAGTTCACGATCTGCATCTCCTTTGCAAGAGTCATCTCGAAAAGGACAGGTGTCCAGGTCAGAGTTTTAGCACTTTTTCATATTGAAAAGAAACTTTAATCGGATAGACGTAAATGACGTGTTCTTTTGAAATTATTTGTAATTTTCAAGAACAAATTCCACTGCCTCAAAATTCACTAGGTGAATTGTATGGTTGAAATTATGGGATGTTGCAGAAGACAGGGGGCAGCGAAAGCAGGTAGTTTGGACACAGGGTATTTATATTTTTGTATTATTTTATTTTCCACAATTCATAAACACAAAGTACAGCGTCAAAAAATAGAAAGTACCGGGTGAGACAGAAACCAATGTGATCTATACATGGTATCCCCCTTGTCTGGTAACATACATGCACTAATGCCTTTATTTTAAAATAATTTTCTGACAACCAGCAGATATCAAGATGTGCGAACATACTTTGGTCATTATGCACATGGAAAACATTTGTATCAGTGCATGAAGTTAGTCACTGATATGCATCAATAATGGCCATCATGAATAAACCAAGGTTTGAAGAAAAAAGGTGTGTGTGTGTGTGTGTGTGTGTGTGTGTGTGTGTGTGTGTGTGTGTGTGTGTGTGTGTGTGTGTGTGCGTGTGTGTGTGTGTGTGTGTGTGTGTGTGTGTAGTGTTTGCGTGAGTCAGATAAAATCTCGGCGGTTTCTGATTGGACCCCAACATCTCATCGGTAAGCAGGGTCACGATTTTACCGCCGCAGATCTCTACGGGGCTTTAGAGAATAATGTGTTCTGGGGTGACCTGCGTTCGACTGATTTACTTTAACTTGGACAGTTGTTCTGCGAAGTGCACGCCCGTGATAGAAATATTATCGACAGCGCTCGTTCAATGAATTTTTTTTCTGTTTTAACCTTCTTTTACATACTTTGTTTGAATAAACCATCGTTTCAAACTTCTAACCGCCTAATTCTCACGTGCATCTACGTCACTACGTCCCTACTTGGCCGGAAACGGTCCTTTACTCTCCAAGCAGAGGTTAGGTTCCGGCTTGTTCTTGACGTCAGATTTACTAGGGTTACTACGGCGCGGGTCAAGCAAAGGGTCGCAGACAAAACGAAAGAAGCAACTAGAACTAAGAAGACAAAGAAGAAAAGAGAGACAGCAGCCTCAGAACTCCTCTGGCTTCATACGTCCAAACTGTGGCCGTGACTGCAGGATTGGGCTTCAGTCACACAAGAAGCTGACGAATCCAGAGTGCTACCATCATCTGAAAAGATGGAAGGATGCCTACTGTCTGGTTGTAAGGAGAGAAATAGGGTTACCACCTTGACAGGCTACAATCATGTAGCTGCTGAATGTTGCACATTTGTGTACTTGGGTCAAAACACGAAGGCGCTCCTTCGTTTCCTTCCACATTCCACATCATATATAATGGTTTAACCTATCATTCCTGTTGTTCAAATCAAGTACACATGCGCCATGAGAGTTCAAATGAAGCCAATGTTAATGTTGTCTCCTCCAGGCTGTCGACACTTGTGAGCAAACCTGTCTGTATTTGACGCTTTAAAGTCACACGCTCGTTTTTTTTCTCGTTTCGTTTTAGCGCACGAGACGCATAAATGTAAGAGCAAGATACGTTTTCTATGCCATGGAAGGCCATGCAATGCTTATTGTCAACTGTCAAGACGTATTCAAATAGTACACTGGTCTGCTTGGACATACCGGGTGTTTATATCCAAGCAGATGTCGGGGTGGAAGATTGCAACGACTGCCTTGCTAAAAGTGAAAAGAAGAAAGTGAAAGTGATCTCGAACCAGTTTAGCTGAAACCAGTTAAATTCTCCCGACACTTGAAGAATGACAGAGAAGACACACGCTATTTCCAGGTTGATTGTACCGGGAAATTTCCCAAACTCTTTTTGAAAATGAACAGTGGACTACGTTTAACGTCCCGTACTAAGGACTGCGACCCTTTCCAGTAGCGTGCATGTCGGTGAGCGACAAACTGGGATTCGAACTCAAACTTTCTTAAAGTTGGCCAAGAGGCAGGGTCTCTAACCACACCCGAACCCCAGTTACAGTGACACACAAACAGGCCCGGTGGACAGAAAATGTCTCACACCCTAACATCTGCTTGGAGATTTACTAGCAGGTGTCAGGAAGAGTCCCGGAAGCGAGTCCCGGTGACTACTTCGCATGCGCACTATGCGTCATACCTCATTTGCATAAGAAAACCCCAGGCGTCCGTGTGCAAAACTTACTTTTGGCGCTTCCTGGTTCACTTATCCTGCGATATCCCGCAATTAGAACGTCTTCAGCACAACCTAACAGGTAGGAATGATTTTAAACAGCAGTCTAGATGTGTTTGTGAACATAGAGCTAGCGATTTACACGTAATCGGAGAGTTTGGTAGGTCAATTTTGGCAAGCCGGTGCCAAAAAAGTTTTTGGTGAATGGGAGGGGGGCGTAGTCTGCTGGTGTGACACAATTAGTATATATTATACTTGACAACAGCTGTTTGATATATTGACTGGGCGTGTGTTAAACACGTGCATAAAGTTGTCTGTATGAAACGGGCGATATTTCATCAGTTATAGAGACGACATGTTTTTGTTAGATATTTGAAGATACCATAACGTTTACTGTGTGGCTTCTTGTCTAAAGAGTCACCACAAAATATACTTTTGTTTTCACTTTTTTTCTTGCCTGACGGAACTTGTGCCAGCTGCATAGCATGTTTAGTGTTACTAAAAAGTTGTCTTTTGTGGAAGGGGAAAAAAGTGCACACATTCTTTAATATATGGACTTCTGACTTTGAACTAGTGAGCCCTCAACTATCAAAAAACTTCCTCCTCAGATCTGTTCAACTTAACCTAGTGTTGAGTTGCAGCTGCAAGTGACTTCCTTGTACCATTAGCCACAAAGTTTCTAAATAAAAAGTATGAATGTTTACATCAACAGTGAATGGGTTAGCTTTCACACTCACCTGTTGTTGTGGTAACACATCTTAAACGCATTAACCTTAATTAGGTAGTGGGCGTTACCCAGACATTGTTCACAACTATACTGTATACACTGGTATTTACTTTTAGTTCATGGTCAAAGATTACGTGGTGTGCAGCTCACATATTGTTTGCCAAACCCCGATCACGGTCTGTTAGGTTTGACCTTCTTGGTTTGACTTGAATGAGTCTTTCAGCCTTGTACTGCCAGGTGACTGGTACCAGGTGACAATGGGGTGTGTTTGGTTTGAATAGAATGCTTGGCCCTGATGAGTAACTGTTCAAATCAGCACCTTCTGTTGTTGTTATTGTTGCTATTGGGGACATAACCTTGTGGAGATTCTAATTTTGGGTTTAAAACTTCATCATGAAGTTCATGAAATGTGTTGATTCAAAACTACAGGTAAAGCCTAAAGGTAAGTTAGTAGTCCCAAGACCTTCTTGAAGCCTTAGGGGCAGTGAGTTGTTGTCCACTGTGTCTAGGGTGCCGCCGGTATTAGAAAGTGGAGCCCATCCCTATAGTTCCACTGCCTCTTACCCCAAAACCAAAGTCGGGTACCCATTTTTACACCTGAGTGGAGTGAGGAAAGTTGTGTAAAGTGCCTTTCCCAATGAGTCAACATCAAACGAGAAAGGCCAGGATTCGAACCTGTGACCTCCCTATCTCGAGGCCTCTAGCCTGGCCACTCAGCCATTCTACACCACCAGTTTCACACATTCAATAAAGAAACCTGTAAAAGGTGTGAAACTTGAAAGCTTAGATTCAGTATAGTTTTTTGTAAGATATGGCAATGGCCAATATTGATGACGTATATACGTGATGTAACAAATGGAGTCTATTGAATTCAATGCCTAAGTTGATTGTTATTTGTATTTCTAAACAAACTGTTGGTCATTATTGATTACGTACATTTACATTTACCTGTTGAAACACCTGATACACCTGATATTGTACAATGACACCTGTACCATAATGTAGGGTTGTACACCCATAAGGTACACCCCTTTCCAAAAATAGCAACTGACAGAAAACTGACTCACAGCTTCAATGGGTCTTCCCAGAAGAGAAACCAAATGAGTCACTACAGTGTGGACATGAATTATATAAAAACACTTGTAGGTAGTAGTGGTTAGACGTTATTAGGAACTCTCGCTGACTATATAGATTGGTAAGTTGTCTAGATCTTTCTTGGGTTCTAACAGATAGTGTAAGTGTATACATGTATTTTGTATTTTACCATGTATCTTTTTACTGGACATCCCACCTACCATGTTAACTTGCAACTACAGTGAAACTAAAAGCGTGTTAAAGTGTATCTTACTTATGGCAGTGATAACAGTTCAATGATAGAGTTAGTTTTCAAGTTGTGATCCAAAAGCTGAGTATATATATTGTGATTAATCAAAGAATGGTTGCTCGGAGTTGCTTTGATTAAGGTGTGGTTGTGTAGATGTTGTGCATGCACTCTTAGTCTTACTGTTTGCCTGATTTTACTGCACTCTTCACAAACAAGCAAGCGTTTACAAACACCTGGGAGATAATTTTAACTGAACAGAGGATAGGAAAAATGATTGAATATTCTTTTAAAAAGTAAGAATAGGAAGCTAGATCTAGTATGTCCTTTTCTTAATGGACATTTTTTCCCTGCGGATATGTCGGGGTAGTCTAGAGCTTACAATCTGGCAGAAGTTCTATTTCTTCGGCACTACCCCCCCTGGATTTTTGAGTGGAATATTCCTGATAAAAAGTTTATGATCCTGATGACTCAGGGAAACAAACTGTGGGCCTAGTCTGTTTTATATGACCATATATGGTGGGACATCAAGTTAGATCTCCTGAAGTTGTGTTTCCTTGTGTTGTACTTGTAGTAGTTTACTATATAGCTAGTAGTCGAGTCAAGGAGGTTTTGCTTTAACTTCCTTGTGTGAGTCATGAGGAATTTATTTATCTGTAGAGTGTGTATCATGTATTAAAACTTGACATTGATAAGAAAGGACTATGGCACTCAATTCATTGAGCAGATGTCATCAAGTACAAGTAAGTACGTAAAGTTCAAATTGCAGCATTTGGTACAGAAAATAACATCCAGTTTTGGCAAAGTTGTAGAAAATGGTTCAGAAGCATGTACATAAGTTTGGCAAACAATAATTGTTATCTACATAGTACAGTCAGCAAAATATGAGAAACACCCACGTTACGAGTTAAGTCGTGAGGATTGGTATTTCACTTTCACATTCATGGTATTGGTAGTGGTAGGAAGCCTTTTACCGATCCACGACCAGTGCATAATAGGATTGCTATGGACCTGTTTTCTGTAGACAGCAATGAAAATAACTGTGTTCCCAGAAAAAATTATGGTGTAGCTTAATTAAGCTTGTTTCTAACCCTTTCAAAGAAGAGGTCCTAATAGGCAGTCATAGGCATTTTTTTTAGGTAAACTGCCTCAGTCAGGGTCATTTGACAAAATTTCATGGGTCAAGATTTTGATGCAAACATAGGAAATTGTGACTCTACATTCCCGTTTTTAATTTGGGTATAACATAATCAAAGAAGGAAGACTAGACAAGACAAGACAAGACCAACAAGTACTTAATCAACTATACTTTTTTTTTTTTTTTTTTTTTTTTTTCACTTTTCAATGTAACTGACACTCAGACAAAAGGAAGGACGGTAGAAAAAGGATGTGCCAAGCTACCCCAGCAGGTTATACGTCCACGAGCTCCCACCAAACCCACTCCTGCCAACTTGACACATCAAAATAAAATAAGTACATAAGAGACAGACGGTTCAAAACAATAGACTAACACGACCAGAGGGAGGTCGGGGATTAAAACCGCAATCGCAGCTTTCCCCCGACGACCTTTGCCCAATGTACTGAAGTACACCATTGAGACAAAAAGGCTGCCTCGCCAAGACGAACAAAGTCGAGCTTCAGTCTTGAGCGAAGGCACTCCTTGACATATGGCACTATCTCGGCATGGCTCAGAAAGGACTTGTCGAAAAGCGCCTCACAACGCGAGGACCAGATACGTTTTCTCGTGACGGCAATGAGGTAAGTGATGACATCTATCTTGCTTTGATTCCAGGTAGCTGGCAAGATGCCGTAGATGACCATTTGTTTGTTAATACGGAAGTCTGACATGACCCACCTCCGCAGGAAACCTTCCACCCACGTCCATGTAAGAAGCACTTCCTTACAAAACCACATGGCATGGTCCGTGGTTTCATGTACTTGGCAGTTCTGTCTTGGACAAGCTCCCGATCGAATAAACCCCCACTTCGAGCAGAGCAGGGCATTGGTCTTCAGGGCGTGGTGTGCGACCAGCCATGCCGTGTCTTTCAGTCTGTTTTCCAAAAGGGGGTGTTGGACTGCATGGAAGGTTAGAGGCCAAGGAACAGATCGCATGTTCAGACAAACACTTGGGACGTGAACATCTTGCGTCAAAAGATCATTGTACAGAGAGCGTGTAGTACACCCGAGGTCCCAGTGCTTAGTGGGAGATGCCTCTACGAGTTCTTCTACAAGAGTCTGGAGCGCTTTATAGTGGGGAGGGGCATTCGGGGAGTGGGGCATGTTATTGGACCAGGTCGAAGGATCAAACCGTCTGATGAAAATACCTAGCCAGTACCTAGCCAGCTGTACCCAAGGCAGTTCCCCTTGCGATAGGATGTCGGAGAAGGGGCGACTGTACAGGCATTTTGCCTTCTTAGCTATGTGAATAAGCCCCCAGCCTCCCTTCTCCGGGGGAAGGTAGATGGTGTTTCGACTGACCATTTCACGACGGTTGTCCCAAAAGAAGTTAAAAAGGGCAGTGTTGATGCCCTTTATGACGGAGTCGGGAGGGATGAACACAGACGCAAGGTACCAAAGTTTGGCGGCGGCCAGAGCGTTGGCCACCGTGACTTTGCCAGTGAAGGAAAGGGATCTAGCTCCCCACATCTGCAGGGTCCCAACGAATTTGCGCTGACCTTCTTTCCAGTTGGTGAGGGACATATCAATGTTGCCAAAGGCCCCACCAAGCAAGCGGATAGATCCTGATGTCCATTTGATATTAACAGGACTATCGGACCTATTCCTCCATTTGCCCAACCATAGTCCTTCACACTTGTCTAGGTTTAGCTTTGAGCCTGAGCCTCTGTTGTATAGCTCCACCAGCTCAAAGAGTCTGGCTATGGACTTGTCTGATGTGGGAAAGGCAGAGTTATCGTCTGCGTACAGGGACATTTTGGCTTCATGGCCACCAGGAAGTTTGACTCCGTGTACCTCTGAGTCATTACGCACTGTCGCCGCAAACGGCTCCAGAGAGATAGCGTACAAAAGTGGGGATAAGGGGCAACCTTGCCGCACACCCCTTGTCAAGGCAAAGGGTTGCGACAGAGAGTCGTTCACCAATACAGAGCTGGTAATGTCTCGGTATAGAATTGAGACCCACTTCCTAAAGGAAGGGCCGAAACCCATCTTCGTGAGCGTCTTGTGCAGGAAGGAGATATTAACTCGATCAAAGGCTTTCGCCTGATCTAGGGAGACAATTGCACAATCTATGTTGGTGGTATTAGCATAGACGACAATGTCTCGGATCAGGCGAAGGTTACACTGGATTGATCTACCTGGGACGCCACAGGTCTGGTCCGAATGCAACACCGACGCTGCTACCGACTGAAGGCGGTTGTTGAGAGCCTTAGTCAGTAGCTTGTAGTCAGTGTTGAGAAGGGAGATAGGTCTCCTATTCTTGGGGTCCAGTTCGTCCCCCTTCTTCGGTAGCAGAGTCACAACGCCAAATTTTTGGCTAGGGGAGAGTTCCCCGTCCTCGAAGACCTCTTTGAAAACACTTAGGAGGTCATCGGCAACCAAATGCCAGAAGGTTGTGTAGAACTCTTTGGGGAGTCCATCACTTCCCGGGCATTTGTTGTTCTCCATACTAAGAACAGAGGTGAGCAACTCATCAGGGGTGAGGGGGGTTTCCAGAAGCTGGGCCTCCTCTGGGTCCAAGATGTTTTCAATACTGTCGCATAGTTGATTGGAAGCAACCGGATCTACAGGTTCTTCCGTAAACAGATCCTCGTAGAATTGCCTAAACACATCTGAGATTTTGTCGTCCTCACGGACGACTTGCCCAGCCGAGTTTCGTACGGCTGAAATTCTCTTTTTCCTACCATTACAAGCCGCCTGCTTTAAAAAGAAGGAAGTACACTTCTCTCCTTCCTCAAAGTGCTTAATGCGCGACCGCACAATGGCACCCTGAGCTTCGGATGTTTCCAGTGCGGCCAGGGCATCCTTTGTCGATTGGTACTGCCTAAGGATGTCGGGGGAGACAGCACCAGCGTTAAGTTGGTTGGTGAGATCTCCCAAAAGATTGTTTAGTTCGTAACGAGCTTCTCGTTTTTCTCTCGCTATCCTACAAGAGTGTTTGATGAACAAGAGGCGGGTTCTCTCCTTAACATCGTCCCACCAGGATCTCAAGGTTGGGAAACCCGGCTTTAATGTCCGCCAGTCTTTGTAGGACGAGGAAAAATCTAACTGGACATCTTTATCTTTTAAAATAGAAACATTACATTTCCATGAGGAAGATTTCTTTTTAGGTGTTTGAAGAACTTCCATTTTGACACAGTCATGGTCAGTAAAATAAGCGGGTAGAAAGGAGTGACCCGAAACAGATAGGCTTCTGGAAGAGTATAATCTATCTAGGCGGCAGGCTACGGTGTTATCCCCCAGACGCCAGGTGTATACCCGGGCGTCCGGGTTGAGCTGCCGCCATGAGTCGTGTAAATCGTGACTCTCACAGAGGTGTTTCAGTACTTTTGATCCTCCAGAGCTACGATTGGGGTTTCCGCCTCTCTTGTCAATGCTTGGACATTCTATGCAATTGAAATCTCCACACAAAATAGTGGGATCTGTGTGAGAGAGGAACTTGTTCAGGCTGCGGAAAAATATGGATCTTTCCGCAGCCTCATTCGGGGCATAAATGTTGCTAATCCTTAAGGATCGGGCACCGTCCGACAGGACGGCACACACAACTCGTCCGTTTTCATCACAGAACTTCTTAACAACGTTGAGGGCAAGGGATGGGGAGAGTAGGATCCCTACCCCCCTTGCATTGGGCGTGCCCAAGCTCCAAAGAGCTTGACCGCCCCATTCCCTCTCCCACAACGTTGTTTCGTTCACATGGGAAATATGGCACTCCTGCAGGCAGACAACGTCGAATTGTTGTTGCCTGCAGAAATTAAAAACTTGTTTACGTTTGGTGGGATTACGCATCCCACAAACGTTTAGTGTGGCAATTACTATCATCGAGATATAAAGGGCATAAAGCCTATTAGTTTTTCGGGCCATCATAATGAATCTTCGGAAGCATATTCGTCTATCTGTTGCGAAGCAGATTCAACGATCTGTAGGTCTTTAGCTAGAGGAAGGTCTGGGTTAGAGGGACTTGCTGTTTCTGTCCCGACCTCCTGTTTCTTTTTGGGCTTGCAATCTTCATCAGACCGTCGGGATGGTGCCGACCTCTTCCGGTTTATGTCAACTTCCATAGCGTCGGGGGACTTCTGCCTAGGGATTTCAGATGTCCCCTCGCCCCTCTTACTCGCTCGCCGCCTACTGCGACGAGAAGACTTTCTCTGGTCCCCAGCTGGGGGCTGGGTGCTCTCACTCTGGTTCTCGGAGGAGGGAGTTGCTGCGAGGAACAGCTCCCTTTCTTCCTCTTGGGGCTCCTGAGCATCGGAGAACTCTAAGTCCTCAGCCCCAGAGCTATCATGGTCATAAGAAACCTGCGACGAGGAATCCTGTGACAAGGACTCGCCTTCAGGCGTTGACTGGTCAGTCAGCGCCTGAGGTGCAGTAGGAGTCGGCTGAGGTGCAGTAGGAGTCGGCTGCACAGGGCCGGCGGCTGGCGGGTTAGACCCACCAGCCTCCGGCTCTGCGCCTTTGGTCCACGTGTTGCCAAGCTGCAGTTTGTTTGAGTAAGATGTAGGACAACGACGGGCAATGTGGCCCTCTTTGTGGCAGTTGTTACACACAATGGCGTTGGTACAATCGGCAGCGATGTGACCAACAGTCTGGCACTTATTACAGAAACTGACTGTGCAGTTGGCCACTTCATGCCCTTCCTGATGACATTTCAGGCATGTACGGACTTGGCCAACATAGCGGAAGAAGACAAGCCTACCATCGGCCATCCTCCAGGAGGATGGGATGTTGACCCCGGGTTTCAGAACCATTTTATACTGCCTGTTGCCGTTCCTTATCGTCGGCTTGTCTCGGTACGTGACCATTTTGGAGACCAGTACTTGTCCGTACCGGGACAGCCAGGTACGTACGTAGTTATCATCGAACTCGTCCGGGATACGGGAGGCCGTGACAATCGTCTCGGAACTCCCGTAGACCCGGACGTCTATTGAGTCGAGCTGAGCCAGTTTCCCAGCGTACAGCTTTCTCTCATGCAGGGTGCGGAACGTAACATCAAACGCCGTCTGGTTCAGAGCCTGAACTGCTTGCAGACTCGATGTGGGGACTCCCACCGAATCTAGCAGCTCGAAAGCTTCCTGAGCGGACAACCTATCCTTCTGCGTTGAGGTAACGCAGATAGAGTTGTCTCTCTTCATTTTGTACAGTGTGTACAATATACGCAAGTGGTCAAAATAACCCTATGTGGGCCCCAGCCAGGCTGACTGGGTTGGGTTCTGAAAGGGGATTGCCGGTCCCCCACAGCAAGGCAGACGCTCTGTCTGCGGGATCTCCGGAAACCCCTTTAGAGCCTTCTACCCGAACAAAGGAAACAAACAAGACCTCACAAGAAGATCGGGCGCTACCACCCCGCACGGGCGGGGGTGGGCAGCACGTAAAACAGTCAAAACAAAGATAGTTCAAGGTCAAAAGGAAAGTAAGAATGTCTGTACTGCAACAGACCAACCTCCTGACCTTCCACACAAAAGGGAACCGGAGTTCCAGCTCGTGGAGGGCGTAGAAACGCGACGAAAAACAGACCGCAGCGTCGCGGAGCACGCGGACCGGGCGGATGCTGCCCTTTGTCCCGAGACCTCCACCACGATGGGTACGGTCGTACAGAAATGACCGTAGTTTGTCTATACCAGCATGTACAGACCCAAGAAAGACATCAAAATGATCCTGGGAACCCAGGCAAACCTGATGTCGACAAACCAGACCAGGATGTCCACTTTTTCCGGCCTAAAAAGGCCAGAAACTTGGACTACACACGGAGCGTCGAGCAGAAGCGTGCTGACGCTGCGCATGCGCTCTGTGCATCCAAACTGCCCAAGAAGACCACTCAGGGGACCGGTAAAATAATGGTTTGTGTGGACAGTTGTCACTACAGACAGGATTCTTAAAAGTTAATGCTTGTGTGACTGTCAATGGGAAAAATGATCAAAGGGACCACCAAAAAGTGGTTACATTGGCCAAGTGGTCCTCATGTAGAGGTGGTCACGTGTAGGTTTGATTGTAGTCGGATATTGCTGGCTTAGAAACACTTTCGGATCAAACAAACCTATCAAATCACAATCTACATATATTATTATAATGCAAAGGGTTACTGGTGGCCATTGCTCTACTGTAAATATGACCCTCAAATGCCTGTCATTGGCAAGGTCACTAAGGGAATTTCTGGTCTTGTTGAATGGTGGATTTTGGGGAGCAGCTGGTTGAATAAGATAATTATGGTCTTATCGGTAAGTCTCATAGCGTGTGAAATAATCTTTTGGATTATCTCTAAAATCATCCCATAATTCCCACTGCACGTTTCCATAGAACTCAGGCACCCAAAACGAGAAACATTTCAGTGCCATGGTTTATACTGATTTTCTCAGACAGTGACTGAACTCAAAACGATAATCATAATTATGTATAGGGCAATAGTGATCATGAGGATGTTGATAATTATGTTACCAATAACAGATATCCATAAATTAAGGTAGATTTAAGTCTAAAAGATACCATCATCATCATAGGAAGTTGCACTTATAATATTCTAGTTAGAACACGAACTAGATATGGTAATACTAATGATTTAATACAGTAACTGTTGAATGCATAGTATTTCATTTACAATTATCTAAAGCATTAAATCTACATTATATCAAAAACTCTAGATAAACGTTGCACAGAGTTTCAGAATTCAAAAAGACTCAAGTTGACTCAACACTAATCAAGTAGAAGCAAAAATAAGCAAATTCGACGAAACATTTTTTAAAACCCTACCCAAAGTTGTGAGGAGTTACAGTAACTGGTTACAGACCTCTTGACCCTTCCTAATAGCCGTTTGGCCCTCATGAATCTGACGATGTTGATAGCCTTTGTGCGGAGAAACGATTGATGCTAGCTGCATCATGGATGGGATGCTGTTGCCATGGCAATGGCCATTCTGTGGTCGGTGGCCCTGCATATATTATGTATCTGAAGTGACCCGTTGTGTTGTTGGAGAGGTAAACACAGCAGCCGGATCTACTGGAAACTGTAACAATTCTTCGGGCGAAATGTGGAAAAAAGGTTTGAAATTTTTTTGATTCATATTTTCTCCATAAATGGGCCCTTTGGCATTCTTGAAACTTTCTTTGGAGATTTAAGCTTCCATAGGGAAGAAGCCATTTACAAAACATATTTTTTACTGGTTGAAAAGTCGCTGTGGACTTTTTCATTTGTCATGTAACACATCTAACCACAGTCAAGCCTTTTTTCATGTATACGCGTGTATATCTTATTTTTAAAGCACACTTTATGTATGTTCAAATCAAAAGACTTCACAGTTCACTGCAGCTGGTTTCTTTGAATATTTGAAGTATTTCCAACCATTTCTGAGGTCGACCCTTTGCTCTGCCACGTTATCAATTCTAACTATACACCTTCAATATATGCTTTCCAAGCAGAGGTTTCGAGGGGGAGATTATTGATATTGTTACCCTCTTAGTAGGTACAACACATAACAACTTGAGTACCAATCAAAATAAAGTAAAGATCTTCCTCCAACCTGTGGTTGGAGAGTAGTACAAATGTATATACAGCAGTATAATTAGTCAATGCCCTCTGTGGGGTAATGTGTTGCTCTAGGGCATTATGAGGTCATTAGCCCTCTTTTAGTTAGATTACATTGGTTGTATTAGACTTAGAGGTCACTGGTAGAGCTGACAGGTATTACATTGTACATGTTCATCTTCTTGCGACAGCATAGGAAGGAAGTGAGCTATTTGGTGATAGATGAGAGTGTAGTTGACGTCACTGATAGTACATGATTGTAAACATGCTGATCCTCTCACACATGCATGTTAGAAACTGGAGAAAAATAATACGTCGACAAGTGTCACTTCATTTGTGTGTTGAGTGTGTTTGTAATGTTAACTGCATGTGTGCTTGTAGTTTTTTCACTCTCTGGAATATTATATCATAGCCTTACTCCAGTGACTGACAAAGGTCTTAGATTGCTACCTGAAACGTCTGAACATTTCCAAAATCTATATTTTTGAGTAACTCTTGCATTTTGTATAGCCTCGTTTCCAAGTGTGTCCTTACTTACTGTTTCCAATATTTGATCAATTCCAAGCCTGTTTTAAAAAAGTGTACTTCTGTTTCTACCAAAGATTTTGAACTGGTTCAATGATTTTGAAAACTGCTTACTAATGTCTCGGCTAGCAAATTGTTTTTTGATATCTGCAGAGGATGTAGTTACTGAGTTTCCACACCAATGTGTTACCGGTAATGTAGGCAGACATTTGAGAAGGAAGGAAACAATTTTCTGTCACAGAGATATGACTTGTGTTATAATTATAGGGAAGACAGGATGCACTAGTAGACAGCTCTCATGTAAGTATACACTGTAAAAGATGATCTGTTTGCTCAAGTAAAAATCTTTATAACAGGAAGACAATAGTAAGGAAAGATAAAGATAAAGATAAGTAACATTCCCAAGTATGCCACCTTATGGTTGTGGAGTCCATTGATAAATCATCTTGAAGAAAGTGCAGTCAACAGTAGACAGCTTTCTGTAAGTGTACACAGGAAGAAGGCTCTGTTTCCCAAAGTAGAAATCTTTATAACAGGAAGACAAGGGTAAGGAAAGATCAAGATAAAGAGAAGTATTCCCAAGTATGCCACCTTATGGTTATGGAGTCCATTGATAAATCATCTTGAAGAAAGTGCAGTCAATAGTACTGACAGTGACAACTTTTTGTAAGTATACACAGGAAGAAGATTCTGTTTCCCTCAGCAAAAATCTTTATAACAGGAAGACAAGGGTAAGGAATGATCGAGATAAAGATAAGTATTCCCAAGTGTGCCACCTTATGGTTACTAAGAAGTGATGGCTTTGTCTTGAGCCCAAATAAAGCATCTTGAGGAAAGTGCTGTCAGTGTCAGTTAGTGTTAACAGGTGTAGGTTGAAGGTGGGTCTGCTTGAAGTTGCTCAGTTGCAGGTATTCAGACAGGATTATGAAGAAGGTGCTCGGAATAAGACGTAGAGATATCAAGAACTGCCTCTGTAAGTTTCCTTTTAGTATTTCAATCAGTTTAGATTACTTATTTTGAACCTGAAGGTTGGCTTTATTTTATGAAAATTGATGGTAGTTTTGGAGGTACATGTACCTATTCAGCAAATGGATAATTTCATTACCAAACTGTTGCTGTTGCAGTTGATTTAGTTAGGATAACTGCATTAGTGTTGTCTCAACTTGTCTGTCCTTTTCCTGCCTGTGAAAAAATCAGCTCCTGTTACTGGTGAATAGGTAACTGCAGAGAAAATGTTTGGTTATTTTTGACATTTACAACTCCACCAAAGTGAGCCCTGTACAGGACCTGTTGATCTCTTGTCTACTCTCCAAGCAGAGGTCGCAATGGATGGGAAGATTTTGATTTGCTGCCATGGGCCGACTCAGAAAACAAGGCAGTAGTCAAACTGTCAGGTCACAATATAATCTTCCCATCTAACGTCTGCTTGGACTTGGAGAGTACAGCCCTATCCTTGGCAGTGGCAGGAAATTAAATGGACCGTAACTAAGAATAGCCTCGGAGCCGTGTATGTTTACACGCTTGGTTGCACCACCGACATTTCCACAGGTGAGTCAGGTGGGATTTACGTTGCACGAACATGGGTATCAGGTTACCATCATGTCGTCAGGCATAAATTACTGGACTAAAGGTGGTTTATTTTCTTGAATCTACTGTCTGATTACCTGAGCTAGCCTGAACAACCTGTTGACCAGGTACCTAGTCTGATAGTGATGGGTAGAAGATGATACATAATGATTGTCACTTTGTGTTGTTGTAGAGTGTATTTTACTGCGACTGCGAGTCATTTTTTTGTAGGTGTGATGTAGGTAATGCCAATCATCTTTGTGACAACATATAGATTACTGGGCTGAAGGTGTTTTATATTTTCTTGATTCAACCATTTGATCAACATACCAAATTGTCAAGCTCCTGTTGGTCTGCTATCTTGCTCAATGTCTAAGATAATTCCAGATCAGTGTTGGTCATTGATGCTGGCATTTATATTATGTTTCTGCAACAAAGTGGAAGGAATGACGGAACAAGTGTTTCTCATCAAAGGTCACATTGTCAAGGCTACCATACTGATGATTGTTGTGTGCAAAGTCTAATCTTATGTTATGTATACACTCAGGTACATTTTGTGTCGTGCATGGTCCAGTCCTACTTTAGTGCAGGCCTTATTTCTATACATAGAGTTCAAATCCAATCTATTCTTTTTCACCTGACTGTCCTGAAATATTGCAAGTTTGTTGTACTTACATTATAATTACAAGCATATAATATGCTTACAACTTGTGGTGCTACACATGAACAACATTTCACCAATTCCAGTCAGCTGAAACTTAGTATTTCGATATTTCCAGGTAAAACCAAAGGTGTGAGCAGTCCTTCAGGTGTTCCTGCCGCCATGTCCGTTCTGAATCTGGGAGGACCTGGGTTTATCCGGGTGAAGCTGCTGCAGGTGGACCCCGGGTCGCTGGAGGTGCCGCCGGGGGAAACGTTTGACCCCTACTGCGCCGTCAACGTCAAGGAGGCCGTAGACACTCCAGGTGAGGTTTTTTCTTTAGATATTATATCCGCGCACCGGCAAAATTCCACTTAGTCAAAACTGCCCAAGAAGATCCCTCATATTATAATATAAAATCTGGTTGCTCACTGTGGAGAGATTTCTTAATGCTTGTGTTGAAGGAGAAAATTATCCAAGGGACCAACAAAAAGGGGTCACCTTGGCCAGGTAGTATTACATGTACATGTACATGTACATTGTATATATAGGGTTGACTGTAATTTATGGTAAATACTAACTAAGATTTTGTATGTAGTTTAGTATTTATTGATTGTATTTATATACATATTCTTAAGGTTAGTCCTTGATGATAGTCTTAGGCTAGTTGGGCAATCTTTGCTTTACATTACCTTGTATGTACTAGTAAGCTGTACAAATAGATGAATTATTGAATAATTTCATTTCAGGCACATCTGGCACATAAAGCAGCATAAACACCTAGTTTTTACACATTACGTTGCTGGTTTGTCCGTGTTGCTACTTAGTAATACATAAATAGCATGTTGTGGTTGTCCTCATGTAGTTATGTGGTTAGGTAAAAACAGGATGTCCTATTTTGAACCAGTTGGACAGGATCCCAATGGATAATTGTCACGTGAGTCTTCGAACACTTATAAGTTACCGGTGTATCTATTGGCACCGGGAATGTGACATCTTATCTACTATACGCTGTCTTTCGTTTTGTATCGAGTTTGGAAAAAGATTTCGTACAGCAAGAAAATTTGTATAAGAATGGCGCATTTGTACCTTGTCATACGTTACACTTACCTGTCAGTTGCACATGTGTTATTTCATAAGGAGGGCCAACAGGCTCAAAATAGTTCCAACCTATTGGCAACCTATGTTGACTCTAACTTTAATGGGTCTATATATATGCTCATCAAAATAGATATACTAAATAATGCATGAGCTCACAATAGAATTACAGGAAGCCTTAGATCTCTGTGAAATGCAAATGAATGAAAGGTAAGAATGTACAAACTTACAATAGGTTCAAAACCTCAACCCAAGGAACTTCAAAAGGACTAGTATCTTTCTTCAAGGATGACCTGTTGCAATCATAACTCCAGCAACCACCTGTTGTTAAGAGACCTAACGAGAAAATGTTTTAGTATAATTGTAACCTAAGCAACCTGCACTTATCATAATACTGTATCATTAGGCTGTAACCTACATGTACAGTAAGAAACTTGTATGAAGGATCTGTATGGTAATGCCCAGTGGGATACAGGGAAAACTCAAATTTCATGGTGTGGAAAAGCGTGAAACTTGATTAGTCATGGAAAGTAAGTGAATAGTGATGAGGAGAAATCTACAGCCTGATGGACAAAAACCCATGAGTAAAGATGACAAAAATGTCCAAATTTGAATATATTGATAGAACTTTGTACAAGGAGACAGAAAAAGGAAGACTTTTGTAGGATCTTGCCATCAATGGGAATTGGAATGATGGAAAAAAATGTGAAGCTAGCTAGAACCCTGGTCTGACCAATTCCAAATCGTATTACTTCGATGTCCATTCATCAACATAGTTTATAGAACCTGTTACTTTTTTTTCAGGGCGTGGTTTGCAGCTTATCCAGAAGAAGAAGACGATCTACCCAGAATGGAACAGCTGTTTTGACTCGCACCTGTACCAGGGGCGTGTGATACAGCTGGCAGTCATGGCCAAACCCATGAACAAACTCCTGGCAGAGGTGTCTATAGGGGTGCAGATGCTGGCCGAGAAATGTCAGAAAGGGGACGACAAAATCATCAGCACATGGGTAAGAATTATTGAATAGAATTACACTCTACACAAAGTAAAGCATTTACCAAGAGGAGATTTTGTGTGCACTCAAATTTCCTTATAATAGAACCCCAGATAGTTTTCTTCTTCTGGCAATTTGCAGCATAGAACCTTGTACATGTAGGTTCATGATGTAAAGGAACTGACTCCATTGAGACCTTTCTAAGATGGCATACCGGTAGTAAGAATTAACGGAAAATGTCTTAGCTTCATTAAGTATGATGCATCTACTAAATGTAATGTTACATTAAACATCATAAAAGTTCTTATGTAATGGTAGTAGACATTGTACAATGTAAAGGTGTTAGAACAAAGTACAGCTAGCATGCATAGTCCAGTGGTTAGTGACCTTACCTCTGGACCAAGAGGTTGGGACTTTGAATCCCGGCTGTTGTCTTTCACCCGATCTGCACGCTACCGGAATGAGCTAGGGGAATTTCCCTGGTACAATGAACCTGTAGATTATAACAGTTTATAGCATCTGTCTTCTCTGTCACGACCAGTGGAAGACTAGCTCTTCAGTGAGGTAAAACTGCATCAGGATCACTTCATTACTTTCATACAGCTGTTTTTGGAAAGAATAGAGATTTCCTTTCTCAGAATTGACTAATTGATAGGCCCTAGGGATATGTCCCTTTGTTCACTCATCATGGGTTACAAAAATACAATACGTGGTGTGGCTCTTTCATGAGACCACATGTAGACAGTACTTAAGATACTCTTCCCCTCCAAAAAAATCGTTCACCCTCAAACGACAAAGCACATTATAGTCTCAATGTCAAATATAAGGTACAAGTTATCTTGGTAGCAAGGCATTTCAAAACACCACTGCACATCCAGTGTTTTAAGTAAAGAATGGAGATGTACACACACTCTGGTTGCAGTCTTCTTGGAACTGACTTGATAGACCCTCGGGGTATATGACAGTCCCTTTATTACTTAAGACCACATTACTTAAGATGCATATGTGGACAATACATGTACTAGACAATGTTGTGTTTCTAGCTGCACACATTTCTACACAGCTCTTTACTGTGTTTTAGACATATTTTTCTTTATGTTCCTTAAGCTGGACTTGAAGCCTTCCGGCCGACTGTTGGTGCAAGTTCGATACTTCTCAGAGGAAGGCGCGGGCGCCGCTCGGGGAACCCCGGAAGAGGAGGAACAGTACGGTGCGTTCACGCGCCGCCGCATGGCCATGCGCAAGGCCAAGGTCCACGTCATCAAGGGGCACGAGTTCATTGCCAAGTTCTTCCCACATCCGACCTTCTGCTCCGTGTGTAAAGAGTTCTTGTGGTGAGGCTCAGATTTCACAAACAAACTTTTTGCATTTAAAACTCGAAACTTTGCCATTGAATTTGAAGTGACGTTTCCTCTATCCTCCACGTAAAAATTCTGTCTTTTCTGAAAAAATCTAATCTTTAAATCAGTTGTTTACTGTGTGCTCTTAGGTGGAACAAATTATCAACGGGTCGTGCATCACATAAAGGACTCCCCCATATGCTAGTATGGCTAGGAGTCCTTTCTGTGACGTCATGACCCATTGCTAAAACCTGCTGATGTCAAGATTACATACTTTATTAGATGTTTCCGGAAACGATCGAAAGTATAGAGGAAATTTTGTTTCACTGGCACTTTAACTGCAACTGGTGTAGCTTTTAGTTTTAGCTATTTCGGAACTTAGAAGATATTTTTCCATTGCTAAGTTTTTTGACAGCATAGGGAAATTTTAAATGTCTTTTAACTGTTTTTCTAACGAATGCTTTCAACATTTCACTAACAAGTTGGACGTAGCTGATGTAATTTTATCTCATTTTCTGATGTAACTATGCCTGCCAGACTTTTTCTTACATTTGAATATTTTTGTCATATTGTAAAGATTTAGTGCCAATTTATTGATTATGCTAGTAAGGTTGGATATTTCGGTGTTTTTTTTCTTTCATTTTCAATATTCTTGACACAACTAAGTTTTTAGTGCGATATATTGATGCCGAAGAAGTGAAGTATTTGCCTGAAGGTGACACACTTTATTTTCTATCTCCAACACTACAGGGGCTTCAATAAACAAGGCTATCAATGCGGAGGTAAGTGAAGCTTGCATACATGGACATTATACGTAATTCTTTAATTGGTGCCCTGAATTTATATACACAATCTAAACAATTAGTAAAAGACGAACTATTTGTATATACGTTTTATATCCTCAGACAACTTTATACAACAGAAAGTCTGTGAATTCGTAAAACTTGTTTTAAGAAGAAGGAAGAGACAATAGATTTAATGGTAGCATAGGGTTGCACATATATGTTGCACATAGTGGACTGGAACATATTACCTCCAAACATTGTCACATCCACAGCACTGGACAGTTTTAAGACGGGTTTGGCCCACCACATGGGCCTACCTGCATCCGTGTAAATATTGAACTATGCTAAGCAGGCCAACCACATTATTGTTTGAGCACTGTTCTGGTTGATTTCGCACAAACACTTTGCAATTTTTGATTCGTTTCTTTTTTATGCACCACCACCACCACCGGCCCGCTTAGCTGTGCACCAATCCTCCCTGGACGAGATGCCCCACTGGGGTTTTGTCCAGTATGATTAAGATTAAGATAGTTCGATCATCATCATCATATTTTGTAAGACTGACCAGTTGATTGTTGTTTGGTATAATGCATGTCATCAGGATGTGACTGTGATCATACTTGTTGCTAAAACTTTGTTTGTTCCTTACAGCATGCTCAGCTGCAGTTCACAAAAAGTGCCACTCCCATGTGCTGGGCAAGTGTCCCAAGACTGCTGCAGCTTCTCAAGAGTCCAAGGTAAGATCTAAGATATTACATTACACACATATTCAAACACTGATAGTCTTAAAGTCAAGATACATGTTTAGATGTAGTCTGGAAAGTAAGATATGCCAAAATTAGTTACTCAAGCAACTTGCTTGAGTGACTAATTTTGGCGTATCTTACTACCTGGATGTCTAACCTTCATCAACATATCTGGAAAGTAAGTTTTCTTGCACTGAGTATTCAATTTTCCTACACAAAGAATTAACAATATCTTTTGTACTCGGAGATGCTTCCCTTTGAAAAACAAAAGAATAATTATCTTATCTCATAGCATGTTAACATAATTCTGTTGGGTGCCCTAAGGCTGACACATTAAAAATACAGTTTTATATTATACGATATCTTGAACACCTGAATATCTGAAGTGTGCATACCTCGGGATTACTGAATGCTGCATCTAATTATTTAGTAGATCTTTTTTTTTTAATGTGCTGGCCTTAGGGTATCTGGCATAGTTTGTTATGTGATGTTTTTAAGATATTGATGATAAAATATTTTTTAACTCCTACAGTTTCTGAAGGAGAGATTTAACATCGATGTACCTCATCGCTTCAAGACTAATAACTACTTGAGTCTGACGTTCTGTGACCACTGTGGATCGCTGTTGGTCGGCCTCTTCAGGCAAGGCGTCAAGTGTGAAAGTAAGTGTTTCTTAAGAAGTCCCCAATTCTCCTTAAGATACGACAGTTGAGCTGGAGTACATTGTTCATAAGAATGAAGAGTCCTAACCTTAGAAGTTCAAGTTTCTTGTAGGATCATGTTGTGCAAGGTAAACAATGACATCAAACCTTTAGAGGTTTCCTTGAACGTTTAGTATTGATTTGCAATTGTTGCAACTTTAAGATGAAGCAATGTTTTTAAACAGTTGACTTATGCTTATGTCACATTTGCACCAGTGTCCGTAGGGTGTGTAGTCCGGGCCGCGCCTATTTCTTACCGGGTTAACAGTATTCATTGAAAAAAGACAATTCAATATTAATCTGGATAAGATTTGGAGATTACTTTAGGATGTTTCCATTGACATCACACTGAAGAAGAGTGATGGATGTCACTCAAAATGTCTGAAAGTAATCTCCAAATTGTCTTTCAATACTGTTAACCTGGATGTTCTAACCTTCATAAACTCATACTAAGTATGTTTCTGTATAAACTTAAATAATTTATAAGAATAAAAGTGGTCAATCAATTTTCACACTACAAAGGCCCATGAAAACTAGATCAAACTTGACTTACTCAACGGATAATGACAAAGATTTGCTCAGTCAACTGTTAAAAAACATTGCTTCATCTTACTTAGTATACAGCAAGGCTCAAATATTAATAATAATCGATAACCTTTATTGTACATTCAAACCCTATCAGCCTAAGTATAGCATACATATACAAAAGTCGTAGTAAAGTACATATAATGACACTGACAGGACTTTTGATACTAATCTAAAACATTGGTTCTAAAACTACTCTTATAGATTGGTTCGGTTTCTTCTCGTCTCTTTGTGATGTTAGAAATATATGTTGAGATTTAGTTCACTGCTAACGGCCCCCCTCCCCCCTTTAGCATGTGGTATGAACTGTCACCACAAGTGCCAGGCGAAGGTGGCGAACCTGTGCGGCGTGAACCAGAAGCTGATGTCCGAGGCGCTTGCGCACATCAGTGCCAAGAAGGGGGCGCCGTCCCCGAGAACGCCCCGGAAGGCCGGGGCGGCAGGCGAGGTGTCCCCGCCGCCGAGACCGCCCAAACCTGGCAACAACCTGGCTGTACCAGGAGAGGTGGGTTAGCTGTACTCTGTTATAAGTCTTATAAATCATGTATTAAGCCCAGTGGGTTTGTTTGTTCTCAGCTTTGAAAATGTAATGAAGACCAGCATGAAATGTGTGCTCAGAAAGTATTACTAAGTACTTTGGTACCTGGGCTGCCTTTAGCTTTGTTTGTCTTTCTGTACCACTCATTGTTTGTAAGCCCATGGTTGTTTTGTCACGTCATAAAGTTTAGATTTTTGGGATGGATAGGGTGAAATTTTTGTCTGCCCCAACAAGCAAATTTTCATATCAGGGTGTGAAAATAGGCAGGTTTTCTTCCAAGCCCTTCGTTTTCATTTTGACCTCAGTCTTTGTGAATTTTTACTAAAAGATGTCCCCCCCAAAAAAAAACTGTATTGCCTTGTATTAATAAAAGTAGTGAGGCATTTCCACAACAATTGAGCATGTATTATTTATGCATTGCCATGTTGATAACTTGATAGCAGTCAATGTTGCAACTGTCAAAATAATACATGATCAATTGTGTCTTATCGATAACTCTAACATGACACCTGTTTGAATCTGTAGATCCCCAAGATGGAGGCAGACATAGACGATGATGAGGGGGTGTATGAGAAGATGTGGGAGGTGGAGCTGCCCCCCCTCCCCCCTCGCTCCACCAGTCTCAGGAAACCTCTCAGGAACTTCGCTGAGGAAGACTTCGTGTTTCTTAAGGTGCTGGGCAAGGGCAGCTTCGGCAAGGTGAGCATAAGATGTGGTCTTTGTCTTTTCGTCTACAATGTTTGTGAGGACTGAGGCAAAGTCAACTACTTTAATCTTGAAATGTTCGTGTTGGTTTATTATTTGCAGTTGTTGTGGTAAACTCTTCACCGCAAACTTAAAACCACGGCAGAAATACTTGTTGTGTGTTCTGCCTATCCCCAAGGAGGTTTTATCTAATTGAAACCTCCTTTATTTTGCTACCCCTTGTTTCAACCGCAAACTAATTAGAAAAACCACCGCAAGTGCTCCATTTTGTCCCTACCATGAAATCAAATTCCTGAGAACTTTAGGAGATGTACAGTATTAATACTTGCCGAGCTTATTAGCTTGACACATCTGTCTGTGGCATAAAAGGTCATAAGTTGAGGGACTATTTTACCCTTACTGTTGAATCATAAAGGGCTATGTACATGTGGTAAACATAAAATGGACAAATCTGAGATACAGTCAACTGTCTTCTTTGAAGATTTAAGGTATCAAATTGTTGGCAGTGCACTGAAAATGGTCAACAGAAGTCACTCTCAGTGCTGCTTCCAAATGTGGCAGCAAAACTAACCTCTTTCCTTTTTCCCAGGTGATGCTAGCTGAACTGAAGGGGAAGAAGGAGTACTTCGCCATCAAGGCCCTGAAGAAGGAGGTCGTCCTGGCTGACGACGACTTCGAGTGCACCATGGCGGAGAAGAGGGTTCTGGCGTTGTCATGGCAACATCCCTACCTGACGCACCTGTACGCCACCTATCAGACCAAGGTAGGGCAACTTTCAGAATTAGAAATGTGCAGGAACATGTACGTGAAGCCTTGTTACATTTTAATGCTTTAATTAATTGGATTGAGATTAAACATTGTTTGTCACAGAGTAGAGTGTTCACCCTGCATTCAGTAGTTCGATCACCGTCCGAGTCTTACCAATGTCACAACAACACTCCTAGTAGACTAGCCCCCTGCTTTAGTGATTGCACAAAGCTGTGTGGCCCAAGGGCACAGGAATGGAGATGGGTGCTGCCATGTATGGTGTGGGAGGGCTTTAACTTTGAATATACTAAAAAAGTTATGACTGTATACTGTTTCCCACAGGCACACTTGTTCTTTGTGATGGAGTATCTGAATGGAGGAGACCTGATGTTTCACATACAGAAGAATCGCAAGTTTGATCGCAAACGAGCTCAGTGAGTACATGTTTTTTCATCCTTCGCTTATTCTGGACTTCTAGCTTTCTAGTCAAACCAACTTGAAGTTGATGAGTTACTATTTACAAACTATTCAATACAGGTCTGTTTCTTGCCAAATACAGCAGAAGCTGTGCCTGTCTGGGATTCAAACCCCCAAATCACTGTCCAAAAGTAAGATTTATCACTAGACTGCAGAATGCTACATTCAAATGTTTTAATGGCTTTACTTTGTTTGTTGCAGGTTCTATGGAGCTGAGATAACTCTTGGGCTGCAGTTCCTCCATGGGAAGGGGATAGTGTACAGGTAAGACAGAATCTAGTGTCACATTTGGACAAATTTGTTTTATTGGCATGGAAACAGCATCACAACATTTTGCAGAAATCAATTATGACTCTAGCTTTATTATAGCCACAAGAGACAGAATCTGATAAAGACCTGAAGCATCAAATATAGTTTAGTCGTACATGTACTTCCTTTTGTGTGTTTTTTCTATGTCAATAAAGCTTTTGAGCGTATGGTAGTAGTAAACTTTTGCGTATAGTGATCCCATCCTAGATCTATTATAGTATAGTGGATAGTGTCAATGATACCTTCATCTATAGTAAACTTGGGATATCTGCTGTAACAGGGACCTGAAGTTAGACAACGTGTTGCTGGACAAAGATGGGCACATCAAGATTGCCGACTTCGGCATGTGTAAGGAGGGCATCACTGATGAGAAGAGAGCCGTCACCTTCTGTGGCACACCTGACTACATCGCACCTGAGGTGGGTATTATTTACACTAATGTTACAAGACACTCGAACAGTCATCCTGTCAATAGTAACTTCTCAAGTGACAGGTGGTCACAATAGATAGGATTTTTAATGCTTAGGACAATGGGAAAATTATCCAAGGACAGATGGTCACTAGTACTGGTTTGACTGCAGTATGATGCAGCAAGTCTATTGTGCTGGTCAGGAGCAAATCATACATATCAAAGTCTACAGTTGTATACTTACAGTAATAGACTAAAGTATGTATCATACATGTATCATGCTTTAACCAAATACAGATTTGGTGAGAAACAATTTCACAAACCTCCCCTTACTTGACCAATCATCAAGTGACGGTACATCACCTTATATTGATCAGAAATCTCTCTACTCAGTAGACGTACAGGAGTTTAGATAACGCTTAGTACTGACCTTTATAACCATGCAGAATAGTTGTGAAGATTTGTGAAAGTAGGATTTTTTGAACTGGCAGATGTAGGTCCTCTGATGGATAATTGTTAATGGCTGTTACAGATCCTGAAGGGCCAGAGATACGGATTCTCTGTGGACTGGTGGTCATTCGGCGTGCTCCTGTACGAGATGCTGATTGGTGCGTCTCCGTTCCACGGTGACGACGAGGACGACCTGTTCTACAGCATCCTCCACGAGACGCCGCAGTACTCCCGGATAGACAAGGACTCACAGTCATGTCTCTCACAGGTACGGAACAAGACAGTTGCATTCTTTAATTCTCTAGTTGCTACTCTTCTGTTACTGGGTCAGTTAGTCCTGACTCCCAGTGAGTCGTTCTTGTTCTGACTTAGGGAGAAAAGATGCTATTCTTGTAATTGGTTAAACCTTGAAGTGGCCTTCAGGTCTTGTTACATGGTGACCATTGAGTATAAGAAAAATCATTATCATCTTTCTGGTTGCAATGCACCAAATAGCAGTTATTCAAGCAACTGGATAAAATTTGGAAATGGTCAGAGTAACTGCCATGTGGTGTATCTTGTTTCCTGGATGTCTAACCTTCATCAACACATCTTTGTAATATTTAGTCTGACCCTTACATCTTCCCTCATCACCTACGTGTAAATGAAAAGTGTTCTGCAGGCCGTTTGAGCTTGTCATTAACAAATTAAGTTTGAAACAAAATTGCTACATCCATAACCCATCTCTGCAAGGTCTCGCTTTGCTGTCTTCCTCCAAGTTATTAGTTTCTCCTTCTCTGTTTATCTTTCCCTCTTTCCTGCTGGGTTCCAGTATAAAGCTACTCAAGGCAGTCACACCGTGTAAAATTTGGCTTCATTGTACCTGTTGTATGCTGCATGAAGGGGATGAAGTCTGCCATTTCTGATTGCCTTGTTGTTGTTTTGTTCCCTCCAGCTCTTAGAGCGTGACCCAGAGAAGCGTCTGGGCGTGGCGGGCGACATTCGGCGCCACCCGTTCTTCAGCTCCACGGACTGGGAGAGACTGGAGAGGAAGGAGATCCCGCCTCCGTACAAACCTAATATTGTAAGTAGATTTTGCAGATTTTTATTCTTCCTTTCTATAGCCTTTTATCTACCCCATTCTGTCATCGTGGCATCGTGTTGGCGTAACAATTAGGCTGTTTGGCAAAGAACCCAAAAGTCCTGGGTTCAAATCCCTTGACATCCCACAGATGTTGTGACCACTGAAAAATTCGACCCTCTGAAATGCCATTTCCTGCGTTCTTGAGAGGATTTTCCAAGTAAGAAATGGAGACTTTATTGATAACAGCACTGTCAAGAGAGGATACACATATCCTTTTTTACGGGTACCTCCGAGTGTGTGTGGGGTACTTAGGATTTACACCTCAGCCTATGATCCATATTACACTGCTTCTGAGAAATGTTTGAATCACAAAATAATGTAGATGCAGTTGGAAAAAGAAAGAGAGAAACATTCTCCATTCCCTAGATTTAGATCTTAGCTTTTCTGACTGTCAATTTTGTTTCCTGTACCTTCTAACAGAAATCCGCCAGCGATGTGAGCAACTTTGACTCTGACTTTACCATGGAGAAGGCTCGCCTCACAGCGCCGACCAACAAGGACCTGATTGAGTCCATCGACCAGAACATGTTCTCAGGGTTCGAGTTCACCGCGCCGACCATGGCAGACTTCAGCTAGAGAACGCTCACGTAGCTAGTCATAGCGTACACCCAAATTTTGTGGAGGAAAGTACAGAAATGGAATCCGGAACAGCTATCATCCACTCTCATAGTTCTGCTTGGTACCCTAAGACCTTCTCAAGAAAGATATTGAACATATTGATATCTGAAGTGTGTATAACACTTGGATTGTTGATGCTGCATTCAGTGCATTGGTAGATCTCTTCTTTTTTTTTGTGGCGGTCTCAGGTTACCTGGTGGAATTATGAGAGTTGGTGTTACATTGCCATTGTAAATACGAGTCTTACAAATATTAAGCTAATAAGCTAGAGTACCCTCTAGGATAGAAATTAAATGATAATGTTACAGACAAGATACGGTATGTTGATATTATCCAATTACATATTGTGATCATTGAAAGCATAAAGATTATACCCGACTCTGCAGCAGTGCTGCTTTCAAGAAATAAGCTATGGAAAAGAAAGTAATGATATGACTTGCCTGTAAATTCACAATTATGTTATTGTGACTTTAAGATGAGGCTGAATTGGATCTTTCTTATTCAATGTCAAAAGTGACATGAAAGGGACCTGATGAATTCAAACTCCATTTCCACATTTTGTCCTATATTACATGACATGTAATATAGGACAAAATGTGGAAATACAGCAGCATGGGATTACCTTTGGAGCTTTCATTTTAAAAAGGCCAAATGTTTCAAGAGTACCTACAAACTCTAATACCTATACGTCAAGATATATACATTGTATATATCTTGACGTATAGGTATTAGAGTTTGTAGGTACTCTTGAAACATTTGGCCTTTTTAAAATGAAAGCTCCAAAGGTAATCCCATGCTGCTGTATTACTTCTGAAGCAGTGGAACTGATTTTGGGAACCATAGATGTCAAGATGCCTTCTTTCATGCAGACTTTTGTACTCAACTATTGTGGAAAACCATCCAGAAGGCAAGTTTCTAGTTCAGCCATTGCCATTGTCTTGCATTCTTACTTTAAAAAAAATCATGGAAACGTCAATTTTGGAAGAACAACTGTGTTACAATAAGCCAAGAATGTTGTAAAACGTCCTTGAATATACCTGTACAAGAGTCCCAGGGGGTTTTGTATTTTGTTTAGTGAGAATTCCGAAGAAGCTGTCGGTAAATACCGTGAAGATTTATATCTAGTAGATAGATCGTCCACCAGCAAGTAAACCCTGAGGTTTAGGGTAGGATGTATCTGTAGAATGATCCATGTAAAAGAAAACTTAGCACCGAAGATTGGTATTGCAAACATGGCTAAACTTTGGTACACAGGGTATATAGTGGTCAACGACTAGCTAGTTATATCTAGATTTTTACAACTTAGTCAAATGTCACTAATTTTTTTTGAAAAGTCAAAATGGTAACGGGAACGTTTTTGGACCAAAATAAGCAAGCCTTAAAATGTATTTTAAGGAGTCTGTGGAAGAGCATCAATGATCAACTAGTAGATTAGGTACCAGTACATGTATTTTTTCTCTTTTCACAAAGAAATGATATGAAATGTAAATTTATACGTGAAAGAAGAAATGCACATAGAGTTAGGAATACACATTATATTATTAGTATGGATATGGCACAAACAACTTTTGAATATTTAGAAAAGAAAGAATGTGTTAAAATTTTGTCAACTACATTTTACAGGTCTATAAAATTCAAGTCTATAGTACCCCCAAGGTATTAGGGAGGACAGTCAATATTCTGTAATTATAGATAGTAACGCTGCTTTGTCAGTACCAAATGAACTCTAGACGTTTGTACTCATTTATAGCTAATGATATTTGAGTCTCTATCCTACAGGATAAAATGACGATGTGATGGAAAAATGCACAAGAAAGTGGTCCAAAAATGTCCATGATGTAATAGCTGACAAGTCTTTACAGTTCTTACTGTATACATGTAAATTATCCCATGCTTGGTGACATATACAGTATGCATAGATAGGACTTTCCATGTAATATATGTCAACACTAGGGCAGCAAACAAAGTAGATATATATATATATTATTATATTATATAACAATATATATAATGTTATAGTTTCTGTCCAACTTCATTTGCTGTGCCAATGTCATATCAGTATTGTGACAGATTATTCTATGTTCAAGAAGCTTTTGAATTATGATTGTACCTTAAATTGATGTTATTTAACCAGGCACATTTTGTATTGTACTATGCACTTGATATTAAAATCCAGACAGTAATAAACATAATCCTACTCAGGCTGAAGATGAGTCTTGTTCGTACCTGTAGAATCTTGTCTCTGCACAGCCCATAGTATCATATTTGTTGGCAATAGAACTGTTTTAGATAGGTTTTAGTGTTTGCATTTTAGCACTTTTTAGAAAGATATGCTCATTCAAAATGAAAACAAGTTCAAGATATCTTTTCAAACGTTTGTATTTACATTAAATTTTGTAGTAACATTTGTTACGCTACAAATGTACCTATTTTACCCATTCTGTGAAAAATCAAGCAACGTTTTCACTATATACTAACATCTAATTTATATATTGAAAATCTAGATACAGTACAACCACTGTTGGATGTCTAGCAAGTTTTCATAATTCAAACAATGACTGCATGCAACTTAACAAAGCCCAACTTAGAAGTCAGTTAGACAGTAAGATACTTTTATACAGATGTCACAGAACATGATAATTCAGTGAACTGACTTAATCTCAGTGCATTTAGGTTATACTCGTCTCAGGTAACTAATTTTCCTACTAATCTAGATACAGTTTTCTCTCATTCAACCTAGAGATAAGAACATGATATTACCTAATACTAACAATATATAGCATTTAAAGAATTCAACATTGTACATTTATGTTGAATTTTGCAGGCAAACTGGCTACACCATTAACCAGAACATCCACCAGAAGTTAAGGCAATCAACTACCTAAAGAAAGTGTTTAATACTTAACAACCTTTTATATTCCAACAACATTTCAGGTCCTTTCCTCTCTTCATAATGCTGATTTCTAAGCGCAATGTGGCTTTCCGTCATACATGTAACAAGATAAAGAAGATAATACCAGGGGTCGATGGCAGCAGTCCAAATCAAGTACAACTGTACAATCTTTCTCCCAACAACATCCAACAATTCTTCATTTTACAAACCTTTGTTGCCCAATCCTTGGCTTTACAACGTTAGATATAGATTTACAAAATCCACAAATCATTCTGATTCATGGCAAAATGCCAGTATGACCATGCAACAATTTCTCAGTGTAGGGATTTCTCGGGGGAGATGTTGATATCGTTCCGCCTGTAGAACTCCGTCCTGACGTGCATGATGCGGACGTGTTTGCGGTCGGGAGGGTCCTTAAACTGGTCCAGCTTGTGGCCGTAGTCTGAAGATGACAATGTCGGTACGTCCTTCACTCTCTCCTGCAAGGTCAAGGGGGAGTGGCGAAATGTTAGTCAGATAAACATACATGTTTCACTGTTTGGTTGCTGGTCAGTATGTGTAGAGTAGAATAAAGTAGGTTGGTCAGAATTTGAACCCCTGACCTTATAAGTCAAACAGGGCTACCTACTATACCGGAATCACTAAGGTGACTTTCCATATTACAAGATGAATCAAGCAACACTAACAGGATAAAGTCTCTGACAACAGACTGGCTGTCCAAAATGTCTGACTCTTAAGAGAACTTATCCAGTTGCTTGATTCAACTTTAATGTTCTACACACTGTCGTGACAGGGTCCTGTTGTAAAGCTTTGAATTACTCGTTACTGCCCTTAATTATGAAAATTGAGTGAAACCAACCTTATCTAAGTAAGGAAATCAATTGAGGATGAACAGTTTACTGATCATGTTTGTACTCTAGTCACCATCAGCTCTACTTTGAACTATACAAATGACTTAGAAACACCTGAAGGGCTGACATATTGATGACTTTTTCTATTGTCCCAAAAATATCCCAAAGTGATGTTTGAGCTGTACCTGCCAAACTTTTAGTGGTCTGTGGCCACTGGGACACCTTTAATTTTAAGCCCTGGGATGTCTAACCCTGATTTATGTATCAAGATGACTATCGTACCTCACTGTTGACATCCAGCCCCCTGGACTTGGCGTGCTCCCTGTCATCTCTGTGCAGTTTGTTGTTGTAGCCCTGTGGCTGGTGAAACAGTCTGTCGTAGGTTGACACTGGGCGGTCCTAGAAAAACATTAAGGGTAACGTTACAGCTACGTCGTATTTGTTTAAGATAAAAGCAAACCCCATGAGAAAGGCCAATATTCAGTGTTCTTCTGGTGTTCGTCCAAAGTTAAATCTTTTAATACAGGGATGTTCCTGTAGCAGCCTGTTTCCAGTTATTTGGTAACTGGGAGGAGTCTGCTGGGAGAGCCCGGTTCAAATCCGGGGAAGGGCATCATGGTTGGAGCTACGTTCGTTTTTGGGCCGGGAAGGGACTTGAAATGGGTGTCCCGTGGTCGAGGGGGTGACTCAAGCACTACAACAGCCTCATTACTCAAATGCATGGTTGACTTAAGGTTCTCTAATATCATTTGCCTAAAATCCTTCCGAAGTTAGGGGTATACCGACCATAGGGAACCCACCGTCAAATAAATATCTATGCAAGTGCAAAAACGTATCCAAGATATAAGAAGCTGTTGACATATTGTTTACGTAAACGTCTTACACTGAAACAACAAAGATTTAAGGATCAAGACTTGTTGTAACCACCTTTCTCTCGTTGTTGAAGTACGTAATCGGCTTGGGATATTCCCGTCTGGTCGGGACATAAGAATAGGCGGAGAGGGAGGGGGGCGGCAGCTTGGCGGCGATCCCGGCGTGTTGCCCCTCCAGCGACCGCAGAAACGTCTTGGGCACCTCCGGTAACTTCTCTACCTCCTCGTTAAAGTCACCTACGGGTTCCAAATACCCGTCGTCAAGACCTTCTAACCTCGGCATGGCGAAATCGAAGAGGAAAACTAGGGAAATGTCGACAGATGCTGCACACAACAAAGCTCTGGTGACCCGATGGCGTGTATGGTTACTAGGCGTCTCTAGGCATCCGTTTACCTTATGAATAATTAATCAACTGTTTGCGCTCTTGCGGTTGGTTAGCGTCATTTTGGCGCGAGAATTACACGTGCTAGAGCGGACTGTACCAATAATTGCAAGTTTAATTTGATAAGGAAATCTGCCTTTGCAGCGACTAATATAAAAGCCTAAAATGAAGAAAAAAAAAATCGCACAGTTCTAGATTACTCCCATCTTCGATCCAAAGGTTTAGGGAAGAATTTTTTTTCCAAGTTAATGCATCTTTTCCCAGCTAACTGTACTCCTTGATTTGTCTATTACTTAGATTATTAACAGCGTATATGTTGAAAGTAAGAAAGTTTAGTGTTTTGCATATAATATCGTTAGACGCGTGTATGTACAGTACATGTGGCGGCACTTTTTAGAAGATTGGCTTGAAAAAGTTTGGCAGCATTGTATGGAACTGGAAGTCATTGGGAACTGTATGTACCTAGCTTTTCTAATATTACGCTAATTGGTGTTTCTATTTTTGGGTAAGGTGAGGTGGGAAACATTTGTCAGTATGGAAGTTTAACAATAGCAATGCCTCCTTCGCAGACTTCTAGGAGCGCTGGCATGTTTTTTTTTTAGTGCTGATTCACAGTTTTCCACATGGGCCAGGTGCTCTAAATGCTGGGGTTTCTCCAAAACAAACACTGGCGCTCCTAAAAGTGTGAAGGAGGCTATACCTCAGGGTACTGTAGTCAATGTTTGCTACTCTCCAAGCAGAGGTTTGTCTCTGGCGGGTTTTTGACATGTTTTTTGGGGGCTTTATATTTTGTCCTGTTTTCTTTATGTCACCAAGACAAGGTTTTGCTACATTTGGAATACAAAATCAGGCAACAGATTAAACCATGTGTGGTGGTCAAACATACAACTAAACACACCACTATAAAATGTGTAAAAGCGCTGTATTTGATTTCAATTATACACAAAAATGACACACAACTTCTTTTAACACATAAGTCTTCACTGGTAGTCAGCAGAATGTGTGATGTAACTATAAAAGTTCTTTGGTGCACAAATAGTATGTACAAAGTAGAAAAGGCACTTCACCTCAAATATCTTTTTAGTTAAAAACTTTCTGGGCTACAAAAATATCTTTGTACATTTAGTAACATAGTTAGAAATACATGACTATAAATACAAAAACAAAGACCAACTTGAAAACATTACAAAACATAATATTTCTGCTCTCCCCATCAATGGAATGTATTTTACAGATTATCATTTCTGAAGCACAGAAAATAGTGAAGTCATTCTAACTGTAGATTAGGGAAAGAGCAGTACTAGTATTTTACCTACGTGGTTTGAAGATAACCATACAGTCACATGTTAAGGATAAAAACACAGTGGAGGGGAAGTACATGTAGACCCATTGGTCCTAACTGTACAGGTGCGACATATTTTACTTTTTATCAAAATCTTATCATTCCTCTCAAACTCTGGACTCCTCGTCTGTCATCGCGTAGAAGGGATCGTACGAGAACTGGTCGCTCCCTCCCGACTGGTAGTGGTCCCCGTTGGCAAAGTTACTGAAGTAGTAGTCGATATCGCTCTCGTGCACCGCCTCTGAGTCGCTACTGATGCTGTACGGGCGGGGCGGTGTGTTACGAGCGAACGCGTTCGTGTAAACTGACCCTTCCAGCTGCTGTTCTAAACCTGAGAGGTAGACGTAGCTCCCGCCATGGTCTGACACAGCTAGATCTAAATGTCCCAATCCGGCTGTATCCAGATCAAGGTAATCGATACTACTGAACATGAGCAATCCCTCAGGGATGTCGGAGACCGAGGGCGCGAGATCTGGCAGCTGATTGGTCGGAGAGATGCGAGTGTCGGTGAGGTGGTTGAGACAGGAGCAGGAGGAGCTGGGCACGAGGAAGCCGCTGGCGGTGCTGATGTGGCTGTGGCGACACGGGATCTTACGCCGCTTGCTCTGGCTCTTGCGACGCTGGACCTCCTCTTCCTCCTGGGTCTGGATGTCTGCTGTCACCTGCTGGTCACGTTGTCTACAAGGACAAAAGAACATAAGAAATGTATTTTGATTCAGTTTAACTAAGCCATTTTCCACTGGCCACTGCAAAAAAATAACAGACATTGTCTAGAATACACGTTTCATGTAGGGGGAATTATGCTTGTTATTTTTTGACAGTTAACCAAAGATTTAACACCCCCCTTTTAAATTTCATTCTTACATCATGCATAATATTCCAATTGTAAAATCAAGGGTCACACAAATCCAATTTTGGTCACTCAAAGGTTGCCCAGGGATTGCTTTCTAGTGAAAAGGGTGCCTAACATCTCTGGATGAGAAGGATCACAACTCTTTCTAACAGCATGAAAGTAGGGTGACTGACAATATCCATGCTTTCAACTTTTAACTGTCTCTTTGGAAAAAAAATCTTTGGCTACTCACTTCCTGATTCTTCTCTCGTACACTACATAAACCACTGCTGCTAGGTAGACCAGACACAGCAGGAGAGGCCACAGGACCAGGTTCACAACTTTGCCACTCGTCAACTGTGGGAGGGAAACACTTGTGAAAACATAAGAAGAGTAAAGTATTCAAGAACTAAAACAGTTCAATTCTAGTTTGTATCGCTACATTTAACAAATTGTTGTATTTTTGTAAAATATCATCAAGACTGCTTACCGTTATTTTCCTCACCACATGCTCTGGGTTTGTAGGGTTGTAGTAGCAAGGGTAGGTTGTGTTGGCCTGGAAAATAATCACATGGAAATTGAGAAAGCTGGCATATGGCAATTGATGTACATTGTGTACCTTCTCTTCTGTTGGAATATCTATTTCATTATTTATCCATCTTAGTGAGGCTGACGAGGACATAGTGGGCTATTTCATTGCATTGTCATAAACAAAACCACTATCATACTAGTGACTAATACTGCTTCCAGATATTATCCCTAACTCTACAGCCCAGGCATAGTTAGGCAGAGGCATCATATACCACATATATATGTACATTAGTTAGTCAGAATTTTGAAAGTACATGTACAGTATTGGTTTAGAGAATGATTGAGATACAGTCATAAAACTGCTCCCCTTTTACATGTAAATCATTGTACCTTGCTAAACCCTACCATTTGATTTTAAAAACAAAAATCTCCTAACAAGTCTTATAAAACTACTATGCCTTGTAATGGACAAGTTATTTTATAATCATATACATCTATATATCCTACCTTCTCATACTGAATCCTGTAGCCTTCAGCACAGGACTGTTTGTTGTAGTCATCCTTCCATCCATCCGCACATGGTGAGAAGGGGTCAGTGAACAGGGCATGTCTTCCAAACGTCAGAGAACACTGCAAGACGGATTAGACACAGCTGTATCTATTATCAAATGAAGCTAGATATATTTAATTACTTTCAATATTGTCAGTGGATCCCAGTTTTAATGCAGATTTGTCTCAAAATCTTATCACCTTTGCCTTGAGCTGACTTTTGCTCAACAAAAAATAGCTAAACTCTGAAACTTGAAGTATCTAAATCCTCTTTACAAATAAACGACTAACAGAACAACAAAATACACTCAAATGCAAGTAAGGCAACACCTATAGCTGCAGTGATAGTGAACCCGTCAGATTTACCCTGAGGAAGATGACAGACGGCCATCAAAACTTTGGTGGAATAAAACACTAATAAAAACATTAAGATGTGCGGCCTAACCAGCGTGAACCCCCTGGGCAGAGCCGCGTGGAAGAGCGCTGTTAAGACTAGCCGACTGCTGCCCACCCCTGTGTCAGGGACCTCAGCAGCAGGATAATCAAATACTGGATACTACTACTACTACTACTACTAAACAATTGTTATCCAGTGACTTACCAACCTGATGAAACTATTCATACATGACAGGGGACTGTCCTCATAAACATGACAAATTACTGACAAGTTAACAATTCTGCTTAAACTATCTGATAGAGGAAAACCCTTCCTAACTGTAAATATAGCTGTTGTGACAAACGACTAACAAGTTGACAATTCTGCTAACTACCAGAGGAAAACCTTTCCTAGCAGTAAATTTAGCTGTTGTGACAAATGACTAACAAGTTAACAATTCTGCTAACTACCAGATAGAGGAAAACCCTTCCTAGCAGTAAATATAGCTGTTGTGGGCAGCAGGAATGTCTGCGGTTATCCTCCATGGGACGACAAGGATGACATTCGGACGTGCCAGCGGGAAGAGTCATTCTGCGCCCTCACACCTACGCACGCTATTCCGGGTACAGTCCGACAGAAATAGCTGCCGATTGGTCAAAATAGCCGGTCGGGGGATATTTTAGGACATGACGAGGGAGGGTGATTCGTCAAACAAATACTTATGAAATTTAGAAGCATATGCTTGCATGTAAACACTGTCACGTAACAATTCATAAATTCTTCAATGACAGGAGCCATACTTGTTACTTACTCATCACAATGAATTTTGGAAACGTCATTCTTGTTCCGTGATACTTGATGCCGATGTGTAAATCCAGCTATTTCCAGTTCAAACCAGAGAATAAATCAAGTCTACTTTCATATCATTGCTGTATGACAGCAAACGGACTTGTCAGAATAATACGGACCACATGTGCCTGCAGTAAAGGATTTTCCTCTTTGTACTTGTAGCTTGAAATCTCTAAAAATACACAGGTTCAAGTTCATGTGGACATATGTGAGACAAAGTTGAAGCATAAATAATCTTCGCTCCCTCGGGATGACGTGAGTATGCCCTGCCACATGTCAGGAATTAGGGAACCACCCAGGCCAAATATAGCCAGCAGTTCAACCTTTTTGTCATTGGCAGAAACATTGTCGGCATTCCATGCATGTCTGGCTTATCATCTACCCTGGGATATGGATTTCTACAAATAGTGTTGGCAGGAGATCTATTTTCCTTCTGTCTTTTCTTGTTTTATAATTGTTGTGTTTGAGCCCTCTAACTGTTGCTTAAGCTAGATCTGGATTGTTCTTCACGAGAATGAACATCTTGTTGAGCTTAAGGAAATAGTCGTACTGTAAATGCATTTAAGTTCACAGCAGTTTAATGGTGACGTTTTTTGTGGTAACCTCTTCACCACGAACTCAAACCATCATGAATCTGCTTGTTTTATCTTCTGCCCACCTACCACCTTGTTTCAACCGCTAACTAAAACCCCCACGAACACTCCATTTTCTCCTTACCGCGAAATTAAATCACCGCAAACTTAAATGCATTTACAGTAACAGATGAATTCTGATAGTACATGTATGATCAAAGGATAACCCTTTGTGTCAAGGCCAGCTATAACTGAACCTGGCTTGGCCATGATGTGTAATAGTAGGGACATAGCACCATGAATCAGGGTACCAGCAATGGATATAGATATAGAAGTATCAGTGGTAGCCTAGAAGCCAGACTGTTTCCAGGGCTTACACAAGCCAGCTCCTTGGCTCAAGGTCCAACATGGCCCCCATGGAAATTTTCTCAAGGGTCTTCCTAAGGAAGGACAGAAAGTTTTTTTAGGGGGCTCGAGGCATGTTGGCCCTGGAGTCAAAAAGCTTGCATGTGTAGGCCCAGGCAACAGCCTGGTTTCCAGGCTACATGTATATCTGAGGTCAAAGTAGTCTAGTTTCAGTGATCCATTGGAGTTTTCATCCAACAGAATGATGTACATACATGCATATTATACAAACTTGATTCGAGTTAGACCAACACCTCTTGATGCATTTTCTTGTCTTGTGACCAATATAAAAACATTGTGTTGTCTTGAATAAGAGATTCACATGTCCATGACTTCATGTACATGTATCAAAACATGACCATCTGTAATTTCTCTGTTCTACATTTGTACTGCCACGGTGGATCAATGTGAGGTGAAATTGCAACTGAATGGCTTCATTTTACAGGAATGTGTTGAGGGTTCATTTCTTCAGACCACAAAAAGAGTGTTGACAAAGATCAAAGAAAGTTCTCTATTAATAACTAAGAGATTAGTATCAAGCAGGATAAACACATGCTAATCCTACTTGATAACAGGGTTATTAATCCACAATATATGGCTAATCTGTACAAACAAAACCAACAAAATATAGGGTAGAATTACACACTACAAGGCTCAAATTACTGGGTGCATAAGCCATAAAGCCAGCTATAGAATTTCACATTCAAGCCCTAAAGAGAGGCAGTAAGGTTTGTGATTTCATTTTGCCGATATTCTACTTATCTTATGTTGTGCACCCAATTTTTTTCTGTGCACCTATACTTTTAGGTTAGGTGCAGCAGTGCATCTAATAATTTGATCTATTCTCAAAAATCAAATCCCATAGCCTATTGTTACGTAATGAGTGCTAGCAGTAGTAGTAAAACATTTTAATACTAGTATCAGGGATACCTGAAAAACAGACTTGATACCAGAGGTCATTTTTTCTGTATAAATAAATAACTGAAATGGAATCTCATTGGTTGAACCGATAACTGCCATGCTATCATTGGTTGAACTACTAATTGTGATTGACAGTCAGAATCTTTCCATTTCAAGCCCTGCACTACAGATTGCATTGGCATGAGTGTTATAGGAGAAGTATGATCCAAGTGGATCCCTAAAGGTCAATATTTGCAGAATGACATCCAAACTTGGGGGTCTCTTTACTGTTATCAGTAATACTCTCTCTGCATCCCTCTGGTTTCAACTCAGATATGCTGCCCAATCTGACCTTGTGGCTTAGTGAAGTAGTTTCACTTTACAGTGTCTGGTACAGACATAACACTAGTGTGTTTAAACTCAACAAAGTCTTAGAACTGTCCTCATCAAATACTAATACTAAGGACTAGGCAGTGGACAGTAGTCGCGTTGTATAAATTATAATATTTCATTGGAAATTTTTAAGAAATTGGATTAATATCACCTTGATTATATTGAGACAAAAATGGAAGAAGGACAAATGAAAAGACTTCAATGCTGTTTTGATTCCATTGGCAAATGATAGGACTTGTCCTGCGTTAGGGCAGTTGTCTCCAGAGATTTTCAAACCACTTGAAAAACACACAAAACAAGACCAGTGTTCCCTTAACACAGACTTTAGGTTCTCTCTTTTATGGTCTCACCTCAGTAGTGCTGACATCTGTTTTCTCTATCAATAGATTGATATATTGATATAGTTGACCCTTAATCTAGTCATGACATGCCTAGGATGTAACAGAGAGCTTTGTTTTTGAGGTTTTCAGCTTTCAGTTGTGCTCTGTCCACATTTGTAGGACACAAATGGTTTGTAGAAAAATGATGACCTGAAAGACGCTTGCACAACCTTTGAAAGACCGACTTGAATTTTGAAAAAAAAGAAGTTTTTAATGAGATCAATATATGCAAAAGGTGCAAAGCATAACAATACAAAAAAAAAATGGGTGTGATTTTCTGACGGTGGACAGCATTCATGCGTTGGTGCAAAATGCTGGTGCAAATTTATGCACATGAATGCACACACACACACATACACACACAGATACATACACACACACACGCACAAAGACATGACTAGTGTGGTGGCTCACCTGTTCACAGTACATCAGAGCCTGTTCATTCTCCATCAGAACCACAGGGATGTCTGTGTTGGCAGCAGTGTGATGAACCTGGCAGGACAGAGGATTATGCAAGATTTAGGTACATAATGACATGTGACAACCCTTGCATGGTATACATTGGAAAATATATCAAATAATGTCTAAACGTTAGAAATTCCAATGGTTGTAAAAGCCCTACTCATGGGACAGGTCCAGGAGCCCTCGTTACAAGCCTTAGTAACCTCTGGCAAACAAAGACATGAACACTCCCATTAGAAAATGCCAGACTCCTTACATAAACCTGCAGACAGGGCTGGAACACATCTGTGTGGCTGCTGCAGCTCCCCTCGTCCAGGTAGTGGGTCGTGACGGTCTGACAACTCGACTTCACAAACTGCTGACCTGGAAAGGGATGGGAAAAGAGTTGAAATTAATATGAGAGCCTAGCTATCTTTTTAGCCTAGCCATCTTAAGACCCGCTTCATTTGGCTCAGCAATCAGATCTTGAGATTATACTCTTTTTGCGTGCTGCTTGTCGGCTAGGTCACCAAAATTATCTTCTTCTTTTCCTAAATCTATGAGTAATGATCTGTTGCACTCAAGTTACAGGTTAGAACTTGTAAATTAAAGTCACCCTTTCTTAGTTCTATCAAGGAGCCTCAAACTAATATTCCTATCAAGGAAGTTATATCAATGAGGTTATATAATGTCCTTGGCTCCTGTCAAGATTTGTTTACCTTCGTTGTAAGGCCTGACGACGTAGATTCCGATCAAGACCAACAGAATAAACCCCATCAAAACCACGGGCAGTGCGAAGACCAGGAACAGTTTCAGTTTGTCCGCGACTTTCTCCTTCAATATTTCCATCTTGGTCATCCGCTTGTGCCTCTCTCTCCTCAGAGCGAGTCTTTCCAGTTTCTTCTTCGCGAAGAGTCTCTTCCTGCCCCCGCCGCGAGGCCCAGACGTCCCGTTCGGAGCCCCTCCGTTCGGTATGTGCCCGTTGGCGGACTGGGTTATGTGAGAACTGGAGCTCATGTTTTCACAGTTTGCTGGGGGAGAAACACGTAACAAGAACGCCGTTGTTTTTCACGCAGATGCACAAATAAAACACTCAACAGTCAAAGTCAACAACTCTCACTCTAGGAAACAAGTTTGTTTACGTACACATACAGCTGGGTTTGAAACACTATACAACCGTAACTCTCGAGAAAAATTAACATACGTACTTGTTGTTATTGAAATTGAAGTAAAAAGGGCCCGGTTATGGCTACATTTGTCGAAAATTAATCTAAAGAAGTTGGAATTTGTAGTTTTTCATCATCGTCCGCCATTTTGTTGCTTTGCTTACTGGAAGATGTCAACAATAGCATGTTTGTGGGGGTCGGTGACATCCATCAATGTTACGTATTTAGGACGAATATTACAACAACAAAAACTACACTGTAAAGCCTACAATATAAATAAGTAAAGTTAAGATACTAAAATGATAAAAAGATATTGTTATGTTTACACGAGTGAACCAAGAACACCTATTTCATTCCTCATTTCCTAGTAAATAGTGGCATCTTCTAACAACCTTTGACAAGAAAATGCATCATGGGAATGTTTTACCGCGAATTTTGAACTCAAGTCGTCCTTGGTTCTCGCCTCCCTTCGCCGTGCTCTTTGTGCCGCCTTTACGACTCAGATTTGTCCGCTGTCAGTTAATTTCAAAGCTAGCAGAGGGCATAGGGGTGAGATCAGGTCAGTATATTGTAGGTTGATATTTGTGAGAAACTCGTTTTGCAATGTAACTTTAATGTAACAAATTAATCATAAGTAGCACAGTTGAAAGACTTTCTCGTCGCTGCCTCGCCGCTAGAGTAGAGTAGAGTAGAGTAGAGTAGATTTTGTTGTCTCACAAACCCCATGTAGGGACTATTACAAAAATTTCAGTCGGTAACGTTCAATGTCGAATGTGCCGGCTATAATGAAGATCTATAAAGTACGAAACGATAAATTATATTCAATCATTTATCTTATTGATTGAGCAAGCAGATATTAAGAACTACTGTAACGACTAGAACAAGTAAAGACGCTACAAGCAGCAATACGAAGAAAATGTAATAGTAATAGTAAAACTGTAACTTGAAAAAGAAAACAGCCGGAAGGAGTCTGCAGCGGAGGATAACCCGAATAAGCCAAGGTCATCGGTACAATAACCTTGTATGAGGTATCCGAGCATCAGATTTTAAGGAGGATACTCTGTCGGCCAGAAAGCCACCTTAGTCACGTTTGTCATCCAGGTAGATAATTACTTAAGTACAGGAAACCCTGGTAGACTAAACAGACGATCATCTTGTGTTGAGGAAGTGACGTTATCATGTCCCTCTATCATGTCAACTTTAGCGATGCCATTCGCTTTCTAACTCATACTTAGGCCATGTTCGATCGATTTGAATATATGGATGACATTCTCTGAGAACCCCAGACTGATTCGAGCGTGCGAATAAATAAAAAAAGTTTGGCAAAAGAAATGCCTTCATTATGAAATCTACGTGGTCGACCAGGAAGGATGAACTAACCTTAACACACAGAGTATGGTTTATCGGATAATAGATTCTTTATTTTTGTTATACCACATCTTCATTGACTGGCATTCTACATTAGTATCCGCTTTCCAAAATATCTTACAAAACATATCTTCTCATTTTGCAGCTGCTTTGTATCACCGAAAACTTTTGTAAACAGACGAAAATTGATGCGCGCGGATGTCATCCATATAATCAACTCAACATGGCCTTAGCCAAAAGACAAAGACAGTGTGATGAAAATGTATGCTAAATTTATCACACATGTGTTATTACACTTTATTAACATCGAAGGTTGAGAAAATTTATTTGATTTTAAATCTCATTGTTGAATGTGCGGTGTAGTTTCATTGTTCAATTGAAAGAACATGGCTTATTTTATGTCTCTTGACCTAACTTTTATAGCTGATAACAGTTATACATGTACATATTGATTTTCTGACAAATTCGTCAGTTCTGGCATGATTATGTGATAAATCCCATCATGGATGAATTGTGATAATATTTGTCCATGTTTCTTTAGTATCGAGCCTTCTCGGTTGACCTGTTTACGCCGTAATGAGGGTGCAGGTACGGGACGTGACATGACGTCACTCCCGGAATGTCACGGTCGTTCTCTGCCCGGAAGTGACCCTGTCTTTACGTCGTGTCACTGACTGTCGTCTTTGTTGTCCCCAGAGGTGTGACAGGATGTTCAGGTGGTCGCGACGGTTGTTTGTGGAGGAAGCACGTGCGACATGATATCATGACGACTTACCTGTCCTAAATCCTGTACAGTTATTCTCCGAGCTGAGGTTTCGATCAGGGGCTAGGAGTGGCCGCGATTTCTAACGCTAGGAGAATGCTAGGAGAATACTGTACAATAGGGTAGGAAACGCAGGAACTTTGAGCGAAAACTTTGCCTTTCCACCGTCCCCATGATCTAGAGTCGTCTTTTCCGCGGTTGTTAGATCAAGGAGGTTAAAAAACACCTTATATTTTTCCTTCCCAGTATCTACTTTGCAAATGTGAGACTCGCGTCTCTTTAGATCTGCCTTCTTGTAAGTTGTACGGATCTTTCCATTCCCTCTTTTGTGTTCTCGTCCTTCCCGACAACTAGACCCCTCACTCAGTAGTAAAGCTAGTAACGAGAGAAGAAAATGAGAAAACAATGAAAAGACTAGATGCACATGAAAGATGATAAAATTAAACAACTAAATATCAAATTCACATTTGCTTGGTTATGAAAATGTTTCAGCTATTTAAAAACTTGTCGGTTGTCGCGACATAAAATCAATGTTACCCATACAAACTCAAGGCCAAATTTATTTTAGAAGGAACGTTGGTTGTATCATCATACTGTGGATACTGTTTGTTTTCATATCGCCTTTTCTCTCGTAAAGATGGTAGATATTGTCATATCCTGTATCCTGTGTGTATGGTTTGTAAAGGGGAATGCCTGGGAAATACCGGACGTCCTGTATCATGTATAGCCTGCAGCTAAATCATCGGAGCGATCTGTGTGACGGATCACCGTGCAACAGCGCCCCCTAGCGTGCAGAACCCCCAGGAGAACAACTCAAAGTTCGTGTTTCGCGCACCGTTACTTTTTGTTTGCGCATGTTGACCAATATGGGAATAGTTGAGTTCGTTGAACTTGCTCTGTGTGGACACAGGTCACGTTCATGTACACGTCAAATGAATAGCGACAAGGAGGTCGGCAAAAGTTTTGACTTAAAGCAAAGCTCGCCCACGCACATCCGTTCTTGGCAAGTGTTCCCCGTTGTCCTTCGGCTGTAACGTCGGCAAACATTTACAGATAAACCTGTCATCGGTAGGACGCAACATATGCATTCCTTCTCTTCAATTTCGCACAGAACACATCGCCGTCAAGTCCCGCGTCTTCCTCTGGCGGTCCGGAATGTCGGAAAAATACCTTGCAACGAAAGAATCTTTTAAACGATCTTAAGAAGCATCTAGCCTTCAGGCTGGCGAAACTTTCAGACGTGCAAGAATGTTGGAGCTGACAAATTTTGTTTCACGCGCCCAAGGAGGCCCTGCTGGGTCCTTCAAGTTCTCGGTCGAGGGTCCTTTTAGTTTAAGAAACCGTTACCTAGAAACCGGACCTATGACTAAGAACTTAACGCGTCAAACTTTCAAGGACTGAGAGATAAGACACACATGTTTGGCTTGTCCCAAACCCTAGGTAAAGTAAAGAATATTAAAGGAATTGTGTGTATCTATTTTCCTCTTCTCTCATGTCATTTTATAAATTTTAAGACTTTCGCGTCGCTTTTTGCAAAATGATGAAACTTGGTAGAACACAGTTTGATTACAAGAACCCCTCCTCTAGACGTGGGGGGAATCACTATCTAAGGCTTTTTATCCCAATGCGGGTGTACACAAGGTTTATTTATAAGTCAACCGTGGGGAAAGTAATCAAGGAAAAATTCAAAAGTTTACGAAAGTACGAGAATTTTCTAGAGGACAAGGAGTCACCGTGGTCATGTTCCTAAACTAGCAGTGAGTGAGCATAGTTTGGGAGTTACAAATATTGGCGCGCCCCCGGAGTTACGCGTTGGTAAGGGGGAGGCTCAGCGACAGCCACAACCCTTCAGCTGACGTGTTTGGGGGATGATGTCCATAACGGGCTATGATTAACGTAACCAGAGCCTGGTCTAGTGCCAAAAATGGTGGCATCCACGGTTGTTTTTGGAGATCGGATGCCCTCCTGGCTAATCTAAGTGTTGACGACAAGACCGCGGAGGCACGGGTCTGGCCAATCCGGTTTCCCCAGTCGCAGCAACAGTGCGCGCCATTTGCTCGACGTCAGCCCCGAAGATTAATAAATTTGAATAGGTTCATAGGCAAGAAGATTCCTGAAATCACTTCAGCAGCAGACGCCGGCCAAGCCGTGTCCGCTCTTCGGTGAGAGAGAGCAGTAGAGAGCCACTTTTCCAAGTCGTGTCGTGAACCTGCGACGAACTTCAGACAGATACAAGACCCGCCGCCGAACGGTGATTTACAAGATCGACGATACCAGCGCCGCTCACTTCTACCACCACACCCCCTTACTACAGTAACAGACTCATCGCTCTTCCTGATATTCTTTCCAGCTGTGAAATCAGGACCGTAGCGAGTGCTGGGATATTAGACAAGCAACATCCGCTGTCTGTGGAACGCGAGCAACAAGTTTTTCCTGTGGATTCACCCTTTTTTCCGTGAGCCTATAGCCGTGTGGCTCCCCCCTACCGGAAGTTTGCCGCTCGCCTATTGATTTGTGCTGTAGACAATATAAACCCGTGCGGCCCGGATCTACCACCATGCATACTAACGAGCGCAACCCTGCCGACGGACCAGAGGACGAAGAGATGCCGGCTACAGAACGCGATCTCGCCGAGGACGCGCCATGGAAGCGCATCCAGAAGAACACCTTCACAAGATGGTGCAACGAACACCTCAAGAAGGCCAACAAGAACATCAACGAGTTGGAGACAGATTTAAGCGACGGTTTAAGGCTGATCGCGTTGATCGAGGTGCTCAGCCACAAGAGGATCCCGCGCTACAACAAGAGGCCCACCTTTCGGGCCATGAAACTAGAGAACGTCTCGGCAGCACTGCAGTTTCTAGAAGACGAACACATCAAAATTGTCAATATCGGTAAGTGTGTGCAACAGTTTGTGTTCTTAAGGGTGGTTGTCTTAAGGAGTAAATTGTCCGAGAAGTCGGTGTTTACGGGTGGGTGGGCTCGGTGTCAAGTCGGGCGGGTATGGCGGCCATGGCCCCGCTGACAACACACGACAGTCCCCGGCCCATGTGCACCTCTAGAGTCTCGTGTGTTTCTTAGCCTTCATCACCGCTTGAGTAGCTTTCTTAGCAAAACATCTTCTCCTCATGACAATCCTGTCATTCTGTACCCGATCTTCTTAAAGGATTTCTCGTGGTGTTGGAGGGGAACCAAGCGAGACGTCATAATTTTTAGGTGGGGAGGGGCGTTCCCTTAATTCCTGGGGCCAAAAAAACACACACCCAACATTAAAATGTGCGTGTAGGGGAATCATACTATAAGAAAAAAACCCGGATAGATCACTTTATTGCAACCTCAAAGTTCTGCACAAGTGGTAGACAGAAGGGGGAGGGCATGGTATGGTCAGGCAGGGTACAGACACAGTGTAAAAGCAATAGGTGGTGACCTCAAAGTTCAGGAATCCCGTGAAGGTAGGAAGTGGTATGGACGTGTCAGTGTTTCACACTGTCTGGACCCAGGGGCAAAATTCTGTCCATGAGACTCCCAGACATGGCACTTAGAGTAAAGTTTAATTTTTTCTTCAGTGGTAACTAGCACAAACACTGTTGTTTAACCAAGTAAATAGACTCAGAGACCACCAGTAAAATTACCTGGCCATGCATAAACCTACTAGGCTAGCTCAGATAAATGTATGCTTGCGCCAGTAGTTTACCCATCCCAGAAGCAAAGTTTTTCGGAAAAAGGAAAGGAAATGTTTAGATGGTCAGTCCATTTTCGGTGGCCGTTCTTATTTTCGGTGGCCTTTCATATGCATTCACCGCTGCGTACTTACAGACAGACCACCATGTAACCCAAGCCTTCACAGGTGAGACAAGCCCCTTTTTCCCGCCCGAACCTTTACAAGTAGGGGGTAGATCCAAACAAAAGGTTCACCGTTAGCTGCCCCACTTCGCATCTACTTAATCAAACAATAGAATGATTTTTATCTCGTAATACCGTATATCGTATACAGATTTTACGTAGCAGCTTGTGTGTGCGGCAAAAGGCATCGAAGTGGTGTACGGAAAAAAAAAATGTAGGTGACCGCCACTGTATCCAGTTTGTTTACACAATTGATCGGTGCGAGGGACACAGAGACTTGGGGGAAAACCTGGCATAGCAGGCATTCTTTCTCGGATGCGCAATGTTAGTTCACAATAGGCTGACAATTGGCGAGGTGAGAGGAAGGGGGACCTACGTAACATGTGCCGAGATTTACCTTTTACTTCATAGCACGGGTATGCCCCAGATAGGTGCTCAACAAGTCGTAGTTATGTCTCCCTTTACTTAAATGACGTCACGCCGGAAAGGGGACTCCATCCAGGTATGCCACCATGCCCAAATAAAGTAAAAAAGCGAAGGGAAGTGACATCATTGACGCAACAACACAACATTGTCAGCTGAGAGCGCACTACCTTGCTATTTGTGCGGAGGCTCACACCACTTGTAGAGCATGGCTTGTTATTGAACGGGCTGGAAAATTTTATGCATGCTTCTACCTAAACCACTGCTTCCTTAGCGTCTGTAGTGTTTTTATGCTGATGTCATACATTCCCAGGCTTAATCCCCTTCCTAAGCCACCGTTCACTACTCCTTTCTTCATTCCATCAAACCCATATCGTTTCATCTATAGAAGAAAACGTAGATTTGCTAGGAGAGTCTGTTTACCCCGAGTGAAAGTGTGTTCTGGAATCCCACAGACTTACAGCAACTAACGGACCAGATAAGATCCCCCAAGTTTTTGTATGGAGTGGTTTATTTGTCCAGGCAAATGTTTGCCCCCTTTTTGAGAGTGTGCAAAGGCATGATGGTTTGTTGCATGTCCAGTTCCGAGTGTTTTCTCTAGAGTCTGGGGCCCCCAGGCGCTACAGGAAACTCGTCGGATGTGTAGATGCGAGCAGGAAGGGTGGTTGAGTGTCCAGAATGTCATCATTTCCTTTCGGAAGTCAAATGATATGTTTGTTGCCCCCCTCCCCACCTAGGTAAAGTGTACCGCCTAGCTTGCACGCTGCCCATGATGAGTCTATGGCATGTTTGTTTGCCTTTAGTAACCTGTTGGCACATTATCCACTGGTAGCTTATTCCCACATGGTATGGTAATCAAATGTGCATCATTATGTTGTCTGTAGCAAAATCATAGCAATTATCCAAAATAGGGTCCTTTGGGTGTCAGTGTTCTTGTACAAATACATGTTTGTTTCAGGTTCACTTACTAATTGTACCATTCTGAATAGGAGTTCTACCACAAAAGCTGGCAAACAAACTCTTCACTTTGACTTGCAAGTGGTGAAACAACAAATTATCCTTCACATGTTTTGTTGAAAAAGAAATTATATAGCAAGTAAGTTGTTACACATTTTCCTTGAGGAGACAAAAAATGTTGATTCTATAAACAACAAGTCAAATTTGAGCCTAGCCCAGTCTCGGATGACTTTGTTGGATTTACAGACTCTTGAATAAGTATGCTAACAGAAGCCATGTTTGTTTGTAGCTGTTTGCACACACAAATCATACTGTAGAAAAACTGGCCTGAGACCTGTCCACACCTCCAGTTGACATGGTACAGGCTGCCCTGTCCAGACAGACACAGATGACAGGTCAGGGGGGAATGCTTCAGCCCACATTCTTGAGGATCTGCATGGGGGGTCCTGACAACACGTTACCCTGAATTCAGAAGAAAAACCCTGCATATTACACTAAAATCAAGGAAGGCCATTACACAAAATTTTGTAGAATTACGTGAATAAGAAGGCCGGCTTTCCCTACGAATTATGGGAAATTAAGATAGGTTGCATATGCCTTACAGTAAAGGGGCAAATAAGCCCCCATTCTTGCTTTGTGGGGGGGGGGGGGATATCAGATGTACAGGGAGGGAGGGGGTAGCCCTACCTCACATTGGAGTTATATATAGTTAGCCACAGGGTAGCGCCCTCTAATTATGCAGAGAGCACAATTCTAGGTCATCCCTTGATTGTCTGTGGTGTTGTCAGTTGTTGTCACTTTATAGTTTCGAAAATATATGTTTTTGTGTGTTAGTACTTCTTGTCATAAATGTTGGTTATGTTCTAATGCCTGACAGCTGTTGAAAACATTACAGCTGAGCTCTTATTAGATCCTATTACCAAACTTACAGCCTTTATACTTCAGCCTCATGGGAGGGACACTTATCCTAGCAATTTTCCGCCTAAAATGAGCCCAAATATTTGTACAGTTGGAAGGGATGCCATGACAATGGCATTGCTTTGAATAGTACTGTAATTGCATATACCATAGATTAATGAATTGCAATATTTTTGTATAGAACGTTAGAAGAAATAGAATTGTTGATGAGTTGTTGAAAAGCTTTAGTTGAAAAAGAGCGATTAATTTGATATGGTATCTACAGGCATTTTGTAATGGTAGCCCCTCCCTGTAAAAATATGTCCTGCTACTGAAACAGTAAGGAAACTTGCTGCCCTATGTACTACTAGACACTACACTTCAGTATAAGGATCTGAACGAACGCTGTAGACTTAATCCCTTAGCACACAATTATTGTCTAAAAATACCCCGGTTACTCCTTTCAAGCTCCTGTTGTTATTTGTTCTCTTCTGATCAAAGATAATATCCTGGTACTGAAGGCAGGTTAGAACTTAGAAGTACCCCCACTGTTTTGGACCTTGGATTGTTTTGGACCTTAGTATGCAAAATTTTGCATGTCAATTGTCTGGGATAAAAACACACCTATTAGGAATGAATGGCTGATTGTTGAAAAGAATAAAAACAGATGCAGGGCCTAAATGACTGTTTCAAAGTAGACTACAATTTCTGAACTTTTATTCTGTTGAAAATATTAAATTTTCAATCCCTTAGAAGTCAAACTCCCTAAATGTTTTCAGTCCCAGGAGTATTCTTTTTTCTGAAATGACAAAAATAAAACTCGACATCAATGAAATACACCCAGTTCAGAGTTACATTTCCGTTCAACCATGGTTTAATGTGTAAGTGGGTGCATTTTTGCATTTCCCTGTGTGAGAGCTATAATGGCTCACTAAATTGTCTAGGCTGGCCCCTTTGACTAGCAGGGGACTAAAATAGGACCCTTGCATTTAGATATGCCATCAATACCGGGCTTTTTGGCAATGTTTCAGCCTCGCATTTCCACCAGTTAAGTATCCAAGATAGAGACAAATGTTAGAGCAAACAACAGAGGCCGTAAGTTTGATCTAATTGTGACCAGAACTTCGGGCTCTCATTATCCCCGCCGACCTCGGTAGCGGCCTCAACATTTCAGGGTCGTTGCCAGGGATGTAAATTTCCGCACCCCTAAAAGAGATGCCCCCAACATGAACCTCGCAGAAACTGGCAGCTTCCAGTTGTTTAAGAGAGCAGTTTTTCTCTCGCAATTCAACTATGACTGGTACAGGGGCCTGGGCTGTCTCTTTCCCAGGAGAGAAATTTGCTTGAGTTGTTGGAACAGACACAATCTTAACTTCATGACATGAAATTGAAGAAAAAGTATTTGCATCATCTTAAGATGACAGATTTTACCATGAAAATTAACAACATGGGCTCCCAAATAATGATTGGGACAGAAAAAACTTAAGCTGGAGATTACCTGGACTGGTGTTGAATATAACTTTATAACAAGCATATCTCTCTCTAAATCTAACATTACACTACAAGCTGGAGCAAAAATGTATATGCGACTAATAAAGGAATACAGACCAGGGCTCGAAATAGTGGGTGCATGTGCACCCAGTGCACCCAAAATTGGAGCTGTGCACCTAATTTGTGACTCTGGGTGCACTGGTGCACCTATATATTTTTGCAGCCTATAAGGTTAAGGTACTATTGTACACCAGTATACAGAATATTACTGAAATGTAAGTATAAAAAACAGCATGATAACTTTTTGCTGTACTTTATTTAATGTATTATTTGTTTGAAATTTTGAAGTTAGCTATAGAATTACAGATTGAAGTTCTTAAGAAAGGCAGCAGCGGTAAACTTTGTAATTATGTTCTGAAGAACAATCAACTTCATTTTATCTGGTGCACCCAAAATTCTCTCTGTGCACCCAATTTTTTGAGTTGGGTGCACCAGTGCACCTATTCCCAAAGATGAATTTCGAGCCCTGCAGACTGTCCGACAGTCAATTTTCAGTACCAGAACCAGTAGTAAATATTGCTCTCATAAGTGGAATGCTCCATACAATCTATAAGAACGATATTGTCTGCTCCAGCTGGCATACGCCCCTTGGACGTCTATTTTTGTCTCTTCATTGACCCCAGGCATGGTGGATTCGTACTTGGTGGGAGGGGGGCAAAATATTGTGTAACAATGCTTTACTATATATTATGTAACTTTTTATGCAAGTGTATCGCTTGTTTAACCAAATTTGTTCAGTCATTGTTTTGTTTGCTTAAACCTGTGAAATGTATGATATTATTTTGTCTCAATTTCACGCCGGTAATGTCAGTATGTACTAATAACAACAAGGACACAAGCCCCCCAGGCAAGACTGTAGCCTAACTGTTAGCAGAAGGGAATGTAACATGTCTGACTACATCCACACACCCAGAGGATTACTGCAAAAACAAAGTCTTCCATAGCTATCATAGTTTTGATAAATGATCTACATTTCAAGAGACCCCCAGGGAGGTAGCTGACAACTGGTAACAGTTTGTTTGGGGTTTTCCTTTTAATAGAACACACTGGTTGTATAATATGTGTGTTCCCATAAGAGTGATTAATAACTGCTTTTCATGTTTTTTTCACCCTTGCGATGTTTTATTCATGCACTGTGGAAGAATGGATTGTTTTTCTTCTTGTATCAGCGATAGAAATGCATTACTGGTTAGCATGACTGAAGAGATTTGTAGTATCCTTTAGTGAGTGATCACTACAACTTCTATCCAAGGCCAAAATTAATAATTCAGTGAAATATACTTATATAGAGAAACTAACGGAAAGTTTCCTGGGGGTGGGGGTCAGTGACATATTGGCCCTGGACCTGAAGAGCTAGGCAGGGTAGGCAGGTAGATTTTTTGGGGCACCTTGTAGGTCGTTGGGCAGCAGTTGTTGTGTAGGCCCTGGCAAAAGTAGGCACCCAGGGTAACCTCCAAGCAGATATAGGGTAGGGGTCAGTGTTGTTCCCTTGGGAAAGGTGCTTTACACATATTTCCTCACTCAGCTCAGGTAAAAATCTCTGACTAGGGACGTCTTCTGGGATGGGGTGTAATGTCAGAGACCTTGAGAACCCACCACACTTATAAGAGGGTCTGAATGGGGGGTCCTGATTACGCTTTACGCTAAATTCCAGAAGGCCCACAACGCTTGACGTTAAATTAGGAAGGCCCATAATGCTTTACGTTAAATTCAGGAAGGCCAGCAGCGCTTTATGCAAAATTTAGGAATATTGATGACTCTAAATTGGAGTGGATCAAACCTTACAGTTTGGTCTTACGCAAGTTACTGGTATGATATGCCTAAAGTAGTTTGCTGGTTTTGTGAAATAAACCAAACATCCGTATTACACACTGAGACTGAGCCAGATCTTTACATCTGCTTGGAGATTACCCCAGGGTGGTTGAACATGTGTGGATGATTGGGCTGGAGGATGGTGACCCCTGTCTGACCGGCTGTCACAGGGTGGGGGGTGGGCTTCATTCCTACAAGGTCAGGGAGGGGGAGGGGCATAACATGGGCAAAGGTTAAACCCCACCCAAGGGTTCTGTTGGTTTTGGAAAAATCTTGGGACTGACAGAAATTTAAAACTCAGGAATTTTACTGTCTACTTGATATATCTCTTTCTCAGCTTGACACATATGAAATACTACATTCACAGATATAAGACCTATTTATGGCTTTTTTGCTTGAGAGAATTGGGTGGACATTGGACTTTGTGATTGCATCAATTTAAACTTAAGGTTTTTTTTAATGTTATCTGTTGAGTGAATCTCAAAGAAGGTTTAGGAGAATATGTTTTTGCCATGGTGTTTGTCCATTGGTGCTGTCAGTCTGTTGGGGTAGAGGATCACACCATAGAAATGCAGATTTCACACAGTAATGGATTGGAAGAGGTTAGGCTATAGCTGACCTCAGTCCTGGTGCATGGCCATGGGTGTCCTAATTTTCAAGACAAGAGAAGAAAACAAAAGTATTAGGCCAAGGGCATTCAAAGAACAGTGGTATATGGTACATGTATGTAGATGAGGTGTCATAATTGTCAAAATCATGGCTTGCTCACGCTGTATTTTTCTAAGTGAACCTGAACCTGTTGTCCTTATTAGCTCAGTTTCTCAGGAAGGTCACTCACAACTGTTCTGACCCTAGACAAGGTCGAGAGCATGTCACTTGAACTCTGACCTCTATGTCATATTTCCTTCTGAAATCAACACGGTATTGTCAACAGAGTCTAACACTTGAATTCAAACCAAGGTTTCAGGCTTTTGTGTTTAAAATTTTTTTTGCCTTGAAAATTTTATTAGTCTATTTCTACATTATCCTTAAAGAATACATAATTTGTAACGTTATAAGCCTTGCATACTGCAGTTATATTACTTGTGTATGGGGTAATATAAACATATCCAACTATGAATGTACACGTAAAAGGGCATCTTACTCTTAGGACAAGTGGTCTGTTTACTAAAAACACATATCCATTGTGATAATAGGTAGTATTATAACAAATGTCATGTCGAAGGGTGACTTATTGATATTGATTTTGTAAAGTGTGCGTCATAAAAGAACTTGGGCCATATGGGGGATAATTAGATATTAAAAGCCAACAGACCTTACATCCAAGTGCATGTTCAAAGTTGCAAACTGGTACCAGGAATAATAAATAATTGTAAAGTTTGAAATGTTCATGTTTGATTCAATGTTTGCAGTTTTCGCAATGACCTCTTCACCGCAAACTCAAAACCACCGTGAACACCCAAATGTTTCCCTACCACAAAATGCAACTCCCTCAAACTTAAATGCAGTTAAAGAAATATAGATCTGTATAAAAGAAAACATGATTTATCTTAAATTATGAACCTCGCCCATATAATTCTGATATAACAATGCAACAATGACGTGATATGACCCACCTGAATATTTAAGCCAGTAAGACCTGTTTGTTTTATACCTGAGGTCACCTGGCGTATTCCTTAAGGGCTTGGATGTGTTCCTTACGGTCAGCTGAACAGCTTGTTACAGGCACGCCAGGTTGTTTTTATACATTACAGTGCCCTTTCTGCTGTTAGTCACTAACAGAATGTGTACCAGTAGGCTTTGACAGAGATGGTTGGGTCACTTGAATACTAGTCATGTGTTAGATGTATATAGTGAGACAGTGATCAGCCATGTAGTTACTATTTGCGATATTGTCCAATGCAAGTGCAGTGTCCCTACCAAATCTCCCTATGTAGACTGATTTCTACAACATTTTACAATTAGACAGTGAGGTCTGGTAGAGACTTGTATGTACATCATGTAACCTCCATTAACATTAATCCGCCAGGTTACATAAAGCCACTTTGAAAAACAGGGTTTGAGAGATCTCTAGTAAAGCACCCCCTGGTTTGCACAGTTTAGATATATAGGAGTTTATTATACTGGGGGACGTTGGGTTGGAGATCTGTTTGGACGTATCTTTTCAGGGTAGCGGAATTATGGACCCTGTTGGAATTATGTTAGTAGATGTTATAGACCAATGGACAAGACAATAGAGAGATCATGGAGCCAAGATGACATGTAAAATTGTACACCTTATATTATAAACGATCCTGTCCGACAAGGCAGTGACATACAGTCTCTGTCATGGATATGACTCCATTTACGACATCTTTTGAAGGGTGCATAAAACCTGGGTGGGAAACATCTAGACGAAATTGTTCGCATTGAAGCATCAGTATGTAGCCAAAATTTATGGCCAGGTTTCCCCGAAAGGGAGGCATTCTGGAGGAAGGACAAATTGTTGTCTGGGATTTGGAGTGACCGACTAGAGAAATGATTTATAAGCCGGCACACCAAGATTTGTCATCGCTGCTGGTAAAAGTAGGCAGTACAAGTAAACATTTACGCTTTGTCACAACACCATTTCCAACGGGTTTTAATTTACTGAGGGAGCGGATAGCATGCAGCTTGATGGGGAGGGGGGTGGTATTGAATGCTGAGAGAGACAATTTGTCCTTGAACTGTCCTGAAATGAAAAAAATATATAAATTTTCCTTTCACAGTTTGGAAAAGTTGGTCCCGAAATTGTGAAAGATGCGAGTTTTATGGTTCTGGCTATTTTTGTGTTTTGAATATTTTATGAAGATAATAAGGTGGAAGGGTGACCTTTTGTTGTGTAGGTCACTGCGGGCAACATGAGCAGAAGTTTTATTTGGTGTCGTAGTGTTATAATGGTATACTTTCTTAAAGGCAACAGAACTTAATTTAAATATGTCAGTGTTCATAATATTTTTAAAACAATTATAACAATAGAAGTGACTTAATTGTGACCATTGCATCAGTGTTCTTCTGGGTATAAAAATTCCAATACAAAGACTGCTATTCACTCAACTTCAGTACTCAGTGAGGATAGCCCTTATCTTCACTGTTAATTACTTGTAGGGACACTCTGTCCATCAACAAAAACAGCAGTCTGTCCATCAACAAACCCATCTTTGTCTTCAGGTGTCTCTCAGGGTCTCATCACGTTTCAAACGATACCCTTCCCGCAATGCAGGTGGACATACCTGCCGGCCCCAAAGTTTACGTTAAAGAACACTTAAAAGCGGTTACTCTACATAATGGTGTTTACTTGTTTTGAAGACGGCATACCGTCGGAGATTAAGTTGGTTCTGTAGAAACAACTCTGAGGAAAAGATGAACCACCTTCAGGTGGAGTGATGTTTATGCATGAGTGAGGGGAGGCTTGGGGTATGCATGCCAGATGGGGCCTTCCCCTGTGTTGAAAGATGATGTGTTTGTGAAGGGGGTGTGCTATCCAGGTCACATCAGACAGAGTCTGTCAGGGTCTGCTCCTGTCAGCACCTCTGGGTGGGAAGGCTGAGACACAACATCTTCCTTCATATACTTTGCCAAGGATCCTCAAGCGCTTGATTCTAATTGCCCATGGTTCCTTCCTTCTTACTCTTTACCTTCAGAATCAAGCAGCGTAGAACTTGTGATGTGTATCTTAAGTCCTTTCAAGACATTGCCTTGACCTACTTAGATATCAGAAGAATCTACAGCCAGCATAAGGGCCACAAAGTCTTACAAGTTACAGGCTAAAAGTCTATAGCAAGCTACATGTACACATATCTCTCGAGCGCTGTCAGTCAGTCTAACAAAGACTATTGTGCGCAAACATACGGTATGGTACATCATCATCATTAGGATATGGTACAGCTCACTAGTTACTACTAAAATTCAAGTTCAGTTACAATACAATCTGCGTCAAAGTACACTATAGGCAAGCAGTATCTATTACTGATAACCGTAGCCTCATTCTGAAGAAATGAAACAATTGAAGACATCTGACTGCACTCCCTTGGTACCTTGAAGCTATTAGATCATCAGTTTATCACTTTATGTGTGCAATACTGCTGTTCTTCCACATTTTCCATCCATCCATTGAAATCAATCACAGTGAGAAGACAGAATACCCTCAGGATTTCAGGTTAAAAAGAGTACAGGTTTGAAAAGGGTTGACCTACATTCTGCCTCAGATATACAAAAGCAGTGACAACCCAGATATTTATCACAATAACAGCTATTATAACTGTCAACAGCTGGGAAAAGTTCCAGTAAGGGTTGGTTCATAGAACAACAGAATGTGGGACAGAGTGGTAACCAAAAATAACAGAGGTGGTTGGGGTCATTGACTATTTCAAATGTTTGCAAGAGACTGTGATCTCGTTTTGTTTGAACATTTTCATGACACTATTTGGAATAAACTCAAAGGCAAACCATTATAATCCATACATTTATCTATTTATTTATTTATGAATCTTTAGGGTAGTCCCTTCAGTTAACTTTATCTAGATATTACAGTCTTGACCAGGTATTTTAAACAATATTATACTTACTGTTAGTTTTTGGCACATCACTTTGTCCTAGGACTCCTACTGTTCCAAAAATGAATGTACAGTTTGATTTGTAGATTTCTACTGGCCACAAATTGCTAAAGCATCAATAATGTAACATTCTTGATACTAACTAGGTTATCAGGGAGACACTGAAGGGCCAAATATGGGGTTTATATTTGCCAAGAAGATCTCTGCATATAACCTTTAAAAGACAGTGCAGTAGATATCTATATACAAGCATGGTTTTTCATTTTTTTTCCAACTGCAGATATCTCCCATAACTCAAGGTACTGGTAACTTGAAACCCTAACATTAAAATTCATGTAATTATGGAAAATTCAAAATAGGCTATCCACAATGAGCAGGACACTTTTTTCATCAACTATAGAAAAACAGTATGTTTACTTTAAGTTTTCTCTAAGGTATGATGTAGGATAGCTTAAAATGACTCATGATAGTCCAGTCAGTCCAGTCCCCCCAAGAACTTTTCTTGTGAAGGAAAGAAGGTAGACTAATTAGCGTCAACTTATAATTTAATTTTTTTCTGGTGTGATCTGAGAAATTACAATTTGTGTCATGTGGGTCAGTAAGAAATCAATCACTGACCAGACAATCTGTACTACTTCTTCTGCCTCTCCAAAATTTCAAGGCTATTTTTTGTCTCTAAATCATGATATTCAGCCTCATACAGTAGTCTCCCACTGACACAAACACCAGCACCTGTGTTGAATATGATATTTTTTCAGACAACAGTAGCTTACTTTTGTCTATAATATATGGAGTAACATGTCATGAAGCTACATTTATAACTAATTCTTTACTGCTGATTCATTGAATATCATTTGTAGCTTTGGGACAATGACAGAGCTCAGACAGAAATCAACCGGTTTCGACTTGATTTTTCTTTCTCAAGAATGATTCATTGAATGTCATGACTAATTCTTCACAAAGAGGAGTTGAACTCTAACATTTAAGTTTAAGTAGTGCGTAGGTGTAGGGCGTTAGGGATAGTTAGGTTCATGTTACTTGTCTTTGTCATTTCCATACCATCTGATAATCTTATCTGGTTTGTTTGTGTAAAGACGTTTGGTCTTTGTTTCGGCCAACAAAAGCTTTCATTAGTTTGTTTACTCTCCAAAACTACTGTATATTCAGCTACTTTATCGGGGAGTTGATTTCGCAGTGTAAGGTATAGGAGGTCTTTGCTGTGTTTAAAAAAAAACTTTTATGTTTCAGTTGAAACAGTTCTGGAGTACAGTAAGTAGTAATACATTGGAAAAACCTGCCTGCAGTGATGAATAAGAATTTTGCTATATGCATGGAGAGCTCACCTCAAAAATAAGGCCGCTGCAAATATTTCAAGATTTGTAGTATTGTTTCTTGGGTTTATCGTAAAAAATTTCTGAAAATGAACAAATAGTTCTATTGCGACTTTCTCTGCAAAAGGTTGCTGTACAAATAAAGCAGTTTGAGGGTGTCCCTATCTGGCCTAAGTCAATATCTATACAGGTGTGGCCTTAAGTGCTATTAAGGGAATCAATAAAACTCTGTAACCCAAGTCTGATATCAGATAACACACCCAATGCACATGAACCACTGGTTATAAATAGACAATTTTATGGCCTTTACAGTTTACCACATACTTGTAGACCCTTCTGAAAGCCTCCTCTCTTGGAAATTGTAGGGGAAATGACTCCCAATCAATAGAATCATTAGCCTTGGACATTTAAGTCTCATACAATACATGCAATTCCAAAGGGGAAAATTTACAACCCACATATACATGACTGTAGGCCTTTCCAAATGCGTCTCATCTCGGGAAGTGTCTAACAATCAATGAAACCTAATCATTTACCCTAGATATTTAAATCTCTGTCTAAATCTGTATCAGACAAAGTAAACAAGGCCTACAAACCAGTGGTTCTAAATTGTGTACTCTGCATAGGTCCTTCTAATCTAAAGGCCTTTATCTGTCCCTCAATCACCATTAGAGAGGATGGCATTAGGACTGTTGTAGGAAGTGGGTACAAGTCCAGAGGGAGGTTATGGGTTGGGGTTAGAGTGAAGAGAAATGGTAGCCTATAGTCCAACCTTGTTAGCTTTGGTTGGCTCCTAATGGTCTACTTTGCTGCGGACCAAAAAATGTGAGCCGTAGTGAAGCCACATTGTACTCTCCAAGCAGAGCTAGGGTTTCGGCTGGTTTTTGACGTGTTTTTAGGCGTTTTTGTCATGCCTTCTACTTTGTCATCGTTTTTGTTGTGTCGCCAACCCAAGCTCTGCAGGCAGACGGAAGCTTCAATGTCTAATAAACCTAAAAACTCCAACACATTACAAGCGTTTCACAAGTAAGTGCGAAGCGTGCCCGGCCAGGTACGGGATTCCCTCCCCACGCGCCACAGAACTTCCGGCCCAGTCTCACCAAGGACATAATCCTCGGTCTATCGGTCGTGGCCATGTTTTCATGCTATGTTCTTACGCTTCCCCTACTCGTTAGCTAACTGCAATTACTTTCGTATGAAAATAACAGCTCAACGTACAGCCAAAGACATCTGGAGTTTACAAAGTCTCAATCAGGGCGCCATGTTGGAAAGTCGCTTCAATGTCCGTCAGCAAATGACTTGCCTATCGTGACCGCACTTCATTTACACCATCCAAAAACCACCAAAGAACGAACCATACAAAAATCTGTACATTCCTCTGGTGTCATTTGGGGATTTTAAAGTCTCTGTTGGTAGAACTCCGTCGCTGTTGTTGTTGAAAAGTTCCGTCCAATCTGAACACAGCAAGCGGCGGCATTGGTAACCGCATGTAACGTAAATAAAAATAAAACAAGGTACGTGTTCCCCTTCATAATCCATTTAACGATGCCTGAGATAATGATGATAATAATAACTAGTAATGCAGTTCAAGTCAATACGTAATACACATTTATTTCATATGTCTTGTTCATGCATCATTGTATTTTTCTTGTGAGGTATCCAATAGAAATATATCGCGTGGGATCGTGGACATCAGCCTGTCGCATGAATAGGGCAGTCAGCGGGGGACCGGCGCGGCCTGGTGAACGCCGCTCTACACTTGCCGGATGTGTGATAATCCGGGGCAGTAAAATTGGTACCACTAATGATAATCTAATGGTTCTCGGGGAGGAGTTCTGTCACCTTTTTTTCAATGGAAGTAAATAGGTTTGCCCCGCCCCGAGGTCAGTGCCTGCAGAGCTTGGGTTGGCGACACGACAAAAACAATGACAAAGTAGAAGGCATGACAAAAACGCCTAAAAACTCGTCAAAAACCAGCCGAAACCCTAGCTCTGCTTGGAGAGTAGCCACATTGCACTACCACTAGGTACTTGAAAAAGCATCATGCTTCAACTCAAATGAGGATGCCTTGAAACGAAAACGAGAAAGCTAACAAGGCTAGACTCTAGCCTAGTAGCCTGGATGCCAGACCCCCAATCTCTAGATATCTATCATGTGGGGATGATAGATATTGTAGAGATTGGGGGTCTGGCATCCAGGCTACTAGGCTAGAGAAATGGCTCAGTGCCTATGCTGATTCTGTTTACATACCCTCTAAAGGGGTCAAACAAGTCTCCTATTGATATGATCAGCCTCATAGCAAAAGATGTGTCACATTCGATTAAATCTCCAAGCAGATGTAAAAAAAGAAAATCGTAACCTTCTACTGGCTGCCTAATTTTTCTTGTACATAATCCTTTTAGCTTAAGGCTGAAATTTAGCCACAAAACAGTTTACCATCCTAATGTCTGCTTGGAAAAATATGTAGGTCACATCATTCTGTCAGATATACTATAGGCTATCATTTTTCTGTCAGGAGTAAGTCATAACAAACATATAGTAGTATGTAAACAATAAAAAGGAGTCTCAGACACTGGGATAATCCTTATCTGGAGTTCACAGGACTTTTTATCTGGATGTTGTGTCTTGTGTCTGAGAAAACACACCTATATTGAATCTCACTGGGCTGCCCTGCATGGGGCACCCAGAAAGGCTTGCCAAAAATGCAGTCCCTCCCACTTTGAGGATTTGGTGGGGGGAGGGCGCTATTTCTACACACAGCGTGTCACAAAATCGCCAACCTTATAATCAGAACCTAGAGGATCACTTTGGCATAAAAATGGGCCAAATGGCCTCATTAGCAGCCTGTGCGACCAGTGCTAAGCTGGGGTGTCCCTGTTTTTAACTGGCTTCAATGGGAAAGAGATTGCAGACATTAGGACGAGATTGCGTGTCTGATAAGCCATAAAGAGTAGCTGAGCAGGAAACCATATACAGTAACAGATGGGTACATATGGGGAATCCACAGACTACTGGTCCTCGCTAATCAATACCCGCACTTGAAAGGCAGACCTTTGAGCCCCCCTGTGTACTTTTCAGTTTCTCCTTCCTTTCGAAATTCGGAAGGGCATGTGAGGAAGTACAGGCATGTTTGCTGTTTCACAGGGCTTGAAGAATGCGAAGGCTGAATCTGGCTCTCTTGTACTTGAAAGGCAGACCTCTAATGCCTGCCATTTTCCCCTGTGTACATTTAAGTTCTCTGTTATCTTTCAGGTTGATCTTTGAAAATATGCAGATATTGCTATGTTCCTATCAAAGAGCTAGAAATGTGAAGCTTCATTCAGACCCTTGTTGTAGTGCCTAGTGGTGTAAAGGTCAGCAAGTTTCCTTGCTGTTTCAGTAGCAGGGTACATTTTATCAGGGAGGGGTTGTCTTTCCTTTTAATGTGCTTGAGGCACCTCCTTGAGGACGAGACCTTCCATAAGACAAGACAGGTGCAGCCGTAACCGAGATGTCCCCAGCCCAGGATTGGACTGGGATCTCCCAGACCAAGACTGCAAGAGCTCAACTTTGAGGCTGCTACCAGCCAGTTAAGCTACAGGGACATCCCCAAAAGGCAAATCTATTTAGCTAAGAATTTTTCTTGCCCACAGTTCTCCTTTCCAATTTCAATTCAATTTTATTTATTTTACCAGGGGTGCTTTATAATCTTTGAAAATATGGAGAAGCGGTTTGGTGTTCCTCAAACTTTCAAAGGGAGAAAAGCTAAACCCCAATGTTTTCTGTCTGCTCTGTTGGAATGGAAAGGTCATGCAGGTCACGACCCATTGCTCTGATTGGATAATCTCCCCTGGGAAGTTCCACTCAACAAAAAGCTGCTTAGGGCCCATGGAAGCGTGGATGATGTACATGTCCTTTGTTATGTTGAGATGGCCTTGATACATCATAATACATCACAGTGATAACCTATTCATCACATAGCCCTAACCCTATGGAGCCAATATGAAGGCTGTTGTCATTCACATTGCACAGATTTGGATTTTCAGTTGTTAAAGTAATGATTTGAGACAGCATTTTTTGCTGATATTCTGGTTTAAGATATGAAAATGATGGCAGGGAAATTATGAACAAAAGACTAATCTTTGTTCCTGCCAGTGTTGGTTTTGTAAAGTTCATTCCTTTGTTCATAATTCTACTCTGCCATGTCTGCTCTACTCAACCCATAAAGCCGTTTACCAACACAGAGGGACTTTCATGCCAAAGGATTTGTTATTTTGCAAACACTCATTTTGTGTAATTCATATGTATATGTATATAGGGTATAAAAATCACGAAGAAAAAATGAAGGATGTACATACATGTACATGTATTAGGAAAATGTGTTGAAATACTTGCTTGAATATACAGTATCCAAAAAGCCCAGTCCTCAAAGCCCCCTGTATGAGTGGGAGGGGGACCCAGCTAGGTGTTAATCCCTGATTGTATCACCATCAAGAGGGGGGCTTGAGCTTTTCCCACCTCATATTGTCATGTCTGAAGACTCCCATTGTCAGTGAGCCATGTGCAAAGTGGGCCATTACATGCATCGTTAAGATTGTCAGTTGACAGAGAAGTGTGAAGTGCTTCCCTTGTAGTGGTCCCCAGCTCAACTTCGGGGAAGGGCTCTATGATTTATGTACATGTACTACAGTCCCTGCAAAGCCTAGAAGAATAGACAGATTGTCAAATTGACTGAGATATGAAGTGCTTGCTACTGTACTTCTTAGCCCAACTTTGGGGAAGATCTCTTTAATTTATGCTAAAGTTGCTGAAAGGATAGAAATGTTCCCTTGTAGTTTCACCAACCAATGGTATAAGTAATTGTATTGGTACTGGTATATGGTGTAGTGAACATTTACATACATTATACATGTAATACCCCTCAGGTCAACTTTGGGATTTGAAGAGGAATATCGAATTCACAGAAGTATTGACTTTACAGAAGTGTTGTGTAATTTATACTGCTGTATGTACAAATGCTGCAACAAGGACAGATGTGGTTTCACTGGTCACTGAAGGTTCTATTCAACTGTGGGAAATATATGAACCAAGAAGGCTATACCTGATATTAAATGTGAAATCTATTTGCAAGATGAAACTGATGAAAGGTGTAACATGAAACAGCATATAGAGTATACATACAGTGTAAGATAACAATAGTGACTAGTGGTACAAGTGACTATTCTAATAAGAACTGCTAGGGAATACAATGTAAGCTTTTGGGGTTTGACTTCTTTTCTAGAAGCAGTGGAAAACGAAATCCCATCTGATATAACACTCAGACACACAGGAAAACAGACTGTAGTGTAGTGTCCTCAGCCCCTTACCCTTGCTAAGTGTCATGTAAAGTTCCTTGTGGGTGTGTATTCCCAAGAGAGGCTTATTCCTGCCCTCAGCAAAAACGCTCTGTTATATCCATGACTCAGTTTTAGCAGTTTCAGGACCAGGCTTCTTGCCAAACTGATTATTGGCCATTCAACCTTTCTACCCCTCCCAGACTGGTCTCTACTAGCTAATTCATAGGCGGCAGGAAATTGAACTCTGCTGGTTCCCCCACCCACGCAGAAATCTTTGTCAAGTCCAGCTGCAGCACGGAGGTTCGTATTTCACCTAGGGAAGGTAAATCAGACGTCTGAAATTCCTGCTCACATGCAGACTTGTGATGAAGGTCACAAAAATACCCTCCCACTTCCCTTGAGGCCTTGTCATGTTTGCCCAGCTAGAGTTCAAGTGCATTCCGTCTGTGTTTGCTCACGCTGTTGATATATGGCTCCATGCTGACCCCGTCACGTAGCTAATTATGAACAGAATTCCAAACTTCATTAACCTTTTGCTTGGAAGCATAGCACTGTTACCAAAACACTTTGGATGCAAGAAAAAGCTACCCCAGCACAAAGAAGGTTAATAAATGTTCTGTATAGTCCAGTTCGAAACCAACCTACCATGTTCACTGAATACTCCAACTTTTTGTATTTATCAATCGCCTAAACGATTCTTTATCTTAACGATTCTTTACCGATAAACAAGGTGCTTTGTTGCCATGGCAACAACTGATTTACTGGAAATAATACTGATTGTCTGTAAAAGTTGTGAAATATCTAAGAACCTTATTTTCTTACACAGTTTCCACATCTGTCATCACTGGAAGAAAAAAAGACTTGTTTTTGAAAAATAGGGCTTGAGAGCTGTTGTGACATGTAGGCAAGGTGAAAGTCAATCCAAGTGCATGGAAGGTAGAGACTGACACATTTTGACATTTAGCTTTAACAGATGTACATGTAACGCACTGGTGCATGGACGGTTGGTGGGGCTGTGTGTTTTTTCCCTGACACATGGACTGTTAATGATGCAGGGTGCCAACAGGTCACCGTTTCTCTGTACCAACTTGTGGTTCACACCTGTGTTAAGTCAACATGCCCTGTTCCCTGCCGCAGACGAAGATGGCAACCGAAATATTGTGTTCTGATTACAAAGAAGTTAGAATAAAGAAAGGTCAACGTTGTTGAGAGAGTGCAACAGCCTTAGCCAATTAGACATCGTTAGGCTTTTTCGTAATAGCACCGTTTTATTTGAGAGTTTAGTAACATAAGTAGCCTGTAATATAGAAGCATATCAACATTTTCACAGCATTTGAACTGGAAGACATTAAGTGTTGTTGACAGTAATAAATAAACAAAAGATAAAGAATGATTGAGAAGGATGACAAAGATAACCAAATAGGTTTTCTGTTCAAATGTTGAATTTTAATTCATGACCAAAGCTGTATATAACTTATATTTATAAGCAATACAAAGCAGAGTCAACATTTTTCTATATTTCAAATGTGTTGCTATTAAGTTGGTGGAAATTTTTCTAAATACACACTGATAACATACCATACATTGCGAGCGTAACTGAACCATAGTGTAAAGTGCGTACTTGATACAGATTTTGTCAATATTAGTGTATATTCAGTGTCATTCTCACATTCCAGTGTGACGTCATAGCTGTAGGATCAAAGTCTAATAAAAAACCATGACCGTATTTGGATGTCTACAATTCAAACTTGAGTTCCATGTAAATAATTCACACATTGGTAATCTTCAAGTTATCCTACTCGGTATGTTAAGAAGTTATAAGATTCTTTGTTTGCAATTTTTCACGTCCACCCCTTTATCAAATATTGTTCTAACCTCATTCCCAGCAGTGCTATAGTCTGTGCCGCTATGCATATCTTAAAGATAAGTCAACTGTGAGTGAATGTGATCCTTTCTTTATTCACTTTCTATCTCCGCCTTTGTTTTCATTTCCGTTGTCGGTTTTGTAACAGATAACTTTGTATACCCTTGATAACTGTTGGGATGGAGTCACTATATGAAAGATGCATCCGTTCATTCTTGGTCCATGTCCATGTTTTAGATGTATTGCGTGCTTGAAACGTTTCGCAGGGAAAGGAGCCCTTCTATCTGGGAAGTGTCTCTTTGCTTTACTGTAAATAGCACATGACAAGAGGAAGATCAATTTGAATGGCTCACTACATTGTCACATGGTTCAACTCAGTGACATCAACCTTTTGTTCGAGGAATCATCGTAATCTATTCAACAGTCCTGACTACTTAACCCTACCTGAGAGTTTGTGTGGTAAATAAAGTTGCTGCAGATGATACTCCCCTGGGGTATTAATCATTTTCATGGTGTCTCAGCGTGCCCACATATCAAATTTTATTTTTACTTGCTCTGATTACATAAATGTAATTGTCAAAACTGAATTATATTTACAGTTGGGATGCCACAGATGTAGATGTCTTGTTAGCGTGACTAAGAATTACTCAAAGTACTCTCTAATCTCAGTCTTTCTACTCTGGGTCTAACTCTAAGTTGAAATTGCGTCTGACATTGACAGACGTGCATTTGACCTTGCACACACAGGGAAAACAAAAATGGTGGTCCGATGTATTACAAAGAACACTGACCCCTGGGTGTTCTGGGAACAGGAGCCCCTGCTTGCTGTACCATTTACTGAAAGGTTATCCCAGGGAGTGATAAAAGGGCGTACACCCTGTCTGTGAAACTGAAAGGCCTCCAGTGTGGGGCTAATTTAAGATGCATGTAGGGACCCCACAGAAATAGCAAACTGGGTCATAAAGGTTCAGTGGTAGACAATCACTTTCTGTCTCATTGATGCGTTCCTCTTATATATTTCCTTGGTAGACCAGCCAAGGCAATGTTTTAGTATGTGCTTAAAACATCTCAGACCCTATATGGCTCGCTCGTAACTAATATGTAAAGGGAATGTGATAGCTAGAACATAGCCTATGCCTCATGTAACACAATGATATCAGCTATTGATTGTGATATGAGCACCTAGAAGTGAAACATTAGGTGTATCCTATTTATATCATATTGAAATACAGCTCTCTATGAGTGATATCAGTGGATCTCCCCCCTTCCCCATCTGAAGTTCAAGTCGATAGTGCCCAATTTCCAAACATTTTCTCATAATCTATTGTATGCCAGCTGAAATAAATATTCCTTGATTTGCAAACCTTTCAGTCTCGTCTCTCCCATCTCCCCCATTCCAAAGTCCAATGACATAGTGATGGGAAATTGAAACTTATATGTTGATTTGTACATGCATATGATTTTTGAACAAAGGATGTATGATAAGTAAGTTAAAACTTAGTGTCAGTAGTTAAGACTAGAGTAGTCATGTTATCTTGTTCATCATTGTCTGTCCGTCCACTCCGTGTTACATGTACATGTACTTGCAATTAGCCTATGGGCCAGAAGTTGCAATAAACTTTCTATGATAATTAATGCTACTTTTTTTCTCTCTTCCTCTCAGATTCCAGTGACATAGTCAACGGGAAGTTAAAGCTGATCCTGGGTCTAATATGGACACTGATCCTGCACTACTCCATCTCCATGCCCATGTGGGAGGGCGAGGACGAGCCCACCATCAAACAGACGCCCAAGGAGAAGCTGCTGGGCTTCGTGCAGGCCAGGGTGCCCGACCTGCCCGTCAAGAACTTCAACAAGGACTGGAACGACGGCAAGGCCTGCGGAGCCCTGGTGGACGCCTGCGCCCCTGGTACGTGTCTTAAGATATCTAGTTCAAATATCAATGTCTACTCTCATTATTCCGCCAGGTACCTACGACTGCCAGTGCCACTATCCTTTACTGTCTGTTGTTCTTCATCTTGTGAGGTTAAGACACATTTGCACAGTAAAAAAATCTACAAATGCAGCATCAGTAATCCCTGAGGAATGCAGATATTCTTGAGAAGGCCTGCGTAACATCTTTTTTTAAACGTGGCAGACTTAGGGTACCGCTCTTACAGGTAGAATTATTAGAGTTGATGTCATAGTATGTCTATCTACCTGTCTACCTAGCCCCTTGAAGCTAGCTAGCTGTCAGGAGTACAAGGTAGACATCTCCCTACTGGTATCCATATGTTTTCTTATGCTTTGTTCCTCTGGTAAGTTCAAGTTCAGGTTTACTGTTGCAGAAAAATAAGCGAACTTGTTACATGTAATATCTTGTAGAGTAACATCCACAGGTATGACCTGGGCCGATACACAAACACTTGCACACAAATGACAACAGCTGTCAATACATTTGATTTAGACTGTTTCAATTTTTTTGTTGAAAATCCCTCATCTTTTGTGTTAAACTATCAACCCAACAAAATCTTTGCTAAAATCTGTACCATAATCTTAAATATAACTGTAAAATGAGTATGCAGGAAAATAAAGAATTCTGAAGTATGCACTTGCATTATAAATCCTCTCCCTCGCATGATGAATGAAACAACTGTTACTGGGTAAACATTCAGGTGGTCCAACTTTGCCCTGGCAAAGTGGAGCAAACACAAAGGACAGGCCAGTGTTATCTACGAGTGTTTGTTTGGTGCCACCTTCTGTCAAATTCTCTCTTTGTGCGGTTCTGTTCGATCACCGTCTAACGATGAACTTGACAATGACTGTCTGCAGTTTTTTTCTGGTGGTAACGCCACACCAATTTATTTCCATGGTTCTCGAACATTTTAAGGTGAATCTATAGCGAGGGAACATCATAAAAGCAGAGGGCAGGGAGGAAAACTTGAATTTGACTGTATTCACTCATTGGAGTGGCCTAAAAATATCTTCGAAGAGAAATGCTTAAACTTTCAAAATATAAAAAAGTACCAGTTTTGACAGACATCCCTGCTCGGTTTTTTTCAAGGTTCAGTTGAAGGTGAAGATGTTGAAAGCTCCTTAGCATGTATATGACCTTGTGCAAAGTGCTTAAAAGCTCAGGAAAAGAGGGTGTTTTCCAGTTACATAATCAGGACCCTTTGTTGAGATTACGGATGCTTTTGTTCGTGACCTCCCCCTCAAAAAAACAGGCCCCAACTCCCTGGAAACTCGATCGTTCTGAAGTATCAGCGGGAATTCCACTTGCATTACCTCAGTGGTTTTGACATTTTAGACCACTCAGCGTAAGAACTTTGTGTAATGGAAGACTGTACCATTTTAAGTGGGGGTGTAGGGAACCTTATTAACACCTTATTACCCCTTCTGAAATAAAGTTTTTTTCCATACATTCAGCTATATTGTTTGAAGAATCTAACCAATTTTCATCAATGAAGGTTTTTGTTTGCTCCTAACCTGAAATAACACAAAGAATGAAAAAAGTTCCTATCAAGAAGTAGGTGTGGTCGCACTGTGGCCTTATCCAAAGAACCAGTTCTTGACAAATAGACTAATGCAGAAGCTGTGTTTTAGTTTGTTTAACATTTTTCTGATTATAACTACGGTACATGCAAAATTCTTAATATAACTTAAGAGCCCTGATAATGAAAGACACTCAGGCTTTTCACTTTGCGAGAATTATAAAGAGCATCCATTTGTTTGAAGCTTTGATGCAAACATAAGAATCTAGAAACAGTATACAAGAAGTCCAGCAACGTTGTGTCATCAACAATCGGACAGAAATATTTGGGCCCAAGAGAAACTAATTTGCGGACATGCCAAGGCAAACTCCCTGCCTTGTAGAACGTTTTTACAGCCGATCTAATTAGCTGCCATTACAGGACAGCCCATGATGAATGACAGTTGACCCACAACTGTACTTGTAAACAGTGTCAGCCCTGGCCTTGCTTGAAACATGTTTTATGTCCCCCTGTATACAAAGCAGGGGCGTTTGCCTAGCTTGCCGAGCCATGACCAAACAAGGTCACTGACATAGAGGGCCATTGTCTGACAGTTATGCACTGTTGTGCAGTTTACTCAGAGTTCTGCTGGTGTTCTAGGATGACGGCAGGGTGTAAACTAGTACCGACCCACGCACCAAGTGACTCATGTGCCAAAAACGCACAGGAATTGAGATGTGAAAAACATGACAGGGGTTTTATATGGTGACCTTTGGGTCGGCCCTTTTGTAGGCGGGAGCGTTTGTTCGAAGGGCGTGTGCGGCGAAACGTCAGGGCCGTCCTTGTTTACCAGACTGGAGAAAGACTAATTATTCTTTTTTGAAGCCAGAAACTGCATATTATTTGGGCAGTAGTATGCAAATGTTACACATACACATGCTAGTGTATTAGCTACAGTGGGGAGATGTTCAGTGTACATAGCTTCCCTGTATATAAAGCTGTGTGTTTCTTGTGGTGTTTGACATTTTAAAATTTGCTGGCATAAGAGTGCATGTGATGCCCTTAGGAAATGAACATCGACTTTTGACATTCCGGTTTTGCAGATATTTTCTGCTTGCTCAAACCTGTGACTGCGTCTATCGATATCAAGCAGACATATTGCACCATGTACAGTTTGATAGCGATCATGCCCAATATATAAACCTGTTGCTTAAATTTCTGCAACTGTCATATGGAGCATCAGAGTGGTGGACAGCCATTCAATATCTGAAAGATATGAAATGTCATATAGGACTTTACAAATATAGCTATTTGGAAGTTTTTTTGACAGTAAGAATGACATTGTATTGAATTTTCAGTTTGCCGCAATAGAGCAATAGAAATCGGCTTACCTATACCATAAGTTATTTTGGGGACATATAATCAAATATTGCATTTCTTCTTTTAAATAAACGCAGAACAAAGTAAGTTTGTATCAAAAATCCACTTGTCAGGCCTCTGATGCTATTGTATATACATGTAGATATCATGCATAAGAATAACAGGCTGGTGCCTGAGATTATAAATGTATAATTTAGTCATTTTGATGGTTCAGCTCACCAGTAATAGTTTCTCTGTCAGCCATGACCTTGGTTTCTAATGGAAACAGAATAGGAAACTGTTCCCATCATTTGTGTTATGGGACAAGACAGAACACAAACCACAGTCCCTGGTTATCTTAAAAAAAACCCAACTAAGGCTATGTCGATTTGATTATATGGCATGCCTAAATTTTTGTCCGTTTCCAAAAAGAGAATTTCGACCATACCGTGCATCATATAAAGAAGCTGCAAAAGAGCAAATACATGCCGTAAATTGCAACTACAAAGCATCAGAAAACGGATATTAATGTCGTAGAATGCCAAACTCAATTCATAAGTCAAAGAAGGTGTGAAAGAACAAGAATCTATACCATACACTATGTAGATTTCATAATGAAGGCAACTTTTTTTCCAAACTTTTATTTTTTTCTTCATGCCCGCATCAGTTTTGGGGTTCCTAGGGGATGTCATCCATATACATGTAGTTCAATCAACATGGCCTAAAGACAGATACTATCATCTGCATATGCCATGCTTTATACAATTGTACTCTGGTGTGTGCCTAACCCAGTTTGATCTTTTATGGAAGTGTCCGAAGCCTATCCAAACGCTCCTGCTCCAGTTGTGGAGGACAAACATCAGGCAAACGTTCGTCTTTCTCGCCCAAATGCTTGGAATAGATCTATCCTCCCATGAAGGACAAACTATGGACATGCTACCTGGCGGCCATGTTGGTCTGGTGTTCCGAGAGTATCGAGTTTCAGGCTCCACCCCTCAGCTTCATGTACATAGGACTGAAAAGGGAAAATGGTCTAGACAATTTCTAACTGTTGTAAACAGTTAGGTAGGCCATTCCAATCTAATTTGTTGGTTCTTGGATAACAGCAAAGCCTGAGAACTACAATGTAGGTAATTGCCTTGATGCACTCAGTGTTATGGAGTGAATATAGTCATATTCAAGTTGTTCTCCCTGCCCTCTGCTTTTATGATGTTCCCTACTTCCCTTGCTATATTTTCACCTTAAAATGTCCGGGAACAAAGGAAATAAATTGGTGTGGATTGTAAGAATTATTGAAATATTCTGAGCTCCCTCCCTTTTTCCACTTCAATGACACATCAAATAATGATCAGTACTGTAGTTTTTTTCAACATTTCAAAAGTTTTCTTTTTTTCATTCATCAAAAGCAAATCTCTTCATGTATCAACTATTTTTGATATTTTTAGAAAATCAAAAGAAGAAAATTATAGTCCAGACACTAGCAAAAAATCAATACACTGAATGTGACGAGTGAATGATAAGAAGTAACTTAAATCTGTTTTTAGTTGATTTGTTGAATCTGAACCAATAGTATTGAATGAGAAGTCGAGGATTGATGTTCTTGCTCGTCACCATGGTTTCCTGGCCTGTTGCCATGGCACCGAGCCTGCAGTAATGACTCATAATGGTCTCTGTGTGCCAAAAAACAGGGAGGGGTTAGCATTTAACGATTTTGTGAAGGCCGCAATATACAGTGAAAGGTTCGTCAGTGTAGCCCATCTACTGGTGATCAGGAACAATTGCATTATTGAAGATCTACGGAAAAAAATTGCAGAATATCTGAGATAATGAAATGATGACTAGTTTGGAAAAAAAATGCCTCAACTGTTACTGTTAAGATTTTTGCTGGTAAAGATGTAAAATCTCCAAGCAGACGTAGAAAAGCGAAATAGTAACGCTTTATCAAGCTGCCGGGTCCCGACCCAGTGCTCTGGAAACTGGTACTGGGAGCTTGAGAAGTGGTTCAATATTGCCTTTTTACATCTACTTGGAGATCAAAAATGTTGCCCTAATTACTTCAGAATATGTTATTGTGTTTTCTTAAAAATCCTTTGCAATGGTACAGTTCACAAGCAATCTAGAATTCCAGTCTTTACAAGTATTTTCCCAAGAATTTGTTGTTTACTTGGTGATCCTTTCATCCGGACTACCATTCAGCTCTTCATCTCCTGAGTAAGTACAAGAAAAAATTTTCAGTTCAGCAAATCTTCCAAATTGGGGCCACCCTACATTGTATGTTCTGGCACCCCAATGTTCCTAAATGCAGAAATGTTCGCAGGGATTTGATTTCACGGTAGGGAGAAAACGGAGTGTTTGCAGTGGTTTTGAGTTAGCATTTGAAACAATAGTAGCGCTGCAGTCACACAACGAAACAGCATTTCGTGGTGGTTTTAAGTTCGCGGTAATGAGCGAACATTTTTGCATTTGCAGTAAGTTCTCACACCCCTCCGTAACCGACATCGGACCAGCCAGCTAGCTTTCCAGCTGCCAGTTTCAGGTTCAACTGTGCAGTTTCCAATAAACCATCCCAGACTGTGATTCTCTAGGCACAGTGCCAAGTGGGGCTGGCAGGGGGGCCTCTATGCCAAGGGAGTGGCAGGGAAATTTGCCTCACAACATATTCTTTCAAAAGATTTTGAAATCTTTATGTTAGTGATGAATCCATACCACAGATCCCCAAAACTCAGTACAAAAATTAAAATGATGATTGAGACACAAAGATATCATCCATAATCTTGTAATGATTATTAGATTACAGCTGTATCGTAAAAGGAAACAATTAAGATTTAAGACTAAGGTCAAAGAATAATATGACAATAACTAGTTTCGGGCTCAAATACTTTTTCTGCAATATCAACTAATGATCAAACCTGAATATTTTAGCCTGCAAAGGTAAAATTTTTAATTTTTTTTTCTGCAAACTTGAGCTATGTTCTTACAAATTGTAGGTTGTGCAGTTGGTTACGATATCCCAAGCCCTTCTAGTCTACTATAACCTGGAGAGGCCAGGGTCTACTGTTACAGAGCTAGAGACTAAGACTCCTGATGTCACAGTGTACGGAAAATGGGACTCAATACATGTTACCAATACATGTAGCTTATGTGCACACATTGGCAGGTGTAGTGGTTTGTAGCAAAACTGTTTCAAAGGGTGTAAGAGGCCACATGTCAGTAGGGCAGCATCCGTTTAAAAGTTACACATTCACCCTGTGACACTGTTTAGGAGTAACACTTTCATCCTGTAGCAAAGCTCAGCAGAACTGGACCAAATGTCAGAAGGGCAGCATCCGTTTAGTAGTTACATTTTCATCCTCTGACACCACGGACCCTCCACATCTGTGTCAATGAATCCACGACACCGAAACCTCACGTACGACACATGGTACCACACGTAGTACACGCTCTCCCCCTGACATAGTTCATGTCGGAGACTGGAAGAGACAAACATGCCTGTCCCTGTATCTGTTACTCCTCCACTAGCTGTATTTGCACTGTGAGGTCAGTTGGTTGTAAGCTATATATAGACTCCTTGCACACTTATGTACATATGTAGGAAAGCCCTAATAGTGATAATGCCAGAAGAAACATTAAGTCTATAGCTACTCATGGCTATAGTGCAAATGTCTTTGGAAACAAAAGGCAGAACCTCTTCACTGCAAACTTAATGAAACACAGCAGAAATGCTTGTCTGTCTTCTGCTTGCCTACCAGCTTGTTTTAACCTTGAACTAAATCCAACAGGAACACTCCATTTTCTCCTTACCGAAACCAAATCACTGCGAACTTAGATGCATTTACAGTAACCTTCTCCCTGCTGCCCATCCCTGTGATCAATATGAAGTCTGTGCCAAAGTGTTACCTCAGCTGATAGAAGGTTAATTAAACATCTGCACAGCAAAACTCAGAAGATATTTCAATATTGAACATTCAGATGATCTTATTACGTCTGCATAAAGACAGCTGAAAATAGTTCAACATATATTTATACTTGAATGTGTATTTGATTCATATTTGGAAATGTGCCACAGAAGTCATCTCAAGTTTCTAGTTCATTGGCACCTAATAAAGTTGACTTTTCTGGTTTAAACTGGCTTAACATCCAGTAAATTATAGACTTTATAAACACACCCGAGAAGGAATTGGGGCGAACTGTTCGGCTCCAGCAAGTTGGAGGTTACCCAGATGGTACCGGAAACTTTCGCCGATGCCGCAATCTCCGAATTCTCTGGCATCATTCCCATGAACTAACCAGACGTTTGTCCTTCAAGCCTCCTCTAACCCTTTATCCCTGACCCACATGTACAGACCATGGGTTTCAAGTTCTCCCCACCAGGGCTCTAGCTAGCTTGAAAGTTTTATTCCATCATCACAATCAGGAATGTCTCCAGGACCCGTCCCTCCATCCTGGGATGGAAATTTCCTTGTTGGAACAGACAAAAACTTTACACTCTCCGTCCAAAAAATCTAGACTGCAAGACTCGAACTTGCTTAAGATATGTTTTCATGAACTTAAAATGACAGATTTAACAATGGAAATTAGCGACATGGGCTCCCAAAGAATGCATGGGACGGAAAAAATATATAAGCTATAGAGCTGTAGACAGCCCTGATCCCAATTCCCATTGACGGAAAAATCCTGAAAAGAGTAATATTTTACCGTCATTGTGTACAAATTCCTGTCGTTGTTCAATTTCCAGACAGGTGTTTGGGTGTAGTTTGTTCAAATTTGAATAAGTCTATTTCTTTACCCACCAATTTTTGTCTGTTAAGCTTGATGGAACTGTTTCAAATTTTTTCTGTGGTACACAGCATAATGTTGTCAAATGATGGAATGATGAGTGCTAGCTAGAGCCTTGACCACCACCCACCCATTCCCCAACCAACCGACCGACCAACCAACCAGCAACCTTCTTCTTGCCAAACTTGTGCTGTCGTCATGTCCTGTCCCAGAGCAGAGCAGAACAAACATGTCAAGTTGGCATCCAGACATGTCTGGCTCAATTCCTCACCTAAGATCTGGCCCTAGCTCCTTAAAGACACTGTAAAGATGCTGATTTCACCCTCCATTAGCAAAACGGGGGATCCAAGCCCTTTTGAACCGTTCCTTTTCTTTTGTGACCCTTTTCTTGTGTGTTCGTACCAATTTGAGTCTAAGATGCACCCCTATGTCCAACACGTTTGGCTGACCTAGAATAAGTGACTAGGGATGTTCCGTGTCATGCCAGCTTCTCGCAAACTAGCCATGTTGAAAATTCCTCGGAATTACCGTCTTGAAAGATTAACGCGATGACCCCCTAGTTGGATGTTGCATATAGACACCCTCTTATCCTATCTGAAGACAGAGGGGCGCCTGATCTCCTCTTCTGAAGACACCAATGTTTCTTGGATGAATCAGGCTTTTGTATTTCTAAGGAAAAGAAGATAGCCCCCTTAAATACCTGGATAATGGATATTAAGGGGCTGACACCTTCAAGAAACAACTTAAGGCACAAGAAGCTTTGATGTGTATATTACTGGGTGTGCCTCCAAAACACTGATATTGTTGGCAGACACTACATATACCCACCCTTCTATGTAGAGGGCCTATTAAAGGCATTATCGTACTGGTCCTTAACCTCAAGCCTTACTTGAGGAGTGATATTCTTGGAAAGGTTCTTGTTTAAGTCTTGCTGCACTTCATAAATGTCTTAGCATAACCATAGGGTTGACAAAGACCATGTCATTGGTCTGAAACCTGAGATGATTCTGAGACAAGTTTATGAAATATGATTTAGCTGAATGGAGACTTTGACATGCAAGAGATTACAATCTCTTTCATCAACTTGATAAAGTCTGGATCTCAAACAGGTGCAGGTCTTTAACTTCAGCTGTAAAATGTCTGCACGCATTAAGCTAAACCCTTCTACTGAACAAGGTTTGATGAACTAGTAGTTATGAGCAGCTCTTTTGTATTGGGTCAGTTTTATTGCCACAAACAAAATCTTGTATTCATAACTTTTTAGAGATATTTGTAAGGTTCTAAAATAGTTATAGGAAGTAAAAAAAGGTGTCTTTCCTGCATATTCTTTTACTTTTCAACCAGACTAGCCCTTTCTTTAGATAGATACATACTCTACAGTCCTACTTTAAAGAGTCTTCCCCCCTCCCCCTTCCCTCCGCCCTTCACACCAACAACAGGAAGGTGACATCTGAGCCGTTCTAAAGTGTAAATACCTGTCCTTGTACGGAGGCACCGCCAGTTCCAAACATTCCCCAAAATCTTTTGTTTGCAATTATCAGGCTGAGGAATTCGGGTCTCAGGCACATTTGGCTTTTGGACTGCTCCTTTGGGGCCCAGCCAAAAATACACAAGTTCACTGCCGCCTGGGTCCAATATCTAAGATGTGTGTTAATCCCATGTTCAGCATTAAGTTGTGAGTTATATCAAAACACATACATTACATCAAAAGATCGCAAAGTAAAAATGAATCTGCATTTTGATTATAATCTGTTCCATAATGAAATTTACCAACATGGTTCAAGTTTCATGCGAATACAGTACTATACCACTGCATGGGATCTGCTCATGTGTACAGTCTATGTGCACGGCTACATGTTACTTGAAAGTAGCTTGAATGTCTAAATTGTGCTCCCAGTGGTCTGCCCATTTGATTGCCCCTATAGCTAGGAGAGGGGAAGAGATTGTGTAACACAGTTGTGTAAGACATGTATGTTGTGTCTATGCTTTGTTATGCTTGACTACATATTGAAAACACCTCAACTATGAACTCTACCTCCCGAAGGGGCCACCCTTTCAAGGTCACCAGGAGCTCACGCCAAATACATAACGCCCCTAGTGCTGCAAATACTAGTGGGTTCAGATGCACTTTTGCGCACCCAAAATTAGAGCTGTTCACCTAATTCTTAACTGTGGAACTGTGAAGGCCAGATATTTCTAAATGGTTGTGTAGGTGAAATATACTAGTATACAGCATAATCTTGACATTCAAGTATCAGATAATCATAGATAATAAAACCTTGAAGTTACTAATTCCCTGCAAAAATTCATCACAATTTTCAAAGCTGGGAACTGTGCTGACACCCAATCTTTAATTTTTTTACCAAAATTTTTAGTTAGGTACACCATTGCACCTATTCCCAATAATGAATTTCGAGCCCTGCACCCCTTCCAAGCCTGAAACCACTGCATTACATCAACTCATCAGCATTACATGTTTTTACAGTGAGGTCTTCTAATTGGTCTGGGTACAGCCAGGGATCAGAGCAAGTGATGCAGTCTTAATGCTTTGATTTTACGCCCATTACATGTAGAGCTGTAGCCTTGTTCTGGCTCCTCACAAACTCAGCATGCATTTCTCAAAAAGAAGTAGCCATGAGAAACAAAATAATCAGAAAATTAACAATGCTGACACTAGACATTCATTTTTTTTAAAAGCTACAGTACTGTATAACATTATACCATAATGCATCAAATTTTAAATTGCTCTGCCAGAAATAAACTGGTCTGTTTTCTTTTCATGATAATTAAGAGAAATTTTGGCATTGAATTAATACTGATAGCTGCTAGCATATTATAGTCCCTATATATGTATATGTGCAGTGTTCTCTTGCTACTTGCAGTTTAGGGTACCCGAATGCTGAAAGCCAAGAAATTAGATTGTTGAGGCTTCTTGAAAGTTTACAGAGCGCACACTGTAGGTCAAGTTCAAGGTCGTTTTATGTATAAATGTGCCTGGAAGGAATGGATGGTCGAGTCAGAGGTTATACCAGTTTATTCTACACATTTCTGAAGACTCTTACACAAGTAGACAGCATTTGCTTGTTAAACTGATCCGTGTTGCTTTTTGCATGCACTGGTGGTTTGTTGAAAATGAGACCGTGGAATTAGAGATACAAACTTTAAGATAACTGCTGATTCGTTACACCTCAAGTATGTGGTGGAACATGAAAACAGCAATTTGTCTGGTTTCGGAAACGCCCGAAGAGTCAGTACTTCCATATATGGTATTTATGGAGCCAGAACGGTCCCGTGAGCTAGTGGTATGGTCCAGGTGTTGCATGATGCCTTTTGATGTTGTTTACACAACATAGTAGTGGGGTCAATTAATGCTGGAGGCAGCCTTATGAATAATGATGAACTATAGGTCGTATCATTATTCAAATGTTTGCCTCCTATACTTTTCGCTACCACATGTACTGAAAATGACTGGCATGGTGGAAGTAGAAACTGGTTTGATTATTGTGATAAGAAAAGGATAGAACTAATTGATACTGAACGAAAGAAAATGTTATTACTTCCTACTCTGGAATATTAGAGAAAAGGCTATGCCATCTTTTACCTTCTTCAAATTCACAAATTCCGTTGAAAGACATCAATAACCTTCGTTTAATTATGGTACTTGATGATAACAAGGCTATTTGTCAAGACAGGATTCATCATCAAAGTTACAAAGTATTTGCAAACTCTCATAATCTGTATAAAAGTTCTTGCCAAACTTATGTTACATGTACATGTACATGTTTGACATGTTGTGATGGCATATTTGTTTTATTGGCACTCATACGTTCGTACTTCGTTCCTCCCTTTTAGACCAACTTAAGACTTCCTGCTTTCTTAATTCTTGCAGTATGACTCCTTACCAACTCTTCCAACCAGTACCATAGTTCATTATCGGATTGAAAGGTTGAGAATTTTCCCTCCAGTCCTATTGCAACCCTACCGACACCAACTGCCACCCAACTTACAACTGCCAGCTAACCCATACGAAATGTAACATGTCACTGCATCTTGGTTTACTACATCTAAGTGCCACATAAATCTCACATTCTTCTCCCGACAAACTCTCCGCATTCTTGCCCCTTGGCTCACATCGCCACTTCCCAATCGGGAAAGGCAACTTGACTTTGTCCCTTCTAGCTTACAGTATTTCTGTGAAATCTTTGTATAAATAACGTGCGGAGATGTCTGAGATACTTGTCCTCAAAGCCACTGGCAGTGTCACGGATGTTAATGGTCCATGAAGGAGAGAACTAGAACATCTGTACCCCTACCACAGCTGTCGTCTCTCTGACATTTTCAGTTTGACTGGGCTTTGATAATGGCTTCTGGGAACGTATCTGTTGCCTGACAATAATGATATGGCAATCATTTGCCAATCTTTTGAAGCATGTTAGTGAGAAACCGTCAGGTGTGTTGTAAATTGTCCGCCAACATGTCACGTCAACTGCACACTTACCAGTCAAGTGGACTGAAAGTAGTCCACTGTTGGAATTACAAAGTAACGGAACTAACAAGAATGCATCTCGTTGTTTGCTAACACTTGACAAAATCATTATGGAGATAAATAGACAAATGAGTGTACTATTTACAAATTAAATGTAGTACATCATCACACACAATGGAGACACAGAATTGCAACAAGTAGCCAACCTTAATTTTGACAAAATGATGATTATGCTAATAAAGTTTTGTGAAATGTATAAGTTGCAGAGTTTAAGCTGAGGTTATACCTCTGCACCAATTTGGCATTGTCATTATGATCCATCAATGTCGAAATTACCTCTGAGTCAATGTCGAAATTACCTCTGAGTCAATTGTTATTGTAGATTGTTTGTTTGTTTGTTAAAAAGAGTTGTTGTTTCCCTACAGGCCTGTGCCCTGACTGGGAGGACTGGAACCCCAATGAGAAGGTGAAGAACTGTGAAGAAGCCATGGACCTGGCCGACAAGTGGCTGGGAGTGCCCAAGGTACGTCGCACTATGTCATATGTCTTACTAGTTCTGGAACTATTACTATTAAATATTATAATTATTATGGAATCTTTCTATGATTTAATAAAGACTTAGTCTTACTTTTAACGTGTACATTGCTAAAACTTTGTTCCAACACAAAAAGTAGGTGCATCATATCTTAAAATGTCCTGCCTTCTTCAGAGTTCAAATTACCAATCACTTAGGTCATGTGACCTTACTGAGGTTCGAACACGTGATACAGAAATTGATTTTAAAAATGCTAGAAAGTTTATATACCGGCCACCATCTCTGTGATGGCTCTTGTTTCTTGAAGGAATAATTATTGGTCACTCGAATTTTGAAGAAGACTGCAGTAGGACATGTATGTTTAAACCTTGATTACGGTGCGACACATAGAATACTGTATGTAGCTCTTGTAAGATGTCTTACACCCCTCCCCCTTCACCCCCCCTCCCAGCTCCTGAGCCCAGAGGACATGGCCAGCCCCCATGTGGACGACCTCAGTGTGATGACCTACGTCTCACAGTTCCCCCAGGCCAAGCTCAAGCCTGGCGCCCCCCTCAGACCCAAGACTAACCCCAACAAGGTAGGAATTCCCTCTGTTATATTCAATAATCTTATCCATTGCCTTATAATATCATGATGTAAGTTCACGCAATGATTCAGGATCTGTACTGTACATACTACGCAAGCCGTAGCAAAGCCGTATTGCATTATTAGCTAACGAAAAAGTGTCATGCTTCGTTCTCAGTCCGAGGTTTGTCCGACCACACTTTTGACCTTTACTTTGTAACTGTAGATGCATGCACATACATGTACATGTATCCCCCTCCCACCTTCGATCAGTCACAGTCACAAACTCAACTGAACGTCACATTGTCTTGTCATAAAGTTCTTCAATGTGGGTCAGATCTACATTGTATTTTGGAATCGATCCAGAGAGACATACTTAAAATATTTGTGTGGAGTTGTTTAGCAAACAGAACAATGATATCTGGATCAGGATTCAACTGTTATTACCAACACAAGAAAAAGTTGGACTGAAACCAAATTTTTGTTTGTGTGTGTGCAATCCACTTCTCCCTGATATGACAGATGCCTACTTTATTCGTTAAAGGTTGTTAATGGTTCACGATGTACATGTACACGTAGGTGGTGATACTTGACTTTTATTGTACATATTCCATTTTAAAACCATTTCATTATGAATAGGACTTTTTCCTCATAACATCAACTGTACCCTTTACCCTGACAGGCTCCAGCAGCACCAGCGTCACAGCCAAATAAGGTCAACACCAAAATATCACCTTCAGTTGTCTTGGAGGGTTTTAAGATTGTAGTTTTGAGAAGGTTTTCTTTCTTGTGCTAAGTTTGAAGGGAACGCTAGGGAATTTTATGTACTGAGTTATTCTGTAGAAATGGATGCAGGAGAGTTATGGTGTGGTATTGCTTGGTGACTGCTAGATCGGGTAGACTGCGGTTGCTAGAGTGTTGAGAAGGAATGCGAATGTGTGACACAAAATACCCCAACCCAATAATCTCCCCCTCCCCTTTATCCTAACATTGGTATCGTCGATCCCTAGGCCTATGGAAGAAGATCCCCCTCCCCCTGCATTCTGATATGGGTTTCATCCCCTTTGAGCAAGACACCCCCTCCCCTTGCATTCTGACATTGGTGTTACCCCTTAAGAACTTTGCATCATGTCAATATACTCAGATAGTTTGCAATTGAGATATGCTGGGTTACCAAACACAAGTAAAGGATCTTGTTAATCAATCGTTCGCAGGCATCAGTGTCTGATGCATGGCGGCTGCACCAGGCTGGTCTGCTCTCGGCATAGACCCTCCAGTCGGTTCTGGTGATCCCCAGCCCCTGGAGCGTGTTAGGCTACACCAATTTATTTAGTTGGTTCTCAGACATTTTAAGATAAAAACTCTGCAACAGGACAAGATGAAAACAGAGAGCTGGGAGAAAAATTCAAATTCACTCCCCAAACCTGTGTGTACCAGTGCACAGCCTCTCTTGCACTGCATCAGACTCTGTTTTCATGCTGATCTTCCAGTTTACCATAATCTGTTAAAATCTGAGAACCAGCAAATTAAATTGGTGTGGCAAAAGGATGAATGAGTGAGTGTAAGATCTGGATGTTAACTTGGGTTGGCTTCCATGTTGTTTTTCAGGTGCGCGTCTTTGGCAAGGGTGTCGAAGCGACCGGAAACCAGGTGGGCAGCCCCGCTCCCTTCACCATCGATACGTTCAGCGCCGGCGGCGGTGACGTCAAGGTTAGCGTGGAGAACCCCCGCGGGAAACAGGAGCAGTTCAAACTGGAGGAGAACCTGAATAAGGCCAAGACTTACACCTGTACCTACACACCAACCATGGAGGGCACATATGTGGTAAGACTTATACCTGTACCTACACACCCACCATGTAGGGCACATATGTGGTAAGACTTACACCTGTACCTACACACCCACCATGGAGGGCACATATGTGGTAAGACTTATACCTGTACCTACACACCCACCATGGAGGGCACATATGTGGTAAGACTTATACCTGTACCTACACACCCACCATGGTGGGCACATATGTGATAAGACCTACACCTGTACCTACACACCCACCATGGAGGGCACATATGTGGTAAGACTTATACCTGTACCTACCTCCTATCGACAAAGTTTTTAATGACGTGTTGTCTGTGAGAAAAGACGCAATTCAGCCTGGTGAATTGTTCTTTCAATTTTAATAAACCATTCATTCATTCATTCATTCACCATGGAGACTTTAATTTGCTGAGTTGGATTGAAAAATCTTCTTCAACTTGGTATAATTGTACCTATACCCCATCCATAGAGACTAATAAGTTGTGTGTTATACAGTAACTGTTAATTTACATGGCTTTACAGCTTACTGATTCATGAAAGGATGACATACAGTTGCTTCTGATGGATTGAAAGTTTTGAGATGAGACCTACCTACCAACCAACACAAAGAACTTCTATTCTATTCTCAAACGTTACCTTTTCCCAAGCTTCTTTGTACAGCTGTTAGCCTCAAGGCCATGAAACAGATACCTGTTTAGTTTGGTTAATTCCGTTTGCTTTCTTTACAAGATCCCTGGCCTTCAAGTGGGCTTGTGTATCTTTTGTGACATTGTCACTTTGCAAAACTACAAAGCAGAGACAACAAACATGCCCGTGCTAAAGCAACAAAACACAGAATTCAGGAAACAGCACAGAATGTCACAATTGAAAAAAAAGAACTTGCTCGCCAAGCAAAGCCAGCTGGCAAGGGTATAATAGATAGATGCAAAAATGTGCCCCAAACCTATTAATTCTTACTTTTGGTAATAAGTTGATTACAATTAACTTAATTGCCAATTCTTGCCCAAAGGCTAATTATAAGTACAGTCAAACCTGGTGCAGGCAACCGCCTCCAGTCACAAGCAACATCAACACAGTCCCGTCCATTTCTACATAGTTAACCCTACCCTGTCCTAAGCAACCACCTGTCCTCAGGATTTATTATTCCTCATTCCAGGTCATTGCTGAATCCAGGTTTGACTGTAACAAGAAAAAAGATTTGTTTTTACACAATCAGCAATCTCACCTGCTGACGTTTCGGTGTCTGTCAGACACCTTCTTCAGAGCTTCTGACTGGAATACTGCTTCTCACAGCTATAAGTAGCCGATGTAGGTGGCACTTTTGCGTCGAGAACGCAATCCCAAATGTGGCTGAGCTTGTATCCCCCCTCATCTCGGTTCTACCGACCTGATCATTTTCGGAAGAAAAAAGATGAACAAAGAATGAAGGAGGATAAATTACACACTGTAACATGTGAACCAGTCAAACTGGTACGAACTAAAACATGTGCTGCTTCTTGTGCTCTTAGGTGAAAGTGGTCTTTGCTGGCAAGGAAGTGCCCAAGAGCCCCTTCAAGGTGGGCGTGGCTGCTAGCAAGAGCGACCCCAGCAAGTGCTCAGCCAAGGGACCCGGGCTCGAATCCGCTGGCGTTGTTGCAAACAAGGCGACTTACTTCGATATCTTTACAGCAGGTGAGACATCAGACTGGAAGGGAATTAACCAGTCAATGATAGATTTTAGTATTTTAATCTTGTGTTGTAATAATTGTCCTTTGTGTTCGTTTTTTGCCAACAAAATATGCCAAAAGTGAGCAGTACCGTAGTTGTGGTGTTGGTCAACTTGTATGTTGAATTGTCTTGCACTTGCTACATTTGTGGATTAGTACTTGGTAGGTTTAAGTGCACAACGTATTGCTAAGTGTGATTTTCACAACTTAGCTTCACTCTGCGTGTATTAACAGCGTTCGGTATTTGTGCACAGGCTTAAAAATGGTTGTTTCAGCCACTTGCTATGTTTGTTGCACTTAAAACTCAAAAGACACTAAACGTCACTTACATGTGCTGCAAAAAAGGCACCACAATATATACAGCTATGTATCTGCACAGATTCATGATCAAATAATGACTTCAGCAATGCTTCTTTGGTGTTTTCTCGCCCCTCCTCCTCACACTTTGGGTGCAGTTTTTTACCCTTCACTGAATGCATGACTGTTTTCTGTTGGCTGGCTTGCCTGGATCGAAACCAGTCGGTGAAGACGCCGGTCTTGTGCGAACCAAAGCGGCCCGTATGGAACAAACGCACAATGGTAAACATAAACAACGGTAAACGTAAACAGAAGAGAGCAGAAAATGCTGCTAGAGATACTACTGGTACTGTAACAGAAGAGCCTAATCTGATGTTGCTTAGCTTTCACACTTTTGATATGCTTACTGTAGCTAGCTTGCACGGCATGCTTTCTTTGCAGAGTTATTGTGGTTCTTCTTACACATCTTTTATTTCATTCAGTGCTTGCTTCTAAGTTAGCATGTTCTTTTCCCAAAACATCGTTCTATGTAGAGAAATACATTGTGTGTAATGCAAGTGTCTAAGACAGCAGTTAACATGCAATATATATCTTGTTACCGTTCAAAGATACAGTACTGAAAAATGTGATACATGTACTAATCTTGGTGACGTTACGAGCATAACATAGATTTTGGCTACCTTGTAAACAGCATGTAAGATAACTAATAGTAATATCACAGAAAGAAATGTTACTTACATACTGTATTAAAACACTAGGTTACATACATGTAGTAATGGTTAACAAGTGTTGTTTACCAAAAAATGAATGTGTTTTAAACATTGGTGTCCTGATTGACCCCCTTGTCCTCTCCTCTACTAGGCTCTGTTAGGTCTCCCCTCTTCCCTCCTCTAGAAAAGGGCCCAGGTAACTCGATTGGCAGCACCTTTCTCCCACCCTGTCCTCGTGTTTCTCTGCACTGAACCACCGCCCCACTTTTTCCTGCACTGTAGTGTTACGTCTTGAGCTTGCCAAACCTGTTTTTTTTTGTATAACGTCTGCTAACATATTGCCACCAGGGTACATAAGTCTGCCTCCATGAAAAGATATGCCCAACATCTCCCAGTGTAATGCACTCTAGATATATAAAAACTGTGCATCCCGGGAGGTGCTGCACAAGAGATCTCTCAAACGCACTGTTTGTCAAAGTGGCGGACTTATGTGACCCGGCAGATTAATGTTAATGGAGGTTACAAAGTTTTTTTGCACCACAACTCTCCCTTCTCTTAGACCTGAAAACGAAACCCTTTTTCTTTCTGAAAAGTGGTTTGCCTTGTTCCTGTGAAGCATGTTGTCTTGTGTATGCACAAAAAACACCCCAAAAGAGGACACCATCTTTCAAGATTGTGGAAGGGTTCTCTTCCACAGAATTTGCATCTTAAAACAAGAAGATTAGAAGGAATGTTATGTCGAAGAAAGAGTCAAGAAAACGTTTTTAGAGGGATTGTTTGCCAAGGGTTGCATCATGTTCTTTAAGACTTACAAGATTGCATCTTGAAAGACTGTTTGTGATATCCAGCTAGATTCTGACACATTATGTTTTTTGGTTCCCCACATCTTACAATAGGTTTCCTATCATCTCTTGCACAACATGGAATACTTCTGCACCAGTCTGTCTTCTTGTGTTATATTTTATTTTTCAGCCACTGTTATTTCATTTGTGCCTCTTCTACAAACAAGCTTTTGTTAGTTTGATTTATTTACATGTTTACACAATTATCATTACTTTGCTGTTTTCTCCCCACAGACTGTTACCATTTCTCACAGAGACTGCGCATCACCCTGTGAAAGCCTCTTATTTCCCTCTATATGACATACATGTACAAAACTTGTGATGGCATATTTTTCTCTTTCTTCACAAGTTCACTCCCAAGTCCAGTTTTACATTTCACAAACCTCATAGATAACGTTCTGATGACCTTTGTCCTTTGAACCCATGAAGGTGCTGGGCCGGGCGCCGTGAACGTGGTCATCGCCGACCCCGACGGTAAGATGAACACGGTTCCCGTGGAGATGGAACAGACTGGCGACGGACAGTTCCGCTGCACGTACAAGCCCCTGAAGATGGGCATCCACACCATCACGGTCACCTTCGACGGCAGCAACATTCCAAAGAGCCCATTCAAGGTCCACGTGGCCATGCGTAAGTTTGACGTCATCTCACGACTTAGAATTCAACTTTTTGTGATTGTTCTTTTCCTGCGTTAGGCAGGAAAACTTTATATTGTTTATGTGCCTTAAAATTGTGAGGTAATGTTTTGTTGATGTGTGTGTAATTAGTAATACTGTATAGATTACAAGGTTAATAAATGATCTACCATTGGTTGGATGAACGATGTAGTTAGATGTTTACACCTCTGTAGCAAGGTAGAATATGCCCCTGGTTCTTAAGGGGCAAAGTTTTATATTCTCACTGACCACACAGGCTCTCACAGGTTTCATGTACAAAATAGAAAAATGTATATTTACATGCTGACAGAGGTGAACTTGAAAACTTCAATGTCGTTTCTCTGTTGTATCTTTAGCTAGTTTTATCTTAAAGTTTGTGAAGCAACACATTAGTGTATGGGACGTCAAATTATGAAGTTGAGACACCCCTACTCTAATCCATGCTAACTGATGAATGAATATGCATTCTTAAGACTAGGCATGTGACAAAAATTCATGTCAGAGATAGTAATCCTATTGATGATAGAGTGCAAACTAAAATTCAAGGTAGTGCAACCAGTTCTTTGAAACCCACACCTTCATGCATGACCTCCTTGTGTAAAGTTGCCATTAATTGGTAGCCTGATTTGCCCTCAGCTTTGCCGAATGATTTACCCACTAACAGCCAATTTGCCTGTGATCCGTAGCGAAAGAAGAACCCGCCTCTGATACAGGAATGCTTATAGACTTTGGCGACGCCTCACCGCCCAAGGGGAGTACGCAAAAGAAGGAGACTCCCCCAGCATTCTCCTCACCAGACCTGCTCCTCGATGATGGTGGGAGCCTCGGCACTAAATCTCCCTCTGACCCTCTCTCTAAGTCTAACCAACAAGATCTTAAACCTGAGTCTAGCCAAGACCTGCTCGGCCTTGACTCTGAAACTGAAGAAGAAGACGAGGATGGTAATTGTATGATGAGGACATGTGGGGGGTGGAGAGGGTATTAAGGATTCCAGGGGACTAAGGAAGGGTTTTGGTGGGTTTGGTCGTAGTGGGACACCTCGGTTGATACACAAATCTATTCTTACTTACAGGCTTGCTCTCATTTAACACTGGTCACTTAAAATTTGGGAAGTTACTATGCATTTAAGAATCTCAAACACTCATAGAGGCCAAAAGACGTCTTATATTCATTTGTCATTATGGAAGCCGAAAGATTCATTGAAAACTAGAAAAAAGGAAAGGAAGCATGTTTCTTCAAACGACAGGCGGAATTTTACTGTACAACCGATGACAAGCTAGAATCTAGGGCTTTAAAAAGTTGTCCTTGAAATTTTGAAAATAACTTTTTGAGTGACCTGTGTTACACCAATAACTAGAATATCTAAGCTCTCATCAAGTCTTCTTTTGCTCAATGTTGTAACAGAAGCTTCTCTTTCTCTCTCTCTCTCTGTCTTCCCTTCCACATGTTCTTGTGTTGCCTCATCCGTGTGTCCGTGCGTGCGTGTATGTGTGTGCTGCCATCGCTGTACATTCTCGCCACAGTAATCGTAGAAAAGCCCATGGCTAAAATTGCCCCCCAAGTACAGGCTGTCCCCCAACCTCCTCCGAAGCCAAAGAAACGTACGAGCTGCACTGCTTTCTACGAGTGTGTATCACATACTGACCTATGACCTCTGCACCTTGCATACCCTGTTGTCTTGGGGGACATTTGCTGTTCTCATTGCACCTTCAGTCTGGGACAAATCAAAAGTACAGTCAAACCTGTACAAGTGACCACCTCAACATAGGGACCAATGTGACCGCATTTTGATGTTCCCTGAGATCATTTTCTCACTGACACAAGTATTAAAGATCCTGTCTATGGTGACCACCTGTTCACATAGACCAGATTTTATTGGTCCCCCGAGTGGTCTTCTTGGGCAGTTTTGACTATATTCTTGTGAAGAAAGCTATTGAGAAGAGAAAAATCATGCTAGACCTTCTCTCTGTTACTGCCTCGACTTGTCTGAACTGTCCCTTGTGTGAAACATTGTGCGAAATCCTAGTTTTCGTTGTGACATGTGGCTGTGTGTGTACATGTCTGCATGACGGTGCATTTTCCATCGGTTGCAACACTGCCATCCTTTGTTTGCCCATGGAACATCCATTCCTCTGTCCTATCACTCAGTTTCAGTAGATGTCTGTTGCTGTAAAAAACGTCCTCGTCTGATCTATCTAAACCTGCGGTAGATAACGTTAAGTTTGTAGATGGGAGTGAAGGTTCGATACTTTGACGGTGTTTGGTTTATTTGTTATTTACAGGTTGCATGGCTTTTTTATTTTTATTTCTACTTCTCTTCCTTCTTTCCAGGATGTTCCTTCAATGGTGATGCTGGCTTGTAGTGACTAATGCAATGAAGAGATGTTGCATGTAGTCGTATGTACTGCCTTGTAACGGTGGTGTTGTGGGTTATGGTCTAACAGCAATGGTCAGGAAATACTCGCCCTTTGGTTGTCGTTAATGACGGTTTGTTTTATGTTCTTGCAGCTGTGAATGCTGCAGCATGCAGAGCGTACGGACGCGGTATCCAAGCCCGCGGCGTCCGCGCCAAGGAGGTCGCAGATTTCCGCGTGGTGACCAAAGCCGCTGGGCAGGGAGAAGTGAAGGTGTCCGTCATCGGACCAGGTAAATTTCCTCTTTCTGGAAAAGTCAAATATTCATTATTGCTTTAATGTGCATTAGCGTGCATGATTCAGCAGTGAGTAACTTTGCCTCTAACTTTGCAAGGTTCAGATTTTTTTTCTTGTCTGGACTAGTAATGGAAATTGAGCTTTCCAGTTACATGTAACTAAACTTGATTAAGATACGAAAAAAGGGTGCTCGAATCAAAACCTGACATTTTCCAGGCCAGTGGTTTGGTAACTCCTCAGTTACCTACTGGCAGGGCCCAAATTGAGTCTATTGCAGCCATTTACTTATGTAATGAAAGGTCTTGAGTTAAGAACAGCATATTCCAATGACGTACTAACTTGATGAAACTGTTCATGGGTAAAGACCCCATTTTATTTTTCGATTACAAAACAAAGGTTCAAACAAACAAACAAACAATAACGTTGGAGCACCTGTTGTTTCCATGTGTCATGGAGATGCCAGTTAAAACCTCAACCTCTAACTAATAATGATATCAACCTGATGAAGCTATTAGTATTCATGGATTAAGATCCTTAGAATTTAGTTTTCGATTCCATGACGTTGGAGCACGTGTATTTTCCAGGTGGTACGGAGATGCCAGTCAAGAACCTCAATTTCCTCTGACTTAACCTGATGAAGCTATCAGTATTCATGGATTAAGATCCTTAGAATTTAGTTTTTGATTCCATGACGTTGGAACACGTGTATTTTCCAGGTGGAATGGAGATGCCAGTGAAGGTGGCAGACCAGGGTGACGGTAACTACGCCTGCCAGTACCGGCCGGGCAAGCCCGGCGTCTACAAAGTCAACATCACTTTCAGCGGACAGCACATCCCAAAGAGCCCCTTCACCGTCAACGTCGGTTCCGAGGCCAAGCCATCCCGGATTCGCGCGTACGGACCTGGACTCGAGGGCGGCCAGGTCGGCCACCCTGCCGAGTTTGTCGTAGAGACTGCGGGAGAAGATATTTCAGGTCTAGGTGGGTATGAAGCGACCAAAGGACTAGGTGGGTATCAGAAAAAAGGGCATAAATCAATGGAAATCCTAAGAGGTGGTGAGTCTAGGTGACCCATGGCCATGTACTTGGTAGGTACAAGACGAACACGCAAGTTCAAATTCATCCCTTTTCCTTGGGTGTCGGTGAGTCCTATCCCAAATTTTACACCTTTCATATTATTAACATCCCCCTCCCCCTTATTTATACCCTTATTATTTATTGACTTAATTTCTAATATTTTTGGTGACATCCCCCTATATCCCCTCAGTTGGCCTAAACACCCCTTCCCCTTGGGTTTTCATTGACAAGTGTATGAGGTGTGATGACATGACTAACATGGGGTTAATGACCCCTATACCACCCCATCTTGTGCTGTGGTGGTTCAGGTAAGGTGGAGCTAACAATGCATGTGGTGATGTTGTTTTTAATGCATGTGGTTTTCAGCATGTTGGCTTGCTTATCATTCCATTTTCATCTGCATATCATCTTTACATCATGCAACCGATCTATCGGTTTTTCATTTCGTTTTGTTACATTTTATGCCACTATTATTTACCAACATTGCATATGATGCCACTACTTTCATTTCATGATTCACACAACTCTAATTCCACCATCGATTGACATTCTAATTTTTCTATTACCATACGTGATTGTTCACTCAAAACATCATTTACAAACTGAGCATCAACAAATCCATTCTTCCCTCGACCCAATCCCTCTTCAGTTAACTCATGATTTGGCTGTGGGTTTCTAGATGGTGTTAATTTGGTGTTGGAGCATGAACGCTTGGTTTGTCTAGAATTTGAAGATTACCAAACGTATAGGAAAGAACAAACTGTTTCCTAATACCTTTAGGCTGGATAAACTACACAGACAAGAAAACGTGTAGGAGTTAGAACCTGCATTATACATAACCACAGTAGGTTATCTATGTAGCCACACTTTGCTGTGGCAGATACATGTATGTTTACATGTAGGCTACAGCTTAACCCGGTTGGCTGTGCATGGCTACGTTCATGTACTTTGTCCATTACTTAGATGTTACTGTTGTTGTGTTATTGAAGCTGTTGTTTAACCTTCTCCCTGCTGCCTAGTCTGGTAACCAATACAAATTTGGTGCCAAAAGGGTACTGTAGTAGACTCAGCAGGTTAAAACAGTGCAACTGCTGCTTTTCGAAAACTTAATTGTAGAATTTCTTCTAAAAAAACAACAACAGGCTTCTCCATCGAGGGTCCATCTCAAGCCAAGATTGAATGCCATGACAACGGGGACGGGTCGTGCGACGTCGTGTACTGGCCGACAGAGGCCGGGGAGTACGCCGTGCACATCGTGACGGACGAGGAGGACATCGCCAACAGCCCGTACATGGCGCAGATCAGACCTCAAGACAAGAAGTTCACTCCTGGACAGGTAGGGGGCAGTTTTTCCACTTCTGTATCTCTGAGGTCTTAGTTTGTTTGATTCCACATCAAGCAACTCTGGTAATTCAGAAGCTTCAAATGGCTGTGATGATACCTGGAATTTAAGTTGGCCTTAATTGGAAGGAGACAAAGGGTTGTCTTACAAAATGCATTTATATTTTGACAGAATGACTGGAAAAGTTAAGAATCATCATGAATTTTCATTTGATAAGAGTTAGTGTTTGATAACAAAGGGATCTTTAGAATGTACTGTAGCATTGTGAAACAATAATGAAAATTCAAGCTTATCATTGATCACTAGGCAGTTCTTGAAACGTGTGTTGTAACTTGTAGCTGTTTTGTGAAGACATAAATACACATGTGATGAGATGAACAACAATGTTCACATTGTTCTTTGCACACCACCAAGAGATATTGTGCCAATGTTACGTTTTTTTACGTTTTTTAGTCCTTTTACTACCTTCATCAGGGCAATACTGGCTGGTTCTACTTCCCACTGTTCACGGATGAATGATTATAACAAAGCTTTACTCTATGATGTTTTTATCAAGGTGAAAGCATATGGACCAGGACTGGAGAAGACGGGCATCGTCGTGGGTCGCCCCGTCGAGTTCACCGTGGACGCCAAGAAGGTTCCGCCGGGCCAGCTGCAGATCTGGGCCTACGACCAGGAGGCGGAGAAGGTGGAGGTGAAAGTGCGCGACAACGGGAACAAGACGTACACCTGCTCGTACACGCCGGTCAAGGCCATCCGCTACACCATCGATGTGTCCTGGGAGCAGGTCAACATTCCCAACAGTCCCTTCAGGGTCAGTGGCTCCTTAGTTTTTTTGACCTCCATGAAAAATGGAGGTATAGTTTTTGGTTTCTTTGTCTACCTGTACAAGTATGTGCGTGCATGCGTGCGTGTCTGGCACAATATCTTAAGAACCTCTGGACGGATGATATTTGGCATGTGGGTAGGTGTTGTGGACACGATGGTGCAGCACCTGGATGGATTGTGACGATATTTGGCATGAGGGTAGGTGTTGCGATTGTGCAGCACAGGAACTTTACACATGTATCAACTTAGCAACTAGTGACTTGATTTCAATTATGTAACAATGCATCAGCATTGAAAGACAATACTAAAAAATATGTGATAATATTACATTTCCTTCATTTGTGAGAAATAGTACATGTTACTTTTGTATGTATCATTGACCTCTATCTGTGTTTGTACATGTAGGTGCATGTTGCAGAGGGCAGCTACCCCAACAAGGTGCGTGTGTACGGCCCTGGTGTGGAGAAGACTGGCCTGAAGTCAGGGAAGCCCACACAGTTCACCGTGGACTGCACTGAAGCAGGCAGTGGTGGGTATACTTTAAATTTACATAAATGTACCCAAATCTCTGTGTAGTGTGCGCAACATTCTCTTCATTGTTGTCATGTCTCCTATTGGCTGTAACAAGTACTGCAGTTCTAAATGTACAGTATTTTGAAACTTGGTGAACATGACAGTTCTTTTGATGTCACAAATGATTGATATTCATTAATGAATCTTGATTGTCCATCAAGGTTAGACATCCAGGTAATAAAGATATGTCAAATAGCAGTTACTCAGGCAACTTGACAGGCTGTTCGACAGAACTTGTTCAGTGTCACTGACGAAAGGTAGTGGATGCTACCTGAAACGTCTGACCATTTCCAAATTTTATCCAGTTGCTTGAGTAACTGTGATTTGGCAATTCCTTCATTGCTTAATCTGGTTCTTAACAACTTGGTGATATGTACAGTGTAAACAGATAAAGATGATTTGTAAAAAGTTAGCTGTTTGAAAAAGTGCCTTTTCTGAGAGGCAATGATAAGCAAATTATTAAGATATAAATGTGTGCATGAACACTATGGACATGTACAAAATGTGGTACCAATTACTATTTCACAGTAGTAGGCCAGAAATACCTCCAAATCTCTCACAGAAAATTCTGCAGATTCCTCTCCGCAAATGTCGCTGCCTTTTATAGTCCTGTTCACCATTTGTCTGAACTAACCATGTAATAAGGAGCCTAACGATCGCGGCAGATGTTCTCTGTCTGGAAGATAAGGGCTTCTTATCAGATCTTAAGAATCCGAAGTGTCTGTCCAACGACTTATTCTGGCATTGGAGGACAGATATAAACTAATAGAATTGAGACATGTGTTTGGTCAATCTTGTCTCTATCAGAAAGAAATGTCTATTATTTTGGAGAAAGGGGTAAATTCTGATTCATCATTCTCAATGACTTCAACCTTTTTTTATCATTTCCTAGAAGCATGTTATAGAGTTTTTGTTAATGCTATGTGTTACTGATTCTTTGAGGGTAAGGGACATTCAAAAGTTCTCATGATTATTAAATACATACTGCTGCAGTACAGCACATGTGATACACTTACCATATATTCTTTGGACTGAAACAACATTTTGAAGTCATGATGTTTACATTACAGAACATTACATTGTATCTTCGCAGCAGCTTTGTTGTCTAATATACTAATGATAGTAATAGCTTAGATAGTCATCAACTTATACACAGTACCTAACTGCGATAGATACCCTGCATGTATTTTTACTTTGTAGACTAAAACCTTTGTGTAGAGGTAGCCCTACACGCATGCTTCATTTTGCACTTGACTAATCTCCAAGCAGATGTCTGGGTAGAAAACATTACGTCTTTCTGGCTGCGCCGTCGTAGCATATCAGAAAAATGTTACGTTTTTCCATCCTAACGTCTACTTGGAGATGACCCCTGTCTTGTGTGTTCCCTAACCACCAGTATGCAGGGTGAGAAGGAAAACACTCACAGCTTTTGAGTTGTACAAAGAGCATTTCTGGGAGCTCTTTCAGGGCAAGGCCAACCGCGATTTGGACAAGGCAGCTGTAGCTGGTATGGTGCAATGTTACAATCATCACCCAGCCTCAAATCAACTGTCCTGTGCTGAGTGTGGCTGTCTGCCCTCAAATGTGCCATTCTGATACTCTCACCATTAATACTTCTTCTGCTTTCAAGTAACAAAGGACTCTCCTGTGGTTGCAGAGGGTCACACTGTTCCATCTACATTGTCAAAATTACCAACTTTATTTCTTTTAACTTTTGCGATGCTGCCTTTTTTTTGTTTCGAAAAATCCCTATGCAATTTAATTTCCTCCAATTTTACACCCCCTTCCCTAATTCTTCTTGGCAAAACCCCTATCAACACGCTCAAAAATTCTCTAAATGTCAGGTCCCTAAAACACCTCCCAACAATTTGATTCCAGCTGTCTTTTCTAAAGCAAACATTTTCACCTCAGAGAACACTCCAGACATTAAATGCTTCCCAGTCCCTTTCACGCACTACAATTTAGTACCTGTTGCACAGACCCTTCCCATTTGTGCACATTAATGTAGTATTGATAAAGTATAGCTCCCTGCATGTAAAGTTATATTTATTATTATAATTCATGATACACCGTCATGTAGATCCCTGAAACTAACTATTAATATTTTCTCCCTCCCTTTCCTCCATACATTTTGTATCAATGTGAACTACATGTATCAAAATATTACTATTCAGCTGTAATTGTTTTACAAACATGATTTTAAATTTTGACATTTTTTTCGAATTTAAATCCCAGGTGATGTCAGCATTGGTATCAAGTGCTCCCCCGGCGTAGTCGGAGAGAGGGAGGCGGACATTGACTTCGACATCGTGAAGAACGACAACGACACGTTCACGGTGAGCTACGTCCCGCCCGCGGCCGGGCGCTACACCATCATGGTGATGTTCGGCGAGCAGGAGATTCCCAAGAGCCCCTTCACCATCCAGGTGGAGTCGTCCGGGGACGCCAGCAAGGTGCGCGCCGAGGGGCCAGGTCTTGAGCCGACAGGTGAGGCATGATCTGTTTAATGTACTGATTAAACTGTCGGCCACATCATCTTAAACATGTTCTTGGTTTTCAGAGGCATTTTAAAATAGATTTAAATGTTAGCAAGACCACCTCGACCAATCGAACCACGTGAATCGCATTGAAACTCAGATTCGTATCAGCCATGACCCGACAAATCGCTTTCTAACTTGCATTAACAACTACATCTGACCAAACAAACTCGCCAGTGAGATGGTGGAAGGTTTCAGCTTCCAAAAAACGTTTTCAGATTGACAATTTTGGCACTTTGGAAGTGATTGAATCCGCCCGCGATTTAACGTTTAGAGAAAAGTAGAAACTAGAAGTTAAATCGCGGGCTTGATGATATGAGTTCTATGCCACAACAGTTTGGAAAGAGTCCTTTAAGATTTATAGAAATGAAACTGATAATACAATTTTGAATGTTACAAATTTGGACAGACAAAGACATATGCTTTTTATTGTTACCTCATATGCAAACTAAGTGTGGTTTCACTGTGATCATTGGTAGCATAGTTTTAAGAACTACTGACTAAGTCTTGCTTAGCGTATGTTTTCATTGGTTCCCTGGTAAGCATCTAACTTAAGTGTATTTGGATTGAACCAACAGGTGTTGTGTCAGGAAAGCCCACCTACTTCACTGTCAACACACGTGGAGCCGGGGAGGGCAAACTGGACTTGGACTTTGTTGGACCATCCAGGGGTAAGGAACAGACACTTTTCAATACAATGTACATGTCTATATATTATGCACCTATATATGCTATCTGTTAGCCTTGTGAGATTCTTGTTCTTGCAGCCGTTTCGGTTTCAATAATTTATGATGTCACCTTTGCATTGAATGTTTGTAAGCCATTTTATTTTGCACATTCAAACACAGATCTCTTGGTTCTATCTGTGAGAAAGATTCAAGGCTCTGTCTGTCAGCACTCTGTTCTGAAGTCCTAAACGTCAGCACAGAGTGCTTATTCTTCCATGTAACCTCATGTCTGTAGTGGACCTAAAGACTACCCCAACATCGCCTCCTGTCCCAACCCCCCTACCAGCCCCCACATCTCCAGTCACTCCCGAACAGCCTCCAGTGTCAGCAATGGCACCAGCATCTCCAACCAGACCTGTGCCACCACCCCCTACATCTGCCGTGCCAACATCTCCAAAACATATTCCTGTGCCTTCCCCCGATACTGAACCGGCACCTCCAACCACTCCTATGCCATCTATGCCAGCTACCACCCCACCTCCCATATCTGTACCAGCTACCCAACTGGCATCTCCAACAACTCCTGTACTATCTGCACCAGTTATCATACCACCTCCACCCACTGCTATGCCAGCTACCCCACTGGCCCCTCCAACCACTCCAATAACATCTGCACCAGATACCCCACAACCACCCCCTCCTCCAACAACAGCTACCCCACCGACATCCCCTCAGCCTGTGCCACCCCCTGTCCCCCTCTCTCCTGGTCAGAAGAAAGTCTGGGCCCCTCCCTCACCCACAAGCCCTGGTGCATCCCCCTCTACTCCAACGTCTGTATCTAAACCCCCAGTCGGCCCGTACAGTGCGGGTGAGTCCACACATACAGCAGGAGTGTTGTATAACCCCCTGCTACGGACAACTACTCCGTCTCACAAAACTCAAACATGTCAAAATCCCACTTACAATGACCAGCTGGCCAAGAACAAGTTACTTAATTTTCTCAAGGATATTGCCACTTTATACTTGGAGTCTAACTTAAAGGGTGACATTTCATGATTGTATATGATGTGTTGATGCCAATTTTGCTCACACACTGTAACCAAAGCTTTTAATTCTACGACATGCCTATTATCCAAGTCAATTTTTTTTAAAGCCATATTCATTGCTCCATCCATAATTTTGATTGTGGATGGTCAAGAGTGTTAAGTGAACCAAAGTATATCGGATTCCGACAAGTAATCAGCAATGTCTTCATCAATTGTTCCAGGAGGAGGAGCTAAGGATGTGAACATTGTGGACAACAAGGACGAGACCTTCACCGTCCACTACACCCCTGTGGCCGCCGGGCCCATGAACGTCAGCGTCAACTACGCCGGCAAGCCCATTCCCAAGAGCCCCTTCAAGGTCAACGTTGCCCCACCTGTCGACCTCGGCAAGGTCAAGGTCGATGGTCTTGGGGAAAGTGAGTCCTATGTTTTCTCTTTACGTTTTTTGTCTTAGATTTCGTTGGTATTCGTGAAAGCTCTCTTAGACTATTGTAGTGCAACTGATAAGTATAATTATCATTACTGCTTTCAGTTAGTAGTAAGGTGCTCTTTTGTTGCAGTAGTTCTGTGCTCCTTGTGCGGTGTTCATTCCTGTTCTTTGTTGCTTTATGTTGTTATCTATCTGCAAGTTTGCATTTCTGCGTGTTCACATTTATGTAGTCTTTATAGACTGGTGCTGGCTTTTCTCTTTCCTTGCACATAGGTGTAGTATAAACAAGGGCGTCTTGGCATTTTCTTGGATTGGGCATTGGGCAATCTTATAATCTACTCTTGCTAGAATAAATTTTGACCTTCTTCTAATGGTGTTTTGACTGCTGAAAATGGTGGGTATCACTAATAAAGTAGCAGCTCTTAATCTCTAACTGTTTGCGCCACACAGCACAAATGTAACATCACTATGTGTGCTTTGCTTCTTATTAACACTGTGCTGTGTTTGAGTGAAAATTGTTGACTAAAATACAGTCAAACCTGTACAAGTGACCACCTCTACATGATAAGGACCACCTGGCCAATGTGACCACTTTTTGGTGATCCATTTACAATAGGTAATATGCCCCATTGACTCAGACAGGTCAATAGTGACCACATAGACCGGATTTTGTGGGTCCCCCAAGTGGTCTTCTGCAGTTTTGACTGTATAATTATGTATTATTAAGAAAATCTGCATTAATTTGCCACTCAACCTCTGTACGATCCTTCCTGATTTGTCCATTTTTGTGTGATATTGCTTGATGTCTGTCTTCTGGAGTTGTGATTTCATTTTGTTATAATTGTGATTCTCACTTGCTGAACACTTAGGCACCCTAAAACTTGTAATAGTGTTTTCCCTACCACAACTATAGGAAGTCTTATAGGTCAGAAAGTTATAATCTGTTATAGTAAAATGATTGTAATCTACCCAAAACTGACAAAAAAGGTCATAATTTTTTGTGACACCTTTAGCCTGAATCGAAACCTCCATAATTATGCTTTTCCCCAAAGGATGTAGGGAAAACACTACAAAACTGCTAAAAACTGTGTACGTTGCTTAATCCTACTAGTAAGCTTGTCTTGTCCTTATTTGTTCTTTTTCACTGTCTGTGAAGCCAAAAGGCTTGTTTTGAGCTTCCTTCTTTGAATTCCTTGGTTTGAGGATGTTTGCACGCGAGAGTGACACTCACACAAACGATCAACTCACATAACACGCTGTTTTACCAACCTTCCTACTGCCCCATCCAAGACGGGAAAACAGGATTTTTAAGATTCAAGGAAACCGGAAAGCCTCTTTAAGTTATAGCAGTGACCACACTTTCTATATACACATTGGTCTTTATGTACAGAGGTGATCGTGAACCAGGAGAAGGAGTTTGTCGTGCACACGCGCGGCGCCGGCGGTCTGGGAGTCGTTGAAATCACCATCGTGTCCGTCACCACTAAAATGGTACTGAAGACCACACGCGTCGAGAAGAGAGGAGACGATTATGTCTGCATTTTCACCGCACTGGAGGTCGGCATGTACGCAGTGAACGTGAAGTACGATGGCGTGGTGGTCGACGGGAGCCCCTTCGGTTTCGAAGCAGTCCCCGGGGCGGATCCGAGCAAGGTCAAGGCGTACGGACCGGGGCTAAAGGGTGGAAAGGTCAACAGGGAGCAGACGTTCACCATCGACACGCGCGAGGCTGGACAGGGCGGTCTCGGCCTGACCATCGAGGGTCCCAGCGAGTCGCGCATCGAGTGCAAGGACAGGGGAGACGGCACGTGTTCGGTCTCCTACTGGCCCGAGGACGTCGGAGAGTACAGCATCAACATCATGTTCGCCGACCAGCACATCCCCGGCTCGCCGTTCCCCGCCAGGGTCGTCCCCGCACACGACGCATCCAAGGTCAAGGCCAGCGGACCGGGGCTCTCGCCAGGCAACAAGGCGGGCGACCCCTGCGAGTTCACCGTGGACATCCGGGAGGCGGGCGAGGCTGAGCTCACCATCGAGGTCATCACGGAGACCGGCGAACGCGTGGACGTGAAGATCGAGGACACGCGCGACGGAATGTTCCGGATCAAGTACGTGCCGCAGATCGTGGGATCCTACACCATCACCATCAAGTATGGAGGGGACCCCATCCCGCAGGTCCCCATCAGGATCACCATCGAACAGAAGGTCGACGTCAGCGGCATCAGGTGCTACGGGCCCGGAGTCGAAGGTGACGCAACACGGAGTGACTTAACCCTCCCCCACTCTCTCCATTATAACTGCCATAGCCCCTGAAACTCACACATCCCCCACCTGAGGTCTACTAACAGCTGAAAGAGATGTCAGTGTCTGTCTGAAGATGATACATTCACATTGAAAAATCATGTCTTATATGATGTTGAAGTCTCTGCTTTCCTATGTCAATCTTGTGCTTTAGCCAGCTCTCTCGTGTAAGCTATATTGTTGACTGTCTTCTACTCTTTCAATGTGAATGTTGTACTCTTCTTTCTGTGTGAGTTGCATTCTATTTCTAGTATGTGTTTGCTTGAAAATGTATTCTTCTGTCTTTAGGTGCCTGCTGTTATAATTAGGATACCTCAAGAAATTCTATGTGCCAAATCCGACAACCCTCTACAAATACTTTTGAAGAGCAGCATATATATTTCAGTGCCTTATTTTTTTAAAGCTTGTCCACATACATAATACAGCATGCACCTATTCAGTGCTGTATGAAAGGCAAAATCGGTGAAAACTGATTCATATGAAGCACTACACTTCTTCATATTTTCCTTCTCCCGATCATTTTCTTAAACCTTCTTGGTCCCCAAACCTTAATGATGATAATGTTGTCATGTAATTTGGTTATCTTCAAAGCAATGGGAGTACCGAACTGAGTGTAGTTACAAAACTTTATATTACAAAAGAACTAGACTAAAATGACTTGTTTGAACCAAAGGTATGTTTGTGGACGCCCCTACTGACTTCACCATCGACGCGAAGTCGGTGAGCAAGAGGGGAGGAGACAACGTACGCTGTGTCGTACAGAACCCGTCCGGAGCAAAGACGGAGGCCGCGGTGAAGGACAACAGGGATGGGACATACACGGCCTCCTACACACCATTCGAAGAAGGTGAGAGTTCCTCCATTTGTGTCTGATATTATTTTACTTCAAAAAGTTTCTTCAGTCTCTTGAGTGGCTGATATAGCCTGGCGAGGTTTTGCTTTGAACTATAAATTTCTGATTCAATAAACTACAGAGTGATTTAATTATGTTAAGTGCTGAATATGTTTGTATATTGAGCTTTAAACTTTTACCCAGTTTTAGATGCTCTTTCATCAAAAACTGGGTAATGTAGATACTATCATAATGATGATGCTGTTGTTTTTTGTACTGTTCGATGTAGTGCAAAGCAATCATTGTAGAGATAAACTTGTATATGTCTGACTCAGCAATTCAGCTTTTGGCTACAACTTGTGGTTTAGATTTATCTAGTAGATACATTTGAACCATAAATTTGATGGATACTTAGAATCTTTTATTGTCCCATTACCCATTTGAATCAAAGGGAGTCACCAATAAAATTGACATGTAGTTGTTCAGACACTGACACTTCGATGGTATGTTGTTTTATATCAAGAACGACTTTAAACTAATAGTATAATACACTTAATTGTATTCCCCAGGCCGCCACCTGATTGACGTGCTATATGAGGAGCTGCAGGTGCCGGGAGCTCCCTTCAAGGTCCAGGCTAAGGAGGGCTGTGACCCGACCAAGGTGCGCGCCTATGGGCCGGGACTCGAGGGCGGACTCACCGACAAACCCCAACAGTTCACCATCGAGACTAAGGTATACAGAGACCTCTGGTGACTGTTTTAGGTACTACATGTACATTCATACCGTTGACGCAGTGGAACAATTAATAAACCACAACATTACAGTTATTATAACCATTGAGACTAGGGTGTGTTCGGTTATAGTGTGCAGAGACCTCTGGTAACTGTTTTAGGTACTGCATACATACAGTAGACGCAGTCGAGCAATTCTTACTTTACCTCACGAATGTTTGGTTGCAGTGCAGAGACCTCTGGTGACTGTTGTAGGTATTGCATTCATTAAGTAGACACAGTAGAGAGCAATTCTTAAATTTACCTCACCAATAAATTGGAACAGTTCACTATCAAGACCAATTAATAAGATACATCTGGCTGTGAATAAAACTCATTGATTGATTGATTGATTGATTGATTGATTTTCCATGCCATGTTTAGGGTGCTGGTACTGGTGGTCTAGGTCTGGCCATCGAGGGCCCCTCGGAGGCCAAGATGACGTGCAAGGACAACAAGGATGGCAGCTGCACCGTGGAGTACTTCCCCACCACTCCTGGGGACTATGACATCCACATCTCCTATGGAGAACAGCCAATCAGAGGTAAGGGCTCATCTGAAAAGCCAATCAGATGTAAAGGCTCATCTGAACAGCCAATCAGATGTAAAGTCTCGTCTGAACAGTCCAATCAGGTTTGAGGTCTTATCTGAACAGCCAATCAGGCATATATAAGGTCTCATCTGAACAGCCAATCAAACGTAAGGTCTATCAGATGTAGTCTCGCATCTGAGCAGCCAATCAGATGTAAGATTTTTCAAAATATATGACAAATGTTTAACACTCTGATGATTTTGATTGTCTCAAACAGCTGTGGCAGTCACCAAATCATGGTATTCTGTGTTGTGAAATTCTTATTCCTTTTACAAAATCAGATCTTGATTATGAAATTTCTAACTCTTATTTCTACAACTATTCCCCCCTCCACACTCCAGGAAGCCCATTCTCTGTGCTGATCAAGGATGACATTGACGTGTCCAAGGTCAAGGCGTACGGACCCGGTCTTGAGAAGACCGGCGTCCGCGCCCAGAACATGCAGGTCTTCACCGTGGACCACGCCAAGACGGGCAGCGCTCCTCTGGATGTCAAGGTCACATCACAGATGGGTAGGTCAACTTGTGTTTGTGTATAATGAGAATTCCCTACTTGTTTTTTTCATTGCTTTAGTCTAATTGCAAGCCAAAGGATGATTGTGAAACCAGTGTGCCCTATCTCCTGTAAAAAAAAGCAACAGCAGTCCAATGTTTTCATCGACAGAACTAAATTTAGATGCACCTCTGACCAAGCATACAATAATAACCTCTTTACTCAGACTGGATAATCCAGGGGTTTTTCCAGAAAATTAAACAAGAGGGAGCATACACAGGCAAGGGAGCGAATTCTATGTGTTTATGGCAGAATCGATTGCTGAGTGAAGGCTGTATGCCGGATATTAAGCTAAAATCTGAATTTGACAAGGGGGTGCTGGGCTGAAGCAAGAGGGCGCAGCGCCCCTCTTTCCTGATTTAGATGAACCCCTGATAATCCATGAAATGTTTTGTATGATCAAAAAGTCATACAGTGTAATTTATGTATTGCACTTAGCGTGTTATGTCTTCTTTTTGAAAAAAGAAAATTGATTAAGCATCAGTATGTACATGTGTACATGTAGTATAAATATAACATGCATTTGGCAATATCATAGCTACAGCTTATCAAAAGTCTATCAAATTGTACATCAATTTTTTTTAATTTTAATTTTTCCCAGGTGCTACAGTGAACACAGAGGTCACCGACAACCGTGATGGCACCCACACGGTGAAGTACGTCCCGCCCAGCGAGGGCGCCTGCAAGGTGGATGTCAAGTACGACAACCAGAGCATCCCACAGAGGTGAGCACCTACGCCACCTAGCTTTTCTTTTCAGTACTGCAGGCAGATTAATGCAAATTATGATTGTGGTGATTAAGGTTTTTCTAATGACCCCAATACTGACTTGTGGTGTATCTTTTTCACTTCATTTAATATCTGCATATATTTCTCAGTAGTTTAAAGAAAGGTTTAGCAAAGTCATTGATATTGTGTACTGTGATTTGAAGGTCAAATGTTTGAATGACCCCAGTACTGACTTGTGGTGTTCCCTGTATCTTTTCCAGTCCATTTGATACTCACTTTGCTCGATAGAAAAGCATAGAATCTAGCAATGTCTTTGGTACTGTATACTGTGATTTTATAGTTCTTGAAATGACCTCTGATACTGACTTGTGGTGTTCCATGTATCTTTTCCAGTCCGTTCAACGTCCGCGTGCTGCCACCGTACGATGCCAGCAAGGTTAAGGCCACGGGCCCGGGTCTGCAGCAGGGCGTTCCCGCATCCTTCCCCATCTCCTTCACCATCGACTGCCGCGACGCCGGCAACGCTGACCTGGAGGTCATCCTGGAGGTACGATCAGGAGATGTTTTGTCGTGATGTCATACCTGTAGCCAACCTGATGGGTGTGACATACCAGCTTTGTAACCATGAGATAACAGTTAGCCTTATAAGGCCATGTTCACTTTGTATGTGGATGACATCTGTGCGTGCATCAATTTTCGTCTTTTCCCCAATACAAGTTTACGCCCAAGATGCTGTCAAGGTATCTGGAGTATAAGAGTGTTAATTAAAACTTTCTCCCAATTTAAGTACCATTATGTTCAAAACCATTGGAACTTGAGTACAGTCAAACCTGTATTAGCGGTCACCTTTGCATAGCGGCCACCTGCCCATAGTGGTCACTTTTTGTCGGTCCCTTGGATTTTTCCCATTGACATAAGCATTAAGAATTAGGCTATAGCGGCCACCTGTCCAACGCGGTCGCGGCCAGACGATTTTCGGTCCCGCGAGTACAGTAACACTGCCGATAACGGTCACGGCGCGCCGGTAGAAGCCGCATCGCCACCGCACGCCGGGTTCAAAATCTTCATTTTTTCACGCAGTTATCAAATTTATGCGGCCTCAACTGGATAGGATCATAATAAAGAAAACCAGAATGTTTTATCTTTGTTAGAAAATCCATGGTTTGACGCGAAGTCAAGTATAGTTTTCTTCACATGGCTTGTGTTTGTACATCGTGGTAAAATTGACAATTTCTGTGCATTTCGACTGGACAAATATTACGGCAGCCTTTTGGAAAATACAACCCACACATGTACCTGATGCGGTAAGTTCGTGACATGTTTGAATGCCGGCCCAATTTCCGTTTTCACCGGGAATTCATTCAAATTGTGCTCAAAACGTGTTTCGCGCAATTTTCAAAATGGCGCTGATACAAACTGGATAGGTAGCAGCATAAAGGTCAACGGAAGACACCACTGTTACGGAGGTATAATATACTAAATTTATTTTGCTGCAAAGTATCACTGAGGATAATTACTAAACCAAAAGCTTCAAAATGAATGTGGATAATACTACTATGATGTAAAATTTGGGCTGTTGCAATTTTCTGAAAAGACAGCCCTCAAAAGAGCGACCTTCTTCTGAGTACCCTATTAGCATAATGGTAGATGCTGATCAACACAAGCCACAAGAAGAGACTGAGGAAAATTGTCGCCACGATTTTATGTTTGAAAACGGTCGAAAACGAACAGTAAGTGACAACTGAGCAACATGTATTTTGTTCTTAACTAACTAGGAGTAAAAGAACAACAAACGAACTTCTAAAATGTGCCTTACCTGTTTACATGTGTACTGTACGGTGAATAAATGTATCTCAGTGGGTACTGAAAACATGTGTCACTCGTGGTCAATTAATCGACATTTTCTCCATAGCGGCCACCTGTTCTTAGCGGCCAGTTTGGGCCAGTCCCTTGAGTGACCGCTATAGACAGGTTTGACTGTACATGTTTGTACAGATCTCGCATTTTAACCTTTAGCACACTGAAGTAGCCGTTTGGCACCACATTGCCTATTGGTTACAGAGTTAGGCAGCAGGGAGAAGGTTAAAATGAACCCGTGTAACCCAAGCGTATGAAAATGTGTGGTAACAAGCTGACAGACTATCCTTCGAGCAAGTATGCTGAAGGGCTCAACATGCTCTGCATTTCTGCTGGACATTCTGACCAAGATCTAGTCTTCCAGAATCTTGGGGGCAGCAAGACTTGGCTACAGCTCCTTAAATGCCTTAAGTCTGCCCTTTGAAATTCAATTCTTGGCTCTTGAAGATGTTTAATCTGTTCCTTCTAAATTCTGGCTGCTCAGAAGATCTGTTTTTATTATCATTTGCGGAATATGTGTTAGTAGCGTCTCTCTACCTGGTTCAGTGGACAGTGCATGACGTCCAAAGTCCACATGTACATGTACCCTTGACCTCTTTGCAATAACGAGGTAACATGGTATACCCGGGGGTCCCAGAATATCTTGGTCAATCCCTCGCAAGTCTCAAGGGCAGTATCAAGTTTTAGTTCAGACCAGCCAGGATTTCTTGCTAGAGCTTATTTATCAGAACTGCGGTGCAGATTTCGCAGTCCGTCCGAAGTATGGATGGACCGAAAATTTGTTACGCTTGCGGGAGCCTGGTTTGGAGTCCGTCCCCACAAACCCAACAAGTGGCACGTCCATGGACGGGAGATAGGGAAAACTTAGCGAGGAGTAATGTAGCTCCGCGAGTTGTTTACCTTGGAAAGAAAGCCAGGCCTAATGTTAGGATGGGATGTCTGAATCCTTGGAATTCAAACGTTGCAGTATTTCATCTACAAAGGGTAAGGTGCAAGTTAGCTGGTGCCAAAGATGTGTCCATGTGTATTCTGCTTGTTTTGTGGTCAAGAGTTAGATGTGTTAATGATGTCAATCTTTATTGTTATTTTACATTCAATAAATTCTTTTTGTAATATGATAGCCTATTAGATTAGCATAGGACTTGTAGGAATGCCATGCAGTTTCACATGTAATGCACAATGTAGTATGATATGTGACAACTAATAATTACTCACATGCATGTTGCAATTATTATACATAGTACAGCGTCATTCATGAAAAAAAGGTATAGATGAAATCTTGGTCATTCTCAAATAGGCTCGAATCAAAGAGAGCATGATGTTGAGAATAATTAATAGTGACATTTCGAACTTTGAATCCACCACAAGAAATCTTGACATCCTACATTTTGTAGCCTGGAATCCATACAAAGCTCAGGTTTGCTCCAAAGATCTTCCATGCAGAATAGTCTGGCTCTGTCTCCTTTGAAATGTTTGGTCCTAAATCCGTCCTGTACTATTTAGAATATCATGGTTGAATTTAACATCACATTGCACCTACGCTCTCTTTAGGATGGCTATACTTTTGTAGCATTGAGGAAGTAAGGAAGGTGGGAATAGATGTTAAAGAGGTTTATTTTCTTTAACCCAGGACCCAGATGGAAGGATGAAGAGCCCAGAGATCCATGACAACGGTGACGGCACCTACACCATCACCTACACCCCCGAGCAGTCTGGCAACTACACCATCGAGATCAAGTATGGCGGCGAACAGGTCCCACGCTCGCCCTTCCGCATCACCGTCAAACCTACTGGCGATGCCAACAAGTGTTCTGTCACAGGTACGAGAGGAGATACATGTTCTAGACGTGCCGCTTTTTATCAGGCCATACCAATAGACCAATTTGAAGGACACAAACTGGTTTCGTCATTGTGGGTTTTGCTCACAAATTGTCTCTGTCACGGCGCACGTCTGTAAAGAGTGGAATGCGTTTGAACGATCTTCCTTAAGGTACCTTTAGATTGCACTTAATTAGCATTTCTTCTTCACGATCGGTGTATTTCTTGAGCAGTCTTTTTCTGAAACCTCTTTCTCAGTAGTACTGTGTTATCTTTCTTCTGTTGACTTGTAAACCTATCAGAAATTTCAAAAATCTCTATTCTGGTCCTGTTTTTTTATCTTTCCATGATTCTTTTTTTATATATGTTGCCCATCTTCCATGTAATGCTATGATCATACATCTCTATTTTCTACTTGACCCACCATTGTTCTTGTTCCACCGTTTTCGAAAACATCTACCTTTTTTTTACCTGTTGTTCAATTCACCACCTGTCTGGCTCTTCTGCACTCTCACCTGTGGTGTCATCCTGTTGTCTATAGTGCGCATCAGCCCACCTGGGCGTGTTGGGCAGGGGCAGTGGATAGGTAAGGACAAGCACCACAGGCACCTCCACCTAACTACTACCACATCGAACCTCTTTCTCTATGTACATTTGTGTGACATCAACTCTCAGAATTCTGCCGAATAAAATCCTTTTTAGGCACTTGCAAATTTGGTCAAGTAAGCTACTTGTTTACAAAAGATAAAGGAAAGATGTCTTAAATGTATCTTCTTTGTTTCTACGTCTTCTAAAGATCACCACATTAAAAAAGGGCAAATTTAAAGGGCAAAATCAAAGTCACCCCATTTTGGATATGCAGGTATTCAAGACATGCTTGAAAAGGCCTCAGTAATACCATTTTTTTTAATGTGGCAGACTTTGGATACCTGGCTGAATTTTGAGAATAATGATGTTTCATTGTAGTACACACCACTGTACTATCTACAGTACCCTTAATGGTTACAGAATGCTACAAACCTTCCACATAGCTGATACTCTGACACAAATTCTTGCAACTAGGTGTCTGCCAAGTAGTATGTTTTAAATCCATAGCAAATTTTAAGATTTACTAAATGACACAAGTCAATTTTGGATGACAGCTATAAAGGATTTTAACAAATGCCATTTGAGAATTGGCCAAGAATGTGCATTGGTCTATCAGCCATGTGAAGTATTTGTATATCACTGTTAAGGGCTTTGTAGACAGAAAAGTGGCTTGTACACAAGAAAAACAGGTACGATGTGCGAAGAGTTAGGTGGGGATGCTCTAGAGTTAACACAGTGTGGCATTCTATTGAAGACTTTTCCTGTGTTGGCCATGTTTTGCACTTGCCTATGGTTCTGTAGTCTGTTAGATTTGTGTGTTCGAAAGATGGCCAATATGAGGTGTCCTGTTTTGGCTTGTGTGAAAAAGCTGATAATGCACGAGTGCTGTATGAGTATCCACATTGGTCGTTTGCCTTGGCTGCTAAAAAGTAAAACTCAGCTTGAAAAATGTTTCTCAAAGAGTAGAGACAGCGACTATCATGCTTTTAAACATTTACAAAGACAGTCTTTAATTTAAAAGTGACGTTTCAAGGCTTCAGTCACATGAAGAACGAAATGAAAATGTTGACGTAGAATGCCACCCTGACACTGACTGTCCCCATGAACATCTCATGCTGTAGTATGTGTGCTCTATGTTACAGCTTCTGTAGCTATAGGGGGAACTGTCGCATGATCTAAAGATTTTGTGATGCTTGTTGATGTGATGACTTGCCATATTTCCGCATGATGGCAGTGGAGTAAACAGCCAGTCAAAATGGCTTTGTGCCTTTACTTCTAGGTGTCAGCAAATATTGTGTGAGGTTTTCATATTTTCGTAGCAGAGAATTAACTATATTTTAAGTTCTCTTGTTTATTATGCCTTCACAAGGAGGCACTAACCTCAAGCCTTTCTACAAATTTGCAGAAAATAAACTAATTGTCTTGCAACAAAAGATTGTCTAATCAACACCCTCTACCGTATGTACTTCTTCTGTCTACGAAAAAGCACCAACCTTTTTCTTCAACTTTGGAAATACTATTTCATTGAGAAATCGGCAATCCTTTAACAAAATCTTGCGCTAAAAATCATTTTTCTAACAAAGACCATCACGCTTCCCCAGGCGAGGGAATGCAGCCTTACATCCAGATCGGAGAGGAGACCTGCGTCACCGTCAACTGCAAGACCGCCGGCAAGGGCAAGGTCAACTGCACCATCCAGGACGCCAACGGCGAGGACGTAGACGTGGACGTTGTCGAGAACGACGACGGAACCTTCGACATCTTCTACACGGCGCAGCAGCAGGGCGAGTACACCATCACCATCAGGTTCGGAGGGGAGCACATCCAGGGGAGCCCCTACAAAGTACAGGTAAGACTCTCTTCTGTATCCCTAGACGTTTTCCTATATCGCGATATTCTTCTATAGCCTTAATGTTCTTCTACATCTTAATAAGTTCTTCTACGTCCTAGGATGTTCTTCTACATCCTAAGATGTTCTTCTGTATCCTTAAGGCATTTTTCTACATTCTCCTTTATCCTAAGACGTTCTGCTATATCCTGTACATCCTAAGATGTTCCTTCTGTACATTTTATGTCCTTGGAAATTTTCTTGTGATCTCAAAGGAAGACTTCCATATAACAGCTCATACACAGGCCTCATTGTTCTCTGTATCTATAATGAATTTCAATTTTCTTTCCTAATACGTGTTATTGTTCATAATTTTCTCACTCTCATCTGCTTCTTGTATTCACTCTGCCAGATGACATTCTTGTCATACAACTGCAAACATGTGTATGATAACGATTTGTTATGTCTTACCTCACTGTTACTTTTCTTTCTATTGTAAATAATCTCTCTTTCCATATCCTTCGTTATCATTTTCCCAACCTTACATGTCTATTTCAGCCTTTAAGAACAATGCGATTTCTCCATCTTGCATATTCTTGCTCTTCTTTCGTCTACCATTTCAAACTTTTTGAAGAGCCATCTTGCTGTTCTTGTAGGCATAACATGACACAGAATGCCTCAAGCTTGTCCCATTTCAATACCTCACAGATCAATACCTTTGAATAAAAACAAAGGACAACGTGGTTAGAAACCTTTCTTTCGAAGGGTGTTTAGGTCAGCTTGCTTTGTATGAGCTGGCCTTGGTGGTATTTTCCAACTGAGTGGAATAAAAGGGGGCGGAGCTAAACAAGGTTGACGTTGTAACAGCTGGAAACCAACCAGTGCCAGTCTTCGCAGGTTGGGTTAGTTTGCTGGGTCAACTAACTAGTTTACAGATGAAGGGGAGCCCCTTATGAACTTCAGTTTGGCTTTCTTAAGGGCCAGTTGTTGCATAGACGTTCTCCCCCACCCCATCCCATCGAACCCTACCCCCCAGGACCTCCAAGACTATGGCCACGCACTATACAGTGGTTTGGGTAAGAGTTTCACTTGTATGCCCTTGACTAGTGTGTTGTTGAAGTCAATAGTCAGTTGAAATATTTGCTACTAGGACTCAATCATGTGATTGATCAAGGTATTTTCAACTTTTCTAGTCCCCTCACTGTTATATACAATGTAGGTCACTCCAGGTCAAATCAGTGTGTTTGGCAAAATCCTCTTGTAATTTGTAGAAATCCATGTCTGGTAATGTTGAAGTGTTGAAAAGATGTTGGTCGATTTTGCTGTCAGAGTTATTTTTGCAGTATACAGAAGTCTTCTATCTCCATTTTATTTACTCTGGACCATCGGGTTTAGAATTGACAGTGAGAGAAATCAACCCTTCAAATCATAATTGTAAGAGTAGCATGTCTGTATTCAAATTTATAGCGGCAGAGCAATAATATTGTGAAGCGAGTTGTTTGAATATGATGACATACCCCGGTACATACTTTCTAGGGTGGAACGACAGATGTTTTCAATTTTGAGGGTAACTTCACGCCCCAGGTGTTTTATTGTAGTTGCTGTGATTTATGCTTTTGGTCACAGTAGTGCCTTGACTCTGGAAATAAAACTTCATTCCAGCAACGTCCAAGTCCTGCTTAATACCCTGAATTATGAACGGTTTTGTTTTCATAAAGAAGGAGAAGGAAGACTGGTATCCAATTACTGAGAAAAGAAACCTTGGGATTTGTTGTTGTGCAAATGAGCCGAAACGTCATGCCTGCTCTTGCCGACACTTCTTCCCCCTTCTCTTTCACCTAGAATTGAAGCCAGCTTCTCGCTTCATTCCCGACATTCTTTCCTTTTATTGTTGAAGGGTACCTACTTTGCATGACGGAAAGCAAACATAGGCACATATATACATGTTCAGTCAAAATTGTCCAAGAAGACCACTCAGGGGACCGATGAAATCTTATCTCTATGCAGGTGGTCACTGAAGACAGGATTCTTAACTCCTTGTGTCAATGGGGAAAATTTACCCCCCCTCTTCCATACTGTGTTTTTCCTCACACAGCACTTTGTTTTAGGAATGTTGTAATTTGTTTGCCTTGTACTTTACCTTGCCTGTTCTCTGCTTCCCCCCTTGTCCAATGTTAGCATTCCTACAGACCTGTGCTTCCTTCCTACACTACACATGTACCGTATGGCCAGTGTGTACAGAACATATAGGTCTTGTCTGTCACAAAATGTCTTCAGGACATTCTTTTGTGGCATTGACCTTGGGTGCCTTTTAACTATTTGTTACTCTTATATGCACTTTTCTTTATAAGCTTGTCACCACTTGAGACATATTGGTCACAGGGCTTTAGTGCTCTGTGCAACACTACTTTGTAACGAACTTGGCCTTCTGGCTACGTCTTCTGTCTGAATTCTCTTCCACACTCAACATACAATCAATCATATACACGTACGCCTTTGCTAGTACTGTTTTAGAGGATACATATATGTGACAGAATGTTTCAATTTCTGCTGGTACATATGCATTGTAGATACATTTAATGAGTTGGTGTCAATATCACTATTTATGTAAAATGTTTATATTACGGACTATGCTTTTGTGAAAGAAGTTATCACTTGAAACATATCATATTGCTTCATTTTAACGATGTACAGTGTGAAAAATGACTGTGTTAACCTATTGAATATTAATCAATATGAAGGACTAATCAATTGATTATGCATGGCATGTGTCTTGAACACGATTGTCTATTTACTAGTAGCCACATTTTGCTGTAACTCCAGTGCATTAACCCTAGTGGTTCTGAGTAGCTTGTCACTGCTGCGTTTGTTGACATTGGCCCTGTTTGCGGTGGACTGACTGCATGTTTGACTTGAATTGTCTCGCACGCTCACACAGGCCGTGGACGACCTGTCCAAGATTCCTAACGGAACGTTCCAGCAACAGCACATGGTACGTTTGCTCTCGCTTGTTTCTTTAACTATGAATGATTTAACATTCAGAATCAATAATTTGGCTAGCATGTCTTCAAACGTTGTGATTCTTACCATTAGATAGAAATGTCATCTAATTGTAATTACTGACTTTGTATATAACTGTGGTGTCCCTCCCCTACTACATATTGTAACCTTACCCTTTACGCCCATGCCTTGCTTGTACATGTAACACATGCGGCTTGATTGTTAACTGTGCTTAATTCATAAGTCTTTGAGGCTGTGATCACTAAAATTGAATATTGTGATGACAACATTCTCCTGAATCAAATACACTCATTGCTTTACACCTATCTGTACTAGACTAGTACTGTTACTCCTTACTATTGAAGAGAAGTTCTGCTTGCTGGTCTAGTGTTAAACCGAGAGTAATTAAACCCAATGGCATGTTTATTTAGAATCTCCCCTATTGGCTAGCTAAGTTACCTCTAAGGTGGTAGAACAAGGTGGTTAATGGGATCTTATTTAGCCGTTCAACTCCTAAGTACATGTAAAATTTTATTGTAGATACTCTTAAGGTACGAGGACCATTGTTCCTTGAAGAAATTGAATTTCTCCCCAGAATTTCTTGCTTGAAATCATCTTAGAATCCCTCCTAGAAATGTAGACCCCCTATTCTGTATTATATATTTGACATTTATATGACATTTGCTATTCCCATGGGTGGTATAAGCTTAAGGTTACTTCAGTACGGGTTTTACAGTACAGGTCCTGTTTCAATGTATCGGGCGGGCATGTCTAACACGATAAGGTGGACATTCATCTAATTAAAGTAGGTCAGAGAATGTTACAAGCATGGAAACCTGCCAATGAATCATAAAATATTGATAACAATACAGAGTGTATGGAAGGAATAAATCGTTAAAGCAAACTCGTCACAGCCTGAGCACAGTTACCGTACTGTCACAAGTAGAAAGTGTATCACACCGATGTTTTTCCATTGCAATCGCACTACCAGGAGCAGCAGTCATCATCATATTCATCCAGCACTAGTATGATGGTATGTACTAACCCACTAAACTGTAACAATGTGCAATTTTGCATGTTAAAGCACGCTAACAGTAATCTCAAGTTAATGTGACTAATCTGCATAATACTCATAATAATAGCATGATGTTGTAAAATGCAAAGTTAACAATATGTAAAATAAAGAAAAACACTGACATAATGTTGTTTAAGATATCACTTCACAACATGTGAAACGAGCATATCTTGCCTAATATCACTTTGAATCTTAAATGTGTAAAATGTTCCTAACTATTCACCACCCTTAATGAATGACTGACAATATCAATGACTTGTTACCCCCTGTATCTAATATTATCTAATATTCACATGTTGACATTATTGACATTTTATAATCCCACCTTTGGTGTAGATCGAGGAAAGTAGCTCTAGTGTCACAACCCAGGAGGTTGAGGTGTTCACACATTTTTATTTCTTCAGTAGAGTTTTAAACAGCTTAGTTTGTAGATCACAACGGGGTTCAGGTTATTATCGTTATGGTGGTTTAGGCTTGGGTTACGGGTTATTAAATGTTTTTGTCATATTTTGTCTAATTTTTGTCAATGATTAGTTTGGTGTTTAACTTTAAATTTCAACTGGTGGTAGTTTTAGTTTTTCATCGTTGTTATTTTGGTTATAAGGTTTTTATTTGGTTCCGGGCTTGGTTTGGTTTTGTGGAACATGTGTTTTTGTGGGATTTGTTTACATCATGACGGTGTGTTGTGCTCGTAGGTCGAGGAGTCCCAACAACATGCGGAGAGACTCCACAGTGCAGTATATAAAACCGTTGACTTAGTAGGTCTTTAATTTCCTACCGTGGCACATCTCAAGCTTATTCGAGGGTTATAAAGGCAAAGCTATACACGAAATAAGGTCAAATAAGGTGCTATTGACATGTCTGGTTTGGGGTTAAGGGTCAAGGTCACTTATGTTTGGTGCCAGCTTTTTTTCTTTTTTATACCATTGACCTCTTGGAATGGGAAAGAAATTGAAGTGCACTTGTAAAAGAAACTGCCAATTTTCATGTATTGTATAGCCAAAATACTCAGAGGTATTCACACACTGTGACTGTGGTATAAACTTGTATTGGCACCGTAATATGTTCCTTCAAGCTGGCATTGTTTGTACAGAGCCTGCACCAAACACACAGTAGCAAGGTGGTAAATATGCACAGCTTTGTTCACCAACAGCTTTTACCTTTCTGTGAGCAAGGTAGCAGAAAGCTTTGAAGACTTTATTGTGAGGTAAAAAAAAAACAGTGGGTATATGCAGATTGTTCTGTTTGAAAATTTGATGGTATTATTATGATCCACATTTGAAAAAGCTGTTCATAACAAACAAAATATGTGTCATCTGGTATAATACCAAATATCCTGCAATTCTTTAATTTCTTGCCCTTAAAGCAGTTTCCTTACCCAACAAGATGTCAATGGCAGCTTGCTTTTGTGTATTATGTAAAAGGTGCAATTAATCGCTCAGTAACTGGTGAGGGCTTTACTGTAATGATGCTAGTCCAGGAATATTTTTCATGGTGGTACAGGTTAGAATAGTCTAGGCAGGTCACTTGTGCATGGGGTATGCTTAACAGTCATGGTGACTTTTTATTTTGGTTGATGTATGCAAGATGGTATGCAGCTGCTGGTTCTTTCAAATTGGTCAATACTGAATTCTTGCACTTTGGCTGTGCATGCATAGGACAGCTGTATATAGTACATTTCTGACTTTTCTTTCGCATAGTAGCCTATCATTCCTATTATACCTAAAGTTGTTTATGAAGTCATCATAATTTCAGGCAGGGCATTGCCTTACTTGCCTGTATAAGGCAAACAGTAAATTCTGGGGCACTTGCACTTGCAAATGTTCCAAATTGTGAAACTGAGGGCCAATGAAAAACATGTGAAAAAAACGTATGTAATACGGCCCTGTTCCCACACTACTAGCTGTCCGAGGCTGAGAGCCAGCTTCAGACCACCAATGAGCGCCTGTCGAGCCTGCAGACAGAGCATGACGACCTCTTAGATCAGAACAGCAAGCTCCACCGCTTGTACCACGACAAGCTCACGGAGGTCGAGCAGCTGAATTCCGAGCTGGTTGAGGTCCGCGGAATGGCGGAGATCAACTCCGCCAAGCTCCAATCCAACATCAGTATCCTGCACGAGGAGGTCGATGCGCTGAAATCCAAACACAAGATCCAGGAGGGGCAGCTGAGAGATCGCGAGTCGGAGATCGAGGAGCTTCGTCGCAGGATTCGCGAGCTGGAGGCTGAGAACGAGGCGCTGAGGAAGAAGATCGCCGACCTGCGACGGGAGCTGGACGACCAGACGGCAGCCATGGAGCGTTACCAGCGGGAGGCAAGGGACGCAAACTCGGAGGTGGAGAGACTCGAGCAGCTATTGGCCCAGAGGGAGTCCGACATCAGGGGTTTACAGTCAGATCTGTTGTCAGCCCGCGACGAGGTCAACATCACCAAGTTGAAGACAACGGAGATAACCCGGGCAGAGAGCGAACAACTTTCATCTCAGATGAAGTTGAGTAACGACCTACAGATGGCACTGAATGAGAAACAAGGAAGACTAGGGGCAATGGAGGCCGAGGCGCATAAGCTGCGCTCCGACCTGGAAATATCGCGTCGGGACAACGAAGATAAATTTGCCGAAATCAACAGCTTGAAGAACAAGACAAGGGATATGGAGAGCGAGCTGTCGGGCCTGAATCAGAAGTTGTACAACGACAAGCAGGCCAACAGGTCGCTACAGGAGAAGCTGGACGATCTGCAGTTTGAGATGAACCGCCTCCGTCGAGAACTCCAGGAGAAGGAGAGCTACATCACCTCCATGGAGACAAAGATGAGCAACCTCCAGAGTACAGCCGGTCAGAGCACCGAGAAAGACGGGAAAATCGAGGAACAGATGGAAGAGATTCGAAGGCTGAGAATGAAGATAGAGAGTCTCAACGACGACATGACAGCGCGCGAACGAATGATGCAGGATCTGGTTAGGGAGAAGGACGAACTGCAGAGCCAGTACGACTTCTACTACTCTGAGACCAGCAAGCTTCAGACCCAAGTAACCCAAATCGAAACTGTTCAGAGCCAGATGGGAGGCAACACAGAGGCACTCGAGGATGAACTGGAGAGCCTGAGGCGCAGGCTGAAATCCGACAACGAACACGCCAACCAGGAAGCGTTCGAGCTGCACCGCCGCATCACAGAGCTCGAACTCGAACGGAACACCGCGACGGAGAAGCTGAAGCACATGGAGGTCAACATGAGCCAGGGGAGCGGGGAGGTGGAGAAGCTTCGCCAGCAGCTGCGCCGCGCCGAGCAGGAGTCCAGCAACACGGAGCTCAGGTACAAGGAGATGCACAAGGTCAACGAGAGGCTGCGCAGCGACATGGACGACATCCTCCACCAGCGCGACATGGCCCAGCGCCTCAGCAAGGAGCAGGAGGCCAAACTGTTGAGCCTTTCCCAAAGGCTCAGGCACCTGGAGGAGCAAACACGCTCGGAGATCCTCGACCTCCAGTCCAAGCTGCGTAACTTACAGAACGAGTACCAGCTGTTAGATAGAAAGCAGCAGGACACCCTGGATAAACTGAGGGTGGCCGAGGGCGAGCTACAGACGGAGAGGACTGCACGGCAGAGCGGCGAGTTCGCCCAGACGACCGTCTCCAAGACGACTGTCACAAAGACCAGCGCGGTAAATCCTTTTGTTCTGATGGTGTCGGGTGGATGAATAAGTGTCTCATCATTCACATATCTCTACATTGTCAAGCACATCTCTCTACTCCTTGGTGACGGCGGTGGTCTTTTCGTTACGTTATGATTTGTCATCGTTTTCCCTCGGTGAAGATTTCACCTGTTTCTTCAAGCCATTTTTACCTCCCTTGAATAGACCTGCTTTATTTCATCAAACTATGTAAGTAAAAGCTGGTGACGGCTGACTCTCCTGCATGACTTGCCATAATGAGCTTTTATTTTGCTCTGGTGCAACAACTTTGAACATATAAATTTTCATCCCATTTTTCTCTGCATTGTTCATAACTAACCATTACTTGGGCCGGCGGTCCAAGTTCAACATACATGGGTGTGGATGTGCCGTGTGAGATCTGAATCCCAGTTTTATTTTCTATATGGCCCATGCTTGAGTCTACACTTTAGATACACATTTAACATGTGTATATTTTGTGACATTCCCATAAGTTTTGTGAGCTATATATTCAATTTTAGAATGAGAATCAACTTTAGAGTCTTGGTGTGTACATCAAGTGTTGTGGACCACAGAAAGCTAAACTTGGATTCAGAAAACAGGCTCTTGTTGGTATGAAGGTCTCCACATTGTGATCTTTTGAGTTATGGCTTAGTAAGGGATGGATGGACTGTCTGCATTGTGCTTGTTGTCCTATCCCTTTTGCCCTTGGTTTTCTGGTTTGGGCCTTTTGTCATACATGTAGCTGCATCAACCCTGAGCAAATGTTTGCTTTGCGTTTGATACTGGTTCAATCCCTCTTGTGTTTTTGTGGACACTGTGGCTTTTTCTTCTGCTTCGACCCCCCCTCCCCCCCCCCCACCAGTTATTTGTGATGTATGGCTTTTCTTTGTACGTGTATCCCCTTATTGATTTGTGGTTCCTCCGTCCCTGTTCTGTCTCCTGAGTTGTGCAGCACAGCAGACCGATTAGACTAGATTGGTCCTTTTAGCAGTTATTGGTTTATTTCAGCCATCCATCTGTTGGTACCACCGAGAGACTACTAACGGCGCTCATTGTTATTCTGCTGCGTGCCTCCTCCTCTCCTCCCTGCCTGATTTCCGATTTCAGACACATCCCCGCGCAGGGCGTCTGTCGACTGTGACATCCAATCATGTTTACATCATCCAACCTCCATCCCATATAAGCAGAGCAGCTACGGACCACTGCCTCACTAATTGCATCACATACTACCCAGTCGATGCCTTGTACATGTATTCACCAGTGATGCGTTTCTCCTGTCATAAATTCTTCTCTACTGACCGCCCTGATATCATGTTTAACCCAACGGATGCAAATGCCGATGCTATTCGATTTAGCGAATCTTCTCTCCGATACGTGTATTCATTAGACTTGTATTCCTGTATTACGGCTGCCGTGGTGTGGTAGCCTGTGTTGACTAACCGTGATGAAACATTCCTCCATTCAGGCGGACCAAGAAGTGGTGAAGGCAGCTCCAGCGCAGATGCAACAATCGGCACCTACACCCCGAGCGGTATTGAGAAACAGACCTATATATATGTTGCTTCTGCGTTCTCTCATAACCCGACCAAGCTTCCGGCACTCTCACCATATTGTATTTTTTTGATGTGCTGCTTATTTAATTCTTAGCGACCCAGCCGAGATGTGCTTCAGAGCCAACGCCTTACCCTCGCTAGAACGAATCATGCATGCCCCCCTCCCACCTCATAGTAACATCAATCCTAACTGCATGCTGCGATTCATGCTTCAGACGCTTCTCTATCATTCCTGCAGGCACAGTCAGAAAGAAAAGCACTGCATAGTTCTGCAAATGCCATGTCCTTTTTATTATTACCAGTTCAGCCACACAATTTTCGGTGTCGGGATTTTCCGGGTGTTAATTGCTCTAATTCGACATTCGTCACCTCTTCACAAATTCTCATTATTATCTGCCAACCACGATCGATTTTCTCACAATTTCATTTTGTCTGGGCACATTGATTTCTGCTCCCAAATTTCTGCCGAATTTGGAGCAAACACATTGATTGAATAATTTTTCCTTGTGGTGACTCATTAGTTTGTGTGCACAACAACGATTTTGTTCCTGCAGGAAGCGCTAGAGTTAAAGCTGAAACAACTCGAAGCTGACGCTCTCAAAATGGTACCCTTCCCTAATTTTCCCACTACTTTATCCGCCTCGACATCCGCATTAATATCCTTGTTTGATTGTCCGAAGCCATGGAATTGACGGTTTGCTATATGCTGTTTGGCACCGTGTGTGCATGCTGATGTATGATGTGTTGTTTGTGTGTGGTACTACTAGGCGGAGGAGATGGACTCGAAGCTGCGCGGCGGTCGGCCTGACGACGACCATGACGGCCCAGATGGCATGGTACTCAATGTACTTCACTGTAACTAATCTCACAGACCAATCACCATCATCTTCACCAGTATCAGTTTATCTATTCTCCATTATCACTCATCAATGATTAATTCTACACAATACATATTAATATAATTGTTTTATCCACAAATCATCAAATGTATTACATAGCTTTGATCCTGTACCAATATACGGATTCACTTATAATCAAATAGTCTAATCCCTCATTTCTGATCCATCTCAATACACATTTATCATCCTGATTTGGGTAACCACACAATAACATGTATGTGTTGTTTCATCATCATGACGGATCATCAGTTTAGAAATGTAATCTCAGACTCTAGGGTTAGCAACTAGTTCTTCAGAATCTGCATGCATTATTTTGATGATAAAGTGTGAATTTGCCACCGAATGATATTTTCGTAAGAATAGTTCCAGTTGATCAACAGAGTGAAGTCCTGTCAGTCGAAATCTCCCATCTTTTACGTTTTTATTCCTAATTGACCCGATATTCTTGCAGGCCAGACGGATAATGATTCGATTACCTGTTCCAACCAATTACTGATGAGTCTTTCACCCCAGCATCATGCATGGCTAACTTTGTACCAACAGGAAAGGGTTGGGGAAGAAAAGCTCGGACGAAAACCTGGGTCCAAGGGGCACGGGAAGCCTCGAAGGTCTGGATCCCACACATCCAGTTCTTCTTCATCCTCTTCTTCCTCATCCTCATCTGACTCAGAAGATGAAGGGAAAGGAAAAACTTCCAAGAAGAAGCACCCGAAGAAGAAGGATGGAGAGAAGGACAAGGACCGTCCGAAGAAGAAGAAAGGAGTCGACTCCGACGAAGAGCCTACGAAGAAGGGTGTAGACTTTGGAGCGCTGCTAGCTGACGCCAAATACCGTCCCGACAAGGTAGAGCGCATCACTGCAGTACCAGGCGACGAGATGATGTCAGTTCCCGATGAGGCACGATCACGTCCCGACGACGAGAAATCTCGACCAATGTGGCAGGATGACGTGAAGGCAGCTCCTGGCGATGAAGCGTTTTTCCCGCGCCCTGCTGACGCCACGAGGCAGCCATGGGGAAAGGAAGGCGTGGTCCCTGCCGAGGAGATGCAGTCTCGCCCTGACGAGATGAGGGCACGTCCGTGGAGGAAGGGGGTACCAGAAGACGTGACCAAGTCAAGCCCCGACGACACAAACGCCCAACCACAGAGGAAGTGGGGTGCGCCCGGCGATGGTGATGACGACGAGATACGCCCGCGCAAGAGAGGGCCAGATAGGGCCGCACCTGGGGTAAACTAGTGCAGATTTTAACAGCATAACTTCAGTTGGAAAATTCTTCAGTGTCTTCCTCCTCTCTGCGCTTCCATGTAAAACAATCACAGCAGATTCTAAGATGTATCGTCAGTGATTTCTATGTATAGGAAAAGATTAATCAAAATGTGCATAACGTAATCAACTATTATTAACCTCAACATCCAGTCAATGAGCTATGAGACACATCTTATTACTAGCACACAACATGTACTCAACTGTTTCTTATTTTTCCAGCGTGTTTGTATTACCTTTCAACATCTGATCTCCCTATTCTTGTCTTGCAGAATCATCTTGTTGCAAAAAAAATATGGAATAATTCAACTGCCTACATTGTATGTGCGGCCTGTCTTTCTCGATTATTGTGTCGGTCTTGTGCTGTCTTTGCTCTTACAACTTTTACTCATAACTGATGCCATTTGATGCCTTCTTACAGGTTCTTCATGTGTTGGAGTACAAATGTGTGTTCAGGATGACTGCAATGTCCTGTGTTGCTTTTCTTGCTTTGTCTGTGCGCAGTATTGCCAATGTGTATTTTACACAAAGCAATCAGAACTGAATATTGTTAAGCGAACTCTGACTGAAATTCAGCAATGTGTTGCCTTCCGCCATGTTCATAGCATTTTGTGATCTTTCTTGCAATAACTGAATAAGATGTCTTCTCAACTAAATGACTTCTTTGTCTTGCAGGAACTTAATGATCTTATCCCTTGCCAGTGTTGTTTGTGTACATTCGCGTGCTATATCTATGTACAATAAGAAAATCTGTGACATTTCCTACGTACCAAATTCCTTTGCCCTCTTCTGTTACGCCACTTTTTTGCTTTCACCGTGACTTTTTGTTGGTCTTTACCGACATGCGTGTGAATGAGTGACATGTGGTGCTGTACCCTTCGTTCAAGTCCAAGTCCTTCCAAACACCCTGTCCGACTCTCTCGCAAACGTCATGCTAACCTGCGATTGGCTGATTTCAGGCGCAGGAAGAGATGATGATGGCTGATGAGATGGAGTCGGGTGCTCCCGGCCGGATGAGGCCGGTCGAGTTCGTCGTACCCATCTTCATCGAGGTGCTGTCTTCAGGCAACCTGACTGGTAAGGAAGAGTCCACTTCTTTGAAGGGCTGCTAAGCATTCTGTACCCATGCACTCTTGCTACAAAGTCTTTAGGTCACAATGTCATGTCCATGCGTTATTTCACAGGACAATGTAACCTGCTCAACTATTTCAGTATTAATTCATTAATTGTTTCACTGAAACAGCATCCTTGTGCCTAATTGTTGTCTGCAGATAAGAATCAATTTGACTTTTAGATAGACCCTCAACTGCCTTCAAGTGTATTGTTGCCCGATGACCTTACTTTTTGAAAAGTCTGTCATAAAATCTGTTGATCATTTACCACAATGTACATGATAATTATGTAGCCAATAAATGTCATGGTCACACATTATAATTTTCTGACCTTAAATCGCACTTCTTGTGGCCCTCCCACTGATTGGCCATCACTTGGAAAGGAACTGTTTCGGTGAGACTTTGTGTCACACAAACTAGGTCACAGTTATCATTAGTATTAGCATTATTTGACATTACATTTTTGTTTGCAGCCGAGGTGAAGCAGCCCTCTGGCCGCATCGCCCAGCCCAAGTTCATTGACAACCGTGACGGGTCTCTGACCATCAAGTACACCCCGACAGAGGCAGGGCTGCACGAGCTCGGCATCAAGTACAACGGAGAACATATACCAGGTCAGAGGGACATCACATCCACAAAGCAGCACGCCATGTACTGGGCGTGGTACAGTGGTTAGAAACCCAGTTTCTCGGTCAGAGGGCTGGGAGTTTGAATTCCATGATCCATGTATTCAATATAGACAACAGTTGTCCACCAAACTTGAGAATCACAGGAAAGAGTTTGAGGGTTTTCCCACTATGTTACATGTAGTTTGACATTCCTACCAACTTTCACCAAGACACATAAAATTTTGTGTCAATTGCAGATTTGAAGAAACTGATTGAAACTGAAACATGTTTATGTGGAAAGGACCTGATTGATGATGCATGATAAGAAATACTACTCAGGAAGACGAAATTTGTTTTTGCTCCAACTCTGTATAAGAATAACTCATATACAGATCTAGATACTAGTACTAGATAGATTAAGATGGCAGATTTGAATGATGCAGCTTGACTTTAGATATTTCACTGCAAGGACTATATGTTTTGTTGTAGAGGCCAAATGCCCCTTAAGCTCATCCCATGCTTCATACATGCATGATATGTAAGTAGTACGTTCTAAGCATTTTGCGGCTTTTCCCCACTTCAGGAAGTCCCATCCAGTTCCACGTGGATGAGATCAGGCCGGGGCAGGTGTCGGCGTTCGGCTCGGGTCTGAGCCACGGTGTCGCTGGGCAGCAGTCCAACTTCACCATCGTCACTAAGGATGCGGGAGCAGGTAGGACACTTGTTGTTCTTTTGTAAGACAGTAATCAACAAAAAGATTAAACAAAGAAAGAAAACAGCTGACAGTGTTCTCTTTGCAGGCTGCTGGGAAAGAACTGTTTCGTAATATTATTGATGTCATACCTGGGCCAGAATACTTTGGATACTGGTGTTCCGCACCAGTCTATATTCTACTGTATTGCACAGGCTTTGAAGTTGAATTGCACTGGGTTCCGTCAAGTGATTCTAACACGTTTTGCATGCGCAGAGTGCACCACTGTAGAAAATTTGGATACCGGATTCAGACGTTGGAATTGATGTTGCAATTTTTTGTTTGAGGACACAAAATTTTCTGAACTTTTGGCCAGGTGTATTTCACATTGAAATGTGTGTTTTTTCGGGGTGGGTATGACATAAATGTAATAGAACTCCTGTCGCTGGTTGGGCTGGAACCTTGGGTGATACGAAATACGCTATGTTATATGATAATGTTATATCAAACTTTCTTCCCCAGGTGGCCTTGCTCTTGCTGTTGAGGGTCCGTCCAAGGCAGAGATCACCTGTCGTGACAACAAGGACGGCACCTGCAGCGTGTCCTACCTGCCCACCACGCCCGGAGAGTACAACATCATCGTCAAGTTCGCAGACAGGCACATCCCTGGCAGTCCCTTCAAGGCCAAGATCGTTGGTATGTATTTCACCCTGACTCCTAAAAGTAAAATGGTGATCACTGGGAAGCTTTTTCTTTTCAGTATTAGTGTAAAGCAAGAAATTTAACAATCATCTAAAATCTCTCCCTTATCTAAAGAAACAAGATAACTGTGTTAGGAATACATGTACTAGGTAATATTTTGAATGAAAGTTACATCTGTGAGGGTAATTAACATTATGAAGATTTTAGTTTCCCTACAGAAAGTATAGCACTTACCAACAGTCCTCTGATCCTTGTCAAGTTTAAAGGACCCAAATTTCATTTCTGTCTGATTCCAGAGATTTCAAAGTTTATGGCATTTCTTGATAACTGTGAATACAGCTTTTCCTAAAGTTGTTCAGTCATTGTCATACCCTAAAGAACAAGACAGAGGGAAGACTGTGATGATAGATGTTCCACAACCTTTTGCTGTATGTAAAATTGTAAAATGTACATGATTTACGGACTTGTACATGAACTTTTTGGCTTCTGTCCTGGTCACATTTTCCTGTACAATTAGGAGACCAGCATAAACCCCAACAGACACTGCTAGACATATAATTTTTAGAGAAAAACATGATAGAATTGTTAATAACCCCTATTGTATGTAAAGATATTAAAGTTTGCTAGTTATCTTGTTTGCTGAACCACTACATTGTGTATGACTGTGCCACTAGGAGACCTGCATAATAAGCCCCATCATATTGACAATACATGTAGATGTACATGATGTACAAATGTAAGTACATGAAATTTTTGGGTTGCCTTGTGTGCTGATCAAGTTTCCCTGTTATTAACCATCAGGAGATCAGCGTAAACCCCAGCAGGTGGCGGTAGGAGCGGCTAACGAGGTGTCGCTGAAGATCGCGGAACAGGACCTGAGTCTGCTCCAGGCCAGCATCAGGAGCCCCACGGGACACGAGGAACCCTGTCTGCTTAAGAGGCTGTCCAATGGACACATAGGTGAGTGCCTGAAAAACAGATGTTTTCAGGCTTAAAACTACCTACCATTTCAGGCTTTTTTGTTGATTACTGATCATGGCTGTTCCATGTTGCATGTACAATGTAGTATGTGAAACTGGTAGTTCCATTTGCTGTTAAAATGCTTTTAGTGCAAATCAGTGCTCACCTTGACTTGATTATTTTCAACCTTGAACCTGAAAGTTTTGTATTGATTGGTGCTTTTCACGCTACTAAGAATTATAGTTAATGGACAGGCTGGTTCTAAAACAATGATTTGGTTTTTGGTCAGTTAGACTGACCATGGGAGAATTGTGTGGCCGTTTTTTTCCACTTCTTCATGACGATGAAATTTATGTGACCAACATGCAGCATTTCAATCAATTTACCTAAAAGGAATCTGATTTTAGACTCAATCCCATGTATAACACCAAAATGCTTTTCATTACCAAATCAAGTTTGTATTTCAATTTTGCACATATCAGTGGGTAATACATTCTAATCAATTTGGTCTTCTTCCTTGCGGCAGGTATTTCATTCACGCCACGTGAGGTTGGAGAGCACCTGGTCAGCGTGAAGAAGAACGGCCGCCACGTAGCCAACAGCCCGTTCAAGATCCTGGTTGGTCAGCAGGAGATCGGTGATGCCAGGAAGGTCAAGGTCAAGGGCTCCGGCCTGAGGGAGTCGGCCACGTTCGACGTGGCGGAGTTCACCGTGGACACCAGGGAAGCCGGTACGCGAGAGGCAGAATTATTGTTTATGTTTTTAAAATGTTACAGTACTGAGTACTGTTACAGTATACATGTAAGTTAAGGGATGTCCCTGTGGCCCAAGTGGCAACTAGAAGCCTCACAGTTCAGCTTCTGTTTCCAATTAGTTCGTAACTGGGAGACCCTGGTTCAAGTCCGGGGTCAGGGCATCTCGGTTGGGGCTGTACCGTTTTTAGGAAGGGACATAAAATGGGGGTGCCTTGAGCATGTTAAAGGGAAGGGCTAGAAACCCCTCCCTGTGAACAATATGCACAGTGCTACTGAAACAGCAAGAAAACTTGCTGTCCTATGCGCAACTAGGCGCGACAAGGCCGTGAACAACAACTGTATAAGTTAAGGTAATCTGTGACATGCTGATGTTCAAGAATATGTAAGTATTGTAAGCATTTGTCACATGCTGTAAGCTTTGAAAATCAAGATTCGATCTCATGTAATTTTACAAAATTCCTGTAGTTTTGGTGCATGCACTTAAAAGTGACAAAGAAATGTGAAGGTTAGATTTTATGAACACCAACAAGAACAACATGTAGACCGTAGACATTCTGTCTTAACGTTTTATGTTCAGCGGTTTATATAATGTGTTTGTCTTGACTTGTAGGCTACGGAGGCCTGGGGCTGTCCATCGAGGGACCCAGCAAGGCGGACATCAACTGCAGGGACAACGAGGACGGCACCTGCACCGTCACCTACAGGCCAACTGAACCTGGCAACTACATCATCAACATCAAGTTCGCAGACCAACACGTACCAGGTACTGCCAGTTCACCTACTGATTTTCCTTGTTATTCCTTACCCTTCTCCCCCACAAGTCTTTCAGGGGTTAGAAATGCAACAAATCAGAGGTAACACAGGCAACCATATTTGCTAAAATGACCTTCATTTTTCCTACCTTTCAGCCACACAAGTAGTCTTTCTGGAGTTTACAATTTAATAAATAAATGAATACTCAGGAAGCTCAACACACTTTGTGATAGACTAATGACATGTTAACTACATGTCATTTAAAAGCACAAAATAGTACATGGCCCTTCTTAACACACATACTTAATGAATTCCTTTTTTGCAATGTACAAGTTTGCTCTTGACACCAATTGGTCGCAAAGCAAGGCAATAGAAAGAATGTTAAAAGCTCCACAAGTTAAACAGATTTAATGTTTTGTGTGAGGATGTGTCTTTGATGATGTGGAGACTAACTCTGTTGGTATTGAGATGAGGACTGATGATATTTTATACGGAGGCTGACTATTCTGTTCCTGTGTCTCTACAGGGAGTCCGTTCACAGTGAAAGTATCAGGAGAGGGCGCCGGCAAACACACCGAGAAGATCACGCGGAAACGACAGGCCGCTTCCGTGGCAACGGTCGGCAGCACGTGCGACCTGAACCTTAAGATACCAGGTATGTGGGGAAAGTCTGTCTTGTCTGCATCTTAAGTCTGTGTTAGTATCTGCCACTTAAAAATGATTTTTGTTACGTTCATTTTAGGTTTTCAGCTATCTGAGGGTTCCCAACACTGAGTTGTAAAGAAGAAATAATAACTGTACATAATCATGTCTTGCAGAATCCCTGGATTAACAATTAATTACAAATGATTTGTTTTGTTCAGTTTTTATTTGTAAAGATTGCATGGCTTCTCTTCTGTGTAAGTGTGTGTGCCTTTGTGAAATATGTTTGCTCTTTCTGGTACCTCATTGCTGAAAGCTTTAATGTCACATTGTTTAAATGTGCCTCTTTTTCTCTTTAGTCAACATCATATCCTAAGCTACAACTTCAACCTCTTTATTAAAAAGTAGACAAAGTGTCATTTTTATCCCAGTAGATATCTTAACCTTGACATGTTTGATATCATTTCTTGGTAAGAAATAAGTGCAAGTTGATATTCCTATACCCTCTTTCTTGTACTAAGTGCAAGTTAATATCTTCTTACCTTCTCGTCCCCCCTAGCCAATTGGTTCCAAATGATACAAGCGAGCAAACGGATAGAAACCGTGACGCGAACAGAAATCAAAGGTGGAGTCCATCACCATATCCGTGAAACCCGAGTTGTGCCAGGCGGTCTGTGGCGTCCACTCCATGTCCACACACACACCTTTTGATTAATCCAAACCCCCCCTTTTATTTTTTACGTTTGGTTCCCTCCATCTGTGGGTGCTTGCGTGGTGTCGGGATGTTTTGGCACGTGGACAGTTCGGCTTCTAGCCAGTCAGGATGATTCGGGACCAGGTTCAGGATGACTTGGGTTATGGTTAGGGTTAAGTTTAGGGCTAGGGCTGAGTTAGAATTAGGGTGATTATGCAAATGTCCATTTTCTTTTAATTAGTGCATGACTTGTGGTTTTGGACAGGTCCATTCTTCATGGGAATGCTGCTGGAAGAGTCCATTCTTGCCTGGGGGGACTATTCTTTTCAAATTCAATTTGGACTGGGACGATCCATTTTTCTAGTATCATTTTTTTGGAATGGTCCATTATGTATGGAATTGCCTGTGGAAGAGTCCATTCTTGCTTAGGGGTCAAATTGGTAATGCTCCATTTCGAACTTGGATGACTCTGCAACAGATCACTTTTAGGCAGACTTCTCTTTTGGAATATTTCAATTTTGTTTAGGTGTGATTTTGGAACAGTCAATTTTTGCATGGGGAGGGAGATAAATAAACAAACAAGGTCTATTGTTGAAGGGCCTACCCAGATGTTTTGAAGATTAGATAATCAAAAACATAAATGTTGACGGCAAAACATCTAGAAACAGCCTCCTAGAAATGGTACCTGATCGGCTACAGGCCGAACTGTCCATGTGCGGAAACGTCCGACATTCGACTGCGTGCGTGCCTGGTTCCCGCCCGTGTGCGTGCGTGCTGCCCCCCCTAATGTCCTATGCTTGCGTTTCAGGCCTGTACATGCGAGGCCTAGTTGGGGAGCTACAAGAAGTGCATGGTACGCTGCCCTGCATGGATCTGAGTGTGGTTTATTTCATGTGATGACCGGACAGAAAGAACACTGCGAAAACACAGACACACCTTATACTAGTATTATGATAATGTTTTGTTTCAGCATGCCCACGAAAAAACACCACTGACATCACACACTTTCCTTACACCCCTGTCACAATGAATGGTTTGTTCTACTTGTGTAAGAGCATGGCATCTGTAAAGTCAATATTCATTTTCCTATGTCACTTTTTTCTTGAATATGTTTGATTTGAATCCAACCTGTTCCACTACACTTTGTCAACACTGAGACAGGTGCACACTTAGATAATGAATCTTTGTCCATTCTACAAAATGTCAGAAAATTGTTCAGCAAGTGTCAAAACTTTCAAAGAAACCAAACATAGAATTCAATGTTCTAAAAAAAAACCATTGAGATTCCGAGTCACTTCCACCTGTATCAGTGTTGAGATGTCCTATGTATTGGTTGCCCTGCTCATGTGCACCCCCTATCAAGCCAGCCATGTCCTGCATGTGTATTTGAGTCATGCCAACTGCACACCATTTCCGTCATCTGTGTGAGTTTTGCCATACCAGTAAGAGCATTATGGCGGCACTGCAAGAACCGGGCTTGTGTTCGTGACTGTTGTACCACCGTGGCTGGCTATGTGGCAAGCTGTTGCACTTCCGTGTCATGCGACTTCCTCGCACCTTTCGTCGTAAAGCACATCTTCATGTACGGTTCAGAAGTTCTGCTGACTACCGTTCATTTTCCAAGAGTTGAAAAATGAAAAAAATCACATTTTATCTATTATTCAGGAACAAAAACAAGATTTTACAGTCATACCTGCCAGGAATGGACCCCTTGCTTCTCTTAAACACACCATGAAATTTTGTCAGCAAATTTTCATTCATAGCAGCAAAAAAGTAGAACTTCTGACCAGCTATATTGATGGTAAGAACTCTCTAGGGGCATCCTTCTCATTTTGCGATGCTTTCCTCCCAATAGAAACCAGTCCGTTCGACTTGTCGGCCCAAGTGACCAGCCCGTCGGGCAGGACGGAAGACGCGGAGATCGTGGAGCTGGAGAACTGCACGTACAGCGTGAGGTTCATCCCGGCGGAGATGGGCATCCACACCGTCAGTGTCAGGTACAAGGGAGCGCACGTGCCTGGTGAGTCGAGCTCTACATTAACTCTGTTTTCAGTCAGTAGAAAAACTTACAGAAAGACTGATCGTAACTACAGGACTGCAGATGTAGTGGTGCACAATAAATGGTGATGATGATGATGGTAATGATGATGATGATAGAACAGTTTTTAAAAGATTTTTTCAGTTCCTAATGTTATTATTTGCTACAACAGTGTTCAGTGCATAGTATAGGGGACATATTTTTGCATAGATTTAGAACTAATAGAAGTCCAGTTTGAGAGGATCATTGCTGTAACCTGGAGATGTCTCATGTAGCTCTGTGCTGTATGACTCACATACATTAAGAGCCTCCTTGCTTTAAGCAAAGGAAATGCTCTTATTGAATCATATCTTTTCAGATAAGAATTCTAGCATTTACATGTACACTGGTAGTATGTTTTAATTGTGGCAAACAACTTTGATTAATGTTTATGTAGTACCTAACAGATGTTGCACTTGCCTTCCCCAGGGAGCCCGTTCCAGTTCACTGTTGGCCCCATAACCGAGGGTGGTGCTGGGAAGGTACAGGCTGGAGGACCTGGGCTGGAGAGGGGAGAGGTCGGACAGCTCTGTAAGTATCGTGTACACGTACATGTAGAGTCTATAGTGTAGAGTATCCTTCTTTGGGCGGGTTGTACAATCCTACATGATGTGTCATGTAACTGGCAGATCTCATTCTGCTCGTATAATTCACATAGTTGTGTTGTCCAAAGTTTTCTAGAATGGTTTTCTCAGCAGCACATGCAGTATTGAGGTTCAGACTTTGGCCCTCTACTGGTTCACAACAGTTGATTTTCGACATGGATGTAGACGCCACTTTGTTCTAGCTGTCAATGTAAGTCTAAATGTGTGATCGTTCTGGTCAACATGTAGCCATCAGAGTTGCAGAGCTACTACTGGTATGGATTGCAGTCCGTTAGATTTTAATCTTAAGCTGTTGATCTTGTATGAAAGCATGTTTTAAAAAAACACTTCACTTATCAACCAGAAAAGAGTACAATGCCAGTCCCCAACTCAAATGTGAACTCTTTTCCACTACTTGCTGTAGTTTGATCGCCTTAGAATTGTAGTTAGATACATGTCAGTCAGGCACCCAGAGCATTTTGTGAGGCTTGAAAACTTGAAATATTCTATAGTTGCTGTAATCTTTATGAAATTGACATTTAATGCCATTGTTTACCACATTTGCGTGCAGATTTCTTATCAAAAGTGCTCAAAAGCGGCACAAAAATAAGCTACATGGTGATCTTTTAGTTTCACGCGCCTAGTGTAAATAGACCGACACCATAGCCCCACCCACCTCCGTCAAAACGTAGAAATGCAAAATTAAAACATAAAAATGCAAATATTTGACGGACATGCAGTCACTCTCTCATTGGTCGAACCGCTAATTGTGATGGACAGTCAGGATCAGTCTATTAGGGCTTGTAGTTTCTATCAGTTCTCACCACACAACGACATCGTATATTAGCTCCTTTAATGTCGATATGTTAAGGTATAGTATTATTGAAGCTTACCATCTGTAGGTATGACTAGAAATTGGAGTTTTTTATTCAAGTTTCAATGCTCATAAAATGCTCTGGATGCCTTTAAGATAAATCATTGATCTCTGCCATGCCCCTCCCACAGCTGAGTTCACCATCTGGACCCGAGAGGCGGGTGCAGGAGGGCTGGCCATCGCCGTGGAGGGTCCCGCCAAGGCCGAGATCAACTTTGAGGACAGGAAGGACGGGTCCTGCGGGGTGTCCTACATGCCAACTGACCCAGGTATGTCATATAAACACACAGGATATTTTATACTACATCAAAGAGTGTGTTAATGTTTTACCACGCAGGATGGCTCTAAATGTCTCGATGGATTTAGGGAAATTCTTGGTTAAACATGAGTAAGTCTTGGTGCATGGAAGACATGATTAAGTTTTTGGACAGATCTACATGAATTTTATATTCAGATGGCCCATAGGTTTTTGGAGGCAGCAAAGACGAAAAGCCCCACTCTTTCTAGAATTTGTAGGTTCAGTGATTTTAAGAGGAAAGTGGCTTTTTGTTCATCCATGAATGTGTAGAAGTTGGCCTTCGTAATGACTTCATTAAACAATTCAGTTCTTTGGTCATCGTTAAGTTTACGATGTTTTTTTCTAAACCCAGGAGAGTACCAGGTCAGATCTGATAAAACATGTTTGATCAGTGTTTAACGCACATGTTTTGTTTGTTTTTATCCCAGGAGAGTACCAGGTCAGCATCAAGTTCAACGACGACCACATCCCGGGGAGTCCGTTCAGCGTGGACGTCATCCCGCCCATGGGCGACGCGCGCCAGGTCAGCGTGTCCAGCCTGCAGGAGACCGGCCTGAAGCTCAACCAGCCCGCGTCCTTCGCCGTCCAGCTGAACGGAGCGCGGCCCGGCGACCTCCAGGCGCAGGTCATCGCGCCGTCCGGGGCGCAGGAGGAGTGCATCATCACCGATGTGGAGGAGGGTATGTGTCTTAGGATTCTCAGAACTCTATCATAAGGAAGACTCAGATACATTTGTATCTCAATGCCCCAAGAGAGTCTTACGCTGTACACGTGTAATATAGTTATTTACACAGTCATGTACATCTCAGAATGTATAATATGTAAGTGCACCATATGGGGGAATCTTTATTTGCCAACTCATGCCTGAAGGATAACTGCTAAGAAACAAACAGATACAATAAATACGTCTTACACATGTGACAAAACACCTAAGGGGTGTGTCTCTTAGACATCTGTGCTTCTGAAAGGAGTAACTCGTTTGTCGTTATTATGATCTTGGTGATGTTAGTAACCGTGAACTCTCTGCCTTTAGCAGGTCAGTATGTGGTGAGGTTCATGCCGCGGGAGAACGGTGTCTACACTGTCCACGTGACATACAACGGCGTTCCGATCCCGGGCAGCCCGTTCCGTATCCGTGCAGGAACGACGCTCGTGGAGGGAGACGCAGGCATGGTGCACGCCTACGGTGCTGGCTTGGAGGGGGGAAGAACAGGTGAGAGCTGTTTTATATTCAATGTATTTCATATATGTTTGTTAGATTCTTTTATCCTTGTTAGAGTAATCTCGAAAGTTAGAATGTCTGTAATACCCCACATTTCATGTCAAATGCTACTAGGAAATTTGACAGCATTACTGTAATTATGTATTCTTGGAATTCTAATTTGTCTTTGTGATGTTGAAACTAAAGTGGTCTGAAAACATTGAGATACATGTACTAAAAAAAAATCAAGTGTTTTTTGCTAGTTTTTTTATGACTGTTCACAACAGTCCTTAGTTGTTAGTTCATCGTGAACAGTCTAAAATGTTTTGTCCCAAAAATGGTGTATCAGAACCATAACCCCTTTTTAAATGTGGTATCTCATTATCTACTTTAAGCCTTGTATTTTCTAGCATAGGCGAGAGGTGTGAGTTTATCATGAACAGTCTTGAATCTTTTTGGCAAAAAATGCTGTAGTAGAACTATGGCCCCTCTTTTGACCCTGGTATCTCATTTTCTACTTTATGCTTGTATTCTCCAGGAGAGAGGTGTGAGTTTATCGTGAACGGTCTTGAATCTTTTTGACAGTAGAACTATGGCCCCTCTTTGACCCTGGTATCTCATTGTCTACTTTACGCTTGTATTTTCCAGGAGAGAGGTGTGAGTTTATCGTGAACACGATCAACGCGGGAGCGGGGGCGCTGGCCATCACGGTGGACGGCCCGTCGAAGGTGCAGCTGGACTGTGTGGAGTGCGACGAGGGCTACAAGGTGACGTACATCCCACGGGCGCCGGGAGACTACAACATCTCCGTCAAGTACGCCGGGCAGAACCCCATCGTGGGCAGTCCCTTCAGGGCAAGAATCACAGGTAAACTTTTTTCATGAAAATTCGTTTTGAACATGTTTCTTCAGAACAGCATTGTGTATATCAAGACCAATCACAGTGTATTCTTATCCAGGTATTGCTTGAATTGTCTATCATTAGTATCACCTGGCTTGTAATATGTACCTTCATCAACTTTCATGTTAGTGTGGCTCTATGTAGAGATGTACAAATATCTTGTTTTGTTCATTAGATACCTTGTATCCTAAGAAGAGGACTTGAAGGACAGAATAAGTGACGATCAGATTTCATTAATGCTCCACCTCTGTAAGACTAAAGTAATAGAGAATGAGCAATGATGATGGTGTGTTCTGATTGCTCTTTTCTAATGCCACGTCAGGTCCAAAGATGGCAGGCGCGGTGTCTGGCGTGCACGAGTCGTGCTCGGTCGTGGTGGAGACGGTTTCCAAGTCTTCGGCACAGGCGAGCTACGCGGGCGGTGTGCAGGGCATGTCCAGACTGCTGTCAGACGCCAGCAAGGTCAAGTCACAAGGCATGGGGCTGAAGAAGGGCTTTCTGGGGCAGAAGAACAGCTTCAACGTCGACTGTGGCAATGCAGGTGAGAATACAAACACATCTTTTGTCAATTAGACCATGTTAATTGGATTATATGGATGACATCCGTTCTCGCCTCTTTTTTCATCATTTTCCTAAAAAGAGTTTGCAACCATACTGTAAATATTACAAAGCAGCTGCAAAATAAGCAGATATATGCCATATATTGCAAAAAAATATAGGAAAATGGAAACTAATTCCATAGAATGTCAAAGTCAATTCCAAAGTCAAAGAATGAATTTGAACTCTTGTGTTTTTAGTCATTTATTCAACCTTTCTTACCAGTTAGATTTTATAACGAAAGCAAAGTTTGTTTCGCACGCTCGCATCAGTTTTGGGTTGCCTAGAGGAATTCATCCATGTGATCAAATCAGTGTGGCCTTATCAAAACTACTGTGGATGCCATCCTGTGGCGTCTGGCCCTTGCATTGTTATACATGTGCAGAATAACACTGTTATTAACACATTAGGAAGTTGCTTCATATTTGCAAAGCTGGTTTCACTTTGAAAATGTTTTAACGTTTGCTCTTGTCTTCCCAACAGGTACAAACATGCTGATGGTGGGAGTACACGGGCCCAGGACGCCGTGCGAAGAGGTCAACGTCAAACACATGGGTGGACAGAAGTACAACGTTGTGTACACCGTACGAGAAAAGGGCGATTACGAACTCATTGTCAAATGGGGGGATCAACACATCCCTGGCAGTCCGTTCAAGGTTACGGTAACGTAACTCCCCGGTATGGTGATCGTAGATCATAGTACCACTGCCATCGTCTAGTCAAGAACCCCCCCTTGAAGAAAGAAACATGTATCTACTTTTTGTATTGTAGCTCGAAAATAAGATGCGATGCACCGTATACGCTATGCAAGAGAAACAAGAGACATCCGCTGGTATAACCTTACGAAGGGATAGGGCTGGGGAGAGAGAATAGTTGGTGCCTTCGACCCGTGTTATTTTGCAATGGAATCGAGAGAGAAAACGGGGAACAATTTTTTCCTGAAATGACGACAAGGCTATTGTTGAGGATATGTCTTATGATATTGATATAGAGATATTATAGAGATATGCAGTTGAACTTGAATGCTTCAGAGAAAGTAGAAAACCGTGATATATAATAAATATAACTCCTCGTTTGCCATGAGAGAGAAATGTATGCTAAATACCCTGGAGTACTGACTTTCTATTGGTTCTCTTGCCAGCTGACTTGTAGCGAGATTGAAGGTTGGAAAATGTAACGGGGGAAAAATAAAATTGTAGCAATGAACTGTGGTGAAAATTAAGGTTGAATGGAAGCATTTTGTAAAGAGGAACCGAGTAGACAGCAAATCATGAGCTGGTTAGAAGTGAATTTATATGAGAAAAAGATGCCATTTTTATATTGGGATAGTAGGTTTTAGCTGCAACGGATAATAATAGAAGTCAAACAACAATGTATACAACATACGTGCGAGGGAATGCTTAAAAACTAACCGTAGGGTTTACGATAGACACTATAACAATCTTCCAACCTGCGTTGGAACTATTTCAAATCGACAACAAATTACAATACAACGGTAAGGAAGAAAACCACTTGAGTGAAAGCTTTTGTTTCCTGCTTGCATCCCCACCTTACTTTTCTGGTGGCTAATTTAAATTATAGATGTTGTTGATGAAGAAGACTTTGCATACATTTTAGAGTTGTGTTTGTATTTTTTCAGTGTAGTACGACGATTGGGGTGATAGGAGTTTAACCACATTAAGGTGAACCCCTCTAGAGTAACATGCACTGGGCTAACCACACCGCAACTTACGCTTTTCACATCGGTGGGGCTTAACTGGCGCCTATATGATAATGAAACAAGGGAGTGCCTTTTCTTATGACTGTTTCTTCCTGTAGACATGCACACGAGCGTGATGCGTACCGTACCACTCCAGAACAAATAAAAAGGTGCTTTTGACTTTTCCAACACTCCTTTGGTCTGCTGTGTGATTCATTCCTCTAGAAGGATGTAACAACTAGTGCTGTAGTGTGCTTGCACTGTTTAGATATATAGAGATTGTGATATACTTACATGTAGTCAGAATCAATGGTAATCTTCCAGGCAAAATCGTTACACTTTAAAATTTGAAGCTATTCATTTTTGTTTGAAATGGTATTAAGTTTTTGGAATGCTTTCTGTAACAAAAATGAGGAGCTAGAAACATGATACGATTTTGCCTTCCAACATCTACTTGGAGATTAAGTCAATGGTATATGAACAAGTTTGCAATACCCGTTATAGCATGTTAAACAATATTCAACAAACGTTAAAGTCTGACGCAACAGTTTTAGAGAAAACTAAACAAGAGATGACTGAGAATGGAGCGTAGTGCTAATGATGTAAATTATCTTTTACTCCAAACTTCACCTGCAATATCCGTAAACCTCTAAGATACATTTATTTCTCAGGAAGCATTTTATCTTAAGGTACTATTATATTCACTACCATGAATGCTCTCTATAGATGCTGTTTATAGTATTGTACTAGACACAGGAGTGTTAGACACGGTTAAGCTCTACGCTCTGTAGTCGTGTAGGGACTGTGCCGGCACGCCACCTGTATGCTAATGATACTGCCCCGCTTATATTCGCTCCGTCACCCAAGTCACGATGTCACGCCGTACTCTCTCGGCGTCAGGATCGAGCTCGAACAGAGGCTCGTGGTACAGACCGGGATAGATCTACGTATTCAAGTGAGAGAGAAAAAAAATGAATGAACGTATATGAACTTCATTGCACTACAATCGTACATTGTACAACGCATGGTAATTCTAGTAATTAAACAACAATACTACCAAGTTAAAGTATACTACATATCGATCTTCAAAATATCATAGATAACACTACAAAATGTCCTCGCTTTTGGAATGAAGTACACACATTTAAGAAATTGACCTATGTAACGTTAGTCTGTATTCAGCGCTTCTCTCTCTTTGCCGTAAAATGTTGGCTATCTTCACTCAATGGGACGGGGGGCGGTACAGGCTTTCGGGTACCTTTTGACCCATTTACGGACGTAATTTCACAATAAGGCTTTGTTTGATTGTGTCAGTAGAACCATAAAACCACAATTTGATAACCAACAACACAGATGACTCCAACGGGGTGCACGTGAGGGCTGCAAACGTCCGGACACCTTTGACCCTGTTATGTTCATAATGTCACGTATTACTTCTCGAGAAAGGAATTTGGTAGGTCTACATTATTCTATGTTTGGCAAAAGGGGTCACATTTTGATAACGTTAACGCCCACCACAAATGATCAGTGTATATCTCTATGTACACAGGTATCGGGGTGGAACCTTACTCTTGTCGACAACTGCGATAAGATTTCTAAAAGTGCTTGGGACTCCCCGTAAACACGACGGCCCAACGTCCCATTCGATGACACTTTACCCACTAGAAAGGATGACCTCTCGTACCTTCAGCTGTTTATCCGCCACTGTGGCGCGCTCGTACAGAAACTTGGTTCCGTCGAGAAGTGCGACCTTATCCTGGTCGCCGTGCAGGGCCAGCAGAGGCGTGCGGAAGGTGGACGCCTCCCGCTGGATCCGCTCCATGGCGCCCATGAACTGCACCCCCCAGCGCGCGCAGATCCTACCGTGCCAGACCAACGGGTCCTCTTCGATCGCCTTCACCTGCAATGGGAGTATATTTTCATTAGCAACGGTTGCCATAGAAACACACCAAGCACTTTCAATGGTCTGAAAATGAACACTCTCCTAGCTGGCGCCTGTGACTTTCTCCAAGTTTTACGTCATTTGGACAAGTATTACACTCCTTTATGCTCCTTTATTTTAAATTTGGGGCAAATTTTCTTAATTTGCATATAAAGCTACATAAAGAGTCATAGAACCATGATGTCCCACCTGGACCATAGAACACCATATCGAAAAATAATCGGGAGACACCTTACTAACATTCTATAGTACTGGACTAATTGTGTACATTTCTCATTTTCTATGCCTCTTCTGTCTTTGAATTTGAAGTTCTGAGAATCTCTCCTAGAATATATCTTAGAATAAGGCGAACTCGTGGTCTGAATAGAGTCTACTACTTGCCGGAGACGACCCTATATCTAAATGCAGATCTTGAAATGTAACGGCATCCCTATCTGGGATTCGTACAACAGCACGGCGGCCTCTCGATCCACGGCACGCATTTTCAACCAAGCACACATCACATTCTACTTTTCATGTTTTTTCGATAAGTGTATTCTGTTCTTTTACGTCTTTAAATGGCGGGAGGGGGGGGGTGTTTTAATGTGCCCTTAAGCCGGCGTCACAATTAATGCGAGCGTCGGCCGACTTTGTAGATCGCCCGAAGCTCGCTGACTTTCAAAATCGCCCGAGCGTCGACCGTATTTTCCAATGAAAATCTCGAGCGACGTCCGTCGAACACTAAAAACTAAAAATACCCCATGAGATGGTACCATCTCTTGGACATGGTAAAAGGCCATTATTTGGATCAACTTTTATTTCTAAAAATCGCCCGAAGCCCGCGTAATCGACAGGACGTCGGCCGGACTTCGGCCGAAAATTCACATTTGAAGCTCGCCAAAACGTCGGCCGAGCTGAATTTCTTATTTGTGACGGGGGCTTTATGACAGGTTGATGTAAGGCCATGTCAATTTGATTATATAGCTAGATGACGTCCTCCTGGGAACCAAAAACTGATGCGAGCGTGCGAATAAAAAAAGTTTGCCACAAATAAGTTGTTTACGTGGTCAGGAAGGATGAACAACAGAGTATAGCATTGTTCTTTCACATATTCTTCTTTGACTTTGAAATTTACTTTTGCTTTCTACGACATAAGTATCTGTTTTGCTTTTTGCAATCTACAGCATGTATTTCATCATTTTGCAGCTACTTTGTACGATTTACAGTATGGCCGAAAACTTTTTTTGTCGGAAACGGACGAAAATTGATGGGCGCGCGGATGTCATCCATATAATCAAATCAACATGGTCTAACGTTACGTTGCATACAAGAAAGTTGAAGAGACTCACCTTCACGGGATCCCGGCTGAGCAGATGTGTACTAATCTTGGCCACCCCGAAACGCGGCGCGAAGACGGCCAGTCCCTTGGCAGCGAACCTCTGTGGATTCATGACGAAAACAGACAGATGGGTAGTAAGATGACCAACAACTCGGGCACGACGTAGCTACCATAGCAGACACTAGAGAAACAAGAGTTTGGAGACCTCATACCTCAATGATATAGTTTAATCATGCAAATGACTTCCACATCTACAACTTACACCTGTCCACTATGAAATCCCTATCATTTAGCACTTACTGTGTGAATTAAGGCAACTTCCCATTAATTATGCAACTTACGTCCGTATGTGCATAATTGGAACCATTTAATGTTCCACCTGACATCCTGCTACTATAAGATATCAAACTAACTGCGAACACACACCGGAACAAACAAACAAAGCATCCGAAATCAACATACCTTTAAGAAAAGCAAGGCGTGAACGCTTGTCCATGATGTTCTGTTCCAAAACTACAAAAGCTGCACAACGTTCAAAACCATACCCTTCCCAGCGTCAGAATTTGACTGGCAACTCACCTGCCATCTAGAATCAGACTCCGGTGCGACCATTATCCCAGGGGCCGACAGAATCACCCCTGCAAACAGAGTGGGACGTTCCAGGGATGCCAGAGTGCTGATGGTCCCTCCCTATGGAAACGGGTGTGTGATAGATCTAGAATCACTGCAATTGTCTGTAAAGCCCCTGTCACACTTGTGCGTATAGCCGTTGCGTGTGAGTTGCGTATAGACAAAATTCAATACGCAGCTGTACGCCTAACAGTACTAGTTGTGGAATTTTTCGATCATTTTGACGAATGTGTGACCCACATATCGTTATTCACATGTTAGATGTGCCTCACACATTCATCAAAATAATCGAAAGCTATTTATAACGAATAACTTGCGTATTAGCGTAATTTCGTTAATAACCCAAACTATCATACCTACTGGGCCATATTGTGCGTATGACTGCGTACCTAAAACTTTCACAAAACGATTTAGATACGCGTTAGGTGCGTATTGTGCGCACGCCGGCGTATGACAGAAACGTCAATGCGCAACTCACACGCAACGGCTATGCGCACACGTGTGACAGGGCCCTTAGGCTACTTCACTTTAATCCGAAGGGTGACATACCGGGATTTTAAAAAACGGGGTGTTTAGGGATATATGCTGGATGCAGCATCAGTTATATGATACCACCAGAAAGGCAAACCTGACAGACTAACCAATGGCAGAACACTGTGAAAGGCTTCGACAACCCTGGATTCGAAGACGACGACATCAAAAACTTTCCACCGCTGAATAGAACAGACTGACCTTGTCATGGGAGGATTTGAACTACGTACGGTGATCGTTCGCTGTAATCTGCCTGATTATATTAAAGATATAAGAGATTTGCGTATGTTACGTATGTTATATTCTTTACTAAGTAGACTTCTACGGTTTCTTTGTATTTTCATTTCGTGGTTTGAAGCTGACCGTACGCTGTACTTTTTGTCATGTCAACGATGCCATAGAATATTACAAGTAGATTTTTATGTACAAAACTACGTTTGCAAGTTTTCATTTCATTTTTCTTTCGTAGATAGATCATGGCCATGGCTAACATTTCTTCAAGCTAGTGACTGTAGTGTATCTTACGAGGGGTGATCAATAAGTCATCGGCCTCACCTAGAAATAAGGCACACAACTCAAATATCGGGGAATAATTTTAAAGAATAAAGGGGTTTATGAATTTCTACCAAAATTCAAATCATTGTGATCGTTAATTTGCAGGTGACACCCAGTAACATTAAGTGAGGTAGAAGGATAAAGACATGGACAATTGAGCTTCAACCTATAAGGTGTGCGGGCCGACTTGCTCTGCTGAAACAAGGACATTATATCCTTGGCTGAAAGTCAGATACCCACTTCTTTTTAGTTGAAACAAGAAGGGAATGTTCATCAAACATTTTGACAAAAAAATGAATGTCTTCGAAGATTTTATGCCGATTCATGTCATGAGAAACTCCACCCACACAACTCTGATCACAGCTCAACCTTGTTTTTCTCGCCACTGACCTACTAACATTTAAATGGGTGTCGATTGGAAAGTAATAATTTGGTGGGTATTGCTGAAATACGTCATACTACATGCGTATGCCCAGATTTTCGTGAGTTGTGCACCTTTTTTCTGGGTGAGGCCTAGGACTTATTGATTACCCCTCGTATGTATACTTCCTCCCTCACCATGGACTGTCCGAAGATGAAGAGTGGAATGCCGGGATGCGCGCCTCGCATCTTGTCGGCGTGCTGCAGCACGTCCTGAACGTACTCGTCGAAACTCTTGATGTCGGCAGGGTAACCCTGGCTCTGTCCGTGCCCGACTGGAAGGAAAGAGAAAAATCTTCTGTTCTGTCTCAATACAGAAATGCTGGACTCATATTTGACATTATCAAAAAACATTTAGTTTCTGCAAAGACTTTGCATTTTGATTTTTGACCTGTTTTTTTTTTTTCCTGGGGAAGGGGGCTTTAAGTTAAACGCTCTTTTCACATAGTCTGTACTCACCATGGTCGTGCGCAAAGACCAGGACTCCCTCTCTGCTCAGTTCTGTGGCGATTTCCTCATATCTCTGACAGTGCTCGGCCAAACCATGGACAATCATCAACAGTGCCCTGGGGACGAAACAAATGTGAACAGCATATCGGAATTCTACTGCACATATGATAGGTAGTCCGTCCCGTCGCCTACCCCCCTTGTGACTACCTAAATGTTGGCCGGTGAATAGAATTTGGTTGTGAACAAGAAAACACATGCCCCAATGCCCCAATATCCCAACAACACTTCTACTTTATACGCGCTCGTATAGGTGTTTCGGGTCCCGGGTTAAACTATGTTACTATGTACAACAATTGTGCAAATCACAACGTATGCCTCTTTGTAAAGTATATTGGACCCCCCATGAGACTAACCTACCTCACAAAAGATTATGTAGATTGGAGTAAGAATGTGCTTTTCCAATTATAGGTGGCATTTCTAACATTGGCATTTTTTACATATTGCGCTGTATATGCAATGCAAAAGTTATTGCATATAAATATGCTCTTGAATTTACTTTTTGAGAGAAATTCTGGTTTGGGAGGTGACAGTCTCTTAATGCATGTACTTAGTGTAACAGTGGGGTCCAAGCGCCTCCAACTGACCAGTCTAACTGGTCTAGATCTTTTAGCCTAGTGGTTAAGGCGTGCGTGCCTGTGATCTGGCTGCCCGGTTTCGGCACGGGTTCGAATCCCGGGGGCCAGGAGACTGTTCTACTCGCTTCTTTGTTTCACTGGTTCCCACACCGACCCTGTGAGCCTGGCAAAATGTGTGCCGCACAGGGATATCGAACTCGGAGATTCGAGGACGAATCTTTAAAAAAAAGGGGGAGCAGTGTAACAGTGGGGTCCTCAAGCGCCTCCAACTGACCAGTCTCACTGGTATGGTGAAGAAAGTACGTCGTTGTCTGCTACATTGTTGTCTGCTATACCTAGACATGTCGCTATTTCAGGAAACAAAACTATAGAAAACAGTTCGACTACGACTGATCTAGCGATGCAGCTTTCCAGCAATGTCCACAGTATCTACATCAGAAAAGTATATATCTATACTATCTTTAACCCACATAATGTCACCGGCCATTGGTAAAGTGGGTTTTGTTTAACCCTTAGCACTTGAGGGTTAACACAGCTGATACTTTGCTGTTTTAGGACTAACATTACCTTGGTGTTTGCTCCTGTGGTTCCCAGTACTTGCAGAACAGGTACTGTCCCGTAGAGTTCACCAGGTGAGGCAACTTGGAGTAGAACACGCCCTGTGGGGTCTTCGGCCCGTCGACGCTGGTTCCGGAATCGCCCGACATTTCCGGAGATGTCACGAATAGCTCAGATGGATTTAACTGTATCGAAGTCTCGGCCATTTCTCAGTTTAGAGCCAGTTGACGAGTTGTCTTGACTGCCGAGATTCAACTGATCCAATGGGTTGATATACAGCTTGACAGATAGAGCTTTAGATAGTTAACATGCGACCCAGACCTCTGGACTGTTTAACCGGCTTATCCAGCTATTCATCTCGAAAGATATTCCCAGAAGATGTCTAGGAAATGAGAAAGGTAGCCAAGCCGGTACACAATTACTGGATTAGTCCAGTACCGTACAATGGTAGCTTGATCTCTCGGTCGTATTTAGATGTGTTGTGCTATCTTCCGAAGAAGGACACCATGGTTCTTGAGCTCTTTGTGCAAATTTATGCAAATACTAGTATGCCCCAAAATTAAGATAAAGCAGCATAACTAGTGTAATACGTGTCCAAATAACGTCAAACTTAGAGAAAGTCACAAGCGTCAGGAACGTGTTTATGTTCTGATCATTGAAAGTGCCTGTCTTGTTTCTATGGCAACTGTTGCTAAGGATAATATGCCGCCATAGCAACAGAAAGGCTCAGAGCCTTATAGCTAAGTCTGTGGGCCACAGGGGCGGGACAGGATAGCAGATGACGTCATCAGTCCTGAGATGTTTCAGACAACTCTCCAAGTAATCTCCAAGCAGATGTTGAGAGACAGGGTCGTGACGTTTTCCCGGCAACCTGTTTTTTTTTTCGTGATAAACCGCCACGATTGTGTCTCCTCGCATCTGCTTAGAAATTGAAATGCAGGGTCTAATGAGGATTTGGTATACTCGAAGGCAAGAGAATGTGCTTTTGAATGCTTACAGCATTTTATGGTCCGATATGCTATCATTCACTACGCTACAGGGGCTTTCGGATGGTGACGTAAAGTCGGTGGCCCCGTGTATGAGGAAGCTTCAGGCATAAGCCTCAATCATCAAACGTCTGCACATAAAAGAACATAATACACTTATCGAGAATATCATAGGGGTGACCCGGTGTGCTTGGTTAAAAGCGCCATCCGTAGCGAAACCGCGCTGCACTACTACTATGCTCCACCTCAATTGAGGATGACTGCTTTATCCACAGGGACAAAAACTGATACTGCAGGATTCTATATAGCTAGATAGAACTGTTTGTCTTGTACAAGTTATGTACAGATCAAACTTAGGCTTAGGTTATTCAGCAAGTTGGCTTTAATCAAAAGTGTTTCGAACCCTGTTCTATGTCTATGACTTAAGTTATGGTCCTCGGAAATTATACTACAACGCAAAAGTTTTAGACAAGTTTTAATTCAACAAAACCCTGAAATTCTGTACATAAATCCCATAAGTAAAGTAGCGCCAAAGTACTTTAAATTCTATATTTAACACCAGATAATAGATACAAAAATAGCAGCCCGTATACTATTCTGATAAATACAAATATACATGTGACATAACAGATATAAGACTGCATAGATATACGCGTAAGTACAATGGTGCATCTAGTTGCAGCTTTGCCGTAAATCTAGGATATATAGTCTATCTGAACGCATTGAAAGAAACATATATCACTATATAAGTATACACCTACTTGTCACATATGTATACACCTACTAGCAGTATATATGTATTCACCTACGAGTAGTTTCTGTTGCAATTTGGGATACTTTGTACAACCGCAACCTTATAGCAGCTCCTTATAGAGTCTCGCATATATCAATTCCTATTCACTACTAGGATGCGACGCTCTAGTTCGGTGAAAATAATTTGGAATACATGCGTCTAGATTAACCTGTACACTTTCTGTAAACTTTCTTAGAACACAGTCACTATAGTTAGTTAGTTGAGTATGTGCCGAAGCATTGGCCATGTACATGTACATGTGAAGTTGTGTTACCGTTTAGGGCAATTTCGACGGTATAAAGTACCATGTACGTATCAAAAAGGCAATCCTGAACATTCCTATAATAAGACACGCAAGGTAACAGTTACTCATTGACAAGCAACTGGATAGATTTTAGAAACTTTCGGACGTTTCAGGTAGCATCCACTAGTTTTCGTCAGTGACGAAAGGGAGTGAATGCTACCTGAAACGTCCGAAAGTTTCTAAAATCTATCCAGTTGCTTGAGTGACTGTTATCTTGCGTATCTTATCACCTTCATCGACATAGTACCATATATCTTTGATAAACGGTTACGACATCGTTGTATACCTCCTAGCTATGGATACCAATACGTAAAAAGAAGGTTGAAAGACCGTCGCCATCACATACTTGGCGGTTCTAATAAAGGTTTACAGGACCACAAGTTGACGGATTGAGGAAGGCATTTGCTGGATAGAAGGCTCTTCACGATAGTTTGACGGCCGTGTGGTCGACGATAGTGTTGTTGTCTATACGCTCCGTCACCCAAGTCACGATGTCCCTCCGAACCGTCTCGGCGTCCGACTGGAGCTCGTTCAACAGCTCGTGGTACAAGCCGGGATAGATCTAAAGGAAACGAGGAGAAAAAGAGAGAGAGAAAGAAAGTTAGTTCAGCGGTATCAACTCTTTCAATGTTCAGTGTTTAGACCCCTTTTCCACAAGACGGCGATCGCTGAGTGACAAAAATGGATTTGTGTCACCGTACCCTTGATTCATACAACCATCTGACAGTTGTAGTACCTACCAACATGTCGAAATCCAAACAAATCCATCAAAAGGATCTTGAGTTATAGCTGCGAACACACAATCACAGACAGAAACAGTACCCCGGTGGGTAGGTAACCTCCTTCACAGAGGTACCAAACGCCCCACCATGTATATATAAAGCTACCTTAATTTGTTTATCCGCCACAGGTGCGTTGTCGTACAGGAACTGTGCTCCCTCGGGAAGGGACAGCTTGTCCTGGTCGCCGTGCAGGGCTAGGAGCGGCACCTGGAAGCTGGACGTGCGCTGCCGGATCTGGTCCATGGCGCCTAGTATCTGCACCGCCCAGCGCGCACGCAACCCGCCGTGATATATCAGCGGGTCGTCGTCGTACGCCTTCACCTGGGATGGGGGGGGGGGAACCTTCATTAGCAAAGTTCTTACATGTATATACAAATACTACTGGTTTATGGTTTGTGTTAGCCGCTCTTCATTGTTAGTCGATGCCGACTCGATGGTAACACCAGGCTCTTGTTGAATTTTATCAGGAAAAAAGTAATTAATGCATTGTGCGCACACCGTATGTTAAAACAAATACGCCATCTTGGATCCATTCACTCCACCAACATGGCGGCGATGGCTCAAGTGACAGAGAATGGATGAGGCTGTAATATCCCTAATTTGGCCAAGCACGCCGCGCCGGCTCACCCTTACAGTAATCTTCTTTATTTGGATCTTTGCATGCATTCTTGTGCGCTATGTCGTTTGATTTAAGCCAGAAACAAGGGACTGGTCTCTCACCTTCGCGGGGTCCCGGCTGGTGAAACTTGTATCCACTTTCCCGACCTCAAACCGCGGTAGGATGGACGCCAGCACCCTGGCAGCTACCACCTATGGATTGAATACAGACATGTCAATAGTCAGACAACACCTAGTCTGGTATCCCTCTATATCTCCTCTCCGTGGTAGTCCTGTTCAGTACCCGTTGCCCCGGAGTGAAGCGTGGTTAGTTTGTATTTACTGTAACGTTTATTCGATTTATTGGCAAGTTCTAATTTGTGAGTTCTGTGATTTTAAGGGGAGAGTACCTCTCTGTTCGTCTGTGAATGTGAAAAAAACATTATGCTACCCAATGCAATGCTACCCAACACATACGGTTTTCCTACTACTAGCACTGTGTTATTACCATATTACAACACATTTTTTGTCCAAAAGCTGCGAAGCGACAAAAAAATGTCACTTTCCCAAACATCAGATGTCAACAACTGAACAAATCACCCGAAATCGTGTGGCTGTCTCTGGCGCTGGAATGATGGCAGGGGCCGTTAGCACCACCCCCGCGAACAGAGTGGGCCGTTCCATGGCCGCCAGGACGGCAATGGCTCCTCCCTAGAAGAACAGGTGGGTGTGAGGAACACTTGTTAATGTTCTTGATAATAATGATAAGTTTATTGCAAGTTCTTGCCCGTAGGCTAATTGCAAGTACATGAAACATGGAAGGACGGACAGACAATTGGTAACAATATAGCATGTGACTATTCTAGTTCAAATACTAACACTAAATTCTATCTAAATTCAAGACAGTGGAAGACGAATGATCCCACTTTTTCTGTAATGTGTGGGTTTTGTGATGTTAACAGGAGAGTAGTATTCTTTTGTTCTGTAAACATGGAAAAGTTTGGATGGAATTTGGTGGCCTCTTTAAACAGCGCCTTTCTTTCTTGATCGTAGAACGGGCAACTTGAAATAAAATGCGTTTCGTCTTCCCCCGTGTTTGACATGCAGTATTTACAAGTTCTTTCGCACACAGGTAACTTTCCCTCCACCCTCTCTCTATTTCAAGAGGATGGGCACTAATTCTTAATGTGTATTTACTCTTGTAATGTGGTGGCCATTCTAGTATAGTGGTTGCGACGCAAGAACAAACAAAAAACATTTGGAAATTCGGAATCTGTTCAAAAAGTTTTTTTCCACCTTTATCAAACGTACTAACCCGGATACGTCGATCAAAGTTAGACATCCGGGTAATAAGATACACCATACAAAAGTTACACACGCAACTGGACGAGTTTTTTTTTGGTCAGGCGTTTCTGGTAGCATCCGCTACTTTCGTCAGTGGCTGAAAAGAATCCGGTTAAATAGTGGACTTTAGATTCTTTTTCACTGACGAAAGATAGCGAATGCTAGCTGAAACTTCTGATCGTTTACAAAACTTAATATCCAAGTGCTTGAATAACTTTTGTATTGTGCACTGTACTAGATGTTCGTCTTTCCATAGTTGACATACTTAACTAATTTCAACTTGGAGATGACTTCCGTATATATAAAAAAATCGATAACTAACAAGCAGCCGTTTTCTGTTTCGTTAAATCCCTTTCAACTCTTACATATATATCAAAAGTCCTTTGTAATATAATCTACGGAATGTATAATTGACTACTCTAAAACCAATAATTTCTTTTTCCACAAAAAGGAACCAAACGACAAAACACAGCTATAACCAGTATTTTTTTTGTGGGAAACATTAACCTTTTCCTCACCATAGAATGCCCGAATATGAAGAGTGGAATGCTGGGATGCGCGCCTCGCATCTTGTCGGCGTGCTGCAGCACGTCTTGAACGTACTCGTCGAAACTCTTGATGTCGGCAGGGTAACCCTGGCTCTGTCCGTGCCCGACTGGAAGGATAGAGAAAATATTCTATCCATAAGGTCACTTGTCGAAAGCTCTTTCTTTTTTCTTCAATGTAAAATCAACAAAATTCAGGCTCATGCTCTAACAGTGTTCTGCCACACTGATTTGAAAGAGATTGAAAAATCTTTAAGTTTTAAGAGATTTTAAGTTTTCTGACGCCTACCCCACACTTTGTACTTACCATGGTCGTGCGCAAAGACCAGGACTCCCTCTTGGTTCAGTTCTGTGGCGATTTCCTCATATCTCTGACAGTGTTCCGCCACCCCATGTACAATCATCAACAGTGCCCTGGGGGTATACACAAGACAAAACATGTGCTTCAAACTGAATAGGAATACAAACGCAACACGTTTTGTTTGTTTGTTTGTTTGCATTGCATAATATAGATATATTTGATCCACTCACACCGGGAAGGACCCCTACTCTTTTCGATATTAAAGTGTGTTGGGTTCTTTTACGTGCTCGTGGTGTGACTCTCGAAGGTAGGTACTCATTTTTACCTGGGTAAAGTGGGGAAAGTCGTGTCAAGTGCCTTTCCCAAGGGCACAACGTCAACGGCATAAGTCAGGGGACCCCGGATTCGAACCCAGGACCTCTGGGTTTTGGGCCAAACACTGCCATTACGCCACCGCGACACCATTTTGTTTTCAATGAGTTGAAGAAAAGATGTAAGACATTGCCTATGTATACAAAAGGCTTTTTATCCGACTTTTGTCCACAGATTTGTTTAGACAACCCCTGAGACTTATGGATCTTATCTACTCGTAGCCGACCTTATACTAATTAACGTTTTTACATGATAAGACTGGTCTGGATACGTCATTTGACAAACAGCCGTAAAGACATGTCTGTATCATAGAAAAGCCTGTCTGTCATAAATGCCCAGGATCGCTTAAGCTCAGCAAAACTAGTAGTATCTATGTGTAGCCGAGCATTTCCGCTGAGTACGCTTGAGGCTATCCTGATTTTGGTGTCATAAAATGTTAACGTGTAAATTGTCCCCTTTGGGACATCGCTTTTCGGATTCACTACATTGATTGCTAACACTTTATGGACACTGACATACTTACGGACGCCTGGCTAATGTCAAAAGCGTGGCAGTCCGCTCATTTATTCGGAAGAATCAGAATAGGAGAGTGGCTTTCAAACTGTCGGTCAATTCTCGTAATTGACTGACAGATCGATCACCAACTTGTCTTGTTTACATTCATTTTTCTTCTATCCATTTTTCATTTATGTATGTATGTTGTCATTGCATTTTACTCTTGTTTTATATCTATGTATTAGAGTAGTAGGGGTTACATAAGCAATTGTGCGTTTTGTCCCATACTCTTAAAATATATGTTTATAGATAAAATTTAAAGAGAATGTCGGTATCATGGTCATCGCATCTACACACCTCAGTATTTGCGGTGCATTGCATTCAATAAAACGTAAAATCTGTATTAAGTTACATCCAATTTGATTTCACTAGTGTAATTAGAAAATTTAGTAACGTTGGCCATTTGAGTTTAAGTTCCATATGTTTTTTTCACTTTACAGACAAAACCAGTGATACTACATTAAAGTTGCTGTTATGATCACGACGAATTTCGCCTGGCAACGTTATGTAGAACATTCTACGTATATTTATCCGAGTATACGTGGTTTTTATGGTAGATGCTCTCTCATAAATATTACAGTAAGCGGGAAATTAAGCTTTGTATCTCGAGGTTACGTATGAATAATGTATTATAGGCCACACGGGATGCCGGTAGCAGCAACACAAACTTTCAAAAACACATAGGAGAACATTCCTCTAGACATAACTGAGCCAGATCTTTGTCTCATCTACATACTACTTAGTAGTATTCTAAAAAGACACTGTATATAACTATAAGGCGGGCCAGCATACCATCTTTTCTGTGAGCTTCTATTTCTATAGATTTTATGAAAATATTCTATATTCGTTTTAGACTACGTTTGCGTTTAATGAAGAAAACAATTGAATATATATAATAAAACAAGCCAAGTTGAAATCTATGTTGCCCTTTGGCCTTACACCTTTCTTTTGTTATCAGAAAAACGCTAATAAGTTACGCCTGGGGCTGTTATGTGTAGCTTTTGTTCGCCGTCCCGTCCCAAGGACGCTAACTAATGTTTTGTAGACTGTGGTGCACTTCGAAGCAGAAAAACATAAACAATCCGCAGTGGTGAGGTATGTCCTTTGTCATTGTTGACAGAGGACAAGCTGACTGGAAACTTATGCTTCCCGTTTCCCTGTTCCACTGAAAAGAGCTTTGAATTCAAGTCTAAGTGTACTGTAGCTAGTCCATTGCCGACACTTAAGTTGCATTTTTGCGCAGGTAACGTTATACCTAGTCTATGGGACCCCACTGTGATGGACTACGCATTGTTACCTTCGCCGAGAAGGTTATGCAGAGGGTAGCGTTTGTGGGTGTGTTTGTTTGTAACGTACAGCATAACTCGAGAAGGCTTGGATGGATTGTCTTGATATTTTGTAGGTGGGTAGGTCTTGATAAGACATGGAAATGATTAGATTTTGGGTCCCCTAGCGGTTTGTTACGGTACTGTAGCGGAACTTCCTGTTTCGATATCTCGTGTTCTGGACAAGCTATGGAACTGATTTTTGAGTGGTAGATAGCTCTTTGGACAGAGAGTAAGTGATATAGGTTTTGGCCCCCTAGCGGCTTTTTTGGAACTGCAGGAGCAGGTTTTGGTTAAGACTTTGAAAGGGAATAACTCAAGAAGGGCTTGATGGATGGTTATGATTTTTGGTAAGTAGATAGCTTGAGCGATGATGTACATGATTAGATACTTATTATGCAAATCAGTATCTAATTTGCATAATTAATGAGGCAAGTTTATGCATCCGCCAAATTCCATGATAGGACTCTCAAACATAACAAACATGTGACATATGTAACTGAGGAGGAGAGAAATATTAATAGATATCAATTATGCAAATGAAGACCTCATTTGCATAATCAATGAGAAAATACTATGACTCAAGATGGGCTTCATGGATGGTAATGATTTTTGGTATGTAGATAGCTTACGTGATGCTTTGTATGATTGGACGATAATTATGCAAATCAGATTCTAATTTTAGCTTGAAAGTTCATCTGTGTTGGTAGAAATCATTCTTAAACGAGTTTAAATTGTAATTTCCAACACAAAAAATTGGACTTACCCAAATTTTCGACCGTACGACATCGGTCTTTGTCAAGGAATGATCCATCCACCGCTGGGGTGACGTCACGTTATGCAGATAGCACACGTGACTCCGTGAGTAGTGGATCGTAAGTATTGGAAAGTCTGTAGCGCCCGCCGTCTCTGTTGAGGGATGGTCGTAGGGCCCTGATGTAAATGGCTTCCTTGATGCCTCTTGCAACAAAGTCCGACTCAGTGTCCAGAATTTTAACTTTATCCAGTGAAACTGAATGTCCAGGGGATTCAGGGATCATTCCTTGACAAAGACCGATGTCGTACGGTCGAAAATTTGGGTAAGTCCAATTTTTTGTGTTGGAGATTACAGTTTAAACTCGTTTAAGAACAGATTCTAATTTGCATAATCAATGAGACAATTGCAAAAACCCGCTGTGTTTGATGATATGACTATTGCAATATGTGACATTTGTTACTGAGGAATTTTAATAGATAAAAATGACAAATGTAGGCCTAATTTGCATAATTCATGAGAAACTACTATAATTTCATACAGGTAAATGATTGCAATTTCATAGTTGTGTCATTTGGAAGTTATGTGACTTTTGTTTTTTAGGTGAAAAAGGTCACCTTGTATGATTTGTAATTGATTAGAAATACTCCTGATACGTCAGTCATAAAGGTCAAAATCATTTGGCGAAGGTATGAGGTCGTGGAACTCTAGTTTGATTCTTGTTTCACGTCAACAACATGCTAGCTATGGTGTACACAGTTGTTGAGGTAAAAGAAACGTTTCTGACGCCACAACAGCCAGCCTATAATTTACGCAGGCAATAAAAGCCCATTAACGCTCCCCAAAAAGACAAAACACTATGCCATGAAAGACTTGGGGGTCAAGTCTAAATTTGTGACATACGCCGCGTGTATGAAAGTCAGCACATGGGGGAAAAGACACGTATATGAGGGCATAGCATAACTCAAGAACCTCTGGGTGGATTGTAATGATAGTTGGTATGAAGGCCGGGTAGGTGTTGGGAAGACGAACGTCCAGATCCATTTCGGGCCCCCTGGTATATGACCTTGTTCTAACAGAGGCCATTGCCACCCGCGTTTATAGAAAGTGTGGGAACAATTATAGACCCAGACAGGAGTGAGTTTGAGACCTAACCACACTAGACGTGCCACGCACTGCGATTTAAGTTAAGACGCTTTATATAGACAAAGATAACTCTGCTGTGCCAAGGCCTGTCTTTTGTATGTAACACACACTCTGAATGACGCACAGCGTGCCCTATATAGCTCACATGGCCGCGCAATAGAACGGGATAGATCAAAATCAGATCAATTCGGGCCATCGCACCACGACTGGGTGGGTGAGGGGAGGTATTTTGAAGGTGACATTGGCTAAACACTCCATTGTGAGAGACCCAGGGCTGTCAAAGACTAGGCCAAGAAATTCAGCAACTAAGTTACTAAGCATTCGTGTAATTGACAGAAATATTTCTCATTTTGAAGTAAATCCTGACCTTTTGTGTCCACGCGCCATACATGTCCAGGTCCATATGGAATATTGGAAATGGGGTGAAACCACTGATGCGAGAAGGTTAACTGTCAACTGCTGAGCAAGCTTCTTCATTGCTGTGCAGATTCAATTTTTTGTTCATCCAAAGGCACTGCGTCCAGATTTGACAGTCCAGCAATCTTTATTACCGTAATAAACACATTTTGTATTTTCCTTGCCGCCGTAACTGTTGGACTGGGAGGGCGTACTTTTCTAGTTGCAATCACCTTGCTGGTAGTAACGTTATATATACTTGCCCACGTTTACTGTATACATACTATAAGCAAACGTCATCCAAGAGTCGCAACGCCCGACCCCGACTAAGATCTTATATCCTCAGACTGTGCACTAGTATCATACTCAAGCTCGGAGCCTTTGTTGCATCAAATAGTAATGGTGGGAATGTTACATTCTCCAAGCAGATGTTCCGGTCAGGGGTTGTAGTGGCCGCGATTAAATTTCTTTCATTGACGTCCCTCCACATGAAACAAATCGCGGCCGAAACCTCTGCTTGGAGACATGAATATGAATGTTACACGACATAACCACTGCCCAGTAGTCATTTCAATCACTCACACACACAGACGGCACAGCATGCCTGGCACCGGACACGCCTACATGTACATAGCTGGCAGTCCGGCGTGATTGTCAGAAATTTCTACCCCCGAGGTTAGCCTCCAAAACAGGCCTCTCCGAGTACTTTAACAATGGTTCCTATGTTGTTTTGGGTCATCAGTTGTCATCAAATTAGTCTCTACCAGACTAACTTCGCCAGCATTATAGGCAGAATATTTGCCAGGGAAGTTTGGCCACCAGAGGGTTTCATTTACAAGCCAATTATTGACCTTACCGTGGACTGACTCTACTGGCCAATTATTCCTTTTTTGCCGAATTCTACGATCCAGCCATGGATACGCCCGTAGGAAGGACAGGTGAAGGCCATCATCAAGTGACGGTAGAGAAAACAGCATGTAATGTCCAAACTCACGGGGGAGTCACCCTAAAGTGTGCAGAGGTTTGACAACCGTCTCAAATTCGTTGCTTTGTGTCTCGCGTTCTGAGTGTATTCCGGTTGCAAATGTGTTGTAAACTACAGTACAGTTATACGGGATATAACCACAAGCTGAAAACAGAACGCAATCAATACAAGAAAAACGGCACTGCCAAAAGTCAAACCCCAGCCCGAAGTCTGCTTATTTGGAGAGGCTAGCTAGCGGCCTGGCCTGGGGGCGGTAAGGAGGCACGGTCACCAATAACAAATCATGAGCCGCCATCCGGTAACCCGAGAAGCGGCAACAGCACGAGAGGTCGGGCAGCCGCCCTTCTTCAACCCCCAAACTAAACAAATCCCGGCCTGGAACTGTCTACAACCCGCTGTAAGTGTCAACGAGGCTCTTTTTTCACACTTAAAAGTGACAGTTGGCTATGAAATGTGACTGGGAAAGAAAAGGATCAGAAAAGGTAAAAAAGGGCACATATGTCAGTGAGCCCCAACTTGTCTGCTGCACCTGACGCTAATGTTTGACAACAAAGCCAAAGAAAACAATCCCACAGCGATTGAGCGATTCCGCTTTCAAACAATACATACAAAATATCACATCAAACAGCACGATATAATGAATATCTACTATATTATCACAGTACAGCTACTCACTTGTATCTTTAAGTTTAACCCTATGAAGTCAACGGCCATTAGGGAAGCCTAGTTTAGGTTTAGCACTTGAGGGTTAAATGTATAAAAACAAACTTGACACGTTGCTGTTTTAGGACTAACATTACCTTGGTGTTTGCTCCTGTGGCTCCCAGTACTTGCAGAACAGGTACTGTCCCGTAGAGTTCACCAGGTGAGGCAACTTGGAGTAGAACACGCCCTGTGGAGTCTTCGGCCCGTCGACACTGGTTCCGGAATCGCCCGACATTTCCCGAGTAGCTCAGGTGACCTTTTTACGGCGGAACGTCGTATCTTCCCCTGTTCAAGTTTAGCGCCAGTCGTCTTTAAGTTAATATACACCTAGCTGCGGTGATTAATAAACAACTGGGCTAAGATAAAGTTGCGTAGAGGGGGGCAGAGCGAGAGAGTCGAGGACTGTGACCCTAGCGCGCGTGGACCTGCTACTACACACAACCGGCTCGTCGAGTTTGACCCCTCGAAGGACAAACATTCATCCAAGCGTGCATTGAATTACGTCATCACTTGTCACGCGCGGCCGGCGGATCAGTCCATTCTTGATAAACGTAGGGGGAGACTAGTTTTTTCAAATCTCTCTAAAATGGTCATCGATTCCTATACTCAAGATGTTGAGTGGTTGAAAGTGTCATCAATTAAAGAAAAGTCGGTCACAAACTCACAACGGACTTTTGGTTAGTTTTATAACTTATACACTATGACACTGCATATATGATTGTCCTATAATATTAAAGTGGAGTACTCGGTCCCTGAACCCGCACCCTTTTATACTATGAAGGAAACTGATTTTGAAACGGAAATAGTGAGATGGAAATATAAAGTGAGAGTCACTATGACGCGAGAACACATAATTCTCCATGTGGAACTCATGTGATAGACAGAAACTTTCACTGAATCATGTTTAGAATCGTGTTTATTTACAGAATCTTTTGTAGTACTGTATCTGTATCTATAGCCTGTATATAGAACCCTAGGCAGGGAGTCTCCTTTGACAGTGGCTACATATTATGAGGGCCCAAGGAAATAATGGAAGGACATACTGAGTGGCTGTTAAGCATTTGAGTTTCAGCTTCATACAAGTTACGTGAAAATATTGAACTGCGCAGCTGGGACATATGTGCAATATAGTTTGCGCACACTTTTTATGCTGCTTACAGTCTGTGCAGTCTTATACTCTCCAAGCAGTAGGAGTGGGTCCGGCTGGTTTTTGACGTGTTTTTAGGCGACATAAAGAAAACGGGACATGATAGAACGCCCGACAAAAACGCCTAAAACACATCAGAAACCAGCCGGACCCACTCCTCTGCCTGGAGAGTAACAGTCTTAGACCATTGTGACGACTTATGTTTCAGTGTTGCCAGTGAATGTGATATTGTAAAAAAATATTCCACGTTTTCTAGCAATTTGAGATTACGGTGAAGGCTTAAATGATTTTTGGTGACATTTTGTTCAAGTAAAACAAAGAAATTTATCTATGCATTGAACCGACATCTACAGAACACATATGATGTAGAGCTGTCACGGTCTCTTCAAGGGGTCAGCGCCTCCTACCGAGAACTATGAGGATGGCAGCCTGTCAATGATCCAGTCGATGATGTCTTTGCGGACCACAGCCGCGTCCTCCGGTAACTCGTGGATTATTTCATGCGACAAACCGGGATACATCTGCAAACGGCATGCCAAGATACTGCTGTAACTGTACATTCAAACGACCGAGCGGCCCAGCGACCGAGTGAACGAACGGACGGACGAACAGACCAGCAACCGCTAGTGTTGCAAAATGCGATAATAAAAGAATTTTGACAAAAAAATCCGACAGGAAAAAAAAGGTGGCGAATTTGTACTCTCTAAGCAGAGGTTAGGCTGCAACTTGTTTTGAACGTCTTTTTATGCGTTTTTTGTCGGTTCTCTATTTTGTCAGGTGTTCGTTTTGTCCGTCAGCCAAAGGAAAACCTGACAACTTAGAAAGCCCGTTAAAATCCACAAAAAGAGGCCAAAAAAAGCCGGAGCCCAACATCTGCTTGGAGAGTAGCAAATTTGTGGCCACATCCGTTACTGGGTAAGAATGGTAAAAAAAAGAAGATAGGAAAAAAGAAAATAAAAGTCAGGTTGGGCAAAGACTGATAACAACAAGGGAGCATACAAAAACATATCTCGATGCAAGGAGAAAGCAAAACAAAACAGCACTGTAAAGCAAACCTAACGGGAACGGTCCTAATCCCGACATATGCCTAATCCCGACACATCCCTAATCCCGACAGAGTTTGGAAAACAGATACCGGTATGTTACGGCCGATTGCTCGTATGCGATAAGGACCATAAAATGTTACCTTTATCTGTTTGTCCTCGCTGCCGATGATTTCGTAGAAGTGTGTGGACGCAGCCGGAGGTACCATGGGGTCGTCCCCGCCGTGTAACAGCAGCACGGGGGACGTGAAGGAGGCCGCCCCGGCCACCGCCCGCTCTATCGCCGAGCAACCTTCAACGGTGACGCGGAAGCGGTTGCCGAACTCATGGCGATTCAACGGGTCCTTTACGTCGCTGTCCATCTTTTGAGGAGAGACGAAACGAACAAACGCACGTAAGTTGCATTACAGGTTATCAGAAATCCAGGAGGAAAACAGGGGGAAGCAAAAATCCGAGCGACAACATGCTTGTGTTCTCCATGTTAACAGGCAAAAAAGAAAACTACTTTCCTGTTAACATTACAAAACCCACACATCATAGAAAAAGTGGGATCAGCCGTCTTCCACTGTCTCGGAAAAAGAAGTCAAACCCAAATAAGATAGAATTTAGTGTTAGTTTTTAGACTAGAAAAGTCACATGCTATATTGTTATCAATTGTCTGTCCGTCCTTTCATGTTACATGTACTTGCAATTAGCCTACGGGCAAGAACTTGCAATAAACTTATTATTATTATTATCATTAAGAATTAAGATGGAAGACAGAAATCTGAGTGATATTTTCAAGTCAGTTATAAAACTTCTTGGTGATGTCTTTGTAAATCTGCTTGGTCATAATTAAAGATGAGCTAGTTTGTTGCTAATTATGATCTCCAACCAGATGTAGACTTCGGCTTATTGTTGTTACGCGGTTTTGAGGCGTTTTCTATGTCTTTTTAGTGTCTTCGCCTCTGTTTTAACTTTTACATATAACGCCTCAAAACACACGTAAAACCCTACATCTGCTTGAACAAAAAGATGAAACCCATGGGTACCTTTTCGGGGTTTCTTGTGGCTGGATTGCGGCGCCCTGTCGTACCGGGGATGATCCGCAATGGATAAAAATACGCCAGAACCTTAAGACATAAGAGCTAAACAAAACAAAAACCCGTAAACATTCATTCTGATAGAGGAAATATTAACGGAAAACCCGCGAGCAAATGCATTACAACACTACAGTCTACTAGTATTGATAGACAACTCAACAAGCAAACAAACATGACGGAGAAACAAACAAACAAACAAGCAACATGGCGGCGACCAGCAAAAATAGTATAGGCTTTGTAACAGGTGATACGGTGATATATTTGTCATCCTCGCAACCTAAGCTTATATCAGACATTTGTTTTTCAGAATAAATATATTTCTTCCACTCCCATTGTGGTGATACCAATGCATGATTGTTTGTTGTCTAGCCTGTGTTACAACATCTCTCGCTGTCAGGCTAGAGGCTGATTGGGCGAAAGAAGAGACAAGATAACAAAACACCAACAATACTATTTGTTCTTCTTCACTTGTTTTTATAATAGCAAGAATGGACACAAACGTACTTGCCAGCCGACAGGTTCCCCGTTGGCTCTGAGAGAAGCTCCGGTACAGACCACACCAGTCAGCAGATCGGGACGTTTGAGGGACACGAGAATGGTAACGAGAGCCCCCTGTGTGTGTGGAAAACATAACTCGTGAAGCTGCTGTGGATGGATCTATGATATTTGGTGAGAGGGTAAGTTCGATAATGCCCCCTATCCACCCAAGTCGCTTTCTAAGGTACTTAAGTGGAACTTTCCGTTTTGATATCTCGTGTTCTGAACATGTCCAGTATGATTAAGATTAAGATCGTGTTTGTAAATTGAAGCCAGAGTCTACTCTACCAGACTAATCTACCTTATCATTATCATTGTTGTTGTTGTTTTTGTACGATTTAACTTCTCCTATATCTCCAAGCAGATGTTGGAAGATTTGCCCTTAACTTTCAGAAGTGACAAAGACATCCTCACCATGGAGTGTCCCACACAGAAGACAGGAATGCCCGGATGTTGGCGGCGTACTTGGCAGACATGTTGGATGACGTCATCCACATAGACGTCAAAGGACGTGACGTCAGCGCGATAGCCCTGGCTCTGACCGTGGCCAACTGCCACAGAAACAGACATGCGTATGAGAATATTTTTTAAAAGTCTCTTTCCACCTGATATACTACAGAAGAATTTCTAAAATGATGATAACAATAACAACAACATTCTTATTGCTTCACACAAAAAGGAGCAGAGGACTTAGCCTCCGATGCAGACTCCTCCCGGCTGTTTTCTTTTTCAAGTTACAGTTTTTATACTTTTACATTTTTTTTTCTTATTGCTGGCCGGGAAAGAAGCAATAAGAAAGAAAAAATGTAATAGTATAAAAATTGTAACTTGAAAAAGAAAACAGCCGGGAGGAGTCTGCATCGGAGGCTACAGAGGACTATTTCTGCCTTGTCTGTGCGTATATATATATCTGTCCCTCTGTCCCTCCAAATCATTAAGGAAGATTACGTCACGGCTGGTCTAGATTTTTTTAAACAAAGTTTAAGAACGTTAACAGAGAAAAAATACTGCCACGGTGCCCAAAATCAACGTGCATCATCTCGCCCTTACTAGCAGACAACATGCCAAAGTACCTTATGCAAATACATCAAAGAGATCTTGACTTATTGCTGCGAACTGACACAGACCCAACCAATCGCAATACCCTGAAGTAGGTGAACCTAGAAACTACATAGTAGCTGTACAAAAGAGGGCGTGCAGGATAATTCTAGGTAAAAACTATGTTAGCTATGACAGAGCACAAGAACAGCTGTCACTCACTCCCCTGTACCTGAGACGGCGTAATCTTTGTGTGAAATTCGCACGGTCGATCTCTAAATCCTCCACCTTCTCTCATTGGCTCCGATTCCTCCGAAACGGGGAAGTGTTCACTGTAGAGACCTAAGGTCAAAGGACGACTTCACACAGTTCAGATGCAGAACTTCTAGATTTAGGAAGACTGCCTTGCCATTTAGCGTAGACTTATTGAATGAATTGTAGTTTTTTATGAAGCGTAGTGTTATTGTAAGAGTTGTACAGTTATTGAATGAATTTTAATGAATTATGTCTCATACCCCAATTCAGCCAGGAAAGGCTGCTATGGTATGTGTGTTGCAAATAAACCAGCCATACAAACCAGTCATACAACCCCCTTCTCGGACGTAAAAAAGGGAAGGCAAAGCAACGGAAGAAAACATCTCATAAAGATGTCATGGAGTTTTGCAAAGTTGTTTTAGCGACATCAATAATGACAAATACTATGACTAACGACGATTGAGTATTACATCAAGTTGATTCTGTAACACAACGAAACTCACCGTGGTCATGAGAGAACACCTTTAGTCCACATGTCGCCATTTGCTTGGCAAACTTGTCGTACTGCAAACAGTTTTGCTTGAAGCCGTGTGACAGAAATACAAGCGCCCTAGGGGGGGGGGGGGCACAGAAGAAACAAAATCATTCTAGAAAATCGCCGTGAAACAGCAACAGATTCATCGAGATTTTGTTCTGCGTTTATAGTGCTGGCCAGGCAGACCCACACTGAACTGTTGATGCAAAATAGGTAGATATATAAAAGACTGCTCTGTCATTAGAAAGTACCATGTACAACTATCGTGCAATAAAGTTCTTTTTCTTCTTCTGAACCACCCCTACGGTAGGACTATAGCGGACCCGTTAAAGGTAGCCGTATCGAAATTAAGTATCGAGAGCAATAGTATACTAAGCCTATCAGGACGATTCGGCACAAGTCAATTACTAGTCGTGGCGTGGCGGTGGCGTAATGGCAGGGTGTTTGGCTCTGGGTCCCCTGACTTGTCTCGTTGGGAAAGGCACTTAATTATAAGTCGAATTTCCTCACTTCACTAAGGTAAAAAAAGGGGACCTAGATTAGGCTAGGGACGTCCCTCGAGATAGGACGTTAAATGGAGGTCCCGTGTCTGAGGAGAGCCACACCCCTGGCACGTTAAAGAAGCCACCACACTTATCGAAAAGAGTAGGGGTCTTTCCAAATAGATTAATCTGTACGTCCAGATATGCAGTTTGTACTGTTCAGTACAAACCTGGTGCGTTACGCCATGAGGCGGTTTTCCGGCCGTATGCAATATACAGACAATAAACAGCAAGTCCATGCAGGGGGGTTAACCCTAAGTCTAACCTAACCCTAACCCGTCCTAGGTCTGGTGCCGAACTGTCCTGGTTTACTAGGAGTCATGTCAAGGTATCGAAACGTCCCGATACCGCCTCGGTCATACATGGTAAAGGGAGAGTATAGCTGGGCGTGACCCTGACATTTCCCTTGGTGTTATGCCCCTTGCGGGGTCTTGCCAAGTACCGTATAGATGTAGATGTAGTGCTGGTACCTGGGGCTCTGTCCTGGCTGCAGGGTCGGCTCCCAGTCCTTACGGAACAGGTGTTGTCCGTGTGCGTTCACCAGGTGAGGCAAGGTAGCGTAGGGCACACCCTGAGGAGTCTGCGGACCGCTGGACTGAGACATCGCGTACTGGTGGGGACAAAACACACCGTTCTCTAACTGGAATGTTGTCACAAGACTTCTTACTCAGATAACAACTTCCCACGACCTGAACACTGTTCAAACTACTATGTTTAGTTTACTTAAAATCTATCTCTGTCAGAGGTTAAAGTTCACTGTAACACGTCCGTCATATCACGTGTTTGAGGAGATCCGCTTGCATCTTGGACACGTGGAAGAAAGAGTTAAGTTAAACGCTAACTTCCTTCTTTCCTATTTTCCTTCTTCATCTTTCTTTCTTCTTCTTCTTGTACTTTATTCCTCCCTTGGGAGAGCATTGCCGCTGATGAAGTATTTACAAAGGGGATGCCATGACACTCAACATGTGGTATATAGCGCTCCTGTTTTATAGAATAAATTATATTCCTTTATGATTGTCATTTCGTACTCATATTTACAATCTTTTGGAGGGCAGGTGAACGAACCTGCCAGGGGGTATCCCATGCCCCACACGTCTAGTCTACCGGTGACCATTAGGACACTTAAAAAATCATTCAATCAAATCTATCGTATCATGTCTTTCTTTCATTCCTTCCTTCCTTCCTTGCCACCCTCTTTTTTCTTTCATTTTTTTTTATAAACTGAGAGAGGGCCAATATTATGAAAGTGTGAGGTGGCATTGTCCTCGCCTCCTTTTCTTGCGCCACTACCTCTGAAAAAAGGAACAAACTCAGTTCGAACGTTGCGTGGTTTGTGCATTGTTCTGAAATAACCGAACCATTTCCATTGTTTACATTCGACACGGTGGTAAGTTAGCCGAACAGCCTTGCAACACTGTCTCAAATGTCCAAACACATCAGCAATGGTAGCGTATCGACAGTCCAAAAACGCCTCCAGCGGAATTCCACGACACTGCAGAGACCACCAGATGAAGTAGTCAATTCTGTGACCACCCTTGGAGGATAGGGTGTCACCATTAATGTATGCCCGGATGGGTCCTTGAGTAACACGCCACCACCCTCACGTAGCCCCCCTTGCGTCACAAACGAACCATGGCGACATCTTGAAACAAGCCAGAAACTTTGGCGAGGTGACGGGAATACGTATGGATCTGGACTTAAAGGGTCTCAGTATCTGAAGTTCGCCGTCTTAAGATTTGCGCTTCTTAGTTTCTGCTTGACGACGGCATATATTAGACAACAACCTGTCGAATCACGGAAGGGCCGAGTTAACGCTTACATTCTACAACAACACGATGGAGCACACGAATGATCAAAGAACGCAAGGTGTCGTCTAAGATGGCCAGGATTTTTTTCCGGTGTCTGCTACTTCTGATCTTGACGACAGCATGCTCAGGTAAGTCTCAAACGTCCTACAGGTGTATTACGCCACTTTAAGTTATCTAGAATCATGTGCAGGTGGACGGGTAAGTCACATGTGAACGATCTGTGGAATTTCTACCGACTCTGCAGGTGTTATTGCTGGGGCAATGACTAAGCCGAAGTGTCTAGTCCTTTATGACAGTTCACCCGTGAGTACCTTAGGTACGTACACCTGTCGACATCTGTAAACAGGTGAGGTGCAAATTCAATTTGTCTGTGAGGCGAAAAAATCGTCCACCTATTCGTGAAACAGGGAGGTGCAATGTGCAAATGTACAGCTTGTATATCACATGAAGCCGCTCTGATGAAAATCAGCGACGAGGCCTTGCAAAATAAGGTCGGCACGCAGGAAAGTAGGTTCTCTTTTTTAAAATAAAAATAAAAATTTTGACTTTGGCAGGAGCGATCCAACAAATACAATTTAGAAACGTAAAACTGAAATGCACTGGTATTTTCAACATCATATTGTAACCATACAGATATACATTGTACTTGTACAAGTATATAGATAAACAGAACAACCTTAAAGTGCAATATTTACTACATGTTTTTACACCGACTGTTCAACGAATTTATCTGTTTACAGTGTGTGAAATACAGGAATTCTGTTTCTAATCTCAGCACTCGAATGCCAGATAAAAATATCATTCCCTTGTCAGCGGCCGACAGACGAAAAGGCGGGTCGGTAGGTTTTTGCTAGGGTCGGTCGGGTAACCGAAAACACAGCATTTTTTCTAGGCCTGAGGGTGTTGTTAGCCATCAAGAACGTGACATATCTGGATCCTTTCAGTTCATATCAAAACGACTTGGGTGACTTCTACATGTTTGATTACAAGCCTGTTGTATAGTGTACATTGTACTCTATAGAACAGGTTTATGAATGATGTTACTCTGTGCCAATTATCCCTTTTAGTGTGCAATCATGCAAACATCCTCTCAACTCGCATGTCAGAATATTTGTTTTTACAACATAAGATAATTCTAATGTAGTGCCATTTAACGGATAATTTGTGAAGTATGTATATGCAGTCATGTCGTTTAAAGTACAGGAGGAAATACACTTAACGTTACATCTACTACGTAACTTTATGTGTTATTGCAAAATTTGAAAGTTGGGCCGGGTTTGTCAAGAGAGTTCGCTAATGAGGTGGAAACACAGACATGTGCCGACAGGGAACAGGAGACATGACGTCAGCACTCCAGAACGTCAAGTTTAACCTGTTAACCGTCACTTCTAAAGGTTCCATCTGGAATGGCTCAATTTCAAACGCGTAGTTCAAGGGCGCCGCTTGTTGGAACACCCGTCCACACAGGGGTCCTTACACCGCTTTTAGTCACCCCCTAGTAGACTGTCTGAGTCTCTGTTCCCTTAGGCCCCCCTCTCACTGGACCCGCGGCACACTGGCGGCGTCGCTGCGTCGTAAACTGGATTTGTATTACCCTTGACTTTATAATAGGAATATCATTCAAAACGCGTTAACGTTCAAGTATGACCCAAAAGACAACAAAACACACAAAGCTTAAAAAGATTCGTTTTTTTGTCGATGAAATTCTTTGAGTGCTTTGTCAATTCGATCGGCCTCGGCGACGCTGCCAGCGTGCCGTGGGTCCAGTGGGAGATTACCTTTAGGCCCAGGAAAATTCATGTTGTGTTTCCGTTAACGGTCTTGAAAAAAACTGAGGATCGGTAGGAGGAAAGGGATCGTTTTTTGTTAAGATTCGGCCGTCAACATTCTAGTAACAGGGTATCAACATAAAGGGGGCCTAGGTTTGGTGGTTCTGTTTACATCACTTTTTCTCTTGCAACGGAAATGACGAGAACATGTTGGAAAACGATGGCATCATTTTTGAACCACTCACACCGGGAAGGACCCCTACTCTTTTCGATAAGTGCGGTGGGTTCTTTAACGTGCTCGAGGTGTGGCTCTCTCAAACACGGGACCTCCATTTAACGTCATATCCGAGGGACGTCCCTAACCGACGCTAGGTACTCATTTACACCGGAGTGAAGTGAGGAAAGTCGTGTATATAAGTGCTATTCCCAAGGGCACAACATCAGGGCATATGGATGGTTTCGAGCCCGAGACCTCTCGGTTGTGGGCGAAACACCCTACCGATTGCGCCACACGATGTCACTGATAAAACGTTACGTTCCTGTTTTCACCTGACGTTTAAAGTAACGTAAATGACACTGACTACATCACATCTGTCACATTCAGAATGATTTATGACTGCCATGCCCTCTTTTTGTCTAACGTCTAGTCGTTACGTGTTTACGTTGCAACTTAGATGTGTTTATCTTCTGTATCGAATTTGTGGAAATGTAGCGATACGTTACTGGCGACAAATCGCGCACAGTGTTACAATTTTACCAACCACGAGAAAATCATACATAAGACCCACAAGTGGGGGTGGGCTGAAAGAGACATACCGCCGTCTTCTGTGCAAACAAAAGTTGTAGATCACCTTTCCGTACATTCTTTTTCACTTTTCTGGTTGTTTGCGTTGTAATGTTAGCCGTTCCGATTGTGACCGCTCGTTCGGGAGAGACCGATTTCTCTGTTTGTGTTTAAGAAAAGAGAACAGAGCAAGGCGTGTCAAGTGTCTTGTATACGTTACCGCGGTTGTTGCAAAAGACGTCTAGCAAGTAACAGAATTCTGATAGCAAGAGCTTGTAACGTTTGCTTCTTTAATTGTAAACTAGCGTTAGATTGCTGCGGCTGAAAGTAGAGCAGCGTTCTATCATGTGTATCTTTGCTACATGTATGCAAACCTTCACTGATGTGGTAGAAAGCAGATGTTTTGTGTGTGCGGTAACGTAAAGAAAGAAAGCTTTTTGCATGCCCGAATGGCACCTTAAGAGCCTTTTCTATGACGCAACGTTAACCTTAAGAGCCGGACGGGTGTTCAATTGTGGGTGGTCGGCAGTTTGTGCCGTATCCATGGCAACAGGGATTGGGCACAAAAAGTATAGATATCAGAGGACCGTATGGATGTCTTTGTGTCCTCATGGACGTTTCTGCACCCTTTAGATAGAAGTCAATCACCTCTGTCTTGTTGGGGTGAAAGCACAGCCCGTTTCCATAGCGACCATTGGCTTCCTTTGTACTGTAGAGACTTTGGGATAGATCTACTACAAAGCATGGTGCTTTTTTATTGTGCTGGTGAGTGGAGCGAGGAAGACACATGACAATAAAATAACGCTTTGAGATACTTTGAAGCAGTTGCATAGACAACAGTTACAACAAAGATATTGCTAGCTACATGTGTCTGATGTCCGCAAGTTTACGCTTGTCATCCCCTATTATTGATAGCCTGATCATAGTCTGTGTAACGAAAACTCCGCTGTCCGGGCATTTATGGCTCCTTCCCGCTGAAGGCGGGGGCCAGATGCTGGGCCGGCAACTATAGCGCGATTCTTTGGAAATCCTTTCTTTCCATCTAGGTTTTTGGGGAATCTGTAACTCTCCAAGTAGAGGAGGGGTTCCTGCTGTTTTTTACGCGTTTTTGTCGGGCTTTCTACTCTGTCATTTTTTTTTGGTCTCGTGGGGTTTGAAGAGACAAAAGAAATGACAAAGTAGAAAGCCCGACAAAAACGTCTAAAAACACGTAAAAAACAGCCGGAACCCCTCTTCTGCTTGGAGAGTACTAGTAGAAATCTGTGAGAACTCAGAGCAATGTATCGTACATCATAATAACGACGCATAGATACAGAGGCTGTCCGCATTTTCCTTTTTTAAATCTTTCTTAATTCAAGTTTACACGTAACAAAGAAAAATCGCATAGCATACGTACCAAAAGGTGCATGACACATATAACCACCAAAAACCCCTGCCCGAGAACAAAGACTTTTGTCTGATATACTTTACTTATATAACAATAAAATAACATTGCCTATACTCCCTACATCTACAAATCACTAGACAAAATCCATATTGAACAAAATTCAATATTCCTATTCGCAAGAAAATCAAGTGATCCATTTTCTCGATTTATCCCCGCGTTTACTAAGCTCGCCTTGTCTCTGTGGTATATTGTATTCCAGTTTGTAAAAAAAAGTGAACATAAGATATAGAAGCAGGCAATTGTGAAGAGTGTTGACGATGTTCAAAGATCTTACCTAAGAGCAGAATAACATTGGTATAAGTTTTCTTTCCACCTTAGCGGTGACGTTCACCTACAGCAGTGCGTCATATACCGTGGGAGAGGACGCCTCGGCGGGCGATTACGTCATCACGTCTGGTGACGTCACAGTGACGTGGACAACCAGCGGCGGGACCACGCCGTTCGAGATCATCAGTCCCGTCGGCTCACCTTTCCAAGTGGACTCCACGGGGGCGGTGAGATTCTAACAAACAAACAAACAAACAAACAAACAAACAAACAAACAAACAAACAAACAAACAAAACACGCTCGCATCAGTTTTGATGTTTCTATAGGGAGGATGTCATCCATATAATCGAATCAACATGGCCTTACACGGAAAATGTACGAGAACAGGTAAACACTAACGTTATAAGTGACGTAACAAAAGATTAGCTCCGAGCCCCATGGCCCTAGCAACGACATGGTAACCGGGTTCGAACAGGTATTCGTAAGTTCGATCCCGTTACACTGCTTCTAGTTCTTCGAAGTATTCGATACTTGAAATAATGTAGGGCGTAAGGGCCGAAGCAAAATGTTTGTAAATGGGGACGGATGGCAAAGTAGTCGGCGAGTGATCAGGGGAGAAACCCGGTGCTAGAATAGGATGGATACCAGGTTTTACGAGGGTGAGTCAGAAAGTATTTCCATTAGTATCATAGCAGGTGTACATGTCGGTGTGGTCATTTTTAAATCGACTCAATCGCTCATAAAAATCTGCATAAAATTGTGATCTTTCAGTCTCACGAAGATATTTGCCTTTACACCTGTACCAAGTTTCAACTCATTACAAAAACGAACCTTCTATGATAGTAATGGCATTTCTTTCTGACTCGCCCTCGTACCAAACAATTTCAACTTGGAAATGTTTTGCCTTTACAGGTGACCGTGGCTTCGTCCTCCAGTTTGGACTACGAGACTACCAGCATGTACGTAGTGACTGTACGGGCGAACGACAACACCGGCGTGACAGGTGAGAACTTTTGAATGTTGACATTGACAAACACATGTCCAAACGTTTTCCGAACAACGGTAGGAATATACGCAAGATAACAGTTACTCAATCAATTCAGAGTTTTGGATCAATAGCTGGTGAACTCCAAATTCTGGTTCAGTCACTGACGAAAGACAGCGGGTGCTGTCTGAAACGTTTGGCCGCTTACAAAATTATCCAGTTGCTTGAATAACTGCTATCTTGTGTATCTTACTACCCTACCTTACCCCTAATCCTAACCACAACCCTAACATCAGTATATGGTATGGAGTATTTCATCAGTGTCCACCAAATTTCAACTCATTGCTATTATTACTTTCCAGTCGACGTCGCTTGTAAAAATCAGTAGGTAAGTGGCGGAAAAAAACAAGGATTAGCTGTGATCAGAGCTGTGTGGGTCAAGTTCCGTATATCATGAATCTGCGTGAAATGTTCGAAGACATCGTAAAAATGCTTGATGAGAATTCCCTTGGCATTTCAACTACAGAAAAAGTGGGTATCTTACTTTTAGCAGAGCAAGTTTGCCCACACACCTCAGGTCTCAGCTCAATTGTCCATGTTTTTTTACATTCTCTCTCACCTAGCATAACTGGGTGTTGCCTGCAAAGTAATGGTAATAATGTTTTTGATTTTTGCAGGCATCCACAGAAGGCTTTATACTTGCCCCCATATTTCAGCTGTGCACCTTATTTCTTGTTGAGGCGTAGACTATTGATCACCCCTTGTATCTCTCCACACAGAACAGGCTACGGTGACCATTATGGTGACGGACGCTGCCGAACCGCCGACCTTCTCCAACCTACCCGCCTCCCGGGCCGTACCGGAGGACGTGTCGGTGGGCACGGCGGTCTACACGCTGAGCGCCGCCGACCCGGACGAGCCCGCCCAGACCCTGACGTACACCATCGTCAGCCAGACGCCGTCGGACAAGTTTCAGCTGAGCGGCCGCGTGGTTCAGGTGGGGGAGGCGCTGGACTACGAGAGCGAACAGACGTACACGCTAACGCTCAGGTGAGAATTGCGTCGTTAGACGTACATCCTAGCGCTCAGGTGATGATTGCGTCGTTAGACGTGCACGCTGACGCTCAGGTGAGGATTGCGTCAAGTTGCGTAAGTTGTGTGGATTTTAACATGTCTTATAACGTAGCCCACATGCACAACTCTGACTGAGATGTACGTGTAATGATTTCACTAACCGCCACACTACGAGGGCGAACAGACGTTCACGTTAACTGTCAGGTTAAAAGACACTTCAAGTTACATCGTTTAGGTTTATGTTAGCCTTTATTAGTTTGTAAGTAGAATTTCAACATGTATTTGTATGTCTATCTCTAACTTACATAGTTGAGCGTACAAAAGTACATTTTGTGGCGTCAATGAAGCTTCCATTAATGGGTGGCAAAGTTTTCGGCAGGAGCGGACTGGAGGTATGATAAAGTGGATATCAAGCTAGGTAATAAGTGTTGTCGTTAAAACTAGATATACAAACAGCGCACATACAGTGTACCTACGATATACCCTTCCAGAGTTGAGGACGACACGTCAGGAACGGCCCTGTCGGCAGAGTCCACGCTGACCGTCACTGTCAACGACGTCATCGACGAGATGCCGACGTTCTCGGCGTCGGCGTACTCTGGCAGCGTCGACGAGACCCAGGCGTTCGGCACGACGGTGACGTGGGACGTCGCCGTAAGCGTCACAGACGGGGACGATGGGGACACCATCTTATTTTCTCTCTCAGGTAACATGTTACACATAGCCGAATATGGCTTCCGACCACCAGCCAACCAAGGTTGTCGGTAGGTAGGGAGCAGTCTGACCACTTTTAGATGAAGCTTAAGAGTCAAATTTTACTCCTAAACACACCCTGACCGCTACTGACATACTCTCAACCACCAGGCAACCCCAGCCAACCCATTCCAGATCCCCCCGTCCACAGCTGAATGTTTTGAACATTTCAAAACATTCGGCTAGCGCAGCCGACAGCCGACATAACTCCCAAACCACTCCCAACCATGGTTGGGGAAAGGTCTGGAGGCCATGTTCAGCTTTGTGTAACCGGGGCCAACGTTAACATTACGGGATGGTTACAGTCGTCGTAGGCCATTGTACGATTTTGATGAATAATTTTCAAGCAGGCTGTGACAGAACTAACCAACCATCGACAATGATCGTAACAAGACAGTTGAGTTTTGCAGGACACATGCACGGCTATCCCAAGAATGCCCTTCAGTTTGCGATCGTATCTGGTGTGTTACACCGAAGGGCAGTCATACTTGCTATGCAGAAACATTTTAATTTGCAAACATCTTAAACATTTTGCCTTCTTGTCACCAATGCAGGGACGAACAATGACCACTTCGCCGTTGACAGCAGCACGGGTGCCGTGACCACCGCCAGGGTGCTGGAGCGGGACGGGGCGGACGGCGTGTCGGCCTACACGCTCGTTCTCACCGCCACGGACACCGCCGACAACACGGGCACCGCCACGCTCTCCGTCACGGTCAACGACGTGAACGACAACAGCGCCACCTGCGATCTTGACGTGTACTACAGCACAGTGGAGGAGAATACTGCAGCAGGTTGGAAACGCACTGATCTCCAAGTAGATGTGTAGATGGTGTCGGGTTGTTTTGGGCATCTTTCTGTTCCCTCTAAGGTCTTCTTGGATGACACCGAGGACATGTGACTAATAAAGATAAGGTCATAAAGATGCCTGTATGACGCCGCTCGTCCCGCCTCAAGGCAGAGGCAGACGAGGACGCCAGACTGCCACATATTTGAACACCCAACAGCTTCCGGAAGTCTACGATGGCCAACTTGAAGAACCAAAACAGATCTCTGACCTTTAGCTATTGTCAGCAGAAAAAAAGAAGAACTGAAAGTAACTAGCAGTCAACTGCGTTGCAGCCGATAGATCATGATGATTTGTCCTAATGTAAAGAAAGTATCAAATCAAAATCCAATCAAACTTTATTGTAAACGAACTGAGATAAGAATGTGTTGATTGTCTTTCCACAGCTGCGCCCGTCGCCCTGCTGAGCTGTACCGACCCAGACGACGGTGTGAACTCTGACCTCGCCTTCTCCATCGTCAGCGGCGACGACACTGCCGCAAAATTCAACATCGACGCGGACACGGGGCAGATTACGACATCGTCCGCTGCGGTGGATTACGACACCGACGCCATGGATACGGCCGGTTTCCGGTACGTGCTGTACGTGAGCGTCACCGACCAGGCCGCGGATGTCTCCGACAGGCTCACCAGCACCGCGACGGTGGTCGTTGCGGTAAGGACATTCATATTTTCACCAAGTCATTGTACGATTCTAACATCTGCTAAAAAGAAGTGCATGGCTTTTATTGATCTGTCTAGTCTATGAATATCGCGTGGAGGACGCGCGCGAGGAAGTAGCTTGTTCGCTCCTCTGATCGCTTCCCTTGTCAAATACATATTTCCAACAGGGCAACACTTCAAATCTTCGTGTATCAACATTCGAAGGAGATGGTTACTAAAAGTGCACGTTTTCAGGTAACATCAACAAACGACAACGCGCCGACCTTCGCAAGTTTCGCGTCGTCAGTGGCAGTTGACGAAGACGCGTCCGTCGGCACCACGATTCTGTCCGAGCTGAGCGCGACGGATGCCGACAAGGGCGCGGACGGAGTCGTCAGTTTCTCCATGATAGCTGCTACAGGTAATTAACAACACGAGAGGAATTTGATACTGTTTTAAACAGCTAAAGTTTGTTTCAAAACAATCATGAAAATTTTCCGCTGTCTGAACCACAGCCTTCTTCGGGTTAATAAATGACGGGGATGAAACAAAGTCGAGCTGTATACTAACACATGTGGACTTGATACTGATTAACATGTGCACGATTCCACCATAGTTCGGCTGATTTTCTTCCCCTAATCAAAACACTGTGTCATTTTTTTCTAGATGACGGAAATGGTATCTTCCACGTCGACTCTTCAACCGGCGCCGTGTCCATTATGGGTCCACTAGACTACGAGACGGTCTCCAGTTACGAACTGACACTAAAAGCCGAAGACGGCGGCGACCCCAGCCAGTCCGCCACCGCTACGCTCACCGTCAACGTCACCGACATCAATGACAACCCACCTACGTTCGACCGGGGTATCTACACGGTCGCCGTTGAGGAAGGCGCCGCCGGAGGGACCAGTGTCGCCACGCTGGCCGTGTCGGATGCAGACTCGAGCAGTTCCGTCTCGTACGAGTACGTCTCTGGCAACGACGCCGACAAGTTTAAGTTCGGGACGACGAACACCAACGATGTGGAAGTGAAGACGACAATAGGTAGAGTATCTAAAGAGAAAATAAGAAGGCAGTAGTCATAGATTTGGGTCACCTGACAAACAGTCTACCGTGGATTGGCCAGGCTCTCTTCGGGACAGAGGGAGCTTTCCGCTGCAGCGTTAATCTTTGGCACCCGGAAGGATTTTTACACGGTAGTAGTTCAATCATCGTCGTGGACCAATGAAACTCCTACAGCATAAAACAATAACGGGTAAAAAAAGATACTCATCCGGCAGAAAGGTCCGTCTGCCCCGAAGAAAGCTTGACCAAAGATAGTCCGGCCCAACGACAATAGACTGGATGCCAGGTATCAATACTATTGCGTTCGCCCCTTTGATCTCTTCATTGCCTTGAAGCAATCCGGGGGTAGGATAAGGTGGATTCCAGGCTAACAAAATGTACCCTTGATTGTGTAAAGAACTTTCCTTCCGAATACTCAATAAAGTTGCTTCGAACTGTTTTCGACCAGATTGATACATTCTTCTTGTAGATTTGGACTCTGCCACTCCAGACGAAGGGGAGTACACGTTGGTTGTCCGGGTAACGGACGGAGGGACTCCGGCCCTCAGCGGCACCACCACGGTCTACGTCACCGTCACACCGACCAATCAGCACGACCCTACCTTTGCCGGTTCGGGTACAACTGCTGTATCGGTAAGTAGGCAAGGAAACTGATTTCTATTCTGCTGCTAATGTAATGTTGACTGTTATGGTAAGCTTCACCCTGTTTTCGAATATGCATATACCAAAGTATCCCGTAGGGTAGCATGTACAGGCAAAACAAACGTACATAAAAACACAAGTCATAAGTTCTCATAACTGATGTATTGTTGCACAGATTGATGAAGATATCCAGGTTGGGACGACCGTTGCCACGGTAACAGCGACAGACGACGACTTCGGCACACAAGGAGAAGTCAGCTACTCCATCATTGGTAAGGATATAACTACTTGCTTGCTCGATAAAACCTTAGAAACGTACAGTCATTTTTGACTAGACGCTTGCTACAAAGTATGTAGGTATCTACATTCTATTCCTTCCCACCATGCAGACGTCATCCCTACGTCACTGTCCGGACACTTCCACGTCGACTCCACCTGCGGGGAGGTCCTGCTGACGTCACAGGTGGACTACGACACCATGGGGGTCACCAAGGTGATCAACTTTGTGGTCGCAATCATCAAAGCATAAACTTTACTTCATCGTACGAACAGGATGCCTGGTATCCATCCTATTTTATCTCCGCATCGCTCCACCGATCGCCTCCCTGCAAAATAGTCTGGTACTCAAGAACAGATAAACTATCGGTATTTGGATATTCGCTTAACATATGGTCGGGCGTTCGTTCTGATTGACGTCGAGTCACACGGTTCTCGTAACGGCAGGGTAACAGGGCCGGGTTCAAACAGACATTCAGAAGATTGATCCCCGGCCGTTACGCTGCTTCTGAGAAATATTCGATTCCCGAGATGATACAGGACATAATGACCAAAATGTTCCAATGGAAACAGGGTCAAGACTGTTCTGCGGGGAAGCGACAAACGGAGCGAACCGGGGCTTGAAAAGGATTAATACCGGGTTAACAAACAAGTTTGCATTTGCCTCAATGGGGTATCCTAACTGGACAGTGTGATTTTAATCGTCAGATGGTGACCCTAACGGTCCAGGCAGCAGACGGTGGCTCGGGCTCAGACCAGCGTAGCGCCAACGCCACGGTGGAGGTCACCGTCAACGACGTGAACGACCACCAGCCTGTCTGTACCCCGAGTCTCTACAGCGAGTCGCTTCCCGAGGACGCTACAGACGGGACAGTGGTGGGTTAAAATGTTTGATATTCACAGGCATGGTCACCTTCATCGTACGACCGTCGTACGATTGTGAATTGAGGCCAATCTTGGGGTGGTCGCGCATATGTCGTACACAGGTGTTGCCTTGTTACTGATAAGGATAACTTATTTCCTTGTCCGTGGTTTGTTATGTCTCACCCTCCTCTAAAGCCCCTGTCACACTTGTCCGTATATAGAAGTCCGCATGAGTTGCGTATTACATGTAACATGTTTTTGGTTTAGGTTAAGTTTGCAGCCGAAGAAGTAATTTCTTAGGTTCGATAACTAGGCTGGACAACGGTGGGTTCAAAGTAGAAAACAGTTTTCTCCCCGCATACTTTACTTAAACCCCAAAAAAATGTTAATGCGCAACTCACGCGCACTTGAATATACGCACAAGTGTGACAGGGCCCTAAAACCATGCGACAACAAAATCGTACGACGACCTACAATGAATGTGACTTAAGCAGATGTAAGGCTTGGCTTGTTTCTGTGGGTGTTTTGTGACGTTTTGTAAGTCTTTCCAAAGCTGCTTTATTTTCACTGTACGCCGCGTCGTACACTTATTGGCAAGTGTACCATGGCTTCCAGTAATAGACGGCAACACTTGAAAGTTAACACCAACATCTTTTTTTCTCTTTTGATTTGACAGATTGCGTCTTTAAACTGCTCGGATGTGGACACGTCGACCACGTTATCTTACAGTTTAACAGCGGGGAATTTTGGACCGTCGTTTGAAGTCAGCTCTACGGGGGTGGTTACCCTCACCGCCGGTAAGACCGACAGTAGTTCAAGTTCGTTCCAAATTTAGCACCTGTCTAAGTTAAGTATAATCTAAACAAAGCGTTGAATCTAAACTCTGAAGTGTAACCAACACCAGGCCACATGGAGAAGAAAATCCAATTTGGCGTTGAAAATTGACGTCAACCTGGACGACATAACTGCCCGGCTGACAGCCTATGACAGGAAGTACTGGAATAGTTGCTGTCGAGGCGCTATACGCTTCCCGCTGCCCGGCGTAAGCGGCTTGTGGGTTACCCTGGGAGCCAGACTGACGCGGACCGACAGCCGGTTTCTTCGGCGACTGAAGGTAGTATGCCCGCCAGATCAAAATTAGCGCTCCGGGGATGTTAGTCCGAGCTACAACTGCCCCGGAGCGCTAATTCAGATCAGCGGGCAAACTGCCTGGGCTGCCGGAGAAATTAGATGCTGGCCCGCATCAGTTTGGCTCCCTGGGTACTTGTTGGTGTAAGTTGGTAAAAAAATGATAGGAGAGAACAATGACAGCCAGTACCGTCGTTTGGTACGTACAATAGTCTACAATAGCTTAGCTTCTGTACGACCGTAACCCATCAAAACAGACCGTACTAACTTTATCTTCACTTTTTTCATGGACGCAGGGCACACGGTAGATTATGAGTCCGCCACTACCTCGTACAGTCTAGTCGTGCAAGTCAGCGACGGCGTCCATTCCGTCGAAACCGCCGTCGCCGTCGATGTCCAGCCGATCAACGAGCACACCCCAGCGTTCTCTGAGGCGTCATACGGCGTCAGCGTGGCGGAGAACGCAACTGTGGGGACATCTCTCGTACAGGTGGTAGCTTCTGACGCTGACAACGGAACGGATGGTAAATATAAGGAGGCTCACGGTTCTATGTACGCATGTCCAGCGATATGCATTGAGGGTAATATGTTAAAGGTGACGTCTCGACTATTGTGTCGATTTGCAGATCAGGACAATGTCCAGACGTGTTTTGTTGATCACTCAGGAGCCCTCACCTTAAACATATTACCCACAATGCATTTCGCTGGACATGCGTACTTAGAATCGTAAACGTCCTTATTCGTATGTACTGCACTAGAATTAGAATACCAGGAACTAGGACATGCAAAATATGTCCCTCCGCTCTTTTTCAAGGATGTTCTCACGTGACCACAGCATCTACCAGCAGTGCTTCTAAGCCGAAACGGCAATGCTGCTGTCGTTTCCTTTTAAGACCTTAAACAAAATCGAGACGTAAGAAAAACATGATGATTTTTGGCATTCTTCTATATAAATACTTAGGAATTTTAACATATTCAAAATGTATAATTATTGTGACGTTTCTGACCCTCTTTAGGTGCGCTAACCTACGCCATAGCGTCGGGTAACGGGGACGGAAAGTTTGCTGTGGACGCAGCGACAGGAGAGATACAGGTCGCCGCCATCTTGGACAGGGAGGCAACTGCGTCATACATCCTGGTCCTTACCGCACAAGATGGTGGCACCTCACCCGGACCCAAGACTGGCACCACGACTGTATCTGTCACCGTTACTGACGTCAACGACCACGAACCGGTCTGTTCTCCGTCTTTCCACGCTGTGTCTATTTCTGAAGGTACGGCGGTGGGTTCCACGGTTGCCACGGTAACGTGCAGGGATTATGACGACGGTGACAACGCAGTTGTCGCCTACGGAATCACATCCGGGAACTCCATTGACAGTTTCGATGTTAACACTGCGTCAGGTGATGTAACGTTGAAGAACAGTTTGGATTTAGAAGATGTTCGCACCTTTACATTGATCGTAGAAGCTTCGGATTCTGGTTCACAAATTCAGCTCACCGGGACGGCGACTGTACACGTCACGCTGACGAATGTCAACGAGTTTGCTCCGAACTTTACTGAAGCATCGTACTCGTTTTACGTGAGCGAAAACGACACAGTGGGAACGTCTGTAGGACAAGTGTCGGCTATCGACGGAGATGTGAACGAAGACGGAGATGTGACGTTTTCTATCTTGTCCGGAAACGACGGTACCGTCTTTGGGATAGATTCTTTTACGGGCGTCATTTCTACAGCCACGGTGTTAGATCGGGAGACCACAAGCTCATACACTCTTGAAGTAGAAGCAAGAGATGGTGGAGACTCTTTGGGAACTTATCAAACGTCCACTGCTACTGTTGATATTACTGTAGATGATGTCAATGACAACCCTCCAACGTTTGGCCCCTCCACAATCTACATCGCTGTTCCCGAATCCACGGCAACCGGCGTGTCGATTGCCCAACTCAACTGCTCCGATGCTGACGTGGGTGAAAATCAAGAGCTGACGTACGTCATATCCACCGGAAATGACGTCGGTCTGTTCAGCGTGTCGTCTGAAGGTTTGATCTCCCTCGCCTACGGTCTAGACTACGAGACGTCCGCAACTCACGTCCTGACGGTGGTGGCGACCGACGGGGGGACGTCACCGCAGCTGAGCGGCGCGGCGACGGTCTACGTCCAAGTAACGTCAGTGAACGAGCATGACCCGGTCTTTGACCCCACGTCCCCGGCAAACGCGTCCGTAAGTGTTTATCAAAAGTTTGATCTTTTCAAGATTTTGCTGATTAATCTGGTTCATAAAAAAACTATATCCATCTATATCACAGATTCATTGTCGACAACCTCATCCACTTCAATTGCGGGCACTTTTTGACGTCCTTAATCTGTAGCGAATATGGAAATTACAATCAGAATGCACATACCTAACACATTATCTGAAATGTATGCCATAGGTCGACGAGAATGCTCCTGTAGGTACAACAGTCGCTACCGTGTCAGCAACGGACGACGACGCCGGCGCCGATGGCGAACTGACGTACACAATCACTGGTAGGTAGCCCATCTCATTCTTTAGACACAGGGACAGACCTGCATTCTGTTTGAACGCTATTGTGTTCGGGTTAACGTTCTTTAAGAAACGCTATGTGTACATGACGAAAGTCAGTAACTGGTTTACTTTTCTACCCCAGACACGAATCCAGAAGGTTTTGCCGGGCATTTTGCCATAGACTCCAGCAGTGGTGTCATCAAGATGGCTTCACTAATGGACTACGACACAATGGGGTCCGACAAGGTAACGTACGATTTTATTTGATATATTCCATATCTTCATTATTTTGTTTAGAGAAATATATCTAACCTTTTTCAAACTAGGAACTCTTCTAGTAGCAAAGACGATTTTGCTTGCTACATTGGTCTTGGGACTAGTCAATGACAGTTCTGTTGTTCATTTCCGTAAGGTGGTGACCCTGACAGTGCAGGCGGCGGACGGAGCCTTGGGTGCCGACCAGCGTACTACCAACACTACGGTGAACGTCACCGTCAACGACGTGAACGACAACAGGCCTACCTGCGTGGAGAGACTGGTCAGCGTCGTCATGGATGAGAACACCGCCAACGGGACAGTGGTTAGTACGCGAAATTACAAGATATTTACAGTACTGTTCAGGGCACAATGATGTGAACGTGATCTTAAATGAAGAAGAAACTCGTTGACGATGCCCGAATGTGGAAGGTGCCATAAGAGATTATTTCTTTAATTCAAAATCTAAGTACTTTTATATCCACCTAGGTTGCCTCCATGAACTGCAGCGACGTGGACACATCGACGCTACTGTCTTACAACGTCACTTCCGGAGACGCGGTCTCATTCCAAGTCAGCTCATCGGGTGACGTGTTCCTAGCTTCCGGTTAGTCATACAATGCTATCTATGTTTTAAATTAAAGCTGCAACGACAACGTTTTTCTTTTTTGCCTAATTTTACTAGCCTGGAATCCAAACCTATTATAGGTTCTATTTGCGTAGAGGAGACTCGGGAGCTGTAATAGGTTTGAATTCCAGACTATCATATTGAGGCGAAAAAGAATTTTGTATCCTAGTCCCTATGCTGGACGACAGGAGACAGGTTGTTTAAAGTGCTACTTTCCGATGCCGACGATAATGACCATGAATAAGACATACGTTTTTAAATACAAATGTAGAGCAAAAAGAGCAATACGCAATGAATATGACTGTAAGCTACATTATCTGATGTCACCACACTGTTCCTCAAAGGCAACACGGTAGATTACGAGGGGATCACCACCACGTACATCCTGACCATTGACGTCAGCGACGGCGAACATTCCACTGACGTCACCGTCAGCGTCGACGTACGGCCCGTCAACGAACACGACCCCGTGTTTACGTCAGAGCCGTACAACGTCAGCGTGCAGGAGAACGTCACGGTGGGGACGGTTCTACTGCAGGTTACAGCAAGTGATGCTGATAGCGGGACGGATGGTACGTACACTGCACAAAATCCAGTCTTTGAGCATATATGAAAGCATGCGTAAAGATGCAATTTTTCCCTCCCTGAAGAATTTGGGGCCAAAAAATGGGGTGGGGTTGATTGTTCTACTCCGTACATCTTGATTTTTCTTTTGTCTATTTAGATATGTTCGGCCATTGATATGTCGTTTGCATTGTACTCATCTTTCCTCCATACTATTTGGGGAACGCTTCGACCCTTTACGAACTCGGCCCATGGCTGAGCAGACCAACTCGGCTCAACACCCTAGTCAACCTGGCCAACACCCTAACCCTGGCCGAGTTTGCCAAAGTGGTGGGCCCAGTTGACTGGGTCAAGTTGGTAAACGGCCGAATCGTCCTGATCCCGTATTTCAGAATCAGACGACAACCTTGCCGTTGCTTCTTGATAATACAAATATTATGCCACGTTTGATGTTCGATTAGTTAAACTAATGACTTCTGTGTTCTCCAGGTGAGGTGACTTTCTCCATCGCAGCTGGAAACGAAGACGAAAAGTTTGCCGTAGACGCGACGACTGGAGCCTTACAAACTGTCGCACCGCTGGACAGAGAAGCGACTCCCTCTTACTCACTCATCATCGTCGCCCAAGATGGCGGCGTCTCTACGATACGAAGCGCCTCTACGACGGTGTTTGTTACGGTTTCGGACGTCAATGACGTCACACCTGTCTGTTCCCCGTCGTTCTATGCCGTGTCCGTATCCGAGGGCGCTGACGTCATCTCCTTTGTTGCCATGGTAACATGTTCTGACGATGACGTCGGTGAAAATGCAGAGTTTGAATTTAGCATAACCGCCGGAAACTCTAACGAGACTTTTGCAATCAACAAAACCTCTGGAAGGATCACTACAGCCAATAGTCTAGACCTTGAAGTCACAGACTTTTACTCATTGGAAGTCCAGGTCAGTGACTCCGGCGCGCAAAGCCTCACGGGAACGGCGACCGTTTACGTCACCGTCACGAACGTCAACGACTTTGCTCCGACGTTCAGTGAAAGTTCTTACTCCTTCAACGTCAGCGAAAGTGAATCAGTCGGCACAGAGGTAGGTCAAGTCGTAGCGAGTGACGAAGACACCGACGAGGAGGGTGATGTGACGTATTCGATTGCATCTGGCAACGATGGGTTCGTCTTTGGCATAGACCCCGTGTCTGGGGTAATCTCTATCGCAAAAGACTTAGACAGAGAAGCTGTTGCTTCGTACAGTCTTGAAGTGTTAGCGACCGACGGCGGAGACTCTTTCGGGACGTACCGAAATGCAACCACGAGAGTCAACATCAAAATCATCGACGAAAACGACAACCCGCCGACCTTCGACCCAGTCGTGACGTACACTTCCGTCCTAGAGTCTACACAGCAGGGGACGTCACTTCTCCAGCTCAACTGCACTGATGAGGATGTGGACGCCAACGGAGAGGTCTCGCACGTCATATCCGCCGGAAATGACGAAGGTGTTTTTAATGTATCATCGGACGGAATGATCTTCCTGGACAAGGAGGCAGACTTTGAGACGACGACGTCATACATCCTAACGGTGGTTGCGACTGACGGTGGGGCACCGCAACTCAGCGGCACGGCAACTGTACATGTACAGGTGACAGCAGTGAACGATCATGACCCAGAGTTTAGCCCTTCGACGCCGTCAAACATTTCGGTAAGAGACATAATGATACATTTCAAAGTAGAAAATCATAGGTATGAAATGCTTATTTTGCCAACTTTTTCCTGCATATTATTATCATTGTCCCTGTGAAGATTCAAGTCAATATTTTCAAACAAATACAGATCAATGAAGACGTCGCTGTTGGGACGACAATCGCGGTTGTGTCAGCAACGGACGATGACCAAGGATCGCACGGAGAGGTGTCCTACACGATCACAGGTAAGAACGGCACCTTTGTTCGCGTTTGCTACAATTTCTGGATATGTGTGTCCGCCTTTTGTAATCCAAAACTTTGCTGGAGATATTTTTGTTGTCCTTAGGTACGAATCCTGGTCTTCTATCGGGGCATTTTAGCATCGACTCGCAAAGCGGAGAAATTCAACTGGTTTCACAACTGGACTTCGACACCATGGGCGATTCTAAGGTACATAGACATAGACTATGAATGTGGTTGTTTACGAGGTTTCATTAGCATTTGCATAAACGGTCTCCTTGCACCACGTAAAGACCTAAAATTACAGTATAAAATATGTCGTTACATTTTCAGTACGTACAAATATTAGGACATTACACAACTAACAAATAACATCACTCATGAGTCATTATGTATCCCAATATTTCCTTCTGTCTAAAGGTGGTCACGTTGACAGTACAAGCCGTCGACGGAGGGTCCGGAGCTGACCAGCGAAGTGCGTCTACGACGGTCAATGTTACTGTCAGTGACGTCAACGACAACACTCCCGAGTGTGCACAGAATCTGTTGGTGGCGCAGGCCGACGAAAACGTGGAAAACGGAACTACGGTAAAGTGGCATAATTTTCCGCCCGATGCCCCGATCATTGAGCAACTGGTCTTTGGGGCTAATTCATTCATTCACGCAGCAGCCAGTACCTTGAACAGGCTCCAGATCGTGTTGTTCATCATCAACTTTTTCAAGATGCAGGAACACTCGGTGGCCGTGAACCACTGATTAGTCACTGAACTGGAGTACTATGTAAAGCTTTATACCCATCTTAGTAATCGTCTTTATTCCTGGTGGCATGTCATAGAGAAACTAATTCGTAAGCGTTTGGTACAGTAGTTAGTGTTTACACAAGATCTCAAATTATAATCAGTCTTCCTTCACCCTGATATTTCAGGTGGCGACTCTGAACTGCTCTGACGTCGACTCGGGAGCAAACCTGTCGTATAGCATCGTCTCTGGAAACTTCGGACCGTCGTTTGACGTAACCACGAGCGGAGCCGTTATCGTCTTGGCAGGTACGTACGCGTGTGATGAATTTTGCGCTGTACACTTTATGTGCAATGTGTATGTACGTCGGTGTACATTTGTGAATAGAATCACTAAATAGATACTCTTCCGTTGGTCGCGACAGAGAAGACAGACGCTACATGTATATACAGCATTTACAGAAATTCCCCTAGCTCTTTTCGACAAGTATGATCAATAGTAGACCACGGCTTCGCCTCCCGTCCTAAAGGCTGTGACCCTTTCCAGTGCCGTTCATGTCGGGTGAGCGACACAGCCAGGATCCGAATTCACGGCTTCTTGTTGGTCCGGACGAAGGGGCACTAACCACTGGACTATGCACGCTACAGCTTGAAGGCACTACAACTACAAGCATGGCAATCATAACGGTGCTACTGTTGTTTTCTCTTGTCGCAGGAAATACCTTGGACTACGAGTCCACCAACAAGACGTACTATTTGACAGTCGAAGTCAACGATGGCGGCCACACAGTTGACGTCGCCGTGGACGTCGCGATCATGCCCGTGAACGAAGACACGCCGTTGTTCTCAGCTGACTCGTATAACGTCAGCGTGGCCGAGAACGCTACCCTGGGGTACACTCTACTGCAGGAGACTGCCACTGACGCAGACGAGGGGGTAGATGGTAAGGTTTCGAAATGTCTTTTATTTAACGAAGCTGTGATTACATCCAAGGGGCACAGGCGTCAAAGACGGAGAGTCTCAGGCCGAGAATGGACATGTTTGCCTCTGTTTAGTATAGTAGCAATGCTACGATGGAGTAAATGATGCCTACATTTGTTTACTGCAGTATCAACTTGCTCAGTTTTTTGTACACATTCCTGACGAAAAGACTGCTCTTGCTTATTGTCTAAAACGGAAACATTCCCTTCCACGCTACAGGGTTGATATCCTACTCCATTGCGTCAGGTAATGAGGACGGCAAATTTGCCATGGACGGAACAACTGGTGCCTTGCGGACTGTGGGAGACCTTGACAGAGAAAACACTGCCGGCTATGTGCTGGTTCTCCTGGCAACGGACGGGGGACAGAATCCTGGTCCTCTGACGGGGTCGACAACGGTCTACGTCACCGTGACAGACGTAAACGACAACACAGCAGTGTGTTCGCCGGCCCTGTTGGCCCTGTCGGTCTCCGAGGGGGCGGCGGTAGGTTCTACGGTGGGAAGCGTTACCTGCACCGACCAGGACGATGGTATCAACGCGGTGCTGTCGCCCACGATCATTGCGGGAAACACAAACAGCTCTTTTGCCGTGAATAGCTCAACGGGAGACATTACTGTGGCATCTGCACTAGATTTAGAAGTGACGCCGACGTATGTCTTGGAGCTCATGGTTACAGATGAAGGAGACCCGGTTCTGACTGGCAGCGTGACCGTCCACGTCAAGCTCACGGATGACAACGACTTTGCACCTGCCTTCACAGGTGCCTTCTTTTCCTTCAACATCTCAGAGGATGCCGCCATTGGAACAACACTGGGCCAAATATCGGCCACAGACGAGGACCGATATGAGGAAAGCATTTCGTACACTATTATCAGCGGGGACGTCGGCAACGTCTTTCGCCTGGACACACACACGGGATCTCTTAGTCTCAAGGACAACGTCGATCGAGAAACTAATGACGTCTATTCTCTGGTCCTCATGGCAACAGACAGCCAGGACAGCTCTGGCGTTCAACACAACGTAACATCATTGGTAAACATCACCGTGCTAGACGTAAACGACATCCCGCCAGTTTTCGACCCTCATGTGTACTACGTGTCACTGTTGGAGTCCGCGTCAATCGGAGCTGCAGTCGCACAGCTCGCATGCACCGACGAAGACGACGGGACCAACGCGGATGTGACGTACCTCATTTCCACCGGAAATGACGCATTGAAATTCAACGTGACGTACGATGGTGGTGAGATCACTCTGCAGGACTCGTTGGACTATGAGACCAGCACAGAGTATGTCCTGACGGCTACAGCATCGGACGGCGGGACTCCGCCTCTGACAGGGACCGCCACGGTGTACGTACAGGTCGTTGCCGTTAACGAACATACACCGGAAATCATCGTTCCGACGGGAGGATACGATGTCGTCATCTCCGAAGATTTTCCAATAGGAGCGTCGGTAATCTCCGTGACAGCCGTGGATTCCGACTCGGGTTCCGACGGCACAGTCGTGTACAGCATCGAGGACGGAAACTCTGAGCAGAAATTTGTCATCGATGAGCTTACCGGGGAGATAGCAGTCGCTTTGCCACTAGATAGAGAATCCACAGACTCCTACTCGCTGATCGTCAAAGCTATGGACAGTCCGTCAAATTCGTCGCAGGCACTGAGCAATTTCACAACGGTGAACATCACAATAGAAGATATAAACGACAACCATCCAGTCTTCACGCCTTCCGTATACACCACTTCCGTGTTGGAAGGTGCGTCGGTGGGTTCACAACTTATACAGCTAACGGCAACTGATGCTGATCTTGGAAACAACACTGTGTTAGACTATGCCATCACCGCTGGCGACACAAACGGCACGTTCAACCTTAGCGGTGATATTCTCGTCCTCACGTCTGGTTTGGATCATTCTGTACGAAGCTACTACTCGCTCACTGTGACAGCAATCGACCGCGGTGTCCCTCCACTTTCGTCAACGGCGAACGTCGTGGTCAACGTCCTGGCAGAGAACAACTACTCGCCGGTCTTCGACAATGGCACGAACACCGTGTGGGTCTCGGAGGACGCTGCTGTGGGGACGACGATATACAACGTCAGCGCTACCGACGCCGACGTCGGGGACGGAGGCGAGCTGACGTACGTTGTGACGTCTGATGAAGACGCATTCGGGATAACGTTTGTTGTAGACTCTACAACGGGTGTTGTAACGCTGGGGTCGTATCTCGACAGAGAAGCGATTGGTGAATACGTCCTGAACATAACTGTTTACGACGGCGAAGTAAGTGACAGTGGCACCTTGAAGGACGCCATTGTCGTAACAGTCATTGTCACGGACGTGAACGACAACAAACCAACATTTACACAGCCAGTATACACTATTTACGTCGACGAAAACGTACCCGTCGGTTCAAACATTACGATCATTGAGGCAACTGACCCCGACTTGAACGGAAATGGAGAAGTTACGTACTCGATCGTTTCCGGTGACGGCATGGCATACTTTGACATAAACTCTACTTCGGGGATGATCTCAACCAGTACAGCCGTGGATCGGGAGACCCTAGCACTCAACAACCTCGTCATACAAGCGACGGACGGCGGGAGTCCCGCAAAATCCTCCCTCTGCAGGGTAAAGATATACCTCAACGACTTGAACGACAACACACCGACATTCGTTCCTTTGGAATACGTGGTGAGCGTGTTGGAAAACGCAGCGGTGGGGACACTGCTGACTCCCGTACAAGCTCTGGACCCGGATGAGTCGACAAATGCGCTGCTAACGTTCGCCATCTTTGAGGGCGACGACAACAACCAGTTTACCATTGACTCTTCTACGGGAACAATCCAAACTGCGGACACCTTAGACAGGGAGTCAACCGAGAGGTAAGGGACCATCTTGAAATGAATGAGTGATAACGTAAGATATAAGCCAAACTTTTATTCATTGTCATTTTGACATCAACTCATGGACAAAACCGTCCAGCACATTTGTCTTTTTGAAGACGACTTTAACAACCCTTTGCGTTCATGGATCTATAACACCATCCATCTGGTCACCAACCCTCTTTCCTACATGCCTACATGTTCTAATTTCGTCTTTTTCTTTGAAATACCATCCACAGCTACACGCTGACCATCACAGCAACGGACAGCGGCACCCCTACAAACCTTACCGGCAGTGGTACCGTCCTAGTCACTGTTCTAGACGTGAACGACAACACGCCTGTCCTCACACAAGGCAGCTACACCGCGTCGGTCAGCGAGGGGGTCTCCGTGGGCACGTCGGTGGTTCAAGTCGTCGCGTCAGACGAAGACGTCGACGAAAATGCGGAGATCGCGTACAGCATTACATCTGCAAGCCAGGCTGGCCATTTTGAAATCGACGCTGCCACTGGAGTTGTACGTACTTTGCAAGTACTAGATCGGGAGACTATAGACTTGTACACCCTTACTGTCCAGGCCACGGACAACGGAAACCCCTCATTGGCTAACGACACTACGGTTACCATTACTGTTGATGACGAGAACGACAACACTCCAGCGTTCGCCTCGAATCTTTACTCTTTTACGTTGGAAGAAAATGTTGCCGGAGGCACGTCCGTTGGTGACGTCAGCGCGAGTGATGACGACATCGATTCAAACGCCGATCTATCGTTCTCAATCATCACAGACGATTCGCAACACTTTGTGGTAAACTCAAACACAGGGCGGATATCTACCAGCTCTACGGCCAACATCGACCGGGAGACCATCTCACAATACAGCATCACGTGTAGAGTAGAGGACTCCGGGACGCCATCTTTGTTCAGTGACGTCACAGTACAGATCACCGTCTCTGACGTCAACGACAATGCGCCGATCTTTAACAACAACGACACGCTGACGGCTTCTTTGGCAGAGAACGCCGAGCAGGGAAACACCGTCATAAAGGTCTCGGCAACAGACCTCGATGAAGGCACTAATGCTGACGTCATCTACACCATATCGTCTGATCCGGCAGATAATGGAGCGAAGGCGACGCAGTACTTCCGAATCAGTGAAACCACAGGAGTGGTCACATTCAGAGAGTCTGTCGACAGAGAAACTGAGCCCTTCATCACCTTCGTCGTCATAGCAACGGATGCTGGATCACCAAGTTTGTCGTCTGAAACTGACGTCAACATCACTATTGCTGACGTCAACGACAACAAACCGGTGCTCACTCAGACGTTCTACAGTATCGAACTGTCGACGGATTTCGATTCGTCAAAGGCAATAGTGACTCTTACGGCAACGGACGCCGACATAGGAACAAACGCGAAGATTACGTTCAGTCTGACCGAATCATCGACGAACTTCAGGGTCGACCCCACGTCAGGTAGGGGTAAAGTTCGTCAAGCTTCTTATAGTAATCGTAAAGCTAACCGACTGTTGTTATTCTTACCAACTATATCAGATGAAAATGTTGATACAACTAAATCCCATAGGCTTCTACATACTGTGCAGTTCTATGCATCGGCTTCAAGGACACAATATAACTATTCTCCAAGCAGAGGTTGGTGGAGAAGATTGTGACCTTATCATATACCCTGTCGGCACTCTATACGGGCCATATGATAAGATGGTCACAATCTTCTCCACCAACCTTTGATTGGAGAGTGAATATTGGCATCCTTTGCTTCCAGATATGCCAAGATGGCTGTATTGCAATTTTATGAAATCAATATTACTATCATCACCCACGTTTTCAAGCAGATATATTGGTAACCAGTTCATCCACACATCCTATCTCCAGGTGTCATCACAAGACTGACGCTGTCGGCCGACACCAGATACGTCATCTACGTCAGCGCGAGTGACGCTGGGATACCTCCCCTGACGTCATCCCCGGTCGCCACCGTTCGGATCGACACCTTTGACCCTGTCGCAACTCTCGTTAGCTTGGAGCTGACCATGACTATGGACGAGTTTCTCGCGAGACAAGACGAGTTTTTGCAGACCCTCCAGACGGCCATCCAGCCGAGCTGCACGTCAACCTGCACTGTTGGACTGTCCCATTATGCCGAAAGGGAGGTGACGATTACGTCAAGAAGACGCAGAGAGTTGCTCCAGACGACAGCGTCGAACACAACGTAGGTTTACTTACAACACCTTTCTTGTCTAAGTTTTACTCAATATCAGTATTTTCTGGACATCTTGGCTATAGTTTTCAAATTGGGTCTTATGATTCTAACGTTCAGTGGCAAAGGACAGCATGGGAGTGCAGCTTGGAAAGATGGATGCTGTATGAAACCGTTTTAAAAACTTATGCAGTTGCTTTAGTAATTTGTATGATGGTATCTTATCCCTTGGATGTCTAACCTTCATAGACGTGTCTTCCATCCTATTGTCCCAGGACTAACTACGTGACAGTGTACGTGTACGTGGAGACGTCCAACGCCACGACAGACTTCATCACCGGTCTGGGTGAAGACAAGACGTTCCTGCCGGCCTCCAGGGTACTGGAGATGTTCCAGGCTGACGATGGGGCTCTACTGTCAGGTGATATTGGGTCGACTTTTTTATGTCGAAACAAAGAAAAGAGATTAGACAATGTTTTCCAACTGCCACATTTTCTCTCCCCTTCCAACTGCCACGTTTTCTCTGAGACGCTACCCCACCAAATGATAACGTCTCAAGAGAAAACGGGACAGTTAGCAGGCTGTTCGCGAGTCTCCCAACACGACACCTCAGTGAACATGGCTCTAATGCCAACGAACGGACGAGCCCCTTTTTCGAGACGAAGAAATCAGTTGTTCATCGATGAAATAAGTTGTTCGATGGCACCGAACGAGTTGTGTTTGTACTGTACCCCAGCATTGACAATTGATGGTAGTTTTAGTGATTAGTATATTACCATGGACTTCACTCAGCTTCCCGCATATTTTCAATCACACAAGACATTACTACATGTATTGCTATGATAACTATCATCATAAGATGTAAAGCTAGACGACTAATATAAATGTCCTCTCCAGACTCCAGCCTGTCTGATTTTGGCATCACCTCAGTGGCGGAGTACCCCCAGGAGGAGACCACAGTGCTGTGGATACAGACGGTACAGGGCATCGTGGTGGTGTCTGTCGGGGCGGGGCTACTGGTCATACTGTTCGCCGTCATAGCCTGCTGCTGCACCTTCCGGGGCAGGAAAAAGAGGTACTACAGACTATCCTCGTTCCAACATTAACAGTGGTAAAGTCCCTGACTAAGAAGTTATGTTCTTTCAGGCTTTCGGTCAGTCCTCTGACCCTTTTCAAGCTGAAATGATCATGTGACATCAGCAACGGGTGATTTGATTTTTAACTACATGTTTTATTTTTTTCATGACGGACTTTGTCTCTTTTTGTCAGGAAACTTCCAATCAATAAAAAGTCCAAAGCGAGAGAAGGATGGGAGGGAGAAAGACGTAAGTGCTGCTATATACTGTATATTCTTTTTATTAGTTTCATTTTCTTTCACGAATATTAACCCAAAACATGTGTTATTTGTTGGTATGAGGTGTCCAAAAACAACATGACATGTTAACTTTTACATCCTGGTTTATCCAAATGACAAAGACAGAGCTTTGGCGGAGTATGTATTGTTTGAAGGGAATATGACGTGCTATGTGCACAGTTAGAGCATAAATGTGGCGTCTTCGTTTTTTTCCCAGCGTCCAGCTCGAAGAAAAAGGGAGGACATTCACAGGTCCTTCCTATCCATGCGGTAAGGATCTTCAGTCTTTATTTTTTTGTTTGTTTGTTTGTTTGTTTTATTCAGATCTCCATTAGTGTACAATCTAACAGTTAATACACTAATCTTCCCGGAGTCCGCCTAATTACATACAATATTGTCAAAACAGGAACAATATAATTAATTCAAATACAGGAAGAACGAAAACAATTGTTAGATACTAAATCATACAAAATCAAATATGATGAACTTAAAACGAGCGGAGAGGTCAGAGGTCAACATAAAAAACGGAATCATTGTATATATTATGCTGATAAGGAAACCTAGAAGTTATACCAAAAATTGTTTAACACAATTGAATGAACTGAACATAAATATATACAAAGGTAATCATAATGATAAACATAATATAATAACATAATATTATGCTATCTGAATTTCCACATTGGGACAAAAATCCAAACGTTGCGATTAGATTATCGACCAAAAAATAGAGTCCAAAATGACTAAATATGAATGCATATGCATCAAAGTTCTTTACTACAAGAAAGTTTGTTGAGTTGAGTGTTATGAACTATTTCTCCGTCTTATTGTGACGTAACGACAGTGATGTGTTCTCGAACGTTACTGGCATCGATCGGTTTTTCCTTGACGCTTTGTAACGTTCGAGAACACGTCCTTGTTGGTACCTCACAATGAGACACTGAGAAGAAGGTTGGCAAAGCGTTGGCAGAGAAAAAAAAATCGTTTTTTTGTTCCACAAATCTGTATATACAGCCTTTGAGCTTAACCCACCAGTTTTGTAAATAAGTTACAAGCTGTGTCAGACCAGACTTATAGGCTTGATCCACTCACACCGGGAAGGACCCCTATTCTTTTCAATAAGTGTGGTGGGTTATTTAAAGTGCTAGATGTGTCACGGACACTATAAATCAAAATGCAATCATAATGTTGCACCTCTACTATTTCACAGGGCCTTCCGAGAGCCCCTCGGAGGCCGGCCGACATAGGACCTACTAGACCGGCATATGCAGAGACCCCCAGAAGACACACCCCGTCGGAGAAAACATACGGAAGGAGCGTGAACCAACACCACGAAGAGGTTAGTATTCATGCCATGCAGACAATTTGTGCACCTAATATCTTTAAATTGAGATTTTGTAGTAGTGTTATGAATAATAACCTCTTCCCTCATGACCTCAATGAAAACCGGCCTGCGTGCCGATTTGAGCTTATCATGAATAAACCAAGGTTCCAACAAAATAAAGCTGGTGTGTTACGCCGAAGGGCGGTTATATCGGCTATACTATACAGAAAGGACTTAGCTTTACACATCCAACTTTACACATCCAACACTGAATGAATTGGGACTTACCCAAATTTTTCGGCTGAACTCTGTCAGCCTTTTTCATGAAATCGTCCCGTCTACTACTTTCGGCATGTGACGTAAAGAGACACGACAGTCACACGTGCCTGCAGCGCAACGCGTCGCAAGTGCCGGATAACTTCTATGCCACCCCCCGTTCCTGTTCAATATCGGTCGGCTGGCTCTGATCTAATAAACAGCCTCCTGCGTTCTTCTTGCAAAGAAATCTGGCCCAGAATCTAGGATTTTGATACTGTCTTACGATACGGAGTGTTTGCAGTGCTAATTTATATCCAACTAAACTGAAGTTGTGAATGCTTTGTTTTACTTTTAAAAAGTGCATACCAATGGTAGATGTATCTCCTCAACCATGTCTGTTTTTCAACAAAATGTTCTCACTGTCCGAATAGATTTATCTTTTCCCCATTTTTTATAGGATCGTGATTGGTTTGAGCAAACGGAAGGGCCGAAACCCTACACCGCACCACGCCACGAGTCGGACCGTCGGGACCTGGCGCACCCTCCCCCGTACGGTGCTGTGAATCAGCCCGCCGCGTCAGAGTACAGCACTGGTGAACCGCGGGAACCACGACTTGTGGAGCCTCTCATGCCCAAGCAGCACGAACTCCAGTACGAGACCAAAAACCAGCCGTTGCCTGCTCGGAGTTCTCTGATGAGAGTCACGCCCAACCGACACTTCGACGGCAGGACCGTCGATCCGAGTAAGTTTGAAAATATAATTATTGTCGTTTCGTTACTTTATTGAATGGCTCACAATATCAGTTTTTGTCATGTTATGTTTTCTTAAAAGTCTAATAACATAATTCTCGTGCTGTGATGACATTTTTTCCTGTTTTTAGTCAGGCCATGTTTCTTGTTTTCCTTCAACTCATGATCAAAATCTATTATACTTGCTTCTTGCAGAAACAGGTAGAATGTACGAGTACAACACGACAACGGGCGAGAGAAGATGGCTGTCAAAAGAGGAGCAGAGAGACATCGAAAAACAAGCCCTCCATCCGCCCGGATATGTACCATAAGAAAATAGCCATGTATACCACAGATGTAAAAGTACATGTGTTGGTAATTGCAACATTTATATTTTGCTGTCAACGGTTAATTGTACCTTTTTTTTGTGTGCATATTTAGTAAGATACATTTGATCGTATCGATAAGTCTGGATGCGACTGCCATAAGATTATCAGGAGGATAAAGCGCGAGTTTATAGAATAAACCTCAAATATTTATGAATGACTGTCACGAGTTATTCATTTGACACAACATTTGTTACACACCGGTATTGATAAGGGAGCACACCCCAGTTTATTTGGGGTTTCAATTGGAGGCTGCGCACTCTGAAGTCTAGGTATTGTCTCTTCCAGGGAATTATTCCTAAGTAAATCAACTGTGTATAGGAGAAAGCCTATCCCTTCCGCTACAAGACCAACTGAGTTTTGTTTCTTCAACCTCTCTAATTTTGATAGATTATACATCAGCTGGGAGAAGGTTAAGGAAACAGGCAGTGTAACGTTATCATGCTAAGCAGTATAAGCTGTCTGGGTGTGTTGACAATGAATATAGCAGCAACTCAAGAGCAAATGAGTACAATAACAGTTATTGTAGCAGTATTGAACAGTACCATTACAGTTACTGTACAAGAGCTCAGCTATAGGAGCCATCCGGATGTACGGTAATGACTGTCCTGTAGTCGAGCTCAGCTATAGGAACCATCCGGATGTATGGTGATGACTGTCCTGTAGTCGAGCTCAGCTATAGGAGCCATCCGGATGTACGATGATGACCCTGTCCTGTAGTCGAGCTCAGCTATAGGAGCCATCCGGATGTATGGTAATGACTGTCCTGTAGTTGAGCTCAGTTATAGGAGCCATCCGGATGTATGGTAATGACTGTCCTGTAGTCGAGCTCAGCTATAGGAGCCATCCGGATGTATGGTGATGACCCTGTCCTGTAGTCGAGCTCAGCTATAGGACCCATCCGGATGTATGGTAATGACCCTGTCCTGTAGTCGAGCTCAGCTATAGGAACCATCCGGATGTATGGTGATGACTGTCCTGTAGTCGAGCTCAGCTATAGGAGCCATCCGGATGTACGATGATGACCCTGTCCTGTAGTCGAGCTCAGCTATAGGAGCCATCCGGATGTATGGTAATGACTGTCCTGTAGTTGAGCTCAGTTATAGGAGCCATCCGGATGTATGGTAATGACTGTCCTGTAGTCGAGCTCAGCTATAGGAGCCATCCGGATGTATGGTGATGACCCTGTCCTGTAGTCGAGCTCAGCTATAGGACCCATCCGGATGTATGGTAATGACCCTGTCCTGTAGTCGAGCTCAGCTATAGGAGCCATCCGGATGTATGGTGATGACCCTGTCCTGTAGTCGAGCTCAGCTATAGGAGCCATCCGGATGTATGGTAATGACCCTGTCCTGTAGTCAAGCTTAGTTATAGGAGCCATCCGGATGTATGGTGATGACCCTGTCCTGTAGTCGAGCTCAGCTGTAGGACCCATCCGGATGTATGGTGATGACCCTGTCCTGTAGTCGAGCTCAGCTGTAGGACCCATCCGGATGTATGGTGATGACCCTGTCCTGTAGTCGAGCTCAGCTATAGGAGCCATCCGGATGTATGGTGATGACCCTGTCCTGTAGTCGAGCTCAGCTATAGGAGCCATCCGGATGTATGGTGATGACCCTGTCCTGTAGTCGAGCCTGCTCAGCTGCAAACACCAGCAGGTGACTCTGCAGGGTGTCCTGTGGTCCGGTCAGTACGGCAGAACGGTCACCGCTCTGTAAGGACATTTCATTAAAAGCATGAGGCAGTGAAGTTCATTCTCTAGAGTCCTTAGAAAGAAAATGCTTCAAAAGACAACATTAGAACAAAAATTTGAGTCAAGACATCAAGAAACCATCAGATACCATGATGAATTCTTTTGAAAACTACATGACAACAACTCACTGTACATACTTGATAACACATTGCAACTGAGATACCAGGCTTGTCAAGGGTTAAACAGTGTCCAGTTGTTGTTGGCAGCTGAGTTTGCACTCGATAATTGATTAAAACAAGCAATTCATCAGCTAGGCTGATTCCTGTGCAACACCACTTTGAAGCCTGGGCAATGCGGTAAAATATAGAAGGTCCAGAACACCCGAATCAAATGTTATCTTGGCCCAGGTATGACATAGACACATTTACATTCTACTGACATGCTTATAATTATACTAACCTATAGTCAGGTATTGTTTTTTGAGCATTAGGCTCTTGTTTCTCAGTTTTTACTGTTACATATACCCTTACCTGAACAGCCTTGACAAAGGCATCTATGAGGAAGAAGTCCGCACCGCCGTGCATTCCACGCATCATGTTAGGGGGCGCCGTTTCACAGCGGTGCTCCGTTGATTTCAGTGTCAGGAAGTCATAGACACACACAGGGCCTGGACCAGAGCAGCGTAGTTCCCCCTGGATGTAAGGACACAACAGGCGATGAGCAATACACAACAAGGATTAACTCACTTCCAATATCCAGCTCTTCTGCTGTATATGTGTAAAAAAAGGCATATAACGTTACATGTATAGACATACATGGGTATAACAAGTGAAGTGAAGTGAACTTTATTGCTCAACAATCGTACATGGTACAATGTATGGCATGAAATCAACAATCTGTTCTACAAGGCTAATCTATCCTACAATTCTAAGTAGGAAATATTTTCGAAACCAGTGTATTTGTTACAATATATAGTCATGTATGGGTAATTCATGAACAATAACAAACTCTGACACTTCATACAGCCAAGCTATTCCATATTCTGTGTGTTGGTAAAAAAGAACCATCTTCATTTACTTCAGAGTTCCAAATCTTTACATTCAAGCATTTCATATACTCAAGCACATCTCCCCTTTACAAAATTACGTTTGTGACTGGAGGGGCTTCTGATGTTAGAATCTTTATATGGTTAAGGTTTTTCCCCCTGGACATTATGCGGGAGAACTGGAACATTTTGTTGAATGTGACGTTACCTTTGTGCCAGAGATCCTGGTCTGCCTCTCACAGATCTCCTGAGTGAAGGCCACCATGTTGAAGGATGCTGTCTGGCCTCCATCGAACTGGAAGTTCACCACCTAAAAATAACAAGAATGCTCATGCTTTAAATTTGCTTTAGATGTAAGACTATGTACTGGCTGACATATAAGCTGTCCTCATGTCTGGTTTTGTAAGTCTGCAGGGTGCTTTTGCTGGAGTTGTAACAGAATGAGATTCATATATTCATTTGTTCAGTGTTGTCCATTCTGGTCTCAGGGGCCTGGACCTGAGGAAGCATGTTTCCTTGCTGTTTCAGTAGCAGGGTATGTTTACAGCCCTTTGACTTTAACCAAGGCACACCCTGAACACGGGACCCCCATTTTACGTTCCTTCTGAAAGACAGGTGCAGCCCTATCAACTGAGATGCCCTTCCCAGGATTGCACTGTGGTTTCCCAATTACAAACTAATTGAAATGAAGAGCTTAACAATCAGAGGCTGCTACCAGTTGAGCTACAGCTAACAGAAAGGGAGTACTATATAATCCAGTTTTAGTCTTTATTTCATTCTTCCATATCCTCAAGTGTTACATACCCAGGTGTACTTCGTTGGACATAACATAATATAATAAACATCTCCATGTCTCTGGTTATGAAATTAGCCAACGTATAAGGAGGTTGTTAGATATATAAGAAAATGTACCTGATTGGAAACGACATCGTTGTCACACTCGTACACACAGCGTCCGTACGGCCCAGTTCTCAGTGCCTCGGTAAGGTTCTCTACGTCCACAGGTTCCTGGGGGCACACCACACTGACTGGCCAGCCGGTATGACCCTGGAAGGACACACAGAATGAGGCATGATTACTTTGATGTCTTTAACATGCAACATTTCACCGCAAAAGTGACACCTACATCGGCCACATACAGCAAAGAGAAGCAGCACTCCAGTCAGAAGCTCTGAGGAAACGTGTCTGATAGGCAACGTATACGAAAAGCTTTAATGTCCAACATTCAAAGAAATCTTTGTTAGTGGATCATTTTCCAAGACCATAAAGTATAATTCATATAATGTCACCTGTTGGAGCCTCTTCATGTAGATCTTCTTGGCAGAATAAGGACAGGTGTTCTCCACCTGGCAGTCCAGACACCTGCTGGCTGCACCTGCAGGCTGGAAGAAAAAACAAACTAAATACCTCCTTCTACTATATAGTTTCTTAGTTACATCTTTGTAATCCTACACTACTTGTAATGGCCCATTGTTGAATTGTTACATGTATAAGCAGGATTTTTTTAGATATTACAAATTCTCTCCATTACATTTAGATGCAGAACTTCCTGCAACAGCAAGGTGGCGATAGTGTCCTGTTCCATTTCTCATCTTCAAGGACATAAAAGATACATGTACATAATGTTTCTGTTACAGTAATACAGTACTTTGGAGGAAAGTATTCTGCATTTGTTGAAGAGTTAGCTTTCTGCTATGGTAATTGTGCTTTGCAATGATTTAAAAGTATAAAGTTAGTTGTTGTGACGTCTCGAAAGATGAAGTTCTTACCTTGTTCTCAGGCTTGAAGTGCGTGAGACTTCCAAAGGAGGACACCTTGACACACCTGTACAAATAGACAAATGTTTTCATAGGTCTGATTATGGTATCAATGTCTACCTTTACAACACCCCAAAAGCTGCCTTTCTTTTAGTGTAGTGCTTTAACTCCCAGTGAAATTAACATTTAATCATTGTATTGACTCTAAAGCTGGGCAATGTGATGATGCACCAAGGCAACCAATCACATGTAGATAATAGGGACTGTCACAGCAATTTTAAAACACCAATCACAACCTACAAAATGGAGTAATGGCAGAGTATCTGCTGGTAACACAGAAAATTAGCAGTTTAAACACCTAAAATCACCAAACATTGAGAGAAGGTAATAAGATCAGATGACAGCTGAGCCAGAGTAACGTACTCATAATTCTGCTGGGTCCCCAAAATCGGAGATCTAGACGGTTAGACTGCTGGGTACCCTAAGATCGGAGATCTAGACCAATGGGTACCCTAAGACCGCCATGTCGAAAAAGGGTGACTTAAAAAAGATCTGCTTATGCAGCATCAGCAATTCCAGGAGGTATGCACACTTCAGATATCTAGGTGTTCTAAATGACAGTGTGTTGAGATTAGGCCTCAATAACACCTTTCTTTTTAATGTGGTGGTCTCAGGGTACTGCCAGAGGAATTATGAGAGTTGACATCGAAGATTATGAATTTCAGCAACTTTTAGATTCAACATTAAATGATGTGTTGGAGAGTTTGACAGGAAAAAAAAGCATCCATCACCACACCTTGCACCACTGAGCCAGTAGCGTATGAGGTCAACATCGTGGCAGCTTTTGGTGAGAAGCGAGAAGCTACTGCCTGCTGTATTCCGCCAGTTTCCCCGCACGTAGGAGTGCGCAAAGTGCCAGAACCCCACCTACGAGTCATGCAAGGGACAATTTTCAATGAGTATTCCTAAAAAACTAAAAAGACAAGAGGCTAGTTCAAACCTAACCTTGACTTAGCGAGCCAGTAGGAAATGAGGTCGACATCATGGCAGCTTTTAGCGAGAAGCGAGAAGCTACTCTCTTCTGTTTTTCTCCAGTTGCCGCGTACAAAGGAATGTGCAAAGTGCCAGAATCCAACCTAAAGTTGAGCAAGGAAGGACTGTCACTGAGGATTACACTGTTGTGATCAATCAATCAATCAATCAATCAATCAATCAATCAATCAATCAATCAATCAATCAAACACCAAATTAATCATGACATCAAATTTGAAATCTGCTAGTGGTTGAATTATGTACATATATGGAAAACTGTGATGCACATTCTACAGCACTGTGTAAATAATTCTCATCTTATTCATGGCATAAGGAGACCATAGAACTAAAAAATGCTACAAATGCCCAAAAAAATTGTTCTCACCGGTTCCATGTGCTGTATGTGAACTACGTCTCCAATGACTCCACTGTCAATCAGTTCCTACAAAACACAATCAGGATAATTGTCAATATTGAACAATAGAGGGAACATGACAAGATCATTATGAATGACTAGGTCATTATGGTTCCCTCCCAAAAAAGGGGAAAGCTTCTCATATTATGGGAAATATCACAAAGTTTGAACAAAACAAAGTGTTACTTTTCAGATATGTATTTTCTGCTTGAGTCCAAACATTTGATTGCATCATATCAACTTAATATGGAATTAAGTAACTCATTGTCATCCTTGATTATTACAATAAGAATTTTTAAATAATTTTTTAAAAACTCAAAGACGGTATAAACAAAAGGAGGCTGGTGACTGGTTCTGCTTCTTGAAGTTTAACAGTTAATTGAAATGTGTGCATGTTGTTAACAACATTGTTTAACTTTTAGCACTATTGATAGTTATCTGACCTTGATCTTCCTGACAGGTGGAAAATATCTCAGCACGTGGCACACGGACAGGATGACGTTGTTCCTCTTACAGGCTGACACAATCTCACGGCAGTCCTCCTCTGTAACCTGGGAAAGTGTATGGTATCACAGACTGTATGTAAGATAATTCCACCTTGTCACATACTCTAAAAGGGGATCCGGAATGTTTGCAGGGATCTAATTTTGCTGTAGTCTCGGTTTGGAGTTTTTTTACAATTCGGGGCCGACCTGACTCGTTCCCAGAAAAGCAATAGCGCTTTTCCAAACATCCTTTTTCGGCCGATTCAATGTTTCCGATGGATAGGGGTGACTTGTCTTCGAACGACAGACGAATTTGATATTTTCTGTGAAAACGTCATTTTTAGTAAAAACCGTCACTAAAAGCAATTTTCATCCCCAAAACTGCTATTTTTAGGGCATTCTTCCAAGGCCACTGGAAGGAAAATAAGAGTTTTCCTTGGATAATGACTGATATGGGAATAAAGGTCATCATTCTGTCTGTGCAATTAGGAAAAATGAAAAAAATCGTGAGGATACGTTTTCCGCAATCCCCGATGGTACGAAATCACGCAAAACGCACATAGAACGCACGATTCGGGTAATCAGGCGACAAAGCCGCGTTACCGTCATCGCGCACTAATACCAGGAAGTACCCGCGGACGACCAAAACTCGGAAACCGTAAAACGCTACGAAGATCAAGCTTTTCAAGAAAAAAAAAAAGATAACGCACTGCTTTAGCGATAGCCGAAAAATCGGGAGCCAAAACTACAGAGAAAACCTAGAATTTGCGTCTTATTTTAGGATCTATTTGGCCATTGTGTCAAAACAATTCCGAACTGGAACCTAAAGGAACTGGCAAGCGGGCAGAAGACAGAACAAAAATGTTTGTGGTAGTTTTAAGTTTGTGGTGAAGAGGTCACGTCAAAAACTGTGAACATAAAACCTCTGTAAACATTTCCCCTTTTATATTACATTTCTTATTACAGTTCATGACTGTGTGTGCCTGCCATTCTGAAAAAGATGGTGTATAAAGAGATCTGGAATGCAACATCCCCCAGTATAATTCACTCCTGCATATGTGTGTAATACCTGGGGGGGGGGGGGGTGCTGCACAAGAGATCACACTGTTTTTTCAAAGTGACAGATATATGTAACCTGGTGGTTACTAGTAATGGTTGTTTAGCTGTTGTAGGCCATACTGCACAGAGTAGCATCGCTACATGCACTAAAATCATATTCTGTAAAGGAAGTACTTCCACAAAGCTGCTGTAAATTTCAATTTTGCGGTGAATATCACAGATGATATAGTTTAGCTAATTTAGTCAAACCCTTCTGAAAGGATCATTGGGGAAGATGAGAGGTTTGACAAGAGATCCATATAAGTGCTTCAGCTGAGTTGGTGTCATAGAATAAAATCAGTTACCTATTCATTTCATTGTGAAACATACAGAGCGACATGGCTTGCAGGTGTCCTATTCTGAGAGACAAAACAAGCAGTTTTTTTCTTTTCTATGTTGGTGAGCAAACTTAATCCCCTTTAGATACGCTGTCTTCAAAAGAGTTATCTTTACACAAACTACGTTCAAGGAATATACGCACTGCCATGGGTTTCTCCAGTAGAATATGGTAGCCTCGGTCAGCGAACGCCACGGCAGGAGCCTTGTGCAGCTGATCTGGGGTTGCTATGACAACACAATCAGCAAACTTCTCCCTCTCCGCAGCTTCCTGCCAGTCTGGAAAAATTGATGTGGTTAAGACATTGATATCCATGTAACATAATTCCACCAGGGTACATAATTCCGCCACCATGAAAATGTCCATCCAAACGGTTCTCCAACCCAACGTCCCAATGATGAACCCAACATCCCCTGTGTAATACACTCCTGTATATCTAAACTGTGCATACCTCCCTAGAGATGTTTCAAACTCACTGTTTTTCAAAGTGGCGGATTTAAGTATCCTGGCAGATTAATGTTAATGGATGTTATATATGTATCAGGAAATGCTGATGGTACAGTTTATGGCAGGATGGAGACGTAAAACTGGCAACCCCGTGCATGAGCCTCCTTGGTATGAGGGAGCGTCAGGAATAAGCCTCAAGCATATGGATAGTCAAGGCACCCTAGCTAATTTTTCTACTTCAAAATGACAACTACAGACAAAAAGGAAAATAGAAATAGGTAATTTAAGCAAATTATCCTTTGAAATGACTTAATGACATAAAATGCATCTCAGTCACTAAAAGGCTTTTCCCAACTAATTGGAACCAGCAGGAGATCAACTGTGAGGCTACTACCAGTTGAGCTACAGGGACATTAAAAAGACTGAAGGTACCAAGGGGGTAGTTTTACCTGTAAAGACATTCTCCTGAGGAATGTTGTACTGCTGCTGAAGACGTTGGCACCTGAACAGCCGCGGATCCGCAACACCAACCACCTGCAAAATGAAAGGAAGAACATATCACTACTGACATGTCCCCTTGTTGTAAGCGTTAATGAAAAACCTTGGTTACCCGGCCATATGTATCAAATTCTGTGGATCCATGGCTGGGGGTTCGATCCACAGGTCAGCCCCAGCTTGGACATGTTGTAAGGGATTGCATTTGTCATTTCGGATGGTGACGTAAAGCTAGCCCCAAACTTCAGCACGTAAAAGAACATAACACACTTATCGAGAAGAGTGGGGGTGACCCGGTGTGCTTGGCTCAATATGCAAGCCATAGCAAAGCTGCATTTCACTTACTACCACTAGCTACTTGAATTGAAAAAGCATTATGCTTCACCTCAATTGAGGATGACTGCTTCACCTTACTAATCACTACTTGGAGTGAAGAAAGTAGAAATGAGGGTCCATCCATGACCATTTGAAAAAAAAGGAAGTTGATGAATTAATTTTTGAAGCGACTTAATTTTGTGATAGAAGGAAAAAGTGTTTTAGTTCACAGTTAAAACAATTCTGTAGTACGATACATTGGAAATGTATATTTGTGGTGTCATGCATTCTCGATGGAGGGGTCACCACAAAATCTGCGAAAATAAGACCACCGAAAACATTTAAAGATTTACGGTGCATCCAATTGATGTGCTTTTATATAACCAAATCAAACTAGAGGATACATGTATAAGCAGGTGATTCTGTATCTGTATCTGTATCTATATAGCCGGTATAACCACCATTCGGCGTAACACACCAGCTTGGCAGGCACGCGGCGCAGCAGCAGCTGGTTATATTACGCCAAACGATCTGTCACGTCTAACCTTCGCATATCTAACTGCATGCATTGCTTAAAGCTGTCTAATGTCATTGGATGCTTCCACGGTACTTGGTTGCAATGAGTTCCACTCTACAATCATTCTAGGAAAATACGAATTTTTGAACACATCAATCCTAGGTTGATTGTTCCTGTTCTACTTACCTGGAAGTTCTCACTGTTGTCGAGGGAGAACCTCGAATAGACCTCCCCTCTGCTCCCTGCACCAACTATCAGGGCCCGGACTGGAGCCATGACCTCACAAGTGGGGTCAGATCAGTGGGCAGAGTGTCAAAATCTAACATAAAATGGAACGGACAGAATTGAACAGGTTAGAGCAGTTCACTTGATGATTTGTTCAGACTGAACAAATCATCAAGTGGCATTGCGTGGCGTAAATGTAGGGGGTTTTGCCCAGTAACAAGAAGTCCCCGAGTTCCAATCCTCCGATATGCCCTGCCAAAATACCCTTGGGAATTTTTTCACTTCTTATACTTAGGTTCCCAAGTTGTGCGATTTATGGGGAGTTTGAGCCAAACCTCCAGCATGTAAAAGAACTATTATTGAAAAGAGAAGGGGGCCGAACCTCCCGGTGCATGTGAGTGGATCAAATAATTCTGCCCGGATATGCAGCTTTTACTCTTCAGTACAAACCTGATGTGTTACGCCATGAGGTGGTTTAAATAGCGGGTATGAAATACTAATATACAACACAAAATTGTTATTCATTAAAAGAGATCGATGTGGCACGTGGAATCTGGTAAAAGGATCAATCCATCAACAAGACGAGATAATCTGTGTTCTGTTTCCACCATTTACATACCTGCTGACTGTACACTTTGTTCTGTTTCGAACCCAACTGTGCTGAGGTCAGTATGTCAGTATGTCCCGAGGCTATGGCTAGTGACACGCCCCACACGTCACAAGTTATGTGGTTTCCACACGTCTCGAGTTACGTGAGCTAAATCATTAACAGTGCGATCAACATTAACTCGTGATTCGCCAACATACAATAAACATTGAGCCAAAATCTAGCAGACGACAATGCAAAGGGTAACGTTGTATTACGTATCAAATAAGCAAATGACAGTATTCAGAGCCGCCAGCAGATCGTCAAAGCAAGTTCTCACTACGTTTGAAGCCATCAACTATTACAGATCGTATCAAATAAGACTTAAAGTGTTACGTTACCAAGTTAGTGTGTCCAAGGAGGTTTGGTGTGTCGCTGCTTGCTGAACGCGGAAGTAAGTAATGGTTACAACTAGATGAACTGTACGACTGTAGTTTGCAGGGGTGTTATACTTTGGTTCTTGTATTCGTATCATTCATTGGCATCAATATGGTATGGATATAACTTTAGATAGCTAACAAACATATGTGATCTGAATTAAAATACTGCAACACGAAAGTCAGTTGACCGAGGCAAATAAGTATTCATAGAATATGAATACCCCCCCCCCCCTTTAACTATTTGGCACAGCCCAATACCACAAGACTCATCATCATCATGGCTGCCGCAGAGCAAATCCCGCGTTCCTACAAAGACTGTGACTTCAGGGTCGGGTTTTTTGACACCATTGGTGACTTACAGAAAGCTGGAATACTGCAGGATGTTGTCATTGAGGTCGAGGGCCGCCAGTTTCCCTGTCATCGGCTTGTCCTGTCGGCGGCCAGCCCCTACTTCAGGGCCATGTTTACCAGCGACATGGCGGAGAGCCGACAGAAGACGGTTGTTTTGCAAGGTTTGGATGCTGTCATGTGGGAAGAGATCCTCAGTTACATCTACACAGGAACCCTCCATGTGTCCCTGGACAAAGTACAGCCCCTGTACCAGGCAGCCGACCTCCTCCAACTCGACTATGTGAGAGACACATGCAGCAGCTACATGGCCATGAGCGTGGAGAGCTCCACATGTGTGGGCCTGTACAAGTTTGCTGATGTCTACTCTGTAGACGTTGTTCTGAACCGTAGTTTACCGTGTATCTGTAGGCGCTTTGCTGAGGTTGCCTTCACCGAGGAGTTCTACAGCCTGAGTGTAAATCAGCTGAGATCATCAGCCACGATGAGCTGGATGTTAAAGAGGAGACAACAGTCTGGGAGGCTGTGGTGAGATGGGTGCAGCACAGCAGGGAGGACAGACTGCACCACCTACCCAGTATCCTCCTTCACATCCGATTCAACCTGCTGACCTCGGATGACACAGCAGCCATCCTGGAACACCCCCTGATCAGGGAGAATCCTGGAACTTCTGAGGTTAGGAATCTGGTACTGAGGGGGGCCTCCAACCAAAAGAGGAGAGTTGGGATGGACGCACAGGAAATGGTCCTGCTTTTTAGGACTGTGGAAACTACCCCAAACACAACTGAAATGCACTGTATGGACCCTGGGTCAGGATATTACATCAAGTACAGTTACAACCTACCTACGGTCATGGCGGCAACAGTTACCAGTGAGAATGATATATACATCCTCGTTGAAGAGTCATATGACCAGCTGTCCTTGCTTCAGTACAACCATATGGAAAATGCCTGGGTACAAAAGTCTTCAATAGACAGGAACAGAAAGGAAGAGCCCTTTGCAATTGATAAGTCTTTTGTATATCTTCTTGAAGTTGATGGTCATTTCTATTACCTACATGTAGCTGTCAATTGGAAAGTGAGAAAAGGAGTGTTCGTGATGATGAAAAAGTTTCAGTGGCTCACGAACCAATGGCAGGACTGTTCAAAGCCTGAGCATGGCGGACTGGGTGGTAGTACAGTAGCCGTGTCGTGCGGTCAGTATATCTATCTCTTCACAAACACTGAAATGCATCGCTATGACCCAAGTCAGGACCAGTGGAGCAAGGGAACCCCGCCAAGAACCATTCCTCAGTTCTCGACAGCCGTTGCCATAGGAACGGAGATCTTCTGCGCAGATCTGCCCTTTAAAAACACGGTGGTGTACGATGTTGAGACAGATAGCTGGTGCGAGCTTCCAGGGTGGTTGGACCAAACAATCGATAAATTATGTCCCATTCTCTGTACAAATGGAGGCCAGCTGCATGCATTGGTAGAACTGAACCCGTACAATGATGACGACTCAGGAGGAGGTGGTCAGCATGCATATGTGTATGACAGGCTTGCAGGTGCTTGGAGGGACCTGCAGGTCAGCCTGCCTAGTTGGAATCATCAGGATTTGTGCGCGCATGTGTACCCTGTGGCACGCATGTACACGCACCTACCAGACCGGGATGACGATATGGACACAAGGAATTGATACTAAGTATTATCAGGAGAGCTCTTAGCCTTAGGGTAGATGGTCTTGCAAGACTTATATTCTAGCACTTTGATCTCCACGAGCAACAATGGTTTACTATAGTAGTCAAATTTCTCTCTGCTGAAGTAGCCTTTTGGCACCGAATTTGTATTGGTCACAGGCAATACATGGTTAGGTAGCAGGGAGAATGTTAAAGAGAAGGAACATCTTACCATCCATGATAACTGATATTCTATTGACATTGGTGACCAGGGATCATATTATCCAAGGTCCAGTTACATTTTTCTGTTCTATGTCAACAAAATTAGTGTTGTATGATTATGTGACCTAAAAATCTGTTTGGTCTTAAAGGAGATTAATCCATCACTGCAAATATGATGAATACAATAGTCATAGAGTGAAATAAAAGTTGTCAAAATGCATCTTCCAAACTGAACTGTGAATCCCAACATAATAATTTCAGAAGCAAGTCACTTCATGTATGATTTAGCTAAACCGATGCAAGGTGTCCAGTAGTTACTGTTCACAAAAACAGGATGTTTCTGTCAGCAGCAGGGTTTCAAAAATTGAACCTTGGCAGTAGCCATGGCAACTCTTGCAGCAATCTGCCACCAATCAAGACCATTGTACGTCCAGGGCAAAAGATACAAAAAACGGAAATTCTGCTGTAGTACCAAGGTCACATCCTAGGGGGCCCAAAATCGACCTTGACCTTCGTCTTCCAAACACCTAACCACATACCAAAGTATCATCATAATCCATGAGTTAACGTTATCCTGACTTAAAAAATCCGGGAACTCAAACACCGTGGACACAGCCAAAACAATATCTCCATTTTTCATGGAGATGATTATTTTAGAACAGTATTGATTGCCAGCGGGTAGTCCATACTTTCGAAGTCAGCAACAGTATTACTGATCGTATCATTCATGACTTTAAGTGTTAAACGTTAATACGAAGGAAGTGTCAGTCCTAGCTTGGTCCAAGGAAGTAGTGGTTACAGATAGGCGGACTGTGCCACTGTAGTTTGAAGGGGTGTTATCCTTACTTAGACTATTCGTATCATTCAGTTACATCAAAGTTATGCAGACTTTAATAACGACGAACAAGCATTTCTGAACACGTTTGAGCATTTTTCAACACAACATTAAGGTGTCCAGGGCAAATGGCTAGTCCCTCCATCAATTTGGAACAGCCCAGTAACGTTACCACGCGAATCATCATCAACATGGCTGCCGCAGAGCAAGAGAACCACGACAGACCAGTTCGCCCGCGTTCCTACAAAGACAGCGTCGATAGACATGGGTTTCTTGACAGAATTGATGACTTACAGAAAGCTGGGGTACTGCAAGATGTTATCATTGAGGTCGAGGGCCGCCAGTTTCCCTGCCATCGGCTTGTTCTGTCCGCGGCCAGCCCCTACTTCAGGGCCATGTTTACCAGCGGTATGGCGGAAAGCCGACAGAAAACAGTTGTTTTGCAGGTAATATGTTAGGGTTGGCGTGACGTGTGGTTAGAATAGATTGACACATGAAACTTTCAAATATGCTTCGTATCTTAGAGAACCCATCAAACAAGGGAAGTCCATTGTTTCCTCAATAAATGTAACAGTGTGGTTCAAACTTCACTGTTACTGACTAGTCTGACTCTCTAATGGGTCCGGACTTTTTACTTACTAATAGGTTTTAGCCTTGTGGTGTTGCGTTGGCGGCCCAGGTTCGATTCCCGGGAGCCAGAATACTGCACTACTCACCTCGTGCGTTTCAGTGGTACCCATGGCCACACCGGTCATGTGAGTAATGGCAAATGTGCCGCACAGAGTTTCGAGGACAAAATATCTAAAGACAGCGGCTATTGACACAGGCTAGCCTGTCAATTTTCCCCAGCTATTGACAGGCTGAATTTTTCCCCAGCTATTGACAGGCTTAAGCATTTATATACTTGTACATACATGATGTACTGTGATATACTTCCATGCTGTTTGGTAACAGTCTGAACATTGTCCTGCAGGGTTTGGATGCAGACATGTTTGGGGAGATTATGAGTTACTTCTACTCGGGAAACCTCCATGTGTCCCTGGACAAAGTACAGCTACTGTACCAAACAGCCGACTTCCTCCAAGTGGGATATGTGAAAGACACCTGCAGCAGCTACATGGTCATGAACACTGAGCGCTCCACATGTATGGACCTGTACCAGTTTGCTGATGTCTTCTCCGTAGATCTTGTCCGGAAGCGTAGTCTGCAGTGTATCTGTAGGCACTTTGCTGAGGTTGCCTTCACCGAGGAGTTCTACAGCCTGAGTGTGAATCAGCTGACTGAGATCATCAGCCATGATTTTCTGGATGTTGAAGAGGAGAGAACAGTCTGGGAGGCTGTGTTGAGATGGGTGCAGCACAGCAGGGAGGACAGAGTGCACCACCTACCCAGCATCCTCCCTCACATCCGCTTCATTCTGCTGACCAAAGATGAAAGAGCAGCCATCATGGAACACCCCCTGGTCAGGGAGAATCCTGGGTATTCTGTGGTCAGGAATCCGATACTAAGGTTCTACCTGAACCCCAGTACTACTTTTTTGAAAAGAGTTGGTATGAAAGCAGAGGAAATGGTCATAATTTTCAGGAGAGTGGTAGATGACAGATTTAATACTGAAATGTTATGTGTGAACCCTAGCAGTAGTTGGGTAGGTTGTGGCATCAAGTACAGCTACAACCTGCCTGAAATCATCACGGCAACAGCTACCAGCGAGAATGATATCTACATCCTCACAGAAGAGTCAGACTCAGAGGAAGTCGTGTCTGTGCTACAGTACAACCATGTGGGCAACGTGTGGGAGCAAAAGTCCTCAATTCATAGGTACACCTCGGAACACCGCGTGGGTAGGCCTGTTGAATATCTCATTGAAGTTGGTGGGCAGCTTTATTACTTGGCTATACATACCATGCCGTTATCATCGACAAAGAGTGTTACTACGGTGTTGAAAAAGTATCAGTGGCTGACCGATCAATGGCAGGACTGTTTGAAGCCTACAAATGACAATCTGCGCTTCCTTGTGGCCGTGCCGTGTGGTCAGCATCTCTACTTTTTCTCAAATACAGAAATGCATCGCTATGACCCAAGCCAGGACCGATTAAGCAAGGAAACCATGCCAAGAACCCTCAATTCGCCGATTACTGCCGTTGCCATTGGAACAGAGATCTTCTGCGCAGACGCTACTTTAGAAGAGATTGTGGTGTATGATGTTGAGGCGAATAGCTGGCGCGAGCTTCCAGGGTTGTTGGACCCAAACCGAACAATCTGTAAAAACCTTCCAAACAGTCCCACTTTCTTTGCACATAAAGGCAAGCTACATGTGTTGGTGGAGTTTGACAGACCAGGGGAAGATCAACACCTCTATGTGTATGATATATCAGCAGGGGCTTGGAAAGACTTGGAGTTCACCCTACCTGAGGGACCTTGGGAGGTTTGTGAAACTGTGTTACCCGTGGCGCGAGTGTACACGTGCGTGCGCATGCCAGATGAGAATGACGGTACAAGGAACTGATACTATCAGTATCATTAGGGGAGCCTTTGGCCTCACGGTAATTTTTTGCAAGACTCATGTGCTGCTTAAGCACGTACTTTGATCTCCACCATGGACCAGCAACAATAGAATGATATACTACTCAAATTTATCCCTGCTGAAGAAGATTTTTGCTGCCTTTTGGCAACATAATTTGTATTGATTCCAGTGTTAGTCGGCAGGAGATCTAGATATAGTATACAGTTAAGGAAAAGGGACAGCAAAGAGAAGCATCACATCCTCCAAGGTCCAGTAATGTTTCCTGTTCTATATATGTAACAAAGTTAATGTTGTATGATTATCATATTACAGAAAATGTGTTCCTTGTTTAGTAGATTAATCTTTCACTGCAAGGATGAAGAATACAATGGTCATTGTTAAGTCATGATGGCATATCCCGACTTAATTTGTTAAAGAAGTAGAGCGAAATAAAAGTTGTCAAAATACATCTTCCAAACTGTGAACTGTGAACCCCAACATATGAATGTCAGAATTTAAGTTATGATTAATGATTTAGCAAATGTACATTCATCAAACAGGGCAATGATTTGTTATCCTATGGTCTTATTACGCGACTTCATAGTGGCACCTGCAGCTTGAATTCAAGTCCATGTATTTTCACTCGGGGCCTCGTTACAAGCCCCAAAGTTTCTGATATCAGTCTTTATGGATGCATGTACATCGACCAATATTAAGTCCCCCGAAAAGGAGCAAAAGATTTTGTATGTAGTTAGCGTTCAGCACCAAGGACAGGTCACTTGCTTGAGTTTGGACATCAGGTCTGAGTGAATATTTTTGCGTTCAGAAGAATATGTTCTGCAGTAGTAACATTTGTTCTGTATAACTCAAACTCCCACCGTCCGGGGCTTTTAATGACCCTCCCGGGCGGCCCCTATAAGCGCGATTCAATCAGGCTAAGCAACATTATGCTCATGGATCAAAAGCGTCACCTAGCAATCCTTACTGGCTACGTTCTACGTTATAAAGACGCTTCATCCTCATGGATCAAAAGCGTGACCTAGCAATGTTGATCAGAACTGCAATAGTTTGCGCCAATCTGTTGAAAAGCATGATACTGTTTACAAGCAACACATTACAAACACACGTATACTATACCTGATGTACGAACTAGCTATCATGTTTGATGTATGCCAGTAGGGATTTTCATTAGTTCCCGGGTCTTGTTACGGGAATCCGTGAATAGCAACACAGCCATTCATCAAATCGCGGTCGAATGCACCCAGGAACCACTCCGCGTTAAAATCAATAAATCTGCCACATGGCAAACACCCTCATCGTTGTTGGTCGTATTCGTCCCTTTGTTTCCAACAAGACTACAACAACACGCTCATGACATTCTCATTTGAACCTCAGAAGTAACCAACCATCATTGTGTGCATTAATACGGTGTTAACATGACTAGTCTCAACATGTTCTTGATTCTTTTGGGCAGATTTCAGTTGGGTGCTGTTGTTTTAGCTCGCGTGTTCTTTCTATTTGAACAGCATCGAAATATAATGTTTCAGAACGACTATATCTACTTCCTTTCAAAAAATACACGGTCAGCGTATGTATCACACGTTTTTGTTCTGCAAGTTTGTCAAACAAGTTTATAATAGCTGTCATCTAAGAATGTCCATCTCTGACAAAAATGCACAACTATATAACGCGTATCCACGTAACGAATACACGCATAATTCCGCCATGCTTAAGAAAACGTATACCGATTTAGTGAAGTAGCAACACATTCAGGGGCACCAGTCTTGTCGGTATGTCATTCAGCACCAGGGACAGGGGCACCGGTCTTGTTGGTGTGTCATTCAGGGACAGGGGCACCAGTCTTTTTGGTGTGTCATTCAGGGACAGGGGCACCAGTCTTGTTGGCCTATCATTCAGGGACAGGGGTACCGGTCTTGTTGGTGTGTCATCCAGCACCAGGGGCAGGGGCACCGGTCCTGTTGGTGTGTCATTCAGCACCAGGGACAGGGGCACTGGTCTTAATCTTATTTGTGAGGCAGGGCTCGGAAGTGTTTCATATGCATGAGGAGATATTATATATAGCGTATTGTGAATGAGAAAATTCCGACGTGTTTACAGCGGGTGTTACTTGTGAAATGCCATGTCCAATCTCCAGACAATTAAGTGCTGTAGGCGTTTGCGTGTAGAGCTCAACAGCGCTCAGAACCTGGTTGGGTGTGGCCCGAGATGGCGGATACTCCGTCAAATGGTGCGACGTAACCGTAAGCGGAAAAGACGTTTTTTTCTCAAGCCTTACTGTTTTTTTCTAATTCCATTTAATCCACAACAGGTAAATTCCTGTATAACATCAGCGCACGCATTGCTTTTTGCCTGATACGAAAAAAAAACAGATTTGTTTTCCTCTGCAAATGGTCAACATGACAAGATAATACCGAAAATGGGATTATATATCGTGTAGTAGCCTTGTATTCGTAGAATTGACGATAGTGAGGTAGCCACGAGTGAAGTAACTGTTGTAGAAGTGAACCTAGTTTGGGAGTTGTAACGTTAGAAGCAACACTATTGTGGTAGGCGTACAATTTCAGTGAACTAGTGGTTCATAGTGGTTGCCAGCTTGGTATGTCTCTGTCTTTGGAACAGCTTTAGCAAGTCATTAAAAGAGTGTCCGTCCTTCGGCGTATTCAAAACCTACATTAATGCATATTTTGTAAATAACTCCAATGATATGTCTACCGGATTTGTTTTTTTGGAGGGTTACTTTTTCTTTGCAATTTCAGTTGTATTTCCACACTTAGTATCTCCATTTGGTTACTTAAATTATGAGTAAATGTTCCTTGTATTATAACCTTGTTAGGAATTTTGGTGTTCTCTCTTTTTGTATTAAGTTGTTGACTTTTGTGTAAATCTTTATGTCTACGTTTAGTTTCACTTATGTTTAGTTTCATTCTTTGAATTGATATTTTCATAATGTAACATTTATCACTTAATTTGATTGATTTCATTTACTCTGTAATCGTAGTTACCTGGGTGGCCAACATATAAGCTTGCAAGCTTTCGACCACTCTTGCACATTTGTATCATGATTTTATTATTATTTTCTCTTGTATCTGGATGTGTTTGAATAAATCAATAAATAAATAAATAGAATATGTGATATGCTATGCTACCGGACTAGTGTCCCATTCTGTACTTCTTGAATACAGGAATAAAACACTTGTTTCCTGTGATATCGTATTTTGTAGCTTCAGTTCTTGTTACAACTTGCGTTTATGGTCTCTGGTCTTGTTTTTCTGTACCCATCCATCACATTAGATTTTGTGTCTGCAGAGGATGTCATCCATGAACTCTACTTCCTTTACCATCGGCAGATTATATTTTTAGAGTTTTTGAAAACGTCTTATTTTGTTGTACCTGATAAATTATGCAAATAACATAATCTATGTCCACTGAAGGTCTCTTCTATCCAAATTAAGCATAACGTTTGTGCGAACTTCCTATTAACCATCATGCTAATGCCATCGAAATTTACATAATCCATGCATGGTGATGTTTACGCCTTTGAGGCTTTAACTAACCTGTAACTAATTTCCTATGTTACAAGCAAAAAAACTCTTTATACAGTAGCACTAAGGAATTATGGAAAGTTTCAATAATTATTCCTAACTATTGTGTCTTTATTTGCATAACTGGTGATATCAAAGGTTGTTCCAATTATCTAAACTGATAAATATGACTTATCTCAAAGTCCTATAATGAAATGTTCTCACACGTATGCAAATTAAGTTCTAATTTCCATAATCTGCATCATATCATGTGCACCTTTCATTCAGCTATCCACGTGTCCTAAGCAAAAAAATCAATTCATCCTTTCTATAATTATCCGGTTTCAATGTATCCTGCAGTTCCATAACGAGCCGCCGCTCGGAGGACTGAACCTACACCACTTTCTCTGACGGTCAAGAGCTAACAGTCACCACACAATCAAGACCACACAAAAACAAAACGTTTCGCATAAGCTAGTACCTACCCTTGCCTAAGTACCAAGGGCGGCCACTAGGTGGCTCATATTTTTGTACGTCGACGTCTATTTTTTAATATAAGAATGACATGGTGATGTGTCAAATGAGGTTACAATAACGTATGGCGGAAGCAAAGTATATAAACTGTTGATCAACGCGGAACCCTGTAACAAATAGATGCCGTGCGCTAATCGTGCGGCACCGGAAGGTAAGCCCTAACGTACCCGGCAGTATTCTCCAAGCAGAGGTTTTGGTCGGGGGGGTAGTAGTGGCCGGGTTTTTTTACGGAGGCCAACGTAAAAAACCCCGGCCACTACTACCCCCCCGACCAAAACCTCTTCTTGGAGAATACCCGGCAGTCCACCGGGACAAATTTGTGGCTTCGGGGCCCGGCCACCGGACTACACCCCCTACGGGCATCGGCGCAATTGGTACCTAAGCATCACTGGGATTTTGCCTTTCCAAGATACCCGCTTTGTGTGGTGGATACAAATATTTTGTCCCGGAGAAGGGACAGAAAAAAGATGATTGCGTGAGATACCAAAAACAGACAAGCCACTGCAGCGGTGAATCCAGCGGCACGTGAAAGATTCCCCCTGAAGTCGAATACTTCGTATATGTAGTGTTCCCCATATTTGTCTGTACCCCCGGCTTCGACATATACAACGGTGAATAAACTGTACCACAGCAAATAGACAATAGGATATACCGCGTGGAGTAGCCTTACGGGAAGCCCAGTGATAAACAGTTCCAGGAAGACAGTGACACAGTTCATAGCGTGGATGAGAATATCAAGGCCGTCTATAGGACCCGCAGCTCTAATGAATGACCAAAACACGAAGGTTATCGGAGGAGCACTGACTGCAGGCACAGTGAAGAGTACCCACTGCCAGGCTAGGTACCACGGAAGGCGGGGGTCCGGCGGAGAGGTCTCGGTATCGGTTGGTGGACGGCTGCTGACGGTGACGTCGTCAGATGAGTCCTGGCAATCTTGGTTTAAGCCATCCGGAGATATCAGACTACAGGGTTCTATCTGACGACCGACCGGATGGTTATTGGAGCTTAAGTACAAAACAAAGCAAACAACCGCGCTCCAGGTTGAGTAAACTGTCCACAGTATGTAGGTCTGGTAGGTTAACGTTGTCAGGACTTTGGGATTCCAGGCCCAATAACTCCCCCCAGCGAACAGCACCAGGACTGCAATGTTGTAAACGCACAGGAGGAGACGGTAGACCAGGAATGGAGCCTGGTTCATCAACCACTGAAACAAAATATTACGGAGAAAAGATTCAGTGTATCGAAATCATTAAGTGAAAGGCGCCGGCGTAAAGTATTATCATGGATGTTAGGAGAGAATGGCCTAGTGTCTGGATCCAAAAATTATCTTGTTCACAAAGAAACGTCAACATGTCGTATAAGAGCAACGCGATGTCAGCCCGGCTGACATCGCGTTGCTCTTATACGACATGCTGCCCTATCCTTAATTGATACGTACAAGCGTACACAGCATGGCCATAGATTGCAGCCAGTCTGAGGTACGAGTGTCAGTTTTACGTAACGCGCTATGGAGGTGGGTCATCATGTACTATGGATAGATTCAACTACATTCTAGGAGACAACCCTTACTATATTCTCCAAGCAGAGGTTTAGGTCGAGTGGGGTAGGAGTGTTTTGGATTTTTAACGTCTCTCTCTCTGACTCGACCGAAACCTCTGCTTGGAGAATACCCTTACTGTGCACAAAAAGGTAAATGTATCAAAGAATGTTTAGACTTTAGAACTAGCAGTGTAAGTGATACGTAAAAACTCGACATGTTGAAGTATCCATATACTTGTACGTAGGTACGTTTGTTTGCATGAGTAGTTGTAGAAGACGTTACGAAAGTCGCTGTACTTCTGTTGTGTCAATTAAGTCAGCAGGCTTCAGTTGACGTGAAGCGATCTTGGCGTGATTGGAGTCTTGTAACGTTCTAAACATCTTACCGGAGTTGTGTAGAAACGGGCTGGATCATGATGACGAGGGAAGAACTGATGCAGACGAAACTTGCCCCGGATCCGCCGCAGTAAAGGCATGGTGAAGACTGACGACCCTTTTAACTAAAATCCCACGGGATAGATCACATTTACCCTTACCAAAGGTTAAAGTCCAGGAGAGCACTATCTCCTTATTACCCATATTCACCTGCGGCAGTAATAGATAAGAACAACGCCCTGTCAGAGGAACCTGGCAACCACAAGATGTTTGAATGACTAGTCTTATGTCTCGTGTTTGACTTGGCCTTTGTTCTCTAGATGGTATAATCATAATGTACATTTCACATATCAATAGAAAACTTACTTATAACCCTTTTACAATGATAGTATCCCATATGGAACGATCGTACATTTTGGGGTCGAGCACGAGGGCTTATTATGATAAGTGGGTCGTGAGAAAAAAATGTCGAAATTTCCCTTCATCATGCGTATATGTTCTTTTCCATGTTGAGCATTGAGTCAATAAAAAGCTTCTCTAGTTGTACTGTTCTTTAATATGGCACCTGTTACATTTGTACTGGATATGCTTTTGTTGGACAATAACAGAGCCACATGAGTCTACAACTTCAACATCGCCACCATAGACTGTACATATATGGGGGATGTTTACTGAACTGATACTAGCCATGTACACAATCGTCACTCATATTTGTTATTTCACACACCCTCTCCGTAATTAGTATATGGTTACTCTACTTCGGCCATGTTGATTTGATCATATGGATGACATCCTCTGGGGACCCCAAAGCTGATGCGAGCGTGCGAATAAAAAAAAAAAGTTTGGAAAAAAAAGTTGCCTTCATTGTAAAATCTACGTGGTCTGGAAGGATTCAACACGCAGAGCATGGTGTACCGACATATAGGTTCTTCAGTTTTGTTCTTTGAAAACTATTTTTTTGGCTTTGGAATTGACTTTGGCTTTTTACGACATTAATATCTGTTTTCCGAAATATGTTTTTACAATTTACAGCATGTATTTTTGTCTTGTTTTGCAACGATTTTACGATTTACAATATGGCCGAATATTTTTCTTGTGGAAAAGGACGAAAATTGATGCGCGCGTGGATGTCATCCATAGAATCAACATGGCCTTATCTCTGAGAACAATATTCTTTATTTTTTTTTATCAGCATGACATAGGTGATGTCCAATGAGGTTACAATATCGTATGGCGGAAGAAAAGTAATTATATACTGTTGATCAACGCGGAACCCTGTAACAAATAAATGCCGTGCGCTACTCCTGCGGCACCGGAAGGTAAGCCCTAACGTACCCGGCAGTCCACCGGGACAAATTTGTGGCTTCGGGGCCCGGCCGCCGGACTACACCCCCTGCGGGCATCGGCGCAATTGGGACCGTAGCATCACTGGGATTTTGCCTTTCCAAGATACCCGCCTTGTGTGGTGGATACAAATATTTTGTCCCGGAGAAGGGACAGAAAAAAGATGATTGCGTGAGATACCAAAAACAGACAAGCCACTGCAGCGGTGAATCCAGCGGCAAGTGAAAGATTTCCCTTGAAGTCGAATACCTCGTATATGTAGTGTTCCCCATATTCGTTTGTACCCCCGGCTTCTACATATACAACGTTGAATAAACTGTACCACAGCAAATAGACTATAGGATATACCGCGTGGAGTAGCCTTACGGGAAGCCCAGTGATAAACAGTTCCAGGAAGACAGTGACACAGTTCATAGCGTGGATGAGAATATCAAGGCCGTCTATAGCACCCGCAGCTCGAATGAATGACCAAAACACGAAGGCTATCGGAGGGGCACTGACTGCAGGCACGGTGAAGAGTACCCACTGCCAGGCTAGGTACCACGGAAGGCGGGGGTCCGGCGGAGAGGTCTCGGTATCGGTTGGTGGACGGCTGCTGACGGTGACGTCGTCAGATGAGTACTGGACATCTTGGTTAAAGCCATCCGGAGATATCAGACTACAGGGTTCTATCTGACGACCGACCGGATGGTTATTGGAGCTTAAGTACAAAACAAAGCAAACAACCGCGCTCCAGGTTGAGTAAACTGTCCACAGTATGTAGGTCTGGTAGCTTAACGTTGCCAGGACTTTGGGATTCCAGGCCCAGTAACTCCCCCCAGCGTACAGCACCAGGACTGCAATGTTGTAAACGCACAGGAGGAGACGGTAGACCAGGAATGGAGCCTGGTTCGTCAACCACTGAAACAAAACATTACAGAGAAAAGACTCAGTGTATCGAAGTCATTAAGTGAAAGGTGCCGGCGTAAAGTGTTATCATGGATGTTTTACCAGTGCCTGGATCCAAAACTTGAAGTTATATCTTGTTCACAAAGAAACGTCAACATGTCGTATAAGTGCAACGCGATGTCAGCCCTATCCTTAATTGATACGTACGAGCGTGCACAGCATGGCCATAGATTGCAGCCAGTCTGAGGTACGAGTGTCAGTTTTACGTAACGCGCTATGGAGGTGGGTCATCATGTACTACGGATAGATTCAACTACATTCTAGGAGACAACCCTTACTGTATTCTCCAAGCAGGGGTTTCACTCGAGTGGGGTAGGAGTGTTCGGGATTTTTAACGTCTCTCTCTCTCTGAAGGGAGAGAGACGTTAAAAATCCCGGACACTCCTACCCCACTCGACCCAAACCTGTGCTTGGAGAATACCCTTACTGTGCACAAATAGGTCAATATATCAAAGAATGTTTAGAGTTTAGAACTAGCCGTGTAAGTGATACGTAAAAACTCGACATGTTGAAGTATCCATATACTTGTACGTAGGTACGTTTGTTTGCATGAGTAGTTGTAGAAGACGTTACGAAAGTCGCTGTACTTCTGTTGTGTCAATAAAGTCAGCAGGCTTCAGTTGACGTGAAGCGATCTTAAAGGGATTGGAGTCTTGTAACGTTCTAAACATCTTACCGGAGTTGTGTAGAAGCGGACTGGATCATGATGACGAAGGAAGAACCGATGCAGACGAAACTTGCCCCGGATCCGCCGCAGTAGAGGCATGGTGAAGACTGAAGATCCTTTTAACTAAAATCCCACGGGACGGATCAAATTTACCTTTACCAAAGGTTAAAGTCCAGGAGAGCGCTATCTTCTTATTACCCATATTCACCTGCGGCAGTAATAGATAAGAACAACGCCCTGTCAGAGGAACCTGGCAACCACAAGATGTTTGAATGACTAGTCTTATGTCTCGTGTTTGACTTGGCCTTTGTTCTCAAGATGGTATAATCATAATGTACATTTCACATATCAATAGAAAACTTATCTATAACCCTTTTACAATGATAGCATCCCATATGGAACGATCGTACATTTTGGGGTCGAGCACGAGGGCTTATTATGATAAGTGGGTCGTGAGAACAAAATGTCGAAATTTCCCTTCATCATGCGTATATGTTCTTTTCAATGCTGAGCATTGAGTCAATAAAAAGCTTGTCTAGATGTACTGTTCTTTAAAATGGCACCTGTTACATTTGTAATGGATATGCTTTTGTTGGACAACAACAGAGCCACATAAGTCTACAACGTCAACATCGCCACCATAGACTGTACATATATGGGGGATGTTTACTGAACTGATACTAGCCATGTACACAATCGTCACTCATATTTGTTATTTCACACATCCTCCCCGCAATTAGTATATGGTTACTCTACTTCGGCCATGTTGATTTGATCATATGGATGACATCCTCTGGGGACCCCAAAACTGGTGCAAGCGTGCGAGTAAAAAAAAGTTTGGAAAAAAAAGTTGCCTTTATTGCAAAATCTACGTGGTCTGGAAGGATGAACAAAATTCAACACACAGAGCATGGTGTAGCGAAATATAGGTTCTTCAGTTTTGCTCTTTAAAAACTTATTTTTTGGCTTTGGAATTGACTTTGGCATTCTACGACATTAATATCTGTTTTCCGAAATATGTTTTGCAATTTGCAGCATGTATTTTTGTCTTATTTTGCAACGGCTTTTTCCGATTTACAGTATGGCCGAATATATATTTTTTTGTGTGGAAACGGACGAAAATTGATGCGCGCGTGGATGTCATCCATAGAATCAACATGGCCTTATCTCTGAGAAAAATGTCTGTATGTGTGCAGATGTGCGCGTCCGGGTGAATATCTCAAGAACCGCTGGATGGAATGCTATGGTATTGGGTAGGTAGGTAGGTGGGGTAAACCCGAAGGTCAAGCTCGATGCAGGGCTTCCTGGTGGGTGACCTTGGTACTGCAGCAGGAATTTCTGTCTTTGTATCTTTGGTCCTGGACGTACTGCGACCTTGATTTTAAGGTGGCAGACAGTTGTTGAATAAGGGTGAAGTGGTGTAAATTTGACCCGCCCCCCTAGCAGGTTGCTGTGAACCTGCATGATACTATCATGTACTGCAATATCCCTGAATTTCAATCTCTTGGAGATGTTCCTATAGTAGACGTAGTGCTAAGGTCCTTACTATGTTACTAAGCATTGTTGTGAACAGTTAACTTTGTTACTGCGGTTAATCTGGAAAAATAAAGTGCCGTGGTCGGACACGGACCTGTTTGAAAAAAAAAAGACAACCTGCAGGGTCGTTTCTCCTTTTGTGTTTTTTTTTTTTTTGTGTGTGCGTGTCCGGCGGAATATCTTAAGAACCCTTCGATTGATTGCGATGATATTTGGAAAGACTTCAGAATTTTCCCGGGGGAGCATGCCCACGGATCACATTAGGATTGCGACTTCGGTACATGTTCCTCCGTCAAACAAAATTGAGATCATAGCAGCATTAGGTTGTCATGTTTGATTAATGAGTAGTTCTACGAACTCTGACCTGCCAATACCTGCATCTGGCCTTTGGGGTTATCTTCTATCACTTTTGACCCAACTTCCGATCAGTGTCGACGTTCCTGACATTCAAATACCAATGTGTGAAACGACAGCACTCTCACAAACGGCCGTCTGGGCAACATTTTTCGTATCAAAAGTGTCTGCGATCCATCAGCGGCTATTCCGCCGTTGTCTGAACATGATTTATAACGATAGATTACGGAAACATAAGTTTATTCCTTATGGGGGGCAATTCCTCATAGCGGTGCCATACCATGAAAAAGCCCCCCCCCCCCCCACCAAACTTGGCCGCGAACACACGGCAACTGAAAATAATAACTTTTGTTTCACTGACTTTAAGTAGATGACCCAAACTTATGTCACAACACAATCCTGACCATTGCTTGTATAGAACACGAGATATCAAAACCGGAGCTTCGAATTCTACTGCAGTACCAAGGACATGACCTAAATACAAGTTTCAGGACAATCCATCCATAACTTTCTTGAGTTTTGCTGCTAAACCACATACCAAAACTGGCATAACCTTCCGTGCGAAGATAGGTAACACACCAACTGCTTGAGTAACTGTTTTGTTGAGTATCGTATTACCTGGATGTCTAACCTTTATCTAAATAATATGTTAACGTTACATATCCGTAAATAAGTTTGTGTCCCGTTCTTTTCGTGTTATGCCTAGCCTTGTGGCGTTGTAAAATTGATTTTCAAGCGGATGATACGGTAGATCTGGCACACGCACAATAACTGACAAGTATTATGATGGAAAACACTTTAAATGTGTCTCAATATATCTCATCTTGCGATCTGGCCCCGCTTATTGTGAGCCATGATCCTCGTAATTCAGCCCCTGGCTACGAATATTTCCATAATTTATTTCTGTTCATGTTCCTCTCTCGCATGCAGCTACGTATGTCACATGGTTGAATAGTCCTATCATGTAACGCATTGGATTTGATTTCCATGATTTCATTTGATTATGTCATCCATCACTCAAGCTACCTACTACCAAAAATAATGACGACTCGTCAACCCCTGCTTGAGTTCCCCATCAAATACTGCAGTTTCAGAAGAAGATGCTAGTAACACCAAAAACGGTACCGTGGGAATCCGCCTTGGGGTCCACTTAAAATCTAATCATTTCCAGTTTTTGTCCGACAACCTACTATACTAGCACACCAAATATAAAACCATTAACGTTACCAATCCAGTTCTCAAGTTATCTTGGTGACGAACAGACAGACAGACAGACAGACAGACAGGCAAACGCTGCCTAAAAGATAGCCTTCTTAAGGTAACGATGAAAGAAGAGTATATACTGTTTCTGTTATAGGTTATCCCAATAAGCACAGGCAGGCACAGGCACAGCTAGAGCAGACCCGTGTACGTGTAGGCTACGGTACTCGCGTCTGTGTTTACGACATCGACACGTTTTGCGACATTTCCACGCAGGTGCCCCCTGTGATAACCTCCTCAGCAGACTCCACCACGGAGAAACTTCGTTGAATTTTCTGCCGATTGATTGCGTACTGTTTTCTGATTTCTACACAATTTCTAGCTCCTATCTTTTAATGGTATCGTACATCACCAGAAAAGGCAGGAAAAGACAATAGTACGTAATCAGCAAAAAGTGACTTTATGGAACAACCGTAGTAGAGCCTGCTGTATAGACTACTTGGAATGAAAACATGGCGGCCCCAGGTTGGACCAGTTTTGGGGTCCTGGCACTATCCCTTGTGTTCTTCTTGTCTGTAGTCTGTTCGGAGGCTCTGTCATATCCTTCCAAGGACAACCTCGATTCAGGGAGTTCTGTAGAGTATGTGAGGCACATGAAAAGGGTTGAGAGGACACCGGAGAAGCCGCTAGGACGGCGACAGAAGAGGGCTGCCGACCAACCCGACGGGTCTTCTTCAACCAGGTGTGACAACAACGACTACACGGAACAAGTTAAGGGAGGCGCCACGAAAGTAAGCCAACTTGTGTTTACTAAAATAAATTGATTGATCTTTATTTGCCTTTATTTGCACATTTTTGCCCAAATGGGGGAAATGCAGTAGTTTACTACATACATTAAATGATCAAGGTAAAGTATCATTACTAGTACTTGTATTAAATGTTGCTGATTGTACGATGGGAGAAACAAAACAACTATTTAAAGCTATGCGAGCACTGAATCTACTATTTACGAAACAGTTAAACATGTAAAGCTATGCTACCACTAATGTATCGTTTACATGTCTCTTTTTAAAACAAGTGTATACGAATTAAGGTTAAACATTCTGTTGAATTATGTTGTCTAGGGAATAATGTCTTTAACGTTAATAGACTAACTTAGTGTATGATACCAAAAATCGTCTTTTACTAACTGTTTAGATCATGCATCTTCATTTAGGACACTGGTAAAAGAATTACATATGTCACTGTATAACATACACTCTAATACATGTGTACAATATATGCACTCATTGTGTATACATTTTATTCAGTTCAGAAATGTACAAAGTCTGTTACTACTAGTATTTGAGTGCACAACTTATAAAGAGTGCACAACATAAAGTAGAATGGCAGCAAGACAAAATCATAAACCTTACTGCTCCTGGCCTCTTCAGAGCTGGAATCGGAAATTCTATGGCTAAACTTTAAGTAACATACTACTATTACTAGGAAAGATATTTTTTTTCTGACATTTAAATGTCAAGAATATGCTTGTGATACCTTTACATACATGTATGTTACCTTACACAAATACATCTAGGTGCACCCGCAGTAAAAAATTAGGTGCACAGCTCCAATTTTGGTTGCAGAAAAGTGCATATTCACCCTGTATTTCAAGTCCTGATACATGTATTGCTTACAGAGTAAGTTGCATGAACACGTATACCCTCTTTCTGGACCCGGAGGGCAGTTACATAAACCCACTGGCACTTCTGTTAAACCTCTGTCAAATTCTTTAAAACATGGAAGATTTAATGTTAAACCCCACCAACGTTATACATGTGACTTATGTTACAATATTCAATAGCTGTAATTCTGTTGTCTGTCGAGCTGTTTAAATCGCCTCAAGGCATAACACACCAGTTTTGTACCTAATGCTAATTAGCAGTCAAGCTGACGTGTTACATAAGACCATCTATACTGTAATTCATCCATTCACACTGGGATGCCTCCCAAGTGTATAACAGCAATTACTGTAATTGCAGAAATGTTCGCTGTGGTTTTATGTTCACGTTTTTCTCGCTTTACAGTGTGTCAATTCAAAACTGTGTGCGAACTATACTATTGTATTGTAGTTGTATTGTGTATTTGTTGAGGAGTCGGCCCTGTAGAGAAACCAGGTTTCTGTTGCCGGCTCTTCACAGATTGCCCCCTTGCCTAGATGCTACATTTATGGTTGTTTTAAAAGTTTGCAGTTAAGGATCACCGGTAACATAAAACCACCGCAAACATTTCTCCTTTTACAGTACAGTATTTGATGGCGTACTATATAGGTCAATGATCAGTTGCAGCAGCTGTATGCATCTTTCTATGTAATTGTCGAATTGCCATATCTTTAAGTTTAAACATCATAATTTTTTTTTCCAGTTTACATTTCATAATGAGACCAACCTGAGTGTGTCCATGACGTGGGCAGGAGAGAACAATGGGGTAAGTACAGTTCCTTTTTGGCAACCCTTCAGGAGCAAGGATATTATGTCTAGGAATTCGTGTAATGTGTCTGCGCATCATACTCTGTGTGTCATAATATGTTCAACCTTCCTGACCATGTAGATTTCATAATGAAGGCAACTGTTTTTTTGCCAAACTTTTTTTTCTTGCATCATCAGTTTTGGAGTTCCCTTAGGATGTCATCCACATAATCAAATGTCTAAATGTTCTGTGTTGCAGGTACTGCTGGTGCTTACAACAGATGAATGGGGACCATTTGTCGGACCAACAATGCTCTGGAGGAGGTATGGCTTAATCCCATGGGTTTACATTTAGATCAATGGAGAACAAGAGAAATCATGATAACATACATGCACAATTGTCGTGCAATAAGATTCTACAAATTTAGGCTACTTTGTACTCTAGCCAGCATCCCAGCTGTTCATAAAAGCTCCACATTTTTTTCCTTTCCATCCCACTATTGCCTTAAAGTGCAAAAACACAAATTAACATTATGAAAAATAACTGGGTGACTAGATAGCAAGGTTCTTTGTTCATAACCAGGATCTGTACACAGCCAACAGTTGATGTTTTGGTGACTGTCTGAGCAATACATTCCTCAGGGCAAATAACTGACTGATACTATTTCACACTGCAGCTAGGTGTCATGACTGCTAACAATGCAGTCTCAAACGTATTGTCATACCATAGCTACACTTATAGCTGCTAGTATGGAATAATAGTATAGTACCAGTCAGTATTGCCCTGAGGAAGGTGACAGACGGTCACCGAAACGTTGGCTGTTGATTGTAGATAGATCCTGGTGTGAATAAAGACCCTTGTCAGGCCTCGAAATTAACTTTTTTCCCTATTGTCCCTGAATCGTCCCGAAAGTGGATTTCAACTGTCCCGAAAGTGTCCCGAAGTGTCCCAACCAGGGCCAAAGATGTGAACTTATTGGGGGTTCTGGATTAAGTTCCAGAGGTTCATGTTCAGTTTAGAACCTATACTCAAGTCTGAACCTGAACTCAAGCCATGGCATATGTGTGTTAGAAATATTTTTTTTTTTTCAGTTGCATACAAAATTGCATGTTGGCAAACATTTTGCATGCAAAATATAATACATGCAAAATTATATACAGTCAGAAGTAAACACAAAAGCCCTCAAACAGTGAAGAATTCCAACATACAATATACAAGTTTTTAAGAAATCAATACCTTTTTCTAATTTAGTAAAATTTCTAATATGGCAAAAATAACAAAGAAGTACTTAATTTCGCCCCAAGAAAGAATAAAGCACGATGCTGGATTTAATCTATCATATTATCGGACAATATCGGCCCTCTATCGACATTTGAAACTGCAGTTTCACAAATTCTCGTTAGAGGGCGTTGTGTCGTTCTCGCGTGTTATTGCGAGATTTAGCGAGAGTTCGCTAAAAATTTCAAGATGGCCGGTGTTTATTTCTATTCTTCGCCAAATGGCCGAAATCGCGGGAGTTTTTATTGCTTTTTTGGTGTTTTTAGGCACAACTTAACAGGTTGACTACGGATGGAACTATTTTATAAACATTTCCCAATGGAAATGGGAACATCTTTACCGCAAAATTTTCCGCTAAATCGAGTTCCTCCATGACGGGGACTGACTCAGAATTTTCTGATTGTCCCGAAATAGTCCCGAAACGTAAGTTGAATTGTCCCGAACCCAAATTCTACTGTCCTCGGGACACGGGACATGGTTAATTTCGAGGCCTGCCTTGTTATCCAGTGGTTTTCCAAACTGATGAAATTATTCACTGATATTTGTGGGACTATTTGGCCAGAAATAGGGAACTGAGGTATCCTTCTACACGTATATCAGTCATGAAAAAGGTATTGTGTTACATGCAAATTTTTTTTCCTATTTTCACCAGTGCGGACTATGGGAAAACCTTCCAGAACATCAGTAAGAAGATCAACAATGCCTACATCAAGAAGGACAACGGAATGTACAAAAGCTTGCTAGACCCTGGAAGAGTAAGCATTTATAGTGTCATTTATTACTAGCTGTACAGTCAGCTATTGCAAATGATAACAATGGAGTGAATATAAAATATCATAAATACATTTGTTTGACTTGCTAAGTTGACATCTGCATCATGTACATTGTTCCATGCCAGTCAACTCAGCAGGATATTGCACTTGAAAACAAGTGCTGAGTCAAGGCTGAACACTGGAATTTTCGCTGGGATTTATAGACAGGGCATCCAAAAATTGCGGGGGGGGGGGGGGGGTTCTATGGATTAACTATTACCTGGTAGCTTTGCATGTGAACAGTCGCAGTTTGTGTGGGGAGGAAACATGTACATGTGTATGTAATTACCAGGGAAGCAGGGTGTGCTTAAAAGTTTTGGCATCCCCTGCGAAAGGAGGGGGCCTAATTTCTTTGTTTTCTTAGTTTAGGGCATCTAAAAGACGCCCTAATACCCTGCTAGCTAATAGCTTGACTTCACTCTCTTTAAAAAAAGTGCTATTTATGCTTAGGATTGATTCCCTGTTTTCTGTCTTGACAGGTTCTTCTTGTGTCGTACATGTCTGACGGTGAGAGCGCAGGCTCCAGGATCTATGTTACCACAGACGGCGGGGAGACCTTTGATGGCATCACTCTCAACTTTAACGTGGACACTATACAGTTCCATCCGAAGAACAAGGACTATCTCCTGGCACACACGTCCCAGAACGACGTAAGTGGAACAATTCAATTTCATGATTTTTTTGTTTGTAGTAATTTGTATTGTTGTAAATGCTGTGCATCTGAAGTGGTGGAAGACGAAACACATTTCATATCCAATTGTTCATACATTATATCGTAAGACTTTGAAATTCATTTTTGTATATTCCAGCACTCTCTTTACCTGAGCAAGGATTTTGGTCGTACCTGGTCTAAGGTGCATGACTATGTTGCTGACTTCAAATGGTAAGTATCAGTCAATGCTGTAAGTTGTTAACTGTCAATTTGATAAGATGACAGTTCCTCTTCATGTCATATGTTTTGTTACAGTCGTGTAATTACAAGGCAGTTTCTTTTGTTGGATACATTTGGCACTGGTGAAACAAGAGCTTAGTATGATCATCATGTAAAATAACTTGCATCATACACAATGTATGCATTTGTATGTGACCTACTGTGGCTTCTGTCAGAGATACACAATATAAAGTATAAACAATTGGTACAGGATCTTGACTATTTTGTTTTTATTCAGCGTCACGCTTGCAGGGCTTGAAAGTAATTTTTGGGAATACACATGTTGTAGATGCACTGGTGCACTCACCTGAAAAATTTAGGCGCACAACATAAAGTAAAATGTCAGCAAAACCTTATCACAAACCTTCCTAAGTAAAATAACAAAGATTTTATCATTTTTCTGACACGTAAATGGTATTACTGATGCCATATACTGGACTAAGTGTACAATAGCCTTATAGTACGTAACCCTACACAAATATCTATGTGCATTTGTGCACCCACAGTCAAAGATTAGGTGCATAGCTCCAATTTTGGTTGCACTGAAGTTTCCCTTGTACCCAATATTTTGAGTCCTGTACAGAAGGCTACATTCTAAGTACATTTCAAGAAGTGTTATGCTTACATGCAGTTGTGACTTCTTTTGCAAAATCAGTCAAATGTTACAGTTGTGACCTCTCTTGCAAAATCCATGAGAAATGCTATAAGTTATATGATTTTTGTGTGTTTTTTCCATAGGGGCACTGCCAGCTATGACACAGAGAGCACAATATACCTGACATATGACCCCAAGCACATGGCTTCAGGTTTGTTCACTAAAGGTTTCCTTGAGCTATACAATGTACAATGTATCAATAATTATAGACCATTGCAGAAAATATGCCTCTTCAGAAGAAGAGCATTCAAAGCACAGAAAGGTGATTGGCTGCCTGTTTCAGCCAATCAGTGAAAAGTTTTACAGTGCCAGTTGAAATTCATTATAGAGAAATACATGAACAATACACGTTGCATCATGTTGTTAATATTTCATGCCGTGAAAAAATCACATAGATGTTTGAAAATTGTTCCAAATAAAGATATCTTTGTGCAGTTACTTTCAAAATGTATTAAACAAACTGAGTAAATTCAAACACTTTCAGAATCTCATCTTCATTTGCTCAAGAAATTTAGAACTATGGTGACTTAGATGTTCTTTTTTCCAAATTAGTTCAAGCTCAAACTTCAAACTTATTACAAACATTATCTGAAAACTCTTGTTGTGACTTGGAATTGACTGTAAATCCATATGCAATTGTTTTCACTACAAAAGACAGTCTAATGTATTTGTGTTAAAATCTCTAGGAGGGGGATCCTAATATCCCAGGAAGGGCTGGGTTAATGTTGTTGTGGGCATTCGTAGTTGGCCACCATTTGGTGCCGAAGTCTATTTAGCTTATAGACTAAAGCCTGGTCGAACACAGATTGTCCAATTCCTTGACTGACGTTTGTCCACTTGTGTACAGCTGGTATGTATCCTCCGTCTAACCTGAATTCAGACATTGACTACTATGATGACTATGGAATATGGGGACTTGAACACCCAAGGCGTAGGTCCAGTTTTGTCTTTCATTGGTATGGTGGACTTGTGGGGGTGGGTTGGTGGAAAAAGTGGTCCGGTCCGGATGGTGAAAAACATGATCCAGTGGGGTCAAGGGGTGGAAAATCCAGTCCAGCCTCTTCATGTTGGGATAAAAGGGAACACATTAGCGGGGTACCAGTTTGCTTGCAATCTGACTGTTTTCTGCCATGGGGCACAACCGCATTCAGGTATAGAAAAGATTGGATTGGTTTTTCCTTCCCTTGATCAGACTGGCTATTTCACCGTCACAACCCAGACATGTTGGTTGCTGGTGATGGGACAGCTAACCAGCTATGCCCTGAGTGCAACTAAAACCCGAAATTATCACAGATTGGTGTGAGTCCCAAATATCAGCCTTGGAGGAGCATGTACCTTTAATTTGATCCGTAGTCTTTAGAATAAATGTACAACTTAACATTTTCTTCATTTTGCTACAGCGGAAAGTTATAACTATGACCTATTGAAGAGTACTGATTTGGGAAAAAACTTTGTTGGTGAGTATTGCTGAAACATTTATTTATTTATTTATACATCACAGTATACATTACTGTAAAAATCAGAACTTTGAATTTGCTACTAGGAATTGACTCATATATATTTATTGCCCGCAATTTTGTAAGCTGTGACAGTAAGATGCGTATGGATTTCATGACGCGTATGAAACCCTGGTTCGAAAGCCAAAATGCTACCTCATATTCTACATGGATGTCAGTTGCTTACAGGTGCTATTGACTCATGACCTCATGGTATTTGTTTTTGTTAATTGCCAAATAGGAATTTTAGTTCTTAGTCAAATACAATGTTATTGTTACATTCACACTGATTATCCTCCCAATGACTTCACACTGATCCTGTCCCTGGTGCTGAACTTACATTCACACCGATTATCCTTCTGCTGACTTCACACTGATCGTTTCCCTAGTGCTGAACTTACATTCACACTGATTATCCTCCTACTGACTTCACACTGGTCCTGCCCCTGGTGCTGAACTTACATTCACACTGATTATCCTCCTACTGACTTCATACTGATTATCCTCCTACTGGCTTCACACTGGTCCTGTCCCTGGTGCTGAACTTACATTCACACTGATTATCCTCCTACTGACTTCACACTGATTATCCTCCTACTGGCTTCACACTGGTCCTGTCCCTGGTGCTGAACTTACATTCAAACCGATTTTCTTCCTACTGGCTGCACACTGGTCCTGTCCCTGGTGCTGAACTTACATTCTCACTGATCATCATCCTACTGAATTCACACTGGTCCTGTCCCTGGTGCTGAACTTACATTCAAACTGATTTTCCTACTACTGACTTCACACTGGTACTATCTTCTCTAGTAAAAGCACTTTTAGACATATAGACTTCATTCTCTTGATTTTAATTCTTTTCAGTGGTGGCGGAACATGTGTACAGCTTTGGTCAGCAGGGACAGTTCCTATATGTTTCCATTGAGCTGAATGAAGTAAGTGAACACATAGATTTACAAGAATTGATTTACCAACTTTGAACTTATGATTGCACTCAATCCTTTGTCCACGCTTTTCCTAAGATGCCGACCAAGTAGAAAAACTTGGAATGACTTGTGTCTTATGTACCCTGATATCATTGTTTCTTTGCAGAACAACTTTACCAGAGTGATGCATGTGTCTAGAGATGGTGGAGGGACATGGGAACTGGCCCAGCTGCCCTCCATAACACCAGACAGGGTGGGTACAATCTTTGGCCTGATTTTGTGAGCTTCAAAATAAGCTAAAAAAGCCCAGAGTGGGAAGGAAACAACTTTAAAGCTGGAAACAGCCCTGCTTTCATGCATCCATTGATTTTGGCCAGTTGTAAAAACGATAACACAGCTGTAAACAAGAAATCATTTTCTGAATGTAAGGCAAATTAAGCTTTGTGACGCTGGCAGTTCTGGAAATCATACAATCGAATGTCAGCCACCTAAAGCGTTGTTTTAGCTTTATCTACTTTGTTTTGTGGATCTCAAGGAATATGATGATTGTCATGAAAGTGCCACAAAGTTAGCAGGTGCAATATTTCCTCTAGCATATCTATGAATAAAATGTAATATTCTCTGTCCAATGAGTGAAAGATATCCTACTCCCTTCCAGTTCTATTCAATCCTGGACATGTCGGAGGGAATGGTGTTCATGCATGTGGACGATGAAGGAGGTGAGCACTCAGTTGTATTAAGTTAAAGGAATACAGAAAAAGTGTACGTGTTGTTGATCATCTGGAATACCACTATCCCATATTCCATTAGCATTGCCTAAAATGTATGTACTTGTACTAGTTAAGAAAGCTTGCTTGGGTACCCCATTCTAGATGATATAGTTACTACATGTTTGCAACAATCTGGCGAAACCAATCTTGATAATTTTTTTTTTTCAATTATTTATTCCATCATCAACTAACCAGTAAGTCCTTTTTTCTTTTGTTGGATACTGCTCAATCGTTACCCTAATAAAAATGTTGTCTTTCTTCAGATACTGGAACTGGGACCATTTACACTTCCGGTGCAGATGGGATCATCTTCTCTGTGTCGCTCACATCACATTTGGTAAGTGAAAGTGAGAGGGATCTTAAAACAGTTTAGCTCACTGATTTAGATTAGAAGAGCTATTCTTCCACTGGTCATGACAGAGGAGACAGATGCTTTGTACAGTATTTACAGGTTCTTTGTCCAGCGGAAATGCCCCTAGATCTTTTCAACAAGCACAATGAGCAGTGAACCATGACTTGGCGTCCTGCCCTAAGCACTGGGACCATTTTCAGTAGTGTTAATGTTGGATCAGCGACAACAGTCGGGATGCAAACTCGAGTTGCTTACCGCTGGACTGTGCATGCTACTTAAGACTGGCAGGAATATTCACTTGCAGCAGATCTAAAGATATTCGGAATAACAAGATGTTTCATATATCCAGCATTTATACAGACAGTAGCATGCAAAAATGTATGCTGAATATGATATAACTTGCATCATCACTTATGTAGATATATATATATATATGTATAATATATATATGTTTCATCACCATTGCCCACACAGTACCCAAACTTTGAAAGTGTGACAGACTTCTACAAGGTCAAGTCCCTCAGAGGAGTGTATTTGGCCAGCCAGATTAGGAAAGGTACGTTGACTTCAAATCATCTAGCAATGCTGTAGATCCAGCAGCAATAGATAAATCATGAACCGGGATGAGGGGTGGACACAGTTAAATTTAGGACTGCATCTAAAGTAACTGACGTGAGTGTTTTGTTTCCTTATCTATTGCTGCTGCTGTTTATTTTTGTATATATTACAATAATTATTAATGTATATGATTGACAATACTTTACGTTTGGGAATACATATATGACAATACCTTACATAATTTACACCAAAACTTCGGCTGTTGACTGTTTAAGATTATACATGTAAATCCTAGCTGTGAATAAAGAACCTTGTTATTCAGTGCTTTTCCAACCTGATGAGATTATTCCCGGATGTCACTCTCTTTCCAGACAAAAGCATCAGGACAATGATAACGTATGACAGGGGAGGGGTGTGGCAGCCTGTCCCTACTCCAGCAGGAATGTCGTGTGAGAAGCCCTCTGACCAGGTGAGCCTGTACACACCTGACGGACTTGTACATGCCAACATTGGTTTCAGTGGCATCTTGTTGGCATCATGGTTAGGGTGTTTGCCCAGAACCCAGAGCTCCTGGGGTTCAAATCCCCTGACATGCCACCGAAGTTGTGCCCATGGGAGAGGCACTTTTAACAACTTTACTCACTCCAACCAGGTGTAGACATGGGTACCTGACTTTGATTGGGGAGGAAAAAAGCAGTTGAAGGAGAGGGCTGGGCTCTGCCTTTGAATACCATGCCCCTAGACACACTGGATAACAACTCATTGTCCCTACAGCCTCAAAAATGCTTTAACTGTCTTTTTTATATTGGTTTCATCATTATATGACACAAACTCTTACTGTTTTGAATGAAAGAAAGAAAATGACTATCAGCTTCCAGAATGTCTGTACATCATGTATGGTAACCATTGATGATTGTTTCCTATTCTAGTGTGGGCTGCAGATTCACAATCAGTACAGCAGAGTGAAAGGTATCAACGCTCCCATGGGGCCACTCAGTGAACCTAACGCAGTAGGCCTCATCCTAGTCCACGGTAGGTGATGCTGTCCTATCAGGGTGCGAAATACCTGGTAGCACGTTGCACAGTGCAACAAGATTTCGGTTGGTGCAAGTTAATTCCAAACCCAGGTAGCGCAGTGTGCAACCTTATATTTTGAGCCAAAGATCTCAATCGGAGCCCTGGAAGCTCACAAAAACACAGTGTCACTCTCATAAAATTTGGTAAATCTTCAATTGAAATAAAGAAATCAACACTTTTTCATGTTAAACCATCCAAAACCCTTCATAGATCGTGGAATTTGAGCTGAAAAAGACGAAAACACACTGCCCTCGGCTAAACAAGATGTTGTTAGGTCAATGGGAACACAATACTATCTAATTTATATTTTGAAATATTAGTAGTATTATACGCTACGTACGAGCTTAATTTGAAGAAATCGGTGAATGTTGCTGGAGCAACCTGAAATTTGGATGTGCAACCTAGCCTTTGCCCTAGGTTGCAACATGGGCAACCTGGCTCAAAAAAGTATTTCGCACCCTATGTCTTATCAAAGAATGAATGTGTACAATGTGTGTTTCGGTAAGGTTGCATGAAACTAATCCAGGTGCAGAAGCCAAGAAGGTTATGTATTTCTTGCTGTTTGTGGTTGGGTTTGTTTGTTTGTTTGTTCGTTTGTGGACTACTTTGGAGGAGGATAACTCAAGCACTGGGGCTGTTGATAAGTGTCACAATGAAATGTATGTTACCTGAATCAGGATGCGGTTAGCAATTAAATACTTACAATAAAATCAATTATATGAGCCAAAAGAGCAGCAGGTTCATGTTATATGCATGTATTGTAGTTAATGTGTAAAAGAGAATGATGCCTTGTAATCAGGCACCAGTGTTGAAATTAAAGAGGGTGATCATGTTTACTGTTTTTGCTCTAGGTCATGTGTCTGATGCGCTTCAAACAACAAACCCGGATGTTTACATCTCTGACGACGGTGGCTACAACTGGTTTAAGGTAACCCTTTCATTACATTTCACTCCATACCATAGGTATAAGTTAGAGTGAAATATATTGGGGCAGAGAGCGAGCGGTGTAGGTTTTGGCCCCCTAGTGGCTTATGTTTCAATAGCGGGGGCCAATTTTGTTTCAAATTGTGAAAGATAATAACATGATTTTTGGTATGTAGCTTAAATGATGTTTAACACATCAAATGATAACTATGCATATCAGGAGCTAATGTGCATAATCAATGAGGAAAGTCTAGATAAATCTTGCTAAAGCTTTAATTTCCTTCCAACATCAAGAAAACATTTCACATTCCTGTCCTTAGCATGGCCTGATTTACCAGTCTGCTTGTTCCTCCAGGCCCTGGATGGTCCCCATCACTATGCCATAGGAGACCATGGAGGTTTGCTTGTTGCTGTGCCCGTATCTGCAGACCGCTTGGCTAACACTATCAGGTATATACGTTAGGTTCAACTTCTTCTCTTTATATCAGAAAGTAAAGTAGTCAAACACTCAAGGGACTTTAACTCTCTGAACTGTAGTATTGTGCGGAATTTTGGCTGACTCTCTCAGAATTCTGCAGAAGTGTCCCTGAAAACATCTCATTGTTACCTGGATATTTACCTTTTATTGCATTGTCTGTAATTCATTTGGTCAATCTACGTAGAAAAATTAAAGTTTAGAGTGTTTTGCCTGATTTATACAGTTGACTGTTATAATTATTTTAACAGATACTCCTTTGACGAGGGCCAGTGTTGGAAAGACTACAAGTTTACTGAGGAGGAAATCGTATTCACTGGACTACTGACAGAGCCAGGAGCCAAGACCATGAAAGTTGGGATCTGGGGGTTCGGCCGCGATGACCACAAGTGGAGAGTCACCGTCATTGACTTCGAAAAGGTTATTACAAGACAGTGTAAGTATACCTGTTATATTTGGCTTCAAATGTACCACAATGGTAGCAATGATGTGTGTTTGTCTGCTGTAGGTGCTGATAAGGACAATATGTGACACTGTGTTCTACTGAAGGTACTATGATGGTACTGTTGATGTGTGTGTTTGTGATGTATGTAGATACGTAGATACTGATGATGTGTCTATATGGGCTGAAGGTTCTTATGTTAATCAACTTAACGTGTGTTTGTGTTCTTAAACAACTTGATATGTTGATGTGTGTTTTTGTGCTGTAGGTTCTTATGTTAATGTGTGTCTGTGTTAAAGTACTGATGTTGATGTGTGTGTGCTGTACAATGTAGGTATTGATGACGATGTGTGTTAGTTGTAGGTCCTGATGTTGATGTGTGTTTGTGTGCTGTATGTAGATACTGATGATGTGTGTTTATGTACTGTAGGTTCTTATGCTGATGTGTGTTTATGTACTGTAGGTTCTTATGCTGATGTGTGTTTATGTACTTTAGGCACCGATGATGACTATGACACGTGGCTGGCCCATGAGGAGTACCATAAGGAGGGACTGGAGGATGCCTGTCTCCTGGGTGTGAAGGAAACCTATCGTAGGAGGAAGAAAAACACAATGTAGGTTTGATTCATAGCCAATGCTAAATAAAAACATTTAGTATCAATCATACCGGTACCATGGCTCGCTCATGCTGTGCAACTCTCACTTAAATGTAGGACAAATATTTTAACTTGTTTTCTCTTCCAGGTGCAAGAATGGCTACAGCTATGAAGTTCAGGGTGAAAAGCATCGGTGTACCTGCATGGATGCTGACTATGAATGGTATGTATGTTAATCATGATGCCAGTTACAGCAATGACTTCTGAAGTGATTTGACAGTTTTTACTCCGTGGCGCCAGCTTGGACATGTTGCAAGAGATTATTTTTGTCATTTCGAAAGGTTATGTGAAGCTGGTGGTCCGGTGAATGAGGGAGCTTCAGTTGTAAGCCTCAAGTGCCAAACCTTACAGAAAATAACCCATTGGCAACACACGTATCGAGAAGAGTAGTGGTGACCTGGTGTGCTTGGCGAGCTGTTCTGAAACCGGAATGCACTTTTAGCTAACAAAAAAGCACCATGTTTCATCTTCAGCCTGAGGTTTAACTTTTACTCCATAAAGGAAGTCAGTGACCTCAGACAGCTGCAGTAGTATTGGTTTTGTCTGTGTTTGTGTGTTCAAGCTATAAGGTCCTTTGGATGGATTTGATTGAATTTTGGCATATGGGTAGTTTGATTGATGGTCCCGATCATGCATGATGATTTTGGACACCTTTGCAGTGTTTTGATAACATTTATGTTTCTGATGAATTGTAGTGAGTATGGCTTCCATCGGGACAGTGACAACAGGTGCACAGCAGATAAGGACTATATCAGCAAATTTCCAGAGGTCTGTGAAAATGGAGAATTACAGGAGATCAAAAGTAATGGGTAAGTACATGATTATACTTGTTTTATAATAGTAGAAATCGGCCAAACTCATCAAGTACATGACCATATGTTTTGCCCCTGGCACACATAAACCACATAAACTCAAGAGCCTGAAGTTCAATTTAGACACAGCCTTACTTAACTAGAGTTCGGCAACCTTGGCAGGTCTGCATTGTACTTTTATGGAATATTTTAACTAACTTACACTTGTTACAAGTATGAAACTCCCATCATTTACCACTAAAGAGTTGTGGTATTTTCATACTTAAATATGTAAATTAGTCCATTATTTGCATGTTTGTTATCTTACCAACAGTACTGTTTACCTAGACTGACATACCGAAAATCTGCAAGTTTGAAGATTCCAGGATTGGTTATGTTGCAGGTATCGACTGATTCCTGGTGACGAATGTGTCGGTGGAACACCGCCCCAGACTTCCCTGGTAGACCTGAGAGAACGCTGCAATAAACAGGAGAGGTTTGAGGAGGGCTACGGGCTGGCAAACTTTAAGACTTATTTCAACAGAGAGGTACTTTTTGTCCATACTTTTAACATGTGACACTGTGGTTATCCCAGAATGCTGCAAAATTTTTTTTTCTAAGTTGATTGACCAAATGGATTGATATCTACAAGTCTGATGTAACAAAAGGTTACCAATATCTAATAATAAGAAACAAGTTAGTCTCCACGCACATGGGCAGTTCTGCAGAATTCTGAAAATATCAGCCAGAATTCTGTGAACCTCAGAGGGAGTTTGGGCAAACTGTATGTTATATTTGAATATCAAATTAAAGATGTTTGAAATTCCCTTTAAGTTATTAGTATCATGATCATCATCAGTATCAGATAATGTTATTGTCTTCCGAAAAAGAATTTCTTTACGTTTTCTAGAATCAAACTGTCCAGAATTATATGAGTTGAATGCATGCTATAAACTCAAGAGGCTAAAAGCATGAAAGGTCATCTGTGTTCAACTTGATAGCTGCAGATATGTAGAAATAACTTACATGTATCTTTGATCTAAGACTAGAAATAAACTCACAACTGCCGTTGAATGAATGGCCAATTAATTAGGACAACGTGTTCTGATATTTATCATTTAATAAGTGCATTTGGTTTGAGGGTAAGCACAAAATTTTGTGTGTGTGTCCACTTTGTGTCAAACCATTGTATGCTTACTTCTAGGGAGTTGGAGGTAAAGTAGTGGCCGGCCTGACTGTCACGGTCATTCTTACTGCTCTCCTCATCATCTTTGTGTACTATGGAAAGAGATGGTGGCGACGTAAACAGAAGTAAGTAAATAAATAGATAAACAAGTATATACTAAGTAAATAGATGAATAAACAGTAGTACAGTCTGAAGTAGTGAGTTCTTTTTTTGCCAAGAAAGGTATGTTTTTGGTGCCCTTTGTTTAAAGTTCCAAGAGTTATGCAGAATTATGCTTAAAGTTGCAAGAGTTATGCATAATTAGGAATGCTACAGTCCCGAGTGTTATGCAAAATGATGCATAGTATGCCTAATGATGCATAAGGTTTAAAATTTTAAACCTGAAACCTTATTTTGGAACCTTGGAACCTTATGCATAATTATGTATAATCATGTAGAATTATGCATAATCGTGCATACTAGAATTTTTCATTAATGGCTACTATGTAATTCTTAGTAATTTTTGCTTACAGTTCTTACTTACAGAGTATTAGCCCATCTGGGTGTAGTATTGCTAAGATATGGGGGGGCATTCCAGACTGGAACTCCAAAATCAAATCAAAGGGTGTTAATGATTGTTTTCAAATTGGTTGTTATATAATTACATCAGTGGTGGTTATTACTTAAGGCTGACACTGTAGATTCCTCTATCTTTCACCAGCCAAGAGGTGTACCGGTATTCGGAGCTGAACCAGACTGACGATGTGTCATTGGAGGAGGACCACTCTAGCAAAACTTGGGTCTACCATGATGACTCTGATGTGGTAAGTTATCCTCACCTTTAATGACAGCATATTGTCATTTTAAAACTACATTTGAATGTACATTGTGAACAAACAAGATCAAACTATAGTTTCAGGTATACATATACGTATAGTATAAAAAAAAGTAGAGTACCTGCCAACATTTGGGTAAAATATTGTCCCATGGCCTTTTTGAGGATATAGGGGCAGTGGGTCGTTCATCCAGTGTTTCCAGGGCACGCAGAGCCCATCCTACTCCTTCACCGCCTTTTACCTCCCCAACTGAGGTCATGTACCCATTTTTACACCTTAGTGGAATGAGGAAAGTCGTGTTAAGTGTAAGTGCCTTTCCCAAGGGCACTAAGATTTGGGTGATACAGTCAAACCTGCCTAGGCGACCACCTTTTCAACGCGACCACCTGGCCATGGCGACCGCTTTTTCTCGGTCCCGAAAATTTTCCCCATAGGCACAAGCATTAAGCTGCCTGCCCAAGGCGACCACCCGTCCAACGCGACCGCGACCGCCACGAATTGGGACCGCACAGAGCACAATCCCTGCTCATGGCGACAACATTTTTCCGGCGCCAGTGTGGTGACATCGAATTTTGCTGTCGGATTTCGCGGAAATATTTTTAACACCATGCCGGACAAAAATATATCAAAAGCATTGATTCCTCCATGAAGTGTTTTAATGAAACGTTCCCACTATAAACATTGTAAATACAAAGGATTGTGAATACTTAGATATCGATGTTGTTGTGCCCATCGTCATCTTATATTTTACCGCAAGCTTGGTTCGGTTTGAACTCAATTTTCAAAACGATCACGTAGTGCATGGCGTCAAAAAGTCAGATTTCATAGAAATTACTATCTATTTCTTGTATTTTCAACAAAAATGTGTCTCTGTCTTACTAAATTCCGCCGGAGAATGCCTCCGCGGTGGAGGGCAAAACGTTGGCCGAGACATGTTGCTTCTTGGTCCGCGACGCCATCATGTTTCAGCGCGCAGCATAACGCTGACTTTTCTAAAACACGACGCTTCTGTGTATGAATATTTAGAATACTCTCCTTATTGATGAAAATTAATATTCTCATATTCTTGTTATTTCCATGACTCTCACATACCTTTATTGGGCACTGCTTGCTTGTGATCGCCGACGCTGTGCGTTTTGCTCCACTGTTACCTTTCGATGCGGTCGCGTACTCGGCGGCGGTATCACAACTTTCCGTTTTCATCCTTCAGTTGTCCGATCGGAAACTTTTTGCCGCTTTAATCCAGCGGTCGGCTCCCAAAAGAAGGCTGGGATTTTCTAGGGATTTGTGTCAGGCCTTTAAAGCCTAGATTTTATACGCGCGCGTGTGTGTGTGTACTCTTACTTTAACGTAACGTGTGAATGCGGGAGGGCGCTGCAAGGTCATCGAGGCAGACATTGTTTTAAGTCAAAATTACGACGAACATTTGTTCACGATGAAACGGTATACAAATATTGCAACGATAACAGAAAATGTAATTTCTGTAGGATCTTTCTGTCAATGAGAATTGAACCTGGTGGGGGTCATGCTGTCTAAAATCACATAATTTTTCATCCATCTACATGTACGTGGTACACGGTATTTGAACACCTCGAGCTGGAAACATGTTATGATTGGAATCCTCTTCATTGGGACCACCTGTCCATCGCGACCGTTTTTGCTCGGTCCCCCGGGTGGTCGTCTTGGGCAGGTTTGACTGTATATATAAATATGTCCATGACCTTTTTCTCTGGGCAATAATGACTTATGGCCACAAGGTGACAGAAACATTGACAGGTACTTTACTTTTCATTGCATTATAGAGAAGATCTGATGCTTAGCCTTAGTGGCTTTACCTGACATCTAGTCTACCGTAGTTTGGCCGGTTTGACATGACATTTCCATGATTTGCAGGATTTGTTGCCTTGAGACCAGCTGGGTGATCTGCAGGCTGGCTGTCCATGAAAACTCTGGAGAACTACAAGCAAGACCACAAGAAAGTCCCATGTGTATGCTACACAGGGTGTGTAGATTAGACAATAAAACACCAAACTTAGGAGAGGCGAAGTAGAATTCAGTTTTGGCTCCTTGTTCTTCAGTAGAAAACAGGCTTTTCTATCCTGAACAACTCTACTATGGAAAGTCTGGCTGAGAGTTGTTTCTGCCCTGGCCTCTCCCATTCAACATTTTGAGTGTTCCTTAATCCTTTTTTGAGGACATGTCTGTGGTTCACTCTCCTCACATTTCAATGTTTCTCATTGCTGAATTGCTGACTTGGCCTCTTTTTCTGCACATGTGTTACTGGCCTTTTCTGAGGAGTTGGTGAAAGTCACCTTTCAAAAGTGTAAGACTTTAAATCTGTATGGCCACTAGATTTTGGGTTTGACTGGCTAGATCCCAATGAAAAACACAGTAAAAAATTTTTAGGATAGTGAGTTTTGTTTAGTGAACAGCCCACACTATATACTAGGTCATATTCCAGATCCTTTCATTTGCTGGGAACAATGGGGTTGGCGGACAGACAGGTCCAGTGTGAACTGTGGAAAAAGCTTTCCAGTCTGGTTATATATGATAGGGGGTGGAAAAAGCAGTCTGATCTTTCCTGCTTGTGGTAATGACCCCTGGCAGAAAGTGATAGAATTGCAAGCCAAATGGTATGTTTCCATACATTCCAACAAGCTATTTCAAACGTCTGGGCTGAACCACTCTTTCTGCCAACCTGTGAACAGTTGTATTAAAATTGTTTAATGCAAATCATTGAAACAGTGCACAAGTTGTGCTAATTGTTCCCTTGCATTACCCACACTTTTGTTAACTGGAATATGACCTATTGCCTGTGTTTTACTGCAGGGGTACTATGTATATATTTTCAGTATTTAAGTTACAGGTAGTTATTTGTCAGGTGGTTGTTACCTATGCAATTGTCTCTCAACACTGAGGAGCTGCTATTCTAGTGTATTGCATGACTTTAATATATTCAGAGATTTAAAGAGAGACTATCCTCTTTCTGTTTGTATATATTTTGGTGAAACATGGTACTGGGTCTAGTTGATATGAACGTGTGCAATTTCTGTTATTTCATAGATCTGTGTTTTCTGTGTGTGTTTTCTGCTTTTCCAACCTGTAACTTTTATAGCCTGGAATCCCGACCTATTTATAGCTGCCGGGTCTCTTCTCTCCCTCCGCAAATAGGAGGGAGAGAAGAGACCCGGCAGCTATAAATAGGTCGGGATTCCAGGCTATAACTTTTAGTATAAGTGGATCTCGATCTTTCAGTATCAGAGAGAGTGATTTAAGGGCTAATTCAAAAGAACATTCATGATTACATGCCAGGGCTGTCTTCAGCTTTGAATTTGTTTCCATCCCACTCATTGGTTGGGAGCCTGTGTTGTTAATTTTCATTGTGAAATCTGTCATTCTAAGCTTATCAATGAAAATATATTTTCACCAATTTCATGTCATGATTTTTTGGATGGACGGGTTGAAGTTTATTTCCGTCCCAACAAGCAATTTTCCGTCCTGTAACGGCGGGATGGGTCCTGGAGACAGCCCTGGTATTTAAGCTCAGATTTATAAGTGATGTTTCATGCTTGGTAAGGGTTTCCATAATTCAACAGTAAGATTATGATTTATTTAAGTTAGAGATACATTCAGCAAAGGCTGGTTTAATTTGTGAGTTGTCATCTTTATGCATTTACCATCATTCAGTTGTACAATCATCGTGATAAATTCAATCACGAGCTACCTTTGTATTCCCGGCCTGCATGGGGACAAGCCTCTTTCATAGACTTCTAGGAGGGCTGGCTTTCATTTGTGAGGGGAGTGCTGATTCGCAGTTTTCAACATGGGCCAGAGTCTCTAAAGTCTAAATTGCTGATTGGATAGTTTCCGTACCCCCAAGAAATGCCAGCACTCCTAGAAGTCTGCAAAGGAGACTAGCTGGGGATATTATATTGTCTTGAGCCTTGGTCTTACTAAGTCTTAGGTGGCCTGGGTGCCATCCTAGTTAGTTTTCTGCCATACTCTATGATGGCACCCCGGCTAGCTCTTATAAGGTGCTGTTATTACCGTAAATTCCTTAATGTTCGTGGCACCTTTATTTTGCATCACAGTGAAAATCAAGTTAGAGTTGACTGCATGTACAGTACCTTGCAGTTAAAAAAGTAGTAGCAACACAATGGAAAAGCTGAGAAATGACCACAAAAACTGCAAATTTAAAACCACTAAAGCTTTTAAGATTTACAGTATATATTCCTTCAGAATTTATGAACAGTTTTCTGTTACTGTGAATGGAATTTGCTGATATGAATATCTTTGCTATTTACACAGAATGTCTTGCTTTACTGCATTTGTTGCTACATGTTTTCTGGATTATTCAAATTTAAGGTGTAATTGATGAATAGACAATCCTCATATATAATTCCACTATTACAGTATTTTTTCTGATAGATTTACCACCTGTAATGTACAGGTTATGGCATATTATACAGCCTTTGCTAGATCTGATATGCATGAACTTCCAAATGTACAATGAACTGCCCACATCATATCTGCATTTTAGTCTGTGACAGAACCCATAGTTGTACATGTAGTTTAGGCCTAGGAAAATGAATGTTGTGTTTCCAATTATGGTCCTGACAAAATTAGGGTTCCTCTTCTTTTTTTAGATTTCATCCAGAACAATCCTTAATTATACTCTCCAAGCAGATGTTTGGCTCTGGCTGGTTTTTAGGCATTTTTGTTGGGCTTTCTTTTTAGTCCAGTTTTCTTTAGGTCCATCACTCAGATGTCAGATCAAAAATGTCATGTCCCTTGCCAACAGTCAGTCGATCAAAAATAGGCTAGGACCGGTCATGTAACCGAAAACACAGCATTTCTTTTCCTAGGCCTTAGCAGTGTACCAATGTTACGTTTTGCAGAGTTCAGTGAAAATCTGTTCTTACACAAGCGAAAAAGAAACAGCAAAGAATGTGTTACTGAGTTCAAGGAGATCTTATTTTAACCTCCTTGCTGAGTTCTTCCAAAACTCATGCTACAAGCCATACCAGGCTTACATACGTATATTTGTGTACAAATTGTACATGCAGGTAACTTTGGTGTAAATAGATGAGTCTGTTTTATATAAGTATGAAGAACAGTACACTGTCATAAATAGCAGAAACTACAAATGTGAATTTAAAGGAAGCTCATGTATGCCAAAAATAGTTACTCAAGCAACTGGATAAAATTTTGAAACAGTCACTTTGACTGTTTCACAATTTTATCCAGTTGGTTGAGTAATTATTTTTGGCGCATATTATTACCTGAATGTCTAACCTTCATCAACGAAGCTCATGTATATCTGGATTTGAATAATAGAGAAGTAAGCTTAATATTACTGGTATATCATTGGTTGTGGATTTAGGTCATCTTAGAGGATTTCTTTGTAGAAATGGGTGTGTCAATATAGAATTGAATTTAAAGTGTGTTCATCGTCTTTTTGCCATCCACCCAGCATTGCAAAAAGGCTTAGCATGCATTAGTGCCCACCTATATGGAATGGACCTTTACATTTATGTCCCACTATCATCATGTCGGGCAGGTTGCCCGGACTAAGTCAACCCTCTTCCTCCAGTCGCTACGGTCTGCCATTAAGTGCTATAGATTTCAACCCTCACCCCTCCGTCCCCAGCAAGTTGGTCAATGTAGGTCTGTCGGGGTTGCCCGACACTGGAGTGTCCATGAGTTGGTGTCCAGAGTAGGAGTTCACTTACAAGCTCATCTTTGTTTCTATAGCTATGCCCTGCAAACCTAGCCCTTCTCACTTGTATGGTTGATGATACAGTTGGTAATGTTCCCTACAGTTCTACTTCAGTCATAAATGGTGTCCCACTATAGTCATACACATGTACAGACATAGTCTGTATGTCCTTACTATGTAGATGCACATTTAGAGGGGTGATCAATAAGTTCTGCTCCTCACCAAGAAATAAGAAGCACAACTCAAATTCCAGGTCATAATTATTAAGTACTGTATAAAACCTTTTATGAATGACTACCAAAATTCAACTCATTGTGATCAGTACTTTGCAGGCTACACCCAGTGAGAAGTAAGATATTGTAATGTTAGGGGAGAGAGAAGAAACACCACTACACACACTGATACGAATGCTAGCAAAAACATAACGTCGTTCTTGGCAAAGGTAATAACTAACCTAACCTACTATTTATGATAATACAGATGAGCCTTTCCCACTTTTTGTGAATGACAGGCTTTATTTCAGTCACTGTCAATGAAAAAAATGATCACATCATCAGATTTCTGTACCATGGACAAATGTTGGGCACTTTTTTTGTCTCATATATAAATCTTCATCAGTGTCGATAACAAGTATATATCACAGGCCTGTTCATGTATCAGGAACCCTTTAAAAACAAAACAATAAAACAAAAGGTCGAAAGTCAAACCATCATATACTTAGTCAAAAACATCTTTTGAAACATATTCGTTTTGAATATGACATTCAGACGGTGGCTAAATACATGTTTGTTAATGGTATGTTACCATATACATACATGTACTAGTACAGACTGTAACTCCATATTGTCAATTGACTTCCTCCTGATTTTTATCATGCATGTGCACATGCCGCCGGTCAACTTATAACTTTATAAAAAGCTACATGTGAATGTATACAGCCACAAGACGGATGGAGGATGATGATGCGACCACAAAAGTTATTTCTCAGAATGGAACGAAATGAACAGGGTATTGTAAATAAAGAAATACTGGTCCACCAATAGCATGTGACATCTTCAAAAGAATGTTCATTACACAAGAGTATCTTGTGTCTTCTGAGGTGCAAGTTGCCATACAAAATGTCGATATCGTTTTGACTAGAAAGCTCCAGATCTGAGTGGCGGTGCTACAAGGATGACACCATCTCCTCGGACGAACAGCATGGGAATGTTACGCTTGGTGGTCTGGAAAAAAGAACAGAATGGAATGTCAACATTCTGTGAACAATTTCATCAGGTTTGTAAGTCATAAATGCAAGTAGAGTTACAATGTCCGTGAACAGTTTCATCATGTTGGTAAGTCACTGGATAACAAACTTCTTTGTGCACAAGGGTTTTATTCAGGACCAACATTTTGGTGACCGACCGTCACCTTCCTCAGGGCAATACTGACTGGTTCTGCTACACACTGTAGCTAGGTGTCGCTGCTTACAGATACTGTCCTAAACTCAAACGTAACAGTACTAGTATCTAGTATATATTTCAATATGTGACCATCAATATTGTGACCACGACGGCCAGTGACCCATTGTCTTCAGAGCCGGGCTAAAATCAGCCACACACTTTACAGACACTGTCCTTTGCAATTGTGACCAAGGCATAAGAATGTAGGTGCCGGTAGACGTGCACAACTCAAATTTCTCAAATATTACAGCAGAATATGTCTGAGAAATGTTAAGCTGCCATGAGATATTTCTGAACAATGGCAAGCACTGAATGGCATGAATGAAACATATGTGTATTGAAAACTCAGGCTCTGAAAAAGTACTTTCAATTGATAATTGGCAAGAGACATTTTGTATACTTATTTTCTTCACACCTATGGTTGGGCTCCCCACAAAGACCACCCATTATTCAGAACAATAGGTAAGGTACAAAGGTGAATTGTTTTCTGAAGACATTCTGAGAGACATTTTCAGAACATTGAAAAGACCTTGCAAAGACAGTAGAGAAATTTATATAACTTAAAAAGGACATTCTTGCAGAGTGTCTAAAAAAGGTCCAGATAAAAAGGACATTTTCAAAAATGTATTGGTGTAACTTTCACCTTTCTAAGACATTTCAAGCTCTACCAATATAAGGAAACCTGCATATGATAGTGGTCTTTTGAGCCATTGTGTAACGTACTACCTACATGTATGAAAGTATGATTTTCTCACTTTGTATATTTCCTCATATGTTTCCTCGTCTATCTCCACTGTTGTGACTGTCTCCTCCACATCCCCAAGGATCATGTTCAAATGTTGATCGTATGCCTGGAAAAGAAGAGAATATATGCAGATTACTTCCTGTTGTCTGATATCACTGCAGATTATAATGCACCTGTGATAGTGAGTGAGTGTGATATTGATGTTGGGATAATGTTAGGAGACATCAGTTGAGCAACAAGTAGCCTGACATAAGACATAAATTAAGTGAATAGCTGGCTACATGATATTTCAAAAAATCATTCGTACATGGAGCCTTCCCCTCAGCTCTCTGTCATTCCGCATCTTCACATAAATTCTCTCATCCAGGCTGAGGCGAATCAGGTCGAGCGGCTCTTCAACTACTGCTGTCTGCGGTTGCTGTAGAAACACAAAATATTCTCATCAGATAGGTACAAAGTCAGTTGAAATTTACCTACAAGTACGAGGGACTAGCCTCGATTGCAGACTCCCCTTAGCTTTTTTTGTTATTGTTATTATTATTGGGTGGGCCGACTACACTCTCTTCAAAGCCAGGGGCTGAATTGCGGGGAGCTTACAATTGGCCTACAACAAACTTTAACGGGGCCACTTTAACACACCGAAAAATTAAGAAAACTGGCAAAATTGACTTGTTTTGAGAGTTACATACGTAAAGCCTCATTCAAAGGTGACAAATTATTGACCACTAAAAGTTGAATAAATGCTTACAGATTATTGACCAAATTTGGTAAGGTACAGGTACAGGTACTGGTCCGAATCTGAATTTTTGTTAAGTTACAGAGAACCTACACGGGACCCCCATTTAATGTCTAATCTGAGGGAGGTCCCTAACCGACGCTAGGTACTCATTTTTACCTGAGTGAAGTGAAAAAATTGTGTTAAGTGCCTTTCCCATGGGCATAACGTCAGGGCATGTCAGTACTGTCAAAGGATTCGAACCCAGGACCTCTGGGCCGAACACCCTGCCAAATTTATTACCCCATGCGGTGTGAGGTTATTTTACTCTTAACGTTGATAGATTAGATTAGATAAACTGAGCTCTTGTTCAGTTTATGAAAATTGTCGCTCAATGGTTGAGCTTTAACAACGTTTTCTGGCTCGCACGTGTTTATCAGGTAACGTTAACGTTTTGTGGTGATTTCGCCGTAAAAAAACGGTATCCCTCGGAGCACAGTGCGACAACAGCCTTCATACGACGATAATAAATGTACGAGTGAACAGAAAATGCAACGTCTAAGGATATACGTATACATTTCTGTTAGACGCGTGCAAGAACCTTAGAATAATCCTTTAGATATGAGACAAAAAAATACAAACCTCTTCGTCCGCCATTTTTGAAGAGTCCCTGGGGACTATGGAGATTCTATTTTATTCAGGGGTAGTGTATTACCAAACATATTTTGGCATAATTGCACAACTATGAAACACATGAACTCAAATATTGTATGAAATATTGAAAGTAATGTATTTTTTCTAAGATGCGAGTTACTAGAAAATGATTAATTCGAGTAAGCTTGTGAATAAATAAATAAATTGTTTTGCCTCCCTTGTGTGAAGTGGTTTCAGCCTTGGTAGATTCTATTATTATTAGGGGTCAAGAAAATATGTGGCAGAACAAATATCGTCAAACATTTTATCTTTTTGTATCATACAATCATTAAATAACAATTATATTTGATATTTTATCGCATTGTTTAGTTTTCGCTATCTAAATATTCAAAACAAATATTGTGAGAAAGTTTATACGATGTAAGATTCCCTTTTCTCAAGTGGTTTCATCGGCAGAGGTTATACAACAAACACATGTATTTGGGGGAGTGGTACTTTTTCTTCGGGATTCGGGATTGATGTAACTGTTAGCGTTTTACCTTCAAGCTAGAGCGCCGTTTTAGTTCCGTAAAACCCTGAATCTCTCTCTTTGAAATAATGGGGAGGCAGAACAGACAAACACGGAGATCAACAAGGACGACGGAGCAAAACGGAGGCGGTGAGCGGAATTTTTTTATAGAAGATTCATGTTGTGCAACTTTCCCTTTTACTTCGCCCCAAATTATCTAGTGTAGTATTATACCTCCTTGAAGGTGTTTTTTCGTGTGTGTGTGTTTCCTTCCGTTAGTTAACAAGGCCTTCTGATTTTAGCCTCCTTACGATAGCGCAGGAAGGGCTGAGTGGACTGTGTTATAATTTTTGGTATGTGTAGGGACCTCAAAATTAGACTTTGTGCCACCTGGCGGCTTGTAATGGTACAGCAGCTGATTTTCCGGTTTTTACATCTCGTGTTCTGGACAAGGTATAGTCACGATGTTCGGGTGTTGGATGTCAACTAACTTTCACATGACTTTTGTTAATGTAACCATTGAGGAATTAAGCTTGTGCATGAATTATGCAAATTAGGCCCTTATTTGTAAATATGATATCTGTGAATATTTCACCTGCCATAGATTATATCCAGGGGTTTATCTAAATCAGGAAAGAGGGGCGCTGCGCCCTCTTGTTTCAGCCCAGTTCCCCCTTGTTGAATTCAGATTTAGCTTAATATCCAGCATACAGCCTTCACTCAGCGATTGATTCTTCCATAAATACATAGAATTTGCTCCCTCGCCTGTGTGTGCTCCCTCTTAAGTCTTATTCAATTTTTCTAGAAAAAAATCCTGATATCTATTACATGTATCAAAGTCCTTTTATAGAAAACACTGGAATTGAATTTCCTCATTGATTATATGCAAATTAAGTCCTAAGTAATACAGTAATATTCTATGAGTAAGTTAATTTTGTATATCTCTGTCGAACTTTCCTAATTTTTTATACAAATTAAGTCATAATATGGGTAAGTTAATTTGTGTATCTCTATTATCATTCCTTTGTTCAGTTATTGTCTTTCAAAGATACATGTATAACAAGAACACCTACAACTGGTAACGTTTAGTGAAAATAAATTCATGATGTTTGTTATGTCTGTCCACAGAATCAGAACAAAAGTCATTATCAGCTGATGATCACAAGTCTGGAGTTAAGAGAACTTCAGTCCAAGCTGGATCAAGGAACAAAAAGACAAGAAAGGTTCCAGTTGTTGTACTGGAAAACTTGATGCCCCAAATGGGAGATCTAAATCGCAGCAAGAAATCCACAGACCGTTCCAACAAGAGCAAGAGACAGACTAATAAAGTCCATGATGACAGATCTAGAAACGGAAGTTCTGTTAGCGTTAGGAAGCAGAAGACTGTGACAAACGGTTCTGAGGTAGAAAAATTTGTGGCAGGAAAAGGGCGGGGGAAGAGATGTGCAGCAAAATCTTCAAGTGGGGTATCTACACAGATAGGTAAAGAAGACAAAGAAGGGATAACCAACAAGAGGAAAGCGGAAAGGAAGAAGAGGGATCAAGAAACAGACTGGATTGAAAAGGAAGATGATGATGACTTTGAAGATGATGGACTAACAACCACAAGGGTCAAAAAGATGAAAACAAATCAAGAACCAGAAACAAAAGAAGACATTTTGGGGGAAAAAAAGACAACCAGCAAGAAAGGAGAAAGAAAGAAAAGAAGTCAAGAAGCGGACTTGATGGTAAAAGATAATGATGTTGAAGATGATGGACCAGGAACTTCAAAAGTCAAAAAGATGAAAACAAAAAGTCAAGAATCTGTCAAAGATGCTAAACACAATACAGCAAAAGTTGAAGAAGAAGAGGCCAGTACTAGTAGTACTAGGGCAGAGATGGCTGATGCACCAACAAGGCATCCAGCGGGACTTAAGGAGACCCATGAGTCCTCAGACAGTGAGTTTGAATGGGAAGAAGTAGAGGAAATTCAGACAGCCACGAAGAGCCCTGAGAAGAAACTCCAAGACATCAGCATCGAGCTATCAGAAGACGCCATCCCTGGATTGTTCAAAAAGAAGAAGAAGCAGTTTGATTGGAGCGGTTACATCAAACGACAGATTCGAAGGATTAGTAAAGAGCAGAGAGAGAGCCTTCACAAAGCGCACCTGTTAACACTGCTGGCCTGTGCACTGTACAGGAGTAGGGTATGTAACGACACAGACTTGGCAGGCCTGGCTTTGTCTCTGACACCGCCGGAAATCGTTCGCAGAAGAAGGTGGGATCTTGGCTTCTTGAGCAAAGTGGTCAAGTGGTTCCGGTCCAAATTCCCATTGGTTTTAGATGAGGAGGAAGAATGTGAAGACAACAGTAACTGTGCGGTAGCAACGCTTGGAAGGAGACTACAGGAAGGGACGGTGAGATCTGAGAACGAGCTGGTCTGGCTGTTAATCGTGGTCCTGAGGATGTTACAGCTGGACACACGACTGGTCATCTCCTTACAGGTGAGTATTAGATTCAATGTCACAAGAGTGATACATACATGTAGTAGGGATGTCCCTGTAGCTCAACTGTTAGCAGCCTCACAGTTGAGCTCCTGGTTCCAATTAGTTGATAGCTTGGAGACCTCGGTTCAATCCTAGGCAGGGCATCTCGGTTGGGGTGCACTCATCTTTCGCAAGGGACATAAAATGGGGATCCTGTGTTTGAGGAGGTGCCTCCAGCACGGGAAGGGCTGAGCGACCACTCCCTGTAAAAAATATACAAAATGTACCCTATATTGAAAGAGCAAGGAAACTTGCTGCCCTATGTGCCACTAGGCACTACAAGGTGAATAGTTAAAGTTCATTTATCTCTTGTTTCTTTTGTGTTGTTGGACGTTTACAGCCTATCCCTCTAAAAGAGTCATCCCCATCAAAGTCCAAGCGGAATACGTCTGCACAAAAGAAGACATCAAAGTCTGCACCAAAGTCCAGAGGAGGCACTTCAAAAACTCAAGCTTCTAAGTCTGCGAAGCAGACTAAAAATGCAAAACAAGCCAAGCCAGGGAAAAGAAGAAAAATGACTGAATCTTCAGATGACTCGAGCACGGAACGTTCGTCAGGGAAGACATCCGATCCGCCTTCAAGGAGGCAGCAGAAAACAAAGAATTCAAGACCAAGGAGACGTGCATCCAAGACAAAGCCAATGGTCGAAGTGTCAGAATCTGACAATGAAGAGAGCGATGATTCAGACTATGTTCCTGAATCCAGTACAGATGTGAAGGATTCTTCATCTAGAGAGTCTGACGTGTTGAAAGTCGAAGAGATAAGCATTTCATCAGACGACAGCGATCTTGAAATCATCGACGTATCGAAACTCAGGACCAAGAAGAAACCAGGCAAGCCAAACCAGCAGCCTAGCAGAAAGATCATCTCTGAAGATTCAGACGAAAGCGTGGTAGAACTGACCGGTGAAGATTCAGAAATCTGTAACGAGTGGGTAGAGGTGTACTTAGCAGATGAGGAGAGATGGGTGACAGTGGATGTGGTCAGTGGTCTGGTGGACAGGCCAGAGGTGTTGGAACAGCGGGTGACCCGACCAATGGCGTACGTCGTTGGGGTGGACACTGAAGGCAGCGTGAAGGACGTTACCAAGCGTTACGCGGCGGGATGGATGACGTCTACACGCCTGCTGAGGGAGGATCGGTGGGGCACTTGGTGGACAGATACGCTCGGACTGTACTCATCGTCTGATAAGGACAGGTACGTATATCAGCAATGAATTAATCTTCATTTAGCCAAACTTTTTATCTATTATCGAAATACGAAAGGAAAAGCATCCAGGGATTCATCTAAATCAGGAAAGAGGGGCGCTGCGCCCTCTTGTTTCAGCCCAGCACCCTCTTGTGGAATTCAGATTCTAGCTTAATATCCAGCATACAGCCTTCACTCAACAATCAATTCTTCCATAAATAGATAGAATTCGCTCCCTTGCCTGTGTGTGCTCCCTCTTATTAAATTTTTATAGAAAAAGCCCTGCGCTATCTAATTACTTAAACAAAAAGCATCTATTAGCTTACAGGTCTGAACTCAAAATAGCCAACAGGAAAAACAAATTGATGGTACACAATATCAGATGGGTGGAATTGTGCTGATGCTACCACAATCAAAATGTGCAAGTCAACGAGTAACATTCTTACTCAAGTGAAATTAAATTGCAAAAGCAATGGCTGACTTTAAAACGCCAAAAACTAGGACTAAAGTAATTTTGACCTGTCATTTCTCGACTTACTCAAAATTCCATACAAAATGTACAATCTTGCCGCCACACTTTCCCTGACTGATGTTCATGACCTCCTGTTCTTATTCAGGAGCAAGAAGGAAGACATTGAGCTACACAGCAAACTTCTGCAGAAGCCTCTTCCAACCACCATAGGGGAATTCAAGGACCACCCTTTATACGCCCTGCGAAGGCACCTGCTGAAGTATGATGCTATCTACCCGGAGACTGCAGCTGTGCTGGGCTACTGCAAGGGAGAGCCTGTCTATGCAAGGTGCTATAAAATCAAATTTACACTCACAGGGTGTCCCAGAAAAATGTACCGAAAGAACCCTGTACCCTAGTAATTATAAACCCCAATAACATTAGCTCCTAAAACAACAGCTTATTGATTCATTAGCATACAACCTTGTCTTAACTTACTTTTCTATTGAACCATCTGAAATTGTCTTCACTTCATTAACATATCTATTCAGAGTTTTGGTATAAAACCTAGTTCTACCAGATCTTTCTTTAGTCACTGACAAAAGATAGCAGATGCTATCTGAAACGAATACTACCCGAAATGGATGGGTAGGGTCTACATGGGGTTAGATAGTATCATTTTGTTTCACAAAATACTTACTACATGTAATTCACCATAAGTGGAATTCTGCATAGAGTTGACTGTATTCATTGATACATAACCTACTTTTGGAAAATAACAACACTTCTGCAGTTTAGTGCTTCTTTAAGATCTCGAGATAGATGGACAACATCAATGAAGAAGACAGACTAAGAAATGTTTTACTGACCTGTACAGGGAGTGTGTTCACCAGCTTCACACCCGTGACAAGTGGCTACAGGAGGCACGAGTGGTGAGACCAGGGGAGGTGCCGTACAAGATGGTCAAACACAACAACCCCAACTGGCTGAAGAGGAAGATGGAACGCCAAGGAATTTTTACAACTGGAAACGCTGATGAACCGACTGTAGCTCTGTTTGGAAGGTATGTTGTACTTGCACTTTCTTTTGTTCTTTTGCTACCCCTACAAATTATACATGTACAGTACTAGCATTGGGTTGTTTATTTGTTGGTTGGTTGGTTGGTTGGTTGGTTGGTTGGTTGGTTGGTTGGTTGGTTGGTTGGTTGGTTGGTTGGTTGGTTGGTTGGTTGGTTGGTTGGTTGGTTGGTGTACTAGTCCACTTATCATTGCTTTCAATTACCTACATGTCTGTATGTCTACTGCTTTGTGATTTTGAAGTTAACACTTTTAACACATTTTCAGGTTTTAATCCACGATTGGTTTGTCTGGGAGACTGTACATGTATATGTGGGAGTGTCTGTGGAAGAAGTCATAAATTTATGAGCCCTCTAGCAACTTCCATCCAAATTGCAGTCAATGTATATTGTTGAATTTTCTCTGTTTACTTTCCATTTGTACAGGTGGCAGACTGAGGACTACATGCCACCTCTAGCTGTGGATGGTAAGGTGCCCAGGAACGACTATGGCAATGTGGACCTGTACCTTCCCTGCATGCTGCCACAGGGCACTGTGCATCTTCAGATCCCAGGTAAGTAAGGCCAGAAAAAGCCAGTTCTAATAAATGTCCGTTGGATCAATGTCCTTTGTACTTGGTAGGACACAAACCTCTATGAAGTAATTATGGCTTTTATACCAGGAATGTTACCGGTAAATTCTGTAAAAACTGTTTCCATTATGATTTATGTCGATATACAATGTAGCTGTTTATTATAACACTAGACAGTAACCTAGGCAATGGCCTAACCTCAAACACAAAAACACCCCTTTCGGAGGGGAACCTCCTTCCTGTTTATAATAAAATGTTTGAAAGGAAATGTTACTGAAGCCAGGGACCAGAAGTATTATGGTATTAAGAGAACATTAACAATAATTCATAATTACATATTACAAAATAACGATGAGTAAGTGATAAAGAATTTCCCTCCCACCATTTTGTCCTACTAGGACTAGAGCGTGTTGCGAGGAAGCTGGACATTGACTGTGCCCCAGCTGTGGTTGGGTTTGACTTCCACAGTGGCTGGTCACATCCGGTCAAAGATGGCTACATAGTGTGTGAGGAGCATAAGGTATGTAACTGGTTTGATTTTCATGAATGTTTAGAGTTTCCATTTTGGCATCATGTTTGTGTTATACCACTAATGCATGTACAAAACATTCATTATCATAAAGCCAGAAGGGATTGACCAATCATACATGTTTTTATGTCATACCTGGGCCACAATAACGTTTGATACTTATATTCCGGACCTGTCAGTATTGTACAGTACCCCATGGAATCCTACCCGCAATCTGGTTGGTACCTCAGGTGACCGTGTTGTATTGTATGTGTACACTTCATGTGGTGACATTAGGCCTTCTCAATTCCTACAAGCCACTTCACTGTTAATATCATGGTGGTTATTGGAGCCCAGCAGGCCATAATTGTCATCATATACACCTCAGGTCAGGGCATTAACCCATAGCTTTGTCTGATGGTACACATGAACATGCACATCTTCCAGGGCCTGCTGATAGCGGCATGGGAAGAAGACAGACAGAACAGAGAGCAGAAAGTGAAAGAGAAGCGAGAGAAGAGATCCTTGGACAACTGGAGAAAGTTAACAAAGGCCTTGCTGATCAGTCAGCGTTTGAAAAGAAGATTCCAGGTACATTGATTACGCTTTATTTAAGTTATAGCATTAGTAACTTCATTTTCCACTTTACTTGTTTCTAAGATCTAATCTTAAAAGCAATTATATTAAATGTGTGCACGAATAGTTGACTTGTTCATGAATGTTTAACCATGACAATGTAATTCTCTACTTGCTTGGAGCCAAAAAACGACCTTGACTTGACTTATGTTGGGTGCCATTCTTCATCTGTCACCCGAAGCTCCATGGCCGCCCAGAAGTTGCTGTCCTAATCTTAAGCAATTATCCCATATGAACGCATACTTGATATCTGGACTATTCCCATCATGCCCACTTATGGGTCTGCATGGGGGAAACTATTTAGTTACTGGATTAGAAATGGTTCATTTCCTTGTTAATCTGTGTCGAAATTGTACAAAATTTTGTTGATTTTGTATTCATAAAAATTTGGTCTTATAGAAAATAACACCTACTTCTGGGGTTGAGTCCCCCTTTAAAATGCCTGAAGATTTAACAGTTGTGTCAATTATATGTGTTACAGATCCAGAATGAGTCCAAGGTCAAATCATCAGAGGAAGGGGAGGACATTGATGATGATGATGATGACAATGGTGACGAGACTTCTGACCGTGCTGTTGATGTCGAGAAGTCCTGGCCGAGAAAAGACTTTGGTCAGGAGGCTACCAGTTCTAAAACCCGTCGGTCCAGAGGAAAGAAGGGACAAAAGGAGGATGCCCACTTATTCCCATTTGAGAAGTTATAAAAAAAGGCGGCCTTGCAGATGGGTACCAGGCCAAGTCAGAAACAGAGTTGGCACTTCAATTTTGTGATGTAGTAGCATAGTCAGCTCTTGTGTACAAACTTCGATTAGAAGATCATGACAAATATTAAATATGGGATCATTGTGAAGGGTGATAAATAAGCTTTCCGATGATAAAGTAAAAGGAAAGGAAAGTGATCTTGATCCAGTTTAGCTCACTGAAGAGCCAATCTTGCACTGGTATGTAGCAATGGAGATGCATGATTCATTGATTGATAAAATGCAAGTTTCCCACCTTTTTTGTGTTGATCATACCTTTAGTAATTCAATATCAGATAATTACTCTTACATGGTTGTGGCCAAAACGCTTTCATACTTCTTACTGACAATAAACTCGACCTGTTTTTAACTGTATCTTCAATTGTTACTGTCATGTGTATTTGCTCACCTTTGGTTGAAGAAGATACAGGCAATTTGAATCTTTGAATAATAATTTCCAGTTGTGTTCATCTCTACTGGTAGTATTTGTGATATTAAAATCCAGCAAAAATCAGAGTTGCAGAAGTCATTTAATGATCATTTTGCATTGCACTTACATTGTATCGATCATACATTCAACAGTTGGAGGCTGATGAAGGCATTACTTTTGTTTTACCACATAAAACACAGAGTCATACAAATATCTTTGATCCAAGTAAGGCCACACTGACTTGATTTGATGGTAGATGACATAAACATACACAAGGATTTTTGTTCCTTTTCAAATCATGACTTTTTCAATAATTATCATGGTTGTAAGTACTGGAAAAATCATTACAAAAATGTCAGAGAATATGTCAAAACATTCAGATCTGAAACAAGACAACCTACATGTACCTCCAGTCCTGAAGAATAAGGAGTACATGATTTCTTGTTTTAATTTTTTTGTTTTATACCATGTTTTCAAAATAATTTTTGTTTCTTTTGCCCATCACAACCTTTTTTTCACCCGCTCTTGTCAGGTTTGGTGTGCAGAGGATGTCATCTTTAATCAGAAATCAAGTCACTGTGGCGTAATGGATCAGAGTTGGACAAGTCAACCTTGACTACAAAGTGAGTTCTGTTCTATCCGCAACTGGTAGCCTATACCAGGCTCCTTGGAGGCCATATTGGACCCTCTCTCCGTAGCCGACTCCCTTAGCATGCTATTCACTCTATTTGGCCAATTTGTACTATTTTTCCAGCCATCCGCGGAGCCTGGTAGAGGCTACACAACTGGTACAGATTATGGAAAGGTCAGACGCTTGAATATGATGTGGTCAGTATGGGCAGGTATCACATGAAGGTCATGCACGGTTGTAATGTGAGCCAGCCACGTTGCCGTTCCCGGGGCATCTATGGGCAAAACTTTACGGACCGAGAAAAAGCCGTCATCATGCCTAAGTGGCCAGCTTGGAGAGCTTGTTGCTCGGGCAGGTTTGACCGTATTTCATGATCACCCCAGTCCGAAATTCAATGTTCCACAGGCAGGACATTTCATGCAGCCCCAAACAACAAAAGTTGAATCCAGTTGACCTAATAGCCAAACATTATAGCAAGTGATGTCTCTGTCAAAAAGAAATGTGACCGTATCTAATAATAAGGAGTAACATATACAATGTAGTTTGACCAAAGTTCAGACATACAGTTACTTGGTGCTGTGTGATACATGTACACAATAATGTAAATGACTGGAGGAATGTTACAATGTTGTGTTGATTGTATTTGCTGCTGTCAATATTTTTTTCTGAAATGTGGATTGAATTACATGTACAAAACATTTATGTACTCAGAAAGTAAAATCTCAAGAGGTAATGAGAGGCACTTGTTATCTAACATGGACATTATGAATCACATTGTACTTTGTATTCTGTAATTCATGTTGAACTACATGTATGCCTACATACACACACACATCAATAACGTTGTGAAATAAAAAAAGTACATACACACCATAGAAGCAGGTAATAAATACCTTTAGTTTGTTGTACTAACAAGTATGTTGGATGTGACCAGTCAATACGAGTACATGTAATTCTGGTTGGATGCCGGTAGGTGATGGCCTAGCAAACAATGCAGGGATCTCCCTAGAAATATAGAGCAGGATGGGGAGAGGGTGCTAGGTACTGGATAAGTGCCGCAAGGGAGGAGGTCTGGAGGGGTGGGTGCACATCTCTCAAAAGGACAGCGGGTGTTGCATTTTGCCTTTTTCAGACATAATGGAAGTCATCTCCTGCAACTCCAGCTTAACATCTGAAATTTCCAGTTTTTAGCAAAATCACAGGCTTTACTGGGTAAAAATTGGAAAAAAATTCCCTAACTTTGAAAATCAACAGGATGGAGCTGGGGTTAGAACAGGATGGAGGAGCGACACTGTTCCATTCTTTAGGGAGATCCCTGAAATGTGTTGATTTGGTATGCACTTAAAATGCAGGGATATCTAGCAGTGTCAGGGATTGTAGGATACTGTCTGTGCTTTCTGCCCATGGCCATGCTATCCTGGTCCACTATATGTATTTACCGGAAAACACCGAAATACGATATTACATGTATGTACATCGAAGGGGTTAAAATGTAGCTCAGATATTGGTACAATCCTGTGATGCAAGTCAAGGTTAACTATCATTGGAGCGACATTCCAAAACATTAAGAATGCTTTTTGGCTACAATGTAGGTACATGTACATGTATCAACTCATGGTTATATTGAAGAAACCAATCATTCCTTTGTCTCATTACCTTCGCCAAAATTGCAACATTTCCTTGGCAATTTGCTGATTTGTGAACAGAATACTAGTAACATACATTTGTATTTATTCAGAGTTTTGGTATAAAACCAGGTTTCCCGGTCCTTTCTTTAGTCACTGACAAAAGACAGCGGATGCTGTCTGAAACGTCAGTTTCAAAATTTTATCCAGTTGCTTGAGTAGCTATTTTTGGAGAATAACTGTGTTTATATTGATATTAAACGATTTTTAAGGTTTCTTCCAATGACAGTGATGAAATTTTGGAGTCATTTCGGGCATTATATTTTCAATAAAAGCAAAACTCAAATGAAAATCTAATACACATCAACACATGACGAATGTAAATTAATTAATATTAGTAACCCTTTGTTTATCTGTACACATCATGTACACCCCTTGGCATCAAATATAAAACTAAATTTTTGGGGGCCTGTCTCTACACAATCCACTCCTTTTTGTGTTGGAGATTACAGTTGAACTTTGTTTCAGAATGACTTCTACTAGCACAAACTTCAAGTGATGATGAACAATAGATTGACAGAATCTCGTGTTGTTTGTTTTCCAACCTCTTTTTCCTGCTTTACTCGACACAAAGTAAGTGAAAATTGGCATACATACACATGTACATACATGTATAGTGCAATAAAAACATTATGACACAGAAAAATTATTGTTATTACTTGTATTGACAAATAAATAACAAATGAATACACAGAGCGGACCGGCTTGGACTGATACAACACGCAAGAACACTGAAAAGTGAAAGCTGTGGACTGGTCTTTGAACCAGAAAAAAGTACAAATACCATGAAATTATGTCTTATAACACATGTCTATCTAAACATCCTATCAAAACTCTACTACAGCTGGCAATGTAAGATGAAAAAAATAACACTGAATCAAATCAGATAATAGCCTAAATTCATATTCTTTCTGTAACAGTCGGCACAGTTTTAGGTCAACAATGAAATGTGCTATGAAAAATCATACAAGTTTACCATGAGGTACTGAGTGGAATCACAACCACCCCTATAGTTCATACTTTTCAATATCAGTATAAAAAAACGAACACGCTTATGTGTCCATCATTGTTTGGAGTTGTCGCTTAAATTGCTGAAGCACGTGTCTTAAGATTTACATCATCTTATCATTTATCTATACTGTACTGCCTGTACACTTTATTGAGATTCATTTGTTTCAGTTTCTGTAGACAATTTGACTGCATGATTAAATGTCAAACTTGTGCTGTCTGACTAAAGTAATTGCAGCTTTGAGTGCTTAACTATCTACAACATCTTCATTATGAATCATCAATAACAATGATTATGGAACTTATATATTAATTCAAATAAATTATGGCTACTACTTCATTGATTCTGTTCCATTTTACTGCAATTAGATTTAATTAGACGGCATAAATACCACAATGGTGCATATAGAATAATACATTTCCACCTCCGATAATCAAAAATTCTTAAAACTGCCTGAAAACTGCGAATTTTGGAAGACTTCGCACACTAACGCTAGGACAGCATTGTCTTTAGAATACCACATAACGATAAACCACATTTATATTGTTTGTACACATTGGAGTAAGACTAAGTGCAATACTGAAGACAAGTTGTAAGTCTACCTTACATCCCACTATAAAGCAAGTCTAAAATCTTAATGCGCAGCAACATCTGGATACAGCTTACACAAACTACAATGTACGTAGTTGGCTTCTGAATGATTGTCAGTTTCTTTAATTAAACTCACAACACACTTTTCTAGTCACTAACTAGTCACATTTCAGCACTATATGTTGTTCATTTTAAACATGATAGTTGTTAATAGTTGCCTATCCTGAGGAATTTGGAGAAATGAGAAAAAAAGACCTTCAGTTTGCATCTTCAAAATGCAGTAGCTTTTTTGCCTCGACAACCAAGGCTTCAGTTCCCCGAGGGACTTTCTCCCTGCAGTACCTGTGGGGAGAGACAGGGGCATATTGATGAGTTATACATCATTGCCTATGATGCAAATGCTAATATTATGTAATATTGAGAAATCAACTAAGATTACATGAAATACAAGACACAAAAACGCCTTACAAACATACTGGCAGTGACATCTACTGTCATATAATGCTGCCAGGTATATGCTATAAGACCACCACATCAAAAAGTATTGAGGCCCTCTCAAGATAGACTAGCCCCATATTATGTGACCTTGGTACTGCAGCAGAACTTCACTTTTTCTATCTTTTGACCTGGATGTGCTATTGATTTTTTCGTTGGCAGGTAGCTTGTGATGTAAAGAAGAAGTGCAGTAAGTTATGGCCCCCAAGCAGCTTGTTGGTTTTTTAAATTTTTGTTATATGGTGGTTTCTGGAATTGACACATTATTAGTGTTCAAAATACTTCTTCAAGCCTGCTTGCTTGCTGTGAAACATACAAATGTACATGTAGGAGGAACAAGGGTTACCTACAAAACTTCTTGAGTTGGACACTTCCAGGTTTATGAGTTTTGTAGACTTTGTCACTAACCTCTTTAAGTCGTATAAAATCTTGTAAAATACAAATTGGAAGGGGAGGTAAGAAATATAGTATTACAGAACCTACACACAATCTTAAAGTGCGAGTGTCATCAATGACAGTAAAATACAACAGTTTCTTATTACAAGCAACCATCATAAATATTGTTCAACGAACAAAGACGTTTGTACAAAACAAACACCATTTTGATGTTATTGAACATCGATCGAATCTTACAAATCATACTTCCACTTCTTGATTCCAGCCGCCAAGTAATTAAATTTTTTGTAACTGATGACGTCATAGTAAACACAGCAGTCGGTTCGGAACCTGGTACCGTCACACTTGAAAACATTCTTTTGAGAAGCAAGCAGTCAATCATCATAAATTACATACAATTACAAGTTTCAATTTTTGTTTGCTTTCCTGCTTCTAAAAAGAACGTTTCCATGAGTCGCAGCACCAGGTTCCGAACCGACTGCCATGTTTACTTTCACGTCGCAGTGGCAAGAACTGGAAGTATCCATGTTCAATAACATAAGAAGGGTGTATACATGTATTTTGTACAAAACTTTTTGTTCATTAAACAATACTTGTGCAATTTTCTGATGGTTGCTTGTAAATCAGGAACTGTTGTATTTCAGTGTCATTTGTGACAAAAATACTTGAAAATTTTACTTTTCATCCAGTAGATTTTAATTGACCAGCATTTTACATGACAAAGTGAACGATCAAGATCTTAATTTTATCAAATAAAACACTCAGGCTATGTGTACAATGAATAGCATTACCTTATTACAAATTGATTTAGACCAACAGGAAGTCACTAATGCTTTTTACACAAACTTTCTCCAAACTCCCATCTACATGTACACCATGTTGCACAGGTACTCACCACAGTTCCTGTAGCTTTGGGTGCTTCATGGCTGCCCTGACCACAGCTTGAAAGCCCTCGAGTTGCATGGTGATCCACCTCAGCTCCAGCCTCTCCAGACTCGGCAGACGGCCGAGTAGTTGCGCCAGGACCAGCGCAGCCTCGTTGCTCAGGTGGAACGACTGCCACCCTGCTCCCGACATGTTTAGCTGTTTGAGCGCCAGCATGGGCTCCATGCTGCTCGCAAAGTTCTTTAAGCCCTCTTCTGAGATCGGGTTACTGCTGATGTCCAATACTCTCAGATGGCCCGAGACTTGGTGCAGTCGTCCCGCCAGGTCGGCAACTGCTACGTCGGCCAGCTCGTTGTAGCTCACGTTGAGGTTTGTCAGGTCCCTCGCCTGGTGGAGAGCTTTGCCGAAGTAGTAGATGCCGTGGAAGGAGATCTCGTTTCCGCTGACGTTCAGAGATTTCAAGTACTGCAGCTGCACCAGGTTTTCTTCCAGGGCTTCCATGGTTTCGTTGGTGGCTTCGTTGTAGGCGATGTTGATGACTTCCACCGCGGTGTGGATGAGGCTCTTGACGAGGAGCGTGATGTTGTGGGAGCCGATCAGGCAGCGACTGACATCCACCACCCTCAGCTTGGGCAAGTGGCAAACATTCTGAACCAGGTCTTCCCAGCACCCTCTATAGTTCCAAGCGTCCACTTCATTCTGAGCAAGGTGCAGCTCCTCAAGTTGCTTCATGTGTTCGAGCGCCTTGCCAATCGTCTCGATGGTGTTGAACGTCGGCGACACGTCACACATCCGGAGGATCCTCAGCGAGGGCAGGTCGACCAGCTTGTTGACGAGGTTAGAGACTCCGTTACCAAGCTCGTTGAAGGACACGTCCAAGTCTTCGAGGGGGACGTGGTACAGGTACTCAGCCATGGCTGTCACATCCTCGCCACTCAGCCCGCAGTCTTGTAGCTTTAACGTGGTAAGGCACGGGAGGTACTTGAAGTTAGCCGCCACCCTCGCTAACCTCCCTCCCAACTGTACATCTTGCATAGTCAAGCTGGTGAAGCTCTCGGACGGTTTCAGGAAGGCAAAGGACAACCCGGTGAATCGTCTGGCATCCCCGGTTATGTGGACAGAGCAAAGTTCTCGGAGACAACCCAGCGGCTGGTCCAGAAGGCTCAAATCTTCGCATTCTTTTTCCAAACAGCTACCAAGATGTACAGTGAGATTCTTCAAGTGGGGGACATAGTGGAGAATGTTGAATAGGTACTCTGGTTTCTTGAGCGAGTAGTCGTGGAATGACAGGGTAAGGTCAGTTACAGCACTTTTGGTGCCCTCCGTGGCTGTGAGACATAGGAAACATTGTAGGGCAACACTTTCCTGTGAAGGGACCCCCATCCAATCTAACCTCACGCGTCTGGACAGGAAGTCAAGCATGCAACACTGACACAGCTCCTTTCTGACAGGGCTTTCATACAGACACCTCAGACAGAGGACGATGAAGCTTCTGAACTCTTCAAACTCAGCAGTTTGCAGCTGCTCACCATAGTAGGCTTCTTCGTGCTCTCGGAGCTCATCTGCGTATATCTTTGCCAGATGAGAGAGGATGACTTTTCCCGCATTTGCTGTTGTACCGCAGGCGAACAGAATGACATTCTCGAGTGCCAGGGCATCTTTGACTGTGTTGAAGGGCAGATGCTCATGGGGACCATCTTGTGGCAGTCGTGTAGCAAGGTACCTCCCCGCTACAAACTCCTGCATCGTTGTGTGCGAGAAGAGCAAAGTTGACGGTGCCATGATGTCAAGCGACTTCGATCCCGATCTCAAGATGCCAAGCTCTAACAACAGGTTGATGCCGTCCTGAATCGGTTCCAAGTCACAGAGGTTGAACATGGCTTTCTTCCCAAGAAGCCCGTCCATCGCTATCTTCCCAAACGGATTCAGGACTGCCTCGACGTCCAGTTCTTCCCTCGTCAGCTCCTTGTGATGACGGATGACGCAGGACAAGAATTCGCTGTAGAGCCGAGTCATCGTCTCCGGAAACGCCTTCTTTGGGTTGTCGTCCCACAGGACGCACAGCAGCCAGATGTGCAGGGAGGTCCGCTTCACGTCGACAGCAGTCACATTCTCGTACTGCTTCAGAGCTGCGATCAGTCCTGCTGCCTTGTGTGGGTTATCTGGAAAGTAGTTGTGGAGCAGCCTGTACGCACTCCGAATGGAGAAACCGGATATCTCGACTCTCGTGTCCATCCACTGCATCAGGTCGGGATAGTGAACGGGACGGGCGAAGACGATCACGCAACTGTCGGGGAAGAGCCTGCCCTGAATCAGCTTCCTGATGTCACCGTTGATGTCGGCGCGTTCGTCGTAGCCGTCGATGAGAAACAGCGTCGACCACTGCGTTTCCTCGTCGAGAAGGAAGGCTTTTACGCTTTCAACGGAAGCAGCGGCCAGTGGCTGTGGAAACTGCCTTCTCAGGGTGTCCCACAGGGTATCTTCAGCAGTGACATCTAGCAGATTTATGCTGAAGAGCAACTGGAAACGCTCTACTAGAAACATCCATCGCCCCCTGCTCCACTCCACAGGTACTTTGTTCAACAGAGTGGCCTTTCTAACCCCTGGGATGCACTGGAAGAAAATACGTCTTGGACCGGGCAGTCCCTTACACTCAAACACGTCTTCGAATCTCTTGAGGCGGACCCTGTGCATGTCACCGGGCCTCTTTCCTTCCTGCAGGACTTCGTAATGTAGACTGACGTCTCGCACGTCGACTAAGAACTTGCTATTCCACGGCAAAGGTGTTATTTGCTGCATGGTGCTAATGTAATGTTTGGCTAATTCATCCCTCACAGCATGGATTGAAGTGTCGGAGGTTGCAGAGGGCACCTCCCCTTTCTCTGCATAGGATCTGAAAGGACTATGGGGGCTGGTGTCCCCACTACTCTGGCCATAAACAAATCGTTCCCCTCCAATGAGAATGTCTATTGCCCTCCTCGGAGGTTTTGAACTGCTGTCTGTGTGCTCAGTGATTTCCTGGTTAAGACTTGCGTTAGGGGAATGGGGAAAGGAATCATCCAGTAGACTTTTGAGATCAACTCCACTTGGCATTGGACTTATGCTCGCGAGGCTGGTATAACTTGAGGGTGATGCGAGTGATTTGGGACTGAGACACTGGCCACTTTCCTCTTGTTCATCAGAATGTACGTCAGCTCCACTGTCTGATGATACCTCGGCCTCTATCTTAAGACTAGGGGAGAGCAGCATGTTGTGACATTTGTCGGTAGTCTGTTGCAGGCACGGGGACTCCTCCATCTTAACTGTTCTATTCTGCCCACCCGGCGCTACAAGACAGGCCCTGCTATCTAGGCTTTTCCTCCTCTTCTGCAAAGTCTCTTTTGATTGTCCGATTCCTACAGGCAACTGCCTTCTCATCGTCGCGTTGGAAGTGGGATTTCAGTCGCTGCGTTTCTGCCATTCTCATCAGCACCTGCAGGGACAAAATGTAGACATATACATGTAAATACAGATGTCAGAAATGGATATAATCAAAACTAGCACCAATGGGTAGAATTGAATGAAAAAAAAAAGATTTCTACTCTGTGGATATCATTGCACAATGACATGTCTGACAAAAAGTCAGCTTCTCAGACCCAATATCTAAGATGATTAAATCATGATCCTGGAAATGTCCTAAGATGGATCTGGCCATGCTTGCTTGATGCTTGGTACAATGAAACTATAGGATGGCTGAGCAAAAAATTGAAATAAAAATTTACATGAAATAGCTGTCTGATATGGTATTTATTTGTCTATATATGCCTTTATGGCTTATAATTTCTGTCACATTTTGACCCCGAATTGAACGGTTTAGTTTTACTCTAACTTCTAAGCGTTTAATGACTCAGCTGGGAAGGGATATCATAGAAAAGCCCATATATGGTCCCAGATGATGAGAAAGTTGGAAAATAAGGGGGCTGGGGCAATCAGGCTGCACTATATCATGGATGATGACACGACCCACAGCGTTTACAATATGTACCTGGCCGTACCATGGAGAGTGTGGAGTGTAATTGATACTAACAATAGTTCTGCATGGTGTGTAGTTGAGCTGGTGTATTAACAAGCATGACAATGACAAAAGACCCAATTTTCGCAAGTCCAGACCTGGTTCCTGACGTTCGTTCTTTTTTTTTTTTTTTACCTGAACCTAAGCGTTTTTACAAGTCCAGATCAGGTCCAGGATTTAAATACGCAGCACTATAATCAACATACCTACAGGTAACACAAAAAATTTTAAGAATATGTTAAGTAGAAAACGAACATGAGAAAAACCATGTAAACACCGCTGCTGTCAGACAAGGTTGTTTTCATGCAGGTACACGGCCATGATGGTGACGGGACACTGTCTCCTATCAATTACGCTCTAACATATGATTGGCATTGCACATGAAAAGGAAATTTTGTAGAGAGATGTCGAAGACACAGTAATTCCAAGTATACAGGACTTGGACCTGATCCTCTGGACCTGGATCGAACCTAAGCCTGTACCTGAATTTTATGTAACAGTACCCCTAAGCACAGATATGTCAATAAACAGAACAAAGAAGTGCAATGTAAACTACACATTCTTAAATCAACTATTCAAAGCCATCATTTGTTAACAGAGTGTGAAATACAGGAACCCTGTTTTGAATTTCATGACTCAGATCAAAGATGTATTGTAACAGATATCCTTTGCCAGTGGCCGACCAAAAAAAGGGTGGGGTCGGCAGTTTTGGCCAGAGTTGGTCGAGTATTCCTATTCCTTGTCAGGTCTGTCTGCCATGACTGTGTTCCTGACTTTATTCATAGCAGAAAGGACTTCAAAGGAGGTTTAAACCTCTTTGATTACTACAGGGTGTCTTCTGACAGAAAAGACTCATGATTCTGCATTCTTCAGGATTAGTCATTGAGAGATGTGGTGAAGGAGTTAGTCACAAGAGTGCTTGACAGCCTAAAGTTGCCTTGCACAGACTTGTACTAAGCTTAGTCATCATGCATGGGAGACAACAATGGACAACTTACAGTCACTAAAGCAGATTCATATTGTTTACCTGGCCAGCGACAAAATGAACTGGGAGAAACTTACAGTCCCCCACTGTGCAGCTGACCAATGATGATGATGATTAGTCATACTCATACACACAATCATGCAGTGTACATTTCTCAGAAAGCTAGGATTCTAGTAAGCACTAACTTTATAATATATTACACAAACTGTTCACCTTCAAGAAGTGTTTTGGAACAAAGTTGATGAATTTGCCTGCTACAAGTGCATGTATTTAAAATACATTTGGAGCATTCACAATCACATTAAAAGTGATCAATCACATCAAATGAATCGGTTTGACTACATGTACCAAATCAATGTACATGTATATCAATTTACAAACACACACAGACACACACACACAATGACACACACATACAAGCATGCACACACATGCACACACATGCACACACATATACACAGACACAAGCATTCACACACGTAAACACATACACACACACACACACACACACACACACAATTGTAGACACTTCAGTTCAAAATTATGTTCTTGCGCTGGGTTATTAGTCAGCAGTTTTTTCTAGGTGAATTGCCAGCTCAACTGCCACAATGATGTATACTTCACACAGCCCCTCATAAAGCCATATATAATGTAATTAACAACCAGGTGGGGTCCAGGCCATGGCAGCCTTCACCTTTCCCCAAGATACAAAAGGGGGGAGGGGGGCAACAGTTTGGTTGCACCACCGGAAATACATTTTTTTCTTCACGCCAGCAGCCACGTGTCCTTGTCTTCAATTTCTTCGACTTCAAGGGCATGCCCTTGCCCTTGTGGCCTCACGAAAGCGGGGTCAGCCTGACCAGCTTCCTCCATAAACCCTGAGTTCGGCAGATCCACTGGAAATTTCCATCGTCCTCCATTCAACTGCGCCATAATATTTGCGCCATGACGAGAAAATAGCTTCCTGTGATCGTTCACAGCAAAGTGGCGGCTTCATAATCCATTGCTAGCCTTCTTTATTTATCTCTAAACGTGATGTTGTAGCCTACCTTAAAATCCAACAACATCTGACGTTCTCAACATCGTCAGCAAGGGAGCTGTATTTTCAGAGCACTGCGGCTGAATGTAGCTGAATGGATAGACCGGTACCGGACAGGACTATGCGCCTGTGCGCCGGGTGTATATACTTTGTTGGGTCGCGGTCAACAAAAGACTGGGCACAACTAGTCACCACCGGAACCGGCCACTTGATATTCGTCCTGCGTTCAGAAAGAAAAAAAAACGCCCGTAAAAACGCCACTGAATCGACCTATCGACGAACGGGACGTCCGGTGATGACGAGGTGGCGCTTTTTTGCTTGGTACCTACGTCCTCTCTAAGCCACGCCCATAACTGTCAATCAAACGTCCCTGAGCACGCGTGCAAAACGTGACTAACGTGTCTGGCGGAGTTGCGCAATCCCTGGCTCTGTGTAATCCCAGCCGGCTAGCTAGGTCGTTGGGGACAAAAGAGGAGAGCTCGTATACTTCCCAGCAGTCAGTCCAGAATGTATCCTATGTGGCAGTGCTTGCAATACACATCCCACAATATGACCGACAAGAGTTCCACGACCTCATACAGTCGGGAATGTTTCCAAAACTGGAAACCACGCTTTAGCCAATCAGAGAGCGCCCCGCGCCATGACGTCATTTTCCCGCGGACAGAGCGTCCACAAAATTTCTCCAAGCTTCCCGGTCCTTTTTTGAGAATTCTGGCTTCTACGCCTGCGTAAAGGCGAGTTGAAAGGTCAAACTACGTCATATCCGCCTTGGAAAGCATCATGGAAGGGGAGGGAAGTCGAATTTTTCGTTTTGTTTGCTTCAAAAGAGCGCCAGAATCCACGCTTCCCGGCCGAAATGGGGGGTGAATCGCCAGGTAAGGGTGGAATTTACACATTTTACTCCGTTTTTAGACCAGTCTATATAACTATTTTCGCGGAATTTACCGTAATTTAAAAGAAATTCCCTGGTTCTTTGAAGTGTCACGAGTTGAGTCGGCCATTGTTTCTTTGTTTGTATCGCGAGACGGAAACTTGTCGCGTTTTAGAAGTTCGGAGGTAGTGTGGTTGGGAGTGCCCGGTCGCTATGTATTCCTATGTAAATTTGCGCACATTAGATTTGTTTTTGGCGGAAAAAAATCGTTGTATTGGTAATACGCGTCAATTTTGCTAAAAACAAATGTTTTTCTAGGGTAACTTGTATTATTAGCTATGCTTCCACGTTGTTTGTTTTCATTTCTACTGTTCTAAAAAAGGGTGTCGCGTTTTTGAATTTGAGGTGGTTACGATTTTACGATTGTGCCAAAGAATAGGGGAGGGGGGCGCTGATCGGCTCGGATCGATAGTTTAGTTCTCGCGTTCTGTGGGCGGATTTATGGTGTTTTTTTTTCATAAATAGCATGAAAAGTGAACAGAACGATGGTAATATATTTTTGTGATACTATAATTCTCAAAAATTATTCGAAAGTAAATTTATGGGAGATGGGCTATGTACACATACATTATGCAGCTGTCATTTTGGGCTGTCTGAACTTGTTGATATGTCATTTGCTTTCCTGGTTTATTAACTGTCATCACAAAGCCCTTAGCCCTGATGTATTTAGTGATACATAAACATAAACAGAGTTAAGAAGTAAATTCAACCTCATACTTATGTTACAGGTGAGGAGATAAACACTCCAGCCTGTTGAGTGAAATTTGCAGACTGGGTGGAGGGAGTGTCAAGGACAAGGCTCAAACCAAAATGCAGTACAGACTACACACCTGAATTCCAAGCTGGTGTATAGATGGTATTTTATTATATTAAAGTTGTCAACACCTATATTTTGTATGTTTGCACTCCTTTTTCTACATATTTGTATGGAGGCAATTACATGTAAAACAATAAAAGACCATAAAGGTGCATGGTGAGTGTTTTTATTGAGAATTTAGTGGTAGTACATTTTTAAATGATCTTGTTTAGGTATTACATTACCTCATGTTGTTCTTTGTTACTTAACATATCGTCTGTTTGTGTCCAACAGCTGAGGGCACACTTCTTCGACGTCACCAGTATTCCAGATGGCACTTCCTCGCAGACGTACAACCGTTACAATCAAGAGCCGCAGGTAAACGTCTGGCGCACAAGGCTCAAAGCAGACAAGTACCTCCATGATCCCTTCAACAAAGACGCTCCACACACCTCCATTACAGGCAAACAGTTGACAACAAACCTGGTAGACTTTGATAGAATTGCACGGTAAATAAGATGAAAGTGTTTGATGAAGTTTTTTTGCTAGACAAGCAAAATTGATCAGACAATTTTATATGTAACTAAGGAAGAGAGATGCAGAGCAGAAGATACATGTATCTGTAGACAAACTAAGCCTGTTATTGCCACAAAGATCAAAGACTTGTTGAGTGAATTTGTGATGGAAGATGTCAAGTCCTTACTATGTTGAGAAACTGGAAAGGAAGATGATTTGCTTGACCTTGGCATGAAGTTTGCAATTGACCGAACATGAGAATATAAAATGTGCTCTACACCTCGATGTAATGGCCAGTGTTAAGACTACCTAAAGAAGGTCCATGTCATAGCTATTTCATGTTGGTAAATCTCAGGTCCAAGTTGTGTAGAAAAAAAAAGAAGATATTGTATATGATCTATATTCTATATTCAACACTGAGTCTATTTCATGTTGTTAAATCTCAGGTCCAAGTTGAGTAAAAAAACAAGCAAACATGAGACATTGTATATGATCTATATTCTAGTCTATTTCAGGTCCAAGTTGTGTAAGAAAAAAACACAAGAGACATTGTATATGATCTATATTCTACAGTCTATTTCATGTTGTTGAATCTCAGGTCCAAGTTGTGTAAAAAAAAGAACAAACATGAGACATTGTATAGGATCTTTATTCTACAGTCTATTTCATGTTGTTAAATCTCAGGTCTAAGTTGTGTAAAAAAAAAAACATGAGACATTGTATATGATCCATATTCTACAGTCTAGTTCATGTTGTTGAATCTCAGGTCCAAGTTTTGTAAAAAAAAAATCAAACAAACACGAGACATTGTATATGACCATATTCTACAGTGTACTTCATGCTGTTAAATCTCAGGTCCAAGTTGTGTAAGAAAAGTTCGGTACCTCGTATAAGCAACAGGTAAGTCGTCTACTACTGTCGAGCTCAGAAGGAGAGACTGCAGCGCCGTGCCGGAGGTATCGCAAGTTACATGTAACGTTTCATACAGGTCACGACGTGAACGCCGTGCTTGAGTAAGTTTTTCGTTATGGATTGCTTTTACATGTGACTCGGCTCGCTGGTTAGAACGTATATAATACCATATCATCAGTATTTAAGGAAACGAACGGTTTCCGACAGTGCGGGAAGTGAAAAACTGGCGAGGTCCCGGCGTTCGCGGACTTTCTTGAGTGCCGGCGCCATCTTGATTTTGGGGTCAAATCTAGAGGTCACGGGAAATGCGCGCACGCGCACCACTGACAATGGCATGGGGCGCTCTCTGATTGGCTAAAGCGTGGTTTCCAGTTTTGGAAACATTCCCGACTGTCATACCTTCGCCGACTGATGTTAGTCGTTTCGAGTGACATATCATAAGACCCATCATAATTGTTTCTGATTTATCACGCAAATAATGACCTCATTTGCATGAATTATATCAGTTAATCATCTTCTCTACCCAAAAAAACAAGTTGAAGTTGATCAAAGTAAGAAAGTCTTATCTTCGCAAAGGAACCTATTGTAGCATTTCCCCATAAATTGTGTAAATGAGGCCCTCATTTGCATCATTTATGTCTTATAATATCCACATTTACTTAACTGTCAAATACTGCAAGCATAAAATCCCCACCATTTACCACTGTGGAATTATTGTATTTTGTCCGTAGATATCAAATATTCATTTGCATAATTGCATAATGGAGTTGATCCCCCTTTAGTTATTGCTGGTCTGCCTGGTAATACCTGTCCCAGGAGGTAGGTGTGAACAAGGTGAACATACCAGGATGGCTAACAGTTCACCAAAGAAATTAATTTTGAGCCTTTGATGCAATGAATGTTTCTGGCAGTCAATCAAAATTCGCAATTCGACCAATTAGCTGCAAGGCATTCAAATTTGTGCCCTTCCAATTAATTAGAGGCTTGACCAATGAGAGATCGGCTACATGTCGGCGTCAAATATTTGCATTTCTACGTTTTGATGTGGAGGTGGGCGGGGCTATGGGATCGGTCTATTGTCACCACCCAACCAGCAACTGGTGCCCTTTTCTGATTAGAGGTTTGTTACAGCTGACCAACGAATTAACATTGAAATAAGACACCATTTGTACTCTTAAGCAACCAGAAGACGACATATGCAGCCATCTACATCGCTGCCACTTATCTGTATCGATCAGTAAGTTTTTCTGTCTCTATATCTCTAGACATAGAAGTGTCTTCTACACAAAGAAGCGATGCTTGTAAGTCATATGATATATGTGTATTGAAAAGCAGGCACAAAATCATCACTTGCACGGCAAACGCATCCTACTTTTAGCCAGATTGAAAGGGGAGGGGGAGACTTTTGTGAGCTGAGACGAACTTGATATTGCACAACAACGTTTTGAGAAAGAACGTGTTTGATATTTCCCTAAAGACTTCCAAACATTGAGACTTCCATACACTGTTCAAATGGCTATAAAACACTAGTTAGATAGACCAGGTTCCCAACATCAAAGGTTTTGGCGAACTTGAATCTGTCTATTTACATGTATGTTACCGCAGTGAAAGATACCTTTCATCTTCGACTTCGTGACACCAAGTCTTGTACAGATCAGTAGAATTGGATTGGTCCAGTTCATAACACTCTTCAGCTTTTGTGCAAGAGATTTGGCACATATAATTACAATGCATATATCCCCATGTCAACATAGGAATTTGCTGTGTTGCAACTAAATTCTGAGAGTTTCCAGTTCGGTTTGAAGTGGCTCTCAGATGGACGAATTCATGTCTATATCTCTAAGCTTTAGATTTCAGATTGTTGAAAAGTTTCAAATGTTATGGTATATTAATCTTTCATGATGTTCATAGATCATGAAATATCTGACTTCAGAAATACAATTGAATGTAATTGAATTTTTGTTTCAAATTTTCCATATCTAATACTCGATGCATCATTTTCCAGCTGAAGAATCTGTCACAACCACTTGGCGGAATGCGGACGACATCGCTATCACAAGGCTCTGTTTGGGGATGGCGGAACAGGTGTTCCATGGAGTGGCCCAACTACAGCTCGTTCGTTACATCACCGGTAATGGTTAACAGTTCAAAATATTTTCCTAACTTGGATATCAATGTTCTTTGTACACAACCAAGTGTTTTATTCAAGACCAACGTTTCGGTGACCGCCTGTCACCTTCCTCAGGGCAATTCTCACTGGTTCTGAACATCACGCAGTTCTAGAAGCTGTCGCTAGCGCGCTGCTAACGGATGCGGTCCCAAACGGAAAATATTTGGTTGTGTACAACGAACTTTGTTATCAAGTGACTTACCAACAAGATCAAACTGTTCACCTATTAACTTGTTTACATTTCTACTCATTGTCTACATTGGCTATCGTCGTGATAGTGAACAACACACTGTTTTCTCTCAGTATCATTTATCATTTTAGATAAAACCCTCTGAAAATTTAAAATCCCTAGCCGACATGTAACGCTAATTGAAAACAATAAAATCAATATTGTACACACGTAATTGTAATACCTTGGCCACGGCCTGTTATATATCCTTCAAAAGTGCAAAGCTTGGTAGACTAGTGTTACGTTAATTGACGTCTGTGCAATGTTGTTTTTTCATACCGCTAGATTTATATGCTAATCCTAGTGTGTTGCGCCGAATGGTGGTTAAACTGGCTAACGTTAGCTGGTTCTATTCATTCAGATTCGGAGTGCGTCTCTTTGTACACGAATAACGGGCGGGGGGCGACATCGACTTCCAACAACCTTTGACCCTTTGGTGATGTCATACTGGCGTGAATAAAACTCACGTATCCAGAGCGATTGGGTCAGAAAGCTGAGGAAGACTGGGCGAATGAGTCGAAAATTTCGATAAGCACATTCTTTTTTGAGTTGGAGGACAGTTAAACGACTAAACGTGTTCTATTCCAGTGGTTTGCCGATCAATGGGAGTTTGTCGTCTACCGTGCGGTGTGCGCCCTGGTCACCCTGAGTATCCTGGTCTACAGCATCCCCACGGACAGCAACAGGTGGTACACGTACTTCACCAACTGGGCGTACACAGCTTTCGCTCTCCACTTCTGCTGGGCCGCTGCCGTCTGCTTTCTAGACTACCGTAACAACCCTGATAACAAGCGGGGCAAATCGAGGGGTGGCCCGGCTAAGATGGCGTTGAAGATCGGCTGGGTAATCTACAACATCGCCATGCCAAGCGCGTTTTTTGTCTCGTTTGAATACTGGGTGTCTCCTTGGCCGGTGACTCTCGGTTTCCGCAGCTTTTTGCGTCACACTCTGAACTCCATCATGGCAGTCATGGACATCATGGTAAGCGGGATCCCTTCACGCCTTGACCACGTGGTTTTCAGCGTGCTCTTCGGAATCGTCTACAACACCTTCGTGGTTCTATACTGGCTGCTCGATTGCCGTGGATACTTCGGGAAACCGTACATTTATTCTTTCCTGGACCTCAACACGGTTCCGCTCCAAGCTGTTGTCATCATGACCGGTAGTAACTTTGTCATCATGCCGGCCGCTCACGCCGTCGTCTGTCTCTTGTACCAGACCCGCCTCGTGCTTTTGGCCAGGTTCAGGAAGAGGAGAGCCCGCGAGGTCAAGCTCACGCCTTGGCAGAAAAGCATCATTCCTATTGAAGTCCATGAAGATGTGGTCATGGATATGTTATCGAGTACAGACGAGCAGATTGTCTGAAACATCACTTGGGGCCTCGTGGCATACCTATCTTAATAACAACAGATGTTTTGGGTGGCTAACAAAGTTCTTTATTCACAACCAAGACATGCAATCACATCCTAAGTTTCGATGACCGTCTTTCATCTTCCTCAGGGTAATTCTGATTGGTACACTTGCAGGCTAGGTGTCGCTGCTTACAATGCGATACCAAACGTATTTATTAGACTCTACCAGTCTCCCCCGGTCTATTTGGCCGATTTCTACTATTTTCCCAGCGACCGGGGGAGACTGGTAGAGTCTATACCTGGGCCGCGAAAACGTTCGGTACGGGTGTTCCGGACCGTGTGATAATTTTCCTTATGTCATGCCTGCATGGGCCTGATACGGGGTGTTCCGGACCGTGTGATAACTATCCGGATCACACAGGCTTCCATAGAATATTTCGAACGCATTTCGAGCGCGCCGGTTGCGCCGCCGTCGAAAATTCGAATACCGGATTCGGAGGTTGGAATCGATGTTGTTACAGTTTTTTGTTCGAGGACACAAAACTCCCTCAACTTCTGGCGCATTCCGCATTGAAATGTGTGTTTTCTCGGGTGGGTATGTCATAAATAAAATACAACACGGTGTATTCCGCATCCCCCTCGGTCCCAGCTCTCCCGCGGGTTGGATCGCCCTCCGGTCGATCCTACCCGCGGTTGGGCTGGTACCTAGGGAGATACGGAATACCCCGCGTTGTATTCTATATACCGTCCCAAACGCAAAGTATTGTCATCTATACAAGAATAATTATTGTCATGCATACAAAAATTAATATTGTCAAGCATCAATGAACATTGTCAGTTATTTCGTGAGAACGAGGTCCCTGACTGACACCTAGCTGCTAGTGTGGAATAGTACCAGTCAGAATTGCCCCGCGGAAGGTGACAGACTGTCAATATAACGTCTGCTGTGATTGTATACGTATGTCTTGGTTGTGACTTAAGATTTTGTTATCCATGTCAGTGATTCCATATCCAGCCTGATAAAATTATTCACAGATGTTTTGGTTCATTTTCAAAAGATTTCATTGATTTAGAACATTCAGTGAACAGTGAATGAAATGTAGCAGATAATTTGTGGTGTTCTCGTCTCTATTCAGGTTCATGAATACAGGACCTTTATGTATGTCAATGATAACAAATCAAGCAATTCATGGACTTTATCAAAATGACAACCAGTGCTATAAAAATAGATTTCTTGTACCCGCAAAAGAATATACATAAATCTGTATATCGGTCATGACTCAACTCAGGCTTATCAGGATTGTGAAGACAACTAACAGTATGTCGAGCCTTTGTCCTTTGTTTTGCTAGATCTAGGTAAATGATGCTCCCTGCCTTAATGGTGTGCAAAAATACAATTATTACAGCTATATGTTATAGGCGTATTCAATTTTGAAGGTTATCTTCCACGATAGCGTGTGGATCGGTAAGTTTGCAGATTTCCTCGGATTACTGGTGGATGGAGTGGTGTGTGTCCCCTATCAGATTGTTCTGGAACTGCAGGGTCGTTTTTGTTACAATCTTTGTGTTTTTTCCTTGATATTTGACATGCAAGTAGCTGCGACAAAAATGTAACATAACCAATATTGCAAATTAGGACTTTATTTGCATAATTGATGAGTACATAATATAATTCCAGTGTTTTCACCAAAGATTCCCACACTCTGCCAGGGCAAGCGATAAGACCCTGCCAAACAATAGGAACCTGGTAGCTATCAGAAAATGCCCGGCAAAGTCTGCAATGACGAATGGATTGCACCATGACTCACAACGCTACTGTTGGGAGTGTCATCTCGCTACATTTCATCTCTAGACAACAAAATACATCCTGCAGGGCAAATTCTTCCTGTACCCGCTTAAACCAGCAGTCGATCTGCTTGCTGAAGTCTTGTTTTACATTCTTAGGAATACTGAATGAGTAGAGTTTGTGTTTGTGATTATTCCTCTCATCTGGACAGTCGCATACTGACTTCTCACCGAAAGCAGTCGCTGCTGTTGTTGCTGAATTATGGTCCAAACACACATAAACGTTATACACAAGCAGTGGTACCATAGAAAGGCATGTACTGTCTTGTGTAGGATCATACCAGTAGAGAACTGGGTATCCCACAAGGAGTCCAAACAGTGTGGAAATATTCCAACTTTCTCCTGGTGTAATATTGCCCTGCAGTATTGAAGTCTCCCGCATGGTGGCAGCAATGTACTGCACCACATCCCGGGCACAGTAACGCACAGTCTGTGTACACAATCCTGTCGCTGGTCTCGGTTCTGGTAAGCTGAAGGTCACGTCCACCACGAAGCTGTCCCAGTCCGACTGCACGGCCTCTAAATGAGCCACACTGGTGTCTGTATTCAGTACAAACACGTCAGACCCAACAGTTAAAACAGCCAGTCTGTGTTGAACGAGCCCTGATCGTAGCAGCTCCTGGGCGAATTCCGTCATCTTCAGGCAACCAAAACCACCATAATCGACAAGGAACATAGGTTTCAGACCTCTGTCCACGGCTAAGATATCACACATCAAATCTGCGGTGTGCTTGGCCGACTTCTTGCCGAGAATGTTGCGGACAACTTGCCGCCAACGCGTGAGGAGATGGGATGCGGCGGCCATCTTTGTTTGTGACCTCATCTGACCCTCCTACCCATAGTTCCGTGGCGTCTGTCGCCATGGTAACACAGGTGAAGCCATCGCCACCGCCACACAACACACCACCTGCCCACTAGTACCCTACAAGTGGCCTGTAGTTTACACAAGTCGATTTGGGGAACTGTGTGGCTTAAAAACTTGACAAAATGGTGCGTGAATTGAACATGGACACTCAGCGCCAGAACTTCTGGAAGGAGTCCATCAAGAAGGAGGCGTACGTCCGGCTCCACTGGCTCGAGAAGTACAACAAGGACTTCAACCGGGCCAGGAGTTCTCTCAACCGCCCCCGTCGGGAGGCAGCCCCGCCGGTCGTGCCAAAGAGTCAGAGTGCCTCACTACCCGCTATCAAACGTCAGGGTCCATGGTACGGCAAAAAGAAGGAAAAGGCCTCCGACTTTCTGTTGGAAAAGGAAGGGGACCCGAACGCCCTGTTGGTGGAGATGAGACCGGTGTCCTCACAAACACGGAAGCTGTTGTACGACGGGTTCAGTAAGGAAGGAACCGGGAGGTAAGAATTGTTCACTTTATTAAAACTTGTTCAGTTCATACAGAGATCTGACCGGAATTCTTCACGTTCAACTTGCCCCATTCTCATCTTGGTGGTCGGGGACCATGGTCTTCTAATTCTACAATAACATGGTTCCGAACAATAACGATGATAATCATCAATCATGATCATGATAATACCATCAAAATCGTAATCATCATCATGATTCCTCCCCGTTTCCTTATGTAACATGGGAATATTCAACTATTCGGCTCTATAGAGAATAGCCGATGTAGGAAGTATACTTCAAATCAGCTAGTTAATCGTTAACGTTAATCATACGCTACAGAGTGAAGTGACTGGCTTCAGATTTAATTGATTCTGAACAGAATCTGGGTTGCATGATCCCAAAGTTCATCATATAATGATGATTGACACAGTAATACATTTTCCCATAGAGTTACACGAGTGCGTGACTCCCACCCCCCTAAGCTTTCACCGTTCTTTCACATCGTTCCCACGATTATATAAACCTCAATGGCAGGCCCCATGGCCAGCGCGTAAAATTGCTCATTTTGCAGCTACTTTGTACGATTGTATGGTCGCAAAATTTTGTTTTTGGAAACGGACGAAAATTGATGCGCGCGTGGATGGCATCTATATAATCAATTTAGCGTGGCCTTACGTTATCAGATTGCTACCATGTTAGGTGATGCCGCACCGTGAAAGTCGTGTTCTCGCATCATGATTAGGATGATACCCCGAATACACTGGTAGTTTACATGTGGTCGCGTTCAAAGAGAAATCTGAAGCAATGTTGACATAACAAACATCGCTCCCTCTGATGCCCTCCGCATCATATCACAACAACCTTTATTGACACAACAAAACGTACAGTGACTTTCGTAAGGACTTCTACAACTATACATACAAACAAGTGGATACAACAAATGAATTAACCGACGTACACGTATATGAATGAATCAACATGTTGAGTTTGACGTATCATTTACACCACTGGTTCTAAGATCTAAACATTCTTTGTTATTTAGGTATTTGTGTATAGTAACGGATATTTCCTAGATTGTATTTGAATGTATTATGTATCTATCGGGTGGAATGTATCAAATTGTTTTAAACAGCGGAAAGTTGAACAGGTTTGAGCGTTTATCGTCATATCGTGAATAATCCATGATTAAGTGACGTTCATCAGTTTGAAAGTCTTAACAAAACATTCACGACCATATACGTATATACGCGCATATAAGTAAAATCTAGCTACAAAGAAAAGTAACCATATTCCCATATCAGACGATATGAAAAGAAAATAAGAAAACTGGCAAAACGCAAATGTCCTACTAGGTCATGTACAAGGGACGGGGCTCGTCCAAGTACAAATCAATCAACTTTCACATTCCTAACATGTTTTTTCGATCGTTTCCGTTGTATTTCGCTCTTAGTTAGACGCGCGCGTTAAATGCAGAATGAAAATATCGGGTTAGTCGTCTCAATTGATAAATTGAGTTTCCCCACAAAAACGAAACTTGTCCGGTATGGGATCATCACGATAAGGCTTTGGAAAAACATTGTGTTTCGTGTCACCCGACCAACCCTGGCAAAAACCTGACGACCCGAGCCTTCTTTTTTTGTCGACCGCTGACAAGGAACATAAGATTTTCGAGATCAGGGTGACAAAAAATCAAAACAGAATCCCAAAAGTCTTCAATATTTTTTTGCAGCCTGTTTTCAGCTCGACTAAGGCTTGAACAGTTGATGTAGGTGAATGTGTAGGAATATGTAGTAAACGATGCACTTCTTTTTTGTTCGGCTTATTGACATATTCATGTTTGTAGAATATTTATCTATGGAAAGACAATACGATGTTGAAAATACCGTGTTCTGATGCATTCCAGGTTTACAATATCAAATTGCATTTGTTGGATCACTTCGGCCGACATCTAAAAATAAAAAAGTAAAGAGAATTCCTACCTACCGACCCTAATTTTTTTCAGTACGATAACATTTTTCCTTAGGCCTAAGTGTCCCACCTGTTTAACAGCACTGACGCATGTTAGGCCAAGTCATTTAATACGTCACGGCTGTGCGTTCGTTTTCTCCAAGCAGATGTAAGGGTGGAAATCCTAACGTTTTGTAACTGTCGGGCTTCTCTGACAGCCGGGCTTCTACGTTGTACTTTGTTTTTATATTTCCGTCTAGTAGTTTATATTTGACAGTAAGAAAGTCACTGTATCTATTGTTGCGTCCACAAACTAAAATCTATATCATGTCTTTACAGGTATCAGTACTTGGCAGTACGCAAACTGCAGAAACCCGAAGTCAAATACGAGTTCCCGCTGACCAGCGCTTGGGAGTACGGCTGGAAGCTCAACGAGGTGGTCAGCGAGATGAAAGCTCCTCACTTCGGCCGGAGCCGCATCGTCCAAGACACCTTCTATCGTAACAAGGGAATCATTCCCCTTGGGGACATTGCCACTGTTCACGTGTAAAAAGCATTTATTTCCCTACGAGAAAAGTTTGTCAAAAACGTAACATTAACGGTCAGGTCATTAGTGTTCATTTTGGTTGTGAATAACTTGCGTTGTCAGCATGTCTTATGCAAATCATTGATTATGCAAATAAGATCCTCATTTGCATAGATTCTGTCAGTTCATCATCTTCACTAAATGCAAATGAGGTCCTGATTTGCATAATCTATATTTAACGATGTTCTGGTTTACTTCTGGTTTGAATGCACAATTTAGTCTTGCGTTAGTAACTGTAAAGATTCATCTTGGCTGATATATCAAAGAGTGAAAATATCATGTATGTAATTTTTGGAGTGTTGCCAACTGAAACAGTAAGTCTGTTGTTAAATTCTCAGTGACTGCTAAAATCAACTGTTACAAATTTGACCACTGAGCAGCTGTATAATGTAAAACACAGCCAGCCCTCTTCATCTATAATTGATTTGCTTGTAAAAATCCAATTTTGTAGGACTTGTGCCAATACCTTTTCAATGCTGCAGAACACTGTAAATGCCTTTAAGTTAGTGGTGATTTAGTTTTGCGGTACTAGTATTAGGAGAACATGGATTTGGGAGTGTTCGTGGTGGTTTTTAGGTCATGACAGTGTTATAGTCACATACTGTACAGTAACGGAAACAAAAATGTTTGCAGTGGTGTCATAAAAACCGCAAACATAAAATCCCTGCAAAATTTCAAGAATCACAGTAACAGACTTTTTGTTTATAACAATCTATCATCATGAAATGTAACTGAGAATGCCAAAGAGTTGTCTCAGTTTCATGTGTACATCACACTTCATGACATGTACATTATTGTCATTTCTAATAAACTTGTGTGATGCTGTCATCATAACAATTCCAGTATATATTACAACAGAATGTGAATAAAGTCAAACTCAAAGCAGAAGAGCATAAAATGTAACCAAATGTCCCTGCAAAGGGGTTGCAACATTTACATTGTAAAACTGAGTCACGTTTTGTTGGTGCAATAAAATGCATGATTTCCATGTCACTATCTGTAAACTTCTGCTGCATTGCGAGCTACATTATGCAAGGGTAAGTCAAAAAGTAAATGATGATGATGATGTTTCATCATAATGCAGAATACCAATGACGCAAACGGAAACATTTTTCAATCTTTCTAACATACTGTTTGCTCAGAACTTCTGTCTGAGGTTCCCAGAATTTTCTAGAATTCTGTCACAGGTTTCCAGAATGCTGGAGAATTCTTGCTCAGGTCTCAGAATTCTGGCAGAATTGGCTTTGTCCCTGGAGACATTTAATTGTAACCTACATATTCATAACCTTTTGATGTATCATACCTACAAACACTTTTTCTTTTGGCTGATCTATTTTCAAACAATTAAAATTTTCCGGATTTAGAGTGTCGCCTGTAGGTATTGCAAAGAGCATTTGCATATCAGTGAATCATAGCTCAACCAAAGAGCTTCTGACCCTCTCAAATAACATTTATTATGAGTATATAGCTGGCAGACGAAGGGAATACTACTAGAAGATATATTGAAAGAAAACTTGGTGATGAAACAAAAACTACTGAGTAATCTTGGGCTAGTACTATGCACATAATGGTACATCGAAATGCAAATTAAGGACACTAACATGTTAATCAGAACCTGCTTCATTGATATGGAAAGTGAGTGTGCATATGATGCAATTATGCAAGTATATTGTCAAACATAATTGGCCCTGTAGTTCCAGATAATCCGCTAGGGGGCCCAAACCCACACGACTTACTTTCCCTCCCAAGAGCTATCTACATTTTTGTACCACTCAAAACCACAGCACTCATAGCATGTCTTGAACACAAGATATCAAAACCAGAAGTTCTGCTGCAGTACCATAAAAAGCTGCAAGGGGCCCCAAAATCTTATAATTTTGAGGTCTCATCAAGACACCTACCAAATGTCAAGACAATTCACCCAGGCAGATAGGTCACATCATTGGTTGTGCCCTTCTCTGAACTCCAAACACTCTTTTATACAGGTGCTAACATGCAAGTAAAGTTGGGAATCACATACATACAATCACATACATACATACGTACATACAAACATACATTCACCTAAACACTTAGGCTAAAAACATAACCTTCTTGGTGAAGGTAAAATGCAGACGTGTACATGTCACCAACAATATGGAACAACTTTTATTTTCTTTTGTGTATCCAATTGGGAAATTGAGTGAGGGGAATGAAAATAGCATATGAAAAACAGTGCTCTACACTGATGGTAGATCTAAGTACAGTATTGTTACAACAGAACAGTTACTCTACAGTCAACTTTTTTGTAAAAAGGCACATTTTTATGTTGTAACTTCTGTTTACAAGACGATTTGACTGACAATACCCCCATTCCACTAGAGCGGCATTCTTGCCGCGACTGCGACTTTAGAATAGAGCACTTTTAGAGAACAAATTTCAGACATATAAAATAAACCTTTTGTACGCTTTGTATGTTTTGTTGTCTTCTCAGCCATACTTCTACATTTTGCATGATATTCAAATTATGAAGTCAAGGGATATGCAAATCCAATTTAGGTCGCAGCAAGGTCGCAGTGCGATCCCCATCTAGTGGAATGGGGGGCCTAAGTTTAGTAAATGTCTTCAATGAACAACTTTTGTCTAATAGATATGTGTACGGGTGTATGTAACATCGACTCTCAAGATTCCGTAGGTAATGCCACATTGAAAAAACAGTCAATGTGTTTTATCCAGGCCTTCTAACAAAATGTTAAACATGATTTTGGGTTGAAAGGTTCAAACTCCAAAGACTGAAATTATGAGTGTGGAGTGTGGACATTAACAGTATTTTCCAAAATGTTGAACTTTTTCTAAACTTTCAAAAGTCTAAATTTTACCTTAAAATACATGTGCTGAAAATAAAGAGTTTCAGGGAATAATCTGCTTCAGGATGACAGTTGAGCTGTAGTTTCCAACACAAAAAATTGGATTTACCCAAATTTTCAACTGACCAACTCCAGTCTTTGTCAAGGGATGAGCAATTCACTGATTCTGTGACGTCACGTTATGTAGATACATGTAGAACACGTGACTTGGTGAGCAGTGGATTGCTCATCCCTTGACAAAGACCAGAGCTGATCAGTCGAAAATTTGCGTTGTGTAAGTCAAATTTTTGTGTTGGAAACTACTATTTTGACCCAGAATGATTTCTACCGACACAGCTGAACTTTTAAGTTATGAAATAAACTGAGTGTGAAAACTAATGCACTCTGCCCTGATACTTACACTTCTACAATTCCTGATGAGGAACATATTTGGTTTTTAGCTGCTCAATCAGTTTTATAAAGTCAGTTTTCTCGGCACAACCCTTGCACTCTTCTCCCCAGTCGTTCAAGATCTTCTTCAGTTCTTTCACCCTCAGTTTCTTCAAATCCACTGTTTTCCAGTCAACAGTTTTCTCTGGAAATTAAAAAAGAGAGAACACTGTGAACTTGTTCATGACCTGAATTTGTATGTACAAATCAAGCCTGTGTTACACAATCTCTTGCTGTCAGGGGCTGGTTGGCCTCCTAGAGTTTCTGACAAACAAACAAACAAACATGAAACCTGCAGACTGGATATGACATATGACAATGGACAGGAATGCCATGCCAAATCTGGCCTGGTTGTGTTCATACCGGGACTAACCCCTGGGTGAAGCTAAACTCAAGGTGGATTCAACGAATGGCTAAACCCCCCCTTAAAATTGTAGGCAGATTAATGATAGATGTATTTTGTTATCAACTATTATGATTGTGCATACTGAGATCCCCTTCATATATATCAGGCTTCACTTATCTGGATTCACCTGTGCACGGGATTGATCCAGCTATGATCAGCTGAATCCACATCAGGATCTGGCTTAACCCCTTTTCCCCATCAGAGCCGTATCACATCCTTCATACCTGGCTTTGTGATTCAGGATCAATCCTGTGCCTGGGTGAATTCTGGTGTTCGAAGCCTGTTATGAACAGGCTTTTCTTAGCCAAATGCAGCAGGATCAACCACATACCCAGATTTATCCAGATTCTTCAACCATGGTATGAACAGGGATACTAAGTGCTAGTACTAGTAGAAGGTGTTGGCCATCTAGCTTCCTGAGGCCCGACAGTGAGGCTATTAGCTAGCAGGGCGTCAGGGCTTCTTCCTCCTTTTGCAGGGGACTCCAGAAGGCACCATGGTTCCCCATGCACACGTACCCCCCCCCCCATACACTGCATGTTTTTTCCTCATACCAGACATGTGACAGTATTGATTGACATTAAACTGATTGACCTGTAAAGCTAATGGGTAATTGTTAATCCATAGAGCCCATAGGGGAAGTCTGGTCAACCCCCCCTCCCCCAATGTTTGGATGCCATAACTAAAAGCCCAACACAGGTCTGATTGTGCTATCCAATTGTAAGGAAAACATAATGAAACTTACCATATTTCAGGTCACATATCTGAGCATCCTTGCTTTTGAGAGAATGACAGACTTTGTTGACAGGCTTCCTCCAGGACATGGGCTTGGTCACTTCATTCACAATCCCTGTGGCAGCATCCTCTGTAGCTCCAATATAGTAGCACTGTGGGAAAAGAACAACATGTAACGTTAATCCAGCTTTATCCATTGCGTAAAAGAACCCAACACACTTATCGAGAAGAGTAGGGGTGACCCTGTGTGCTTGGCCAAAAACGCGAGCCATGGCGAAGCCGCATTGCACTACCACCTAAGCTACTTGAAAAAACATCATGTTTCACCTAAAATGAGGATGCCTTGAAACGAAACGAGATCAGTTGCGTTTATTTTTTTGTACAAAGCAGGTGACCACAATCTGGCTAAAGAGTAAACCACCATTTCTTTCTGTAACTTGTCGATATCATAGATTGCTTTGCCACTTATGTTATATATGACGTCAAGTTATCATTTCTCTCTGGCCCTGCTGATACAAAATATTGCAGTTTGAAAACACAGGTGTTGAATTTAGAGGGCTGGAGGAGAGTTATCTTTATCTGTCACGAGAAGAGAAGATTTGTCAGCAATTATCTTGCCGCTAATTACCTTTAATTCATAAAGCCACATCTTTTCCTTTCTTTGCTTGAAGAGAGTGCTAAAGATATGAACTTGTCTAATCGAACTAAAATCTCGCTATTAAAAACGTACGGCTGTGAAGTACCAAATCGCAGGCAGTAGCACTTTGAAAACAAAATATGACGTTGTTGCGTCAGTAGAACAGCAACGGTAATGGCATGATACTGCTAACGTAATATGAATAATCATCGTTTGTCGGGCAGCCAATTTGTAAGATCGATAAGATCGACAGTCTGCATGTGTCATTCAATATCTCCGGACCTGTGATCATGACAGGTCCTAGACAACATGATTTGTTTGAAAAAAGGCACTCACAAAGCGGTTCTCTTTGCCTTTAGCAGAAGCACAAGCTTTCCTGAGATGTTTCTCAATCTTCTCCATGCTGCTGGCATCCTCCTCCGGAATGCTATCAGACAACCTCGTCAAGAACTTAATGCAAACTGAAAAATAAAGAAAGTTGAAAAGTTCAATAAGTAACAAAGAAAAGTCAACCATATGTTTTGAAGCATGTCAGGTCAAGGCTTGTAAAATGATGTTTTACAAATTAACATTGATGTTCAAAGCTGTAACTTGATGTCAGGGATTAAGAATAAGATTGGGGAATTCTTTTCTAAAAAGAGGAACAAGATTTTCAAAGTTTTTCAAGAAAAACCTTTTCATGATACATGTGGATAATGGTTGTTTACCATAGATCTTTATTTGATTTTGTACCGTGTCTATAACCACCCCTAGAGTAACATTTAATGCATTCGAATTCCATCATAATACTGCAGAAAAGGCTAAAGTTGACTTGAATGAATTATGTTGACTTGAATTCTGTAATAAAACCGTTGTCGGTGATTAATAATTTTACGGCCAGACTTTGTTCTTTTTCCTCTAGTCTATACATTAAACTTTAATAAGTCCACCTGGGAAACCCTGGTTCAAATCTATCTGGGGAAGGGCATCCTGGTTGGAGCTGCATTCTTCTTTCGGAAGGGACATAAAATGGGGTTCCCGTGATCGAGGAGGTTCTTAGAGCACATTTAAAGGCACTACAACAGCCTAATTACTCAGATGAATATATATAACTATATGTACGTATACCTAAGGTTAGTAAGGTACCTGCCATACGGAAATAAACTGAACCTTTCAAAAATAGTGTTTTTTCCCTAGATGTTTTGACTAAACTAAAACAGATATTGAATCAAAGGTCTACATTTGTTGTATCTTTGTGTGCAGATTTAGAGTTGTTTTACAATTACATGTGTTTTGAGATCAAAACCGAGACGTACAACAAAATGCCGAAAAAACAGCGAGTTAAACAAGCCGGCCCCTAACATCTGCTTGGGGATTAAAGTGAACTAAAACGTTACCTTCACAGTCGTCGTCTGATTTTGCCTTAGCCTGTGCTATTCCAGCTAGTAAGCTGAAAACAGCGAAGCAGACACAGATACACAGGACAGATACGTTCATTTTGTCGGTCCAAATAAATTTCTGTCCTGACACAGTGACAGTCATCGAAGAAAACGTGGACTTCACAGGAAGAATCATGTCTCAGTCCAGCTGGCGGGCTGTGATAGGTCGAAAAAATGACCTCATTAGTACTTCCGGGTTTTGATTGGCCGAATCGAACTTGTTCCGGGACAAAGGTTAATCGAGTTCATATTGCTTCCGGGTTGACCCCCACATGCTCACCACTCCACTGCCGGTCTGTCAGTTTTCGAAAGCCTTTTCCCAGCTCTTTTACTTTCGAGATAAAGTATTGAATTTTGAGTAAGACGGCTACAGCTGAGATGGCCGCTTCCATCGGAATTTCCTTCGGTGCTACTTCTGCTTGTCTGGCTACCCAAAAGGTAACGTTGTGAACAAATCGTCGTTGAAATATTTTGTGATGGGGGAGGGGGGCTGTTGCAAAATTTTCATCAGAAATATAATAGAGATTGAGATGGTTACTACCACCAGTGCAACGTACATGTTGAATGCGGGACGTTTAGGCACTGGACTAAGGTTAAGGTCCAGATTCAAGTCCAGAGGTTCATGTCTAGGTCTGGACTTATAAGTCCTGACTGAACATGTCTTGTTTTGAGCACCTCGGCTAACTGAACTGAAGTCAAAGACTAGAGCTACATGTACCATCGAAGGCTTCACAAATTTGTGATGAACTACAATTGATGACCTAAATACTAATATGGTTGCAATGAATATAAATAAATAGATGTGTGTTCGCAACTTAACTCATAGTTGAAAAATTATGTCATATTTTTCTTGAAACTGACTGTATATTGTGTAAATTATACTAAGAGCAACATCAAGGAGTGTACTATTCAGTACAACAGTCTACAATCGTTTTGTTTCTGTCTCAGGGCTCTTCACCTTTGACCTGCACATGCACAGTTGGATCTGTGAAAGGGCTTATACTCTAGATACCTGGAATGCAGTAAGAAGCATTTTGCGCCCCTTTGTGTAATCAAGGAGGTCATCCCCATATCCTCCTTCGTAAAAGTAACAGTAACGACTCGTTCTCTTTTGAACAGGATGGCAAGGCTGATGTGGTTGCTAACGAAGACGGACAGCGGGTAACTCCTGCTGTGGTTGCCTATACAGACACTGAGATGGTAAGGAAATTAATGTATACTATAGAGTTAGGTTAGAGCTGACACTGGTTTTCATTTGTATCATATGGCAGACTTATGACCTCTTGAAATAAATATAGAATACAACATGGTGTATTCCGTATCGCCCATGAAACTGGCCCGACCTCGGGTCGGATCACCTTCCGGCCTTTTGGCAATGGATCCCTCGGTCGTACTGGGGTCGAGGGTGATGTCTTTTGTGTGCGTGTGACTGTCCATACTAGTGTACTTCCGGATTGGATTAAGTCTCGGATCTGATAAGTCATATTTCTTTGTTCTTCCCCTTGCAGGTCGTTGGATTAGCAGCCAAACAAGGCTGGATCAGAAATGCTGCCAACACCATAACCAAAGTCAAACAAATTTTGGGGAAAAAGTGAGCTATTTTTTCTACAAATAGGAACAATGTCATAATAAGAACTATCTAAGGATATTGCTGGCTCTCTGATTTGCCACTACTATATATATGACATCTGTTTTCCATTACCCCTATTCTGTTCTTTCTAGCTTTGAATTTTTTATATGTTTGTTTTCAGGTATGCTGATCCAGCTGTGGAGCATGCATTGAAAATAAGCTCCTGCAAGGTATGATCATATTTCCATACATCAGAAATATATGTACAAAGTAACAGTATTATGTTGATGAAGGTTAGATCCAGATAGTTTAGATGCGCAAGACAACAGTTACTCAAGCAGTTAGCTGGATAATTTGTAAACTTGAAAAATTGTCCAGTTGCTTGTCAACGAGCAACTGTTATACATGTATGTACATTCATTTTGAAGACAAGTCTTTGTGAGGTATGTGATATTAATTTTTCTTATACTTTTATAGCCTATGATATAGTTTCTATGTTCCTAAAACACATGAAAATGGCAGCTGTATAGATTTTACCAGATGACTTAGGTGGCAAAGTGAAATGCCCCTTGCTCAGTCCAGCTTCTGTAGGACATATTACTCCTTAAAGGTAAAGCGAGGTTTCCAAACTAAGCGCTATGTGACTTAATGATCTACTTTCAGATTATTGAGAAGGATTCCAACCCAATGTTTGCAGTAAAGCATGAGGAGAAAACTAAGAACTTCTCCCCTTCTTACATCACTACGGTGATATTCCGCAAGTTGATGGGTTTGTATGCTATATATTATTATATTGTATCGTATGGTTGTACCTTTATTTTGTAATTCATATTCAAGAAGAGCATTTAATGAGTGTAAAGTATGCATTTGAGGAGACAGACCTTAGGCCATGTTGATTTGATTAGTAGTATATGGATGACATCCGCGTGTGCATCAATTTTCATCCATTACATATGTCATGTCCATGAAATGGAAATAACGTTCCAAATCACCTTTCAAATAATCATACCATTGTTATTTTTTTTTGCACACAGATATCGCGCAGTCCAAGGAGATGAGTGCTGTGAAGAATGCTGTCGTTGCTGTCCCACTGAACTTTGATGAACAGCAAAAAGATGCTGTGAGGTAATGCTGAGCATGTTGTCTGGCCACTAACTTTGTTACATGTTGTAGGGGGACATTAAAGAAGCATAATTATGACAGTATGCTAGTGTTACCAAAATGAAAACGTATCTGCAGTGGATGTCACATGAAGATAGAAGGAAAATGCCCAGACTATCTGTATCTATATAGACAGTATGGTTGTGGTATGCTTATCCTTGTAATCGTATAATAACTTTTGGTTGTTTGGTTTAGACAAGCTGCGACTGAAGCAGGGTTCCAGGTGCTAAGAACCATCCCGGAGCCTGTAGCTGCTGCATACGCTCACAACATTGGACAAGAAAATTCCAAGGAAAGCAGGTATGTAGACAGACACATACATGGTGGATTAAGACTGTTTAACTATTGTGGGCCGGGTGCCTCTGCTAATCAATTTTGGTTGTGAGGAATGACCCCTGCTTCGCATAAAAAGTGGTTGCGGGTTGGGTAAGACAGTTGTCTGCTTAGAACAACTTCAACTTTAACCCCCAGATAACCCAGCGAGGGGCAAAGTGGGGGGGGGGGGGGGGGGAGGAGGTCCCCAGGCTAAGGCGGGCAGGCCTCCAGCCTGGCGCGGTATGACTCGTCGGTGGGAGCCGTAACAACCGTGCCAGGCAGGGCGTTCCTCTCTGGGATTGTGTGGTGGAAGAATGAATATTTGTAAGAGTCTGTCCAGGCGTTAAGTGGTTGAAATTTGAGTGTGTGGCTCCCCCGGGTGTGCCCCTGAGCTGGTTTCAGTAGACTGTGTTAATATTGATGTAGTTATTGACTAGCTTAAAGAACAACTAAAGCAGCTTAGCAGCGGGTCTTAACAATGAACACACCAGTTCATTCCGCAACCGGGGTCTATGGTAGTGCACAGCAAAAAAGTGAGGGAATGGTTTTGAGCATCTAGGTTTGAATTCACAGGGTAAGAGATATCTCTTCACCGGTACCCCACACACAGTTACTTTGTTTCAGAAATATTTCCTGGAAGAGACGGACGCTAGACTTGACGGTGTGCAGCCTTCATTTGAAACCCTAAATAAACCTGGGTGTTCCCCCTTAACTATGTGAAAATTGAACAGGACTGTTTTGGTGTGGCTCTTCAACTTTAACTTCGATTACCCCCAAATAACCCCGCGAGGGGCAAAGTAGGGGGGGGAGGAGGTCCCAGGCTAAGGCGGGTAGGCTAAGGCGGGCTCGTGACTGCAGGTGGTTGCCTGCGTCAGGTTGTTGCCTGCACCAGGTGGTTTACTGTACTGAGATTGACATGTTTTTCTCCCACAGTGTTGTGCTGGTGTACAGAGTTGGTGGGAGCAGCATCGATGCCACAGTTCTGGCTGTGAGTGGGGGGATGTACAGAGTGCTGAGCAGTGTCAGGCGGGACCATCTGGGTGGAGATCAGCTCAACAGGGTCATAGTGGATTACTTTGTACAGGAATTTAAGAGGTATGTTAAATTTGTACATTCAAATTCTTTTATCCCTGCGGTCCTTAATGTAAATACTAAATGTACCTCATACTTTGGAGTGCATTGTAAGCACTGCATGAATTACCTATCTATGCATATGTGTAAATACTTTACGTTGAGGACTGCATCTGTTAGCAGTGACACCTAGCTGCAGTATGTAATAGAACCAGTCAGAATTGTCCTAAGGAACGCGAAAGACAAACACCAAAACGTTCGTTTTGAATAAAACACTTGGTTGTGTACAAAGAGCTTTGTTATCCAGTGACTTACCAACCTTATGAAACTGTTCACTTCACGGATGTTCTGTTTGTTTCGTGTAGAAAGTGGAAGGCGGATGTTACAGAAAACTCAAGAGCAATGGCCAAGCTCCATACAGAAGCAGAGAAAGCCAAACAGATCCTGTCGACCATGCCGAAGGCTAGTTGTCATGTGGAGTCCCTCCATGAAGGAATAGACTTCCAATGTGACATATCCAGGTACTTTAGATACGTTCTAGCGGGGGTAGGAGGGGAAAGAATGTTTTCGCAGTATGAGAGGTCAGACGTGTCAGACATTGTCTAAATGAAAAGCATCTGTACTTGGTATATATTGCACACAATGTGTCTGGATTGATACTAGTAGTTATAAAATAGATAGATAATATGTAAACATCATCAAGTGCTCACACCACTGAGTTCTATCGAAGTCAACCTGCCATAGCTGCTCTAGAGATCTAGAGGGCTGTTGAGTAGTTCAATTATATATTTATATGATTGATATGTATAAGATATGATATATTTGTATGTATGGTAATGATGTTGTTTCTTTCTCAGGGCCAGATTTGAGTCCATCGCCTTGAGTCTGCTGCAGCAGTGCCTTTTACAATGATATCCTAGATTTGTTATGATTGTACATTCATGTGTTGAGCACCAGGTAGCTCATGTATGTAAGACATACATGTTGTATGCTTCTATGTATGGTAATGATGTTGTTTCTCTCTCAGGGCCAGATATGAGTCCATCGCCTTGAGTCTGCTGCAGCAGTGCCTTGAGCCTATAGAGGAGGCCATCTCTCAAGCAGAGGTTAATAAACAAGACATCAAAATGGTAAGTAAACATACTCTGTCTCTTCTAGTTAGGGCTAGCCCTTTGTAATAGCCACAGGCTAGCTGGGCAGCTCTGACTGTGCATGCTTAACAGCCAAACCAATGAATGAATAGATAGATAGAAAATAAAGAAACACGACAACTTCAGAAACTCAATTTCGGTCAATCACATCTCTGTGAGTACTTTATCAAATGCATTGTAAAAACATTGTTGCAAAGCTTATTTATTGCACTTTACAACTATTATATCTGTCTTCACTCAGACTCTGTTTTTATGTTGAAATCTTAATTCAGCACTGTTCTTTCTAATCTCGAAACCATCAAATGAAATGAAATGTTGTGGCCTAAGACAAAAAGATTTCCTTCCAGGTTGTGTTGTGTGGAGGCTCCACCAAGATCCCCAAGCTTCAGAAGCTGGTTCAGGATTGTGTGCCCCAGGCTGAAGTGCTGAACTCTGTATCACCTGATGAAGTTATCGCCATGGGAGCAGCCAAACAGGTGTGCTATTGCATTGATGACATTCATAACCACTCATTGATCACCTTTATTGGAAGAAAAAGTCAACTATTTCTAGCAAACTGAAAACTTGACATGGTGGCTGTTATTTTGAACTGCAGCCCATTTCCTACTGTTCTCTATGAGTCTTTCTTACATCATGTTACACAACTCTTAAGAGTGCCTTTTTAATGTAACACAGTGAAAAATCCAGAATATCATTCACTAACCATTACGCATGATTTGATATCATCTCTTCAGGCAGCCCTATTGTCTGGAAAAGGAGAAGAAAACTCGCTGAATGAAGCCATTGCAGAAATTCCGAGCACAGCAAGAGCTGTTATGCTAAAGGTACATGACTAGTATGTTTCTATTGCTCAGAGAAGGAGAGTGATAAAGCATATAAAATAGAACTCCCATCATGTTTCTGTCTAACCCCAACCCCTCTTTAATCTAATGTGAAGAAACCCTTACATGAACAAGCATTTAAAAGGGTCTTTCAATACCTCATACTGACAAAGGATTCACAGTTGAAGGTGAACCGAGGTGGAACTATCTTTCATGAAAAATATATCTAGGCATAAAATCAAACTGGCTTCTCTTCTATTTCATTTTAAAGTTTTGTTTTCTCAGTTAACTGGTTTTAAACAATTTGTGGTCATCCTGAGCATTTCTGCATGACTAAAACTAACACAAAATAATTGGAAACTTCACCTTCATAAATCATGAATATCTATATGTTACTTTATTACTTGCATTGTATTGTATATCATTAGGAAGCTTGTTTAGCACATGGCATCTGGTGAACCATACCCTCCGTGAGACAGCCCTGGTTCAGTCACTGTGTATTACCTGCATCTACAATAATTATACTACATACATGTCACATATTGTGTTTGAAAATCTCTTCTTCTCTTCAGACTGTAGATGACTCTGGAAGTCCGGTACTGAAGACCTTAGTGCCAGCACACTCGCCCATCCCCCTACACTGTCAGCACACCTTCCCTGTCTCCCCTCAACATGCAGCCTGCTGTGTGGAGCTGTATGAAGGGCAGCAGGACGATACTGTAGAGAAAGCAGTGCTTTTAGCCAAGGTGAGGTGCCTAGATGGTCAAGTGTACCCAATCTACTGTAAATACATTTCAGTTCACAGTAGTTTTGTGTACGAAATCAAAACCACCACAAAGATGTTCGTTTTGTCTTCTGCCCACCTATCCCCTTGTCTAAGCGCTACTTGAACGTACTATACATTGTACATTATAATATTGTGATGTGTTGGAGGCACCTGTTATTGTGAAGATGCACAAATACTTACAAGGCACAATTGAATGCAGTCACCCAATCTTTGAACATTGAATACACGTACATATTTATCAAACATTTGAAGCCAAGTCAAAGCCTTTATTCATTCCTCAGGTACATACAGTTAGATCAGTGACAGTTGATCTCGCCAGCACTGCCTAAAGCAACTGTTCTGTCTGTATGTAGCACCCTTGCCAAGTTGCTAGTAGGTGGTGTCCGACCGGTTGTCCGTAAAGGCGCCGGTGTTTCCATTACAGTAGTAGTATGTCACTATATAGCAATATCCCAAACTCAAAGCCACCGTGAACACTCCATTTGGCCTTTCTGCGAAATTCAATCAATGCGAACTTAAATGCATTTTACAGTTGCACCTTTTGTTTTCTGTGTACTCCTATCCACATATATATGATCCTGTAATTGTCATTAAGATCCATTCAAAGTTGTGTTGTCGACACTCACTCGTTCACTTTTCTCTAGATTGTCCTGAGTGACCTTCCAACAGATGATGATAAGAAGGTGGTCTCAGTGGTGCTTCACTTTCGAAGGTGAGTCTGTTTAAAGTAGATGCCAGCTGCTAATAGACCCACCCAGACTGTCCATCAAGACACAGACTTTATTGTTACAACGTTATAAAATATTAGTGGTTGCCTTCATTGATATCTGAGGAAGAAAATGCTGATATGTCACCTCTGGTAAACAGAGATTTTGTAGTCACTTGGGTCGTGTCCATACTTCTGCAATTGGCATTTGAATTGCAGGCACCTCAGGGACACTAACAGAAAGGTACATGTAGGTCACAGTTGGCAGAAAGGTTGCAGGAGTGGGTTCGGGGTCGGAGTTCTTTTCTACAGCACAACAGGAAGTACTGTTAGCCTGAGTCCATGATGTTTTATGTCCAGTAGTGCAATGAAGACAGCTTGGAGATTTTGAAAAACCAGCCTGTGCAAGAGAAGTCTTCAGATGTTAAAGAAGAAATTTACAAAAACTTTGTTTAAACTGTTTGGCCTTGATATTTTTATTTGAAAAGTACATGTAGGATGATGGTTTGGCTAGTGTGTAATATAGTTTATTGTTGTTTTTAGGGAAGGCAGTCTTCATGTCACCTGCACTGAGAAGTCCAGCGGCCAGGCTGATGATGTCATGGTGGAATGTGCTACCGAATGATCCCATGATTCATCATCACACGTCTGAAGGACTCGCTCGCATGTGACGTTTTAAATCTCCGTAACACAGACTTAACACTCGCTGTAACAGAAATATGAAATGGAATTGAAGTGGAACGAAATGTTTTCCGTTGTTTTGTGGTTATTTTGGGTTGTTTTTGTTTGTTTTGATATTTTGCTCCAATTCAATCTATTTTGTTTCCATTTTATTCCATTCTCATCCATTTCGTATTTTCAGGACACCCGACTTAACTTGCATGTTTAAAATGCTGACTTACATTGTACAATTTCATTAAGAGTGACATTGACCTCTACACCTACTGTTAAACAAAACTGTTATTAAACTGTTAAGTTAGCTCTTTCAGATGTTCCCTCATTTTGTATTGCTGTTTTGAACAGATGGGAGCATAATGGAGTTTTTGCAAACAGGGAAATTTACTGCTTATTTGCAGAATGTGAGATAATATCCCTATGCCTGAACTGCATACATGTATTTGCTACCTCAGAGTCAGAGGTACATGTACAGGTGATCCTTTCTTTGTCAATGTGCCTGAAAATGTAGCAGCAATTCACACATTATTAGAATTGAGATGGCCTTGGAATATTATTGTCACAAATGGAGTGTTAATCAACAGCTAATTTCCAACAGATATCTTCAAAAAAGAATGTGAATGTGGGATTAAACTCATTAAAGTTATTGCATTTCTTGTAGGAACGTGATTGTGGTCTACACGTTTTGTGTTTTTTGAGGGTAGATTTAGACCCTTAAGCATAACACACCAGTTTTGTACAGTAATAAGTACAAGCTGCATAAGACTGAACTGTAAGATTTGATCCACTCACACCAGGATGAACCTCTACTCCTTTCGATAAGTGTTGTGGGATATATGACTTGTTCAAGATGTGGCTCTCCTCAAACACAGGGCATTCTGGCTTCATGTCCCATCCGAGAGGACATCCCTAGTGCCTTTCCCAAGGGCACAACATTGGGGCCTGCTAGGGATTCGAACCAGAACCTTTAAAATTCTAAATCAACAACCTTAACCACCAGACCACCTTGCTGCCTCTCTTTATATTAACTTATAAATACTATAATAATGTAGACTAAGTGTGCTCTAATGATCCATTGTGCAGTGGCAGAGCTAATGGCAGTTTTGATATTGATATGACAGTGATAGTACTATATATCATGGCCCCTACTCTGTATCTGGGATACTGTATCTCCTATTTCAACCATCCCACCAAGTGGCTGACTGACCAGAAATCTAGTTGAAACAAACTTCATTCATTCGATAAAGATGTACATGTGTATTTTGTAAGTAATTTGTGTGTTTTGTTGTCTGCTCAGAAGTCATACTTTTGATCATAGATTCAATTTATAAAGACTCATACAAATCTAGTTTTGGTCCCTTAACGGTTTCCATCCAAATTTAACCTAGCACCTTTGATATATAGCCTTCTGAGACTCTTTATTCTAACATTAGAAATATAATGTCGTATAAAGCTCAGGCCACAGCAGCACAGCTAGCTGTAACCTCGGGTTACTTTGAAGAACATGGAACCAATGACAATGAAATATGGCAGTAATTCTTTTATTCAAAATACAAAATGTAGTACAAAACTCTCTTTATATAAAATTGCTGCAAGGTTCTTCAATAAGATGGTATCAATATGTAGTAAAATATATATTCTGTAATTCTTGGCATGATGGAAAATTTAAGAAAAATTCATTTCAGTTTGAGCCTAGAACCCGGAAGTGTCTGAGCTGATTTCTATGGATACATGTTCTGTCTGGCTAGCTGGCTGTAAAAAAATGTTTGAGGGTAGCGAGTGTAGGAGCCCCGGTAGAAATTAGGATGGCACCCAGGCTACTGTCTGGCTTCCAACATACTTACAAATTTTTTCTGACACTTCCCAGAGTTAACTTTCGAATTCTACCCCTGACCAGTTGAGCAACATCTGTCCACATGGCCCCTTCACTGTCATGTCCAAAGTGGAAAAGAATCTCATTTTTATACATTGTATGTACAATTGTTCATAAATAGCCATCCACAAAATTGTCTCCTTTTGGCCCTACAAATTATATCCCCGAATCTCCTTGTCTCTTTCAATGTGGCCATACTGGACGTAGCCCCTGTCACTGATTGGCCATGTCCTGTTGTTGTAATCATATCCCCTGTTGGATGGAGCTTTCAGTTGTGGAAGAGTGTGTGTTGTTCCATGGGCTACAAGTTATATCCCCGAATCTCCTTGTCTCTTTCAATGTGGCCATATTGGACGTAGCCACTGTCGTTGACTGGCTATGTCCTGTCGTTATCATATCCCCAGTTGGACTGAGGTTTGAGTTGTGGAAGAGTGTGTGTTGTTCCATGGGCTACAAGTTATATCCCCGAATCTCCTTGTCTCTTTCAATGTGGCCATATTGGACGTAGCCACTGTCGCTGATTGGCCACGTTCTGTCATTGTTATCATATCCCCAGTTGGACGGCGGTTTGTGTCGTGTGTTGTGGAAGAGTGTGTGCGATTCCGCGGGCGGCTTGTCCTCTGGACACATACAGAGTCGCATCTTGTCCAGAAGTTGTCCAGGCCAGAAGGCGTTGTCGTCCACACTGGAGGTGTTGGGTGTGTCGCTGCCCGCCAGCTTCTTGAACCGGACCTTGTGCGTTCTGCAATAAAATGTTACATTTGATCAAAGAGAAAGGCCTGATATTCCTTAAAAGGATTTGTAGTGGTGACCATGCTAATTTGTGGTTAAGCTTGAAACATTTGGGCAAAAGTTGTGATTGTGGCCAATAATACATGTTATAATCACTGATGATATTTACAGGAATCAAAATGTTACGGGGAGCGAAGCTGGAATTCTGCTTTGACAAAAAATGTCCATCACCACAAATCGACTTTTGCCAAAAATTGTTGTAATAATGTTACATTCTTTCCCTACGCTGGCAACACAAATTCCCGGCAGATATGATGAATTATCAAATGCTATAATCAAAATCAAGTTCAAAACCCCACAGCAACGTGGGCCCCCATACCTCGTACACAGTGCCTGACTCTTACCTTGTAAGTTGCTCATATTCCTCAAATGTCATCCAACAGTCCACCACTCGAGAGATGTTCGCCTTCCCAGTGGACAGGCTCATTCGCTGACCAGTGACCCCCACTCTTTTCTGCATGGGGTAGACGTGTCTGGAATCAAACAGCAGAGTGCCTTGCTTCGTCCGTTTGACCTGGAAAAAAACGTTTGGATGTTAGATTTATGACTATTATTTAACAGCATCAAATCATATCTTAAGAGACAGAGAAACAATTTCTCAGTCTCCATTTCAATCTATAGAAGTGAGATAATTTGGCAGTTTCTAAAACCAGTGTACCGACAAGTACATGTACCAAGTTTCAACATTGCTCAACGTACATTGCAGAGCGATATCCACAGAGTACAAAATGTGACATCATTGTGTCAAACCGGTACTAACATGTTGAAAACATGGGATTTCTTTATGACAATAACAAATTGGCTTTGTTTTTGTCTGGAGTACCAGACTATTGCTAACACATAATGTGCTTACTCATCTTTTGGCCGTAGATATACACTGTACACTTAAAATGTGATGAAGATTTTGCCTGATAGCACCACATTTTGTAAACACTTTTTTAAAATTATTTTTGTCAATCTATAAGATAGAATGACAAAGTTACAGATTTGATAGATTGACAAATTTTTGGTCTGAGAATATTTCCAGTTATGGCAACAAAAACCCTACAATAGCCCGGCCTTCGAAACACTAGACCACAATATCCGACCCATCCCCTTGGTGACAACCCACGGTAATTCTAGACTGACCACATGGTCGCCTTGATGCTTGACTGCTTTCTCCTCCTTCTTCTTTGCCTTGGTCTGTGCTGGTGTTCTGGCCCAGTGTTCAGACAGCAGGCTGAGACCAGGCTGGCGCAGACCGCTGGTGCAGCTGGTGGGCAGGTGGTCACCAGGGTGGAGCAGAACTACATGGTTAAAACAACAGGACGTCATTACTGTACATCTGAGATAGATTCTTAGAATGTGCACTTTAGTGATAGCCTTGGTATCATCATCATTTGATTTAGTTTAGTTAGGCTCACTCCGATTCTTGCTCGGGTTGTATACAACACAATGTATTCTGTATATACCCAAAGTACCAGCCCAACCATGGTCTGCGATCAAGGGTGATTGATGCGGAATACACCATGTGGTATTTTATTTATGATCATACTCACCCGACTAAACACACATTTCAATGCAAAATGCACCAGAAGTTAAGAAAATTTGGTGTCTTCAACCCACAAATTTGTTCAAAACAAAAAAACAACAGCAGCAGTTTCAGCATTCAAATCCGGTATTTGAATCTTTGAGAGTGGCTAACATGGCGAATGCAAAGCGCGACACAGTGGTTTATGATGTCTTACCTCTCTCTAACAAAGTTGGTGTGAGCGCTATGCCTTGTTCCTTGCACAGTCTGCAGATCTGGTTATATTCGCGCAGTCTCTGCTGCCTGTACCGATCAACCGCCGCGCCCATCTCCCCCGTCATGGAGGAAGGTAAGGAATGGTTGTCGACGGCGACGTTTCCCGTCCTGATCAGTCGGACGGCCTCTTCCAGTTCCTGCTGACGTTTCTTCTTTTTCTGCTTCTCCTAAAGGTTTGCAAATTACATATCTCATTAGTTAATCTCCGGATGGCAGCAGAAACAGACCTTCAGACACCCATCAATAATTTCATCAGGTTGGACAATCACTGGATAACAACTGAAGGTTCTTTATTTACAACCAGGATCTACGTATATACAATCAACAGCCGACGTTTTGGTGACAGGCTGTCACCTTCTTCAGGGGACACCATGAATAATTATGTAGGATGACTACTAGTAATTACCTTCTCTTGTTCCAGGATTCCATTGGCTACCAAAATACAATGTAATAGAAACTGGTATGATTTAATAGGAACAAACAGACAAATGGACAACACCCTGTGAAAAAATTGTTATAGAAATCCACAAAAATTCTTGCAACTTGATCTTTAGACAACGAATGATGCAGTGAGATAATTGTTGGTCATGACTAATAGCTATTCACTTAACCTGCAATGATTTCAACCCTGCACACGAGAATTGATTTACAAAAAAAAGGGTTGGCAGAAAAATCGTTCATATTGTACCTTTTTCTCCCACTGCTTCTCCCTTTTCCTTCTCTCCAACATCAGCTCACTGGAGAGTGGCACAGCCTCTGCCGTGTCCACTGGCGGAACCTCTAACAGAGAGGATGAACTTGAGACCAGCGATCTACGGGAACCTGACTCCTGGGCCTGCTTCTCGGGAGTCTTGTGTGACGGTGTATGATGGACCCTGGCAACGTGGGCTGAGGTGGATCTAGCTTTCTTATCTGGAGATTCGTGTTTCCCTGCTGTCAGGTTTTCCTCTGTGATGAACACAAATACAAGTATTATTAATGATATCATAAGATCTTATGATGTAAGGTCACCCAATTGCAATTTTTTTTTTAGTCATGATGCTTATGAATAGTATAGAGTGCATCAAGAGTGTGATTTAATAACCACCGGCGCATCGGCAACTTCACAGAAAATAGATTTAACACAGTCACCAAATTTATTTTGTATCATTGATTTAGAGCTGACAATGTGACATTCCGCGTGCGGCCATTTTGTTTGTAGAGGTCACGTATCTTATCTGCCACAGTCCAGTGAGATTCTTGCTTAAGTAATAAATAACCGTGCCTTCCTTAAGTTAGCATAAAGCATAATGAGGAGCCCCAGTGCAGCTACAGAAATCATGAACAGAAACCCCCTTGGAGCTATACACATGTACATTGTGTATGCACCCCCTGTATAGTTGCAATACTGACCAGATCTGGTGAGTCAAGACGTGGCCTGTCTCCTGAGTTCCTCCCACCCTTCCCTGTGTAGTTTCAAGCAACTGCCTCCCTGAATTTAGCGTAAAGCATAATCAGGAACCCCCATGGAACTACATATACATATGTGACCCCTTGTTGCTGTACTAACCAGATCTGGTGAGTCGAGACGTGGCCTGACTCCTCAGTTCCTCCCACTCCTCCCCGTGCAGTTTGGAGCGACCCTTGACCAGCTCCCTGTAGTCGATCTTCTCGTTCCCGTCCTGGTCCAGCATCACCATCAGGTCCTCCAGCTGGTGGTCGCTGATCGGCACACCGGTCTGAAAAAGTCAAAGCAATTTATTTTATGGAACCATAGGAATTACTGGTATCATAACTCGTTTTACATATCAATGCCACTTATGTATGAGTTTGTGACTTTGCCGTGTTGGTCGCTGATCGGCAGCCTGGTCTGAAAAAGTCGACGCAATCATAGAATATGGAACCATATAGGAACTACAGAAACTGTATTTCTTGTTTCTTTCACTGCAACTTTATGTTCACTGTTTTCACGGTCACCTCTGTATGGTAACTTTTAAAAAACTGTAATTATATACTAGTATGATTCCTTCACACATCTGTTCTGCAAATCACTTGCCGCCACCGTGAAGTTAAAGTTCAGTGAAAATGTCCATTTTCCTTACATCATGAAATTTTGCTACCATGATGATAAAGTGAATTACAGTATCCTAACTCGTTTTAGAGAGGATCCAGTAAGTTTACGTCAAAGGCAGTGCATTTTACGATAGGAAAAGAGGCATTGTATTACATTAGTGTCTGTTTTCGGAGATTATTAGACTTGGCGTGGTGATTCAAAGTTTGATTATGTTTTTTGATTGGTTATGGGATGAAGAGTATAATACTTACCAGCTTGATGACCTTTTTGAAGTCCTCTCTACTGACCAACCACTGCTTGTTCTTGTCGAAGCGCATGAAGAAGTCAAGCAGACGTAACTTGTGTTCTCTGACGTATCTATCGATCACTCTCATGGCCTCTGGTGATGGGGAGGCCACCATAGGTGTTGGACTGAGAACCCGTTCATCCTTTACTTTGGGCTTTGCCACCTACAAAGTTGGTGAAACAATGACCGTCATGTATTGGTTACATTGTCTTACAAATGAATCCTAGTTGGTATCATTTAGATATGCCCAAGATTCAAGAGGGTTTACGGAAAATATTGGGCTGTCTGTACCAGGCCAGGCTACCAGGTCAGGTTACCAAGCTACCCCCTTCTCAACCCTAAAAAGTAAGTGAAACAAGGACACATGTCTTTATAATATTGTCTTACAAATGAATCCTACTTGATGTGTCCAAGATTCAAGAGGGTTTACGGAAAATGCCGGGCTGTCTAGCAGGTCAGGGTACCAAACTTCCCCTTTTCTTAACCCCAGGGGTATACATATACAAAGAACAGCACTATCTCACACTCTCCTACCTGTGTTGCCTCAGCCTGCAGTGCCTGTGCTTCCTGCTTGCGTCTGTCCGCCACCTTCAGCTGCCCAAGCACGCGACTCTCCAAACCGGTCCTGTCCGGTTTCCTTGCCAGCCACGTCTGGTTCAGGCCTAACTTGTTCAGATCTTGCCGCAGAGTTTGGCGGTTGGCCACCCACTCTTTACACTCCTGTTCCCTGAACCACAGCTCCTTCTGAATCTCTCTCACCTCTTCCTCCAGTGTTTTCGTTGGCTGAGGAGGGGGGTTCAAGCTTGCGTGGAACGGCTGCTTGAGTTCTCGGATGCCGTCGTCTGCCGTGCTCATGGGAGGAGCTATGATGACACGTCTCCGAGAGACGGGAGGTCCGAATGATTTCGAGGCTACCCGGTAGTAAAGATTTGGGAAAAGTTGCCTCTGCTTGTAGTGCTTCAGCTGTTCTTGTATGGGAAGGTATGCTAAATCGTTTGGATCAAACAACCACTGGAAGCCGAAATCGGAGAACTCTGGATCAAGGTCTGCTGTCAAGGCCATGGTTGTAGTTGCTGTATTCTCACAGTACAAGTTGTGTTGTGTTCAGTTCGTCTCCATGTGCAGAGTTCTGTAATTACAAACATTACATCAGTTGGGATTGAATATGACATCACTACAACATTTTATTTTATAGATTCTGAAGTTGAAACTATTTGAAAATCAGAGTGCTTTTTTCTTTCATTTGCTTTTACCCAAGTTCACCATTTCACAGTGTGGACTGGTGCTGATATTTTTCATAATCACACAGCTGTTGCAAATGACGCAAGGTGAAATGTATAAAGCTATATAAAGTGAAGGCCTGGACGTAGCTGTCGTGACTCTAGGAGGTCGACGTTACAGTCGTAATACATTTTGTTCTGCAAGGTGGGTTTGAAATGACAGAACACTACCTGGCAAACACTTTTTTCGTGTTGTTACGTTTTAGATCTTTTATTATTGTCATGTCTCAGGCGACAGCCACAATTAACCAATACTTAGAATGTTGTGGCGTGTTTTTCGTAGTACTACAAGCAAAAAACGCCCCAAGACTGGCAAGAGTCGCCACGGCTAGGCTGGACGAAAACTTAAACGTGACATTTAATCTAAGGTTATATATTACACACCTGAAATGCTTCAGTAGAACCAACTGTTGTGATATTTGTAGTTGGTCTCCAGAGACAGATGACCGCAAGACGCCATTTTAGCTGAATGTTTACATTGGTTGTCATGGCACGCTTAGCATGATGGGAAATGGACACGTCCACTTTAGGAAGAGGGTGATTGTGACGTCGAGTGAAGTTGTCTCACTGTTGGTTGATACAAGGACATTATATCCTATATAATATTCACTGAGCAGCCTGGCAATTTAAACGAGGAACGTCACGTTGATAAAAAGAGACATATACACTGTCCAGGCAGCAGACAATAACCCCTAGATTCAAGCGCAAAGTATACCACGTCAAAGTTGACAGGTGCAAGTTTATTTTTGCGACGCCTCAAGAGCGAACCTAATATAAGGTAACGTTTGCAAGAGACCCTCTTCGGCCACCATAGCCTGGTCGCATCACTCGGGATACAGAAGCGTACACGTCCGACCTATCGCTCGGATGCCGAAACTTTCCTACCTATTCCTGTCTGTCATACACAAGCTTTTATCTCAAATACTTTTATATACTTTTATATCAGATGGGATCGATGAAAGGAAATTCATGGTCACAGCGAGGCCGCCAACGTGCCGAAGTCCAACGAGATATATGTATATACGGACCCTTTTTTGTGCACACTCGGAGTAATACAGGAACGAGATCATATACGGTAGTAGCTGGAGGTGAAACTAGGACCATCTTGCCTCGCACTCTTCATCCCAACGTTGCTGTAAGAATAAGTTCAATGTCAGTTCCCCAGTACTGCAGTGCTGGGCCGGCCTCTCCAGCAAGGCGCGTACGCGATAAAACAATACCAATAGAATGCGACTTGCAATCAATTACTAAGAAGAAGAGCAACTATTCACGACTACCATGTCCTCCTTTGGTGATTGGTTCGATGTTATGGCCTCTAGCTCTATGCATACATTAGCCGTACACAAATGGGGCACTGGCAAACTCGCACAACCGCTTTACCCGCTTCAGACAAACAGGTGGCATTCTTCAAAAGTTGGAGAGAAAACAGACGACGCAGCACGAACAAGTTCTATTTACGGTCATATATAGCGGCGTACCTTCTCACAATGTTGCCCGCCTGTCAAGGCGAAACGGTAAGTGTATTTCCTGATCATGACGGGCTTGTGGAACAGGTCATAAATCCCGTAACCTTCAGTGGGTGTGCGCTGATAAGGGTTTTCCCCCGGAAGTAGATATTGGGTGATATTTTACGCCATTTCCTTTAAAAAATTTGTACACGTTGGTCCGCTAGCTGTGTATTGAGAATCAAATTGTCCGTACGTTTGCAGCTATATCACACATCAGATTGCTGCATTGGGATTTAACTCGAAATGTCATCAAGTAGAATTCGCGAGATGTAAAATGTTGTGGACCGATGTTAAGCCCCTGTCACACTTTTGCGTAACGTTATATACAAGCCCACCCGCGTGAGTTGCGTAATTACATGTTTTTGGCTTAGGTTAAGTTTGCAGCCAAAGAAGTAATTTCTTTGGTTTGATAACCAGACTGCACAACGATGGGTCAATGTAGAAAACAGTTTCCTCCCGCAAAATTTACTTAAACCAGAAAATTGTTACTGCGGAACTCATGCGCACTTGAATCTACGCACAAGTGTGACAGGGCCCTTAAGTCCATCGGACTGAGATACAAGGCTAGGGAGCCAGACAACAGAGTCTGCAGAGCTCACATTACACACTCCAACACTCAGTGAAATGAAGCATGGCACTTTCTCAGAATGAGGCTCTCTCTCGGGCAATTACACTTACATAAAAGGGGGGGGGGGGGTTACAATACTTAATTATGGTCTTAGTGGTTTCTAAGTGGGTTCATAACATATAAGTAATGTGATTCTAATACCAATAGAAATCACCACAATCTTGAGTGACTTGTTGATCGCTTTGGTTCGGTTGTTAAGTGTATCGTAAGTGTATGATGGAGAAAATATGTCATATTTTCAGTAGGCTGTGGTTACGTTGTTTAGAGAACAAGAGTGACTTCATTGATTCAGTTTAATAGTCTGTGTCTTCGCATCTATAAATCAAGATCCTTTTGATGGATTTGTCTTAAATTTGGCATGTCGGTAGTTAATGAGGGTATCAAACACCTTAGCCGCACCGCAAACACCATAATTACTTCACGGAGGATTTTATACTAAGGTTGTTCCAGTAGTTTGTCTGCCTGTCTCCAGTATAGCATTTCTTACCTAACCCGAAGTAACTGTAGCTCAGTTATTGAGCGTTCTTCTTGTTATGGACATTATACCAAAGGCATCTGCAAATCTGGAAAGGGATGCTCTCTTGGATTCCAAACTTCTTGCTGAAGCTATTTTCCTTCCGGAGGCTTCCTTATGTATTCCTCTCAATTGTGTTCTACTTATTTGGGGAGACCAGAATGGGAGAAAATAGTTCACACGGAAATGTGCACGTGCATATTGAGTTTCTCCATTTCTATATCTGTTGATTACCATCTTTGCATGCAGGTGAAGACCAAAGTGTTGGTTCTGGGTGCCGGGATGGCGGGAATATCGGCCGCCCGCAGCCTCAACCAGAGCGGCCTGACTGACTTCGTCATCCTCGAGGGAACCGGTCGTATCGGGGGCCGAGTCTGGAAGGTGCAGTTCGGCGGAAAGACCATCGACATTGGCCCGAACTGGGTTCATGGCATCTCCGACGACAATCCGGTATGGGCGATGGTCAAGAGTTATAACATGGCCGGCATCGTCAGCACCTTGAACAACATCAAGGTCAGGAACAGCTCTGGTCACGATGTGACCTCGCAGTGGCACACAGTCCTCGCGTCCCTAGACGAGCCATCAGAGGCCGCCTACGACTTAGCCGTGGAGAGAAGCGCCACTGGACAACCCGATATGCCGCTACGAGCTGCCCTGAAGTTAAGCGGTTGGAACCCAACCTCGTCCATGGAGAAAGCCGTCGAGTACGCTATCTATGACTGGCCTAATGCAGAAGAGCCAGATGTGACGTCGTTACTCAGAGGGGAGCTTGATCCGACGACAGAAATGTTCGGCAAGTCGGAATACTACATCACAGACCAACGAGGATATGTCTACATCATAGAGCAAATGGCAGAAAGCTTCCTCACAAAAAACGACCAACGGCTCAAGCTCAACAGAACCATTACCACGATTCGATGGTCTGACGATGGCGTGACGGTCACCACCAAAGATGGCTCTAGTTACACCGCTGACTTTGCGATCGTGACCTTCAGCATGGGGGTTCTCCAAAGCAACTCCGTCGAGTTTGTCCCAGGTCTGCCCGACTGGAAGCGAGAGGCAATCTCTCGAGTCCACATGGTATCGTACACGAAGATCTATCTGAAGTTCCCGTCAAAATTCTGGGACGACGATGAATACATCGTGTACGCTGGGGAGCAAAAGGGCTACTACACCATTTGGCACAACATGGAGGCCGAAGGCTTGTTTCCTGCAGGAACCAACATCATACTAGGTAAGTCATTACATGGACATAAGACTGTCTACAGCTTAATGTGGTGAGAACTGAGAGGGAAGAACAGACCTGTTGCTGACTGACGGATATTGATATGGAGGCATGTTTGACAAAATACGTTAATGGTGAACCATGAAGCCGTAAAGGTATACAAAGCGCTTGCAAGCTATGCTTTGCTGTTTACGCCCTTTGAAGACAGTAATGTTGTCGTTCATCGAGTATCTGTTTTTTTTTTTTTTCGTTTCCCTCAAGTGACATTGGTGGATGAGGAGGCACGACGTGTAGAGGCCCAGTCTGACGAAGCAACTCAGGCCGAAGTCATGGCGGTCCTCCGCAACATGTACGGAGAAAGCATCCCTGATCCTACAGACATCCTGGTGCCGAGATGGGAGCAGGACCCGTTCTTCCGCGGAAGTTACGCTAACTGGGGAGTCGGGATCGATGATGAGGAGCTCCGCAAGCTGCAGGCTCCAGTCGCCGGGCGTCTTTTCTTCGCGGGAGACGGGACAGGACTTCACTATGGCTACCTACAGGGTGCTTTCTTCGAGGGAGCGAGAGTAGCTGGCGCCATCGCGACGTGTGTGAGAGGAGGCCCGTGTGAGGAGGGGTACCAGCCGCCCCGCCGGGGTTGTACCTGTCCCGCTGCAGACAACTTCGACATCCAGGCCACGGTAGACAACGGGTCCTGCCTGTACCCCACCAGCGGCGGAGACCGGATCGTGCCGTTTTCAACATCATTCTACATTATGGTTGTCGCAGCGTTTACATTTTATTTATTCAAATCTTTAGGGTGGTCCCTTCAGTTAACTGGGTAACTAATTTCCAAGGGAGCCCTTACAAAATCAAAATCATAACAAATCAGGCTCCAAAAAGGATAATTTAACACAAACTGAATGAATAATACATTTACAATGATGATATCAATGAGATAAAGCCGTAACCCTCAAACATAGTAATAAATCATACAAACACTCAGGATAACTCAAAACAAGAACAACTCAAAATCACTGACATGATCTATTCCGCGAGTACCAATAGCATTGTCAGTTACCATGAATAATATAAATCCTTGGGCAGAATTTACCAGCACTGTAGTATTGTAATAATTTGTACATGTTTTCTTTTTAATTCTGCCAATGTGTGATTGCAATCTCTAGCCCTGTGAATATTTCTAGCCTACAAAAGAGGAACACTCGGTTTAGTGATAATTTTGTAATCTTTTAATAAGCAAGAAGAAAATGTAGGTTATCATTTCGGCAAAACTTTAAACGAAGTCTTATTGTTTTGGACAGAATGATTCACGTACACTTTCCTGTAGACTATACTTAGTACTTTGTTGCTTAAGGCGTCTTTCAACTACGCGATAAAAGAATGTCATTAGAGTGCGGCTTGCAATGGAAATAATTATTAAGAAGAACCACTATTCGCGCCGACGTGCATAAAGAACCGTGTCCTTTGACGTAATTGGTTCGATGTTAGGCCCTCTAGATCTCGTAGTCTGTCTGATGTATGTTTGTTACATTACTCACTGTATGATAGCTCATGGAGGTAATAAAGTATCAGTACACCTTGAAGGGTTGGAACTGACACAACCGTTTCACCCGTTTCTGATCAACAGGTTGCATTGTTAAAAGCTGGAGAGACACGACAGTCAAGGCATCACAACCATGTTGTCTTTATTTGATTTTCAAGAATAGCGGTGTCCTTTCTCGATCTCATTATGTTAACCGTTTGCGTGTAAAGGTGAAACGGTAAGTGTATTTTGAAAGTTTTGTCTTGTGTATGATGACATCTATTGCTGATGTGGCAAGGTGATCTTGTGGTTGACTTAGAATGTAACGGCGAGTTATATTAAGGACATGAATGACTTGCAAATATATGCATTTGCAAGGGAAAGAGAAAGAGTGGTCCCAAATTACTACATACCTGTTTTACCAATATCTCCTTGATCCTACTTCCTGACATTAAGATATGCCACAAATAAGGTGCCGAACTGTCGTTTTTAAAAGCCAGAAAAGTTTTAAGTCGTCATAAAAACGTCAGTTTGTCACCTTATGTGTGCCATTGCCTAATATCAATAACGTCTTACTTCAAACGATAACGGAAGTTACAAAATGTGTACATTTGAATGAGAACGAGTGTTCGTTGAATCGCTCGAACTGAAGTGACGTGAAGGCATCATACGAGAAGGTCTAAGAAAAGCAATAGGGCACGGCGTACTGTACAAAACTAACAACACGTTTGCCTCTTAATATTCATGTATTCTTTTATTATACTACGCCTTAGAGTATGCAGTTTTGAACAAAAAGATTTTTATACATTTTGTTTTATACCATATCTAATACTTTGTTGCTTGTTTTAAATCAACAGTAACCAACAGTTCTAAAGTATACATGTACTGGAAATATTCAGTATAGACCCTTGCTTCTAATAACAAAGTTGCAGAATTGAAAAAAGGCACACGAAAAAATATGTGCATTTAATCACTAACCGAGCAGTTAAGAAAATGTGTCAATAAGATTATGAAAATGACAAGAGACCTTCTCTGTCACTGGTAAATTCTGTCCAAGGGTTTATACATCATTCAAGGTAACTGAAAGTTGTTGACGCTCGCTAAATCGACCATTCGTCAAACATAAGCGTAAACTATTTTCCGCCACTTCAATGCCACTTCATATCATTCCAAATAAACGCTGTAACAACCATAATGTAGAATGATGTTGAAAACGACACGATCCGGTCTCCGCCGCTGGTGGGGTACAGGCAGGACCCGTTGTCTGCCGTGGCCTGGCTGTCGAAGTTGTCTGCAGCACGACAGGTACAACCCCGGCGGGGCGGCTGGTATCCCTCCTCACATGGGCCTCCTCCCACACACGTCGCGATGGCACCAGCTACTCTCGCTCCCTCGAAGAAGGCGCTGTGTATAAAGCCATAGGCAAGATCGGTCGCCTCTCCCGCGAAGAAAAGACGCCCGGCGACTGGAGCCTGCAGCTTGCGGAGCCCCTCATCATCGATCCCGACTCCCCAGTTGGCGAAGCTGCCGCGGAAGAACGGGTCCTGCCCCCATCTCGGCACCAGGATGTCAATAGGATCGGGGATGCCGGCTCCGTACATGGTGCGGAGGACCGCCATGATTTCCGCCTGAGTTGCCTGGTCAGACTGAGCCTCCACACGTCGTGCCTCCTCTGCCGTCAATGTCACTGGAAGGAAAAGAGAAAAGATACACGATTATTATTACATTGTAGGCACATGAAAGCATGGCTTATATACAATTAAGGGCTTTACAACATTGACGTATTCTGTCAATATTGGTATCATTCATGTTATTTCATCTCACCAAATCGAGCTGAAAGCCTTAATTCCATGTTATGACTTGCCTTGAAGAATGTTGGTTCCTGCAGGAAACAAGCCTTCAGCCTCCATGTTCTGCCAAACAGTGAAGTAGCCCCTGCGCTCTCCAACGTACACAATGTATTCATCGTCGTCCCAGAATTTAGATGGGAACTTCAGATAGATCGTCGTGTACAAAGACATGCGGACTCGAAAGATGACTTCTCGCTTCCAATTGGGCAGACCCGGGACAAACTCCACGGAGTTGCTTTGGAGAACCCCCATGCTGAAGGTCACGATTGCAAAGTCGGCGGTGTACCTGGAACCATCTTTGGTGGTGACCGTCACACCATCGTCAGACCATTGGATCGTGGTAATGGTTTTGTTGAGCTTGAGCCGTTGGTCATCTTCTGCTAGGAAGCTTTCTGCCATTTGCTTGATGATGTAGACATATCCTCGCTGGTCTGTGATTAAGTACTCTGACTCGCCGTACAGTTCTGGTGTCGGATCAAGCTCCCCTCTGAGTAAAGACGTCACATCTGGCTCTTCTCCATAACCCCAGTCATAGCTGGCGTACTCAACAGCTTTCTCCATGGGCGAGGTTGGGTTCCAACCGCATGACTTCAGGGCAGCTCGTAGCGGCATATCAGGTTGTCCAGTGGCGTTTCTCTCCACGGCTAAGTCGTAGGCGGCCTCTGAGGGCTCGTCAAGGGACGCGAGGACTGTGTGCCACTGCGGGGTCACATCGTGACCAGAGCTGTTCCTGACCTTGATGTTGTCCCAGTTGCTGACTATACCGGTCATGTTATAACTCTTGGCCATCACCCATACCGGATTGTCGTCGGAGAGGCCATGAACCCAGCTCCCGCCGATGTCGATGGTCTTTCCGCCGAACTGCACAGACCAAACTCGGCCCCCGATACGACCGGTGCCTTCGAGTATGACGAAGTCGGTCAGGCCGCTCTGGTTGAGGCTGCGGGCGGCCGATATTCCCGCCATCCCGGCACCCAGAACCAACACTTTGGTCTTCACCTGTATGTGAAGATGGCAATCAACAACAGATATAGAAATGGAGTAACTAACTGAATGCGCAGATTTCCGTGGCAATTGTTTTCTCCCATCCTGGTCCCTCCAAAAAAGGAAGAACACAACTTGAGAGGGATAGAGAAGGAAGTCTCTGTAAAGCCTCTACCAGGCTCCAGACTTGGCTGGAAAGAGTAGACATCGGACAGAAACAAGCTAAGATATTCAGTTGACTCAGTGTGACGTCAATTTTGTAAAGTGCTGTGCTCATTGAGGAGAACAAACTCTTAAAACACACAATGTATCAATGAAAAGATCCACCCTGAATACCTCCGCAACCCCAGCCCTAAAATGCAAAGTTTTGTCGCCACCTGTATCGATAGTGTCAATACAGTTTTGTCTCTCCTAGTCTTATTCACGTGCTTAAACCACCCGTAGTTCAGCTTACCTGCTGCAAAGCCCTTTATTTGTTTACGATTAAAGTAATTGGATTTCTCAGGGTTGCAATACAGGCATTTCATTTAAGGTAATTTGTTCAGAGAATTTTCCATGCCACCAAAGTCTTAATACCCCATATTATATGCACAGCATAGGCGGAAATCATACAAAATCTCAAATCAAGAGTATAAAATGTACGCAATATATTTGTTTCTTGCCTCCGGCTCCGTCTCTGGGACATAACCAACAATTGCTTCATTTCTGACCACACCAGACCTTATCAGTGTACAGTGAAAGGTTTGCTGGCACAATGCCTTAATGTTGCGGTTGTAAAACTATTTGAACTGTTTGAGCCTGCCTATTTAGGCCTTGTTAGCTTTCGTCCGCTCCCAACGTCGCTATCCCGCCCAGTCCGAGTGACGTCAGTAACCACTTGATTCGAATTAATTGGTTGAAAAGCTCCCACTTCAGCAACAGATATCATCACACACAAGGCACAACTTTCAAAATAAACTTACCGTTTCGCCTTTACAGACAGGTATAGTTATTAGAAGGGACAGTGCCATTCTTGACCAAAACGAGAACATGGTTGTGCCGTCTTGACTGTGGTGTCTCTGCAGCTTTTAAGAATGTAAACCTTGGTCTGGAACGTACAAAGTGGTTGTGCCAGTTTTCCTCAAACACCTTTAACCTTTGTGTACAAATAATGTATGCGTGATAATTACGAGAAGCTACCCAGCAAGTTCCAAATGAGGCGGTGGGCCAAGGAGAACGTAGCACAAAGGATGACGTCAAGCTGCAATGCGCGCGAAGGCGGACAGGGGTGTACTCTAGATCTAGCCGGCATCTGGAAAAGTTAAACAAGTGTGCTTCGGGGTCTCGGACCGATTCCAACAAAAGCTTGGGAGCATGATGAAGCCTATTGTCAAACTCACTGAACAACGACTGTCTACGATGAAAATTGACTATTTCAAACGAGTGACGTAAGAGTGGCGTAAGGGACTTCAGACACCAATTTTATAACTTCGTGCAGGGTGTACGAACTAGGCTTTCCAGAAAAAGTGGGATAGGATAGTGGGATGACCTACCTCAGCAGGCCACCCTTTATGAGCCTCAAGGCCATGCATGGGTGTTTGGCCTCTTTTGTAATTTCCTTGAGGAAAAACTGGGTGTTTGCTGATCAGTTACCTTCCCTCCAGCCCACCGACAGATTGGCCCATCTTTTCCTCAAGAAATTCCATCAGTCGCCAAACCCCCGTCTGAATATGCTTAAAAGCTAACATCGTACATGGGGGCCAGAGTGCCGCCAAATTTTTGGCCAGACCTTTGGCTCCGTGAAGTTGTGTGTGTGTGTCGTAAATTGGTAAAGGTTTTCCTGTCAGCAGGGAGCATACGGTAGTGGCAGAAGGGAAGGCCTCAGGCTCCAGTATAAGAGTAGCGTCTGAGGTTCTACAATGGATCATACCATTACACTCTCACTTGGCGCAAATTTCATTTGTCGAGGACTGCCTGTTGTATATACAGTTGTCTACACACAACGATTCACATCTTCTGAAGAACTAGAGTTCCACGACCTCATACCTTCGCCGACTGATGTTAGCCATTTCGAGTGAATGCTTATCACTCAGTATGTAAATAAGGTCCTCGATTGCATGAATTTCAAGTGATCCTTTTCTCTACACAAAACACAGCATTAAAGTAAAATCTTAGAAAAGAGGGCCATTGTAGCATTTCCTCATATATTATGTAAATGAGGCCATCATGATTTATGTCTGATAACGTCCACATTTGATTATCTCCCAAACGCCACAAGAATGAAATCCCATCATTTACCACTCTGGAATTATAGTATTTTGTCATAAATTATGCAAATTAGGTATTCGTTTGCATAATTGATATCTATCGATATTCCTCTCTTTCTCAGATACATGTCACGTGTTTGACTACAATGGAATGCAAGGGTTTGTATACTTTTTCACATCACAGATCCTGATTTGCATGATTCTTATACGATCATGTAAATCATCACTCAAACTATGTACATTCCTACAAATCATGACGATTCGTCATCACCTTCTTGAGTTACTAGTATTCTCTTTCAAAGTTTAAAACAAACCCATACCTATACCTACACGAGTTCTCCCAAGAGTTATAAAAATAATCACTGTAAGAATATTTTTGCTTAATTGGTATCATAACTTTTATCTTTACTACAGAAAATAAGGCAATTTGTTGGCAATGTATTTGCTTCAATTATGCCCATATTTTCATAGTCGACATATCAATCAGTTTTTATCAAACCTATACCTTCCAACAGGGAGAACGTTAGATCGTAAGGCTGCCCGTGTGACCTCCCTGACCCCAAAACAGAGCCCTGCACCAGGCAAGTAAAGTATCACATGTGTCCTCCAGGGACGTCTCACAGGGAGCCTGCGCCGGTAAACTAGGTCACCTGTCAGTGCAATTTAACCTGAATAGATAGACTTAAAAATAGCAAATTGTAAGGGAATTGTAGACATTTCCTTATAAATTGTGTTAATGAGGCCTTGTCATGCATGATTTTTGTCTGATATTGTTCACCTTTACTTAGCTTCCTAATGATACAAGAATGAAATTCCAATCATTTACTATTGTGGTATTTTCAATTAGTATTTTCTCATTAATTATGCAAAATAGGTAGCTATTAGCATTATTGGTATCTATCGATACCTCTCTCTTTTTCAGCTATATATGTCACATGTTTGAGAGTCCTATTTTGAAAGGCAGCAGATTTATAAACTTTCCTTGCTAATTATGCAAATTAGCTCCTGATTTGCATAATGAATATTCAATTGTGTAAATCATTAATCGAGCTATCTACATACCATAAATCAAGACGATCCGTTGACCATAAGTCTAGTTATTCATGTCCAAAGGTCAAAACAAATAAATTAAAAACACCCGCTGCAGCTCCAAACAAGCCGCTAGAGGGCCCAAACGTGCACAACTTACTTCATGTGGCATGGACTATCTACCACACAAAAATCATGACCGTAGCACTTGCAGAAAATTCGACCTCAAACTTTGAAGCTACACTGCAGTACCCGAAGTACCCGCTAGGAGGCCCATCATCGAACTTGACCTTCCCCTTTAATAAATCTACCTATTCACTAAATATCATGCACAACCATCAACAGCTTCTCGAGTTATCCTGTCAACAAACAAATACGCATACATAAACAGCCCACTGCAGTACCGCAGGAAAATGCCAGGTGACCCATTTTTGAACTTGAGCTTCTTTTTCACAATTTCTACGTACCCACCAAAAATCATGCAGATCCATCATCAATACGTCGAGTTATGTTGTCTACATACAAACACACTAACAAAAAAAGTCCACTGGAGCACTTTAGGAAAACGCCAGGTTAACCATTTTCGAACTTGACCTTCATTCTCACAACCGCCGCTTACCTACCAAAAATCAGCAAGATCCGTCAAAGTTCTCTCGACTTATGATCTCGACATACATACGGACCCACTATACAGCTGGCGTAACCGATAACATAACCTTACCGCGAATGCATACATTCCCGGCGAAGGTAATAACTGCACGCCCACGAGAAATGGCAAAGCAAATTACTCACGCGGTTCAAGCCCGACACATGGTATGTTATGTAACGGGGGGTGCCCAACCATCGGACGTTTTTTTACGCGCTGGAACTCACGGCGCTCCATTGCTGGTTGCCAGAGAGTGGTCAGGTTTTAATGAATGAATTTTGAACACATTCATCTAAAGACCATACTTGGACAAGAAATGTATTCATACTGTTCATGGGCCCTTCATGCTCCGCGTTACATGCGGAAGACGCTGTGAGACATTTTCACGAATGTACCTTCTGATTTAGTGCTACGCCAGATAGTGTGCCTAACTTAGTACGCTTTGGTAATTTTGCTCTCTTCGGAAGTTGGTGATGAAGTTAGGGAAATGTAAATAAGGCTTGAAGTCTGCTATATTCTAGCTTTCTTTTGACCGGAAAATTTTGACTGTGTGCACTTCTAACGTCATGTGAGAAGGGCTATATCTAGCGCATCCCAGCTCATGTTCCCACGGGAAATAGGCTACTACGCGGCCCGACGTACGTATTGAATGCGGCCCGACTTACGAAATCATTACGAAAAAACGACACCGCTTACATCAACAATACTCCGTCTACTTATTGGGAAACATCTTCGCCATCACTGTATTCAGTTTCCTTTTCATAGACGGTACCAATCACATGTTAGAGCGTAACAAAGCTGTGCGTTGAATCGTCCCGCCACCATCGCGGTCCAAAAAAATGGCGGGAAAACAACGTCGTCAGACGACAGCAATGTTTACGTTGTTTTTCTTTGGTCGGTTTTCTTCTCAACAAACACTTAAAGACCCAAATTTTTAGTGTTTTATGAAATTATTTTTCTTATGTGTATGATAGCTGTGTGACTTATGTATCTGCTTGGCACAGGTCGTATATTTAGGTGCCGGGCCGTCTAGCTACGCAGTGACCCTCTACTCAGCGTTGCCATCATTATTGTCAAAATACTACTTTTCGACAAAACAAGAAATGAATATGTACACATATGTTTTGAATGTAAATGACAATTATGTGCATGAACTTGGGTTATTTACCTTCCTTATCAGCATAGTCATTGGACACAAACACGGCGTACTTATGCAAAATAAGATCAGTAAAAAATCCGTGCGATGTTCGGGCGCGTGCGAGGTTCGGGCGGCCCCCGTTACGTACCAAACAAACGAATCCAACATGTAACTAAAAACTTTAGCAACAACAAAAACCCACCTATATCTGGGATTTACTTTGACTTTTGTTTAAGTGGGACGTCCATGTTGACAAAATAACAAGTAAGAGTGAATAGACGTGACCGAACGTAATTTGTGGACATGCCCAACAAGTGTCGAATCACTTGCATACACGTCACTGGTAAGACTAAACCTAGAATATGCCTCAACAGTATTGCATCCATGTAACGTTACATAATAAAAGTCAAAGATGAACCTTATTGGATAGGGTTCAGAACCAAGCTGACAGATTCTGTACAAACATTTGCGATATGGGTGCTAGTGTCACCCGAATGGAATCTACAGTGGATGCCACTCGAAGACAGAAGAAAAATGTCCAGACTGTGCAAGATGTACAAAATAACTGATAAACATGTGGACGTAACAATTTCTAAGTATTTGTATTTAATACTATAAATGCTCTGTGGACAATTTAGCCAAGTTGGCGCTTTTGTTACATACAAGGGGACCGGTGTCATGTCCCTTTCATCAATGACGAAGGCTGGACACTCAAATTACTTCTCCAAATCACTTGCATCGTTTTATGTCAAACGAGGAACAACATGTGGTTAGAGAAAGTAGACATAGAGGCAAAGAGACGAAGAACAAAACACCAAAATTGTCTCAATATGGTCAATCGAGAGAATTATTAGTGTTGCTACGTTGAACTGTCCGAACCAATGTGACATGAAGGCATCATACGACTTCGGAAGCCGATCGGCAAATTACAAACTAGGCAATGGGGCACAGCGTACTGTACACTATAGGAAACTAGCTGAACATTTCCCTTTGGGACAAAATGATTTGATTTCGTTTTCGTTCATATCATATCTAATACTTTATTGCTTGTTTTGAATGAGTAGTAACCGACAGTTCTAAAGTACTGGAAATATTCACAAGACCTTTGCTTCTAATCACACACGGGCAGAATTGAAAAGAACGGTCACAAAAATAAAACTTGTGCATAACATCACTAACAGAGCAGATAAGAGAATTTTTAAAAAAGGCTATGAAAATGACATGAGACCTTTTCTGTCACTGGTAAATTCTATCCAAGGGTTTATATATCATTCAAGGTAAGTGAAAGTTGTTGACGCTCGATAAATCGACCATTCGTCAAAAATCAAGCACAAAGTATTTTCCGCCACTTTAATACCACTTCATATCATTTAAAGTAAACGTTGCAACAACCATAATGTAGAATGATGTTAAAACCGGTACGATCCGGTCTCCACCGCTGGTGGGGTACAGGCAGGACCCGTTGTCTACCGTGGCCTGGCTGTCGAAGTTGTCTGCAGCGGGACAGGTACAGCCCCGGCGGGGCGGCTGGTACCCCTCCTCACACGGGCCTCCTCTCACACACGTCGCGATGGAGCCAGCTACTCTCGCTCCCTCGAAGAAGGCACCCTGTAGGTAGCCATAGTGAAGTCCTGTCCCGTCTCCCGCGAAGAAAAGACGTCCGGCGACTGGAGCCTGCAGCTTGCGGAGCCCCTCATCATCGATCCCGACTCCCCAGTTTGCGAAGCTGCCGCGGAAGAACGGGTCCTGCTCCCATCTCGGCACCAGGATGTCTGTAGGATTGGGGATGCCGGCTCCGTACATGGTGCGGAGAACCGCCATGACTTCGGCCTGAGTTGCTTCGTCAGACTGGGCCTCCACACGTCGTGCCTCCTCTGCCGTCAATGTCACTGGAAGGAAAAGGGAAAAGACACACGATTATTATTACATTGTAGGCACATGAAAGCATGGCTTATACAGTATACAATTAAGGGCTTTAGTCACCATTGACGTATTCTGTCAATATTGGTATCATTCATGTTATTTCATCTCACCAAATCGAGCTGAAAGCCTTAATTCCATGTTATGACTTACCTAGAAGGATGTTGGTTCCTGCAGGAAACAAGCCTTCAGCCTCCATGTTCTGCCAAATGGTGTAGTAGCCCCTGCGCTCTCCCACGTACACGATGTATTCATCGTCGTCCCAGAATTTAGACGGGAACTTCATGTAGATCGTCGTGTACAAGGACATGCGGACTCGAAAGATGACTTCTCGCTTCCAGTCGGGCAGACCTGGGACAAACTCGACGGAGTTGCTTTGGAGAACCCCCATGCTGAAGGTCACGATTGCAAAGTCGGCGGTGTAACTAGAACCATCTTTGGTGGTGACAGTCACACCATCGTCAGCCCACTGTACTGTGGTAATGGTTTTGTTGAGCTTGAGCCGTTGGTCGTTTTCTGCGAGGAAGCTTTCTGCCATTTGCTCGATGATGTAGACAAATCCTCGCTGGTCTGTAATGAAGTAATCCGACTCGCCGAACATTTCTATTGTCGAATCAATCTCCCCTCTGAGTAAAGATGACACATCTGGCTCTTCTCCATAACCCCAGTCATAGCTGGCGTACTCAACGGCTTTCTCCATGGACGAGGTTGGGTTCCAACCGCTTAACTTCAGGGCAGCTCGTAGCGGCATATCGGGTTGTCCAGTGGCGTTTCTCTCCACGGCTAAGTCGTAGGCGGCCTCTGAGGGCTCGTCAAGGGACGCGAGGACTGTGTGCCACTGCGAGGTTACGTTGTGACCAGAGCTGTTCCTGACCTTGATGCTGTCCCAGTTGCTGACGATGCCGGTCATGTTATAACTCTTAACCATCTCCCATACCGGATTGTCGTCGGAGATGCCATGAACCCAGTTCCCGCCGATGTCGATGTTTTTTCCGCCGAACTGCACCTTCCAGACTCGGCCCCCCACACGGCCGGTGCCTTCGAGGATGACGAAGTCAGTCAGGCCGCTCTGGTTGAGGCTGCGGGCGGCCGATATTCCCGCCATCCCGGCACCCAGAACCAACACTTTGGTCTTCACCTGCATGTGAAGATGGCAACCAACAGATATAGAAATGGGGTAACTGAATGTGCAGATTTCCGATAAAAATATTTTGTCCAATTTTGATCTCCCCAAATGAGTAAGACAACAATTGAGACGAATAGAGAAGGAAGTTTCTGGAAGGAAAATTTTAAACACAAAATTTGGGAACTGAAAGAGTATCCCTTCCCGGATTGCAGCTGCCTTGGGTATAATGTCTATTTCAAGAAGAACTACTGTTAGTTCAGGGAGGAAATTCTAGTCCGGAAACGATCAGATGAATTACAGAAATAACCTAAGATATTTGGTTGACTACGTGTGACATGGTCTGTGCAATGTGCCAGGCTTTGCTCATTGAGAGAACAAACTCTAGCGATACTAAATGAATCATTGAAAAGATCCACCCTCGATACATCCGCAACCCCACCTCTGACCACTTACTACGATATAACTTGTGCCATGATCAATGTGGCGTTGTCTTGTGTTTTTTTTCTGTACCCGTATTGAACGTTTGTCATTTCAGAGCATGACCCCGTGACCAGGAGGGTTATGTTACGTATTATCGACCTAAAAACAAATAGCATTATAACGGATGATGACGACTTCTCGCAAATTGTATCGATAGTGTCAATTCAATTTGAATTCATACATTAGTGACATTAATAGTAAATCCCTTTATCTGTCTTGCACGTCCTTAATACATTACATTGTCGTCATTCTATGCACACGCCATAATGAGTGCTATTTTCCCGGTGCGCACAGAAAATCAAGTGTAGGTCAACTGTCCAGCCCAAAGCCCGGTGAAGTCGTTTAGCCGCCTTAAGCCGTGACAGATCGGTTTTGTACAGTAAGTTCAAGCTGTGTACGAGTAGTACCGGACTGTAATGTGTGACCCACTGTATAGCTTAACCCCTACTCTTTTCTATAACTGTGGCAGGATCATTGCTGACGTGGTCGACGTGTGGCACTAGCTCCTCAAACACGAGACCTGCGACTTTACGTCTCATCCTAGAAGACGTCCCTAATCGAAGCTAGATACTCATTTTCCGAGTCGAGTGAAGAAATTGGTGTAAAGAGCGTTTCCCAATGGTATACCATTCGGGGCCTTTAAGGCCGGATTCAAACCCAAAACATTTAGATTCTCAACAAACCTAGCCACAAGATCACCCTCCCACATCAACATCATACACAAAACACAGCTTTCAAAAAGCTCTTACCGTTTCGCATTGACAGGCGGTTGACGTAATAAGAAGGGACGCCGCTATTCTTAAAAATATCGAAAACATGGTCGTGGTGAATGGTCTGTTTTCTCTCCAACTTCTAAGATGGCCACCTGTTGGTCAGAAACGGGTAAAGTGGTTGTGCCAGTTTGGTCACACACTGACCTTTGTTTGCGTGAGAGCTATGGGGTGTGTCCTTGCGCGAACAAAAGAGGACACGGTACTTTATGTAGGCCGATGTCGTCGCGGCACACCTCATATCAAATCGCGTTACAATTTTTCGACCTTAAAGAACACAGTGACTGCGGTGTAAATGCTTCAGGTTTAGCAAGTCTTAGGAAGAGACCATTCATGCAACAACATCTTCAAACTTGCCGCTTGCATATGTTATTGGCTTTAGTTTGATCTCATTTTAGTCAAGTCATAATTTACTCATCCTACTTTAAGTTTAAGTTTGTCCTTGTCTGATATTATGTAGCTTTTCTGTGGCACTGTGATATAAGTTTTGTACTTCAGTGCAGTGCCACTATGTCCTTGTATGTAATTGTCTTTGTTACTGTACTTCTCATAAAAAAGATTAAAAAATTCTGAAAACTTGCCGATAGTCAGGACAAGCGAAAAGAACAACGCCGTTCTCGGCCATATAAAGAGAATTGTGGTTTCATTGCTTTTGTTTCTCTTAGCCTTATTCACGTGCTCTAATCGCCCGTTGTTCTCCTTGTGTGTAAAACTACATGTAGCGATACAAGTGATATAGAGAAGTAATTTGAGTGTCCATCCTTGTCATCAAGTACTGTAAATAGAGGTGACCTATTTTTAAGTCCCTAGGTATCTAGAAACCAAATTGGTTAAATTGTCCCCACATTCAGAGGATTGGTGGTACAAGAGGCAATCTGTATATTTGCTAAGATAATCTAAATTGGTATCTGTTTTTTGTCGAAATACCGGTGCCATCGCTGTTGCTTCAGTTGAATTTCCCGAAGTGATGTGTAAGGGCTGCCGAGCGTTATACGAGAAGCCGATAAGCGAGTTCGAAGCAGGGCAATAAACTAAGTTGTGCTGCACAAAACTAGCTTAAACTGCCTTATTAACAATGACACTGAAATACAACAGTTCCTTATTACAAGCAGCTAAGTTAAAAACATAAGTTGGCAGTCGGTTCCGAACCTGACGACTCTTGAAAAACGTTCTTTTGAGAAGCAAACCGTGCCTAATCATCGTGAATGACATACAATTATCATACAGCCAGATGACGTTGACCAATCAGAAGCCTCAATTCCATATCGGTTATGACGCCATAATGCCATAAAAGTGCCACAAGTGAGATGAATGAATCTCATGTGTGCCTTTATTACAATAAAGGACCTGTTCGACCGTTCCATTATGTAAAAGGGGAGATTCATTTTGTGAACATTTGTATCATGTTTATTTGTTCCATAAAATTTCTACCATCTTCAAATAAACCAAATCGTTTGTGAAGGTATATTAAGGTAGAATTGATATTTCAATACAAGTCAAATCTAAACGGACGGGAAGAAAACAGTATTCTTGACACCCCAACTGTAAGTGGAACCACCCACAGCTTTGACCAATCAGAAGGACACCCAGCAGGGAGGAATGGTGATGAATAGAGATGACTTAGAATAGATTTGAAAAAGATATGACATGCCAAGATTGCAATGTTATTAAACATTGTCTGTGGAAATTTTGGTTTAAAAATGAAATCTATCATCTTCTGTACAAAAAGGACAAATGTAAATTCTGAAATGCATTTTTATCGTATTAAGGGATCTATAGCATGCGTCATACAGGAATTTTTTACTCTTACGTGGGTCAGTTTGGATAGGCTATATGGTAATAACGTTAATGACCCGCCAACTCCTCGGTATATATGGTGTCATAAGGCCTGGTCATTTGCTATTTTATTCGGTGATTATAGCACATGACCAGGCCTTATGACACCATATTCACCTCGGGGCGGGTCATTAACCTTTAATTACTAGTTTCCATTTTTGTTTGCTTTTCTGCTTCTCAAAAGAACGTTTAAGGCGTGGTACCAGGTTCCCAACCGCCTGTCGTGTTTACTATGACGTCATGAGCCACCAATTAACTTCAAGAATCAAGAACTGGAAATATGATTTGTAAGATAACATCAGAAAAGTGTATGTTTTGTACAAACACCTATGTTCATTGAACAATACTTATGATAGTTGCTTGTAATAAGGCACTGTTGTCGTTTGTGACACATCACAAGCAGCTTAACAGTGCTCTTTTAACATCCATTTATCCTTTTATCATAAGACCGTTAAGACGCCCTAGATTATACAGATTTGGACAAAATGATTTGCATGCATCTTGTTTTAGATCATACCTAGTACTGTTGCTTGTTTTGAATTAACCGCCTTTTGTTATGTAACGTTATACATGTACTGGAAATATGCACAAGACCAAACAAGACCACAGCACGTCCAGGTCAAGAGATACAAAAATTGAAGTTCTGCTGCGGCATCAAGGTCACATACCAGGGGGCCCAAAATCGACCTTGAATTACGTCTTCACAACACCTGCCCACATACCAAATATCATCATAATCCATCAAGAGGTTCTTGAGTTATGCTGACTACAGTAGTCCGGAAACACAAACAGACAGACAAACAGACAAACAAACAGACAGACAGACAAACAGACACACAGACACACCCAGAACAGTATCTCCATTTTTAATGGAGATAACAAGAACATACTCGTACAACATGAGTCAGGATCTTCGTATTAGTCATGTCTGTCCTTAATGCCCCGCAGCAGTCCAATCGATCGGCCAAGGACTCTGTGAGCTCCGACATCTTTGGCAGTAGTACGCCCGGAGTTCTCTCAAGTCGCGCGATTTTAAGAGATCGGCAGGTGTTCGCAGGTACCCGGCCAGTTACTAGTTTTAAATCTGTGATAGGGTCGATTTTCAGGTGAACAATACGCTCGAGGTGATTTTTGAATTGAGAGACTTTTTGGTGATCAACAAATACGGCCGTTAAATACTTGGAGACATCATTGGCGAAGGATGGACACTCAAATCACTTCCCCATATTACTTTCATCGATTCATATATAAGAAGAAGAACACGTGGTTACAGCACGCATAAGGAGGCAAAGGGACTAAGGACAAACACCACAATTCTCGGCGTAGTTCTTTTCGCTTGTCCTGACCGTCGGTAACCAATACGCTCGCGGGACAATGCCAACAACTACTGAGAACTACTCGCGAAGACCTACTTAAAAGTATACTGTGTTCTCTTTTTCACGTGATTGGTTGGCTGGTACGGTCCTCTCATGCACACATTATTCACACACAAAGGTGTGAGAGTGAGCTGGCACAACAGATCAACAGTTGGCATTCTTAAAAGTTGAAGAGACAAAAGTCAAAACGCCTCAACCATGTTCTCTTCGTGGTCAAGAATAGCGGTGTCCCTTCTCATGATGATAACCACCTGTGAAGGTGAAACGGTAAGTGTATTTTGAAAGTTGTGTCTGGCGTATCTGCTGCCGATGTGGCATGGCGGTCTTGTGATTATCATAATCACAAGACTGCCATGCCACATCGGAAGCAGATACGCCTGATGGTTGTTGACTAAGAATGTAGCGGCTCTGAGTTCCCTAGTAGGCCCCAAATGTTACGCCCTTGGTAAAGGCACTTTACACCTATTTCCTTACTCGACTCGGGTGAACATAAGTACCAGCTAGATTCGGATATGAACGTCCTCTCGGGTGTGACGTAAAGCCTGGGTTCCTGTGTTTGAGGAGAGCCACATCTCGAGCAGCACGATCCCACCATATTTATACAAAACACAAGGACCAATCGCCATCCATCCTCGTGCTTTTTGGATCAAACCTTACCTTACAGCTGCAGTCTTATCTTACGCAGCTTGAACTTAATGTACAAAGCTGGTGTGTTACGCCTAAAAGGCGGTTTACCGGTTTTGAAAATCAACCAAGCAACCGATGTGGGAGCTCATATATAAGTGGGTGATTTGCTACCGATCAAAACGAATCTGGTGGGTATTAGGACAGGTACCTTTCAAACAAATCAAACAGTTTTACAACTGAAACGTCAAGTCCTTGTACCTGCAAACCATTGAACACTATACAGCCATAAGGTCTAACGTGGTGAGCCTGAAATGGAGGAACTGTCAGTGTTTTCCCAGAGCCTTAAAGAATTGAGACACAAAGAATAAATAGATACATTGTGTACTATATCCCATTCTAGTCATTTGATATTTGTGTGATTCTACATAAGCCACACATACGCAGGGCGTTTCTAAGAGCTTATGGCGAGGAAAGCTGCTGGTGAAAATAGCACGTTTTATGGAACATTGATGACAATGTATTAAGTACATACTATATAGATAAGCTCTAGATGTTTCACGATTCGAATTTATGTGGTCTCCAGACCCTTTTTGCCAAAGCTCTTCAAATATGAAATCACATTGACCCAAACGAAAAACAGGCGGCGACGAAATATTACATTTTTAGGTCGTCACAATTCGCGATATCGCTGTTTGTTTTGAGTTCGGTAACATGATCCTTGTATATACCGTGTCTTGCTCTGCAAGAATAAACATACAACACAGACCTGTTTAAAACACGACAACACTACAATCACATGTGTCATTGTAGGAATGGGTCAGGACTGGGGTTTCCAATTTATCAGGGGGATCGTTCCAATGATACAGTGTGTGTCGCAAGAGTTTATCCTCCTCAATGACCCTCATATTTGCATAGAGGCTATGTCATGAACTAAAGATCCTTTAGTTTGTCTCTTATCAATTATCATACAGTTACTATTTATTACCATTTACTATCATTATCATTCTCTAATTTTTTATCATATTGCTATTATTTGTTGTCATTTCCTTTCATTATCACTTTACGATTTGTTAGATTTGTTAAGTTAGATGTAAGAAGACCTAGAACAAGCCATCATGGCTTTTTTTCTTTCCCCCGTATGTGTACTTGTGTGTTCTATTAATGTTCTGTAAATTGATTTTAACATATGCAATTGTGGAAATGAATAAATGGAATCAAGTCAAAATATTCTATGCCTGTTTCCAGCCTAGAATGTCCTGATTAAACAAAGTGAAGCTCAGTTATTGAGCGTTTTTGTGTGTGTGTATAGTGCTATACCCCAAGGCAAGCTAAATCTGGTGGAAAGGATACTCTTTTAGATTCCAAAGTTGGTGCTCAAACCATTCTCCCTGCTTCAGTGGCGGTAAAAATACGTCAGGTGAGAGCCGGACCTCTGTGTGCCCTGGTGAAGATGGCTTTCTTTACCACTCTCAATGGGGTTCTTACTCAATTGGGGAGACCGGAATGGGAGAAAATAGTTTTCATGGAAATCTGCACATTCAGTTACTTCATTTGTGTTCTGTGGTTACCATCTTCACATGCAGGTGAAGACCAAAGTGTTGGTTCTGGGTGCCGGGATGGCGGGAATATCGGCCGCCCGCAGCCTCAACCAGAGCGGCCTGACCGACTTCATCATCCTCGAGGGCACCGGGCGTATCGGGGGCAGAGTCTGGAAGGTGCAGTTCGGCGGAAAGACCATCGACATCGGCCCGAACTGGGTTTATGGCACATCCGACGACAATCCAATATGGCGGATGGTCGAGAATTATAACGTGACCGGCATCGACGCCAGCCAGAACGGCATCAAGGTCAGGAACAGCTCTGGTCACGATGTGACCCCGCAGTGGCACACAGTCCTCGCGTCCCTTGACGAGCCCTCAGAGGCCGCCTACGACTTAGCAGTGGAGAGAAACGCCACTGGACAACCTGATATGCCGCTACGAGCTGCCCTGAAGTTGAGCGGTTGGAACCCAACCTCGTCCATGGGGAAAGCCGTTGAGTACTATTGGTATGACATGTATTATGGGGAGAAGCCAGATGTGTCATCTTTGCTCAGAGGGGAGCTTAATCCGACGACAGACATGTTCGGTGAGTCGGAGTACCTCATTACAGACCAGCGAGGATTTGTCTACATCATCAAGCAAATGGCAGAAAGCTTCCTCGCAGAAAACGACCAACGGCTCAAGCTCAACAAAACCATCACCACGATCCGATGGTCTGACGATGGCGTGACCTTCACCACCAAAGATGGTTCCAGATACACCGCTGATTTTGCAATCGTGACCTTCAGCATGGGGGTTCTCCAAAGTAAGTCCGTCGAGTTTGTCCCCGGTCTGCCCGACTGGAAGCGAGAGGCCATCTCTCGAGTCCGCATGGTATCGTACACGAAGATCTATCTGAAGTTCCCGTCAAAATTCTGGGACGACGATGAATACATCGGATACATAGGAGAACGCAGGGGCTACTACACCGTGTGGCAGAACATGGAATCTCCAGGCGTGTTTCCTGAAGGCACCAACATCCTTCTAGGTAAGTGAATCTGTCGCTAGCCCGATTTTGTGAGACAAAATAAAAGACTTGTTGCTGACTGACAGATACAAGAATTTTGTGTGATATTGATGTAGAGACATGTTTACCAAAATACGTTAATGACTGGAGTCCTACATTGTTCGAGATGATGTATGCTAAGCTTTCTCCTTCACCGAGCGTCATTTGTCTTTTCCTTAAATTACAGTGACCGTGGTCGACGACGAGGCACGACGTGTGGAGGCCCAGTCTGACGAAGCAACTCAGGCCGAAGCCATGGCGGTCCTCCGCAACATGTACGGAGCCGGCATCCCCGATCCTACAGACATCCTGGTGCCGAGGTGGGAGCAGGACCCGTTCTTCCGCGGAAGTTACGCCAACTGGGGAGTCGGGATCGATGATGAGGAGCTCCGCAAGCTGCAGGCTCCAGTCGCCGGGCGTCTTTTCTTCGCGGGAGACGGGACAGGGCCGCACTTCGGCTACTTGCATGGCGCTTTCTTCGAGGGAGCGAGAGTAGCTGGCGCCATCGCGACGTGTGTGGGAGGAGGCCCGTGTGAGGAGGGATACCAGCCGCCCCGCCGGGGTTGTACCTGTCCCGCTGCAGACAACTTCGACAGCCAGGCCACGGTAGACAACGGGTCCTGCCTGTACCCCACCAGCGGCGGAGACCGGGTCGTGCCGTTTTCAACATCATTCTACATCATGGTTGTTGCAGCGTTTACATTCACTGACATGATGTGACATTCTTAACGAATGGTCGATTTAGAGGATGTTAATAACAGTGTTTGTTATATTGAATGGTATCTAAGATCTTGGATAGAATTTACATGTGGCGGAAAAGGCCTCATGTAATTATTGGCATTTTATTGAACAATGTTCCCAACTGCTCTGTTTGTGATATTATACTCTGTACATTCTTCTTCGAGACTGTCTTGAATGGTTTAATCTGTTTAACCTGCGGTTCCTCTCGTACTGAGCAGGATTGCCATCGCAACAACACTTCATCAGTAGGGTAAAACTAACCTGTCTCACGACGGTCTAAACCCAGCTCACGTTCCCTATTAGTGGGTGACAGACACCAAAACATCAGCAGGTAAGATTACTTGGTTGTGTAAAAAGAAATCTCCAATATCCTATGTTCTACCAACAGCCTTGCGAATATCTCCAGTATAGTATACTTATTAACAGTCGGTTTATTGTACATTTAAGATAAGCAATAATATGTACTACATATAATCTTCAAGAAATGTAATACTATGTAAACCATTCTGACCAAAACTGCAAAGTCCAAGCCGTATTTTAACCATACGATACAAGAATACTATCAGATCCTGGCCTCTAATAATCTACCCTTGTTAACTTTGGCATTCCAACTAAAGCTATAGCTACTACCTTATACATAGACCATGAGCATACAACTTATGAATATCAAAACACTTTCTATGTGTCGAATTATGCTGTTTGTACATTCCGAAGACCGATTGTAGACATTGTCAATGGCCAGATTCTTCTACGTGCCTAAAATAGCCATGATGATTACATATGTTTACTCGAATACATCAACAAGAGATTTGCTCAGAAATGCCTTGTGAAAAATAACAGAACTGTCTTTTCCTTCTTTGCCCGTTCTTCTCGGGCTACAGTGGGTCTTGTTAAGAGGAGGTACAAATACTTGGATACTACAGCAGGAACATTACAAACATAATAATAAGTATAATAGATAGTCCCTGACTAGACAGTACAATTGGCATAGCGCCGGAGGTATTGCCGCATCCACCCCATTTTGGATTTGTAGGGTCCGGATCTGTTAGTTTTAGATTTCTCTCGAACAATACGTCAGGTCCGGGGGGCTCACTTCTGAATGACAAGGCAAAGACGAGACCGTCTTGCAGTTTAACATCGACAAGAGCAGTTGAGCCAACTAGCGGTCCTTTAAAACTTGCTTCTAAAAGGTGGATATGTTTTGTAGGCAAGACAGCACCATGTCCGATCAGACCGAGTCTGAAGTAAAGTTCTCCATCTGTAGCGTTCAGTGTGATCGTCAGGGTGCCTACCGCACGGTTGCCATAGACACCCTCGTAGTCACGTTTGTCTCGCGGGAATTCATCCGAGGTCTCGGGAATGTCGACGGAATCGTTGAACTTTGGTCTGGTCCACCAAGGCTGCGGATACGAGCAGGCAGTAGTGGTGTTCAGCCAGTGGTCCTGACCTATAGAGAAGAACTGATTATCTCTCTACATAATATAGCAGGAGAATATCAGAGAATGTGCAGGTATGACATTAAGTGAGACACTAAGAAAAACAGAAAAGCGAGAAGGGTGGAGGTTGCCAGATGTCCTGTGGTGCCCCAATGGTAAAATGGTTAGACTAAGGGATAGATTAGATGAGTATGGGAGGTATATTTGCAGGGACAGGAAGTATCATAAATGAAGGTTGTCAGCACCATCCTGGACAGTCAAAAATCTGAATATGCCAAGCTAAATGAGGAAGATGTACGAATGTCCGTAGAGCAGTCGGTCCCACATTTTATCCCTGCCTGTCGATCAGAAGATGTGTAAGCAATTGGCTCTGATTTCCGGTCGCCTTTTGCATCCCCAGCAGTCTCTGTGTGTATGACAATGCGTATGTTATGTAAGAATGTAAGCAGTACATTTTACTAGCTTGATATAAGAACTTGTCTTAATAAGTTAATGTCCCAAGAGCTTGAAGTGTGCCGTTTGCAACGATTACCGTATCAGCGGCGCTTCTCATTATTGACCGACAACCCAAAAGACACTGACCTGTCAGGATGTCCCCCACCTGGTGATGGATGACGTTGTGTACGTCCTTACTCTGCCCTCTGACGCCGTTCACGGACGTGAAGACTCCGCCCTTAACTGCCGGGAACAGCGACAACAAGGAAGTGAACCCTGTCACCAACCCACTGTGGTAGATCCGTCTATGGCCTAGTGAGGAATAAAAGTCTAGGTTATAATATCTAGCTATATACTTCACCTAAAAATGACTTGACAAATTTTGCTTTACATTGTGTCATTTGAAGTAAACAGCAATGACAGCTAAGTAAAACCTGGTTCCTACCAAAGTGTAGATTATGATATCTAGCTATGGACACTTTAAATGAAAACTTAACTTCGCAAGTTTTGCTTTACATTGTGTCATTTTAAGTAAACAACGATACAGTGAAGTGACATCTATCACCAATCCACTATGATACACCCATACATGGCCTTGAATGAAATGGAATGAAAGTGTAAATTTTGATGCTTGGCTGTGCACGATTAAAATGACAAGTTGTTGCCAATCATGCTTTACATTGTATAATTTGAAGTGATCTATTCATCCACAATGATGATGAAACCCTAGTCTGTGGCCTAGTAAATAATGGAAGTGTATAATCTTTAGCTCCGTACACTTAAAATGACAAATTGACGTCGATTTTATATTGTGACATTGTACCGATTAGATGCTATATTGTACCGATTTGATGCTACATTGTACCGATTTGATGCTAGACTGTACCGATTCGATACTACATTGTACCGATTTGGTGCTAGACTGTACCGATTTGATGCTATATGATCCTATATTGTACCGATTTCATGCTACATTGTACCGATCTCATGCTATATTGTACCGATATGATGCTAGATAAACATCATCTGCCAAGATTGCCCACCTCTGTAGTAGCCACTCATCCACCCCAGCCCGTACCCGCGCGGCATGTCCGCTCCCACCGGCCAGTCTGGCCCGACGCTCTCGCTGAACAGGGGCATGATGAAGTCCGCCGCGTGGGTCTGACGTAGCGTGTCCTCCGGCACCACCGCGCGGCCGGCCGCGTCCCTCCCCCCGCTGAGGTGGAACTTCATGTACCGGGCCATGTCCAAGGCGTTGGACACCACGCCCCCTGCAGGAAGATGCAACCTCACAGGTCTGCAGTTAATAAGGCATATTGGAGACTGGACCTTCATCGGCGACGATGCTACCTTCTTTCAGACTGAAATGCTTGGAAATAAGTGGGAAAAATCCTATTTCTTACTATCGAATATCTCAACCTTCATCGGCTAAGTAAAACAATATACCGTGAGTCAGATCTTTTCAACTTCAATTCATGTCGCTTTAGATAAATGAAACCCGAAAGTCGGGATTTGTAGATAGGACACCACCAACACATTCCTAATATCCTCTTCGCGATCTCTTTTGACAGAGACCCCGATCTCGATCTCTACTGGTAGAATCGGCGATTCTGCCAGATAGCAACCTCTACCCTGGCATAGATAACTCTTAACAACCATACCTGCGCTCTTCTGGACTGTACGGAGCAAACGGACCCGTTTGATTGTGTGTCCAGTACGTTTGGGCGAAATTGAGCAAGTCGTTCTCTTCTAGAGTGTCACCTAGATAGACGATGTCGTTCATGCCTAGTGGCTGCAGGAGACGTTCCCGCAGGAGGGTCTCGTAGGGTTTCCCAGTAAGCTTCTCTGCCACGTGCCCGGCAAGTGTGTACATGAAGTTGTTGTAATGCCAGCGGGTACGGAATGGGTAGACCTGCCTGTAGTACCGTATCCGTCTGCAAGAGAGAATTTCGTCACCGAAAGGACAGTGTCCAATGACAAGAGGGTCTACTGTCGCAGTGCCTAACACTTATTGCTAAAATTCCGGTACCAATTCAGATGTATTCTAACAGGACCGCTCTTAACCTATCTTTTTAATTTCTGTGCTGTGAAGACCGTGTACTTTAAACTTTTATCGAAACGCGTGCCATTGTCGTTTCCAATAGACATTGAACGATTTCTGAATAGTGACAACTTGCATACCTTCTGCATTACCCCTAATGAACCGTTGGCACAGTCCATGCTGCGTATGTTATGAAACTGGTGGAAATTGCGGGGCTTGAGTCTCATTAGTGGACGACGTCCTGCTACGGAGCTAAAAGTATAATCACGACATCCCTTGAAGATAGGAATGTTCAGCTTTAGTTGACAAAAATTCTCCCGAAATGTTGAGCTTAGTGTGGCTGCACTCCAGCGATTTGATCTATACACGTTTTCGGTCTCCCGGCTCAACTTTTTTATTGCTACATGTACTTTAATGCTACTTGTAAACAGAGAACACTGTGTGTGATTAGCGATCGCTGAGATTGCAACCAACCTTGCCAGCTCTGCTCTATCAATGTCCTGCCCGACGTCAAGAGCAAGACCCAGACTTTCCAGACCCATCTTGTGAGCTAAAAGATCTCTCAGGGTCGTCTCTTCTGTGCGGAACTGATCCCTGAACCTGAAGGACGGTCCCAGGATGTCCGTCAGGACGGTGTCCCAGCTCACGTCTTCCCTCTCCCCGAGAATGGACGCTAGCAGGGCTGAGGTGAAGGACTTGGAGATGGAGCCGACTCCGAAGAGAGTCCTGTTGTCCACGGCTTGTCCCGTCTGCAGGTCCCTTTGGCCGTACCCCTTGGCGAAAATGGTCTGGCCGTCCTTGACGACGGACACGGTGAGTCCGATTACAGGCCTGGACTCACATGTCATCAGGTTTTGGATGAAAGTGTCGAGATCCTGTAGCCTCTGCTGTAGATCTGAACTATTTCTGTCTAACGATCCTCCGGCAGACATTAAGAAAGTAACGAAAACTAACTTCACAGCAGTGTCCATCATGGGTGGAAGAGACATCGCTGACAAACTGAGGCACTGTCTCAAGCCGATGTTACCCAGTATCTATCAGCATGCACCCAGTGAAGTACCCAGCAACGTTTGGTATTGCAGGATTCCTTTCTCACCAGGACCCGTCACTTAGACTTACTTGTCATTGCGATAAAGCCGCGCAAATGCTCACCGAAACAAATTGAGGTCCCAGGACACTGTCACAAGGGTCCCATTGAAGTAAGCTGGTGTCGCAGCTAGTCTGTTCGAAAAACGCATACTTAATCTTATCTGAGGATACTTTCCTCTCATACATAGCTTTATCACCCACAGACTAAATACTACCGTTGCTATCATATCTCGTGATGAAAGCCACCTTGAATGAGTCATCTTTCTGGCGCGGGGTTGCTGACACAGAGTTCAGCTCACACCTGACAGCTGACACCCTCATCCCACCAGGGCGGCGACCTCGCTGCGACCGAACTGCGAACATCTATTTCATAGATGGCTCAATAAATTTCATAGATAAAAACGATTCTTGTTACGCGTTGTGTGTTTTGTTGTCTTTTTAGTCATACTTTTACGTCGTACGTGATGTTCCAATTATGAAGTCAAGGATTACCCAACCCTACTTCAGGACCCAATAGAGGTCGCAACGCGATCACCGTCAAGTGGAATGGGGGCCTTATCTATGGCCTTTTGCCAATCACAATCCTGTGCACCCTGACCAGTGACGTGTTTTATCAATGTAACGATGCCAATCACGTCTCAGTCACAAATTCAACACTTTTACACCACTCGGTTCGTCTAAAATATGCACACACTAACGTGCTTTTAAACTTGACTCAGAAATGCCGAAGTCGGAATGACGACTGACATGTGTTACTTGACCTTCTATCTGAAGGACGCCACCCTGTTCGTCAGGATAACATGTCCTGACAGTATAAACGCCGCCCCACCGCGGAGAACTTAATCACCAACACGTGTCAGGTAATCCGGGTTTGGGGGCACCTTCAGGGTAAACAGAGTAAAACTGAAGCTAAATGATCCTAAATGTAGTCCCATAGCCTTTTTGAGGCCGTGGGGACAGTGGGTTGTTATCCAAGTGCACGGTATTGGAAGGTGGAGCCCAACCCTCACCATCCACCGCCTTTTATCTCCCTAACCAAAGTCTCGTACCCATTTTTACACCTGGATGGAGTGAGGAACATCGTGTAAAGTGCCTTTTCCAAGGGCATAACATCAGTGAAATGGCAGGATTCGAACCCAGGACCTCTGATTCTGGACCAAATAGCCTGCTGGTACGTCACACGACCCGATACGAGTAAAAGTTATGCGGCAGAAAGATCTGCCCCTAACTTTCCATTTGTTGTTGACTTCGCCTAGTTATGCCACACGTCAAACTGCAGGGTTCCCTTCAAGATTAAGAATAGCTCACGCCGGCCCAGATACACATTGTCGAGAGTAGAGTGTATTTGCAAAGACAAGGCAAAAATACATAACTTATTTAATATTTTCCTGACTTTTAGGACTTGGAGTTAAAGCTAGACGTTTCTTTGAATTCAATTGGTATTTCGAAAAGTATCGTATTAATTTCTTTTGCATGGTTCTGTTTGTTTGTTTGCTTACCTCTTCTTAACTTGAATGATCAATATAATGTAGATATTGAGAGTGGAGAGGGTCAGTATTCAGGTATATTCTTTGTCGAAAGCAACGACAAGGCAAATATACATAACCTATTCATTTTTTTCGGACTTTTAGGACTTGTAGTTAAAGTTAGACGTCGATTAAAATGTTAGTGGTATTTGTAACATTGGTTGCTTATGGTTCTGTCTGTTTGCTTGCTTCCAAGTTACCACTACGTGTGACGAAGCTGAAATGTTTATGTCTAAACGTCTGATAACATCGGACCTGAATTGAAAAACGGAACTTCCGCATTCCACAAGTTCTGGTTTTCTGTTTGTGACAAGACAACTTCCCCTATCTAAATCGTGTTCTTAGATTTCGGACGACAACATCTCCTCTTTCCCTCAACAAAGATTTCTGGAGATAAAGACTAGACAAAAGTTTGCATTCCCTAGAACATATTATTTATCTTACTGATTAAGCGTACTGAATCTAGCAGTGGCAAAGTAAGAAAAAAGTTACACTGTTGTTCGTGATGGAAAAAGCCAATACAGTCGTTCCACATATACTGTATATATACACATTTAGATAGTCCAGTTCTTGCATATATTAAGCTGCGTTAGTGATCTTCCTTTCTCTGTAATCTGTTTTACTTAATATATCTTTCGTCCTTTCTTTTCCGTCAATCATGTCGGCCATACATTAAGGGTGGGAGGGTTAGTTAAATTGACTAAAAATGACTAAAAGTCAGCGAGTCAGTCATCATCCATACTTTCTTCCAAACGCGGTTCCAGTTCTACAGCGTCGGGCCTGTCCTGTGGGCCTCTGGCCCAGCACTGACACATCAGCCTGTACAGCGAGACGGGACATTCCTCCGGCTTCTCCAGTCTGGTGCCACGTTTCAGGAGCCACACCAGCTGTCCGCAATCCGGACGGTACACCCGGGGGTAGCGGGGCTCCTCTCCGAACGTGGCGATCTCCCACAGCAGCACGCCGAACGACCACACGTCACTGTGGCTGGTGAACACGCCGTCCCGGAGAGACTCCAGCGCCATCCACTTCAGCGGCAACAGGTCGTCGTGGCCGAGGTGCGTGGTGTGTTCGTAGACCGTGTTGGCGTAAACGTCCCTGGCGAGACCGAAGTCGGCCAGTTTGGCCACGCCGTCCTCTGTGACGAGGACGTTCCGCGCGGCCACGTCACGATGGACGATCTTGAGAGTTTCCAGCTCGTGAAGTGCGCGGGAGACGTGCACAGCGAACCGCAGCAGGTCGGACAGACGAGTGTCGGGGTCCTGGCGGGACCCTCGCCGTAAGAAGTGAAGAAGGTCTCCTCTCGGAGCGTACTCCAGCAGGATCCGTCTGGGCCGAGACTGAGTGATGATGCCATGTAGCTGGACGATGTTTGGGTGGACACGTTGGTCATCTCCCTCTCTGTGTTCGGACTGATCGTGAAGCGAGATGAGACTATCGACTTCTCGATAAAAGTCCCGGTAACACCGCTCACTCCCGTCGCCGCGCTCCTGAGCCAGAGAGACCGACTTCGCTGCGACCAAGACCGGTTCTTTTCCAGGTGTGCGCAGCTGAGCTAGCACCACGTGACCAAAGGTCCCTTGTCCAATCATCTTCACCACCGTTAGGTGTTCTTCACGCCGTTCCCATGGCAACCGACGGTTCGCCGCCACCTCTTCTTTCTCCTTGTCCTCTGCTACCAGCTCTTGCATCCGAATGCCGTCTTCCAATTCCCTTGGTTGCTGTTTCCACAATGTTTTCTTTCGTAGAAGAACCCAAGGCCAAGCTGATGTCACGATCACAACGAGAGCAGGAATCACAAGAATAGCTAGTAGCTGTAGATTTCGGCTTCCTAGTCTATCACGTAGTCGGCTGCAGTCCTGTCCAGTCCACGGCTCTTGGCAGAAGCATGTCCCGTTGATGTGATCACAGACACCCCCGTTCTGACACGAACACTTGCAACTACAGTTCAAACCGTAGTGACCATGGGAGCACGGACGATCGCAATGTTTCCCCCTCCACCCTGGCAGGCACACGCAGCCACTCCATCAGTCACACCGGCCTCCGTTCTCACAGTCACACGTGTCGTTACAAAACGTCACGTACAGGTTGGGAGGACAACTCGTGACGTTTAGAATCAGCTCTTTCTCTAGGACGACCTTCGTCCCGACAGTTTCAGCCACACACGCGTAGACACCATTATAATCATCCCGGAAAGCCTTCCTGGTAAACTCTATGGTTGATGTTTGGTTTGATAAGACCCTGGAGGTGTTCGAGTGAAATGGTCTGTACTTCAGTACCATGGACGACACGTTGAGGTGAACTGCAGTGCACGACAGTGTTACATTACTGCCGATGAAAATGTGTTGCCTAGGAACCGTTACTATGGCTACCGCTTTGGTGGGGATGTCACAGGCCACACCTATCCATCCAGGAGGACACATACAGGCACCGTTGAAACCATGGCAACGGGCGCCATTCTTACACACGCAGTCCTGTTCACACCATGGACCAAACCTTCCCCTTGTGCAGCCGAGTTTGTCTATTGTTAACTGCATGGAATAGATCGTTGTGTCTTCTGAGATTTGGAAATAGATAGGAGTTGACTCACACCTAATCGTAGCTGGTGCCAATGTTTGGTAAGCGTCGATTTGATAGACCCAGAAATGCCCAAAACTTGCGTCATTAACCCATTTAGGCTTAATGAGGTGTCTTTCCCGAAGATCTTGGAACACACCATTGGGACTTGTTCGACTCACCAGCTGTACATGAACAGTTCTGCCCGCTTGGCTGGAAGAACAGTTTAACGTTACTCCCGAGGCAGTAGCAATGTTTGCCCAGCCGTTATCTTTCAAACTATTCAAACCACTGACAACCATGACGCCACAGACGTCGTTATCCGATCGTAGAACAAAGTTATGATTGCGCTCTTCAGTCTGTAGGGTGGACGTGTGAATCCAGCCTGTTTTTTTTTTATTAAAAAGGAAAAAAAAGATACAAGTTACATAGACAAGTACAATAGCAATAAGAAAGAGCAATTGGGTCGTCCAATACAAACAAGCTAACAAACAAACAATGAATATATCAATATACCTGAACTAAGTTTTAAAACGTCTGCTTGTCAAAATATAGTGCTGAGTCAAGCCTAAAATGTTACAGTTGAAATCATACGAAACAAGGGATGAACCTCTTAATAATAAATAAATGAAGGCTTGATCAGACAAAGTATCGATATCAAGAATAGGGGCTAAAAGGTTCCGTAGGTTGCCCAGAAGGTTGAGTCTTTGTTGGTTGTATATAGGGCAGTACAAAAGATAATGAACAACGCTTTCGCTTCGACATCCGCAAGTGCAGGCTGGACTTGTTGCTAAGTTGCGTGTAAATAAACTTAGGTTAAGACTGCACGTGCCGGTGCGAAGGCGTGTGAGGAGGGCGCAAGTGTACCGGGGGCCATGACTAAAATGTGAATGGAAAGAGGGACGTACTAATTTCACTAGATGTTTTTTAAACAACGAAAGATTTAAAGATCGAACAGCTATGCCAAGACCGTTCCAATGATGCGTTGCATAAGGAATAAAAGACTTTTGATATCGAGTTGTAGAGCAGAGCGGTATCCTTAGATTAAGTTGGTTGCGAAGATTATAAGAAGTAGAAATGGAGACAGCCTGTTTCGTATCTAGAGATGTAGTTGGAGAAGTTAAACAGTCGTTGAGGACTCCCTTCCCTTTCTGGAGTCTCACATGTTGTGTTGTATAACGGTGGGTAGCCGTGCACATCAGTGATAGCGATTTTCACGGAGTAGGTCTCTTTGGAAATATTAAATGGTTTATCGTTTATATCGGCACAGTTCAACAACACGACAAGATCATACCTTGGACGAACCCGGAAGTCGAGTGGATTAGCGACACGCAGAACGCCCTGTGATCCCTGGGGATTGAGCGAAAACCTTCCGTACGGGTCTCCGTCGACGATTTGAAAGCTGATGTTATTGCCTTTACTGGATAGAACTGACGTGATGTTGGCCACAACAGTGCCGACAGGGACGTTCTCTGGTATGGACAGGTTGAACTTCTGTGCCGGAGAACTGTAGCCACTACTTCCCAGTGCTCTTGGTAGTCCTGATATTCCAATGAGCAGCCCGGTCAGTGTCACCCACCAGATGTTGTCGATAATCATATCGTTGCCGCACGTTCACGTTGTACGTCGCAGAAATGTGTCGTCAGACGATCCTTGCTCTGTTCACTTTCCACCGTGTTTTTTTAAACTTATTCTGAGGGAGGAAGTTGACACGGATGACTTAAGTTACTTTTCAATAGTAAACACTGCCTCAAACATGCATGACCCCCATGCCAGCTGCATTTACGGTTCAAGTTTCCCACCACTTCGACTGAAAAGGTTACTTACAAGCAGAGGTCGCATGTGTATGTTATGTTTTCATGCCTTTGTTTCTCCACGCTAGATGTTGGGTTGAAGTCAATGCACGCTAGATGCTGTGGATTCTAGCGCTCTCGAAACTCTGAGGGTTTCGGTGCTAAACTGGAAGGATACTATATTTTAGCATTGCGACATAATAATTTGCCGGTTTTTCCTTTCAAGTTTGTTTCGGAACTTTTATGTGACAAAAGGGGCGGGGGTTCCATGCATGACTTGATTTACATTTGTAGAACAACCTTTATTTCTGTTTTATGCATGACGTCAAATATCAATTTCTTCCTATCTGTTGTTCAGATGGAAGCTTCTCTAGCTACTTAATATCGTTATCTACTACTAGTCGTATGTCAGTTGTAGCAGAAAAAGGGGGAAGTTTCGGTTTTAGTGGCCCGATCCTATATTTGATAAAACTATGAAAGAAAGAGGAAGTTAAAAGAAGAACGGAGAAAATATCTCACCCAGTTGTATGCCAGACTTCCCTTTTCGAGTCATTTGTTGCTATTCAACTGTAAGTTACTAACTGCGAAGTAAATCGATTGCTCCTTGTTGTAATCTATTCTCTGTGTGCGTCAAGGTACCTCTGCTATTTTTTAGCTGCTGTCTTTGTTTCAGTGGACTCAGTCAGCCTCGCAGTAATTGGAAAATATCGTTTTAATTCTCTGGGCCTTTTCACGTTCAAAAATTCCCCATACGTAGTATACGTCACTGTCCCCAAATGTACTTCGTACCAAAGTCGCTGGGCGTCTACCGTGCAATCAATACTAGTACTTGCCTCGCCAAGTGTTACTGAGCCCGGCATGCCCCTAACTGCAAGGTTTCTCTCAATACCAAATATACCTCAAACATCGTTCACGCTGACCCTTGGTGCACCATTAACACAATGGGTACTATGCATTACATACGCTAGAGCTAGTTCCAGTAACTTTTTATAGACAATGTAACGATTTATCATTGATTGTGCAGACAGAAGATACACAATCATACAAACAAGCATAAAACTGTACACGTACAACAAAATCTTTGAAAAGCGATTGGTAATTTTCACTTTGTCCATGACACATCACTACAGTACATGCTGACTTTTCGGTTATGAATGCATGGATAATCAAAAGACAACATACAACATCTGCTTGAAGATCACCTTCTTCTGTTGACCCGTAAAAATATCGAAAAGACAGGTTGTGTTGATAGTGCATCGTCAGACGTAAAAAAATGGGTCATTTGTAAAAACGTCTTCTTTTTGTTGTATGTATACGTAAATTCAAGAACACGGTGGAGATCGAATAGAACGGCCCTTTCAACACTAACTATGCTTCCTTCACATCATCGTCTTCTGGGCCCCATCTGATGCACTTTATACAAGAGTCGCTAGGTCCACTATGTGGTTTGACCTCTGACCCACAAGGAATGCACACAGCGCGTGCCGACCCGAACAGACGCAACCACGCTAAGAAACTGGGCATATTTCGTCTTCTTAAAGAACTACGGTAGTCATTCTTGAGCCACAATGTCTATCAATATACGATGTGCTAAGGTGAGGTCAATTTTTCGTTTTCTAAGATCACCGTATCGATGAAAGTATACAAAAACCAGCAACTAAAATGGGGGAGGGGGGCATGTCGTTTCTTATCCTGTAATTTTTTTTTATACCCATGTAAGATTTTGACGTATTTTCTCTCTATCGATATATGCTTGCCATGGGACTTCTAATGGCTTTTCAAATTTACAGTAACTTAGTGAGTAAGGTGTAGCCGCGGCGACTGTTGGAGGGCTTGTTTTACTTGCAGTCTTATACATTAGCCCGTACAGAGAGAACCCAGAGGGTTGTCTTTGACGGCGGAACATCTAAACCTGTCAGGGTCACCTCTGGAGTCCCTCAGGGTACAGTGTTAGGCCCTTTGCTCTTTCTACTGTATATTAACGACCTCCCCAGCTCCGTAAATTCACACGTTCGATTATTTGCTGACGATTGCTTGATTTATCGAACTATCAGCACGCCTTCTGACGCACAAGGTCTACAGTCTGATCTAGATTGGCAAAATCGTTGGCTTATGTCGTTCAATCCCTCTAAATGCCACATTCTCCATATCACCCGTAAAAAGCACCCCATCCTAACCCAGTACTCCCTAAGTGGAGAAGCCCTCACCGGTGTCAAGTCCCACCCCTATCTTGGAGTACAACTGTCCGACGATCTGCGGTGGGACACCCATATCAACTACGCCACTAGCAAAGCCGGCAGGGTACTAGGGGTCATTCGGCGCAATTTGACCCATTGTCCATCTAGGGTCAAGGCCACTTGTTACAAAGCGCTGGTGCGGCCCCACTTGGAATATAGTGCCACCGTCTGGGACCCGTACACCACCAAAGGGATACAGGCGGTGGAGGCCGTCCAGCGCAGGGCCGCCCGAGTGACTCTGAATGACTACCGGCAGACTAGCAGCGTGACACAAATGCTCAATGACCTGCAGTGGACCCTTCTCTCTGAAAGGAGGAGGAACGCCCGCCTCACCTTTTTCTATAAGCTAGTTAATAACCACATCAATATTAATACAGATAGTCTACTGAAACCAGCTCAGGGGCGCACCCGGGGAAGCCACACGCTCAAATTTCAACCACTCTACGCCCGAACAGACTCTTACAAATATTCATACTTCCCCCGCACCATACCCGAGTGGAACGCCCTGCCTGGCGCGGTTGTTACGGCTCCCACCGTTGAGTCTTTCCCCGCCAGGCTGGAGGCCTGCCCGCCTTAGCCTGGGACCTCCTCCCCCCCTACTTTGCCCCTAGCGGGGTTATCTGGGGGTAGTTGAAGTTGAAGTTGAAGGGTATAAAACAAGCCCTCCAACAGTCGCCACGCGCCGCGGCTACCTTCTATCCTGCATGCTGTGTCAAAGTATCATGGTACACTGCCATTCTATACTTAACACTGTAGTAGTTCAATTTTGATGGAGTTAACTATAAGCTATGAATGTTCTCCTATCCCTCCAGCCTGAAGACCTGATGAACATGCAGCACTGTAACCTGCTGTGTCTGCCTGAGAACTACCAGATGAAGTACTACTTCTACCACGGACTGTCATGGCCGCAGGTATGGCTGAAATCTGTGGCTGTATCCTGGTCTATTTCAGCGGTATCCTGGTTATAGTAAACATAGTAATAAAACAGTAACACTATTCAATAATGGAGATCTTTCAAATAAACAATAAACAAACTGACTGAGAGGTAAGAAATACAAAAATAGCGACCACCCCCTTCAAACAATTGTTCCCCTCCCCCTACCGAGTCCTCAACCTATTTAAGAGGGCGTGTAACAAGAAGAAGAAGAAGGAGGAGGTAGAATGAAGATGAAAGAATCAATGAAAAGCTGATGATGAGATGTATCGCATGCAAAGATTTACTTGTACATACTATGTGTTTTCTAGATCTTTTTAGCCAAGGAAATCCTGGCCAAGTCAATTTGCTAATGTTGCTTTAAATGTATTTTATGATACACAAAATATTTTTGCAATCTGGATTGGCCTTTGAGCTATCATAAACTTTCGGTGGAATTTAGTCATAGATACGCAAAAATGTTTATTTCAGACAATCAGACTATTCTTTTAGGATAATAATGTATTGGCTATAGCTATGACATATTCAGTAAAAACTGCATAATATCATACCGTATAACAGACAGTCTGCAAAAATCATATGTCTTTCCATGTTGTCTTCTGCCCAGCTCTCATATGTTGCAGAGGATGAGAAGAGGAAGATAGTAGGATACGTGCTGGCCAAGATGTGAGTAACCATTGTAATACACTACAGTTGTTAGATAGTTCAATGAAATTCTTTTCCAGGTTTACTTCTTTGCTAGATTTAGTTCTTTTGTATGCCCAATAGTTTTGTACTTATGTAACACTTTTCTGTCTAAAATATAAAAGAAGAAGATTGCTCATAAGATAGCTTTATTTTTTTTAAGTTCAAGTTTAAACAATGCATGCAGTTAGATATGTGAAGGTGAGACATGACAGGTTGTGTGGTGTAATATAACCAGCTGCTGCCGCGCCTCATACCTGCGAAGCTGGTGTGCTCACGTGAAGGGCGGCTATATAGATACATGGGCATACATCATCATCATCATTGGTTACCCTCATATAACCCCATTAGGGGCAAATTAGGGGAGGAGTTGAGGTCCCGGGCTAAGGGATATGGTACACAGGTCTTGACTCCATGGAAATTTGGAGTGAACAATAACCAGACCATCTGTATACTCTGATCTCACCAAATGTTTGTGTGTGTGTAGGGAAGAAGACCCTGACGAGGCACCTCACGGACACATCACATCACTGGTACGTACAGGAATGGTGGTGTCTACAATTCATTTGTCCCAGTTTTGTTAGTTTTCATAACATTGGTGTGTAGTATGATTGGGTTATCTCTTGAGACCCCTTGTACTAGCTTTTTACACAAAGAAATATCTTTCCAAACCAGATGTGGTTAGGTTTGATATTTAATAGCTGCTTTTGTGTTGATTTTGTAGGAAGCATCTGTTGGCAGAAGTCTTGCCCAATGCTCAATGTTTGAGTTGGTTGCAGAGAAAATGTGAAAAAGAATGCTTTTGTACAATTCCTGTCCTTCTATGTCATTAGATTGACTTATTGCACTGGTACACAATGCAGATCAAGTTGTTTTTCCCCTACTCCAGGCAGTGAAGCGCTCCTACAGAAGACTGGGTCTGGCTCAGAAACTGATGGACCAGGCTTCACGAGCCATGGTGGAAAACTTCAACGCCAAGTATGTCTCTCTTCATGTACGCAAGAGGTGAGAAACACACGTCAATCTTTCTTATGAATGATGCCAATGTTGTTGTTGTTGTTGTTGTCCTTGTTTAACGTTTATTATATCACTAGACGTGGTCTCTTGGTGCTGGGTTACGCTTGGTTCAAATTGCCAGGCATCAACGGGAAGTTCCGCTTTAGTACTGTAACAAGCCGCTCAAGGGGGCTCAAAATCTAATTAGTTTGAGGTCTCATCAAGACCTACCCACAAACCAAATATTAGTACAATCTATCCAGGCATTATCCAGTTATGCTGTTCATCCACATACAAAAATGCACACATACAAATGCTACCAAAATATAACCTTCTTGGCAAAGGTAATAAAAGTAAAATGTTTCCACTAACAGTTACACTATACCTGTACCTTCTCTCATTCTCAGGTTTATGGGTTGGGGGCTATAGTAGCCTCCAGTGCTAGGTTCCTCCAGAACTTCCTGTTTTCTTTGTACAGTCTTTCGGAGGCTTCTTTGATCAATCCACTATCACTAGTACTTTTTACTTTGAATATGCAATGACATAGGGGGTCCCGTAACATTTAATTATGATCATGCCTTGTGTTTCAACTTGTAGCTATAGGCACTGTAAAGTTTCATATATATAGAAGTTCGAGGGACATATCATTTGTATTAATGTACTCTATATTCTGCCCACAGTAATCGAGCAGCACTGAACTTGTACCAGACAACTCTGAAGTTCACGTAAGTAAAACATGTACCATAGATATTTTTGTCTTTTTGAAATGTGATGATGAGGGACAGCATTTTGAAGAATCACTGGCACACTTTTTATAAAACTGATTTTTTAATACAGTTTAAAAAGTTATGGTTTATCACAAAATGTATGAAAACAATTGTTCATGATTAGATTGCACCTATTATTGGTATACAGTGTTCTTGTGTAGTTATGTTGTAAGTTTCTGCTCTCAACATTCCCAACTGGGATACATTTACAGAAGTGGATTCAGGGAGCAGAACTACTTTGTAATGTCTATAAACACAATATTAATGTTATATACTTTGTGTTTCCCTTTTCCATCTGATGCCTAAATCCTTAACCAGTAAACCAAAAAAATCACCATGCTGCTTGATCTGAATGATGCTGAATTGCACCTTCCACAGGATCAGTGAAATAGAGCCCAAGTACTATGCAGATGGAGAGGATGCCTATGCCATGAGAAGGGACCTGGGGGATTTCATGGACCAAGTAAGTCTTATGTAGAGAATGATAGCAAATTCCTTGCATGTCTTAGAAATCTCGAAAGACTATCTTTCCCTCTACGAAGGTATATCTTTAACCTCCCTGCTGTGTAACCCGATAGCTAATACCAATTATTGTCAAAATGCCACTCAGCATAAAGAAGGTAAAAGGTCTCATTAGATTAGAATGTTCTCATTTCCCATTTCCAAAGCGGGGCAGGCAGCTTGTGGGAACGTCAAGTATGATATGAAGAGCAACAAAAGACACAAAACGTTTAAAAAAATTACTCTTAACCATATGTTGTATATGTTGATTGATACAAACCATAAAATAGTCTGCCTTTTTTGCTACGCTAGAACTAAACCGTTTCTTTTTTTATCTTTCCGCAGTTGAAGAAGGTCCATGATGGAAATGCAGTCACTAATTCAGCAGTAGCGACCACATCCTGACCCTCCTAACCAACATGTACGAAACATCAGAAACATCACAGCATAGCCAAGACCATCTGCAAAGGTTAATACTCTGTACTGTATGGTAACCATCCATAGACACTGCATGTTACACCACACTTAGCATATTTCATCCCTACATGCAGAAATAAGGTTTCCCCAGCAATTGCTGTAGTGCTAGTATGGACAGAGATACTGATTAAAAGGCCTCTAGATCGTGTTTGTGAAATCATATAAAAAGCAGGAAAAAAAACATAAACAAATTTAACCTGTGGGATTGATACATGTACTTGTTAGAGTTTTCAGAATTAAGTTTGCTTTCTGCATGTGTATTGCAGAGGAAAAGTAACAAAATCAGAGTAAGATGTGTACTGCAATATCTTTTGAATCTCCTTTTGTATCCATTGTTTTAGAAGATATTGTTAACATACATAGGTACTTATTTTCCCGTGAAATTTTTTGTTCTGCCATCTTACCAAACACAATATGTGACAGTGTCCAATAAAAAAATCCAGGTGTACTAAAGCCTGATTTTTTATGATCTCTTCTTTATTCCAATATGTCATCTAGTGAGAAAGGATGCCCATAATTGTATGCTAAAAGTAACAGAATGAAGCTCAGTTGAACTCAATGTACCCAAGCCCCCATATGTCCCCGCCCTGCCCATACTTCCCCACAGTGTACAGCCTGCCGTCATCAGCATAATGGACCTGCAGGGGCTGGGGGTTGGTGGCCTTGGGATCGTCAGGTACAGGGAAGGGCAGTGTCTGTGTGGGCATGAGGTACGGCCAGGTGTACAGTGTGATGTCAGAGGTGTCAGGTTTCAGACCGGCGACGTAGTACTGGTCATTGGAGGCCTGGCTGAACCATATGTGGGGGTTGTTCCTGAAATAGAGATGCATCATTTGTAATAGCAGTAGTCCACTGTGTTCTGCTGCTGCATAAATCATGTAAATTTGTGGGTCATTTGCATAAAATCTACAAAAGCTCTTATTTTTTCATGGAGGTATGAGGTCGCCGAACTCTAGTTTATGATACATTTGTAATGCATATTGAAAATTGTATCTTGAGATTTAGTAATAGCTGTCTAGAAAAATATAAAGCTACCAGTTTTTCACTGGCTGTAAAATGACACACAATGAGGCAGTGGGAAAGCTATGCCAGTAGTTTTAGACAAGTACTATAAGTTTAAGCTGTCAACAATGGTTTAATGTCCAGTCCTAAAGACTGTAGAGTTGCATCATTTTTTATATATTTGAAAATGGTAAATTGTATCTTTATATATATCATTTAGCTGGTTATAAACCTGTTAGCCTTCCACTGCTGTTAGCAGCCAGGGCGGAAAAACATCCTTGGGAAAAGTATATAAACAAGTACATGAAAAAGCAGGCCATGGTATAACGTTAATGCCATATCATAAAGTCTAGCACTTTCTGGTAGTATGCAAGTTCGGTAGAACAGTGCAGTCCAAAGAAACTACGTTTCAAAACCAGCGTCCATGACAACACTTCTATTGAATCTAACCAATGGCGCAAATCACATTAAGTAGGTAGGCTGCAGAGAATGCAGCTTACCCAGTGCTGGCATTGAAGTAGCCGTGGACTTCCATGTCCGTTTTTTGGTCATCTGAAGCGGTGAGAGTCATCCCATTGTCGAGGAAAGCTCGGCTACCATCATAGGAGAACCACCAGTGCCTTCCGTAGTAGTAGTCTCCAAAGTTAGGGTTCTCCCATCTGTAAGACAAGTGCATTTCAGAAGTGATCATACAACACAAAAGGAAGACATAGAAGGTAAAAGTGGACTAGTACGTCGCTTTTTCCACCCAAACCCTACATTGTGAGTTCATTTGTTTGACTGTTGCCGAAAAGATAATTAGTCATGTTATGAACTGTTGGGAGAAAATAGATAAATGGGAGGTCCATAATCGAGCTTGTTCTTCGTTTTGCCGTCGACTGCCAAAATGATCATACGGACCCACTTACAACTTCTCGAGTTATACTGTCAACTACTAGCAAACAAACACACCCAACTGCAAACGCCACGAAAAGCATAACCATCTTGGCGAAGGTAGGCAAATTGTAGTGGACAACCTCAAGTCAGCCTCTCTGGGTGCGGGCTTGAATAAAGTTCTAAACGGGAACTATGCGACTACTGCGTCTTTATTCAAGATGTGGCGTGAGTGTGTACGGTTGACTTGAGGTTGTCCACTACTATTTGCCATTTTGACGAAGGTAATAACTCACAGCCGACCCACACAGGTAGAGTTGACCATGAACTTGTTGACAGACTGCGGAGACAGCCCGGTGTCAGGGGAGTACACCCACTTCCTGTTCGGGTGGAGGAACGCAAGAGCACCGCCGTAGATGTTGTAAGGACACCTGGAACAGGGAAAGAAGACAAACAGACTTTAATGAGCTCACAAGAATCATCATAGCGCATACCTGCAATTTGTACCTTCCCTGTAACCGATTCTTTTGTTATGCTTACCTTCTTTTTCTTCCGTTCATGACAAATAAGGTCAATGAACGTACCTGGACCAGACGGTTGTCACCATGGTTACTGGTAAAAGTAGCAGACCCTGTGGTGTTCTGTTACATTATGTAGCAAGTGGCAGGACAGAGCTGGAAGGGCTGGTCACCGCATAGAAGAATGTGTTTGAGTAAGAATACACAGAGCAGTAGTTTGCCAGTTAGACCATGTGAAGGTAAACTTGATATGTATTTGCTTGCAAATTTTACATATATAATTTAGTTACATCTTTTCCATCCATTGTTGAAATCACACACCAACTACCCCTCGGATAGGACGTTAGATGGAGGTCCCGTGTTTGAAGACAGCCACACCTCAAGCACGTTAAAAACAAACACTCGAAAAGAGTAGGGGTGGGAGTGGATCAAATAAATCTTCCCAGATGTGTAGCTTGTACTCGAAGTTCAGTACAAACATGGTGTGCTACGCCGTTGAGCGGTTTACTGGGTATGCAATGCAAACCGTGAAACTTGGGACTCATCTATAACCCCCTTCTAAACTTTCTTTGCTTTCATCCCTTCCAAATGCTCCTTTTCGAAAATAAGACCACCCAATAACAATTCACATAAGAACAGTACCTTTCGTAAGTTCCGTCATGAGATACGCAGACAACGTTAGTCCACTGTCCATAACCCGGGAAGATACAGACCGCCCTGTTGACCACGACCATGCCGGAGGTCTCGACGACCGGGACCGAGTACGTGTTCATATAGGGCACGGTGGCGCCCAGGACGATGAAGCTGACGTAGGAGTTGTGCGCGACTGCCACGAGACCTCCGTCCGGCTCCACGGCTAGCATCTGCCCGGGGAGGGGGAGCGCGAACCGTAGCGACGCCGTAGGCTTGCCAGAGGACACGTCTATCACGTCGAACACATGCGGGTTGCTGCCCAGGCCTAAGAAGCTGTTCTTGGCGGGGTTGAAGATGATCTGACTGTACTCCACGCTGTTTTCTACCAGCCACGCCTTAGAGGAGACGGCCTTGGTGGTGGGGTTGGCTGCCGAGCAGGCCACGAGGAGAAGGAGAACGGACAAGAAATTCATGGCGACTTGCCCCGGGGACATGTTTGTGTTTTGTACAGGCACTAACGTTACCACCTGTTGATCATGTGCTGGGTTCAAAGGTACGTCTCCCAACGGGGTGAATAGGCGGATATACCACAGATCAAAGAAAGGGACGTCAAATGAATTGCAGCTTGTCGTTTTCAGGCATCATAAACATATATATATCCTTTGCACTGAACCCAAAGGAAGAATGTAGCACTGTGGAAACGTGCTGTTCCCTCTAGATTGGAAAGTTGCTCACTCACACACATGTATCGCAATGATTGTACGGAAAGGGTGTGTAGGGTTCAATGACCGATAAGGAAAGCAGACATGTTTTCAACAATATTGTTACCCTTACGTGCACGTGGTCACTTTGTCATGGTACCTGAGAAATACAATGTTATCGTTATATATCCAAATTTGCGTTGTTTACATAGTGTGCAGGCCTTGTGAGAGTGTCCCGTGAAGTACGGAGTTTGTAGTACGGAGTTTCAGGGCGGTTTATAACGCGACTAAGGTATCTCTGTTGTTTTCAATGAAGTTAAAGTTACTTAGCGTATTTGTTCCTGTGAGAGCTGTAGAGAAGGTACCCACTTTATGTGTCAGCAGGTGCACCTTTCACGCCTTCGTGAAATATTCAGAGTTTCTCGCATGTCTTGTTTAATTGTGGTTCATTAATTATGCAAATTTATCAACATTATATGAATCCATTGATGACTTCCTGTCACTCTACGGTTAACGTGATTAGCATGTGGAAATATCTAACTGTAAATGGAAAGACAGACAAACAGACCAAAAAGAATGCCTCCCCGTGAATTAGTATTAGGGGTTTCGGGGTATTAGACTAACTTATGCCCCTGCCAAGTCTTTGTTTACGTTCCGTGCTACCTTACAACAATCCTCATATTAAGAACCCCGCCCCCAACTTTGCCCCCCTATTGATGGAGGTATCAATGATGATGATGATGATGATGTACCTTTCGTAGGTGCCGTCAAAAGAAACGCAGACGACGTTGGTCCACTGTCCACGGCGCGGCCAGATACAAGCCTTCCTGTTGACCACTATCATACCGGACGCCTCGACTACCGGGACCGTGACTGTGACCATGTAGGGCACGGTGGCGCCCAGAGCGATGAAACTGACGTAGGAGTTGTGCGCGACTGCCACGAGACTCCCGCCAGGATCCACGGCTAGCATCTGTCCGGGAAGGGGCAGGTAGAACCGTAGGGATACTATAGGCCATCCGGAGGGCGACAAGTCTATCTGCTGAAACACCTGGGGGCTGCTCGCCAGGGCTAGGAAGTTGTTCTTTGCATGGTTGAAGATTATCTGAGTAAATTCCACCCATTCACTGAATTCTAGAAGCCATGCCTTAGAAGAGACGGTCGTGGCAGTAGGTATGGCTGCTGAGCAAGCCAGGAGAAGGAGGAGACTGGTGAAAAAATTCATGGCAGCTTGCTCCGACACGTTAAGGCATGAAACCGCCACCTGTTGATCATATGCTGGGTTACAAAGTTCAAAGGTGTGTTTTTCTCCCATTGAGGACAGCAGGTACAACATAAACCTGGGGAAGGGGCGCCAAATGATTCAATACTTGCCAATAATGCAACGACGTTTTGTGAGATATGTATACTTCATAATGACAAGAACTTGACACTGACGCAATCAACGCTATGTACAACTACAGTATCCCTTCGACCTTGGAAACTTAAACATCCACATCAGACAGAAATGGTCAGAGATTATCACAGATGGTAACGAATGATCACAGTTTTTCCCTGTTTGCACAGAAACCTGCTTGTTACAGTAGCAAAACATTTTTCTAGCATCTACAGCAATATTGATAAACTGTACGTATAATGAAAACACATGATATTCACAGGCGATCAACGCATAGCGCAGAATTAGCTCTGTGAAATGTAAGCAAAGGTGTGCACTTGAGGCCGTTGACTGATCACATACTGGATGTAGGACAGATATATCCTACAAGATCCTATAACAGGTCAAAACCAATGTGCTGCGGACTCTTTTAACAGCGTGCTTGTGCGACGGTCCAAATATCATTAAAGTGTCGAACAATAGTAGATTGTAGTATTTCACTGAACATTGCGCGACATTGCGCAAAGCGGCGCGAAACAGTGAACTTTTGTTACTGCAAATCTCTTTTTGATGAATCTTTAATCATTGTATATTGGTTATTATTCAGCGGCAACACTGCGAGTTCCAATAAAGTTATTTTGTATCGAAACTAAGAATCTGACATTTCGAGGGCGTCCATTTTGTTTGTAAAGGTCATGTGTATTACCCCTGCGTCGAGGGTCAGTGTGACCGTAAGGGAAAATTGGCGAAATTTCACAAAGTTGGCGCAATTTCCTTGGCGCAGTCCAGTGAGATACCCACTTGAGGCGCACGCTCTCGCGAAAGCATCGCTTGTGTCCAGGCAGGCTTTTGTTCATCAAACTATATACATGTATTCTGTGTACGGTTACGCTAGTACAAAGTGCTAGTGAGGTAGTGTGGTGTAGGTGGGTCGGAGTACATTTTCCATGTTTTCTGGACAGGTCAAATCAAGGCAAAAGCTCCTTGCTCAAGGCCGTGGTATTGCAACGTAACATTACATGTACATATGTAAACAAGCACTGTTCTCATAACGTCTTACATCTCATACGTCTGTCATTGGCGGACTAACAGGCTCATTTTATTCAAGTTCACGGAATACAGTCAGTTAACATGACGTCAGGAAAATTCCCTTATTTCAAGTTTTAGTTTTTTACTTTCAAAATGGCTGATCAGTGCTCTCAACTCCCATCTTTGCAGCTAAGATAAGTCTGTCGTACTTTGAACAACTTGTGTTATTTTGGGAAGATGTTTAACTGACGTAATTCTATGCAGACAAGGACCTTATTTGCATAATCAATGTGAAACATTTATAATACGTCAGTCGTAAAGGTTAGCATCATTTGGGAAAGGTATGAGGTCCTGGAACTCAGTGAAGCTAAAGTTACCTGGGATATTTGTTCTATATGAGCCAATAGATTAGGTAGCCACTAATATGTGTCATTAAGTGCAGACCAAACAAAGATGTGGAGACGTGAACAGGGTTCATATCACTTGTTTTCATGAACTAGCTTACGTAGGGTGAAATGTCAAACTGACTACTAGCAATTGATATTCATAAAGCATATCGTGTACGTCTTGTATGTCCGCTAGGGAGGTAATTCGTTTACCTTCGGTTCTTACCTCGATAAAGAGAATTTCTAGAAAAGAGGTGAAGAAACGTAATCTTCTCATTTCGACATATCTTTATTCCAACCAGCCTTGGTCGCACACGGGTGAGATCATGTTGATTTGAACGTAGTTGTTGTAATGTGTGCTTTTGTCTGCTGAACCGGACTCGTAACGTCAAAGTTGTTGGTAACACATTTTGGGGAATCCCCTCAGTCACAAGCATGTCATTTCCGGAAGGCGCTATCGAGACTTGGCGATCAGGTATGTAAGGGCCCAGAGAGTTATATTCATTAATAGCATACTTTTCCCCAAGTATACGTTAACGTACTGATAGTTGATTGCAGGTGGTGATGTAAGGATGCTAGTAACAGGATCAGCTATGCTGTAGTCATCGACGACAAATGCCAACACCATTGGGGAGGGAAGGGGAGGGGCAACCACTCAGGTAGAACTACGTGGCAAGTTTACCCAGTAAACTACTTGGCATATTGTGTAGTTGAACTTCAACTACACTACACACTGTTGAACCCAAGATTGCCTCACTTGTGCTTGGTGACCATGCCTGGTGCCTAGACATGTATCATCTGCACGTAAGACTCGATTGCCACAGAATACGTCGGCTTCGGTCGTTCGCGAAGCCTTTTCAGGCTTTTATGAAATAATGACGTATGCTTGTACCTTCATTTGGTGAAAGTACGGAGACAGAAATTTCCAGCAATGAACAACTTTTCTCCATAGCTATGGTGAAAAACAAAACTTACAGGTTACATCACATTATCGGCCTTTGGAATGTTTTAAAATCGTCTGCGCCAGCTGGCTATAAATCAATTTCATCCATGGCCAGCTTTACAGGTCAATAACTAGAGTTCCGCGACCACATACCTTGAATTCCACGACCACATACCTTCGCTAAGTAATATGTCTCATTTTTCAAACAGGCACTTATCAATTATGCAAATGCGGTACTGATTCATGACATTATGCTTAACGTAACGTTGTTAACATTTACTTAACTTCGAAATGCTGCGAGTATGAAATCCTTATCATTCAGCACCGTCTATGGAATTACACTATTTTCTCATTGATTATCCAAATTAGGTCTGAATTTGCATAATTTATATCTGTTGATGTCTCTCTCAGAGACAGTTCTCAGTTACAGTTGTCACATGTTTGAATTGTCCTATCATTGAGCGCCTTGGACTTATACATTTGGATCATTAATTATGCAAATTGCATCCTGATTTGCATGATTGTAATTTGATTGTAAATCATCAAAAAAGCTACGTACTTACATACCAAACATTTTAGCCCTGCAGCTCCAGAAGAAGCTGCAAGGGAGCTCAAACCTGTCATTTCTTCCCGTGTACAAGAGCTATCGACCACTCTAATTTGATGAACATACCATTTACAGATCAAAATATACAAAAACCGGAATTTTCGCTGTAGTAAAATAGCAAGCCGCTAAGGGGCCCAGAATCTGATCATTTTGAGGACTCATCAAGATCTAATGTCAAGACAATCCATCCGGGCATTCTCGAGGTATCGTGTTCACGCACACACATACGCACACATAACCTTCTTGGCGAAGGTAATTATTGATCTCCTTTCTACGACTTTCAAATCTCTCTCAAATCAATACGGAGCGTGTTCCGACAAAAAAAAGTTCCCCACTTGTTGTAATGCGTAGGTGTCGAAATGACGTGATCCGGGTTCGACGACCTAGTTTCTAGATTGTTACAAATAAAAAAACAAGACATTATACGTTGAGACGTTAACGGCATGGTTCAGACATTGCAATACCTATTGCACGCCGTAAACGTCCCGATGAATAGTGTGTAAGTTTGTGGAAAGTCGTGGCCGGGGGTTTCCTCCCCGATGTTTTCGTGTAAAAGGTTTTGGGGTAAACATTCCCGCCATGGTTGCCCGTACGTCACAGTGCCGTAGGTCGAGGCAACAAAATAGAGTTTTTATGATTGATCATTGAGTCCAGCTGCGGGTCAGAAAACAGACTTTATTACGCTGTCTTGGCAATAATTGTGTGGATGTAACATTCATCTGTTTGTTGTTGTTGTTGTTGATGTATTTCATATTCCAGGGAACAACACCATTGTTCAAATCCCCCCATGATGAAGGCAGTGCTGTTACAAATATGGGACGAAAGTCGACGTCTTTGAATGCATGGTATAATCCATGGTTCTCAAAGCTTTAAGACAGTGTTCCGAATAATTGAGTCTCCCAAGTTTGCAAGACTACCGATGTTGCATTTAATGCACGTTCACGTTGCAAATAACCTCAACAACCCATTTTTAAAAGCAACGAATATAGGTTACACGACTTATGAAGGTCAATTAGTGTTAAGTATGCTTTGTAGGTTTGGTAATCCCTGACGACGGTATGTAATTTCAAAGTCAGCATGATCTCATGAGGAAGGTATTCTCAACAAGGCACTAGTGACCTTGTTTACTACAGTTTAACACATGCATGGGTGGACTTGGCGGTAAGGGTCATTGAGCTTTGCTGAGTTGGCCGTGATTGAAGTGGGGAGAGTTTTGACACCAACGAATCCAAAGTCTCAAAAGAGCACAAGAGAGTAGAGTTCTGTTGCCATTGCGAAAGGGGTCCCATTTAAATAATTGATAGGCAACAAGTGTGTGCTGGCTAGCCTTGTGAAAGTACAGGACTGTACCTATTTCTATGCAAGATGATGAAATGTCAGTTGGCATTAGTAGCCAGGGTACGCATTGATTGTTTTCAATTCTATACACCTGTAGTGCTTTACGCCTACGGGTTTCTTTATAGAGACAGAATGTTCAGCCTTCTGAGTGCTTATGCTTATGCTATAGTTGACGATACTTCCTCTTTTTTCATGGTGCCTTTGTTCACCTCGGTCACCGAAACCGTGAAAACGAGTCGACTGTCGACATGTTACTGGCTTTGTACAACCCAGGAAAATTCCATAGATTTCTAACTCATAGAATATTACCACAGTTTCTATATTACATACTGTTACTAGGATAGAATGGATACCATTTCGAAAACAATTTTTGTCCGAATTAAGTACTGCGAAAATATGCATAGGAAAAATCTACTTCAGTCATCAATTTTGTTGCTGATCCAGCGAAAGCAAGCTAAAACACGCTTAATACACTAGTCGTGAAACCAGAAGACCCCTTTCTCCATTGGACACAGTGCATGCAAGTCAACCCCTCTTGTTCCTGTGGTTTTGTAAATGAGTTACTAGACATTAACAGTCCTGGCAGAACCTTCAATATCACCTGTGTTCCTGGCAGATTTCCAAGGCCATCCAGGTCGGTAGTGAGTACAATATTTCTGGGTTATTTGTTCCCACGTCTATTGGTAAAATCCAGGTTGTATATGGCGAGGGAAACTGACTCTGAAACTGAAACATGTACTTCTACTGTATGAACCGTCTGCAATGGAGCTTAGATTCTGAATACCGTGTTGACATTCAAATATAATTTGTTGTAATAGCGGTAAACAGTGACCTAGTTTTTCTTGTCACGAGCCTCGCACAAGACACTGCTGCTTTTGTATGTACTTACCCGAACAATGAATGATGTAATCCTCATGATCACGTGCTAATGAACACTTCCTCTTCCCCATCTTCGAAATGTAACTCCGATATATATTAATATATATATATATAATTTCTAGATAAAGCTTTGAGTTGGTGAACGACGAACTCGTGCTTTGCTGAGAAGTGGATGACATTCCTCGTGGCTCACACTGTGGTGGAGCTGACCTGTTATGCGGTATGATAGTGTTCTCCTTTTTTGCTTTCAAGATACCTCGATGTAGGTTTACCATAGCCAGTTCACTTGGACTAGGACTAACAGTAGTCTATTCACATTTCCAGGTCTCCTGTAGAGACCAATTTAATAGAACATGTTGCTTACTGTGTCAGGTCGTTTTCTTGAACCGAAAAAAATGATTGGCATCTGATCAACTTCAATATGGAAAAAAATACTTCATAGTTCACAGTTCACACTCTCGAAATTTAGTAATGTATGTTTAATTGCGACAATGTAAGAGCAAGAAGGTATCGACATAAGCAAGAATACGGGCTACTTCAGCTAATCAATAATCAAGTTAATCATCAAATAGTCCTCTTCGCGTTTGCATGCGATTCTAGTATCACACGCAACAGTGGGCAACTGAATATCCACAATATACTGGTACTGTGGTACATGTCAACCATATACTAGTAGATGTCCACAATATGCTAGTACATGCCCATTCGTTATATTATAAAGGGTCAAACAAATGTCTGTTTCTTAGCGAGTCTACAAAGACCAAAACAAGAGTTCGAAGATCTCATACCTCCGTGAAATACCTCATTGCAGGACATTAATTATGCAGATGAGGTTTTTATCAATTTATATTACAGTACATTTACATGTGTCCATTGATCACTTCCTGTCCAATTTGTGACAATAATGTGACAAAACCTACGTTCACGGAGATAATATACGTTATGCTGTCTTATAATTACTGTAAACTGCGAAAGGAATGCCCCAAACATTTATGACGCTTTATCACATACTTTGTGAACAGGAACGCTCAATGGAAGAGGAACATGATTTTGGACATATTTGATCTCTCAACAACTGGCCAAACTTAAAATGGGGTAGTTTGACCAATCTAGGTGCACTTGCTATTTCCAGGGAAAAGGGCTTCAACTGGAAATTGTAGTATGTTGAAGAAATGTGGAATATTTCGTTTTTGCGCTAGGGTCGTAATAAGTATCATCACTTGTATGAATGCGCAAAATACATGGAAGCCTCCTGTATTGTACAGTTCCTCATGCATCAACACGCGTGAGCGAACGCTTTTCAGCACGACCAGCCTTGTGTATTTTCTATAGACGAAGACAGCACTCAAACTCAAAGGCTTGGAGCCATAATATACCTTTGACGTACATCCGTTGTATTATACGGTCTCCATGGAACCAGACAATACCTACTAGATTACCTACAACGGACGTGTATACATAATTTATTTTTCAGTAACGTTCGGTACTGTCGACAACACCTGTGCACCTCACGAAGTAGGTACGGGTGACCCACTAAAATCGTCACACTCAGTGCTCGTGTAGGGGTACATCAGGTTCGTACGGTTACAGTTTATCTAGCTACTCCGTATCAAAAACATGATGTCCTCTACGATTTTCTAACGTTTCAGTCAAAGCATGGTACATTGTAAATGCTTTTAACATATGGATACAAATATCCATCTAAAAGAGACCTTTCGCACGTAGTACCCCACGAAGCTTTCGATTAAATAAGGGATGGTTTAATGACAATGGGTTACGTGTATGTCTTATCACTAAACATCGCATGTTATGATTACTAATGACTGCTGACGGTGATGCCATATATGTAGCCTCCGTTGCAGTCCTTCCCACTAGCGATATTTCAACTGGTCGGGTCCAGGTTCTTTGGCTGGGGGGCCGTAACCGCTATTACAAACTCACAGCGGTTACAGGATCGCAGCGGTTACAGGATCCCAAGCAGATACGGGGCCTCAAGCAGATACGGCCCCCCAGCCAAAGAACCTGGACCCGATAAGTTGGAAAATCGCTAGTGTAGTGGGAAGGACTGCAACGGAGGCTAATTACATGTATACATTCTTTAGCACCATAGTGATCGTCTCGTTGATAAGCCAACTAGAACACATTTAGGCCCAGTTTACCATGCGTTTCCAAGGTGTCCAAGTACTAAGTACACTCAGAATGTGCTCCGCTGAGCGTGCTTGGAAATGCGTGTGTAAACCCAGCCTTAATACGTTGATGAATGTTAGACATCCAGGTAATAAGATACGCCAAAAATAATTACTCAAGCAACTGGATAAGATTTTGAAACAGTCAGACGTTTCAGACAGTATCCACTGTCTTTCGTCAGTGACTAACGATAGGACTGAGAACACCAGGTTTTATACCAAAACTCTGAATAGATATGTTAATGAGGTAAAGACAATTTAGGATGTCTTGAAGTAGTCTTTAAAAAGAAGATTAATTCAAGACAAAGTTTATGCCAATAGTTCAATTAGCTACTGTTGTTCTAGTACAGTAACTAAATGTTGCTTGTCCGGGGGTGGGGGGTGGTGGGCAGTGCATTATCCCAGGTGCCTGAAAGTTGAACGCGTAGACCCCCTTTCCTGTTGAGGGCGGGGTTGTACATCCTCTCATATATTGCTTCTCTAATTCCCCGTTCGAACCAGCGTTCTTCACGATCTAGGATGTCCGTGGATTCGAGATTGAATGAGTGTCCCTGGTTGTGTTTTAGATGGTGGTAAATGGCAGAGGAGTAGCGGTTAGCGCTCTTTCTGCAATGTTCCTTGTACCTTTCTTTTAGTGGTCGACTTGTCTCCCCAATGTACATTATGTAAACCCAGCCTTATTCCTATGTAATATGTAGTTCAAGTACAAATAAAATACTGCCATGCTGCGTAATGAAACAATCCTGTGTATCTCAGCCACCCTGTAATTTCAAGTATCATGTCCCTGCCAGTCATTGCGGTTAGAAGTAGTGATAACAGTTGGGTAAACAAATAAATAAGCCCGTCATTTCCTTTTCCGCTGGGCTTCTCATCCCATCCTGTAAAATTGTGAACTAAAAAGACGTAAAAAGCTCGTTCTGGCAGCCGTAGTCTCCTTCGTGACTGTGGAAGCATGGTGAAACTGAACAAGCCTGGTTCACGGTTTTAGCCAGGTTGGTCATTGTTTACGGTCAATTGACCTTTGCTTAAACTCAATCTGATTATCTTTCTATAAATAGAGCTGGGTCTTCCTTATCCTGGTACGGGCCCTTCCCTTTAAAGCTATGTGTCCCGGAAATCTTGACAAAAAAACACATGATGTGTGTGAACAGTAAATACAAGTAGCCTGTCACTTGAAATGCCGGTATTTTAAGGACGGACTGATCAGCACAGCTACGGGGATCCATGAAGGTTAGTGAATACATACGTCTGCGATCCTGTTCCATAACTTTGGCTGAATTACGTGACGACCCATTACGCCGGTGCGCAATTTGTATGTACCATAGATTCATGTTATCGTAGGATTGATACTTTGGTTGATATATTGTTTTATAGTTTATGTCTCAATGACCCAGGGTCAGCAATTTATTAACCATAGATCTGCCATTCGGAATATTGTTTTAAAAGTCACAAAAAATATTGAATTTTTATTGTTCAAATGAGAAGTAGAATATGGTTATGGACAGCCATCGCTTATAGAAGCGCTTGTAATATACTTAACAGAACAGACTTCAACGCTGTCGAAGACATAGTTAGAGATCCTTGAGAGATATTCAGATTATTGCCTGATCCCATCAACCTGCCATATGTTACGTAAGGGCCAAGTGTGGGGTTTGTACACTTCAACTTGAATAGATAAATCATTTCACTTAGTAGTTGGAAAAATCACAGCTAACTATCAGGTGGCTGTTCACTGGTGGTACAACACATTTTACTTCCGGGTTCAATGACTCTGGCCATTTAAACTTTGTAAATGCAAGTACAGTGCGGGCACAGATCTCCAGCAAAGGAACCGATGAAATATACCCTCGTATAGCATTCTTGCCGCGAAGTTTACTTGCAATTGGTGCGAAAGGTTTCTAATTCATCCTTAAATTTTAGAAAATATACAATCGTTGAATTGTTTTCACAACCGGTCCATGTGCTGCACCACGCGATATTTCTTTAAAAGTTAAACGGAGCATGGAAAAGACACCTTACATGTATATCTAGAATATTTCAAATTTCAGCGCGAAAATATCACATAGAAGATCTTTAAGAGCGGTGTCATGGCTTAAGTGCAAAGTGTTAGCCTTGCATTCGGAAGGTTGGGGGGTTCAAATTACGGCCAGGTCATACCACAAAAATGTACATAGTGTTTCTCCCCTTATCACCACTCATCACTTATGAGAAAGACTGTGGAAGTTGAGAACACACCACTACCAGTGGACTACCCAACTAATGTGATTACCTGTGTGGCTCAAGGGCCATATATAGAAACGACGTGGGAAGAAAATATTGATTAAGACGTTGAATGTGTTAACAATGGCAAACGAACATTGTAAGGTGTTGGGTTGGGTTGGGTTTCTTGGAAGAGGAAGTGGCATTTGAGGTATTGGGAGGGGGAGGGAGATCCCCGTTCACCTCTCCCTTTAGATAAATATATATAAGTGCATAGAATGTCCACACTAAACATTGTCGTGTTTCCGATCGTGCCTCCGTGATGTACAAAGTCAGATTTAGATCTTTGATATTTATCATCATGATAACTCATGTTTCGGAACATGTGGTGATGAATTGTCTCGGGTTTTCCGTCGCTTTCCTCTGCCAGACTCGTCTCAGTACTGAAAAAAAAAACTGATCAAGATAAGACTTGCCAAAAGGCTGCAAGTTAGTCGACAAAAGATACGAGACTGTCTCAACTTTATAGACCTGCTTATAGAAGTTTTATAGACACCTGTTACGTCACGAGTCAAAGAGTGATACTGAATCGACCCTTAGTCAATAGCGCATCCTAGCGACTAAGGCCGCCATGGCAGTCTCCGTGAGGACATAAAGTCCCACACACTGCAGTGATATATCGCCATTTTGACGTAACCCATAGAAGTAACATTTCGTACTCTACAAAAAGGATGCTGCAGTACTCTATATTTTCCTTTTGTCGCAGACAGTTTCTTAAAGATGTTGACCAACAATTTAGACATGGGTAAAGTATGCTTCTCGTTTGGAATCAGGCTAGTATACATACCTGTCAGGTATGCAGCTATAGGTAGTGCTGACGTTGGCTGTTGCCATTGTTCGCCCGTCTTGTTGTATGGCCGTGACTGATGAAGTCAGTCTCATTTGGAGCGAGATACCCGCTTTAGGTGCCCTCTCTCACCAGAACATCGCCTGTGTCAAGACAGGCTTCCATTTATACGGTGTGAGGTTACACCAGTGAATGTGTGGTGTAGGTGGATCGGGTTACTTGGGTATTCCAACAATTCCATGTTTTCGGGACAGGTCCGATACCAAGGAGTTTTAAAAACACGCTCTATGCTCAAACATACGGTGGCATTACAGCATCATGTAGATGTGTACACCGTTTTGATAAGTCTTACATCTCAGAGATCTGTCATTGGTGGACTAACATTCACATTTATGGCACGACAGTTTAAGTGGTCCCATGCATCGAAGATGCGTAGGGGGGCGCCCATCTCCCATTCGAAGCCCTTGGTGCAAGTCACTACAGCAGGGGGCTGGTCCGCTGGTAGTGATGTGTGTGTTTAACTTCCATACTCTTTCCCAAATGCTGAGTGCTAAGCAGAGAAAGAAGTATGTACCATTTTTAGAGTCTTTGGTATGACCCGGACGGGGTTCGAACTCACGACCTACCGTATGCAAGGCGAACACTCTACCAATTAGGCCATTGCACCGGTTAGTTTACATGACGTCAGGGAAATCCCCTAAGTTCAATGTTGGTTCGGCGCGAATGGCTCCCAACTGCCATAGTGGAGTGATGTCGGGACGTAAAAGGATTTGAAAGGTATTTCATGGTATACACTCTCGTCTAAGTATCTTCAATACGTATTTGCGTTTATGTATTGAAAATAGGACGTATTCGTAACATTACAAGCAATGAATCTAATGCCTGCCTTCGCCTCTCACAGTGCAATTGTATCAATGTCAGAGCCAGGGAGGGCGCCGAAGCTAATTTCCGTCTCGTAAACAATCGTCGCCTTTTGAAAACAGTTGTCGTCTTTCTACGTATGTGAGCACGCTCCGTCAATTTATGATTATATTAAGTGTATCATCACGCTCTGTACAAAATGATGGCGTTGATAATGGATTAGCGTTTAGGGTTTTCGGGTCGGCCGGTTCAGACCCGAGCTGGTGCACTTTTTTTGCGATGATACTTTACCATTTATCACAATACTGCCGTACACTTGTAATCACGTGAAATGTTGTTGATATACGTTTTTGCTTCTTGTCAACCCCCCAAAAAGATATGAAACGTTAGGAAATGGTATCGACCGGTCACCGATATGACGACGGCCGTTTCAAATGGCGACAACCGTTTACGAGGCGACGTTACTTCACCTGAAAGGCATGCGTTCGTGAAAGATACCTAAGAAGGGTGCAGCCGGGATAGGTACTTGTTTAATTCCACTGCACATGCGTCCAGTATACCAGTTGGAGTTAAAAATGTGTAGAAATTTGCACTAACGGAGTTAGAGCTTTTATTTTTTTTTTTTTTTTTTCTAGGCGGTATGTAGCGTTTATTTTTTTTTTTTTTTTTTTCAAGAGTGAACTTTATTTTCCATTCATGATACATACATGTATGAATCCGTCCCAACTTTTTTAAAGTCCAACAAAAATGTATTTGTATTTTTATAAGCCATCTGCTAGTTACTAATACATGTTCTAGCATTACTATTCATGTCGATAACATTCTGGAGAATTATCATAAATAGCATGACAGCACTTAAGTAAAGCTGTTGGATAATTTTCTATAGTACGTTACACATGCGTTCTTGTAATTGTGCATCAAAAATTAGTCAGCGTTGTGTATAAGTGAAATATATTGTGTTTTTGAAATGCCTGCAGGTCATCCTTATGTCTTAACCAAGATATATAAATAGCATATTTTGCCAGGGTAACATGTAAGTTTTCCCCAAATATCACTGACGCAGCGTCAGCTACATGTATACTGATACAATTTTTAAGGAGTGAGTTCTTAATGTTAACCCAGTAGTTTTTTAACCTTGTGCACTCGAAAAACATATGTACATAGGTTTCATCCTGATTACAAATGTCGCATTTCGGGCTATAAATGTTCCCGAGAGTGTTAACTATATTCCATTGGTGTAGTAAAAATTTACAAGGCAGAATTTTGTGAAATAGTTTGAAATTAAACTCTTTGAATTTATTGTCTTTTATCGCGGTTTGCGATTTCCATATCTTTTCCCAATTTAACTTGGGAAATAAACTGTCCCAGTAGATTTGTGAGGTAGGGGTTGCTGGGATTTTGGAAAGATATAGAAAGTACAGATATCTACTATTAAGTTTTTCAATTGGCGTCTTGCTTAAGTTAATCCAGATCATATGATCTTCCTTGGATATTTTCATCTTGAAGTTTTTGTTTAACCAGAATCTATCGTTATTTATCTTAACAGGATCTGCCTTTCCACCTCCAAGTTCCTGCCAGGCCAAGACTACTTCCCTATAAAAGGGTGGGAGTTTCATTAAGGGTGGGGCATCTCTTTTAGCATTTAAGTTACCTCTGAAAAAGTTGAAGTTTTTCCCAAGTTTTGCAATAAAATGTAGGGGTATTACTTGCCATCGTCGTATGTCGTTTTGATCTGTCTGTATCAGTCTCTTAACCCATGCTGTTTGTAGACTTTTACATTTTGCATATATATCAATCATTTTAATTCCCCCTTCTGTATAACTGCAGTAAAGGGTTTTACGTTTAATCTTATCAGGCCTTTTGTCCCAAAGGAATGAAAAGGTTAATTTTTTAATTTTCTTAAGGGCCCAATCGGGAGTTGGGATCATGGACATGTTGTAGATAACTTGTGATAAACCTAAAGTTTTTATGACATGACATTTACCAAATAGAGTCAAATTGCGTTTCTGCCATCTTTGAAACAAACTATCAATTTTATTTATCCGTTTCTCCCAATTTAGGGTTTCACAAGCTTGTTCCGAGAGACTAAAATGTATTCCAAGGGATTTAATGGGTGTTTCCGGCCATGAAATACCGAAGGGTTTATCCTTACGGTTATGAAAAGATCCAATCCATAACGCTTCACATTTTCCAGGATTTAGCTTGGGTCCTGCAACTTTGCTAAAATTCTCAACAATGCGAAGGGCGATACGTATTGATTGGTCGTCTGACAAGAAAAGTGTTGTGTCGTCAGCTACTTGACTAATTTTTAATTCATATTCAGTGTCATAAACATTAACGTTAATACCTTTGACCTGGTCTGTATGTCGAACTTTCAGAGCTAGTATTTCTACCACTAGATTAAATAAGAGAGCGGAGAGTGGGCAGCCCTGCCGGATGCCACGCTGGAGCTGGAAAAAGGCTGTCTTCCAGCCAAAGTTGGGTATACTACATTCTATGTTAGTGTACATCATTTTAACCAAGGAGGTAAAATTAGGTCCGAACCCAAATTTCTCAAGGGTTTTAAACATAAAGTCCCAGTTGATAGTATCAAACGCCTTTTGGAAGTCGAGGCAAATGATAGCTCCAGGAATATTATAATGGTTGCAAAAAAATATGATATCATGCAAGACACGGACATTCTGTCCAATGAATCTTGATTTCAAATACGCTGTTTGATCGTGAGAGATAATGGTTGGGAGAGCTGTCTGAAGTCTCTTTGCCAGAACAGCTGCCAACAGCTTGTAGTCCGTATTAAGGAGGCTAATGGGTCTCCAGTTGGCGAGATCTTTTCTGTCTCCTTTCTTGAAAATAAGTTTAAGAATTGCTCTTTTTTGAGACGGGGACATAAATCCCTTCTCTATAGAATCTTGGAGAGCATCAAGAACATGATCTCCTATACTATTCCAGAAAGTGAGATAGAACTCTGCAGGGAGTCCGTCTGTTCCTGGGGATCTATTAGGTTTCATGGCTTTTAAGGCCTCAAAGTATTCCTCCTTTTCTAAAGGTTTCTCTAGGGTCAGTTTTTGATGTTCAGAAAGGCTGGATTCTAGCTCAACAGTCTCTAGAAACATGTCAATTTCATTGTTAGAGACTGGGTTATCTGTGGTATACAGGCGTTCATAGAAGGATTTTTCTAGCTGTAGAATTTTCCCCTGATCTGTTACATCGATGTCGCCATCTGTTAATTTAGTAATATTGTTATTTGCAGCTTGCCATTTTTCAAGGTTGAGGAAGTAAGAAAGGGATTTTTCCCCTTTCTCAACCCATGTTGCTCTTGCTCTAATTTGAGCACCTCTAGCTTTTGACAGGTAAATTTTTTCAATCTTAGATTTTACAATAGTGTATTCATTTAAGATGGTTTCGTCCAGGTTACCATCTATTTTTTGATCTAGTTCCAGTAGTCTTTTTTCCAAATAAATGAGATCTCCTTTCATTAATGTGGCTTTCTGTTTACAATAGAAGATGGAGAATTCCTTGATTCGTTTTTTAATAAGTTCCCATAGGAGCTGTTTGGAAATATTTGTGTTTTTGTATTCCAATGTTACATCTGAAATAGAGTTTTTGACACCATCCACAAAATCCTGATCGGAAAGATAAGTTGTGTTAAGCCGCCAGAGTCCTGGTCCGCGCTTTTGTTCATTTAGTTGTATTTTAAGGAAGATAGCTTTATGGTCCGATTTAATGGATGGCTTAATACAGCACTGTACAACGTGGTCAATAAAAGAATTTTGAATTAACCAGAAATCTATTCTGGAGGACACTGGGTCCGGATTCTTCCTTCTCCAGGTATATTGTTTGCTCTGGGGGTGGCATTTCCGCCAGATGTCGACCAGATGCAAATTTTGTTTCAAATTAATCAAGGAATTCCCACATGTGGATGTTTTCAATGGATGCTTTGATTGCCTATCTAACACACTATCATTTAGGTCATTAAAGTCCCCACCTGCAATTAAGTTAGTGACTTGATTGTCATTAACCCAATCGCAGAGATCACAGAAGAATTTCCCTCTTTCAGTGCGATCATTTGGAGCATACACATTAAGAATACAGAGATCTTGCAATATAACAATCAATTTCCTTCCATCATTTCCTCTTAGTACATTAATTACATCAACGTCAAGACCTTTCCTGAGCAGTATAGAGACTCCTCGACTGTGGCTATTTCCAAAGGCATGAAATTGTAGACCAATCCATTCTAGTTCTAGCTCACGTTCAAGGTCAGAAGTAAAAAACGTCTCCTGGAGGAGGAAGATATCTACTTTCTGATGAATTAACCACTGGTAAACAGTAGCGCGTTTACGTTTGTTACGTAATCCGCGAACATTTAAAGAGAGAAGACTGAGGTTAGAGGTCGTGAATGTATGACTTACAGTAACATGGGTCTCACTGACAGGTCAGGTCTTGATTCTCCTTAAGATTCACCGGAACTGGCACTGGAGGAGGAGTCATGAGTGTCAGTGTGTTTTCTAGTGGCGTTGCGGCTATTCGCTAATAGTTTGTCGATGCGTTGTCCCAGCGCTCGGTCAGGGCTTGTCGCCGTCGAGGGGGGGTTCTTCTTTGTCGCACTTCTCGTTGACACAGTTGTAACGGTGGATCCTTGTGTTGTCTGGGTTTTTCTCCTGTTTCTTCGTGCTCTCGGTGCAGCGAAGTCGGTGATTTGACTCTGCTTTCCTCCTTTCTGCTTGTTTTTCGCGGGCACATCGCTGTGTTCTTCTTGTTCTGGTGAGCTGGGGGCAAGCTGGACATATGCTGTGCTGACTTGACTCCGCTTTTCTTTGCTGAGCCCTTCTTCCCTGCGTGTTGTATCAACGTTGGGATGTGGGGCAGGGGTGGGAGCCACACGAACACTGTCCTCGTTAACTGGTCGTGGTCGAGGTAAGGTGTGCGGCGGAGGGACTTTGGGTTGGTCCCGGTAGAAGACTCTGGCCCTCCATCGCCCCCCAAGCTCTACGAATCTTGGAATGTGTTCAGTAGGGTTGGTCGGAATAGCCATAAAGGCAAATCGGTCTCCGGTTTCACAGTTGGTAAGTTTTCCGTCGACTCGAAGCATTTCACGCTTCAGAGGTCCAAGAAGTTTGACCCCATAGCTTTTCAGACCAGACGCTATGACTTCGTCGTCAACGGAGAGGGGTACATCTCGGACCGTGATTCTAACTCCATTACGCTGCTGAAAAGGGTGATTGTCACTGATTTCCACATATTTGTCGCGAAGGCTAATCCCGGACGCGATGAGAGAGGCGCGTTCCTCTGGATCACGTAGGTAGAGACGCCATAACCCGCGAACCTGTTGAATCCCGGCTATGTTTGAAGATTGAACACAGCGCGCTACGGCTTTGTAGACCTCGACATTCGTGAAGTAAGTCTCGGACGAACTAACAGCATGGACATCCTTCTCCAGGAAAAAAACTGGTTTGCAGGAGGATGCTGGCGGTGCGTTAGGGGCCGTCGGCGCGGTGTCTATGGCCTTGCCATCCATAACTGCTGACGCATAGCTCATGACTATCGGTGGGGAGGGGGGTAGTGGTCGTTGTTGTACTGGTCAAGAATAAAGTTCAGCAAAGATTTGTAGGAAAGGTTGTGCACACTACCTGGTCTCTGAACCTTACCAGAGGTGTTGAGGAGCGGATGACACGGAAAAAAAACTGATAAAGGACTGAAAATAGGCAATAAAGCGCTGAAAAAGACAGAGCTCTAGAAGAGGCAGCTAGCCACCTCGCAAGGCATTCTTTTATTGTAGGCTTACACCTCTGGCAAAATATTTGCTATATTTTGTGTATTTCTACCATTTTAACCCCCAAAGGAGTCTGATGGGAATGAGTAATTGGTCTGGTTCCCACGAGGTTGTTAATATGCATAATCGCACACTATGCCTCAGCTAATGTTCATCAGTATACGATGACAGTTGACGAGGAGCCTAGCTGTGAGTGTTATTCCCCGTAATACCCTTCTCCATCATCAAATCATAAATGTAGCCGGAAGGTAAGCATATACTGACTATACTGACTACATGTCACAAAAGGCGTCATGTGATACAAACAGGTGTTCGTTGAAATGCCGACATTTACTAGCCTTCCTTTGAAGGCTTTCTGGCCGTTTATTTTTGGGGGGAGCGCTGATTCGTGGTTTTCAACATATCGGGGCCAGGTTCTCAGTTTGCTTTAGAAATCCTAATTGCCGGCCACAGAAAGCCTGCTAGATTCCGCCATTACCATCTGCGACAATTCAAGCGACATAACATACTTATATAGTACATTGTTGGCTTTCTTACAATGTCGGACAGTAGAACACACATTATTCTCGAACTCCAATGAATGGAGAACGATTCGCCACGTGTGTAGCTGTGTGCACCTTGCAGTCCTGTGAAACTGGCCTGATCATGAACCGAATCATTCCAAAACTGTCACTATCCACGATCTTTCCAGCATCCAGCCATCCCGCATGTGCGATGTTTAGTATACCCGTCATCAGGCTCCGCGAGTTCACATCACCACTGGTAACAAGTTTACATGCGGTGCCAAACTAGATGGCATGGTGGATTTGGGAGGTAACAGTATTCAGTGTTTAAACATGTAACAAAACATGAATTTGTACATGTCTTTTGTGCGTAAGTGTCTCGTTGACGAAACTTTGGGGCTAGCACTGTGAAGAACTCAGTAGTTACTCGTTGACCATACACTGATTGTCTCGTTAGAAACAAGTCATCCAACCTAAGGAATTGCTCAGTGTGTGGGCCGGGGAATACCCGGGTCATTATAGTGATGTTTTATCCCGAGGTTTGTTCTATATATGAATTACTAATCTCTATCAACATGACTGTATAAGTGGCTAGACACGATTTGACTGCATTTTCAGAGAGTGGGTTGTCAGTTGTACATACAGCGTGAGCTGCATGATTCCTGACAGAGTGAAGGCGCTATACCATGATAAAACTGGAATCAAGAACAGATACTATGTCATTACAAATACTTCCTCAGTGGAAAGCGGTTTCCACCGGGCCAAGGTAAGGACTTCATATCATTTCAAATCTAAATTATATTCTGATGACGGCAAGAAGTCGAGACAAGCTTAAGGACTTCAGAGGTTGATGTCAGCTGAGCATAGAAACTGTGTCAAACAATGTCATAACCTGTACTAATTGGCTCAATTCACACACAACTGTACACAGGACCATGGGCTGGACACGGACTTATGATCACGTCATTTTCACACGGCCAGTTAGTATAGTAGTCGAAACTAAGTTGCTTTTCTGGGCCACATATGAATATGCTATAAGGATACAAGTTATACACTTTGTAATGATTGTCGAATTGCTCACAAGATTCCGCTTGTCTGACTTCCGCTTTCAAGTTGCGGAGTCGCAAAAATATAAAGTCGCTTCCAGCCAGGACAACTTCCAGGGTTACTGCTAGCTGCTAAAAGAGGCTATACGGATATACATGTAGCTCCCTCATCATGAAAACTTCGCACCGATTCGAAAGCCCCCCTGCGCGTATACGTAAATGCAACTTTTGCCACTGGTGCGAAAGGTGGGGTTACTGAAGTTTATGTTGAACATTTTATGGTTATATTACTTTACGTAAGATTGGATTTTGGCACAGGCATTAAGGTTTTTAATGATACCTAGATTATCTACATTTGTGCTCATTCCAGTTTGTCAACAATTACGTAAAAACATATTTCAATAAATGTTATATACCCTAACAATGGACATATGGATTTATTGACATTTGGCGGGGCGAATGACACTCCGACTAAAATCAAACACATTTACTGTATTGAATTTGTTTCCCTATGTATACAAAATATATATAGTTGTTAAGCATTATCCATCTAAAGACGTGTGTTCATTTCACCCAATATTTTTCATAGAAGGGATGACTTGAAGCAAGGAAATATTCCGCATCTGCTCGTGGATTTTGTCTCTCTCGTTGTAATGAGTAATCCAATACAGAATCGTTGGTATGTTCATCCCATAGTACGATTCACTCTTACTATGAATTACCAAAGCGGAACCGTTAAGATGGGAACATTTAATCACCCAAATCTGCTGTTACAACACAAGATTGCCGCGTAAAATAAGTTTCATGAATGTCCAATCTGCGAAATAACGTCATTCTATATACTCGGTAAACACTTGGTACCTCCCCACCTCCCGTTTTGGATGGTACCGTCCAATAACCTTCGAAGTTTGGAGTCCGATCCAGCACACAAATGGAGCATATTTTCACGGCCCCACACAAGATACACTGTTAAGCATAAGATCAGTTCTTTCGTGTCTACTTATGGAGCGAGTGTTTACATAAGCATAATGAGACGCCACAAGGTGAGTGGATGTTTACCGTGAACGCCATCGTAAGAATGACTACGTGGCTCTTTTCTATTGTTTGGATGGGCAAAGTATTGATCTTGTCAAGAGTCGTTGCATCATGTGCCCTATGTCATATGACAGTTCTTGTGTTGTATTGTGCATTACCTGTCCACATTTATAGATCATACGATTTATGATCTCTATACCTTGTGATCCCTGCATTAGCTTTTCAGTATTATCTCAGTATAGCGCATGTGCGTTCGTTCATGATACAAAACAAAGCATACTGGAACTTATAACTGAGTGTCAATTACAGACATTTGACTGTAAGAATAAGTTGACTCATCCGACAGGATGCATTGTACACTTAAGACTGCATGAATAAGCCGAAAGTAGGACTTGAAAGCTAAGATGAGGAACAAAGAAAACACTGGCACTCTTTGTTCGTCGAGTCAAAGTTCTTTACCAGCTTGTGTGTCAAAGACCAGCTGGTAGTAGTAGTAGTATTTGAAATTACTTTCGCGTTCTATTATAAAAAAGAGGGGCCGGGAGCCCACGGATCCGCGCAATATATCTACGGTCCTCATAGTTTACAAGTATTATGCAAGACAAAGTGTTCTCTTCAACTTGGCGCCACGTGTAACAGGGTCGGCGGGCATTCGCGAGAGATCATTGTCCACTTTCACTCATGCACGTCAGCAGCATTTACCTTCGCCAAGCTGAAGTGCCTCCTAGCGATACTTACAGAGAATTCCATATTTGGGCTGGATCTATCCTGTCTTGACAGAGTATGCTTGAAGTCGATTGCGTTTTCCGTAGCCTAATCGTTAATTGACCTACCCTCTAGTTCCAAGATGCATTTTAAGCTAAATATTGCAGGTCTGGCTACACTTAATTACCATTTACATGGCAAATCGAAAGACAGAAGAAATTAAACCAGACGCCAACACATTAGCCTATCACATCAGCACCAAGGATCAGCACTTTGATAGCTCTCTCATAATATATCCGAGAATTTTGCTTGGTATGTTAGCTGATGTCTCCGCCAATACCAATGGTACTCTCCAAGCAGAGGTTTGGCTCCGGCTTGTTTTTGACAACTTGTTTAGGCGTTTTTGTCGATCTTTCTAGTTTGTTAGCCTCCGATGCAGACTCCTCCCGGCTGTTATCTTTTTCAAGTTACAGTTTTTATACTATTACATTTTTTTTCTTATTGTTGGCCGGGAAGGAGTCTGCGTCCACTCGGCATCTCAAAGGAAAGAAGATTAAAAAAGTCTTTCAGAGAGGCTATTAACATGTTCGCGCAAGGGCAGCAATAAGAAAAAAAAAATGTAATAGTATAAAAACTGTAACTTGAAAAAGAAAACAGCCGGGAGGAGTCTGCATCGGAGGCTACTATTTTGTCCCGTTAATTTTCTTTATGTTTGCCTTGGCGACAAAAACGCCCAGAAAAGACGCCAAGAACAAGCCGGAGTCGAACCTCTGCTTGGAGAGTAACCAGAACAAGGTATAACTGAATTTGATAACATTTACACGTAGTGTGATATCAAAGTATACAAATTATCCGTATACATACTTTGGGCCGAAGCGACAAACATTAAAGAAATCACCTTTTGATGTTTGTTTTCTTCTTCCTTTTGAGGTCATTCTTATCATTGGGGCAGTCTACGTGCGTCAATTCAAATTCCTCTGCTGTTCAGGAATGAACCGGAAATGCGTAGTTTAAATCACAACATACAACAATGTACTGTCCGTACAACAGTCCCTGTAGTAGTCAAGATTCCAAGCCGAGGTAGTGTCTTACATGTACACGTACAGGATTCCCCACTTGGCTTGGTTTTTGTCACACTACTTCGTCGTGTGGCCAGCTCTTGATATCATTCAAAGGTTGGTAAATACGTTTTGATGTCGGTTTTTGTCAAATACCTTTCATCAAAGTATGTTGAGGGCACACGGCTCTGTTTGTAGTCACATGGACTGTTTAGGTTATCTACAACATCCTCTTCTTCTTCTTCTTCTTCTTCTTCTTCTTAATGCCCACAGTCAATTTGCTGACTAGTATGGCATATGATGTTTCGAGAGCGCAGCTGGCAATATGTGACTGGTTGTGTTTCGATCCCCTCTAAATATCCTTATTCGTATCTATCATCCTATTGTAGTTAACCTTTTACTTGTGTTAACGTCAGTAAAACGCAATCAACAGTTAGAGCTTGAATACAACTTAACTGTATTCACCGGTACCACGGGGTATAACGTACGTCACGGGATGGCCAGACACATTCGGTGGTCGCAGAGATCTATCAGCCGCAACGCGCAGACACATTCGACGCGCCGCGGAAAAATCAGCCGTCCGCGCGGACCTATCAGCCGCAACGCGCAGACAAATTCGACGCCGCGCGGACCTATCAGCCCTTCGCGAGGAAAACTCAGTCGTGGGACAGCGCCATCAGGTGTCTCACTACTGCCTTCAGAGAGCGCTGGAAAGCCCGCGCCAAGGTAGGTCCTCCACAATTCCCTTCTCTAGCGTCATATAGAGACATCGACTGGTAATCTAACTAGGCCTATCAGGTGCCAGACTATCTTAGGGTCATCCGGAGCCAGAAATAATCGGCAGGTCTTCAAATTAAGTCGAGATATAGGGAGAACAGTTCTCAATCGGTGACACACCACATCGAAGTTGTCAAGGTAAACAGTGGCTAATGCCGTATTTTGGGCCATTAGAAGCAAAGACATCGGCGGTTTTGACGTCTTTTAGTGTGATTGGGTGTCCAGAACAACGTAACATACTCTGGAATTGATATAATATGCCCACAGAGCGAAAATATGTGGTAGAAGTGATACCGCTATATAACGCCCCCTCCCCCATCCTTCAGTACGAACCACCATGTGTAGAAGTACTAGAACGATGTTAGCTCTTATAGCAGTATTAAAGCCATAAGAAGCGATACTGTTGTGGACATTTCAATGAAGATGCAGAGTCATCAATGTTTATCCAGACAAAGGCATTCATTTTTGGAATTTGCATTTCAGCCATGGAGTTTGATGAGTAGGACAGGTTTGTGCATGTGACCACAAATGTAAAACCACCTGTTCTACCCTACAAGTCCAGCCTTCAGGAGGGAGATGAAGAACCACCTGACAAGCCATGCCTTGGGGAGGGACAGGGTACCTGGTCTTCAAGTAACAGCACCAGTGGATCCCGTTCAAACACCAGCACCAGTGGATCCCGTTCAAACACCAGCACCAGTGGATCCAGTGAGGGTTCAGTGTCTTTGGAAGAGTCCAACGAGTCTGATGACCTACCTGGTGTGGTTTTGCCAGCTGAAGATGTAGAAAAGGATGTCTCCTCCCCCACACGCAGGACTACAGTGCAGTCTGTGTACACATTGCAAGTGCTAAGCGAACAGCGGTTCAGTAGCTGAACACAAGCGTCGCTGCCATGGGGCTGATAAAGGACCAGCCATTTAGTGTGGGTTGTGCAATAAATACTTTATTTATGCTAGAGACTTTCAGGATCACTAAGTTGAATCATCCAAGGAGTGCCCAGTTTGTCAGAAAGAGTTCAAGTGAAGACGCACATGATAGTGCACTCAGATTGGGATTTTTGTGACAAACGTGGAAAGTCCTTTAAGTCATAGTATAAGAAGTCCTGAAACATCATCACAGAACCCATGACAATCCCAGAGTAAAGACGTTTGTCAGTGCTACAAGTGTGAACACAGGTTTCATAAAAAGGAAGAACTTGTGTGTAATCATGCAGTAATTCTGGTTCATATGATTATATTTGTTGTTTCACAAGAAGGTATACCTTGTGTATAGTGCACCTGTACAGTGACATATTTTCATCTGTAGTGTTGGGAAAATCACGGCGCCGAGACTCGGTATTTGATTGGTTTTGACTTTGTTCTTCTTTTTTCAAGAGTCAATATTTATAAACGATCAGAATACTTTAATTTGTAATCTATAGCAATAGATTAAGCTACAGTGCAATATGATTACAACATAGTCATTTGCCAAGTGATGTATAACAAGATCAAGAACATGGTATTGCAATTCAGCAAATATATATTTTGTAAACAACCAGAATAAATCTAGTTATATATAACTATATTTTGTGTGTCATTTTTGGATTAACATTTCAGGAAATACGGATGGTCAGTACAATTATGCAACGCTGAGATGGTCCATTACCTACATCTGTGAATATAACAACCTGACAAAGTATAGTCTTCATCCAATATCTACTCAATACATATCTCTATGAATATATAGATTTCTACGGCAAATATGGAGTTATTCAAATATTCCAGTTGTACATTGTATGATTTCCGTTGCTTAGTGCCTTTCGTATAAAGGGAGAGAAGCCTACAGTCCAGAAAAAGTGTCGTTGACGCTAGCTCGAGTAGGAGTTGACCAGGAGAGTTGTGTCTCTTTCTGCCTGGGACTTGCTGCAGTGCTGTCATCAATGCCAATGTTATCTTCTGTTACCCATACATCGTCAACTTCGCGTGTTTGCTTTCCAGGTGCCCGTTGTTTTGTTTCTACACCTTTTCCGCGGATGTAGTGTCAACCTGAGTCGACGAGTCATTTCTGAAAAATGTCAGGGTTGATTACTTGCAGTGACACATTATACCTGGGTAATAGTAGTAACAATATAGTAAACAATCTTGCGAGAAACGTATGAGATGTTCGTTGAATCATCTAGATGAGGATAATCCCTTAAAGTGATAGAAGGTATTCCCCGCATATCGCCAAAATCAATCGAGGCGACAAAAACACTATTGCCTGTTAATGCTTACTATACTACTACATAAGATATTGGCCGTAACTTTACTGGAAAATGGGGAGGGGGGCGACATATAGCGGTATCACTTCTACCACATGATTTTCGCTCTGTGGGCATATTGTATCAATTCCAGAGTATGTTACGTTGTTCTGGACACCCAATCACACTAAAAGACGTCAAAACCGCCGATGTCTTTGCTTCTAATGGCCCAAAATACGGCATTAGCCACTGTTTACCTTGACAACTTCGATGTGGTGTGTCACCGATTGAGAACTGTTCTCCCTATATCTCGACTTAATTTGAAGACCTGCCGATTATTTCTGGCTCCGGATGACCCTAAGATAGTCTGGCACCTGATAGGCCTAGTTAGATTACCAGTCGATGTCTCTATATGACGCTAGAGAAGGGAATTGTGGAGGACCTACCTTGGCGCGGGCTTTCCAGCGCTCTCTGAAGGCAGTAGTGAGACACCTGATGGCGCTGTCCCACGACTGAGTTTTCCTCGCGAAGGGCTGATAGGTCCGCGCGGCGTCGAATTTGTCTGCGCGTTGCGGCTGATAGGTCCGCGCGGACGGCTGATTTTTCCGCGGCGCGTCGAATGTGTCTGCGCGTTGCGGCTGATAGATCTCTGCGACCACCGAATGTGTCTGGCCATCCCGTGACGTACGTTATACCCCGTGGGTACTTAACATATTTACACGCAGTGGCTATGTCCGATCGATCAAGTATGTATGTAACTCCTTCAACGGGGACATTGGCCAGTGACCTATTTTTACCTGCCAATACCGGCTTGTTTTATAAGACCGTACTAAATCGCGATTCAACATGATTCCTGGAGCAGCTGTGATATCTATATCTATGTGTTGATGATAACTGCCAACAATATTTAGATGATGATGATTGTTAAATGTGCATATTATTGAAAAAATAGTATCAGCTAGTATATATCGATGCGCTCAGTACACGGAAGTGACGTTTACAGGAAATGAGGGTCTGATTCGTAGAAAAGGAAAGGAAGCCGGGTTCAGAGTGAACTTAAGACGGGATATCAAAGGGAGTTCCCCTTTTCAATGCAGCAAAACACGGCATTCATCCACGACCCCGTCTATGACGCAGGTACATAAAGTACGGAGAAAATTCTTGAAGACCTAGTAGAAAGTCTTACGTGAAGAGACAGCCAGGTGTACGTGTGTGGGTGTAGGCCATGTCGGCTTTGCGACTGTATGATTTGGATTGAGAACCTTTTCCAGTCCGTGTATTAATGCTCCTTCGTACGCAACTGCCTCTTGGGGTAAGGCGGCTACAGTTAATACATCCTCCGCGGAGGTCGAGCGCAGTTTCAAAGAGGGCATGCCATGAGAAGCCGATTTTGATTTGATTTGATTTATTCGACTGTAGATAAGCGGACATACTTCTCTAGTGCACCCTACTATACCGCGTCGAAGGCAGTCACATTATGATCAGTTTTCTGCTAGGGAAAATATAAGAGTGTGTATTTTCCAAATCTAGCCGAAATGTGTGACTTTTGCCATGTTTACCCCAAGATGAAATGACCCTAGGCCTGCTTTCTCATTGGCTAGACTGACCCATTGGAATAGAGGGACGAAATCCTGTCATTTCAGTATTTTGGCTGTGTAGCTCTTTAAACTGCAAGTCGACCTTCCACTTTCTACTCAATTCTAGTACCCAATAGGTCTGACAAATCCAGCTTTGCAGTGGGGGGAAAGACTTGAGGTAAATGCGTTTTGAAGTGACTGTTGCAATGGCTTCACCATACATGTGTTCCAATGGAAAGTTCATTCACTGGCCTCGCTTTTATTGCCAAGTCCAAACCAAACATTCCTCACGACTGCCGCAGTCCCGTCTATTCTTGAACTTCGAGTTGAAGCCTTTGTGTTTAAGTGATTCAACGCAATGTTATTTACTGATGAATGGGGGTGCTGGTGTTCGTTTTGTAGAGCGGAAATGTTGTCGCCAAATTTGGTAAGGGTCTCTTCATCAGGGTGTCTAACTTTAAAACAACTTATCGAGGGCTTGGGTGTGAAGTGGTTCGGTATGTCCTACTGTAGAACGCAATCGTCCCTCGGTGCCTGTGAAGCAGGTTTTTACATTGAAGGGTAGATATTAAGAAGATACTGTAAACGATCAGTGCTGTGCTCTGATCGATGTCCCGATATGTAACATTCAGAAACACCTGCGTGAGAGGGTCTCGAGTGCTGACCCAGGAGGGGGAGACGTCAATTTACTGGGCAGTTTTTTTTTTTTTAAATTGGCTGAGTCACAAATTACTTCTCGAGCTTTCACCGTCGATTCTCACTGTTGGTAAATACCCTGCACATGAAAGCCATACCGTTCACTGGGTTTGATTTTGATCTCAATCGATTTTCGCTCTCTTACGGTTAGAATACCACAGAGACAGAGTAACTAATGTCAGCTACCCTTCATGTGGTCTCTTCTAATCGCCAAGCCTGATTGAAAAGTCTCCGCCTCCTTTCAATGGGAGAACTTTCACCTTTGCTCTAGATCATGTTACTAAGGCGTTCCCTTCTTGTCCGTGCACGTGCATTTCCCGCCATTTCAAAACTTGAGACACACCTGCTGTCACCATGGCTCGAACTCCTTGCTCGAACGTTCACCGCCACAACGACGGTCATATTAGTTCGGTAAGTTTTAGTAGAACGAAATCGATTCCTATCTTGATTTTGAGCAACGCATGTAAGAAGGGAAATGATTCACAGTAAGAAGATATGAGTTACGTGCATGCACGTGTACTAGAGTAGAGGTGTCGGTAGCATGGGGGAGGGGGGGGGGAGTAAAATAGGATATTGGTTGCCCAACGTCTAGAAAATGCTGACAGCAGCTTCATGTCTTCAACAAGAAAAGAAACAGACTGCAAGCTTACATCGGAAATGACCCATACTGATTGGCTTATGTGGCAGAGGCATGTGTCTATTCCTATCCCCTTAGTGTAACGTTACGTGGCGTCTTCCACGCCAGCGCCTTAGTAACCGCTCAGTCATTTACCTTTGACCCTTGCAAGCCAACGTGCCATTTAGTTTGTGCTCTGATTGTGAATGTCAGTTTGACTTTTTAGATGTGCATTGCTTCTTGTTTTGTTGCTAATTCAGTGTCGCCAGCTCTGTTGTTATTTCGTGCGACTTTTTTTTCGTTTAGTTGGTCTTATGCTTTTAGGAACACCCCTATACGTCCTCTATATATTATACGTTATTCAAATAAGCAGGATATATTCAATATTGTCCAAGGAATTGTTGAATACTCCATTGCTACATACCGATGCTACGGGGGATGTCTTTTGCTATTTTTACATAATGATATATGTTGCCATTCCAATGAGAGAAATAAAGCTGAAAACTTGACCCATTGAACTTTGGCAAGGTGCATACAACGTACGCCGATACACTGTGTACTTGTTGGAATGGTCGATTTTTGGACAGGGATGGACATTTATCAATAAAGGCGGGGGGTGCGTTTGTTGGCCAGTTTTGCCATTCCGGATCCGGTCAACAAGCGGCGGTACGAAGTGGTATATACCGGTATGAAGCAACTCAATGTCATTCACCTGTGTACGTGATGATGACTAAGTTTTACCACCGTGACGTGTTTGATCATGAGTCAGCGCTTCAATCGTTCATTTCCATGCCCGATGCCATCCGTGCTGTCCACGAACAGACCGTCCTTCCGTGGCTGACCATTTATCGTACTGTAATCCAGCAGAAAGCATTGGATAAATTCTGCATTCTTGTACGTAAGTTATTCCTGGACTTAACTTTGGACCAATCACATAGCACCGTCTGCCAATACTGATATAAAGTTATTCTACGACCTGTACATTCTGGGCTAGGGGCCTGTTCACACTTGCGCTTATAGCCAAGTCCGTATGAGTTGTGTATTAACATTTTGAGGTTTAGGTGAAGTGTACGGGGAAAAAGTTGTTATCTACTTTGGCCCACCGTTGTGCAGCCTAGTATATCGAACCTGAAAAAATGACTTCTTCGACCGCAAACTTTACCTAAATCAAAGCATGTTACCAAGTCCTTGACGTTACATGCAATACGCAAATCATACTACGTGTGAACGGTTGCGTCAATCTTGCCCTTTGTGACGCATGTCTTTCTGTGTCTGTTTGCGAAAGACCTTGTGGGCTAAACTAGCGAAGTTTATTATCGAATTTTGCAGCCAGTTTTTGTGACACAGTATGTCGTGCGGGAAAGGATAATATCAGGCAACTGACCAGTTCGTTGAATGTTGAGCTTTTAGGTAATTTGTTGCTGATGAGGTCCGATGGCGCCGTAGATGGGACCGTAGCCCGAATGCAAAGGCACAGGTGCGCCCGCACACCTTAGTACTACCAAGGTTTAAACCACCTTGGTACTCACAAAGTACCACAAGCGACCCTCTGATTTGCATATTTGGTCACCTGATACTAATTCTGACTGACAGATGGGCTGTGGCCAAGCTGACTTGAGTTACGTGACAAGAATATGGGTGGGTCTTTCCAATTTGAAGGAGCCCCGGGTCAATTCTGAATAGAATGTTTTGTTAAGTCCGAAGGGCAAAGTCCATACTTGGGCTATAAAGTGTCACGGGATGCTATTGAATACCAGGTGAGTTTGTGTCGCATGCTACGAAGTACAGTTTTTCCCATGTAAAACTCTTCCAAGATGGCGGTTCACGGGGTTCGAGGGTTTGAGCACGCAAATAACAATGCTGTGCACCAATTTGTCGCAACTGTATGCAGTAACATGTGTTAGCTTCTGTAAAGTGAAACCTTTTATAATTATCTTGAGAGTGAACTTTGGGTCCGTTTAAAGGTCTTGATACCTTTGTTTACACCGCAGTTTACTGCACCGAGCAGTTTGCACTAGCCGTAGTTTTAGCAACACCATGTTGGCAACCAACACATTCACAAAATGCAAACTTTTAAAATGTGGTTCATTTTTCCTTCTTGAAGCGTTTCAGTTCGAAAGAGAAGGAATGTTACGGACAACAAGGCTTGTTCTACTCCTGTTGACGATCTTGAAACGTCCTTCATGCTTTTTAGCTCAAATAGAGGCTCTGCATGGGGGTTAGTTAATTGCGAGTTATTCAGTTAGGCAAAATTCTCCTTGCCCACGGCAGGTTGCCATAAATTCAGAGGCCTCTGAAATGCATTACGTTATAATCAGTCACCCGCCAATTATCATTTACAATGAGGTAAAGCGGTCAGATTACGAATTTTTCAAAATTAAATGGACTGATTTCGCCATACCGGAAATATCCATGCAGGGCCTCAGGTGGTTTTACAAAGAAAATCCCCCCTGATCAATGTCAGTTGGTAAACTGACTGGTAGCCAACCACAGCCTACCTCCTGGAGTCCAGTATTTACCTGCATTGTTTGCAGCAGTATGGGTTTTTGGAGGATATTGGGAGGGTTTCAACAGGCACCTTGTTACGTATCAAAGGTATCCCGGTGACGCGGTTACAATGGTGTTAAATCTGACGTTACTTCTTACCCTTATGTAACAGTTATAAAGAAAAAGACACACAAGCTTATCAGAAAACAACAAGGCAGTAGTGAAAAAAAAAGTCATCTGCCAAAAATGTTGAAAACGTTGCTCAGACTCAGAGTTTATTTGCTCATGGAGTTATGAATGTTGTAAAAACTACAACAAAAACATTATCAAACTGACACAATGATACAGGTAACAGTTTCATCATGCTTTAAAGGAAATCACATATACACATGTATATGAGTGCAAAATCACTAAGGGTGGTCTAATCTGACAATATGTTGTAATGTATGGAAATCAATGTTTTGGATTGAAAACATAGTTGATAATCCTTGCAGGCGACGTGGACTACCTTGAGTCTAATCTTCGTTAACTATGATGAGCCAAGCATATAATAATCCTCAATATCATCAAATTCAAAGTGACCAAATGCTACTTGTTCAAGGTACTGTGGATGTATTATGACACTGCTACATTACATTGTATCCGTCTGCTCTGAACATTTACTGTAACATGACGTCATCTGAATTCTTAAGTAAACCCTACCTATTCTTACCAGAGGGAAACTCTCAATTCTGCACCTGATGCTGATAGGTAGACAGGAATTAAGTCCAATTTCACGTCCACAGGGGAAAAATCTCAGCAGATGTCCAAATTCTGGCGGTGGAAAATCCACAGGAAAAATTGTATCCAAACAAAGGAATATAACCGTTTCCTCACGTGGCTGATGAAGCAATCCTATGTGTGCCACTGGACGGAACCTTTGATGAACAGATTAGAGTCTAAACTCACCCACAGGCAATCCCTCATATAACATGTCTTTTATCGCCAGAAATCTCTGATGAAAAGTGACAAATATCCTGAATTTCGACAGCTGTGTGGCGCGGCGTTTCTCGTTCCTGAACAAAGCCGCTTCCTCGTGAAGTTGTCGGTATGAGTCATGGCTTCAATGTCTGTCACATGATCTTTGAGGCGGGGCGTTCATTGTCGCGTGATCCTAGTCAAAGAATTTCAAGAAAGGGGGGATCATTCGCTTCTATTAAAAGAGTTATCTTACTGACTATTACAGTTTGAGAAGATTTAACTGTGATTTCAGGTAGTTATCTACCATTAGGCGTGTCATCATCAACTATCTTAATTACAGAGACAAGAATGTCCCTTGTTGTTTTTCATGTTGAATACCCCTCGGGTATTTGTTGGAACAGTCTGCCCTGTCAATCATGCAAATTAGACGTTGGTCACCATTGACCTGTGCAAACAGTCACCTGCGGCTTGTTTCAAATGTTTACCAGTGTCAAACTCAAAATGTTGGACAAAATACCATGAGTACGAGTTGGACCAAATAGAATTATAGCACATTTTGATGTTTATTTCTTAAAATAAATTTCTGTGCTTAAGTTGAGTTTTCAGTCCCATGAAACTGCTGCCTTTTTCAAAGTAGAAATGAAAGAAAGGCTAAGTTTCAACAATTAACTACATGTATGACCAAGTTAACTGTAGAATCAATTTTACCATTTAATCTTCTTTACTTACAATACATTATAACGGTCGTTTCCTTACGTAAGTTCAATGTGATATAAAGGTAAAGGTCATAGTTGTTTTGTCAATGTTGCTATGGTGACTCAGACTGATATGTTTTGAAATTCAGTCTAACCGTTTTGTTGCACATGATGTAGGAAGGAACCATTTTTTTGCAGTATGTGTGTGCAAATTTTGCTTTAGAATGAATAGGTCTTAATGAAACCTGTTTGATAAAAAAACCTTCTTGGACATACTCTTATTAATATGAACGTTGTGAAATCAAATATGCACATTTACCGTGGTAATTTCATATGTCTTGTGAATTGTATAAAAATATATACAGGCGCACCCCCCTATTGGGCCAGACCCATTGTAACACTAACAACCAATCAAATTGCATGTATTTCTGTAAACAGATATGTATAGGGGTGCTTTAAATTTTGAATCGAATTAAACAGACCAAGTTCTACAGGAGCCTTTTAACAACAGTTCTCTCCCCATGAAGCCAGCTAAGTAGAGTGCCAGATATTACTGTAGGTATGATTTATTTTGAAATGCACAATATTTTTGCCAGACTCGATTTCTGTGACTATTGATATTACTATTGATTCTCAATGATTATCTTAGCTGTAACTGGCTTTCAGGACTTTGTCACTCATGTTTCATATTATATTTCATACATACAGTGTATCATCAATCATTTCAGATACATGAATTTTTTTGAAAGTACTATGTATCTTGTTTGTGAAATGACAAGAACTTTTTCTACTCATATTGAATAAAGTTGACTATTTTGGGAATCAGATTAGCTCATTGGAATATTGTAAATCATGAAACTTTATATTTTTTTCACAGTGAACTCTTCACTGCAAATGCAGAACAGTGTAAATATGTCTCACTTGTATTACTGCAGCTTTGCTACATGATTATTTCAACCGCAAATTTAAACAATGTGAAAGCCTCCCTTTCCCTTCTACTGTGACATAAAACCACCGGAAATGTTTCACAATGCATGGTATGCCAATGAGCTAATCAATACAAATGAAATCTGAGCCCCAAAATAGTACCTTATAATGTTGCTTGACACCAGGTGAGCATGACCTTGCTCCTGCTGCCTAACCCTGCAACCAATAAAAGTTGGTGTCAAAAGGCTACTACAGCAGGGAGAAGGTTAACTATTTGATTATAAGAAATATAATTATTGTAGATATTTGATGAGAAGGGAATAACATTTTTTTCCTTTCTAGATACTGTTCAGGTCAGGAGCTTTGAAAGTTTGAGCTTGTTAAAGAACCCATCACACTTATCAATTGGAGTCCCCAGTGTCTACTTAATATAAAACATTAGGGGCAATTTACTGGTTCTTGCCATTTCTCTTGGCACTTGATGATAGTGTAAAGACAAAGTATGTCTGGTACATAACTGCAATTCTACTTATATCTAAGGGATAATCTACCTAATACAAGGGTGTATAGTATTAGTATGGCTTTAGAATGGGTTCTTAAAATTATTGGAGGAATTTCCATCGTCTAGACATTCTTTAATATATTTTCCTATATGGATGCCATGCAGGGGTTGTCTCATGTCAATATGCTATTTAAGTCCATTGAAATAAATCCTGGTATATAAGCCTTGTGTACAGTGAATTACATATATTAGAATATATATTGTTGTATGAATTGAATGTTCACAGATAAAAGTACATATACATGTAAACTACAGTACAGTCAGAAAGCTATAAAACGTTTTCTTTTCCAACAGAATTGAAGAACTGAAGAATCACATCATCTACTGACACGGAAAACTACATAGCGGAGGACTGTTACCCTACTTCAACATGGAATCCAACTTCATATGGCTTTTTGCCAAGCAGGCCATAAAAAATGGCCTGCAGTCTGTTGTATAGACCTGGCGCATTGATCCGTCCATGGAATCTTTCTTGGAAATGGATTCTTGTTAGAGAACTACTTTTAAAGGAGATTATTGTGAAGTGTAGAACTGCAGTGTCAATCACATTTCACAAGTTCGATCTAAGGGCCCATCTTTAAATCTTGTCTCTGAGTATCAAACCTCTTTTTCTAACATCTTTAAGTTTAGTCCTTTCAGTGATTCTGAGTAGAGTACTTCAACCTCCCATAGTTTTTGAACAGCCACTTTATTATCAAAGACTTCAACGAAGTGCAATATAATAACTAATACTATTAGTAATAGGAAATGGCAAAAAACAACGGACTAGACTCAGATGTAGAGATTGACAGCTCAACATCTGGCAGCCCCCATAGCAGCTTTGCTCAAATAACTTTAAAATCTTGGCCATCAATTGGATGCAACACACGTGACCCGAATGATAATGCAGGCACCATCATGGCGGGTGGAACTATGGCGTTGGACAGATCTCTGGTCACCGATGGCGCAACAACTATGGCGTTGGACAGCTCTCTGGTCGCCGATGGCATAATATCAATGCCACCCCAGCGATCCCTCTCAGCAGGTTAGCATCTTTTACATTGTGATTTGTTCCTTTTGTCCTCTTGTTTTGTATGTGTGTGGTGGTGTATGTCTGAAGCCAGAATATTTTAACACTGCCAGATGCAAGGGAAAACCCTTTCAAATCGGAGTGTCGCAGTTTCATGGACCTTCAGTTCTTTTCCTTAAACTTAGGTAATGTTTATGTTAGGAATTACCTCAGAATTGTGCAGGAATCCCACAGAGGGCTTCAGGAATCAGGGTTAGCTTGGTGACCAAACAAAGACTTACTACTGCATGTCCCTGGCCGATAGCATGTCAATACCACACTGGGAAATTAGTGCCCTAATCCTGACCTCTGTACAGTACATTTGTACAGCTTCAGCGTACAAATGTAATAATATCTAACACTGTATAGTTATTTCTAGATTACAAGTTTACCATGCTTTTGCTTATCATCCTTTGAATACTTTCCGTGTAGCGATTATCAACATTATTCTAGCATGATGTTAGTGGTAATATTGACTCATCATGCTTTAAATGGTCCATGATGTATCCGAAGCATGCATATGATTGAGTGGATGGTTACATCAACCTCTATCTGACCTTAATGCGCCAAAATAGAACTTACGCAGAGTGCAAATGTGAGGCCACACATCTGTTGGTATATTCATGCCTTAAAACAGGCTGTCAAATCAATGCTAAGATACTGTAAGTCTGATCCATGTCTGTAGTACACATTTGCATGAAAAAAGATGGGGAAAGTGGTCATCATTTGTAGAACAATAAAGCCCTCTGTACTGTCATAGGATTTAGAAATTCCTTTGACTCGTGATTCAGCGTTTGTTTATTCAAATTGCAGACTTTTTTCTGGCAGCTCTTTTGAGACTCGAAATCCTTCTCTTTAAGTTTAACACTGCAGGTCCTATGGCCATGAAATTTCTGGTCTTTTTCCAAATTTATGGGGCATCATTTCTGAATATCTTACGTAACCACATGAGCATGTGTTTCCTTTATATCACAATAGTATATCTATTGAGGAGGGGGGGGCAAGACCCTGACTACTGGTGTCATATATGTATATATTTAGACAGATAGTTGACTTAAAGTTTTCTGTATATTCTATCGTAAGAATCCTCCATTGTTTATTTCATTATCTTGTTTGGCAGGTCAGACATTTGATGCGTCAGACTCAGCAGGGCCTACAGCTGCAACAGAGCCGGCACCAGCACTTGACTACACACAAGAGGCGATCAGACTCTCCAGCTACAGACACTTCCCTGACTCTGTGCCTGTGAGCGCCACCAGGATGGCCCGAGCAGGGTTCTACTACAGCGGTACCGGCGACCGCGTGGTGTGCTTCTCCTGTGGAGGAGGCGTGGAGGGATGGGAGTACGGCGACACAGCCATGGGCGAACACGAGAGGCTGTACCCACACTGTGACTTCGTGAACGGTCGTGAAACGAGAAACAAGCCGCTACTGCCGCCGGGGATGTTCACAACACCAGCTCCACAAGCGGCCGCGGCAGCACCACCAACTGGAAGGGACTTCACAGATTTCTACTCTCCTGCTCAACTGGACAAAGTTAGAAGAAAAGAAGCTGACCTAAACGACAACAACTACCGCCAGCCTCCGTCAACAGGAGCAAATGGGACTAACCAAGACAGACCTGACAACAATAACCCTGCTCCAGGTAGGGACAACCCTGACTGCATGCTGACCATTGCTCGTCAGAATCCTGGCCTTCAAAATTCATTACCTGTACTGCAAAATACCAGCTATGACATCCCCGACCCAGGGCCGGGCACGCCGCACGAGAGAGACATAGACCCAAGAGAACAGTACAAGAGCGAGCAGCGACGTCTGGACTCCTACATCACGTGGCCCGCCTGGGCTCCCATCCAACCGCGGGAGCTCGCCAAGGCCGGGTTCTTCTACACGGGCTCCGACGACCGCGTGCAGTGCTTCTGCTGCCAGGGCATCCTCCGCAACTGGGAGGCGGGCGACCGCGCGATGAACGAACATCGCCGCCACTTCTCCTCCTGTCCGTTCGTTCTCAACTTCAACGTCGGAAACATCCCAATCGAGGACCAAGACCCCAACCTCCCTCCAGCCATTCAGCAGTCCATACCTGCTGCAGGTCCAGCTAGCCAATCCTCAGGGCTGTACCAGACTGCAAGGCTTCACCAGCCAGGACTACAGGTACCGACATACCGAGCATCCAGACCGAAGCACCCACAGATGGCAGATGAACAGATCAGACTCTCCTCCTTTCAGCTTTGGCCGTCATCTACGGCTGTGGCAGCTCAGCACCTGGCTAAGGCTGGCTTCTTCTACACAAGTAAGTGTTGCATACCATATACAAAAGCTAAATAAGTTTTGCATATTGAATACAAAAGCTACCTAACACTTCATCAAATGTACTTGTAGTAATCCACAAGCAAAGGCCTTGTTGAGTTAGATCTAGATGCAGGTTTTAGGTATAACAACCGAGATTCACACAATTCAGAATAAACGGCCACTACTGCATACTGCTTAGTCAATTGAAAAATGCTATTTTCTTAGGTAAGGTTGTGATATAAGATATGTATCTAAATTACATCACAGATATTTCCTCGTGAAAGAGATTATCCTGTTGCTTTGCTTAAGTTATTTCATCCTGATCATCAAAGTTCCCAGGTCTGTGCTCATGTATCATATGAGTGCTTTAGAAAATGCTGTTGGTTACAAATGTATGGACATCCATAAACCATCCTGTTCATATTTCAGTGGTTGCAGACAACGTGAAATGCTTCTACTGCGACGGTGGCCTGCGGAACTGGGAGCCTGGGGACGAGCCGTGGACCGAGCACGCCAAGTGGTTCCCGCGGTGCGAGTTTCTGCTCCAACAGCGAGGAGACGACTATGTACAGGGAGTACAGGCTCGCTTCCCTAACCTACACGCCCAGCAACAGGTACAGGTAGATGTGTGCCGATTTCTCTTTCATAGTTTTGGTTGGATTTGGTTTGGTTAACACAAATTACAGTCAAAACTGCTCAAGAAGACCACTCAGGGGACCGATAAAATCAGGTCTATCAGGTGGTCACTATAGGCAGGATTCTTAATGCTGGTGTCAAAGGGGAAAATTTCTTAAGGGACCATCAAAAAGTGGTCACATTGGCCAGGTGGTCCTTATTTAGAGGTGGTACTTGTACAGGTTTGACTGTGGTTTGTCCACTGGAGTGCTTACGCTCTTGGACTTACATGTAGCTGTAGGGTTGACTGGACAGATACTTTGTTTTGAGCTGACAGCATGAAACAAAAGTTCAGAACAATCTGTCAGCCAAATTTAGTTTTCTCTTCCTTTGGTTTGGGTTTGGTCTGTCCACTGGAGTGCTGCTCTTGCAGTCTTGTGGACTTTTGTGTAGTACTAGTTGTTGGTTGACTGGTTCAGAGTGGACAGATGTTGAAGTGTTTGGTTTTGACTAATACAGCAAGAAAAAAGGCACTGTCCAATCTGTTAGCCAAAGTTAGACTTCTCTTCTGTTGGTTTTGGTTTGTTGACTGGAGTGGTGTTCTGGGATTGTACTGTAGTTGTAGTTGTTGTAGTTGTAGGTACAGTGTGAACAGATGTTAGAGTGGATGTCTTCAAGGTGTTGGGTTGATAGTATGGAAAAAGGTATGCTGTTTTCTGCTGATCGGTTTGTTTTCCACCAAAAAAAAAGAGGTCATCATGATTAGTCTGTATTTGAAAAAAAAAGCTTAAGGTATCAAACTCGTATCTTTGTTCTGTGCTATAGAGAAAGTTTGCATCTGTAGTATTTGGTTTTTGTGACACGGTGTAAAAATCTAACACAGTCTTGAATATTTTGAAGTGGTTTTCAATACTAATAGTCAACAGAAGAACATTGTATTTTCATTGCCCTCGAAACAGAAAAGACAAAATGAATAAAAAATCTCTATAGATTTAAAGATAAAATATCCAGGTCAAAAAAAAGTGTAGAAACTATATTCAATTCGACAGAAAAAGTTTCTAAAAAGCTATGAGAAAGTAACCTTCTCCCTGCTGACTTAACCTTTAGTACACTGAAGTAGCTGTTTGGCAACCCTTTCTCTATTGGTTACAGAGTTAGGCAGCAGGGAGAAGGTAAAACTGTGACCAATACAAGTATGGTGAACCACCCCACAGTAGAAGTGACTGTTCAGCCTATTGGAAGCTCATTGCAGCACTTGTAGAGGAGCGTGGAATCCCACAGGGACCTAAGTGTGCCAGCTAATGTTCAACATTGTTTTATTTTGTAGATACTGCAGCAGGCCATGATGAGACCTCCAGATGAAGCAGGCACTGGTAAGTACACCATCCTCATGAATATTGGCATTTAACAATGTACATTGGAAACAAATATTCTGATTACAAGTACTTGTAGTTGTACATGCAACACTTTTAAAGAAAAAAATCAATGGCATGATGTCCTCGACAAACAAAGCAAAGCAGTGAAACCAGTTAAAAATTCATTCCATCGTGCTGTTCCCCCGCATTTTAACATCAATAGATCAGGAATCAAAGTCAAAATAGTGGTATACATCCGACCTGTGAATAGCAGCTGTGCTGGTAATTCTGGTTATAAATGTAGAAATGCATTCTATATTGCTGTTCCCCAAATTTTACTAGTACAATGTATTAGAATAGAATAGAATAGGGATCAGTTAATATCATGATGATGCTGAGTTTGAACTTGAACTTACACAGGCCGACCAGCCCCGCGCCCACAGACTTCCCAGAGCACGCTGGCCGTGGAGATGCAGAGCCAGGTCGTCTCGGGTGTGCTGGAGATGGGCTTCGACCCCAACATCGTCCGGAACGCCGTCCAGCAGCGCCTACGCGACCACGGCAGCGGGTTCACCTCCGCGCATGAACTTGTTGTTGCGGTACTGGACCTCGAGGAGGAGGAGGAGAGGATGGAGCATTCAGGGCCATCCCAAATGGGGAAAGGGGCCGGACCAGGGGAGGGGGCATCTCAGAAACTAAGAGAGTTGGAAGAACAGGCTGCAACAGCCACAGCTGCAGCTGCTGGGGCGAGCGGGACTGAGGAACCACAGCCAGGGACAAGTGCACTGATGGAGGAATCAGCTGCTGCTCCTCCTCCCACAGGTAAAGTGTGGATGAAATCAGTCAAGTTATGTCTTGATTAATCATGTTCTTGGACTAATTCAAACTTTATATGCCAGAAGTCTTTCACATGCTGTTCATACTTTTTACTTTGCTGTAATTGTGTGGGTGTTATGAAATTTGAAATGAAATCATTAGCCTTTAGCTTTATGACACATCACTTTAGGACATTCTTTCTTTGGTTATTGCTTTGTTGGCCTAATGTTTCCATGGTAATTCTATATCCATCTTATCATAAAGGGCTAGGGGAATTTTCCCAGTAGTCAATTTGTGTGTACTGTACATAGCGCCTGTCACGACCAATGGAAGAATAGCTCAACTCTTTGTTGAGTTCACTTGCGCTAAACTGGTTCGAGATTACTTTCATTCACTTTGTACCCTTCTTCCTACTTTCTCGCCCTTAAGTTATGAGATGAATTTCTGATATTCTACTTCTTCACCTTTGCAGGAGCAGGACGCAACAGTCTTGAACAGTTGAAAAAGGAACTGGACAAATACAAGGACGAGAGGACCTGTAAGATCTGCATGGACGCTGAAGTCAACATCGTGTTCATTCCCTGTGGCCACCTAGCGGTGTGTGCCAACTGTGCAGCTAGCGTACGCAGGTGCCCGATATGCAGGGCTAGTATTCGTGGCACTGTCCGCACTTACATGTCTTAGATTGAAACTTGAACTTCAAATCTTTAGATCTAGTCTCACAAACACAGATCAGCTGGAATCATTGCAAATTTATTGGAGACATAAATGTTCTTGTAACAATAATTGATAGCACTGTTAGCACGCACTAGTGTATATTATTTTAGGAAATTACAATTAACAGTCATGTACATTTATACTTTATCTGTATGGACATTCATATAATCATGTAATTACACAACATGTGAAAATTGTGATTATACTTTGTGATTATGGAAAATTTTGAAATTGAAAAAGAAGTTAAGCGTGCAGATTGTTAATTCTGCTGTACATATGTTAGTTACATTTGTTTATGATCTTTCTAGTTGTTTGGCGTTAAATAGTTTTCACTCTCGAAATACATATATAAAGACTATCTAAAGAATTTTTTCCATTATATCAAGCACAGCAACTGATTCTTTGGATGTACTGACATGTATGTCATATTCAAGATTTATTGGCAATACATATATATAGTTCAGTTCACTATTGCCTTATGTTTCACATATTTTGTAATTCAATGACGAACACACACAACAGGAACAAAGCATTCTGAGTCACTGCATTCTCACATTTTAGATTTGTGATCTGTTAATTTCATTTTTACTACCAGTAACCAAAAGCACATCAAAACTACCTGAAGAATTACATGTACCACCAAAGTAGGGTGATCGACTCTAAAGGTTTTGTATACTAGTAACACCAAAGCTGTACTGGTTCTAAAACAGGGACAGGTTTTTCTATAGAGCTTCTTACGAGACTTGCACACATTACCTACCACGACATTCAGTATTGTAAAACACTAAGCAAAAAGCAACAAAAAAAAGATGACCCATGTGGAACAATAAGATTAAGAACAAAGATGGAACAACTTTTTGAAAAAATGAGAGGGCAGGTGTTAGCATTACATTATAAAGGGTAGGTGTTACATTACATTATGAAGGGCAGATGTTATGTTGCTTATGATAAACATGTACATGTATACAAATTATCAACAGGATAGTTTTACTGCATCTATTAGTAGTGTGATTTTAGCAGATGGAAAATATTCATGACCTCATCTTGTGAATTAAAAAAGAATTACATTGGTTCAGTATTTTCGGCCCAGCCATTGCTTTTAGCAAGCAGTGATAAAACTGATTGTTTGCAAATGTACAGAAAGTGCAAACCAGAGAGTCTACAAAAGTAAACACACTGTCATCAGATATACATGTATGTCCCAAGGCATTGTTTAGGTGTCGTATCCTTTCCCTGCAGCTGTCTGTAGTGGGATGTCAGACAGGTGTTCTACTGGCCAGGTGGCTCAGTGCTTTGACAAACTGGGTTCCCTTGTACCTCACTCGCACCATAGGCAACCTGAGTATGTAAAAGAAATCATTAGTAAAACAAAAAATACTTAGGAGATATGCTTCATCCAGGAATACTAATTCTAGAATGTTATCCAAGAGTGAAAAAGGTTGTACGTACTTGTGCCTGGTTATCCTCCTGACGACGCTGAGCGGGAATGTTCATAATATTGTGACAGTACGGACAGACCGCGCTAAGGATGAGCTGTGCCTCTCTCAAAGCCATGGCACCATCTGCACCCTCACCCTGCACAGAATTTATTTTTGTCAACATTGCTTTTTTTTCTCGTTGATAGTCATTATGGGACAAATTGTGATTAATCCCATTGAGACCCTAGGTCTTTTGTATATTAAGTCCGATCTTTTTTGGCTTTTCTACATCAGTGACATATTGTGAGCAACCATTGCATTTCGTATTGATATTGTAATAGAACACCTAGACATATTGTGAGCAACCATTGCATTTCGTATTGATATTGTAATAGAACACCTAAAGCCTTTCTTATTCTCTTTCTTAGGAAGGAGAGACTTGTTGCCAAACGGCATGACTGATCATATCGACTTGATACAAGGCATTCTTAGTACATTACAAAATCAGTGTCAATTCTTTCAGGGAAGATCAGTCCTCGCATACGAGGTATCAACTGGAACTTATCCCATGATGATTAGTTTTTTTTTACAGCGGAACTAAAATGCCCACCTGCGCAATCGGGCCTTGCGTCACAGCCGTTACCGACAGGCGAAACAGCCTTCCACAGTCAAAGCGTGGGCATTTTTGTCGGCACTTCACTAGCAGATGATAGTCTTGGCCGGGACGTTCTTCGACGTTGCTGGCTTGCATAGTACTAAATGTGTGTCATGTACTGCGTATACCAGTTTAGGTGAGCGGCAAACTCGGGCTTGGGGCAAACTTGCAGTGCGCCAGACGGACCACGTCGAGGTCTGTTGATTGGTTGTGAGAAGGGGAAGTCCCAGCTGAACGCTATTGAAACGGCCAATCACAACCAAGTTTCCCGACACACCCTCCTTTTCTCATGACCCGTTGACTGTCGCTGCCGCACGTCACGTCAGGACCTACAGGACCTCATACGCTCGTATGAAATTTATCGAGTGAGAAATTAACTTTCCAGATTTTCTCTGCGTATTTCACAGGGCTACTGGTCAGATATTCTGTTCAACTTTGCAACTTTTGAATCTCACGTAGTATTTGATATGACAAATCGAACATTTGCCGGAATTTTTGAACCCAACATCAAAACCCAACATGGAAATTTCCGTGTCCCTATATGCGGTCATGTCTAGCCTGTATTTACACAAGCTCTCGGATGGCGGTTACGGGACCGGCTGGACACTAGGAGCGCGATTCGTCAGGCTACGGTCATGTCGACGCATGACTTATTACACAAACAAGCGAGCAGGTGAAGGAAATATGAAAGGGGATATCAAGGAGGTTAACCTATTTTAACCTCCTTGGGGATATCAATTCTAACCGGTACCGCTCAAATCAAAACTTCGACAGCAGCTACACAGATATACCCTAACGTTACAGCAAATGAATATGCAAGGAAAGTTTGTCAATCATTTTTATTCAAAACATAGGATTTGTAGCGAAGTTTATTTAGATCAAAGTCATTCTCTGTAGATAGAGTCGATTCCACATTACCGAGAGGGTGTTTGTTACCTTTTGTTCTAACATTTGTAAAACCTTTGTAACAATCTAAGGGAGATAAGTGACTGTTTAGAACAGTTTCCAACATTCATGTGATGTTCTAGATAGTTTCTGCTGTGTTCCAACATGTTAGACAAATTTCTAACATTGCACATGTTATTTGTGTTATTTTCGAAACTGTTGCAAAATAGGTTGATCATTCGTTCCTACTTGTTCCAACATTAAAACAACATGGTATAACTGGGTCAGTGGGATGGGAACAGGGCAATTCACACATCCCTTCAAAGTATAGGGGATTAGGCCTGGGTGCCATGCATAGACACCTGAAGACAAAAGTCTAGACATGAAATCTAAAAATATACAGAGGCAGACAATAGAGTGTGATTAGCACCTACTTTTATGGGGGCAATAACCCAAATCTACCATTTGAAAAATGATGCAAATTGTTCCAACATGTTCGAACAGTGAAACAATCACATAGATGTTTGAAAATTGTTCTAATTAAAGAGATATTTGTGCAAGTACTTTCCAAATAGTTCCAACATATATAAATAAGTTCAAACATATTCAAACTTTCATTCTTGATTGTTTGAACAATTTAGAACTATTTTGACTGGAATCGTCTTTTATCTAAAATTGTTTGAACTCACTAGCAATATTACCTGAAAACCCTCTCGGTGACATGGAATTGACTCTACTATAATAACCACCGCAGCAGTCAGTACTGCAAAACTCGGAGGAATAAAAGAAGAAAAGTGGCACCACATTTTAAACTGATGATTTTCCTGTTGAATGTCTCAGATTTCGTATTTTTTCAAATCTTAGGTTAAAAGTTCATTGGCCAATACACGTGTATTGTGTTTGCCACCCAAAGCCACACAGAATTCTCTTGAAGACTTTCGTCCCTCTATTTTCGAGCCTTGATCGAGGTATGTTAAAACCTGATACGTTACAAATGGCATCTTGTCCTCATTAATTTAGTCTTTTTAAAATAAATCTCAAAATCACAAGTCATTTTATCTAAAATCTATCATGTGGCAAAACATGGCAAACACTAGGACTGCTCAACTACCATACAGAATCGACTTCTCCCTTCATGATACAAGTGGAACAGACTAGTTTATTAGCTACACATATTGTTTGTTCATAAAGAAGATAATCTGTGTTTTTATGTATTCAGAGTGTAACTCTTTCTAAATGTAAATGGCTGAGCAATCCTGTACATTGTATGCCCTTAAGGCACGCTCTGTTGTGACTGTGTTCTCATCAGCAAAGTCTGTGGCAGTATGATGGTAACGCTGAATGTCAAAGTGTCCAGGCACTTCTGTGTTCTGACGAATTGGCCTCCCTTGCACCAGACTGACACCATAGGCTGTTGTGCACATATAATGATGGTAACACCCATGGCCAAAGTTTCCAGGCACTTCTGTGTTCTGACAGACAGGGTTCCCTTGCACCAGACTGACACCATAGGCTGTACTACCCGTGTTCTCTCCAGCAGTGGTTGGATGATAGTAACGCTCGATTCTGTAATGCCCTGGCCCTTCAGTATTTTGACAGACAGGTTTCCTTTGCCTTACGCTGACACCACAGGCAACCTCAGCAAAAGACACAAAAAAGATACTCAGTAATGGCAAGGAGGTAGGTGGAGGTACCACTCATTGAGGACGAAGATATGCTGGGTGTTGTTGAAGTAACAAAAATAAACTGTGTGCCTAACTTCTCTCATGAAGTATGTTGTCAATGTCAAAACAGTTGGACAGTCCGAGAGCTTAGTAAGAGCAGTAAAGTTAAGGCCCGACTTGCCCTCACCCTTAACTTTTGTATCACGAGGAAAAAAGAAGTTAGAGTAACAAAGTCCCAAATACCACCATAACACAGCGTCAATGTTATCAAGCTTACCTGCGTCCTGAGACAAGGCCTAGGGTACAGGAGGAGCGACGCTGACGCACTAGAACTAGAAGTCCTGCCACAGTCAACGCCAGGACATCGGCTCTGTCTGACCATATCATAGACGTGCTGGCCGCGATTTTCGTCCGGAACTAAATCCTGCATGGTGTCAAGATAGACAGTAGACAGTGGTGTAAGAAAATAGTACGTATGGTGGACTCAACGGAACCTGTGGTGGACCTGTCGGGCTGTATCTATTCCAAAGGAAACGGACGCCGCGAACTAGCCTCAATTTGTTGCGGCCTAACCACAGGCGGTAGGCAAAGGTATTGTCGTTGAATAGCTGCTGAAGTTCCGATCGTGACGAAGTACTTGGTGCGGGGACCAGCCGTGCCGAGCTTCCGAGCGAGACCCGAAGCCGGATGCCGAAGGCACGAGCGGGGAGTTGGGCGGAGCCGAACAGGTTTCAGTGTTCGGCAGAGCTGGAAATTGCAAAGGACGACGGGAGAAACCTGCGCGTGCGGCAATGTGTACAGGGGGAAATTTTCGCGCGGATGGAATATGCACGCCAACGGGACCGCCCGTACTCGTTCTTTACCCTACATGACGAATGTCATCTAGTCATTTCATACCTTTCCTTGCTTGGTGTACTTGTCTACATTTTCTCACGGATGATCGTGTGAAAGTCATAAATACGTCAATGTACATGAACAAAGCCCGAGTACCTGGCGGACACACACTAGCTGTCACTGATTACGCAATACCTTGCTAGTGTTCCCGGCTTAGCTTGGTGCCAACTTAAATGGTTGAAAGTTTCCACGCTTCATGTTGACCTAAAGGAAATGAGCGCCAAAGACATAAAAAGCTGGTGGCTGGTGGCTGGAAAGAGTAGAAATTGAACAAATGCTAAGATAGACAGATAACATGGCAGATGAGTTAGTCGGCCGGGGAGTACAGTGGCAAACTCTATTCGACAAATCTCTACTCCTTCCAGTCACCTCAGGAGGCTGGTAGAGGCTAAGGTCGAAGTAGAATTGTAGTAGTTCTGTGCTGTATATATATATATGACCGTATGTGCGTGTATGTGACCGTGCATGCTTTGTTTGATATCAAGTCAGCAGTAGACTTGGATGTGAACACAGTTACCTTTGCCCCGCCTCATTGACTTCTGTACCCACAAACCGCCTCGAAACGTTACTATATTTGTGCGTAGAAAAGATAGGTCCGAAACACCCCCGAGACACTATTACGATGAGGAGCGGACCGAACTCGAGTAACTTGGACTCCGAGTCCTACCCGACCGAAGAAATCTTCTTTACTCTACATTGCTCTACTCTACTCTATGGAAAAGGTCCAAAATACCACCTTACCTGCATATTGTGAACGAGACACACGAAAAAGCCCGGAAGCCTATGCACTCGGTTATTTATATGCTTCATATGATGTTAGCCCATGGCTACTTCCCCTCAGCCAATGGGAAGCCCCCATTTTCTGTGGTTATATCCACATAGTGTGGGATATCAGAAAAGTGTGAGTGATATCTGTGGGTGATATAGAAAAACTGTGGGTGATATAGAAAAACTGTGGGTGATATAACCATGTGACCTATTCTGACCAATCCCTGCTCTGATTTCTAATTGCCCGGGGATTTGGGACTCTGCCCATATGTTTTACAGACCTGGTCTGTGCTAGCCTTGCAGCTGTTACTTGTTTTTCAGCATGTCCAGCAAAAAGAGAGATTTCTGGACTTTCAGGACAAAATAAAGTAACATTTAGTAGAGCTGCTGAACTAGGGAAGCTTCGGGGAAGTATGCCATGGGCTAAATTAGATAGCTGATGGGAGTGGCCAAGATATCTGGATATAACAGCAGTCCCGCCCACCGAGGGGTTTCTAGTCTCCTGAAAGCTTGCTGTTAAAACCGCGAAAAACAACGCGAGCGCAAACGCAAACAACAAATGGGCGGGGTCAGCCCCTGAGCAAATAAGCTAACGCCGACAGATTGGCTGGCCCCGCCCACGATAGTCTCCGTACAAATGAGACCGCCGTAGGCCCAAATATTGACACGTCCGACCTCACTAAGCCCCGCCTCTGACCCATCCATCATCATCATCATCCTCGCCGCTTTTCAGTTCACTCAGAGCGGGGTCAACTCACATCAAGGTCCGCCTCAGGTCCGCCTCAGAGACTCTGAGGCGTTCCTAAGAGCACCCACCCCCCGACGCCTCAGCGACTCTGAGGCGGACCTTGATGTGAGTTGACCCCGCTCATTTCTTTGGGCTCTCGCTCCGTGTGATCGGACAATTCACTTTACATTTATATTTATATGTATAGTTAGCCAGTGATATCGTCGAAGCGCAGTGTACTTGGACTTGCAGTTAAGGCCCGACGTCGCTTTTGCCGCGCCTCACCCATACTTCTGGGAGGGAATACTGAACGCAATGTCACCTGTGCCACGTAGTGCGGAAATTGTGTAAGTTTGCGGGCGGCTTTCGAAGGGTGTTTCACCCTTTCTTTTCCGTCGAAAAACCTATTCTCCAAACAGAGGTTTCGATCAAGTGGGGTAGTTTTGTCCGGGATTTGTTAGGGAGAGGGACGTAAAAACTCCCGGACAAAACTACCCCACTCGATCGAAACCTCTGCTTGGATAATACGAAAAACCTTGCCTAATTCTAAACACAAGTGGATACCCTCTTCCTCACGAAGAGGTGCACTCTCGCATTTTTGTGGCTACTGCGGCATCTGTGCCAAACCACAACGGGGCACCTCTGTACCCAGGCTGCCTGTACACTACTCATTTCCCGTTTGACGCCTGTCGGCCTGAAGCCAACATGGGAAGCCAAAGCTTCATTCATGTAATTCATTCATGGGCCGCAAGATGAGTCATGACCACTACTGTGACCCAACGGAATTTGATCCATATGGCGAAGCAGCGGGCAAACCACTTACGGAACTTAAGCCAAAACCTCAAGGCCTCAAGGCCACAAAATTAAAAGACTGCATATTGTACAATCTTGAAGTAGACCCGGGGTTGAGGATTGTATCTATATACGGAATTGGGAGCTGGTCAGCTGGCCAGCTTTACACTATCATAGGGAAAGCTGATAGCTAAACGTCACGATAAAAAGTCATGAATATTTTCAGTTCCTAAGAGCACCCACGGCACCCACCGACGTTTTAGCAGCAAATTGTCGGACATACTACCATTACTAGTCTAGTGTATGTTACAAATTATATCCGATGGGGAGTCCATAATAAGTAAAAACAACACAAAACAAAACAAAGCAGGAAGGATAAACGTTAAACATACTGCGAAGCACAGATATCGAGTCGAATGGGTATCAAAAGGATGAATACTGCCAAGTACATGACATTTTATCAATCAATCAATTTTATCTAAAATCTACTAGTATGTACAATGTAAAACTAAGAAAAAAATATGTACGAAAAATACAAGTTGTGCTGAGCTAACATACAAAATCGACCTCTTCTAGCTAAGTAGGAACACGCACAAAATTCCGCAAAACGAGCGATTTTGAATATTTGAGAAAATACAGGCCACCCTCATACGAGAAAAACTCAACAATAGAAAAGGTACCAAATTCCACAGGAACCTGCCTACCTCTACATCGACTTGTCCTGGTCGTTGGGGGATAGGTACACATGACGATAGAGATATAGCTACTTGACCACACTGTACAGAGCGCAATTTTACTTACCTGGCTTCTCTCACAGTGAACGCCGGGACATGGACTCTCCCTGTACTGCCCAACCATATCGCAGTCGGTCTGGCCGCGATTTTCGTCAGGAACGAAAGTAAGCGCGGTGTGAAGGTATATAGTACACCGTAGAAGGCAACAGTGGACGAAACGGAACCCTGTGCGCGTTGGCAACGTCCTTGGCCAGTGAGAGCTGGGAGATGCAAAGTTGTTAGAGGACGCTATGTTTCGCGCGTCGCGCGCCTACTTGTGATTGGTGGAGAGGATCACGTGTGTGTGAGGGGAATCCCCTATTACGTCACATGTTTCATATGGGACAGCAGGCAGAAAAGCAGGTAGGCGTAAAATCACCATCAGCAGTGGATGGACTGGAACGTAGAGGCAGCCTTCGCGCTGCGGCTGCGGCCTTCCTCGATTCGCGATTTTCAACATATGGTTCTTTCGCCGGTGGCCAGGAATATTAAACTTATTTACTGTATGTGAAATGTAGAATCAGCGCCAGTGCTCGTGGAAGGCCACAAAGATTGAGGCTACATGCTATGGAAACGTACCAATGTGTTTAATGACTTACACTTGAAGTTACAGTAATACGACTCCGTTCAAACAAGTTCGCTTATCTGGATGACCTAGATACATGATAGCCTGGAATCCATCCTATTTAGCTTTCGGCCGCTACCCTAGCTCCGCTGCGCTACCCAAGCTCGGAGCTTGGGTAGCGCAGCGGAGCTAGGGTAGCGGCCGAAAGCTAAATAGGATGGATTCCAGGCTAGATACATGAAGCCTGGTATGAACGGGGCCTACACATTGGCCCGTCCCGTGCCTACCATGCCTCTCGTAAAGGTGAAGGCACTGAAGGATAATGAAGTACAATGTACAACCTTACAAGTCTTTCAGTTTCCTCCCACTAAATTGTGATTAATCCTGGAAAGTCGCCATGTGTAAAGATGCCGAACTCGGGCACCATCGTCAATGGCGGAGAGTCGATCCATACGGTGTGAGATCAAGTTTATATACGTTTCTATCGCCTTCCGTCCCTACAGCCGCACTATATTCATTCCCGAGCGCTTTTTTCCCAGGACTTTTGGATTTGCAAGGACCAAGGACGTTACAAGAACTACTGAATAAACAAGAACTTGCCCCAATTTTTTTCGCCGCTAGAAGAAAAATCACCCCCAAGCAGGACCGCTCTACATCTGGCATGTATTATGTCACTTCTTCTAGCATCACTTCCTTATGAATTCGGCTCCTTTTGACAGTTGGGCAGCACAGGTGTTGCTGCTTATACATAATGAGATGCATTCGCAAAATACGCTGAAAAAAAGCAGTTACTCAAGCAACTGGATATGATTTTGGAAACGGTCAGACGTTTCAAGTAGCATCCACTACTTTTCGTCAGTGATTCAGTGTGCTGTCACTAACGAAAAGTAGTGGATGCTACTTGAAACGTCTGACCGTTTCCAAAATCACATCCAGTTGCTTGAGCAACTGCTTTTTTTGGCGCATCTTATTACCTGGATGCCCAATCGACGTACAGGCCAATACATGTATATACCAGACTAACTGCGACGAATATTTGCCAGGGTTTCACTTGCCTACGGGGGCGAAATGTGATCTTCACCTGGACTGACTTTACTGGTTAATCATTCCTTTTTCTGCTGAATTCTACGATCCATACGCCCAGTGGAGGCTACCGGCTAGACACTCTGAATAACAACCCACTGCCCTTACGGCCTCAAAAGGCTATGGGACTACCCTTTTTTTTATCTTGACATCTGAATGTTGAAGTCTATCATAATGAAGACAATATATCTGTAAGCCCCAGTCGTGGTACATCGCAAATCATGTTTATTCATTAAACCCATCCATCCATTCCAGCAAATCATGTTAAAACATTTCAACTACGATAGTAGTTCAACTTCTATAAAATTCTGCTATAAAAAAGACAATCCTACCAATTACTTCTCAATATCGCATTCATCCAGTGAAACCAGCGTGTCTGTCTGTGTTTGAGCGTCCATCTTATCATAATTAGGATCTGTTTTTACACTCCCTCCCCTCACCATTCCCAGAAGTGCAAGTCTACACCTGTAGATTACATAGACCATAAAATGGAAAGCGGGCACCACGATAATCGTCATAATCACGACCATATAAGCGGTCCTCTTTGTTTTTCCCGCGAAATCTAAGAAGGCGTACACCTGACCGTATTTCTTGAACCCATCCAAGGACGACACCCAGTACACAAAAAGCAGATACGTCACCATAAACAACAGTGGATAGATGACGTGAGCAATTCGTGTGGGGATGCCACAGATAAGGATCTCCGTCACAACTATGATTGAGTTCATGACGTGTAAGAACCAACTGTTTGTGGACAAATCTGCGCCCATGGAGGAGTAATACACAATGGAAATGGTCAGTGCGTGGGTGCATGCGATGTTGTACAGCGCCCAGTCTAACTTGATGTACCAAGGGAGTGGGCCCGTGCTTCTATTTTGTTCGCGATGCCTTCTCTTAGGACTCTTTTCATCAGATCGGAGGCTTTGTTCCATCTTCGGCCCGTTTCGGTAAAAGTCGTCGTCTTCTCGGCCGGCGCCCGAGTCGTCGAAATAGTCGTCGTCTCCTCCCCCGCTGGCGTCCCTGCCTTTGACGTGTTCCCGCAGGCATATGGCGGCGGACACGCACATGTGGACAGTAAGGGCCACGAACCCCCAGTGCGTGAACTTCAAGAACCTGTAGAAAAGAGAGTTAACGTTGGTAAGAAGTAAGAAGACAGTGACGACTTCCAGTGCCTCTAAAAAGGCGTAAGTCACAAATCATATACGGTACGCATGCATGCATGCGTATGATCCGAGCGCCGCCTACAGCCACAATCATTGCTACCGATAGTTATAAGATTAGAAGCCAAACGCTAGATTTTTAGAGCGAGGATTGTAACAACTGGGACAACTACACTACGTGACGAAACAGGCACTAAACATACGACTAATAAGCTTTTAAGCTTGAAATACCACCGTTGATATGCGTGAAAGACCACTTGAGACCACACGAAACGCGACTCATTGAAATCTAGCTATAGCCCTGCTGCCGGAAATGTCTCATTCCTCTAGTGCTATGTAGTATATGTGATCGATGACGATCATCTATGTATTCGTGACTCGTGGCTATTTAATGTCGGTGACGTTTTATGATAGGGTCAAATTTCCAGTCCGGGGCCCGGCCGGGCAGTCTTTGGGAACGAAAATTATGATGTAGAAGACAACAAAAACACAATACGCACGCAAAATTATTTAAGAGCATAGCATGTGCAAATTTATTGACATACACTTTGACTCTTCGTTTCCGCGAACAGCCCGGCCGGGCCCCGGTTAGGAAATGTAACCCTATCAGTACGTACCAGCCGAAGTTTGAGGTGATGTTGAGCACCACCATGTTTCCCTGCAGTACCAGGAAGGTGAAGATGGCGGCCAGACCGCGGTACACAACGAACGGCGTCTGTTCGGTAAACCACTTGAAAACAAAACCGGGATATTGATTTAGAGGAAGACAAGATAATTCTTGCAATTATAGACTCCGACCAGATTTACGGATCCGGCTCACTAGTTTCTGTTTGTACGCTTGTTTTGAAACATCCAGTATATCAAGTCTTACTTTCTAGTATTGCATTTTCAAACGGCGACGTACAAGATGTTGATGTTGCAAGAACACACACGTAACTTAACTGAAACTGAGCCAGGTCCTTATCTGCTTGGAGATAAGCAATTGGACTTCGGGCATGAATCATTATTCTTGATTACTAGCACACAGCCTGTATATGTATAACTGTTGACCCCGAGGCCTTTTTGTGCCCTACTTGGAAACTAGATTCCCACTCGGCCGGCTGCAGCAGTGCACAATGGAGTTTAAACGAACATCAAAGCAGGTCAAATAAATTAAAGAACGACACAAAATCGTTTAAAACAATGATAAACTTTAAACATTATATGCATCTTTATTTGTTTTAAAAGATTTTCTGTTTGGGCTTGTGAAAAAGTGATGGTGATGTCATCGAATACACATATGTTGTGGCCACCGCCCCCTTAAATCTGTTCAGTGACACGAATAAAACCTACATCGAAATAAGCACAGACTGTCCACACTTGCGCTCTGAACCAAACATGCAAAGCGGTAGGACAACTTTTCTTGTCATTATATCACAGTCACACGTACACACTAATTAATTCCGTCATTTTCGAAGCAAGCAAGCAAACAAATGTATCTTTATCAACTTAAACGTAAAGGAATGAATCCATATGAAAAGTCTAAATCGTACATGTCGTCTTTTGGACACTGAAATAAGTGTATGAACAGTCGAGTGTGTCACAGTTTGTCTACTAGTAATCTTTTACATCACTCGTTCGTTAGAATTAAGAGTTACGTAATATATACACTACAAAGCGAACCAAGCAATTTCACATATCCTATGGAAAATCTGACGTTTTAGACAGCATCCACTATCTTTCGTTGGTGCCGGTTGACCATTGTCATTCACAAGCGCCACTGATGAATTCGAAAGATAGTGAATGCTATCGAGGAAACGTTTGACCCTCTTAAGAGAATGCATCCAGTTTCTTGGTTCATTTTGTATTACGTAATGTTCATATACCTGGATGTCTAGACTTCATCCATGGTTCAAAGAGAGTTTTTGTTTACATACCGGAGACGTGTAGAAGGCACTCTTGTCGGGATGACACAGTAGCAGGGTGGCAAGTTTGCAAATTCGGCGGCACATTTTGGACGAGATTTCTTGTCTTTGTTTCCGCCAATGTCGTTATGTGCTACAGGTTGCCGGTTGAACAAGTGCAAATTAGGAACACAGATGACGTCAGAGGTCACACGTCTGTCATTTTGATTGGTGTATCTCAGAGCCCATTTGGGGACTGTTCCAGTGACAAGTTCAGGGGGGTCATTTCACTTACCACTTTCTAAGGAACACACAAGACCCGTGCACAACTTCTTCTACTTCTCTTCTCGAAACTACTTGTCAACTAGAACTTCCACCTGCAACGTACTACTCTCCAAGCTGAGGTTGGTGGGGAATATTGTAACATTCTCGTATGGTCTGCTTTCTTTCTACCGGTCACAGTAACGATGGTCAGTCTTCCCCACTGAAATGTACTCTCCACCTGCCACACTAACGATGGTCAGTCTTCCCCACTGTAATGTACTCTCCACTGCTTGGAGAGTACATTTCACGATGCCGGAACACAAGCACACTTTAGAGCTTGCAGCACCGCCTCCTACAGGCCGGCTCCTGACACTGCAGGTAACTTCACCATTCAGGCTACGACACTCTGGTATTCCGCACTTCAATCTCACAGTACAGTACTACTAGAATCATACCATGCAAGTTTGTCAATGGTGGAAATTCAAAAAAATTACAGACTTGATGCCACAAAGTAAAAGTTACACATCCCCAGTAAAATAATCACTGAATACAGTGTTTGAGATCGTCATCTCTTTTATTGAAATCATTCCTTTAATACAATGTATCAGCAGTAACAGGACAAAGTGCAGATTTACACTGGTAAAGATGTGCATTTCTAATCAAAAGTGTTCTTCAAATACATCAACAAAAGTAATAGTGTTATAACAGGTCCTGTTTAACAGATCTAAAGGTCAGTTTGGAGGTTCTAACTACTAATTTGTAATTCTATACAGTGATGTCTTGGGATCTGGATTTAAAAAGAAAAAATATCTCTGAAAGTTCAGTACATAGTCTCGAGTGTAGCAATGCTTTTACCAGTGTCACATATTGATATATACAGGGGAAGGAATGGAGTAAAAAAAAGCTGCATCAATAGACAAACTTCGCATCATGTGTAAAAACATCATGTGTCAAGGTCCTTATTTACAAGATACAAAAAATGAGTACATCTTTTCATCTCGTAAGAGTTCAAATTATTTCTAACAGGCCTAATCTGTAGAGAGTTCATCTACATACTTTGAATGGAAGAAAGTGATTTTAAAGCTGAAGACTTATTTTTTGTTACTGTATGCCTCTGTATTTAACAAATTCAAAGTGGCCATTCTTTAACAAAGATGTGTAAAGTAATCCAATATTAAATGTGGGAAATACTTCACAGGAATACTGAAGTTGGACTGAAACATTTCCTTACAATGTTACAGCATTCACTGATTGGCAAACAAACAGAACAATGCTCTGTGTCCGCCTAGATGTCCGTACTCAATTAATCAAAGCTACTGACAGAAAAAACAATCTTCAAAATTCAACCTTCTCTGTTAGGCTTCCTTAGCAACAGAGACAGTGACAAATGAAATAATCTACATTTTACTATTGAGGTACAGGAAAATTCAGCAAACTGTTGAAGTAAGGGATCTTTGTACAAGTGTGATACAGGTTACTGGTGAGGGAGGGCTTGCAGATTCTGTGTGATGAGTCTGTGAAGACGTGAGCTCAACTAGACATTCCTGTGAACTGAAGTTGTTGGCCCATCTGTGAAAATAAACAACAGTTTTTAAAGCCACTTACGTCAAGTACATAACACCAGCTTCAAGTCTTGATTTCACGTACAAAAATGTGCTTGTACAAGATAAATGCAACATATTTTTCAGGTTTTCGTGCAAATCATAGTCAAGTTCTTGCATTGACAATGGCATGATGGTCTTTATATGGGAGAACTGAGTTTTGCTTCAATTTGCAGAACAAACCTGCCTTTACTGGATTTTCTTGGCAATAGGATCATACTTTAGTTGAAAGTTCTAGTTTAAAACTAAATTTGAATCCCAGAAATGTAGTAAGCATTCAAGAAACAGTGGGAGGACTATTCTACAAGTATGGAATCAAACTCTGTAAAAATAACGTGAGGGCTATTCTACAAGTATGGAGTCAAAGTAAAAAATAGTGGGAGGGTTATTCTACAAGTATGGAATTAAACTCTTGAAGAATAGTGGGAGGGCTTTTCTACAAGTATGGTATAAAAAAATCCTTTGCTGCAGTCCATGGGTGTGTGAACGTCTGAGTGAGTACAGAAAGAGAGAGAGAAGACTTACTTCCAGTACAGGAATCCTAGTACCCACCTGAACCTGTGTGGGGTATGTGTATGTCATTGTGGTCTGGCCATCTGTGGAGATGATGTTGGCAGCTACAACAGACAAGAGCACAGAAGGGTTAGATTGTTTGTCAAGACTTTCAGTACTAATGTCATTAACATTTCTTTTATTAGTCTTCTATTTGCTGCATCTAAACCAGTATAACAAAAACATGTACTTTCTAAGTAGTTATTTACAAATTGTTTGACAATTACATGACGCAGAGTGGCAAACAAAGTGTTTTCAATCTCTGCAAAAATACGTCATGTAATAAAATTAGCACAAAGACCTTTGTGGATAGTGTGTTGAAGTTATCAGAAGACTTACTGAAAGAATCATCAGCGCCCAGGTCTGACGCCATGCTCTCGTCTCCCGCACCTGTAGTCGATGTGTTCATCCCTCCCTTCTCTCCCTTCATGGACTGGAAGAAACACAGGACTTTTTTTAGAACACCAAACAAATTTGCATCATTGCAGAATTTGAAGACAAATGACAAACTGTATTCCACAGTATATTGATGCAAAAGCCCAATACAACACATCTTGGTGTTTTTTATATGTCAATACAAACCTTAGTAAAATAGAACTCATAAGATTCTACTAAAGTAAGTATTTCCTACATTAGAGAAAGCCCTCCAACTCTTGCTGAAGACTCTTCTGTATTGTATAGCTGATATAACAACCCTTCAGCTTCCTTGACTTTTACCTCCCTGTACTTCTGAAGGTACAGTTTCAGTGGTTCCACGTAGCTGTCGAACCCCAGGGTGGACATGGCGAACAAGATGTCCTCCCCATTGATGGTCTTCCTCTTCTCCTGGTGACACCTGTCACTCGCTCTTCACAAGCAGTTAGGGATCATATCATCATCATGATTCATGTCACTTAGAAATTAGAACTGTCTCACTCATTCTTAATGTCACCTTGGGTGGCTAGTGGCACATAGGTCAGCAAGTTTCCTTGCTGTTTCTGTGGCAGGGTATATTTTTACAGGGAGGGGTTGCTAGCCCTTCCCCTTTAACATGCTTATGTGCCTCAGCGAACGTATGACCCCCATTTTGTGTCCCTTCCGAAAAACCAGTGCAGCCCCAACCGAGATGCCTTTCCCTGGGACTAATTGGAACCAGGAGCTCAACTGTGAGACTGCTACCAGTTGCAACCTCTTTTACTTGTTCAATCTCTTCCCTGCTGACACCAATTGTAGGTAATGGTTGTTCTACAGCAGGGTTAGGGTTAACTAATATGTGATGATTAAATCCTTTCTTTTTTAACATCCCCTTAATGACATGGCAAGTTAGCACTGAACTGTTGAAAGGATACTCGCTTGTGATAAAACTGATGAATTCTGACACACACTCTTGAACACACTCTTTAGCATCCTTGGCAATCTGTGAAGAAAAACACAATAAGGAATTTCAGTTGAACAAGAAGAATCCCCTTATCCAAACATACACATCAATTAGAGATATTTTCATGTTATTTGGTATATAACTAGTTATAAAATAGTCGTCTATGACAAAAGTTCCGCAAAATTACATCTAAATCAACCTGCACTTTACTGTTTCTTTACAACATCAAATTTGTACTGGTACGGTAATACAATAGGTTACAGCATACCGGTGGTTGATACTTTAAACTGGTTGGAAATTTCATATCCTCACATAATAAGTACAACTAGTACTTACACATTGGACATAGTCAAGCTACATTATCTATAAAACAGTCTACTTTTACTATATGAATGAAATTTACTGGATTAAAAAGGAACATTTTCTTAAAATAATTAAAAACATAACATTACATGCTACAGATCTAGACTTCCTACACAGCACAGCAGGGAGGAATGTTTAATCAAACTTTAAATGTGCAAGTGAGGGTGCGGTTTTATTATGGTGGGTTAGTTTCAATATTCTAGATAACAAAATCACAATATTGACTGAGTGTACTAGCTGTCATTAGTAGTATTCTTTTTAACTCTACAAATACATGTATGCAGTCACTTCAATTCATTTCTGCTTTCGTATCTTGACAACAGTGGTCAAGTACATCTACAAAACAAATCATCAGGCAATTCTACTGACAGGCCCATGCAACTTTGACTCTTAATTTCACTTTCATTACGTATGTATCAATGGAATGACATGCAGATGTTCACACATATAGAAACTACTCAAACATGCATATCTATATGGAGAATGTATAGGTGTAACGACAACATTACCTTTTCTTTTTTGGGAATAGCCTTTCTCATAATGCGACTAATATTGTGAATGGGCAAAAACCGGTCCTGGGATTGAGCGGAAAAGAAGTGAAAACACAAAGTTAAACGTTTTCTAGGCAGGCAGGGTGGTATATATACTCAGAAACGTGCCACTTTACCTTTGCCATTTTGGGGATAGAGTTTTTCATGATGCGACTGACATTGGCTATGGGCAGGAATCGGTCCTAAGAGTGCCGTAAGGAAGAAGGGCAGAGAATGCAACACACTTTAGGTGTCAGGAAAGTGGGGAGGCTCTCTCTTCTGGTGCAGAATCGACTATATATATCTATGTCCTAGCCGAGTCAGCTATCTATTTCTGCACACTAGTTGTTACATAGATGGGTAAAGCTTGAGCATTAAATGTGTTGATAGTCACAAGTTAGGACAAATCTACCCATGGCAATCAATGTAAGCATCATGCATGCAGAAAGCTCTATACACATCATACACAGATTCATTACAATGACTACAGTACAGTACATGTTAATCTATAGAAAATCATCCAAAGAAAATCATGAAGCCACATTGCAATTTGGGCTCTGCAAAGACTTGGAAACACTGTGAGGAAATACATGTAGATCTACAACCTACAACATTTACAGTAAAAAGGATAACACTTAGACAAAACTTCCAACACAAAACATGTCTTTGGTACAAGTCACTTAGTGACTATTTTTAATAACATCAACATGTAGAATTTTATTTTTAGGGAAAGAGAAATTTTCTTTCCACCTAGACCAGGGCTATCTCCAGGACCAGTCCCTCTGTCCCCGGACTGAAGTTTACTTGTTGGGACAGAGAAAAATTCCACCTCGTCCATCCAAAAAATCTGAACTTCATGACACGAAGTTGATCTAAATTGTATTTTCTAAGCTTAAAATAATAGAAAAAGGAAAATTCACAGACATAGGCTTAAAAACAATGCGTGGGACCTAAAGCTGGAGACAGCCCTGATCAACATGTAGAATTCTAGGAAAACAGAAGACTTTCTTTCCAACTAGACACAATTCAGTCTTAAAAGTAAAAATGAAAGCATCTAAGTGTTACAGAAGAGAGTCACCTGTTCCTGTAGAGGTTCCACACCCACGTGCTCACGGAGGCTGTCACCGTCTTTGTGACCTCCGTCATCGTCCCCGCCGCTCGCTATACTGTCATTGGCTGACGCACCTGCTGCACCTGGAAGCATCAAGGGACATATGGATTTACCTTCCAGTATGGCTCATCATTACAGGCTACAAAGTATCTATGATATACATATTGACATTGTACTTTTGCAGGAGGAGGTCCTTCTACAATATGTACAGGAGGAGTCCTGTTCTTCATAAAACTCACATCTGCAACTTTGTTTGCAACTTTTTAATCTGCAAGGCACATAATAATTAATGATTTTGAGAAAATTTCATTAAGGTGTTCTTTTACTGAAAAGTTACCAAACTCTATGAATCTACACTTAAGGATGGATGTTCCATTGTGTCTCACTGTGTAACAGCTAGCTGACTGATGATGATGACAGTAATATAATATTCCTGGGCAACATTGATTACGAGAAACACTACCTACAGAACACAGTAGTTCTACTTACTATCATCCAGGACATAGCTGTAGTCGTTGGTCAGGAGACCTTGTGTGCCATCAGCTCCCTGTGGGGTACCTTCTAAGTGAACAGCCATACTGCAAAACAAAGTGATAATGTTGGCTCATTGCAGGTGAGGCAACATCTCAGGACATCCAGACTCAGTCAGATGTGAGCAAAATAACTGGTATTTAAACTCTAGACAAAAGAAGCTGGCTGAATTGTATAAAACACGGTGAGTTTTGAGTATTACCTGAGGGTGCCAGTGTCATCTGCTGTGTGATCTGTGCTTTGATCCATTTGTCCTTCTCCACCACCATCCATGGGTCTGCAAGTTTACACACAAAGTAGCTTATGGTAGTGAAAGTAGTGGTGAGTGTTGTGAAAGTAGTGGTGAGTGTTGGACCACTACATCATGAGTAGAGGAAGGAAGAATCTATTGAGATGATGAATTGATACCATAATTCAATTTGGGTTCATTACCCAGACCAAGTTCATAACAATGCAATGTACTTCTCCAATCATTCTAATAAAAGTCCATAAAAATCTGTTACATGGGGAGCCTGGGGGATAAGTCTCTATCCATTCTGTTCACAGAGATATTTTTTCACAGATAGAGATGGCCTGTCATGGGTGTTCCATGGTTCACATATGAATTCATAATTTCTGCATCGATGGACCAAGGTGGTTAAAGAGAGATCTCCCTGAATGGACTAGGATCATCATATCAAAAATTGTAAAGAAAAAGTATGGACGAGTTATCAAATCTCTAATATGAATGATTGGCTGGAATTTTCTCTTACCCAACTTCATAAAATCTCACATCGTTGAATATCCTTCCCTTATTTATGTATTTCTAGCTATCAAATAGCCTGGACGTCAGACTGCTTCCAGGGCCTCACCAGGCCAGCTCCTCGGCTCTATGGCCAACATACCCCCAAGGAAATTTTACCACGTACGCAGGACCTGAGTAAGATTTCCTTGGGGGATGCTGGCCCTGGAGCCGAGGAACTGGCTTGTGGAGGCCCTGGAAACAATCCACGACTACAATCTCATCCCTGTAGAGTGTGATCATAACACAGGGGCCTTGTACATGTACTTCACCCGTGTGCACCCCCAATCCCCTCCCCCTTCATATGCTGTATCATGGATTCCCGACATTTTCTAAACAAAGGAACATGAGCTGGCGACAGATGCTGAGATGGTGAAAAATTGCGGGCAGCCATTTCTGAACAGGTAAAGGTGGCAAAACAGCATCGAAAACATGTTTCTAGGTCACGATCTTAGTAGATTTAAGTTCCTCATGTCATAAACAAACCTATACATCACACGGGTGGTGTAGACGGACGGCAAACCCACAGCTCCAAACGGGCCCAGACAAAAATTACAAATGGCGAATCTTCCGTCCCCCCTCCCCTTCTCCTTCCCTCCCGTCCCCCCACGTTTCACACTTCCCCGTGCATCTATCAGCCCGCAGTCCGTTTGAAAGTTCGGCTAGAAAGTCACCATTGGTGGTTAGGAAGAACAAACCCGTGTTGGAGTGGGCGAACTGGTTGGCTGGCGGGCCGGGAGCCAGTGAGGAGGGAGCCCGCCCGAGTCTGTGGTTGGTAAAGCCTCAGCCAGTCGCCGCGCAGAACTGCCAACCGCTACATACAAACTCCGGAAACACCCCTAATGTAAACAAATTCTTCTTACCATATTCTTCCTATCCTACATTTATATCATAAACTATGGCATCCAAAAAAGATTCTTATAATATTGCAAATATTTCTACAAAGAATTGATTATGTTACATCTTTAAAATTGTATGAAATTAAATATAACATCGACAAAATTGGACACCATGATAGAAGATAGAACAGCCCAATGCAAGGAATCTGGCTGTTCCCTATCTGGACAGGCCCCCACTGGTCAGAAAGACAGTCGGACTGCCAGTTCTTCAACGTATGATATGTTAAAACTGTCTTGTTTTAAAAATTGTGTTGGGATATTATGAAAAGAGGTACTTAATAGTTTCATCAGTGGTCAGTTAAGCTAGAGACATTCATATTTCGGACTAAGATAGTGTATGGAAGAGCGGTGACCTTTAACCTGGCCGGACATCTGTCATAAATCTCCTCGTGTGAGTGCGCTGGTTCGGAACTATTTCTTATACTTTCCCACACGTTTTAAAGCATTTGGCGACAAAGCCAATAATTTCTTTACCAAAAATTATAAATTTGTAAATGTTTAGTCCGGTTAGCTAATGATAATGCTGTTTTCCCACTGTGTCCCCAGATAAACTTTGGCTGAGGTACTGTTGTAAAAATTATATATCCTTCCGCGACGCCATGTTTACAAATGTTCGAGTGAAAGTTTCAGTGTCGACAGGCATGAATGTTCTTCCCTAGAAAACAGGAAGTTTCGACATTTCAGGTGGACCCAGTGATCACGTATAGACGGCAGGGAAACATGTTCATCACCGTGAAGATATTACAAGGCAGGGAATGTTGCATAGAAGTAAGTATATCCACGGGAAATACTCAGAAAGGGGAGGGGGGGCAAGGTGTGCACGGTGTGAGAACGGGAAACAACACCTTCTGTAGCCAGTCTATCGTTATAGGAACAGTAATCTTGTGGAGTTTTCATACTATTTTATTCTTGATATTTTCAGCAATATATTTTGACAGTTTGTAGATGTCAGTCTATAATTTTGTTGATCCAAAATTATGGCAAATTTTTCCAAAGGAATAAATAGCCTGATCATTTATATAATTTTGACCAGATCAGGCCAAGACTGTTGTCATTGGTCATACAGTGATAGGACACAAGAGGAAACACGAACCTGTTAAATGTCCCCAATTTGGTCACCATAGCCACCACTACTATTCCCGATAAGTGTGTTGGGTTCTTCAAAGCGCATGAATTTAAGGCGAGGCATCAAAGCACTGACGCAACCCTCACACTTTGACCAGATGGGGCTCCAACTCTGCCCACTGGAGTCTTTGCTGTAACTCGTTAATCAATCAATCAATACAATCATATGATCTCTGGTAACAGATAGCTTTAAACAACGCTTACAGTTTAGATGTGCCAAGTTTATGTATGACAGATCGTTCAGTGTACTACAACCAGCTGCTGCCACGCCGCATGCCAGTGAAGCTGGTGTGTTACGCCGAATGCTGGTTGTACTGGCTACATAAATACAGATATATCATAATAGTATACTGTAATTCACTTCATCTTCATGGTAGCAAAATTTCACGGTGTAAGGAAAATGGACATTTTCATGGTGGCGGCAAGTGATTTACAGAACGTATGTGTGAAGGAATCATAGATAGTAACAATAGGTTTTTTCACTGTGATGATAAGTTCATGGTACAGTGGTGACCATAACGTTACAGTGAAAGAAACAAGAACTACAGTATGTATTTGTCTCTGTACAGGTTGCAGATGCAGACTCTGTCATGTCAGTCAAGCAGCTTGTAGCTAGAGAACTCAATGTGCCAGTGGACCAGCAGAGATTAGTTTTCAGGGGCAAAACATTGTCAGGTAACAGACCATTTATATTTATCTTTACTTTCATTTGCATACATTTACAATCTCTTACTAGTCCAAACAGATGTTAGGGTGGGAAATTGTGTTGTCATCTGACTGCTAAGGGTCTCTTACAGCTATTCAACACTGTGCTGGGTGGCAGTCAGACAAGTCGGGTAGTCAGAAAAAGTTAAGATATTACACCCAACATCTGCTTGGAGATCAGTTCATTTGTTGAATTTTGTTCTATGATAACTATAAAGTTCAGAGTAATAGAAATTTGGTGAGGAGTCATGTTACATGTCACCACATGTATTAAATCCAGAAAAAAATTGTTGCTAGAGGCTGAAAAGTGCCCTTTTGTAATTATAGATTTCACTAGTCCATTGTCACCAATCAATGCACAATCAAGTTTTGTAAACTTGAATCAATGCTTGATATAGGTGCATTCATTGGTGAGGCACATGTATCAGGATAACTCGGCACCTGGGCCATGGGACAACTCGGCCCATAGGCCCTGGACAGCTCAGCACCAAGCTCAGGTTCTCCCAGGTGCGGAGTTGTCTCGGAATGCATTGGTGACAGTGGACAACTTACAAATGCAAATGTACAAAATATTTGTTAACTTTTACGTCGCATATTTTGATTTACAATTTATTGTTTCCATAGATTCACAATGTCTTGGAGACTACAACATAGGACCAGACGCCAAAGTACACCTCATGGTCCGTAAAGTCGAGAAACAGCAAAGCAGTACAGATTCCACAGACAGGAAGGACACAACGATACTGTGGGACGAGACGAAAAAGTTGTTGTTAAAACATTTTAGCCCTGAAGATGCAGACAAGGTCATGCAGAATTTCAGAAGGGTGGGTACATGAAATATAATATTTATGTATCCAGTTTGTATTACAACAAGTATATAGTAGCCTGGGCACCATCCCCCGTCTTTTTGCTCAGTAACCACTGAGCAAGCACAAAGAGTGAGCCAGTGATAAGCTAATGAGGATGGTACCCAGGCTAAGGATGTAGCGCATTATGCATAGTGTATATGTGGATTTACCACAAACCTTAAAGTTAATGTTAGACATGTACTTTTTGAAGAGTGTTTTTGAAAGAAAATTCCATTGACAAATGACGAAATTGAAGGACATTTGATTTTCTCCTATGTTGTTTTTTCTTCTAGCACTAATGTGACTATACATGTGCTTTTTGAAGAGTGTTTTGGATAGAAAATTCTGCTGACAAAATTGAAGGACATTCGATTTCCTCGTATGTTGTATTTTTTTCTAGGACTTTGAAACAACAGAAGCAAGCGAAGTTTTGAAAACTAGTGAAAAATCTTATGCACTTTGAATTGAATAACATTCAATAGCTTGCTTTTTTTTCTCTCCTAGGAATTTGAATCTACGATAGCAAGTGTTAGCCTGGATGATCTAGAGAGAATGGCAACAGCTAATCTTCAGAAACGTCATTTCATCGGTGACCAGTCAACTTCATCATAGGACTCACTGTATGCCATTCATGGACATTTTGTTTCCCGATTGGGTATTATCAGCATTATGTGTGGAAGAAAGAAGAGAGGAGAAGCTTTCAATGTGTAATGTTGGAACTTTTAAGAGGTGTAACAAGGCAGTGTGCCACCAGCATGATTCTTTCAGTTTTATTTAAGTAGGTTCATCCGTAGGTAACTGTATTCTAATCTCCAAGCAGATATAGAAAGGCAGAATAATTATGCTTCTCAAGCTCCTAGTAATGTGAAACAGCAGGCCTTTGCCATGCAGAAGTGGGAGCTTGAGAAACATTGCAATTTTGCCTTCCTACATCTGCTTGGATATAACCTGAATGATTCATGTGTACCCTTATTTCATGATTTTCAACCTAACAAACCCTGGGAATCAAAACAAATTTTGTCCTTTGGGTCATGATAATTTTCCAACTCTCATGAAACTACGTAAGGAAGTGCATGAGTTGGATAATAGCTATACAGGTACGCTTTTTTATGGATCACAGAATTATTGTGGGGCATGTGTATTGTGTCCAGTTGATCTATGTTGTCATGGCAACGATTTTCCTTGCCTCCAAGCTCCTACATTGCGCAAAGTTCTTGATTTTTCTTTAGCGTCCAAAGGTTTATGTAAAGTGGTCTATGAAACAGAGTATGTCGTTATCACACAGTCATAAACTTATCTTGTTGTATTTTGCATTGTAATTTTTTGTGCTCTTTTATGTTTTTCCTGTGTCGTTGGCATTGAAGTTATAATCTTAACTCAGCACTTATTAGTTGCCATGAATTTTGACATCATAGATGCAAATCAGTTATTTATGTGTATTTATCCTCTGGCTGCATTATACATGGGCCGCCAAGATGTTTCCATAGATTGCTATGTTGTTACAATGGCAAATGATTGATCCCATGAATCAATTGCTTTGCAAATCAGCAATCCTGACAACTTTGTCAAAATGTAGTCAATTGTATTTATTTATGAACTAGAAAGGATACTTTTGCTGCATTCTTCTGTCAGTCTTTCTACCATGGTTCATATTGGAAGTGTATACTGGAAGGGAATGTACCTTCTTGTGTTGAATGTTGGTAGATTTATTTAATGAGAAATCTGTAAAGTTTTCATCCAATGTATAAACACTACTGTGCTGAACACATTGCTGCATATAGTATTTGCAGGGCAGTCTTTTTAACTGAAGAGCTGTGACAAAAATAGCCTGGATGCTGTCTTTGTCTGTGTAATGCAAACTCCACTGTCCGGGGCTTTTATGGCCCCTCCCCCAGATGCTGGGCCGGCTGCTACAGCGCGATTCAATCAGGCCACCGTCTTATTTACCTTACCAGGGTTTCAGTACTTACTCCCTTGCAAAATGGTTTGTATGTAAGGGAGCAAGTATGGTAACCCCAGTAAACTACTACATGTAGTAACTAGGATGGCACCCAGGCTATTAAGACAAGACCAATTTTGTATCAAGAAGCAGGGGCTTTGTTGAAACAGAAATTCTCAACCATACACCTCCAATTTGTTTATGGTGCATGGCAATGTTTTAGTTATTTCTAAAGCACGTTTATAAATACATTGTTACAAAGTGTAATAAAATGAAGGGAGAACCACAAAACACTTGTTCCTGAGTATCTTATGGGTGAAAGGAAAGAATAATACATTGTCTATCCAGTTTCCTACTTCTTGTCAAGGGTTATTGCATCATTGCCATTTTTTTCTGCAACCTAGATAAATGAGATGACAGCTGATATATTGTCTTCAAAACTATTGGCTCTGTTCCAAGACCATAAGCCCTATTTGGTGTTACACAGTTCATACATTACAAAACATTATATGACACATACACCCTCTGTCATGCCAGTTTCATTTGTACAGTATTTTAAAAACATTACGTAACTTTTTTTATAAATTTTTGTCTTACATCTTTTCATCCCACTGTCATATAAAACATTTAGTCATAAAATTTAGAACAGTGTTGTTCACATTCCAATATTTGGACTATGACTATGATAAGTTTCCTTAGTATGATGAAATGTATTGAAGTCCACTTGCTAATGTTGCTGTGTCACTTGACTCTAAGAAAACTGGACATGCACCTCACACAGTGACTAAGCATAATACTGTTCTCACCAAGAAAAGGAGTGACCCAGTTCTGAGTACTCTGTCTTGCGTAATCCGTGACGTCACGCTCTACGCCCTCACCATATCCCCACAGCAATACTCCCGGCATGCTAAAACACTAAAATATTTTGCGTTTCTGATATCTTTATCATCATTAGATAAAAGTCTATGATAACTATGTGTATATATCACGATGTAGTGGTCCAATTTTTAGTTTTAGCGCGATAAATTGTCCCGTAAATTAAAAGAATGTGTTGTTAAAAGAGCCATCGCGGACTGGGGTACGACTACCCCTCGAAAGTTGGCGCGCTGACTGCCGGGTGACCCGAGCTGTGCCGGAGGTGATCACAAGTTCTCTCGGAACACATCAGCGCATCCTGTTGCTTCAACGTACAGTCAACAAACGTGTGATCTAAGCGGTAACACACCGTTTAAGAAGACTAGTGAGGTAGTGCTGTCACCGTCGCGCCAAGATTAAGCGCGCGTTGACCGAGAGCTCGTCGGGCGAACGCGTGGTGAAGGCCCGAACTCCCGCCACCATGCCTCCGGTGACCGCGAACGGGGCCGACCTGAAGGCGGCGATACAGAAGTACATCGCCGACAACAAAGTCATGATGTTCAGCAAGTCCTACTGTCCCTTCTGTAAAAAGGTAAGATTCTCAGACATGCCTCACACATGGGTTTTATTGAGTTTACATGTCTTTTATACTTTCAAGCTTCACAAAAAAACGTCTGACCCGAGTGGGAGGGGGGCGTGCGCATGTGATTTTTTTTCGCGAAAATATTTAAGTCTCGTGGAATTTTGTCGTTGTTTCAAGCTCAATTTCATGTTGTACATGTCGTTTTTTTTTTTTTTTTTTTTTTTTTTTTACAGATAAAAGACTTGTTCAACTCCATCAATTTGACGTACACGGCTCTGGAACTGGACCAAATAGGTGAGCTTATGATGAATTATTTGACACAAAGCGAAGGAGTGAAAGTGGGCCGAACCACTTAAGGTCGACCAGGGAGCAGTGTTTGAAGCTCCTGGGTTTGGATATGTTTCATCATGTCTTCTGTGGTCTACACAAAAGAAGGCGGCGACAGCAGTGGGAAAACATTGCCAGAATTGCTGCAAATTTGCTTGTCATGGATGATAAATGTCTTTTTTTTAATACACCTGTCATTGTGCATAGAGGTTTCATATGTTACCTGAATACCTGGTTGATTTGGATACTATGGGATCTTATTGTGTACAGTTAGGATGTGATTCATGCCAAAGCTGCTCTTTATAATACTGTCTTAGCCTCAATCCTTTAAAGATCTGATTAGCCATGATTAAACAGTTTTTGATTTTATATCTATGCCCCAATAGGGCATGAATGCACAATAAAGCTTATTGATTCTTAATATAAAGTCAACTTATGAAAGAGCTTATATATTTATAAAAGACTTATCATCCAGATCTTCAACTTAAAGTTCCATTCCTTCTTTAAGCTTCTTATCAAGCAATTTCTAGTCGTGTGTATCAGTTTAATGGTCAAGCAATTAGACTGCATATGAAGATAGACACCTGTTGCTAGCCACAAATATAGCTCGCTCAGGCATCTTCAAACATTGCTATCGTTCATGAGCTATCATCTCAGGTGGAAATTATTGCACCTGAGTGATAGTGACAGTTCCATGGCAGATCAGTATGCTGTATGAAAATAGAAACTTGTTGCTAGCAACTAATTTAGACCAAATATGGTCCGCACAAGCAGCCTCAAACATTTTACGCTCACAAAAAGTGACGTTTGTACCTTGGCAACCTTTCTGTGTCACTGTCTTTTGGGAGTAAGAAAGCAGCTGGTTTATACAGCATCCTTGTGGGGCTCGAAATTCATTTTTGCGAATGGGTGCGCTGCTGCACCTAACCTTAACATTTAGGTGCACAGAAAGAATTTGGGCAGCACATACTGCACAACAAACACTGTAAGGTACAGTAGAATGTAAGCAAAACGTAATTGCAACCCGGGTCTACTACCTTTCCTAAGAACTTCAATCTGTAATTCTATAGCTAACTTCAAATTGTTAAACAATAAATACATCAAAGCACAACAAATTGAACAGTTTTCATAGCTTTTTCTGATTCTTATATTTCAAGTCAAGAATATTCTGTATACTACTAGTAGTAGAAATATAAGAATCAGAAAAAGCAATGAAAACTAACTACTGTACAATTGTACCTTTACCCTGTAGCCTACAAAACGTAGCTGCACTGGTGCACCCACAGTCAAAAATTAGGTTCACAGCTCCATTTTTGGCTGAACAAAAGTGCACATCATGGTGATGTATTTCGAGCCCTGCTTTGTGATTTCGACAATTTATTAATTTGTGAGCATTTGCAGAAATGTCAAGAAGGCTTTCTACTATGCAAACATTTATTGTAACAAAAGAATCTGTTTGATTTGAACTGTTTTGTGGGAAGTTATTGAGTGTTTTTGGTCTTCCTATCGAGCGAATCAAGTGGGATTACAGTAATTATAACCTCTGTTGCAGACGCCCTACGGCTGTTTTCTTTTGAGTTACTGTTTTGTTATTATACACGTATCGATAAGAAAATGGTAGCTAAAAATAAAATAGCCAGATGGAGTCTGCAATAAAAATAAAGGTAAGAGAGGGTGTGCCTACCTCACCCAAACTCACCCAGGTCTGGTTTACAGTGTACATGGGACAAAGAACTTATGAGTTATGTGAGGCTCTAGATACATTGTCTATGCAACAAAAAAATATGCAGCAACTATTTACCATTTTTTCATGTTACTCCACTCATTTAGCAAGGTTGTATTGAATTTGGGAATTTTGTGTCTCCTTGTTATATACTATATATATGTGCAAAATTTCAACATTACTGGTGATGTCTTGATTGACAGAAAATGGAGGAGACCTGCAGAACGCGCTGCACGAACTGAGTGGCCAGAAGACAGTTCCCAACGTGTACATTAAGCAGGAGCACATTGGAGGGTGTGACGACACTCTCAAGCTGCATGCAGACGCCAAACTCTTACCCATGGTGTCCGAGAGCACAACCACGTACGACTACGATCTGATCGTGATCGGAGGGGGATCAGGAGGGCTGGCTGCGTCCAAGGTCTGTTGTTCGGGCCTTTGATCTTTTCTAAATTTGAACCACACAAACTGATGTCGTCATAGGGGGGATTTTACTCACAAACTGCCATGTCATTGCGCACGTTTGAACACGTTCGAACGACATTTAACATTGCATTTAACATTGCATTTAACATTGCATTTAACATTGCATTTAACATTGCATTTAACATTGCATCTGTTTTTGTATTACAGGAGGCAGGCAAGCTTGGGAAGAAAGTGTTGGTTTGTGACTTTGTCAAGCCATCACCTATTGGAACAACATGGGGTAAGTTTTGTTAGCTGTGTAGAGCTAAAAAAGAATCAATAAATCAATGATATTTAAAGGCAAACAGACATATCCTGCTAGCCACCAAGCCTGGTATTGATGCAAAGTTTTCTAGAAATAGAAGATGGATGATATGGACTTCTAAGTGCTTTGATTTGGATGAATTGAGGTTAACTTAAGAAAATTGCTTGCAATGAAATATATAACGTTGTATAAGTTATTTTGTTAAGCTAAAGACTGCAAGAATTAATGAATCTTTGTTTGAAAATTCATGTCCGAGGGCTAATTACAAGGGAAGAAACAGGACTGGTATAATAACATAAACAAGGTAAAAAATGTTTATTCTATAGATCTATCTGATGCTTCTTCGTACATTACCTGGAGGGGGGGGGGTACTTGGGGGGAGGCAGTGTCTACAGATTATCAAATGATTTAATAAACCATAGAGTTAATGTTTTTCCACCTACAGGCTTGGGAGGCACTTGTGTGAATGTCGGATGTATTCCCAAAAAACTCATGCACCAAGCTGCACTACTGGGTAAGGTGTTTGGTTACAATAAGTCGTTTAAGATGAGTTTTGTTTGACAGAGTGGATAATAAATGTTTCTGACAAAGTAGAGAAAAACTCTGTACTTATGCTTTGAATCACCTTCTTGCCCAGAGAATTTGTGGGTTTTTGACACAAGGGCACAAGAGCCCAAAGTATACATTTTTGGTCTGAAAATGGCGAAAAATGTTGTCACACAATTAGCTTCAAAGAAAGATGGGGACTGCTGAAAGTTCTTCGTAACCGCTGGTCTTTATGAGTTTATCGCAAATAGCATTTTTTTTTTTCACATCTGTTCTGGTACTAGTAGTTATAACTGAGAACATTTGTTTTTACCCTGTTTGTAGGTCATTCCATTGATGACTCCAGGAAGTTTGGATGGGAAGTGTCAGAAGGAGGTGAGTGCATGGATGTCTTACGTAAAGTACTTTAGTAGTAGATGACCAATAATGATGATCATTGATAGATTAATGCTAAGAGGTATGACACTACTTTACTTACATAGCTGGTTGCTTATGTCTGGCGGCATGACACGAGGAACTGAAATTCTTTCCTATACCTTGTTAGTGTCCATATCGCATAATAGAAAGAAAAAGATAAGGAAAAAGTAGGATTCAAGTGTGTAAAGGGCATTTGTTTTCATGGTGGGGTAAAGAACTTGCCCATGGCAGATACATACATGTAAGTCCCCCTTGTCTCACAAGTAGTACTAATGTTTGTGTCAAATGTGCAAGTATGAAACCTAATATACTGTAATGTTCTTCTGTTCCCACTCAGTGAAACACAACTGGAACACAATGAAAGATGCCATCCAGGTAAGTGATCAGTTTGTTGCATCTGGGCTTAATAAATTATATGGGATCCTGTACTATGATGTTAAGATAAAGCATTGAATCTTTAAGAAGTGTATTTTGATAATCCGTTTAAAGACATCTTTTGAGTGATCAATTTTTTCAGATATAAATGTTGGAGATATACATAGAGACAACTTGGCATTCTATTGGACCTTTGCATTTCAGTGAAATAGTTTGTAAAGGTAACATTATAAGTAAGGATGTTTTTTGTGTGTAGGGGCACATTGGCTCCCTCAACTGGGGCTACAGAGTGGCCCTGAGGGATAAGGATGTCAAGTACGAGAACGCCTACGCTGAGTTTGTGGATCCGCACACCATCAAGGTGGGTGTGTTTTTGTTACATTGCTAAGTACTGTAAATGCATTTAAAAGTTTGTGTGGTTTTTATTTCGCGCTTAGGGGAGAATTAAGAGTTTGTGGTGGATTTATGTTTGCGGCAGCGCTACTGTCACATACTGCTACAGTATCGGACAAAAATGTTCGCGGTGGTTTTAAGTTTGCGGTGAAACAGTCGCCGCGAAAACCGCGAACATAAAACCACCGCAAACACCGCTGCATTAACAGTAAGCTGTTCAATAAAGGGGGGGGGGTAATATTATATTTTTGCTGTACAAGATGAATAACATACATATTCTAAAAACCTATTTCAGCCCTTTGTCTCATGACGTTTTATCACCAGGACAAAAAATCCTTAGCTAGTAGCATCACACACATGACAGTAGAATTAGAAGACCAGGGCACAATTTCCCTTTTCTTTCTGCAGTGTACTGTCGCTTTCATTTTAGTCTGACTGTAGTGGCCACTTGATGGACTTCAAAAAAATTGTCACATAAAACAGGTGGCCACCATGGATAGGATTTTCAGTGCTTTGGTCAATGGTGAAAATAATCTAAGGGACGAGCCTTAGATAATCTAAGAGTGGCTACAATGGCCAGGTGGTCTATATACAAATGCGGAGGTTTTCACTGGTAGTATTGGTACATGTTTGACTGTAACTGGTTTTGTTAAACAGACAGTGAACAGGCGCGGTAAGGAGAACACAGCCACGGCGGAGAGGTTCCTGGTGGCCGTGGGTATGAGGCCCAGGTACCCGGACATACCAGGTGCTAAGGAGTACGGCATCACCAGGTAAATGATGTGAATTTTATAAACATCTACACTGATAACTATTGTTCCAAAAACATCTTTGAAAGGAAGAAAGCTTTTTGAATGAAGATTTTTGCATGGTGCACACCTTGTCCTGGTGGGCTATGTGTGTTGACGGTGGTTACCAGAAAATTGGGTTTTGTAACCTGCTTAAGAATTAGATGTTTCAAGACAGCTTAGTCTGGTGATGAAAAGAAGTCTTTTAACCGTCTCCTTGCAATTGCTGGCTAACCCTGTGATCATTGCCAATACAAATTTGATACTAAAAGGCTTTTTTTAGCAGGGAGAAGGTTAAGAAACCAACCAATTTTCACAGCATTTCTTGTTTTGTCCATTTATGGTGGTAATAATGTTGCATCCCTCTTCCAGTGACGACCTGTTCTCCCTGCCGTACTGTCCTGGGAAGACCCTGGTGGTCGGCGCGTCCTACGTGGCACTGGAGTGCGCAGGCTTCCTGCGGGGGGTCGGTCTGGACACCACCGTCATGGTGCGGTCCATCCTGCTGAGGGGGTTCGACCAGCAGATGGCAGAGAAGGTCGGAGAGTACATGGAGAAGGGAGGCATGAAGTTCATCAGGGGGTGTGTGCCAACCAAGGTAAGGCCTACAGCTTTAAAAAAAAAACTTACTATAGGTCACCACAAAACAAGACCGCCACCGCCTTCCCCCATCTACAACACTCCCATGTCACGTGACCTGTGTGACCTTTGACTCCCAATCCCAGGTCTTGTAACTACCCATTCAGAGCTGATGAAAAATGGCAGATACAATTTGAAAGTCTTCTCACCGAGAAACCTTTCTAGTCGTGTGTACCACTACCAGTCTTAATTCTCTATATGTTAAAAGGGTACAGAAGCCACTGTAGGTAAAGGTTACTAAATGTGTGTGATTGGTGGTGAGACCATGATTAACTCAGCTGCCTCTGTTTCCTTTTCCCCTTCTGTAGGTTGAGCGGCTGGAAGAGGGGCAGCCTGGGAAGCTGCGAGTGACGGGGGTGCAGGACGGGAAAGAGGTGGTCTGGGAAGGCAACACGGTAAGGCCCTCTTTTGTCAGATATTTCACTTGGTTAGGAAACTGTTGACAGAACATGTGCTTTTCTGTGGCCTTTTTGGCAGGACTGTACCAATTCCTTTCAGACCTCTTACATAAGGACCACCTGGTCAATTTGGTCACTTTTTGGTGGTCCCTTAGATAATTTCTCCCATTGACACAAGCAGTCTGAATCCTGTATAAAGTGACCACCTGTCCACGTAGACCAGTTGCTTTATTGGTACCCTGAGTGAGCTGGTTTGACTGTAGTTCAATCAACCTACACAAATGAACATCCAAATAAAATCCTTACATCAGCAAATGTCACCACTGTTATTTGTACAGTGACAAATCTGAACTGAAACCTGTAACATTGTGTAAATCTTTTATTCAAATCACTTCTTTTCTCCCCAGATACTGTTTGGCATCGGGAGGGACGCTGTCACAGAAGGTATCCACCTGGAAAAGGCTGGAGTTAAGTTCAACACAAAGTAAGCAGCCGACTTTATATCTTTTTCTCAGATAATCCTTTCTGTGTTAACCTTTTAGTTCACTCTGTTAACATGTTCTACAGCTCTTATGAGAAAGACTTGACTAGCCCCCTGCTGTAGTGCTTGCCCAACTGTGTGGCTCACTGCCAATAAAATCAGAGATTAGCAAGCACCTCACTATAAACTTAAAGATGTGGGAAGGATTTTAACTACATTGTAACATCTACATAAGACAGCCCAATGCACTTTAAAGGAATAGGCGCTAGAGAACCTAAGGTTCAAAGTTGTAAGGTAACGTAACTTTGTGTATGTTGTCAGTAGTATCTATGAGACATTTCAAATTTAAAGATTCATGTGTTTTGACTTTAAGGAATGGGAAGATCTATGGTAACGATGAGGAACAGACAAACCAGCCTCACATCTATGCAATCGGCGATGTCCTGGAGGGAAAGCTGGAGCTGACACCGGTGGCCATTCAGGCAGGCAGGCTGCTGGCACAGAGGTTGTACGGAGGAGCAAAGGCTAAGGTACTGTAATTCTTGAAACATTCACAGTTGTTCGATGGTCACGGTTTTGGCATTGACAGGTTCACCGCAACCTAAGAACCACTGCAAAATTACCTGTTCTGTCTTCTGCTGCCTTGTTTCAAACCTGAACTTAAAATCACTGTGAATAATCCATTTTCTCCCTACTTCAAAATGCCTGCAAAATCAAATTTATTTGCAGTATTTGTAGCAACACTTAAATGAGGACTGAAAAAATACCTAGAGTACCTTTTTAAAAAAATAAGCTATCATCACTGCTATTCTGTTGAAGAAATAAAAATGGGACAGCCAGGAAACCATTGTTTCTCCCATCATTTCTTACATTTTCCAATTCTCTTACGGAAACCGAATGCCTTTTATTTGCCTGCAAAGTTTTTATTCGCTTTTTTTATTAGGTCTAGTTTTCATTTACATGGCTGACACTTTGTGTTATGAATACTACCTTTTCTGTTAAGAAATATAATAATTGTGATAGCTCTTTTCTTTATCACCCTGCAGACCGACTATGTAAATGTTCCCACGACTGTCTTCACCCCCTTGGAGTACGGGGCCTGCGGCTTGTCAGAGGAAGATGCCATTGCAAAATATGGGGAGGACAACATCGAAGTGTACCACTCCAACTTCATGCCCCTGGAGTGGACCGTTCCTGGTAATGACCCCAACGACTGCTATGCAAAAGTCATCTGTAACCGGCAGGACAATGTAAGTACATGGACCTATCAGGGTTCAAAATGCATTTTTGGGAACACAATGTAGGTGAGCTGGTACATCTAACCTACGAATTTAGGTAAACAGAAAAAAATTGAGGTGCACAGCATGAAATGTTTTTCTTTGTACGTCAAGGAACCTTTAATTGGGACATCAAGGTCCAAAGATATAAAAACAGTAAGTCCCGCTGCAGTACCAATGTCAACCACCAGGAGGCCCCAAATCAACCTTGACCACAGGGTTCACAACACCTACCCACCTGCCAAATACCTGATTGCAATTCCTGCAGCAGTTCTTAAAGATATGCCCCCGGTCACATAAACACCGAGTAGAAACTATACCTCCTTTCTTCATGGAGGTAATGAATAGGTTGTGGATGAAGGTCTGATCTTGTGGTTTGTGTTTTTACCAGGAGCGAGTTGTGGGCTTCCATGTCCTCGGCCCCAATGCAGGGGAGATCACCCAGGGATACGGGGCAGCCATGAAGTGTGGCATGACCAAGGCTCAGTTGGACACCACCATTGGTATCCACCCAACTAATGCTGAGGTAGGTATCTGTATATCTAGACTCAGTTCCTCTTACATGTTGTTAGATATGTTCACAAGTCCTCTGCATCAAATAGGTGATATCACAGATATCTCAAATGGGTACTTCAGTTTTTTTCAGCATAAAATCAAATCTGTAGTTTTACATCTTTTGACTTAAACCTTTCCTAATAGTTGACAAAGATCTTCATTGTATATTACATTTTGCTTTTAGTTTTGTATTTTAATGAACCAATACTTGACTTAAATTCAAGAAAATACACTTCTATTTTTGTTTCGTTTCAAGGCATCCTCATTTGAGGTAAAGCATGATGCTTTTTCATGTAGGTAGTGGTAGTGCAATGCGGCTTCACTATGGCTTGCGTTTTTTACAAGTACAAAAATTCATGTACTCAATCTAAAACCAGTCAACCAATACACGTTAACCAATACAGAAATGACTTCTGTATTCCATTTATTGTAGGTTTCGTATTTAAGTTGTACGTTTGTCTGTATTATTGTTGGTTAGCCGTTACCAGCAAGAGCTACTTTGTCTGACCCAGTGAAATGACTTGTTTGATTCCTAATAGATACAAATACTCATGCGACTGGATAGATTTTGTAAACTGCCAGACTGCTGGTTATCATAAGCGTATCCTGAAACTTCATGCTTTTGCGTTTCCCCAGATCTTCACCACGCTCGACATCACCAAGGGTTCGGGGGAGGATCCCACCAAGACTGGCTGCTGAGGTTAAGCCCCGCTGTTGCTAGTCCCCTGCAGACCAAAAGCCACCTCTAACTTTACTATGGAATAGACAAACTGGAGCCAGAATTATACACCTCTAACTTAACTTACCAATAGACAAGCAGGAGCCAGATCTGAATTATACATAATCACTGAAGAACTAAACTCATCTATTGGTACTTGTGTCTTGAGAGTTTAAGCCTCTTTTCTACAAAATGAATGCACATTCACTAACTCAGACTTATGAGCTGATCTCTATGGGTGCGCATTACTTGTGTTGAAAAGAAGGATAAAACTTTGAAGATATTACAAACCATTCACTCTGGGATAGGCAAGACTTGTCAACATGTAATACATTTGAGCATTTTGGAGTCAATGACAGAAAAAAATGCTTTATTTATCTTAACCTGCAGTCAAATTTCAAACCCATACTGAAGGCTTGTAATTCGTATTCTCCAAAGCTTATAAGCTAATGTCTGGCTCTAGGTACTGTAACATAAGAGGTGGCAGCCATGTTGGTCTGCGAGACGAGGGGACAAAAGCAATGGCGGGGGTAAAACTCCCAACTCACCAAAGGTGGTAACACACAGCACTGCACATTCCTACCATAAAACTCAGCAGACTGTTCAACACTTTCCTACCATTTGGTTTTCAGATCAGAAATAACTACTCAAGAATGGATCACAAGGATTATTTTGATGAAAAGGGTACTTGTAAGTGATAATTAGTGATCTGTTAAAAGTTCATGATGGTCAGGAAAGCTGTGACATAACATTTGATGAATTTTTGGTGAAGTGCATTTATGACGGTTTCCTTTTCAAACCCAGAATTGGGCTAGAGGAGACTCGAAACTGCTGTGTTAACCACCTGGTAAATTTAGTACATAGAATAAAGACAAAATGATACTATGTATCTTCAATATTGCACCTGTATAAATGCTCTTCCAGTGAAACGTTTTGAATGAGTTTGAAATGAAGATTTTCTCATAGGTTGGTGAATACCGGTATTATATGCTGTTTGAATTGAGTGGATGACAGCCACAATTCTTCAATCTTTTGTCATTTACAATTCTTCCATCAAATGTACACTTTCTATGATGGTTTACGTCTATACGATATAATGCAAACTTCGTGTAGAAAACCTTTGTGGAATTCTGGTTTAGACTAATCAGGGAATGTGAGAAATGTACTGTTCTGCCATTCTATGCATAATGATCACAGGAAAATTAAAAACTTGTTTGTGGTTTTGGTATTACCGTTTTCAAGTCTGTCAGAAAACTAAGATTGTTGTAGCCATCTGCTATGTTAAAGATCTCTAACAAGATGCCTGTGGCTATTAACTACTTCTCAATTAAGGTTTGTAGAAAGGAAAGGACAAAATTACTGAGTTGAATCCGTTTATTGAGATCGATGTTGTAGAACTGCAATTACAAACTATTTTCACTTGACCATGGATGTAAATCATAGCTAACACATGGGAACAATAATCATGATATTAACCTCCACGATGCATAGCAAATAAGGTGTGTAAGAGCACTGTAAGATGATACAATGTGCATTTTTGGTACTTTACCAAAGAACTCTGCTGTTACACCAGGTGTCTTATTGACAATTAAAACAAGATTCACCAGATTTTCCTCATCCTTCTGTAGTCTGGGCATGTCTTTTGTCAGCATAGTAGTAATACAACAGATTTAAACTCTTCCAGCTTGAAAGGTTACTATTTTGGTACAAATGTATATGTCAGGATTGAGACTTCGATCATCAATTTGGATCGGAGGGTTTGTTGACAGACACTTTGATCAGGATCTCTGTCGGTAGAATCAGGGATCTCCAACGGTAGAATCAGTGATTCTACCAGATCACAGTCTCTACCCTATCATATACATAACAAGTCATGACCCTGAGTAGAGGTCTTTATTGCAGATGACCATTTGAGAACATGTACTAACCTATTACAAATTGCACTACTAGGTGGATATGTTACTGGTCTAGAAAACATTAAGTACTACTGAAAATTCAAGAATATAGCCTAGTAGGAGCCACTAACTTCTATGGGATGACACTTATACTTCAGCCATGTTGATATGACTATATGGATGACATGTACATCCTCTGGGAATTCTACGACACTAGCATCCGTTTTCTGAAATATTTTCTTTTGCAATTTTCAGCCTATATTTGCTTGATGACAATATGGTTGAAAAATTGTCTTTCTAAAAACGGACGGAAATTGATGTGCGTGCGGATCGGATGTCATCCATATAATCAAATCAACATAGCCTTACAGGAAGGTACTGCACTACTTTTAACATTTGAACTGAAGTGCTAAAACTGCAGTGAAATAGTTTGGTTGACTTGGGCTATCTAACCAACGCTCCAGGTAGGTCCTGCCGTGTGGACACAGCTCGGCAGATACAGAAGGTCGCTATCAGTGAGACGATGATCATGAAGTAGAAGGTGCCCTCCCAGCCGTACCACTCCGCTATGGCTCCGATGATGGGCCCCTGCAACACTGTACCCACACTGCCAAAACCTGCAGAGAAAAATATTGCGTCATTAGAAAAAGAAAGTTAATAAAATCCAGAACAAATAGTTACTATATGTAACAGTCCAGTGACTTCTCCAGTCACCGTTTACTTATTCAAAAGTATGTACTCTGCACTAGAACAGTGCATATCGACAAGGCATATACATGTACAAGTAAGGAGACAACTGTTCAATGTTTTTTCATATGAATGTGCAGGAGGAAATCCTTAATGACTTCAAAAGGCCTCACTAGCTCAAAACAGACTGATGTATGCAATGTTCAAGCAGTCTGACATGTACATGTAGAGGCCACACTCATAACAGACCGCAACTGCAATGAACATAATGAATCTCGCAGTCTGGGAAACAGTACTGGGAAATTTGAAGGGAGAGGAGTTATGGTTTAATTCTTCGTAATACCATTGATAAAAAGAGATAGCAGCGTGTGCATTCCTCTCATCCTTTTCTCCCAGCTGGGTGGGTAGTGACCTAGTTGGGATGGCATCAGACCCACAGTTAAACATGCTCTAGTCATTGATCAGACAATACTAGTAGTAGGTTCTTACCATTTATAAACCCTGAGATGGCAGCGTGTGCGTTTCTCCCATCCTTGTCACCCAGCTGGGTGGGTAGCGACCCAGTTAAGATGGCGTCAGGCCCACAGTTGAACATCCCAGTCAGTAGCATACGCACAACATTTAGGGTAGTATAAGACTATACTACAGTATTTAATTCTTCCATTGATAAACCCTGAGATGGCAGCGTGTGCATTCCTCCCATCCTTGTCACCCAGTTGGGTGGGTAACGACCCAGTCAGGATGGCGTCAGGCCCACAGTTGAACATCCCAGTCAGCAGCATACACACAACATTTAGGGTAGTATAAGACTATACTACAGTACGAGGTTCTTACCATTTATAAACCCTGAGATGGCAGCGTGTGCGTTCCTCCCATCTTTATCACCCAGCTGGGCGGGTAGCGACCCAGTCAGGATGGCGTCAGGCCCACAGTTGAACATCCCAGTCAGCAGCATACACACAACATTTAGGGTAGTATAAGACTATACTACAGTACGAGGTTCTTACCATTTACAAACCCTGACATGGCAGCGTGTGCGTTCCTCCCATCTTTATCACCCAGCTGGGCGGGTAGCGACCCAGTCAGGATGGCGTCAGGCCCACAGTTGAACATCCCAGTCAGTAGCATACGCACAACATTTAGGGTGGTATAAGACTATACTACAGTACTAGGTTCTTACCATTTATAAACCCTTAGATGGCAGCGTGTGCGTTCCTCCCATCTTTATCACCCAGCTGGGCGGGTAGCGACCCAGTCAGGATGGCGTCAGGCCCACAGTTGAACATCCCAGTCAGTAGCATACGCACAACATTTAGGGTGGTATATAAGACTATACTACAGTACTAGGCTCTTACCATTTATAAACCCTGAGATGGCAGCGTGTGCGTTTCTCCCATCTTTATCACCCAGCTGGGCGGGTAGCGACCCAGTCAGGATGGCGTCAGGCCCACAGTTGAACATGCCAGTGAGTAGCATACACATGACGTTGAAGGGGATTCCCCAGGAGCTGGTGAGGAGGAACAGGATCAGGGACAGGGTGCTGAACATGATGACTGTGGACGTGCCCTGGAGACTGTCGCCACGGAACAGTCTGCAAGAAATTAACAATAAGTTAACAGATCACCTAACACTAAAGACAGAGACGTGTGGCGTTGTGTTGGTGTAACGGTCAGGGCGTTTGGCTCAGAACCCAGAGGTCCTGGGTTCAAATCTTCTGACATCCACCGAAGTTGTGCCCTTGCTAATGCTGAAAGGCACTTTCCTCACTCCACCCAGGTGTAAAAATGGATACCTGACTTTTTTACTGAATAAATTGAAAATATTTGAAATTCTAGATTATGACTCATACACCTTCACAGTCTGAAACATCAGAATGAATACTCACTTATCAATAAACACTCCCAGAGTTGCACTTCCCAACACTCCACCAACCTCAAATGATGTCGAGAGTAGGCCTGCTTGAGCTTTGCTGTATTGAAGCTGGAAAAGTTTACAAAAAGTGTTACAAATCAATTATGGTAAAAATATAAAAATCTGTTTGTAAAACCTCATCATCAATAACAAGTCTGAGAAACGTGAAAGTTATTTGTAATCATTAATCACATTGTTAAGTGCTTCTAAAATGCAAAAATGAAACAAAAGCCCAACATAGGTACAAAATGCATGTAATACTATACAGCTTACACATCTTTACTGACCTCATGATACAGGTACATAGGCAGCCACATCAGCAGACAGTACCTGACAATTTTTACAAAGAAGACTGTAGCAGCCAGCTCTGGTAACATTCTGGGAAAGACACAGAAGAACATGAACTTAGGTACACGTTTAAATATAATGAGGAAATGGCTCTGGATAAACCAAACTACAAGTAGATAAGTCAAACAGCTGATAGCAAAGAACTGGACAGATGAAAAACTTGATAGAATTATAATATAACACTTGTTAAATAAATTCAAATTCAAATTATCAGTTCAAAGACAACAAGTCCACTACGTACTTTATTCCCAGCAGTTGCCAGAATTTGAGAGAGGTGGTGTTTCCTCCTTTGGACACTGGCTCTGGATCTGACAAGTTATAAAGCAGACATAAGGGGAATTTTGAACTGAACACACATCAAAAATTTCTACAGTCTAAGGTGGTAAATGGACAGAAAAAAAATGTTGTAGGCCACATGCAGCTACAGGATGGTCAAACTGACAATACTAACAAATTGGCACCATCCTATAGCTGTGAGGTTTAGTCAAGGCAAAGCCATGCTCAAGAGTCTAATCTAACTCATTGGCATTCTGCAGCATTGCTAGTGCCTACATCTGTGTGCATTTCTGATGACATTTACAGTGTTTAGTATCTGGGAACTTAACAGTCTGAAAGCCAGATAAAAGCCATGTACAAATGTATTTAGTATTGCCAATCTGATCAGCACTGACATTTCCGGCATCAAACTCTGAGGTTTACTTCATTCCATGATGTTACTATTATTATCTGAGGTCAATCTCATTGTGTATCCTCAATGACAAAACCCTATATACTGCGACATCAAGTATGTGTGACATGATTAGCCTGATTAAGCAGCCCGAGCAAAAACTCCAGGCAGTTCACACTCAGAAGGACCTTAGTACATGTACCGCCATATAGAACAGGAGCCCTGCCAGTTCTCTGGGCTTGCAGTTGTCTCATACTCTCCCCATAAGGGGTAGACACCATGGGGCAGCTATAGGAGCTTGTCTTGGCAGCTAACACAGGAATTGGCAGAAAACTTTGTGCTTTAATACACGTGTAAGCATGAATGAGGAAAGAAGAAGTAAATAAAGGTGAAAAGAAGGAACAATATGGAAAGAAAGAACAAGAAGGAAGAATGTGAAAAGAAATTTTAAACGTACATGAAGTCACTGTGACAGGAGATTTGAGATTCATTATGTTTCTATCAAGCTGCAGTCAAACCTGTCCAAGAAGACCACTCAGGTGACCGATAAAATCTGGTCTATGTGGACAGATGGTCACAATAAACAGGATTCGTATCAAATGCTTGTGTCAATGGGGAAAAGTATCTAAGGGACTGTCAAAAGTGGTGACATTGGCCAGGTGGTCCTTATGTAGAGGTGGTCCCTTGAACAGGTTTGACTGTAGTTCAATTCATCCTTTGCACGTGCCTGATATATACATGTAAATGTACTAGGGTACAGCACATAGATTGACAACCTACCTTTCCCTGGTATGTCCAGACCAACCTCCCATGGAGTGTACAGGAATATGTAGACAAGTGCTCCCACAGCAGCCTGAAAAGAGAAGAACCTGATATGAAAACAATTCTTTCTTAGAAGATTCTTACTTCCTACAAGATATTCCACACCAACCGTAGATTGTTTCAAACTTTGTCTCACCAGTTCTCTATATCTACATGTAACTTACAGTATATCCTTGGTAAATATACTATCCTACTAGTCAGTAAATATACTTAAAGGCTGATATCATATCATATCATATCATATCAAAAGAATGAGGCTACTGAGACTTTTGAAAAAAAATGCATAAAAGGGCAATTTGGGAAAATTCTGTTCCATGTGATTTACATTCCTTTTCTGGAAAAGACTCGTGCACAAATGAAACTGAATCTGTCCACAACTTACCACTATCAGTGCTGGGTAGAAGAACACAGACCTCCATCCATACGTTCTCTGTAGATACACCTGGAGGATGCATATGGTATTTCCCTCATCAAATATCACTCTTTTCAACAATATGTTTAACTTAGATCTACACGATTCAATATTGCCACATCACAGCAATCAATGAAAACATTGAAAGGAAACACTATAAACTTCTCAAGGAAATGTAAGCAGGCCAATCATTGAAAACATATTTGCCAAGTGTGACAGACAGGTAGGCAAGATCTAGAGTTTTCAATATAATCTTGAACCAACCCTGTCCTACACCAGGGTTCGAAATTCATTTTTGGGAATAGGTAAACTGGTGCCTAAAAAATTAGGTGCACAGCTCCCCTTCTGGGTGCACAGCACAAAAGTGCACATGCACCCACTATTTTGAGCGCTGTATACTCACAGCCAGGCCAGTTCCCATGATGCCTCCAGCAAAGGTACAGGTTCCCCAGATCCCAAATATGGCATTACGCTGCCTGTCGGGGTACCAGGCACCGAGTGCCTTCACACAGCTTGGCCAGGTCTGGGCCTGCAGATTTAAAACAAGACGGCTCTTACAAAAGGTTAAGTGGTTGGACCTCAGACTGAGGACAAGGCATGACGCCTTCTCCTTGGCTAGTAGTCCAATACAGCTTTGCTACGGCTTGCATATTTAGTGAAGCACACCCGGTCACCCCTACTCTTCTCGGTAAGTGTGTTGGGTTCTTTTACGTGCAGGTGTTTGATCCTTGAGGCTTATGCCGGAAGCTCCTTTATACACAGGTCCATCGGCTTTACATCACCATCAGAAAAGACAAATGCAATCCCTCACAACATGTTCAAGCTGGGGACAACCCTAGATCGAACTCCGACCCAACGGACCCACGGAATTGGATCTGTGCAACGGGACTTGATACACAGATATAAATTCCAACAATATGTCTTGCACAAATATAACATCAAATTTAAGATGCAAAAAAGGTAAGTTACAACAAAATACCAAAAATATTTGAAAATTAGCGACTATCATAAATCATCCTGTACATACTCAAAGTGTACTTGTAATAATGATATAGGTCTTTCTTCATTAACAGTCATTTATACTTGTCATCTCCAAACTAATTATACCAATAAACAGCTGTGCCTTTAAGTTGGTCAGTACCAACTGGGATTCAGGTATTGGGTATCAGGCAACCTTTCATCACACCAGTATTAACCTGTCCCCCCTGGGAAACCTGCTGGCAGAAGCTTAAGACCATACTGTATGAATTTCTGATATCCACTCAATTCTGATCCCTCCCACTCGATACCTTATTTCTTAGACTTTTCTCAGGGCAAACAAAAAGTAGTTGAATGTAGGAAGTTACAATATTTCTGTCCACGGTGCTGAACTACCATCAGACAAAAACATACTATGGTTGCTGATATCCACTCAATTCTAGTGACCCAGATACTCAATACCTTATTTTGTAGACTTTTCTTGGTGCATACAGAAAGAAGCTGAGTGTAGGAAGTCAGTGTTTCTCTGTCCCTGGTGCTGAACTATGATCATACAAGAACACAGTATGGATTGCTGATTCCCATTCAGCTTTAATCCCAGATACTTCAGTCGTTGATTTTTCTTGGTGCAAACAAAATTTAGTTGAATGTTGGGGGCCACAGAGTTTCTCTGTCCCTGGTTCTGAACTGTCATCACACAAGCATACTGTATTGATTGCTGATTCTCGCTTGATTCAGATCCCAGATACTCAATTATATGAGTCAATAACTCATTTTCCAGATCTTACTCGGAGCAAACAGAAATTGTTAAATGTATGAAGCCGTGTTTCTCTGTCCTTGGTGCTGAACTACCATCACACAAGCATACAGTATGGATTGCTGATATCCACTCCATTTCTGTCCCTCCCACTCAATAGCTTATTTCGTAGACTTTGCTGGCTGGAAAGTAGTGGTGTACTTGACTGTATGAAGCAGCATTGTTTCTTTGTCCCTGGTGCTAAACTACCATCAAACAAGAATATAGTATGGGTAACTGATATCAACTAAACTCTGATCCCAGAATATCATGTCACAGACTTTTGTTGGTGACAACTAAAAGTATTTCAATGTAGGAAGCCACAGTGTTTCTTCTGTCCTTGGTGCTAAACTACCATCATACTTTAATACAGTATGGATTGCTCCATTCCGTTTTGATCCCAGATACTCAATATCTTATTTTGCAGATCTTTCCTGGTGCAAACAGAAAGCACTTGAATGTATGAAGCATCAGTGTTTCCCTGCCCTTGGTGCTGAACTACCACTCCACAATGATACCTTACGAACTCCTAATATCCATTTAGTTTTGATCCCAGATTCTCAATACCTTATTACTCAATACCTTATTACATTGACTTTTCTTGGTGCAAACAGAAAGTACCCAAATGTAGCAGCAGTAATTCTGTCTTTGGTGCTGAACTACCATTGGCAAGATGAATGAATGAAAGAACAAACGATTTGTTTATTTTAAGATGTACATTGTATTTTCTAAACAGATAATTTGTTTACCTGAGCGACTCCATTGAAAAACAGCATGATCATGAGGACAAACACGTCTATCCATGTGCCAAACCAAACCTAGAAAGGGAAACAAAAAGTTACAACACTCAGAGACGCCTAGAAAATGCCTGAGAAGGTAGCTACTGTAAAAGCCTTTTCGCTGTGAACTAATTTTGTGGTAGGGAGAAAATAGAGTGTTAGCAGTGGTTTTAAGTTTACGGTAGAGCTATAGCCACATACTGTTAGTGTATAGTAATGGAAACACTGTTTTTACGTTCGCAGTGCAGCAGTCACTGCAAAAACAGCGAACAAAAAAGCACAGCGAAAATTCAGAGAATTACAGTATCTAACAAGAAACTGATTACCTAATACTTACATGGAACCGACTTCAAAATAATCATTAACAGGGTAGAAAGGCTAATACGTCTACAGCATCGTTATTGGCAGGTTTTGTGTGGTGGCTGACTTACCACTGAAGCTGCCGATAGAAGCAGGCACCAGGCCAGGGTATTTCGGGCACCATACCTGTCTGCCACAGGTCCCAGGATCATCTAAAGGGGTACACAGCATGTAAATTACTGGGTACATTAATGTGATTATATCTAATTCAGTACCAAATGCCCATCTTAATAGATAATGAAATCTTATGGTGTAATCAATTCACAGAGTAAAACCTGGTCTAAATGGACAGGTGGTCACTATAGTCTAGACAGGATTCTTAATGCTTGTGTCGATGGGGAAGATCATCTAAGGGACCACCAAAACTTATTCACATTGGTAACCCTTAAGTTATGTAGAGGTGGGCACTTGTACATGTTTGACTGTACCATTAGTACAAGGTTTGACAAGAACTTCTAGTTCTATCAAATCATCTGTGTTGTTTTAAGCTACAGCCTTCATGGTAGATCCGTACAGTACCTGCATGGTGGCATAAGGCAGCAGCATGGAGGTGTCCAGCCATCCCAGCTGGGTTTTAGTCAGCCCCAGTTCTGACGCCAGGTCAGTCTTGATCTGTAGGTTAAGCAGGGGACATACAAAAATGATATCCATTTCTAAGGGCAGGGTCCAAGGACAGTACAGTTAAGTTGTATGGTGGCAAATCAAAAGGATATGATTCAGTTAGAAACTCTTTTAAAATACACAAATAGCAATGCAAACTCATTGTCAGGTGAAATAGATAACCTTTACATTTTGAGCTCAAGTATGGATTACAATTTGAAGAAATTCTGAGCTGCTCAGCAGCTAGGACCTCTGTAGGTTAATATTTACTACTTTAAATTACCCTTTTAAATCTATGCGCATCTGCAGTATATTAACTCATGGGAATCATTATAATCACATGTAAGATATATGAATATGTAATAGTCTGTAAAAGGTCATTCAAGGCCACAAGGCAGCACTCTAAACTGTTACATGGAGGTCAAAAGGCAGTCAATGCATCATCTGTGCTATTGTGTGCTTCCTATACAGTTACATGGCAATAAGTATATTATATGATCTCTAGTTTAATTCACTATTACAAGCATTTAGACATTAATCATGCGAAAATATGAATATTGGGGAACTATTATTTTACACAAATTATCTTATCTCCACTACCTATCCTTACAAGAAAACCAGAGTTATTATATATAAAACAACAGTAGGCGTTCCTTACCACCCCTAGCGGTTTCCTGACCAGGTAGGTAGAGGCGTACGCCACCCAGGTGAGAATGAACGTCGCCACCTGACGTCTCTGCAGACGACTCACCGTCAACATCCCGAAACTTCTTCCCTCTTTCTGACTCTCAATTTTATCCCTAGATAGATCTATGAATTCTATGTTCGTACAACAAGGATCTAGTTAACGAGGAAGGAATTAAAGGCTGAGAGGTGGTGAAACGGAGACGTTAAGTCAAAGAAAAACGAGGATTTTGACCCTGTTTGACGAACGTCGAGGTTTCAGCCGCCATGTTTGGAGCAGACGACCCGGAAATGAACGTTCTGATTTTAATTTTTGGCGGGAAAGTTAAATCGACATTTTAGCAGCAAGTCAGTTTGGAGAAGACACGTTCTCTCTTTCAAGAACTACAATTAACTAAATGTAAGAAACGTTTCAACCAAATAATTGAACCGCAAAACGTAATATTGTTGGCCAGTTCCGTCCGCACGTGTACAAAATAGAACGATATCCATCTTTCAAAAGCGCCTTTGTGCGGACCTACCGTGCACTGCAGAAACACGGAGTAGGTGCAACAGCATACTAACGTGCAATGTACTTTACCTCATTTCATTACCTACACAGACAAATAATGTACAAAACCACTCATAAATGTTTTATCAATAGAGGGTTTATTTGGATCTAAATCTTTTTCAGCCACGTTGCACTAAAATATCTTACTAGCGACGTAATAAGATATGTTTGGATGCGGTGTTCATGCATATTCACTTTCATCAATGCAGCTCCTCAGTGGCAATGTTTACAATCGTACAGGCTTCAGATACCCAGTTCGCGATAGATTCATCGCGGGGCTCTTTGTCGGGCAGCACAGTACACCCATCTGCGGCGGAAATGGCTCAATCTCTGTAAAAGGTTAGTGCTTTTTTAGAGAAATATTTTGGTTTTTAGACATTTTCCTTTGTGCTTTATGAATCATGTTTTTGCTGATCGTTTCAGATGTCCAGATTTAAAATTCAGGCATCGGTGAGGAACAATAGAATAGTCGGGATCACAATCATTATCATCTCTCCTCTCGAAAATTCATTTCCGTAGACGCCTGCAAAATTGGAGAAATATGGCAATGCCTACAGTTTTGATCCATTACTAAGTGATATTTGTTTTTACGATACATAGTGATTTTATTTACAACGTAATGAATAAGGTCTTTGTTGGCGAAATATAGTATTCCACCCGGGAAACGAGATAGAGTGATTGAAGCCTGAAACTTTTTCGTTGTGTTATTTGATACAATGTAGGTTTGTGCCTTAATTGGCATTGGCGCATCTAAAAGCTGGGTAAAATATAATTTTAGCATTTTGTCCCGTGGGATACAATCTTCTACAGATGTGAAAAATCTACCCATAGGGAATAGCATTTGTCTAGATTTAACGTCGGCCGGCAATTTTTCACTTCACTTGCCTGAAGAAAAGATTTATCATATCTTCTTTCCGGGCTGTGAAAATGCTCGTGCTAGTCACATGCACGGGTCCACCGTAAATCTCGTCCGCCAAAAAATATGGCTTTGGCAATTGCAGTAATGGAATATTGGAAATGCAATGAGCGTGTTTCATGTTAGCATTCTCAATCACCTAACGCCAGGAGCCCTTACAAACAATACGCCTTTGTGCGAAGGAAATTACTCCCATGAAATTTAATACCCGCTGACTGAATTTATTCCCGGTTCGTGAATGGTTGTGATTTTTTTTCTGTGCAAAGCCCGGCCGTAAACGGCTTTCAGGCGTTCGTTCTGCAATTGCTAATTGATTTTGGAAGATAGTTGACATAGGGCAATTAGGACGGGGGTCAAGCGATAGGTTAGAATAAATTGCCCCGAGTAAAAAATATTGTAGGAGGCTCTTAACATTGGAGTGGTAACCCTTTTAAGTACCACACCTGCGCCTTGAGGAGGATTATTTCTCACTTTACAACCATTTTTGTTAAGCCTCGAAGCGAGAAAACAGAACACCGATGCTGTCAGAGTCATTGGGTTACCCAAGTGGTATTAGGTAGACTGGTACTTGGAACGGTCTAATCGTTTGTCATTTCATAGGGGTGCAAACATATTACTAGTACCTGAAAAGACCTTGCCAACAACACCACTTCCGTCTGTAGCTTTATGGGTACAATGTGTACATTATTCATGCAACAATTCGTCATGCTGAATTGGCCAAGCTCATGCAAATTGTGCTGGGAGGTAATTTGCAGAGGTGCACAGCATCTATTGCAGTAGTATGTTCTCTTCCGATTGATTCACGTTATTTTGCTATCCTCTCTGCCAGTCACAAGGTGTTATTGCTTGGAAGGGACCATTAACACCACTATAGTGGGGGTGCAAACAAGATGTTAAGTGCTGGTACTGGCACATTGGGCTTGGGACAGTGTCAAATACATTTCTGTATGCATTTAGTATCTCTAACTAAAATGTTCACGAGGATTTAATTTCGTTGTAGGAAGAAAATGGAGTGCTGCAGTTGTTTTAAGTTCACGGTTGAAACAAGCGGGTAGGAGGGCAGAAGGCAAAACAAAAATGTTTGTGGTGGGTTAAGTTCGCAGTTATAGGATCACAGACATAAGATCACAATGAACATTTCTCCTTTTACAGTATCTGCAATTAGCAAAATTCGGGCAGTGGCTGTGAAAAGTCGTAGAGCAGGGGTCAAAGGAGCATCGGCTTTCGACCCAAACATCTGTTAAAGCGTGAACCAATCAATTTGGCATCGATCCACTACCCTCCAGTGCTGCCTGGTGTGGTGCATGAATATCTTAATGTCCAGAAGACCAGAAGACACGGGGGCAATTCTGTCTTTGTGCTAAAGGCATAATGGTGTGGAACTTATGTGGGTGTAATGGACAGTTCGAAATTTTCATGCACATTGTTTTTCGTTGTAGTGAATCAAAAGTGTAAAAAGATGAAACACATTAACAAGGCTGAGCTTTCATTTTCCTGCATAACGGTATTGCCGGAGCGATGATACATGGGAAAATCACATTTTGCTAGTGCAATCAAATATTGAGGGTCGTGTAGAGCAAATAATCTGGTATGTAAGAAAGACCCCAACTCTTAGTAATTTGAAAAAGTGCTCAATACAGGCTTCAAAATGCAAACAGTTCTTCAATTTTTTGCCAGAAAAAGGTTGTGTATTTTAGAAGAACCTTGGGTACTAAAAGTGACACTCTGGTGTTAACATGACGAGGAGAGAAGTGGACGCAAACGGGGGAAATGCCGTCCTGAAAGCGGGCTAATACTGCATCAAGTCGTCGTGATCTTTTTTGCGCGGCTCACATCCGGCCTCTTGACACGGCCTACAAGGCCAGCAGAGTGACTGATTACAGTGGGTATGTGATCCGCTGGGTGACAAACAAGATTACTCTCAAAGACCGACGGATGGAATGAAAAGGCTGTTAGTGTTAACACAAAAATTGTTCATCATGCGCCAGCGGAATATGTCTAAAGAAATTCAGGCTCAAATTAAAGGACTTATAAGAAACATTATGACTTTGTGATCATTATTTATTGCATATAATGTTAGATTGACATCCAGCTTTGCACAGGTTTAAAAATTAAAACAGATCCACTTCCCAACAGTTACATTTTGGTACTATAGGCAGAGAAGCAGGCATTGGGAAGTGGATCTAAGCTGTCTAGTTCCTTCTCAAAATAAACAAAATCATTGAAAATGTAATGTTCACAGCTCAAGTACTTGCCCAAAGTGGAACAGTCTACGGAAAACATAAAACCTGACTGATAATGGCATGAAGTGATAAAAACTTGTGTGCAGCAAAGCAATTAGCGTTATTACAGATGGTATTTGTCACATTTCATTGTGCATGCAGCATTTTGTTGTCAATGTTGACAAATTTCGTTTTTAACATGTCTTTCGATGTATGATTATATTTGTTTGATTAAACAGAAAATGTTGCATTGAAGTGTCATCTACACTTTAATGCTTTTTTCTACCATACAATGTAGTTATAAAGCTACAGGATCAATTTGTTGGAGCAAGGAGGTTGGAGCTGAGCACAACCGACATTAATCAGACTATTGCATCCAATTTGATAAGAAATTGATGGCAGGTCAGTTTAATCTACCACATTCCTTAAAAGCTAAATCTTGTAGACAAAGAACCGATATCCAACACCCAATACTCCTGATTGAATCCATTGTAGATAAAAGGGATTTAGACCTGATGTGCAACAAAGAAACATGGTACTTGGCTGATACCCTGATTGTAGCATTCGTCATGAACAATTGCTTGCAACTAACCAGGTCAAGAAACAAATGATTCTATTGGACAAATCCGGGAAGGCCTGATGAAGAGTGCCAATTACTCATCAGGTACCATCTGTTTCTGGATTCAGCAAATTTCTCTTCATATCTGCACCAATCAGGACATTGTTGAACAAAGTACTGTAAATTGTATTTTAAACTCTTTGTACTTTTTGTCAGTCATAATTCTCCTGCTATTATGTAGATGTTGCTAATATTCATATCATATTTGACAATCTTTATTCTCCAATCTCCAGAAAAAAATCCTTATTGTACAAGGCAAAAGCTAATGCATATCTTATGTTACAAAAATACCATATAATATTACTGTTAAATACTAATAAGCTGTATACCAATGTTGTCTTTGGGCCTTTCTCAAATGCCTTAAAATCACAGCTATTCAGAATCATATCCCCCAAACTTTTGCAAATTTATTTGAAACACATAATGGAATGCAAACAATACAGATTAAAACAAATAATAACTTAAGCTCCTATCAGATTTTGCCCAATACAATCATATAAGTTGAAGCTTAGATGTCCATGTATCAAGGACTGAACCAAACATGAGAGAGAAAGATACAATTGCGTCGAGACAATCCCTTTGGAGTTTTGTCGTGCTAACACAGTAATCAGGCTAAGTGCTGCTGTGATGATATCGATGCTGAAGACAGGATTTACGCACATGTATCATAGCAACATAGAGACCAATCAGGAACCAGACATCAAACCTAATAGCTGTCTACAGTTTGCTTCTATTTGATTAGTCTCAACCAAGGTCACAGTGCGTTTGACCTTCCGGCAGGCAACATGACCAACGATAATCAAAATCTGGTGTCCATGTCAAAAGAAGGTGTAAAAGTTCAGGAAACTTAAATGGGCAGAAATGAGACCTGGCTTGGTTCCTGGAGGAACCCCTTTATTTGAGTAGCCTCTACTTGATTGCTTTTACCAGGGCCACACATGAATTTGACCTTCTTTTAAATAGAGTAATCAGAGATATTCATCAAATTCACATGTCTATTTCACTAGAAGTTCTAGAAAGTTAAAAAAAAAAGTTTCATGGGCAAAAGAGGATCCAGAATGAATCCTTGAGGCACCCCTTTATTTGGTAAGCTATACAGATTATAAGTTTTAACTGAAATCAGGAATAAATATCGACATCAAATTGTTGACCAAAGACTTCTAGATACATGTACTATGAATCTTCTTTTGTCATCCTTAATTGTGGTGGAACAATGATTTTTCCAGTACTAGCCTAAGTAGTGACTTTGCTATCATGGCTCAAGTTTTTAGCCAAGCACACCTGGTCACCTCTGCTACAAACAAATGCCAGCTTTCTATGACATACATACTACACTGCCATTAGCAACTGCAAGAAACGTGATTGCTGTTTGCCAGTGTAATACATTCAAGAAACAGTTTATTTCATAAAATCAAATCAAATTAAGTCTAGAAATACCAAAAGGTGCGTGTGATACCGGCACCCAGCGAGTGAAAGGAAAGGACACACCAAAAGCCTGGCAAAATGCATTTGTCTAAATTACAGCTTTCAGAACATTAATTCTAAAATGACCTTTCGTGTTATGAGGAAATCAATACTAACGCAGCACTGAGAGTATTTGTTTGGGACGAAGGGCATTGCGTAGTAGAGCCCCACGCCTGACGGCACATTAATTTCAATTAAGGAATGCAAAATATGCACGGAACAGATGTCTGCGCATCGAGCGAAATCATTTTTGAACGGCGTCTATACATCAACAAAAATGTCGGCAATTCCAGTCCTCTGCTATATTCCCCTCCTGCTGAGAAGAGAAAAAACATGCATGACAGCTGATTTTCAAAGCAGGTGAAGCCATTGGTACCAACCAATTCAATTCCTTGGTTCTCGGATTCAAAAAAGATAATGCTAGATTGGAATATCAACATGAAAACAGAGTTTGTAGGCAAAGTCTGTACACAATTTCATGGAGTGAACATAGTCAAATGCAAGTTTTCCTTGGTTTTCATGATGTCCTCTAGCTAAAAATGGATGTAAAAATATCAGAGAACCAATAAATTGAATTGGTGCAGCCTTAGTGCAGCCTGGTTCTGTCGGCTTGATGATTTCACAGCATGTTCACTGCCAGGTTCATCAATCGACCCGTTATGTCTGTTCCAGGGAGGCTGAGCAGATTGCCAACGCAGTGCAGGAAACTGGACTCCCGATTTCTCCACCATCGACAGAATGATTGAAGAGGACATCGGCTTCAAGGAAGGGCTTTTATAGGTGTTGACAGGAGGATCCCCACGGGTATAAGTACAGGCAGCTGTCCACATCAGGAGTAGAAGAATCCCCTAATGGACCCACCCTGCAGCGATGGTCATGTGCAAGATGTTTGAGACAACTCTTTTAATTTGCTGCTGAAGCAGAAGTGTTGATGTGACAAAGTGGAATTCTAAGGCTTCCTTCTTCACCTCTGGAGCTGTGTGTGGGACTTTGAACTGCCAGTGACTGATGCTTATCTTCATCTGAAAAAAAGAAGAAGAGCGTGATTAGTGCTTGAATGCTGCTGGTGTAACTTATAATGCCAAAATAGCCAGAATTAACACGGGAAATTGCAATTTGGCAGAATTTTTTATTTTTTGTCAATTTCTTTTCAAATTTAAGGCAATGTACTTTAATTGATCTCCAAGGAAAGAGATGCTGCAATTTTAAGGTTAAGTTTATGATTTTGCTTCACAAAAATCAAATTTCTTGGGATTCAAGAGTTTCCTGAATTTACCCGAATGTGAATAAAAAACAATCTTGGGCAACTGAAAAACAAGTTACGAGGACCAGAAACAACAGTGAAATCTAAAGTAGAGTTGAGCACATTGTGTAGTGAATGACGTTCTAACGAACCAAATTTGACTAAATCCAAGCCTGAGACTCTATCCAAGTAGTAGCTGTGGAAAACCCTTGGGAAAACCTAACAAGGACTGCACACATCAGTTGACAAAATTGTGCAGTGAATGCTGTTCTGCTGAACCAAACTTGACGGTATCCAAGCCTCTCTATCCAAGTTTACGGTGGCTGTGGGGAGACATTCTGGGACTATGGGTGTGAAGAGCAGCTCCCTGTACATGCTGGACTGTCGCATGTCCGGACAACACAAACAGACGTGTCTGCCCAGAAAGCCTCCCAACTACAACCACAACTGGACAGAGCTGCACTACACCGCCAGCCACGGCAACGTGGAGAAACTGAGGGCAGCACTCAGGAAAGGTGGGTCAACAAGGGCTATGCTAAATAAAAACACTCTTTGTACACAAGCATTTTACTCCAACATGTGTTTTATTCCAACATTTCGGTGACCGTCTGTGACCTTCCTTAGGGCAACTCTGACTGGTTCACTTTGCCCTACAGCTAAGGTGTTGCAAGCTGAGGAAGGTGACATGACTTGTGCAGACGGTCACCGCAATGTTGGTTGAATAAAACACTTCGTTTTCAATTGACAAAGAGTCTTTTTATTCGGTGACTTACCAACTTGATGAAACTACTTACGAATGGCTAGGCTAGCATGATAGTTCATCTATATAGTCAAAACTTCACAAGAAGACCACTCAGGGGACCAATAAAATCTGGCTATGTGGACTGGTGGTCACTATAGACAGGATTCTAATGCTCATGTCAATGAGAAAATGAATCCAAGGGACCACCAAAAAGTGGTCACATTGGCCAGGTGGTCTGTATGTAAAGGTGGGCACTTGTCCAGGTTTGACTGTAGTACAGAGCTAAAACTTTGTTTAAACACAAAAGGTTGATACATCAAATTTTCGACAATCATACTGCAGTCTTCTTTGCATTAAAGTGACCAAATTTAGCTTAGCTTAGCTCAGTTCTAGGTCAAGGAAATTAAAATGTTTAGACCTCTTAAGTTGACAACTCAATCCAATTTTCCAGGCAGACTGGGGAATATGCATGTAGATGACATTGTACAATCCTTAAGTCAAATCAGCAGAAATCTTCTGTAGAAATCTTGTTGGGAAATGTACAATGCTGCAGAATCTTTCAGACGACAACTTCATCTAAGATCAAATGTTAAAGGTCCAAAACTAGATGTTTACTGCTTTGTCCTTTCAATGATGAGTAATACCTTGATATCAAGAAGTTACCAATGGTTCAAGCACTAGCTGTTCATACACAAGTGTGCCCATCAGGAACCAAGCATGACTACCTGGCAGTTAAATGTCATATAAAGTGCCACTTCTATAAAGTCAACTGTTTATTTGCATGCATGACCTAGCTATGCCATTCAAACATCAGAAACCTCAAACATCAGTAACTGTTCCATCTTTGCTTCTGACCCTCAAATAGGATAAGTGACCTTCACACATTATGATCCACATAAATGTCTTTTACACGACGTATTGACTGGCTTGGCCTAGTTTCATAATAGTGTTATCTGACATATCATCTCGCTGAGGGAAGCATAATCCGGCCATTCCTCTGACATGACTACAAATCAGCACTTGACACAAGGGAGGCTTGTTTAACCTACTTAGCAGACTAGTTTGATCTATCATGTGTTGGTCTTTTTTGGGCTTACTGTGTGCAGTTTTCTGATTGTAACCTGTTTCTGACAGACGCCAGACATAAGCCTGCTGTAACTTGGTACAATCTTAACTGACATACAGAAAACATAAAAGTTCCTTTGTTCCCAACACCCCTATGTTTGGACCTCCCTTTGTTACAACACCCCTTTGTTACAAAACCCCATTGTTCCGACGGCCCAATGTTCTGACACCGGGCCTATATATGTTCTGACACCCCTATGTTCTGATGCCCCTGTTCCATCACCTATCATGTTCTAACACCCCTATCTTCTGACACCCCTACGTTCCAACACCCCCTATGTTCCAACACCCCCTAACCCAAACCCGTACCCTATCATAGGGATGTCAGAACATAAGGGGCGTGAGAACATGGGGTGTTGGAACATATGGGTGTCCCCAAAACCAGCACATATCACAAGCAAAACTAGAGTTCCACGACCTCATACCTTCGCCAAATGATTTTAACCATTGTGACTGACGTATTAGGAGTGTTTCTCATCAATTATAAATCATACCAGTTGATTGTCTTAAAATATGACATGTCCAAAGTATGAGCTTAACAAAGTATGAGCTTAACAAAGAAGGTGATGCTAATATTGATCATCAATTATGCAAATGAGGCCCTTATCAGCATAATTTGATTCAACGATGTTCACATTCACATAAATTCCCGATGCCACAAAAAAAGTATTAAATGCATGAAATTTCCGTCATTTACCAGTATGGAATTATAGTAGTTTCTCATTTAAATATGCAAATTAGGCCCACATTTGCATATTTTCTATCTTCAACATTCCTCTCTTCCTCAGTTACAATTTGAATAGTCATATCATGGCACAAAGCAGATTTTTAAAGTTGCCTCATTAATTATGCAAATTAGAATTCGATTTGCATAATTATCGGCAAATTATTCTAAGCATCACACAAGCTATCGACATACCAAAAATCATGACCATCCATCAAGGCCATCTTGAGTTATAGTATTTTCTCATCAATTATGCAAATGAGGTCTTCATTTACATAGTTCATATGAATTAATATTTCTCTCTTCCTCACTTACATATGTCAAATGTTTCAGAGTCCTATCATGGAATTTGGCGGATGGATAAACTTTCCTCATTAGTTATGCAAATTAGATACTGATTTGCATAAAAAGTATCTAATCATGTTCATCATCACTCAAGCTATCTACTTACCAAAAATCATTGCCATCCATCAATCCCTTCTTGAGTTATTCCCTTTCAAAGTCAGATGCAAAACCTGCTCCTGCAGTTCCAAAAATGCCGCTAGTGGGCCCAAACCCATACCACTTACTCTCTGTCCAAAGAGCTATCTACCACTCAAAAATCAGTTCCATAGCATGTCCAGAACACGAGATATCAAAACAGGAAGTTCCGCTGCAGTACCATAACAAGCCGCTAGGGGACCCAAAATCTAATCATTTCCTAGTCTCATCAAGACCTACCCACCTACCAAATATCAAGACAATCCATCCAAGCCTTCTCGAGTTATGCTGTACATTACATACATACACACATACATACAAACGCTACCCTCTGCATAACCTTCTCGGCGAAGGTAAAAAAAGCCCAACCCATACACCTGCTAAGGCGGCCATACTTGTGCTCCACGGCCCATTCATAACATCCTTAAAACTGGAAACAGTTCCAGTCCCTCTTGGATCTGTCATAAGTTACGGGTATTCATATCCCACTTAAATTGATAATCTGTGCAGGGATTGGATACAGGAACAGGTTGTCAACTCTTCAGGGTGTCAATGGCATTACCGGCATAGTGTTGGTATTAATGTGCTAATATCTCCAGGGGGCGCCCGGTAATCACATTAATGGTACTTAAGTGTTTTGAGGTTCAACAACTATGTGTCGGCGATAAGAAAAAGTGGATTTACATAAATCAGCCTTGAACAACGTCAGGAAACTACGGGAAGTAAGGAAGATTGCGATGAAAACTACCAATTACTAATATTCCAAGGCAATATAATAATTTTGATTTCTGATACATGAAATATGGGTCTGTGGTCTAGCATTGATTTTGAAATATGAAATACATGTAACACCATATACTTTAAATTTGAAAACAACAACTGTAGAAAAACAACCAATAAGGTCATACTCATGTGTTCCAATCCCCCAATGTTCTGACAACCCTCTTATAACTCTAACATAGGGGACTGTCAGAATGTAAGGGTGTCAGAACAAAGGGGAGTTGGAAAATAGGGGTGTCGGAACATAGGGGTGTCCCTGCCAATACCTGCCCAAGGTATTTTTTCAGAGTAGACAGTTATAATATGAACACAGCCTGTTGGTTTTGCTCGTCTGACAAAATAATAGATACGTTAGAGCTCGGTATTACGATGCACTTCAAAGAGGAACTTAAAAGAAGAGCAAATTCGTTTTACATCGAGCACTTGGACTGTGATGTCTTTCCTGAAACAATCAGATTTTCTTCAGTTTTGACAGTCATGTGAACACAACTTACCAATATTGCATGTCTGACAAAATAACAAATGTCACAGCTCGGTTTTATGATGCAGCTCAAAGAGCAACTTAAAAGAAGAGCAAATTCGTTTTACATCGAGCACTTGGACTGCGATGTCTTTCCTGATTACCTTTGACCTTGCAGCTGACAAGTTGAGATGAAGCATGTAAAAGTTAGAGCCTGCAGGGGGGATGGAAATGTTTCTTGATGCCTGGTGGGATGCAGGAAATCCCCCAGGCAGACGTTCATTACTTATTTACCGCATTACGAGTGGCTGGGAACAGCAGCTGAATGCACGATTCGAACGTGAAAATCTGATAACAGCACATGGCGAAATTAACATATCAATCACCCCGTGTATGCATCTTTGCACCCAGGCAACTGCAAAGCCATGGGGCATGTCATATGTGATATTACTCCAGGATAAAAAAGATGTGCTGAACATGCCTGGAATATCAAATTTCTCTGGAGAGTTTCTAGCTTATCATACAAGAGAATATGTTTTTGCTATCGATCTGTAATAATAACAATAATAATTGTTAATGCTGCAGAGCTAAGATAGAAGAAGATACTGTAATTCACTTTAAGTTCACAGTAACAAAATTTCACGGTGTAAGAAAAATGGACATTTTCACTGAACTTTAATTTCACGGTGGCAGCAAGTGACTTGCAGAAAGGATGTGTGGAGGAATCATGAATAGGGTTTTCACTGTGATGATAAGTTCACGGTCCAGCAGTGACAGTGAAAACAGTGAACTCAAAGTTACAGTGAAAGAAACAAGAACTACAGTACTAGGCAGACAGCACTTCATACCAACTATTACCTTACCATATTGCCCAACTCTGATCTTTGTCTTTTCTTTAAACAGATGTAATATAACTGAATGCATGCACGAATTTAACACCGTCTGACAGAGGAGAAGAACATTGGGGGCCGAGGGGAAAACTGAAATATAACTTCATTCCCTTCCTAAAACCAAAGTGCAAGCTCTCTTCTCAAACTCAGTTTTCATGTTGGTCTTTCAGCTCAAAAATCATCATTTCTTTTTTACATCTGACAATCATCAGCCTTGTGTGGCCCAGGGACAGCCTTTTTCCAACAATCCTATGTCCTGATCCCCCGATGTTCAGGCAGTCCTCTATGTAAAGGTTAGGTTTAGGGGGTGTCAGAACATAGGGGTGTCAGAACATTAGGGGTGTCGAAACATAGGGGTGTCGGGAACATAGGGGTGTCGGAACGTAGGGGTGTCAGAAAATGGGGGTGTCGGAACAGAGGGGTGTCAGAACATAGGGATGTCAGAACATAGGGGTGTCGGAACATAGGGGTGTCAGAACATAGGGGTGTTGGAACATAGGGGTGTTGGAAAATAGGGGTGTAGGAACGTAAAAGTGTCGGAACGTAGGGCTGTCGGAACATAGGGGTGTTGGAACATAGGGGTGTTGGAACATAGCGGTGTAGGGACATAGGGGTGTAGGTACATACATGTAGGGGTGTAGGAACATACATGTAGGGGTGTAGCCGTATGGCCCTAGTACTATAGACATTTGACATCGAGATTTGTTGTCTCCTTTTCCTACAGGTAACTGTGACGTCAACAAGACGGACTACTACGGGAAAACGGCCCTGTACTGGGCGGCGTACAAGGGGCACACAGAGTGTGTGGAAGAGCTGATCCTACACGGTGCCATGGTCAACATGCAGTGCAAACATGGCTCCACACCGCTGCATGCTGTAGCCAGCCTGTACCCCGACTGTACAGCGCTACTGGTGCAGGTAAACATGCTAGATCTTAAAAAGCACTTTCCTTAGGGCTGCTCCATTTATAGAGGGGGATAGATTAGACGGCCACTTACAACTCTTGATCATATAGTACTCTTGGTGCAGGTACAAATACTCAGCTGTAAATATGTCTTAGAATCATATTTTCGATTTAGGTAATGATATCCATTTCTGATCCATTTCCATTTTTAGAAAACTGCATTATTTTTCCTTCACTAACAGTAGAATAAGCAAATTGCTACCGTTTAAAGAGGGGGATAGATCAGACGGCCACTTACAACTCTTGACCATATAGTACTCTTGGTGCAGGTACAAATACTCAACTGTAAATATGTCTTAGAATCATATTTTCGATTTAGGTAATGATATCCATTTCTGATCCATTTCCATTTTTGGAAAACTGCATTATTTTTTCCTTCACTAACAGTAGAATAAGCAAATCTCTGTTTAAGCCATAGTCTTCATATATAACACCATGGTGCTAAAATACCATCCAGTAAATGTTGAATTTCCTTCTGTTCAACTTTTTGACATCATAGTTCTTATCACTCATCACATATTGAAGAACATAATGATGTTTTTACTTCTATATAGGACTGAATACAGCTCAAGCCAAAAGCTGTATTCTTGTGAAATTTCATAAAACTGAAAGGAGCAGACAACTGAATATACGTTTTCCGGTGATACAACATAGTACCCACATAAGTGATACATGGTGCCGAAATGCCGCCATCTAGCGGAGATGTCCTTACCAATTACAGAGTTCTTCTTCTATATTGAAGTCAATTCAATCTTCCCATAGATATACCACTGAAAAAATCTCCAGCCATAAGCTGTATCTTTGATATGGAATTTTCATAATACTGAAAGGATTTGGCAACTTAAGCGAAGTTTTCTTAGTGATACCACAAGTGGCAACATCACTGGCACCATGGTGCTGAAAGACCATCCAGTGCATAATATTCTCCCATTCTAAACAAGACATTGCAACTTTCTGACTAAAGTCTTATCACCCACATATGATTATGATCTTTCTATTGCTTCACCACTGAATTTTTCAGCCCAAACTGTGGCTTTCTAGGTTAAGAAAATTCAAGTTGTATGGTTCGCTATGGCAAATGTGCTAGATGTTGGCACATTGGCAACCAAATCCGTAGTGTGTTTTTTTGCAAACTTTTAGACAGACAAAGAGGCTCGGTGGGCATCGCTCCAACCAAGTCCACCGCCAGGGAAGGTTGTGTAAAGTGCCTTTCCCAAGGGCACAACGTCGGGGCATGGTGAGCATCGAACCTGGGACAATTGGTTCCAACGGCACACCGACGCCAATAAAGAAAATGCAAAGATCTGAAATACGTTGACACTGTTTACAATTCATTATCCAGAATGGTGCAGATGTGGACGTGCGAGACAAGTGGGGAGTGACGCCGATGTACCTGTCTGCCACAGCTGGGCAGCTAGAGTGTCTCAGGATACTGGTGGACACTGGGGCCAGGATGACATACAAGAATCAGGTAGGGGAGGATTGTGGGATAGAGGTTACATGTTTACCTTGGCATGAGGCTCAGTTGTTATCAAGAATTCCTTTGTGAAATCTAAGATTTACAGTTCAAAAGGCATATAGGGTAAATTGTCTCCATATTGAGGGAAAGTCCTTGAAAACTGTGCCCTGCATTAATGAGCTCTCAATCCATATCTTCTCCAAAATTTGATCACTTCTTTCTTTAGGCAAGGACTACATGTATCTTTCATTGGAGATATAATTTCTTTTGGTGATCAACAAGCAACATCAGTCTTCTTGATCTTTTCCAAAATCTAATCACTCCATCCTTCAGGCAAGGGCTCGACTCAAATGGAATATCATTGGCCAGGAGTTAATTGGTTATCTTGTTTACAGCATAACCTATAAACCAATCAAACTTATAGTATACACAAGCTGTTTGACTTGGCAGGTTGCACAAAATCACAATCTTCTCGTTCTTCCAGAAGACGGGGGAAATTCCCAAGCAGCTGGCTGCGCACAAGGAGTTCTGGAAGTGGCTGCACCACCTGTCCCGTAACCCGTGCAGCCTGGCGCAGCTGGCGCGGGTGGCCATCCGCAGACACCTGAAGGACCACAGGGAGTGCACCGTCGCCCAGCTGCCCCTCCCGAGGGTCCTCACAGACTATGTCGCGCTCAAAGAACTCGATCAGTACATCAACAGGAACACCAACAACTGAGATCACGCCTCCGAACTCCCAGTTTGTGTCTTGAATGTAAGAAATGTGTAACTCATGGGTTGAATCAATGAATACATATAATTAAGTGCAATGGACTTGTACAAAAATGTGTTCTCCTGTTGCTCTAAAACTACTAAATGTCTTGATCCTTACATCAAAAGTAATACCATACTAACAACAACTAAAACATGCAATTCCTGTCTATTTATTAAGTGTAAGGAAACTCTAGGTTTGAGTGAACAGGTGTAAAAGAGTTGTATGGTAGGTTGTCCAGGTGCTGCATTTTGTTTTTTAAAAAGCTCTAAAAACTGGACATTAATTAAAGGCATCAGCAAGAAAATTGACAACAAGTATCCATCATGATCAGGGTTTAAATTCTGCATCCAATATCAGAAAACTATGTTCCCTTATAAATTTTTGGTCATCATAACCTACAGCCTTCTCTTGGGCCAACCATTTTTCATTTTTACAGGGAGAAATCTTTGCAATGTGCAGACTTGTTGGGTTGGAGCCAAACTTGCTACTTACAAACAGATGTCATCTCTCAGCCACTGAACGCCAATCTCTTTTACAAATGCAAATTTACGAGATTTGAAACAGAGACGTACCCCAGAAAACCATCTGATAAGGACTGACACAGTTGGAGATGTACACAGGATAACCACCTGTCTTCCTGAGAGCTCGCTGTCGGAGGTGAATATTGTATACCATACACAGCAGTCTAGGCAAGATAAATCATTGAACATTCCACCATTTTCTCAGCTGGACGCTGCTTCCATCATCCTTATCTAGGTATAAGGCTGGCCAGATGCAGATGTGCCTGTACCTATTGTATCATCAATTCCAAGAAAACGGTCAAACTCAGTAAATAACAAGGGATGCGGCCAGAATTATATCAAGGAACAAAAGTTTGAGGCTGCTTATGATAAGATGAAGACAGTCATTCTCAGCTTAATAGGTTAGGATAGGCCAACAAGAATTTTGATGACTGTACATTTGTAGCTATACTACTTAAGATTTCAAAATCTGTACAGTCGCAAATTAAGCCTGACAGTGCCAGCTAATGGAAGCAGCCATGGTGGTATAATGTGCTAAGCAGCAGTTGGAGTTGAACATCACACAGGTCTCATAGAAAAAGGCAAAGATGTACATGTATGAAAATATTTCAGTTCAAGGCATCAAACCAATGCTCTGCAGTCAGTATAATAATAATAATAATATCATATGGCCTTCGTCATCAAATATTGACAATGGTAACACAACATGTCAATTGTCAGCAGACAATAAGTCAATTGTCAGACAATAGGTCCAAAGTTAAAATACAACTTTTCATGGTTTCTTGCAATATAATCCAGGACAGAAAGAGAAGACTGCAAATTCTGCAAGGAGAATACAAACACTTGCATACAAGGCCTCATTCTAGATGCACACAAATCTAGCTAAGCCGAGCCACATGATTCTATATGTACAGGCTTATGCTAACATGGTGAATATTGAACAATGGACACATGGCCCTTCACTATTTCACAGAAAAATTATTCCACTCTAGAATCTAAAATATGGCCCATTTGAATGGTATATTTTAGCCTTAAAAATACATCTATCTCAAATACCTAGAAAGTAAAACAATTTGTAGTTCCACAAGTGGAAATTACAAGGCATCGTTTGTCTAACATTATGTCTATTTGCTTAATGCATCTTCTTGAAATGTAAATTCATGTCATGATTCCTTCTATGTGCAATGTCAAGGTACACTGTATCATGTTTAAGCCTACAATGACAGGTGGAAAATGAACATTCACAACAGTAAAGAAACAAGAGTGTCAACTACGAGGGCTACTTGTAACCACCAATCTGCTTTCATGTTCACCAATGTATGTACATGGCACTAACCAATGTATGATTCCAATCAGTAGTGAGACTGCAGCTATCAGGATTGGTAAATATACGGCAATAGACATAATCCAAAACCTGAAGCTGCAATTTAACCAACTACATGTATCATGTGACTGTGGATGCAGACAATTTTCTGCTGCATATATAGTTAAAGGTGTAACACATTTCCGAAATAAGGCTTGTGACAAAACAACGGTTACATTGAAGACATTGCAGCAAAATCAAAACAAGGTATTTCCCTGAAAGGGGAGGAAAAACATTACACTAAAAAAGCTGATAGCTAGAACTGATTAAATCATCAGCTGGCTGTGTCTTTATTGTACTATAGAGGATGTGAATAAATCATGCAATTTTGTAGTTTTGTATTGAATAATTCATACTAATGGCTTGCAGAGAGTTGGCACGGACAAGTCTGTGATTGATTTGACTTGTAGTGACAAGAATCACTAATGTGCGTCATCTATGTACGCCTCTTTGATATCAGTGAAAAGTATCGAGTTTGAAATGTTTTGTCGGTTGACAACGTCACTACTTTCAATGCTACTTGTGCAATATTGTGCTTTATCAAATCAACTATGTATGTAGAACAAGAGTTCTACGACCTCATACCTTCGTCAAATGATTTTGACCTTTATGACTGACGTATTAGGAGTGTTTTTCATCAATCATCAATCATACCAGTTGACCCTCTTCACCCAAATAACATAAGTTGTCCAAACCTCCTTGTTATGACTATGAGCTTAACAAAGAAGGTTATGCTAACATTTATCATCAATTATGCAAATAAGCTCCCTCCTTATTAGCATAATTTGATTCCATGGTGTTCACATTCACACAACTTCCTAATGCCACAAGTATGAAATTGCCGTCATTTACTAGTATGGAATTATAGTAGTTTCTCATTGATTATGCTAATTAGGCCAACATTTGCATATTTCCTATCTATCAACATTCCTCTCTTCCTTAGTTACAAATGTCACATATTTGAATAGTCATATCATGGAACACAGCAGATTTTTAAAATTGCCTCATTAATCATGTGAGTTAGAATTTGATTTGCATAATTATCATCCAATCATACAAAGCATCACGTAAGCTATCTACATACCAAAAATCATGACCATCCATCAAGACCATCTCGAGTTATAGTTTTTCTCATTAATTATGTCAATGAGGTTCTCATTTGCAAAGCTGATATCTTATTTCTCTCTTCCTCAGTTACATATGTCACATGTTTGAGAGTCCTATCTTTTGATGGATGTATAAACTTTCCTCATTAATCATGCAAATTAGATACTGATTTGCATAATAAGTATCTAATCATGTACATCAGCACTCAAGCTATGTACTTACAAAAATTTATGACCATCCACCTAGCCCTTCTTGAGTAATTCCCTTTCAAAGTCTGAAGCAAAACCTGCCCCTGCTATAGCCAACCCATACGTCTGCTTGGAGACTACCTTACCAATGCCAACAGCTGGCTGACAGCCAATTTGTGTAACTGACGTTTCCTGCCTCCAATATGACCCCTCAGGACCCTTGCCCCTATCCATGACGCCTTAAATTGGAATAACACAGCCAACACTACACATACTTCAGCATACAATGTAACACATTTTTACACTTTTCTCGTTAATTATGCAAAACACTTCGCCCAAAATCTAATCATCTTGAGATGTCCCACATACACACCGACACACCAACTATACGACAACAAACCATCCAGGCTTTCTCGACTTATTCTGTTCACTAACAGACACACAGACAAGCACCATCGAATAACCTTGTCGACGAAACCATTTCGTCGACGAAGGTAATGAACGCAAGACAGGGTGCCAGAGTTTCTCTCTTAAATGTCAAGATTTTTACATCTGAATATTATTATTAAGTATTTTTAGGGATTGCAGACTTATATATGTGTTATAAGACCCATCCAATGTATCATTTCAAAAGTTTCTAAATTAGATACTTTGTACAATTGCTTTTGCTCGTCAATGGGTAAAGAAAAGCCCATCACTGCAATATACTTCCAAGTTTGTTTAAGATATCATTGAGATGTAAACCTTTCAATGCTTTTAAGATGTATAAAAATTTCATTTGGACTATTGTACAGGCGTGTGTGAATGTCTGCTAACACAGTTAGGGTATTGATTATCTTCAGTGTTTGGCGACAGAGACAGAGTGGTCTGGCATTCACATATGTCTGTGTGTCTGCAGCTGGCAATAAAGTACCGTACCGGATCTTTGTACTGACCATCCATCTGTCATTGTGCGTCGTGCTAATGCACTCTACAGAGGTTTGGCAAATATTGCGGCATTACTGTAAAAGAATCAAACTAATGGAGTCTGCTGTCTCCCCATATTTTTTCTCTTAGCGAAATGAAAGGACACACACACTTCTATATGATGGGCTGGGGTCAAGATTTCTGTATTGACATCTGCACCAATACTACCAGTCTTGCACCTTTCATGTACAAATTTACTTTATTTTATCAATGCAGAATGGATCGGCTTGATGTTCAACCTTGCCCTCTCCTAATTCTGCTGTAGAATAGAATTCAAGTGAGAGTCCAAGTTTCAAGCGCACCACAGCCAACTTAAGCACTACAAGGCAGTGACTATATATGATACAGAATGATACAGGTTAAAAAATTCTTTTAAATAGTGAGTGCATAGTTTTATAAGACCCCCCATACTATGCTCAAAGAGGTTTTTCAAATAATAAAGACAGACTAGCATTGTACAAGAAGTGCAGCTGTTCTAGGACCAATGTCTCTGTAAAGCTAATCTACATGCAATGTTGTGTAAGAGAGGATTCATAGGCAAGGGCTTAGCAGCTGTGATCATAGCGCTTGTGGTACATCATTGCAGGATCAAATACAGTTGTGGTTTTGTACAGCTGAGTATTTTTATTAAATGGTAAAATCTGTGTCAAAGACTATATAACACTACTCGTATATCAACCAAACCACCATGTTTAATAAGAGAAAAATAAGTGTGCTAACTTAAGGTTTCAGGCTAATAAATAATGCTGCAACTTGGCCACAGATACATACATAACTTAGCATGCAGTGGAAAAGGAGCTTTGTTGTTGGACAACTTTTCTCCCTTTGACCTATAATCCCTGGGTCACCTGCTTTACCTGCTTGCTTCAGTAGCATTTAACAATTGATATGCTTCTAGCTTTTTCTTTTTAATTCTCAAAAGGTAACATGACCTGGAGGCCACTTCAAGGTGACATGAATATTTAGAACCCTCTTCTCCCTAAGTTAGAAACATCATGTATGGTGCAAGCACGACTCACTGAGCTTCACTCTACCAACCTGTAAATCATTTACCAACAATACTGATTGACCAGCAGACTTTGTCCCTGCTATACATGTGCTGTTATTTTACAAACAAACTGAGCATCACTGTCCACTCGGCCTGTCCCATTTGTCCAAAAAGTGGGGAGGGGGTCATGCGGACAATCACGAATTTAAAGGGGTCAAACTTTTCCTGGATCAAGGAGCAGAGTCCAGTGTCGTATTTTGGTCAGTGGGTGACTTGGGTGGGTTAAATTGGAGTGGAAGGGGGTACAAACATTTCCTGACAGCCCCCATGGATGAATCAAATGGAATAGGCAAAATAACATTATCAAGATGCTGGTACATGTGAGCATACATGCCCCTTACTCCCATGTGCTGATAGTTGTACAGCTCTAGCGAAGCAAGCACATACAATCACCACAGACTCTAACCATCCGGTGTGTTCCTGACTTTAAGAGGCACAATGGGAAGAACAGTGTGGTTGCTGGGATCCCTGCTCGTTGTAGGAATTGCGTACATTTTATACGAACCCAGATTTCACCCAGGTATGTGTTGTGGCAAACAATTTTTGCCTTTTCACATGTGAGAATATATATATAATCTATATATCTACTCTGGAACAGTAGCAACTTTGAAATGTATCTAAAAAGTTTTTGAAAAAAAATACAAAATAACTCGTCAAAATACTGTGTAAAAGAAAGGAGAAGGGTTTTATATGTTACTTATTTGTGATATTTTGAATCTCCCCCGGTTCTTCTGCTGTGAAACAAAGCAAAACTTTTCAATGGACAATACAAGCCTTCATGCCAATCAGTGGGGTTCCAGGGCATTGCCCCATACAAAACTACTGTAGTTTGGTCACAACTCCAGGGCACAAAAAAAGGGTCATACTAGCTACAATCTAGGTTAAGAACATGTGCCAACTTAAAGGCAAACACTTCTCTTAGTAACGTGCAGGAATGTGTTTATTGGCAGATGTTTACTTTTCTATGTTTAGGAATACATTTTATGTCTGGTATGGGCAGTGATGAGGGACCATGTGACTAAGACTATCGACTGTGACCACATCTTGTTTGAAATTTTTTGGCTACCAGCCACAATTTAAGTTTATTCGTTCAGACCCTTGTAGTGCCTAGTGGAACATATATGTACACGTAGGACAGAGTGTTTCCTTGCTGTTTCAGTACCAGGGTATATTTTCACAGGGAGGGGTTTCTAGCCCTTCCACTTGAGCATGATCGAGACACCTCCTCAAACACGGGACCCCCATTTTACGTCCCTTCCAAAAGATGAGTCGAACCCCAACCAAGATGCCCTGACCAAGGATTGAACTGGTGTCTCCAGTGCAGTTACCAACTATAATTGGAACCAGGAGCTTGACATTGAGGCTGCTACCAGTGGAGATAGAGATCCCTAGCCAATTAACAAAATACATGTAGTTGACCAACAGCTTTTTTTGGAAATTTCCTAAAAGAGTCCTTACGGGGTGCAAGAGTGGTGATCACAGGCTGCAGTTCCGGGATCGGGGAGCAGATGGCGTACGAGTATGCTCAGTTGGGGGCAAAGGTCATCATCACAGCCAGGAGAGAGAAGAGACTACAGGAGGTAAGGAACGTGATGATGGCAGGTGATGATGGCAGGACTGTGTGTCTTAGTTTAAAAGAAATTGTCTAAAACAAACAAAAAAATGAAAATCTCTTTTTCAAAACTGATCAGACACGCTGTGACCTACCACAATTTATACCAAAACTAGCTTAGTGTGTGTTGCCTTGTATATACATGTAATCCTATTCTAGACTGATGGACCATTCATGCATGCATGTTGTGTACTATGTATGTATGTATGTATGTGTGCATGGAGAGAGAGACAGATAACCCAACTGTCATAATTATCATGATAGTGTTATCAAAGAGTAAAGCTGGTCTCGTAGCTCACGGACGAGTCCACCGATGCTGAACTGATCGTCCGGCAGGATGCAAAGGAGCTGATTATGAGTGTTATCAAAAGTGTTTGAAATTTGGATCAAAGAGGAATCAGAGACTGTCTCCATAGAAAAACATACTTTTTCTAAGCAATCTCACAGTAACTTTTGACTTTCCCTGTGTCAGGTAGTGGCTAAGATGAGTGACCTCGGTGCCCAGCAGGCTCTCTATGTAGCAGGGGACATGGGGAAGGCTGAGGACTGTGAGAGGACCATCCAGACTGCAAAGGACAAATTTGGTATCACAAAAGCCTTTCTTACATAAACCATTAACTTCTTTTACCTTTCTGTTCCGAATCTGTTGATTATCTTGATAATGTACTTGACCGTCTTCTTCCTCTTGCCATATTATGTATCATTTGTTCTTCTGGTGTCTCAGTATAATCCCACACAGGGTGAGGGCATGAAGCGTAACACACGTAAATAAAGCTTGGAATTTGTTATTTGTTCCTTAAGTTTGTTCACCTCGGTGACCATGAAATACTCTTTTCAGAACTATAGACAAAGGAAATAACCATTATATAAGGTACTTATTATATACTTTATGTCGCACAGCATTCATTTTTTGGACTGTATGTTACCTTGAAGTTGATGCTCATACAAAATTGTTTTATTTTCTGAAGGTGGACTCGATATTCTGGTGATCAACCACCTGGCATCAACAATCGACAACAAGTTCTTCCAATTTCTGTGGGACGGGGACATGGACTATGCTGAGAAGCACATCCAGGCTAATTATGTCAGCTACATCCGGCTGGCTTCCCTGGCCTTACCTATGTTACACAAGAACAGTGGCAGCATTGTTGTGGTGGGGTCGGGTGCAGGTAATTTGGGTTTTACCTTTAGTTTAGTTACTAGACTATTTAGTGTAGAACCTTTACTGAATGCTCTGATGCCCCTATTACTGACTAAGCTATGGGAGAGAGTGAGTAAGTGAGTACTAGACTCCGTGGGTTACTGGAAAAATAGTAGAAGTTAGCCAGTTATAGAGATAACTAACCTTCAGCAGACAAATCTGTATTCCAATCATTATGACTGGTTAAGGCCTGTAATAAAATATTTCCCAAATACGGGGCAATTCTACAATTTTTTCAGTCGGCAATGAGTCTTTTTTATTTGCAGCCTTGCACTGGAAGTGGACAGTATAATGTACATATCAATAACTGAAAATTTCTACCTCTTCTGACTCTTCCCCTTTTTTCCAGGCAGATTCGGTGTTCCTATGAACACTATATACTCAGGCACCAAGTTTGGTCTGCGTGGATTCTTTAGCACCTTACGGCAAGAGCTTCACATCCAGGAATCTAACGTCTCTGTCACTTACATTGTGCTGGGAGCCATCGACACTGGACTTGGCAATAAAGCGATCAAGGTACTTGAAAGACTGTGTTGATTGTGATGATAGGGCAAACTTTATACCATATCTCTTTCAGATGGGTAGTATATGTAGGCTCAAGTAGCTAACAAGAGTAACCTGTTTTGTAGCAAAATTTGCATAAGATTTTACAGATTTGATGTTACTTTCTATTCTAGAGAATTATCATGTTGGACTGTCCAAAGATGGATTTCCATCCTTTAAGAGAAATAGTTACATTATCTTTGAATTTTCATGCACAGAGGAGTTGTTACAACTCACATGAAAGGAAGGGCAAACGTTTTATACAAGCTAGGTGAGGTAATGAATAAAAATGGGATAGATCTAGTTCTTTTAGAGACACAGATTTTGAATAAGATTCTATGCATTTGGCTTGGTATTCATTATGATTGTAAATTAAAGCCCATTCTCATGCCATATTTACACCCCCTTGCAAATTGTATTAGGTAGATTAGCCTTATGGAACTGTTGTTATGTACCAGTAGATGCCATACTTTCTGCAGTTATGTCCCATTAGATGCCATACTTTGTACCTTGTACAATTGTTGTGCAATTAAGTTATAAAATATAAATATAATCCCTGTGGTTTACCCCCAGGACAGAGGACTGGACACCACACAGCAGATGGCTCCAGTCGCAGAGGCCGCACAAACCATCATCCGGGGAGGGGCGACCCGGCAGAGGGAAGTGTACTACCCCTGGGGACAGATATGGACTGTGTCCAAACTCTGGGACTTCTTTCCACAACTCGCAGACTACTTTTTAGAACAAAGTGTAATTGGAGTCTCAACAAAACTTGAGAGGTCTCCATTATTAGACTAGTAAGAACTGGCAATATCTTAAGCATGCATCTGACAGGTAAGGTTGGGACTTGTCAGATGTTCCTTGTTAGAATGGAATGGCCAACACTTGGGGGTGGTATACGTCGTACAATGGCAAACTGGATGCATTCTTTGAATAATCATGCATGTATTTGGAAAATTTCAGCTACTGTATTTTGTTATGGAAGTTCTGTCTTCGAAAATTGGATCCTACTGCTTGAGATTCTAACTGCATGAAAATTGAATGAGGACCAATGATGAATGACATGACATGTGGATCTTTAATTATGTAATAACTTAACATTGATACAGATATTCAACATCAAACTTTAAAGATAATTTCCTTCCTTCAAAGTTAGCAGTGCCTAATCAAAATTTGAATTGGCTACCAAGTGAGTAATATATAAAACAATTAAGCAGAAGTTACTGCAATTCTTGATATGTAAATGGTGACTTAATTTTAGCTACTTTAATGATCACTCTTCAAACACTAAAATTTCATGATCAAAAAAAATTGACAAACATTTGAGACAGTGATGTTTGTTCCCACCATTAAGATTAAATGACGTGAACTACTCCCTTTCCCCCAACCACTCAAATTGCCAACCGCAATTATACTAAATGGATCTACAGATGTAAATGTGACTCTCATTCTTACTTTCTCCATGACTGTTCTTGTTGATGACTACTGTGTGTTAAGCATGGCCTGGTGTCCACTGGACGTGTCTGTCTTTAGGATCTCCCGTAGCGCCATGGTGGCGTAGGTGGAGGGTGGCAGGGTGAACTCCACCTTTAAGGCCTTCATCTTTCCTTCTGGGGAACAGAAATGTAGTATTGGTTTATTGCACAAAGAAGCATATGGCAGCCCGACGGCTGAATTGCACGCTCATTTACATACCGTTAGTGGAACAGCTGTAATTATGAAAACAGTTACGAATCTAAAATCACTCTGTAGTACGCAACAAATCTAAAATCTTTCTAGGCGTAGTACTGCAACAATCTATGTTATAATTATGAAAACGTAATCATTTTAATAGAATAAAAAGTTATAAGTGTTTGTTACAAGTGGTCAGTCTGGGGGAAGTCTCAGTGTATATACAAAAAGCAACAAATTATGTAGAACTCAGTCTAACAAAACAGAGATGGGGGCATTATAAACTTCCTGGTGCGTTTTACCAATTGCTGACGTCACGTATCTGTAAAGGCACGTGTCAATAAGGTCACACATCTGTAATTCTCGCGAGTTTACGTTCTGAAGTGATTGGTCATTATTGATCCTGAAGAAGGCGATGGTGGTCGTTGAAAATTTGATCCGTGTATACCTTAGTGTTGGAAGAAAGTTTAGTGATATGATTACTACCAACACAGATGAGCTTCCATGATAACTATTGGCAAATAAAAACATAACTTTGAACATTTTTCTTTGCTTACTGCGGCTATGGCAACTTTTAGAATAATTATTGCATGTACCGGTACATGAAAGTGGTTCTTCTTCTTCTCAAATGGGTATGAAAGTGGTGATAAATACAGTATCTTATCTAAAACAGAAGTTTTAACATCTGTTACTGTATCATAATACATGTGCCGGTGATGATCTAGCAAAAATACAGCAAATACAAACTTTAATCTGTTTGATGAAAGATATACAAAATGCAAATGTCAAGCTATAGTCACTGTGGTTAAACCAGGGCTGTCTCCAGCTTTGAATATATTTCCGTCCCACTCATTGTTTGAAAGCCCAAATGGATGTTTTTGATTTTCAATGTTGAATCTGTCATTCTAAGCTTACAAAAATACATTTTCATCAGTTTTAGGTCATGAAATTGATATTTTTTGGACAGACAGGGTTGAATTTTTTTTCCGTCCCAACAAGAAAATTTCCGTCCTGGGACAGAAGGACGGGTCCTGGAGACAGCCCTGGGTTACACACAACAGTTACTGTACATGTCCTTACCTGATGCAGCCACAGGGGCTTCTTTTCCATCCAGGATGTCCTTGTCTGTCAGCATCAGAGAAATCTTCACATCATCATAATGCATGACAGACCTAGAATGAGAAATGGACGAAAGTAAAATTGATTAGATGATGATGACGATATTTCGTTTCTTTTCAAGGCATTCTCATTTGAGGTGAAGCATGATACTTTTTCAAGCAGCTAGTGGTAGTGTAATACGGCTTCACTACGGCTCGTGTTTTTGGCCAATTACACCGGGTTTGAGTTTGAGTTTTATTTAGATCCACAATTAGCCTCATAAGAGGCTATTCTTCCTGTGGTCTACACAATATTTACACATTACAGTTGGGATATACAAAGACATACAACATGATAGTAGAGGACAAAAATTCCTAAAAGCATTAATTACAGTTCAAAAGCAATAATTACAGTCCCATTATTTGCTAATTGCCGCCGGTCTTGTTCCATAGCTGAGCCATTCTGTACAGGAAGCGCCTTTTCTGAGAGTTGGATTTTGGTTTTGGAAGTCTGATTGTGTTTGTTCTGGTTGAGCGTGTTTGGTAGCTGTGGATGTCTGACTGGAATGTTAGTTTGTCATACAGGACCCTAGGTTGTTTGGTGAACATTATCCGTCTAAATGTGGCAAGGCTTTTCTGTTGAATTCTGTCCCTAACGGTCAGCCAGCCCAAGGTCTTCAGCATGGTTTCCACATGTGTGTCACGATCACAGCCCAGAGCGAGCCTTGCAGCCCTGTTCTGAATCACCTGTAGTCTTCTTATGTTGTTCTGTGTTATAGCTACTCTTCTCGATAAGCGTGTTGGGTTCTTTTACATGCAGAGGTTTGACGCTTGAGGTTAATACCTGAAGCTCCGTCATACACGGGGTCGCCGGCTTTACGTCACCATCCGAAATGACAAATGCAATCCCTTACAACATGTCCGAGCTGGAGTCAACCCCTAGATGACTATATGACCCTCTGTGATTAAGCCTTAAGGGGTTGCATCTGTCTCAATTTCTATAGCCCTTGGGCCACACATGTGTGCAAGACACTACAGCAGAGGGCTAGTCCATTGGTAGTGATTACGAGAAATGGACGGAAGTAGACTGTATATTATATACACCCGCTGAAATGTACGGAAATGGAATTCAAAATTGTCCCAAATTAAAGCAAAGTTCAACATCTATAAAATGTGGAGTGGGAATAAGATGAAAAACTTGCCATTTGCAATTTGTTGGTTTCACAATGATCTTCCTGTAGGCACCAGACAAGGAGTAGTCCCTGAAAATGTGACATCAGTGGACCATTTTCAGCAAAAGTTTTGACTACTTCAAGCTTCATACTTGAGATAAAAAATTTGACGTACAAAGGTATGTATAAACGTGCCCCACAGCACAGTTTGACGGCGTCAATAGTGCACAGGGAACATGTTTCACGGCAGTCCCAAACAAAATGTATGTCAATATTTTTAGGCTAAGTTGCAGTTTGTACACTTTTATCAAAGCTGAAGATTTAAATATTGCTGGCAGAATTGAAGTGTAAACTACTTTTATCAGGATAATACATTATGCATGTCTAGATCTGAATAAAGTGTGTCAAATGATTGTATATTTTGAGAGTATTGCACTATTTAAAGACATAAATCTGTGGAGAATGTTCACCGAAAGTGTAAATGCTGGACTTACTTGACTTTGTGTCTGATGTTGTCCATATCTAGCTGATCCACTGCCAGCATCTCTCTGTACCACCCCTCAGCTGCAGAGAGCAAACAACAAAACATTTATTATCCATTCATCAAACCAGATGGTAACAGGAAAAGTCATTATTATAAATACTATCAGGTTCTTATAACTCTCACAACCTGAGACTTCTACATTACTTGGCCAATGTTCCTCCAACTTTCTACCACTCCTTAGCTGGTCAGAACAGGACAAAAATTAGTGTTCAACTAATCATAACAGTAGAAAATGTCCTGCCAATGATATGTAACAATGTGATTAGCTGGTAACTTTCCCTCCATTGCTTGACCCATACAAGTGAGAGGCCTGGCATCAGAGGATGAGAAGCTCTATGAAATGTGATCGACTTGCCTACATTATATCATAAATGTCAGTCTGTATTAATTCCTGTGTCTGTCCTTGGTACTGAATATGCCTTCTTTTTGGAAAAACATATTTGCTTCACTGTTGTTGGTATGTTTTTGTGTTTGAGTATGTGTGTGTGTGTGTGTGTCTAGATCTGTGCATATGTATCTGCACTGCAGTTTTTACATGTGCTGCCAGAGGGCACTTACATGCATATACCACCAAGGGGGTGAAGTCAGCTATCTTTGACTCCTTTTTTTCTGAGTGTATAAACCACCACTGTCCTACCTTTGTGCTGTGGGTAGATGACATCATATCCAAACAAGGGGAAGACAACATCATGGATGGTGTAGTTTCCCAGGTCTCCCTCTGTCAACACCTTGGCTTCAGACCTCTGGGCTTCATCTAAACAATACAAACTAAAACTCAGCAAAATAGAAGAAGACTGTACAGATGGAAAGCTTGATTGGGTAGCAACGGTTTAACAACCAAGGAAAAGATGGCAATGTGACCTAAAGCTTGTGACAAAAGAATGATACAAAGATTCTGGGTTTGATTCCCTAGCAGGTCATAATGTTGTGCCCTTGGGAAAGGCACTTTACAGCAGCTATATTCTCACTTGACAAAGAAGTAGTACCTAGCTTTCGTCAGGGACGTCCTCTTGGATGGGATGGCCGTAAAGCTAAACTAATGTACATTGAAAACTAATTTAAAACCACCAAATCTAACTTACTAGTAACTGTGTGAATAGTAAACTTTGAGAACTTTTGTGGATGATGCGCCTGACCTTTCCTTTCCTCCAACACCAGATCCCCTGCTACTGGTTGGAAGCCGTACTCCCGTAACCTCCTGCTGACTATGTTGTTCCAGATGTAGCTCTGGTAGCTGTGAACGTACATCAGTCGGGTGTTTCTTGGGATCTGGAAATACAGTGGGAAAGTTTCTTGTTTTTTCAATCAACAGGTGTGATCATTATGTACAGTAAACAAATACCTATAAACCTTGAAATGTTCAACGAGGTTTCCTTTTTACAGTTTTTGTAGTAACACTGTATTACAGTTAACTACTGTACTGTTATCTGAAATAAATTGTTTCAACTACGAATTTGAAACACAGTGTAAACAGCCATTCGCCTTCTACCTTGAAAGTAAGTCCCTTAAAAAATAAATTAATTTACAGTAATCTAGAATTCAATTTGAAAAGTCTATGAGAACAAATTACTATCAAAACATGTTCCAATGCCAAGTATCTTTTCAAGTTATCCATAATGCACTTGAAACTTAAATCCCAAACTAAAATTTAGCATGCATAAATGTATGAGTCTAGATTTGCATAGTTAGAGAAAATCTAAGTTTTTACTTAATTCTAGGAAATGTATACAAGGCAACTATCTATTATCAGACTGATAAATTTGACTTATCAGTATTGTAGTTACCATCCATCTCACAAACAAAGTTAAATGTGTATAGATTATATGAAATAACTTGACTTGCAACAAAAGATGAGAAACACACATCCCAAACTCACATTTGACAAAGCCCCCACTAAGTCCTTGCCATTTTTCACAAGCCCTTCCAGAAGACGACCCTCTATGTCCTTCGACATATTTCTCCTGGGCATCCTCTCCAGAGCACCCTTGGCATCTCTCGTCTTCCACCAGTAGTCCCTGCAGGCCGACACTGCCCCCTCCTGGTGCTCTGTGGTATTGCAGGAAGGCAAGAGGACATAACATTTAACATATATTATATCATTACGCCATTTACGTTCATATATTCTTGTGATTATAGTTTTCAGAATAGAATAGAATAGACTAGTTTAGTACCCATTGTATTAATTGCACTGTCATTCTTGCCATACATTGTGCCATGTACAATTGTCGAGCAATAAAGTTCATTCATACATTTGTGTAGACTATTTACAGTTATAAGAAAACTTTCAAAAGATCTTTCAAGATGCAAGTTTAAATTTTTGGCTGCAGTCCTAGTTAGTGTCATTATTTCAACTACATAATTACTTTCTGAAATTAGTAAACATTCTTAAATTAGACATGCAATCCACATTCTTTATATGAATGCACTTCAACTATGAAAATATAGTATTAATATGCAAATTGATAGGAAATAAAAAAAGTAAGAAAAATAACCAAAGGCTAATATTGCTACGATTCAATTATAGCATGTCTCTTTATACTTAAAATGAATGCTGGTACATTTGGGTCATTGCTGTAATCATAAGTTACAATGTTATAATCAAGGTAAGTGGTGAACAAAAAGACAAGTTGATTTATAGAATAGAAAGCATGCAAGCCAGAAGATACAAATGACTGCGCTCTTAAGGGTTTCAATGTTCACTTCTCGACTTCCAATCTTGTTTGTTTATGATTCTTCATCCAACCTAGATAGGGTTTACAAATGTCATTAACCAACCCAAAAATCATATTTATCAATCATATATCTGTAAATAGTGAAAATGATTACAAACAATTGTTCTGTCCCCCTTCCCTGTATTGGTAAAATAAATGATTTTTGCCGTGGGTAGAAAAAGAGATTTTGAATCCTGCACAGGCTGATTGGCTAGAAAGCTTAGTTGCATCAGAAAGTAGTGCAAACCCTGCAGAGGGTGTGTGTCTATGGTTTTCCTTCACATTTTTACTTACAAGATATTCAGGACTCTACAATAACTGATGAAGTATGGAAGATCAAACAATGTTCCAACAGACCTACCTCCCTCCCTTGGCTTCAGGATGAGCTCTATTGCCTCTTCCCACTTGCTGTGTAGCAAGGCTCTGTAAAGAAAATGAGCATCGTCATTTAAGAAACCATCTTTTATGCTCAAATGCTAACAGACACTGTTGAACTGTAACCTTTCAAGATTGGCTCCAGCAACCAGAGGCTAAATAGAGTAGCCAACTGAACAACATTCAAACAGGGACTGAAAGCTACCATAAAAGTATGAAGTAATACCATAATAGCAGAAATTGTGAGACTAATTTTTTTCAGTTCTTAAAATGACCACCCCCCAACTATCATCAATGGAGGATTTTAGAAGTATACCAAATTGAAACTATCAATTGTTATGTTTACTCACAATGATTCAGGATATACAATTGTGTCTCCATTCTGCCCTAATTACAAACAAAGTTGACCTTTACACATAGATGACCAAAATCTGACGTACCTGCCCACGTGGTGTGAGGGCACAGACGTTGTGCCAAACCTCTGCATTCCAAAGTAGTTAATGAAGCCGTTGTCTCGCAGTGAGGTCAGCCCCGCTTCTATCTGTTCTGGACTTCCCGTACAGTTTCTGAAAAAGGCTGGGTCTACATCATCAGGTGCTTATCAGTGTCCTAAATATAAATGCCTGTATTCAAATACACCAACTACACATATAGAATTATTGTACAATGTATTGAAAACTACCTCAACCTACAAACTTTTTTAGGTTGTACCTAAATTTTGTATTATAATAATAGTAGGTTGAGATAGTTTTAGGAGCAGCCAAAATTGGATTAATTTTTGTATGACATATTACTTTAGAGAAGTTAGAAATCTAGAAATTGAATATGATCCTTAAAGTAAGACTTGTAGATCTAAGACAACAAAATACATAAAACCTACAAAACAAAATTCTTAATTCAAATTTGCTTGAACTACCAAATTGGATCTTGGTCACTTAAAGTAATGGTTGCTCAACGCCTCTGTGGAAATGGGTATAAGTACATGCAGACTCACCTAAGTAGAATGGTGAAGTGATTGCCACTGAGAAGCCCCAACTTTAGAGGCTGTTCTGTGTACCTGAATTCAAACATCAAAGAACAGTTTATCAAAAAGAGAATGATATTCCTTATTTCTCTATTCAGTTCAGGGTAGGCGCGCCCAGTGCTTAACACACTGCTTTACACATGCATGCCCTGTACAGAATAACATAAACAAAGAAATAAGAGAAACTAATGTAACGAACAACAAAAAAACGACCCAAAATAACAATATATACACAACTGAGCGTCAAAATTCGAATCATATATCGTAAATCAAAGTCGAAGTGGCAGGCCGGGTCTGAAGGTAGCTTCTTGATGTGGCCACTCTAACTGTGGCAAGCAAATCATTCCATGCAAATGCACCTTAAGTTAATGTGGGAATAAGAAGAACATGTAAAATACACTGCCTGTAGTAACTGAAGAATAATACTGACACTTACCTGAAGTTTCCAACTACATATCTTGTCTGCTGCTTGTTGAGGTTAGATAACCTTTCTGCTGCTATCCTAAGAACAGTAAAAAAATGAAACCTTAAGTGACAGATATATAAATCAACAAGGTAATAGCTTCAATAAAGAATTGGGAACCATTATTGTTAGTTAATATCGCATCATGGAATTTACCTTGTCCAAGTTTTATTCATAATGATACAGAAAGGGGGAGATTGTACCATAATATCTGAAGCATAATGCTGTTGTAAGGAAAGTTGTTTGAAGTTTACCAACTGTTCCTCTGACCTTGCTAAAACCTACATCAATAGGTTAAGTTTAGAATAAATGCCCATAGTTTTCCCACTAGATCACATACTAACAAAAAAGAAATGCCATTAAATCTTTGAATTGTCCTGTCTAAGAACAATTTTGTAACAAGGAACATATCGAGTGGGTAAGTCACATGTGTTGGTGTAACAGTTAGGGGCCAAACCCAGATGTCCTACTACAGGTGTAGGTTCTAATCCCGACAAGCCACCGACATCGATGTTGTGCCCTTGTGAAATGCACTTAACACAACTTTCCTCACTTCGCTCAGGTTGAAATGAGTACCTAGCATCAGTTAGGGATAGAACGTTAAATGCAGGTCCCGTGTTTGAGGAGAGCCACACCTCAAGCACTTTAAAGAACCCACCACACTGGTTTAATTGTCGTATTGAGGTCACCTGAGACAGCGCCGAATTGCAGCCGCTCCCGACCCTTGCAATTCATCCCTGCCCATCAAAAGCTCCCTGCAATTCAGCCCTTGGCTGTGAAGAGAGAGTTGTCGTCCTAACCAATGACAAAATAACTAACTAACTAACCTGTATGCGGTCACCTCTTGTACAGTGATTGCCCTTTTGTCCTTTGTTCCTGCATATGCAAAGAAGCCAGGCTTCAACCTAAACATACAGAATAATATGTTAGTTCCAAACTTTTCTTCCTATTCAAAATGTTTTAAATGTGTATTAAGTGTACTTAAGTACAGTACCAGAACTGTCTTTTATCATACACATATTTCACGCTTTACATCAAGCAACGTCGGTTAAGCCTCGATGGTTGTGTTGCTCGCCAAAGCAAACCAGCTAGAACAGATCCTTTGGTTTCTTGACAGTTATTGAGTAAAACTATGAAACTTGTTCAAGTGGAAAAGACCTGACTGAAATGATGTACATGTACGATCAAGAATACTGGAAGCTGAACTTTGTATATGCTTCAACTCATTAGACCGGCAAGAAATTTAAATATGATATCTGACAAACACTTGTGGCCCATAGAAATATCAATCATTTACCTGAGATTCATGGCAAGCATGTTGATGGCATCCATGGTGTCCATGTTCTCTTTGTACAGCACGAAGTGGCAGTAGTCGGGTCTGCCCTTGGGCCACTTGAACTTTTTCTGTACTAAAATAGAACACCAAATGCAGTCATATAGAGTGCAATAATTGATATGACAAACCATCATAAGTATTTTTTAACCTAAACTTTGTTTTTTTAACCTTAAAGTGCCTGTATCATCAATGACACTAGAATATAACGATAAATTACAAGTAACCATCATAAGTATTGTTCAATGAGCAAAGATGTTTATACAAATCTTCGGTATTCAGTGATGCTGTGATTGCCTTCTACTCACAGATCTGACAGATGTTCAATTTGGTACCTGATAAACAAATCTGGACGCAGAGAGTACTGTTACAGTACCTAATGTTATGTACTGTTTGTATTGGTTACGAATATCAATGACTTTGCCTTATTTGGTACAAGAAGACAGTTTTTAGGCAATTCTCTGATTGGTTGACAGCTGGTAAGCGGCCATGCCCTCAATAGTCATTTCGGGCAGATGGTTTGCCGATACTGGTCGAGTGTGTAACAGTCCGCGGGATGACTCTGGCGTGCGAGAATGCTCACCTCTGGCCTGTGAACCTTTTCCATATTTGACCCTGATGACCTTGGTGTTACAGACATCCACAGTCTCACTCTGTAGTCCCGAGAAGAGTTCCTTGATGGCATGGTGAACCTGGGTTCTCTGCTCCTTGTCTTCTCCAACCTAAGAACCACAGTACAGAAATTACAGTTTAAGAACCCTCAGATACAATGTCATTGTGTATCGTTTGTTCAGACCCTTGTAGTGCCTAGTGCAAGTTTCCTTGCGTTTTCATTGGCAGGGTATGTTTTTACAGGCAGGGGTTGCTAGCCCTTCCCCTTTAATATGCCCAAGGCACCTCCTCCAACACAGGACCCACATTTTACGTCCATTCCAAAAGGCAGATTTAACCTCAACCACGATGTCTTGTCCTGTCTTGACATCATAACGCCAGTGTTGGCTCGCTGCAGAAGAAATGTACTTTCAATATCTACTGTATAACTTTAGAACGCTAAGCAACATTTGCTCATCCTATTCCGAAGAGATACCTCTAAACCTCTTTTGAGATATTTGCTGATGTGAATGTATCTGAAATATGAGTACTATCAACTGTTACAACAAATTTCTTTTAAAAATGTTAAGTTTAGTATTGGTTATTCATATCTTCCTAACATTGGTTGAAGTAGTTGTTAGACTATCATGAATTCAAGAGAATAGGATAGGTAAAATTCCACACAATCATTCTCACTTGAATATCAACAGCGGCTGACTTGTCCTTTGATTCCAGCAGGTTCTCCAGCTTTTGCTTGTCTTCTTGTGAAAGTACGTCATCAGCACTGGTGGCAGCCTGTGTGCCGCTATCTACGAGTGGAGCTGTGTCAGTCAGCTGGACAATTCTCCCATGGACATCCACCTCCCTCACCAGGAAATCCGAGTACCTGTGTGCAGCAGATAGTAAAGCACAAACACAAGCAAAACTTTCCTACTACATCATGTAGTACTACTCTCCAAGCAGATGTTTGAAGGCAGTTTGTTACAGAAACGGGGAACTAGGAAAATTTTGCCTGCCAACATCTGCTTCCTACCACAAATAGCCTGACAAAATTGAGTTCCTAGAAGTAGAACTACTAGTACTAGAAGCCCACCTTACTAACCGGTCCCCTCTTTTGGGGAAGGGGCCAATACAAGAGATCATGATGGCCTCACATTGATGCAGTGTTAGGTAAAAACAAGGAGGCTAAAAAGCAGGTGGCAGGCAAAAGATCAATTCAAATAAATGTTATAAATGATCTTAGTCAGTAATCTGATCTGCTAATTATAACATCCTCTTGCCTACCAGTTACTGAGTTAGTGTGAATACCCTGAATGTGATCAAAAACTGTGATTGCTTGCAGCGAGAAATTGTGTAACAGAGGCTAAAATGTCAAAATGGCAGCAACAATTGTTGTGACATACAAACAAAATTTTGCTAACTTTTTATTACACCTGCAACAGTCCATCTTACCTTTGTTTGATGATCCCTGAGAACCCCTCGTGTTTGCTGATGTACTCTGTGATCCCGACGTCCGTCTCCTTCGGTGCCAGCAGGTTTACTCTGCACGGAACCTTCGGCGCCGAGACAATGGTGTTGCCCCCGCTACTGTCCTCTGTTACTGCGTCATGGCTACTGTCACTGCTTTGTGAGTCATCTTCGGTTTTGCAGAAGAGAAAGAAAATCATTATGTTTAGCCATAAGTATGGCTAAACATATTGTTTTCTCTCATGTTTCTTCTTCTTCTCCTCCTCCTCCTGTCAAATCTTCAAATGGATTCATCTCTGTCATTTTTTGACCAAATGACCTGAAATTTGGTACAGAGGTAATGTAGGCAAAAACCAATGTGCGTTCTTTTCCTTTTTTTGATATTGACCTTGAAAGTGATTTTATTGAGGTTTTTAGGCTATTTTTAGCATATCTTGGCCTCCTGCGCCCTGGTATTTCAACCGAATGACCTGAAATTTGCTGTATATGTGGCTTGAACAAATATTTAAAGGACTACATTCCCATTTTTGGCATACATATATTCAAAACGATTTATTTTGGGCTTTCTTGACAATATTTGCCACTTCTGTCACTTTCAATACTACATATGACCTACAGGTCATTGACCCCGAGTGCCTTGCACCTGGCCTTGCATGCCTGTGAGCCTTGCGACCACCTAATTGGTCAATTGGGTTAATCTAATTATCTTGCATTCCTGGCGCAGGTGTGCTAGTATTCATGCCAAATATGGTATGGGAATTCCTAGGACATGTGATTACATGGCTTTGTTCACTCTTTTTTTAACAAAGATACACATCTCCGGTTCCTATGTATTAAACCAAACTAATGTGAAATCTGGTATGTGACTGCCTTGGTCATGTACACAGGCCCTCATTCAAATGTTTGGCATACAGCCTTTCAAAACGATTTTTTAAACAAAGAATTTTTTCGTTTCGTTATTTTCAACCCAAAGTACATTCAAACAAAGGGGTGTCACATTTTAATATTTCACCCATACTATCGCTGAAATATGTTGTTTTTGGTCATTTCCTTCTTCTCCTGTCAAATCTTCATATGTATACTATGGAAAACTTCATTCTTCCCTGGGGTTGATCTTTCTTAATTCAATTTTGAACTGGGTTGATTATGCGCAAGAGTGTAATTTTCAGCGGATATTTTTCGACTGGTTTACATGGAAATGGCACGGAATATCCCATTCTTGCAAGGGGAGGATTCTTTAATTATTTCTTTCAATTTTGAGCTGGAATGATTATGAAAAAGTCCATTTGTTAGCAGAAGTGTATTTGTTAATCAATAAGTGGATATGGTTGTGGACTGGTCCACATTGTGTTGAGGTGCTACTGGAAGACTCAATTTTGGACTGGGGTGATTCATTTTTTTAGTGCAAGTATTTTAGAATGGTCCATTGTTATTTTGGGAGAGTCCATTTTTTGCATGGCGACGAGTATGGCTAAACATGCTGTATTTGCTCGCAAATGTTGCCTTTCTAGTTTTTAATAAAGTTGCTCATGGTCTTGTTTGTTGTCTGCCATGTATTTACTTGTTGGACTCTTTTGAGGGATAATCAGGTACAGGTTTGAATATTCTCAGCCATTTATATCATTTTATACAGACTTAAACATCTGAAATACAGATAAACATATACACAGCACTAGTACTGTAACTAGTGCATGTGACACTTAAACATTCAACTAATACTAGTAATAGCTAGTGTAGCAAGTTTGATGGCAGATTTTACAGTTATATAGACTTAGAGAAGGTAGACCTAGAGAACAGAACTAAATGACAAGTAGCAAATATTAAAAACGATTATTTTACCTCCCTTAACCTGACTATTTCCATCACCAGCTCCCGTAGGCTTCTGGTCCGTCGATGGGGTTTTACCTCCTTTATCAGGTATTGCTTCTGACACTTCGGATAACTTAATCTTTTTTGCAGATTTCTCTGGTGGCTCTGGTTCAGCAGATCTCTTTTCTTGCTCCATATCTGCCATCCTCCTGTTTCAATACATGTAACGTAATGCTATCAACAATTATAAACACATTAAACATTATAGAGGGCCTGTATGGGGGGTCTCGACAACGCTTCATGCTGAATTTAGAAGAACGCCTTAACTTTAAGCATAATGCTTTAAAAGAATTATGAAGGCAATTATGCAAAATATGGTCACCTCACTACGAATTATGTGGATAAGACGGCTTTCCTACCAATTACGGGAAATCAAAATAGCGGAAAAGAGCATGCAGACCCTCATTATGATATAATGTATATCTTATTCTTAATATGCATGCTAAATCCCTTTATAACTGAATTCTAATCCTTCAACGATTTCGGTCGGCTTTGTCATCATCAGTAAGTAACAGGTTTTGTGCTTCTGATGTCTTAAAATCTCAACAAGGCAGAGACAGCAGACTTCAACCCCTCTTGATGGTAAGCGCCCTCTGGCAGACCTTATATAAATTGCAGATTTGAAACACAGACAGAAAGACAGATACATGCATGGGACAGACACACACACACAAAATAACACACTGCCTGGATGTGAAATAAGGGGTACAACAACAAATGTTTACATGTAGTTTCAGTGTCAATAGTTCGTTCAAATAATAAATCATGGAAACTGCAACGTGCACCAACCTGTGTCTGACGCCAGTCGGACTTGCCCTCTGTCGAAACTACACTGACAAATTCTCTGCAGGAGCTCACTCTACCAGTTACCTACGACGCTGCTTCCTACGTGTTGTGCTTCAGCCAAAAATTACAGAAAAATCACCAGATTCTGTAGATTCGGCGAAAACCAGAAAATTTCGATTTCCCTCTTTTCCACGTTTGACCCCGCGGCCATCCCACAATGCACCGTAATGAGCCAATGCGCAAGCGCGGTGACCCCAATTTCAAAATCGAGAAAAAAAGTTTGAGAATGAGTTCCAGAAAAGGTGAGCAAATTATACCATTTTATCGCCAGTTTCTAACCGTGTCCTCTACCTTCTCGGTCAGGTTTGTTCATATGTATCCTTCTGATTCGCAGTGTTAGCCATCCAGGCCCGGAAAAAGCGGACAAAAGCGCCAAAGGGGCGACTGAAAAATGCGGCGTACCGGGACCGCAATCGTCAAGCTGGCAAGGGGCAGGGGTGAGTAGAAAATTTTGACAGGTTGTACGATGTACTTGTCAACATCACAGATTGATCAATTCTGCTAAACAAACACCGCCCTGTTTGCTTTGCTAATTGGTGTCATCTTGTCCATGACGACAATTCGCCAGCGGAACGGCTCAGGGGTTCATACGGCTTCCTGATTCACCGTGACAGGCCTCCGTCCCATGCTCTCTCACGCCCGCTATCCGATATGGCTTCCTACAATCGTTTTACCACACAGATTCATCATGTTCCAAAGTAGCCGGCCATTTCTCCCCACCGTTCGTGATGGCATCTAAAGTACGTTTGTGCGCCAAATTGGCTGCTTCCTTCGCTAGCAGGAGCTCGCAACCCTGTCACAGCTGAGAAAAGCGCAGTCCTGTTTGCATGGGAGGACAAGGTTGTGTGAGGTCAGAACGTCTGTCTGAGACAAGGCCAATTCTCTGACCCGCACACAGGAAGGCAAGGATCCCCTTGTCAGTCTTGAGTATCATGTACCCTCACTGCATGCTTCCTCGTGTTTGTTCTTAGTATTTAGTGGATCTATGCCCCTTCTTAAGGCCTTGTTTCTATCGGTGCATTTGACAGTAGCCTTGAACAAGTTGAAGCCTTCAGGAGGGTGTGTTTTACCTTGCACCAGTGTCATTTAGAGTATTGGGTATCCTAACTGAATGTTTTCTCATATGTATTCAAGGTATGTAGTGGATCTATGTGCCTCGTTATGACCTTGTTTGTATTAGCACATTCGATTTGACAACTTAGACTTGAAGATGGCATGTTTTACCTTTGTACATCATACCCAACCGATATCAGTCTGACTAACTTAAGTGCTCTCACTTCATGCTTTGTATTTACTTGGTAAGTATGTATAAGGATTTCTTGTACCAGGTTACAGGTATGTTGTAATAACCTACCTGAGGACGAATCATGTTTGTCGTTTTACAGCCATCTTGAAACCTTGATAAAGCAATGAAACATTACGTACATGTACATGTGCCGTCACAAGCCTTGAGGCAAGTCTTGAAGCTTACATGGCTTTCTGTTCCCAAGTTGCCTTATTTTCTGGATGTTGGTATCCTTCTCGAAATCAAGTGGAGTGCACTTTCCTTGTAATAGGGTGGAGGAGGGGTATGGGTTGTGGTCTTTTTCTAACCCAGACCCCCGCTCCCCCCCTCAGTGTCAACTTTTAAAATTGTGAATCTATTTACAGTCAAGTTTGTCTTGCACTGGTTATTTTGGTTGTCACTTACAAAAGTTACAGGTAGTGAATTTTAGTATTTGCTGTAAGATTTGTAGGATTGTTGTTGGGAAGGGGCACCAACCTACAATCAAATTGACCCTCATAATATATCAACATTGGTTGAAGTTCAATAGAAAGCATTGGGAGCAGGTGACACAAAGAAAGTGCTATTGGCTGTTTCAAGGCCTACATGTACAATCCGTTAGTACACAGGCCTGAAAAATCTCCAAAAATGAGGCGGCATTGGAGCTGCCTGCCAGTATCCACAATGCATGTTTGGGTCCATAAAAGACTAAAAGTATCCTTGACTTGGGAGGGAAAGTATATAGCAAAACAAACTTAAGGTAAAAGACACCATCCTCAGGTGCCACAGCCAATTTGATAGCTGAGGTAAAGTGTTTGCTCAACTTAACCGCCAAGAAAAGAAATCCTTGATCTGTGCCATTGACAATGACATTGTGCAATTCTATCTTCAGACATGCAATCTCTACCTGTTAAAACTAAAAGCGTGCGGAAAGAGCAAGCTGCAGTTGACTGTTAGAAAGTGCCTGTGTTGACTGTTGTGTTTGCACATGTCTTTTGGAACAGGTCATCTACTTTATATGTCTAAAATACTTTTTACAAGTGAGTGTTGGTAGTGTATACTGTAAGTCTACATTGAAGCAATTTCCGACAATTTGTATTTACAATTTTGTTGCTGGTATTTCACATTTATGTACTGTACAGAGTTTTCCTGCACAGAAGCAATTTCGAACAATTTGTAGTCATTTTTTGCCGGGTATTACTATTAGGCACTTTCCTTCCATGCATTTCTTGAGACTTACATGATAAAGTCCTAGTGATTCACTTTTTTGTATTATTAGTTCTAGATCTATGTTTTAGCATTGATTCATTCACACAGTTGTAACTGAGTACAGCCAAACCATACAACACCAGTGCTAAACTTAGTGTCCTGTTTCTTGTTCTTAGCATGTCCACACCCTTTGCCCCAAGTCTGAGAAAACAAGATCTAGGTTGTTTATAGAAATAAACCCTGATAGACTCCTTGTGTGCATAGCCCAGTATCTGTCCCCAGTGGGGAAAAGACATGACATGCTATAGGTCATCCATGGGTCAGGGTATGAGACAAACATTCACTTCACATTAGTGTCCTCAGTTGTATATGTTCTGTAGCAGGGGGTCAAGGAATGTCCTGGCTTGTACATGGCATCTGTGGTAATCTCCAAGCAGATCTACACCGGTGCAAAAATCGTATAAGCTAGCCAGAGAAGGAAGCCATAAGCTACCCAGAGAAGGACCTTCTGCACAGGTGTAGATCTGCTTGGAGATTACATCTGTGGTAGAAATTGTCTGGGATGTTAACCTTTTCCTTGCTGTGGTAACCTTTTCACTAAGCACCAAGAGACCTTTGTGGCACTGTTTCATGTAACAGCAAGAGATTAGACACCTGCTTTGAAGACACATGACACGATGTTTGATGTGGCATGGAAGGTACCACAGCACTGTTACTTAATCCTTCAGGGGAGAGATTGCATTAGTCTATTAGATGCCCTGCTTTATCATGATACTCATTGTCCCTAAGGCTAACCAATTCATTTCCTTGGTTCTCAGACATTATAAGTAAAAATGAAGCAAGAGGATATCATGAAATAAAAACAGAGGGCTGGGAAGAAAACTTGAATCTGACTGTATTTATATTTGTACTCCTACATGTACATTTGTGTGTACATTTGCAGCAAGGTAAGATTTTACCCTTAGAGAGTTACACTCTGTTTTCATGTTTAGCATCATTTTTAGATACAACCATGGACCAAAAAATTTAATTGATGTGGCCAAACAGTAAGAGTGCTTCTCAAGTGATCATTGTATTTGTAGCAAGAAACCAAACACCTTAAGAGAGCTGAATATACTTTCCCATGTCTCATACTACTATGTAATGACCCAGAAAATGTGACAGTTGGTAGAAGTACTTGGATTGCAGTTCCAACCAAATTTGATGAATCGTGCAGATCGTCTTTGTCCTGTTGCTCGCGCTGCGTCAGATCATTGATTTTGCACTGACATTGCAGTCAGACCGTTTTTCTAATAATGCCCCTGTGCTATATATTGGCATGCTGGCTTCCTAAAATGTTTAATTTATGGACGTCTCAAGTATTGCACTTAGGGTAGGGATGATACAAAGGCTTTTTATGCTGACCACTTAATCTTGTTGCCAAATGTGTCCTTTGTTGTTACACTTTAGACACTAATGTATTTCTAGTTTACATCCTGAAATCATCTATTTCTATGCCTGCCAGCATCTTGTTTAAATATCACAGCAGTGCAAAGGTCAAACTACATTGTATATTACTATTACTAGTATGCATGACCTGCTAAACTCAATGTAGTGTTTACCTGAATTATCTAAGAGAAAAGTATACAAATTTACTGTCCAATACGGAATACCTGTATACAAATTTACTGTCCAATACCTAGCCCTGTTTTATGAAAGCTAGTTAAGGGGTAAAAAAAATGGAAATGGCTTGAGGGGGGTTGAGGCCATTTTGATTTACAACAAGTTACATGTTGTGGTTGAAAAAACATGGGTGTGGTTTTTCAGTCAAATACTGTTGTGTAGCTGCACCGTTTTGTTTTTCCCAAATGAGATTCTCTTGGTGACATAATATCAGCTACATAATTAGCAATCTTTTAGCACTTAGCACCTAGTAGTATGTTATACAATTCTGACTGCCATATATAAGGGCATATAATAACAATAACATGGTTTTAATTTCGCACTAAGGGCAACATTGAGTGTTCGCTGTGATTTTAAGTTTCGCGGCAGCGCTATAGCTACAGTATCGGACAAAAATGTTTGCGTTGGTTTTAAGTTCGCGGTGAAATAGTCTCCACGAAAACATAAAACCACCGCAAACATTTCTGCATTTACAGTATTATGATATGTCAGTGTGTAATACCAGAGAGGGTACATGCCTTGTCACAGATACCCAATCAATGCTTGATACAGGTACCAGATCAATACACCTTATGCCTTTTTCTGTGTAGGAGATTATGCCTGATTAGATTTTCTGGCTGCAGTTATTCACTTGTATGCATCTCCAACAGTTTTCTTCAAGGAATACTTTGCTATTGTTAAAAAAAGTTGTTTGAAGTATCTGAATTATAAATGATTATCACTTGAAATAAAATTAAATCTGAGAATATTTCAAATATGTTTTTGCATTTTCTAAACCTCCATGCAGCAAGAATTCTCCAAAACTGTAAGTCTTTGAAGATGATATATAATTGCAATGTAAGAAAATCTAAATCAAACGCAGAGCTCATTTCAGCATGCCCATATATTTAATTATGGGGATTGAAGTTGGGAGGGTCAGAAATGTCAAACAATTGACAGCAAATCTTTGCCATATCATAACAACTGGATTTGAAACTACATGTATGTACTACTAATAACTTCTTTTTCCAAAGAGGGAAGATATATATATCACATATTATATATTATCCATGAATAGCTGCTGGCCTTGGTATGATCTGGCAGCTTGGCATTAATTTAAAGGTCATGTTGTATGCAGCATACATGAGAGTTGGTCTGCTGCCCAATAAAGCAGCGAAACTTGTGCCAGAATCCAGATCAATGGACAGAGATCAGCGAAAATGGCCTAGTCCAAGGCCATAGATCTGGAGATATATGTTACCAGACAATTGTATTATCATCTTGGTCATTGTTGTGTTATCATGATTCAAGTCGATATTATAATAGTTGCTGAGGGAGTCCCAAACAATTTTGGTCGGGTTTCAGGGAAAGTTTTTTTGTCAGTCTGAAATTTATTGATGAACCTTTGATCGATTGTATCTAATTGATATCGCAAATTCGTGGCTGCACTGGTGTATTGTTGTTGATATTATGGTTATAATATCATAATATGGACATTTATGTCATGGTAACTATTTATTTGAAGTTATGTATCTGCTAACTTGAAAAAGATATTCCATGATTACTTTTTGTTTCTCTCTGCAGAAAATAGTGGGAAGTTGCATTCTATCCTATCAATCAGATTATTCCCTGGACAGTGTGGTATGTTAGATCAGTGCCATATGTTATCTGTTGTGCTTGTCAATACCATGGAGTGCTTGTATATCTGTTCCAGAAATACACCACAAGTGTCTTATGTCAACACCTGGAGAGCCCTGGACAATTTTTAACATGAAAATTCCTGCTTTGACATTATTTACAGTTTGACATAGTCTAGCCTGGATATCATCCTGGTTTTAAAAGATACATCCGGTGCGATTGTGGAATATACACATACATTGTGTAGAACTTCAATTAGTAGAAGTGGACATTAACTAAATAGGATGTTACACAGGCTATTCAGAACCATCTGTAGAGAATTGGACACAGATGTTTCTGTGTTATGACACAAGCGCTGGCAAATTGTGACAGAGATCTAGCTTATCTATTGCGTGGTCCTTATGATGTGGGTTACTGTGGGTGTATTATGTATTAAAAAGCGAAAATTAATCCTTATCTCACTGTTGATGTAGACATGATAAGCTGTATCCTATCTGTTTTGCTTTATCAGTATTACTGGTTTCTATTATCGGTCCCGACATTCTCCCAATCTATTATTTAGTGAACAAACTCCTTTCAGTTTGTTTTGGCTGTGCCATAAGTGGTTGGATTGGTAGGGTTTTTGTCCCCATACATGCCTAAAGAGCAAACTAGCAACACCTATTATCGTTTAAGGCTTTCATTACTTGACTACACATGCGTGAGTGAAACCAGAAATGTGTGGGTAATGCATGTATATTTGCTAAGAACCAACTGGTTATACTGTGTAGTCAAATCCATGTAGATTTCAGATCATAGATTCATATATTGATAACTGAAGGTTTATTGCTTTCTTCCTGGTTTGTATGGAGCTGATTTATTTTGGACAATTAGGTAATAAATCAATTTTGTAATGCCTTTCGATTTTCCTTATCTTTACTTAAGTCTATTTTTCAGTGCAAGGACAGGGTAATGTTATCATACTGTAGTAGTAGTAGTAGTGGACTGGTTTATTTATTCCACAAGAAGGGTACAAGCTGGTGTCCTTATTTTGATTGACATTTTCATGGAAGTGCAAAATCAATTTTGTTGTGCAGTTGTCTACTCTTACCACCCAAGGGCAGGAGGAATGTAAATTCATTGGCAGACTAAATACCAACAAGTGGCTTTGATTTGTCTGCTGCTTTTGATCTTTAGTAAGGCCATGTTGGTTTGATTATATGACATCCTCTAGGAACCTCAAAACTGATGCATGTGAATAAAAAAAGTTTGGCAAAATAAGGTTGCCTTCATTTTGAAATCTATGTGATCAGGAAGGTTGAACAACTTTGATTGCTATACAGAATAATAGATTTTTAATTTTTGTTCTTATTCACATCTTCTTTGACTTAGGAATTGCCTTTGGACTTCTGTGACATTTATACTATCCATTTCCTGAGATATTTTTATATTATTTTTTATATTATTTATGGCATGTATTTGCTCATTTTGCAGTTGCTTTGTATGATTTACAACACGGTTGATACAGGCAAAAATTGACAGTTTGAGCCTCTAGTGCTCTACTAGTAAAGTCACAAGTTAAAATGTTATCTTTTTCAGCCTTTTGAATGCAACTGCACTGATTGTTTTCAAGCATTTAGTATGATTTACAAATATGATATTAACATTGTCCTTCAAAATCAAGCATTATAGGAAAAAATCAAAGACATACGTAATGCTAGTTAGAATATATAAATGATTTTTTTGTTTCATCTCGTCAATCCATAGACCCATGTCAGACAGTGTCAGTCATATCTTTGTATGTAGTTCTGATACTTTTCAATACTTAAGTAATAATGTAGCAAGGATTATTCTGGCCTCCTTATAATTATTACATGACCGGTAGATCTGCTTTAGCTCAGCTATGAATGGTAAACTGTAATGACTGGATCAACCCAGATGTCTTCTGTAATCCCCTTGTGACTATGATGCCCCCAATACCAAACATATCTCATCATGGTGTTTGAATGTAGGAGCCACCCCTTAGTAACCACCAGGGCTGGAAATAGTGGGTGCATGTGCACCTTTGTGCACCCAAAATTGGAGCTGTGCACCTAATTTTTGACTGTGGGTGCACCGGTGCACCTAGATATTTTTGTAGGATATACTCATATAGGGTAGAGGTAATATTATGCACAAGTTTCAGAAAAAGTAATATTACCTTTATTGTACTTTGTTTGATGTATCACGTTAGAATGTTGAAGTTAGCTATAGAATTTCAGATTGAAATTCTCAAGAGAAGCAGTAGGGTTTGTAAGTAAGTTTTGCTGATAAAAAAATGATATTCTACTTTATTATGAATAATGTTGTGAGGCCAAAATTATATTGTGGACCTAAATTTTTAGGTTAGGTGAACCAGTGAACCTATTCCCAAAAAAGCATTTTGAGCCCTGGTAACCAACCATCTCAAACTGCAATTGCTTCTATTTGTGTGGTTCATCCCCAGGGTAAGATCAGTACAAATGCAACAAAGCCATTTTCTAGCATTCAGTATCTGTTCTTCAGCAATCATTTGATCTTTTCTTACATTCTGTGTTATTTTCCAAAAGTAGCTGTCATTGCTTGACCAATATGGATGGATGGGTGGACAGCGAAATTGAAAGCTGCTAAGAAAGGAAAATTAGATTATTGGTGTGCAAGAAAATACAATTACTCTTATGGTACCAGTGAATTCAATTATAAATGCTTGTAGGCTGACCAAGCGAATGGCTTATATTGAGTATTGAGCAACATCGCCCAAATTAAGGCAAAAATACAGAAGATGCCTTAAGCTTGTAGATTGGGAACATCATATTGTCAGCTTTGACCCAAGCTTTTAATCGTACATTCTTATCTCATATGAAGCGTAATGTATGATTTTAGGAATATTGGCACAATGTAGTGAATATACAGTATATGAAAATGGGAACCTTGCAAAAAAAATCAGATATCTGTATATACAAAGGGCTTGAGTTTCAAATTATTTTCTAAATCCTAGAAATATCTTTAACTACTTCAAAGACCAAATGTTTAGGACTTCAATCAAATTTCAAACCAATAGGAATATTTGCCCTGCAGCCCTGAGGCTGAGAACTGTATAGATATCTACCTCTATCTGTAGTTCTTTGACTGACTGTTGTCTTGTCTGTGACATCAGTATAGCAGGTGTAGATGGGATCAATAGTACAAATGTACCACTAGAGCCGCCTTTTCTGACCCTTCTCTTGTATTGTACATGTATGTAGTCTTGGGTTCTTTTATGTACTTCTGATACGTGTGCCTGATTGTACTTTACTACTGTAAAGATAAATGACACAATGTATCATATCAAGAAAAGATTTGTTACCATACCCTGGTATCCCTTGAGTATCCTGCAACTAGAAATTTGTTAAGTTAGGTGATAAATTTCTTCACAGTCAAAAAAATGCTGATGATTTCTAAGATTTTTTTGTAATCTACGGAAAACAGCTTGATGACCATATGTGACGTATGCAAACGTGTGCAGTTTAAAACAATGTTCAGATTTTTCCAAATTGTTTCGCCATTGACTAGTGCAATCACATCATGCTCTGCCAAGATTCATAAGAAGACCTTGTGGGGAAAAAGACAAGATACCCTGAGGCAGGTGATCCCTAACAAAGGACAGGTGTTTAACAAGAATTGAAGGTCAAAGGTCAATAGGTAGTATAGTTTGTATCACAATATTCTAACAAAGAGTGTCTCTTCTTGAGCTTCCATGATCTTTGACTTTTTGGCAAGCTTATAATTATATCAGAAACTTTAGAAAGAAAACCATTTTGTTCAGACCTTGATTGAAGTTCATTAGCTTTATACAAATGTAATCGTGTCTGGAAAAAGATAAATACAGTGCTTGTTCAAAATAAATTTCCTTTCTAAGATGTAAACAGGCTTGTACTTATAAAAAAGGGCACTATTTCCCCCCCCCCCCCCATAAAATTGTTTAATTGTCCATAGACACTAGTACCTCAAAAGCGGAAAGCAGTGGTGACCTCGTCACAACTGCAGTACCAGTACCACCTGCTATGTCCCAGTGGCGCTGTGGCAACCTGGTATGGTGTAATAATTGGCAACCGCTCAGTGACAGGTACTGGCAAATGGTAGCCAAATTTAATTAGGTTAATGGCAAAGCAGCCCTCAAAGCTTTGCATTCCCCAAGTTTAATCATGTCATTGTTGTGTTAGTGAAGGCAGATTTTAAATGTGGTATCTTGATCAAGACAGTTGATGTTGAATACTTTCTTAAGTAATATCATTAGTTTCAAGTCAAGTTTTCTTTTCCTTATTGTTAAGATTCTTTCAGATTCACAAAGACACTGAGATTCTTTTCTTGTTAATCTATCAGAATATCAAGAGGAGATTCAAATATACTGTGCTGAGTTGCAATTTTGTTTGTGTTGTTTTCCTGTATGTGCAACTTGTCCTTAAATAGCATCGGTGCATGAAATATTCAAACGTATATGAATGATATTTCAAATAGCTCTGGAGTCCTTTGTAGTGGGACAATGTGGCTGATTGTCTATCTTCAAAGCGAGTTTTGAAATTTGCGACAATATTACTTATGAAGAAACATTCTTTTACAAGGACATTGCTCAGTAGTACTAGTAGTCTAATCAACATGTTTTTGTATGTAGTAAAAGGCAGGTGACAATTTTCTGAAAATTTGTCTTTAGACAATGTATATGATATGTTGTTGTCCTTGACAACCATTCTTTACAGTGGAAGAAAAACAATAAATAAGGCTGGTGGTAAGTTCTATCTACCCAAGGTGAACACATGCATGTATTGTGTTTCCCCTATGGACTAAGTACATTGGCTAATGATGTAATCATCGGATATGGGATGAAAATACTTCTAATACAACACACTGATGATTGTCTGGAAATTGATATTGACTATCCCACAGGTACAATACAACAGGGTGCTAACATTGCAACATACGTCTGGGGAGGTCTGTGAAAATAACGATTGTAATGCTTTGTTTGCATCCCGTATTTGAAGTATCACATTTCAAACGGAGCTTACCGTCAAATAGAGCTTACCATCAACAAGACTACATGTGCCTGGCTCTCAACAACAAATGCTTGTTCACGCAAAGAACACTTTACACCTTTCTACTCGAAACACTGTCCTATTGTTGCACCTGTTCTTGTAAAGACGTTTATTTTCTTACAATACACAAGGGGCATGTTGTCTGAATGGCAACAGTGCACATGAAAGATTTTCCGTTACAGCGAAGGTAATAGTTGAGTGATTGTAAGAATGCGGTTGCTTGCTACAGGGTGCAACATTCCCTACTTCAGAATTGACCTTTGGCTGTTCGAGCTGTTTTTTTCAAAACAAGAAGTCTGTTAGTCATTAGTTTGGATCTCATGAGGGTTGGGCTGACGATTCTATATATGATGATTGTGCTCGCTTATCAAGGCAAGCATGTGGTCATAAGCATTCTATTTATTGATCTAGAGATCTAGGGACTAGAACTGCTATGCAGAGAAGAAGTGCATTCTGATGCTAAGGATCCACCGGTAGAAAACCGTTGGGAAAGACTTCTGTGCTAACCCGTTGTGCAAGTATGCTGTAGAATTACTGGGTGATCGTCAGGGTGGTTGACAATTATGTCGTAAAGCTGGAAGGAAAATTACCAAGAAGTGGCACTGTTTTGAAGAGGAATCATTTCTCCCAAGACAACAGTGTCTGCAGGTCACCACCGAACTGTCCTAGTTAGCTGTGTCAGAAGTGGAGCGTTCCAATCGAGTGTAACTGTAAGGCGCATCTCAGCGTGAATCCTTTGGTCTGTCCGCGTCTGGAGCCCTCACAACATGAAGGAAAAGATGGAGAAAGGAGAAGTAGAGAACAGCGTGCCTGTTATAGAGAACGGCAATGGGAAAATCATACCCGACGACCCTCTACAGGAGATAAAGGATTTCCTACGCAGGAAGGACCTTCGGGGCCGCGCCAAGGTCCGGAGGCAATATGTGGAGAATATCATGGCAAAGGCCATGAAGAAGAAGAGGTATGTACATGTGTTAGAGCTTGTTGTGAATCGGAGATGTTTGACCCAGTATTTTAGTCAGTTGACAGTGGTTCTAATTACATGTTTATGTTTGTTGTGGAGTCTTTAAGTGTTATCTAGGACTAAAAACAACCTCTGTGCTAGTGATGGTTGTCCTTTAAAGATCATCAAGACTTGCGTTATTCAAATGGCTACTAAGGAAACTGATTTATGCTTGTATGAAATTGAAATTGCAAAGGCCAGTGCGTTTTCCATTCTGACTCTGCCCCCATTCTTGCCCCTGAAGTCAAGCCCCATAAATATAGAGGTGCCGATGCTATAACCCTTGTTGGGGAAGAGTAACGACTTGAAAAGACTGCTGACCAAGTCGAGTGTTCTCTCAGGAATTGAATTCAGCTCACATCCGAAATAGATTCTATGAAATACAACTCTTCAGTTCAATATCTTATTGTCAGTGAGAGGCTGTTACATACAAAATTCAATGCTTCTAGGTCATTTCAACTTTCTTTTGTATAGATCTACAATTTACCCATTTTTAATCCAATATGTCATTATGAAATGTTGCTTGTGGTGACATTATGTCTTGTATTTTCTGTTTGACCATTGAGAATCCCCAGACTCAAGTGTCTTCCTCCCAGGTGATATAGTTATGGGAAGATCACCTGTAGTGTGATAAAGATGACACTGCCATTAACAGTCATGTCACATCTTTAAAACGTCCAGACGTTACGTCACTGTTGAACATTTGACACTTGACTGCAGATTGATACGCTCATGTATTCACACTCAATCACAGGGTTATTTAAGGGTGAAAATCATTATTTTGATTGCCATATTTATTGGTTGTTAGTAGTTCTGTTTCATCTCTATCCAGGACCAAGTAGTGAACAATTTTTCAGCATTAGTAAATCTGATGGTCATATCAACATGGCGAAAAGGTTGAGATCTTTTGTCCATTTTCCTGATTTTCTTAGGGATGAAACAGATATTATTGGGGGGTTGTTGTTCACCTTGTGGTGCCTAGGGGCACATGACATAGTTTACAGCAAGTTTCCTTGCTAGCTGTTTCTGTAGCAGAATATATTTTTACAGGAAGGGGTTGCTAGCCCTAACTCTTCAACATGCTCGAGTCATCCACTGAGCAGTCAGCATAAACAACCCCCTTGGTGTAAACATGTAACTGTAACGTTATGAGGCCCTAGCTTTCTTGGAATCCTTTTTCACATTATGTAATCAAGTTTAGAAAAGACACAGTACATGGGAACACTGCCAAAAGAAGGTTGTACTTATCTTCTGTGGAGCAAGGACACGATAAGCACTTTTGATTGCACTCTAACAAGATTTAGGTCAAGTGCTGTGGTACCAACTGGATATGTAAGCTAAGATTTGGGTATCTTGCAATAACTTGGTTCTTGTCAATTTCTAATCAAATGAATAACTAACAAATGTGTACATGCATCGAGACTAATCTCCAAGAATATGTAGTGTGTTTGTCAGTGTTTTGTATGTTTTTCTAGACATTTCATGCTTTTTACAGATGCCCTCCTTTAGTAATTTCATAATCTCCAGAAAAACAAAACACCGCAAAATATGCTAAAAACAAGTCCCACTGCTACATCTGCTTGGAGATTACATCAAAACCATCATAGAAAGCTGGTTTAGTACTCTGTGGTGATTCCATGCATCAGTGCATGTTATGTCACACTATCTGGAAATCTTCCAAGTTTAAAACTGGCTCAGCCTGAGGCAATGTCCATGTTTGATTACTTCAATGACTTTTAAATGATTTAGTGTCATGAATGTTTCAGTGACTCTGCTTATTGTTCCCTGTCCCTTTTCTGAAATGGGAGGTTTCCAAGGAGTGACTTCACACTGGATAGAAAATAGAATGGCCGGGACTATGTAGAGGTGCTAATTTTCACGCCCCTCCCCTCTAATTAAGTGCACTGAAACTGTGTATTCTGTTAACTTGGTATATCCAGTATCTAATGCTATAATGTGGAACACATTTGTGATTTTGAAAATGTAAAAAAAATAGCAAATTTATGTAGCTTTATTTCTTGTGACTTATTTTTACTTTTCCCACAAAAATGTCTAAGCAGCTCATATACATTGTATTATATAGACTGTCACATATTGGGGTCTTCCCTTCGTTTTCTTGTCTTATTTATTTTTTAAAGAATGCCATGACACTGGTCTTGCAAATAGATATTGTGCAGATTTGTATTAGCTTCCTACATGCTACAGTTAGGCATGTCACACCTTTTTTATTGGTAAGATATAACTTGCTGAAATTGTTGCCAAAGTACAGATCAGATTCTTCCGCTTAATATGCTTTTTATCCTGTCAAAATCGGACAAAGTTGAAATTTTTCAGAATTTTTCAAAGTTGAAAAGTTGGACGTTTTCATTAGAAGACACTTATCTATTGGCCCTATGGGAATGATTGACCACAACATGGCACCAGAAATTACCACAAGTCCACAGTTATTTACATACTTTTTAATGTAACTCTTAAACACTTTGACCAATATTGTTCAGATTTTCAGCATTTAAAGATAATATAACTGGACAGACTGTCATGTTTTACTTTTGACCTATAGTCGGTATCTTATCTTAATTAGCCCTAATTAACCCTAACTAATTTATTCATCCACAATAGTGCCAATCAATTAACATACATTTCTAAACATGCTGAAAACTGAAGAAGGAACTAGATGTTCTGACTATCTTGTTGTTGAACAGATCATTATGAGAATAATGTATTTTTGCAGTTTTGGCTAATTGCAAGATATGCAAATGAGGGTAATTATCCTCAACAGGATGAATTGAACTGATCCTCAAATACACATGTACATTGTACAACCAGTTGTTTTACTTATCCTTATTTGCACTACCTATTCCCTAAAACAACTTTCAACTGTTAACCTACATTACATGTTGACTTAAGTACAGGAATTTTTACAACAGGAGCAATAATAGATCTATATGAAGATGTGTTAATTGGCAATGAACTAATGAGCCATATATAGTAAAAGGCATACATTGTTAATGATGTACACTGATATTGGCTGCTACATGAACTCACTGATGTTGTAAGCTTGATGAAACAGGTTCCTAACAATGTCTATACTTTAAAAAATTTAATATTCCAATGCTTAATTAGTTAAATATGCTAATTAACATCATGATCAATCAGAATGATAATAGTATGGTGCTATTATAAGTATCAATACCTATGTTACCCATTCTAATAAGATCTCTGATTGGTACACATAATAAGTTACCTACAGCACAGCAGACTTACAACTTACTTTCTGACTAGTACATTATCAGTAATTAATTTAGTGTTCAAGTTATTCTCCTGAAGTAGCTTCTCCCCTTGAAAATTTTAAGAAGGAAATTGAATTTTCGTCACCAAACACTTGATCTGATGTTTGTGTAATCTTCAACTTGTTCAAGTTTGCTTGAAGGCAGCCCACGTTCTCTGCACAGCTGTACCAGATATGCCACCTTTAATTTGTATCCACTGGAAAATAAAAAAAGGACCGATCTGAATGAAGATCATACAACTGTGTGACAAATTCGGACTGTATGATCGTAACGCTAGTGTATATACACAACATAATTACGACAGTGGAAAATTGTTTGCTGCGTCCAAAGTATGCCATACCATCGGATATGAATGGTATCTTACATTCAGCATAAAATATATGACCATTCTACGGTTAAATTGCGCAGGATTTATGACAATAAGTTCAATTTCGAGCACATACAAAGTGCGCGATCTCACGCCCCCCTCCCCCGTCACGTATGCGCACACAGCGCACGTCATTTTTCGGGCTGTCGAAAAAAACTCTCAAAATGTATCGCTAAACCCACAAGCCAAACTCGCCTAAATAGAAACTAAAACTACACCATGGTTACCACAATATATCTATATTTGCGACAGTATAGGGACAAAATTGCTAAGTTCAAGAAAAATAGCGAAAATATCCACTTACGCCCGGAGGTTTCTGCCATTTCGCCCATAACTCCCGCCAAGAATGACGTACAAACTTTGTCCCACCACTGGCGTAAACCTTGATCTATGCCCTTCACCTGAAACCATTCCCAGAGTTCTGCGTGCTACACCGGCTTGTGGCTTTTGAGTTGAAAATGGAACTTCCGCCGGGCGGGCCTCAAAATCGCGTGCCGCGTTCGCGGCGTCAAAACGGGGCGGTTTTTCGCCTGCATCTACAACTTAAATGATTTTTAGCTCCTTGTTCGATTGAAATTTTTAACTAAAAACATAGTAGCATGATAGCAAATCATCCATTGATTCTTGACAACAATTTTCAGTGCCTTAATGCATACGGATGATTTTTAAGATTTTTGTAAAAACATTTACTGCCTCGCGCGCCGCCGCGTTCTAATGCGGAAACGCGGAGGTTTGACATGCCTACTACAGTGACATTTTTGTGTCTTTCGCTAGTTAGTTTGACACTCTGAAACTGTATTATTATTGTTGGAGCCATGGAGTTGGAAAAAAAGATATTTTTGTGCCTCCTTGGTGTAACACTCACCTATAAGAAAGGCCCATTATCATTACATGCTTGAGAAGGTGTCATGATGACTGTCAATTAGGTAATTGGAAATCAGAACGAGTCCATAAATGAAAAGATTTGCATGTTTATGAGGGTTTTATAATTCACACAGAAGTAACTGGTCCACTTAGGACAATGGTACCAATTGTCTACATATGAATATGAAAGGGGGCCTCCATTGAGCTTTTTGAGCCAATCCTTTGATCTCACTTATTTACCTCAGGAGCTTTTGCTGCTGCAATATTGCATTGAACCACAAGGGGGCATAGATCAGCTTGCAAACTTCCTCTTGCTCTATACTGGACATTGGTACATTTACATGTAGGTATGACATCATATGTACATGTACATGCATATTGAATCATGCTCATTTGCCAGGCTTCTAGCAGATAGACCTTGTTATCAAGAAGTTTTCCAGGCAGGATTGAGGACAAGCCTAGAAAATCATTCTTCAACCCTTTCATATGAGATTGATAATGGCAGGGATGTTAATATAACCTTTTTCACACTGGTGATTCTCTAACTTCTGCAGTCTTTGACTCGTATGTAAGTTCAACCATTACATTAAGTACCACTTTGGTTATGTTTTGGTTATAAGGTTATGTTTTATTGCATAAACCTTTTGTACCGTGTAATGAAAACTTGTAATGTGTCATGGTACTTGGTAAAGCACATTATACCATATCATGCTATCATATTTCATTGACTCATTAATTGTAACTCGTTTTATTTGAATTGCAACAACACAATACCCGTAGGGCAACAGATAGCGATTGCTGGTCCAAATTAGCTCTCCTGGTAATCTTGAATTTGTCCACTCAAAGCTTGCCGCAAACCCCACTGGTTACCCTCATACAGCCAAACGAGCCGCATACACCAGCTCATACTTCAGGCTTCATTCAAATTACCTGAGCTTGATGAGATGCACCCTGCTTCCTCACAGATAAGGAACGGTCTAATATCAGTTGATGTGTTCCTGGGGCTCCTCTGATGGCATGAGGCTATTTCTGGAGCCTCTTGAGTGAGTGGCAGTGGGGTAATGAGTTAGAGTATAGAGGTGATGTCCCTGGCAAGGGCAGGAGGGATGGAATCATGGCAAAAGGTGGAATAGGAGTGAGGCGGAGTATTTCAAGTAGTCAGACATTCAAGAGTGTGTGAAAAATGGAAGAATTTCAACTATTGACTGTGTGCCCATATTTCAATCAGTCATTCGCGAGTGCTGATGCATTGCGGCTGTAGACAGTATTTTCTTGAGAAAGTGCAATTTTTGTATTTTGGGAAAGGAAAATCGTATTCATGACTTGTTATGTGAGGTATAGCATAATACATGTACCAAAGGTCATGTTACTGAAAATTCATGTTCCTGAAAGTTGGCAACGCTTAGAATTTGTGGAAATCAAGTATTGCGGCGTCTAGGAGTTCGCTGTCAAAACAACTACATGTTGTACATTACTACAAGCACATGTTCACAGTGTAATAAGTTTGCGGTAAAACAACATGTGCAAACCAAATGAAATCACTGCAAATATTTCACAACTTACGTCTCAATCATTACGACCATATTTAGGAAAAGAAATGTGAATCGTCAATGAAGGTTAGACATCCAGGTAATAAGATTCGCAACGTAACAGTTACTCATTGACAAGTAACTGGATGTGAATCACTGTGTCATTATGCAAAAGATTGACTGAAACTTACTTTTGTACATAGTACAGTACAGGAAGAGCATGTCTAGTCATACCCTTAGTCATGTCTCTACACAGCAGTGGTTGTAGTTTTTCAAAAGGTATCAGGCACTGGTTATCAAAAATGTAAGACCTTGTTAGGGACCAAAGAGTTTTAAGTTTTTTAAGAACTGCAGGAACACAGAGGACGTCCAGAAATAGCCACTCTGCATGCAAGGTCCCATGTCTTGGCACCAAACAGTCAATCTTGCGTGATCTTAGCCCCGGCAGCCCTAATGACAGGTCCGGGGGCCAGACATGCCTTCATTTCTGTTTGATAAGGGGCAGTCCGGGGCACTTTTCTTGTGGACTGAGCCATAAATTATGTGAAAATCACACTGTAGTTCAAAGGGAACCACCCAGGATCAAATTCACGGCCTGAGATAAGGAAGCCCCTTGTTGGAATGTTCGGATTCATCTCGTGTAATGATACTCCTTAGTGCCGGCCCTTCAAGTTGTGGGAGTTATTGCAGATTCTCAAGTAAGAAAGAGACCTTCAAGTCTTGGGAGTTATTGCAGCATTAAGACAGCAACCTCTGCTAGTGGTGCACCATGGATCTTAGAGTCTTGTGGCTAGCAGGCATCGAGCCGTCATCTTCATACATCACAATGTAGGTACCAAACAATGACTAACACAAACAAATTATTTAGTTCTAGGGCTTAATCTAGGCTGTGAGTTGTTTGAAATTGTTAAGACTGACTGAATGTTATGTTTAGAGAATTAGACTCAATAATATCCCAAACTGGTGTCTTTACATGCATGTCGAGGAACAAGTAGGTTAGTTTACTCCAAATGTGTGTATGTTTACATTGGTAACTGTTGAACCTACATGTAGCTATGCATTTGCCTGATTGGAGTATGTCTTTATGACCCTATACTATTATGAGCCACCCAAAGCATTTTGATGTATCAGTGATTTGATTGGTTTTGACATCAGATAATCCAGGTGGCGCCCTTAAAGTAAGAGCAGCCTGTTGGACAGCTTAAGGTGTTGTAAATGATTCAAAGAGTACATATGAGACAAGTCTCTGTGCCACCATTCATTCTCAAAATGTTGATTTTTCATGATATCTATTTCAACAATATTTCTACTGTACCACTAAATGCTGTTCTTCATGTATATGTACACATGTAGGGGTAAAGTTACATTATGCTAGATAGTGCATACATATTTTCTCATTTGGGCTTCCAAGTTATGATTTATGAATCGTCGTATGATTTTGACAGATCACAAAGCATCTTCTAGTATAGTCTTCAATTGCTGCCATACATGATGTGTACATTTACCTAGCAAAGTGTTTTACATGTACATATTGGGTTGCTGATTAGGTCTATAATGTCAGTGACTTGTGACTGACTACCTTCAAAACAATCAGTTATTAAGAAACAAACAGCACAGAGAAAGGTACTCCACTTTTTGCTATCTTCGCTTCATCTAAACTCAGAAATAATCAGACAGGAATCTATAGGTATAGATGTTGCTTCTTGATCATATCTTAATTAACTGTCTTCCAATACGAGCAGATTACAATTCCTGTTAGTTGCAGCTGGTAACTTCAAAGATACATCTGCATGGTCTGTGTCTCCAATAGGCAGTACCTGTCAATCATCTAGGTTTCGCCTTCAGAAAAGGTCAACTGAACATAATTGGATTTCCGGCTGTCAAAGAAGATTTACTTTGTAGTGCAGCAAGTATTTTGGCAGATACATCATAGGTATAGTAGAATGTGAAAGGTTGCATAGTTAGAATATGCCTCCATACTTCATTTTTCACATCCAACCCAGAAATATATATTTTGTAGGATTTATAGTTTGGGTTATTGAATAGATATGCATCATTTATTAACTTCCAAGCAGACGTTGGGGTGAAAATTTTGAAGTTTTTGATAGGCTGGTTTTTCTTACCCCAACATCTGCTTGGAGATTTATATATAGCAAAATTGAAAAAGGCACTTCTCACAATCCTAACTTAAAATTTATATTATCCTTGTGTATTTTTGCAACATCATCATAATCATTTTGCAACATGCATAGAAAAATTATATAAATATGCAATATACACTTAAGAACTGAACAAACAAGTTATTATGATCATTGTCAAATGATTATCAATATTCTAAGTTCTAACACTGTAAAGTAGGAAAAACGTTTGTCTTGTCCACATGCAATCTGACAGAAAACATCTAGACTACATGTATATGTGTGATTGCTAGCTCCAGCCTGCTCCAGCCACAGGTACCTGGTATGCCGGTCTCGTTGATCAAAAGTAATTTTTGCTGGCAAAGCTGCCTTCGTGCCCCATCCTTCATACATACATGTAGTATATGGGTTGTATTTTTCATGGTTTTCAGCTGCATTATGGCTGACTTTTGTGAGCTTACCGCACGTTACGTATATATGAAACATTTATCATCGCAATGGGCTGCTGAAGTGCGTTCAAAGTGAACCCAAGTATCCAACGCTGTCCTCCAAACTTTGATCGATGGGGCCTTCGAGCATGTATGAAAGAGAAAAGCACCGTGACAAAATGAGATGGAGACTTCTAAATTCCAAACCAATATTAAGAAGACCAAGAGGTCTCTCTTAAGTGTGGAAAGGTCATTCAAGCATCTCCATGGAAAATATTTTAGCCAGGTGACCAGACTGTTTGTCTGGGATATGGTATGATCTGATCCCTGTTGGCAAATAATTCATCATTTGTAAGACTTCACAGAGATGCCAGACTTTGGGGGGATGGATAACACCTTCCTTGGCACACATCGTTTCCTGATGAACTGTTTTGATTGTTTGTCATTACTGTATAGTTTATAATATTAAAAAAGTGATATCTCTTGACTGGAAAACCATAACAATTTAGGTATGGTATGGTTTATGACAATTCAGGCTGTTTTGATTAAGTGCATTGATTGTTTATTTGTTTGTTTGTTTACCGGTATTTGCTTGCTTGTAACTCGTAACTTCATTCATTTGTATGCTTTTGCCGCAATGTCTTACCACGACCCAACCGGAAAGCAGTGACTAGTCACTGAGTCAGCCAGGGAACTAATGGAATAAAGAAAAATAGATATAGATACTTATGAGGTCAAAATCTATATGCCTAAAATTACCTCTCACCTGATATATGGCAGACAAACTGTACCCCCGGGTCATTGAACTTGTAATTGGGAACAGAGTATCATTGTGCTTGCAATGAATTATACATCATGTGTCTTTTATAAGAATTGGATCCAGCCAATTAAAAATTCATATAATATTATCTAGATAAATGTGATATAGATGAAAAAATCATAAATTCATGCCAGATTATGTTGTTCAACACAGTTGCTATTCCAGACATCGTGATAATTTTTTCCCTGCTCACTGATTTGATAACAACGATAATTGACTTAATCCTCCATAGACTACTGGCCCGGCGGAAGTAAAAGCCATTGACACTACGTTGTACAGCTCCCCTGTGTGTGTGTGAGAGTGAGCTTGCGCCACTCACTCAGTCTGGTCGAGTCGTTAACCATGTCGGGTGAGTGGTGCTAGGAGCGTACATATTGATCGGACGGAGGCTCACAGTGACTCGCTCGGTGGTACCGTACCATTGTGTATGGACAATCGTACGGTCGGCTTTCCATGGCGCTGGGAGAGACATGTCGCTGGCTGCGCAGCTCCAGCTCCAACTATCACAGCTGTCTCTCAGGTATATATACACCTGTGTCTTAAGCCATAGCTTCTTGGCACGGCTGTTCCTTAGATTGCCTATATCTTACCCTGTTTCCCACTGCCATAACATTGAACCGAACCCGGCTCCCTAATGTATTTTACCGACATGGCAACTTTCCAACTCAATTTTAGCTGGGTGTGGTATGATCTGAAGTGTTTTTTACAAGGCGTATTTTATGATTCCACGTCAGATTTCAGTTATATTTCATTGTGAATCGAAATAGAGGGAGTTTGGAGTGTGTTGAAGTTGATAAGTCCCTGTGGGGCAATTTGGCTGCTGTACAGAATGCATGCTCCATTGCCCGTGTAATCAGGAGTTATTTCTATTAAAGATGAGATTTTATGATAAACAGATGGTGTGGAATATTAGTCCTTCCAGTTGCTACTGTGGCCTGATCTTTTGCATGTGCCTCAGTAATTCAATACACCTTTGACCTGTACAATGTCTCTTAATAATCCACCGGGACTAAAAATTGAATTTCTGGTTTCTGACATCACCCTCTAAAACTATCTGATATAGAAACCTGCTTTATGTCTATATGTAAACTGTAGTTTACAGTTTATAGTATTTATACACTATTTGATATATGTTCTTATTGCAGCTATGGCTAAACAGATACACAGTTATATACTTTAACTTGCACCATGCACTTGCCATAAAGGATATTTATTGCGCATACGTTGAATTTATTAATTGTATTACTGTAGAAAGTTCAGGTATTTTGGTTCAGCATACACAGTATTTGTTTGTGAAGGCTGTGTGACATGCTTAGGTTGTGGGGTGAAAGTTTGTGACCTACATTGCCACTAAGTGTTCATTAGTTAATGGAGCTGCCTGTGATATATGTTGTATATGTAAAGTGGGTATATATCACACCATACTGTAGAATTTGCTTTCTATGGCTTCAGCTTTAAAGACTGACTGTCAGCAAGGCTGAATTGAACATTACTGTCAACATAACATGTCCAAGATGTTATGTTGAAGAATGCTAGAAGATTCAAAATGTGATCATATGAAAAATATTTGTACCTAGATGCTTGAAAGAAATTTTTGCACAAAATATATGTTATTGCCTTTATACTAATTATACTGAGTGAGAATATCAATATTTCCCAGACTTGTGTAATGTTGCGTCACCAGTGTTTTTTGTCAGGCCACAGTGAGGACAGACTGATTAATGACCTACAGGATGTGTCTTTACACAGGGATGATTTGTAGGCCTCTGTTCCTGTTAGGACATCAGGACAGAAGTTATACCGTGATTTATGACAATATATAATTGTCTGGCTTTGCCTGAGGTTTATTCGAACTGATGAATGCAGAAGTGTCTGCTGACAGACAAAATGGAGAGCATATTTATAGATACAGTACTTCATGACTTATACTAAGTTATAGCTTCTTAAGTATGAACATTTTCGTCCCTCCCAAGTTGCTTCATTATTTTGTAGGTTGAATCCATGATGAGTTTGTTAAGCTTTAGGCAAAAATGATATTGTGGTGATTTATTATGACATTTTGATTATGCCAGTCTAGTATAACTATGATTCTTTGAACTTAAAAGTTGCAACCCGCTTCAAATTGGATCATTCCATTCTTGCCAAGGGGGAAAGGTTTAGTTTTAGTTTGATAGAACCTCCTTGGATGTATTCAGTATTTTCCACTCATTGTTTTTGCTGTCATTAAAAATGAAAATTTAATTTTTTCGTATAGAAGAATTATTCCAGTCAGTAACCAATACAAGGTTGCTCCCAAAATGCTATTCTCAGCAGGGGATAATTTTTATGATATTGACAAACCATTATTCTGTATTGCTAGAGAGATTATGCAGGCTTCTTTCCTGTCTCCCAACCTGGCTATTTCCGTCAGCTATTCTAAGTCTGACATTCCTTCCACCAAAGTCAACTAATTCACAGCTAAGCCCTACATTACCCAACCTGTACGTGATACACATGCATGAGTACAGCTCGCCAGACAATTTTTCTCTAGATATGTTTTAAAACCTTGTAAGGCAGCACTTAACAATAAATAATGATCAATTGTGCTAGATATGATAGGATAAAGCAATTATACACACACCAAAAATGTTGGGTGATGAGGTATGCAGGGTCTGGATACTCGAAACTTGTCGCCAAATTTTTATGTTGAGGTTAAGTGCCTTTGCAATCGAGTGTATTCAGCTGAGTGGGTGCCTGGAAGCCATTGGCCAAAGGTGTAGGCAATTGTTTGCTAGGGTAAATATTGTTGTTTGCACTGGTCTGCGCCGCCATGCCACGTAAACTTGGTCCGTTACAGCGCATCAGCGGAATGGAACGTAGCGGTGGGAGTTAGCTGACAGTGCTGGGCGGAGAGGTTTCCCCTCGTGTGTTTCTGCCGTCCTCGTGGGCTATGGTGGTGCAATGCGTTCCCGTGTCCCCGGTTAGAACAATGACAAACCCTACGTCGTGTGGTACTTCAACGGAGCCCCAGAACAATCTGGACAGCTGTACTCAAGAACTCTGCAATGTGTGGTACGTACTGTAACAAGGTGTAGTGTTTCTCAATGGCAAGGCTCACACATTACCTCATGCTTTCTGGTCTTTGTTTCCTTACAGTGGGCCATGTAAGCGCAGTCCTTTTTCATCGTAAACTCAATTTCCCTACACCCATGTGCATGGAATGCTGTATCGGGAATACAAGGAATTTGGATTGTCAATTTAGGAAATGAAGGCAGGGACTGGCGGGGATTGTAGATTGACAGTTAAATCATTTATTTGCCGGGGCCAGTCCAGTATTTACTTTGCCTGGGCACAATTAGTGATTTGTTAGCAACTCCTTTTGAGGATTCCTATGTTGGCTAGGTGCTTGGGCGGCTGGGTTCATGTCCGTTACGACTTTTGCAGACGCTGGCTGAATGGGGTTTGTGTTTCCCTTGTTCTCCGATATGTTGACAGTGTGGAATGATTATCCAGATCTTTTGTGTCCCTGGTGTTGTGTTGAAATAGGATGTATCGTTATTGGTTTGAAATGGGATATGTTTTGGACTGTGTGGCTCGATACTTAGGTCTTGAGTAGAGCAATGGTTTTGCCTGAGGCTTTAGTTTACGTTAATTGTTCACAAATGTTGCCATATCCTATTTGTAACACATGATTTAAGCATCCCATATCGTCATAGCTTGTTCTGTTACTTCAACCTAATGAGTTTGGTACCGAAGCTTAGTCAGTTATAGATTGTTGATTTCTGATTCAAGATTTACACCTAACAACATGTTTATGCCAAACCAATTATAGATAAATAGATAGATAAATGTACAACTCTTGACTAATTCAGTTTTGGCTTTGCATCTAGTTTGTACAAAATTTATTCAATGTTACCTTCATACGTTTCTATCTTGGGTTTTGCACTGACCATTTATGTTAGCTTAGCAAATAACAGTTGCAGTTAGTAAACATTTGAAGTTGACTTATCGGTTCATTTCTATTTTTGTCAATTTTTAATTTCTATGCACCTTTTAAACTTTTTACAAGCTTTTCACACGTTCCCTTGTGCATGTTTAGTCAATTAGTGCAATTTCATTGTAATGTTTTCGGTAATTGCAATTGTAACTATGGAGACGTAAGTTGTCCACTGTCATTTTAAGTAGTGGACAAACCCAAAAAACATGCCACTGGCACTCATAATCATACATGCATACTTTGGTTGGTTACACAGAAATGAATCACCTCACTGACTCTATCCATATGGGCAATCAAGCATTGTTATTTGCACAACTGTAGTGCGCCTGACATTACTGTCATATTGTTAAGTGTCTAGGCTGCTAGATCAAGTTTTATGTCCTCTCTAATTTTAATTGGTCCTTGCAATTGGGGTGTTTATGAATTACGTGTGCACTGTACATGTGTATGTGTAATGCTTATGGAATTTGGTTAAATTCTGGGCCAACTGTACATGTTTTGCTTCTATTCCTCCACATAAAAGAAGTTGTCAACAGCCGGTTTGTTGCATGGGTACATATACATGTAGAGCATATCAGCCTACAGGTGTCAGTGACATGCGAAACAGTTATCAATGTTATAAGCTGGAAAGAAAGGTATCTGCCTTGTAAAGGTAGACGATATATAGGTGAGGTCACACCAATGTAATTTCTTGTTTAACGGAATTTGAAAAAAATGCTAGATTGGAAAATCAACATGAAAACAAAATCCCAGAGGAAAGTTTGTACTTTGGTGCACTTAGTTTCAGGGAGTGAACAGGGTCAGGTGCAAGTTTTCACCCCAGCCTTCTGTTTTGATGATGTGATCCTGCTAAAATGAAAAAAATATCTGTTAACCAAGAAATTAAATTGGTGTGGCCTGATGTAAATTTGTATGTGGCACTGCCTTATTACAATGTGGACCAACACAGTCATGTATCTGTTGTGAAAGAAGTTTGGGTAACCGGAGGACGGAGGTGCACCTGTACTATTGTCTACCTGTACTGTTTTACCATGGTCAATACTGACCGACGGAGGCCATATATATACTGTAGCCTGTAATATGGTTTGTTTTAACTTAAACTAGTTATAGGGTGTTATAAATCATGCATAGTGTGTGATGCTGCACTTTTTGAAGTGCTATTTCCCCTATAAATAGTTTCTTGAAATTCGGAACACTGATTACCATCATGTTTGTCCAAACATGTAATCTAAAAGTGGCAAGTTTAGCTTTAGCTTGTTGTTGGTTTCAGTTCTACAAATTACAAATGTGCTACAAATTACAATGTTTGTATTCATCTACTGCCTAATATTATAACTGTATCTTCATTATTCTATTCTATGTATTATAATAGTTGCATGCATTAATGCCCGATAACTTACAATAAAATGATAAGAGATCCCCATATATCATCCTACATTGACTTCCCAAACAATAGACAGGTCAGCTGATACAATGCTTTGTGCAAGAATACCCCGAGGCCATTGTAGTCCATAAACCAGTTGCTTGGAAAACAACAAAACATGAAGAAGCAGCAACCCTTTTCTGCAAAAAGATCCTTCAACCTGCTCAAGGCGGCAAAGATACGTTTTCCAGCGTCCCCTATAGTTTGGCCCAAACCTCTGTGGTAAGACGTAACTGTTTGTCAGGCAAGAATGATTGTGATAACCACTTGGCCTTGGATTCAGGGACTGGTGTATTTCTGTATATGTACTTGGTATCTGTATTGTAATTGTAAAGCTGGAACAACAGCTCTTTGGCGTAACACGCCAGCTTCGTGGCATGCATGCGGCGGCAGCTGGTTATGTTACATCGACCAACTTGTCACAACCAACCCTTGCACATCCAAATCTACTATGCGTTGTTCTAACTTGATCAGAGCTGTCTCCGGCTTTTTTCCCGTCCCGCCCATTGTTTGGGAGCCAATGTTTTGAGCTTTCGTTGTTAAATTCATGATTTTAAGCTTGCGAATATATATTTACATCAATTTCATGTCACAAGGTTTAGATCTTGGGACAGACAAGGAAATTGTTGTCCATCCCAACTTGCAAATTGCTGTCCCAGGACGGAGGGAAGGCTCGTGTTGACAGCCCTGAACTTTACTAAAGGTATCTGGCGAGGATGCCCTTGCTACTGTGCTTGATGACAACTTTTGTTTGCTGTTGTTTTAGGCCGGAGACAGATTCGACGACCACGCCGCCCAGCAGTCAGGAGGAGCACTACGCAGACGACCATGACGAGGACGAGGAGGTTCTAGGGTCAGACGAGGACGAACAGGAAGACCCTCAGGACTACTGTAAAGGTCAGTCAGTGTGTGTAGATAATGGGTCAGCCATGACACTTGCCAGCTGCATTTGGTATATGTCCCCATGGCGCAAGTGTAATGCAACCACGCTGCTTCGCCATCTGGATCAAATCCGGTGAATCCTGGGGCCTGAGTTCGATCCTAGGGGTCAACTCCACCTCGGACATGTTGTAAGGGATTGCATTCGTCATTTTGGATGGTGACCCTTAGCCGGGGGCCCCGTGTATGAGGGATCTTCGGGCATAAGCCTCAAGCATCAATGCTCTGCACGTAAAAGAACCCAACACACTTATCAAGAAGAGAAGAGGTGACCCGGTGTGCTTGGCCAAAAACGCGAGCCATGGCGAGGCCGTATTGCACTAACACAAGTTACTTGAAAAAGCATCATGCTTCACCTCAATTGAGGATGACTGCTTTTTTTAAAAATACCTGTATAGAAATAAGGCCACACCAATTTAGTTTCTTGGTTCTCAGAGTGACGGACATTTTTCGGTGAAAATAAAGCAAGGAGATATCACAAAAGCGAGAGGGCAGGTAGGAAAGCTTGAATATGACTGTACTTGTATTCACTCCATAAAACTGAATGCACCAAAGGAATTAACCTAAAATGTTTTTAGCATGTTTTTTTTTAGCTCAGCATATATGTAAAAAATCTGAGGACCAACAAATGATGTAGTTACATGGTGAAATTTCTCTTAAAATGCTATTGTATCTGTCTTGGAATTTTTAGTAAAGATTTTACAAGAAATTCGATGTGTCAGACTGTATCAAACAATTGAGACTGAAAGAAAAGAACCAAACAGAAACTGTGGCAATTCCATTTTTTTTTCTAGTCCCCTGTGAAGTTATGCAGGATGTTTAAAAATGATATCTATTCATAAAGGAAACTAGATTAGTCCCTTGAGGTTTGACTTAAGCTGATGATTTGCAAAGGAATGAAAAATCCGATGACAGTAACAAATACTAACATGCAGCTTGTTTGGTGATTACGGTTTACCTGTTGAACATATATATTTTAGGAATGAAAATTGCCCTACATTAATGTCTTCTAAAGATCAAAATCATTACGTATTCTTGAGGACTTTAAAACATAATGTGGACTTGAGTTGCAACTGTAACATTTTTTTTTACTCCGGCTCAGTGCCCTTGAGAGGAAATATTGAACACACAGTCTGTACAGTTGGCTGCGTGTTGCTTACAGAATATAAATGGTACCTTCCTAATGCAACTAACGCAGGCCTGGACAAGAAAAACATTGAATTAATGGCAGCACTCCATTTTGATAATGGATGCAGGATTGATCAATTGGATATTTGGCCAGCAGTAATTTGTATTCCAGGAAAGCAATCTGATCTTGTTTTGGAATCGTTCGTTCTGTCTGTTGCGTTAATTACGTTTCTGTAGGTCATCATCATAAAGATTGTCTAACGTTAACTCAGACATGTCTGGGAGCTAGACTCAAGGCTGGAAATACTGGGTGCATGTGCAATTACATTGTAGATATTTGTGAAGGCTATAGAGGGTAAAGGTGTAATTGTACACTAGTATACAGAAAATTCTTGAAATTTAAGTATCAGAAAAAGTAATATAAGTTTTTACAACCTGAACTTTTTTTGTTCTTTATTTGATGTATTGTTTGAAATTTGGAAGTGAGCTATAGAATTACAGGAGTTCTTATAAGAGAGGCAGTATAGCTTTAAACTTTGTGATTATGTTTTGCTAACATTCAACTTTAGTTTATGTGGTGCACCCAAAATTCTTCCTGTGCACCTAATTTTCTTTGGTTGGGTGCACCTATTTCCAAAAATGAATTTCAAGCCCTGAGACTCAAGGCAATGACTGGAAAACAGTCCATTTTACTCATAATTTACTGTGATGTATATAGGTCAAAAAGGCTAACATAAGGCAGGCAGGAGACAGAGGTGCCCTGTGAACTGGAGGTACTATACATGTACCTTGTGATGAATGTATACAATGATTTAAGCCATTTACTTTCCTTTATCCTTTGAGTGGGGTGGGAGGTTAAAGCATCAGGCTAGGGGTCGGCTTATATTGAAAGTGGGCTTAATGGATACTATAAGGCAGAATCTGCAAAGTTGATGCATTTCCTGCATATGAAATATGTGATGGTCTGTATTTCCTTACTCACTCATTCATTCAACTACTTGACCACCCAGTCTCACTCTCAATTATTGACCTATCTGACTATTCATATTTATGTTTGTGAAATACAGGGCAAATTGCTAGCAAGAAATATTTATAGTTTATACTAGAGGTATGGACCATAGATGAGTTTGGGTTTATTGTAATATACATTCCATTCTGCAAAGCGAAATTGCATGTAGTACCACAATCTACATTATAGACAGATAGAGTATAGCTATCACATTCACCTGATTGCTTTTTTGTTCCTCTAGTCGTTGTAGCAACTATGATATTCCATGTAATTTTCAGACCTGTTTCCATTATGGGTGATGCATATAAGATATATTCTGCCCTGTCATGTATCATTGCTATATCTGTCTGAAATCCACTTAGCGATAATAGTCTTTGGCGATGGAAACAGAGTTTGTTAGTTGTTCAATTTGTCAACTGTCTCTTCTGGCATACTACCTGTATGCTGGGGCCCTATTAAAAGTCTGCAAATGTGTCTAAGTATGAAGTGATATTTTGTAATGATATGTATCCCTGTGGTACGTTGTACATCACTCTTTTAATGTATTCAAGATAGCAGTTACTCAAGCAATTGGATAGATATTGCAAAACATTTCTACACAATCTGCCAAGTTACTTGGGGCACTGTTATCTTGTGTATCTTAAATATTGCTTGGATGTTTAACCAGTCAATCCATCTTTGAAAATTTTTATAACTTTAGATACAGTACATATTTATGATTTGTCGTTATGAATAGTGTCATGCTAACAAATTCACAGTGGAACATTTAGCTACGACTACAAACATTGCATTGAGTTATCCCATATACCGTACTGTCATTATGCTTTATAATTATAGAGACTGAATAACATAATGCTAATGGCTAGACTTGCTCACATAATTACTGTGCCCTTTTCTTCAGCACCTTTCATGCTAGCTTCATAATGCTCAGTAATTACAAACAGGATATCATTAGTAAGGAAACAAAAGATTGAGAAGAATGCATGTCATATGCAATCAGCAAGACTTTGGGTAATTCTTGGAGGAAATGTGATTGTGATTCTCACCGGAAAAACAAAATTGATAATAGAAGAGAGGGTTAGAATTATCATTCTGTATGTGTCGTGTGAAGTCATTTGCTCTCATGTCACAGAATGTAAAGTCACAGACTGAGTCAGGGTATAGAAAATATAATGGTGATATTCAACCAAGCATTGCGCTCATCTTCCCAGGGGTGCTGGTATGACCGTGCTATTGATGTAGCCTATGGCACGTGTAATGATGCACAGGAGAAATGGAGGGGAACCTTCGCAATATGTGGGAGGGCGACTCAAGGGCTAAAACTTGATCTTCTTTTGTCTGTGATAAATAGCTTGGAATGAATAAGACTTGACCTAGGGGTAAAAGTCTTTGGAAAAGTATTTTTATTTATTGCACAACAATTGCACATTAGGTACAAAGTATGGCATCTACTGGTACATAACTACAGTTCCAAAACTTATAACCTAATACAAGAGTGTGTAGTATGGGATGATAATGGGCTTTTACGATCATTTGAGGAATTTCTTACATCTAGACATTCTTTAATATATTTTCCTATGTATACCATGCGGGGGTTGTCAGATGTCAATATGCAAATGAAATGTCCGCACATTTGATACCGTCCAGTGTGTATTCAACTGACTAGAAATAAATTTGTTAATCCTTTAGTACAGGAAGGTAACAGTCAGTGTATCAATCTCTTTAACCCTGGAATTGACTCTTGTTCCATGTGCACAGGTGGTTGCCACCCAGTCAAGATTGGGAACACTAATGATGGTGACATTGAAATAGGGCTACATTCAACCACAATTCAGGAAAATTTAAAATTTTGAACAGTGATGAAAATAGTTCAATGTGCAGTTAGTTGATCAAAAGTAAAGCTTTTAGTAGGAAGATACATGTGTAACTAACTAACTGTGTATAAATCTCTTTAAGAAGTGTTGACCATGACATTTGTGCCATGTACACAGGTGGCTACCACCCGGTCAAGATTGGCGACCTGTTCAACAGCCGCTACCATGTGGTGCGCAAGCTGGGCTGGGGACATTTCTCCACCGTCTGGCTGGCCTGGGACCTCAAGTAAGTCGGCTGAAAGGCTGTCAATCATATATTGTATTTTGTTGTATGCAAAAAAGGCTATTGAGCGTTGTGATATTTTGATTTGAAAATGCTTGCAACTTTATTTGCAATTATCTTGTGAGTTATTTTGCATGCTTAAATCTTAAGAAAAAATAAGTAGATGGTAGAGCATCACTTGTAGTTTTAGTTATAGCTGCTGTAGAGTTTCTGAATATCTAAGCCTCGAGTTCTAGAGAATCACTGCATAGGCTAAGGTTTTTTACCCAGCCGAGTTGTCCCATGCTTTGCCACATCATGACCGCTCCTTTTTGTCACTTATGCGCAGACCCCAACAGTCATCAGACCCAAGTGCCAGGTCCGTCCACTCATCAGTTACAACTTTGTTCAGTCCTTTGGTCCTGCTGCAAGGCAAATCATACAACAAAGCATACTGTACATGTGTGTAAAAAGGATAAATTTTGGATGATTGAAATAGCTGGATATGAAAACAGCACTGTAGTAAGTGATCAAAAGTAAATTGATTATTTAAAATGAGAGCCACACTTTTTATTGTGTTTTTGATTATATATATTTTTTTGTCTTTAGGGTTACGATTTGGACATAATCATAAGTTTACTATACACTTGCTATTCCAACCAAAATCCTTATATTTCTCATCGAAAAATCAACTGAAATGTTGCTGTTCTCTCCTTGATGTTGGACATACACTGTTTATGATTGCAAGAAATAGCACGAGTTGCTTTGCTATGATCTGCCTTCAGCCACTTTTTCAAAGATTGTTTTTCCCACCAGTTGATTACTTTGCAAAGGGCAAAGACTGTAGTCATGCAAAATACACTGTAAGTGTTCACATCCATGCTTTGAAATTCATTTTCTTAGACCAATCTATGTCAATGAAGGCTAGACATCCAGGGAATAAGATACACAACACAAAAAGTACTCAAGCAACTGGATAAGTTTTCTTTATGGTCAGACCATTTCAGATGACAAAAGATGGCGAATGCCATTTGAAATGTCTGACCATTTACAAAACTTATTAACTTATCCACTTGCTTGACTTTTGTTGTATTGTGTATAGACCAATTAATATGAATTCCTTGCAAGAGTTTTCACTCTCAGTTTGTAATTGTATTAAGTGTTGATTTTACTTCATAATCTTAGTCTAGACTTTCTTGCAAGTCTTTGCCCTCCCAGCAGTGTTCTTTTACCACTATCTGGAAACAGTCTTTGAAGATATGAACTGACTTCAGCACCTGTTCAATTGATTTCTACAATACCCAACATTCATCTTTGCCTGTTGCCTTTAACTTGATGCCTGCCCTTAAATGAATAATAAATGTTGTTCCACTTTTAGTTGAAATAATTTTTTAGATACTTATTGGTCAAAACAGGTCATCCCCCTTTAACTGTTTGTATCGTTCTTGTTTTGTTTTGTTTGTTTGTTTCGTTTCATACCTTTTTGCCACTCACAGTTAAGCCCACCAAGCTTAGGCCAGGGCAGATACAAATGTACATGCACTCCTGTAACACATCGCATTGATTTTACGTTGATATTTCACATCTATACTTCTCTCCCAGGAAACTCTCATTGTCTCATTCTCTTCTTACACACAGATGTTTTATCATTCTAATATGACCAGTTCACCTACTCTTTGTCCCATGTTGTTAATTCATGTTTTTTTTTTTCACAATGATCCGTGACAGTTCACTACTGACAATCATCCCTTGTTGGTCTCTTTAACTCAATAATTAGATATCTCATACCACTGACAATGCATTGTACAACCAATCTCACCTGTAACTTCTTGTTCCAGATCATTTTCAACTCTTTCAACTCTTTCCAGTTGTGATAACACTGTTTTCAGCTCATGGAAGTTCTCTCCCACAAATCTTTACATACCACATTTGATCAGGGATTGTTGCCAACATTTTTCTCTTTTCAAATATGACGTGAATGCTTGTACATTTACCTTAAATTGAACCATGGCTGTGAAAAATGAGATCATAGTGCCTGCAACAGCCATTTGACTGAAGTTTTATGACTGGACAAAAGCCTAACAGTCTCGGCAACTGGCAACAATCCCAGATCTGGTTGCTTTGTTGTCTGATTATTAACGATGGTACAACCTTGCACATAGAAATTATATCTCACAGTTTCAGTGCAGGTAGTAGATACATAGTTGTATGGAAGAATACATGTGATTGCATGTGTAATAGTTTTTGTCTTTGCCTGTGCAGGGGCCGTAGGTTTGTTGCATTGAAAGTAGTGAAGAGTGCTGCTCACTACACTGAAACGGCCCTGGACGAGATCAAGCTGCTCAAATGTGTAAGTACAAGGCAAGATGCATGTGTGTGATGTATTTTGGTACACTATAAACCACATTTGTTCATGCCAATCTAAAGTGTAATAATTTACACATGCACATGTAAACATTTATCTTAAAGTTGAAGAAATGTACTAAGTTAGTAGTAAGTAGTAGAATTTATACAATGTAGAAATAGCCATGGAAAACTACATGTGTATTCACTCTTAGACTCAGTGTATATTTCCATGGGCAAGTGCCAACGCTCTTAGAATCCTGGCATTCATTGAATATTGTATATAGGAAACTATATAACTTTAAGTATTCTGAGATTATAGTGACACAAATTGTGAGTGCTTTTGTCTAGTTTTGATTGTGATATTTCCCTGACTTATAATTTTATGACAGTCACTTATCAGTTTTCATTTGTCATTTTTCCTGTGACAGGTAAGAGAGAGTGATGAAATAGACCCCATGAGAGAGAAAGTGGTCCAAATGGTGGACGACTTCAAGATTTCTGGTGTCAATGGAACACGTATCCTTTCAAACATACAGAATAATGAGATAACCACCAAAACTGCCCAAGAAGACGATTCACAGGACCAGTAAAATCTATGTGCATAGCTGGTCACTATAGACTTCTTGATGCTTGACAAGTGTCAATGGGGAAAAGGATCTAAGGGATCGCCAAAAGGTGGTCACATTTGCCAGGTGGTCCTTATGTAGACATGGTCACTTGTACAGGTTTGAATGTACCTTACATTTTCTTACACAGGCATGTGCCTTCATACTGTAGACTTTCATATGTAGGTTCTGTTATTGTTAACTTGTCGTGATCTTTTTGTAGTATCATCATTTTAGATAAAGCTGATGATAGGACTGTAGGATGATTTAAAAGCTGTTCATACGTACAGATTTTGAAGAAGGACAATAGCACTGGTCCAGCGAATGACTGATGTAGGTCATATGTAAATGCTGAAGTAGCAAGTTCCGCTTTGGCCCAGCCACAAATTCAGAAGTCCTAAAGTAAAGTCAGTGCAACTTAACAGATTCATGAAGAGGCTTGTATAGATACAAATGTATATCGTCCAAACACAGTATGAAGAGTCAGCTTATGCAATGTTTCTTTGACATATATGTGTTAATGCACACATTAGGCTTCTGGCCAGAAGTTTTGATCAAAGTTCGGGTTAGCAAAATTTAACAAGTTGAACCTTTAGCACACTGAAGTAGCCGTTTGGCACTCCCTTCTATTGGCTAGAGAGTTAGGCAGCTGGCCTTGGGACAAAAGTACATATGTTTGAAAATTGAACAGAGAGCCCTGCGCAACTAGCGTTTCAGTATCATATTCATAGTCAATGATTAGATAAAGGTTTTCTTTCAGCCTATGACATATGTACTGTAATCAGAACCTATATCAGTTGTTCCAACCTTGAACTTCTGTAAGTCGCTCTCATGTACAAAGCATACCACAAATGGTGACCAAAAATAATGCTCAACATTGGCAATAGGCCACAGAAGTTGAGAATGACTGGCCTGGGGCTTGTAATTCTACCTAGTGCTAAAGATCACTATAGATATTGAAGCTATCTACAAGAAAAATCTTGTACGACTGGATATGTCCTTGACTGCTGCACTTCAGATGTATGTATGGTATTTGAGGTTCTAGGTTGCCATCTGCTGAAGATGATCATTAAGAGTAACTACCAAGGACTGCCCCTTCCAATTGTTAAGTGTATAATCAGACAGGTGAGGACATTTTGTATTCTCCTTTGTTTGCATTAATATTCAGCATAGCAATTTATCCAGATTTGACAAAATTTACTTAAAGCTATGATGATTTTTATGCTATGATTTGGAAATTGAGCCTAACCTAATTATGACCATTTGACATTTTGTGTTATTGTAATTAGAACGTCAATAACATCGTACTGGTCCCTTTGAATTTGGAAAGTCACAAGAATTTGAAAAATCATAGTATCTCAAACCCTTAAACTTAAAGTTGTTGCTGCCAGGTTCTACTATGATATAGCTGTGTGGCAGCTTCATTGTGACTTGTTAGCCGCAGGTAGCCATCTGACCAGTATATACATATTGTAGCTCCCTTGTCCCTATTCAAGTACTCATTGCCAAGATAGGATAGGGCTACCACAGAGAGAAAACATGGATGGATACCAGGCCAGTGACTTCTACCATGTACTTTTCATATAATGTTCAGAACAGAAAGAAATACATTGTTGTAGAATCTAGAACCTTCTTCCCTGTACACAGACCCTCCAAGGGCTGGAGTACCTCCACACGAAGTGCAAGATCATCCACACAGACATCAAGCCTGAGAATATCCTGCTGTGTGTTGACGAGGCCTTTGTGAGGAAGCTGGCAGCGGAGGCCACCCACTGGCAGCAGGTCGGCGCCATGCCCTCCGGCTCCGCTGTCAGCACTATCTCCATCATAGAGAGCAGGAACAAAGAGGTCAGTGCACCGTTCAACCTTCTCCCTACTATCTATGTACAAGAGGCTTCCTCAGCAGGAAAATAGGTTCTATTTCATAGTGATATGATCCTGTCACACAGTCAATGCCTTAAAGAAAGTTTTTCACTCAAGATAATTGGGAGGGCAACTTGTGCAGGTGCGTAAGCACCTGTTTTGCCCCCCCCCCCCTTCACTTTTGTGAAAAACTAAAATAAACAAATAGACAAATAATGAAAATACTTGGATATTGTCCTCTAAGTGTAGGTTTCCCTCTGCTGCTTTGATCCACTATTGCTCCCCAGGTGTTTGAGTCCAGTATAGATTTTCCATGTCCTTATTTTGCATTACTGTGTCCCTTCTTATAGAACCTCCAGCTCCAAGTAAGTGAGGAGTGGTCTACCTGTTCACCGTGTGTGTGTCGCTGTCCAAGTCAAATGCTACCTCCCTGATGCTCCTCCACAGATAGTGTCCCTGAAATCTCATTCCCCTCAAAGTTGTTCTTGTTTTGTCAGACAGTTATGCATCAGAGTTTGCTGTCCACAACTTGTGTTCCTGCAATTGATTACTTCATCATACGTTAGCATAAATGTTCATCTGTCATTCACCAACATGCTGTTTCATTACTTTTTAACAGTTTCAATTTTAATTTTTATCATCGGTTGTTCCCTGTGCTCTGAGGGTTGGTTTAACTATCATTTAACAGCATCATTGTGGAGTATGATGCCAGTTGGGTACTGTTTGGCCCATTGGATACTATCTTGCCACCCTTAGATCTGATTGGAGATTACTGTGAATCAGTTTTACCAATAATACTAAATGAAGGCCTTGACTTGACTTGACTGATCTGGCTGACCCCTCCCTCCTGCAGCAGCCCACTAAGATGTCCAAGAACAAGAAGAAGAAGATGAAGAAGAAGCAGAAGCGGCAGATGGAGCTGCTGGAGCTGCAGCAGAAACAGATCGAGGAGGAGGACATGAAGAAGACCCAGGGGGGAGAAGGACAGGAGAACATGGAACAGGTCAGTGGGACTGAAACAGTTTTATTCCAAAACATTAAGGAGGGTTGGTATATAACCTTTCCAAACCTTTTACTATTCTTTAGCCACTTACCATGAAGACAGTAGCTATGTATAGTCTAGTGGTTAGTGCCCTGGATCAAGAAGTTGTAAGTTCAAATCCCAACTGTGTCGTCACACGACATGCAGTGTCGACATGCATACATGCTATTAGAAAGGGTTGCAGTCTCTAGTTGGAACTTTAAGCCATGGTCCACTAGCTGTTCATTGTACCTGAAACATATTGACTTGGATATTCCTGGTCTGCTCTACAAACATCTTGACTTGGGTAATTTGTGATTAGGGTTTACTTGTTTTAATGGAAACAAGACTACTTAATAGACATTTCAAAATTTTTTAGCATACCTACATGTATTATGTTTCATTTATTTTCATTTAATCTATACTCTATCAATATGTACTACATGTATATGCAGCCTTATTCATGATCAATAAATCATAACCAATTTTGCCCTGCTGCAACACAGGGGGATGCCAGTACCCCGGCAGCCACCCCACAGGAGGAGAACCCAGTAAAATGCCAGGTCAACAACAACCCTGTCCCCAGACCAACCAATATGGAACAGGTCTGTCGTAGACTATCATTTGTACCGTTGGTAACGGCCATTCACATTCGGTGGAGGTCGTATTACAATTTTCATATTGTAGATTTTTTAAGCAGGCTGTGACAGAGATAATCAGCAACCAGGGTCTAAATAGTCAACCTTTTCCATGACAAGACAGAGGAATTTTGCACGAATGGCTGCTATCTCAAGAATACCCTCAGTTTGCAATTTGTGCGACGATTGTACGACGTACATGTAGGAAGTAAACTAAAAACCTTTTGCCTTTGAGTTTGTAAGCCAAAAAATTAATGTTTCTCTTGATATGTGTTTTGTAAGTCTTAGAGAATAGACTGATGAATAACTATAGCTTTGTTCTACCTTAAGTAGAGTAAAACAGAAGTGGCAAAGACTTGCTCAAAAGCTGTATAATTTTTGTACCATTACTTTCAATTAAGTACTACAATAACCATAACAATAAGCTCAACATGTGTTATATTTTTAAACTTCTTCTATATATACTGTTTAGCCCTAAGCCAGCAGAGACACTGGAAGTAAAATTAAGATTAAAACTTAAAACGATCATTGTTTTATTACAGGAACCAAAGAATATGGAGGTTGGGCAGGAAAAGGCAGAGGAGAAACAGAACAACAGTCCAGAGAAGCTGCAGAACAGCAGGGTGGACCCACAGAACAACCAAGCCGAAAATGTACAGAATAACTCAGAAAACAAGGAGCAACAGAGACCACTGGACAACGACAGCGGTCTGACCAATTCTACACCTTCCACTTCTACAGAGAACACAGGTAGGTTTTGAGTGCAAGACACTGTATAGAACATGGCAGGGTTTTACTGTATAAAGCAAAAGACATGTAAATAAAGTTTGATCATTCATTCATTCTGTTCATTTGTATAGCTCGCAACAAAGGCAGTGCTAGGACAAGTGTCTTTTTTTATGGTTATGACAGGCTTGCTCCTATACAACTTTCTTGTTCTACCAGAGGAACTAATTTTTTGTATACTGATTAGTAAACTATGTGACCGGAAAAAGATTAGGGCAGTTGTACAGGCTGAGATACATGTTATTCCTGTAAACTTAAAGGGTTCAAGATTGATTTTTCTTGCTTGTACTTGGCACAATATGTCTTACCAAATGATAGAGGGTACTAGTATTGTAGAGATTCACAAATGTACTTTTTCATGTAAACTTATTGTCTCTTGTCTCCGTTTTAGAAAATATAAAAACCCCTGATAGTGAAGATGGGCCACAATCAATGGAGAGGGCCAGCATGAAGACGTCCGAGAGTTCGGAGCCCATTTCTTCCAGCACTTCCAACCCCGAGACAGAGGAGAGCCCCACGAGCTCCGAGCAGCTGTCCGTTCCAGCCAACACCCCCGTCACGCCCACAACTCCAGACACACCCATCGAGATCAAGATGGAGAATCTGTGCAACGGGGAGATGAGTGGGGCTGAGAAAGTCAACGGTTAGTACATTACAAAATGTATTTCTTTTCATAAATAACCTCCATTAATATTTATTCTCCAGTTTACATACATCTGCCACTTTGAGAAAGTGTGTTTGAGAGATCTCTTGTGTAGCACACCCCAGGTAAATGCACAGTTTTAATTGCATTTATTGCCTTGTATTTAGCATTGTATTTTGTAGATTACGTTTTGTAATGTGCGGTGTACATGTACACATGTACAACACCAGCATCCGTGTTGTATTGTGTTTTTGTGATTCAAACAAAGTCACTTTAGGAATAAGGCATTGTACTGGGTACCATTGCAATGGAGATCTCTTTAGACACAGTTTTTCAAGGTTGTACATAAGTGTGACCTGGCAGAATTATGTTGGTATACATTGAAGGTATTTGATAAGCAAGTTGATAGTGTTCTTGTCTGTACAAGATATGTTTCAGGTAGAAACTTGGAAGGTATATAGTACAAATAACTCCCAAACTTACCTCTGATGCCAGTATGTCTCAATGGAAAACTGACTGATGTTTATTATCTATTTTATTCACAATGTCATATGTTTACAGAGGATCAGGAAAGGAGCCTCTTGTGCATATAATGCAAATCCCTCTCAACTAATTTTGCTTTTCTAGTTGGCCATGGGTTGGCCTGAAAATGCAGTTCCACCAGCTAGTTACGAGACTTTCCTGTGAATAAGTGCCTATTTATAAGCTGTAATTGATCATGTCCTTACAGAGGAGGAAGAAAAAGGCCAAGGAAACGGCAAAAATGATAAGCCTGAGGCCGAGGTCAAGCCTTCAGACAAGGAGAAGGGCAGGCCTTCAAGATCCGGCAAGTCTTTGTTACAGCTTGGCATAGACTTTTCAGTTCTATATGCTGTGATTTGTAATTGGTAACCCTCTCTTAAACGTTTTTAGTTTTGTTATGTCTTGATGTGTACTATTCAATCATCACAGGAAAGAAGATAAAGGAAGGAGATTGTGACAGTGTGACCAAATCGGATTGTGCTGGCGGTCAAAAACTTGCCGGCAAGTGCAGCAACAGAACGTCGTTCAGTTTTGTTTGTAAAACTTGACTAACATTGGACTGCTCTGTTACCCGTTTTCACCTGTGTTTTTGCAGTTGTGATAATCTTTTGGGTTCATTCTATGTCCAGCTTTTCATAGCAGTTGAAACCTTGAAAACTCTTGAACAAAATGTTAATTTTAATGTGTTTTCAGACATTTTCAGGTAGAGGAGTCTCCTATTCGACATACGCAATGGTCATGTTATCTTCAGTTAATGCTCCCCCCCCCCCAAGTTTCCTTGTTAAGGCCACACCAATTTTATTTGCTACTTCTCCGATTTTCTGAAATATTGCTAAATTAAAATATTACCATGAAAACACAGTCTGAGGGCTACACCTTGGTGCAAACAGTTTTAGGGAATGATTATACATGTACATGCAGTAAGAAGCAAGTTTTCCTTCCAGCTTTCTTTGACCTCTAGCTACATTTTTATGTCAAACTGTCCAAGAACGAAGAAAATAAATTAGTGTGGCCTAAACAGGATGGCTCTACTCATTCCCATATCATTTATTAACCATGTGATGTCCCAACCACAGGAGAGCCGGAGAAGGAGAGAAGAAACTCTCCAGACAGCGAGCCTGAACTGGAGCACAAGGACAACGCTCACGTTCCACACGAGAGGCCCAACAGAGAGCTGAAACCCGACACCATTGACTCCAAGTCTGACAAGTCCTCGCACTCTTCTACTGATGGCAAGAGAGGTACAGCTTGCTTTATGTGTACTGTGTACCGGTAGCTTGATGTCTTAGAGCTAGAACCAACCTGCGTGCAGGACAACTGTAATTGTCTCTCCTCCTGTGCCGTGGTGGACTCACGGGAACACGACTAGTACTAAAGGAGCTATGCGACCAATGAGACTTGTGTCTCATTCTACATTGTACCATCATTGTTAGAAAACTGGTACATGTATTTTCCGCTAGGCTTTTCCACCAGAGAATCAAGATTGCTCTAGAAGCAGGGATCGTTCATTTCTCACTTCCGGGGAGGGACTGTGTGTAAAGAGCTTGAGGCTTGGCCAGGGGCGAGAAATGTATGTTAAATCCACCACGGTCACAGGAGGAGACAAATTTGTACAGTAGCAATCCAAAAAGAATTCTCCACACAGAAACTGCATACTTAATTGTACTGCCCCAATGTTTGGCTGTCTTGCCACAGAAATCTTGAATAATAGTTTTCCACCATGGTGAACCTCGTAACTGGTGAAAGGTATGCCACAATCATGTAACATTCAGATGATTTTATCACAGTGTACTAAACTCAAGCATTGTATTCAAATTGTCTATCTCCCTGAAGAAAAATTGATCATAATGGCTAGATGCCAATTCGGAACGTACAATATTTATGTGTCCATTGTATTCCTGTCTAATCTACTGATTTTGCCGCTGACAGTTCATTCAACTGAAGCAAGTGAGGCCTCCATAAAATCCGACTCAGGTCAACAAAACTTCTTTCCTAACAATGCCATCATTGCACGCACGTACTTTGTGGCTGATAGATATTGCAAGGGCATTTGCAGTGATTCATTAGGAGATTAAGGAACATGCAGGTCCAGCTGTGATCACATTTATCTTAAGCTGTGCATTGGCATCATTGTAAGGTGAAGCTATCAAACCTCAGAAAGAAGGACGAGGCATGACACTTTCTAGTTAGCTAGTAGTGCAATGTGGCTTCGCTACGGTTCACATATTTTTGGCCAAGCACACCGGTCACCGGGTCATCCCTACTCTTCTTGATAAGTGTGTTGGGTTCTTTTACATGCAGAGGTTTGATGCCCTAAAGCTCCCTCATTCACGGTGACCCTGTGGCTATTGTTCTCTATAGCATGTTATGAAAATAAAGATAAAAGTCTGGTGTGTGCTGTCCCTGGTTCTGAAGCTGTAATTGTGGTTAAACATTATTTTTCCATTGAGTAACTTTTGCTTATTCAGACAAATTTTGACATTCCGGCATTCAGGTTTATCATGTATCAAGTTGGAAAGGTTGAAATACAAATTCTAGGTTGCAGAATGTCAACTACTTTTGAAACAGTGTTGTAATCTACTGTATGGTTTCAGGGCAGGATTGTTCAAATTCATGCTCATTTGTCATGAGTGCATATCAGTGCAAACAGTGCAATAACTTAGTCATGTAGGGAGATAGAAATCATTTGGGGAAAACTAGTTGCTGTTACCAGTACGCATACTATAATGCATGTTTATGTTACCAAATTTGTCAAAGCTTTGTCCCAATGCCCTTACAATTTCTATGTTTCTGCTGTACAATCTGATATGCTGTGATTGCTTTCGGAAAATTAAGGTGCAGCAGCAGTGCCTGCCAATCATGCATTGATTGGCAAGGAGATAATTTGAGGAATCATTTGTAATGCTTTGCTTAGAAGTCTGCTCGTTAGGTATGCTTGGCGAGTAGGTGGTGGATCGCCTCAAGCTGTGCAAGTGTCCGATGCATCAGAGTTACACTGGCTTTTTGATTACAAAGCTGATACCCAAATTTTATCATTCATCAGTCTTTTTTATGGAACAGCAAATCTGAAAACTCTGCACTTACTTATTCAGTGAAGTATTTTGCGACTGTAAATTCAGTAATGCTCGGATAGCGAAAAGCAATATGAAAATTACAAGTTCCTAAAGAAGTTTTCTTTTTTAGTTTTCAAAATGAAATGATAAAACGTCAATCAACATTTTCTTTCATTTCACGGCATTTCTTTCATTTCACGGCATTCTAGTATATTCTTTTCATTTCACGGCATATATAATTTTCTTTCATTTTACCGCATATCTCTTGTTTTCCTCTGTCCTACCTTGCTGTAATAAAGCTGAGATAAATTTGAAAAGAATATTCAGATTGTTGCCTACTTCCTTAGTAACTTATTATTTTAAATTAAATTTTTTCATCTCAACAGTACCTGACGGGTATCCAGATTTCTTCAATCCTGACAATGCTGACGTCATCAAGGTCAAGATTGCTGACCTGGGAAATGCATGTTGGGTGGTAAGTCTTATTCATATGTACATCGTACAAAGTACAGAGACATTCATAACACAATAGAATCTTACTTGGGGTTAGATAGTGCACACTTCGCTAAGACATGCTATTGAATAGAAGATCCCTTGCTCTATCCAAGGGATTTCAACTATGTGATTAGAGACTAGTAATAACAGTCCCAAGTATTGAAACCAAAACTTGAGGCTTTCCTCTCAATGTCCACAGTGTTTCCCCAGAGCTCATTGCCAAACACAGTTGTTCAGATTTTCCATTCAACACCTATTCTTCTTTGGTTAATCTGTCTTGATAAAGCACTGGAACTGCTAGCAGCATTTTCCACGTGTGCCCAGATGATTTAGTTTTTATCAAAGCATAGTGTAAGGAGGATTCAAGTTTTAGAATATAAAATTCTATAGTTAAAGCATTGATTAGACCTTATGGCTTTAAATGTGATATACATGTAGTGCTTTTGAATTAATATCCAACTGTGTGCGTGTTATGTCAGGACCACCACTTTACTGAAGACATCCAGACTCGGCAGTACAGAAGCCTGGAGGTGATCCTGGGGTCTGGGTACAGCGCTCCTGCCGACATCTGGAGCACAGCATGTATGGTGAGGAGCCAGTATATGTCTTAATGGAGAGTGGTATATGGAAGCCAGTCTGTGGTAATAGTATACTGTTTTTATATTCCACAAGGCAGGTAAAATGCTGTTTGTTGCCAAAAGGGCTAAATTGTACAGCTTTGTACATTGTTTCTGAACACACTTGACTATACAGAACTCTAGAAAAACATGAATTACTACTTATACAAACCATATACAGCCAACTTTATTTCCACACTAAAATAGATCTGAATCTTTACCCTACCGGGTCTACTCTACCTTAATCTACCTTACATTAAAAAAAATTCCACAGCTTTGCAACCACATGGCATGAATAACCAATCATAATTTGCAACCAACATCATTATGAAAAACAAAAAATCTTAATCTTTATAGATTAGAAACGTTTTTTGAGAGCACAAGTTTTATGTTGCAAAGTATTACACAGGCTTCTGTCTCCTTTCTTTATCTAGCCCCCAATAAAGGAAACTATGATGCTATTATTGTCTGTACTATTAATTGCCCTTGAAAGTAACATGTGTTACATTATGTTTCTCAGGCATTTGAGCTTGCAACAGGCGACTACTTATTCGAACCTCACTCTGGAGAAGACTACTCTCGAGATGAAGGTAAGTGCCACGGATACAGTTACCTTTGGGTGCTCCTACATATTACAATAACCTTTTGTATTCTTAGTCAAACTTTGTACAAAGACTGTCTTTTTTGTGATAAAAGAATTTTATTTTAATCAGTGCTGTAATATTAATAGAAATATATTTGTTACTTGAGAGCTATGGTCACGTAAGCAAGCATTAAATGTAAATACTTTCCAATTGTTCAGCATTTTTTTAAGTTTCATCAGTTGAATGTATTATAGTCTTATATAGGCAGGCTTACTTGTTGTACTGCATACATACTGCAACAACAGTTAGGTTTTGAGCAATGGATGTTACATTGCAGGCACTAACTTTTTGGTCTTACTCCCTGTACAGACCATATTGCCCACATCATAGAGCTGCTAGGCTACATGCCCAAGCATATAGCCCTGTCTGGCAAGTATTCCAGAGAATTCTTCAACAGAAAAGGTGAGTTAAAGCAGATTTAACCCTTTTAGTGTCAAGTTTATTAATAAAGCTTTTCAAGTGACTGTAAGGTTGAGAGTTTGAATCCTGCATGTTGTTTCTCTTCGAACTTGATCATGAATGCCACTTAAAAAAAAAGGGTTGTTATTCTAAGGATGGGATGTTAAATGTTGTCCATTGTTCAGTGTACTTTTCAAAAGAGCAAGGGATATTTTTCCTGTACTTACTGTTCTACAATGACAATGTAGCATCTAGGTTGAAAAACAGCTTTTTACAAGTCTAACACTGGATTTTCTTGTGTTTTCACCATTTTCTAATCAGGTGAACTGCGCCACATCCACAAGCTGAAGTACTGGGGCCTGTACGACGTTCTGCGCGAGAAGTATGAGTGGCCCCACCAGGAGGCCGACGAGTTCTCCTCCTTCCTCATGCCCATGCTGGAGCTGGAGCAGGAAAGACGTGCCACCGCCGGCGAGTGCCTTAGACATCCCTTCCTCAGCTCCTGACCAGCATGCACTGGGGCAGTCTCGTGACCAGGGCAGTGTTGTCCCTGCTTGTGACCGGGGTACTTAGTATCTCAGTTTGGGAGAGGTATAAACATGATGATTATTGTGTAAAGTTACCACAATCTTTAAAACAATGCTGTTAATGCTTGTATGTTGACAAGTCATATGAAACATAAAAAGGGAATCCGGGTGTAGTTTTGGGTTGCTCAGGAAAAATGGGCAATCTGCAACTTACAGAGTAATTAATGTATAGGAAAAACATCTATAGATAAGCAAAGGTAACATTGGGAATACAGTTTCTTATCCACGGCATTCCATTCTGCTGTTATGTGGACTTTTCTTTGAGTTTTCATCTCTCATGGTACATGTAGACATGTGTATTCTCTGTCAGGGCTCAAAATACCTTTTTCAGGTAACAATCAAAACTGCCTGCACCAGCTAAACCTAATACTTGCAGCACTCCCCTGTTTGAAGGTTTTCAATCTGTTTGTCAATCTGCCATAATGTAAATATTAAAAAGCTGGAAACTGTGTTTCTAAAAACTTAACTTAAATTCTTTGTTTGGCATTTCATAGCTGGCAACAATCATTACAGTAAAAATCCAAATATATCCAGCCGGTGCAGATGAATATTAGAAATACCTGCACAGCTTCAATTTTATCTGCACTAATCTGCATTTACAGGTGGTATATTGAGCCCTGTCCATAGTAAAGAGAATTGTCCTACTTACGTATATTGTGTACCATATTGAACATTGAGGTCTCAACTGTCCACTCATGCTATGTACACTATAAAGTGAGCGGTGATTGCGTATATTCGACTTGTACAGATTCAATTTGAGTTGGAAATTGTTTCATTGAAGCCAGCCAGTAAGCAGAATTGTATGGAGAGTAGACCAGAACTTTCCGATATCGGTGGAAGAGCTGTCAAATGTTGCATTGAATGAGTGGAATTTAGATGTGTACAAAATGTATTCTGAGGGAAAAGGTGGTTTGGGATATGCGGCGAAAGTTTACGGTTTGAATCTACAATGCACTGCTTCTCTTGAATGTTGTTACAATTTCCTGCTGTTACAAACTGTTGAAAAAATTTATGGTTTACTCCAGTAAGATTAAGCAGCAGTCAGCTTGGCTAAAATGAACTAGGAGGGGAATTTATTGTTAACTTAACAGTGTATTGTCCTGGTGAGAAAGAGGTTACATTTGAAATTTCTTTTAAATGCTGAAGTTTGAAATAAACTGCTGAAAATGCTGCACCCCCAAAGTGTCATGTGTGGACTCTTTCAGACTTTGATAAATGTTGTTCTATCTGCATGTAGCAGTGTTGTGAAGTGAAGAATACTTGCACAATACCTAGTTCCTTTGAACCTCTAAATGAAACATTTATTGATTAGTTCAATCATCAATGGCTTAGAATCATTCTGTTTGAAACTATGCTGCTTACTTATCTTTCCTTTTTGGTTATTTTCTTAACTTCAGCTTTTTTCTCTTGAACTATATTACGATAACAAGCTTTCTATCTTGTCTTTCTGCTTTTAGACTTACTGGCCAAAAGTATACTGTAAAATAGCACTTTTTGACAGTGAGTATAGATGAGACAAGCAGTGCATTGTGGAACATGTGTACTAAGTAAATGCACATGCAATGTACTATAAGTAAACTTTTGCAATATTGTTAGCTGAACATCCAGAAAATTTATTGTAAAATGTACAGGTTTTGAAGGTATGTATTGTTATATGGCACACATACCACCAAATCAAAAATTGAATGTAAGACATGCACATACAGTGGTATAGCATACATGTATACATATTAAAACAAACCATAGCAACAAGTGCCCATCTGAAGCTCAGTTTAACACAATAAGCAGAGAGAAATGCTCCAAAGGTATGATGAAAGAAGCCTTGCACAATGGTGGAAAAATGATCATATTAAAGCTACGGTCACATTTCCAAAATGGGGCCCGGCCGGGCAGTTTGCGGGACCGAAAGGTATGGTATAAAAGTCAGTAAAACACACAAACAACAAAAATGAGCATAATTTGTGTACATCTCCTGGTATACGCTTTTATTTTCGTTCGGCAAACAGCCGGGTCGGGCCCCGGTTTGGAAATGTGACCGTAGCATAAAACAGAATCTAACAGACACATTTTGGAGTGAGTGAGTAAGAGATCTAATAGCACATAGGATATTATGTCAGCATGGAATTGACCCAATTGCTCAACATTACCTGCATATGCCATCAAACATTTTATCAGGCTAACAAAAGATTTTTGTGGACAACCTTCAGTACCTGGCAAGACCCTCTGCAGTGTTGGTAGTTGCAGTGATAAGTGGCTGTGGATTTAATGGGCAATCTAGCTTATTGAGCTATGTTGGGGTGTAAATTAGAAGTAAATATTCTCCAAGCAGAGGTGTCAGTCGAGAGGACAAGGAGGGAGAGAAATGTTAAAAATTGCGGCCACTCCTAGCCCTCTCGACCGAAACCTCTGCTTGGAGAATAGGCAGTACATGCGATTGCGCTGTTTTGTTTGGATAGTGAGGAAAAAATTCACCTCTATAAAATCGCCATTTTTCTCAATGAAATGTTATTTTTGCAACTAGAAACCCTAGAATACCACTAGATGCAGTTTGTGTCACAGACATTTTTTTTACCAATGTAACATGGTGTAAAGAAATGGTGTGTATATTTATGACATTTGGTGATTGCTAATCCCTACTAATTTATGTTCAAACTTAGGTGGCCTTGGTTTTTTCCCCAGAGACTTTGAAAAATATTTGTTTATGACAAATATTCTCCTGGTATCTAGGAGAAGTTTAGGTATCTTGGAGAAGTTACAAAAGTCAGACAAATTTAAGATTTGCTGTGGTCTCTGAGAAAAATTGTTTTGCATTGTGACCTAGCTCTATGGAAAGGGTGAAGAGAAGTGTTAAGTTATTATCAATAACTAGATCCATAGAAATAATTTGAGATGTCTAGAAAACAAGAATATTCACAATTCTGCTACTTTATTGTAGGGATGATTGTCGCAAGAACAAATTTTTAAGATACTGTGAAGAATTTAAGGTAATTACATTGTAGAACTCAATGTAGAACATGAGTAGGTTTCATCCAAGTCCCTCAGAACCTAAGAGCCGAACAAAAAGTACAAAACTCTAATGATGTAATGTTATGTGTACATTGTACTTGTGTTCAGACAATCTTCTTTAAAAAGACGGACAATATGACATCACTCCATATAGTTACTGATAATGGAGTAGCTGGTATTGTCCTCTACAATGTAGGGAGAGTGTTTTTAAATTGAAGTTCCTACCTTGTCAAATCAAGGACATTGTCCTTGGTCATATTAGATCTAATTCAAGTAGCTAACCGTACATCACGTAACCATCGCTCTTGCTTAATATCCATGGGTTTTAGAATGAGGATTTTCTGTTCCTTATTGAACAAAATAAAGTCAATATTTGTGCATGATGTGTGTCTTCTTGATTTTTGTGCATGAACTGTTACACACTAGAATTAAGACATGTTTGCTCACAAGAACCAAGCAATATTCTGAGACAGGAGACGACACTGAAAGTACGTCCTGAAATTGTCTTTAGGCACGAGATTCTTTTTATGATAAAGTTTGGCTTCCTTTGAACTTTAATGGCTCGTGTGTACTTGATTTGAACAACAGGAATGATCAGTCTATTGTGTCTTAATGAGTTGAATTATGTAGATCATGTAAGCAAGGAGGTTATAGAGTCTCCTTGATGTAAAGCCCCTGTCACACTGATTTCCGCAGTAATATCTTTTTTGGTTTAAGTAAATTTTGCGGGGAGGAAGTTAATTGTTTTCTACTTTGACCCACCGTTGAGCAGTCTAGTTATCAAACCAAAGAAATTACTTCTTCGGCTGCAAACCTAACTTAAACCAAAAACATGTTAACGTTAATACGCAACTCATGCGGGCTTGTATAAAAGCACAAGTGTGACAGGGCTTTGAGGAAACGGAGGAGCATGCGCACCTTATGTTTGACCCATTTTCTCTGTGTGATCAAGGATCTAGGAGGTTAAATAGGATATTTTAACCTGTTTGGTGTGATCAAGATTAACTATATATCAAACCTCCATGGTGTGATAAAGAGAAATGGAAATCCCCGATGGCGCAAAACGATCCAAAAAGGCGGAACGCATGCATGCGCTGTCTGGGTTGAATCTGGCGACAAAGCCGCGTTAAAACTATCGCTATTGAATACTAATAGTACCAAACTAGAGTTAAGCATTTGTACTTAAGCGGAAAATACTGACAGGTTTGGTCTCAAGAGTCAAGCAATATTAGGACAGGCACTAGATTCTTTTAATAAAGTTTGGCTTCGTTTGATCGTCAATTGCTCATGTGTACTTAATTTGAGCAACATGACGATGAGTCCATAGGAAACCCAAGCAATATAAGGGACCGAAAATGTTTTTTTGAAAGTCAATTTATCTAACGTTTAATTATTTCTATACAAAAATGTCATGATTATTTCAAACAACACTATCACAATGTATAGCAACATTCATGATGCAAAAATACGACGTTGTTGTGATGTGAGAACTCACTGAAAATCGTGGCCGGAGTTTTTGTAGGCTCGCGAAACTAAGGAGATCATAGCCTGGAATCCCGACCTATTTATAGCTGCCGGGTCTCTTCTCTGGAGAGAAGAGACCCGGCAGCTATAAATAGGTCGGGATTCCAGGCTATTTGCGGAGGGAGAGAAGAGACCCGGCAGCTATAAATAGGTCGGGATTCCAGGCTAAGGAGATCATCGTTAACGGCACGATTTTGCGCGGTTTTAGAATGCTCAAAGTATGAAGATATGACGCAAATGTGCTAAAGATTTAAAGATTTCAGCATTTTTTCTATTTCCATTTTTTGGGCCCTAATATTGCTTTGGTTGCCTTTAATGAGATAAATGATGTAGAACAGGAAGGAAACGTACCATTTGCGTGTGACTATTATTTTCTAGGCCCCCAAAATATAGTCGATAGCCATCTGGCCAAACTGGAAGCTAACTATAGCATGATCAGCTACAGTACTGCTGTCAACCGCTATCACTGGTCGTGCGCTGTTAGTTGATTGGATTTGATTGGCACACGCGGGACACATGTATTATGCTAGTCGTGACCCACACATAAACATTTCAGAACGCGTAGCAAAACTTAGGCCCTACAAATCACAAACAAAGCAATAAATACGATCTAAAAAAGCAGCATGATAAAATACGACCTAAATATCAGTCCAGATCAATCAGAATCCGGTATAATTACTAGTTCCAGATCAAACGGCTTCTTGCCGACAGGATGTTTATACTAGTACCTTGTCTGGGGCCACGTCTAGAAGTCTCAGGTGCGACTGATGGCTTACGTTGCATCACTAAATCCTTTTACCACAGGTAACCAATGGGGTGAAAGACTAGACTGAGATTGATCTCATCAGACAGACAACCAATCCGGGGATGATTCCGGAGTGACATCACCATGACAACCAATGTGCATTTCTACAACCAATCACGAGCCAGATTTCTGGCAATTAACCAATCAGAGGCCAGTAATTTTCCACTCTTCCACCTCAGTAGCTTTCTCCAAGCTGGCAAGGTTCATTCTCGATCAGCAACCAGCATGGCAAGATCGAACTGTCTCTTCTTCCCGAGACTACGCCTGCCGCCGGGCCCGGCTAAGTGCATCCGCCTAGGGCTGGCCCCTTGTTCCTCTCCGTAAGCTTCATCCATGTAGCACCAAGAAGGTTATATAACCTCATTGGGTCGCACGGTCCTGCCAGCCGTAAGAGTCATGGATGAACGTAACGTTAACGTTAGGAGCCAGTCCGTAAGCCAATGATCTCTGCTATGTCGTGATGCTTCAGCCTTTCCCAAGACATTCGACAGTAAGTTGAGACTCTGCTTTTATATCGTCTTTACTTTTAAAGCTGTGTTTAGGCGAGGAGGTTTGTCAATGAAGCTGTGTTGGTGGACTATCACGATGTAGAATTAATCTTCTGAGCACCAAATTATGAAGTGAAAGACTCGAGACTGAGATTGATCTCATCAGACATATAACTACTCGGGGAAAGCCTGATCCGGAATGACATGTGGTGGTAGAAATCATTATGTAAAAGGTTCTGTTATTGCCTGAACGCAACGCAAATTTTCAACTGTAGGACAACTGTTCTTTGTTCTTAGGGTATGTATGATGCATGCGTTTGTGACCATAATTTTCAGCAATGCTTCGCAGTAACTTGCGTATCGCACGATGAGCCATTGCCATTGGACTAATTATAATTGTTTGCTGCAGCAATGGTGAAGAGGCACCATTGACATACATGTCTGGACGTGCATGAAGGCAGCAAGTATCGGATACTTTGTGACAACATCCAGGTGAGCCTTACTTGTGCCTATTGTTTCACAGCAGGCCCTGCCTAGCACCATCATTATGGTTGATAATTGATAGGATTCATTATGAAAATGGACCTGTAATTGGCACAAACCTTACGTATGCCCACTGGTTAACAGTTTCTTGTATTTGAATTTTTGGTCATGCACAATTTTTGTCTGTTTGTCAGAGGTGTCCAGTTCTTATACTGTATGTCCTATTCTCACTTGCCATTGGACAGCCGTTGAGCCCGTTTGTTACTCCGGGAAGGAGGTGTGACCTCCTTCTGGGGTATTGGGATTGCTTTTGCTTGCGCGTTCGCAGCTATAACTCACGATCCCGTCGTCGCATCGGTGTGTAACTTGGCATATTGTGTGCCTGGTTCGGCGTGGGGATGCACAATAGCTTTGTTACACCATAACTACTTTAAACGTCAATCCAATATCGCAATTGCACCCCTATAATTAATGCTATGTCCCACTGCCCTGCCATAGGGACCATGTTATAATCCGTTATGCATGACTGGAATACTTCAGGCAGATACGGCGTATAAATCTTCCTTACTTGCTGTGATCGTATAGTCACTGTTACATTGAAAAATAGACAACGTGCATCACCACACGCAACCTAGGAAACGATATACCAAGTTACATACCAATGCGGCAACGGGAATTGTGAGTTTTAGCTGCGAACATGTGCCGAGTGTGCTCCAGTCTGTGTATTAAGTATGCCGTGTCCCTCGTAACTCGTATACAGTATGTGCGCACGGGACGGACGATGTATTTTTACGCACAGTGTGAAAATGGCAAATCTCTGGACCTTCAAACTTACCACACTTGTAGTTTATAATACGGAGGCTGTGACAATGTAAAATGTTTACACAGGGGATGAAAGATTGGTGAGAAATATCTCTTAGAAAAGTGCGCGCGCCAGTGTCACTTCCGGGTGGTTAGATCCGGTGACCTTTGACCTTCGTGAAATGTTACGATAATATAAATTAGCCTTTTTTTATTGCAAATAGCTTGATAGCTATAGATCAGGCTGGCCTGCAATAAATTGTGGAAAGAGGATTTACTGCATATTTGTGATTTCTGATACATCTTAGTTGTAAGGCTGAATGGTTCGTTGATAATTGAAAAGGGGCCATCTAGATCTAACTTTGTGACTTTTCCCGGAATTTCTAGATCCCATCTGTGCCATGCTGTAAAAACATACTTTCCAGCAGGTTGACCACTCCTGTATTGAAAGAAAAAAGATAAACAAACACTTTTTCTTTACTTGCTCTAAAACACTACTTGGACTGAGCAGAGATGCAATTTGTGTGGGTCAATACTTGTACATACTATAAATACTTCACGGAGAATTGTGTCCTACGGACTCTTGTTACACTTACAGCTGATGTGTGTACACCCTGGCCCTGCTGCAGAAGTTGAACGGATTGAAGCTAAAAAATCCAGAGGAGACTTGATTAAACCTCCTTGATTGGATTGACACAGCTGTGAGTAGAATCTGTAAAACTTACTCCAACTTGACCGTGACGTAACTTTTTTTAGTCAAAATTTAACAAGTTAAGATTAGTGGCACCAACTTTGAACTGAGTTTCACCAAGTCAAGTTTGACCAGTTTAGATCACTTACTTTTGTATTGCAGTATCTTTAATTTCAACTTACTTCTGCATGACTTCATCAGTCACTGTTTTAACTCCTGGCAGAACATAAAGCCTTTGTAGTGTTTTGATTAGAGCAAAGCAAGATCAGACGTTTTTAACTCTGGCTATCTTATCCTAATTGCTTCTTGTAGCTAAAAGAAGCCCGGATCAACTACCGAGTGATTCTGGTGAGAGGTCGTCGTCCAACACCATGTATGCCATCTCCACGGTGACATCCAGAAAGACCGGTCCTCGTGTGTACGCCCTGCCAGAGGACCTGAAATTGTTAGAAGCCCGGATCAACTACCGAATGATTCTGGTGAGAGGTCGTCGTCCAACACCATGTATGCCATCTCCACGGTGACATCCAGAAAGACCGGTCCTCGTGTGTACGCCCTGCCAGAGGACCTGAAATTGTTAAGTGTTTGCATCATTGTCATGGGAAGCAGTGCAAAATGTTTCTACAGAATCTGGCTGGGACTAAAAAAAGATGGTGTGATGGGAAGCTAACGATTTGTGATGTTGCATTTATAGCGTTAACTGATTATGTACAGCTCTCTTTGTGTACCTGAGGCATTGTCGGCAGGGATGGTCACAATCTCTTGGTTGATGGCTGGGTGCTTGACGTGTTTTGTTACATCCTGAGTGCTGTTGTTGGTAGGGGGTTGGGGCATTTTGTGAGCGGTGGCTGCTTTTGAACACAGGGCTTCAGCCCGTTTCTGTGGTGTACAGGCCCGGTATGTGGTTGTCTCAGTTTCTGTGGCTGTTTCGATGGCTGAGATTGTTTGCGGAGTGATTGTGAAGTTCAGAGTTTCATAGAACAGGGATTTTCCTGGTTCTGTTAGCTTATGGCTGCTTGGATTCTTCTACCATCTGTTGTCCTTTCTGTTTATGTGGTGGTTAATGGGTCGTCGGGAACCTAGACCATTACGTAATTTGCCCTGTGTCATATCTTGGAGTCCCGAACCAAGACATGGACAGGGCCAGAATGGAAGGCAGGTGGTTGGAGAGCCTGAGTAGTTATGAGCTAACAGAACCAGGGAAATCTCTGGTCTATGAAACTCCGAACTTTGCAATTACTCCGTGAGCAATCCCGGCTGTGGACATAGTCACAGAAACTGAGTCTGCCATTTATCGGGTTTGTTTACTGCAGAAATAGGCTGGAGCCCTGTGTACAGAAGTAGCTACTGCTTTCGATATGTCGTAACCCCCCATCCGCAATGTCACTCAGGGTGTCATCAAAATGTGCTCAACACCTGTCCATCCATCAAGAGATCGTGATTCTCCCTGCTGGCAATGCTTCAGGTAGACAGAGATGGTTTACATTTCTAGGTTGAACCTAGAACTGAAATGATAATCACAAATCAGGTCAACTTCCTGTCACGCCCCCAGCAGTCTGAATATGAAATTCTTGTCAATGACCTTTTATGGAATGCAAAGTGTACACTTTTACAGCTATCATGTATACTATGTTATGCTAGGGTCACAAAATGCATAAAACGTTAAAAAGAACATGCAAAACTTTAAAAAAAGTACATGTACTCCTTTTCATTCTTTGTTTTCTCAAACAGTCCATTTGGGCCCCAGCTTTGAAATGTGACCCTAGCATTAGATATATATGTAGTTAATAGCTTAGTTAGCATTTATAGCTTAGTTAGCATTTTTAGCTTAGCATATTTTGCATTTTTAATTAGCATAGCATATTTTGCATTTTTAGTTAGCATATCTAGTTTAGGATTTTTTTAGCTTAGTTACTTAATTACTTGGCAAGTTTACCATTTTTTGTAAGCTTAGCTTACAAAAGCTAGGCCCTACTGTCCAAGTAGAGGTTCGGCAGCTTGGTGACATAAAGAAAACGGGACAAAAAGGAAAGTCCGCTAGAGACGCCTAAAACTGCGTCAAAAAAACAGCCAGAGCGGAACCTCTGCTGTAATGAGCCACTGTCATACGTTTATGTTCAAATTTACAGCAATCATGTATACTGTGTAATACTAGGGTCACAAAACGCACTGTTAAAAAGAACATGTGAAACTCCTTGCCATAAATCTTTTCATTCTTTGTTTTCTTAAACAGCCAAGTCGGGCCCCAGCTTTGTGACCCTAGCATTAGATATATATATATGTAAGTGTGTTAGGTAGGGTTAAGTTTGATTTTTATCTCATTTTTCTACATTTTTTAAACTTACGTAGATGTTGATAATGCCCATTTATGGTATAGAGGTTGTTTGCATTTCTAAGTCCTATTTAAATTTTGGTTACTTATATTAAGGCTTTGGCTTATGTTGGAACACACACACATACACACACAATGACATACTAATGCGCGCACACACGTACACACAACACAAACACACTAACACAAACACTATCTGACTGATGCCTTAGCCTTAAGCTGCAAAAAACTTCAAAAAGACAGTCCAGAATGTCCTTTCAGTTTATGTGGCGGTCAGTGGGTCGTCGGGAACCTAGACCACGACATAATTTGCCTTGTGTCATATCTTGGAGTCCCGAACCAAGACATGCGCAGGGACAGAAAGGAAGGCAGGTGGTTGGAGAGCTAACAAAACCAGGAAAATCCCTGATCTCTGAAAAACAAAGCTACCTCTGTACCATGCATTGTCATTATCAGCATTTACTACATTTTAGCTGTTAGAATTAGTTAGCATTTTTAGCTTTGTATTAAAGCATTTCCCTTGTAGCTTAGCATTTATAGCTTTAAGTTAGCATATTTTTTAGCTTAGCATATTTTGCATTTTTAGTTAGCATTTTACCATTTTCACGAGCCGCTTCTCTCCAAGCAGAGGTTCGGCGGCTTGGTCACATAAAGAAAACGGGACAAAAAAGGAAGTCCGATAGAGTCGCCTAAAACCGCGTCAAAAAACAACCAGAGCCGATCCTCTGCTTGGAAAGTAACGAGCCACTGTCATGCTTAATAAATGTTTACAACAACTGTTTTGTTTAGACGATAAGAATGTCCTTGCGGCATACTGTAAGCACCAGAAGTCAAATCATGTACTGTGCCCCAATGGCATTTTAATTTGTAGCCTTTGTACTAGCTATAAAATGATCTGCTTCTGGTTTTACATTCTTTTGTACTCTTGCACACTTGTTTTTTTAAAACAAGTGCTATTTGTGCCTTTTCATAACACATTGTACACTTTGCATTCCTCCGTATTGTTGAGAACTGCTAACGAATAAACAGTTTGAAATCAGGTGTGTAGTTTTTTTAATCAGATTTTGACGAAATTTTATGTCCTTCGTCTCCCTCAAACTGGCATGAAATGGATGTTCCCTCTCCCCACACCCTCACTGATGTGAAATGGATTTCCCTCTCCCCTAAACCTAACCCTGAAATGCATGGTCCCACTCTCCTATCCTCTAATCTATGTGAAATGGATTGTCCCTCCTTTCCCAGATTCTAAACCCATGTGAAATGGATGGTCCCTTTACTTTCCCAGAACCCAACCCCATGTGAAAAGGATGGCCCCTCTCTTGCAATCATGTGTTAACCCCATGTCAAATGAAATTGCTTTGTCCCTTCCCAGATCTTTTATCACATGTGAAATACAGCCTCTTAATCCAAACCCTTATCCCCATGTGGAATGGATGGTATTTCTCCCTCAGGCCTTCATCCCAATAAGTGGAATTCAACCCCATGTTGGTGCTGCCACGGGTCCCTACCTTTCCAGACCCATGTGAAATGAATGGCCCCTCCGTTTTCAGACCCGTAACCCGATGTTTAATGGATTATCCCGCCCTTCTCAGGTTGTCAGCCCCTGGTGAGATTGATGGTCCCTCCTTTTCAAGACTCTCAACCCCATGTGAAAAAGATGGTCCATGATCCATCCCTTCTTAGACCCCTATCTACATGTGAAATGGACGGTCCCTTACAGACCTTCATCCAATGTGAGTTGGATGGTTCCTCCCTCAACCTCCCTTCAGGTCTTGGTTTGAAGTTTCTTTTATGATTCGGGGCCGATCTGACATGTTTCCAGTGCCTGACAAGCTCAGTTGACATTATGTGCGGAAACATTATTTCTGGTAAAAATCATAATTCTTAGCAATTTTTCCCTGAAAACTGCTATTTTGGGGGCATTCTTCCAAGGCCGCTGCATGGAAAAGACGGATTTTGCCAGGATAACGGCTGACACGGCAATAAAGGTCATCAATTATGAAAAGGGACAAGAATCGTTAGGATACGTTTTCCGCAATCTACTAGGGTGTGAAACCATGCAAAACGCACACAGAACGCATGATTCAGGTAATCAGGCGACAAAGCTGCGTTGCCTTCATCGCGCACTGATACCAGGAAGTATTCTTGGACGACCAAAACTCATCAACTGTAAAACGCTACAAATATAAATATAAAAGATTACACATTTCCATAGCGATAACCAAAAAACCTGGAGCCAAAACTGTTGAGAAAACCTAGGATTTGCGTCTTATTTCACGGACTACTTCTAGGGGCGGTCACTTGAAATTCCGAACGGGAAATGGATGGAAAGTTAACCAAATGTGAAACGGATGGTCCCTCCCTTCCCAGACCCTCAACCTCGTGTGAGATGAATGGACCCTCTCTTCCATCCCCTGAATTTACGTCAGTGAAATGGATGGTCTCTCCTTCCCAAAGCTCCACCCCCTGTGAAATGAATGGCCCCTTTCTCCCATCTCCTCGGGTTTATGTCAGTTAGTAACTTACCATCCAAAGTTTCCTCCACATCCAGCAATACTATTTGTGCATCAAAAAAAACCCAAATGCACCAAAAAGCACCCATATGGGAAAGTAAAGAAAATCATATTTGATATTGTTTTGTTTTTGTAATCATTCCATGAAAACAAATATCATTTACTGTCCCATGGGTGCTTTTTGGTGCATTTGGTCTTTTTTCTGTTTTGTATGTATGTGTATTGCTGGATATGTATTGAAGAATGCTGGGATGGTAACAAATCGTCTTCTGAGTTTATGTGAACGGATGATCCCTCTCCTACCAGACCCTCAAGGGGGCACACCCCAGTTTGTGTCTGTAACGCCCCATATTACAATCACATTCTAACTGGAACAACATGGCGACCCTGTGACGTCACAATTCAAGATGGCGGTCCCCAAACATGCCAAGGGATCCAACATAGGTTTTGCTAAGCAAACCTGTAAAAACCTGTGACAGCAGCCGATAGAGTTGCGCCCTCTTGCGGATAAGACGGAACTGCGCAGATGCGCAGAAAGCTGCGCAGAGGACTGAAGTGACGTGGCCGGCGAGTGTTGGCATGAGAAAACTCCTTCTTCGATCATCCTAAGATTCTAGTCGAAGTCCAAGATGCTAGGATTAAAAAGAGACAAGAAAGACGAAGAGGATGGTAAGTAGTGTTTGTCTAGCTCGACCGGTCACGTTGAACTGATCTTTTATGTGGCCGGAACGAAGTATGAAATCGTCAAGTGTTAGTGATGGGGGAGGGGGGCGGCAAAGGAGTGCAAAAAAAGTATTCCACTTTTGCAGAAATTAGAAGAGATGGTCTACCTATTATTGATCGACAAGACAACAAGAAGCATGAACAGTATTTTCATGTGCTCAGATTCTGAAGGAAGCTGTTTTTTGTCGAAATGATCTTGTTTTTCGTAGATATTCCCCTTGCCACGTCAAAACTATCGTAACTTATAGCCGCGGCGACTGTTGGAAGACTGTAAGCAAAAGAAGCCCTCCAACAGTCGCCACGGTTAGGTCTGTGAAATATAAGTAACGTTAGAACAAAGCAATCCGAGAAATAGCCCCCCTTCCAGGATGTATTATATGGCAATGTTGCATTGTTAATTTCAGAAACACAGACGGTCAAACACGCACACAGACAGAAGCCTAAAACAATAGTTCAATCATCATCATCATCATCATGTTGGGCGGCTTGCTACCCTCTCCCTCCAGACTATACAGTCCGCCACAATTAACCAATAATTCAGCGTCAAAAGATAGAGTAGATCATATAAAAGACATTATATCTTTTGTCTTGTCCCCAAGGGTTCTCCCTTAACCCCTTCCACAACCTTGAGAAGACGTCGGTTCTCCAGGAGGCGCGCACCTTCAACGAGACGCCCATCAACCCCAGAAAGTGCTGCCACATCCTCACCAAAGTTCTGTACCTCATCAACCAGGTAGGGGGCAGCGCTAGAGTTTGTTACTGTCATTGTAAATAAAGAAATGTTTGCAGGGATTTGATTTCCTCTGGGTTCAGGTGAACCTGAACGTGGGTTTAGGTACACATCCCTAACGTCATGTATAAACAGTTCACTTGACTCAACATCAGTATGGACTCCGGCTGTCTCAATCTTTAGCTCCTTATAAACTACTTGTAACCGCGCTAAGGACATAACAATCAGTACATTCTATGTTGTAGGGAGAGCACATAGCGACCACGGAGGCCACGGAGACGTTCTTCGCCATGACGAAGCTGTTCCAGTCGCAGGACGTGACGCTGCGCCGCATGGTGTACCTCACCATCAAGGAGATGGCCGACCTGGCCGAGGACGTCATCATTGTCACTAGCAGGTACGTTTTATTTTCCATGTACGAGTACCAATATGATCGCGAATGCTAAAACCTGCTTTTTTTTATGAGGCCGGGGAACAAGAGCACTGGGCCTCCATGCCCTGGCCATGCGCTCCCATACCCTGGGGAGCAGATCCGACAAGCATAAGTTTCAGATTGACTAGAGATGCTACTAGGTCACATGTGGCTTCAGTCTGTGTGACAGTAATTGGAATGCCCCATTTCTCTAAAACCCTAACCTGGGACACCTGCAAATCTTTCCCTCCACTTAGTCACTCCGGTCTTCTTGCAATTTTTTTCTAGATAAAGCCCTGAAGTTGATGAAATAATGTATGAAATGAGCCAACAAGTGGATACAAACTGTTCTAACATTGCGTTGATGTCCTTGTGTTTGTGCAGTCTAACGAAGGACATGACAGGGAAGGAGGACATGTACCGTGCAGCCGCCATCAGGGCTCTCTGTAGGATCACTGATGTAAGATCAACACTTCCAGTCTCAATCATTTAGCAAGGTTTTATTATTGTGGGTGTGTCACTCAGGGTAGCAATATCGTTATTCATAGAGTAAGCAATAAAGAGCTTTTAAGATAGCTGCAAATTCAACAGTTCACAGTGAAATGTAGAAGGAAATCCTAGCTTTAATGCACTGAACATAAGTAATGAGTTGCATCATTTGTAGAGCTGTGTACCGGTACACTGTACCGATACAGTACCGGGTACAATCAATTAGGTACAGGTCCAAAATACCTGACCCTGCTGTATCGGTACTGGACCTGACTCAGGGGATGGCCACTTTTGACAGATGAAATTACTATGAAATTACTGTGGCAGTGCTCTAAAGCCACTCTAAAGCACAGAAAATACATTTGCATGGCTGGAGTCAAATTTTCATCTGTGTTTTCATAAAAATAATACCTAGTACAATCAAATAATATGTTTTTACCAGTTCAAACATGCTTTTGTCCTTATTGAAAATCTAGCATTTTCCGAACAAGTAGTTTAGGTACAGATTCAGGTCCGGACCTGTACCTAAACCCGTGTACCTGTACCTGTACCTGTACCTAAAATTTGTTTAGGTACACAGCTCTAATCATTTGTAGCATTTTCATGTGAAAGAAATGTGAAGGTTTCTTCCTGTACATTTTTGTTATTGTGTCATACCAGAGCACCATGCTGCAGAGCATAGAGCGGTACATGAAGCAGGCCATTGTGGACAGAAACCCTTCTGTGTCCAGCGCAGCCCTCACTTCCAGTCTGGTAAGTTTGGATTTTACATTTAATTGTATTACAGTCAAACCTGGTAACAGGTTGAGCAACCACCTGGCACAGGCAACCACCTGGCACAGGCAACCACATGAAAACAGTCCCGTCCATTTTTACATAATTAAATCCGCCCTGTCCTAAGCAACTACCTGTCCTCAGCAACCATTTTCCTCAGTCCCTTGGCTAGTTTCTGTGGACAGGTTCGACTGTATTTGGTCATTTTCCAACATTCAGCTTGTGATAAAGGAGAATGAGATGAGTACTAGTATGTCATCTGTATTAGTTTATTGTATAACTGGTCTTACCGCTTTCAGTGTCATACACCAGCTTTTGTACATGTGTACATAGAGCCACATGTATGTTATCTATACATCGTGCAGCAGTCCCTTAGTTTGTTCTTGTTGCCCCATGTTTAGCACCTCATGAGGTCCAGTGGAGACGTGGTGAAACGTTGGGTGAACGAAGCAACTGAAGCTGCCTCTAGTGACAACATCATGGTCCAGGTAGGGTTGCAAATTTAGATCTTTTATACCCCAAAAACCTTTTTTTCAAATTTCTGTATTCCTGTTGTAGAAATATTAATGTAATGTTCACTGCCAAGATATACATCATACATATTACCGCTATAGGTTTGACTATACATTTGTAAATTCATCTGACAGAAGAGTTGAAGACTGTTGAAATGTGACCAGTGAATGCTTGGTTTGTTTTCCCATCGTCCCCAGTACCATGCGGTGGGAGTGCTGTACCACATCAAGAAGACTGACCGCCTGGGAGTGTCCAAGCTGGTCAGCAAGTTCACCAAACAGTCGCTACGGTCACCGTACGCCTACTGCCTGCTGGTATGGACTTGTGTTGTATATCATGTTTATGTATACAGGGGTTTTTCTAGAAAATAATGACAAGAGGGAGCACACTGTGTCGAGGGAGCGAAGCGACCGAGGGGGGGGATGGTGTGGAAGGGGGGTTGCCCCCCTTCTACGGTGTGAAGCCTTTGAAAAATCGCAGCTTAAATGGGACATTCTGAGGCTATCTGAGAGAGAAATTTTAGCTCATGAAACTTCAGAAATCGTAGAGTTAGTTCAAGGTTAGTTGTTCAAAATGGAAGAAAAAATAATAATTCCAGATTAAAATTGTGAAAGAAAAAAATATTTTTCCAGTGCAAAATCAATTTTTTTGAAAGGAAACCAATAAATATAAAATTAGATTTTTGTTAAGTTTGAGTCCAACACAAATCACATTAAATTTTAGACCATGAAAAAAAAAAAAAAAAAAAAGAAATACTTTAACTTCTCCCTGATGGCCTTTTTCTGCTTTTCCATTGAAGTTTTTGCATTGTGGCAAGCATACTAGTATGTCTGTCCCTTCATGATCTGAACAAGCACCTGGCATGCCTGGACTTCATTAGCGGCAGGTCCGCGACGCTGATATGTACAGCGGGGTTCTTTTCAGCTTTTGGGACACCCGAATCCCTCAGCTGAAACATTAGAGTATTATATAAACATTGCCACGATCTAGCCATCTTTATCCAATTTGTGGCAGAAAAAAAGTCATCTCATTTCTGCAATGGATAGACCTTTGCCTTTTTCCGTTTTATGCTTTGGGATGATATCTTTAGATGCTCAAATGTCAACAAAAACAGCTCGTAATCTCTCTAAACTGTCGGTGCAAGTTCCGGCGGCTGTGGGTGAAAGGTCACGAAGTCTCGGGAAGTCTCGCTATCTAGGTCAGCTGACCTTGCATGTAAGCTATATCAAATCTTGCGAGAGCAGCTGCCACCAAAACAAGAAGAAACAAGATGGCGCCTCGGTTGGAAAAATGTCATTTCGATCGTGTTTTGCACCTTCTAAACGGTGCATCTACCGCAATAGGAATATTTTGGACTAATTATAACATGTTTTATGATCTGATACATTGTCTTGTGGTGGTGCTGGGATATTTTTACGGAGGAAAGATCGTTTTCGGGAAAGATTGCATGTTGTACGGCAGCATGTTGTTGGAGAGTAAGAACATTGCCCAAGTGCGACCAGGGTTCGATCGGCATTTTGACAAGAGGGCGCAGGCCGGGAACAAGAGGGCGCGCCGCCCCTGTTTCCCGGTTTAAAAGAAACTCTGGTATATATATATGGACATGATGATAAAATCTTACACGCTTGAACCAATCTGTCAGTATACAATGTTTTCAGTAAGTGATCAGTCACTGACTAAAAATTTATGTGTATGCAACTTGAATAGCTAGCAAAATGTGATTTTTCCCTTGGGCTTTGTGGCTACATATATTTGGTACTTTATACTTCATACTCATAGCTGTCTTCTTTGTGTTTCAAGATAAGAAAAGAAGCTTTTCCTAAGGTGAATAAAAGAACTCTTTGTACACAACCAATTGTTTTATTTAACCAGCGTTTTGGTGACTGTCTGTCACCTTCCTTAGGACAATTCTGACAGGTTCACTTTACGTTGCTTACAGGGATCGTTAATGCCCCGAGGAAGGTGACAGTCACTCACCAAAACATCCTTTGAATAAAACACAATGGTTTTGTACAAAGCTTTCTATTCAGTGACTTACCAACCTGATGAAACTATTCACAGATCGTTTTACTAAGATCATCCTGTGTTTCCACAGATCCGCATTGCGACCAAACTGCTTGAGGAAGAGTCGGATGGGCGCGACAGCCCGCTGTTCGACTTCATCGAGACCTGTCTGCGGCACAAGAGCGAGCTGGTGATTTACGAGGCGGCCCACGCCATCGTCAACATGCCCAACACCAGCGCCCGGGAACTGGCTCCTGCTATCTCAGGTATGTTTTGGCATTGTCAAAACTGCTGGAAAACAATTGTTGGAGGCTAACGCCATATTGCCTCATGCGGTTCTTCTTTTAGGAGCTTGCGTACTCTTTCTTGACTTTTACTTTTACTTTGTCTTTGATTTTGTTTAGATTCCAATTAGCTTGGCATTTCAGTTATTCTTCCTGTGGTCTTTACATTTAGTTCATTAATCCATCACAGATACGATGTAGAAAGATACGAAAGACACATAACTAGAATACAGAATTCAAAGAAATATTGCTCATTAGAAAGATAAATGTATATTTTGACTGACAGGTGTGTATCAATTGTATAATTCTTCATGCAGTACACAGACAGTGTGATTGATAAACATGATGTTCATATATTAATATATATATTTCCTACCCTCTGTAGTGTTGCAGTTGTTCTGCAGTTCTCCCAAACCCACCCTGCGGTTTGCTGCGGTCAGGACCCTCAACAAGGTCGGGAACAATTTTTCACTTTGCCAATTTTTCAGTTAGACATTCTTAGTCTAAAGTACCAGAAAATCTAGTATTTGTGCAGCATACACTTTATATCCTCCTGTCATTTACAATTTAAATATGTATTTATTCCAGAAGAAATCTTGAAACTTGACTTATGTTTCCCCAGGTTGCGATGAAGCACCCTGCAGCTGTGGCGGCCTGTAACCTGGACCTGGAAAACCTGATCACTGATGTGAACCGTAGTATCGCTACTCTGGCCATCACTACTTTACTCAAGGTGTCAACAAACATTATTACGTAGCTTTGTATTTAAGATGATATTAATACTAAGCTGGAGGATCAACAAGAGAACAGGACCCAAGGGCCAAACTCTTGCCGCGGTACATCTAGTCGTCAAATTATCTAGTTATCAAATTCTCCTTGCCCTGTATTTATCTTGATGACTAGGACAAAGAAGTTGTCTCCCGAAAAAGAAGTGACCATTTACAAAAGAACAAGGCATGAAAGATTTGATGCCTAGATCATTGAAGAACATGCTTCCTTGTCCAACAAATGTGTAGCTTATTCTATATTTGTAGCTATCTGAAGCCAGGTCAGAAGAGGACTAGAAATAGTCATGTTTTTAAGTACCAGAGTCATCAACCAATGATTGTTGTGTTCCAAAATTTGTATTTTCCTAGAACCATAGTAGAATGGAACTCGTCATCAAGCACTATAGGAGCATCCTCACTAAACAGTTTTAAAGAATAGTTGCAGTCAGATGAGACTAGGCTGTTCGGTGCCTGCAAAGCTGGTGTGTTACGCCAAATGACGGTTATACTGGCTATGTAGATACGATATTTTATGTACCTAAAATAACTCATTCTGTGTTGTGTTCCAGACGGGTAGTGAGAGCAGTGTGGACCGGCTGATGAAGCAGATTTCCACCTTCATGTCGGAGATCTCAGATGAGTTCAAGATCGTCGTGGTGCAGGCCATCAGGTACAGGGCCTAGCCTCTTGTCCTAAACTGTGTATTGCTTTAATTGTTTTATTTCAATTTTGGATTTTATTAGAATTGCACACAGGCAGCTATTGCTGGTGTCATGACCCACACATAATATACCCGTTTTTACTCTTGGGTGGAGTTAGAAAAGTTGTGTAAAGTGCCTTTTCCCAAGGGCACAACATTGGTGGCACCAGGGGATTCCAACCCTGGACCACTGGGTTCTGGACCCTTATGCCACACGACCTGACTTTGATTGTTTTATAGAATATTCATACCCTTACACACAACTATGGTTGTTCTGTTTCAAATACCAATAGCACAGAATTACTATAAGTTATGATTTACACGTATTAGTTTAAAACATGACTTTGTGTTGATGAAGGACAATATTGATAACAAACTTTCAGTCAGTCCTTAAGCACTCGTCTAGAGAAAGTTTCTGTATTTTCAGTCACATGAGTGTTTATCTGTGTATGTTTCAGGTCCCTGTGTCTGAAGTTCCCCAGGAAACACGGTGTGCTGATGAACTTCCTGGCCTCCATGCTGAGGGACGAGGTAGGAACACGAACACCTCTCATAGGGTCCAACAGTGTTCGTGTGTACTTTTAACAGCACAGTGCATTCAGTTCACTCTGCTACCAGAGCTGTTTCCAGGACACTCCATGGTTGCTTTTTGGGCAGACAAAAATTTGATCTTGTCCGTCCAAGAAATCTGAACTTCATGACATAAAATTATGAATAACTTTTGTAAGCTTACCACAAAGATCAACAACATGGGTTCCCAAGAATGCGTGGGATGAAAAAAGATTGGAGACAGCCCTGCCTGCTACCATACCCTGTAGTTGATACAAATTTGGTTTCAAAAGGCTTACTCAGTTGGGGAGAAAGTCAAAGATGATTGATATACTATTTATGATCAGCTTGCACGCTTGTATGTGATGTACATGTATCGTGTTGTTGCTTTTTGTCTGACTTTTGTTGGTTGTCCTCTGACCGCATCCTTAGTTCTGGCCTGGCCTTGCTGCATGCTAGTTCGCCGCTGCATTTCCGCCTCGCACATGTCGAAAACTGCCTGATAGCTCTACAACTCATCCTGTCAACTTTGATTTTTTATTCTTATTTGTCAATGTTTTGTCATTCTGCTATGCAGAGCCTCTCCCACAGCCTGTACAATATACCTGGGGAGGCTTTGCTAAACCGGGCTGAGGTTTCCACTTTTGTGGGCGTGGCCTCTAAACAGCTGTTAGCCAATCAGAGAAGCACCTAAATGTTTTCTTTAGGAAAGCTCATTCTCTGATTGGCTGACAGCTGGTTAGAGGTTATGCCCACAAAAGTGGAAACCTCAGCCCAATTTAGCAGAGACGCCCCAAGGTATATTGTATAGGCCATGGACAAGGCTCTGTGGAGGAGAGTCTCTTTTGTACGAACTGAACTGGAATTGCCCTTTCTCTCGGCTGCCCCGTTTTCGTCTCGCTCTTCCTGCTTTTCCAATTTCTTCTATCCGCCGTCTTTCTCTCCCCGTCCGCACTGCATTCAGAACTCCTCCAATTCCTCGCAGGGCGGCTTCGATTACAAGCGGGCCATCGTGGACTCGCTCATCGGGATCATCGAGGAGAACCCCGAGGCGAAGGAGGCGGGGCTGGCGCACCTGTGCGAGTTCATCGAGGACTGCGAGCACACCGTGCTGGCCACCAGGATCCTGCACCTCCTGGGGCGCGAGGGTCCCCGCACGCCCTCCCCCTCCAAGTACATCCGCTTCATCTACAACAGGGTCATACTGGAGAACGCCGCTGTACGCGCAGGTAAGGAGGAAGAGCAGAAAAGTTTACATCCTTTGACTTTGATACTCCAGCATTGTTTGACACAAGGCAGTCAGAGTGGCCTGGTCGCTTCAGTCAGTAGTAATTTGAATGTAGTTCTTATATTCAAATTTATATACATTAAGGTACATATGTCAGCAATGCAGTACTTGAATGAGAACTGAATCAATTGACTGAAAAGCCCATTGGTGTTCTGCTCATAGATTGTGAGTGCTCCTGTTCATAATTGTAACCCATTTGTGATTATGTTCCCTAGCTGCTGTGAGTGCCCTGGCCAAGTTTGGAGCCCACTGTGAGGAACTCATGCCCAGTGTGGTGGTGCTCCTATCTCGGTAAGGACTTTTAAACAGCAAGATTGTGCTTTAGCTTTTACCCTCAGCTTTGGTTGCATTCAGCACCAGAAGTGACAGACTCTGCTTGTTATATACACACACCATGATGTTTGTTAAAATAGACTATAACCATCTATGTTTGCCCCAGGTCTCTGCTGGACACAGATGACGAGGTGAGGGACAGAGCCACCTTCTACCTGAATGTGCTGAAGCAGAGCAACAAGGCTCTCAACTCTGCTTACATCCTCAATGGTGAGTACTGTATAACAGGGAGAGAAACTCTGCTTACATCCTAGATTGTACCCAATGTAAGTACAACAAGGCCCTCAACTCAGCTTACATCCTCAATGGTGAGTACTGTATAACAGGGAGAGAAACTCTGCTTACATCCTAGATTGTACCCAATGTAAGTACAACAAGGCCCTCAACTCAGCTTACATCCTCAATGGTGAGTACTGTATAACAGGGAGAGAAACTCTGCTTACATCCTAGATTGTACCCAATGTAAGTACAACAAGGCTCTCAACTCGGCTTACATCCTCAATGGTGAGTACTGTACAGAAGCTAATCAAGTCAGATAGAATTTTATGTAGGATTGGTAAGATTTATTTGTGCTTCGCAACCCTTTTGCTGACCAGCTGGTGTTACTCACCTGACTTGCATACTTCTGTAAAGGGTTGTAGTCCTTGAGATTGGGCTATAACTTGTGGTCCTCTGTTCATTGTATATGACATTTTTTTGGTCAAAAAGAGTTGGAGAACTTTCTGACATTAAATTTGTTGCACATTTTGTACATAAAGTCTGTCCTTCTTGTAATAACCAAGGGATGATCAGTGTTCCTATAACTTAGCCCTCTCCCTACTGCCTAACCCTGCAACCAAAACAAATTCAGTGCCAAACGGCTACCTAAGCAGGGAGAAGGTTAAAGATACTGTACATTATTGTAAATGGAATTGGCATAGATTTTTCATTTCTGATCCAACCATAGATGAAGTTGACATTACTTCCCTCCCTTCTGTCCAGGCCTGAACGTGTCTGTTGTTGGCCTGGAGCGAGCGCTGCACTCCTACACCCAGGAGCCCTCCGAGACTCAGTTTGACATGAAGAGTGTCCCGCTGGCCACCCAGCCACTGGCAGAACAGAAAACAGGTAAGACATCATACTGCACTGTGTCTTTTCTTAGTTTGACCACTGTTACAACTGCACCCACTCTTTGTGTGTATCAATGGTTTGTTTTTGATTAGTTTACTGGCGTCGAAAAGCACACATATAAATTGTTCAGTCAAAGGACAGAGAGTAAAATGACCAGGAATTGTGTCTAAGATATCTGTGGATTTGAGATTGAATGAGTGTCCCTAGTTGTGTTCTAGATGGTGTTCTATTATTAGTTTAATTTCTAACACATCATGCCGGTTTCACCCCGATGTTCCAGGTTCAAGTATATTTGGTGCAGAGGGCCAACAAGGAGGTATTAGCCATGTTTACCCTGGGGGTGTCTGTGACATAAGGCATATTGTTATATAGGCACTTAACTGTGGCTCGGTATCTCCAAACAACATCCTATTTTTTTGTCCATCTGCTCGTAAACAAAAAAAGATTCAAGAAGGTGTAATAGCAGGTTGCAAGGATTCAGTAGCCAAAAGCTGAAATTAGAATAGAATTGAAAGTAAAATATTTGGGCAAAGCCCTGCTGTGGTTGGGGTTAGCCATTTCTGCTGGTGTCCTTACAGTCCTAGTTATGGTTTCAGCCATCTCTCCACAGTCTGCAGTTCTACAGTCCATCTGCAGGTGGCGCTCATGTTGCTTTTGGGGTCATAGAAGGTTTTCCTATTGTGTCATGTCATCTGTCTAACAGACTGTGATGTTTGTTTTCCAGCGGAGGTCACCCCGACAGCCAAGGCACCAGACAAGGTGGCCGCTACCCGACAGGACATTTACGCAGGTAACGGCTTATATCAGTCCGTATGTGTGACATTGGATTTAATTACTCAGCTAACTGACATTTTTGCATTGCAATCATCTCTCAGAAAGACATCTTGAGCAACATAGTTCTCGTTTAGAACTTATATTCAAGTTGTCAGCCGATTTTGTTGATGTAGCTTCTTCAGTACAGGGTTACTTTCAGAAGTTTGCTCATATCAGTTCTTCTTGTTCTCATCATTGTAACCAATTAAAGTAGTCATCTAAAATGATTTTTGTAGATCTAAAATTAACATTTTCCATAGGTGATAGAATTTGAATAAAGGGTGATATAAACCATGCCACCCTTCTTGAATTCATATGTAGGCTGTAAGTTTAGTAATGATGTAGTTTGTGTTATTGAGTTTCTCTGTGTTTGTTCATAGAACAACTTGCAGCTGTCCCAGAGTTCCAAGCTCTTGGACCGCTCTTCAAGTCGTCCGCGGCGGTGCAGCTGACAGAGTCAGAGACGGAGTACGTCGTCAGATGTATCAAACACACCTTCACCAACCACGTTGTGTTCCAGGTTAGATGTTTACTGATGTTTGTTTGTCAGATTTATTGAGTTCTGCTGTTCAGGTAAGGCCACACCAACCAACTTGGTTCTCGGACATTTGAAACAAGAGGGAGAAAAAGTTGAACCTGACCATGTTCACTATCTGAAACTGTGTGTACCAGTGTACAGACTTCCCTTCATACTCGTGTGTTTATGTGTATATAAAGAAAAGGACTCCAGGAAAAATAGTAATATAATTTGTTATTAATGGATATCCTAAATAAACAAACTCTTCTTCTGCCAGTTTCATCCAATGGCCAGGACATTTCCAGAATGCACCACACTGTTGCTATCTAAAGGCCAAATGACATGATTTGATATGAAGATAGCTTGGGTGTACAGTATATGCTTCTTATTTTTCTCTACAAAATGATTTTGTTGTTTTCTTCTGTCTCAGTTTGACTGCACGAACACGCTGAACGACCAGATCCTGGAGAACGTGACGGTACAGATGGAGCCGACGGAAGGGTTCGAGGTCCTGTCGTACGTCCCCGCGGCCTCCCTGCCGTACGGACAGCCCGGCATCACCTACACCTGCGTGGCACTGCCGGAGGAGGACCCCACTTCTGGTCAGTACTAACAGCCATTCACTTCAGCTTAGCTTCTCAGCATATTCTTAAACATGTTGTGTAACTGGCATTGCCTATGCTTACACTTCTGGTTAGTATTTGGATAAAAAGTTATAGATAATGCATTAGATGTTCAGGGCTACTTCTTCCACAACTTTCCCACTGACAGACATAAACTGTTCATCAACAGTGCCACAAAATGTCTGCAAAATTAAGGACTGTAATGACATTTGAAAACTCTCCCGAAAAAGTATTTCTGAGGGTACAAAATTTCCTGTGGACGTATGCCCTTGAGAAGTTTACCCTAGACGCCCTAACATTTCTAAGGTGCTTCGCTTATGATGTATATATAATTAAACTGAGAAGACAGAAAATTTTGAGTTGGAGAGAGCCTGGTGTATATTGATTGATAATAGGTAAAGTATTTTAATATGATGCTACAATGTCCTTCCAGTGATTGGAACCTTCAGCAACACTCTAAAGTTCCTAGTGAAGGACTGTGACCCAAACACAGGGGAACCGGATGAAGAGGGGTATGAGGACGAGTATGTGGTAAGTAAAACCTACAATTGAGTGCAGATATCTAAAGCTTATCCATCTTTGCTGGCAATATGATGTGAGTTTCAACACTAAAAAAAAGAAAAGATTCTTGAAAACGACAAATAAGGTCAAAACTGGTCGAATACAATCTCAGTGCTGTCATTTTCCAATGCCAGGAATGACCCAAAAAACCGTGACTTAACTTAGGTATGGTTATGACATTGTGTTGAAGATGATGGGGCCACATGTACGTGTACTTGCGCAAGGCTGAAAGTATGGAAAGGATTGAAACGTAAGTTCCTACTGAGTGGTTGAAACTTGCATAGAGAGAAAGGAACTATACTGGTCAAAGTTTTTTTTGTCTTTACTAAAGTCAGAACATACAAATTGATTTCAAGTAACAGAGCATTAAGATTGCTGTAGTCCTACTTTTTCAATTCTATTTCCCAGCTTAAGTGGAAGGAAACTGTTTTAACTGGTAGCATTTTTTCTTGCTGTTTCCCAGTTAGAGGACGTGGAGGTGACCATCTCAGACCACATCCAGAAGGTTCTGAAACCAAACTTTGCTGCATCCTGGGACGAGGTCGGGGAGGATTACCAGATGGAGGACACATACGCACTGTCTACTGTCAAAACTCTGGAAGGTAAACTATGCTTAATTCACTACAGCCTTCTTTAACATCTTGATATGTGTATTGTAAGTTTTAGTTTGCTTGTTTTAAAGATTTGATATGTTGTATTGTTTTGTCCAAGATTTGTTCACCTGTTTAGCAAACAGGTCTTGTAGGAAGTAACTGTTGTATTTTCTTTTTATGTACGATGTTTGTACAAATTCATTCCAGACCTACATGAATGTTTGGGGCAAAGTATGTTGTTTGGCTGGACGACGATCAGTTTCCAACTGTTGAATGATCAAAATTGAATTTGTGTGAGCCTAAGGCTTTATTTTATGAATATGATGCACAATGTAAAAGTATGATTTAAAAGACAACAAAACACGCGAAATATCCATTCTTTTTCCACGAAATTTTTTTAGCAACCTGTCAAGCTTTTGATCGTTCAGCAGTTGCAGTCCTTAGTGGAAAGGGTGTCTTTCTCTCCCGCTGGATGCAGTTAAAAACATATTGGACAACGAGCAGATTTAGTTTCCTTTACATACTACAAATTCATCCCTATGTTTATGGCAAATGTGTCACTTTGTGATGTTTACCAATTTAATCTTCCACCCTCTAGATGCGGTTAAAAACATAGTGGACCACATGGGCATGCAGCCGTGCGAGCGGTCCGACAAAGTGCCAGCGGACAAGAGCGCCCACACGCTCTTCCTCGCTGGAGTTTACCGGGGCGGCCACGACGTCCTGGTCCGGGCACGACTGGCGTTGGACGACGGCATCACCATGCAGATTACCGTCCGCAGCACGGACGAAACCGCCGCAGAAGTTATCTCCGCTAGCGTAGGGTAGAGTCAATGCCGAGTAGGAGTATATTTGTTATGTATGGTGGGCTGGGGATACAGAAACTCACATACACACTGACTGTTCTTTAGTTCTATCCTTCATAGATTTTGATCCAAGCATTACTTTTTCAAAAACCGTTCCATGTACCGGGATAAAAACAGTACACCACGTGACCCTTTTGGAACTTGGGTTATATTTGTTATGTATGGTGGGCTAGGGATGCAGAAACTCACATATACACATATTAGCATGAAAGATCGTCTGTACTGCTAAATAACATTATGGTGAAGAGTTTACGTTTGATCCAATACAACAATAGTGGATTCTGTTCGAAATTTGATGAGTTCACCCTTGTTGTGTTGGAACATACATGTATTTCATTTCAATTTGTTAGTAGCCTTCCGAGAATTTCTTGTTCAACAGTCGTTCCGTGTACCAGGATAAAAACTAAGAAGAACCAAGATACAGACTAGCATTTACGATATGCATTAACATTGGCATGCTATCCCTGCTTTTAGGTACCCAATGATTCCAATGTACTGCTATGTAGAACAGTCTTGAATGCAAAGGTCTATGTCGACGTGTATTCATTCAACAAGAAAGTTATATCAACATTGTCTTGAATAGAGTATGTTGAAAAGGAAATTTCATCTGAATAGTAGACATGCAATGACTTATCTGCACTAACAAGATAAGGTTATTGAGATACAGAGTATAGCTATTCAAATCTCTGTGAAGAATGAACAAAACGGAACAAGAAATATACCGTGTATTTCTGCACTTTATTTGGAATAAATTGCTAGTGTCAACTTATGTATGTAACCTATTCCATCAAAATAAAGATACCTTATATAAAAGAATTTGTCATTAACATGGGATTTTGAATTGTTTTACTTCTATCATCCAGCACCAGTATTAGAGATATAATGTGACATAATTATATCATTCTCCTATGCAGACTCAAACCCTAGCCGTAAAATCAGCTTACTTCGAAGTAAGTGGAGTTCTAGGACACAGGTTCGAATCTATGTAGGAGAATTGACATTGGTTGAAATTTCAGATCAGATAGGTTTCAGGAAGGGTCTGTCCTGTGAGAGCCAGCTGGTACTCACCCTCCAAGACTTGGCCAAGAATCTTGACCATAACAAACAGGTCGATGTCGCGGTGCTTGACTTTAGCAAGGCATTTGACACCGTGCCCCACGAGCGGCTGCTGAGCAAGCTCGAGCACTACGGCATTTCTGACCTTCAGTCTTGGCTTAGGGCCTTCCTAACGGAGAGAACCCAGAGGGTTGTCTTTGACGGCGGAACATCTAAAGCTGTCAGGGTCACCTCTGGAGTTCCGCAGGGTACAGTGTTAGGCCCTCTGCTCTTTCTACTATACATTAACGACCTCCCCAGCTCCGTAGATTCACATGTTCGATTATTTGCCGACGATTGCTTGATTTATCGAACTATCAGCACGCCTTCTGACGCACAAGGTTTACAGTCTGATCTTGATGCACTAACAGATTGGCAAAATCGTTGGCTTATGTCGTTCAATCCCTCTAAATGCCACATCCTCCATATCACCCGTAGAAAGCACCCCATTCTAACCCAGTACTCCCTCTGTGATAAATATTTTTTGAGGGAGGCGAGTGTAGGAGCCCCGGTAGAAATAGGATGGCACCCAGGCTAGTGAAATACCACATTGCTTCATCATTTTAATACATGTAGGGCAAGTTTCCACAGTTTTACCTTAATCTGCTTGAAAAGATCACATAAAGGGACGTGTGTTCTGTCTCTTGGTATCAAAACTGTTTTCAGAGGTGGTCTTGTTCCTGGCCCCAAGGGTTGCTCAACAAAATTGACCTGAATTGGCATTTCATAATAACTGGTCTTTTCCACATGGATCAAAAGCGCCCTCTATTATGCAATAGAGGTTTGTTTTGCAGTACTAGATCAGCTGAATCCCACAAGCATGTCTGTCAGTAACTTTCTTCGTTCCCCTCAATGTTGACCAAAATGATCTTTTTAGACACCACCCGTAAATGTGACCAAGGAGGTTAAAATAGGATATTTTAACCTCCTTGATGTAACTCTTCCTTTTTTATTCAAACATTGCGGATACCATTTGTACAACCTAGTTGTAACACTGAAACATCTCGCAAGGCGGCGCTTGTGCGTGGTCACCTCCGAACAGCTGTATGATGTGGCATGATGGCGGCTTCCCGGTTCGATTTGAAGACATGGATCATCGGTTTCCTTGTTTTACTCCAATTCACGAGCTTGTGGGCGAATTCTGATGAAGCATACTGCGACAAGGAAACGGGGGCGTGTGACGAAAATGTCACGGAACAAGCAGAGAAGGACAAGTACCGGGAAGGTCGTGCAATATTGTTGTTTTTGTGTGGGGAGGGGGGCGTTCACTTTTATCATTTGTTATGCTTGTAAATCGTTGTAAGACCAACATGTGATAGCTTAAATAATACAATCTGCACCATCTGAAAGTGACCCTCTAAAACTAGTGGTTTGATACCAAGTGCTGTGCCTTAAAAGAAGACTGCAGTCCTCAATAGACTTCTGATATTTATTTCCAAATTTTCATATTTGATGCACACATAATGCTATCATAAAAAAACAAGGGACATATGATCAGGGGAAATTTCGGTACTTACTGTCTTCCCATGACCTACTCACGTAATTATAAGTAGCCCTTGTGCTCAGCTCAATCCATGAATGTACAATCATAACAAAAGACTATCAGTACTTAATAGATTAGGCTTTCCAATGATATTTTATAACGTTATTATGATAATATATTCCAATATATCAATGAAGTATTCACATAGATATCATTGACCAAAATCAAGTTTCCAAACGTTTGCATAGAGTTAATAACAGATTTCGTTATTCCGTTTTTCACGCTGACATTTTGTGAACTACTTTATACAGCTGTTGACCCACGATGGCAGAAATACCTGGACAAAATTCACCAAGCCGTGGAGAACTACAAGCCATGCCCCAACCCGGACAAGAAATGTTCCTGTCACAGCGGGTGGGTAAAAGATAATTGTTTTGAAAAGGCAGTCTTTCTTCAAATCTCACCACTTCGTCCGATCATCGTAAGCTTCCTTAGCTCCCGTAGTTTTCTTTCTGAGTACAATGGTCCTAGTTCCTCTTTCTTTCAGGCCTGCTCTCAGTAGACTCAGCAAGTTGACACCTGTTCTTTTTTCCCTCCCTGCTCAGTGTCATAACGAAGGACCTAAAGCTGTGGAAGGACAGCGGAGGGATCACTAAGGAGGTGTTTGATCGCACCTTGGAGCAGGACAAGGGAACTCACTATCAGATCATCGATCACAAGCTCTACAGACAGGACAGGTGCATGTTTCCAGCCAGGTGAGTCAGGTCACCGGACAGGTGTGCTTTTTAGAGGTCCTTAAATCATGTTTTCCTGTTGAGCTGTGACTGCTGTCCCAAGCATTGAGAATACTGTCTACGAGGCTTTTCATTGGCAGCGTTATGATTATAATTTGAATCCCTCAGTTACCATGTTGGCAGGTAATTAGATTAAGCAGCAGCATGTCGGCACAGTTAACAAATGTACACTGAAGTCCAACTTAATTAGCGCAAATAAAGTCAAATGAAAGGCGTGTATAGGCGTCACCTGTACTCTGTGACCATCTCTGTCCCTTCACTCAGTTCACTGTATATATTAGGCAGGTTTGACTCTATGTAAAAATATGTAGTGATACTTACCGTTTGAGGACTCTGAAAAAGCTAGTAACATATTTCCCTCCAGATGCTCAGGTGTTGAACACTTCATCCTTAAGATCATCGACGACCTGCCCGACATGGAGATGATCATCAACGTGCGCGACTGGCCGCAGAGTCCCATGTACCAAAGGGAACCCAAACCTGTCATGTCCTTCAGTAAGGTAAGACTCGTCTTGGAAATACAGTGTTCTGGTTTAGGGTAACAGCAACGTTTGAAAGAGTGGAATTGATGATGTGATGCTGGATAATAATCTAAATAAGCAGATTTTTGTTCTGCAGAGGGACAGGTCCTGGACGCAGCCCTTATGTTGATACAATGTTTTCTATCTCTGATACAGACTGACACTGAACACTGGGACATTATGTACCCAGCCGAGCTATGTAAGCGTGCCACACAGCACACTTCGACGGCGTCAAAATGTGCACAGGAACACGCTTTGACGGCCGTCCCAGGGTGCCATATGGGGCACCCAGAACGGCTGTTTTCTACGGTCTCCACATTGATATAAGGCGCAAACAGTTGACAATACTCGGTCAGAAAATAGCTGAACAATTATATTTTACGATCTTTTGATTTCTATGAAGGACAGAGTGTGGGAAAATACGGAATTTGCGAAGTTCGTACGGAGCGCCTGTGAGAACGTGCGAGCACCGATCTCGGGAGATAGTTCAACTAAAACCCGTTCTGAAATGAAATAAAAACACCCAAACTATCAACTGTTCCGCTTTTTATTATCTTCAGATGTAATACTTATGATCCATTTGGCTGGAGCTGCCAGTAAACCTGCGTAAAACCTACAGGAAACGCCGATCTCGATGCACGGAAAGTCCGCCATGACACATGTGCGATCAGCCGCTTAGACGGAAAGTAGCCGCTTATTGCGACACAAACATTACGCCGATTCGGCGTGATTTGTATGAATACGTATGCCGTGATCGGTCTCTCTTTTTTGCGTGAGGCCGTTACCACGGAGACTTTTGGACACAAGCTTGAAGGCAAATGTTTATACGCTCAGTAGGATGTCTCTAAATTGTGTGTTTTCGCGCAATAAAATATTAAAAGGCATCATGCCGAACTTTCCACAGGCCGTTGCCACCTGCCAGTCAGCACGTCAGGACGTGCTGAGCTGCACGCTGTGACGGAAGTTTTGTCTCTCCTTTTTTCGGGCGCGAGTCCGTTACTACGGCGATTTTCGGGCACAAGCTCAAAGGGAAATGCTCAATGATATATCTATGAAGTCACTGCGAAATATCTATTCATTGAAATTCGCACAATGAAATATTAAAAGGCATTAACGCCGAACTTTCCACATACCGTCGTCACCTGCCAGTCAGCACGTCAAGACGTGCTGAGCTACACGCTGTGACGGAAGTTTTGTGGATTGATGGTGAGCCAGAATCGGTGAACTGGTCAAGTGCAGCATGGACTTTGCTGTTACAATTGCGTGACTTTAAAGTAATTGTTGAAAATTGTCGATGTAGTCACAGCACAATTCGATAAAATACAGGTAAGTAATTGTACAGCATATCGCACGCCTGTTCTCGATCGCCCCCCTGTGCTGTGCTGTGCGCTGTGACCCAAGAAGATTCTTTCAGGTATTTTGCTTCTATTTCTAGTTTAAAAAAATATTCCCTGTTATTTCCCTTTCAACTTTCATTAGCGATTGTGAAATGGTTGAAACTTTGTTTTCTTTTTGCGAGCAATTGTTTCTTTCAAGTAGTATAAGGAAAGTTTCAAGTTTTTAACGTCTTCGTCATTTGTTATATTCCGCCATTCCGCCGTTATCATGTACTGGTCCACACGCTTTGACGGTTACACTGGAAACTCACCGTAGCACGTTTCATAGATAATGTTTTTGAATGGTAAGTCGTCATCTGATAAGCGATGATAAAACTTTGCTTTCTTGTTGCGAGTTATTTTGTTGCTATAAGGAACTTGTCAAGTTTTAGAAAGTTTTTTGTCGTTTGTCATACATATTCTGCCGTTATCGTGTGCTGATCCACACGCTTTGACGGGAAACTCACCGCAAGACGCTACAATGATATTTTTGAATGGTAAGTTTAGTCCTTTGATAAGCGATTGTAGAATGCGATCAAACTTTGCTTTCTTGTTGCGACTTATTTTGTTGCCTAAGGAAGCTGTCGTTTGTCGTATCCTCCCGTCATCATGTGCTGATCCGCACGCTTTGACGGGTTATGCGGAAACTCACCGCAGGATGTTACAATATTGATATCTTTAATGGTAAATCGTCTTTTGTTAAGTGATTATAAACTAACAGAAAGTTTGTTTTCTTGTTGCAAGTTATTTGTTGCTATTTGGAAATTGTGAAGTTTTTTTAATAGTATAAGTCGTTTGTCATATTCTGCCGTCATCATGTGCTGATCCGCACGCTATGACGGTTATACGGAACCTCACCACGGCACGTTGCAATGATGGTATTTTTGAATGGTAAGTTTCGTCCGGCTTGGATTAATGGTTGTAAAATGATAGAAACTTTGTTTTCCTGTTGCGAGTTTTTTTGTTGCTATGATTGCTAAGGAAATTTTCAAGCTTTTTTTCGAGTATTTGTCGTCTGTGATATTCTGCCGTCATCATGTGCTCATCCACACGTTATGACGGGTTGCATGGAAACTCACCACATGTACATGCAGCACTTCGCAATACACACTAGGCTCAACACGCACACATGCAATGTTTAAAATGATTTATCACCGAGCATGGGACCGCAACCTACGGGCTCTGATAACGCTTAGGACCGACATTTAGTTGTGTATGGCAGCCCAGACATAGGAACCCCGAAAAAAATGAAACGGGAGGTTTGGCCGCAAGTGTCTTTCTTCTACCTCAAGAAGGTGGTCTGCAAACAAAACAAAAAAACGTTTCGAAGACAGTCGGTTTTGAGCGTTCACGATCCGAAGATTGAATCGTTCCGAGACATTCTGAACCAATTCGATGATTGAACCGTTTCGATTATTTCCCGTAACCCGGTTAGCCTTGTTTGATCCGTTGCCATGTTTGTTTTGTTTGGCGGGGTCTGGGTAATAAGCGGGCACCACCAGTCCAAAGTTGATTTGGTTTAATCTTCGACTTCAGCAAGTCGACTGATTTCTTAGTTCTCAGTTTAGTTCTCAGTGCTATATAGTATTTTCGTATTTTATGTCAAACCGCAGAAACCTGTGACGTTTACTGGTCTCTTCATTTTCCACTGCCTTCAAAAAAGAAGTCAAACCCAACCACAACCATAGTCAACCTTAGTTAACTTAGAACTTTCACAGTAGACTAGATAACTATTTCTGATTCCCATGTATTTCCATGTGCTTGTTTGTCTGCAATTAGCCTTCGGGCATGAACTTGCAATAAAGTTATTATCATTTACTGCATCCAAGGACATCTCTATATACTAGTATAATGCCCTTGCATCATAGCATAGATCTACTGTATTTCGGTAGATTTCAACCGGTTCAACTGGACCTAAACAAACGTTGTCCCGGCACAATTGTTTCACCATAGGTGCACTGATTGCCCGCCATTGTTCTACCGGCTTTTGGAAATAGGTGTATGCAAGAACCATCAACAAAACGTAGAGCTGAAAAATAGAAAGGCAGCTAACGTTGTGAGAGAATAATGTAGTTTCATAAGATTGTTTCAAGTGACTGTCTTTCTAATGAGCTCACTCACACACTTGCCTCAGCTCACAACAAAGCCTGCTAGTTTATTTGGGAGTTTCTTTTGCTGAACGTCGATTAGGCCATGTTGTCTGTACGAGTCCATGCCATAACCTTACACGTGAAATCAGTCAGAGCACCCCGCATTATTTCCCCTGTAGAAAACGGAAAAAAAAGTTGTCATTTCAAGGGATTCTCTCCTACCCCTTTTAGAAATGAAACCCGCCATTTTTCATCAGTGAAAATATCATGAATAAACGTAACTAATGGTATGCTTTCCGTGAATGAGACTGTGAGAAGGAACTCGGTATGTTTAGCCGATAAATTCCTTGGAATTTTACAGGCTCATGCCTTAGCACGTACCCTGTCACAAGGACCAAAATAAAAAGTCTATATTATGACGTAACCCATGTATTCACCTGGTAAGCTAAAATGTCACAACGTCTTTCACCCTGTCTGCAACTTGTGTTTTATTGCGGGGCAGGATTAAGAAGAGCTGTTCTAGAGCATATGACGAGATTGTCTCATTGGGTGCTACTTGGTGCAAGTGTTTCCAGCAGCAGACACTATCGCCGTCCGGCAATTCATGATCTCATAACTGTTACGCTATATCAAGATGTATTCTAGCCCTTATTGTATTGTATTAATGATTAGGATGCTATATCAAAATGTATGCTAGTCCTTATTGTATTGTATTATTAATTAGGATTTTAAGTTTTATTCTATACTTCTACTTTGTATTATGTTTACGAATTCTTGCCATACTTTGTACCATGTACAATTGTCGTGCAATAAAGTTCTTTTTGTAAAATTGGACCGTCTCAGCGTGTCACTGGGCACCACGTAACGGTGTCATGGCGTGCAGGTGAACTCGTGGCGACGGAGATTTGTTGATGAAAAACAGGGCAGCTTACGTCGTCGTTACGTCGTGGACTAAAATATAAAGTGGAGGAAAAGATGGATACTAAAAAACAGCATTTTATTCCATCTCTAAATAATATTGTTGTGTTCGTTATCTGAGGGATACAATTGCCATCGATCGTTGAACCCTTTCTTTGTAAACCGTCACCGCGTACGTGTGGACACAGAGCGACGGGGACACCGTTACGCCACACGACCCCACAGCCTAGCTGGTTATTGCCATGGCTTACAAACTAGAATTGCCCAATTGCCTTGTGTAGCAATATTTTAAGATTCAATCGACAGTTTTCATCTCTATAAGTCTCACAATTGTAAAAGCCAGTGCTACTCTTTACCTGTTCACCATCAGTCCACAATTTCCGTCACAGCGAGCAGCTCAGCACGTCTTGACGTGCTGACTGACACGTGGCGACGATAGAATATGACAAACTCTAAAAAAACTTGAATGTTTCCTTATAGCAGCAAAATAACTCGCAACAAAGTTTCTATCTTTCCACAATCGCAAATCAAAAGACAAAGGAAAGTAATATGGAATCCTAGTATGTGTCTTTTAACACAAAATTGGAGAAAAATATTTTTAAGAGCCGTCCGTCACAGCGTGCAGCTCAGCACGGCTCGACGTGCTGACTGACATGTGGCGACGGCACGTGGAAAGTTCGGCGTGCATGCCTTTTAATATTTTATTATGCGAAATAATTATTCATAAATATATCATTGAGCATTTCTCTATTGAGCTTGTGCCCGAAAATCTCCACAGTAACGGACTCACGCCAAAAAAAAGGAGAGACAAAACTTCCGTCACAGCGTGCAGCTCTGCATGTCTTGACGTGCTGATCTGGCACGTGACGACGGTATGTGGAAAGTTCGGCGTTAATGCCTTTTGATATTTTATTGCCGGTGCGAAATATCTATTCATAGATATATCATTGAGCATTTCCATTCGAGCTTGTGCCCGAAAATCGCCATAGTAACGGACTCACGCCAAAAAAAGGAGAGACAAAACTTCCGTCACAGCGTGCAGCTCAGCACGTCCTGACGTGCTGACTGGCAGGTGACGACGGTATATGCGGAAAGTTCGGCGTTAATGCCTTTTGATATCTTATTGTGCGAATTTCTATGAATAGATATTTCGCAGTGACTGGGAAATATCTATTCATAGATATATCAGTATAACGGACTCACGTTTCCCTTGAGCTTGTGCCCGAAAATCGCCGTAGTAAAAGGAGAGACAAAACTTCCGTCACAGCGTGCAGCTCAGCACGTCCTGACGTGCTGACTGACAGGTGGCAACGGCCTGTGGAAAGTTCGGCGTGCATGCCTTTTAATATTTTATTGCGCGAAAACACACAATTTAGAGACATCCTGCTGAGCGTATAAACATTTGCCTTCAAGCTTGTGTCCAAAAATCTCCGTGGTAACGGCCTCACGCAAAAAAGAGAGACCGATCACGGCATACGTATTCATACAAATCACGCCGAATCGGCGTGATGTTTGTGTCGCAATAAGTGGCTACTTTTTCTAAGCGGCTGATCGCACATGTGTCATGGCGGACTTTCCGTGCATCGAGATCGGCGTTTCCTGTAGGTTTTACGCAGGTTTACTGGCAGCTCCAGCCAAATGGATCATAAGTATTACATCTGAAGATAATAAAAAGCGGAACAGTTGATAGTTTGGGTGTTTTTATTTCATTTCAGAACGGGTTTTAGTTGAACTATCTCCCGAGATCGGTGCTCGCACGTTCTCACAGGCGCTCCGTACGAACTTCGCAAATTCCGTATTTTCCCACACTCTGTCCTTCATAGAAATCAAAAGATCGTAAAATATAATTGTTCAGCTATTTTCTGACCGAGTATTGTCAACTGTTTGCGCCTTATATCAATGTGGAGACCGTAGAAAACAGTTCTGGGTGCCCCATATGGCACCCTGGGACGGCCGTCAAAGCGTGTTCCTGTGCACATTTTGACGCCGTCGAAGTGTGCTGTGTGGCACGCTTACATACCTGCCCAGCCTGGACGTTCTGGGAGGGGGGTCCGGCCGTGTGGCCGCTCTTCCCCACAGGACTGGGCAGGTGGGACCTCATGAGGGACTCCATCACCAAGTAAGTATTTATTATTTTACATCTACCATGATCATGTTTGGGTGGGGAAGAGTTAATGTGGCTGTGAGGTTCAGGGATAGTCAAAAAGTTTACTAATGAATAGAGATGGGGGGGGGGAGATTTTTACCTGCTCTCTCTTCTTCATAGTTACCCCTGCCCACTCTCTTGTAGCCTGGGTTCTATCCTATTTACTACCGGGGCTCCCATGCATGTACTCCCTCAATGATTTTTTTGAGGAAGCGGGTATAGAAGCCCCGGTAGTAGACACAAATGTAGATAGGATGGCACCCAGGTTACCGCTCTATAGTGGATCTGTTGATCCTTAGCTCACTATGTAGCATAACATTTCTTTATCCGAAAAGTTTGCCAACATTTTACACCACCGCTCTGTAGGGCTAACGAAGCCTGGCCGTGGGAGAAGAAGGAAGACAAAGCGTTCTTCCGCGGGTCTCGTACGAGCGCAGAGCGAGACCCGTTGGTACTGCTGTCCCGCGCAGAGCCAGAACTGGTGGACGCACAGTACACCAAGAACCAGGCTTGGAAATCTGACAAGGTTGGTATGAGTTCAAGAATCAATTGGTTTGTCAGAGGTAGATGCAAATTGTGATCCCAGAGTGATGTGTTTTATGTACTCATTGTACAAATGGCTCTTGGCCTCATGCCAACTTGTGCAAGTTCTGCTTGACAGAAAAGATGATATGTCTGTACTATTTATTTGCAAGCAATGAGAAATTGAATAAGACAAGTATCTCAAGAAGAATGTCTCTTCCCCTCCACAGGACACCCTGGGGATGCCAGCTGTTACAGAAATCAAACTGGAGGATCACTGCCAGTACAAGTGAGTTGTCATCACGTCTATAATACACCCTCGGATAGGACGTTAAATGGAGGTCCTGTGTTTGGGTAGAGCCACACCCCGCGCACATTAAAGAACCCACCACACCTTTCAAAAAAGAGTAGTGGCATGCCCCGGTGTGTGATGGTCCAAACCTTACAGTCTGGTCTGATCTTGAAAAGGTGATAGTCACCTGTTATGTCAATCCTTCCACAAATGTGGTAAATCTGAATAAACTGATAAAAGATGAATAAATGAATACATTTACACGTCTGCCATACCATCTAGTAGCTATAGGCATCCATAGAGTGTTTACAAACAGCAGCAAATTAAAACACCAAAATTACACTGTATGTGATGTGGCTACAGTACAGGGCTTGAAATACCCACCTACAGCCTGCAAAAATGTATATTAGACAACTTGCAACTTGGTAAGTTGAAAGAGTGAAAGCTTTCTGCTGCTACTTGCATCTTGCAGGAAACTAAATAAAGTAATTCAAGCCCTGGTTTGTTTCCTGACGATCCAGTCTAGTTTAGCCTGTGTTTGTGCTTCTCTCGCTGGCTGGGGTTGATGACTCCCTCCCCGGGCCGGCCACTAGGAGAGCTCCAGCGTGATCTAGTCAGGCTAAGTCTAGTCTAACTTGTAAGTTGTAGCTGCCCTAGCTGTCACTCCCTGCCAAGAGGCCAGGGGTAAACGGACACAAGCTTCACCAGACTGGATGTCAGGCTATGTTTTTGTACATCACTTCTCACTCTGTCGTACAGATACCTGTTCAACTTCCGTGGCGTGGCGGCAAGCTTCCGTTTCAAACACCTGTTCCTGTGTCATTCCACGGTGTTCCATGTGGGGGAGGGCTGGTTAGAGTTCTTCTACCCTGCCCTCAAACCCTGGGTACACTACATTCCTGTAAGCCAAGACCTCAAGGATGTGAAGTAAGAAGAAATACATTATTTCTTTCTACTTAATGAGAGGTATAATGGAGGCCATATACATCAAGGCACTCTAGCCATTACTAAACAGAAACGGGGGCGTTATAAACTTCCTGGTACGTTTTACCAATTGCTGACTGCACGTACCCATAAAGGCACGTGTCAATAAAGTCGCATGTCTGTAACTCTCGCGAGGTTACGTTCCGAAGTGATAATTTTATTGATCCTGAAAAAGGCGACAGTGGTCGTTGAAAGATCTTAGTGTTGGAAGAATGTTTTACATTGTACTATGATTACTACCAACACAGATGAGCTTCCATGATAATTTGAAATGCATTCTTGTTGCTCCATTGCTAAGGAATTTCAGCCAAATTTTCTTGTTGTGATAAAGAATAAAGCTATTTTTGGTATTTGAGAAAGAAATGTTTTTTGTTTTGTTTCTGCAAGGATATTTGTTAGAAATGTTGTTTTTTTTTCTTTCTTTCAGGGAGTTGATTGAGTTTGCCAAAGCTAATCAAGGTGTAGCAAAGGAAATTGCTGAAAGGTAAGGAAAGTTTTTTGTAAGAAAAATTTATGAAGATCTATCCTGCTGTATGCCTTTTAACTTTCTTACTGCTCCCTAAGTCTGTCAATAGGGAATTGGGTGCCAAGCGGCTACTTCAGAGTGCTAAAGTTTAAAAAGAATCTTGTTTTTTCTCAATTGTTTTGGTCCAACATGGATACAAAGTCAGAAAAAATAGTACTCGTAACATGCCAATGCTTAATTTTGAGGTGCAGCCATGTTTTGTCAAACCTGGATTTAGCAACTACTGAAGGGACTGGGGAAAATAATTGCTGCGGACAGGTGGTTGCTCAGGACAGGTTGGGGTTTACTACATTTGTATAATTGTGAAAAATTGGACGGGACTGTCTTAATGTAGCCTGTGACTGGGGGTGGTTGCCTGCACCAGGTTTGACTGTAAAAGTTTAGCTTAACAGTGTAATACTATAAAAAAAGTCAATGTCAAAATGTAACGTTTTACAAATTTTCTTGCAGGGGTTTCCAGTTCATCTGGGACCACCTCCGCCAGGAAGATGTCCAGTGTTACTGGAAGAAACTCCTTAAGAAGTACGCCAAGATCCTCAAGTTTAAACCCACCCGGAGAAAGGAGTATCAACAGATGAAACCTAAGAGTAAGAGCAGATAACCTGCATTGTGGGTAAGAGTAGGCGTGTTCCCCGTAAGAGTCGGACAAAAGTTTACATGTTTGGATGAAAGCTCGTCTGTGTTCAACTTGGTAGAATACATAATTGTGCAATTTGAGCTTTAGGAGTGTTGTCTTTTGTTGGAACAAAGCTCAAATTGCACAATTAAGAGTTTAAATGTTTATATCGTGACACTACTGGTACTTTCTCGATTCCTGTTACAACACTGAGCTTTCTGAATACATATGTGAAATGTTACTGTAAAACTGTTGACTGTTAAAATGTTGGATCAAAGTTAAGTGTTGTGAAGATTCTAAACTTGTGCTAATTCCTGTAGAGAGAATACAAGAGGAAGGCCAGGTACAGGAGAGGTCATTGTTGTATACAACAGATGTCTAACTGTAGCTGTCATGTTTCCAGGTATGTGTGGTGTTACAATACTTTGTTTATTAGTTGGCCAGTTATGCTTAGGTCACAATTGGAAAAGGGGACCCTGCTGGGCAGTTTGTGAGCTGTTTTTTTTACACTTTTGGGCTTGACATCTATGTGGCCCTGTGGGACACCCTGCAGCTACCTGGCTTAAAATCAATGCGGGACGCCGTGAGCTTATCGTGAGGACACCGAGAGGTACCCTTCTGGTGTCCAACAATCCACTGAGCTTCGGGGCCCGGCCGGGACTACACCCCCTGTGGGCACAGCGCAATTGGGACCTAAGCATAAGTTGGCCAGTTGGGCTGCTAGGATCGAGTGTGATTTTAGTCACCTTACAGTGCTTCATGCAGTATCTCCTACTAGTTGTAAAGTGTTATTTTCACACACAAATGTTGTAAAGTGTCAAACAGAACTTTAAGCACAAACAGTTTACACCTTAATTGAAAGGTTGAAGAGTAGAGAAATTATATTTCCACCAATGTTTTTCACGTTTGTATATTGTGACGCACAAAAAATGAGAGCTCAATAAGCAAGAAAAAGAATATCGCCACATCAAGCAATAATGTTTTCTACAGAAACTGAAAGTTTTCGTATATGTTGTAGAGGAAGCAATAGAATTGTGGTGTTTCGCTGTTTTATAAAGAAATGGTTACTATACACTGTTAATTCTTATAGAAATAGAAATTAGATGAATTTGGTGCTAATTGTCTTCCACAATGTTGTCAAAGCAAAAGCCACGTAAATTAGATATAAGAAACTGCAATCGATTACCTGATGAACAGCACTTGGTGTACCTGTACTAAAGATCTGTTGTGATGATGTTACTACATATATGTAGATGTATGTCTAAACTTATGCTGCTAATAATAAAGCATATCTGTTTATTGTTACAATAGCTTGCCTTGTCATGATCACAAAGTCAGGGACTGAATGAACGAAGCTATCACACAAGAAATACTAATGGTTTAGAATTCACAATTTATTTTCGATAATCATATCAAATGATAGAATATACCGGTAAAAGTTTATCATGTAAAACATTTAAAATAGAAACATGATTGTAGTAACTTTACTGCATTATGTATTCTTCACATACATATTAAGACATTGCTGTGCAGTCAAGTTAAGCTTACCTCAAAATCAAGAATCACACATATGAACGAGCTTCCCTGCAATCACTGAACAATCATTCTTATCATCGAGTCACTTCTTATAAATTTCTTAGGTTCATATTTGCCTGATGTTCCAGCACCAATTGTTGATTAATTAGTCTTAATACTTAAATGTTCTTTGATCATTTGTTTGTGCGTTGATTAATTTCATTGCCTTGGGCTTCTTTGCATTGTGAAATTCAAGTTTGTATAGGAAAGTACAATCTTGTGAAAGCTATTTAAAAGTACACAATATACTTGTATCTAGTAGTACATCATGGCTACACTTATCATGGATTGTGGTCATGACTTTTGATGATTTGGCCACATATTATAAACGATATGTGCATGTATCTAAAAGCATATAAAAGTTAATATAATTACTAGTACTACCTTTCCCATCTAAGGCCATTTGAAATACAACATTGCTGATACATCATTGATGTTGACCTCAAGTAAAAACATTGCATCTTGCCTAAAATCTTAAGCCTTGAATCTAGTCTTGTTAGCTTCCAATGGTTGCTACCGCCCCGTGTAGCTATCGTTGGATGCAGACTAAAGCTTAAAAAACGCAGGATTCCACTCTACAAAAACAAAGACTGCGTTACTTCTCCTTCTTCGCTGCCCCGTTGGTCGTTTTGGTTTTCTCGGCGTCCAGGAAGTTCCAGTCGATGGGGTTGAAGAGCTGTGCGGACTTCTTGTAGGTCCAGTACGGGGTCATGACGAGGGACACCAGCGTCAGCTCCGTGTAGAACGACACGAACATGGAGGTCGGCATGTCCGCCCAGATGTGGTCCCAGTGACGGTATGTCTCCATCCAGAAGAACACCTAGAACAAATAGATTCAAGAACATCGATGAAGGTTAGACATCCAGGTACTAGTAAATAAGACGCGCCAAATAGCAGTTACTCTTTGACAAGCAACTGGTTTCCAAAATCATATCCAGTTGCTTGTCATGAGTAACTGCTATTTGGAGATTCAAGAACAGTCCAATTCTCTTCATGACCCATCTCTAAACATTCTCCCTGTTGCCTAACCCAGTAACCTTAATACAAATTTGGTGCCAAATGGCTACCTTAGCAAGTTGAAGGTTAAACAAACAGTAATAGTAAAAGTTACACATGCAGAACATTGTCATTATTCCCATTTTTAAAAGAACTGAACACCTTAACTAGTACTGTTGCAAAAAAGGCAAGACTAAGTTAATGTACTGTAAGTTTGGGCTGATCTGTTCTAAAAATCATTTGTTTTAAGTCTGCATGTTTAATGTTTTTAGAGTAACAATATGATTAATTGTAATTTGTGAAAGTAGTTAATAGTTTGTTTTGAGAATCATTTGTAAACAAAAGTACCCAATTCAACACTTTTGCTGCTTGTCGTAGCAGATCATAATCGATCACAACAAACCATACATTCATTCCTTCATAATTCATTCCTGTACATGTATTCATTCATTCATTCATTCACTCACCTCAAGCACGGACCGGAGGTGGAATGAGTGGACCAGCACGCACTGGTTCAGCCACCAGATCGTCGTGTCCGCCAGCCCGCACTTCAGGAGGACCCAGCACAGCGCGGAGAAGGGCGTGCTCATCTCCAGAATGAGGCCGTTTGTGGCGAAGTAGTGCGTGCTGCCGACCCACAGTATGAGGGAGTACCCAACCAGCGAGAGCCAGTGGTGCAGGTTCAGGAGGATGCTCATCTTAAAGAATATACATCATACATGTATAAAATTTGTTACAAGTTCTTCATTCAAAAATAGTCAATGGCATGTGTACAAGATTCAGGTATCTTTGAGAAGGCATGCTGTAAATGCACAAACAACCCAGTACAAAAAGGAGTCATCAGCAAAAGCCCAAAAAAAGGCACAGAGAGCCTGCTATGGAGGCTTTGAAAACCAGTGGTGTGGGTTGAGGAGGGCCTGCTATATGGAGCCTTTGAAAGCCAGTGGTGTGGGTTGAGGAGGGCCTGCTATGGAGGCTACGAAAGCCAGTGGTGTGGGTTGAGGAGGGCCTACTATGGAGGCTATGAAAGCCAGTGGTGTGGGTTGAGGAGGGCCTGCTATGGAGGCTACGAAAGCCAGTGGTGTGGGTTGAGGAGGGCCTACTATGGAGGCTACGAAAGCCAGTGGTGTGGGTTGAGGAGGGCCTACTATGCAGGCTACGAAAGCCAGTGGTGTGGGTTGAGGAGGGCCTGCTATGGAGGCTACGAAAGCCAGTGATGTGGGTTGAGGAGGGCCTGCTATGGAGGCTAATTATAAGAAAGCCAGTGGTGTGGGTTGAGGAGGGCGTGCTATGGAGGCTACGAAAGCCAGTGGTGTGGGTTGAGGAGGGCCTACTATGGAGGCTACGAAAGCCAGTGGTGTGGGTTGAGGAGGGCCTGCTATGGAGGCTACGAAAGCCAGTGGTGTGGGTTGAGGAGGGCCTGCTATGGAGGCTAAGAAAGCCAGTGGCGTGGGTTGAGGAGGGCCTGCTATATGGAGGCTAAGAAAGCCAGTGGTGTGGGTTGAGGAGGGCCTGCTATATGGAGGCTAAGAAAGCCAGTGGTGTGGGTTGAGGAGGGCCTGCTATGGAGGCTAAGAAAGCCAGTGGTGTGGGTTGAGGAGGGCCTGCTATATGGAGGCTAAGAAAGCCAGTGGTGTGGGTTGAGGAGGGCCTGCTATGGAGGCTATGAAAGCCAGTGGTGTGGGTTGAGGAGGGCCTGCTATGGAGGCTATGAAAGCCAGTGGTGTGGGTTGAGGTGGGCCTGCTATGGAGGCTATGAAAGCCAGTGGTGTGGGTTGAGGAGGGCCTGCTATGGAGGCTACGAAAGCCAGTGGTGTGGGTTGAGGAGGGCCTGCTATGGAGGCTACGAAAGCCAGTGGTGTGGGTTGAGGAGGGCCTGCTATGGAGGCTACGAAAGCCAGTGGTGTAGGTTGAGGAGGATGCTGACCTTGCGGAAGATGACGTCCGACACCAGCAGAGTGGAACACTCAAACAGGAAGAACCCAATCGTCGTGCAGATGGCGAAGAAGCTTGTCGGTGTGGTGGCAAACACGACGTCCTTTCAAGACAGAAGAATAATGTCCAGATTATATGTGATGCCTATATATACAAAATGACTAATTAACTAGTGGAGGTACCAACTGATAAGTAAATACCAGCTTAGAAACGAACAAGAACAAGTCATGCCAGTGCCTGAGTTATCAACCTTGGACTGATGTGTTTAGAAATTTGTATTTTCCGAGAAACAGCATTTCCGCCAGAGGGCTACCATCAAATGACGGCCTTATACTAGTAGTTTTTTTTATTTATTTATCAATCTTTAGGGTAGTCCCTTCAGTTAGCATGGTCAATCTTTAGGGTAGTCCCTTCAGTTAGCATGGTAGCCCTACGTAACATGACAAATCATAACAAATCAGGATACAACAGAAATAACTTAACATAAACTTCATCAGTGATCAATTACACAATCATATAACATAAGCAGGAATGATCAAACATAGGAGTAATAAATCAAACAACTCAAATAATTCAAAATAATAATAACTCAAAAACCGCAAAGTAGTAGAATGGAACTTGTCATCAAATACAGCATCCTCACCAGATGACTTTAATCTAAAGAACAATGATTCAGATTAAGACTAGGTGTGAGAGGCTGTTCAGTGTATTTATATATAAGAAGCTGTGTGCATTATGCTGAAGGGTGGTTACATGTATACCTGCTATACGGATATAGACACAGAAGCTGGACAGGTGTGTTTATATATGCCAAAGGGCAGTTATACCGGCTATACAGATAAGCTAGTGTGTTATGCTGAAGGGCAGTTATATATACCTTCTTCAGTTCATGGTCCCACCACAGCGCCCAGATCCCGACCACGGTGCAGAAGACGCCAAACGTCGCCCGCACGACCGCCAGGTTCCAGAAGATCTTCTCCTTGAGACGCAGGCCATTGTACGTCTTAAGAAGGGAAGACAAGACGTGGCACAGAAGGTAGACAAAGGCGAAGAAGAAGAAGGAAGAAGCAATGATCTTGACTTTGACATGGAGCTGGTTGTAGTCTATTTCTTCCCAGGCAGGGTTGATGGCACCAAGTAGACCCATGGCTTTGGCTTGAGTCTGCTGAAATAAAGGGAAAGTATTTTGACAAATATTCCTGAAATATCATCAAAGATGTCATCTACATCAGGGCTTTACAACCATCCCTCAACAGAGACGGGGGGCGCCACAGACTTTCTGCAACGTATGATCCACTGCTCATCGAGTAATGTGTTCTATCTGCATAACATGATGTTACAGAAGCAGTGCTTTGCTCGAGCTGATCAGTTGAAAATTTTTGTGTTGGCAATTGCAGTTCAACTTTGATTCAACTGAAAGTTTTTGTTCAGGCTTACAAAGCTATATCTCTTAAGTACGCTTCTTTTCTTATCTATCCATTTTGTATTTCCTGTTGTACATATAACTATTGTTAATCACTTTTGTCCACTTGAAATGACCACATAATTGGGAATCTGCAGCTGAAAAATATACATTGAAGGGTTTATTTTGTCAAGAAGGTTTTTTTTCTGGCTATCAAAAAGGAAATATGGACTTGTACTTATAGGTCTGAATTGCAGGTCTGTGGATTTGGAATGCAGATGAAATGGTCATGTAAACTTCAGGGTCACATGCCTGAGTACAAAGGTTACAACTTACAAAGGCTAAGGCCATTCTAAACCGAGCAAACAATGACGTACAGTAACTTTAGACAAATTATTACAAGAACGAGGGTACCATCACCTCACTTGAAGATTTCTGATAAATACAGTGTAAGTGAAGTCTCCCCGTTTTTTTCAACACCTGATTTGGGAAGATTTTCAAACCCTTCATTTACAGCAAAACGTTTTAATCAACAAATTTCAACTGTCATGGCCTTGAAGTCAGGGTCGTTGACTCAGGAGTCCTGGGTTTGAATTACATACCGACTCACATAACGTTACTTATTATTATGTTCTTATGTTACCTGTACACAGTTTAACATACCTGTCCCTGAGTTGTCTGTGCCATCACAGCTGGAGCGAGTGGTTACACTGGGGAACGGGTCAAACACCTGCTTACTGAAATTTGACAAAAATGTAAGGTGATGTAATGTTACGATGTTTGTAAGTAATTTGTGAAGTCGTCGGAATAATTTGGAATCTCTGACAGTTAATAGATTATCTCATTAAGTTAGCATACCTCAAGTTACGATGGAAGAATTAAAAACACGGTGTCCTCGTCGGAAATGTCGGACAGTGACCTGAGGCTTATTTACTTATCAGGTCAGCAAATGCAGGTTAACCACAGACAACAACCTAAATAACATATTTCTGATGATTTGTTCAGAACAGGATACTAAGCAATCATACACTTTCCAATAGCTCAGACTTACAATATCAGCACCGGGGGTGAAAGCAAAACAAACTGCAGGGAGAGTGAGAGCGAACGAGGATGAATATTAACGAAAAACCAATATGAAAGGAGGCGGAACTGTTTGCGTAACCCGGAAATCAGACAAGTCTTGGCAGTCGACCTATAGCTAGCTCTGCCGTTTCTACAACATCTAACCCCATAGGGACACTTTATAGCTTATACATCAGCTATACATCACACAGTTCCTTACGTTACATGAACAGGACCCGGCCACGAGATCCACTCACCACCAAGCTTCACAGCTGACTGAGTCGCGTGGGTTTTAAATCGACCTTTGACCGCCCGTTATGTTTACCCGTGATGTTCACGTGCTCTACTCCTTGGCCCAAGGCCAAGTTGAAAACAAATCTTATCTTTTTAATCTAATCGATTAGTTTTATGATCTTCTAGTACAGTGGCTTCTACTTCCCCGTCAATCGTACAAAGTCAAGACTCAAGACTAGAACCACATAGCACGATGATAATCCTTTCGGACGATGATCCTTTTTTCTGCAGTTCGCTAAAATTCCGCTAAACGCCGCTTTTACTCCATTTTGGGGCCCCCGCTAGAATGCATGCAAACGCTTCTCTCGTAGTTTCGCCAAATTGAAACAAATTAATACAAGTATAGATAATGGATAGAAAATCTATGCAAAATGTATATCATGAAATATTACACAGCTAAAATCATTCCAGATTTATCTTCAATACTCCATATAAAGGAGTTACCATTGATAATTTTTTATTTATCTTTACGTTTCGATGACGCATCATGTGATTAGTTTTTTCACAACATGGCAGGGATGATGGAGGAAAAGTGGGAGTTCGATAGTTTCGACGACGGCTCCCTCAACAGTACGTACACTTCTAACTACCTTACTGAGAACATTACAGCTATTGGTATCATATAATCAGCTAATGTTGCTTTGAAGCTAAGATTATCCTTGGTTTAGGTGAATTCAGGTGTGTAAAAGTGGTTCCGGTTGGGTTGAGTTTGTAAGGAGGAGGGGCGGAATGGGAAGGGACATACAGTTTGCTTACTCAAGTTACTGTCAACAGGTAGTAAACAGACTAAGGTAGTATATTACTAGTATCCTGCATTGTAAATGTCTCGTACTAATGTCGTTGTAGCTTAAGTCATAATTAGTAGATCCAAGGTTGGAGCTAAAACATGTTTGCAGGCGAAGAAGTGCACCCATTTTGTACTTGATAATAATTTTGCAGGACCTTTGACCCAAATATGATATGAAACTAGTGTTTTGATGTAGTATGTAGATCTGTATTCCTGACTTGACTACTAAGATCTATAAAACATATTAGTTTTTCTTGAATCGATACAGAGCTGTCTGTGCAAGAATTTATTGTCTAATTGTGAATATAGATTTTATTATCATTATTGACTTTTGGAAATTGACTTATACTAAGTTATATATATTTTAGCGTGCGTAGTCCAGTGGTTAGCGACCCTGCCTCTGGAACTAGAAGCCCTGGGTTCGATCCAGACTGTGTCGCGCACCTGACATGCACGCTACCGGAAAGGGTGGCAGTCTTTAGGACGGGACATTAAGCCGTGGTCCACTGTTCATTGTGCTTGTCGAAAAGAGCTAGGGGAATTTCCCCGGTACAATGAACGTGTAAACACTGTACAAAGCATCTGTCTTCTCTGTCACGACCAGTGGAAGATAAGCTCATGATCATCTGTTCATTGAGGTCATTTGAAGTAAACTGGTTCGACATCACTTTCCTTTCCTTTTGTCTGATGCTTCCACAAAGTATTGTTGTACATGTTATTATTGTATTTCCATTTCATTGTATGACCTGAATCCATGGCATGTGTGCGGAAAATGATGAGGATCAGACAGAAAACCGAGTGAGTGATGCAACGTTATTTTTCTTACAGAAATAGTTGGGGAGATCCAGCTGAAGAAGTATGGCAAGTTTATGGACGACTATGCCAGCCAGCTGAAGAGTATAGAGGATGCTCTGGACGACTCAATTGGGGATGCCTGGGACTTCACTCTGGATCCCATCGCACTGCAGGTAACAAAACCCTCTCTTCTGTCATTCTGTGTGGATCTAGAGTGTGGGACCGTGGGTGTTAAGCCCCATCTCCTCAGCAATTAGTTACTCCTGGATACAGTTTTCATTTATCCTTCAGAGCATTTTTTGGAGGATGACCTACATACTTTGACCATTGATGATACAGTGGCTAGTAGTAGTATAATGATATGAATTGTAGGAGGAAATTCTTCAAAAAGACTCTTAAGTGAAATTTGCCAGTGTACTGCAAGGGGGGTACTGGTATTTGAAAAGTCCAGAAAAGATTTAGAAAAAATAGTAATGACAAGAACTTCATTGTTATCAACCCATGATTCAGCTGTTTTTATGCGAAATTTTGATCTTCCGTAGAATGTAGAGTGTGAATTATTTTGAGTATTCTGAATACTTGTTTGGATTATTTTCTTATTTACAGTTTGACTTCCAAATATCCTACACAATTCTGTATATGTTCAGAATAGGGTTAAATTCAACACTTTTACCATTTCCTTCTGCGTTTGTCCCAGTTCCTCCCCTACGAGCAGACATCTCTGTTGGAGTTGATAAAGACAGACAACAAGGTTCTGAACAAGGTTCTGACGGTGTTCTCCTCGCTGTGCTGCGAAATGTCATCCCTCAAACACGAGGCGGAGATCAAGTTCTACCACGCACTCCTATTCTATGGAGAGGGAGGTGAGAGGAGAAGACTTTTTACCAGGGCTTTCCTGCCCATTTGTGAATTCAATCCAGCCTGTCTAATGTGACCACTCAAGGTTGCAAAATAATGAATAAAAAGACTCATTTTTACACAACCAAGAGAGTTATTCAACTGACGTTTCGGGGACCATCTGTCACCTTCTTCAAGGCAATTCTGACTGGTTCACATAGCAATGCAGCACAGGTGTCACAGGGGCTTAAGAAAATACTGTTAAAGCATAGACAGGTGGTCATTATAGACAGGATTCATGGACTTTAGCAGACAGGTCAATGGAATAATAAGGGATAATCAAAAAGTGGTCACATTAGCCAGGTGATCCTTATGGAGAGGTGGTCGGTATACAACTGTAGTTACTTTTTTAACCTTTATCACTTTGAAGTAGCTGTTTGGCACCCAATTCCCTATTGGTTACTGAGTTAGGCAGCAGGGAGAAGGTTAATGTTTTTCCCCCTAGAACTGTACGTTTCAGGCTCCTGTGCCATGCTATTGAAACCAACCAATATGAAAGCTTTTTCATAACAGAAAAGGGTTAGAAATATCTCTATTTTAAAGGATTTACTATGATAGTGTTTTGCAGGTACTTCATTTCGTTTCAAGTCAACTTGACACATTTTCTCCACAGAGTTAGATAAAGTACAGGAGGAAGGGGAGGCACAGGTACAGATGGGGAGGATGATGCCGGTGCTACAGGAGTTGTCATGTTTCGTGTCTCGGTGCTACGAGGTGGTCAGGAACACTGTACAACAGCTGGGGTCGTTACACACTAGTGACAGGTCAGTACATGTATACAGTATACTAGTATAGGGTCATCACCATGGATACTGGAGCTAAATAGATTATTGGGAACTTGAAGCAATTATTTTAATGGTGACACTGATAAAACGTTTGTTTTGTACATGTGTTGCTAGGTCTGCAAGTATTGTTGGAACGTAGACCTCTCTACTTTGTCTTTTTTGTTTGTTTGTTTGGTCATCTAGTATATAAAGTTGATAAACCATAGCTATGAGAATGTACATTTACTGCAGCTGACAGTGTGTGTGTTTATTTCTTCCCCTCAGGGGTGCTCCCAAGACAATTGATGTTTCTCAAGTGCACTTTCAGGTAAGCAAGGCTTTCAAGAAAGGTGTGTTAAATGCAGGGCTGTCTCCAGCTTTAAATCTTTTCCGTCCCACTCATTCTTTGGGAGCCGATTTTTTAATTTTCATTGTTGAATTTGTCATTTTAAGCTTGAAAAAATACATTTTCATCAGTTTTATCTCATGAAATTGATATTTTTGGGGACGGAAGGGGTTGAATTTTTTTCAGTCCCAACAAGCAAATTTCTGTCCTGGGACGGAAGGACGGGTCCTGGAGGCAGCCCTGGTTAAATGACACCAGTGCTTCTAATTTTTGTGATATTCACGTTCATAATATTGTTATGATTTGTATATCGTGTACTCAGACCTTTATGACCAACAAAATGTTTTGTTCCTCCTCCAGCCTGTGTATGAGCACCTTGGTGACTTGCTGACTGTCCTGACTACACTGGACTCTATAGTGGAAACCCACACCATCCTTACAGACCACTGGACACTGTACAAAAGGTGACAAAAACAAGTGGTAGTTGTAGAGGCGACTTAATTCTCATTGTATAACTGCAAAGAATATCATGGAGAAGGAGACTTGTGACTGCTTGTTAACTGCTTGTGTATGTGTTGATTATGATTTTTAGTATTTGAAAGTGGAGGTATAGTTTTTGGTTGTCTGTTTGTCTCCAGATATTTGTGGTCAGCATATTAAGTTAAGAACCTCTTGATGGATTGTGATGATATTTGGTATATTTGGTATGTGCAAAGACGAAGGTCCAGGTCTGGCTCCCTGTGATTTTACCTACTTAACTTAAGGCCACACCAATTTAATTTCTTGGTTAACGGAATTTAAAAAAAATGCTAGATTGGAGAAGCAACATGAAAACAGAATCTCAGAGGAAAGTCTGTACTTTGGTGCACACAGTTTCAGGGTCAGGTGCAAGTTTTCACCCCAGCCTTCTGTTTTAATGATGTCCTTGTGCTAAAATTAAAAAAAAATCCATTAAACAAGAAATTAGATTGGTGTGGCCTAAGGATGTTGAAAAAACATCAGGATAGGAGAGAAATATGAGCAGAGTATAATGTAGTAATTTTTACTGGTATCATCTGTGCAGAATGCTGAAGTCAGTGAGGCACAACCCCAGCAGGTTTGGAGTGGCGGAAGACAAGCTGCGCCCGTTTGAGAAACTCCTCATGAAGCTGGAGGGACAACTGTTAGACGGGGTCATTCTACAGGTAAGGCCAGAAAGTCATCACGTCCCTCTGATCAAATTGTTATTGTAAACTTGGCCAATGTTTAACTGGAAAGACAATTGCTATTACCATGATTTTAAAATGTGTGATATTTTGCTACATACATGGAAAGATGCTTCTCTAGGAAGGGGAGCATGTTGTTATGTCATGTTGTTATGAAGCTGGTGTGTTTAGCTGTATGGCGGTTATACCGGCTATATAGATACAGATGCAGATACAGATTCTCTATCTAATGGCATAGATATTTTTTTCTGCAAAGAAAATTATACAATTTATATTTCTTAGGCTAAGACAGGAAAGTTGTCCAACTGTAAATGCTTTTGCAGGATCTGAAGTTTGCTAACACTAACAGTCCATTTGCATTCATTTTCCTGTGACGCTTAATCCCCTACAAAGCTTTGAAGATCTCCGATCACAACGGTCTGAGTACTCGTGCAATGTATTTTTTTTCGAGTGAGTGAGTGAGTGAGTGAGTGAGTTACAGAATGTATTTTCATATTGTATTTTAATGTATTTTAATACAGTGTATTTTCTTTTCTTCTCCAGAACTGTATAGAGCAGGTGTTTGACGAGCCGTCCATCGGTGTGGCCAGGAACAGTGTGTTTGCTGAGGAGTTTCTACACAACATCAGGAGTCTCTTCAGTCACATGGAGGCCAGAATTGGTAAATATCTTAATCAACTTCAACTTCAATTTAGGGGTTACCCCCTTGATGACCTCGTTATGGGCAAAGTAGGGGGGGGGGGGAGGCTAAGACAGGCAGGCCTCCAGCCTGGCCCGGAACGACTCAACAGTGGGAGACCGGGCCAGGCAGGGCGTTCCACTCAGGTATTGTATGTGGTGGATTGAAGCTCATATTTTTTGTTAATGTCTTGGATACAGAATTATTTCAACGAGTGATTTTGGAGGAACTTATACCATCAATTTATATTGTATTAGTCTTAGACCACTTTTTTTAGGGAAACGCAAAACGTCTTGGCAGCAAAATGTCCTGATACCTATTTACTTCTTAGGTACATCAGGTAAAACTATCATAGTATTGTTGAGGATGTATTTTATAAATTTATTTATCAAATTTTGTTACACATGAATGTTCAAAATTTACTGAAATCCTGTAAGGCTAGTGGTGTGTTATTGCATACCATTTATAGATACCCGAAAAAAAGTTTCAAACTTACATAGTCTAGTCAAATTCAAAGTTGATTCTTTGTACCTCTTTAACATGATGTTTTGTTTGTTTGTTTGTTTGTTGTCCTGCAGGTGAGAGTAACGAGGTTGACCAGAGACAGAAGTTTGTGGGTGTGTGTAGTCTGTACGTCCTGCACTTCCAGATCTTCAGAACTGTGGACAAGAAACTCTTCAAGTCACTCTGGGACGTCTACAAAAAGGTAAGACTTTAAAGATGCAAACACACAAGACTCTTAAGATTGAAAATTCACTAGGAATAAACTGTAATCCATATGTTTCTTTTAACTCACTGCTGAATGTGTATATGTAGACAAGTTTCAAGTGGATTGAAAGAGAACACATCCTTCTTAGTGGAATTGCAAAGCATCATGTGCCATATATGTACAATTCTTCTTTATTATCGTTAATGATCTTCAGTGAAAATGACTTGTACCTGTCTGATACTATGCGTGATGCATATTTCTGCTTGATAGAAACAACTATATACAGCTATAGATACCTATAACAACTGTCTATAGCAAGTATACAAAATGTGAACTGTTTTCTTGCACAGGTGCCTGCCATCACCCTGACAGGGAACATCGTGTGGTACCCAAATGACTTCCTACTAAGTAAGATCAAACAGGCGGACAAGTGGCTGGACAAGAAGGCTGTCCTCGCCGTGAAACAGTTCCAGACTCAGTATCTCCAGCAGAGGAACCAGGCACTGGCCAGGTGGGGAGAGGGTTTTTACAGTACTTTAAATTCTGAAGTTAGTTTTGTGGTGGTTTTATTTCACGATTGGATGTAAAAGGGGGTTTTCAAGGTGTTTTAGATTTGTGTAACGATTAGAGCGTTGGACTCAGGACCAATAGGTCCTGGTTTTTACTTTCGTTTCATTCGCTTTTGTTGAAGGTTATTTATTATTTTCAAACCACAAACTTTCATGCTCTGGGAAAGGCTTGCACCTCCCCGAATTGTGTGCAGTTTGTTACTGTGGGCAACATTAATATTAGACAACTTTTTGGTGGTTTTGTTTCGCGGTAGGAGGAAAAAGGAGATTTTGAGGACCTGGTGTTTGAGTTTTGTAGCTGAAACCATCCTCTGTAGGTACCCCTGGTTATCTCTTTTTGCTTGCTTACCATGGAAGCGAAAAGGGAAAGCTATAGTGGTACCTACAGAGGATGGTACCCAGGCTAAGTCTGCAGTACAGTAGTCATAAGAAGAAGACTTATTTACTATGCCATGAATTTGTGCTGAAGAGATCACTGCAAAAATCATGAAAATAAAACCACCGCTTGCATTTCAAGATTTGCAGTACCTCAAATTTAAATCATTTACACCACAGGAATGACTTTCTACATGTGTATACCATCTGTGGCTTCAAAATTCATTCTTTCAAAGGGATAGATACTGATATTTCAAGGAAAATAAAGTAATGTCTTTTTACTGCAATGTGTTTTCAATAATGTCTAAAAAGTATGTATTATATACATGTTTCACATCATTCTGTTCATATTGTCACAAAAGTCACCTGCTTTGTACATAGCTTACGATATGATCTGAATATAAGGAGACTACTGTAACTGTAATTCACAGTGGAAAAGTAACCGCAAAAGCCACAAACTTGAAAAGACAGCATTAATGTTTCAGGATTTCCATATCCATGCTTTTCATTTATCTACACCTCTATCGTCTCTCTCTCCCTCTCTGACTAGTCTTTTCTCCTCTCCCACGCATACATTCTTCAGTAGGAGCAAGTAAGTCCAGAGTAGGCATGACTTACCTTGTATACATGTACATGTAGGACTGAAACATTAACCACAATACCGTAGAGTTTTGTAGATCTTGAATGTGCTTGTATTTTTACAACTTCATTGGCATACTAGTAGGAGGTTTGCAGCTGTAGTACTGTAGTTGTTAGTGTAACAGTGTGGTTCAAGCGCCACTTACTGACCAGTCTAACTGGTCCGGACCTTTTGGCCTAGTGGTAAATGCATTGGATTTGGGTTGATACCCGGTACCTGGGAGCCATGAGAAATCTACTACTCGCCTAGTGCATTTCAGTGGTTCCCACACCTGGAATCGAACCCGGGCCTTGACGGTGAGAGCGCCCGGACCAGTTAGACTGGTCAGTAAGTGGCACTTGAACCACTCTGTTACACTATTGCTTTTTGGCGTAGGAATACATGTGTATAAAAATCTTCAGGTTTACTGCTGCTGCCTTGGTATGTCTTTATCTGTCCTACCATTGTATGTTAGCTTCTCTAAGCCTTGTGGACATTTCATCTAAATACTTTATATTACTATTAATGCTATAACTGCCTGCCTGAATGATCTAATGAATGTACAATGTAGAAAATAAGTTCTTGAAATTTGTCTTAGTGGTATATCCTGTTCCTTAGACATCACAATTGTTTGTGCTTCTTTTGTGGGTTTCTTTCCCCATAGTAGACACTGTTGTTGCCTGCCAGACATACGTGTGTATATGTAGCAGTTAGAAGCAGTTTTAAAAATCTTAGTAGTAACACTAGCAGACAATTTGGACTCTATGTAATTTTGTTGTTGAGTAGTTGTAACACTAGCAGCTAATTCGTACTCCAGGGAAACCCAGGCTCACCACCTGCAAGTGGCAGCCTGGATGGTAAAGGTCGAGTCGACCTTGAACCAGAAGAACCTGATGGAAGATCTCACTTCAAGGTGTACACTCTTCATACAGGTAAGCTCCAGGTGTAACCCCAAAAGCTAGAGTAATGTGCTTTCTATTGCTTACATCAATATCTCTGAAAAGGCTGTCTTCACATACTTTTCATAATGCAGTGTCATAGGATTCTTTGTTATCTTCGCCGAGTACTATAGTACTCGGGGTAGATTATGTTTTCGGTTGAGCCAGCTGTTTGGTGGGTCTGTATGTATGTCAAGAGCATAACTCAAGAAACCTTTGATGAATCTTTATGATTTTTGGTAGGTGTGTAGTGGTTGTGCAAAGGAAGGTCAAGTTCAAAAATGGTTGATCTTGCGTTTTTCAACAGTACTGCAGCGGACTTTTAATTTTGTGCGTTTGTATGTAGGCGAAAAAAGTGACGGAAACGTTGATGGATCTTCATGATTTTTTGCAGGTGTGTAGATGTTGTGGAAACAGAGATCAAGTTCAAAAATGGTTCTGGCATTTTTCGTCGGTACTGCAGCGGGCTTTGTGTGGATGTGTAATTCTTGTGGACAACATAACTCAAGAAGCTGTTGATGGATCTGTATGATATTTAGTGGATGGGTAGGGTTTACGGAAAGGAAGGTCAAGTTTGATAATGGGCCTTCTAGCAGGTACCTAAGGTACTGCAGCGGAGCTTCAAAATTTAGTGGCATATTTTCTGAAAGTGCTATGGTCATGATATTTGTGTGGTAGATAGTTCATGCCACAAGAAGTAAGTTCTGTAAGTTTGGGCCCCCTAGCGGCTTGTTTAGAACTGCAGTGGGTGTTTTTGTTTTGACATTCGGACACGTATTACTTGAGAAGGGGTGAAGAGATTGTCGTGAAGTTTTGTTTGTAGAGAGCTCAGATGGTGCTTTACACAATCGATGTCTAATTATAGAAAACAGGAGCTAATCTGCATAATTAGTAAGGATAATTGTAAATCCATTACATTCCATAATGGGGCGTGTGACAGTGTTACCGAAACAGGCCAGCAGAAGGCCTTGCCTAGAAGTGTAAATAAACAGATGGGGTACATAAATAAACAAATGGGGCAGTCTCACTACAATTCAAACAGATGTGTGGGTCCGGTTTTTTTTAAAGTGTTCAGTTTCTGCATTTTTGTCAAACACACGGTTGGAGACATAACGGAAAGGGAACAAAATAGAAGCCTTACAAAACACCTAAAAACATGTGAATAACCAGCCGGACCAACTCCTCTGCTCAGAGAGTACACTGCTAGGTATCACCTAGCACCGTATGGAAAAGTAACATGTACTATGTCTTGCAAAATGTGTATGATATGGAATAAAGATTTATTCTATTCATATATATTGACTGTACCATCTAATTATTATTATAACTTTCAATTTTTTTGATGACCAGTTATAACATATATCAGCACACTATACACATATACTAGTCCTGTACCACCAAATGAGTTTTATCCCTATCTAGACTGGACTCATTCTCCCCCCCCCCCATCATAACTTTCAAACGGTATGGTGTATGATCAAGTTTGTAGGGGGTGATAAGCATGTAAATATTAATCACTCTCCACAATAAGCCTTGATTATTTGGCGAAGATAATGTGTTCGTGGAACTCTAGTTTAATTTAATATGGCAAGTTGTCATTTTTCACCACACAATTTGGCAAATGTAGTGATTAAGAAGTGTTGAGTTGCATTTTTACCACCTGAAGTTGGTTGAAAGGCACCAAAGTTGATATTTTCTACATGTCATTTTAAGACATGGCCGAGGCTTCTACTGATGTTTTTTTGGTAAACTTTGCTTTTCTCTTTACGCCACCACGTAGGGTATCCTGTATGCCTACAGTCTGAGTCACCTGATCAAAACCACCATGAACCTCCACGTGTCCATGAACAAACCCATGACCAAGACAGCCGTACTGTCCCTGTGTAGACTCATAGAACTGCTGAAGGTGAGACACTCCAGGACCTGAATATGTTTAGACTATATGCAGGTTGGAATGATGCAGACTGAGATGAATGGTGGGAAATAAAAATGTTAGTGGTCACTTGGAACAATGTGTGTATATGTGTGTCTGCATGTGTCTAGATCTGTGTGTGTGTGTGTGTGTCTGCACATGTGTGTGCGTACACATGTCTGTGTGAGTTTGTATGTGTGTATGTTTGTGTGCATGTGCTTGTCTGTGAGTTTGTGTGCCTGCATATGTGTGTGTGTGTATTTTAGTCAATTCTAAACGTAGGCTATAGAATACATTGTGTATATTTTAGAATGATTAAGCTGTTAAAAGCTTTTAAGGTTTCAAAGCATAACTGACCCTATGACTGTCATAAGAGGATGACTTGTTCATTATGTCCCTTACAGGCCATAGACCACACGTTCCACAGAAGAACCATGTTGATAGCAGACTCCATCCACCACATCACCCAGCATCTGTGTTTCCTCGCCATGACCAGTATAGAGACTGCCAAGGTACATTTTTAGTCAGATTTTTCAAAGAATGTACTTTCTTGATTTTTCTATAGTGTAATTTTGCTAGTTTCCCAAAAATATTGTATGTGAAGTGTAAGCATCTTTTGATTTTCTTGTAACTTTCTTCCAGAAACGAGTGAAGTCTGACAAGAAATACAGCGACAAAGCCTTGGTGAGACCACTATCCTGTGTAATGTCATCGATATACACATTGTACATGTACATGACAAAACCGTCCTCTGAGTTATTTTATTTTTAGTCATTCCAGGCTGTTAAGATCTGCATAAAGTTATAAAAAGCGCTCTATTTATAATATGTCATAATTTATCAGAATATTTACATTGTTCATGCACCTCATCTATATGTACTTGTTAAGCAATATCTGACAACCGTACTTTACTTTAGGATGTGATGTCAGCCCTCATACTTGCAGAGAATGCTCTCAATGGTTCAAGTAAGTAAAACATCAATTTGTCTTGTGTATGACTTACTAAAAGTTTAATACAAGCTGCTACAAAATGTTCTATCAACTTGCTCATTAAGAAATGTCTAATGTGAACATTTTCCGTCCTTCCTACATTTGTACATTCTCATAGACCACACCATTCACTAGCATATGGAAAATTGACATATGTTGCTCTTATTGTTAACTATTTACAACAAGTGTAACAAGGCAACTGTTATTGTTGTTACAGTGACGAAGGAAAGAAGGCTCATTATCAACCTTGCAATGTGTGTTGGGGCACAGATGGTATGTTCATTTTTTTGGGTCCATTCCTCTGATTGTATTTCTGAATATGGTCTGCAAATGCTTCACTATAGTTTAAAATTGAATACATCAATGTTTAGGTTCTGTTTTTTTAATGCATTTTTACAGAAAGCCTTCAAAGAAGATGAGTTGACAAACTTCCAACTCATCATGAAGAAACTAGACATGATCTGTGACATCAGGCAGAGGTAGGTCATAGGTCAAGCAAAGTTGACAGTTCAAAAGGATGTCAACCTTGCTTGTCTTGCATGTCCCATGTTTTTTCATGACTTGCATTTTGTGTTCAAGAGTCATGTATCTAGGTTTGATCCTGGTTGCATGAACTTGATGGCAATGTGTTCCACTCTACAATAGTGACAAGGAAGATCATATTCTTAACCTACTCCTTCCAGTCCTGCCTAACCCCTAACGAATGGAGAATTTGTAGCCAAATGGCTTCTTCAGCATACTAAAGATTAAATGCATCGTACTACAACTTGCAGATGCATAATATCTTGTTGTTATCATATTCTTAACCTACTCCTTCCAGTCCTGCCTAACCCCTAACGAATGGAGAATTTGTAGCCAAATGGCTTCTTCAGCATACTAAAGATTAAATGCATCGTACTACAACTTGCAGATGCATAATATCTTGTTGTTTTCTGGACAGGCATAAAATACTTATCAGTTGGTACACATAATATGTAAATCTTAGCTTAGCTTGTTTGTAATTTTATACATCATGTATAGTCTGGACATCTTGTCTTCTCTAATTCCAGGTTACATGCTGCGTGTGACTGCAGTTTTGTGTACTGGCACCGGGTGGTGTTCCCTCTGTATGTACAGCATGTGTATGAGGACCGGGTAGACGCACAAAGGATACATGTGAGTAGGACATTCATTTTTAACACATCCATACAAATATTTGCTATATGTCATACATTTCAATATTCCTTTGACATAAGTACATGTACGTCAAAGTGCTCAGGTCTTTGAGTATAGGTTAAGGCGGTTTTAAAGGCAAGAAGTTGGTTTATTTCCATGCAAGACATGCACTTTTCGTATGGATGAAAAATATATGGCATAAAATCCTACGTTGTGTGCTTGCCACATGCTCATTGCAAAAAAATGTTAATCCAAAAATTAAAGACGACTACTGAAAAAGTCAATTATACCTTGAAGTAGTTTTAAGTCAGCCCTGCCATCTAAAAGCACATTGTTGAGTAGTACATGTAGTTGAAGATTGAATATAAACTAAAGTTTCTCCCATCTTCCCTTAGTACATGTTTGCTGCCCTGCGTGACTGTGTAGCGCCCATGCAGCAGAGTAAACATCTGGACTCACCTCAGACTCTGTTGGACATCTTTGACAAGGAGATCATGGACAGTATGCACGAGGTAGGGGGATTACATTTAGTATTCAAGAACTGACGTACATTTCAAGACTAAGCTACGTTTTAATGCTACATTTTCAGTATTAAATTCTGAAGTACTCTCCTATCATATGCAGAAACTTGCTTGAATGTTTTAAAATTTATCATATTCTTTTTCAGTCTGTGCCTTAAAGGGGCAAGAATATGCAAACAAGCATGCAAACTTCCACAATAGCTTCATTTTGCTACTGTCTCTCCATTGTTTAGTGATGCTTGTCGCACTGTTATCATAGTGTTAACCTGGTTGTGTTTTAACTTACAACCCTGTTCTGTAGCACATGTTGGACCGTCTATGTCGGGACGTGGAGACAGACCTGCGTCTGTCCATCCACACTCATCTCCAGCTGGATCAGAGTTATCACTGTTAACGTTATGTCCTAACCCTGTTCCACAGCACATGTTGGACCGTCTATGTCGAGACGTAGAGACAGACCTGCGTCTGTCCATCCACACTCATCTCCAGCTGGATCAGAGTTATCACTGTTAACGTTATGTCCTAACCCTGTTCCACAGCACATGTTGGACCGTCTATGTCGAGACGTAGAGACAGACCTGCGCCTGTCCATCCACACACACCTCCAGCTGGACGACAGGAACCCCTTTAAGAACGGTCTGATGGACCTGCGCCACTTCTTCATGATCCGCCCCATCAGATTCTTTAATGGCTTCATCAATATCAGGGGTGAGGCAACCGCATTTAACCTTCTCCCTGCTGCCTAACTCTGTAACCAATGGGGAATTGGGTGCCAAACGGCTACTTCAGTGTGCTAAAGGTTAAGTAGGTTTCTTCAAATGATGGCCCAAAATATTGGTAACTACCATAATTATATAACCACCATATCATTTTCAAAAACTGAAAATGACATGGTTACGTAATGTTAGTGGTAGAGTAAAGAAAACACTTCGTCTTGGTAAGTTACAATATTAGCCTGAAATGTAAAGTTCATTCCTTGTAATAGAAATTTGAGGCGAAATTTAGAATAGAAGACATTTAACATACATCTACTACCTGGGAGAGAGAAAATTTAATTGGTGGTTTTTAATGGTACATTTATGTTGACAATGTACACATGTAGAATGACTGTACCTAACTGAAGGAAGACATTTGGAAGCCTTTCGGTCTTTATTAGCTAGAAGATAAAGTATCAAAATGTTAACTTTCCTTCCATTTTGATGGCACTGTCAGTTTCTACAATACTTTTTGGTTATTAAGATATTTCCCCCTTGTCTGTCCCCCAGCCTATGTAACACACTACCTGGAGAGGACCTTCTACAACCTGACCACGGTCGCGCTGCACGACTGGAAGACGTACGGCGAGATGCGGAACCTGGCGGAGCAGAAGTACGGGCTGAACATGATGGAGGCACACCTGCCCACTCAGACTCTCGAGCAGGTCGGTCTATGTTTTACTAATTTTCCTGTGTTTACAGTAATGGTGGCATTAGTGGCATTCTGTTGGCGTAACAGTTAGGATGTTTGGCCCAGAACCCAGGTCATGGGTTTGAATCCCTTGACATGCCACTGATGTTGTGCCCTTGGGAAAGGCACTTAATACATTAGAATAAAAACTTTTATTTAGTTACTTTTAATATACTTGCCTGTGTCCTTCAATCTATGTATGAAGGCTGTCTCATAAGATATGTACATGTAAGCAAAAGTAAAAAAAAGGCAAACTAGAGTTCCACGAACACATTATCTTCGCCAAATAATCAAGGCTTATTATGGAGAGTGATTGATATTTACGTGCTTATCACCCCCTGCAAATTTGATCAAGCACCATACCATTTGGAAGTTATGATGGGGCGAATGAGTCCAGTCTAGATGGGGTTAAAAATCATTTGGTGGTACAGGACTAGTATATGTGTAGAGTGTGCTGGTACAAATGTATATGTTATAACTGGTCATGAAAAAATATGAGTATGTTGATATTATATGGGCCACAAAGGTTGAATATTGCATTGTTGTAAGTTGAAAGTGATGATGAAATGGCACAGTCAATATATATGAATAGAATAAATCTTTATTCCATATCATACACATTTTGAAAGACATAGTACATGTACATGTGACTTTTCCACACCTAGCAGTGGTGCAGTTTTAGTACAGTGTACTCTCCAAGCAGAGGAGTGGGTCTGGCTGTTTTTTGTCGTGTTTTTATGTGTTTTTGTCAGGCTTTCTATTTTGTCCCCTTTTCATTTATGTCGCCAATCGTGGTGAACAAAAATGCCTAAACTGAACGCGTTAAAAACCAGCAGGACCCACACCTCTGCTTGGAGGATAGTTTATTTATTTGACCTACATGTACGTTTATGCAAGGCCATCTGGTTACATGACCTGACAGTCCCATGTCCGATTATGAAATGCAGTGGGTTAACAAACTTTCCTTTCATTACCTTCGCCGAGAAGGTTATGCAGAGGGTAGCGTTTGTTTGTGTGTTTGTAATGTACAGCATAACTCGAGAAGGCTTAGATGGATTTTCTTGATATTTGGTAGGTGGGTAGGTCTTGATGAGACATGGAAATGATTTGATTTTGGGTCCTCTAGCGGCTTGTTACGGTACTGCAGCGGTACTTCCTGTTTTGATATCTTGTATTCTGGACATGCTACGCCATGGTCCTGATTTTTGAGTGGTAGATAGCTCTTTGGACAGAGAGTAAGTGGTGTAGGTTTTGGACCCCTAGCGGCCCCTAACTGCAGGAACAGGTTTTGCTTCAGACTTTGAAATAGAATAACTCATGAAGGGCCTGATGGATGGTCATGATTTTTGGCAAGTAGCTAGCTTGAGTGATGATGTACATGATTAGATACTTATTATGCAAATCAGTATCTTGTTTGCATAATTAATGAGGAAAGTTTATACATCCGCCAAATTCCATAATAGGACTCTCAAACATGTGACATATGTAACTGAAGATGAGAGAAATATTAATAGATGTCAACTAGTGATAAATTGAATGAGCTTGAGGTGTGTTCTGGAGCTCATTCACACGTGTTATCACAAGTAACACGTGAATCAACTAAAATACTTTTCAGAACTAACGTTCGATAAATGTGGTAAATAGCTCTTTCAAGTAGATTTATCAACACCAGATAAAAGGTGAATATTACCTAGACTTCTCCATAATACAGAGGCAGAATCCACAACCAATAATCATCAATATTTCTAAACGTCTATTAATATTCATCAATGTTTATGTAAATTTTCTATGAATATTTATCTGCATATATACATTTAGTGCAATTTTTTTCTCTGACCACATATACACATTTTGCTTTAACAGTGACATGTTCTTTTAATGATGTATGAACAACCAGTATCTATAAAACATTGATGAATTATTTAAAAATATTCATGAACGTTCACGTATTTTATGAACATTCATCAATTTTACATTAATTCAGAACTTGGAAGATTTGGAATTTCCGAAAGATTTGGAATTTCCGGAATTTCCGGAATATCCGGAATATTCCGGAATATCCGGATAATCCGGAATATCCGGAATTTCCGGATAATCCGGAATTTCCGGATAATCCGGATAATCCGGAATATCCGGAATATCCGGATAATCCGGAATATCCGGATAATCCGGAATATCCCGAATATCCGGATAATCCGGAATATCCGGATAATCCGGATAATCAGGAATATCCGGATAATCCGGAATATCCGGAATATCCGGATAATCCGGAATATCCGGATAATCCGGAATTTCCGGAATATCCGGATAATCCGGAATATCCGGAATATCCGGATAATCCGGAATATCCGGATAATCCGGAATATCCGGAATATCCGGATAATCCGGAATATCCGGATAATCCGGATAATCCGGATAATCCGGAATATCCGGATAATCCGGAATATCCGGAATATCCGGATAATCCGGAATATCCGGATAATCCGGAATATCCGGAATTTCCGGAATATCCGGATAATCCGGAATTTCCGGAATATCCGGATAATCCGGAATATCCGGAATATCCGGAATATCCGGAATTTCCGGAATATCCGGAATATCCGGAATTTCCGGATAATCCGGAATTTCCGGAATATCCGGAATATCCGGAATATCCGGATAATCCGGAATATCCGGATAATCCGGAATATCCGGATAATCCGGAATTTCCGGAATATCCGGATAATCCAGAATTTCCGGAATATCCAGATAATCCGGAATATTTCTGGAATATCCGGAATTTCCGAAAATGATAAAGGATCCGCTCATACTTTGGACAACTTCTGTTATTTGGGTGAACTGGTATGATTTATGATTGATGAGAAACACTCCTAAATACATCGGTCAGTCATCAGTATGGACCTCTAGTTGATTATGTAAAGCACCATCTGAGCTCTGTAAATACCAAATATCACGACGATCTGTCGACCCCTTCTCAAGTTATTCATGTCCGAATGTCAAAACAAAAACATCCACAAGCCCAAATTTGTGGCATGAACTATCTACCACACAAAAATCATGACCATAGCACTTTCAGAAAATATGCCTCCAAATTTTGAAGCTCTGTTGTACCCGCTAGTGATTATCGAACTTGACCTTCCCTTCTGTAAACCCTACCTATCCACTAGATATCATACAGATCCATCAACAGCTTCTTGAGTTATGCTGGCGACAGACTTGTGATAATAATTGGCAACACACCTCAAGCTCATATCATAATATCATGATATCACAATATCATAATATCATAATATCATAATATCATAATATCATAATATCATAATATCATAATATCATAATATCATATCATAATATTATAATATCATGATATCATGAAATCATGATATCATGATATCATAATATCATAATATCATTATATCATAATATCATTATATCATAATATAATTATATCATTCAAGGCGATGACGTAAGGCATCATATGATATTCATGATATTCATGAATTCAGAAATTCAGAAATTCGTTAACTTGACTCGCGGGACTGTGCATATAAATTATAAATTTATAAATTGAATTCACGAATGAATGAATTAATGAATCAATGAATCAATGAATTTATGAATTAATGAATTTATGCATTTACGAATTTATGAATTTATGAATACTAGAAGTATGCGTTTCAATATTATTATATATTTTATATAGATAATTGAAAATTTACATAAACATTGATGAATATTCATAGACATTTACAAATATTGATGACTAGGAAAATACCCTTCTATTCTGCATCTATATTATGGAGAAGTTTAGGTAATATCGCCTTTTTATCTGGTGTTAATAAATCTACAAGGATGTTATGTCATATAAATATACGTTTCAACATAGATAATTATTCATAGATATTAATGAAAATTTACATGAACATTGATGAATATTCAAAGACATTTACAAGCATTGATGACTATGAATATTGGGGGGGGATTCTGCCTCTGTATTATGGAGAAGTCTAGGTAATATCGCCTTTTTATCTGGTGTTGATAAATCTACTTGAAAGAGCTCTAGCTATTTACCACATTTATCGAACGTTAGTTCTGAAAAGTATTTTAGTTGATACACGTGTTACTTGTCATAATAATTGGCAACACACCTCAAGCTCAGTCAATTAACAAGGCTGCTTCAGGCAAGGAGTGTGGTTTGTAGATGTTAATGCTGTTGACTGTGTAACAGTGGGGGTTCAAGCGCCTCCAACTGACAGTCTAACTGGTCGCGACCTTTTAGCCTAGTGGTTAAGGCGTGCGTGCCTGTGATCTGGCCTCCGGTTTCGGCGTGAGTTCGAATCTCGGTTGGGATCACTTGTTTCTACTCGCTCCTTTGATTTGTTTCACTGGTTCCCACACCGGCCCTGTGAGTAACGATCAGATTACACAGGGAATATCGTACTCGGAGACTCGGGACCAGTCTAGAAAGAAAAGGGGGAGTAGTGTAACAGTGGGGGTTCAAACGCCTCCAACTGACCAGTCTAACTGGTTGCGACCTTGAGCCTAGTGCCTGTGATCTGGCCTCCGGTTTCGGCGTGAGTTCGAATCTCGGTTGGGATCACTTCTGTTTCTACTCGCTCCTTTGATTTGTTTCAACTGTGGTCGATAGTTTGGTGACTGTGGTAGCTATGCACTTCACTCCATCGGCTGAAATATATCGGCTGTGTAGGATTGACGTCTTGTGTAGCAACAGTCATCCCCCCTCCTCCTGTTCCATTTTTGTCTGCTCTGAATGCCGTTGCTTGTGGCAGAAAATTTTTAGTCTGTTGTCGGCCATTCAGGAAGGTTTCCACGAAACAGAAGACATCGACTGGTTGTGTTGATCTGTCAGCTCTCATATTTTTTAGATGTTCCGCGTAGGAGTATATTCAGGAACTTGACATTTAATGCAAGTATCACGGTCTCCTGTGTTAGGTTGTTGTGTAACCTTTGACACAGGCAGCTGTTTTAGGAGTTCCATTTCTTTAAGAACATATATTTTGGTTTACAGTATTGTAATTCACAAATTGTATACGATTTAAATCCCAATAGATACAATCCGTTCAAACTCAACATAACGTAAGGCAACATATAACTGACCTGAGAAAAAACGACCCGTTTGGGCTCAAAGGGGACAACAGTTTTGTCCAGTGATCTACCTTAAACTTTAGGTACAGCCCCATGCTAAAGATTGAGGATACTGTTCTCGTCGTGCTTGGATCGTCCGCTTGCCATAACTGAGAACTTATTGAACATTGTCTTTTGATGGGTACCGCATTTGGGTAAATCTTTCTTGTATTTGCTTTCACTGTCGAATTTTACGAGGAAGGTATGGACATCATGGCATGTGCTGTCAATGCCTACGAATGCGCCCTTAACAATTCCGTCTAATATGTTAACGTTGGCAATGACCACGACTCTTGCACCTACTGCTATTGACAATATCTCTCTAAACTAAAGCCTACTGTTTCACTTTTTTTGGAGGGTGTTAGATTTGTGAGACCTGTTACTGTTTTTTCGTGTCTCTGTCTTAAATGTGAAACACCCTGGAGGGGAGTTCAGTCAGGTCCTGATGGGTAGCATGGGTCTGTTTTAAAGATTATCCTGATTTTGAGGATTTTTATGTCACTATCTGCGCAAGAACCTTTTCTTACTCTCATCTACGAAGGACTGTGGTCCACATCCAGTGTGGTATACAACTGCATTTTACAAGCCACATAAAGCTTAGTATAATGCCTTCTGTGGTGCCTGCTGCTTGCACATTTCCTTATATTCATCGTTTTGACTTGTCCCGCACAGAACCAGACCTTTCCTGTGTTTGTTGACATAAGCTCCGTCCCAGCCGGAGTGTAGTTTGGCCGGTGGTTTTTGAGGTCACCAGAGAGCATCAATCTAATTTGCACAGGCCTGCTGACAAGCAGGTGTTGCCCTTAGATATAGGTCGACAAAGGGTACTTAAAAAATGTACTTATAAACCATCCTATTTCACCACTTAATTAGACCCTGATAACAATTTCATACGTCTTTATTTGTTAATCATTACCTCAATAACCTACCTGTCCAAAACAATGCAAATTCATCAAACCCTACCCGAGTTATTCGCCTCCAAAGGTAACATAAAAAAGGACTACTGTAGTTCTAAGCAAGCCTCTAGGGGGTCTAAACTTACATCACTTACTCCCTGCCCCAAGAGCTGTACACCACTTAAAAATCGTTACCATAGCACTTGTATGAAATTTGACTACAAGCTTTCGGCGAATTCATAAACTTTCCTCACTTATTATGCAAGTTATCGTCTTATTTGCATGACAAGTATTCAGTTATGTAAAGCATCACCGAAACTATCCACATGCCATAAATTATGATAATCCGTCAATCCCTGCTGGAGTTATTCGTCTCCAAATGTATTAACAAAAACGCCAACTGCAGTTCCAAACGAGCAGCTAGGGGGCCTTAATTCCCACCACTCACTTGCCGTCTCAGAAGCTATATACTACCAAAAAATCATGAACCTGACGCCTCCAGAAAATTTGGCCTCAAACGTTGAAGCTCCGCTGCAGTACCTCAAATACCCGATAGGAGGCCCATTATCGAACTTGACCTTCCTCTTTGACATCACTACCTATCCACGAAATATCATGCACAACCGCCAATAGCTCCTCGAGTTATGCTGGCGACATACAAACTCTCTCACACACAAAGCCTGCTGCAGTTCTGTAGGAAAGCGCCAAATAAATCATTTTTAAACTTGACCTCCGTTCCCACAATCTCTTCCAAACTACCAAAAATCATTGAGGTCCATCAACGTTTCCGTCACTTTTTTTGCCTACATACAAACACAGAAAAATTAAAAGTCCGCTGCAGTATTGTTGGAAAACGACAGGTGAACGATTTTTGAACTTGACCTTCCTTTGCACAACCACTACACACCTACCAAATATCATGAAGATCCATCAAAGGTTTCCCGAGTTATGCTCTTGACATACATACAGACCCACACAACAGCCGGCTCAACCGAAAACATAATCTACTCCGAGTTCCTCGGCGAAGATAATTAAATTACTTTTTTCAACTATACAGTCATTCAAAAGAATTAAAAAGTGAGAGAAAGCTATCTATACAATCTATAAGTTGAATGAGGTATGACACAACTGTGAACTACAGAATTATACCACAGACAAGTGTGGTTTACTTGATATATACAATAATTATCATACAGTTAATATCATTAGCAAATGCCAAGACAATTATTAAATTGACAGGCTGTGATTACTAGTCTGGCGAGTCAAACATGGTTCGAGATCAGGGGTCTTAGATTTCACACTCAGGCAGACCTTGGGTATTGTACTTCAACACAGGAGCAACAGGCCCAGCTCCCAGTAGTGATATGGACAGAGATGGTACATCTGTACTTGTCTGACTCTCAGCCAAGGTTGCATCTCTTGCAGCCCTGCAACCTAGCGGACCTGGTTGTGTGGTGTCTGATGTATCGGTCTCTTCTTTGGGGACATCTGTATGGTCATGTGCTCTTGTAGAATGATCTATACTTTCAGAGATCTCTCGTTGGTCATGTGTAGACAGGGCATGATCATTCACTTCTGGGGTCTCTTCCTGGGTGTTTGTCTTTGTAGCATTGTCGTTTTCTGTGGCGATCACTTGATGGCCCTGTGTAATGGTAGCACAGTCATTGTCTTCTTGGATGTCTAGCCAATTTTGAGTATTCGAAGTATGAATACTATGATCATCCTCCTCTTGTAACACTTGGTGGTCATGTGCATTTGTAGAATGACCATTCTCATCATTCATCTCTTGATGGTTATGTGTAGATATAGCAGTGGCAGCTCTGTTGTGCTGTGATTCCTGGTTGTTTGAACCAAGGTATTTCATGCACGGCTGAAGCAGGCACCCTACAATAAGTAACAACAGGAAAATCGCCACCACTGACACCACTATCGAGATAGTCAGATGGTCTGGAATAAATGTTCCTTGGTCATCTTGTTCAGTGGTCACCTGAAAGGCTAGATTAGTTGTTGTCGTTATCTGATTCATTTCTGTGGGAAAGGCAAGATCATCACCTTTCTGGGCATCAAAACAGGTGTAATTGTGTTGTCTACGAAACTGTGAAACTGTGACAAACAGTTCAGATGTACGGTTCTTGGTGACTAGAAAGCAACTTACGGTTCTTAAGTTGCCATGGCTGCTGTTTACGTAGTTGGCTGTGCTGTTATTTGGTGGGTGGTCGAACACCATGGCAACGGTTGTCGAGGATGTATTCCGGTATGTGCTCAGAGGTATTAGTTTTAAGCTCAGTCTTTCAGCACTTCCCAAGGCCAATGTCAAGCCTCCGCTGTGGTCCCAAGCTTGGCTACACAGTTTGAGTCCACTTGCGAGCAATTCATGTGACGATCTGTTGCTCACAATCACGACAAACGGTGGCTGAGTGGTGCCATTGTTTTGGGAGTCCCCCAACTTTGGGCAGGACCCATAGCGACTGGCTGCCACCTTCTCCCATACAATGGTGGTTGGACCAAACAGTGAGAACAATTTGGTTTTGTTGCTTTTGGGGTCATGCTCAACACAAGACAAGAAATCAAGCCCTTCAAGAGATACGTGTACGTGCATGTCCTGTTTTCCAAAGAAAGACACTCTGGTGAAAAAGCTCCACTGCATTTCACGTGTTGGCTCATCATCCATTCTGTACAATAGAGTGCCACTAAGATTGAGGCTCTTCAAGCTCTGTAGTCCCCAGAAGACATCCTTGTCCATACACGACAGAGCGGTCAAACCCAGATCCAGACTTCTTATGTCTGGCACGTTACGGAATGCTCTAGGAGGAATGGACGCGATCGGGTTGAATGCTAGGGACACCGTGTGTACAGGTCTGTACCTGTTCAGTCCATAGAACCAGTCTGGATGCACGGTTGCGAGCAAGTTGCCTTTTAACTCGAGCCTTGAGAGAGTGAGGTTGTCGAACGAACGCGGGTCGATCTGCGCGATCTTGTTGTGAGACAGGATCAGGTGCTGAAGCTTTCCCAGGCCAACGAACCAGCCTCGCTTGACATGAGTCAGTTCATTCATAGCCAGGTTTAACCTCAACAGCCCGGAAAACCCTTTCAGAGCCTTCTCCTCTATGTCCGTGATTCCGTCCTCTACAAGAGCAAGGCTTTCAAGGGTAGAAGGATGTGGGATGGGCAGTTTACGGGCTGACAGCACACCCAATGGGTAGCCTCTTATGCCAAGAATTGACTTAGATATTGCTGCATGGATGCAAACTGGAGTTTGAGTTTGTGTTTTTGTGATGGAAACTTTGTCAGGATTGTTGCACAGGATGCATGGCTGCCCGCCGTCTGTGCTTGTTTGCTGAGATGGCCTGGTGTACTCCAGCTTACACTCCACCCAGCTGACTCTCCTGCACTGAGAGGTGAAGCAGAGGCCGTCCACAGCCACGCAGGCTACCAGCAGGGTCATGATACACAGCATGTCTGTGCACTGGAATAGAAAAGAGAAATGTTTCTTCATCAAGTTTATTCTACTGGAAAATTAATCTACCAGGTTGTATCAAGCACAGTCGCTACTGTTACATTAAATGCCAGTTCCATGCATGTACGTACAGTGAAAACAATGAACCACAGTCCCGCCATGATTATAGAAACCGCAGCTCTTTCCACTAATGTGAACAACAACGTTTTAGCATTTCTAGTTCAAACTTGGTACCTTTCCAGAAACAAATGCTGAGTCACAAACCACTGGACAACATATGTGTACCACCATGTAAAAATTCTAAAATAACACTTTTAGTGGAATAATGTAACTTACCTCTTGGTAGTCTTTTTCTTCAAAATGATACTCCTAAAGCCTGTTGGTGGTAAGAACCATTCTTGAGTCCGTCCTTCACCTGACGTCCTGTACATACTTATACCCATCCGGCTCCTAGCTGGTACATGTATATGTAACGTTACTACCAGAATTGCCTGACACGCTGTCTTGATTAATCGCTTGTTTATATTTGAAGGAAATCTGAGAATAAGGATTGCCTTTGTTCTAGAAATCATTAGGTAGACCAGCTGCACATCATTAGCTTCTCTTTCCTAGATTATGTACAATCAACTTATCCATAGTCGAGTAGGTACTAACTGGTGCCTATACAAAAATGTCTACCGGTTTTCCATCTTCCTGAAGATATACATCAGTCTGTGTAAACTTAATCTGTAGGCAGAGTTTGTAAGAAGATTCATTGCATTAAAAGTGAATATCATAATGAATATCTAAAGCTAAATTAAACTTGTACATTTCCAGGGCCTTGATGTACTGGAGATCATGAGGAACATCCACATCTTTGTGTCCAAGTACCTCTACAACCTTAACAACCAGGTATGACATTGTGGACAGGTTTATTCAGCATGATATACTTCTGAAACTGACTCAGAGTCAGACATATTTAGAGTTGGTATTTGTGGACATTTAATTTGTGTGTATTGCAGGCATTCTTAGAGTTTGAAAGAAATGGGTCGGATTTATATAGATGACAAATTTCAACATGTTACCATCAAGGGGATTCTTTTCTGTTTTTTTCTTTTAACATGTGTGGTAATATTTATAGTAGAACAGTGAGGGAGGGAGGAAGCAAGGGAGGGAGGGATATTAAACTTGACCAGTTTTGATTGATAACATCTAACGTTTTTGTGTGCAGATTTTTGTGGAGATGTCCAGTAACAACAAGCACCTGAACACCATCAACATCCGCCACATCGCCAACTCCATCCGCACACACGGCTCAGGCATCATGAACACTACTGTAAGTACAGGCCAACTGTTCTAGACTGGATTTTAGGAGATTTGAGATCAAGTGGAAATTTCTTATTTTAATGAGCAAACAATTGAAATAGGACGTTGGTGGAATAATAGGTAGCAGTTGTTCAGGTAAATATTCTGTCACCTTCTTTGACACTGATTAAAGAGAATTTAATGTCGTACTATTTTTTTTCATTTCATTGCCTATTCCATCTTCTTATTCTCAGGTAAAACTGCAAGGTTTAACATGAAGAAAAATGTTACGTCACAATTACAAAAATTAGTGAGAGCAAGCATCATTATTTGTCTTTTTAACCTTTTGCACTCTGAAGTACAGCTGTTTGGCACCCCAAAATTCCCAATTGGTTAAAGAGTTAGGCAGCAGGGAGAGGGTTAAGCAGAGGGCAGTGAATGAATAGAATAGAAAATGAATTGAATTTTTCCTTCAGATACCAGGAAATAAATGAAGATTTTTTTTCCCTCTCCTCTCCCAGGTGAACTTCACGTTCCAGTTCCTGAGGAAGAAGTTCTTCATCTTCTCCCAGTTCCTGTACGACGAGCACATCAAGTCACGTCTCATCAAGGACCTGAGGTTCTTTAAGGAGAACCACCTGCAGACGGATCAGAAGGTTTGGACATCTTAAACACCGTACAAATTTTGTTTTCACTTTCAGTCTATTCCGCTGTTTCAATCATCACTGACCGTGTGCAAATATGAAATTATACTTTGTATTGTATATTTTGAAAATCACATCAACAGGTTTTTTAGCAAAAAAATCTCTAATACAATGAAATGGACACATGTTTCCTCTTGGCAACAAATGTAATTCGTAGTGTGTTAAAGAGGTCAGTGATGAAAGTACCATGATTTAGTAAATGCAAAACTGCACCATGTTATAAGATAAGACTAACAGAATTTGAAATCTTTGAAGTATGTAAGCTTGCACAAAATGAGCACCAGAGCCTCATAGTCTACATGTAACTCTATGGTTCCACATTACCTGACTGGTGTTTGATATTGCCAACAATTTCAACCCCAAAGCTCCATGGTCTAAATTACACAATGTAATTACCTCCTCAGTACCCGTTTGATCGTGCTGACAAGTTCAACCGTGGGATCCGTAAGCTGGGCATGACTCCAGACGGGCAGAGTTACCTGGACCAGTTCAGACAGCTCATCACACAGATTGGTAGGGAGGGGGGGACTTTTGTTCTGCATTCTCCTATGCAGAGCCTTGCCTGCGTCCTATACAATATGCATTTTGAAAGCTCTGCTAAACCAGGCCGAAGGTTCCAATTTGCGGGTGTGGGTGTGGCCATTCTAACCAGCGGTCAGCCAATCAGAGAATCAGCATTACCTAAAGAAAATATTCTCTGATTGAGTCAACAGTTTGTTAAAACGGCTAAACCCACACCCACAAATTGGAAACTTCAGCCAGGTATACTGTATGGCAGTGGATGAGGCTCTGCATAGGAGAATGGTGTTCTGTAAATTAGACTGAATGTTAAGCTTTTTGTGTCAATTTCTAAAGCTTTTAACGACAATTCAGAGCACAATTCAATTGTAAATTTACCATTGACATAGAGATTATATGTTTCAATCTGTAGTCATCTTTTTTCTATTGAAAGCATGAAAAACAAATATGTTGTACATGTATTTGTTGACTTATTATAACAAGCTTCTCATATTCATGTTCAATCTGCTCTTTCCATCAGGCAATGCAATGGGCTATGTCCGCATGATCCGATCTGGAGGTCTGCACTGCTGCAGCAATGCTATCAGGTAAGGAGGGTTTAATAATAATTGTCTTGTAACAAAAAACAGGTAGAGGTTCTACAATGTACTGGGGATTGTAGTGAAGACAACATTGTCAGATTGTAGTTATACGAGACAAAGCTGTAATGGAGATGTTGTTGTGTCATAGCATAGTGTTATGGCAGGGTATTTAGCCCAGAACCCAGAGGTTTTAATCCTGTGACATGCCTCGCTGACATTGTGCCCTTGGGAAAGTCACTTTATCTAATCAATTTCCTCACTTCACTCAGGTGAAAATGAGTACCTAGCTTCCGTTAGAGACGTCCCTCCAATAGTACGTGTTAAATGGAGGTCCTGTGTTTGAGGAGAGCCACAGCTCGAGCATGTTTAGGAACCCAACACACTTATCAGAAAGAGTAGGGGTCCTTCCCCGTGTGAGTGGATCAGCTAAATCTGTCTGGATATGCAGCTTGTACTGTTCAGTACAAACCTGGTGTGTTAGACCATGAGGTTGTTTACCGGGTATGCAATAGAAACAAACAAACGATGTTGCCCTGTTCTGTTCCAGGTTTGTTCCAGACCTGGATGACATTGTGACATTTGAGGATGCGGTGAAGGATGAAGGTCTGTCTGAGGAGTGTCAGGCTTCTGCCAGGTTGGTCTCCTAGTCTGTGCTACTGACCCAATTTCAACTGGATTTATTCAGTCAATTCAAAATTTCACAATTCGATATTTGTTTTAATTGTTTCCTCTAACATGTAAATTCTTGTCTACCCCAGGCATCTGGACACTGTCATCTCAGACCTTGTCAAGAACTTTGCAGAAGGAACAGAGTACTTCAAGGTGATGCACTGTGAAAAGATTCTTAAAGGAACCTACATGTATTGAGCCTAAGAGTTTGAGTGGCTAACTACAGACAATTTTACATTTTAACTTGGTTGACCACAAAACAGTTTCTGTGGGTATGGTTTGCAAAAGTATGGACAGTTTGGGGTGCATTGGTTAGTTACTTAATATACACTTGCCCAATGTTGTTGTCTCACGCACCCATTTTTTTCTATTTTTAGAGGCTTGTTGACGTCTTTGCTCCTGAGTTCCGTAACCCCAAGAACATGCATCTAAGGAACTTCTACATCATCCTCCCTCCACTGGTAGGTCTGAACTGAAAGGGTTTGCTCATGAACTGTAGGCAACTGCATTCAAAAGTGTCAGTACATTAAGTGCCATTACCTAAAGAAAGACTTAAGGACAGTTCCACTGTCAAGCTCTCTTCATCATATGTTTTAAACAAAGCTTGGTGTTAGATGATTATCCAAGCTCAGATGTGCAGATGTGACAATGACAATGTAAGACATTGCCGGAATGTGATATGACTAGCTACCATGGAATGACGTGCAAAGCTGATGTGTTACACCGATCATCATGTTATCTTGTTTTGCCTCTCCCAGACCCTGAACTTTGTTGAACATTCCATCACATCAAAAGAGAAGCTGAACAGGAAGAACAAGGTGGGAGCAGCGTTCACAGACGACGGCTTTGCCATGGGTGAGTGGATGGTCTTCATCTTTTCCTCATCACAGTAGTGATTATAGTATTTACAAAATGTACAGGTACTGGCTAAGACTATCAGAACATTAAACACAGTAAAACTGATGCCTGTACTAACATGTTTCAGGAGTGGCCTACATCCTGAAGCTTCTGGACCAGTACCATGACTTTGACTCCCTACACTGGTTCCAGTCGGTTAGAGAGAAGTACAATAAGGAAAAGGTAAGTCTTCCAGGGATGTCTGTTGTCTTCTTAGCTTATTCATCAGAATCTTAAAGTTTATGTAAATTCATTAGAATCGTCAGAATGTTTTGCAGTAAATTTTATCTTACCTCTTTGCTGCCTAGAGAGCTGTAAAGTGATTTTTTAAAGTTTGTGTAAGCATTCTATTAGGTTTGGACCCTATACGTACTTTGTCGCTTTCCTCCTGAACTTTATGACAATGGACCTATCCCATAGCCCTGCCACCTCGGTCAAAACAGAGAGATGCAAAATTAAAACAAAAATGCAAATATTTGACTGACATATGGCCACTCTCTCATTGGTCGAGCTGATTATTGCCATGCTATCATTGACATTGGTAGAACTGCTAATTGTGATGGTAAGTCAGGATCGGTCCATTACAATTACAATTAGTATACTAACAGCTTAGACACTGGTACAGTTGCCTAAGCGACGTTAATGATCTGAGCCCCAGCAAACAAGAATGGCCTGTTGTGATGAGTTATGAGGAGATGGGCAGTTAGGAGGGAGCGTTCTGAGTAACTCAAGGGAAAGTTGAGAAGAATGGTCAGGAGGTGACTCAGAGAAGGGTCATCTCAGGGGGGCATACCCCCTGATGAGGAGAGGGTATTTAGCTGCATATAGCAGAGGGTACCGGCACCACTCGGTCTTCAGTCAGATCAAGACTGTCACAGCAGTATGGTAGAGAGTTCAGAGAAAGTCTACTATGCTGCAGGGTTCAGCAAATTCAAGGATAGACAGAGCATGAGGATCAGGCCAGGGGACCAGACACCACCATCAGCACGAAAGAAAGGCAGCGTCAACAATAGAGCAAGGTTTCTAGTTTCTAGTAGGCATCCATTGGGATGGAATAGGGCTACATTGAGGTATGTCTCAGTTTTTCTTAGGGTGGTGTCTGGAGTTGGTAGTCAGGGATTTTGTCTTCCTGGGGGAAGCAGTGAGTGGGTCAGAGTTTAAATATTGTCTGATTACGGCAGAAAGTAGCTAACATGGAAGGACTAAAGTAATAATTCCTTTCAAGAAACTTGTTTTGCGGAGTAATTTCAAGGTCAGCAGATAAAGGACCCACAGACAGGTTAAATACTCAGAGTTGAACAATGGGACATATCGAAAGAACGGAGAGTAGCATACAAAGCAATTTACTTCTCCAAGTGATTAGCAGTAGCCGACCTCACGGTTCGACGACAGTAATTTCATATCAGTATTTTTGGTCTACGGTGAAGATGTAAGAGAAATCTTCAACTGACTTGTTGACCGACCGGTAGAAGCAGAGGGACACTGCGGGAAGTAGTATCGTGCATACATACAGCCATAAGGCGGCTTATCAGTATGACCTGTAAGGATAGCTCAGAAATGATTCAATTCACCTGTTTGGATGGAGAAAACAACAGTCAACAAGAACGGCACTAGACCTCCATATTTTTTCACAGAACAATATGGGAGGACACAGCCCTGCTAAAAGTGATTGAATAGGTAGAACAAAGGGTCCAGAAACACGTTAACATGGCAAGGAAAGATTCTGGTGTACATAGAAGTGTGGAATCAGGAAGGTTTCCATGACCAAGTAAATTGGTTGGATGTCGCGTTTTTGATGCCGAGAGCAGCAACTAATGATAGGCGGGGACAAAAGATTATAACTGGTTACAATTTCGAGCAGTCTTATTATTCAAAGTGACTAGGATTCTTAGTAAGAAGGAAAGATATTGTACTGGCTAAACAAAGGCAGAGGCTCACAACTAGAAGATAACCTACAGGGACAGTACAGTCTCTTAGCAATGCCTAATGAGGCGCATAGCAATACTCCAACAAGACGGACCCCCGAAGTAGAAGCAAGGTCCGATAAGTCGAGTTTCAGAACAAATATACTGGGAAAGGATACTGGGATTTTTCAGTGTTACCAAATATTTTATCAAAAGAACGTTTCTAGTTCATGTCAACAAGGGAGTATGGGTTACTCTGGACTTGTTGGGAGACATTGAGCTCCAGGAAACAGTCTCAGAATGGTTGCCGCCTTTTCATAGCAATCGGGATGTTCTCCAAGGGGAGACTTCCCATGGTGCCTACCTTGGCTTGCCAAGAGCGTACCCGCGGAGTTTTTGGGACTGTGTAACCATGGACCATTACATGTGGGATTGTAATGGGTGGTTACGTTGGTGGTAATCATGGACCGTTGCATGTGTATTGTTATGGGTGGTTATCATAGTGATAACCATGGACCATTACATGTCACCGTGAGTGCAATGGGTGGTTACCTGTAGTTACACCTCAGTAGGGAGGTTGGAAGAGATTCGTTTGGCTAGAGGTGGGCAAACTTTGTGCTTGATTAGGTGGAGCACAAAGCCCCCCATCTCACCTTATAACAGGTAATAATTGAAATGAAAATTCAGGTTAACACTGGAAGCTCTGTATCCGACTCCCCATTTCCTGAAAAATATTATGGCTCGGATAGGTTGACAACAAGTAACCTAAAAGATATTCAACAGGGCTCTAAGGTCTACAATAGAAAGAAACTTTGTCCAATTGCAGTACATTTGGCTCAACTGACAATGGGTACAAGAACAATATACATCAGGGCCGAAGATCCCCTCTACAATAGTAGTGAGTCAACAGATAGACTGGGAAAACTTTAAGCCACCGTTGTTGTACAGAACATGTAGTAAAACTCTGCCTTTAAAATGTCTCTTCGGCAGAAAGAGTAACTGTTTGGGAGCTTTGATTATTTCACATCGCTTGAAGTTGAACTCATATGGGTAGCTGTCATCAGAGATTGCATACTATTACTGAGCGTTGCAACAAAATTCATAAATCGGGATAAGGGACTCCCTCAGGTAGGGGGGGCAGGTTACTCATGCACGCTAAGTAATCATCATCCAGGCAGACAGCAGTGCCCCTTTTGAGTAAAGGACCGGCTTTATAGGAAGTCTTGGAGAAAGTTTCAAAGATAGGCCAAGGACTTGGGTAGGCCTAGGGTTACAATCTAAGGGCCAACTGTTTGTGAGGGTTACAAAAACATTCAACAGTTACCACTAGGAAGGGACAGTGACATAGGACTAAAAGGAGTGTTAATTGGAAACGATAGCATAAAGGGGCAGATTACATTCCTAGAAGAAAGAGCTATCAGTATTACAAAGAGGGGAACTATTAGGTGCATCAGGTTGAAGATTTACAATAGAAGGGGACAGCATCGAGGACCCTACATGTAAGAGATAGATTCAGTAAATGACACATTGTTGGACCGACAAGTCAACTTCAAACAGTTATGGTAAAGGGTCAAAACTTGGTGCCTGCAGGCACCTTTCACACACTAAGAAAGGCTTTGCTTGAAGGGCATTGCAAGATGATAGAAGTTACAAGGCATTATGCTTACAGTGGGGATGATTCAAAATGTCCGTAGGAATTTTTTGGGAGCCTCAGGTGATATACCTGGCATGTTGGAAAGCTTATGATAGGTTCCCAATGAGTAAGGTCGAAAAGACAGGGGAGTGGATAACAGTAAAAAAGTGTCACAGTGTCGTTTTTGTTAGCTGGAGTGGTATACTTGGTCTCAAGAATCTATCGAACGGGACTAGGTATTTAAGGGCGTGGCAAGTATAATGGGCAAGGACAAGGATCTTGTGTTTGGGGGGAAGGTATCAAGTTCCTTGATACCTTGTTGGCGAAAGTTGTGCAAGGAGTGTGCACAAACCCCCCTATCTCACAAGATAAGCAGATCAAAGTGAGATGGAAATTGGTAGCATTGAACTTGACCTTGTACCTTGCCCCCATATTCTGCCACAAAGGACAGTGTGTTGTGTGTTTCTTGTGTCTCTACGATTCTTATTAATAAGGGGTACATGTAGGTGAAGCTGGGCGAACGATAATTAATAACAGCTTAGACACTGGTACAGTTGCCTAAGCGACGTTAATGATCTGAGCCCCAGCAAACAAGAATGGCCTGTTGTGATGAGTCATGAGGAGATGGGCAGTTAGGAGGGAGCGTTCTGAGTAACTCAAGGGAAAGTTGAGAAGAATGGTCAGGAGGTGACTCAGAGAAGGGTCATCTCAGGGGGGCATACCCCCTGATGAGGAGAGGGTATTTAGCTGCATATAGCAGAGGGTACCAGCACCACTCGGTCTTCAGTCAGATCAAGACTGTCACAGCAGTATGGTAGAGAGTTCAGAGAAAGTCTACTATGCTGCAGGGTTCAGCAAATTCCCCTGTCCCACCCACCCTAAGAAATGAATGTTTGGGATGTATATGTACTATGACTATGTTACTTGACTTTGTATACGTTAAGGAATTGAAGGTTGGATAATGATGATCTAGGTTTAAGTTACAAGTCAGGATGAGTTAAACATCCGCTGGACAGAGCCTTGGTTTAACCGACCAGCCCGACATTGGCTAAAACAATTGGCAAACCAGGGTAAAACAGGTCGCCAGCTCGCAGCATGACTTGCTTAGTAGACAGGAGGGACCTTGTTAGACTGATGTATAACTTTGTATAAAATGCGAGAACAATTGACTGTACCTTCGTAACACGAACAGAGATTTACATACGTTCTTTATGTAATGGAATTCGGCACAATTGGCAATGTTTGTCACTGCGAGTGACCTACATGTTTTTGTTTTGTTTTTACTGTTAAGGTCGGTATACTGAAAGCAGAAGCAAGGTCCCCGGAAAGAAAGACTTAGTTTTTGAGAATTATTAATAAACTGGGAATGGGTACTTTGGTCACTCAATGCTACCAGGTGTTATGATGAAAGGAACCTTTCTTTTGAAGTAAAGAGGGAGACAGAGCGCTCCAAGAGATACTGGGGTGCTCCAAGATGTTGGATGCAGAAAGCCCCAGTTACCTGTGAGAAAGCGAGAGTGCTTCACAGAAGAGTCCCAGGATAGGGGCCGCATACCTAATACCGGGATGTCCTCTTGATTTAGAAGGGGCTTCCCATGGCACTTTCTTAGTACGCTAAGATTGACGCCCGCGGAGTGAAGATTCTGGGACTGGTAACCATAGACCCTGTGTGATGGGTGGTTACTGGAGTTTAAAGGACCTAAGAGGAGGTTAGGTCAGAGTATAGATGGAAAGCTTGGATTGGTCTGGAGTATGATGAGTGTGGGGCGAAAGTTGTGCAAGGAGTGTGCACAAACCCCCCTATCTCACAAGATAAGCAGATCAAAGTGAGATGGAAATTGGTAGCATTGAACTTGACCTTGTACCTTGCCCCCATATTCTGCCACAAAGGACAGTGTGTTGTGTGTTTCTTGTGTCTCTACGATTCTTATTAATAAGGGGTACATGTAGGTGAAGCTGGGCGAACGATAATCAATTGATAATAAAAAGACATCAACTTCGAAATCAGTGTCTCTGTATTGTCTTGTCATTCTGCATGTTTTGTAAGAAGACTACTAGTCTTGTCTAACAAGACCACTTTCTATAGGTCCCCAGGGTGGTCGTCTTATACAACTTTGACTTGTACAATTCCTCTCGCCCCCCTCCCCCTCTGCAGAGACAGATCCACCAGCAGCTGCAGACGTCCCAGACCGTGGACGACGAGAAGTTGCAGCAGACCCTGAATCTGACGGTGCGGCGGCTGGATGTGTATGTGCAGGAGTTCGACCTGCTCTACTACTCCCTCAGCTCCGCACGGATATTCTTCCGCGCCGACAAGACGGCAGCTGAGGAGCAGGAGGAGAAGAAAGAAGGTGAGAGAGTCTTCTAGACAAAATCAGGAAGAAAATGAGGTGCTTATTACACAACCTAGATGTTATCTACTGGGCAACATTTTGGTAACTCCTCAACTCGAGTGGCATTGTAATGGTAGGGTGTTTGGCCCAGAGGTCCAGGGTTTGAATCCGCTGACCTTCCCCAATGTTTTGCCCTTGGGAAAGGCACTTAACACAAATTTCCTCACTTCGCTCAGATGAAAATGAGAACCTAGCTTCGGTTTGGGATGTCCCTTTTTTTTTAGCTTTGATAGGACATTAAATGGAAGTCCCTTGTTTGAAGGAGCCACACCACAATAAAGGTAACAGAGGGTGGAGGAAATGTTGGTGCATCTTTTTTCAAGTTTGTTAAGATTTTTTTGAAATTCACCATCTCAACCTTCCTGATGTAAACCCACTGGGCAGAAGCAGCTGGAGGTCCACCGTCAAACTCAGACGTCCAAAGTACAAGCACCACAGGGAAAAACTGACGTTAGCACGGATAGTGAGTCTGTATGTGACTGTGTGTCTTTTTGTTTAGGGTTATAAGGTTAGTGGTGATTGAATTTAGTGTATCTATTTGTGGTATGCCTAATGTTATGGTCACATTTCCAAACCACTGCCTGGCTGGGACGTTCACAGGAAAAGTATAAAAGACAACAAAACACACAAAACGTGAAAACAATAGTCATGACTATAATTTGTGTATATTTTTTTTATAAACAGAATCATACGCATAATCATAATCATACACTTTTTTTTTTTGTTTCTTCAAACTGCCCTGCTGGAAATGTGACCGTAGCATTACACCAAATTATTACTGGTACATGTGTTATGATGCAGTAATGATTAAAAACCTCTCATGTTAGAGAATGGTCTGTAATTTTTCTTTCCTTGTCTCATAGCGGAGAGCAGCAGTGCCGCCCAGTCAGGGCCTGAGGCACCTGCGGGAGGAACGGCTCCAGCCGCAGCACCTGACGCATCTGCTGCACCTGCACCACCACCTCCACCACCTGTAGGGGGAGGGGCACCCCCTCCTCCTCCCCCTCCACCACCACCTCCACCCCCTCCTATGTAACCCCCTCCGCCCCCTCCCATGTAACCCCCTCCGCCCCCTCCCATGTAACCCCCTCCGCCCCCTCCCATGTAACCCCCTCCTCCCCCTCCACCACCACCTCCACCCCCTCCCATGTAACCCCCTCTGCCATCACCCCTTCCCATGTAAAGAGCCAACAGCGCAAGTCCTAAGCCCCCTTTCTACTAGACCGCAATTGCTGTGCGACCAAAATGTTCTTTTTCATCACTATCGATTTTATGATTTAGATATGATGCACAATGTAAGATTTAAAATACAAATGAAAACCCTAAACATGAAAAATTTCTTCTTTATGTATATAATTAATTGAGTGATCCGTCAAACTTTCAGTTGGTCAGTGGTCGCCTAGCAGTCACAGCCTCCATATAGTGGAAAGGGGGTCTTAAAGCCTTCAATAAATCACAGTGGTCCTCAACAGTACTGTTGCAGAGGAGACATTAAGCCATAGTCATAGGCCCTGTGTTTGTATAAAGGCACAACTTAATCACATTAAAGAACTTACCACACTTACTTCTAAAATTAGGGTTTACTCTCTCGCTCGCTCACTCACTCACTCATCTCCGCCGCTTTTCAGTCTTTCACTGAGGCGGGCCGTCAATGTTTTACTGTTTACTCCGGGGATATTGAAGACTCAAACTGATCAATTCCTGACTCAAGGCCTTGTCCTTTTTGATTGGATATCATTACTTTCCCTTGTATGTCAGACAGAGCAATAAGATAACAGAATGAAATTGAAATTTCTCCCAATAAGAATATGAAAATATATCCTTGCTGTTATTTTTAAAGTAAGACATGTTCTATATTCCTTCTTCCCTTCCAAAGTATCTTGAGCTTCTAAGATGTGACTTAAGATGAGTATGCTTCTTAGAGAAGTTGTTGACAGGTCCATCTATAAGAGACAAGTTCCAGACGGCAGGCATGAATACAAAGATGAAATGCTCATTCTTGAACATTTAGTCGCATGAGAAGGACTAGCAAATATAAGGACTATTTTGGAGCCTTTTTGTTTTCTGGACAAATCCTAAAATCATAAGTGTGTCTGCACTTAAACTGTGACTTTCAGATTTACGATTCATGACTAATTTTTAGGATACTGAAATTATAGTAACAATTTTGGTATGTATGATAAACAACTGTCAGGTCTTTAAAAAGCATGCTGCAACCACCCAACTTGCCTGTGCACTGCAAAAAGTTCTAATCAAGTTTGAAAGACACCAGCATTTTGGTATTCAAAGTCCAGATCATTATTTCCTTAACTGCTCTGTTTGCTTTCTTAATGTCACAAGAATCTTTCTTATTCGTCACTGCTTCTTCCAATGGGTTTGATTTTCTGAAAAGGACAGCACACAAGATTATGAGCTTATATTATGAATAGTTGGTCCAGCATATTTTGACCCTGCTGTCTAACAAGGACATTGAGGGAACAATGACAGAACAAGACTCAAGGAAGTCTTGTAGAAAGTTGATTTTATTTGTAGATGTCAATTTGCTTATCATAATCATGGTCTACAATACCAGACGTGATGCTGAATTGATTATGAAGTAAAGAATGCTATGTATATTAATGTACTTGACTTGTACACTATATTGTAAATGTATTGAACATAATACTTTCCAATTCAGCAGTATATTGAATGACAAATCATTAATGTCAACAATAAACAAGCAAAATCAATATCTTGTCTTTTAGTCATTATTTTCACAATTTCTATTTGTCTTGTTTTTTGTAGATTACAACAAGTGAAATGCGTAATGTGAAGTTACACGATTAGAAGTTAAGATAATTATATAGGCATCTTCCCTCATATTCTGAGGCATAAATGTCAATTAGAAAAATATTTATATCAAGCTGATAGCAGGTCCAGCTGCATATAGAAAGGCTTATATTTTAACTTCTCATCTCTTTAAAAACGCATTTAATTTCACAACTTAATATTTCACGTTTCATATATATGTCTATATTCAATTTTATCTTCGTTTCCCGAGATGTTTTCGGTCGTCAAGGCTACATCCAAACGGGACCTATGATTGATCTTAGAAGCCCCAAAGGAGACATGAACATACATGTAAGTAACACATATATCTATTTTTAGACATGGCATTTTCATTCTTGTTCTCGTGCGGTGGCAAACTCCAAGCAGATGAAGAAAGGCAAAATCGTCACGTTTAGCGGAGCGGCGGACAGTAGAAAGACCCACGAAACCGGAAGCTTGAGAGACGTTATGATTTTACCTTTCTACACCTGCTTGGAAATTGTGTATTGATACGAAAACCAAGCAGATGTAAAATACGCGAAATACTACTGTGGAAAGCTCGCTGCTCCGCTTAACCGGAAGCTTGAGAAACGTTACGATTTTACCTTTCTACATCTGCTTGGAGATTAGTAAGTCGATACGATACAAACACAGTCGATGTTGATGTCATGGCTTTTATATGCGCGATATGACCAGCCCGCCCGGTCCATACTTCTCGTCAGCAAACGTCACCCGCTTGTTTATAATGTTAGCCAGTCGACTGAACTCTCGGGAAGACGAAACGGTGTTCACGGACGACATGCTGCTCTGAGTGTCCTTGCTACTCGTGCTTACGTCACTGCCTCGCCTGTGGCTCGTTCTCAAGATGGGGCGTTTGCCTCGTCTTTGTATCGAGTCTGTTCTCATTACCAGTCTTATGGATTGCGCGTTGTACGATTCTGCTATGGAAGACGTGACGGACGAGGTGTCTTCGTCTGAAACGAGGTTGCAGGAAAAGTTCGTCCTGTTGGCAAACGAGGAAAACAGGAAGCTTCTGATCGGAGTCGTTCTACAGGAGTCGAGCGCGTCGCTGAGCGAACCGTTGTCGACCTCGTGGATGACCACGCTACCGGTGTCGCTTCCCGAACTCGGCGGCGGTGTCTCACTGTCCGACTGGGCTGACTCGCCCCCGTTCCGGTGAATTATTGTTCCCAAGACGGAGTCTTTCCTCCGCGGGAAACGAGTTGGAAAAGGACGAGAGGAGTCGCTCTCCGTAGAGTCACTATCTGTGTCTGATTTTGGCATACTCGTCCGACGGGGCGCGTATTTCGGTCTCTCCACGTCTTTTCCAGCGTGCCAGTTCATTTCGACGATGCTGTCGAATTTGATGTCCTCAGGGACTGAGTTTCGTACTCTACGCCCGCTCACAGGTCTCGACTCCAGTTCACAATCCGCCCCTCCTCTGCTAAGCCGTCTTGTGATGTTCGTGATGCTGAACTTTCTCGGCTTCCCGAATACCTGGTGGACTTTGTTAGCGAGTGTCTGCGCTAGTGTGTACGCCGCTCCAGACGTTTCCTTCCCGTACACTGCACTGTCAGTGTCGCTGTCGAGTTCCGAAATGTCCCTGTCGCTGGCTATGCTCTCTGTACCGTCGATACTTTCGTGAAATACTGGGTTAAACTTAACCACGACCTCTTGCGGGTCTCTCAAAACTCCATGCTGATTCGTTTCAAGCGCTCCATCATCCATTCCCCTTACTCTTGGGATCCAACTGACGTCATCTTCCATGTAAATCGTGTCATAGTTCAAGTCAAAGTCTAGCATAGCGAATCCGCCGTTGACGTGGCCGTTGTCACCCACAATGTACCTTCTGCTTCTGTCGTCTGGTGCGAATTTTTGCGACTTTCCTTTGCTTTTTTGATACCTCTTCGCCAAAGATTTGAGGACGATGACTATGCTTAATAACGTCAAAGTCCCTGCTGCTACTCCAGCTGCTATATAAGTTGCGGATTCGGTCGCCTCTCCCACGAGAGTTGGCACGCCAGTGGGAACGAGAGTTGGCAACCGAGTTGCCGAATTCGCAACCTGTGTTGGTACTGGTGTGAAGAGTGGTTCTATGTACATTAGGGAGGCAATAGCTGGCCAGGAGGGAATGCCGGCATTTCCGTTGGCGTCAATGGCGCGAACTGAGATGTATATAGTTGCGTTCTCTTTCACGTTAGGGAGGGCAATGGTGAAAGTTTCAGTCTGGCCGGCTTCACGTGGAGCCGATAGGTTTCCTGATGTCACGTTGTCTTGAAGAATCCTTGAAGCTTCTTCGAAGTTGTTGAATAAGCTGGATGAGGAGTCGCTTATACGGATGTCGTAGTACGACGCTGTAACGGTTAGACAGAAAATATTGGTAAGCATATATAGCATAAGTATTCGAATTGATAGTCGATTTAAACATATCGATAATGAGTACGGATTACGATTAATGTTTCTCTTACCTGTGCCGTAGTTGTAGTCGTCACCGACCGCTGTCCATGTTAACGTGACAGTCTTGTCCTGGTTGGACACTAAGGGTCTTTCTAGGCGGATAGTTGATGGGCTGACGTCCGCGTGGTCCGCCTGGACGTACAACGGTGACACGTCGATGACAATAGCGACTCCTGACGTCTTCCGCTGGAACTGCTCCAGTGGCACTGCTACGATCTCGACTTCTACCTCTGGAATGTTAAAAACACCAAAAGCACGGTTGATTATAAAAAAAAGTTGACATATTCATTCTAGCTTCCGATTCTTTAAGAACAATAAGAACTTAGAAATGAGTCTTTGGGATGGCGCCACCTACTTCGGCTACTTATATGACCTTATAGTTACAGCGGCGAGAAGCGGCCGGTACTCCAGTCAGAAGTTCTGAAGAAGGTGTCTGGTAGACATCGAAACGTAAGTAGGTGAGATACATTACTGGTTGTGCAAAAGAAAAACAACAATATTCTATGTTCTACCAACTTGCTGAAATTATTTTCGGAAGGTGTTAAAGTGTATGTTCATATACCTGAGAATGCTAGTGGTGCCGCCGACATTGCCCCTGCCCCTTCTGAGAGGGTGACCGCTGTGTTGTCCTCGTTGTCTGCCAGGACTGAAACGGTGTAGCGGGTGGTTTTGCCACTCGCGGCTTCCAGATGATTTACTAGAAGATAGGCAGAGTAGACGCCGTCGCCTTCAGACACATCAGCACCTGTGGGATCAGGTAGGAAAATTAACATTACGATTTCATTCACTTTTGACCTATAACTACAGTGTGTTTACGATCACGTGGTGGGTCAGTCTTGCTGACAAGGGTCGAAAGTATGAAAGTTTGGATTTTGTTTATTCAATGAGAAACAACGTTTAAGTTCTACATATACCAGTAACATGGTTTACTTAGAAGATATTAGGTGTATGCAGACTTAAACTTCTAGCCTGATTGATTCACGCTCATAGCGGCCGCCCAACACCGGGAAGGGGCGATTACAGCTTTGATAGCGGAGTTTGCGTTGCACGGACTAGCATACCTCTAATGTCAACCAAAAATCGGGTACTTTTTTTGTACGGTCGTGACAGAACAGATTTTGGTAATTGAAGAAGACAGACGAAGACGTGTACCTACCTACACCGTTGTCAAGGAGGGCAAGATTCGTAGGGCTTCCGGACGTTGTTTCTACAATCGCCGTAACCCTGGCAGACAGAACTGGCTTGTAGCCTTTCCTGAGGTCGGCACGAACGGCGATGACGTCATCATCAGACGACTCTCCTAGGATCACGTGATGGTTGCTAAGGTGACACGTCAGCGTGATGGTGGGGTTGTCAGGGTCGTCAGGTTTAGAGGTGACGTCAATCTGGATGGACTGGGCACTTGTGTCTCGTCTTGATCGTGTGGCTTCGTTTTGGATTGAAATTTGCCACCTTCCAGCCTAGCAACGGTAATATGTGGATACTTTATGTACATTCGTCGATTATATTGCAAAAAGCAGTAGGGAGTAACGTTGCATATCTGTACAATGTGTAAAAAATGGAGTCATCTCATCTTTGTGGTTCAATATTCAGCAACACATGTACATTACCTAATTCCTGAGGCTAGCATCCTGTCTTAGATTGTCATTTTGCCCTTAGTAATGAAACAAGTGGTAGCTTGACCTACTGTGTAGCTTTTAGCGCTCCTACGATTGTAAGAAAGCAGTTCACATCAGATTACATACAGTACATCAATAATTGTTACAAAAGTATGAAAAAAAGCCATGGAATTAACATCCGAAACTAACCTTAGCTTTCCCTTCAATCCGAAGTTGCATGGTCCCCTCCTTGTCGTTGAAAGAGAAATCGGGACCGCTGTAGGTGACGTTATCCGGATCGGTGACCTCAGGGCTGAGCCGTGCGCAGTCCTGACAGGCCAGGCGGAACTCCGTCTTCTCGCCCACTGACGAGTCGATGTAGATGTGTTCGTGCAGCGTTTCTCCTGCGCCCAGGTTGTGTGAGAACGTCGCAAGCTAGAGGAGAAGGAGAGAATACTATTTTCAGATGGAAAAGGATATGATTAACAGCATCGCTTTGAGTCTTTTCTATGCGATGTGTCTCAGATATTGGAAAGACATGTTCTTCATGTCTCGTCTGACTATTTTACGGTAGCCAAGATCTGAATATGGTAGGTGCTTTTTCTCAAGGCATACATACATACAACTGTTAACCTGCATCCTTGGCTCCACAGATCTAGATATCTAAATCAGTTGATGTTTTTCTTATCCTGACTGCTATGCTAATAGAACAGTATTGCCAGTCACTAAGTAGCCGTAAACTTACCGAAACAGGAACGCTTGTGCTGTCGTCGTCCACGTACTTCAACACTGTCGCCGTGAGAGCGTCATCCAGCGCCGATCCCCCCGCATCGCTGTCCGGGGAGAAGAAGAACTGCCCTCCCGTGACCTCGGACAACATCTAGGAAGGAAGAACATGGAAAGCATGTGAAGAGTTCGGAGCCAGTGTACAATAACGTGAGTACGGTTTCCCTAAAATATTGGTCATGAAGATTACATTGTTGTCATGAAGCGTTTTTATATGACGTGTTCATCATGTGGAATGTTTTTTTTTTCTTTATGGAACTAAAGAAAACCTTAGAATGCTACAATTTCCTTGGATGACCTCGCGCCGTGAGTTGCATTTTTAAGAGGACAGCGCAATGCGAAGAACTGCAAACGGGTTTACGACAACCTCGCACATGTAAACAGACTAGATTTCCTTACCGGTAGCGCCTCCTCTGCTCCGTCTCCCAGCGCTACGGTGTCTATAACCACGCCTTTTGCCGTCTCGTTTTGTAGCATGAAGACGACAGAGCTGTTGAGTCGCCTGTCTCTGCCGTCTGTGATCAGGATCATCTGCCGGGGGCCGGTACTATCCCCGAGCTTACGGTCCTGCACGGCCGGGCCGAGGATCTGGTGAGGACAAAAAAGATGTCGGTTAAGTAAAGGAAGTCTTTCGGCAGGTCAGTGTATCTAGTACCTTGTATCTACTTTATTGTGATTGTGTCGTTAGACTAGGAAATGATATCTTGTAGACAAAACGGCCATAAAAAGTAAAGCATGTGGTCTAAACTCACACGTCATTTTTTTCCGCTCAAATTTGCTATTTTTGTTTCATCCTTTCATCACCATCACTATTTATGCTTAGGTCCCAATGAGAAAAAGGGTCCCCCACCTGGTAGTTCACAGGCTGTTTTTTTTCACTTTCGGGCATGCCCCCTTTGTGGCCCCGTGGAACACCATGCGGCTGCAGACCCCGAATCATTCTTAATCGGACTTGAAATCAACGCGGGACCCGGTAACAAATAGACGCCGTGAGCTAATCGTGCGAGCACCGGGAGATACCCCCCGCACACGTCAGTCTGCCGGGACAAATTTCTGGATTCGGGACCCGGCCGGGACTACACCCCCTAAGGGCACCGGCGTGACCAAAGCATTACCTTGACTGCCAGCGTTACGGCTCGGGTAATGTTCGTCCCTACTCCCCCCGTGCGGTTAGTCAGCCCATCAAGAGTCATGTTCAGTATTCCCTCCCTCCTGGAGTCGCCGTTCAGCTGCTCCAGGTCGCATATCTTGTGACTCGTCCCTCTGAACGTCACGATCCCCAGCCAGGCGCCATCCTCTATCGTAGACAGGATGTAGGTGGACACTGACCGACGCAGTCGTTCCATACGACCTTGCCCCTGTGGACAAACATACAGTCTTTCAAAAGTCTGTTGTTCACTTTCTTCGACGTATTTTGGGTGTTACATGAAAAACAGGTTTCAGACCTGATGTGCATGAATCAATCTATCAACCATCTTTCCGAAGGCATCAAGTAAACAGTTGCTATAGAGATGTATACTTATGGTAAAATAGATAAAACCGAAACTTTACGAAGTTACGTGTCCGTAAGGTCGCGTGTCGCGAGTAGTGGGTCATCATTCTTGAAGAAGACTATACTCACATAATATCCTACATAGCGTGTTAAAATATTGCATCTTTTTCTTCTTCTTTTTCGTCTTTTTTCGGTATCTAACTTTTGAATACATTTAGCCTATGTTTGGCATGAATATGTGCCATTGTCAATGTTAACCTGCTGTTGTCTTTCTCCATGATACTTAAAAGTACATGTCGATAAAGTGAAGTTATGTAAGTTTGCACTCACAGTCATACTCCCGGACACATCCAACACCAGCACCACCCTCCTGTCCGTGCTCCGTACGATCCTGAAGTTCGGTTCGGCGAACGGAGACAAGTCGGGACCGTTCGCTCCCCCAGCGAAGTCCCGGTGTTCCAACATGACGTCCCAGGCGCTGCGGCCGCCACACTGCCGGTTCTGCGGACTGGGGGCCTGACTGTTGTGGTAGGATAGCGGGTCACCGGACTCGTTCCCATGACAGAACTCGAACACCTGGGAAGGAGGTTACAAAGTTGTCGATATGGATGTGTTGGAAATTCCTTTCGTCAATGTATTTGTGTAGCCAAAATTTCTGTCGTTTCTAAAATCCCCTTGCCACCTTAGAGTTTACTTGTTTTTGGAAGAACAAAGACTCGCTTCTACACAGCGACATTAGCTGAAGTATGCATATCTGTACCAAAATTTTGCCACTAGGCTTTTTTAGTACAAAAATAAGTTCTTACCCATCCTTGATTACAACAACGATAAAAAGATAGAGCTGTACCAAACAACAGTGCCTACCGTTTCTAAGTATGGAGCATACATGATAGACCCCGTGGCGACTGTCGAAGTCCTGTCCACCTCAAACCTGCACCCGTCCTCGTACAAGGCTGTTGTCGGGTCCCGCCGACACTCCTCCCGCGTGTCCCTGTGTCTGTACGTGCCCTTTATCGCCAGGGAGCATCTCGTGGCCTGCACTTCGCCGTTCTCGTGGATGTAGAACGCGTTGTCTCCCGAGGCGTACTCGTCGAAAAGCCCCCACCGCAAGTGGCCCCATTCGTGCACCAGCACTCGACCTAGCGGTCAAAGTTTGGAGAGATGTATGTTTGTGATTTTGAGAGGACAATAAAACACATTTGGGTATTCTAGTCTCTGTTGGACTCCAAAGGTCACTGGAAATAGCAGAAATTGACCAAATAGACTGAAAAATACGTCAAAGAAGTTAACCGGCCATAGAGTACTAGTATACGGGTTACTGTCAATTTGGTTAGGCAATGGCGTCGTGAATCTTTTTATATTACAAGTATTTTCTTAAAATCGCCAGCTACAAAAAGTTGATGCAAGAGGTGATGATTTGGCACAAAAGTTAGTTGAAATACTTAGAGAGGGGTATGTTTGTGATTTAGACTGTCATGAAAAAGGCATTTGCGTCATCAATCCTTTGATGTTACAAGTATTTTATTGACATCACTAGCTACAAAAAAGTGATGCAAGAGGACGTGTTTTCTTGTTTTGGCACAAAAATTATTTCAAATACTGTACTTGACAAAATTTCAGCTACAACTTAACACTGCAAGGATAAAATGAATCAATGTGAGAAATTGTAACTTTTGAGGTAGCTATAGATTGACACTGTGTCTAGTTTGAGTATTTTCACAGGCTTATAGAATCGATACGGGACGTGTTCTTGTTTTTGCTAGTGCCATTCGACACACCCGGCACGCACGACAATAATGTTAAGCACCACTCCACCACACTCCCTGGGTCAAGTATCGACAGGTGAACGTTGTTTTTACTCCTGTCCCACCCCCTCCCCACAACAGGACTCCAGTCTCCACCCACGCAAAACGAAATAGTCGTACCTGTATAAGGAAGCTTTATGCATAAGCCTCAAGTGTCAAACCTCTGCACGTTAAAGAACCCAACACACTTATCGAGAAAAGTAGGGGTGACCCGGTGTGCTTGGCCAAAAACGCGAGCCGTAGCGAAGCCGCATTACACACTACCACTAGTTACTTGAAAAAAGCAGCATGATAAGGATGACTGTTTTAACTTACCTATAGGTCCATAGGTTATGTTTACGTTGGGGTCCGTTAGAAAGCCCGGGGTGAGGTGCAGATACTCCCCGGGCTTCCCGCACCCCTCGGCCCGCTTGACGTATGGAGTGTTCCCGTACACGGGGTTGGCCTTGTCGACTCGCACGGGCGCTCTAGAGAAGGACTCGTCGGTTGCGGCGGGGTAGTTTGTGTCGTTCCATGTCTTCGGTAGTAGGATTGTGATGTTGGCGAAGTACGCTCGGTTTTTCGTGGCTTGACAGAGTGCCCTGGAGGCTCGTGTGAATGCGTCCTGTGCGGAGACACGCCAGAAAATACAGAGATCTTTATTGACGCAACAAAAGCAAAAGCGCCCGTACACCTTATGCAAAAATCGTACCTCCAATGCAAAGGTGTCCGTACACAAACACATAGATTTCTATTGCTATTACTGAACAATCGAGAGATCATAAAAGCTACGTAAACTTTAGTAGTTTTCGTGTATCAAATGTGTTCATTCTAATTAATTTTACTAATGACACATCTCCTCCCTCTGTTTCAAACTTACAGACCCCAGCTCATTGGGAACTATGTGCTAAATATGACCATAGTAAAGGTAACAAAAGAAATGTAGCGTTAGCTGAAAGTCCACGCTAGCTGTGACATCACTTCTCAGTCCATCCAAGATGGCAGATTTTCGAACCCAATTAACCTGCCGCTTGTTGACAGTGCGCACTACGTTAAACAATGTCAAGGCTGGATATATGTTGTAGCAGTGGTTTTAAATCACCTCCCATTGAGATGACAATGTTAACACTGTATTCAGTTCGACCGTTGTATTATCCACACACGTTTCCTTTCAACCAGAGAAGAGCAAACGTTCCGAACCCACTGAATATGTTTGCAAACGATTAAGGGTACATTTGTAATCATACGGCCATGTCATGCCGTGCCTTTCTACAAGTACAAGTGTTGTTGAGACCCCGTGCTGAATTTGTGCAACAAAAACACGACTGAAACGCGATCCACCAGCGTTGATATCATAATAGCTGTAGACGGGCCAACAAGCATTGCTTACAACCGGGCATTGTGGAGTCCCTTTTCATAACTGCGCCTTTTGTCCGATACCTGGAAAAACCCTTCATCGTGAAACACCCTGCGACACAGACTCTTAGTAAACAACTTTAGTTACGGATTTTAATCTGCGGTGAATCCGTATGTTTACTGACGAATCTAAGACACCTTCTCTCACGACTCCTTTTCTTTGCTGTATCTATTGAGGCGAAGTTATCTTGTAGACGGATAATAGGGCGCAGCTCCTGTTGATTGAAGCGTTAAATGATACATTTCAAATCAAACAGAGCAGTGCCAAATTTGTTGACATGCGCCGACGATTAACACGTCATTGCCCGACCGGTTGAAAGCTTAGGTAAATCCGCAAATATCCTAATAGCAACCCGTCATAATGGAACATGTGCTGATAAAAACATAGCGCCGATATTACAATTACAGGAACGGGACAAACATAGAGGGGAAAAGACAAGGCCGAACCAAGAACACATGACAAAGAGCAGCGATATGCAGAGCCTTGAACACATGTGGAATACCAAATACTTTATTGTGCAATAATTGTTTTCTAAATGTTTTAAGCTAGCATTAAACTACGTACGTGGAGTGTACTATGTCATTGTTTTTTTATGCGGTCTATGCTGTAACCCCTCTAGAATAATGACGAAATTTGGATGTGTTTCCCGGCATGAGATTCTTACTGAATAAAATCATTGAAAGTATTGAAGTGACACGACTTTTTCTGTTGCCCTCCATACCAACAAAGCCTGACATTAAGGGTAGTGAGTAGAACAAGGCGTTGCAACCGGTCAAACTTCAAGCGATCGTGCATTTCCCCCTCCACCATGCTTGAACTACACACAACAGAACGAGCGCCCGTCCAACTACCGTGTCCCCAAACACATTTGCTTCACAGTACCCGTTCCGCAGTGCTAACCTCAGGCGGGTTAAGCGCGCAACAAGCAAACTCTGGACTCAACAAGGCAAACACAGTTATTGTAAGGGAGGAGAAAGGCCATTTGATATACATTTGTTTGAGCACGGACTACCTACAAAGCTTGAATAACCATAATTAGTTAATCATAGTCATGAATAGATACGTGAAAAGAAAGAATCATGGTACATGTAAAATGGACTTTGTTTAACGTTCAGCAATTTTGTGGATTGAAAGTAAGTAGAAAGACGCAAATTGTTTGGTAAATAACTAGATCATTGCTATGTCTGCATAATTGATGGCTATTGTACAGTTTATTAACTAAACCTTAACTAGACGGGCACGTACAACTTATTTGTGGAATGTTAAGAGTTAAAAGCAAGTTAATGTATGTTTTACAAAGTGAAGACAAGTTTCCCTCGCTTGTTATGCTTCGCCTTGGTGACGATGTAAACGCCTATTGTGTGAGTGGGGAAGAAGTGATCCAGGGGAAAACCTAACATTCTCATGGGTCTTAAGTTTAAGTGTTTCCTACGCACGGGGGCAAGCTTAAGTAACCGTGCACACCTGTGGGAGCAGGTGTTGGGTACAGGTACACTTAAATAATGATAGATCTCGACACCATGTCTCCGTTGATATCTTCGTTTTTTTTCTGTTAAGGTGGTGTGGCTTTCCTTAAACATGCTACCTTCATTCAACGTACTATGATTCGAGGAACGTCCCTTGCCAAAGCTAGGTACTCACTTTCCCCTGAGTAAGATGAGGGCACATCGTCGGGGCATGCCTGAGATTTGAACCCAGAACCGCTTGCTCCGTGAGACAAAAATTCTAGCCATTTGACTCTATACTATATACCACACAATTCCACATTCTAATCCTAGAGGAATTGCTGGCTACCGCTACAGGCCTAAGCTATCCTATCGGAGGATTTAATAACATTCATATCTTTACAAAAATAGCAGACACTGTACTTGGCTATACGTACAAGACTTCAAACGACGTATGATTAGAAAATGGGTTGGGAATTCTATACGCAAACAAAATATAAGCTAGCCACGTACAATGATCTGATATGTAACTGAAGACGATTAAATAAAGGACTACAATCGTACAACACCATTTCTTCCAGGCACTAACTTGAACATGTATGCAGGCATATCACCCTAGTCTTCTGTCTTAAGCGAAAACAAATCAAACTTACCTTGATTGCTTGGATCAGTCCGACGTCTTGTGGAACACTCCTGTGTATGCCGATGACAAGTCCCGTGTACTTGTTGTTCTCCAGTTTGATCCCGAACGCACTTGTGTCTCGAATTGTCAGTACCAACGCGAACAACACTACCGCTATGTATGATAACAGGTTTCTCCTACTAAACAGCTTCATGTCTTCGCGTAGTTCTAAGATCGTGTGACAGATATTCAGGTCAACAGTTACGGTGGTCGTAAGCCTTTTTCATGCCTTATGTTGGATGACAAGGCCACCGTTGACTCCTGTGAACTGTTCTACCTCGGAAATGTTCCAGACGAGTGTAGCTGACAAGCCTTCCGTGTGACCCGTTACATGGTGCCCGGTGCCCGAGACGTGCAAGTCACCGTGGTGTCTATCGGTTTACGGTAGTTTTGTTCTAAGGTCGTGTGACAGCTACTCAGATCAACAGGTATACGGTGGGCGTAAGTCTTGTATCCGATCCCTTGTAGAATTTTGCGAACTGTCCTACCTCAAAAATCTTCCAGTGCGGATCACAAACCGTCTGCTTAACCCGTTACATGGTTCCTGGTGTCCGGGACGTGTACGGTCCACGGCGGTGCTTGTTGATACGTCTCCCCGTTCGAAAGTGAAGAAAGTGACCCCGTGCCTGCAACACCTGTCGTAACCCTGCCCTACCGGGCGAAACCTGAGACGCCGGGTCACGCCGATTGTTTAGACTTTCTCTTGTTGAGACGTGGCGTCGGCTTTCTTGCAGGAGACCCGCGCGCGAACGTTCGATTCAAAACGTTGACGTGATCCCAAGGCGTTTCGAGTCAGCCGGTGTTTTCGTCGCCGTATCTTTGCGGGATGACGTTTCTTCGTTGAATCCAGTATTTCAACGGATTGTCACAAAAGTCCTAAGACACCGCTAGCAACGACAGGTGTTTCTTAACACTATATGGCAACAATGCCTTATGTGTTGACACCCACGCAAAATTAAAAGTCAATGTTTGTCTGTACACACACGCACATACACTACTCTCCAATCGCCCGCTCCGTAACAGTGAGATAGATGTGGCTCCACTCTAAGGGGATTTGTATCCTTGTTGTCCTACGTCAGATCAAACCGCGTAAAACTCCAGATAAGGAGGTTTGAGGCGCATTCCCTGTACGCTTCAGAAATCAAAGTGGTTGGCTTACATAAAGTCATGGATACAAATCCGCTCAATTTGGTGGAATACACCACTGAAATGAAAAAAAAAGAGGAACTGCCAAACAAATAACAGTCTTCCTGGTTGAAAGAAAACTTGTCGGTTTCTTGACGTCGCTACCTAAGTTGCAACCATGTCAAACGCGGTCTTACACAGCAACGCGTACCACTAGCACAGTGCGTAAAAAACGGTTTGATGCCATCAATTGCCCTCAAATTCGCTAGAAACCACTCCACGAAACTCTCCAGTTTAACCAAGTGAAGTGCTGTCGGTGAAAGAGAGGCAAAAATGCCGACGCGCGACCATAGGGGCAACAAGCCGCAACAGATGCCATATCAAGGGTAGCGCTCTGAGGGCATGCTGCCAAGCCGGAAAAATGGGCGAAATGAGGACCTATTGTGAGATAAGTGTTTGCAGGAGGCTGTGGGACCTGCTGTGGTCTGGTACGGATCGATACACTGGCTAACAGAACAATCTGAAATAAACTTCTTTTTGGCGATGCTTCAGGGGCGAAGTCTTTAGTATAGTACTGCGATCGAGTTGGCAAATATTCTAGGAATTTCCTGGGGAATTTGTTTTTGGCTACACAGAGTTCTTCCACGGCGAGAGGACAGCGATTTAGACGAAAATTCTAGTGAGTCCAATTTCTATTGTTGGTGAACAGTTTAATTTCACCATATTTACTGTCAGTTTGATTTGAATTGCGTTTGATTGATCAATCAATCGATCAATTGATGGATTGATGATTTCATTGATTGGTTTATAAGGAAACGAAATACGAAACGAAAGATGAATTGTAGATTAGCGTCCAGATAAGTCGTGTTTTCTGTTTCCTTTTCCATGTTTTCTGTTATCACCAATGAGGATTATCTTTTTGTCGCTGCCTTTGGCTTTGTGGGCATAAAAACTTAATTTCCGATGAATTATTGAATTATTGTAAATGTACGATGAAAATCATTTACCCCCCCCCCCCATCTGTAGCTGTCACTCATTTAACTGGGCCGAGGTGGAAGTCGGCCCTTTTGAAGTTACATTTCAAGTTAACTGATACTCGTTACGTAACGTAACGTAACGACATCGTCCGTCAGAAGTAATTTGATTTGATTTAATTGATTATATGGATGGCATCTTCTGGGAACCCAAAAAAATTCTTCACATCTTCTTTGACTTTGGAATTGCTTTTGGCATTCTACGACATTAGTATCGTTTTCCAATATTCTTTTTTGTAATCTACGGAATGTATTTACTCATTTTGCAGCTGCTTTGTACGATTCACAGTGTGGTGACTGTGTTAGAAAACTTTTGGTTTTTGGAGACGGACGAAAATTGATGTGCGCGCGGATGTCATCCATATAATCAAATCAGCATGGCCTTAGCTTAGTATAATGCGTCACGAATGACCTCCGACCGCAGACATAGGAGAGTGATGAATTACGAGTAATGTTAGGTAATTCCGAACTTCTGACAACTTCATAGATTTTGCCCCAATACTAGACATGTTATCAATGTCCCGTATGTGTAGAACAAATATATGGATAATTTAGAGTAAAGACAAAGTTCAGGAGTGTCACGGGACAACAATGATGTGAACCTTGATCTTTATTTGTTCATTTGTTTAACATAGTCCGTGGTGCAAAGCGTGCAACTATTCTTACTTGCGTTATCTGAATTTCCCTGACGTTTATGTGTCTTTATTGGGCATATTATGTCTCTGTTACGTCAAATAGCAGTTACTCAAGCAACTGGATATGATTTTGGAAAAAATTAAGTTGCTTGAATAACTGCTATTTTGCGTATCTTATTACCTGGATGTCTAACCTTCATTGACGTATGTCTCTGTGAGATTAAATGTTTTCCCTAGAAATACAGCCAGTATGTTCTGGTTTTGTAATTAGCTTTGTGTAAAAGCATAAAGTGCATTCAATAGAAAGAGTCATGCTATAATTCTGTATTTGCTTAGATGATACAATGTGAATGAAACTTTAATACAATTACAAGTCTTTTGTACTGAATTTTAAAGTTATGGATTGTAAGAGATAGCGGCTGATCTAGAGAATTGAAGGACACTGTCCTGCGATTCGTTTTATGCAAGGTTTTATAATTGACCCTACAGGTCCTTAAGTGATATAATGCTGGATATTTATCTTAGGTTTGCAACTCGGAAGAAAACAGGGCAACGGATATCATTCTACAATGTCAACGAATATCTTGACATAATGTTCACCACAAACAACCAAACGTCCGTCGTCAGTCAGTGTTAGTCCGATTGGTGTGTTCAGCCCGTGTTCCTTCCGCGTCAGGACGTCTCTGATAAATGTTCCCTCACGACTGAACAGGGAAACACGATGGTTGTGGCGGTCAGCCACGACGATGTTGTCCTCGCTGTCCGTGATAATGCCACAGGGGTAGTTCGGGGTCTTGACTGTAACGAGATGGCTACCGGTGAGGTCGAATACCTTCAAAATGTTCTTGCCATCACTGACGATGATTTGGTGGCTGCTGTTGACGGTCACATGGAAGAAGGAACCTTTGTCCCGGAACGTAAACAAGGGGTCACCTCTAGAATTCAGTACAAAAACCTGGTGCCCGATAGTGACGATGATTCGCCCCCAACCGTCCACGGCAATACCTGTTGTATCTTCATCTTTCTCCTCGGCCCCTGCCACCTGGATGACACGAGACAACATCCCGTCTTTGTCCAGGACGTGAATCCTGTGTCCGTCTCCTGTCACCAACAGCTCACCGTTTGTCATGGCGGCCACGGACTTTGGACTGAACCCCAAGTCGATCTTCTTCTTGAAGTTCCCATCATTGTCCAGGAATTGCAGTCGTTTGTTGCCATGATCGGTCACTACGATGTCCCCCTCTACAGTGACAGCGACTGATGTAGGCACAACAAACTGTCCATCTTCCTTACCCTTCTTTCCCACCGTTTTCAATAGTTTGAGGCTCTCACCACTCGGACTCATTGGCGGGTATGGCCGAACGGGCAATAATTCATGTAACTTCCGTACTCTCATTGGTGTTATCGTACCCATCAGCTCGAACACTTCTTTCTCCAAGGTTGGTAAGGAAGGTCTGTAAAAGGTCAAGTTCCGTAAATCCTTGGTCAATTCGACCTTCTCGGCTATGTTTTCGTCCGAAGTTTGCTTCAACCTCTCCGTAACTTCTTCAACGACTAGCATGACCTCCGCCGGGCTCCCGTACTCCAGCACAGTGTCTGTGAACTGGATACAGCTCTTGGCTGAGGCCAGGTCCATCTCAGCTGCCTCTATGGCCATTTTCAGCTGTTTTTCCCGAGCAGCATTCATGGCGCGAAGCTGACCGATCCTGTCGTTTTTTGCTTTATTAACGGCCTCAATAATAGTCTCTGCTTGTTCCTCGATCTCCTCTTCTGTCCGCTGTACCCGTGAAGACCACTTGTCCTTCAGCGACCGCAACTGCTGTATCCACTTCTCATGCAATTCTCCCGTGTTATGGGCTGTCGACAGTCTTCCCCTGATCAATGTTCTCTCTCTCTCGGCCGCCTTCTCAATCTCCACATACTGGTGATCGCTGTGCGCCGTGACCACACAGTGCAGACAGATGACCCGGTGACAGGTGTCACAGTAGAACTTGTTCAGTTCATGGTGATCCTCGCACATAGAGGTCTCCCTTGCAAAGATATCAGCAATATTTTGCTGGCCGGACTGCAGGTCTTGAACTGTTGCAACATTGTGGGACCTACTCACTTTGAGCCTACGGTGGGTGTCGTTACACATCTGACACAGGTAGTCGGCACACTCCACGCAGTAGAACTCAGCAGAATTGCCCCTTTCACAGACTGTGCATGGGGCACCATCCTCTCTTAATTCCGATGTTCCTGCTTTTCCTTTGGGCTGTTGTTGTAGAATGTCGTGCAATTTGCCCACGATGAAGTTGGACTTCAGCCCTTGAACGCCATTCTGTGGGAGGGGCACGTCCTGTCGGCATGTTGGGCAGTCCAGTTTCCCTACCGGCTCTGTGGCCAGGAGCTTCTCCAAACACGGCTGGCAGAAGGTGTGAAGACACGGCAGCATCTTAGGCTGCTTGAAGTCCTCCAAGCAGATCTGGCAGACGAGTAGTTCCTCCGTAATTTCGCTGACCACGTTAGAGGCCATCCTTACTCAGGTGTGTGTGTGTGAACTTCGGCAAAGCTAACAGTCACGCGCACTTTATTGACTTTAATGTATACTCGAGCTGAAATAACATCTGATATGCAGATGTCTTGATTGGTCCGTACTTAATAATAGCCTTCCTGTGAGTTTGATTGTCCGACGTCTTTTGGTCTTTTGGTCTTCGGACGTTCGAATATATATATAGCTAATATTCTTTTATTCAGTTTGATAATAAATAATTTTCCAGAATCATTTGCAATCTAATGTAATCATGACGGTGATATTAGGAAATCAAATCAGCAAATAAGAATGTTAGTTAAAATATTTTCTTCTTTTGAGGAAGGGTTTCTTTTGTATTTACAAAATGACTCATACAAGAGGATAATGTCTCTCACTGTTGTATTATTTATTGCTTTAGAAAATAGAGATTATTATGAGAAATAAACTGTTCTTCAATCTAGATTTTTCGACCGAGTCACTACAGGTCTTCTTCAGCTGTATGACCCAAACGCTGTAGACACGTGCTTTCTACGCAGACGCGACGTCAGCACCGGGTCTAAGTTTGTAGAAAGTCGGTATCACCCCCGTTCCGGTTGAGAGAAGGGAGGTGTGTCCTGATGTATAGATAGCCTCCTCTCGCAAAGTTGTCATGTTCAGAAAGGTAACCTCCTCCAACGAAACTGTGACAACGAGACTGCATATGTAGGTGTGTGTGTATGTTTATGTGTGTGTGTGTTTATGTGTGTGTGTGTTTATGTGTGTGTGTGTGTGTGTGTGTGTGTGTGTTTATGTTTATGTGTGTGTGTGTGTTTATGTGTGTGTGTGTGTGTTTATGTGTCTGTAAAAAGTGTTAAAGGACCGGGAAGAGATCGCGTACTTTTGTGGAGCTTGTCTGGTTGGGTATTGAACAATGAAACACTTTTGTCACAAGTAAAGATCTTTGGCTACAGGGCATTTATGTTCATGGATCAAAAGGGTCACCTAGCAATGCTTGCTATAATTGCAAACATATACTCGCTGAGTGAAGAAGCTTAATTCTCATGCTCAGAAGCGTCACCTAGCAATGTTTACTACAACTGCAGTAGTTCGCGTCAAGGCAATGATGTTATAGGACCGATGTTTTCTGTTTGTCGATTCTCCCTGAAACAAGACCTTTTAAAAGTACTTACCCAAATTTCAATCTCAACTATTCTTCTTTACCTACGAATCAAAATGGTATACCTCATACCCATGAAAAGAAAACGGGGGTTGACCGGCTGGGGAATAGCTGACTGTTCAAAGTAAACAAAACGTACCGTTGACCCCCTTTTCTTGTGACGGCCGGCTCCAGTTGTATCATTCCCCACGTTTGCTACACATATATGTGTCATCATGAATAGGAAACGCACATAGCTATCTTACTCTATATCTTCTTAGGTACATACACTACAGATATCTTCCTTACAGAACACAAACTTTGATTACGGATTTGCATATCCCAACAATCTTGTGGCGTCGCTGCGGCCGATCGAATTGACAAAGCACTCAACGAATTTCATCGACAAAAAAACGAATCTTTTTATGCTTTGTGTTTTTTTGTTGTCTTTTTGGTCATACTTGTACGTTTTGAATGATATTTCCATAATAAAGTCAAGGGTAACAAAATCCAGTTTAGGACGTAGGCCAGCGTGCTGCGGGTTCAGTGAGAGGGGAGCTTAATGCATGAAACAAGGATGTTATTTTATAGAAGTAGATGATGCATGATTGGATCCGTGTGTCCAAGTATCGGTTCCTGTTGCATGTCATACATTTCTGTTGTTTACGTGAAGAGTGTCTTGAGTTCTATGCTTCTAGAGTTGTGCTCATTAAATGGTGGTATTTTCGCAGCAAGGCACCGAAGGGTTCTTACTTTATTGCTTTACATTAATATTCTTTGGTACATAATTCATAGCTTTCTATAAACATCTATCTTGATTAATTTTTGCAACAAGGATTTTCTAAAAATGATAGCTCAGATCGTACTCGGAATTTTTATTAAAACTTTTTATTGAAAATAACAACATCACACACATTCACACACACACACACACACTCACACACACACACACACACACACACACACACACACACACACACACACACATACACACGGTGATGTCGAACTCAAGCACAAGCTTTAGGAATAAGCAAATTTTATGGTGTATCATATCAGTTATCGGGAGCAATGTATACGTAATGCACGAAACAAGGATGTCATCTTATTGAAGTAGATTGTAGGTTATGATACATGATTGGATCCGTGTGTCCAAGTCTTGGCTTCTGTTGCGTGTCATACAGTTCTGTTGTTTACGTGAAGCAGTGTCTAGAGTTCCATGCCGCAGGTGTGCTCATTAAATGGTGGTATTTTTCACAGCAAGGCACCGAGGGGTTCTTACTTTATTGCTTTACATTCTTTGGTAAATAATCCATAGCTTTCTATAAACATCCATCTTGATTGATTTTTGCAACAAAGATTATTTTAAAAGATAGCTCAGATCGTACTCGTAATTTTGATTAAAACTTTTTATTGAAAAACGAACAAACAAACAGAGACACACACACATGCACATGGTGATGTCGTACTCAAGCACTAACTTTAGAGATAAGCATATTTTGGGAGGCTAACCGTAAGGAATGATTTTAGAAATGAATTAACAATTATAAGAATACATCCCATGGTGTATCGTGCAGAACTTTCTATAAACCTCAGTTCTGTTGTTTACGTGAAGCAGTGTCTAGAGTTCCATGCCGCAGGTGTGCTCATTAAAATAATGGTATTTTCACGACAAGGTACCGAGGGGTTCTTACTTTATTGCTTTACATTCTTTGGTACATGATTCATAGCTTTCTATAAACATCTCAGTTGATTGATTTTTGCAACAAAGATTATCTTAAAAAATAGCTCAGATCGTACTCGGAATTTTAATTTTTCTTATTGAAAAAACCCCAACAAAACACACACACAGTGGTGCCGTACTCAAGCACAAACTTTAGGGATAAGCAAATTTTGGCAGGCTAACCGTAAGGGATACTTTTAGAAATGAATGAATCATTATTATCGATCATACATCCCATGGTGTATCGTATAGAACTTTCTATAAACCTCAGTGCTGTTGTTCAACTGAAGCAGTGTCTTGAGTTTCATGCCGCAGGTGTGCTCATTAAATGGTGGTATTTTTTCACGGCAAGGCACCGAGGGGCCCTTACTTTATTGCTTTACATTCTTTGGTAAATGATTCATAGCTTTCTATAAACATCTATCTTGATTGATTTTTGCAACAAAGATTCTTTAAAAAGATAGCTCAGATCGTATTCGTAATTTTGATTAAAACTTTTTATTGAAAAACGAACAAAGAAACACACACACACACACACACACACACACATACACATGGTGATGGCGTACCCAAGCACGAACTTTAGGGATAAGCACATTCTGCCAGGCTAACCGTAAGGGATAATTTTAGAAATAATTGAACCATTGTTATCATACATCGCATGGTGCATCGTGCAGAACTTTCCATAAACCTCTAGAGAGTTTTTTTTACAAACCTCGGATTTTTTACATCAAAAACATTCTAAACGAGCCTGGAACTGTTATATGAAATCAAAGAAGTTTGTACAGACAACAACAGCTACTTTGAACACCAACAAATCTTGGTGCACGGAACAAGGAATTAATCTTATGAAAGTAGATTTTCGGTTACGATGCATGATTGGATCCCTGTGTCCAAGGACATGTCGCGTGTCATACAGTTCTGTTGTTTACGTGAAGCAGTGTCTTGAGTTACATGGAGCAGGTGTGCTCATTAAATGGTGGTATTTTTTTTACAGCAAGGCACCGAGGGGCCCTTACTTTATTGCTTTACATTTTTTGGTAAATAATTAATAGCTTTCTATAAACATCTATCTTGATTGATTTTTGCAACAAAGATTCTTTAAAAAGATAGCTAAGATCGTACTCGTAATTTTGATTAAAACTTTTTATTGAAAAACGAACGAACAAACAAACACACACACACACACATGCACATGGTGATGTCGTACTCAAGCACTAACTTTAGAGATAAGCATATTTTGGGAGGCTAACCGTAAGGAATGATTTTAGAAATGAATTAACAATTATAAGAATACATCCCATGGTGTATTGTGCAGAACTTTCTATAAACCTCTAGAGTTTCCTATAAACCTCTGATTTGTTTTACAACAAAAACATTATAAACGGGGCTTGGAAAACCCGACGCACTTTGCACTGTTATATGAAATCAAAGAAGTTTGTACAGACAACAACATTTGTACTCCTGCTACTCTGAACAGCAAAAAATCTTTGATAAATATCTAATGTAATTGTGCCATTTCAGATACAATCATTTCAATGTTATTTATCTGACATAATGGATAGGAGCGTACATAACTTTCTTGCACCTATTATACACATAGACTAACAGATGTAAGCATCTACCTTACAGAACATAAACCTTGATAAATTTACATATTCCAACAGTATTGTTGCATCAGGTAGGTCTCCATGGTATTTTCTACATAAAGTAAATGCTGGAACGTGGTGGGAATAAAACAGGAATAACTTTTTAATACAGTGGGGGTTTAGGCCCAGTTAAGGGAATTTTGATCAGTGTTATATGTTTCATAGTACAAACATTTGTTGGTAACAGAAGGTTTGTAAGTATACTCTGAGTCATCGGGTATGTTGAAGTACACAAAACAACGATTCTACTTTTTGATAAGAGTAGATCTATGGTTATGATGCATGACTAGATACCTGGTGTCATACAGTAAAGCATTGTTTAGAGTTTCATGTCACAGTTTGGCTCATAACCTGTGGTATCTTTAACAGCGAGTCATCAAGGGACACCAAGGATTCCTTACTTGATTGGTTTACATGTAAATTTCCCCCACGCAATTCTGCATTTGGCTGCGGCGCGGAATGAGCTGTACACAATTTTAGAAATGAATGAACCATTATTATCCTATCTCCCATGGTGTATCGTGCAGAACTTTCTATAAACCTCTGGAGTTTTCCATAAACCTCTGATTTTTTTGCAACAAAAACATTCTAAACGAGCCTTGGAAAACCCGGCACGCCCTTTGCACTGTTATATGAAATCAAAGAAGTTTGTACAGACAGCAACAGTTGTACTAGTGTCCAGTCGGGTGAAAAATTAAGTAATATTGGAGCTACAAGCATGAATTTAAGGGATTAGCACAGCTGACTTTGAATGGCTTTAGAATTGTTCTGTTCGTTGAGATCATCTTGCAGGAATCGAGGTGATTAGCATAGACAATTTTCCCCTTATCTTCAAGAATAGAAATGCATATTGTTAGCTTGTGTTGTTTTATATCGCCGTTTAGTAGTGCGACTAGATACGGTCATCCTTTTCATCACCACCTAGAGTGTTTTCCTCCACATCAGGCAAAGTTGTCATGGGCTTGTCTTCAGCAGAGTCGGTTCCATCTGCCGTCACCTCAGTTCCACCTGCGGTGGTCTGCAGCTTGCCGGCTGTGGCGGCTCGTCCACTGCCCTGATTAAGGCGTGCCTTGTTCTTCCCCACATCAGCGAGAGTTGTCATGGGTATGTCTGTGGTAGAGCTGTTTCCGTCTGTCGTTGCCTGAGTTTTCCCTCCGGTGGTTTGCAGGTTGCTGGCAGTGGTGGTTTGTCCACTACTCTGAGGAGGCTCACCAAGACCAAATCGTGCCATGATCGCAGACTTCCATTTTTGCATCACCTCCCCCGTCATGGTTACCACTACTGTCAGCAGAAGGCCCTGAGCAGCATTCAGAACTATAAAGATGTAGTCCAAAACGCTGCTGTTGACGTAAGGATAGATGAAGCCCAAAATCCAGGTGAACCCCGTTAAAAACGAGATACGCATATAAACCCAGGCCTTGCTGCTCTGTGAGCGGGACATAGCAGCGTCGGCTATCTGAAATGACTTCCGTATGGTCAGCAAGACAAAAGTGATCAAGACAGAATTGACCAGAAGGGCACAGAGGACAGGTACTCCAAAGGTCACCAGACTGCCGATCGGATTACCGATCCAACAGTTCTCTCCGTAACCAACACTGACAGAACTGAGGAATTCCACGATCACTGTCACTACTACTACAGGCACCGGCATCAGCCAGGTATACAAGAGGTATTTGTATAGTTTGACTCTTTCTAAGCCATCACGAAACGTAAGAAAGAGATCAATCGACAATGCGTTCATAGATGTGAATGCCGTCAGCAGAAGGTAGTGCAGAATTATTGCATACGCTGTACAGCCTGGTCCTGAAGGGACAGACACACGTACTACAAACATGAATTCAGCAGCTGTCATGCAAATCATCATCTGAACCTTCAGCTTTTCTGGGACTTTCTTCCACTGACCAGACCTGACAGTGTGGACCACGAAACCAAACACGGCTACGACAGACACTATCACAAGACCCAGGGTTAACCAACTCTGGTTGGCGTCCCAACTGTTGATGGTCCGGCCTCCACGGGTATCGTTCGAGAAGTAATGCAGTATGCACTCCCCACAGATTGAGGCTGTTGTGTTCAGAATTACTACTTGCTCAGCTGGGCAGGACACGTTAGAACTCAACAGATGAACAGTGCCATTCGGAAGGACACTGAACTCTTCGGATTTGAAGATCAAAGCGGGTTTGCTGCAATTCTGTAAGGAAATGGTTTTGTTTGATGAGCCATGATTTCTACCGTCGGACGAGAAATGCCGACATGTGTCTGCAAATGGATCATATACAGTGTCGGAGGGGCACTGAATGGGATCATTTTCACCACTCTCATCGACATGAAAGTTGAATAGGCGAGTTAATGACATTTGTCGGAGGCATTCGTATCTTGAAATAGGAGTTTCAAAACACTCATTCAGTTGAGAAGTCACACTGAAATCAAAAGCCGTGGCACCACACCTTAGGTTTGTGGTTGCCGTAAGGGAAAGTCCTTCGCAAAGAGCACAGTGTAGGTTTTTGTAGGTCTTATATCTACTGGCAACAGGATAGATGTAGGACCTGCAGGCAGCTACGTCACAATTTGCATTTGGAAAATTTGCTTCGGGGGAAAGACATGGTCTTGCACTGGGAACCTGGAATTCTAGCTTGTTTGTACCAAGGCAACCGGTATTCTTCACTTCTTCATTTTCAACACCAAAAATACTGAGAATATTGCTGTACGCCTGTGTCTGTGCAGGGGTTTGTACAGAGGAATTAAGTTGTCCAGAACATATCGGTTCGGGCTCCCAAATATCTACTTCTGTCATTGTTACATTGTTACAAAGAGCACAGAATATGTTTCTGTAGGTGATATTGTACGGACCATCGTCTTCCACCGGCATCCTGTACACCGTGTCACTGGGGTTGAAGGGATCCACTTGCTTTAAACACTGATCCCTTGTGACGTCATCCGTCCATCCGTCAGGGCAGTCAGCAACCAGCCAATAGGACGGCCAATTGATGAAGCCAGGCACACACCTCCACTTTAGATGGTAGTAGTCAGGTGGTGGTTGACCTGAGCTGTCCATTCTGTGGCGGGTGTGATGATGAAGAAGTAATAAATCACATGTTTCTAGTTAACCCTACTACTTTATTGGCATCTTGGAACGAGGCGCGGGGGCGTAATAATATATATATATAATAATCATATTACAATGCTAAACTTTCTTCCAACACAACGGATCAAATTTTCGACGACCACTGGCACTGTCTTCTTCTTCAGGATCAATAATGACATTAATTGAGTTATGTTGTTCATAAACCAAACAACCCACCAATGACGTCACGTAATCAACATCCGTTGTGACGACCAGTACAAATTATAGTGCTTCGTCATATGAATACCTGCAGTTTTTTCATCAACATATTTTCTGTTCATAAGAAATCTCAAATGTTCAATTTGAAGATGTATAATTACTTACCCGACATCTTCACAGCAGTCGTTGAAAATGCTGCAGGCAGGTTTGTCACAGAAACAAAGTTTCCCCAAGACTTGTGGCTGTCCCTTGCCACAGGTATATTGTACCTTGCACTCTTGTCCGGTGAAGTCCAGGGATAGAGGGTCTAAGATGGACATGAAGCAACAACAAATGAATGATTCTCCATGCATACATTTTAAAGCCTTCATTCAAAATATTGGTGAAGCATGCTTTAAAATCGCCAGTCACAATCTTTCTCTCCATTGGTTACGTTGCAACCAAGTTCAACAAAATATCCAATCATATATTTTCTGTTAGTTTTATTTCATATTCATTGCGGGATTTGACGTTTGTGCATTCCCATTGCATGTCTTCTTATCATTAATGAAATTATATGATTAAAATATCCAATCATAGATTTTCTGTTAGTTTTATTTCATATTCATGGTGGAATTTGACTTAACAAGGCGTTTCTGCATTCCCGTTGCATGTCTTCTTATCGTTAATGAAATGATACGATTAAGATGACGCGCCTTGTTCTGCATTCATAGATTTGAAGATGTAAGAATACATTTTTAGTCGTATCAGTTAGATTCCACAATATTTCTATTGACATTGTAGTCAGCTTAATTGTGCTTACCGGCACATTTCATAACGTTGCAGTAGTTCCACCTCAATGTCGGGTCCGTGGTGTAGCACCAGGGCCGCTCCTTGTTGTCAGGGTTACGGCAGAAGTTTTCCTCCAGGCCTGCGTCAGGGTGATTCTGTGGTGTGTGGGGATGGTTGTGGGGGGACTGTGAATCCCATCTCTGACACACCCGGTCTCCTACCCTGTAGAAAGAGACACAAAAGAACACATTCGCGAAAAGATCAACATGTCCTAATAATAATTTTGAATCTTATTCTTGTAGTAAAAAACAACAGCAGTATATCATAAGGAATGCAGGTTAACGGTCTGGAAGCATTGGTTAAAATTGAGTTCGGAGTTTCCCAAGAATCAGAAGACCTTGCTCACGACTGACTCGCAACCATGGTCTTTGTAGGGAATGGTCGGGAGGGTAGCCTGACGAATCGCGCTCCTAGTGTCCAGCCGGTTTCCGTAACCGCCTTTAACCCTTTTGGGTGGGGGTCAGTAACCTCCGGCTGATAGCTTGTGTAAATACAGGCTAGTCGGGAGGGTTACTATTAGAAATGTGTCTAATCTTACCTATTCACGTGCCCTGCGTAGCTCCTTCCCTTGTCAATTGCGTAGAAGCAACTTGTTGGTAAGGCTTGAAATGTAAAACAGAAGGAGAAAGTATGGTTTTATGAAACGTAAAAGTTGTCTCTCTAATCATTGTGTTTTGCTGGTGATCCCTTGAAACGCAACCTACCGGTCTACCTATCCGTATATACTAGCACCATTACTGGTAATAAAATTACAATTGAATTGGTAAAGCTTTACGGACTTTCATTACTAGGTGGATATTCAAGAGGTGTCAAAAGGATGTTCTATTTAACCCATCTTGGTATAACTGACAGGTTAAGGATTAAAAGTCTTCTTTTGAGCTGCAATGTCTGAAGAGAAAAAAAAAGAATAAATACAAATGGAATTAAATGAATAAAGAATTGGCTAATACCGTCACAAGCGAAGACGTCATCACAGTACATCCACTTGATGAGGGGGTTGTCTGTGTAGCACCACGGCCTGTCCTTCCCGTCCGGGTTCCGACAGTAGTTCTGCTCCAGCCCTGCCGATGGGTAGGCCTGGGGAGTGTGGTTATGGGTGTGGGGGTACTGAGATGTCCAGAACTGACAGGATTTGTCTCTGTTTGCAAGACCCCTGTAGCTTGTCCCTTTGTCGTTGAGATGGTAACAGTCTGTGGAAATATAACATTACATTGTAAATCTTGTTCACAAAATGGAGCATTTTCGAGCTTTTCAATTCTCAAGCTGCTGAGTACATGTTAGTAGTTTGACGTTGTGGTTGTTACAGAAAGCGTATGCTAGTTTGTTGTCTTAACGTGTACGTCCCATATAAACGCAAACCCTATATATGAGATAGCCTATATAAATTTAGTTACAAGCCTTGTTATAGCTTGTGGAAAAATTGGGAGGGAAAACTATTCTCTCTCTCTCTCTCTCTCTCTCTCTCTCTCTCTCTCTCTCTCTCTCTCTCATTTGAGCTGTCTGTGTGAGTGTTTATGTGTGACCATGGCCACCATATTCTATTCAGCCTTGGTTGCAATTAAACTCAATTTACTGTTTAACACTAAACATCTGTAAAAGTCATCTTTTCGCGCTTCCGTAATCGACGTTGTTGTCGAATGACATCTTCAGTAGTCACAACACCCTTTCTAATGAATGATTTATTGCTTTACACACTTTGATATACATGTATAGAGTTGTCAGTTATGACTGTGTGTGGAGAACTCACCGCAGTTCTTCTCATCGCTGTTGTCTCCACAGTCATCTCTACCGTTACATCGAGTAGCCGGGTGGAATAGGGCTCCGTTGTCACAGGCAGCAGCAGCTGATGAACAGAGGTGTCATTGTTGAACCAACTAGAAAAGTGTTCCCTTCAACTGTAAGCTCTCCTGTGCAATTATCTAAGGCCAATTAATGCAAAATCTAACCAGCGACAATTTGTAATCATGTGCAGGAGTCCCACCGTTTGGAACAACTTGAATAAGACATTAAAGTTGAGTTCCTCTTTTGTTATTCTCAGGAGTCACAATAAGGTTCATTTTATGAAGAACCCTACATTTTCCTAATTTGGTTTCCGTTTCTTTGTTTATTACTTCTCGTTCAACTCCACATCGAACGCATATCCATGTATGATTAAACAAGTTATAGTGAATTCTTTATTGTACTGTGTTCTCACTATATTGTTTCAGCAATTTATTACCCAACTTATTTCCTTTGTTTGTTTTGTTTGACTGATTTACTTAAATTGTTATAATTTGAAAAGGGATGCCTTTACATAAGTATAAGCTTTTAGCCTTCCTTGCACTGTTATATTCTCATTTCTATTTCATTGTTATGTATTTATTACTTTTTTAAGTGCCAATAAATGAATGAAAATAAATGTTGTCAGTATACTCACGACAAGACTCGTCGCTGCCATCGCTGCAATCTTCTATCCCGTCACATCTGGAATAGCGCTGTCCGTTTTCCCCACAGGGAACGTGGTTGTTGTTATCATTACATTCTTTCAGGAAATCTATGCATTGGCCATTGCTGCACGCCATCTTGCCTTGTCGCTCGCCTGCGTCGAAGATAAGGTAAAACATTTTAGCTAAATCACATTTTCCTACATTGATATTTGAAGTAGTAGTTTTATGGATATTCCGGTTCCTAACGTCGGAGTGACAAATGTAACATTGTGTAACCAACACATTTCCGATGTAACGATTTGAAGAAAAAAACAAAACCGAAAAGATGAAAACCTCTATATGACTACTCGAAGTCAACCATATACATCAATTAAACAAGTTAAGATAATGGTCGGAAAAAAGAGTAGCAAAGAATGACATCACTTACAGCAGTTCTGTTCGTCTGTGTTGTCTCCGCAGTCGTCGCTGACGTCACACACTTGTGTCTTGTTGATGGTGGCCCCATTTAAACAAATCTCTTCATCTGTTGTTAAAAGGACAATGACAATGTCAGACAGTCGAATGTGTGTGATTGTTCATGGACTGTATCATGTGTCGGTAGAAGATAAACCCCAACTCGTTTACTGAAACTTATTCAACAAATACTTTTATTGTTTGTTGTGCATGTCTGCCTGTTTTAAGAATAAACTTAACGCAAGGGGCATGGAAGCAGACTAAAACCACCGTGTCCTACAGTAACATTTGTTCCTTGAACCTCGTACATGTACACCACAAGCTAAGGGGTCCGTTATGACCCAGTCGTATATCTTTAAGTGTCATTTGAACGATTGTGATCCAAAAAATTCCTTCCGTGACTTTGTACGTAAGCATTTACAGTAACCTCTCCTGATATCTTAAAATATTTCTTATACTGAGGAAATTATTGAGGCGTCAGTATTGAGTCCAAGTGGAGTCCATTTGTGCCCCAAAAAATGAAGTTAACAAAATATTGTTTGCTTGTCCTCTCTATGTATTATCGGAAGGATATAAACTTCAATATCATGCATTTTGTTATTCTTATATCATTTTTTTGTAGAAACGTAAGGGGCAAAATTTTAGGTACCATGTTAAGTACGATTTATACCGTTAGTGCATAACGTGGCTCTTCTGATCTTGTTGCACACATTATGATAATGGGTTCTAGAGTAGCCCGATCGGAGCCTAGAACGGCTGCACCAGATACGGGCCCTTTTGTAATTGTTACCAAGGCATCATCCCTCCGCACAGCTATGCTACGGTTACATTTAGAAAAAGGGGCCCCGCCGCGTAGTTTATGGGCTTTTTTCACTTTCGGGCGTGACCCCTACGTGGTCCAGTGGAACACGACTGGGTACGGCTGGGCCCCGGGATCGTTTAAACTCAACCCGGGACCAGGTACCAAATAGACGGCGTAAGCGTGATGACACCGAGAGGCCTCCCACCCCCTCCGTATCCGACAGTCCTCCGGGACAAATGCTCACTTCGGGGTCCGGCCGGGTCTGCACCCCCTACGGGCACCGGCGCAATTGTGAACGAAGCATAAGTCCTTTACCACAATTTTGTTCGTCGCTCCCGTCGTCACAGTCCACTATCCCGTCACAGATCACCTCATACACGTTACAGTCACCGTCTGTGCAGACCCTCCTCTCATATCCGGAGCAAGCTGGACAAACATAACAAGATACAATTATCATAAGCAGCTATGGTGTCACAAATAATATGTTAGAATTGTGGCCAAGTATTTCACACCAAATGTTTGTACCTCGTGAATGGGTACCTGGTCTATTTAATTTGGTGAAACATTCTTGTGCCTGTCTTCAACAATACTAAGATTCTCAAAATCTAAACAAAACATTTTTCCGTCTTTTTTCTTTTTTCCATTCTCGCATTTTAGATGTTATTTGTACTTAGCGTGGCCTTACAAGTTTTAAAAGCTAATGCCACAACCTCCATGGCTATCTTATCGCGTGTTGCTCTGACGTTATATAAAAGAACCGAGCACTAACCTTGGAAAAACTTCACTTCCATGATTTCAAAGGTTGCAGACCCTGACGCTATCGAAGAGGTGAATTGCAGGCGCCAAATCTGTCCTGTAGCGAGGAACCCGCTCAGATCAACTTCATACAGACGTATTTCTGTTAGTGCAGCAGATTCCTGATCTACACCACGAGGATCTGAAGCAGGGAAATGTTTCACAGTCTCAAACCGATGCCCTGACGACATTGAACTTAAGACTGTTACATCCCGACCGTGGTAGTACCACATGCGGACTCGGGAGAGGGTTACGGGCGTCTGCAGGTCAAAGGTGAGCCACCAGGTGTCCTCTGCAGCTGCTCGTCGCCAGCCGGTTCTTAGGTTGGAGTCCAGAACATAGCCAGCCACGTGTCGGACCCCGTCGTCATCCTCCCATTCTTCCGCCGTCACCCATGTCGGGTCGGTCTCCATCCAGCCATCTGCCAGTGACAGCATTTCATTAATATTTCATGCAGGTATTAATTCATATTTCTGCTAAAATGGTATGTTATTAGAGAAATGCTTTTTGTTGTTGTTTTTGTTGTTGTTGTGAATAATATTATTCATGTTCGACCAAGGGCGTGGATCCCACTAAATGCTTCAACCGACATCTACCGGGTCCACTAAGCTGTGTGTTAGGAAATATATTCTTATTTGACAGAAATAGCTATGTCTTTCTCATAAAGTTAATAAAATGTGCTTGCATCTCGCTAGCGCTAAGTTGCCGATGTTGTGTCCTTGGGAAAGGCACTTCACACGACTTTTCTCACTGCACCCAGGTGTTAAAGTGGGCACCTGACGCAAGTTGGGGAGGTTAACTCACCGCCCATACGGCCTTAAAATGGCTATGGGACAACCTAAACCTTATCAATCTTACTGTTCTCTGCATGTGCCACTAGTCCTTTGTTGTGTCCATCAGTTTTCCTTCATCAGGCAGGGAAAAAAGTACGACTTGGGCCCACTCCTACATTGTAGTGTGGGTCCACACAGCTGCATGTGTCTACTATGCTAGCAGGAAAAAATGCATTGAGCCAGTCCAGAAGACTGAGTGCTATTCTGGTCTACATAGCTGCACGTGTCTACTATGCTTGTTGGAAAAGGACCAATAGGGCCAGTTCTACAGTGTTGTCCGTGTCTATACTAGCAGCATTTGCATAAGCTTGCAGGAAAAAGGCCCGTTCAATAATGTAGTCCGGGTCTACAGAGCTACATACTAGTACGTCCATGCGAGAACTAAAAGGGACCGGCCTTGGGCAAGTAGACGCCGTAAGCTAATTAATGTGCCCTTAAACAATTACTGACGTTAGCTAAAAGTCGTGTTGTTACTATGACGTGGTTTTTTTACAGCAATGTATCAATGCTAAGGCAAGAAATATAACATTTGTATTCAATAGGTTGAGTCGTCAAAAGTCTATACTCACGTGTTTGCCTCAGAAAAATACTGTATGCACAATAAATGTATTATCCCTAATGACTTCAGTATTCTACAAGAATAGTTAACATGGGGCCATGGTTATGAACCTACTGTTCGACTGATCTTGTTCACAGTCACTGACGAAAAGTAGTGGATGCTACTTGAAACGTCTGACCGTTTCCAAAATCATATCCAGTTGTTTGAGTAACTGCTTTTTTGGCGTATCTTATTACCTGGATGTCTAATCTTCATCGACGTAAGAATAGTTGACATGGATAACTAGTTGCTTACCCGATAGCACAAATGCACCGGACAGACAATAGCACAGGCCCCACAATAGCACCAGTGATGTTCTGGTGGACAGGCTTCCCATTCCGCTGGAGGACGGCTGGTCCTTGTCACACAGTCACAGCTGCCCCACACGCTGTACGGTTACAGTAGTACACTGTCGCCGTTTTGTTTTCTGATTTCGTCCAAACAAATCATAGCGTGCACTGCAGAATGTTCATATTAACTCCCACGGTAGATAAAGAATGTTAGCCTCCATATCAGTCTTCTCTGAAGTGTTTCACTATAGCCAGTACTAGCATTGCTAAATAAACCCTTTTAGAGACCATTCGCTGGCTTTCAGCCGAGGCTAGGTGATTGAGTCTTTTGGTATTTTTATTTGCAGCTTTATGTATATATGTCTCGTAATTGTCACCTGGTGTAGACCTAATGACATATTCTTAGTTTTCGAGCTCGTCTTTGATAGGAATTCCATGTTTGCAGCTCTTTGTCCACCTAAAATTTATATTACTTGCGACTTTGACAATTCATGCTCATTTGTAAGCCTTAGAAGGCACCGCAAGACGATATCGCGATATCTTTATGATATTCAGTTTATGTTGAGCTTGGAAAATAGAAAAGACGAGCTTCCTTCCGGGTCAGGTCAATTCGCAGAGACATGTGATGGGGGAAAACAGTTGTGCTTCTTATGTCAGATATTTACCGATACATTAAAACTATTTGCATCACTTTGAAATACAACCAAAAATCTTCAGCACAGTTTACTGATTAGTTGGCACAACTGAATCCTTTGGTCGACTATAAAACTGCAGCAGAATGACTAGCAATTAATTGAGGAGTTTTTTTAAATATTGTCACGCGTTCTGTGGGGTTAGCACCCACCTGTCCTTTTAATACCAAACTCTTCCCTTTCGTAAAACGAGGCATGTACAGAGCCGTGCACGTATATCCCTGCGCTATTTGATTATTTTGTCACCGCACGCCAGTGTTGGCCCAGAACGCTGGGGTGTCATTTACATTTCTCCCTATAGCCCGATCATGGCGACCGGCTTGCTCCTATTTGCGTGTCTGCTGTCCATCTGCCATGCCTCCCTAAGTGACACAGACGAAGAGTGTCCTTCCTCTGCCTTCGCATGCAAGGCGACCGATGATTGCATCGATTGGGCAGATAGGTGTGATGGTTTCATAGATTGTCCCGACGGCTCTGATGAAGAGTGCACGGCTCCAGATTGTTTGTCGCCCGATGTTTTCGGCTGTGACGTGGACGCACGCTGTCTATCACGCGCTGTGGTGTGTGATGGCAATAGTGATTGCTCAGACGGTTCAGATGAGAAAAATTGCGCAAACCAAGAGTGTTTCTACCCCAGCTATTTCAGGTGTAAGCGTAGTGAAGCGTGTGTCCCTCCAGAGTGGCAATGTGACGGTGAATTTGATTGTCCAGACGGTTCAGATGAGGAAACTTGCAGAAGCCAAGAGTGCAACTTCCCCGAATTCAAGTGTAAAGGTAGTGAAGCATGTGTCCCTCCAGGGCGACAATGTGACGGTTGGGATCAATGTCCGGACGGTTCAGATGAAGAAAATTGCCAAAGCCAAGATTGTAACCACGTATACCCTGGCATTTTCACATGTAAAACTAGTGGAACATGTATCTCACCAGAGTGGCAATGTGACGGTGGTGTTGATTGTCAAGACGGTTCAGATGAAGAAAACTGCGCAAGCAATGAATGTGTTGACCCATCCGATTTCAAGTGTGAACTTGGTAGCAGGTGTGTCCCTCTATTGGAGCGATGTGACGGTGCCATTAACTGTGCAGACGGTTCAGATGAGGAAGATTGCACAAGTCAAGAGTGTTTCTACCACAGCTTTTTCAAGTGTACAAGTAGTGGAACATGTATCTCCCCAGAGTGGCAATGTGACGGTGATGTTGACTGTTCAGACGGTTCAGATGAAGAAAACTGCGCAAGCAATGAATGTGACCCAGACTTGGAATTCAAGTGTGAACTTGGTAGCAGGTGTGTCCCTCTATGGGAGCGATGTGACGGTTCCATTGATTGTCCGGACGGTTCAGATGAGGAAGATTGCACGAGCGAGGATTGTTACCACCCCGACTTTTACAAGTGTGAAGGCAGTGAAGCGTGTGTCCATGAAGAATGGGAATGTGACGGTCATGCTGATTGTCCATACAGTTCTGATGAGGAAAACTGCCCTGGCCAAGAGTGTGTCTCCCCCAGTAGATTCATGTGTAAAACTAGTGGTGCATGTGTCTCCGGAGAGTGGCGCTGTGATGGTGAAATTGATTGTGCAGGAGGTTCAGATGAGGAAAATTGCACCACCAACACACAGTGTAACATCCTCGTCGAATTTGATTGTGAAAGTAGTGGAGTGTGTGTTCCTTTAGAGTGGCAGTGTGATGGTATCAATGATTGCCGAGACGGTTCAGATGAGGAAAATTGCACAAGCAAAGAGTGTTATTACGACGACGATGTCAAGTGTAAAACCAGTGGAGTATGTGTCCCTCCAGAGAAGCAATGTGACGGCCGTGTTCATTGTGAAGACGGTGCAGATGAGGATAATTGTACAAGCAAAGAGTGCTACCCCCCAGGCGATTTCAAGTGTAAAAGTAATGGAATATGCATCGGACCACAGTGGCAATGTAACGGTGGTGCTGAATGTTCAGACGGTTCAGATGAGGAAGATTGCACAAGCAAAGAGTGTTTCTACCACAGCTTTTTCAAGTGTAAAAGAAGTGGAATATGTGTCCCTCCTTATAAACAATGTAACGGCAATACTGATTGTCCAGACGGTTCAGATGAAGTGAATTGCACAGGATGTTATCGCCCAGACGATTTCAAGTGTGAAAGTAGTGGGAGATGTATCCATTCATGGCTACAATGTGACGGTTCTAATGACTGTCCAGACGGCTCAGATGAAATTTGCGCAGCCGATGATTGCCCCTTGCCCACGCTTTTCTGTGAACTCGGTTCCTGCGTGCCTGAGACGAAGCTCTGCGATGGTGTCCGTGACTGTTACGACGAGTCCGATGAGAGTGGCTGCGGTAAGCTCACATTCTCTTGATGTTTATTCTTCGGTGATGTGGCGGGGTATATTGCAAATTATGAAGATTGTTTGGCACAATTATAGGTTATTACTACATACTTATCGTACAGGAATTAGTTATTACTTTATTCTTATTACTACATACTTATATACTACCACCATTATTATCATTTATTAGTTTAGAATATCACATTAACGATAAAAGCTGTTACGGTAGAAAAAGGACAACGTGCATCACATGCTATCTAGTAGACGATATGCCAAGTTAGATACCGATGCAGCAACGGGATCGTGAGTTTTAGCTGCGAAGGTTCGCACAACTCTATTTACAATACTCCATCAGGAGGTGATCCTTCTTCCCGGAGTACTGATGGGTATTCATAGTCGTGAAATGTGTAAGTTAGTGAGAGGTGTTCATGTAATTTGTATAGTTATGCATAAATTAAGCAAATTTGGTTTATTTTCATAATTAAGATATCTTATGGAGGTATGAGGTTTCCGAACTCTTGTTTTGAATGTTCCCACCCGTCTGTCTGTTTTGTGTTTCAGGATATTTTGGAAGTAACTTAAGAACTACTGCCTGGATTTTGATGATATTTTGTATTTTTGCATGTCTTAAGTTAAGACGAAGGTTAATGTGGACGGGGATGTAAACAATTAGATGTTACGTTATGGAAATTATGACTTCATTTTTATAATGATACAGGGAAATGCATGATTACTGTGTTTTCCATATTATGACAGCAATACATATGTAATTTATGGTAGATGGGACATAAAAGGTATATTAACAAATATACAAAAAGGAGCTTAATTTGCATAATAAACACGAAATTGCCAAAATTCTCATATTTCTCATGGCATTAAGGTAAACAGTACCATGTAGATTATGTAAATGTGGAAGTCTTTTGTATAAATGTTCAAGAGCTCAAGAAATTTCATTGAGGTAGAGGTCTTTGAACTTTTTTGTGTGGTTGCATTCTTTTATTTCAACAACACACATACTTACATAGATTCCTTTTTGTGTTTTGCCGGTATAAACATGCATTTGGCCGGTATCAAAGAGCTAGTCAAGTGGTAGGTTTACCACTTTAAACGCTCCTGACGTTATATGTTGTACAGTGTGTACCAGTGCCGAGTTCCGATGTGGAAACAGCAGCAGATGTGTGGCACTGTCTGGAGTGTGCGATGGCGTCACCGATTGTGAGGACGCGTCTGACGAGCTGATGTGTCGTGAGTTCCTTACAAATCACTAGGACTACTGGACGGAATATATACAATGAAATTAGCATGGCTTACTAGTTATATGGCATGAGACAGTGGGCACATGGTCCAAATGTGTCAGGAGCCAGCATGATAACCAACTTTCAGTAGCTTGAAAATATTTGCTAAACGTAATGCTTCTGTCTTGGTGTTGTTGTAAATTTGTAAATCATTTCCCATGTAGGGATGAATGGGAAATAAATCATTGATATTCCTGAACACTTTTGCAATCGTAATTTTGGGTTGTTGTTCAAAAAGCTGACTTTTCATTCGATTCTATATTGCTTCAGAGTTCAAATTCTGTGCAAAGAGGGAGTTGTGGCAGTGTGACAGCGGCGAATGCATCGATACCGCCTCGGTGTGCGACGGAGACAAGGACTGCTCTTCTGGGGCAGAAGAAGAGAACTGCCACAGTTAGTTCTAATATGGACAATATAAAACTGGTCCATATTTTATATATATTTCTCTGCGTTCTTATCAATATCATATTTGTATAACAATAGGATCAGAACAAATGGAGAAACGGGATAAAAACGGAGAAGAAATTTCGCAAAATATTCCAGATAATTTCACATTTTTTTATGTGTATCACTTCATCGCTACTCAACTATCATTGTAGTTGTATCGTTGGAAAGGCTCACATATTTTTGCCCGGTGACCTCATTGTTACAATGTGTCATGTGGTTTTGGCGTACGTCCGAGATTAGTTGAGTGACAGGTTGAGGTGACCCGGGGTCGAATTTGTTTCCGCCGAGTGACAGGAAGCACAGTTTCAGGAAGTGGAGGTGGCCTGGCTACAGAGTTGGCAGGATAGGGACGCCCCGTGTTTTATCAATAGTGTACTCTTAAAAGACAGCTGGAATATTATTGAAGATGAACCTGAGCAAGAAAAGCATTTAGAAGTAAAACAGGAAATTAACAAAAATTGAATGTTTCATTGAAGTTTCTTGTTCAGTTCCATATAAACAGCTGTCAGAGTCTCCGCCTTGACGTTCCCAAATTTGCTGATCTGTGTCCATCGAGTTTAAATGTCTGAATATGTCCCGCTGATTCTGTCAATGATGTTGTTGCTGTGGTGGTTGATTAATACTTTCTCATACACATTACTTACAGCTCCCTGCAATAGTCTCCAGCTGGAGTGTGACGCGAGGTGCCTGCCGAAATACCGCGCCTGTGACGGGCTGGAGGACTGTTCGAATGGGGAGGACGAGATGAACTGTACAGTCGGAGGTGGGGGTCAGTTAGTTCAGGCTTCGGTCCCAATCCAATTGGAAAAGGGGCCTCGTCGGGTAGTTAACGGGCTTTTTTTTGCACTTTCGGGCGTGACCCCTGCGTGGCCCCATGGGATACCTTGCGGCTGCCGGGCTATGTTTGGGCCCGGCAGGGCCCCGCGGTGACTTTAACTTGGACTTAGATTCCAAGCGGGACCCGTGAACAAATAGACACCGTGAGCTAATCATGCAAGCACCACGGGGTCCACCGGGACAAATTTCTGGCTTTGGGGCCCGGCCAGAACTACACCCCCTATGGGTGCCGCCGCAATTGGGACCGAAGCATTACGTGTGTTCGTCATACAAAACCGTTGTAGGGAAGATAAATGTTGCAATAAAACGACTTTTTACTGACGAATTTGTAGAAAGATTTTGTAGAAAAAAATAAGAATTCTTAAAAACTCCACCCACACAGGCTGTGGTGCTAAGCAGTTCTCCTGCGCGGACGGTACCTGCCTGTTGGAGTCTCAGCTGTGTGACAACCTGACGGACTGCAGAGGAGGGGAGGACGAGGAAGACTGTGGAAGTACGAGAAGTCAGATCAGCTTTCACCATACACGAGGCGCCCCATCTACTCACTGCACGAAAAGTGGGATTTACCAATGGTGGTGAATGTCTGGTAGGAAAGCAAACATTACCAGACTTACATTTATCACCATTGGTAAGTCCCACTTTTCGTGCAGTGACTGTTACTGTAATTTGTCAAATCACAGCTAGCGGGGTCGCGTGGCGTAAAGGCATCTGAATCATATGTACGTGAAAAGCGTCTTAGTTTTTATTTACAAGTAGTACACACAAAGTCTTACAGCTTACTTTTTCTTCACAGTAGCCCCACCTCCTGGATTCCCGCTTGGCTTGGCGAGTCGGTACATTCCCGATGTTTACGTCACTGCCAGCTCTGAGTACAAGTTGGAGTTTGCCCCATCCAAGGCTCGGCACACGCCTCCGACTACACCAGGATACTGCTGGGTACCGAGTTCTGTGGTGGACCAATGGCTTCAGGTACCTGATGATATATTCATTCGTTCTTTATTGAAGAATCTAGAACGCAGTTATGAAGAATATTGTTCTGTTATGTTGCATCTGGAAGCTGAATGCCACGATGATGACGAATCTGTTGAATATGCATGTTTGACTGCAGGTTTACTTTGGCAAGACGACTGACGTCACCGGCGTGGTCATCAGTGGAGGCGGTTCGAACTGGGACTTGGGTAGTTGGGTGACGTCATTCACCCTGGCCTTTAGCATGGACGGCACTTCTTGGACACCATACGAAGGCATTAGCAACAGCATACAGGTGCAGGTGGAAATAATTTACCTTGACCTAGAAGGGATGTTGAGAAATACAAACATGCGAGAGTTGCTTAGTAAATATTTGGCATCGCTCAAATCTTGTTTTGTCCCTGACTTATTTGATAGGCTAATGACGCCCTCCAACTGGTAGCAGCCTCGTAGCTGAGCTCTTGGCTCTAATTAGTTAGCAACTGGGGGACCCCGGTTCAAGTCCCTGGGTCGTGAAATCTCGGTTTGGGCTGCACTCGGTCTTTCAAAAGGGACGTAAAATTAGGCCCGGGGTTGAAGGACGTGCCTCGAGCGCGTTGAAAGGGAGGAGTTAGCAACCCATCCCTGTAAAAATATACCCTACGACTGAAACAGCAAGATAACTTGCTGCGTTTTCTTCTACAAGGATCTGAAAGAACGAAGGAACCATAAAGTTATGGAACCGTTCTGGGCCATAGTACATGTAGTTTGATACAATCAATGTATGATTATCGATCACTCCGCCACAGTGAGTCATTTTGCATCAGTCTTATCATATTTGTGAAAAGTTTTGCTTATTATATAGTGTCTGGCGTTTTTTTCTGTGCCCTTGTCTTTACCTGAACCTATTTCTTTCTTGCGCAGGTTTTCCAAGGAAATCGAGACCGGTACAACAAAGTGAGTCGGCCTCTCCAACATCCGGTGACGTCACGCTACATCCGCCTGTACCCCACCGGCCACGAGGGCTGGGTTGCCATGGTGATGGATGTGTACGTCACCAACGGTTAGTCTGCTGTAGTTCTGTAATCAGACGGTCAGGTCCAGCTGTAAACAAGAACTTGGCACCATGATATTTCCAAAAAGCTCAATTCTCATTATGTACCACGATTGAAGCATCGACTTAGAGGATATCGAAAATGAATGTCTATGTTTTGTTGCTAAAAATGAATTAAAAAAGTGCGCATGCAGTATCCTATATTAGAATAAAAAGCGCTAACCCCCTTTACAGCAGCATAAATTTTCCAACTGCATTTGTATGTCTGTATTCGTAGTTTTATAGGACGATTCAAGGGGGCTCCTTAATGTTATATAACCACTGTTGTCTTCGACCAGAACTCCAACCCTTAATAACATCCCGCTGATCTCTTCAGACGAAGACACTTGGTTGAAGCAAGACGACTATGTCCCCCTGGGAGTCGGACTTGATCCCGACAACCCTACCGCGGTTCCAGACCTCGCCATCAGTGCTTCATCCCGAGGGGAGGACCTCTACCCGTGGCAGGCACGTCTGAACAACGGGGAGGGACAGCAGCAGGGAGCGTGCTGGTCTCCGGGTCTGGGCGATGACACAGAGCAATGGCTGCAGGTACTTATTGTCTCAGTTTTAGCTTGTAGCGTGCGTAGTCCAGTGGTTAGCGGCCCTGACTCTGGAACTAGAAGCCGTGAGTTCGATTCCGGTTGTGTCGCTCACCCGACATGCAAGCTACCGGAAAAGGTTGCAGTCCTTATTAGGACGCGACAATAAGCCGTGGTCCACCGTTCATTGTTCTTGTCGAAAAGAGCTAGGGTATTTCCCTGGTACAATGAAGTGTAAATACTATACAAAGTGTGTCTGTCACTACCAGTGGAAGAATAACTCTTCAGTGAGCTAAACTGAATAGAGATCACTTTCCTTTCCTTTCTGATCACCAAGTTCTCAGCTTCACATCGCGCGCGGCCGAGAAATAAGGTGCACAGCTACGATTTCTGGGTATTGTTGTCCAATATGAAGTCTTTTACCAATATCAACCAAATTTCAAACCATTGTAGTCATTACTTTCCAGTCGACGTAATTTGGAAACATGTAGGTGACTTTATTTTGAATTGCCACCGGGCTTAGAATTAATAAGGATACTATTTTCAGAACTTGTTGTAGATTCAAAAATGGACTAATACCTGTTTTATTAACGAACTAACAAAAACCGCATCTCCTCAATGAAATAGAAAAGAAATGAATTGATGTTCCCCTTTCATACTCCAGGTGAAGCATGACAAGGTGTACGAAGTTGTCGGTGTCATCACCCAGGGGGCTTACAACATGGACTACTGGGTCACGTCCTACAAGCTGGCGTTCTCTGTCAATGGACAATGGACAATGGACACAGACAATACCCGGGACAGTGAGGAAATGGTCAGTTAGTCTACACATTATGAAAACAAACAAGGTTGCATTCAGAAATAGAAGTGTTGAAGAAGCCTTCCTGAAGAATATCTGCACGGTCTAGTTGCTGGCATGTCGACAAAGCAAATCAGTCTATTTGTAAAGATTTTTCTTAGTTTCCAGGCATTCTAATTTTTGACAACAGATTTCATAGTATCGTCATCAGTAGGTGTACAATGCAAGATTTTCTTTTTCAGGTGTTCCAAGGAAACGGCGACAGCCATCGCTACGCTCGCAACCTGTTGGACAACCCAGTATTTGCACTCTACACTCGCTTCTACCCCCTCACCTTCCACAACCGGGTTGCACTGAGGGTTGAGATTCTTGTCAAATATGGTCAGAAGTCTTATCTATTTTATGTCAATTCATGTCTTTGCATGATAGGAAGGTGATACTATTCGCTGGTACTATTGTTCTAGTATTCAACAATATATCAACTAACACGAGGGAAAAAATACAAAAACGTTAACCCTTCTCCACTGAGCTAGACTGTTTACAATAAATACACTTACAATATGATTGTAATTTATTTTACACTTGAACATTAGCTCGCCTTTAGAGTTATGTTGTCCTCTCAACCACACACCAACAGAACTGAAAACAGAACCTCCTTGTCATATATTTAGATACAAATTGTAGTAGCATGTGCACCAATTACCATTGATATTCCTTACCAGGTTCCGGTTGTGCGTCGCACGAGGTCTTTTGTAACGGGGAATGTCGACCAAGGGAAAGTCTCTGTCGGGTCTTCGACGGATGTTTGCCGCAGCTCTATAACTATGGAGACAAGTACATATAATCACTTTGGAACTTTTCTTATTTAAATGATAAATTAGCATGTCTGTTATGTTAGATATTGTGTAAGTTTTCCATTACGTAGTTGAACATATACTGTTATGTGATTGTGAAGTAATTGTGCCATCGTAAGTTATCAGCCATAGTAATCATGCTGACAGGACAATACAATATGATCAGGCGGTAAAATGAATACAAATCAATGCTTGAACTCTATCTGCTAGCGGGTAAAGAAGCTGACAAGAAATAAAGGTCTCATACATCTTTAAAACATTTAGGGTTTTTGTGAATTTCTCAATGCCACAGCCCTAGCCGTCACAGAAGTTAGAGATCCTCCCCTCCCCCCCTTTCCCAGCTATCTCCCTCTCTCATTCGCCGGGGACGGCTGACCAGTTGTCTATGGACTATACCACACTTCTTCTATCTCCTTGTGATGCTGCAGTGCCTGAAATCTCCATATTTCTTCGGATCCTCAATAACTACCCACATGCAGATACATGTATTTACAAACACAACCAAAAACAGTACCCTCGTCAGAAGTGAACCACCCTCCCGGAGGTAACCACACAAAACACATTGGATGTGAATGAAAAGAAGAAAAAAAACGTGTGTTGCAGACCAGTCTGTGAGGACGTGCTGGAGGCAGAGTGCGGGCTGGAATTAGCCATGAAGTTGGAAGACCTCGGATGTTTGGGTTCGTTGTCTCATCCTCTATGAATATGACTTAATATTTGTCATAAACGTAAGTTAGGTCTATCGCAATAACATGCTGACTGTCAAAAATAGTCAACTACACATGTAGGCATGGTGAAAACCCAATGTACAGATGAGTTGTACAAGTGTTGTGTATGCAAGCTGTGGGAAGATTGTTTCTTGTCACTAACTTACTTTACTTTGATAGAATATGAATGACTCGTTGTTTTTCATATCTTTTCCTTTAAGACATCGACAGTTTTAAGTGCACTTTTTTCGCCGTATACGTAAGGGATCTATTAATTCAAACAAAAATATTGGTCTGCAGATAAAGAAATGAATGGAGATTTGCCCTGGTATAACATCTATATCTTTTGTCATAAAAATGTTCTTACAAATGATATCATGTCTATAATGACACCTCCGTCACTTATTCTATTATTGAATATTGAAGCAAAAGATTTGTTGGTTGTGATACCACGTTTTATTGCAATAATTCGTCTTACATGCTTTTTTGTCTTCAAATTTGAAAATGTAGCGTAAGCACTATCTTGTTTGTTTTTGTTGTTTTTTGCTCATATTTATTCGTCCACACTCATAAACTTTGGAGTTTGCAGATGAATCCATAAAATCTGCTTGTAATGGATAATTTTTGACGGACACAAATTACCGCCTGCGCCACTCTGCTCATACCTGTATATCAGAAAATGACTGTCACTTCTTTGCCTTGTAGAAATCGACAGCCAGTTCAGCCCGTGTGGGGATGGTGAAGTGTTCCACGATAGTCAGGCTTGTGACGGCACAGAAGCCTGCTCAACAGGGGAGGACGAGGCACACTGTGACGGTAAGACTTCTCCGGGCATCTCCCAGCAAAGAAATCATACAAATTTAGTTTGAAAGAGCTGCAAATATGCTACGGAGATACCCTGATGCAGCAGCAAATTCTTCTGATGCCTCTTCTTGGCTGTCTTGCTCCCAGGGTTAGACTGGAAAGAAATGCTCAAATACATTGGCAAGCTTATACACCTACCTGCAGTATTGTTATTTATATGTTTTCTGCTCCTCTTTCTACTTTGATTTCTTGGCGCTGAACCTGATCCTACTCAACGCGGTGCTTCAACCTGATAAAACTCAATGCGATGCTTGAAACTGATCCTACTCAATGTGATGCTTGAACCTGATCATACTCAATGCGATGCTTCAACCTGATCATACTCAATGCGATGCTTAAACCTGATCATACTCAATGTGATGCTTCAACCTGATCCTGAACCCAATCTAATGCTGATGCTTGAACCGTATCCTACTCTGTATAATGCGTGAACCTTATAACCCTACTCAATATACGAGTAAAGCGTGAACCTTATCCTACTCAATGTAATGCTTGAAATTTTATATTTAGTATCCTGCTTCCGATAATGCTTTAACTTTAATCTACACATCAGTGTTATAATCCTACTTAATATAACGTATTTGAATCTTATCCTACTGAAAGTAATGCTTGAACCTTATTCTAATCAATAGAATGCTTGAACCTTATCATACTCAATAGAATGCTTGAATCGTATCCTACTTATTAAGTTGATGGTTGAATAGCTTGTACATGTATATGGCTAATGCCTCTTTGAATCATCGACAAAATCACCATCGACTTAATTGTATTTAATGAGACATGAGAGCCACACTCACATCCTGCACATTCCTTCAGAGTGCGCGATGGAATGTCCGACTGGCTCAGGTGACCCCTGCATCCCGAGTGAATGGATCTGTGATGAACTAGAGGACTGTTTGGATGGGAGGGACGAACGAGGGTGTGTGCGAGGTAGGTGTTGGACTGGAGACGAAAAGAAGGATACATTATTGTAAACCTTGTTCTTGGCTTACGATAGTTTTGCGTTACCGTTGGTGCCAGTCTCCTCTCACCGGGTTCCTTCACAGTTCAGCCGACAGACATCATCCGGCTTTGCCCTCAAATTGTACGCTGTCCCAACAAGGGTGCAAAGGTTGTTGGGGAAGGGAGAAATAAAAAATCATGGCTGTCTCCTGTACAAAAGACTGAGTGTGTCTTCCCATAAGATCCTATTCTTCTCTCAAAAGCTTAAGCACAAATAGAATTTTGATATTATTAGCCAAAATGAGGGCTTACTGCAGCGTGATGATATTTGCGGTCCAACACAAAAAAATTTATAATCAGTGAGGTTGTTCCCACATGCATGGTTCAAATGTGTTGTCTCTTTCCGTGAAAGGAGTGCCCAAGCACTGCTTTTTCACCTGTCGCAACAACGTCACCTGTCTGCCGACACGTCAGCTGGGGGACGGGCATCCGGACTGTCCTTACGGCGAGGACGAAAGACCCAGTGACAGTAAGTAACAACCGTAACGATTAGCTGTTGTGACGTGACGTAGTTTTTACACAGTTTACGTGATGGGTTTACTGTGTCGTGGTAGCAGTACACTGTATTTATCCGCGACCCCCCGAGTCTGTGACGTAGCTGTAAAAGTAGTGTCCCCTAAATCTTGAACCGTATGTAAACACAAAAGCCAGCAAGGCATGGGCTTTGCTGTTTGGAATTCTAATAAGTCGGCGTTTAGATCGTATGAGTAAGATGGTGAAAATTGTCCATTCAGCGCATAGATGCGCGTGTCCTTAGCTTTACAACTGACTGTCGGGTGAAAAGGCTGCAGTTTTACCTGACCCGGCATGACTCGACATGACCCGGCAATTTGGCCTGGCATGACCCGACATGACCCATTTAACAGACGGCGTCAAAATATTTTTAAGTAACGCAGCGTTTTTGTTTGGTTTCAAATTATTTTGTAGATTGTAGTCATTGTACCCTCAACTGAAACATATTCGTTTGTCGCGCACCCAACTATAATTTTACCCGCGCAGGCGATGTCAGACAACTCTAAAAGCCATCCAGCAACATTAGCTTGGATTTCAATACATGATGCAGGCGTGGTGATTTTAAAAATGTTTTTGATCATGGTACAATGATCTTAATGAATCATTGATATTCAAATCTGTTGCTGCAGTTAAAGAGGCTCTGGGTGAGAAGTGGGGTTCCTGCAGCTTCAACTGCAGGTCCACCTACGGCGACGCGTCGTGCGTTCCTGACGCGTTCAGCTGTGACGGTGACGCGGACTGTATGGAGGAAGAGGACGAGCAGGGCTGTGGAGGCGTCGCACCTACGGCAGAAGATTGCCCGACGTTCTACTGCGGCCTGTCCGGCTCTCCGGACCCGTACTGCGTGCACGGTCATCTGATCTGTGACGGATACCCGGACTGTGCGGCAGGGGAGGACGAGCAGGGGTGCAGCAACGCGGACGGCGTATCTACTCAAGCCAGTACCACGCCGAGCGTCGGGCAGACCGCAGAACCAACAAGTGGTCAAATATCGCCCGAAGATGAAAAAGGTTCTAAAAGTTATGATTATTCTCAAATATTTTTCCCAGTAGCCTACTTTTCCTCAGAAAATAGGTTTATGCATTTCAGTCAATAACGACCTATCGACCATTTACCCTTTGTCTTTGAAACTCACGCAGGGACATATTTTCAGGGACGTTTTCTCCAACCATTTTTTTACCAATTTGAAAATACTTGTTCAAAATCTACTTTATTTTCCCGCTGTAAAAGGATTTCCTATTTTCCCCTCTATACTCAATATGACAATGACCAAGGATCCTGGCTAGCGTGCAAATTAACCTATTCCATCATATGTCAGGATTGATGAGACTAGATAAAGCAGTATATTTACAAATCCTGAATACATCACGGAGCTATGCGGTCTCCGAACTCTAGTCAGCTTCATGTTTTTGTCCTGCTCTATGGGACAAAATACATACTGATTAACTCTCGTAAAACAAGTGACCACTTTATTTTGTTCATACGATTTCTCTAAAGACATATCAGGCGGTTGGTAGCGTGACATTTTTTTTCGACTGGTTGAATTTTGAATACATGCTCTACTCTCAGAGCAGAGGTGTGGTTCCGGCTGGTTTTTGACGTGTTTAAGGCGTTTTTGTCGGGCTTTCTACTTTGTCATGGTTGTTTTTTCTCTTAACAGAGACACCAAAAAAACACATCACAAAGTAGAAAGTGGAGAGTATGCATGCTCTAGAATACACTCTGTCTACAAGATCAGATCACCATTGATCATGCATGATGAAGCCGGAGTCGCCACTTGTTTCGGGTCTTTAATCACCCTACACCCTCACACAGGCCATCCAGATAGCTGAGGCACAACGTCCAACTAGCTTCCTTCCTTCGTTCCCTCCTACGTGCCAGGAGGAATTCCCTCCTACGTGTCCTCCTCCTTCCACAACCACCGCCTTCTCTGCTGCCCCCTGAATGTTCAGGGACCAGCTGTTTGGAGTGTACACTTATCATTTGTGTTTATCTTTTTTTTTTCGTTCAAGGGCTGGATGCAGGGAGCCATGGGTCTAAGCCCCCATCCATGTTATGGATGACAGCCGCTGCACTGGGCGGTCAGATTGTCTACCGCCTGGCTTTCTTATCAATGCATTAGATCTCGGATGTAGAAATGTTTTGTGTCCTGCAGCATTTCTAGATACTGGAAACACCAACTGTGTTACATAATATACATATTTCGTAATAGGCAAATATGTCACTTTAGAATCTTGGGTAATACGACGAGACAATTTGCAAGATAATCAGAAAAAGAGAAAACTAATTGAGTAGTATAGCATGACATCAAGTGATAAACATGGATCATTACTTAGTTTAGCCTTGTAACATATTACAATGTATTTGAATAAATGCTTTCAATAGAAATATAGACAATATGTTCTGGTTTTGTAGTTAGTTTTGTGTAAAATCATAAAGTCAGACATGGTATAATTCTGTCTTGATACATTGTGAAAAAAGCTTAATACTACAGTTGGAGTATTACTAAAAGTTGTCAGGTGGCGTCATTTACCCGAGCCAGTTTTACACAATGTCAGAAGGTCATGATTGACAAGGTTATGAAGGGTTATGAATAAAACTCCTTGGGATAGATTCATACAAACGAATTCCATTCATGCATCTCTGTAAGCTACTTAACAGATTTTACTATAGAAATGTGGTAATAAGTGTATTACATTATGTAACATGCGATGAGACAATATCTGGATTCTATTTGGTATCACCAGTAAACCACCGTGTGTGATAACATTCCTGCACAGTGTGTTATTGTGTCAACTGAGACTTCTTATAGTCGGGTTGATATTTTGTCAAGACTTCCTTGACATAAAGTGTGCATGTTTCCCAACTTGAAGGTCAAAACACTGGGGCCTGCTAGAGATTGGACCCCAGAACAATCAGTGTCCAATAAGTCAACAACCGTAACCACTAGACCACCTTACCACCTTGCCGGCCACGTTCTGACCGACGTTATCATCTTCTCCCATCTCAGAGCAAACAGGCACATGACCAACACCTGACTGGCTGTTTAGTCATTTATTAGATAGCTACCGATGGTTGAAACCAACTTACACATCAGTGTAGGAGGGGGTTACAAAATAACCTGAAAGAGTAATTTTACTCACAAAATATCTTATTCTCTTGTCATTAGTGTATTCAGTGTACATGTCCAATCCCTCAGTGCTTTTGAACCTGCTCTAAACTTGCTTGAATACGTTTTGAAAATTACTATAGATCATATAGTGTGTACATGCAAGTATAAGATTTTAGTGAAAATGGTGGTCCAAATAAGTTATTTTTCTATCTCCATTGATACCAGTTTAATCTATCTACTACGACATTTAGTAGATATGTAGACATAGGAAATAAAGATACATGTATGTGAAATGGCTCATTGTCAACCTCAGCTATTGGGCCGTTCCAAAGCAAACATGTACGGAATCTGTACTTTGACCTGACGTGTAGCTTCCACATCACCAGGAGAAAAATCATGGCGGCTGCACCATTAAGTTTGGGGACAGAATTCAGTGAAGAACTGACCTGCAGCATCTGCCTGGAGCTGTTCACTGGGCCCAAGATGCTGCCCTGTCAACACACCTTCTGTCAGTCACCCTGCCTGGAGAATCTTGCAGAGACGGGAAGGACACTGGAGTGTCCAGAATGTCGTCTGCAAGTCAGGCTGCCATCTCAGGGGGTTGCAGGTTTGCCGGACAGTCGCAAAATAGCCAACATGTGTGAGAAACTACAAAAGCAAGCAGCACTGTCAGGGGAAACAAGGCAACAAACCCATTCTGAAAACAGGTGCAGCTCTCACCCGTCTGAGGAAGTCAAGCTCTACTGTAAAGCTAAACAATGCCAGATGCCAGTTTGTGAACTGTGTATAGAGGAAGCTCATGATAATCACCACACAACAACCATAAAGAGAGCTGCACAGGAAAAGAGATCTACAGTCCAGGCCTTGATCAATGAAGGTAGGAACATCTCAGATAGTTATAACCGTGGCTTTATTAATGGTCTTGGGGAAACAGAGAAATCCCTGAGTGAACAGAAGCAGCAGAGGGACAACAGCATCATTCAGGCGTACGACCAAATGGTGCAGGAACTCACTGAGAGAAAAGACCACCTCTTGTCTGAATCACTACAAAATCACAGTGAGAACTTGGAGAGAATACAGAAAGAAAGGGATGGAGTGTTGGAAAATGATGATGACCTGTCTGCTGCCTGTGATCAAGCAGAACAAGAAATGGAGCAGGGAGTGGTTGAGTTTCTTAATCAGAAAACCATTTTGACAGACGTTGTGGAAAAGTACAGAAGAAAAGCAACTCCGACTCCTATACAAACCCAGCCTGCTGTCTTTCAGCCCACAGACACCCCAGTGCCAATATTGGGACATGTGACGGCTCAGTCTCTCCCATCTGCACCAATCCCAGCAGCAAGCTAAGGGGCACAGATCATCACCATGGTAACGAAAGGGAAGGGTAACGTCGGTCTCAGAGTGTGACATTTGGCAGACATGGGTCTGGAAAAGGACACTTCGATGAACCGCGGAGTGTCACAGTTTCAACTGACGGGGAGATGTTTGTAGCAGACAAAGGGAACAAGAGAATCCAAGTCTTCACTCTGCAAGGAAAATTTCTCCGACAGTTCCCAACAGTCGTGCGAGGTGGGGAGAAAATGTACCCGCTTGATACGGCAATGGACGGGGAGGAAAACCTGTGGGTGGTGGGGTACACAGAATCTACGGAGTTTGCTGTACAGTACACCAAACAGGGCAGGGTGCTGAAGACCTTCGACCTACAGAAGACAGGGTGGAACAGAGGAGTTGCCGTGTACACCAGGAGCAACCACATCATCGTCACACAAACCACAGGAGATGTCGTGTATGAGGGAAACTGTCCGTGGAAGATCAAGGAAGACAACCGACATGGTGAAGTGCAAGTGTTCAGGCCAGATGGGACACTTGAGAGAACCCTGGGAGGAAAATGGAGGAACATCTTCCAGCTGAAGCGGCAAAGGATGAAGAATCCATGGTCCATCACTGTGGACGGGGAAGAGAACATTCTACGTCCCCAGACCACGAAAATCACTGTATCTTTGGGTACAACGAGGACGGACAGTTTCCGTTCCAGTTTGCCGCGGCCGGAGGTGAGGGTAGTGATAACGGTCAGCTGCAGAATCCTTGTGGCATTAGTACGGACAGGGCGGGTAATGTCATTGTGGTAGACAAGGGAAACAACCGTGTGGAGATGTTTGATAAAATAGGCGAATTCCTCAGGCACATCACTATGGACATGGAGGGGCAATGTGCTGTTGCCATAGCAACACAGGGACAGCTGGTAGTGACTAATGATAACCACACAGTGTCCATTATCCACAACTACTGAAGTTGTTGATACTATAACGTAACAGTTACAGGCGTCAAATGTCAGTATAATTTGACACTTCATCAATTGAGAAAGTAAGACAATGAAATTATAACACTCTCTCAACAGGTAATTTGAGGCTTTAAGGCTACAGACAGTAGATATGTAGGAATGACTTATATAGCTATCCAGTAACGGAAATGACTATAATGTATGGTTATACACAATCGTCTGGCAATGATAAAGTTATTGAGAAACTGGAGGTTTGTCATGGCAGAAAGTATGCCGCTACTGTTAGCCTCTGATGGTTATCACTGATGCCAATCAATCATACTTTGTCTTCAACTAAGATCAAAGGTCAAATCACATGTAAATGCAACATTGAGCTCAGCAGGACTTTAAACCCAAAATGGCCGCTTCTATTGACCTATTTAAACAGTACCTCAGATATGTTTGGACGGAAATTTTCAAAAGTTAACTGTGTTCACAACTATTCTGGCGCTGCAAAAACCGTAGGTTCGTGATTATTCAGACTTGCTGTTTTTGCAGACCATATGATTCTCTGGAACGGTAAAATATATAAATGCCAACGTCTGTGCACTTGGGGTGACTTTTGCTGTTGTTGAGGACATGTTTGTCTTTTTTTAAAGTTGAATATTCTGGAATATTCTGCATTATTCCCTTGACAACACGATCCTGTCTGGAGTAACATCAATATTGACTTCACTCACATAGACGAGGGAGGGGGAGTATTTATACGAATGTTAACATGGAATGATGGAAGTCTATCATTTTGCGTGTAATTTCGAGCATTCCATCATTACTATGTCGTACCTAAAGATATCAACACACTGGAGATGTCGTACCAACCCGATCTTATCAGGGCAATTGGTGAGATTATAAGCTAGCCTAATCAGTTGTTTTATACAGACTAGGTAGATATCGGTCATGTTTGCCTCAAGGTTTCTACAGGTCATCTACTTGGATAATCATTAACTCCTATTGCAAGTGTCCTCGGATTTGAAGCTTCGCAGTACTAGTATGTGTGAACTGCGAGTCCACTAGATTATTATGATAAGACAAAAAAATCTAAACTTATTGCATGATATAGTGGAAATTATGTGGTGAATATGCATATCATACTTGACTGTACACTTTTAAAACTATTCCAATGATGTGTTGTCTGGAAATCGTCAGAAATGACGCATTTCGGCCTATAGCTGCAATGTTCTTTCTTGAAATTTAATGAACAATTCATTCATTCATTCATTCGTTCATGCAACTTTTGTCGTTGACTCAAAGAACGTAAATGTAGACAGAAACGCAGTGTAATTAATTGGATTTATTCATATTCACAAATAGACAAAATGCCGTGACGTCAGAGTTGTGAGTTGCTCTCGTATCTGGCGCGCCGACGTCTCCGGGGAGTCGATATCTGCAAGGTCAAAGGTAAAATGAACGGAAATGACGACATGACGCACAGATAGAAATACGTTAGAATGTTAAAAAAACATTGGACCTGAAATAAACAATACAATATAAATATATACATTAAGATATGTTTATGTCGAGTTTAATAAGTGCAACATACCAAGTCAAAGAGCATGTTAGTAGTGGCAGCGACAGTTTCCGATTTGGCCAGTGCTGAAGTCGATGTAGTCCGCATGCATGTCTGACCCGCCACAACAGCAGAAGGTCTGGCCAGTAGTGCTGCCAAAGGTGACCTGGACACCACAGCTGTAGCACTGTGCGCCTGACGGGCACGGGATAGACCTCTCCAGTCCAGTGGACTTTTCCTTTTCATTTCTCACTGGGATCCTGGTGGCTGGGAGGGAACAGATGATTTTCAATGAAATTATGATAATATGCATGTCGACTATAATGCTCACACATATCATAGTTTTTCCTCATGTTTTGATATTTCACATATTAATACATTCATTTATATTGTTTAACAATGTCAGTCAGGGATTTGGACGTCAGAGTTTCTCTGAACTGCATGTCGAAGTCTAAATTTCCCATGACAACAGTACAGTATGAGAAGGAATGTTACTAAAGCCCAATAGTAGAACACGCACCATAGCTGGACAAAGTGATTTGGTGAGAACATTTGAACTTTACCCATTGTATATTTTCAAAAAAGGGTGGAATTTTTTAGCCTTGATCTTGCTAAAAACAGCAGGAATTGTTCGATAATTTTTCTGTAGATAAGTGCTACGGGAAGAAGGATCTAAAAGATTAATCAAAATCGTTCGGCTTGCTGAAGAAGAGAAATTCTGTAAATAGGTAAACTTGGGTACTCCAGCACAGTCAGCTGTTTGCCCGCCCCGCGTGAGACAAAGAGACAGACAGAAAGGAAAGGTATAAAGGGCGGACGTTGATGAAAACAGGGAAGGTTTTCAGTTTTATAAGTAGGGAAGGAAGAAATGTAAGAAGAAAATTATGAGTTCCTACCGTTAACCACTACCAGTCCGAGCACAACGAGCAGGATGGCGGTCTTCATGATGAGAGTTCGTCTGTGACAAGAGAGAAATCTTGTAGTGTAGCTTGTCTCCAGGTGTCTGTGACTAAGTCGAGCGGAGAGCAACTTTTATGTCGTTCCAATGTTTGCAGTTTGGTCAGAAAAACAACCGTGAAGCTCTAGCAGGTGCGCGTTCTATTTTAAAAGCGAGGTTTCATCCGCAATTCCTGGAAGCAACAAACAAGGTTCCTTCATGAACGTTCGAACGCTGCTCCCAGGTGACACGAGTGAAGAGAATAAATGTTTTTGGTAATTAAGAGCAAAGGAATAAATAGTATAAATATGATTACGTTTCTTCTTATAAGGTTGCCCATCCTAAATCCTTAGATAGCGGGATGTTGAAAATTGGACAGTTTAGTTACTACGCATGCAGCCAATGAAACCATACACATGCAGTATTGTCAAGGACAGTACTTTTCAGAGTTACATGGAAATGTGGATATTTTCTCTGTTGTCATTATGTCGATTCCGAGAATACGTACGTTCATGTATCTCATGTAAATATTTGACCCTTTGTAATTCTGTGGCCTTCCTTTCGTCTGTCATCTCTCCCATGCACGGTACGGACAAACATCTGATTCCTGGAATTGTCTTATCAAAGAAGTTGAAATTATAGGTGAAGGAGAGTTTGTCTGGATTTCAGCGGGTTATAGGTGCATGGTCCTGTGGATTATTACAACTGCGCAGTTTTGTAGTTATGATTGTATCTGTTATTGTGCGCCTCGACAGGGCAGGACGTTTATTCTATTAAATGTCGAGATAACAGTTTCGTTTCATTTCAAGAACGTTTCATTTTTCACAATCTTAAGTAATAAGTAGAGTTGGTACTTGATGAGATATTGATGATGATTAACGTCCGAGCAGATTAACAGATGCCCGCAGCGCGACGGTGAAACACTTTTACTTGTATTCCGTCTAAAATGATTGAACGGCCAAGATATTAAAACTACCTCTTTAAATTAGTGATTACCTTTACTTTTAATTTTATGTAGTATCATAGAAAGTCAGTCCACGAACCCGTTACAAAAATCCATTCTGTTATATTAATCAAACGTTCCAGGTAATCAAAATGTGAACTTGTAATGTCGATACTGCGAGTCATCCAGATTGTTGGATGTCCCGATGTTGCCTCGATGACGTTTTACAGAATATCAAAATCGTCAAGGACAAGCGAGTCTTGAGCAAAATAAGATAAATAAGAATGTTGTTATCAACAAGACATCATTTCCACTTCCAAAAACCATGCCGTTTCTTCACCTGTCACCTGTCATCTGTACTACTAAAACAAACATTTGTGATCGAATCGTTCCAGGAATCGGATGTTTATAACAGCCGTGCATGTTTGCACTTTCAAAGTACCAACGATTCTGGTTAGAAAATGTCCTCAGAGTTTGAAAACATCCGATTCCGTGAATTCTGTTATCACGATATGTCTGAGTCAGCATTACTTGCAGCAGGTAACCGGAAGTTCATCGTGGTTGTCGCGTGTCAAAAAGATTCTTGTGTACACGATTAACCATGTTGCACTATGAAGTGTCCTCTTGATATATCATTGTTGCATCTTTCGGTAATTCTAATATGGGTGTCATCTGGAAATCCCATTTCAACCGATGGGACAGATATGAACATGGACGTTTATACAGTTTATATTGAACCTGAATTCATTATTCCAAGCTATTTTCTGCATGCCATTCCTAATATTCCTTCAGTACTATATTGTACCGTCAGATATAGACACACTGCATGGATGCGTCATAACAGCCGATAATATAGCGTCTATCAACATTGATGTCACAACACCACATACATAATACTTTTAAGAGCAAATTAAGTACTTTACAGCTTTTTATTTTTGTTTTCAACGAAATCTGACATAATAGTGAAATGCAGCGTTTACATTTTAAACGGCTTGTGTAAGATGAGACAGCTAACCGGATCAACCAGCGTCACTAGCTGCCCTCCATCTGTTGGTGAGCCCAGATACAACCTCAGTTGTGTTATACAGACTAGGTATATATCGGCAGCACGTTCTCTCACTTCGTCACATTTGCTACCAACCTGTATATAGGTCTCTATAGGTCATTTATTTGAATAATCATTAACTCTTATTGCAAATGTCTTCGGCTTATAGGAACTGTGTAGCGTATTTGAACTGCGAGTCCAACTGTGCAGTAGATGTGAGTTGAATTAATGGCTCGGTTATAAACATTTGTAGATGATGACTCGGGAGGAAAGATAAGTATACTTGTCCTTGACGAGGTTAAGTTCTATACTAGAATACTTTGTGTTTCAGGGAGTTTAGGCAGCGGTTGCACTCGTTAACTGGAAATGACCCTGACATGTTTGTTTTTCCTGTCTTATTCAAACCATTTTGTTGTCTTTTTTCTGCTATCTCTGAGATGAATTTTACCTGTTAAAAATCTCTGCGTCTAATAATTGGTCACATGCTTTTTTTTTCAGACTACACTTATTCGGGTCAAAATTTCGCTATTTACATAAAGTTGGAATCAGGAGGGAAGATACTCAAACAATACTTTCTGCAAATCACTATCCGCAAGGGAAACTAGATTATTAAGACAAGACAAAATAATTCTAAACTTATTGCACGATATAGTGGAATTTATGTGGTGAATATGCATATTATGCTTGACTGTACACTTTGTAAAGTATTCTAATGACGTGTCTGTAAATCGTCAGAAATGACACATGTCGGCCTATGACTGCACTGTTCTTTTTTGAAGTTCAATAAATCATTCATCTTCTTCATTCATTCGTTCATGCAACTTTTGTTGTTGACTCAAAGAATGTAAATGTAGACAGAAACGCAGTGTAATTACTTTTGAGTGGATTTATTCATATTCACAAAGAGACAAAATGCCGTGACGTCAGAGTTGGGAGTTGCTCTCGTATCTGGCGCGCCGACGTCTCCGGGGAGTCGATATCTGCAAGGTCAAAGGTAAAATGAACGGAAATGACGACATGACGCACAGACAGAAATACGTTGGAATGTTAAAAAAACATTGGACCTGAAATAAACAATAAAATATAAATACATACTTTAAGATATATTCTATGTCTAGTTTAATAAGTGCAACATACCAAGTCAAAGAGCATGTTAGTAGTGGCAGCGACAGTTTCCGATTTGGCCAGTGCTGAAGTCGATGTAGTCCGCATGCATGTCTGACCCGCCGCAACAGCAGAAGGTCTGGCCAGTAGTGCTGCCAAAGGTGACCTGGACACCACAGCTGTAGCACTGTGCGCCTGATGGGCATGGGATGGACCTCTCCAGTCCAGTGGACTTTTCCTTTTCATTTCTCACTGGGATCCTGGTGGCTGGGATGGTACAGATGATTTTCAATGAAATTATGATAATATGCATGTCGACTATAATGCTCACACATATCATAGTTTAACCACATGTTTTGATATTTCATGTAGCAATCCATTCATTTATATTGTTTAACAGTGTCAGTCAGGGATTAGGATGTATATTAGGTAAACTTGGGTACTCCAGCACAGTCAGCTGTTTGCCCGCCCCGCGTGAGACAAAGAGACAGACAGAAAGGAAAGGTATAAAGGGCGGACGTTGATGAAAACAGGGAAGGTTTTCAGTTTTATAAGTAGGGAAGGAAGAATTGTAAAAAGAAAATGATGAGTTCCTACCGTTAACCACTACCAGTCCGAGCACAACGAGCAGGATGGCGGTCTTCATGATGAGAGTTCGTCGGTGAGATGAGAGAAAACTTGTAGTGTAGCTTGTCTCCAGGTGTCTGTGACTAAGTCGAGCGGAGAGCAACTTTTATGTTGTTCCGATGTTTGCAGTTTGGTCAGAAAAACAACCGTGAAGCTCTAGCAGGTGCGCGTTCTATTTTAGAAGCGAGGTTTCATCCGCAATTCCTGGAAGCATCCAACAAGGTTCCTTCGTGAACGTTCGAACGCTGCGCCCGGGTGACACGAGAAAAGAGGATAGATGTTTTTGGCAATTAAGGGCAAACTAATAAATGGTATAGGTATGATTATAAGTCTTCTTAATCCGTCGATAGCGTAATGTTGAAAATGTTACTAGCATGCAGTCAATGAAACCATACACATGCAGTGTTCTCAAGGACAGTACTTTTAGAAGTAGCTAACAAGGCAGAGTAACCTGGAAACGTGGATATTTTCTCAGTTGTCATAATGTCGATTTCGAGAATACGTTTATGTATATCATGTAAATATTGACCGTTTGTTGGGCCTATCCTGTGGCCCTCCTTTCGACTGTCATCTTTCCCATGCACGGTACGGACAAACATATGATTCCTGGAATTGCCTTATCAAAAAACTTCAAGTGACAGGCTTTCAGCAGGTTATAGGTGCATTGTCCTGTGGATTATTACAACTGCGCATTTTTTGTAATTACGATTATAACGTTATATATTTCCCTGTACGCCTCGACAGAAAGGTTATGTCATGAAATGTTTTCAACCAGGAAGATTTCTGTGAATATGATTAAACGTGTTGCATATTTACCTGGAGTATATGTGCTTGGACTTGTTTTCGTACCTCTAATTAAACACTTACAGAAGTCGGTACTAATCAATGAATCAGAGATGCTTAGTGTTTTAAATGGCTTGTAGTGGTAAATTAATTCACATAAATGGAATGGGCAACATATTCCTTGAATGTAACGTTATGGCCCGTAAATACGTCTAGGATAACGTTTGGATGACTTCGTTCATTCAAATTTCGAATTTTACTGTGACTGCCAGGACCCAAACTCTCGTAGCTGGTGAAAAATTTAATGGGTGGAAGTCAGCATGCATGGCTAATATGCAACAGGATAATATATCATATGATTAGTGGTCTCAAAGTCCCTCTGATACTAGTATCCCGTATATAGCTACTACGGCGCGCTACAAACATCGTTAGCTTTGTGTTATATCGACTAGGTACATATCAGCCCGCATTCTTATACCGTCACGTTTGCTAACAGCCTGTCTGCCTGTACAGGTCAGGTATTTGGATTATCATTAACTCTTGGCGCAAATAACTTTTAGGAACTGAGTTTGACTGAGAGTTCAGCTTTGCGGTCAATTATGCATTGGAGGCAAATCTCAATCCTCTGGGCGAGCTAACTATCATAGCAAATTGTTAAACCTATTTAGCAACACATACATCCCCCCCCCCCCCAACACACACACACATACACGCACAGGCACGTACACACGTATCTGTGTGTATGTTTTAGTAGAATGTATTAAGCGCCAAAGACAGATCGCTTGCTTGTGTGTGGACAACTGTTCTGATTGGGTATTGAAAGCCAAAGAAAGAAACAATAGCGCGTTCATCATCATCATCGGTTAAAAGCTACGCTAAGCTATCCCTGCTAGGACTGCAGGCACCTGCTGTCAAAGTAGCAACTTTCTCTCATGGATCAAAAGCGTCGCCTAGCAATGTTAACTAGAACTGCTTCAATTCGTGGTTAGGCGTTGTGTATCGTAAAAGCGCTTTCCTGTGAACCTTCAGAATTCACAGAAATGCATGTTTACTATACCGACGACAGACGGACAGTGGTATGACCCAGGGACGTACTTGCAGAAAACTACACCTAGGATCCCGTATCACCAGAGGCTCCAGCCCGACCGGGGATCTATGATACTGAATGAAAATAGATGCAGTTCTAATAAGAAAAGCTGCAGCCCTGACTAGTAATAATTGCCAGACGACTCTTTTGAGCCGCAAACATAGCAGAAATCAGGCCCTTTGTCCCCAGAGGCAAACGACCCGTCCTTGGTGCTGAACACTATAGCCACCCCCTAAATACTACATAATATAATAATAATAATATATTAATAGTATGATATCTTTCGAATTCACACTGTGGTTTCGCGGTCTAAAATTGCATTCGCCGTTCTAAATTCTGGGTACTGTTGAATGCAGAGAAGAGTTTGTTCTAAATTTGTTGCAGGCGGACGCCGGGATGGCTTAGCGGTCCAACACTGACACATCAGTCTGTACAGCGCAATCGGACAGTCCTGCGGCTTCTCCAGGCGAACCCCGCGCTTTAGCAAACGCACGAGCTGACGACAGTCAGGATGGCCGATTTTGGGGTAGTGGGGCTCCTCTCCGAACGTGGCGATCTCCCACAGCAGCACGCCGAACGACCACACGTCACTGTGGCTGGTGAACACGCCGTCTCGGAGAGACTCCAGCGCCATCCACTTCAGCGGCAACAGGTCGTCCCGATGTGCACGGTTTGTGCGCACGTAAGCGGTACTGGTGTACACGTCACGGGCAAGGCCGAAGTCTGACAGCTTGGCGACGTTTCCGTCCGTGACCAGCACGTTACGTGCGGCCACGTCGCGGTGGACGATCTTAACGCGGTCTAGCTCAGCCAGCGCGCGGGAAATGTGGACGGCAAAATTGATGAGGTCTGACAAGGAAACCGTCTGGTCCTCCCGGTACGTCATAAGATGGTGACGTAGATCTCCCCTTGGCACGAATTCGATGAGGATCCGCTTTGGTTTAGAATGTGTAACTAGGCCGTAGAGTTGAACTATGTTGGGATGCATGCATTTCGAGAGTCCATCACGATGCGTGGAGTATTGGTAGAGCGTGAGAAGCGTGTCCGCTTCTCTGTAGAAGTCGTAATCGCAAGTAGAACAGACGGACTTAGCGGCCACGAGGACGGGGTCTTTACCAGGCATGCCCAGTCGTGCGCGGACCACGTGACCGAACCTTCCCTGTCCGATCATTTCGAGGATCGTCAAACGTTTTTCGTCGACTTCCCAAACCTTCCTCATCTGAGCTGCCTCCGTTGGGTCTTCATTTGCGAAAAGAGCATCTTCTTCATCGAGTCTCGCTTGTGCCGGAGCGCGGCGAATCTTCCGGAATCGTTTGTAGCAAAATATGCCGCTGCTAGCTACAACTGACAGTACAACAAAGAAAGCTGCAAACCCCGAAATCAGGACTGAGTTAGAATAATCGTCTTCTGATTTGCTTCTATCCTTCTGACAAAACCTGCCGTCTGCAGAACTGCACACGGTCCCGTTCACGCACACGCAGTTAGGACATGGTAGCTCACACCTCACCCCTGTCCAACCGGGAAGACACGCACACACCGACCCCCAACGGTCACACCTACCCCCGTTCTCACAGTCGCATGTCTCCTCGCAAAACTCACCACGACGGTCGGTCGGACAAGCTGTGACATTTAAGACGAAGTCTCTTTGTAAAATCTGTCCCTCCGTGGTGTTGAGAACACACGTATAGATACCGTTATCACTAGATTTAACAGACTTTATAGAAAATTGTGGTATGTTGTACAAAGTCGTGAGTTCACTGTAATATGCATTTGAGTGGAGCGGTTTGTATTTCCATGCTAAAGACACAACTTGTACACGAACGCCTTCACAAGTCAGAGTCACATTGCTGCCGATGAAGATACTACGACTAGGTGCAGTACTGATTACAGCCGCTGGGAGGGGTATGTCGCACGCCACGCCCGTCCATTCTGGACGACACAGGCAGGCGCCATTGAAACCATGGCAACGCGCGCCGTTCTTACAGATGCAGTCGTGGTCACAGTGCGCCCCGTACTTCGTGGGAGGGCATCCCGACACATACCCAGTAATAGAGTAAGTTACGGAGTCATACGAGTTAAATAAGTCGATATTGGGGGCCGTATTTTTGACGAAACACGTAAATGTCCCCGGTTTGGGTGTGCGCACATGTTTCAACGTCATGAGTGCGAAGTACTGGTATTTGCCCTTTTCCGAACGTTTAACCGCGGAACTTTCGGACGGCACTTCCGTACGGTTCCCGGCAAGCTTGCGAACAAGTTCAAGTTGCAGTGTTGAATCAGGCACGTCTGAACAACAGCTTACTGTTGTCAGCATGTTGTTATACAGTTTTTCTGCAACAAGAACCTTGTAGCCTACATCAAGTGGGATAGTCACCGTTGCGGCGCATGCGTCGTTAAAAGTGTTGATGTTTCGCTTTCTGTAAAACTCAGATTCAAATCGTTGTTTTGAATACACGATGTTTTCCTCTAAAGTTCGAACAGGTGCCGCCTTCGCTAAGATATTGGTAATGTTATAGAGTTGCCGAGTTCCCCTTTCTGCGATCGGTGTCTCACACATCGGATTGTACACCGGTGGATAGCCCTCAACGTCTTCGACACAAACCGTCAAGTTCACCAAGACGGACTTGTAGGCGCCCGTTACTTTGATTTGTAGCTCGTACCTTGACTGCACCCGGATGTCTAAAGGGTTGGCCACTGTGATTTCTCCTGTCGTTGCGTTGAGGTCAAAACGTTGGAAGTCGTCGCCAGACACAATTTTACATTGATAGTCCGCCACAGTTTGCAAACCTTCTCCGTATTCAACACCCGTGACCAGAGAACCAACCGATACGTCCTCTCGGATAGAAACAGTAATGTTTTCCTTCACGAACGACACCGATATTGCCGTACTAGCACCCCACAAAATTGCGAACTGTGCCACCCACTGCTTTGTACATGTACGCGACATGATGCTTGTGCAAGAAAATGAGAACTTCTTCGTTCTGTTACTTTTTGGAGGGCAGGAAACAAACCAGAAAGAGGAAATCAGGTGACTCTGACCTCAGGGTGGGGAAAACCCTCCCCTTATTTACCTTTTCAATTAGAACGTAATGTATTCTGCTAGCCGGCTGATATTGCATTCCGCATTCCGCATTCCGCAGTTGTCTGGCTTTTGTGTATAGAATAACGGTGGTGGTGTACTTCCTAATGCCGAAAGTTCTTGGATACAAAGTCCCATACTTCCGACTCCCTCTCTTGGAGTTGTTTTTAAACTATGTACGAGTTCCGAGTTCCTTTTCGGGCTTGTTTTTGAAAACCCTAACGTCACATGGCTTAGATTTCGCACGTGAAACGTCAAAGATCTTTGTCTAGCTTTGGTTCTGCATTTCTTATTGTCCATGGAGAGAACATACAAGTGTGGACTTTACCCTTCGCCAACATGTAATATATTAAAAGATGCAGTTCCCTTTTATGTCGCTGAGTGGCGTGTCTGAACCGGTTGGCTTAACTTGACCTCATAAGTAAGGACAAATGCCCAATAAGTAAGGACAAATACTCAATATTGTCGATATTGTATTATTCACCAAGGGAGTCGGATTGGACGGTGTCCTCCAAACTGCAGTGTAGAATAGTGTGAAATGTGTTAGAATTGAACACTAATGGAGGTCTTGATAAAACTAACAAACAAACAAACAAACAAACAAACAAACAAACAAACAAACAAACAATCAGAACGACTGCACCAGGGCTTCGTATGTCATATCTATATATCATAATTTGCAGTGCACACAAGGTGTAGATAAATTTGATAAGAAGTTTATTGATTCTTTGTCAACGGACGTTCCAAAATACCACTCACTGTATATAAATAATCTCTATTTACAGATATACTGTGATACATCAATTTCCCATGGCTTTACACGTACATACAAAACGTATATTAAGAAATTCACTGACAAACATTCTACACATCTAAGATACAATTGATACGTTGATGAAGGTTAGACATCCAGGTAATAACTTAAAGATAACCAAATAAATGATTACTCAAGCAACTGGATAATTGTCAATTGTGGCTGTTTCAAAATGTTATCAAGTTGCTTGAGTAATTATTTTTGGCTTATCTCATTACCTGGATGTCTAACCTTCATGTCAAGTAATCGATCATGTTTTTCGAGGTCTTCTTTATAACTAGGTAGCTACCACAAAAGAAGATAAGACACACTGTATGACAAATTGCAGATTCCCGGTTATCATAGACAATTTTACAACCCACAAACATAGATAAGATTATTTTCATCACTTTAGCTTTGTAGACACCATTGTTAAATGCAAACAGACTATTCACGGTTGTGCCAACTCACACCAATATATTACACAGAAAATATTCATTTTTATATTCCATCATCTTTCTCAAAGGTATAAGAATTCGATAGAACGACACTTGCAAAGTACGGCTACCGTATCACATATATTTTTACACCTGTGTTTGTAACGGTGTCCTGTTATTTGAAATCTTCTGTTTACTTTAAGTTCACGGTAATTCACTTTAAGTTCACGGTAGCAAAATTTCACGGTATAAGAAAAAGGGACATTTTCACTGAACTTTAACTTCACGGTGGTAGCAAGTGATTTACAGAAAGGATGTGTGGAGGAATCATAAATAGGTTTTTTCACTGTGATGATAAGTTCACGGTCCAGAGGTGACAGTGAAAACAGTGAACTTAAAGTTACAGTGAAAGAAACATGAATTACACATCACATCGATACAACCGATTTTACCCAACAGTGACGTAGACAACATATATGCCATTCTATATGTGAACGAAAGTGTGATAATAATGAAGATTTAGACGCCATTTCAGTACAAAAAGTGATGCGCTTATAATTCCCACAAGCTTTCGTCAGTTCTTTTTTTTTTAAACGAACTCGCTCAGTGCAAGGCCGTAAGGGGCCACTCATCAAAGCATGAACTAATTCTTACTGTAGCAGGATCTCTTCGCCCTAGGTCAGAAACATCAATGCTCGAGAGAAGCATGACTTCACTGACCCATTAGGAGAAGCAGGAGTTACGAAGGCTGCTCGGGAAATTCCATTTAGGCCGGAATGTTTTGATCCACTCACACCAGGGCATGCCCCTACTCTTTTTCGAAAGATGTGGTGGGTTCTTTTACGTGCTCAAGGTGTGACTCTCCTTAAACACGGGACCTCCATTTAACGTCCTATCCGAGGGACGTCCCTAACCCTAGATGAGCTAGGTACTCAGTTACACCTGAGTGAAGTGAGGAAAGTCGTGTTAAATGCCTTTCCCAAGGGCACAGCGTCGGGGCGCAAGTTCGGACATGTCTCTGGGCACAACCCGGGATTAGATCCCGGGTCCCATTGTTAGACAGCCGCGCGCTCTACGCTTGCGCCACACGACGTCCTCTGACCCTTCTCAAGTAGAAATGACCTGTGGCCTATGTCACGTCGCCTGAGCGGGGTGTGACGTCAGCAACGGGTCAAATGTGTCCAGTTGTTGACAGTGTGAAACTGGGTCAAACTGGCATCCAATCTCATGTGAACAGATCCCTAGTCGCTTTGATAGTTCAACACTGTGCGCATGCGCTACTACGAAGTTCAAGAGCAAAAACCGTTACTGGTTGAAATTGCAATTTCTCACATAAATGTACCATGAATCAATGAAAAAAGTAGAAGAATATTACAAGGTTTAAAAACAAATCTTGCCTGCGACAGACCTGGCCGTTCATAGTGAAAGATGCAACAGGACACTAGACTGGCCGTCATTTGCTTTAAGGGCAAATTCAGGATGTTTCGCCCATACTCCTCATGCAAGAAGTGGGCTGTCCCAAAATAACTCCTGGGCAAATCCAAGTTTCTGCATAATTTATGCAAATGAGGTCCTCATGAGCATAAGTTATGTCCAGGTGCTTTCACCTTTCCTACATGTACCTACATGTTCAAGATGACATCCGCAGCTTTTACAGTAAGGGGAATACAACATCATGCATAAATTATGCAAGTGAGGTCCTCATTAGCATATGTCATGGCCAGGCGTGTGCACCTTTCCTAAAGGTACCTACATCTCAAATATGACATCTGCAGCTTGTACGGTAAGGGAAATACAAGTTTCCGCATGAATTATGCAAATGAGGTCCTCATTAGCTTAATTTTTGGCCAGGTGCATTCACCTTTCCTAATGGTACCTACATCTTAAAGATGACATCCGCAACTGTCACGGTAAGGGAAATACAATTTCATGCATGAATTATGCAAATGAGGTCCTCATTAGCATAATTCATGGCCAGGTGTGATCACCTTTGCTAACGGTACGTACATGTCAAATCTGACATCTGCAGCTTTTCCGGTAAGGGAAATACAAGTTTACGCATAAATCATGCAAATGAGGTCCTCATTAGCATAATTTATGGCCAGGTGTGTTCGCCTTTCCTAAAGGTACCTACACCTCAAAAATGACATCCGCAGCTTTTACGGTAAGGGACATACAACTTTATGCATCGATTATGCAAATTAGGTCCTTATTAGCATAATTTATGGCCAGGTGTGTTCGCCTTTCCTAAAGGTACCTACATCTCAAAGATGACATCCGCAGCTTTTACGGTAAGGGACATACAACTTTATGCATACATGATTGCAAATTAGGTCCTAATTGACATAATTAATTGTCAGGTGTATTCACCTTTCCTATAGGTACCTACATCTCAAATATAACATCCGTACCATGTAACATAAGGTACATATAACTTTCTGTAATACCATTAGTAGAGGTACCCCCTGACATCTGCTTGGTTTTAACTCCCAGACAGGGGAAGTGTAGGAGGGCTTATGTTACAAGATGACCTAGTTGTGAGAAAATAAACAAAAATTCCATCAAAAAATTGCCAAATAAATAATTGTGAAGTAGTGTATACCAAAAAAAATAATGGGGTCCTTTGGGTAAATATCCAATGCAGAACTAAACCAAATTTCAGGTCCTTAGGTTTCAACACCACGGCACTGGAGGCCATAATGTGCGACTTTTGTCGGAAAATGACCAAAAAACCTCGATAAAATCATTTTAAAAACTTATATCACAAAAATTTAAAAAGGGTCTAGGGGTATACACGTACTCTACCTCCAGACCAAATTTCAGCCAATTTGGTCGACGGACGACCGAGAAGAAGCGATTTGAAGATTTGACAGGAGAAGGAGGAGGAGGAGGAGGAGGAGAAGGAGAAGAAACGTGACAAAAACAATATGTTTCCTTGGCGAAACATAATAAAGTACCAACATTATTTCTTATCAAAGACTTCCTACAACCCACCACGAATCAAGCGCTTTAGATTGTCATTTAGTCAAAGTTATGAGTGACAAATGGATCGTTCTGTAGTAATGGGAATGTTGTGCCGAACCTGTAACGATTAAGGCCCCCTCTCATTGGGCTCCGGCACTGCGGCGGCACTGCCACGGCAGATTTCTACGGCACCGTCGCGTTTCTTTCACCAATTTTCATTTGCACTCTCACTGACGTGCGGCGCATTTGCGTTTGAAGCCCAGATGAGCAAGTTATTGAATGAACTTTATTGTTCGACAATCGTAAATGGTACAATGTATGGCACTGAATCAACAATACTGCAAGGCTAACCTATCCTACAATTATAAGTACAAAACATTATCGATAACAGTGTATGAATTACAATAAAGCCATGTATGGATTATTTTTCCCTCGCTTTTAGGATGAAGTATAATGAAATTGACCTATGTAGGTGGTATAAGCGTTGGACATGACAACAATACATCGTTCTGTGTACCAGATAGGGTGAAGTTAGTCTTAGTAGTAATACTTTGCAGCACATCTCTCTCCTTGCCATAAGTGGGACAGGCCATGGCCATCACAAATTGCAATTTATCTTCAATATTTTCGTTACATGTGGGACACAATCTGTGGGTGCCTGGTGTGTTGTGGTGTCGATCCTTTTCAACTTCTAGATAACGTGCGCTGATGTAGTTACTTCTTACAAACGGTTTATTATGAATTGATGTGATAAAGTCTTCCCTACCAAAGTGATTTTTGATTTTATAAAATGTGTGGAGTTTACTGATATTTCTAAGTGGTTCCCTCCAGCAAAGGAGAAACGTGAGTTTCACACTTTCTTTAAATGTATATCCAAAACGGTTGGTATTGACAGTCATTTTCTTCTTCGAATGATGTCGTATGTTTTTTTTTTTTTTAAATAATCCTGTTAGTAGGTAAATTATCTAATCTTAGCGAGAGTATCTAATCAACTGTGTTTGACTATCAGCGATAAATAGGAATTCCTCCAATTCACCCCTTACGGCGAAACATTGAGTAGAATTTGCGATACAGTGCCTGACTGGTATATCAAGTTCAATTTATCACTGTACTGTTTTTTGAATGGCACAAGAGCGGGGCGAGTGCATGTCGACGAGTGGAATGATTCCTTCCCTGGGCGACTAGTCTACCAACTTCCGTACTGGAATAAATGTACAATGATCTACTTTTCAGTGGGATAAAGCAATATCCCAATGAAAATATCAGAAGTTCTACAGCTACAATCATCAACCTCACTACAATGTAGTAAATAGGTTTAACCAAACTCTTAATCAGATCAATAGCCGTAGGGAAATGGGCCGATTGCAGTTTGATGGTAGTGCTTTCAATTAATCAGAAATCGCATTGCTGTCAATGGATCAAAATACAATGCAAAATCAATAGAAAAATGCATCAAAAACTAATTTCAAATGATTAAAGGATTTTCACTATGACACTTGGTGCAACAAAGGTAATATGTTATAGAATATACGTATAACCTTGAAACTGACATATCACTTTTTATACAATAGCGCGCGCGGTGAGCTCCCGGCAAGCTCCCGGCGAGCGCGCGGCACTTTGCCACTTGCGTTTTTTTTCAAAATTTGAAAAAAATCGCCATTTCAACCGGCACGCCGGCGGTGTGGACCGGCACTGGTACGGCACTGGGACGTCACTAGGACGGTACGCCGAGGTCTGTGCACGGCACTGCGGCGGTAGCCATTTCCACGCTACCGCACGCTACCGCCACAGTACCGCAGCCCAATGAGAGGGGGCCTTTATAGATTTATTTTCAGCTCATTAGTCTATCAAATAATGAAACACATGTCCATACATATTCAGTAGATCTACTGGTGCTTTTGTGCGATCGATGAAACGTTAGCTCGTGTGGATGATTTCCGGTTTATATCAAAGGGATCAATGTACATTCGGACTTGATATGGCTGGCTTAGCAACCCTTCCCTGTGTACCTAAACGATCCTCTTACAGAAACATCAAGGATGACGTGCCCAATGTGCGACCAGGCACGAGATGGGTAAAGCGAATGAATATTGAACTACTAGACTAAATTCTCTGACATTTCTACTATCCCTTCTTAGTAATACTTCGCTCTCTAATATGACTGTCTGTGCTCTCGCCATCTCAACACAACATGTAATACAACTACACGGCTGACTTTACCATGCCGTTGGCACTCAACACCCTGTTACTATTGTTTGAACTGGGGCTCTGTCGTCTCGGGGTCGCCATATTGTCCATCTCAATCGCCAAGGTCGCGCGACGAGTGCCGTTCACTTTCCGTCTGATGCTGCTGCTACGGGACAGCCTGTGGAACGATCTCCTCATGAAGAACGGATCCGTGAAGGTGTCCTCCGTCTTATACAGAGAACTCGGACGGGACCAGTTGCCGTCGGCCCACGAGCAAGGCAGCATGGACATGATGGCGCCCTTCACGTTCAGGTTGAAGAAGCCGTAGACGATCGGGTTGAAGGCGGAGTTGAAGAGCGCCATGGTCTCGGCGATGACGTAGGCCACATCAGGGAGAGACTTGCCAGTGTAGACCTCGTACAGGGTGACGACGAAGTAAGGGGTCCAGCAGGTCACGAACCCGATGATGATGCAGATGGTCATCTTGATCGTCTGAAACGTACGACGGGAGACTAAAACTTGAGAAACTTTGATTAAAGCTTTGTACCTAAAAGTTATAACTTTGAACTTGGACTTTATTGCTCAACAATTGCATATGATGCAACGTATGGCAACTTACTACTGTAACAATTCTAGAAAACAAATCTACTCTACAAATGACAATGTTGTGTAGGATGACACCATTAGGTTGTGGTTGGTGTACAATGAAATTTCTAATATCTATGCACGACAAGATGACAAATTATTAGCAAATAGCAGACTCGCATCGTTGAATGGTGTCTGAAATGCCTTGCTAGTTAGTATCAGATGCATTCATCACAACGTTAAAGAACGCCTATTCTTAATATTGACTTGCATTAAAAGCAAACACTGCAAAGTTAAATATCAAAGTTTTCCTCCGATAAACGTTATCTGAAATGTCCACACGTCTGCACACCTAATTGAGCCTCACAGTGTCACGGCCTTAATATTGATTTCCACTTCACAACGCCGACGAAGTGATCTATCTTTCCGCCCCTCACCAAATCGGCGGACAGTCGGGGTCCTTCGATCCTCACCTTGATTTTTGCCGATGAGATGGTGGATCCTGTGCGGCGCATCCCCGTCTGTCGTCGGCAGCTCATGGCGCGCTGCTCGCGGTCGGTCAGCCACACGGTCCTGACAATCCGGATGTAGCAGCAGGCGATGATGGCGGCGGGTGCCACCAGGACATACACCGCCATCCACGTCATGTACACCTTCCGCTGCCACTCAGCCGTGTACCCCTGACTTGACACCGTACAAATTAAAGAGATCTTAGTCACTGATAGCGGATGCTACCTGAAACCTCTGCCCGTTTACAAAACGTATCAAGTTTCTTGAGTTACTTTATTTTGTATTGCGTAAATTTGGACATATGAACTTTTTGTGTCTTCTAAAGATCCCTTTAAAACATCTAGATGTCATAATACGAGTAACGCAGACACTGTGCGCCCATAAAATGACTAACAGAAGCACACATAGCTCAACAATTTGACAGATCCCTCAATGGTTCTCATCATCAGTGAGTGCTCAATAATTTTGAACCCCTGATTGGACACAGTGCAAACAGATGCGGGGTTGGACATTTTTTTGGTCTTTGATGAAAACTTTTTCCGGCTTGTTTAAGTTACCGTTTATCGGATACGCAATCCCTATCCGGCCCGTAACAAGAAATAAGAAAACGGCAACTTCAAGGAAAACAGCCCGAGAGAGTCTACAACGGAAGGCTAGACCTTTTATCATATGAGCAACACCGTTCTTTAATATCCACCCAGCCACCATAGAAACCGCTTTTTTGCAACGCCTGTTTGCCAGCGCAAGTTTCCCGATTACCCGGCTTTGTCGATTACGAGATGTAGCGCAAGCCATAGATATTTTTGGTATAAAACCTGGTTCTCTGCGTTCTTTCCTTTAGTCACTGGCGAAAGATAGCGGATGCCGTATGAAACGTCTGACTGTTTCAAAGGTTTATCCAGTTGCTTGAGTAACTATTTTCGGTGAATCTAACGGTCAGTTATATATTCCCTTCCATGGTACTGACCTGACACATCTGTGCGTGATGACGCCATCTGGTCCTTCCCTCTCCTGCTGGAGGAAGATGAAGAGCTGCGGCACGGCGACCAGGAACGCCATGACCCACGACGCCAGGATCATCCGCTTGGCTTTCCGCTCCGGATCCTCCGCCACGTTCATCGGGTCCGTGATGGCCTGGTGCCGGTCCAGACTCATGGCTGAAAAATACAAAGGAGGCCATGACCAGATTCAGCTCATTGACGGGGTGGGGGGTTCACGGCTTGACTTCATAACGAAAGTCTGCTCATTGATGGGTGTTGTGGGGTGTGGTGGGGTGTGGTTCTGGTGGGGTGGTGTATGGGGGTACTCATGGCTGAAAAATACAAGGTGCCTCAGAACTAGATTCTGATCATCAATGAGTGGGGTTGGAAACTCATGGCTGCAAAATATACGAGTTTCATGAGGCTTTATTGAAGAAAATCCGAGGCACACACATTACTAGTATATCTGCATTTCCTGACATTACAATCAAAGAGCCAGAATAATATACATTCGTTCAATACTATAAGACACATTAATGTTAAAAACTATCACATTGGTGGTCGACAATTAAAATCTTCATTGAAGAAAACGTGATCACTTGAAATGAAGACGACAGTTCGCAGAGTCCGTGTTTGAAATATCTAACTACAGATTTGGTGGTCTGCAACGAAAGTGGCAAATAATTCAATATTGCTGTAGCTCCGTCCCAGTCCCCACTTTACTTAAAAGGACTTATCGTCAGAACCATATTCTGATTATCAACAGGGTGGAACGGAGGGACTCATGGCTGTAAAATACAACGGGCTTCAGAACTATATTCTGACCATCGACAGGATGGGATGAGAAACTCATGACAGGAATTGCAATACACATCATAGCCAGCTAGCCAAATTCTGCTCATCGACGGATGGGGAGGGGGACTCATGGGTTGAACATTCAAGAGACGTAAATAATACCCGACTCCTGTGGTGGATGCAGTGTTGTTGGGAATCATTGCTTGATGTCCTAACCAAATTCTGCTTATTGAGGAAGGTGAGGTAGGGTGGGATTGGAGTTCTCATGGCTGGGATATACATGGAACGTCACAACTAAATTCTGATTATTGACGGAATGGGGTGGGAGTGGGGTGCTCAAGCGAGCTGTCTAAAATCATACTTAAACCTTTCTCAGTTGGTTGAGAATTACACCGAGTAAAAACTTATACCAATTTCATTTTAGACGCCCGCAAATGAAGGTATGAAGCAAGGCACTGACTCTGCCTTTAGATATTACTTTAATGAGTACGTGACTAATGTATTCAAACGAACTTTTAAAATCATTCCTCAGTTTGTTAAGAATTACACCGAGTAAAACTTTTCTCCATTTTCATTTTATGCGCCCACGGACACCAGGGTAAGCAAACGAAGGTATGAATCAGGGCATTGATTTTGACTTTACATATTGCTCTGATGAATACTTGAATAATACATTCAAAGTGCGTCATCACAGAAGCCGTAAACTACGCCATAGAGCAGAAAGATTGCCTACTTGATAAGGTCTCAAGATACGTCAATTAGGTTGTTGATGAACTTAGTCTGGAAGACAAATATCACTTAGATGTGCTTAGTCTAGACGAAAAGTATATATGCGTCAATCGTGGCTTTTAAAGATCCCCTGGTAAGATGGGCTAATGGCCGACCTGTCATGGAGTAGTAATAGGTTTGGCATTATGTCCCAGTGGTTGATAGACAGTGATATACCCCACTTATGGTTATTCGAAGACAGTGCTTAAGACAAAAAGTTAAGTCACTTTGACTCAATATTGATGGCGAACTTTTACCTGGGAATACTACTGAGGATTCTGACATTTCAGAATTGAAGCTTACCAGAACACCAGTCGCAGTTACGACGCCTGTATCCACGAAGATAACGGTTACTGTATCAACATAGTGTGTAATAAATTTGCCACTATTACTCAATTTCGAAAATTAGAATCATTATTACTTTTTGAAATGTTAAGCAACAATGTGAAGGTCATGTCTATTCCTCTTTAGAATCCAACTTCAGAGTTATGGTTTTAAACCTGGTAGCTCCAGTTTCCCGTCCATTCGTTGAGAAAAGACAACGGATGCTGTCTAAAACGTCTGACCCTTTCCAAGTTTTATGCAGTTGCTTGATTGTTATTTTGCATATCTTTTGCAATCGTGCGTGTATCCAAGTCCATATATTTAGTTCGATAACCAGGATGCTCAACGGTAAGCCAAAGTAGAAACAGCTCGTACGGACTTATATACGCACAAGTGTGAACGGACCATTAGGGTTTCAAAGTTTCATTGGCATGCAGTAGGTTGTTTGGGTGTAGCCCAGCGGCATTCGGTAAAGAAGAAACAGGAAGGGAAAACGTACAACACCGTCTTTTAAGTGCCTGGCGAGATCGATCGTTTTGCAGTTTAAGAATTTAAACGCAAACTCTGCATCTGATACGTGCTAAAAGCAGATTAAAGTAGAAATGTAGTTTTGGGCGTCGCCGTTAGATAACACAAAACGCGCATTCCAGTTCTCACATGTGGCCTGTACCGCAAAGTACCGATAAGATCATGAAAGATGTAAAGGGTTAAAAAAAAAAACAAGTTCTAGCCTTCCTACTTCTGTTGTGCTCTCAAGCTTAGAATATCAAAGTTTCATTGTCATCAGTCGTATGTTCAGGCTTACTCAAGCGGCATTCGGCGACTAACAAACCGGAAGCGAGGACGCACAACGCCATGTTTTAAGTTTTCTACGTGCCTGGCAACCGCGGTCTCTATCCAATGTCCAAATCCAGTGTGAATTAGATAGACTACACAGTTATGGGCGTCTCTGAATGGTAGCATGAAACACACATTCCATCTCTCATGATCATTTGTACAACGATGCACATCCCACAAAAAGTGCAGATTTGCATAAATGCGGAATGCATGAAAACTTTGCAGCCTACCTGTGAGGATGAATGTCGTACTGGCCAAAGTGACGATCTGGCCGTAGACGACGAGTTTACAGAGAACCGGTCCGAGAACCCACTGGCCGAACGCCACGAACACAATCTCACTGGTCATGGTCACCAAGCACACGCAGATGTCACCAATTGCGAGGTGCAGGATGAAGATGTTGACTCGGTTCAGGCCCCTCTTCACTCCCGCGGCCGACACGACGAGTATGATGACTCCATTGCCGGCAAGGTTCAACACCATGAGCACGGATAACGTGGCTACCCGCTGGACTACCGGCGCAGTCCAGATACTCGTGGTGGCGGTGGCGTTCCACACGGTCTCCTCTGGCATCGGTGTCGGAGTGGCAACGTTGGCCACAGGCGTTGTTGACGGGGAATAATCCATGGTTAGGTGGTGGATCGTGCTACTAGCGCCTCGCCGCTGAGGCGGTCACAGGGCTTGTATCAGTTCAGCTCCGTATCCCGAAAGCTTTAAATCTCCTCAAAGTCAGGGCTTCCAGTGATGTTCTGAATTGCCTTCAGAATATGGAACTTGGACTGTCTATAAATGGCAATGTCTATGGTGGGTGCAAAACGCCTGTGTGGCTGCCACTTCTCGCGTTGCGCCGTCACCGCCACCAATGCTGTTCCACGACAGCCACAATGTTACATCCGGATGGAGGCGGTACTTCGGAAATGCGTATTTCCCGGGTTGGCTGCAGAGAAAGGGGGCGTTGCCGCAATGATTTGCCTAGAGGCTCACGATGTTTGGAAAGAGTTGGCCAAATCTACTCCGTTTCATTGGCAGAGAGTCCGAATCTAATCCCAGTCGTTCTTTTTCGTCGATATATCGATCTCTTTTTAACTTGCGCGGTCATGTACGAAGTTTGATACAAGTCCATTACGGTGAGTTCCGCATCGTGTGCGCTGGAATTCGATAAGCCTTCTTCTAAACGGCAAACTGTTCAGACGGCAAGCCAACGTTTCATGGAGCTTAGAATTTCATGATATCCTTCAAAATTGGATGAAACATGGATGTGTCGTCGAGTTTATCAATGGAGTACCGATTTGATGTAATAGCCTCTGGATGACCAACTCTGGGCTCCTACAGAAAACGTGGAATGATCAAGGACATGTTCATTATATTTTCTAGTCACAAGTTTACATCTGACAAGAATTAAAGCACGGGACGTATCAACCAGATTCAACTTATTTTGACCAATTTAAATATTATTCTGACTAAATCTAACTGTTATGAGATATGCAATACAGCTCCAAATGCTGCGATGGGTTCTAATCGAATAAACCATAATCATCATCGTGTTCAATATACGGATGTTCTTTCGACCGACATGCAAGAAAGCGTTTTGTCCGAACCATTGGTCATCATCATGAATATGGGCGACGTAAAGCCAAACGTAAATGGATTGAAAAACATTCAATGAATCATGATGTCGGGGTGGATACTAAAACAGGTGGCAAACGAACATACAATAGCAAGGTCACCTTTTCAGATGATAAATATGATATGGCAAATTGGTTTCGAGAAAGTTAATTTCATGCATACACTACTGTTTCTTCTTTACTGAAAATATCTCAGAGTTATAGATTTTGTTTGTAAACCTACCCAGACAACCTACACGATGAAGCAATATTGTAATTTGTAATGGGTCTCAATTCGTTACAGGGAGGGTGTTTGTGCAATATACTTTGCAACCATATCCCTGAAGAATTCATCAAGATAACTGAAGTTACATGTACTGGTCTGCATGTAGGTTTCCCGACGTCTAGCACTTAGAGAAAGACGTCTATAACATTGACGTTTTGAGTGGTTGCGACAACGCAGCAGAAAACGAAACCAGCTCCAGTGAGGGAGACCCTTCAGTGGATGAAAAATCAAAACCAACTTTTCCTGGGTAAACCACACATGCCTTCACTCCTCAGTCCTAATCAATTAGAAATGCATGAAACATGCAAAATTCTGTTACAAGTTTGGACAAAACGGCCTGTACTCTTAAGAAAAAAACGTCGTCCCAGTGGGTTTGAACCTAACTCTGACCTTGTCCTCCAGCTCATGCACCTTCGCGTGCACATTGGTGAATAGTACGTGTATACGGCATACGAGTGGATCGTTTCATAAACTGCGCCGTATATCAAAGATATATGTTTCGGCCAGAAGTGTTTTAGCACACGAATATGCTCTCACGGTATTACGCACGCTTTGAGAGTGCGTATGAACGTAAGTGCAGGTGTTTCCAAATGGCCGTTGATGTCATCGTCCGCGAACGTGCGCAGTCCCTAAAAGCCCCATAGCTTCTGTGACATTTCCATCTCGCGTGTCACCGCGCACCACCCTTATGCATCACGCTATTAAAACCGCAACAAATGCAGTTGGTGCCTTTAGGTCACATCTTCACCCCACTAGCTTAAGGACACAGTCATAGTGTTTGCAACAAACTCTAAGGCAAATCATCTATATCTTTCAAGGAGACGCATACAAGTAGATGTATCTGTAGAATGTGTTTAGAACATCTCCAGCGGAGGTCCTTTGAAACAAAAAAGGAGACAGTTTCAGATGATGATCAGATAAATTACCTTCAGGCATGGATTGCTGATTCCCTTGAGCTCAATTAAGTCAGTTTCGTTCATGCTCACTTCACCACTCAACCATGTTCTACACTTTGATCCTTGTATCATTTCAAAGAAAAATCAGAATCCAAATATGCTGTGGGATAATGATTATTAGGGTGACCTTCAAGCACGGGCTTCTGTCCCCTTAATCGTCCATGAAAAAATCGCCGCCCACCATGTTTTTATACTTTGATGCTTGTAACGTTTGCATACACATTATCTGTCGACATAACATGAAAGAAAACTATCAGATCAGTACGAAAGAGCTCGTCATATGTAGCTAGCTCAGTAGTTAATTTGAGGATAAAACGTGAACGAAAAAAAATCAATTTTTCTGTCAGATCAAAAAGAGATGTCGGGCACACTAAGTCTCAACGAAACACCCACGATAGACTATGTCATGCAAATCGACCATCTCATCGGCACTCGTACAGCACATGCATCAGTTTTGCTCTTCTTTTTTTACTTCGTTAGAAGAATATTCAGGATTCAAAAAACGCTTTATACTCCCTTTATCAGGGGCCATCTTCTGTTTTCAAGTTTGATAACAACGTTGTTCTAAAATGTTATCCCCTGCGCCTACTGATAGCTTCACTGATAGCTTGGCTGAAGTTCAACGACACCTCCACAGCTTGTTCCGACTGATTAAAAGTTTCTCTAGGACGTGGTTCAATCCTCTCGAGCTACAAACCATTTCAGATGACAAGTATTCATATCAAACGGAATAAAGGGGCTGATTCGAAGACCATCAAGGAGCTTTAAAGCGTAGCTTTTCAATTTTGGTGGCTGTCAAATACGTAAAACCGCTGTTGATATGTTAGAAATTCCGACAGCTTCAATTTTTCAATTTTGAGATCTGTTCCAATGTATCCAGTCGGAGTATCGGGTAATGAACAGGGAACTACTGCCGGAGATAGCTAATGCCTCACCGAGCATGTTGTAAAGGCGACGCTGGGGTGGGTGGTGGAGTGGTTTGTACATATACGCCGTCTGATGTGTCACTGATTTCAAAATTGGGTGATGTTAGCTTCATTCCTCTTGCAACAACTTATCGCGTTTTTTAAAACAAATTGGCGTCAGTGCAAACGCATGGCATGATAAAAAAAGGAGTTCCAATAGAAATGTATCAACGTGAAGGTTTTATCAAGGTTTTACGCTTCCATTACTCGATGATATTTCATAGTCTATAACAGCAGAAGGGGCGTCTAATCTGGTGATTTGAAATCGCACTGTTTTATCAATAAAGAAGTGCGAGAGAGCGGAATTGTATTGAATATTGATGGGAAAGAACATCCATAAGATGCCCAAGTATAATTCTGGAGACCTCGTGGATGACGTCATCATGTTTTATTACCAATTTTATTAATTTTTACAAAGAAAAACTACAAAACTTTGGCGATTCCTAGCAACGCAACTGACGCTAACAATAATGTATTGATAATCTATAGTTATAGAGAAATTATTGATTTCTAATTAGGTAGTGAATTAAGTCTCCATTCCGGAAACACTCGTCATACGATTTTGTTGTCGTAGGATTTTGGACGAAGCTATGGTAGAATTGACCGTTGACAAGGATCGACAACTTTGAAACTACATGGCAGACTGGAAAGTTTGAATTATCATGTATTTACAAGTCAGCTCACATTAATAACGATATCATTGTATACATGATTTAAGGTATATAAATTGTGCAATCTAAAAAACATAGTACATTTTAGATATAGTATTGAGAAACCGACTCAAGGACCACCGATATTGTAAACGGGTCAGGATTGTGTTGTTTGATACGATGCAGTAGAGAAAACATGAGAATGTTAACGAGATCAGTCACTTGTTCAGCAGGGTTACAAGCTTATATTATAAACTAGGTACGGAATTGGGAATTGGAGAGTTTTTGAGTCTGTTGGCCTGTTGACGACCTTTCCCTCACAAGCTGACTCAGCTGAATTTTCTATCACACATCCACTGCCGTCTAAAATATGCCTTCTTTATGCAGTCGTTAAGCCCCCGTCACAAATCAACAATTTCGCTCGGCCGACTTGTCGGCGAGCTCCAAATGGGGATTTTCGACCAAAGTACGACCTCCTGGCGATTCCGCGGGGTCCGGGCGATTTTTCGAGGCTCGGCCGACGTTCGCGGGTCACTGGAAGCTGCGCTTAAATTCAGCGACGCCTCGGCGACGATTTTTGAACTCACACAGCTCGTCAACAGTTTGCCCGTAGCTCGCCCGAGCAACGCCCAGCGCTCGGCCAATATCCGAGGGGCGGGCATCCGAGGGGCGGGCATCCGAGGATTGTAGACCCGATTTTTGGTCGGTCGGAGGTCGCCCGAACTCTTCGGCCTCGTGTGAGCCTCGCACGGGCTTCGGACGACCGTCGTCAGTGTTCCGGCCGACTAATGAAAAGTAAGGAGTGCTTCGGGCGAGCGCTGTACTGGGCGATGGGCGCTCGGACGGGCTCCGGCCGAACTCCTTCTTGTTTTGTTTATAAATGAAAGGTAACGACAGTTTGATTTATAGCATAAGATGATAAATAATAATGTAATATTAACTAATACTAATATCAACTTGTCAAAGAATGCTGCAAAACTTTTCTAATGAAAGACAATTCAATTGCAAAGTTAAATTTCGGGGGAGGCAGGACGATCTTCACAAGTCCCGGCCTAGTCTCGTGTTCTCGCGAGACTAGGTCACTCCGTGAACAAGACGTACAGACTAGACGTCGAAAATTTGGAGGTTAGTATTTTGCTACCTTTCATCAAGTCACTGTTCGAAGAATACTCTTGTAACCCCAAAGTTAAATTTCATTGAAAAAAAATTATCATAAATAAGATGTGGACACCGAAGACGATACTTCCTGTTGTTTGTTATTGGTTTGGATATTTCAATTTATATATTAATGAACTGGGGCTTGAATTTTGAGGCTTGACTTGAGTTTTTCCTCCACAAAATGATTTGTTGAAAGTCCACTGAGTCATTATAGATCTATGTTAGTCTGCCGAGGCACGCCCAGGACGCTCGCATGAATTGTGACGTCGGCGTAACGAATGTGATTGGGCTCTTACAATTCCATGCTGTTTCAAAACCTTAAGACGATTTGACACAGTTTCCCTGATAAGAACTGGGCCTTACAATCCCCACCAAACATTAGTGTGTCTGTTATAAATGTCCAATCGCATTACATGTACATGTATTTATCGCTCTGAACTGATCCTTTTTTAATTAAATCTCCATAGCAAAATGCCAACAACCGGTGCTGGTCGTTCATATGGGACTATATAAATACGCTTGAAGTTTCTTGCCCGGTCATTCGGTTCTCCACGGTGCAGATGTTTAATACGGATAGATGACTGTCGGCCATGGGACATTGACAAACGTACATGCTGTATACGTAGTCCCCATTTATTTAGTATTCTTAAAATCTGCCTAATTATTCTGTCCCATTCTGTTGTGAATGATTAGCTAGTAGAAACATTTCTTCAGACAAACCCGTGCACAGTTTGTGAGTTTGAAAAACCAGGCGCCTCTCTGTCTAGTTGATAGTTTGTAGTTATATAAGAAAGACCCATGTGACCATATTGAGGCAAATAAGTGCTGACGGGCGGCGTCTTTTGAGTGTTAAGCCAGGTAAAAAAGACACCAGTACTCACTGATAAACATGTTGAGGGACTCTTATGGCGTTTAAGACAAAAGACAAGTGACAGGTAACAGGCTGTCTTGAATATCTAGTTGTGTAAGAAAGTAGACCTCTTTTTATTGACACAAAATCATGCTGACGGACTCGTCTGCGTTTTACAATAAAGTTCTCACAGAAAATTATACGGACGAGCTCTCGTGGATGAAAGTTATGTCAGAAAGTATATTTATAGATTAGCACAATATCATGCTAGTGGATTGCTTTGAGTATCAGGTGTATAAGAAATTGCCCACGCTTATCAACACAAACGTAAACTGACGGGTATCCTTGGGTGCGTAGTTATTAAGGAGAATACCGGCATTAACACAAAGTCATGTGGAACGGCTTTTTGGCTTCCTTCTCAATCCTGCATGTACATGTAGGTGGCTTGCCATGGATATGATACTTTATGGGTTCGGGGGAAGGAACGGGTGAGGGTTCAGGTTGTAGCCTAAAATCCCCAGTAGATTCGGAGGATTACCAACCGTGCATCACGCTGCACCACTACATTTTGTTTTTTTAGATATTACGTTGTAGAAAACATCACTTGGTGACCAACGAGCCTAGTGGTCTTATGTCTAAAGTGTTTGAAGAGCAAGAATCTACTACTGCTGCTTAACCGGGGCCCGGCCGGGCAGTTTGCGGGAGCGAAAATCATTATGTAAAAGACATTAAAACATATATTCTTTTTATGTACATGTTTATTGTTTGTTTCCACAAACAGCCCGGCTGGGCCCCAGTACGTTTGGAAATATGTCCCTAGTATTACCTTATAAGCTGAAAATATTGCGCGGTTGCTTATTTGAAACGCAGAAATATGTTCTCTGTCTTTGCACCAATGAAACATTGTGTCTATTTTTATGGTTGGCTGTCAATATTGCACACTTAATTGTACTTGCCATTTCATATACAATTAATTTTCATTTGACTCATGAAATATGTATTCCATATGTATATTTGTACATATTGGGCTCCCTTGGAAATTGTCCAATTGTTCTTAAGATCGATATATAGAATGCATGAAGAAATATTGTGTGCCACTTCATGATGATATGGTGCCAATTATTTCTGAACAGATAGTCTTCTTGTGACGGTTTACAAGAGTTTGAGGATAAAGTTAAGGCTTATCCAGGGCTGGACACCTAAGCCACATCCGAATAGGCCCGTGTATCTATCGAAATACACGAAATACACCTTCGAAATACACGAAATAAACGTAAGCCATAAGAGAAATACACAGGCGCCAGTCTCCCGAAACTGGACTGCCAAAGGGAAGAATAAGATATCAGTAAAATCTGTATTCTGCGACTTTCTCCCCACAAGTAGTGAAGCTTGCCGGAGTGATCTGTAGTAGTTTCTTAATACGTTAGGCTTATGTAACCGCTAACCTTCGATTCTCCGTGTGCACCGACACATGCAGGCACCTTGGATCCGTTTCGAACTTTCCCATTGTGTAGATTTAAGGCAATCTCTTAATCAGCTGCCAGAATGGGATAATGGCAACGTTGACAAATCTTCTATTGAACCTCGTCAGATGCAAATAATCGATTCTTTTCAAAAGCACATCAAGTAAAGTTGATTTTCACTGATTGGTGTCACCTTCCACCGAACGGGGTCATGCGCAGCATCAGTTTGTAGGAGATGGAAAAAGCTTGCCATGAATGGTCAGATTCTAGGGTCTAGAGGTAATGCTCTTCAAAAGTTGTGCAATAATTTGGGAGTAAAGGTCTTTTTACTTGCGTGTAATTTGCTTTGTGCCGCTAACAAACACATGGAAAGACATTATCGTATCGTGAGTGCAGTGAATGGGCAATTATCCCCGGACGGCAAGCACATTTGACAATTTCTTAAGATCTTCAGGCTCCACAATATAATACGATTATTTTCTTATCACATGGAAGAGAAATAGATAAAAAACATTTGAGTATTGACCTTTTGACAGCAAAGGTCTACCGCTAATTGTTGTCCTTCAAATCGCAAACTTCTCACTTTTAAAGATCACAAAATCCGAGTAAATGTTTTCTTGGCTTGTGGTTCTGTATAGTTTTTACCATACGTAGGCGTCTGACCTCTCAAGACATTTGTACACCTCTACGGATGCTTTTTGAGGCTTTGGTTAAGACATCCTAGCTTAAGCGGTATACCGAATGACGTTAAACAAGCGAAGCTACTGATACCTGAACCCCTTTATCGGTAAACAGCAGCTGTGAACGCGCACATATTGACGTACTTCCTTCCATGATATCAATCGTGTGTCTTTTTATCTTATCCGTGGAATTTGCTCTAACATACTTGTACATAGCAACAGCTAAACATATGAAGTCAGGTTGATATACATGTAGGCTCATACGGAAGCTGCGATGAAGAGAAAAATGACAACACCTAATATTACCGAATTATCCTTAAGGCGTTAGCGTGAAATGCATATAGATTGGTCATACATCTAACGAATACTATTCTTTTGTATCAATCAAAATAACAAGGTACAGCCACACTTATTTTGAATTCAATCAAACCGGTAATATCATCATCATCATCATCATCATCATCATCATCACCGCAGGACAAGTACAGCAAGCGTCCTTAGGACACAATCCTCCGTGACGTATTTATGATGTTTTCAGCGTGGCTAAGCTGTTTGATACCCTCTTGAACTACCGACATTTACAAATTTCAGACAAATCCATCAAAACGATCTTGATCAACAGGTGCGAAGACACAGACCTAGACAACAACAATTCTGAAAGTATGAAAGTCTCGTTTTAGCAAAGAAGGCTATAGTAGTATTTGCTCATAAATTATGTAAATCCCGCCCTAATTTTCTTGATTGATATGTAATAATGTTCAACTTTTCGTAACATCCAACTTTTCTTATCAATTATGGGGGTAATGAATAATATACCGTTGCATGTCAGGTAATATGTGTTTGGGAATAACTGAGACTGGCAGAAACGAAACCAGATTCAAATGCATTACCGCCGATGAAACATGATATTTTTTCTTTGCATCAGAAGAAAGACTCCCCCGCAATCATTACATCATCGGATTAACTTTGACATTACGAGTAGGCGTCAAAAATCACTGATCCAGGACGATAATCCCTGTTTGAGAGTTTCCCTCAAACTCCAGGATTATCATAACGTGTTCATGTACCGAAGTAAGGCAACGCACAGGATAGGCGTCGAAGTGTATCGCACACCGAGTTTTCTGGGTTTACGGATGTATCGTTCTGTTTGAATGACCGTGAATGTAAAATTCATTACTCGTTGCTAAGCTTGAAAGTAGAATTCATCACCAGTCGGTTTGGCGTGGATGTAAAATTTATTCTTCGCTAACCGTGAAATTTCTCAGCGAAGTGATCATAGCTAAAAGCAAATGATTGGTGTGCACGTCGAAAGCAATAATGGGTGCTTGTGTGGTTTATGACTATACTAGAAAACAGGAGAAATCGTAATGATAGATACACCATCCTTTTTCAACTAATGGTTGGCTTAAAACGTTTTTTGAATGAGCCGGGCGCGGGTTTGAAGCGTATTCTTGTATCTACGCACCTTCTTTAATTCTCGATGTGCTCCAGTGGGCAATCTTAGAACGTTTTTGCCTCTCAGAAGTTGAATACCGCCCAAAGTGGGCGGTAAAGAGCATTTCCCCTGGCTTTCTAAAAGATGTATTTGAAAGAAATCAAAACAGACAATGGCAGGAGAGATTTACCGTATGCACGTTCGCAACCCCGCCATACAATCCTCCTCAAAGCCTTCGTAGAGCCACACTCTTTCTAAAGCCTTCTTTGACGAGTCCCGTTAGGCCAATCTATACCATATGCCGTGGGTCATGGGAGAGTTAATGCCCTGAATACGTCTAGCACGCGTAGCAAGTGAAGGCAGCAAGTTGGGACTATGTTTTGAAAGGCAAGGGTTTGAAATAGGGCTTGCCTTTCTCGAGGGACATATTGTTGAGAACAGCTAATCATTTCCTGCCCCCCAACAGGACGCATTCTACGGCACTTTCACGACACACAACAGATCTATCCCTTTTGCTCTAACCATTACGTCGTAAACTACATGAATAGTTTCACTCGTAAAGGAGCCATTTGCTACAGACTCCCTGGAAGCTTTATTGATTTCAATTGTTATACTGTATCCTAGAGACGCACAGATTGACAAAGGAATTGCCCTCGTGAAAATACGTGTCAGTCTGCTGCATTTCAGACAATGCGCCGGATATGAAGATCCGTCGTAAGATATACAAACATTAAAACGTTTGATTTGATTTGATTTTATTGCGATTACAACGGTACGATACACATGGGACACAGGTAGTTATTGCTGGTGTCGTGACCCATACATAAAACATTACAGAACACGTAGCAAAACATACATGCATAGACATATTAGACCCTACAAAGCAATGAATACGATCTAAAAAAAGCAGCACAACATATAACACGAACTAACTGTCAGTCTATCTCTTTCAATAGTCTGGCGTCGTTATTACAATGTAGGTCCAGTTCATATGGCTTCTAGCCACCAGGATCTTAAAGAGTTCCAAACTTCTCGATAATTCAACATTTTCAGACTTGATTCCAACACTGGAATAGAATCGAAGAGATGCAATTGGTTTTATCATATTTGAAAATTGCTTCGTGCATTCGTAAATCAAAATAATATTCACCATAGAAACTAACTATTATCATGTAGCAATGCTGGCCACGGGGAAATTGAATAAAAAAAATGATATCTCAGATTGCATCTTGAAGGTAAAGTTTTAAGTGTTATTTTTCTTAACTCCAGCATGGAAAATGTATGTACGGATGCCTGTCTTAAAGATAGGTGTCAGGCAGCTACATTTCAGAATAGGAAGATCATCAACCACGAATCAAAGAATCCCTCAAAACTTTTACAGCATCTTGGAGAGTTCCAAACTTCGGGATTATTCAGCATTTCTAGACTTGATTGCAACACTAGAATAGAATCCAAGAGATGTGATTGGTTTCATTATATCTGAAAATTGCTCCGTGCATTCATGAATCAAAGTAATATTCACCACAGTAACTGATCATCCGCATCCTGTACCAATGCTGGCCATATAATGGGACAATTGATTAAAAGAAATCATCTCCCAGCTGCATCCAGATTGGTTGAGTATCAAGTGTTAATTTTCTAACTCCAGGTTCTTTAGGGAGTTCTGTGTACGGATGCAAGTCTTCGAACGTTAAGATAAAGTGTCAGCTAGTTACATCTCAGACAGGGCACTTTTACAGCATCTTGGAGAGTTCCGAGCTTTGGGGATTGTTAAGATTTTCCAGAGTGGCAGCAACACTAGAACAGAATCCAAGAGATGTGATTGTATCTGTATCTATATAGCCGGTATAACTGCCATTCAGCGTAACACACCAGCTTCGCAGGCACGCGGCGCGACAGCAGCTGGTTATATTACACTGAACGGCAATGAGAATGGATACAAGGGATTTGAGATAATTGTACAGCTTCTTAGAAAACCCCCAACTTCGTCAAAGTTCAGTTGTCTAGTACATGACTAATTTGATGTGTTCCAGGGAGACTACGTCTACGGATACAAGAGCTCCGAAATGCCTGTAGGTCTGTGAAATTCAGACAATGCACCGAGTAAGATAAGATCTACAATGATTTACAACCTCATTAAACGTTCTACCATTCTGGAGACTCTGGCCACATTCACGAAAGTTTAGGTTTGCCAGATAGTTTGCGATAGAACGGAAACCATGGGGTGTGATTTATTTCATTATATCTGAGAATATCTTGGCGTAAACGCGGATCCTTCTTATTTTTGGTAGTCCTTCGCTACGTATACCGGAGATGCAGTAAATGTGGCTCCGGAGATAAACCCTGAGGCTCAGAGGAGCCCAAACTTTGGATTAACATAAAGTGATTGTATTGTCACCTTGCAAAGTAATTACTATCCCCTGCCAATGGCATTAAGATAATGTGTGCCAGGTGCACAGAAAGTGCACAGGATAGGAAGATCATCCACCATTTACAAATCCTTTAAAACTTTCACAGCATCTTGGAAGGTTCCGAACTTTCGGGATTGTTCAGAATTTCCAGAGTGGTAGCAACACTAGAACGGATTCCGAGAGATGTGATTGGTTTCATTATATTTGAAAATGGCTCCGTGCATTCGTAAATGAAAATGAAATTCACCATAGAACCTAGATTTAATTACCATCGTGTACTAATGATAATGCTGGTAACGCGGCAAAAGAAATCATAACTTAGATTGAATCCATAATTTACTATTTTACCAATTCCAGCCGCAGTAATGAGAATGGGTGCATAAATATAATGGCTTTGAGATGGCTTCATCTCAGACAATTCACCATGACTTTAATACAAATCTCTCAAGACTTTTACATCATATTAGAAAACTTCCAACTTTGCCAAAGTTTAGTTGTCTACTACATCGTTAGTTTAATGTGTACTCGTGATACAAGAGCTTTGAGACGTCTGTCGGTCTCCGACGTTTCAGATGATACACCGGACAAGAAGATCCAGCATAATTTACGACCACGTAAAACGTTTATGCCATCTTGGAGACTTGCCACATTCACGAAAGTTCAGGTTTGCCAGATAAGTTGCAATAGAGCGACAGCCTTGAGGTGCGAACAATCTTATGACATCTCAGAATATCTTGGTGTAAACGCGGATCCTTCTTATTCTTTGCAGTCCTTCGCTACCGGAAATGCAGTGAATGTGGCCCCGGAGATCGAATCATGAGGCACACAGGAGCCCACACAGTGGATTATCATAAAGTGATTGTCCCCTTGGAAAGTACTTACTATCCCCTGCCAATGCAATCAACGTCACAGCGGCATTGAGAAAATATTGAGTGCTGCATACACTAGGTTTACTGTTTTTTGTACCTCCATCGATTAAGGGTAAATGCAAGACCCCCAACGCTTAGAGAAATTTTCGGAATAAATAACTTATCGTCAAGAAACTGTTATTCAAAGATAACTGGGATAGAAGACCTTCCCATAGCTTTGGAGGGTCAGTAGAGATAGATGTTGAGAAAGAACATAATTCTGAGTAAATAGCTCGTCAAGATGCTGCTCGAATATTCACAAAGCTTCTGATAGTCCGTCCTATTTCTCTTATTGTGTCAACAAAGGCTGTACGCAGACACTGATGTTGGAATACACAAAACATTTCTGATAAAACTGAGTCCAGTTTAACATTGTTTGAAATCCTTTAGTGCCTCTGATGTGCACATCTCAGAGACAATCCGTGGATCCATCTGGTGTTCTATCCAATTCTCATTCTTTTATGACAAAAGCTAGAATATCAATGTTAACGAAGGAATAGTCGAGGCCTTATGCCTCCCAAATCGTCATGGGAGTTCACTGATTGCTCAAAACACCGGTCGTCTGCATGATCTTAATCAGGCATGATGGTAGACATAGCTTCAAAGTCAAAGTTAAAAAGAGAAGCCATTAACAATTTGAGAATACTCAGTCGTGGATATCAAAGTCCTTGACGACACCCAGTGTCTCCTACAGGATGTGGAAAGCTCAAGGGCTGTGAAGGACTACTTGGTAATGGATGACAAGTAAAGAGTTGTAAGGGGACTACATAATACAGGAGAAAAAAAACATATGAGCATCGTGGGGTCCAGGCTCATGCAAAAGTTAGCATATGCTCCCAAACAAAACTTAAACATGTGTTGTTAGCAAAAAAAATAAGGGAGATGTACATTTGTAGTAAATCGTCTTTTCGTATTGAGGGAACATTTGGTTCTTCGCAAGTTTTAAAGCATCACTGTACAGTACTCATGCGACGTCTTCACAAGAAATGCTAGCAACTAACATGTACACAATTAGTGTCATTCATTGGAAACAGACATTCAATCGTACAAGATAAACAGTTCAGTCACCTTTCCTGGACATATGTAGCTGAAAACAATGAATAATTGCATGTTGAACATGACTTGACATTCGACTTAAGGTGTTTTATTAAAACAAAGTGTTAATTTATGCAAATTAATTTCCCACTTTATTGTCAAGGTACCAAAAAGGAAATTGCTTCTTGCATCCGTAGAGGAATAGACAAACACAATTCTTCCTAGGTTATAATTCATTCTGTTGGTAAACATGATTCTAACACCCACGCTAGAACCTTTAGATTTCCACCCGATGTTTTGTAGACGCAGGAGAAGCACGTACACCTCCACCATAAGTTTAGATCTATTAACCTAATGGCTTTGTAAAGTCTGCTGCAATATCCCTTGCGACCTTTAGCGTGCACAAATGCCGATGGTATGGCGACTTCCAGACGTGCACGTAGTGTGCCAAGTATGCACTGCACTTAGCCCTCAGTTTTATAATTCTCTGTAAACTGCACAACCTGAAGAGTTATCACCTGGTTTATTTGGGTTGGCTGCTTGGAGTGCACTATCCTTCAACAGCAGATTTACTATTACTGAAAAGTCAATAAAACTTTTCAGTTGTAATCTGTGAAGCAAGCAATAATGTTATTGATTTGAGCAGAATAAAGTATTTCAGTGAGCGCTCAGCGATCTCCGGGGTCTTCGTGCATGATATCCCATTGATCCTTCAATGACCCTAAAGGTCCTACTGTGATCTCTCAATGGCCTTTCAATGGCTATCAATGTCTTGCAATGATCCTCAAGGTCTTAAGATGATCCTCCAGGTCTCCCAATGACCTTCAAGGTCTTACACCGATCTTATAATTATCTTTTGTGATCATCAATGTCTTAAAATGATCCTCAAGGTCTTTCAAGAACCCTCCAGGTTTTACGTACAACGATCTCTCCATGATCTTCGAATGATCATCAATGTCTTAAAATGATTCTCAAGGTCTTTCAATGACCCTCAAGGTCTTACACCGATCTTACAATGTTATTCAAATGACCGCCGATGTCTTAAAATGATTCTCAAGGTCTGTCAATGATTCTCAAGGTTTTACACCGATCTTACAATTATCTTTCAATGACCATAGATGTCTTGAAATGATCGTTAAGTTCTTACCATGACATCTTAAGACGGTTGCCCAATGGTCTTCATTCTGTGGAAATAGGATCTTAATCATTATCATCATCCTCGTCACGTCGCCTGTGCCATGTCCTTGACATGAGAAACTTGCTACAAGACAACTATGATTGTGATGGTCGGATTTCACCCTAATTGAGGACAGCGCGGCGTGTTTTCTGAAGAGTCTGATATGAGTCAAAGGCACTGTCGATATTTCATCCAATAGAAACGCCAGCTTGATTACCTTTGGCAAATCAATCCGCCGCGGTCGTTCGACCATTTCCGGCTGATACTTTCATTAACGTCAAGGCGTTTATCGTATTTTGGCAAGAAATTGTCTTAGAGCCGGTTCGCATCAGATAAGGAAGCGTCCAGGCAGATCCTGGTGTGCCGTCTTCGTTCTTATTTTGGTAGATAAATCTGATGTAGTCGTCCGAACAACGTCAGCTGAGGCATTCATTAACGTCGAGATGTTTATCCTATTTTTGCAGGAAATGCGCCAGTTCATGTTATATGAGGAAACGTCCGGCCAGATTCTGGTGTGCCATTTTTGTACCTAATTTTGGTAGATCAATCCGGCGCGGTCGTTCGACCATTGCCGGCTGACGTATTCATTAACGTCGTGGCGTTTATAGTATACTAGTATTTTAATTTGGCAAGAAATTATCCTTGCGCCATTTCGGGTTAGATAACGAAACGTCCTGGCAGATCCTGGTGTGCCATCTTCGTTCTTTTAATTTGCTAGGTCAATCTTGTGTGGTTGTTTGACCATTGCCGGCTGGCACACTCTTCAAGGCAAGAAACCGTCTTTAGCGTCAATTCGGGTTATATAACAAAGGGAAACGTCTATTCAGATCCCGGTGTGCCATCTTAGTTCTTATCTGTTATGTGATAACGATGTGAATGTTTCTAGTGATTAAGAGGAGTCATTAAAAGTTCTATCACATTCTGTTTTAACCTGTAACCTCGTGAAATGTCTTATTGCATCTATAATCATTTTTATGCTACATTGTATATCATATTCAACGTTTATATTCAGAAGCCTTACTCAACGTAACACAATAAACGATCGCTTCAGCAAGCACGCACACTTTCTCGATCCATGGGCATTTATGTCTGAACTACAAACATGTACATTGTTGCCTGGCGTGCTTTGTCGTCCGACCATTTACGATGTGCAGTGTCGTGTAGATTGACCCTGAAAATCGAAGTACCGAGAATAAGCCTGTTTATCCGTGGATAGACTAATACGCGGGATCATTCGAACTTAGCCGACAATCTCTTCCGATGTGATGTGGTTACAGTTCATCAGTTTGACCTTCAGAAGATTGATGGCTCGGACTGGTCAGAGGAAAATTGTAGGGATAACTGCCAAGGCCATTCTCTACGTCCATTTCACGGTTGTTCTCAGATGTAATGCGCAAATTGCTTGATAGACCGGAAAATAACCACCCGCACCCGGCTGTCTAACTAGATTCCAATAACATCGATCGGAACGCAGATCTGGAACAAAGTTCGGTATTTGTAACGGGCGGTCGATTTCATATTGTACTGGCTTTGTTTGCAATTTATTTGTGACACGTTTCATGTGTAAACAGTAAGTGATCATCGTTAAATATCGGTTTTCCACCTAGTACCTTACATTGCCGTCCAAAATGGCCAACCCAACGCACTGAATGACTCAGCAACGCCGATTGCATCCATCGCCATGCGTGGTGTTAGATAAGCACAATCAGTACTGACTTGTGTTTAACCTTTCTGATCTAGAGTGCAGTAATTGATGACATATGAGTCGATAAAGATACGTGAAACGACTTTCCTCGCAGCGTAGCCAATTTAGTCCAAACCCACAGCATGTCTCAACTGACGCCTAATGGCTTTTGGTTCACCTTGAAAAGATCCACTGTAAGATGCATTTTGATTACTCATTTACGGGATACATTATATATCCCTTGAATTCAGGATGTTTGGTAATACCTACATGGTGAAGTATTGTTATTGACACCCTATTATGTTCAGCCAGCAAATACACGATTAGTGCCTCCAAGCTCAAAGTGTACAAATGGCTGATATGCTTGTTTCCAAATTTAGGAACATGTTCCGAAAAATAACACTTACCGAAGTAACCCCCCAGGACAGAAACATTCATTTGTTAGCAACATATGGATACCCATGTGTTTTCAAACCTAGACACTATCATACTGGAAGATCATAGGATACAATCACTTTTCCTGTTAAGAAAAGAGGGAAACATATTTGCCAACCGTGCCCTTGAGCCGAGTTGAGTGGAAGCGTTCGAGCGTGAAGGATTACTTAACAACCAGCGTCTGACAAATCCAACCACAACCTCATTCCTTCCTGGGATTAACTTCAAACCGCAGTCTGCGTCCGCAGATATATCCACCAGCCCCAAGCCAAATGAGAAATCGAAACGCAGTGAGCAAAAGGCTTCTCACTTTACAAGATTGTAGAGATAGCAGAAGGTTGAACACAAATAGGAAAGTGATTATGAGTGCATGTGTATGTGTGTTCGCATGTGTGTGTGTATGTATGTATGTGTGTGTGTGTGTGTGTGTGTGTGTGTGTGTGTGTAGTGTATGTGTGTGTGTGTTTGTGTGCATGTGTGTGTGATAATGTAGCCGATCACCCAACCAACATGCACACATGTAGATCGAGAATCATCTATTTCACGGCTTCGTTAGCTGAATACACACCCTACTTACCAATTAACTATTAAAATCCAAAATCACGTTCTAACAGCGTTGATATGGTGTTCTCAGTGCATGCATAATGCTATCAGAATGTTTTTAGTTCCAACAGGTTGCTCGTTATGAAGTCCCACATTGAAGACCTTTTCAACAGTGAAGCAAAATAAAGTATCACATCAATCGCTGTTGGTTCTCTGATTTTCACAGCGCTATACGTACATAACAAGGCATGTTTAAATGATGACTGCAACATTTGAAAGATAGTGTGTTTGTATCTGTGAGCCTGTTCAGAGAAGAAGAGAAGAATCCCTCTGAAGTAGTCGCAAGATGCAAATTAAGGACGGTCAAGAATTACGATGAAGGTTACCGACTTGTTGGCTGCCTTCCTGACTTTTTCTCAGAAATAAGTTAAACCTTCAACTTAGCTGCAGCAAGATTAAATAACCTGTCTAGGTCCTAAGATTTGGCCTTTCTCCACGTCGCAGCGTCTAATACATTTAGCAAACGCGGAGAAGACAGCAGTGACAAGGGAGCATCAATGTTAAGCAGATCTCTGTTGCATGAAATTGTTGTGTAGACGATTCGGCGCTCTCCCTAGACATCTATCAGCTCAAACACCTCCGTTGGTGTCTCAAAGTTTGGATATGCAAAGAGGGGAACAGCTACGTTTAGAGATATTTGGAGGCATTCTACAATTTCTTCTCATTATATCATTAAATCAAAGTTGTTTTTTGCCCTTACGTGACTAATGCTTCGTTCCCAATGCGAAAGAGGGGGCCCGTCGGGTAGGTGACGGGCTGTTTCTTTGCACTTTCGGGCGTGAACCCTAACTGGCCCCTTAGGACACCCTGCGGCTGCCGGGCTATTTTTGGACCCCGAATCAATTCAGCCCGGACTCAAAATCAACGCCGGTGCGGGTAAAAACTAGACGCCCTGAGCTAATCGTGCGAACATCGAGAGGTACCATCCCGGTACCCGGCAGTCCACCGGGACAAATTTGTGGCCTCGGGGCCCGGCCGGGACTACACCCCCGACGGGCACCGGTGCAAATATGACTGAAGCATAAGCAGGCGTTTCTTAACGTATCATAACACGGCGCAAATGAAAAAGACGATGGTGTATACAGCCAGGCCATATACGCCACGTTTCACGCTGCGATATCAACAAAGCTACATTATTGAATTAGCCAGTACTCTACTCCCATCGGCCTTTTCATGGCAAAGAATATAAAGTGGTGAATCTTTGCATCAGTATTTAGGATGCGTAGCGAAGAACGCAAACATCATTGTGGGGTCTGGATAGCTCTGTCGAAAATGCAATAATGCAGCCCTATAATTCACTTTCGGCACGTACTTCACTTTCAAAGAGCTGTGCTTGGTGCGTGGTAGTCATTGCACCGGCGCCTTTTCCGTCCATATCTTTAAAATGTCGTCACTGTGAGGACACTGAAAAACTCAGCCTACACCAGACCTTCCTACGGGGGTATGGATCGTAGAATTCGGCCCAAAAAGGACAAATTGGTCAGTGGATTCAGTCCACGGTGAGGTTAAAATTCCCCCCTCGGAGCCGATGAAACCCTCTGGTGGTCAAGCTCCACTGGGAGATATTCTCCTTATAGTCTGGTAGAGACTAGATAAAACTATAACAGTGCTGTAAAACGTTTTTGTAGAGTTTCAACCGTGTAGCTACATGTAGTAACCCAGTCTTTCAAACATCACTCTCAATGCTTCCCACCCGAACCTCAGCATTATCCCCGCATGGTAGGGCCATCATCAATCACGTTGAACAACACAATTCACACCGCAGGTATATTGATTCCAGCAGTTTTCCGCTAGAGCACACCCACTGCAATATCGGCCCACCATTAGTAAACTATTATCGAGAAACATGTGGACGAATACCTGTGGGCGCTAGAGTTCGGTCGGGCAGCATCAAGGCAAACTTACGGACTTGAGGCCTCTCCCTGGGCGCTTCGCAAGTGTAAGAGTACCTTCTTTTTCGTTATTACGTTATTACGTTTTAGCCTCATTTAGTTGAGGACTTTAAGCACGGTACGTAAGACACCAGACTGTACGGTTTGATCCACTTACCTAAGGACACCTAAGTTCACGGGACCTCCATTTAACGTCCTATCCGAGGGACGTTCTAGCCGGAGCTTGGTGTTTATGTTCTGCCCGAGGAAAGTTGTGAGGGCACAGGATCGGTGACATGACAGGATTCGAACCGGAGACCACTTGGTTCTGAGCCGAACCCTCGTCTCTTTTACATATTTCAGTCGACAAAAAAAGTTTTTTGCATACCTTAAGACTATCTATGAACTCAAAAGAGCTACTGATATTTCTACTTAAGATTCTTAAGGTACAAGACTGTAAGGTTTGAACCACTCACACCGGGAATGACTACTATTTTCGATAAGTGTGTCTGGTTCTTTAACGTGCTAGAGGTGTGTCTCTCCTCGAACACGGGACCTCCATTTAACGTTCTATCCGAGAGACGTTCTTAGCTGGAGCTAGGTATCTATTTCTACCTGAGGAAGGTCGTGTAAAGTGCTTTTCCCGAGGGCGCAAGATCGGTGTCATGACATGATTTGAACCCGGGGCCACTTAACTTGGTTCTGAGCCGAACCCTCGTCTCTTTTACATAGTTCAGTCGATAAAAAGGGTTTTTGCATACCGTAAGACTATCTATGAACTCAAAACAGCTACCGTACTGATATTTCTACTTAAAATTCTCCACAAACATCCACTCACCTTCAGTTAATCGAGGGTGTTCTTTCTGTGTGACGTACATCTGCAAACTCCCACCGCCGTCTGCTGCAGGGCGCGCGCACTGGGCGGCTTTATGGCCAACAGATCTAACGTTACCCTCCACTCTTATTGGCTGGAACCGCCGAACATCACTAATACATTATACTAGGTCTACACAATTTTTCAGGCGACGGAAATTATGATTACTTTCCCGCACAATGCACAAGACACACATAGCTATATTGTATTGTGATATCTTAATGTTATTTTGAAAAGGTCACTAATCTGTCTCATGTGTTGCAGGACTTTTTTAAAGCCTCTAATGTAAAAAAGATGATCAAGAGCTCTCAATGAGTTCTCAATGACATGCGACACACAATTCCACATCGTGAAGATGTAACTTAATGTTCTGATTATGATGTACTGTCCAGAAGGGATAATTGAATAGAAAAGAGAATTTTCTGTCCCTTGCCGGCCTAATTCCACACCTATTTGTAAAGTCGTTTAATAGAATAACCTCTTAAAAACTCTGGATGGAAGAAAACGATCTATCAAACTCTGTTTTGGCGACACTTGACAACCGTGTTACATGCATGAATTACGGAAGTTAAAGTGACGCATGTAGACGCTGGAAATAATAACTTGAAGTAGAAAATGTCAAATAACTCGTATGGAATAAATCTTGATTTATGACTGTGTAGTGCAAGCGTGTAGTTAAGCGGCTGCTTAAGTTACAAGACGAAAGAGACTCCCGAACCCAGTGGTAGGAACCATTATACATAACATAAATGGTTACAGATGCTGTCACGTACATTTATAGTTACATTTGTCTCATCAGCATTCATCATTTGTCAATTTCTTTGCGTATGAAGACTGAAACAATTTATCCAGCCGCATTAACAAGATGATCAATTAACAGATATCTTTTTTTTTCTTACATGTTGCGGTAATTATAACTAAAACCACAAATATACCACTTTCTGTAATCTAATCTATATCCTTTCCACTAGATGTTTAGAGCTAGCTGGTTGCCACCTAAGCGTGATGATATGCACGCCTTTGCACGGTATACATATTTGGAGCTCTGAGGTCCAACGACAATTTGTCTCAATTAAGATACAGAACCTCTAGGTTTAGGAACACCATGATGCATTTTCTTGTTCAGTTACTGAATATATAACTGATACCGTTTGCTTGTCTGTACATGGGAAATTTTGTATCTGTAAATCATGCCTCTATTCAGCGTTTTTGTAGCTACAATGACATGTTATGGACTGTGTGATTTTATTGTGATTTCATTACTGAAATAAACCATTCATTCATTCATTAATTCAAATTTGAATTTGCAGCAGAACGCAAGATGCAACAGTATGATTTAAAAGATTATAAAGAATATCGTTCCTTATCTATGAAGTTGAGCGATCAGTCAAATCTTTGGTCACTTATTAGTGGTCGTAGCGCAGTCGCAGCATAGAGTAAAAAGGTTCCCACGGTATGATAGCAAGAATACATCCTTTATTCTGACACAATGGGGAATATATGGTCTGTCTGGGAGTGACCAATGCAATGAGTCTGAACGGGTTCAACGCCGGCTGAAGAATTCGGAAACTCATTTCCAAAAGTCATCTGTATCCGTCTAGCGCCGCCTGGGACGATGACACACAGGCACATGCCGTCATTCTGCAGATGAAAAATGCAGTAAGGTCTACAGAACGGGGGAATAGCTGGCTTCGTGACAAACCTGTATTATTGAGTCGTATATCTGGCTTATCAAACATGGCAATGATTGGCAATCCGATGTAACTCGATTACTCCGAATTTACGTCTATTCGTATCAGATAGGTAAACAAATGTCAAGGTAATGTTAACATGTCTATGATGGCTGTAATCACATCTTGGTTTAGTGTTTATCTATTTATGTCCGCTTTATTTGGTGTATAAAATTTTTTTATTTGGTGCTTGATTACCTTATTAGAGTGTAATAAAATGATGTCGTTAGATTAAAACTCCTTCATTAAATTAATAAATGACATATCTTTTATTACACATTCATGCACTATTTCTACTAATTTTAAAACATAGGTTTTAAAACTACGCTAGTACATAATGAGAAGTTTATTGCAAGTTCATGCCCGTGGGCTAATTGCAAATACATGATAAAAACATAGGAAAAACATACATGCGTCAGTAAACTGTGTCTGACTTTGCTGTAACAATAGGTTACTGGTACTATATACAATTGTTGGCTATATCTAAATTAGCTGGGTTTGACTTCTTTTTTGGAAGCAGTGGAAGACGAAAAGTCCCACTTTTTCTAGTATTTGTGGGTTCTGTGATTTCAAGAGAAAGGTAGCTTTTTGTTCATCCGTGAATGTGCAAAAGTAGGGATATTTCGTGATAACTTGTTTAAATAATTCGGTTCTTTCGTCACTGTTAAATATACACTTGGAAATAAAATGTGTTTCGTCTTCCACCGCCTTGGACGTACAGTATTTACAAATTCTTTGGCACACTGGTAAACTCATAGGTTTGTAGCAGCAGCATATAGGTTAGGCTTCCCTTCGACTTTTAATCATGTTAGTTATATAGGTTGTGATGTATTTGTGAAAGAAGCACAATCATATTGATATTTCATGCTACAAGTCCTCAACAGGAAAGTGGCATTAGTAGGTTAACGTTGCCATTAGTCATAGGGAGGTTAACATCTCCATTAATCAACTATAATCCCATTCAGAACTACATATGTTTTGTTCCATCGGTACCGATCTATCAGAAGAAAGAGAGTATGTCCCTTGGCGTACCGTCTGGTGAATTGTTCAGTTTTAGAACAGCTCAGCTGCAGCAAATGAATTGGCAGGAAATCATCATCTGGACCCGCCGCTTTTCCGAGAAACATCTCATCATCATGATTCTGTTTCAGAAATGCGCTCCCTATTCCCACCTGGGACTTTCTGCATATAGCACCGGAAGCGCCCTATGCGATTGGGTCAGCGACCCCGCTGCAACCGTGCTGCGACCGAGCGACCCGACAAATCTCTCAACGAATTTCATAGATGAAAACGCTTTGTGCGTTTTATTGTTTTCTTTTCAGTCCTACTTTTCATTTTGAATGATATTCTAATTATGAAATCAAAGGCAACACAAATCCAATTTAGGTCCAACGATATCGCCGTCTAGCACGGAATTGGGGCTTTAGAGCAGCATTCATTTATTGCCCTTTTTCTGTGACCATAACGGCTAACTTGATATGGAAAGTCATGGAATGGAAAGTACATTCATACTTTCTAAATACGAGACCTTCTCATGGGTATGTCCATCGCATATTCATAAAGCCTTAAATACCTCGGCCCGGCTCTTTGATAGTGACCCCTTTCTGTTATGTTTCAGGTATGAAGGTATAAAAGATAAATGTCTCCTCTGCTCTTTAGTTCAATGCTGCTCAGGTCAAAGAATTTGATGTGCGCCTTAATACGGCCGTCTCTCAGAGGGCTCAGAAAGCCGGCTGTACCGTTAGTCCAGTCCCCGGTTGTAAAATAGATGCAGGTGCTGAAAATAAGTCATGTACAGACAGGCCAAGTTGACATCGTTTAGACCATTCTGTCTTGTTCCCAAACCCGGAAAATGAATAAGAACGTCTCTCAGAGAAAGCCGGCTGTACCGGTAGTCCAGTCCCCGGTTGTAGAATAGATGAAGGCGTTGAAAACAACTCATGCAAAGACAGGCCAGTTTGAAATCGTTTAAACCTCTCTGTCTTGCTCCCAAACCCGAAAAATGAATAAAAACGTCTCTCAGAAAAAGCCGGCTGTACCGGTAGTCCAGTCCCTGGTTGTAACATAGACGTAGGCGTTGAAAACAACTCACGCAGAGACAGGCCAGTTTCAAATCGTTTAAACCTCTCTGCCTTGTTTCCAAACCCAAAAAATTGAGACAGACTTCAAAGAACCATTACGTGTGATTGCACCGATTTAGAAATCTTCCGGACGCAGGAAACAATGAAAAACGATCATTTTAAGGGGAGAAGTCTTTTTCACCAGATGTCACCACTTTATTTAACGTTTCATGCCTTCGTGAGCAAACCTTACGCCACCCCACAGGAATTGCAATTGATGTATATTTTCTCATTCTTGGAAACAGCCATCTAGTGTCAATTTTAGACCAGGATCCATAGCGTCAGTACATGCAGGAAATTGAAGCTTTCGCTACATTTTAGTGGTTATTTGATGTTAAAAATTGTCCAAAGAAAATTGTAACGACCACCTCTCTCACACCTGCACTTCAATGGGCTAGGCGGGCAGATTCTCCTCAGTTAACTCAGTTAGTAGTAGACTATGTTATCAGATCAGATGCCCACTTTGATATGATAAAGTGATATACCTCAAAGGCAGCGCCTTGCGTGGTTGCACTTTTATAATTGGATGTGATGACGAAAAAAGCCATACCTATCTTCAAACAAAACTAGATGTGATCAGCTTACCGGCGCCACGCCAATCATTCGTTTTCAATTATATGATATCATATCATAGTTTTCGGATAAGAGACAGTGTATCGCCTATGAGATAGTATAGTGTACAGTCTTTACGTTGAGAGTTTATGTTGGGTGGGCTTGTATTCCAACCCACCCTCCAGTGGCTGTACAGCTTTGACTGTCGAGCTATCATCTCATCTATCATTCAATTTTGCTATCTGAAGGTTGTGGCTCCACAGACGATTTAGAAACCAGTTTTCCTCACCCTTCTCGGTTTTTCTGTTTTTCTTGATATTCCACTTGTGTCGTACCTGGCCATTTCATGACATGCTCCTCCTAACATTCCGTTTCTTCCTCCAAGTCGTGTGAACGACGGCGTATGTCATGTGGCAGTTCGAAAGGTTAATGGGAGCATTGTTCCGGTTCTGCCCAGCGTCTGAGATATTTTCATCTCACGGCGTGGGAATCTTACGACATCTCTGGGGCCTCATCAGCCTGTCTGACGCCGAGATCTGCATATCACGCCCGAAGCCAGAAATTTGTCCCGATGGACTGTCAGGTACCTCCCGGTGCTCGCACGATTAGCTCACCGCGTCTATTTGTAACTGGGCCCCTCGTTGAATTTAACTCCGAGTTTAAGCCACCGCGGTGCCCGGCCGAGCCCCTAAATAGCCCGGCAGCCGCAGGGTGTCCCACGGGGCCACGCAGGGGTCACACCCGAAAGTGCCAAAAACAACCCGTGAACTACCCGGCGGGTCCCCTTTTTCCAATTGGGACTGAAACATCATTGGGATAGAGTTCGATTCACATGGAGAAGCAAATCGCATAATCTGCATAATGAGTATCACCGATATTATTGCCTTGCTGACATAATAGTGGAAGAACAATTTTCTGAAAATTAAGAAAAAAGATGTTAACTTTTATGATGCCAAATGGTCCGGTTTAGTTCTATGAACAATGGTTTCCGTACTTTATGAAAGTGGAATTCAAATGTTGTGATCTGTTGAATTGTATCAATGTAGCGTTTATCCTATCCTATCCTATCCTAGCCAATATTTGTTTGCTGCAATAGCTTTGATTTACACGTCTATCTACTATGTATGATAAGCATCTTACATAGCATAAACATGCTTGACATTAAAAGTACTTTGCTTGAAATGTGAGTTACATATCAGCATTTTTATCGAACTCAACAGTAATGTATCATTGTCAGCTCTTTACGATAATCAATGGGGCAGGAACTTAATGGCTAATAATGCTGCCGACCATGGTATTAGTTTTCCATTTCACTGCAGCTGGTATTACTAGTTCAATTGCATAGCTGCAGCAGATACTCTTCAACGTTAAAGGATTTTATGTTAAAAACATTGCGATATTGAAACAGATACGAGCTCAAGTATAGATAGAAATAGTACATTACTGATGGAATATAAATTGATGCACAGTACTCTGATGAAACATTTGCTCATCAAATGCCTTCATAGCTGCAAGTGTTCCACTCAGGGTTTGTTGACTTTTAATCAATAAAGATAAACTGGCGCCACAGCAGTCAACTTAGGCATCGTTCTATTGTATGATACACGAACTTGCAACAGTCTATTACCGATGTGATAAAAATTGATAAACTTTCTTCTGGTGATGAATTCACTCGTCAAATGTCTTCATGGTGGTGATAAAACATCGTGGGATTTGTTTTCTTCGCAACAGTAAACGTATATTGGCGCCATGTCAATCAACTTCGCCTGCATTCCTTTCAAACAATCAGCCACTAAATGCCGATTTCATGCAGTGAAAATTGTCTCGTTGTCTGTTTTAATGTATGTATTAAATTGTCTATGACGTCTTCGTCACTTGAATGAGTTACACTAGTCACATTTTGGAACCTCATCTCTACTCTCTGATGCATCTTGTCGCCACCTGGAAGTGGTTTGACATGTTTCAAGTCAGACTCCATACGCAGTTTCAGGAGCTGCTATATCACTATGAATATGATATCAGTTATCTCATGTTTTAATAGAATATGCGCGTTTGGAATCTTGCCTTTCCAGCTCTTGCAACAAACTCTACTTGTTAATCTTATGTATACATGCATATTCTGTATATGTTATGCTCCTGTGTGTCATGTAGTTTTGTCCAGTTATTTTTGTTGATAACCACAGGAAGAGTAGCTGCAATGTATTTGCATATTGTTTGGATCTGAATTTACTCAAACTATTATGGAAAAATTATGGTCTGAAAAAAAGAAGTGCATTGCTACTCGAGAGAAGTGTAAGTTTTCAGGCTTTGATAGATCGCTATCTGGCAGGGCGTATCGTTACAAAATTATTGTAATAATGAAAGCACCCCTGGGCTGACATTATTACTTTGGCTAAAAGTTTTCTTTACGCTCTACTTTGTTCGTACTTGGCAGGAAAGACTAGTTATTTTTCTAGGGATTTTATTGCCAAAACCAAAAGATGATGACGTGTATCGCAAAAGCATGCAGAATTGAATAATTTTCATAAGTATTGTGATTTATGTTTGTTACGTTGAAAAGAGGAGGCTAGGGCGTACACAAGGCGTCTTTCTTATACGTCTTCTGCATTTTGTTTTCTTTTATACATTTCATTACTTCGTTGTTTTTGCGCGAACTAAGTATGCGACCGACATATTTTTCTTTCGAAAGACAGCACAAAATAGAAGCTATGTCAATCCTTTTGGAACGAGATAAGCATAGATTTTAGGTTTTCCTTCGATTTCCTTGTTCGTTTCATTGTATATTTTTTGAGGAGCCGGTCTTGTAGAGAAACTAGGTTTCTGTTGCCGGCTCTTTTTTTTTTAAATCTGTGAAGTTTGATGAATACAAATAAAGATGTTTATCTTAACGAGGACACAGATGGTAAAGTTTGCTGGACCCGGATCTTCCGGGAACGGTTGATGATGAACGAGCCAACAGAAGCGTTGATCATCACTGAGGAAGTACCCGCGGGTCAAGGATATCTGCCATCCCTGATATCAGATTTATATCGATTGCTCTCGGAACAAATGTTGTCTGGCTTTAGAATGTACTGTCTGGCATGGAGCTTTGCGTCTTCTGGTAACGCCAGATAAATAACGTAACGTGCTAGCATGCTATAACTCATCGTGACACCTGATGTTAGAGCTTTCATCTTTTCTCGTGTCCTCAGGCTCTTCTCTTTTGTATGTAATAAACCGCGATGTTCAACGTCGATGAGCACAGCATCGGTATTGTATATGATGGTTTCGCGTCATTGTAAGCTTGGCCGGGAGTCAAGGCCATGTGATCTATCAATCAATCAATTACTCACTTATACAATCATAAGGTAGAGCTTTCATCTTTTCCCGTATCCTCGGGCAGACTTCTTTTGTATGTCATAAACCGCAATGTTCAACGTCGATGGGCACATCATCGGTATTGTATATAATGGTTTCGCATCATTGCAAGCCTTACGAGGAGTCAAGTCTATGTGATCAATCAATCAATCAATCAATCAATTATCCAATCATCAGGTCGAGCTTTCATCTTTTCCAGTATCATCAGCTGACCATATTTTGTGTGTAATATAAACCGCAATGTTCATGGTCTAAGACCACAGCATTGGTATTGTATATAATGGTTTGGCATTATTGCTTTATGGGGAGTCAAGGCCAAGTAATCAATCAATCAATCAATCAATCAATTACTCACTTATCCAATCATGAGGTAGAGCTTTAATCTTTTCCCGTATCCTCGGGCAGACTTCTTTTGTATGTAATAAACCGAAATGTTCATCGTCGATAAACATGACCTATCAGTATTGCAATGGTTGTTTGTCATTGTAAGCTTCCATGGGAATCACGGCCGTGCGCAATAAATCACTCACTTATCCAATCATTCGGATACTTGTGGTGCTGCTGTTTTTCATGTACGTATTCCGCTGTCCTGCTGTTTCAGTCGTTTGTCAAGAGGCGACCTGGGTCTCTCTGTTTGTCTGAGATACGGCAACGCGAATCTTAAGGGCGTCTAGTACCACTCTCCTCTCGGCAAAATTGAAGTGCCAAGAAAATAATTCATAGGAATCCATAGCCATAGCCATCGGCAATCCAATTAAAGGGATATGCTGCAAATCCCGTTAGAATTGTCGGCGTTATCATTTGGAATCCACTGACATAGCACGTCGGCTACACGCCTTGATGTGTAATCTTCAAAGGGTAATGATGGAGGACACACCGTGTGTGTGCTTTGAACATGTGATATTGGAAAACACTGGGGAGGTTACAAGGGCATCTATTATCTTCGATCCTCCGATAGAATCCCGGTTGTGACATCGTATCCCACAGTGTCAGTGATAAGCCTGGCGGTAACGTTGGTTTAGCGCGGAAAAATACCCAATTTTCTTGGATTAGTGGTGACCTGACATGACGCTATTTCGATTACAAATTTTCTCTGACAGGACATTACGTCATTCATCTTGATGAACGTTTGATATGTAGTAACGCTATTTGTCTCTGTGTGGTAGTTGTGGTAGTGTCACGGCAGAATGAGCTATATAACTCTGAATTACAGCACCACAGCATTCTTTCGATGAATTCAATGCCGAGAAATAGTTCTTAGAAGTGGCGCTTTCATTTCCAAGTTAGTTCTTCTTTACCATCTACCGACCTATATGAGAGCTAGTGCATATTTCACTCCATTTTTCCAAGATCTCATACATGTTGTACAAATACTACCAAAATTCTTCTTGCTCTTGGATTTGCAACAACTGTGGAATGCCCAGTTTTACATCCAGTTTGTTTGATTTTCATTCATGGGTCAGTGACAGAGAGGGGTCCTTTTATGAGCCCCTGCTGGATAGGAATGATAGTAATAGCAGTGACAACTCACACATGTCATCTGATTTCATTGCAGAATCCCCATCTTCAACCCGCCTGTCACAGAATACCCTCAATGACAGCATTCCCTCATTCAACCCTACCTCCACTTCTTCTCCCTGCACTACCCAACCCCTGGGCAAAGGTAAGGGAGTTTTACAACACCTACATATACTTTCATTGAACTGTAGGAGTCTGCGGGGTGTAGACAAAAATGCACAATTCAGGGCACTAGTAGCCACAGAAAATCCAGACATCATATGTGGCAACGAGTCACATTTAGACTCCGTTCATACTGATGCTGAGATATTCCCTGTAGGCTACGATATATACAGAAAGGATCGGAATAGCCAAGGAGGGGGGGTATTCATTGCAGTGAGAACCTCCCTAGTCTCTTCACCTGTTCAGGATTCAACAAATGCAGAAATTGTATGGGCCATGATACAACAGGCAGGACATAGACCGTTATGTGTGGGGTCAGCATATAGACCTCCTACCTCTGGGCTTGTGTATGTGGATGAATTAGGGACGTCTCTGAGTAACATTGTTGATAAACCCTCACCGCCTAACATTGCACTATTCGGGGACTTCAACATGCCAGACATTTGCTGGAGCTCAGATACGCCTTCAGCCAAACCCTCACCCCAATATGGGATGGGACTGAACGAAAAGTTCCTGGAGGTAGTGCAGAGCTCTGGCCTGTCCCAGGTAGTGTCGTCCCCGACACGTGGGCAAAACATCCTAGACTTGGCACTGGTTTCTAATCCTGACCTGGTAGAGAAGGTCAGCATCTTACCAGGAATAAGTGACCATGATGCAGTCACGGTAGGCATGAAAACTAATGTGAAACCAAACAAGAAAAAGCCACGTACAGTATACATATACAAGAAAACGGACAAAGTAGCCTTCACAGAAGGGCTACATAAATTAGAGAAACAATTCAAGGATAGAGAACCATCTAACTTCTCAGTAGAAGAAAACTGGAACTATTTTGTCAAGGGTCTTAAACAGCTAATTCTCAAATATATACCTCAGAAACAACTATCAAACAGAAACCATTGTCCCTGGGTGACCAAGGCACTCAAACGCCTAATCAAGAAGAAGAAGAAACTCTACAAGAAGGCCAAAAGCACAATGGAAGAACAGGACTGGGAAAATTTTAAAACGATGCGTAGACTAACCAAACATAAAATTAAAAGGGCACACAATGACTACCTCAAGGAAATCCTAGATGAGGCGCTAGAGAACCCCAAAAAGTTTTGGCAATACGTGAAGAGTAGGAAGCAGACTGCCTCTGGGGTGGCCCCCCTGTCGGACCACGGCGAACTAGTCGTGGATGGACAGGGGAAGGCTGAAATCCTCAGCAGGCAGTACGATTCTGTCTTCACAGTTGAGGACCTCACCACCGTACCAGAACTGGGAACTAGTCCCTACCCGGACATGCCCCCAGTAGAGGTTACACTAGCAGGTGTACAAAAACTCCTGCAAGGTATCAACCCTGCTAAGGCCTCCGGCCCTGACCTGGTGCCCTGTAGGATCCTTAGGGACTACGCGACAGAAATCAGTCCCATTTTACACATTATTTTCAACCAGTCACTGGAGAGTGGACAGGTTCCGGCGGATTGGAGGAGCGCCTTTATCAACCCCATATTCAAAAAGGGGGATAGGAGTGCCCCATCTAACTACCGACCTGTCTCACTCACCTGCGTTTGCTGTAAACTGTTAGAACACATCTTATTTTCGGCCACTATGAAACACTTAGAAAACCATCACATTCTACTACCCACTCAACACGGCTTCAGGGCCAAGCACTCTTGTGAGTCACAACTGATAACGACCTTGTATGACTTAACCTCATGGTTCGACCTGGGATATCAAATTGACATGGCTATACTCGATTTTTCAAAAGCATTTGACAGTGTACCACATAACAGACTTATTCATAAATTACAGTACTACGGTATAAGAGGGGAAACCCTGGCCTGGGTAAAGAACTGGCTGCTGGACCGGTACCAACAAGTAGTGGTGGACGGAGAGAAATCCAACCCCGTCAAGGTCAAGTCAGGAGTCCCGCAGGGTACTGTCCTGGGGCCCCTGTTATTTCTTATCTACATTAACGACATCAACAAGGATATAACATCACAGCTGAGGCTCTTCGCAGATGATTGTTTGATTTACCGCTCCATACTATCTGACCAAGACCAATACATACTCCAAGGCGACCTAGACCAACTTTGCAAATGGTCAAGCACTTGGCAGTTGAAATTCAATGTGAAAAAATGCTCTATTCTACACATCCACAAGCCCAGAAGCTCACCAAATTTCCTGTACACAATGTTCAATGAACCCCTAAGCCACAACAACGAACATCCCTACCTAGGTGTCATTCTCACTCACAACCTCAAGTGGAAGGCACACATCAACGATATCACAACCAAGGCCAACAGAACCCTGGGGTTCGTGAGGAGAAATATAAGGGGGGCAAGTAAAGAGGTAAGAGAGAAGGCTTATACATCATTAGTCCGCCCTAAACTTGAATATGCTTCCTCAGTCTGGGATCCACATACACTACACAATGCTCAGTCCAACACGCGAGCCACTAAGATAGAATCTGTACAGAGGAAAGCTGCACGTTTTGTCACAGGTAATTACAACTACACTGCCAGTAACACCTCACTACAACACTCCCTAGGATGGGCCACTCTGCAACAACGCAGACACATTGCCCGCCTCACTCTTATGTACAAGGCAGTCCACAATCTGATTGCAATACCCACCGCACACATACTCACTTTCAACACCAACAGCACCAGAGGTCACTCACAGCGATTCATTACACTTCCATGCAAAACAGAAACTCATCGCGGCAGCTACTTCCCCAGAACGGTAATCGACTGGAACAACCTACCCCAACACCTCATCAATTCAACATCGGTAGCCAGTTTCAAATCTGGGTTGGCCAAGTCCCTTGGCCTGCCCAGTACCAACATTTAGTCATATAGAGTGTGTCGGGACAACACCCACTGTAGCCACATGTATATAGCACCGTTTGTTTAATACTCACTTATTTATATAGTTATTGTTGCGTCGATTTAGTTTATTTTTTTTCGGATTTTCACCACCACCGCTGCAGCTGGGCGTGACCCTGTCACTTTATCCTCAACGCTATGCCCCTCGCGGGGTTTTGTTGAGTAACGTATAGAAGTAGAAGTTCTTTTGTTAGTTCTTTTAAGAACACATTTCTACCAATGTTTCAAATACCTACAGGAGCAGCTATATTGTGGAAGGAAAAACTGTCAAGATAAGGCGATAAATTTGTGGAATATTTTTAAACTTTATAACTTCAAACTGGAACTGAAAATGTAAGAGTTACCAGATGGTGTTTGTGGCAGGGGGTTTGAGAAAACTGTTGTACACTCCAAGCAGAGGTTCGGCTCTGGTTGGGTTTTGACGTGTTTTTAGGTGTTTTTGTTAGACTTTATATTTTGTCCCGTTGTCTTTATATCGTCAAGCCAAACTGGCAAATACCAACAAAAACGACTAAACACTGCTTGGAGAATAGAACATACTTTAAACAATTTTAAACATTTATACCTGGAATACCTGCGTCAACGCGACATGCATTCATCAAGAAAGAGACACAGCTTCCCTGTTTCCATCTGCAAGTATATACCTTCAATTTGCACACTTCATAAGTCCTGCCAAAGTGGGATAAGGCAACGGCCTGAACTGCAGACCACGACCTATTTTTGGTGGCGCCACCTTAAATTTCTAAGGAGAAAACTTTAAGCTTTTCATTATAGCTGGGCGATGTGGGCATTTATCATGGCTCAAGTCGAAAAGGTTAGTCGGCTAAGTTCACTCAGCTCGAATGCGGAACGGTCCTTGATTCAGATAATCGCGTTGAAAATAAACAAAGGTAAGCCTTAAGACATATGAAAAAGGTCCAGTCGCACATCCGTGGAAAGTGGCAATTTAGCAACCGTCGGGGCGTTGACGTCATACAAGAGACAGGGTGTGTACGGAAAGTTTTGGTGTCCTATATCAAACTCAAAACTAGCAGGAGTTACTTTGTGTGATTTCCAGCACTCGCATTTGGTTCTCGATGACGCTCTTGGCAATGCCTATAAACCCTAATCAACACCTTCTACCTAGAAACTCTGATGACGGCAATTTTGGTCTTTGTGTTTTTCTGATTATCATTTGCAAGATAGTGCTGTAACAAAACCTTTGTACTATATGAAGTTCCCTCACGAACACGGTGGTCTTTAAATGCCCAAACGTCCTTTGTAATAGCCACAGGCTAGTTGGGCAGCCCTGGTCGTATGTCCTGAACAGCCAAACCAAATGAATAAATGGTCTGAACGTCCTTGAGGTGTTAGTGATAATTTTGTAGTTTGTAAGTTTGTAATTCTGACTCCAGCGGGACGACGATTGCCTGTGTAGTCTGACAGGCATTTTATTGCAGAACTAGAACTACATGGATCAATAACAGCCGCATGATTGCCGTAGGACGGTCAAGGCCTATTCTCATATCCGCCTCAGATGACCCTAACGCACGGGTCCGTGTATTTACCGAAATACACGGAATGCACGAAATACGCCACCGAAATACACGAAATACACATGAAGTGAAGGTTAAGGTAAGCAGTCATCTTCAATTGAGGTGAAGCATTAATATGCTTTTTCAAGTCGCGTTTTTGACCAAGCACACCGCTTACCGGGTCACCCCTACTTTTCTCGATAAGTGTGTTGGGTTCTTTTACGTGCAGAGGTTTGACGCTTGAGGCTTATGCCCGAAGCTTCCTCATACACGGGGCGCCGGCTTTACGTCACCATCCGAAATGATGAATGTAATCCCTTACAACATGTCCGAGCTGGAGTTGACCCTAGGATCGAACTCGGGCTCCAGGATCCACGGAAATTTATCCAAATAGCGAAGCAGCGGGGTTGCGTTACCGAAATCTACCGAAAATACTGTATGATTTAATGATTTAACATCACAGGTTCCTATATTTCGGCATAAAATAATGTATTCATGGCCCAGGCGACAAGTACTTGACGAATAACTAGAGTTCGGCGACCTCGTACCTCCATTGAATATATAGAGGTTTTGTAAATCTTATGCATGGTGATGACCACCTTCAACTAGCTTACTATCCTGGTCATTAGCATAATTTGTATGCAAAATGTTCACATACCTTCTACCTAGTAACATGCAATACACTGATGAAATCCTTACATCGTCTAACATCAACAAGGAATAATATGTTGGTTCAGGTATCATGCAAGCTAGAGCCTACTTTGCAGAATTCACTCCTTCGCCAAGTAATTCTGTTTCATTACAATACAATATCTCATGATATGCAAATATATATATACATGCTCATATATTTCAAATGCATTATCTGCTCTTTCCACATCACATACATGTTTGTTGCCAATATCAGGAAGGTAATGTAATTAAGCAAATGATATCCAGATGTACATAATCTACATCTGGAAATATTCACTTTTATCTGATTTACATGTATCACTAGCATGCATATGTCATCATTTACCATTAAGGTATATACAGTTGTTTTTATTAATCATGCAAATTAGGTCCTGATTTGCATAATCAAAGTTGCCCTCCTGTTCAAAATTCATTCACCCCTTCTTGATTTATCCTGTTTTGAAGTCTGAACCTGACACATCCCTACAGTTCCAAAACAAGCTGCTAGGGGGCCCAAAATTATGTCGCTTCTTTCCAAGCACTACAGCTATCTACCAACCAGAACAGGAGATGACAACCCCGGAAGTTCCGCTGCAGTACCAGGGGAAGCCGCTAAGGGAGCCCAAAAATCGAATCATTCCCAGTTTTCGTCACATCCGACCAACACGCCAAATATAACCTCCATGATATTTTATGGAGATAACAAGCTGCTGTATTATTTCCTTTGGCCTTAGGGCATATAGAGTAACGGCGTGACATTTTATCAGTGCAATTGTTGCCCTGCAGGGCAGACACCAAAGTTTCGTTCCTAAAGATGGGATTATAGCACCACCTAAAGTCCTTGCTAAGCCTTCTTTTCCTTGAAACCTTTGGTCCAGTCTTGAGACTTTTCCGGTTAGAAGGAACAGGTAGGACTTTCCCATTTTGGATAGAATTTGTTCAGTTCACCATTTTAGTTGACGTAAGGACAGATGTCTGAATCAGAAGTCTGAGTTCAAAGGTAGGGTTTGTTTATTACTGGCAGGTTTTCTCGGAATTTGAGCTCAACAACCCTGTTTTCTTTGCGTGGTTATCAACAAGACCCTTGTGACTTTCGAGTGTAGAAGAATTTTCAATTATAAGATTGACACTTGGGCTAGTACTTTTACGAAGCCTTGTTTCAGTATATTTAACATGCTTTCCTATGGGCAGCCCTAACTTTGATGTCAGCCCTACAACAGCCCTGTAAGAACAGGTGTTGATGATTGATGATTCCTATGAAGACGCTGGATCCCTCAAGCGCTATCGTCTTGAGTCATCGCATTTCTCGCTTCGTCTCCTTTGTGCATAGCTCACTAGTAAAGGAGCTGTTGCTATTGTGTCTTTGAATGGAACCCCGTCTCTCTCTCAAATCGGACGTGATTGGTTCTTTCAGAAACGTCGTCTGTTAAATGTTATTGGCTACTAGCCCTTTGGAATGTACCCGTAAATGGCGAAAGTAGTTATCAGATGGTTTCAACTGTATTGTGCGCATCGTAAAAGGGCTGTCCATCACTGGTACAATACAGATCGTTGTGCACAAATAAAGACGTATCGTAACGGTCATCTTGCACAAAATCCATTCGTAATCTTGTCATTCATAGCGTGGTGTCATAAATTATATAATGTAGGTGAGAGGAACATCAAAGCAACAAAGCACCTAGTTTTGACAGCAAGACATGGAGATAAATGCAACACTTTCCATTCTACGTTTGTGTGAAACGAAGCTGGAATGATACCATCACAATTTCATTGGAATACCCGGGTTTTCAGTTGCGACAAGGCCTTCCATTAGTAAAGTAATCCATCAGGCGGTAAGGGTTCTATCAGCTAGGTGATCCAGCGTCAGCAAGGTCGTTTATATCAGGAACTACACGAGAGCGGAGAAACCTGCGAAGTTTCCATTTAAAAGACCGGGCAGCTGAAAATCAAAGATCAAGAAGCAATTCCTATGTAGCATGGGAGTGGCTATGTTGGTCGAAGTATCTTCGCATACTGATGGTTTAAACAATTTTTAACTATTCCTTGTTTATTTTGTGTTAATTTATTGTTTATTTCCACGTAAAAAAAGGACATTTTGTTGCAAACAGTAAAGAAAAACATGCAGGGGAAACCTCCAAGGTTTTTCGAGGGTTTCCACTTAACTGCGATTGATATCCTTATGATATCTGTTCATTTGAACATGCAGACATGAGTAATAAGAACAAAAAAACAACAAAAAGCTCATCATTATAGATTGAAGACAAAATAAGGAAAACCAACTAACTAGATAACTAATAATGCAATCAGATAACATATCACATATTACCATTGACGAGGCCACCGTGAGCAATCTCCGGATAGAGAGAGTAATACTCTAAGAGGAATCTTATAGAATAAAGTTTGCTAGATGCCGGGTCAGTTCAGGACATGTAGAGACCTAATGTATTCCACCAGGCCACGAGCACCTCTCGCGGGGGAACTCGCCCCAGGAGGTGGCAGACTGCTGCCGCCATTTGAAGTGGAGCCAGCGGCCTCTTTCACGTCTGCAATTTCCTTAACAGAAACTTTCTGTATCGACCAATTACATAAACTCTGCAACACTATTAAGAATGACGACTATGATATGAACGTATAATGAAAGTTGCATTTTGCTGCAAACTCTGAGTATGAGAAGAGTAGGGAGAGCATGAATTTTTTGATATATACTTTCTCCATGGATAGTGACAGAATATGGTCTAGTAGATGTATACAGTACTTTCTGAATTAACTCCATTCCGAATCTGTTACTTGACAGACCGCAGCTTCTCGGTAAGCCCATTCCGTGTAAGTTCGCCCATGCGTGTCTCTCTACACGGCGTTCATGTAATAGGCCTGACATGGCTTGGCTTGAGGCCAAATGTCGAGGCCTATGGGATACAACCATAAGGTACAGGGCAGCAAATAGGCTCAATGCAATAAACCACGGCTCTGGGCTGGTAATTATCAGTGATTCGTCCATGACACAAGGCTTATGCTCTTGTGAGGTTTGGCTTTTTGACTACGGCACCTGCCTAATTCTCGATGAAAAGAGTGAACAAACGAAGATTTAGCTGACAAAACAGAACTGAATGGTGAATCCCTTCGATAACAACCTGGTTTATTGGCAGTCGCGCAGAGCGTAGCTCTCTGGCGCCTCCGGCTGTCGTGCAGTCTGATTCAGTTTATCTTAGAAATACGGAAATCATGAGGTGTGTTGGGTTGGGTTCACGCTAATCTCACGAAAACAGAAAACTTAGAAACGCCTGTACCCGCAGAGTCTCAGCTTCTTCTAGTTCAGAATTGTTATATTTCAGAAATACGGAAACCATGAGGTGTGTTGGGTTGGATTCACTCTAATCTCACGAAAACAGAAAAAGTAGAAACGCCTGTACTCTCAGCTTCTTCTAGTTCAGTTTATGGACTGAGTGCAGCACTAAACAGTGACTTTGAGACGACTTTGCGAACATTGATTGAGCGGCACAAAGTGGTTGATGGAAAATTTTATCAGCAACCTTCTACAGCAGACCTTTTCTCGTCCATCAACCTGTGTGGAGAAATGTAAAAAAAAAAAAACTCTTACTTTACTCGCGGTATGCACATCTGTTCTTCTTGACCTGAACGCTCGATGCAACCTTTCAAACTTTGTTGTCTACATACAGGATAACGAAGTGTACACAACCGAGTGTTTTTATTTTACACAATCAAGTGTCTTATTACCCTGAGGAATGTGACAGGCGGTCGGCTTGGTAAAAACGCTTGGCTGTATACAAAGGACTTTGTTTATCGAGTGACCTACCAATCTGGTAAAACTATTTAAATTTGGTGTTTACACTTAAGCATCACAGTATGCAGTGCAGGCTGGCTACATCCTGACCTTCAGTCTTCCGGCTAGCTTCCAGACCTTTTGTACAGTAACATGTGTGAAGGGACGAAAATCTATAAGTTGCAGCCTGCGTGTCGTTATTGCCGGCTGTGCGCGGAATCTTGTTAAGGCCCGGTTGATGACGAGGATTATGGATCCTCAAGCCTCAGTTGTAACTCAATAATGACTTTAATTCCATTCCCAACGTCGAGGTAAGCCTTCATTTCTGCCCACCCAAAGTGGCTCAAGTCATAAATTGCGTGGACTCGAGTCGATATATATTGTTCACTCTCGGACATTTGATTTCCCGTGTGTACATGCAGAACACACATACTGTGCCGTTGCCGGCTCAATCATGAATATAGACCTGTTGACGAAGAACGGTGAAGGTCTTGGACATTTTATGTCATTCAAATTTCTTTTACAGCTCTTAACGGAAACAAGAGCATTTTATGAGTCCTGAAATCTGGAAATATTCTAGTTGCTGTAATCTTTATGAAATTGACACTTAATGCCACTGTTTACCACAATTGCGTGCGGATTTCTCATCAAATGTGCTCAAAAACGGCACAAAAATAAGCTACAGGGTGATCTTTTAGTTTCACGCGCCTAGTGTAAATAGACCGATACCATAGCCCGGCCCACCTCCGTCAAAACGTAGAAATGCAAAATTAAAACATGAAAATGCAAATATTTGACGGACATGCAGTCACTCTCTTATTGGTGGAAACGCTAATTGTGATGGACAGTCAGGATCAGTCTATTAGGGCTTGGATTTTCTATCAGTTCTCACCACACAATGAAATATGTAATGGTATAGTGTTATTGAAACTTACTATGTGTAAGAATGACTAGAAATTTGAGTCTTTTATTAAAGCTTCAAGCCTGATAAAATGCTCTGGATGCCTTTAACAATGGTGGTCGGTTACGTTTGTTATAATGGATTAATTTTGAATATTTGAACAACTCAAAAGTCCCTAGGCCTTTTCGACATATGGTTTGAGATCGCTGAGATACTTCTTGGTATTCTAGACGCGGCATGACGTTGCTCACCCCTGTCAAAACTTTACAGCGTCCTAAAACGTGTGCATTAGAAAACATCGAGATGCATCAGAAAGCATTGAAATGCATTAGCTTGGAGAGGGATGGGCTTCGCCAGGCTATCCCCGTAAAGGGTGCCCTTGATACACCACATTAAAAGTCATCATCATTTCCCTAACGGTCAAATATATATATAGTTAGACTAAGGGATAGATGAGATGAGCGAGAAAATGTTTGAAGTACCATAACTGCCACCTAGCAACAGGCGGCAAAACATTGAGCTATCAGCTCAGATCTTCGACTGCCCATACTACATTCTGTGCATCCAAAAGGTGCGGTGGAAAGACCACCAGGCCTATCATCATCCACTACCCCCACACACTGTCCCCTGCTCTTTCGATCATGTCGTGCCCTAAAAGGAATCATTTTGGCGGGGATCATCAACAAAGCCCCATGATCATCAATACTTGACCCATTAAACGACATGAAAGGCATCTATGGGAATCATCGGGCCAACTTATTACATGTTATCTTTGCTCTCGTCGTTGTAGTCGTTGCTGGGTGTTGTACTTCAGGCCACAAGATGTCGCCGAGTGCGTTATGTTGCGATAGAGCCATTTGCCTTTTGGATGTACAAAATAGGTCTAGACAAATAAACTACAATGCCCTCCCATAAAACTCACTAATGAGCAGCTCATCAAGATCTGCCATCAGTTACAGGGAAAATAAAGGAGGGAACATGAAAGCTGGCAGTTCATTGCGTCAGACACCCATCCAAATCAGAACTATGGGGAACTAGTACTAAAAGGGGGAAGACACGGAGGGAGGAAAAAAGTAATTGACAACCTAAGATCTATCACCAACCTCGCTGAAGAGAAGGAAATCAAGTCCCTGGTGGTGGAAACTATTCCAGGGAGAAGCGTGGGATGCGTTCAAGTTTGTGTCGACGAAAGGAAAAGTAAGTAAAATACATTCCACTACCTCTGTGAAACAAAGACCGGAAGGACTGACCGTTACTGGCTCGCTCCATTCAAAAGAAAAAGGGATACCTTTGATGCTTGAAGTAGCTAGATTCCGTTGCCAGTCGTCGGGGGAGTGGCAGTCGGTGCGGCCCTGAACTAGTACTGTGACAGACGGAAACCGGTTGTTTCGCTACATTGTCCGTTCGCTACAGTCGTTTCGCTACATGGCAGAAGTTGTTTCGCTACATGGTACAGGTTGCTTCGCTACATGGCATAAGTCTTTTCGCTGATGTGTGGGAGCTTGTCTTTGGCGTGTATCTGGCAAGGTATGGTGGGCTTTTCAATTTTAAGTTTAGCATCCCTTTGAACAGATCACATTGGTGTTAAACAGATCAGTGGTAATACCTGGGACACCCTGGCCAGATGTTAATTGTCGGAGTAACGTAAGATTTTACCTTACCTTTTACCTAGTCCCATCCCCATGCCTGATAGTCGTGGACTATGGTGGCATCCAGTATCAGCCTCTTCCCATCTCTTGTCTCTGGCTCTGTGAGAACGCTCAGTCAGTGGTATGCCCTTCCGTAAAATTAATAGCTTTGCAATCAAAAACGATGCAAACAGGATAATTGTAGCAAAAGGTTATAACTCTTCTCCCTATTGCCCAACCCCGTAACCAATAGAGAATATGTATCCAAGCGGCTACTACAATGTAATAAAGGTTAAAGGCAGTAACAGCTCAGGGATAGAAGAATAATAACCATCCGATTTGACTAATGCAAAATTGCAGCAACAGGTGAAGAGGCAAATTCTACAGTTTTAAATTTCAGCCTTCCATTAGGTGTGGTATTGAATTACACATATCTAATCTGAAATTGATCTGTCTTCCTGACCTTTCGTATCTGTCTTACCTATTCTGTGTCCTTTAGATTGAAGTGGGTCAGACTAACTATGCTGGCTATAGGGAGAATAATTTTCCAGGAAGCTTGGCCACCATATGGTTTCATTTGCCCGCGCAGTTGGTAGGGGGAATTACCGGAAATATCGCTCTTGTCGCGTTCTCATTCTCCTAACCAATTATTCATTTTAGTTTTGCCTTATTTGGAGTACAATCTAACTTTTTCTACAATGCAAATTTACCAGCTCAGATGAATGTCCATGCAAACAGTCAGAGGCTCATGGAGCTGGGGGAGATATAACAGTCAGACTGCAATATCCTGAGCAACGGGTGCTGCTTGAAAAGTTATTAAATAAAATGTCTGACGAACTACATACGTGGACGAAAAGCAGGGGAAAATGATTGCGGCTAAAAGGTTATTAACGGAAATTGGAAAGGCTGGTAAAAACAATTATCATCGTGGCCAGTCGTCAGTAATTCGATCTTTGAGCAGCAGGTGCTCGGCCAGGAAGTCAATCTTGATGTGGCCAGCTTTTCAGAAGCCACAGCGTGATAAAACCCGCGGTAAAATTGATAAGAAACCTCATGACCTATCGTATCTAGGCTAGAATATTTTCGTGACCTTTATATAACCATGTGGCAATGTACGGGGAACAGGTCAGAGACCCCAGTAGTCTCCAGGCAGGTTACAGCTATAGGTTTACCTTGTGTCCTCCATAAAACAGGAGCGCCAATTATTCATCCGTCGTTCACTGCCTGCATATCACAGAGCGAATTCAAATGAATAACGTAGAGGAGGTCATTGACATCCTGAGTGATGCATCTGGTAGAAGATGAGCTGTGTCGTTCAATGTTGGAGGAACCGGTTTAAATGAGGACACGAGGTGCTGAGATTATCCTCCTAACAGCTATGATAGATTACACCACTTGTGGATTCCATTAAGAATGAACATATCATCATTAACCTCCTAACACACACTTCCATGGGCTGATAGATGCCAATCTTAAACCTTTTCCCTGCTGTCTACTGATGTAACCAATAGGGACTTGGGTGCCGAACGGCTGCAACAGAGTTCTAAAGGTTAACCCAATATGGAAAATATCAAGTGCTGAATATATATTTCAGTTTGACGATGACATTCTATGCTTAATGTGGCTCGTGAATTCAGGTGATTTACGCACGATTATAGGATGAATATTCTCATATCACATCAAAACAAGGTATTGTTTCCAAGACTCCAGCCATTGTTTATTTGTCTATTATAAGTTGGCACAAAATTGGTGGTAACTGCCTTACCATATGTTTTCCAATCCCAGCGAACACTAAGTATAAAGTGATTAAATGAATATTTTGACATGGATATTACAATAACTGCATCTAACCCTCTCCCTGCTGCCTAACTCTGTAACCAATAGCGAATTAGGTGCCAAACCGCTGCTTTAGTGGGCTAAAGATTAAAGAATGGCTGGGTATGATGAACAACTTCAATGAAACATTAATAATGATACAACAAGACACCTACTGGAGGATGTGGTTAAGCGTAGTCGTATCGCAAGACAATAGGTGGAGCTGCAGTACGCTATAACTGTACAAGAACCATTTTCATTGTAGCGCTAACTAGTTCTGTTGAGTATATGATTTAGCAATTGCTGTATTAATGACCATAGCCCATGTGAGTTATTTCCTTTGATGTTTTTCATCCTTCTGCTGTTATCAACGAGTGTGGAGACATAGAACAAGACGTGAGAAGATTGAACAAACAACTTAGTACTTCAAATCATACTTCAAGATGACGAAGTCATGCACGAAATTGCTCACTCAATGTTCGTAGTCATCATCATACCCAATGTAGTGTGCATGGTATACGTGGGAATCGAAGTCAGGTACGCACGCGCAAAAAAACGCATCGCCCACACATAAAGGCAGCATCATCCACATTTATGATAAATCATAACGACTAATTATTTTGCCCTTCCAAGTCGATCATCATAGCAGTAACTTCTTGTCCCTCCTCGACAGTGTCAGAGTTATTGCAGTTCTAAAACGTCTATAATAAAATAATTTGTGGTGAACTTTAAAGTGACATATACATTCATGATCCACTGTGATTTGTGCTTTAGATAAATGTGAGATCAGTTAACCCACACGATCTTTAATGTTCATCGTTATCATCAGCAGAACACACATTTCCTTTATTAATGGGCATTTTCATGGATCCTTGGCGTGTTTTCGTGTTTAAAAACATGTAACGGCACGTGGTAGCGTTTATACGATTTTCCCCATCGAGCGATTGCCGTCACTTTCTTGTTTTATGAAAGCGGTGTGTATGTGACGTTAATAACTATGAGATTGGTGCCCCGCCGTTTATGAGGTGTCTATAATCTGAGCCGCTCCGCAGGATGATGTGATGGATCACCGGAGAGCTAGCGGCTCCTTGTTGATGCTTTTTATAGACATGATGATGACAAGAAACGACGACGTCCGACCAAAACGTCCACCTCCGCACAATTACTCATCAGGAAGTCGGAGATAAAGCTCGATTCCTGATCAGACAGGTATAACATTCGTCTTAGATCTGATTCGATGATCTTGACGTTTTGTTTCTCGTGCTAGAGCCACACCCAGGAGGACGGGCGACGTGTAGATAGTCTCCAAGCAGATATAGAAAGGCAAAATCGTAACATGTCTTAATCTCCCGGTTCCGAGGATCAGTCGGCTTTCTAGAAAAGAAAAGGGCTCTGTTGCGCGGAGCCGGGAGCCTGAAAAACGTACGGTTATGATTTTGCCTTTCTGCATCTGCTTGGAGATTAACGTGTATGAGTGTGAAGGGCGTTCGTTCAGGCGGAAAATCGCCGTGTCGCACCGCGCGTGTACCGTCTGCCTCGCGAGACCAGGCGGCAGAAGAGGCAGATGTGACAAGGACGTCTCTCACGCGGGAAGTCTCCGCGGTGCAACGTGCGGGCTTGCCTCACGTGGCCTGTCAGCAGCCCGTCCGCCTTACAAACCTACATTAACATTAACCCGCTAATTAATAGTAGGTTTGAGAAACCTAAGGAACAGAATATACAGGAGTGAATTGGGGGACGTTGGGTTGGAGATCTGCTTGGACGTTCTTTTCAGGGTGGCGGAACTACATGTATGTACCCTTGCGGAATTATGTTAGTAGATGTTAGCTCTCATGATCAGTCATCATTTTTCCACAAGTCGCATGTAATTCTTGCTTTTATCTTTTCGCACGCAGAACGGTGAATTCAAATCGATGCCGTGCTGTCTATATCTGGTCTTCTATGTGGCAATGTGCTGATTATAATCACAGAGGCAAACCTTCGATTACACGGCAAAGAGGAACTTGCAATTGTCTTTTCAACCTTTTCAGACACAGCTCAAGTTGACTAGCCCACCTCCATGGAAATGAAAGGAGCATCATAAATGCGTTTGAAGATGATTCCCAAGACACACGCAATTAACCTAACAAAAGGAAGGTGCCGAGAAATATTTTGACCATATGTGAACCCTAGAAACCTTTGACCGTTTTATACGCCCCTCCCAGTCGCCCCCTAGATAGAGGCAAGCCATAATTCCATAACTAATGATACATTGTAGGCTCTCGGCACTTCATTAATCATCATTCCAGATCGCGTTGGCCGTATCACTGCACCAAATCGGGTATTTAAGCATGCTTAATGAGATTCGTAAATGAAGCTTAAACATTGGAAGAAGATTAAGCAACATTTAAGCAACATTTAAGACGTATTAAATGCCACAACTATGGGTCCATCTTTACACTATCTTTACGAACAGCGTAAAGTCAACTTAAAAATGTATATATCTTTACATAATCTTTAATGTCGCTTAATGGTGCATTGACTCTAATGCCACCCTACATGCGTACAGCATATCTTTACATCAAGTTTACGAACAGCGTAAAGTCAACTTAAAAATGTACATATCTTTACTTAATCTTAAATGTCGCTTAAGTATGCATTAAATATAATGTTCCATAGTATGCGCACATCAAACATGCCAACAGATTTGAAAATGCGGTGGTGTCGCTTTGGCAAAAGTGAACAACAATTTCGTCGACTAATGTTACACATCACACTTTCAAAAACCTCAATGTACTACGGGTTATTTCTCAAGGTCTCCCTGGTGTATTTTGAAAGGTTTAAACGCAAACACTTTTTTCCCGCGAGCCGTGTGCACTCGATCACCGCTTGTTTTCAGGAAAACAAAATTCTTGCACGAACAGTTTCCGTTTTCTTATAAACATTGCGCCCGCTCTGTAGGAACCTAAACCTGAGTCTTATATCCTAACGTTACATTCATTTTTTAATGTAACATTGCCACTTTGGTAAAGCGTGTGTGGTTAATTTAACTCGAGATAGGAACAAGCAACCATCAAATTGTGTACAACTATCGCACAAAGTTCCTCTGAACGCGCACAGCGTGCATACCAACGCGTTTGAAAATGCGGCGGTGTCGTTTTGGCAAATGTGAACAACAATTTAGTCAACAAATGTAACACATCACACTTTCAAAAACCTCAGTATACTACGGGTTATTTTTCAAGGTCTCTCTGGTGTACTTTGAAAGGTTTAAACGCAAACACTTTTTTTCCCGCGAGCCGTGCGCACTCGATCACCGCTTGTTTTCAGTGAGACAAACTTCTTGCACCAACAGTTCCCGTGTTCTTACAAACATTGCGCCCGCTCTGTTAAAACCCTAAACCTGAGGCTTATATCCGAACGTAACATTCATTTTGTCTTAACATTGCCAATCTGGTAAAGCGTGTGTGGTTAATTTAACTCGAGATAGGAACAAGCAACCATCGAATTGTGTACAAGTACCAGGCACAAAAGTTTCTCTGAACGCGCACAGCATGCATACCAACGGGTTTGAAAATGTGGCGGTGTCGTTTTGTCAAATGTGATCAACAATTTAGTCAACAAATGTAACACATCACACTTTCAAAAACCTCAGTATACTACGGGTTATTTTTCAAGGTCTCCCTCAGTCCCTGGTGTACCTTGAAAGGTTTAAACGCAAGCACTTTTTCCCGCGAGCCGTGTGCACTCGATCACCGCTTATTTTCAGTGAGACAAAGTTCTTGCACCAACAGTTCCCGTGTTCTTACAAACATTGCGCCCGCTCTGTAAGAACCCTAAACCTAAGTCTTATATCCTAACGTAACATTCATTTTGTCTTAACATTGCCAATCTGGCGAAGCGTGTGTGGTTTATTTAACTCAAGATAGGAACAAGCAACCATCGAATTGTGTAAAAATATCGCACAAAAGTTTCTCTGAACGCGCACAGCATGCATACCAACGGGTATGAAAATGTGGTGGTGTCGTTGGCAAATGTGAACAACAATTTAGTCAACAAATGTAACACATCACACTTTCAAAAACCTCAGTTTACTGCGGGTTGTTTCTAGATGTCTTGCTGGTGTACTTTGAAAGGTTTAAACGCAAGCACTTTTTTCCCGCGAGCCGTGTGCACTCGATCACTAGTCTCCAACCAGACCCAATAGATTGCAAAGACCGTATCCAACGGGAAGAAGGAGCTTATAGTGCAATCTAAGGTCTGGAACAAGTCGGTCTGAACAAAGGCTATTAACATCTAATTGTTACCTAATCAAACTGTGCTTCTGTAAGTGAGTTTATTACTCTCTGTCCGCACGGGCGTGCGGCGCCATGCCGGGCTGTCACCTCCAGGCCGCGACTGAGAGGCCGTTCACTTGGGCAGGGCTGTACCGCGAAAATTAAACTTCCCAGGAAAAATAAACTAAATGTTGCCAACAGAAAAGACTTGGTCTCTTTTTCAAAATCAATCTGTTACGAAGATCGCTACCAAAACTGCTTAAATCGTCACAAAATGCGATCAATTTTGACCAGTTACGTCGGAACTGTAAGGGCAATTCCCGCCATGTGGTCACGTGGAATCTTGCAGTTAATCTCTAGTAATAGTGGCTTGAGCTCGAAACAGTAAACATTGTCTACGAATGTTTTTGTAAGAACGGTTTTCCATGATGCCACAAACATCGCCGATGGGTGAAAGAAACTGCTATTGTGAGAGCTTTTTACTAGGCTCAACCAAGGCGCGAACCTCCCACTGGGACGTGCGCGGGTGACTGGGCTTGGTCATAAAAAGATTAGTACCCCGGACATTCGTACGGCTGTTAGCATTACAACGAGGAGGGGCAGCGGCACCTTTATTGAATAGAAATGCTCCGCCCTGTTTGAGTTGTAGCAGACCTTGGGTTGGCTATGAAAACTCCTTCTGCCTGTTGGATACGGTCTTTGCCAACCCGTAGGTCTGCTTGGAGACTACTCGATCACCGCTTGTTTTCAGTGAGACAAACTTCTTGCACCAACAGTTCCCGTGTTCTTACAAACATTGCGCCCGCTTTGTTAAAACCCTAAACCTGAGTCTTATATCCTAACGTAACATTCATTTTGTCTTAACATTGCCAATCTGGTAAAGCGTGTGTGGTTAATTTAACTCGAGATAGGAACAAGCAACCATCGAATTGTGTACAAGTATCGCACAAAAGTTCCTCTAAACGCGCACAACATACATGCCAATGGATTTGAAAATGCGGCAGTGTCGTTTTGGCAAATGTGAACAACAATCTAGTCAACAAATGTAACACATCACACTTTCAAAAACCTCAGTGTACTATGGGTTATTTTTCAAGGTCCCCCCTGTGTACTTTAAAAGGTTTAAACGCAAGCACTTTTTCCCGCGAGCCGTGTGACTTCGATCACCGCTTGTTTTCAGGGCCCTAGGGAGACAAAATTCTTGCACGAACAGTTTCCGTTTTCTTATAAACATTGCGCCCGCTCTGTAAGAACCCTAAACCTGAGTCTTATATCCTAACGTTACATTTATTTTGTTTTAACATTGCCAATTTGGTTAAGCGTGTGTGGTTTATTTAACTCGACATAGGAACAAGCAACCATCAAATTGTGTACAACTATATCGCACAAAAGTTCCTCTGAACGCGCACAGCATGCATACCAACGCGTTTGAAAATGCGGCGGTGTCGTTTTGGCAAATGCAATTCAGTCAGCAAATCTAGCACATCAAACTTTCAAAAACCTCAGTATACTACGGGTTATTTTTCAAGTTCTCTCTGGTGTATTTTGAAAGGTTTAAACGCAAGCACTTTTTCCCGCGAGCCGTGTGCACTCGATCGCCGCTTGTTTTCAGGGAGACAAAACTCTTTCACGAACAGTTTCCGTTTTCTAATAAAAATTTCGCCCGTTCTGTAAAAACCCCAAACCTAAGTCTTATATCCTAACGTTACATTCATTTTGTCTTAACATTGCCAATCTGGTAAAGCGTGTGTGGTATATTCAACTCGAGATAGGAACAATCAAATTGTGTACAAGTATCGCACAAAGCTTCCTCTGAACGCGCACAGCATGCATACCAAAGGATTTGAAAATGAGGCGGTGTCGTTTCGGCCAAAGTAAACAACAATTTAGTCGACAAATGTAACACACCACACTTTAAAAAACCTCTGAGTCAGTATTATTTCTGAAGGTCTAGACAATCTTTCTGCTAATTCTGGTATACTTTGAAAGGTTTAAACGCAAGCACTTGTTCCCGCGAGCCGTGTGCACTCGCCGCTTGCAATAGTTTTCAGTTATAACATTTAAGCCCGCGTAATTATTATGTTAAATGACTTAAAGAGTCCCAAAACGGAATACTTAAGCATGCTTTAAGAGTGCTTAAAGAGCCGATTTTGTGCAGTGAAGAGTTCCCGTGTTCTTATAACCATTCTATCTGCTCTGTAATAAATACCCTGAACTAAAAGCTATCAAATTTCGTGCAAAAAAGCGTCTCACTTGATTTCCCCTGCACCCGAACACAGGATATTCGTCTAAAGATTTTGAAATGCGGCGTTGTTTTGGCAAGTCTGAACAACATTTTATAGTCGGCAATTGGATAATTTGAAAGTCCGTCTTTGTGTCTGACTTTACGCTGTTTTATTTTTCTAGATGATAGCAAAATGACAATTTCTGGCAAGTTTGTTTTCAAGCTATACGTGGACGATTACTGATAAACATTTTACACCTTTTTTGAACTGTAGAAACATCCATTAATATTGTCCAATTGTTAAAATGCCCAGGAAGACCGTCTCCGAATAACAATAGATATAAAAAAGGCCATTGTTACAGTGTCTGCTAGCTATGCAAATCATGGTCACAAATACACACTACTCGCGAATTGAACCAATCAACACTCATGCCGATATTCAAATTCTTTTTCCGTTGGAAATTCAAATTCAATTTCTCATTTGGTGGCCAAGCTTGGTAGTGTATGGACCTGTATGTTCTTGCTGCAGCTTTATCGTCTTACTCACTCGGGGACGGACAGTTTGACGGAACCCGAGTGCGCTTCGCCATGATTCTAAAACCAGACTGAGGAAAACTGCGCGATCAGTTGAAAATAGTCTTTACTACAACTTCCTGAACCCAGCCAGCAATAAGGAATACCTCGGCGAGTGGACTCTAATGCTGCATGGATTTGGATGTGCCCCCCCCCCCCTTATAGCGGGACTTACAACTGTATATCAAGGAATAGCGGTGGTTTTCTCAACTCGGAAGGCAGGCGGTGCCCAGGGACAGGCGAAAGAGCTGGCTGCTGGGATGGTATGCCCGAAGGAAACTACGTCGTTGCCCACCCCCACCCCCTCCCATCCTTCTGAAGAGGGCTACAGGGCCTGAGACTATTGAAGGGATGAGGGCTGAGTGAGGAATGCAGATCTCAAGATAAAACAGAGGCGTGTTGAGTGGACGTGAAGACCTAGAAGCTGAAGACGGAGCTAAAATAGGACTGACTCAGCAGCTGGCGTTGGAATAAAATACACAAATTGAAATGATACCTGAAATGCTGAACATTAAAGACCCAAGCACAATCACATGCATGTAGCACACACAACAGAATTAAAGGGAACTTAACTGAGCTTAAATAAAGCTTAAAAATAGATTTTTACAACAGATTTACGACGACCAAAAATTTGGTTTTAAGCTGATTTTACCGTGCTTAAACGTCGCTTAAATGAGTGCCACTACGTATGGTTTACGGAGGCTTAAATGCGGCGTATGTCTCTAGATTTAAGTAAAGATTACGATGCTTAATCGTAGCGTAAAAGTTAAGATTTAAGCTAAGTTTACATTGCTTAAACGGTTGCTTAAATGGTCCCACTAAGCACGTTTAAGCACATACCTAAAGATAGCGTAAATATAACATTTAAGCCCGCGTAAGTATTACGTAAAGTGACGTAAAGAGTGCCAAAACGGATTCTTTAAGCATGCTTTAAGAGTGCTTAAAGAGCTGTTTTCGTCCAGTGTATGTGGGCGGGTATGTGACCCCACACGTGTTCATCCATTTCGCCAAGAGAATATCATATGCTCCAGCCCCGGTCGACACTACGGTATCAATTCACCAGGTTGTATTATTGCAGTCAGTAGGTACCAATCTGAGTAATGAGACTGTTGCAACATGCTCAGGCACCTCCTTGTACATGGGACCCCCATTTTATGTCTCTTCCGAAAAATCGTACAGCATTATCCAAGAACGATAAAAGAATGCCAACTTAACGTTATCATGTCATTTGAAAGTTTTAATCCGAACTCTAGTACCCCTCTCCCTCTTTATATGTACCATGTCCCCAACGAACAAGACATTCTGGGGACCAGGTTCGTTGGAGTTCCCTTCTGACAGAGGACAAGATACAAGGCGCTTCCTACCAGCATGCGGCCTTGCAAGTATCTCTCTTCGCGCTCTTTCGCCTGCGATACATGTCGTACAAGTCAGCTGAGTAGATCTAACTTTAATTACAGGGAACATGATGTGCTATGATTATGTGGTTAAATTTGATTTCGCATATGTCCAATTTACTGTGTTTTGTATGATTGGGGTCAGGAAGTCACGGCAGAACCACAGGATATGTGCGTGTGTGTGCGTTTGCTGAAATAACCGGATCCATATTTGTGGGAATACCCTTAACGACCTCGCTATTTCTGGAAATCCCATATTAGTCGAAGCATTACAATATCAGGTCTCTGCGTTACCAGTGGATCATTGGTTTTCCTGGAGTAGTCTACCACAATGACCATGCTGTTGCCATGATGAGGAATGAAGGCAATCTACAAATGCACAAAGTAGTTTTAACTTTTTGAAAGGTCACCATGCAATGAGGTAAGTGGTTACTGTAACGACAGATCTTAGATAAGTCTAACAGGCTTCGCTCTGATACACAGCTTACATGTAGCCCCCCTATAGACACAATTGTTCTGGTGGAAGCATACTTGGAAGCCTCTGTCAAGCTGGGGTGGTTTCGCAGAATTCCGTCTGACTTTTGGACCTAAGAGCTGCTAACGGACATTGTTCATTTATTCATTCATTCGTCTTGGAGACAGTTGGGTTGAGGTTCGTCTGAAAGACGTGAAGAGCTACATCCGCCGTGTCTTTGACGCATGGACTGCTATGGAAGCTCGCTTCAAGAGTCGCATGGATCCCCATTAGATTCACTAGTGCTTTTCCAAGTAGACTAGATCTTTCTCGTGCCGATAGCTTCCTGTTTACAAAGCACTTGGACGAAAATGCCACGCCATCCAAAATGGCATGCCTGACGTCATTCATCGAAGCAATTGCGAAAGACGTACCCCAATTAAAATGACACGTTCACATATAAGGTACATGCACATGTATACAAGCACCATATATGCTTTCATTATGAACAAGACAGTGTAACTAGTAAGGGCGAAGAATTCTATGATGATGAATTTGGCATATTGGTGAGAAATTCTGTTCCAAACCCGGGAGACAAGATGAAGATGTCGGCTGTTACCATACATAGCAGTCTTCGTCACGACTGTGCACAATTCAGCTAATTTTCCAAGTGGTCAGAAACTGTCTATATCCTCGAGATACCACGTAAAGTAGATGTTATCCTCTTCTACAGGTTGCACATGCGGTTGAGGCGGATATTTACAGACGTCATTACCTTCAAGTCGAACCTCTCAATATCTAGTCACCGTTCTAGCCATGTAGTTTTTTGGCGACACCGAAGGTGTGGAGGCATTTTCAAAGTACTGCGATCGATCTGAAAATATTTCAAAAATTGCACGAAGGGAATTAGTTTTGAGGTAGCCTTTGGTTGTGTAGTCTTTAGACTTGACAGGAAAGGCCTTTGTATCTGAAATGTAACATTTGGGCAGATGACTTTGGGCACAGAAAACGTCTGCCTTTATCGGTGTTTCTAATATGTTTTTCCGTTTCTGGCGAGAGAACAATATGTTGCAGCTATCCATCGTTCTTCTTTGTTGCTGAAAAGAAATAACTAGGAGCCATGATAGAATGCAATTAGCCTAAAAACGGAAGTATGTGTATACTCTCCATCTCCGCCCATACCACATGTAAGGTCACCTTTTTTTATGGCTAAAATCATTAATAAAATCATCGTAAGACCTCCAAAAGCTGGAGGCAAGTATATTTTGATTGACTAAATACAGTCAAACCTGCCTAGGCGACCACCTTTTCAACGCGACCACCTGGCCATGGCGACCGCTTTTTCTCGGTCCCGAAAATTTTCCCCGTAGGCACAAGCATTAAGCTGCCTGCCCAAGGCGACCACCTGTTCAACGCGACCGCGACCGCCTCGAATTGGGACCGCACAGAGCACAATCACTGCCCATGGCGGCCGCCTAATTTTCAAGCTTGTGGTGAGATCGGATCATTTTGCTGTCGGATTTCACGGAAGTGTTTTCAAGACTTTGAAGGACAAAATAAGGACAAAAATATATGGAATAGTAATGTTATAGCATCGATTCCTCCATGAAGTGTTTTAATAAAACGTTCCCCCTATAAACACTGTGAAGACAAATGTTTGTGATGTTGTTGTGCCTATCGTAATCTTATAGTTTACCGCAAACTCAGTTCAGTTTAAACTCAATTTTCAAAACGAATACGTAGTGCATGGCGTCAAAAAGTCAGATTTCACAGAAATTACTATCTATATCTTGTATTTTCAACAAAAATGTGTCTGTGTCTTACTAAATTCCGCCGAAAAATGACTTCGCGGCGGGCAAAACATTGGGCGAGAAATGTTCTTCCTCGGTCCCGACGCCATCTTGGATTTGGCATGGCCCGGATTTATCGTACCGCTGACCTTTCTAAAACACGATGCTTTTGTGTATGAACATTTACGAATACTCTAGTTATTGATGAAAATTAATATTCTTTTTTTTCTTTTTATTTCCATGACTCTCAAACCTTTATTGGACGCTCTGCGTTCTGCTGCACTGACTTACCTTTTGATGCGGTCGCACAGAGCTTGGCGGCGCGGCGCGACGAAATCACCGTTCCGTTTCATCTTAATAGTTGTCACATCGAAAATTTTCTGACCCTTTTATCCAGCGGTCGGCGCCCCAAAAAAGGCTGGGGCCAGCAGGTGTTTTCTAGGGATTTGTCTTAGGCCTTAAAACTTCGATGATGTGCATGTGTGTGTACTATTTAATGTAACGTGTGAATGCGAGATGGTGCTGCGATCATCGAGGCAACCATTGTTTTGTAGTCAAAATTATTACGAAAATGTGTACACGATGTAGCGGTGTACAATTATTACAACGATAACGGAAAATGTAATTTTTGTAGGATCTTTCTGTCAATGAGAATTGAACCTGGTGGGGCTCATGCTGTCTAAATTCACATAATAATCCATCCATTTACGTACTGTATTTGAAAACCTCGACCTGGAAACATGTGAGTGGAATCCTCTTCATGGCGACCACCTGTCCATCGCGACCGTTTTTGCTCGGTCCGCCGGGTGGTCGCCTTGGGCAGGTTTGACTGTACCTGTTTCGAGAATGCCCTCGTACCAAACTGAAAATCATTTCTCTTTAACATTATAATATAATATAATATAATATAATATAATATAATATAATATAACAAATATAATATAATATAATATAATATAATATAATATAATATAATATAATATAATATAATATAATATAATATAATATAATATAATATAATATAATTAAGGGTTAATGACCCGCCCCAAGGTGTATATGGTGTCATAACGCCTGGCCATGTGCTATAACCACCGAATAAAACCACCGAGTGAGCGAAGCGAACGAGGTGGTTTTATGAGGTGGTTATAGCACATGACCAGGCGTTATGACACCATATACACCGAGGAAGAGGCGGGTCATTAACGTTATTATCATATAGCTCATCCAAACTGACGCATATAAGAGTAGACAATTTCTGTTTGACGCATAGACCCCTTATACTATTAAGAATGCATTTCAGAATTCACATTTGTCCTTTTTTAACAGAAGATGATGAAGAATATGTACAACTGTTGCCTGATTTATTTATTTCAACCACACAGGATAGGAGGGTCGTTTTCAGGTCAGTCAGAAAATGTTATCATTGAAGAATCTCCCTGCAACATGACCTCAGGTAACCCGAATAGAACACAGGTTCTTTGGCCAGCAGGAAATGGAACGCGCGGAACCTTAAATAGAACGTGGTTTCTTTGGCCAACAGCAAATGGAACACGCGGAACATTTTTGGGAATTTTAAATTTGTTTTCCCTTTTTCATATATTCTAAGGAAATTTTTAGGAATTCTAAGACAATAAAGATTTTTTAAACAAGGTTAAGAAAAAGATTCATCAAATAGATACCCCCTCTACAAAATGCAACGGTTATAAAGATTTTTTAAACAAGGTTAAGAAAAAGATTCATCAAAAAGATACCCCCTCTTCAAAATGGAACGATTGTGTTTTGACATGACGTCAATAAGTGGTGTGTTATGGCGTGATAACAGACCACTTATTGCGGGCAATGGAGGCTTCTGATTGGTCGACGCCATCTACCTATGTGATAATATAATATAATATAATATAATATAATATAATATAATATAATATAATATGTGTTTGACAGAAAGTGGATAATCAACATCAACCATTTGCAAAGGTGATCAAGCGCTCTCTTCCTTATTTTACATGCGAAGTGAAACAGTAGGGCTCCTCACATGAGGCCTTTTTACTGGTCGAACCGGTTTTCTCCGGATTAACAGATCGTTTAAGTAGTTCCATGTGAAATTTGTCATTTTCACGTGGAGCTTTTTAAGTCAGGAGGGAAACTTAGTTTCTCTGATCATCGTCTGTTAGTAGGTAAGTTTGTAACTTTTTCTTACAGTAGTGTTTTATAAACTCCATTCAATTTAGGAGTGAATTGGGTTCACAAAGAACTAAGCAGGCAAACGATTGGTATAACAATATAATCTAAATTGTCTGCATCTTTATCATATTGATGGCAGCCCTGTTCGTTTGGCATGAAGGGCCTTAACATTTTTTGAAAACTGTCTTTCCCTGCCTTCGTGGCATTTTGTCGCCTTTTGTTATTGATTTCATCGGTTTCGTTTCAACTAAGTTCGAAGCAGAAAACTGTAGTCTTGGACCGGCAATGCAATGATTAAAAATGTCATATGTGAATGTGAATAAGCATATTTTCCACAACCCTTGTCATTTATATGTAGTTGCACTCCACTGATTGTCCTTATATTAGCACATGATTTGAAGAACATTGTTTTTCTGGTTAAACTTAAAATCGAGCTCATTATTCCTCCATTAGATACAAATGCTGTTTAGTTGTTTTCTTGCTGAGCGGTAGGTCAGTAGGTCATTTATTGGTCGAACCCTCATAGGGCCTTAAAGTTTGTTTACGTACCACCCCACCGTGCCTTGCTGATATCCCGGCCCGTATATTCTCGTTTAGGTGAACCGCATGAGCAGGTAAACGATGTATTCCGCCTTTTCCGGTGTAGAAATGGTAGACAACTGGTTCTGACGTTTTCCGCTATCCTTTATTCTATCTAGATTACTTCATTAACCGTCTTCTTCTCGCAACATACCAACTTATTCTTAATGGGCGTCATATGCCAAGAAATGATCACAATGCTTTATTTAGGAGGACATTTATATAAGGATTTATCTATTATAATTACGCTACGAAATTTGAGTTATGTATTACATACATTTGTATGTAATAAGTACAAACCTCGAACACGTTAAAGAACCTACAGAACTTAATATCGAAAAGAGTAGGGGTCCTTCCCGGTGTGAGTGGTTCTAAACCTACAGTCCTACCGCCGCATATGGGGCAATTGTCGTATTGAGTTAGCGCCAAATGGCAGCCGCTCCAGACCCTTGCAATTCAGCCCCTGGCTGCAAAGACAGAGTAGTCGGCCCAGCCAATGACAATAACAAGAAGAGTTCGGAGACCTCATATCTCCATGAACTATTCTGCTTAATTAGTATGCAAATGACCATATTTACATAATCTATGCTTGGCCATGTGCACCTTTAACTAACTTATACATGTCGCAATATTTTCAGTCCAATCATTTACCACTTAGATGAATTATGACGCTTTTGCATCAGTTATGCAAATTTGGAATTCATTTGCATTATTGGTATCTGTTGATGTTTCATAAACTACATATGTTACATGTGTTTGAGAACTTAAATCGAAAAGACTGCAAATATCGATTTTTCTCATTAGATATGTAAACTAAATCACAATTTTCATAATGAGAGAGAGACATTCAAAAACTTTTTATGGAAATAATAACAAGCTACGTAGGAGCACACTGACATGTTTGTTCCACTCACACCAAGTCTTTCCTTAATGTTGCGGGTGCTCGAGTTGTGGCTCTCCTCGTCTTAGCCAGAGAACGTCCCTAAGCGAAGCTGACGTCCCTAACCAAAGCTAGGTACTCCTTATGGACTCGATAACTGACAAGTTTTCACTACCTTTAAAGCGACGGTCGTCTTCAAGTACCTGAAATTCTATTTGCTCCACAAACCGTCGCCTTGGTTTACAATGAGAGTAGGTTTGCCTCACCTTTTTCTATAAGCTAGTTGATAACCACATCAATATTAATACAGATAGTCTACTGAAACCAGCTCAGGGGCGCACCCGGGGAAGCCACACGCTCAAATTTCAACCACTTTACGCCCGAACAGACTCTTACAAATATTCATACTTCCCCCGCACCATACCCGAGTGGAACGCCCTACCTGGCGCGGTTGTTACGGCTCCCACCGTTGAGTCTTTCCGCGCCAGGCTGGAGGCCTGCCCGCCTTAGCCTGGGACCCCCCCCCCCTACTTTGCCCCTAGCGGGGTTATTTGGGGGTATCCCAAGTTGAAGAAGTTGAAGGTTAGCGATCAACGAAGTTGAATAATTACGCTCCTTGCGTCAGACTTGAAGTTTTAGAGCCTTGGATCACTTGAGAAGATGCCTGGGGCAATTCCACCGTGACCCCCTTTGTCCTACATCTGTGGCTTCAGACATGAGTCTGCTCCATAAGCCCCATGTCTGATGCACCCCACGTTGCGACTGGCGAAGTCGTTCTAATGAAATGTAGTGCCAGAAGATAAGCCAATCGCCTTTGCATCTTTCTGCCAGGTACGCACGCGTGTGGTCGACCATACCTCATCCACGGATTGCACGTCTGACTTTAAAAGCCTCCATGAATTAAACAGAAGGCAAGTCTCTATAGATGCAGAGCTTATGCTTATAGCAGCCCGAATATCCTTTGAACTTTCCGTACAATGATAAACAACTTTGTTACTAAGACAACCTTGGTTCTTTTGGCCATAAGCATATAAAGCTATTTCACCTCAATCCACAGGGCTAGGGTAACATAAAACCGGGATTTTCAAAAATGGCATTTAGGGATATATGCTAGATAAAACATCAATGATGCCGCCATAAATGCAAACTTGACAAACTAACTTTTTCAGAACACTATCTGAAAATGCTTCGATAACCCTGCATTCGAAGACGACGACGTCAAAAACTTTCCACCCCAGAATGGATCATGGAACAGACTGACTTCGTCATGGGAGGATTTATGGTGTTCCTTGGCTGGAACAAAACGATTTTTTTCAACGTATATAGCCGTGTGGAAATTAATGGCCATTTTGTCGTAATTTTTGTATATGCTTATACAAGCTTATACCTTTAGCGCTGTCTTCAACGCAAGGGTGAAAAACAGCTGCTTTATAAAGATTATTTACGTATTCTCCTCGCGGAATACAGCTGCGCCGTCGGTCTCAACGCCACTAGCGGTCCTCTGAAATTGCAATATTTTTGTATCAACAGGACTAGAGAAGAAATAAAACACATGTAGCATCAGTGACCAGTGCAATCAATAATATTGGCATGCAAAAGAAAGAAATGATGATTATATTGTTTTGGCAGATCGGTTTTAACTTACTCTTACCAGAAATCGTCCCGGTTAATGATAAACTGGCGTTGAGTAAAAGTCTGAAACTACACTCAATCGTACTTCTTTCATCCCTAAATCTCCAGTTCCTAAATATTCATACCACTCGCTAACCTCCACGCAAAAAAGGCTTGCTATTCAGATCACACAGAATACTAATAAGGTGGCTACTTTCAACGGATAAACCCTCCTTCTCTCAGTGATGTAGACAATACGCAATGTAAGATCATGCCTTTTGTCTGAGCTCTGTAATCTGAACATTATACGGTTGAATAGCTCCCAGCGTGGCCCCTCTTTGATCTGCACTAAAACGGCAGCCTTGACTTTGCAGCATGTGTGCATCGTGTGATAGTTTGTAAACAGGCTGCAGTGCGCGTTATTATCGCCATTCAAGTTCGGTCAAGTTATGTGTCTAACTTCTGTAACGGAGTTTGATGCGAGGAAATAGGCTCCAGACACGGTTCCTCTTTGATTATCGAAGACCTTGACTTTGAAGCTTGCAAATTGTTGATCTTTTGGATAGCGTGCAATGACCCATTTAATGTTGGTCTATAGTTAAATGCCTGAGCTCTGTAACTTTGGAGGATACATCTGTACGATTGAATAAGCTCCCACGCATGCTTCCTTTTTTGATCAGCACTAAAACGACGACATTGACTTTGCAGCATGCAAATTGTTAATTTTTACTGCTCCCCATTCAAGTTTGGTCTAGTTATGAGCTTTGTAGTTAGAGCATGATAGGATGACCTCTCAGTATGATTCGGCTGTGCTCGGCTCTGAAATAGCGACCGTGACAATGCAGCATGCAAATTGCTGACGTTTTTTATACATTCGGATTAGGCGGCAATGCGAGTAAGTTCAGCAAGTTTGGGTCTAGTTTAATAGTTCCTGCCCGTAGGCTAATTGCAAGTCAATGATGAACAATATAACATATGACTACTCTAGTCTTAACTACACGCACTAAGTTCTATCTTATTGGGTTCGGCTTCTTTTTCCGAGACAGTGGAAGACGAATGAACCCACTTTTTTGTAATGTGTGGGTTTTGTGATGTTAAGAGGAGAGTAGTTTTCTTTTTGCTTGTAAACGTGGAGAAATATATGATATGTATGAGGGTCCTGTTACTTGATGCGGTTGAATAGCTCCCAGCATGGTCCTCGTTAATCGATACTGAATAGTCGACCTTGACTTTGCACCGTGCCAATTGTTGAATCGTACTCCTGTAATTTGAGGATGATACGATCGAATAGCTCCCAGCGTGGTTCCTCTTTGATTGGCACTAAAACAACGACTTTGCAGCGTGCAACTTGTTCATCTACAAGCTGTAGATGAGGCTGCAATGCACGTGCTCCTCACCATTAAAGTTTGGTCTGATGTCATGATTTTGTACCTTATAAGCACGATACGATAGAATAGGTGTGGTTCCTCTTTTACTCAAACGACGAAATGTGCTCTGCAGCATGAAAACTGTTGACGTTTTAAGTAGATTTGGCATTAGATTCAGGCGGCAAAGCGAGTAAATTCAGCAAGTTTGGGGCTAGTTATCTCCATGAAAAAGGAAGATACTGTTGGTGCTTTTTGTGTGTGTGTGTGTGTGTGTGTGTGTGTGTGTATGTGTGTGTGTGTGTGTGTGTGTGTGTGTGTGTGTGTGTGTGTGTGTGTGTGTGTGCGTGTGTATGTGCATGTGTGTGTTTCCGGGGGGTTTGTAGTCAGCATAAGTCTGGTATGTGGGTAGGTGTTGGGAACACAAAATTCGAGGTCGATTTGGGGCCCCCTGGTATGTGACCTTGGTATTGCAGCAGAACTTCTGTTTTTTGTATCTTTTGACCTGGACTTGCTATAGTCTTGATTTTTTGGTGGCAGATGGCCTGTGATGTAGAAAACGAAGTGGTATAGTTTTGGGCCCCCTAGCGGCGTGCTCTGGTTAAATGTCTGAGTTCTTTATAATATGATGTCATTGGGTCCCAGTGTGGTTCGTCCTTGAACGTCATCAAATGACGACTTTGACATTGCAGTCTGAAGAGTCTTGACGTTTTGAATAGATTGGGATCAAATTACATTCGGCGTACACCTTCTAACGCAGAAGCAAGTTTGATTAAGTCATTAAGCGATAGATGGTTGAATCGATGTGGACGGAATGAAATAAGGGCGTGAAAAGAATTGCAATGTACACAATTACGTTAATGCAATTTAGACATCCAGGTAATGAGATACACTAGACAAAAGTTACTCAAGCAACTGGATTGATTTTACCAAAGGTCAGACTTGTCAGATAGCATCCACTTTGAGTCACTGCTGATGGATAGTGGATTCTGTCGTTTGCAAAATCTATCCAGTTGCTTGAGTAACTTTTGTTTGGTGCATAACAAAATTACGATGCAATTACGTAGTCTAGGCACATTCAGATGTGCTGTTGATAAATGTGACTTTATAACGTAATATATGTATTCTATGCCGATCCACGTCCCATTTGAAATACTTTGGATAGTTTGGATACTATAGCTATATACTTGAAATGATGGTGATTTGACAAACATCACGAATAAGGTTCAAAGATCACGTTTAATTTACAATCGCCTTTGTAGGGAAAGTTGAAAAGTTCCTACCATCATAGAAGTTTACCTAAGAAAGTCTTCCCAATTTTACAGAGTCATGGAAAGCTAGTGTAGATCATTGACAGAGAAGTTCAGTCTGTAATGATCTGTAATTTTGTAGTATGTATAATTGAATTTTGATTTGAATTCAATTCTGAGTGTCGAATGCTGGGTAAGGCCCTCATTCCACTAGTACTAGACGGCACTCTCCCTGCGACTTAGCAGCGACCTCACCTGGATCTGTGTAACCCTTGATTTCATAATTGGAATATCATGCCAAATGCAAAATTATGACTGAAAACACAACAAAACATACAAAGCGTAAAAAGATTTGTTCTTTATCTACGAAATTCGTTGAGCGCTCTGGTCAATCTTAGGTCGCAGAGACTCGGAGCGCGGCGAGGTCGCCGCCCTAGTGAAATGGGGGTATAACTCAACGAAGTTATACATGAGTCCAGGGATGTATGCATTTGGCCCGAAGTACTTTGGACGGAAGGCATGTTTATGGAAACAGTAAATCGAGTATGCTGCAATAAACGACTTCGCTTCTCGGAAAGAGCAAAGGCTGGTCTCGTTGTGTGATAAGTCAAACCAATAAGTCTCTCACACGGCTTACACTTTATGCCAGAAGTACGGATTCTGCACCAACTAATCACGCAGTGCGACGGTTTGCCGGTTATGTGGCACACCCACGGGTACCCTGCTGCATGCCAAACGATAGCTTGTCGCTTTTTCGGCTCCAAGGTTAAGCGAAAGTCGGGAAGTGATGTGTCACCAGAGACATTAAGGCTGCTACAGCGCAAGAAGTCACCTTTATTTACAGACTGTTGATCCAGTGTCGTGTTCTACGTACGACCTTCAGAATAAATGTGATCGACCTCCGGGAGCCTCTAGGTTGAAGCATATTGCGTGCCTGGAAAAATCGACTAGAGGATTTGAATCTCTGATATCAAAGACAATTCACTGTTTACATCAAGATCTGATCCACCACACACAATTTCTTGTGGAAACGATATCTCGATATGTATCTCCTTGTTTCAATTATTCATATATAGGTTATGTAGAAACTATTCCACGGTCTTTTTATTTCACATTCGTCTGTAAATATACACATATGATTTATTGTCATATTCCAGAAAACATTTGTAAACTCTATCTACTCCAGGGTTTATCAAGGCAAGAAATAAACCTTCTTGGCCACAGCCTTTCCGTGGACAGACAAGCAATCTAGGGGTCAGTTTTGGAGTCTTTTGGACTATAAGTCACATCCTTATCAGTATCAGACACCGAAAGAAGTCAAACGTCAGGAGACGAAGTTTAGATTAAGATCAAGATGACAAAAACTGTCTGAGATTTTCTACTACCGCAATAAAGCAAAAAGTTATCGCTGAAGAACTCTCCCTTTAAAATGCGAGTTTAGAATATATGTATCTGTACTTCATTTTATGCACATTATTTGTAGCATCTGATCCTGGAAACCGTCTGCGATAGCCATCTTTAACGACTACATCGCACTGCAATTACCTTAGTTTGCTTTATATCAAACTTCATGAAGCAGTATATGTGGCCTGCGCCCAAATCAGCCATTGGTGATGTTTAAAGAAAAGAAGGACTTATGAGGTTTTCTATGCAGTTTTCTTGTGCGAATGGAATTCATTGCCACACCCTAGTTGAAGCCAAGACTACAGAACACTTCAAAGCTGGGGCAGCCAAGCACTACGTACGGCTTGAGGTAATAAATGGTTCTGAAGCAAAGCCCCATAGCTAACCAAGCTCCACCCAGCAGTTATGGAAAGGGGCATATATCGAGTGTGACATTTTACATTATCGCCACTATATTTTTCTACCATGCACCGCTTTTTTGTTTGTTCGTTGTTGAACCAGTTGCACCACCACTACCGGCCACACGCACACACGTTCTAGACGCTATGCCCCATGCGGGGTCTTGTCAAGTAATGTATAGATGTAGATGTAGATGTGCGATCGTGCGTAGCTCGTATGTTTAGACCACAGTGCGCAGGCTTAGGGGTAGAGTCAAACACAGGAAGTCGTACCACAGTTGTGATACGGTCTCCTCGGCTGCTCAGAGACAATTACTCCTGCAGTCCTCCAAAACCCAAGCATACAAGAATCACATCAATTGTGGATCAAGAACTGGGGCATATTAGGTATGACCTTATGATGCAGGCATTTACCATATACCTGCTTTAAGAAAAAATAATGTAAGAGTTATTTTTGACTACGTTGTGTCTATCTTACCATTATCATAGCAAGTGAAAAACAACAAGACATACAAAACTTACAAAATACATTTCTTCATCAATACAATTCGTGCACGCTACCAATGAGTTCCCCCTCATTGGAAAAGGGTATTAAAGTGTCTGAAGACTCTTAACCAAAATAGAACGATTTGATTGCTAATAGAATCCGCTTAACTGCACCACCCATTTGTCAGCGGTTTTGGTGCAATTATCCGGCTGGTGCAATTATGCGAAATGCCCAGCTGGACCGCACCATCATGGGCGGGGGTGTGTATTGTCAGTCAGAAACACTAGCACAAAGAAAACAGACGAAATTATTCAGTTATGAATTTTATTTATTGACCATTTGCTGAAAATAAAGAAATGACTACGAACCTGTTTTGATTTTGCATTATTTCATTTCTCCATGCGATCTACCGCATTACAACACAGTAACGTTACAGGGGAGGCATTCTGAAACATCGGCATGGGATAACAGTTTCTGTGTTACATCATTGATTTACGTAAATCATGTACCGCCATGAAACTAGGAATTGAAACTAAAACATGGTTACTGATTACGGGTGAGCCCAGAGCAGTGCCCCCTCTCATGTCTGGACATATTTGACTGTCGACACCATGGTAGTGAATTGTACAATGTATCCAGTGCAGTGGGTAGATATGGTTAGATGAATTAGATCAGTGACACTGGATCATTCTCCTTATAGCAGAGCCGAACCTACTTTTGAAAAAAAAATGACAAAGTAGAAAGCCCGACAAAAACGCCTAAAAACAAGTCAAAAACCAGCCGAAACCCATGCTCTGCTTGGAGAGTAAGCCGAACCCGCGTATACCTCGTTCCGGTGAATGCAGGAAGCTTCTACGACGCGAATTCAGCTCTGCCACTAAAGAATGTGACAGATGATCACGTCAGCACCGCACCGCCAAAATTAAATGCTATGTCCGCTTACGCGTCTACAGTCCTTGCCGAATCGCTGTGTGGTTTCCGACTAGATGTACGTAAAGACGCCGGCCGGTCTTTTATTATTGCAGCAATATGTGACAATAGCGCTGCGTCGAACCTCAAACCACCGACAACACCCCATGTCATCCTTAACGCGAAATCACTTGAATGCATTCACAGTAATAAGACAGTGTACATGTAGAGTACTCTCCAAGCAGAGGTAAAGGGTATTTTCGACGTATTTTCGCGGTATTTTATACGTCTTTCTACTTTTCCGTTTTTAATTGGGTCTCCCTCCTCTGAGATCGAGACCCAACTAAAAACTGAAAAGTAGAAAGACGTATAAAATACCGCGAAAATACCCCGATCTTACCTCTGCTTGGAGAGTACAGGTAGAGACCAATCTTTATTGAGTACAGCATGCTGTCTGCCAAAGCGTAATGCCGCCTTTGGTAGGTGTTCGTCTCTTAATGTTTCCGACACGCCCCGTGGCCCGCCCGGGACCTCCCATACGATTCCTATCAACGTAACTGTCAATGGAGACCGCCTTCTTTTGTTACTCAAAACAGTTTAAAACATATTGGCGGTATTGCGCCTTTACACCGGCAAGTATCGGCTCATTTGTACAGCGTTTGCCGATTTTTAGCGCACTTTTTAAGTCAACTTGTCGAGGATTTTTGAAAATTTTGGTGCAGTTATCCGGCATTGGTGACAATGCGCGGTGCAGATATGCGGAGTCACTAACAATGCAGTGAATGGGAACCGGTTTTGGATATTGGGATTCGGTGCAATTAAACGGAATGTGCGTTTATCCGAAGTACAATTAAGTGGCTTCGTCTGTACCTGTTTGTGGCTGTCGTACGGTTGTAGATCGTATCTCTATTGGCAGGGCGTAATTGGACTCCACGTGTATACTATTTATATGCGGATCAAAGAAATTGAAGTTGGCGAAATACAATCCCTTTTGGATTGCATCTCATCAAATATTGTCTGCAAGCGCGACAGGGATATTCTATTCTTATCCTACTGTATTCCTACACCATGTATATTTGTAGGTAACAAAACATCCAATAGACTCATCTACATGTATAAGCAGCGACACCTGTGCTGCAGTGCAATGTGAGCCAGTCAGAACTGTCATGAGGCAGAAAACAGATAGTCACCGAAACGTCGGTTGAATAAATCACTTGGCTGAGTACAAAGCTTTTTATTCATTGACTTAACTTACCAACCTGATGAATCTTTTCACGGATCCAACAGACGAGACCTCAAATAAATGATTCCCTGGTTGTTCCCTGAATAGTTACAAGATTAATTTCGATCTAAAGATGGCATCATCTGGGCAAAATTTGATTTCAGACGCCTAATTGTTAACTGTATGTAGACAAGTTTATTGTCTAAAACAGCGTACACAGAAATGTGACGCCATAGATGAATACACAACTCTTTGAAAGACTTAACGAAATAAATACATGGTTCTACACAAGTCACATCGCAAGAATGGGATTGAGAAAATTGGAAGAAAAGGGACACGACAATCAAATTAATTTGTTAGATGTTACTGTGAGTATTGGCTGGTGGAAATATGTTTTGCCGCACAAAAGTGTCAATAACGAATTTGTTGGCGTACTTGTAGGCTGGGTTAAACATACGAGTTTCCAAGTCAGCTGAAGGAAGTCCAAGTCAAGTGCGGTCTGTTTACACACGAGGCCGCAAAGTGAGTCGGAACGCCTAGCTGCAACCTAATTAGGAACCTATGTATGTATTTAGGGGCATGAAACGGTTTCTAAATGATGTAACAATCAACTACAACATAAAATGGACGTCTCGTATAGATAGGTTATATGTTATCTTGGCTGCAATTCTATTAAACATCGCAAGGGGGTGAGAGTGTAACATGATGCAGTTGATCGATTCCTCTCAACACCTTGTATTGTTATACTTTATAGTATCGAGAAGGAAATATCATATTTTGTTGATTTTAGAGAACACGCGCGATGATTGCCTTTACGTAGGTACATTGCAGTGAGCAGTGCACGCAGAAAACTTTACTGTGAATCAGGCCTTGTCTCCTACATATTCAATATTCAAAAGAGTATGGGCCAACTTATCTATGAAGATACATAAAACATAACATTGACCAATGATTTATAGAGTCCTAAAAAAGAATGTTAACCCAAAGCAACATTAAGATCGGCGAAGAAAGTATCCAAGGGAACAGATGAAAAATCTTGGCCTTGAACCTGTCTGTCGTTGAACGGACTTATTTCATTAGTATGCAGCTAGCGTATTTCGAGCATCTTGGAACATATAAGTACTAGCTAGAAGGGAACGCTTCTCTATGAACATCAATGCCCACAGTGCGTAGCGCACAGTTCTTTACATATCAAACGTATCGTCTGAATGTATGAAAAATATGCAGGCGTAGTATAGGGATGTCACAACAAAGGTTTCTTCTGATGAATATTCAGCTAAATCAAAATTCTCTCTTCCTCTCTTTCTGTTTATGGGTGATTTCAGATGTCAGTTGCCTGTCTCACTCACTCACTCGCTCACTCACTCACTCACTCACTCACTCACTCACTCACGCACACACACACACACACACACACACACATAAATGTACACACACGCATATACACAAACACACACACACACACACACACACACACACACATACACACACACACACACACACACACACTATCTCTCTCTCTCTCTCTAGCTTTGTGGTTTCTGGTAATTTCAAACGCCAGTTGCATACCCTCCTCGCACAAACACACCAGCCATACACCCTGATATGAAGCCTTATACAGATTACCGACAATGAGCGATGGGTACAGCCTGTGAGTCAGTCTCTATCCCATCGTCTCCCACAGACGGCTGCCGCCATTAGTTACTGTCAGTTCCAAATGTCACGTACATTTATAGAGGTCCAGAATTTCACTCTGTACTGTTAAATGAACATGTAGATGTAGCCGCCGTTTCAGAAACATGGTTTCGCAACGACATACCCCCTGAATTCTGGTCAGTTGACGGTTACAATATCTTTGTTAAGTCGAGAGAAGGTAGACGTGGTGGTGGAGTTGCGCTTTATGTAAGAGATAGTATTGCAGCACATCGTCTTATGACAGTTGATGTACCAGATGAACTGGAGTGTTTATGGACTATGATACGGCCCAAACGGCTCCCCAGAAAGATTTCGTCCATTATCACATGTGTAGTCTATGAGCCACCCCAATCTCCACATGTTGACATGTTAAAGCAACATTTACTAGATTCTGTAGACAAACTTAGAACTCAGTACGACAATGCAGGCTATCTGATATTGGGTGATTTTAACAATATAGATGTATCTGATATGTGTACTGGCAATGGTTTACGACAAGTTGTCAACATACCTACAAGATCTAATGCTATTCTTGATCTTATAATGACAAATGTCTCTGAATTCTATAATCCGCCGTCCGTTACTTCACCGCTGGGTCGTGGAGACCACAACGTTGTACTGTTGACGCCAAAGTACCACCGGGTCGAGAACAAGGTCGCAAAACGGGAGATACGGCCAATGAAAGACTCCGGTATTCGGTCATTCGGCCAATGGATCACCCAGCACCAGTGGAAGGAAGTAACAGAGGCACAGAAAACACAAGACAAAACATCAGCCTTCTATACAACGTTGAACGAGGCAGTAGCAACACACTTTCCCACTAAAGTACTAAGAACACACCTGCAGGACAAGCCCTGGATTTCCCCAAGAATAAAGGAAGCAATCAAAAGGCGACAGCGAGCATTCTGCGATCAAAAGTGGAAAACATGGAGGGCACTTCGCAATAAGATCCAGAGGATGATCAAAAGGGCCAGGAATCAATACTACACCAGCAGAGTCCAGAAACTGAAGAAAGACAACCCGAGCGCTTGGTACAAGGAGATAAAGGTTTTAACAGGCACACAGAAAAAAGCCATGACCGTCCAAGCCGAAGGGGTCGATCCAGACAATCATCAAATTTTAATTCTTGTATTGTTATTGTATTGTTAAATGATCATGTATTGTATCGACGACCAAATACCAATGTAAAATGTTCAAGATTAGTAAGCAATACAAACGCTGAGATTATCCTATTGCTGTTAATCATATCAATAGAACTTAAAAAAAAAATACTTTTAATCTTTAAGGCCGTGAATTTTATGTATAGGATTTTACCCAGCTGTATATTAATCAATTGTATTGCCTACAGTCGATTTTTTACTCATGTGAAAGGAGTGTGCAATTCAGCCTAAAGGCTGCGAAATGCTTCTGTGAAATAAACCATTATTATTATTATTATATAGAACAGTTATTTCTATGTTTAACCTTTAATGAAATCTCTGATACATTGGCAATCCCCAACTGTAAACCAGCAGTTGTGACCAACCTGATATTTAAAATGTCACGCACATTTTAATATTTATAGAGGTGTAGAACAGTTATTTCTGTGTTTAACCTTTAATGAAATCTCTGATGCACTGGAAACCATCAACGATAAATCACCAGTTGTGACCGACATAATGTCTCACTAGTATTGAGATCAAGCCATGGAGTCTGGGGGATATAACGTAACTTAATTAAAGGTACATGTCGATCAGACGGTTTTATTAACACCCCGTTCTACTAGCTATAGGGCGGCGACCGCGCTACGACCGAGCGATTTGATAATTGACAGAGCGCTAAAGTAATATCAAAGATAAAGAAACAATATTTTTACGGTTTGTGTGGTTTGTTGTCTGCTCATTTCATCATTTTTTTTCATTTTGCGTGATATTCCACTTATGATATCAGGGATAAGACAAGTCTGATTTAGGTCACAGCGAGAGCGCAGCGACTACTTATGCTAAGGACCCAATTGGAAAAAGGGGCCCCGCCGGGTAGTTGACGGGCCTTTTTTTCGCTTTAGGGCGTGACCCCTACGTGGCCAGCCCTGTGGCTGCCGGGCTATTTTTGGCCCCGGCCGGGACCCCGAATCAATTAAACCCGGACTTAAAATCAACGCGGGGCCCAGTAACAAATAGACGACGTGAGCTAATCATGTAAACCCCGGGACATTTTTTTTTTTTTATTCAGGGCCCGGCCGGGACTACATCTCCCTCGGGCACCGGCGCAATTGTGACCTAAGCATAACTGGGTGCCTTTTAAAGACAGCTTTGGGGCGTAATCTCCCGGGTTAACGGATAAGGGGCTGAAATGCCACCCAGTCAGCTGAAAATCTAGCTTGATGGACACGATTCGTGCCAGAGATTTCTGGATGAACGTTGATTAGGCGATTCCCTCTGGTGTGGTTGATTTGGAAAACTCAAGTGTTTAAAGAATTCTTTTTTCCCCGGGACCTACCTAAGAAGAACATTCTACTTCTAAGAATACCTTAATGGTGGCTCTAGGTGATAATCTTAAATGTGTACATCGCTATTGCAAAAATCCGTCGATTCGGTTGAATTCGGATATCTTCCTCGAAAAGGAAATTTGTTATTAACCTTTCTTTTATTCATATACTTGTACGTAGCTATAGGTTAATTCTTCTGTATCCATTTGTTTGTTTGTTTGTTTTCTATGTATGTATAGTTGTAGAAGAACTTACGAAGGTCCCTGTACTTTTGTGGGGTTAATAGAGATTTTACCTGTGGTACCTAATGATGTACATGTAATCCGTATCTCTATTATATTTTACCCGACCCTTATCTCTTCCCTCATGACCTCAATGAAAATCGGCCTGACTTGAGCTTCCTGAAGTTCCACACAAACATTTCTTGGTACATGTTTCCAAAAATAAGGCTCAATCATGATGTAAAGACAATTTCTTGCTACTTCTGATAAAAATTCATTAGGTACACATTTTATTCAGCTATCGTCCAGTGTGGCTATTGGCATTCTGTATGTAGCCGTCCTAGCTGCGGCCGTCCCGGAAATTGGGCCCGATGTCCTAATCCACGGGCTCTTTCATAGGGATTTCCCACTCTGGGTCACTCGTGAAAGATAAATGAGCACGCTTTACTTTTCAACACGTTTTGTGCTCCCTTGAAATCTTGCAGTTACGCCTGGCGCAGTGCGTGCGTCAAATTTATTAAGTTACGTAACTTTGGAAATATACGCGGAAACTTTATTTACACATTTATTTATCTATTTATTTCGATTCACATATCCGCGCTTTTGCAATCTTTAAATTGTCTCTTAGGTTTCCGTCGTATGTTGGAAATGGAAAGGGCCATATATCATAATGTAGCCCCTGGACCAAAGATTTTGCCTATTTTGTCCAAAGCAAATTGAATATGAATTGCACCTTGTAATGGAAAGGTCTAGATATGATGTTTTACGTAATAAGTTATTCACATTTCTCTGCTGCTGGCAGATTTGAATATATCTTTATCTGTAACAACTTCCACAATGCAAAAATAGAAAAATATATGACAACAACTTTGTCATTAGAAAAAGTAACTAGATTAATGATTAGCCCCACTCGATTGTAACACAATATGAAATACCCATGCTAGCCCTTACTGTATTAGTAATTAGGATATTAAGTTTTATTCCATACCTCTATTTTGTACTATGTTTAATAGTTATTCTTCTATGTACGTTATGACAAGAATGATACCCAGCTGTGCAATATTGTTGTCATACATTGTACCGTGTGTAATTGCCGTGCAATAAGATCCTTCTTCTGTGTAATGACAAGAATGGTACAGAGCTGAAGTGTAGGCCAACTAAAGCTACACCAAATTCACTTCTTTTCTAATCATCCTGGTTATAGGTACCTTCTGAACATGTAGGTTACAAATTTATAGACTCAATGCAACAAAATTATTTTTAAGCAGAATCAGTGCCATTCCACACTGTTTGTTTTAGAAGATTCAATTGATTAAGTGGGTGATTTTTCTCCGATAGGTACTTAGTGTTACCGATTGAAACACTTGTACAAGTCAATGGGACATGAATGGATCAATACTTAGCCAATGGGAAATCAATTTTACAGCTAATTACAAAGACCTGTGTAATGTTCGCTGTGATTCACGCGTGAGATTTATGCCCAGGGCATTTATCGATTTCCGTTATCCCGTGATCCCTGTGGGGTCGCTGATCTGGTAAAAAGTAATTTAGTAAAGCTTATTTCACAGATCAGAAACTTTGATCAAAGTAGTGGCTTCAGGATCTACACTCTCAACAACCCGCCCTTCGCGCATGATTGGAGGAATTTTGAAATTCTTTGTAACGATATCTTAATATCAGAAATAATATACATAAGCATTAGAGCGTATCTAAATTAATAAACCTACTATTAAAAACACGGGCTATGGTCAACATGCATCGATGTATTATCAAGTGGACAATGTTCTACAGTATCTAGCCTGCCTGCAATTGAATCTTAGCGAATTGCAATTTCATAATTTCCGATCAGCAATATGGAAGAAAGCAAGGAAGAAACATCAGCAATCCGTTGGCTGCCAGCAGATCGCTTCTTTAATGCCAAGGTCCAGCCAATTACAGATAATGACCATGTGCTATGCATTTAGTCAATACATGTTCATACAAGAGCATACGTTAGCCCCTTAATGATCACGTCCGCTTGCTCTTCTAAATCCTATTTCCTGGCCCAAGGCCGTGTCTAACCGTTTTGTTTCATATGCGATGCCCCTACTGGTGGATACAGCACCGCTTTTCAATCCTTTAATCATTTCGAGAATACTGTGTGGAGGGAATACAAAGATGCACCAATGACTAGGAATGATCTGTCCATGAAAGGTAGTTGTGAACTTCATACGCGAGGGCATTACAAATACGTATTTCCTTCGGAACAGCTTTAGTTAGGCCCCCCTCTCACTGGACCCGCGACACGTTGGCAACCTCGCTGAGTCCTAGATTGAATTTGAGTTAGCCCTGACTTTGCAATGGGAATACCATGCAAAACGTACAAGTATGACTAAAAAAGATTCGGTTTTTATCAATGAAATTCGTGTAGCGCGGTGTCAAATCACTCGGTCGCAGCGAGGTCGCCAGCGTGTCGCTGGTCTAGGGAGAGGGGGGCTCTAGGCCCACATTCACATTAGACGGCAATCGCACTGCGCTCTCAGTACAACCTAACTTGAATTTGTGTAACCCTTGACTTCAGGAATAGAATAGCATCCAATATGTACAATACATAACAAAACACACAAAGCGTAAAGATATTTCTTATTTATCTACGAATTTCGTTGCGCGCTCTGCTCAACTTAAGGTCGCAGCGCGATCGCAGCGAGGTCGCCGCCCTAGTGGAACAGTTTTGCTCATGGAATGCCTGTCACTTCACTTCCAGTAATATGGTCACCTTGAAAGACCGAGAGGATACACTTAGGCCTGTAAGGAAATCATCTTCTTCGACCATCTGCATAATGTATTCTCCTGCCTTACTTTCTTCATCCCTTTTCTATCCTTACCCGCATGAATGTTTCATACTTGCATCACCCCAATCTCCTCAGTACATAGCGATACCGTTAAATATTTATGAGAAACTATATTGATGTTCGAAGCTGTCACGTGTAGACTGTGTTTAGTATACTGTAAGTGATACTTACGTCTTATATTCCGTAATCACAGAGCATTGGTCGAATTTTTAAAGGTTCTGAATGATACATAATTACGCATTTGCCGTATTACACATTCCCAAAAGAGTACGAAGTTCTCACCCTGGATCAGGTCCCTGAGGCGGATGAATTCCTTTTTCTCTTTGTCGATGTCTAACGATTCTTTCCTGTAAAGAATTGAGAACCCATGAAATACCGGTTACGCTAAGATGATAGCTTGAATAGCATCCCACTGTAATGGTAGCTTTAACTGCTGTGATAGTTTGAAAGCATGCCAACATTTTGCCGCACAAATAACCCATAATAAGATACCGGCTATGACAAGATGATGGCATGAATATCACCCCACAGCGACTGTAGCTTGAACTGTTATCATGATAGATTGAAAGCTTGAAAGTTTTGTCACACAGAGTTCCGTTGAACTCGTTGGGCAATCATCCGCATAAATTACAGTTTATGCACTATGAAGTAAGTGCTCTGCAGTTACAACTCCATATGAACGCGATGACACGGCTGTGTCCTTCATACTGGGGCGTGGGACTGCTTTGATAGTTTGAAAGCTTGCCAATATTTCGTCGTGCAAAGTTCTGTTGAACTGCTTTGATAGTTTGGAAGCTTGCAAATCTTTCGTCGTGCAAAGTTCTGTTGATCTGGTTTGGCAATAGTTCCTAGTTTATAAACAGTAAGACAGTGATCGCTGAGCGACCATTGAGAAACCAAAATCAGATTTATGTGCCCATCCTTGATTTTATGATCGGGGTATGTTGCACGGTGCAAAGGTATGATTTGAAAGACAACAAAGCAACCAAAACGTGAAAAAATCGTTCTTTGTCCACGAAATTTGGTGAGCGAAATGTCAACTATTTGGTAGCCCTGCGATCGCAGTCTCTAGTGAAAGGGAGATGTCTATGCTGTACAGTTATTTTCCCCTTTGGACATGATATATGACTGTGTCCCTTGTATGGGGATGTGGAAATGCCAATACGCTCTTCTGTTATCACGTCCTTGTACCAAGTGTGCAGATCCGCTCATATTGACATTTCAATAGTGTAAATGCCATCTCCAGGGCATGCTTCGTGGCTCTGGCTTTATGCATTGACCGACCATGACCCGTTGAAGCTGCAAAAATCCGTTTTGTGGAAGCGATGATCATATATCATCAGTTTAAACATGAACCGTGGTCAGGACCTTTGTAACCCGTCATTACATAAAATCGTCCAGAATAGAATTGCATCTAGAGGGCATGTCAACCGTGGCGCGTTATGGGGCACAAGTCGAGATAAACCATAAAGGCACTTTAACCTTTAGATACCAATAGACTCCGAAAATACGATTACGGCTCATACTGGGAAGATGTACTCTGAATGCAATAAAAAGCGATATGCAGGTTCACATACATTCTACATCTAAGGAGGAAACAGCTAGCGCATTCAGATCTGTAATGTACAGATAGCCAGAAGAGACAGATATGATAACAAGATTCAAAGGAAAGCCCAGACTTATCGCTGCAGATGATGAGAAACTTTTATCTTCGCAATGCTATCCCTTATATCATTTGAGTACGGAAACGAAGATATAGATAACAATCCAAATTTGCATGGGCCATCGAAACTCAAGCACAAGACATATAGATCCGTAGTATGAGTAGGGACTATACGATAATAATATGATAATAATATAAGACGAAAATAAAGACACTTCGGTAGCACACTTTCAGTGATTGTGGAGGAAAAGTGGTTTATTTTCACCGCCTATAAATTGCTTTTATAAAACTAACGCAGCACTTGCTGTTCAGTTTGAATGTACCAATACCATCATATTGAAAGGAACGCTATGTACACTAGGCACAAAAAGTTTGGAAACTTCACTTTGGTTGATCATATTGCCGTTGTTTCTTGATCAATTTCGATGCATTATATATCGGTGGAAAGCTTGTAATTTCCTTTCCTATGATACTCAACTCATTATAATTGCAATCTCATGGAGCGAGCACCAGGCCTGCTTATGCGAGTGGGCTGTAGAAACAAAGTGCCCAAATATCCCTGCTGGAATGGCCTTCCTGTAGCCCAGATCTCAACACAATTGAACACCTCTCAGACTCTGTGATCACTGATTAGCTTGGCTGAGCTGTGCATGCAAGAATGATCAACAGAACAATACGACCTGCGACGGCTCCTTGTTGAAAAATGGCCAGGGACCGTGTAACAAAACTGGTGACAAGCGTGAGGAGGGTGTACCGGGCTGTGGTGACAGCACATGGCTCGTGTACTGAATATTAAGCCACCTTCATTATAACTGAGGCTCCTTTACGCAATTTGTTGTTTGGATGACTAAAGAATAACGATGGCTTTCATATTAACGTGTTTTGTTGATTCAGGTTTCATACTAACCTTGTACACAAGCCACGTGCTACCAGCATAAAAAAATACTGAATTGAGCGTTTGACTTAAGTAAGGTAATCTGGGCACTTTTTTATGTTACCCGCTCGCATAAGCAGGTCTGGTGCTCGTTGCATTGATTTACAACCATAATAAGTTTGGTATCATGGGAAAGAATATTACACAAGCTTTTCAATGATATGTAAATCATTGAAATTGATCAAGAAACGACGGAGATGTGATCGACCAAAGTTAAGTTTCCAAATTTTTTGTGCTGAGTGTATATAACTTACTATAATTGCTGTTGAGGCGTCGACCCATTATGCGCGTCATTTCCACCGCCTTTCCAACGCCGGCATCTTCGCGGGCTGATAGATATTACCCGGAAGGACCGTATCACCAACGTCGAGGTTCTGAGGGTGATATCATGCCTCAGTTAGAACATCCAGATTACCCGACTTTTCGAGGGATTATCTCGTACCTTTCAATGCCAGGATCGATAAGCCGTACTATTACTAATCACGTGGAAAAGGGTGGACATAATTACCATTGCCCTCGATTTATGTTTTTGGAGTTGTTTGTATTGCATACCCGTTAAACCGCCTCATGGCGTAACACATCAGGTTTGTATTGAACTCAGCTCCACTAACATTTAGCAACAGTGATGAATTATCATGGACAATATCTCATAATCGATATCTTTCTATATGTGGACCTTTGAAGAGTCTCCTTTATCATGTCTGCTGAGTTCCAGGTGAAGTATTCATTGATTTCACAGTTCAGTTATAACATGGTTGGACCGTTTGTGTGACGTGGGAATGTACGTAATAGTCTCTGGTAGATTCTTATGCGTACTATTAACACCTGGAAATACCTCTTTCGTGTTTGAAATACCTCCCTGGTGTGTGTCGTTAACTCTAACAGCTCTCAACTTCCTCCAATCCACATCCAAATATAACCCAAATGGACACAGGGCTTGGGCTATACCTGGGAGATAACAACTAGACCGAAGAATGTGCAAGAAATTTTGACTTTTGAGGTTGAGTCATCAAAGCCCTGCACTTTTTCAGTTAGTTCAATGAACCAGGCCAACTACAGCATAGACTGCGTACGCTCTTCTATAAAGCATGCTAGCAGCATCCTATGCTATTACCATACCAATTTCTTCGTTTCTTTCGATGCACCTTGGAAGAATATAGAAGAACGTCATTTGGCATCTTATCGCAAAAAACATTAACCAACCTGTAAAGGAATATATGAGTTTGCTAGCAGTTCTGGCAAAGGACGGGGTAATATCAATACTATAAGTAATAGTGTCTCAATTCAAGCTAATAAAGAACCTTGGACTAACATGTACATGTCGACTGTAATAAGCGGCGCTTGGTTCGCAAACATTCTAGAAATCTTCATATCGAGGTTTTAGATATAGAGGTCCGGCACTATCAAAGTACATCTCTTGCCAAGGCTCGTTTCGTGATTGGGAACGAAACAGAACGTCTTGCTATGAGGAAAGTTCAAGAGAGTTTTATTCAGGACGACACTTCGACAGCTTCTTGTGCCTACCGCCGCCCAAACTTTAAATGGGCTTTTAGCACGCAGCGAGTTAGTGGAAAATGCCCTTTCACCACAGATAAGCCATCAGCCCAAGCTTTGGGAGATATCAAAGTCTTCCGGGACGTAAATTGCCGAAGCACGAACGCACGCAAGCTGTGGTATCTGCACCGAATCAGAGAAAATCACGCCAGCATGGCTAGCCGGCTCGAACCTTCACAGTAAAGGGAAACCTGCTATCGATAAGAATGTCTCTAGATTAAATTTGATTGATAGGTAACGTATTTGTAAAGGTTCGCATTGCGTTTTTTTACCGTCGGGGAGTGGGTTGTTATCCACTGTGTGTAAGGCACTTACCTCCCCAACCGAATTTATGTACCAATGGTGGAGTGAGGACATTTGTGGCTTTCCTAAGGACAGAACGTCTAGCCGTGAACGATAGGAATAGGACACATGACTTTTCGATCTCGCAAACGCTAGCCTAGCCACTCGGATATTCGACACCACCACACAAATTGGCTTAGATCGTCATTAAAATACATAGCAGTACTACAAGATAACAAGAAAACACTGTTAAAGTCAAATTCAACAAGAACGCCATAAGAATTCTGAATCTGCACAGAGTGGATTTAGGTACTGAACGGCGAGTGACGTTTCAAAGAGCTCCTACTGCTATTACCAAGGCAACCATCATACATACAGATAGAACCTGTTGGGTAGGGAGAGTTGGTAAAACTACATTTGTCCTTGATATGTCGATGAATATATTCTCTGTTAGATCTAAAGAAGCGAAGCACTTTGAATCACGAGAAAGGATGAATGAAGGCCAAATAGCAGTTATTCAAGCAGAATTATATTCAGTTGCTGGGGTAACTACTATTTGGCCTTCATTTGTCCTTTTTCGTGATTCAGAATGCTTCGCTTCTTAAGATCTAAGAGAACAGTTTGAGTATCGTTAGCCATGAGGGATGGGATATATTATCAGTTGATCTGAATCCTATCACAAAGATAAACGCTTTGTTTATTTAGCCATTCACATCTGGTACTACTTTTCTGGGATTTTTCAGATTACCATAATGATTTTTCATATTTCTATTCACGTCCTTCTCTTTTGAGTGTTACCCCGTATAATTTGCGCAATTGCCAATTATAAAGCCTTCAGGAAATGAAAAGGGCGCATCAATCAGTACGTACAGAATTATACGTCGATCACTTAACCGTCTAATCATTCGCTTGATGCAGTGGTTTTACATACCATAGTTGTCGCATTAGGAGACGCCCTCCAATGACGTATGAGGTTTTAGAATGCGCTCCAGGAATTCAAAGTAGCTTTGCTATCTGTTGCGTCAATTTCTAGGAAACGGTCATCAGTTTCTTCAAGGTCGCATATCATATTCCTGTCAGTTTCGTATCTTCTTTGAAAACATTCCTATTTGAAACAGTTGATGATTACCAATGGTTTGAAATATAGATTGTTCAAATGACGGAGGCACCAGGCCCTTCAGTTGATTCAAATTTAACGTCCGCGATGAGTCATCTAAATTGCATTTGATGTTCAAACGAAGCCCATGTGTAATTCATCATCCAAGTATTATGACTTGGCCGTAACAGATAAATGGCTCCAATCACAAATCATAAATGCGCCTGACGCTTTAAAAGTGATCAATAGTCACCGCTTCATTCTGAAGTCACCTGACAGACGAAACAACTTGTTGGTTAAACATGAAGCAGAGCTGCTTGACATTCCTTGACGACTCTTTCGCCCACTGCAGCAACGTCCAGAGAGCTGGTGGACAGAGCGTGTGTTCCACGAATTAACCGGACTGCCCATCCCTGAGCGAGCGGGGTCTGATGCATCAGGAACCGTAGGCGTCTTCAGTTGAGCTGATGGATGCAGACGACAAAAGAAGAAGACAACCCAAAGACTTCTCTCTCTAAGAACTATCTAAAACCTTAAAAAGCTATCTCGGACCGCGCATTTGTATCCACGTTCGGAAAGGTAAGAAGCCTGAAGCGCTCCACAAAGACGAAGGATCTGTAATCGTGTGGGGATAGAGTCTCACTTTTGTTGGTTTGTCTTTTCGATTAACTGAAATGACGTGAGCATCCATGAGAGGGTTGACCAGATGTGCCCCGGCATGCAGAGGCATCCGCGGCTTTAAAAGGGAAATCGCAGGTTATATAAAGGTTGAGCAGAATCAGTCCTTACCATATGGAGCTAATGAGTCTGCCAAACGAAAAGGTTGAGGGAAAAACACTTGCCTAAGAAAAAGGTAAATAGAGGGAAAGCTGTGCATGTGACGATACCATTGACGACGATGAAGTAGCTTCTTGCATTCATTCGATAGACTCTGATCTACCCGGCTTTTCGTTTGATCTTCAATTGAGTCTATCTAGAACCGCGTTTCATTTTTATTCAAAGGCGCTGGACAAAGATGGCGCAGGACGTGGCGACCACGTAGGCTGGGGAACACGGACTGAGTGGAAGTTCTCTTCTGGCGGGGACTCTGATCTCAGGCTTCGCCATGAGCGTGAACGTAACACCGACTGAGGAGGACGGATTCCATTTCGAATCGAACTCCACCACCAATGGCAACATTTGGACCTCTTCTGTTATGCAGAGAGTCACAACCATCGCTGTCATTATGTTCATGGCGCTGGTAGGGAACGGTTTCATCATCACCGTTCTGACGACTTCTTCAACCAAACAACGCTTCAGCAGAGTCAACATCTTCATCCTGAATCTGGCCATCGGTGATCTCTGTGTGTGTGCCGTTACCATGACTACGGAGATCATGTTCGTAGCGTTCGACCAGTGGGTGCTCGGAGCAGTCATGTGCAAGATCGTCGTGTACGGGCAGGTCGTCACATTGGCCAGCACCACGTTCATACTTACAGGTAGGAAAGAAAACTTCTAAAATATGATAATACAATTTGTTATCAAAAATGCTCTGTTCAGACCTTGTTTAAGTGGTAGAGGCATAAGTTGATTGAGTAAAATACCATGGAACCACTGGCATTATCACTGGCTGCGAAGACTTTATCCCTAGAAAGCGTCCAGGCCAGATCGTATAACACATTGATTACTTAAAATGGCCGCTTCCGAAAGCAACTGTGTTCTGTCAACATTCTTTGGATGTAAAGGAAACCCCGTGACGATCGGAGGAATGCCAACACATGTCATACATCAATTTTAAGAAGCAGTAACAATAGATCAGTGCCACTCACTGATACAACCAGCAGGTACTTAGGCCCATTAGCTATAGTCATGGTATGAATCACTAATAGAGGCGTAACATAATGATGGACCCCGGGCGCTGATTGTTTCGGGAACGGCCGTTGCCATATGAAACGGTCGGCGCCACATCGCTGACCGTTCGGTGCCCATGTCCACGCGTATCACCATGTACCACTTGTTTCTGGGGAAAAACGTATAGAAATGTACAATAACGTATAAAAACAAAATGTACGTCAGACAGCTGTCTCAGTCGTATTTTTCCTCCATCCATGGCCAAATTCCATGATTTAGATCTTTAAGTTAAAAGGAAAAATACATTGTTCGTTTTGTCAAACACGAAACTGGAAAACTAGGACACTACCTTGAACTGCAGGAAGTCCTTCAGGGTTAACTTACAGCAGGCATCATGGTAGTTAAGCAGATTAGGGACTAGATAGAGTCGCTTAGGCAGTTCCCAATGGACAGACCTGGAAGTCTTTAAATATCTCATAAGAGTGTATTATATTGGGCCATGGGGGACGCTGGGTTGGAGATCTGTTTGGACGTACAGTATCATTTCAGGATGGCGGAATTATGTACAATGGTGGAATTATGTTTGTAGATGTTACATGTAAGGATTGTATGGAATTCATATAAGAAAGGCAAACATAAAAGAAGACAAAATAACGCTACTACATTTCGATTAACAACTACTAACAATAAGTGTGGTATTGATGCAAAATGTATGGTAAAAGCCAATAAACAAAAGAGAGAAACATTGCTGTATCTGTGGCTTTGTTTACACACGCAGTTCCAAGCAAGAGCATTCTTCGAAACGCGTATGTAAAGCGGGCCTGTATCTATGTAGCTGGCATGACCACACAAGATTTGCAGGCACGCGTTGCATCAGCAGCTGTTTATATTTCACTGAACGACCTGTCACACTTAATATTTTCACATTCAACTGCCAGCGTTATTCAAAGCTATCTAGTGAGGACCCTTCTGTAGTACTTGGTGACATCGAGTTCCACTCCGACAGTTCTAGGGGAAAATATTTTTGGAACACCTAGATTTTAGGTTGATAATTCTGGTGCTTCATGGCATGACTATGTCTCTTTTGTTTTAGCAGGTCCTAGATATTTTGTAGCGGGTAAGTCCAACATTTGATAATGTATGAAATGTTGCTGTTTTCCTTAGCTATGACCATTGACCGGCACCAGGCCATTACCAAGCCGCTGCACTTCCAGAGCGAGTCCTCTGCCCGCCGCATGGTGTCGCTCTCCTGGTTCCTGGCCTTCATGGTGGCCATCCCGCAGCTGCTGATCTTCGTGGAGGAGGAGCGGCAGAGTGCTACAGGAGCGGTCAAACACGTGTGTGTGAGGTAGGCTATTCTGTTTATCTGCAGCCCAAAGGTCTTGATATCATGGATGTCCTCCACCTCCGTCACTAGTAGACGGTGATCGCACTGTGTGACCCTTGACTCCATAATTAGAATACCATGCAAAATGTAAAGGTAAAAGGTAATAAAAAGCAGTCATCCTCAATTGAGGTGAAGCATGATGCATTCTATGCTAGTGGGTATCTATATATGTTAGTGGTACTGCAATGCGGCGTCGCCACGGCTCGCGTTTTTGGCCAAGCACACCCTGCTATCCCTACTCTTCTCGATAAGTGTGTTGGGTTCTTTGTGAATGGTTTTGTTCCAAAATGTGACCAAAAAAAACAAAGAAAAGTAATGGTAGTGTACAAACATCTTCTTATATCATTTCGTTCTAATACATCATCACATTATATTACATTATATAACATATTTGATAAAGCTTGATACTTACTTCAACACAAGCAATATTTAATGTTGGTCACCTCGAATTTTCAGTCGCCCTTACGTCACCTTTCTTCAGGTGTTATTCAATTACTCTGAGCACGTGACCTTAGTAACACCTGACTGGAGTAATGTATCGTAATTTCCTGGAAACGTATAAATTTGTATATGATATAACATATTTACAATCTTATCATACGCTGTTCCGGAACTCTTCTAGAGTGTAGATCAACTAGCCTAGCTGGCCATATTTACTCCTTTGACTTCTTCTTTTATAATTATCTTTCTTGATTACACACCGTGTTCCACTAGACTACCGGGTTATTTTGCTCAGGCGGGCGGGCAAACAAACAGAACCCTGCAGCTGATGCAAAACTGTGCGTAGGTGAAAACAAAGACCGATGTGGGCGACAACAGAGCCTAGGGATCTCTCAATGATATACAATGGTCCTTGAATAAGCTCATGATCCTGAGTAAAGTCTAAGGTCTGAGGGCCTGAATAATGATTTATCTTACGGCTAACAGTTTAGCCTCAGCTCACAAGAGAGGAAACATGCAGCGCCCCCGTTAATCTTAATTGAACATTAATCAGAAGAGTCCTGGATGACTAATCACAGAGGATTTACCACGACCCTGCATGTCATATAATATAATATATGTCTCGGTGTAATTGATAGACCACACCGGTAACTTATTCGGACTGAGCAATCAGGGGAGAAGTCTGGTAATCGTTTTAGTTAATTGCATACATCCCCCAACGGAACAGTTACGCAGTGCAAAACTGTGTCACCGCTTCCGTCTTTCCAGCCCACTGGCTGTTATCCATCATGTAAAGGGATTACGGTGCAGGTGACGAGTTTTCGTTCTGGTAAAAGTGCGATTGCGTCTTGTACATGTCATCTACTTGCTGCTCCTCCTAATGTGAAAGGATATTTGATGTACGTCACTGGTTGGCGTCATTGCAAAAAGGGCATCTTAACGCTTACGACTTAAGTGTTCAGTTGTTGGTAAATCTAGATGTAAATAGGATTCTTCTTGTACGTAACTCAGTGGTCGTTATGGTAAAAGTGTGGCCGCGCTTGCGACTCTGCTGTGTGCTTCCGCTATTTGTTATCTGAAGAAATATTAGGAAGGTGACATTACATGCAGTTATGTTGAAAGTGTGTCGCGTTTCCTCCTTCTCGCCAAACCGTTTGTTGTTATCCATCCTGTAAAACGATAACGTTACCTGTACAAATGTCGACTTGTCGTTCTGGGGAAAAGTGCGTTTGCATCTTGCCATCTACCTCTTAATGTGAAAGGACATTCAGCGTACGTCAACAGTTAGTTCGGGCGTCATTGCAAAAGTTAATCTTAACGCTTACGGACGACTTCATAGTGTTCAGTTGTGGGTAAATCTTGATGTAAAATGATCGTCATAGTAAAAGCGTGACCCTGCTTACGTCGTCTCTGTTATGTGTTCCCGCTATTTGTTATCTAAAAGGATATTAGGAATGTGTCAGTTGATGTCGTTATGGTGAAAGTGTGTCAGTGCTTGCGTCATTCACACCTACTTGATTTGACGTGCGTACGTTACTCGTTACGTTGAAAGTGCGTCCGTGATGGCGTATTTGCCGTGTACTTGTGTACTTCTGCTCGCTAATATGTAAAACGATATCACGTACAGGTGCCCAGCTGGACAAGAAAAAATGATTATTGTTTACGCCAAATGACAGTTGTCCAAGCAACTGGCTAAAATTTTGAAGCAGTCAGACGTTTCAGACATCATCCGCTACCAGAGTTTTGCTATGAAATCAGGTTCTCCAGTTTTTCCCTTAAGTCACTTAACGGGAGACAGCGGGTGCTGTCTGAAACGCCTGACTGCTTCAAAATTTTAGCCAGTTGATTGAGTAACTGTCATTTGACGTATCTTAGGCTGAAGCGTAGTTTGCGGGCTAAAACGTCGACTTTTTCCTGGATACCTGACCTTCATCAACGTATAATGAGTCTTGTCTTGCAAAGACGTTGAGAAATTTTGGAAACATTTCTGTATCTGGTGGAAACGCTACACCAAACAGGACCTGGTCCTAAATAAAAAGATGATCATATATGGTATAGTTGAAGGTTATCACCCTGTTACGACACTTGCACATTGAATTCTTATTGCTAAGTACTGTGTTTATTCATGTTTTGTTCAAAATTTCAAACCGAACTTTGCCCTCTTCAGAAACCGACTTAAGAGCATCATAGAAATGGATAAGCATTTACAAGATTTGAAACCATCATTGTAATTTCAACCAACACTACAATTAGTTAAGATTTTCAATGTATTATTTGTATTATTATGTATGTTAATAAAGTTTGAAAAAAAATAATGATGAGTCTTATTAAAATTCTGAATTCTCTTATTACCATTTCCGCGGTGTACATCGTGTTTTCGAAGAGATGTATCCGACCCAATTTCCCAAGTCTCTGTAGAAAATCAGGCATCGCGAAGACTTTAATGATATGTTCTTGACAGTTTACTACTTGGTTTCCCAAAGGCTCAAACGTGTCATCAAGGGAATTCATTAAAGAGAAAATAACATAGACACAGATAATGCTCTCTTTATAAAATCAGGGCAGATAACAACAATCGAATTACGTTAATTTGGGGGACTTTGATTACCCTATGTATAAGACTAAGCTTGGCAGCATAATCTGATATTCAATTATCTCTTCAAACGATGTCATGTAGGGCTGTAAGTTTCCCTGATACCCAAGTTAAAAGTTGTTTGTCGATATTAAGCAGGTAAAAGCTGATTGGCGACCTACAAAAATAATTATACATGATGTCCTGGTAGATTCTGCCGACAGTTGTGGCCCGCAGATCTTCAACCGATGTTATACTGGGTTATAAGTTTGCCCTAGAAAGTTTTAAAAAAATGTAGATTAGTGAAGCTAATCAGTGACCTGAATTCATAAAAAAACACAGTTTCCTTGCATATTATGTCGATAAAATTGATTTCAGCGTCTGCTCGTGATTATTGTCCGCGGTCTAGAACGGAATACAAAAGACTGCAAAATCTCCAGGTGACCTTCTTTGCTTTTTAATTACACCGCGCACGGAACTATCAAAGCGACTTCGATAACTAATGGGTACCGATATATTATATTGACGCAGATGATTCTATTCGCCTAGATATCAAAGAAAAAGTAGGCATGGATATCAAGAAAAAGGAATTGATTTCCCAGATGGCCGTGCCAGGGGACGTAGTTTACATTTTCTTCCACATCTCTGATTGGCTGTCTGACAGTGTTTCTCTGAAAAACAAATTAATTGGACTGAAGAAACTGACGATGCTGTCCTGTCCACTAGACCACAGCTGGCTCGGAAATTTGATTTCTCTTTTGAGTGGCGTTCCTGGCGACTTCAAATATTTTTCCGGCCGATGTCATTAAATGCTAACAATGTTGGCGTAATGACTTGCAGGGGACGTCCAATTTACGTTTCTTTTATGTCAATTGCTACTACCAATTACGACGATGAAAGTTTCATATATAATGTCACAAAAGTAGGTGCCCTATTTTATGTCCGCTTCAACATCGCACAACAAAAACCCAATCTATGAAATAGGAGTTACAGAAACTATGTTGGAGGAAAAGTTAGTCTGGATTTTCTTGATAATATGAAACAATGATATAAGGTATCTTGTAATTGTTTTGTTTAATCATACCTATTATAATTAATTCTTTCTTCTTCAATATCAAATTTGAGTTACAGTGACGCGTGAATTTCCCCAACACGTACGCCGTATGTTAAAATGTTTCGCCGAAACGTCAAACAGAGCTACGTGAACTTGAGAAAAGAAGTATATGACGGCAGTCGTAAGGTGTTATTTCATGACGCGTCAGAGGGAGGCGCTAGTGCCAACTGGAGATATCTTCTCGAGCCACGGCAAGTTCATGGCCGAAGGCCAGCTGACAGCGGATATTGAAGTATCGAGTGAACGATGAGTATGCAACACCGTACTTATAAAAGCGATGAAGGTTGAATGAAGTGACTCATGTACTATCCCACTTGTACCTGTGTATAGATTTTGTTTCATTCTGTATTGGTGTTTATCTTTTTCTTCAATTTCAATTTCATCGATAAACAGTTTTTTCTACGTTTAACAATGATTAATTCTGCGTCTTTTTACATGCCGTCAGGTCATCGTCATTCAGAAGAACTGTATTGTACGACGATTGTGCAGGCTAGGGTACTACAATTTATGGCAACAACTATTGAATATAGTACAAAATAGAGGTATAGAATAAAACTGAACATCCTGATTGCTAATACAATAAGTGTTATAGAATAAGTCTTTGACATAGAGTTACAATCGATTCGGGTTTATCATTAGTTCCGTTTTTTTTTTCTAATTGCAAGGCAGTCTTTTTTATATCTTTGTTCAAACCTGTCTGTAGCATCAAGACTCTTAAAATCTGTTGTACTTGATTCGGTAAATGTAAATAAGTCATAACGTAAACATCATATTTAAACATTCCATGACAAAGCGAAATTCATCTTCAATTTGCGTTGGACAAAATGGGCAAAAGCTTTGGTCAGTTATGTTTTACGTCATGTCCACGTTTATAACATGGTCATGGCATGCTGAGCGGTGAAACAGGCCATGGCCTCGCATGATAAGCAATTTAAACTTCCTGGCCTTTAAATCGACATGCTTACACTTTTGATGCTTTCCTTGAGAGAGACAGAGAGAGTAGTCAGTTCCACTTGCCACGTACATTAAGACTACTTACGAGAAGTCTTGCAACCTTCGTTTTTCCAATTTCATTTGAATACTCGAACCAACAGGACTCATTGTGTATCATAGAGAGAGAGAGAGAGAGTGAGAGAGAGAAAGAGAGAGAGAGAGAGAGAGAGAGAGAGAGAGAGCAAATGGCAAATGTAGGTCACCTCGAATTTTCAGTCGCTCTTACGTCACCTTTCTTCAGGTGTTATTCAATTACTCTGAGCACGTGACCTTAGGAACACCTGACTGGAGTAATGAATCGTAATTGCCTGGAAATGTATAAATTTGTATATATTATAACATATATACAATCTTATCATACACTGTTCCGGAACTCTTCTAGAGTGTAGAACAACTGGCCTAGCTGGCCATATTTGCTCATTTGACTTCTTCTTTTATATCTTTCTTGATTACATACCGTGTTCCACTAGACTACCGGGTTATTTTGCTCTGGCGGGCGGGCAAACAAACAGAACCCTGTAGCTGTTACAAAACTGTGCGTAGGTGAAAACAAAGACCGATGTGGGCGACAACAGAGCCTAGGGATCTCCCAATGATATACAATGGTCCTTGGAAAAGCTCATGATCCTGAGTAAAGTCTAAGACGCCAGCCGCCATGGCCGCCTTCCATTTGACGCTATCACAAGAAGATGAATAGGTCTGAGGGCCTGAATGCTGATTTATCTTGTAGCTAACAGTTTAGCCTCAGCTCACAGGAGAGGAAACATGCAGCGCTTCTGTTAATCTTAATTGAACATTAATCAAAAGAGTCTTGGAAGACAAATCACAGAGAATTTGCCACGACCCTGCATGTCATATAATACAATATATGTCTCGGTGTAATGGATTGACGACACCGGTGGGCAAGCTTATTAGGACTGAGTGATCAGGGGAAAAGCCTAGTAATCGTTTTTGAACGTTTTAGTTAATTGCATACATCCCCCAACGGAACAGTTCCGCAGGGCGAAACTGTGTCACCGCTTCCGTCTTTCCAGCCCACTGGTTGTTATCCATCATGTAAAGGGATTACGCTGCAGGTGACGAGTTTTCGTTCTGGTAAAAGTGCGATTGCGTCTTGTCATCTACTTGTTGCTCCTCTTAACGTGAAAGGATATTTGATGTACGTCACTGGTTTGCGTCAGTACAAAAAGTGCATCTTAACGCTTACGAATTTATAGTGTTCAGTTGTTGGTAAATCTTGATGTAAAATGATTCTTCTCGAACGTAACCAAGTGGTCGTCATGGTAAAAGCATGGCCCTGTTTGCGTCTCTTCTATGTATTTCCGCTATTTGTTATCTAAAAGGATATCAGGAATGTGTCAATTGATGCCGTTATGGTGAAAGTGTGTCAGTGTTTGCGTCTTTCGCACCTACTTGATTCGACGTGCGTACGTACATGTAACTCGTTACGTTGAAAGTGCGTCTGTGTTGGCGTATTTGCCGTGATCTTCTCCTCGCTAATATGTAAAACGATATCCCGCACAGGTGCACAGCCAGACAAGACAAAAATAAGTAGTTATTCAAGCAACTGGATAAATTTTGAAACAGTCCGACGTTTCAGACAGCATCCGCTACCAGAGTTTTGGTATAAAACCTGGTTCTCTGTAGAAAATCAGGCATCGCGGGGACTTTATATAATTATGTTCTTGGCAGTTTACTACTTGGTTTCCGAGAGGCAAGAACGTGTCATCAAGGTAATTCATCAAAGAGAAAATTACAAAGACACAGATTATGCTCTCTTTATAAAATCAGGGCAGATAACAACAATCGAATGACGTTAATTTGGGGGACTTTGATTACCCTTTGTAAAAAGATTAAGCTTGACAGCATAATCTGATATTCAATTATGGCCTCCATCACTCCAAATTATGTTCTGTAGGGCTGTAAATCTGCCTGATACCCAAGTTAAAAGTTGTCAGTCAATGAAAAGCAGGTAAAAGCTGATTGACGACCTACAATAATTATACATCATGCCATGGTAGATTATGCCGACAGTTGTGGTCCACAGATCTTCAACCGATGTTATGCTGGGTTATAAGTTTGCCCTAGAAAGTTTCCGGTCGATACAAAGAATGTAGATTACTGAAGCTAATCAGTGACCTTAATTCATAAAATACACAGTTTCCTTGCATGTTATGTCGACAAAATTGATTTCAGTCTACTCGCGGTTGTTGTCCGCAGTCTAGAACGGAATACAAAGGACTGCAAAATCTCCGGGTGACCTTCTTTGCTTTTTAATTGCACCAAGCATGGAACTCTCAAATCGATTTTGATAACTATATTGGTACCAATATGGATTGAAGCAGATGCTTCTATTCGCCTAGATATCAAAGAAAAAGTAGGCACGGATATCAAGGAAAGGGAATTGATTTCTGAGATGGCAGTGCCAGGGGACGTAGTGTACATTTTCTTCCACCTCTCTGATTCGCTGTCTGACAGTGTGGCTCTGAAAAACAGATTAATTGGACTGAAGAAGCCGAACATGCTGTCCTGTCCACTAGATCACAGCTGGCACGGAAATTTAATTTCTCTCTTGAGTGGCGTTTCCTGGCGACATCAAAATATTTTTCCGGCCGATGCCATTAAATGATGACTTGCAGGGGACGTCCAATTTACGATTCTTTCATGTCAAATACCACCTTCCAATTACGATAATGAAAGGTTCATACATAATGTCACAAAAGTGGGTGCCCTATTTCATGTCCGCTTCAACATCGCAAAATAAAACCCCAATCTATGAGATAGGAGTTATAGAAACTATGTTGGAGGAAAAGTTAGTTTGGATTTTCTTAATAATATGAAACAATGATACAGGGTATCTTGTGATCGTTTTATTAAATCATACGTAGTAATTCTTTCTTTTTCAATATCAAATTTAAGATACAATTACGCGTGAACTTCACCAATACGTACGGGTAGGTAAAAATGTTTGGCCGAAACGTCAAACTGAGCTACGTGAACTTGGGGAAAGAAGTATATGACGGCAGGCGTAAGGTGTTATTTCATGACGCGTCAGAGGGAGGCGCTAGTGCCAACTGGAGATATCTTCTCGAGCCAAGGCAAGTTCATGGCCGAAGGCCGGCTGCCAGCGAATATTGAAGTATCGAGTAAACGATGAGTATGCAACACCGTACTTATAATGGCGGTCAAAAGTGACTAAAGTTACTCCTGTACTATCCCACTTTTACCTGTATATAGATTTCATTCTGTATCATCATCATCATACATCAAAGCATTGGTGTTAATTCTTTTCTTCAATTTCAATTTCATCGATAGACTGGTTTTTAAAATCCATTTGCTACGTTTTACAATTGATGAATTCTGCGTCTTTTTACATGCCGTCAGTTCATCGTCATTATGAAAAACGTCTACTTATTACCTGGATGCCTGACCTTCATCAACGTATAATGAGTTTTGTTTAATTTCTGAATTCTGTCCTTACCATTTCCGCGGTGTACATCGTGTTTTTGAAGAGATATATCTGACCCAATTTCCCAAGTCTCTGTAGAAATACTAGAAAATCAGACATCGCGGAGACTTTATGGATATGTTTTTGGCATGCAGTTTACTACTTGGTTTCCGAAAAGCTCAAACGTGTCATCAAGGGAATTCATCAAAGAGAAAATTACAAAGACACAGATTATGCTCTCTTTATAAAATCAGGGCAGATAACAACAATCGAATTACGTTAATTTGAGGGACTTTGATTACCCTATGTATAAGATTAAGCTTGACAGCATAATCTGATATTCTATTATGGCCTCCACCTCTTCAAACGATGTCATGTAGGGCTGTAAGTTTCCCTGATACCCAAGTTAAAAGTTGTCTGTCGATGTTAAGCAGGTAAAAGCTGATTGACGACCTACCAAAATAATTATACATCGTGTCATGGTAGATTACATGTATGCCGACAGTTGTGGTCCGCAGGTCTTTAACCGATGTTATGCTGGGTTATAAGTTTGCCCTAGAAAGTTTCCTGTTGATACAAAAAATGTAGATTAGTGAAGCTAAACAGTGACTTGAATTCATGAAATACACAGTTTTTTTGCATATTATGTCGATAAAATTGATTTCAGTGTCTGCTCGTGATTATTGTCCGCAGTCTAGAACGGAATACAAAAGACTGCAAAATCTCCGGGTGACCTTCTTTGCTTTTTAATTGCACCACGCACGAAACTTTCAAAGCGACTTCGATAACTAATGGGTACCAATATAGATTGAAGCAGATGATTCTGTTCGCCTAGATATCAAAGAAAAGGTAGGCATAAGGGAATTAATTTCTGAGATGGCAGTGCCAGGGGACGTAGTCTACAATTTCTTCCACCTCTCTGATTCGCTGTCTGACAGTGTGGCTCTGAAAAACAAATTAATTGGACTGAAGAAGCAGACGATGCTGTCCTGTCCACTCGGTCACAGCTGGCTCGGAAATTTGATTTCTCTCTTGAGTGGCATTTCTGGCGACTTTTCCGGCCGATGTCATTAAATGATGACAATGTTGGCGTGATGACTTGCAGGGGACTTCCAATTTACGTTTCTTTCATGTCAAATGCCACCTTCCAATTACGATGATGAAAGGTTCATACATATTGTCAAAAAAGTAGGTGCCCTATTTTGATGTCCGCTTCAACATCGCACAATAAAAACCCCATCTGTGAGATAGGAGTTACAGAGATTATGTTGGAGGAGAAGTTAGTTTGGATTTTCTTAATAATATGAAACAAAGATGTAAGGTATCTTGTAATCGTTTTCGTAATCATACGTAGTAATTCTTTCTTTTTCAAGATCAAATTTGAGATACAGTAACGCGTGAATTTCACCAATACCTACAGGTATGTAAAAATGTTTTGCCGCACGTCAAACAAAGGCACGTGAACTTGGGAAAAGAAATGTATGACGGCAGGCGTAAGGTGTTATTTCATGACGCGTCAGAGGGAGGCGCTAGTGCCAACTGGATATATCTTCTCGAGCCAAGGCAAGTTCATGGCCGAAGGCCGGCTGCCAGCGGATATTGAAGTATCGAGTAACGCTCGTTCTCATTTGAATGTACACATTTTGTAAGTTCCGTTACCGTTTGAAGTAAGACGATTCTGACATTAAGAAATACCACATATAAGGTGCCAAAGGTTCATTTTTAAAAGCCTGAAAAGTTTTAAGTCGTCATAACAACGACAGTTTGGAATCTTATGTCAGGAACGTCTTACTTCAAACGGTAACGGAAGTTACAAAATGTGTACAGTTAAATGAGCGGTAAATGAGCGGTAAACGATGAGTATGCAACACCGTACTTATAGTGGCGGTGAAAATTGAATAAAGTGACTCCTGTACTATTCCACTTTTACCTGTGTATAGATTTTGTTTCATTCTTTATCATCATCATATATCAAAGCATTGGTGTTAATCTTTTTTCTTCCATTTCAATTTCAACAATAGACAGGTTTTTAGAACCCATTTGCTACTTTTTACAATTGATGAATTCTGCTGCTTATTACATGCCGTCAGTTCATTGTCATTATGAAGAACTTGATTGCACGACAATTGTACTCGGTACAATGTATGGCAGCAACTATTAAACAAAGTACAACATAGAGGAATAAAATAAAACCTAACATCCTAATTACTTATAGAATGAGGGCTATCATAAGTATTTTATATAGTGTTACAATCGACTGGGGATAATTACGTTACGGTAATAACTTATGGTAGTTTTTCTAATGACAAAGCAGTCTTTTACATATTTAACGTTACCTATTTTTGCATTGTTGGGGTTGTTGTATCTAAAGATATATTTAAATCTGCCTGCAGCTTCGAGACTCTCAAAATCTGTTGTAGATGATTCGAGAAATGTGAATGAATCACTTATTACGTAAACATAATATTTAAAACATTCCATGACAATGTCAAATTCATCTTCAATTTGCTTTGGACAAAATGGGCAAAACCTTCGGTCAGTTATATGTGTAACGTCATGTTCACGTTTATAACATGGCCATGGTATGCTGTACGGAGAAATGGCCACGCCTACTAAGCAATTAACCTTCCTGGCCTTGAAATTGACATGCTTGGCACTTTTAATGCTTTCCATGAGAGAGAGTAGTCGGTTCCACTTGCCACGTACATTAAGACTACTTACGAGAAGCCTTGGCACCTTGGTTTTTCCAATTGCACTTGAATACCTTAGTCAAGGTCCCTATTTTTCGTGGAATGTTGGGGTAATTTGACCAGAAATTGGGTGAATTCACCATCCCTTTGCCGTTGCTTGTTAACTTTGATGCAGTAGAACTCGAACCAACAAGACTCATTGTGTATCACATTTGAGTCCTGAATAGAGCGAACTCATGGCAATATATTTACTTATGGTAGAGTTAGGGATGATGCTCTCGACATGGCATTTCTCTTGATATGGAGACGCACCAGGCAGCCGCACCAGGCGGTCTGGACTAGGCAACATAATATTTCTCTTTATATGAAAGTTCATCTGCTAATACTTTGACTCGTTGTTGAAGTCACACTTCTATTCAGGTCACGTGACATAGACTTCGAGTGATTTCAACTTGAGAAGGGTCAGGGGACTGACCAGAGGCTTGTTTTTTTACATCGTGTATGGAGATCACGTGTAAAACTATAGCTATATTTCTCTTTAGTCAGGGGTACACGGCTGAATGGCAGAGGAAGGCGTACGTTTCGTGGCTGGCGTTCTACGTGCTGGTGGCTCCCACCATCATCATCTCCTCCTGCTACATCCGCATCGTCTGGACCCTGTGGCACACCGAGTCCACCTGCCCCAGCGGACAGAACTACAGCAGCCGCAGCAGAACAGACACCATCTCTAGGGCCAAAATAAAAGTGGGCACAACTTTCACTCAAGTGTTTGTGAGGCCTATAGCTAGTTAAGAAAATGCAGATGGATGTGTGTTTCTAATCTGGGTGCAATCCTAGTTAGTTTACCGGGCTCTCATACTAGTTAATACTAGGGTCACATTTCCAACCCGCGGCCCGGCCGGGCAGCTTGCGGGAACGAAAACTATGATGTAGGAGGCAACAAAATACACAAAACTCTTAAAGGTTATTCCTTACCATACGGTATGCATGTAATTGATATGCAGCTTTTATTCTTTGTTTTTTCAAACAGCCCGGTCGGGCCCCGGCTTGGAAATGTGACCCTAGCATTAGCTAGTATGGGAGTAACAAACAAATACAAAAAAAATAGTAACAAACTATAACAATATTCTAAGTGCATTTAACATTACATAAAAACTATTGTATATAACAAATGCAGTTTAAACATACAGCAACATTCTCTACCGTTCCGTTCGTTTTGATAAGTTTTACATAACTCTTTGCGTGAGTGTTTTGTCAGTAAACTCAATTCACAATTCAAGATTTTTTCTTTATTTCAGACTATCAAGATGACCATCTGCATCGTCTTTGGGTTCGTGACCTGCTGGACCCCGTACTTCGTCGTCACCCTGCATGACGTGTACACGGGCAAGTCCCTCCCGGACGTTGCCTACGTCATCGCCGAGACCATGGCGCTCTTCAACTCCGCCTTCAACCCGATCGTCTACGGTCTGTTCAGCGTGAAGACGAAGAGAAGCCTCAAAGAAGTGTGCTGCTGTCAACAGGCAACACTCTGTCATTCGACATTCTCCAGTTCCGCGACTCCCAGGACGGACGTGGAGACTTTCGCAGACGGCAACTCGTCTCACCGGTTGCATCCGGTCTCAACCAGAAACCGGGAACCAAGCAGAAACGGGGAGAACCGTGGTGGGGTCGAAATGGCTCTTTTATCAGCACCAAACAGAAACTCAGTGTCGCGAGTTCATGCTGAAACTTCTTGCTGATACTGGCAAATAAACAGGAAAAAAAAACAGATGCTGCTGCGCGTCCTTACGAAGGACATTTGATTTTCAACTCTAAAACATCAAAGAGAAGACCGACCTTAGAACTATTATCCTTAAACTTGGTAATTTCAACACACGCGTGAGAGTATCAGAGAAGTGGTTTCAACTCTACAGTGATCATTCAGACCGGAATAGCTAGGTGCGTGCAAAGGTATTACCTATCGATCCTTATGTCAAGTGTTCCACTTTCGACCGGCGAAGTGGGAAAGTTTGGAAGAGCTGGCAAATCTCGAAGGCGAATGCCAACCACACGTAAGGTTTACGAAGCAGGGCAGATTTTATATGGACACAGGGAGGAAATACTGTAAAAATTGACATCTGTACCGTACTCATGAAACTCAAGAATACTAAATATAGGCTTCAAGTTATAGATATAAGTTTGTATAGACGCTGTGATGTATCGTAATTGTTGGAAAAGCTGGAGTCAATGGACGGTTGTTGACTTTGAACATTTGCTTGTCACTGATCTAAGGGAAAGAAACTACGCTCTAACGTTTATGCTTTGTGACCCGCTGTGAAAGGTCTGCACAATGATTGGAGAATTTGGCAGGTACTCAGAGACAGCCATTGTGTAGGTAAAACTTTCAGATGAAATTATAAAATATTAGGCGATTTATAAGCTAAATCTCAAAGTTTTCTGGATTATGCACATTTTGCACTGTCTACTTATTCCATGCGTTGTATAGAGCTAAGATGAATGGTCAGTGAATTACTCGTTCTATATCAAGTGTAAGTGATTCCATGCGTATGGTAAGTAGATTGCTGGCTATACATCCATCTAGCTTTGGTGGTGTAATAGTTGTCGATATTTCCAGGGGGCTAGCAGTGCAGTAATATATAAATGACATCAGTTCCATACGTACCCCGTAGAATCTATTTGTCGTTAAAAAATAATTCTTCGCTGTAAATAATTGTAGAGACGTTCGGCTGAATTTGCTTTACACCACAAAGAGGACATCAATATGGTATTGACGTAGATGTTGTGAATCATTGGATGAACATAATGTCATTATTAAGTTAGGATGGAAGAATGGTAGGTTTCTATTAGATTATGGAATTTATGAGCTCTCCGATGGGATTGTATCTCAATTTAACGCACAGAATCAAGGGTAATTCAATTGTGGCAAAGTTCTTTGTAAATCTGTCAAAAGAAAGCAACCATTTGTAGCCATAACGGCACCTAAAATACGCGATAAACCAGAGCATCGTGCCCTGGCGTGTGAGGCTTGCTTTTAAGTATAGTATCTTAAGGTTAACAACTCCTACTCGAAATTCAAAGCATTTTGTTACATAATTCTTTTACACATCCACGACTCTTGATTCTTGATAAGTGTAACAGATGTCTTAGGGTATTTTTTTTAGGAAAGAAGGCCTTACTTAATAAGAACCTGCCATGAAATGCATATCCAAAAGGGCAAGCCAATTATGTTGTAGGTCAGTTACAGTAAAACCACCCCGCCCTCAGTTTCAATTCATTGGCCATCTTTTTTTTAAATCAGGCCATGTTGATTTGATTACATGGATGACATCCGCTCACGCATGCAAATCATGCAAAGCAGCTGCAAAATGGACAAATATGTGCTGTAGATTGCAAAATATTCCGGTAAACGGATACTAACGTTGTAGAATGCCAAAGTCAATCCCGAAGTCAAGGAAGAAGATTTGAAAGAACAAAAAAGAAGAATCTATTATTCGGTACACCATACTCTGCGTGTTAAGTTTTGTTCATCCTTACTGATCACGTAGATGTCATGATGAAGGCAACTTTTTTTTACAAACCTTTTTTTTTTCATTCACACGCTTAAGCTTGCATCCATTTTTGAGGTTCCCAGAGGATGTCATCCATATAATCCAACCAACATGGCCTTACTACTTTAAACGAAAACATACCATAATCATGATGGTTTATACGAGACTATCAGGTTCAGGTGTGTATGTGCATTTTATGTGCAATATCAGGATATAATGGACATAACTTTTACTACCCAATTGCTTTCTTAATCGTAGTAGTCCCATCTCAGAGCGTGGTTAAACTTTTCATTTAGTTCGAAGACGAGCTATGCGTATGATTGTTTCCGAATTACTAATCTAATCCTAGGCCGAGAAAAGTTTACAGCCCAATGAATTGCTTTATTAAACTTCAAAGTCCTATCAAAGAATTTTATTTACCTTGACCTTAGTTTGAAGACGAACTAGACGCATAATTGCTACTAAGATTACTAATCGTATCCAGTACTTTTTTTCCTTGTCGCGTTGCCTCTTCAGAGATGCATCAGACACAAACGAAAGTGCCAGCCAATTTATCGGTAATGGTGCTAAAATATTATGCAATCAAGCCACATAATGACGTTGGAATGGTTTCCGGGATCCTAACCACCTGGCTTGTCAGGGAAACCACATAGTGATGAACGCCAATGCCATTTTCCATTCTAAAAACCGGCAGAGAAAAATCGTTCATTAGCGATCAGCCAATACACCCGGCAATGGTCCATTATCAACCATGGAAACATCCCCTAGAGTTCTCAGTTGATCATAATGGGAAGGGCTTCAAATTTACAACTTCAGAATGAACCCTTGTGAACCCGTGAGATTGGCTAGTCTGTTCGTGTCACAAACCGCCGGAGTTGCAATGCGCACTGGCAGGCTGGCAGCACGTCCATGCCGCACAGGACGTACAAACCGGGTGCCGGAGAATTGCAACGATATTCTTATTTGATAGCAAGATAATTGCTTTTCCTGTACATCCGTCAGCAAGGCAAGCCCACAGAAGCCACTGCGCCTGGAGCAAACCGGGGTTCAATCTATAGACGACACAGTGAACATTAAAAGCATCGATTTCTTTAACACGCCGTTCCTTCGGTGCAATCTTCTTATGCCAGACAGTCGTTCTTCCATATCGAATCCGACTGGCAGGGACCTTGGAATTGATTGCATGATCTTTGCAAACAAAGGCCCGTCGCCAGTTGTTGTATGCCTCCCTTTAATCAATGGATAGGGTGCCGTTAATTATAGAGGGCGATCAGACGGTGTAAGCGTATTCCCAAGATCTACTAATTGTTTGTATTAAGTCATTCTCGCGCAAACAGGCTAATGCTCAGACCTGTCTAGCTGATGTCGATGCACATCGATGACTTTAAGTCTCTGTCTGCCCGTGGCGTCTTTCTTCTTCCGTGGGTGGCTTCTAAGGATCATTTTACACCCAACGACCAACTCCGGATCCAGGTAATGAACCAGAAACAAAGAGACAAAACTGCAGTTCATGATAGTCTGTCTTTTTGATTGAGGACTACTAAAACTGCTTTGGCAATGAGCAAACGACTATAATCAAATATAGATGAGCTTCATTTCACATGTAATGCCCCCTTCCACTAGACGCCGAGCGATGTGCGACAAAAATTGGTTTTGTGTAACCCTAACTTTTATAATGAGAATATGATGCAAAGTGAAATATGATTGAAATACAACAAAGCACAAAACGTAAACAAAATCCGTCTATGAAACTCGCTGAGCGATCTCTCATATATTTGGTCACCTAGCGCTCGCAGTCTCTAGTGGAAATGATATTATGTAATATGTCGGTCGATCACATGTACTATTCAATGAGGACAATATATGATTAGCTTCCGTGATAATACAAAAGCTACTCATCTTTGTGTGAGATAACATATTCGTGGGGTCGTCTGGCGTAAGGCCAGGGTGTTCGGCCCTGGGATCGAATCCCCTGACGCAACCTATGTTGTGCACTTGGTAAAGACACTTAACACGATTTTCCTTACTCCACCCAGATGTACAAACGGGTATATTGTATATTGTTCGTGGTACTGGTGAAATACGTTATGAAAAACTTGACTGCAGTGCCACGTCGTCCTTGTCTGTCCAAAAGTGAAGAACATAACAGATGGGTTTGTAAGTTTGTATGGCTACCACCCAAGCTATAAAGAAGTGATGTACTAAGGAATGACACATCGAAGTAATAACACAAAATACTTAGTTCTGAAATGATATCATGCAATATGTAATCAGATAAATGATGTAATATTCAATGATAACAATACATAATTAGCTTCTGGAAATTCGTGATAAAGCAAAAGCAATTCATCTGGGTATTGAAGTAACATATTAGATGGGTTTATACGTTTGTGTGGCTACTACCCAAGCTACTGAGGATGGAGAAACAATATACGAAGGAATGACACATCGAGGCAATAACACAAAATACCTAGTTCTGATCGGCATACTTTACCCAACTGCAAAGTAATCTGACACCCTTATAACTCCTAGCCAGGGACGTACTAGGCAACCGGGGCATGGGGTAAGACTTAACAACTCTGAAAACTATTAGAGTTTGAAAGAACCCCAAAGGATATTATGTAATATATAAGCCGATTGCATGTACAATTCAATGATAACAATACATGATTGGCGTCTGGAAAGTCATGATAAAGCAAATTCAATTCATCTTGGTATTGAAGTAACAAATCAAATGGGTTTGTACGTTTGTATGGCTACTACTCAAGCTACTGAGGATGGAGAAACAATATACGAAGGAATGACACATCGAAGCAATTACACAAAATACCTAGTTCTGATCGGCATACTTTACCCAACTGCAAAGTACTCTGACACCCTTATAACTCGTAACCAGTAACGTAGGCAACCGGGGCATGGGGCAAGACTTAATAACTCTGAAAACTATTAGAGCTTTAAAAAAACTAGAAGACGTCATTTACGAACCCTAAGCTATACATTTATCTCATACTCGGCCCATTACCGAAAACCGTGAGATGGCTGATTCCGGGAGAGAGATGACTGTTACTGCATCTTAAGATGATGTGGTTATGGGAATTGCCAGGTGCCCCTGACATTCAGCGCTTATGGGTCCCATTAGAACTGAACTATCAACGGGACGTGTCGTGAATCAATCAGCATCTTAATAGCTGGTCGCTAATTGGGCAACCTTGGCGTAATGACAGGGTGTTCCGTCCAGAACCCAGCGGTACCGGGTTCGAATCCCCTGACGCCACCGATGTTGAGCCTTTGGGAAAGGCACTTTACACGATTTTCCTCTCTCTACCCAGGTGTACAAATGGGTATGTTGACCTCTACACGTTACGCTGTTGAAATAAGTTATGAAAAATTTGAGTGCAGTGTCACGTCGTCCTTGTCTGTCCAAAAGCAAAGTAAACATGAATTTAAAAAAAATTGGCTTGACAAAGCAATAAATTATACATAATCATCATCTTTGTCTCAGCGGTGCCTAACCACAAGAAAGTGTCAAAGTGCAACTCAATACTCGCCATCATCGGATAAAGCGATCTGTTGGTTATAAAGCTCTCTTCATAGTCAAACTTAACTTATATCGTTCATTAGTTATTCCACATTTAGATTATTGCTCCCAGCTGTGGTTCCTGCACACGAGATTGTTTTTGCGTAAGGTCGAGGGAGTTCAACGGAGAGTCACCAAATTCATCTGTAACAACAATGAACTGTCATACAGGGATAGACTAACCACCACTACTCTTCTGCCACTGTGTTATAGACGGGAGCCTTTCGGCATATTATTTCTCTTTAAATGTTTTCGTGGTTTTTATCTCATTTACATATCTCATTTTGTCAAAGTCTATGTACACAGTAGATATTTTCGCTCCACCGTTCAATTCAAACTTACTGTTCGCCTTTGTAAAACTGAAACATTTACCTTGTCATATTTCAGTCGTATTGTACTTATCTGGAACACTTTACTCAAACCTCAGCATTCTGTCAGTCAAGAAATTACTACCTACTTATTATATATCACAGGTAAACTCCATGTACTCAACTGACAACATACGCACCTGGTCCTCTATCTGTAGATGTAATAACTGCGTGGCAACTTGATATCATACCTCTTGTTTTTGTCTTAAGCTTTATCATTTCTAATTATTCCTCAATTTGTATTGTAGTTTTATTACTGTTCTATTTACCTTCATTATTGTATTATCTAAACGTTAAGCTTTTACTATATTTATTGTCAGTTGTATTGTATATTTGTTGAGGAGCCGGCCCTGTAGAGAAATCAGGTTTCTGTTGCCGGCTCCTAAAAGATTTTTTTTAATCTGTGAAGCCGAATAGATAGATAAATAAACCTTACCAAATTGCACTTCGGAGAATCACGAATATTTTGCACGTCTTCCATTGCTATTTGAAAATCTCACAGCAGTCCGTTAATCTAAGTTGTCCAATAATATAAAATAGGGAGTAATTTAGTAGTAAGTGCAATTTTCCTTGTCAGAGAATCACTGGAGTTTACTGAAATGTGAAACTTCCTTTCCAACAATCTCCCTAATATATTTGATAATTTTCAAAATCCTAATTCACTTATACACAACTATTTTATCAGGCAAAGACATCTACTCCATGTCCCCTCTTCCACACATCATTAGCACAGTCCTCCGTAAAATACAAATGTGTCACAATATGGAACAGTCTTTAGACAAATATACAAATATCCTCTTTTCTGACGTTTAAAAGTGCCCTGAAAACCAATCTCATAAGCCATCCTAGCCCCCTGTAGTATTCTCATATATCTAGTTCTCATCTTATCTTATATTATTTGAATATCTGTCGTTATCATATTCTATATATTACTTTGTTTTATTATTCATCGATTATGATTGGTTTTGATTAGTATAGAGAAGGAAGACCTAGTATAAGCTATTCAGTAAATCTAGGTTTTTTCACCTCCTCCTGGCAGTCCTGTGTCTGTTCTTATCGATTGTTTATCGTATCATGTATTATGTATTTTCTTGTTGTGCAAATGAATAAACAAACAAAAAATCTTGCTTCCAAAAAGACTTGCATTTGATGAGGAGTCCTAGTGCTTCTCCATCCATGTGCAAGCACGTCTAACCCCGACATGATGGGGAATAAAAGACGTTAAAATGGATAGAGAGAGAGAGAGAGAGAGAGAGAGAGAGAGAGAGAGAGAAACAAATATGAAAAAAATGAAAATATGCCCATCCTCATTAGCAGAACGCTGACTCGTGTAATGCATTGTGTTGTTGCACCTTCAATAAAGAAAGATGAAGTGAATGAAGGGCGTGTGATGGCATGCCGGCAGTATATTGCCGGCCATGACACCGATATGTGTAATGGGCACCATGGTGAGTTTTTATTACCTGTATTCCCGCTGGAAGTACGAATCAACCCGACTCCTGCAAACAGGGCAGTATTGATGTGCAGTTCCAGAGGAGCCTCATAAGATTTCTCTCACGTCCACATGGTTCCCTATTTAATGTGTTAAAAAGTCAAAAAGTCAAAAGCCTTTGGACATGATTAGCACAGCTGGAAATGCCTTGCCCTTGGCATTTGGTAACATCAACTCGACTGGAGCCGATGTTGTTAATACCATACCATCGAGACAAACTGTTTGTCGAAGCCCAAAAATATCTACTTGGTCGATGGAAAGGCTGAAAGAGAAGGGGGTCTAACCGGGGAGAAGGAGGAAAAGTATACCCTCGAGGATAGAGTAGAAGAATATCAACACAGCTGAAAAGGGAGTCATTACAATTAACTGACATGAAAACGTTATTGAACATGTTTGAAGGAAGGCGACCTAGGTGGTTACCGGAGTCATTACTCTTCTAACATTTTAAGAAGAAGAAAAACGCCTTTTGTGGTATGTCGTATATAGTCTGTTAAATGTTCTTCTTCTTGTTGTTATGTATTATCTACTGACATTTAATCTGTTCACAACCAGGCTTGCTGGACCAGCAAACGAGGTGGGTTGAGGTACCGGAATGCTTTCCCCGCAACCGTGATAGTTTGTAAATTGCTTTTGCCCACCAGGGCTTCAGGATTCCACAAAGTGCCTTTCTTACAGCATCAGAGCTTCAAGCAACTTAAGGCTGCGGAATGGGTGGAATCGAAGTACTTGTGATGACACAAAATAGTTCCTGACTAAAAGATCAAAGCACAGTTTGTCTATGACTTCATCGGTGATTTTGGAGTAGTGGTTTTATGTAAACTTCATTGGTCATCCTGAGCAAATGATATAAAACCACGTAATCGTACTAAAAGCTGTTAACGTTGTTTAAAAAATAGTTTGTCTATGACTTCAATTTGGACTAGTAGTTATAAACTTCAGTGGTCATCCCTGAGCAAGTGAGATTAAAAAACGTAATCGTTCAAAATTAGGTCGACTTGCCTGGGGCCAGCTCACGGTTGTGATGAGACAACAAATAAAATCGATTTGTTCAATAATACATAGATCTCACGATTGATGAAAATGTATATCTTCAGCGTGTCAGAAAGACAAATCTGCGGGTAATCCAGGCGGCATCGTTCAGACAACCACAAAGATCCAACGCCTCACCAGACGACTTGAAGAGTGACCTGTGAAATGCGGAGTGAGTTCCTAATACTCTGTACAGAGAAGACGAAATGGTCAACACAACACTTGCTAATTTCCTAAAGTGCATACGACGTGACCAACACATCCCTTTCTCGGCCAGGTAATTCCGCTAAGCCCTCATATCGATCTTAAAAGAGGCCAAACCACATCCATCATACTGTATATTCAGAAATGTTCGTGGTGGTTTTACGTTCGCGGTTTCACGGTGCACTCTTTGTCACGGACTTAAAACCACTGCGAAAAGCCGTCCCATCGTGTGACTGTAGCACTACTATTGTTTCAAACGCGACCTCAAGACCCACCGCGAACACTCAATTTTGCTTCCTACCGTGAAATTAATTCCCCACGAACATTTCTGCATTTACAGTACTGCTAGCTCCCAGATCTGTTTCGAAGGGAAGAACACCTTTTCCGCCTCTAAGGTTCTTTCCAGTCGCTGAGCTCAAAAGATTCATGTAGTAACGTCCGACACGGTGGATTTGTTCGTCGAAAGTTCAATAATGTATGTCCAGAAAAGGATGCCGACCATTAGCCATTAGTGAACCGTTTTTGCCAAGGGTACCAGAAGATTTATGGGTTGGTTAACCAGCCGCGTAGTGATCAGTAGCCCGTACTCCGTCAGACCGTTGGTGATGCCACTGCGAGGCGGTAGACTTCCAATTTCACCCCCCATTCACCACAGGCTAACTTTATTTACCACCAGCAGGCTATAGCTACCGAGAAGTGCCCTTCATATTACTCGCCATGCTCCCTTGGTGCAGTTGGCATGATATTGGCTGTACGTCCACACGGTGTTTAGTATATCTCTGAAGTCTTACGGTGTTGGGACGACGATCGGCCCCCTTCAGTTGATTCTGCGCCCTTGCGACTTCGATATCCTGACCACGATCGAAGGCCATGTGCAGTTGACTGAGAACGATTTTTTAGCGACTTAAAACGTCTCGACAGCAGTCACAACTGGTCTTGTGACTGAGTTTAAGGCCGTACATCTTAGATTCTATGTATAACATCGCCTTGATGCCCCCTTTCTAATCCAAGAGCGCCAAACATATAGCGGGGCAAAATCAGACATAGAGTGTTAAAATCCAATTTACAAACTATGATGTTGCAATATGTTTGTGAATATTAGTCATCCAGTTCAGCAATAGAGTAATAAAATTCAATCCTTACCACTGGAAAAATACAACGAAACCAGACGTTTCGAGCGCCCGTCCGGCAGCTCTTTGTCAATGGCTATTGTGCAAGTATATTTTATCCTGATTATAACCTTTTACGAACAGTCTACAATCAACGGGCTTGCTGTCAACCGTTACATTTACTTCGCTTGGTGAAAATGGGCCCTGCACCACATCTTTATAGCCATCGGATGTTAAGTACATCCGATAAAGGCTTATGAAAAAGTGGTCGTGATCACAAAATGTTGATTGAAGCGATCCTTATGCACGTGACAAACTCATCAGAGGCTAGAAACTTTTTCTCCACACGTCGGTTGTCACACTTGATGTCGACTCTACGTCCGCGATGACGAGGAACACACCGACAACAACGACTGGGCCTTAACTGATCAGACCAATGAGAAGGCTGCACACAGACGCGTGCGTCCGTGGATAGGTGCGTCACTCCCTGCGCACATCTACAGCTCTGTTAGCTAAGAACCAACCCGCTTGGTCTCAGAGTTGCTCCGCTCATGTCATTTGCCAGCGATCAGATCGGAAGAGAACCTCCTCGCCAGCGCGTTTCCCTCGCCATGGCCACGTCGTAGCTGCCGCTGAGGTAAGCCAGTCTACAGATAACATTTATGATGAATGTGAAGTCTAGGATATCATAGACTCCTATGGCTAAGCTGAAGTGCAACTAAAAGAGCGCACTGAAGGGAAAATAGTTTAAATCAAGGTTTTGGAATTTAAGGTAAGACAGTCTACAAATAACATCTTTTATGGCTGTGAAATCTAGATTATTCCTTTCATGATGTTAACATCTATGACTAAGCTGAAGTGACATGTGTAACTAAAAGAGCGCACTGAAGGGAAGATAATTTGAATTTTCGATGACTCTGAAGTCTAGATCATTCCGTTTATGATGTTAACTCCTACGGCTAAGCTGAAGTGACATGTGTAACTAAAAGAGTGCACTGAAAGAAAAATGGTTCAAATTAAGATTTCGAAATTTGGTGTAAAACAGTCAACAGATAACATTTTCGATGAATGTGAAATCTGGATTATTCTGTTCATGATGTTAAACTCCTATGGCTAAGCTGAAGTCACATGTGTAACTGAAAGAGCGCACTGAAGGGAAATATTTTCAATCAAGATTTGGGAATTCATGAATCCCACGTTCTATCTTACCCATGTGAACTGATTGTGCGGATTCAATTATTAGTCTATGCATTTATATCATTGGCTGTTAAGTATTCCAAGTGATCATGTAGTTGATTTTACCATACAAGAGACTTAAAATCAAGGCGCGTTATGAAAATTTTTCCCCAAGATCCTAATGTTTTTTGCAAAGTTGAAATCTATTTTTGTAAACATTATCAATTATGCCTTATTTCACCACATGCGGTATTGCATGGTCTTTTTAACTTTGAGTAGTGGAAAAAATATGTGTACTTTTTTATATAAAGATGAAACATCAGTTCCCCGGTAGAATTTTGCCTACAAAGCAGTAAATAGCTGAGTCAAAGTACAGCTGGAAACGATGAGATGTTAATCAATGTATCATTCTCGTTCATGTTCATGGAGCATTTTGTAGAAATGTGTTTACAATATGTCAGATACAATATACAATGCATACTAAACATAAGTTCAATGGATATGTACATTATTTTGCACTTGTGGTAAACTAGCTAACGATTAGTTCAGGAAATTAATATACATAAGAGATGAACGATGTTAACCTTCTCCCTGCTGCCTAACTCTGTAACCAATGTAAATGGGGAATCGGATGCCAAACGGCTACTTCAGTGTGCTAAAGGTTAAGAATGCAAAATTGGTGCATGGCAAGGTTTTTCCAAGTCTGAAAACGGTCATACATGATACGCCTAGCTAACGTTAGCATGTGCTACTCAACTTCACAAAAACCTACCAGCGGTCCAAATGAGAGTGTAGAATAAATGCCACTTAAATTTATTGTCTATAGCGATAGGATGAACCTTGCAAATTGCATGATAATGGTTTTTGTTCAATTCCATATGCAATTTCGTTTTGTATTCATAGATTTGAAGCAGTTTACTACCCAATTTTAAGATGATCATTTCCGTGACCTTACCAAATGGGGTGGTATAGGAATCTTTGGTTTTACAGCAATTATGTTGTCCTGTAAAGGAACATTAGTTTTCCCTGATGCGATGATGTCGGCACATCAAACGCCGGATCATCCCTTAAAATTGAATGTTAGTTGGGGATTACCAGATGCTATCGTCCTCCAGACGAGGAGCCACTGGAAAATACCAATTTTCAAAATTGTCGATGATTGATGCAAGATTGCTGACTCAGCATTCTGCCTATCTTAAATGAAGCGTGTCCTATGCCCATATCGCAATGATTTCCTCCCGTCCAAACGACAGTTGGGGCAGTTACGGGCAGATTAATCATCATAGAACGTTAGAAAGGCGATTGGGAGTAGCAAAAGTATCGACCACATGTATTAAAGTTCGTGTGCTAGCCATCTGTATCTTGAAGTACACAGTAACAGATGGTATAGGCATATGCGCATGCGCAGATCGCTCTGGTATACCCGTACTTGCTCTTCGTTGGGAAATGCCGGTGGTCTCCGAGCTATAAACAGAGGAACTGCCACATCCTCCCACACAGATCTGTGAAACCACGGTATATCTGCTGTACATGATGAACGGATCTCTTTGTAAACCCCTAGGCCCTATCTCACTACCCACGGTACGTATACGTTGGCGACAGAGCGCTTTGACAGCGCTCTCAACGAATTTCATCGACAAAAAATGTAAAATGTAGTTTTGTTGTTATTTCAGTAATACGTGTACGTTTCGAATAATGATATCCCCAGTGTAAAGTCAAGGGTAACACAAATCCAATCTAGGACGCAGCAAACCCGCCAACGTGCCACAGGTCCAGTTAAACGCCCTACCGACACACCATCTTATTTTGCCAGCGACGTACAAGGATTACCACCTTTAGGTGTGCTTTAAAGATTTGTTAGGGGAAAGACTTGGATCATCTACACACTCAAACAGGCTTTACTACACTCGGTAATGAACGATATATCTTCCCTGTTTTGAAATACCATTTATAAAACTGTCAGTCTGTTTAATACAGACTATAGCATGGTAATGCAAGCTTAGAAAAGAACTAGAAATAGTCATACCTCCAAGTACCAGATTTATTAACCTAGGATTGATGCGTCCAAAAGTTTGTATTTTCCGAGAACTATCTTAGAGGGGAACTCGTTATTGCCAACTACTGTAGAGGCATACTCATTAGATAGCTTTAAACAATGCATGCAGTCAGATATACGACGGTTAGATTTGACAGGTCGTTCGGTGTGATATAACCAGCTGTTACCGCTCCGCGTGTCTCCAAAGCTGGTGTGTTACGCCGAAGGGCGGTTATACCGGCTATTTAGATACCGATACAGATACAGAATGCGCACAGAAAATACAAGTCAGTGGTGTCACATCCACTCGTTGGATACCAGGTACTGCGGCGGCGTCGAATGCAGGGTCCTCTCGGGTGAAAGCTACTGTAAGACTGAAAAAGATTTCAAATACATCTTGGGAATCATAGCATCAATATTTCACGCCTATTGCAACAGCCAGATACTAGAAAACGTACTAATGGGCTCATGTTTTCCCGTCCGCTGCATTTGTTGCGCACCAAACGGCTTATGATGTAGAATTGATTGCCTACTGATCATATCAGCTGCAAGGGCTGAAAAGTCACATGTACGGAGTCATACAGAAAGAATCACATGTTGTGCCATTACAAGATTTGACACATCAAAAGCACCTGCTGTAAGCTGTTATACGTGATAAGGACAGAGTTGGGAGCAGCCTTGGAAAAGGGAAATAGAACGAATAAAGGACTATCCGATGAGCAATATATCAGCATCAACCCTTGCAAGCTTGTCGGCTTTCGGAAGATGAGGGCCTATGTGGGATAACTGAGTACCAGTCAAAGCTAGCTAGAGTGTAGCCATGGAAAATGTAATGCCTTGAGCATGGCTTTAATCAATTTACGCCTTCTTCAATGCCACCTGGTCCTCTATGTAGTAAATTCTCAATACTTGTGATGGGATGCAGGTTTTCTTTACTTCAGAATCTGGTGCCGAATCCGTCCATCATATGTGTCAGCCCTTTACGTTGGGCTCCCCACTAGACGGCGATTGCAAAATTGGATTTTTTATATATATTTTTTTTTCATTCCAACATTAAAAAAAAAACAATACATAGTGATGCCACTCTCAAGCAAACACGCTTATTTAAGCGACATCACTAAACATAGATACAAAACATGTGGCGAATATGGTACAGGAACAATACAGGAATCGAGGTGTAAAAGAAACAATAGTATATATGCATAACAAAACAAACATTAGCTTTATTATGGAAACACTTAGTATCTGATATATACAATTGAGTTACCGATAAGATATGCGCATTAAAATTAGAAGATAACAAAGGAGATCCATTGAGTAAAAGATGTACAAGAGCATTTAAAAGATAAAGTTTTAATTTCTAACATAGGTATATTCAAATTAACAAGTATGTCAAAGAGGCATAAGCGATGATGAATATAGTTAGGGCAGTGCAACAAAATTGGATTTGTGTGACCCTTAAGCTTGATTACATAATTTAAATATCATGCAAGATGTAAAGGTATGGTTTGAAAAACACATAAAACATACGCAACATTCTTAAAAATAAATTGTTCTCCATCTATGAAATTTGTTGAGCTATCTGTCCAATATTTGGTCGTTCAGTGGTTGCAGCAGCTCGAGTAAAAAGGGTGTGTGTATGTTATACGTTATTAAAGTAATAAATCTACCGTCATCGTGCTTACCAGTTATCTTCTGATACAGGCCTAATCATTCTTATGACCACAATGGCGCCACTTCTTAGAGCAAAACCACCGTCTGTGAAACTCTTTCGTTTTCCAATGATATGATGTGTCTCTCGTGAGTTGGGCTAGCGCTCATGAATGACGTTGGTGGTGCCAGATTTTGAAATGCATCAAGATATCAACTCGTACGTGTTGCAGCAACCTCCATGAGAGTAAAGTTACGATCTTGATCTTCTCAATTTTATGATGTGTCGCCCGCGAAGTCTGATGTTCATGAAGGACGTTCGTCATGCCAGGTTTTTAAATGCATCCAAATATTAACTTCTTCAACCAACGTTGGTGAGGGCAAAGCTAAGATCTTCATCTTTTGAATGACATGATAAGTTAGATGTTCGTGATGTTTTCAAAATGTTAACTAGTGGAAGCAACCTCCGTGAGAGTAAAGCTACGATCTTCATCTTCTCAATTTTATGATGTGTCGCCCGTGAGTTCTGATGTTCATGATGATGCCAGGTTTTGAAATGCATCAGAATACTAACTTGTTGAAGCAACGTTGATGACGGAAAGCTACGATATCTTCAGCTAGCTTTTGAATTAAATGATATGTTAGATGTTCGTGAGGTTTTGATGTGGTAATATGTACCTCTCCTCACATCTGATGCTCATAAATGATCTGCCTGGTACCGAGTTTTGAAATGCACCAAAATGTTAACTAGTTAAAGCAACCTCCGTGACGGTAAAGCTACGATCTTAATGTTCTCCATTTCATGCACTAAAATGCTAACTAGTTAAAGCAACCTCCGTGACGGTAAAGCTACGATCTTAATGTTCTCCATTTCATGATGTGTCGCTCGTGGAGTCGAATGCTCATGATCATGAATGGTGTTCTTGATGCCAAGTTTCTAAATGCATGAGAATACCAACTTGTTGAAGAAACGTTGATGACGGTAAAGCTACGATCTTTTGAATTACATGATACGTTAGACGTTAGTGAGGTGTTGATTTCACGGTGTTGACTTGGCGTGCCTCCCCTGACGTCTGATGCTCGTGAATGATGTTTTTGAAGCCAGGGTTTGACATGCACCAAAAGGTTAACTAGCTGAAGCAACGTTGATGTGGGCAAAGCTACGACCTTCATCTTTTAAATGTTATAATGTGTTTGATGTCTGTGATGTTTTTATGTGGCTCTACCAGGTTCTGAAATGCACCAAAGTCACTTGTTGGGGCACTCTTTATGATATTTCTCCGTAGGTGTGACTGAGAACGGCTGAGCGTATCAAACCGGATAGGTCATGGTATAGATGAGTTTATTATCTGACTAACGGAGGAAAGCCGGCAGGATGTGAAATAGGCAATTGCCTTTCGCTATATTCGGTAACAAACGAGACAACGGTGACAAGTGGTAGACGGGTAAAGAAAGTTTCTGAAAGAACTGTGCGAGGACGATACTCAGGTTTATCCATAAAAGCCTCCAATCGTCCCAGGCAGCTTAGATGCATTCCACGCTTAAGTGGTCCTGAACAAGGAGGAGGACGAGGAGGAGGAGATGAGTAAAGGTACCTGCAAGCGGAAGGCACTTAATGGATTTTACGATGACTCTGCAACGCTTGTGTGGGGATCGTCCGCGGGGTTCGGTGCTCTGATAAGGTGATTTTATCGAGGACACCCTCTGCAGAATATCAACGATAAACATGCATTCATCAGTGAGGTGACATCCTAAGACGGTGACCTCGCCGCAACACTGCCAACAGCGATTTGACAGAGCACTCAAGGGAAAACCGAATCTTTTCACGCTTTGTGTGTTTTGTTGTCTTGTCAGTCATACTTTTACATTTTGCATGATATTCTAATGAATGACGTCAAGGGTTACACAAATCTAAATTATAGGTCGCAGTGAGGTCGTCGTCTACTTGAAAGGTAGCCTTAAGAGTGAGATGACATCGTAAAGAGCGTGTACAAAATGGCTTATGGAACTGAGCCGTTTAGCGCTAAGCCGAAATACACGTGTATATCTATGTACATGAAATAACTCCTATAAACTGTGCTTAAGATCCTACCTACTCCCATTTGTGCTTTCAGAGGTGAAGGGTTGATAAATAGCTAAATGATTTTGTAATCTTTTTGGTAAGTTTGCATGTAGGTGTATGTTTTTCGTGTAAATTATTTTTTCTGGGAGCCAACAAAGGGAAGGGGGAAGAAGGACAGAAGACAGAAGAAGGACCTTTATCAACAACTTGAAAGGGGATGCTGGGCTCAGCAACATCACCACAGGGAACTTCGCTCACTGATGGAGGACAGAGACGTGTGGAGTAAAAGAAGCTATTATTGTTCCCCATGTTGGCATAGTCGATGTCCCCGTTCAAAATAATTGGTTTCTCATTGCAATGCACGGCATGAAGTTAGCCGTACCGCCACGAAAGTCATGAAAGCTAACAAGGTGACCTATTTTTTGTGTTTGCAATATCAGGGCGCAATAATGTTTGCTTCCGTGCAAATTGCAATTAATAAGGATTATTTGACCCAGTTATCTTCGGCGATCGATGAATAGTTGCACTACAAGCTATCAAAATTCCATTGAGACTGGCGGGAATAGGCTATCAGAGTCCACCAGTATCTATAACGTATCAAATGATATATGATTTGGGAAGGACCTATTGCCCTTCAGTCTTCTAATCTGTGTAGGTCTAGAGGACACATTCATGATAAATCTCCTCTGAGTCTAGACACCACTTCTTACTTCATCTAGAGCATTTGTTATCACGATGACCTATTAAATACTTATTTACGACGTCCGGAGGACCCAATGGTAAATCTCCAGTGAGAATAAACATCACTTCCTACATCTACTTCATCTAAACCATTCGTTATTCCGCCGATCTATCAAATACAGACTAAATTGTGTAACCTTTCGAAAGGGATGATAAAGAGTTCTGCATTTTCTTGGCTAGCCGGCTGCAGATCTTTGTGTCTTGGTACGCACGAAATACGGACGACATTTTTTTTTACTTCGCTTTCGGATAGACAAGGACTACTTGGCACTGCACTCAAGTTTTTCATAACTTATTTCAACAGTGTCACGTACAGAGAACAATATACCCATTTCTACACCTGGGTGGAGTGAGGAAAGTCGAGTAAAGTGCATTTTTCAAGGGCACAACATCGGTGGCGTTAGGGGATTCGAACCCGGGACCGCTTGGTTCTGGGCCGAACATCATACCGATACGTCACATGACCCCACTTTGGAGTCAGGTTGTTATATGAGGCAACAAAGATACAAGCACATCAAAATCATATAGTGTTCACCTTAATGTCTTTTATACGATTAACACGCGTCATGAAAATAACGAACCATGACAAATGCAATATTCAGCTGAACGACCAAAGTATCCCTGACGATTGCAATATTGCTACCATGATGACTTACGCATAATACTGTGAAAAATGTCTCCTTTCCTGTCTAGCAAATTTTATTACTGTATAAATCTGAGCAATGTGACATGACTTATATCACGCTGTCAGATACACTGATACGGATGCTGATCCGTTATATCTATGTGCACCAGGTGTGGCTCTATCGGGCCGGTGTATCTGCTAATGGTGAGACGTAAATGCCATCTGTGGGCCGGGACTTTCTACAACCTTTCACGAAAGGGGCCATTCATACGGCGCTAAAAGCTGCAATAAATCCAAAAATACTTTGGGTCCCCATTCATCGTGTGTGTTCCTTTGATCGTAGCGTAATGGTCCATTTCACCACACTGTCACTTTGACTGATTGATAAGGAAAACGTTCCTGTCATTCTATTACTCTTTTATATAAAAGTTTTCCTTCATCATTCATCTATTATCCTTGAATGAAATAAGTTTAAAGAAAGCCAGCAGACTTAACCTTCCTAGACTTAACCGTGTTATTGATGTAATTGGCGCTAGTTGTGCTTTTATATTTTGATATCAGTAATAAATGAAAAACGGGTTTGTTATTAACTGAGTGCATTTTCCTTGTATGAATAAATAAGTGACATGAAATGAAATCAAAATGTCGTGTTTTCTCAGGTTGCAGTAGCGCTATAATTGACAGGTTAGTGAAAGGTTATGACCTTTTCGCCGTAAGTACATTCAGTTGGTCAGGCGTAGCCAGAGGAATTATTAGTTTAAGGCATGGAATCTGATGCATCCATTTTGAAGCTTCGCTGATGACGTCCTTGCTTCTGTAATTGCGTTGTTTGTACCCATTAACTGTGTCCTTTATGCAACACTGAATCTTATGAATATATCTGTGAGACCAAGATGAAAATAACAGTAGTCTGAGACTACATGGCGTCCGTTCAATCATACTTTAGATTGAAGGAAGTTTTCAATATTCTTCGCGTGGGTTATTCATCATCATTATCACCTGTCCACCATTCACTGTTTCTGCATAATAAACAAAATAGCTGACATGGGAAAAAAAGACGGAAAACGCATATTAGCAGAGACCATACCTTTCATACTGTTCGTCTTAAAATCCTTTCATACTATTTTTGAAACCCTTAGCAGAAACTGGAGAACCGACGTACTGCTCAATTCTACTATAACGGAAAATACAACACAATTCTGGAGAGAAGAAGGAGGGAAATAGCTACATGGCGCACGTACAAAACCTCTCCATTGATTTGACTTAAAACGTTTTTCAACTACAGACTGTAAAACGTTTCCCTAACTGACGTACGTACGTGGGCGTCGAAGGAAACCCTCTTATATTACAAGTAACCTTTGAAGTATTCGCGTTACGCAAGGGAAAGGTTATACATTAAAATTGATACACATACCGATTCAGCCCTACGTACATAATGCGCTCGGTAAGCTTTGAAGGCTTGCCAAGAAGTAGCTAGTGTCCGTGGAGTAGTCTTCAAACTGGGTGGCAGCCTGACAGGCCTCGAATGAAATGACTATCTTATAAGTTTGTAATTGCCAAAACGAAAAGTAAGTTGCATATAAAAAGGACGCTGGGGAAGAGGAGGAAATGCAAGTCTGACAGATTGAGTGCTAAGAACTGGTACAAATTGAGCTGGATAAGGGAGAGGGTTGCCGACAAGCCGACGACTATTGAAAGAATGACTTTTTTTACTTCACTTTAGTAAGTTTTAGACAGTCAAGGACGACATGGCACTGCACTCAAATTTTCTATAACTTATTATCTCCATGAAAAATGGAGATATAGATTTGGGTGTGTCTGTCTGTTTGTGTTTCCTCACTACTCTTGTCAGCATAACTCAAGAGACTCTTGATGGATTACAATGATATTTGGTATGTGGGCGGGTGTTGTGAAGCCGAAATCCATGGTCGATTTTGGGCCCCCTGGTATGTGACCTTGGTACTGCAGCAGAACTTCAATTATTGTATTTTTGACATGGACGTGCTATGGTCTTGATTATTTGGAGGCAGATAGCTTGTGATGTAATAAAGAAGTGGTGTAGGTTTGGGCCCCCTAGCAGCTTGCTCTGGAACTCCAGGGGCGTTATTGTGAAAATCTTCTAAGGAGAATAACTGAACAAGGAACAACGGATTTCCATGATATTTAGTATGCGGGTAGCTTAGACAGAGATATACACAATGAAGTGCAAATTATGCTAATTGGAACTTAATTTTTTTAACAGTGCCACGTACAGACAACAATATACCCATTTTTACACCTGGGTAGAGTGAGGAAAGTCGTGTAAAGTGCCTTTCTCATGGGCATAACATAATCTGTGGCATGTCAGAGGATTCGAACCCGGGACCGCAGGGTTTTAAGCCGAACACCCTGCCGTCACGCCACATGACCCCACTGATTGAGCATATTTTGAAGAATGACTTGTGAAGACTATCATTTTTGGTTAATCATAAACTTATATCCCACAGTTTCTTAGCTAGCGCGTACTTGTTATCAAAAATACATATTGTACCAATATATATAAGTAAATCCATGAACACTTTTACTGAAGAACACGGGATGTGCATGTGATGCATGTTTTCAACGTCAAAAAAATGGATAATACCCCCTTCAAAACGACCAATCGCCGTTACTGTTATGTAGTAAGTATAGATTTGAAATTGTTTTGAAACGTATTCTTAAAAAACGCATTTGAAAGGAATCAGCAAAGATGACATTACATTAGACCATCTGTGGTCATCTTGCATTCAATAGGTGACGGCATTTTGAAAGATTCCCAATGTCATGTATCCTGGTAGCTGGACATATAATCATATTCCTAATGCGACTAGACAAACCTCCCATTGAAAAACATGTCTGTTCTTTTATATCTACTATAACCGGAAAGCGAGGAGAAGTAGAATTTCTCTCTCTACTCTCTCTATCCAATTTAACGTCTTTTGTTCCCCATCATCTGGGGGTTAGACGTGCTTGAACATGGATGGGGAAGCCCCAGAACTCCTCATCAAGTGCAAGTCCTTTTTTGTAGCAAGAGTTTTTACGGCTTTATCTAAAGATAGTCATATTATTTTTGTATCCGTGAACTGTACTTGTTCTTTTGTTTTGTTGTGACCTGTACTTAGCCAAGTGTGGCAGAAATGTGCAATAAAGGTCTTCATTCATTCATTAATCTGCACAATCTCAGAAGCGTTTTGTCCTTGGGTGTAACTGAGATTGATTTATAAGGGACTGGGTAATATTGTAACCACATCCCTCGCCACAATCCTGGTTGTATCAAATTAAATCCCATGCATGAGAATCGATTCGGTGCGTTTTAGAGCGAACAATATTGTTCGCTGACGTCACCATGCTAATTGTTATTCACCCTTTGATGGTGACCACGCTGCTACACTACTCACTTAGGGAAACCGCCGGTTGGCTGCACCAGATGCTTGCGTTGACAAGCTCATCATTTCCGGCCCCTCAAACACTGTTGGGTTAAACAGGCCAGCATGCGTTTCCTGCTTCAAGGAGCAGACCGAATAGCTGCCAATAAAGATGTTATTCCGAACGTCTGGGAGGAAAATTTGGCGGAAATGATGGACATGGGTGACAAACCCATCTCCTCCTGGACATGAGTGATAACTTTTACAAAATTTGATTCACAAAATCTTGGATATCTGTTTGGCAACTTTCGCCAAGAGTTTTAAAGACCGTTTGTAGAACTCTGCCAATACAAGCTTCGTCGTGTGAAAGTATTGCAACTGCCTGTAATTTATATATGGCTTGGAAGAAAATGGTGACTGCGTTCCGTGTTAGATATGCTCATTGTCCGGAACAGACGCGCAAGGTATATGATCTACAGCACCATATGTTCTGTGATATACAACACCATATGAACAAGAAAATAATATTCAATCAAACCTACCAATATGTCATTCTTGCAACAGGAAAAAGCTCCCCTGCTACGCCTTATCTGGCACTCATCATGACCTTAAGCTTCTGATGTACGGTAATACAGTTTCTTACATCACACTCACTGCTATATGATGGACAATATCATACAGGGATAAGAAATATGTTCAATCAAAACTACGAGTATTCCCATTGTCCTCAACGCCTTGAAACTACCTCATCTGGTTTGGATTGCATGTTAACTTCAAGCTCTCGTATGGTAAATAATAGAGACATTCCGGTATCAGTAAAAAAAGTTAGTATGCCTGGATCAGCACCACGGTCTATGAAAGTATGATGTACAACTCTATGTGTGAAGAAAAATATTTTCAATCAACGTCGCAAGCACTGGCGTTATTGCCCCAGCCAACTCAATGCTACGCCTTCCTACGCACCTATCTTCTGTTCATCTGCAGCCTGAAGCTCTTGATGTCGAGTAATGGAGTCGTTCATCATACACAGTTGAAATGACGGAGAGTCTTATTACTTTTCAAAGTAAAAGGTGCCTTCGGAATCGCTGGAAAAACACCTTGTGCGTCCTTCAGCCACCCATTTAGAAAGATAGCGCGATAGGGTGGCTGGTATATTCGACACAATCCCTTGACGGATGTCCACATCGTACATATCACAAGGCTTCATATCAGAAAATATACTTTTATGAAAAAGTAGGAGTATAGCCGGCTACGAGCTTCCGATAAATGACAATACTTGGAAAACTACAAATGACGGAAATTCGGATTTGGAGCTGCCTTACTTATTATTAAAGTTCATTTGCATTGTTCGGACTTAACCGATGTCTTGAATGGCTATTCGTGTTAAGGGCACATTTCCAACCGAAGTCTATATGACGGATGGAGTCTCATCACAGAAAATGTATGGCGTTGACCATGCATGGCCTAGAGTTGTCATATTTCCGAGATAGAGGCCCTGGGATGATGCGAAGTGCTTAAAGGTCTTATACGTGGATTGAATAAAGCCGTTTTCGTCCATATCTCACTGTCGAGGTATGACAAGAAGAAAACTCCAGAAGGCTTTTCTCATCATTCATTCTTAAACAGCGTAAAATATGGCAGCATTCAGCAATACGTTGGATGAATGAATGAATGAATGAATGAATGAGGAAGAAGGAAAGAAAGAAAGAGAGAACGAAAGAAAGAAAAGAAAGAAGGAAGGAAGGAAGGAAGGAAGGAAGGAAGGAAGGAAGGAAGGAAGGAAGGAAGGAAGGAAGGAAGGAAGGAAGGAAGGAAGGAAGGAAGGAAGGAAGGAAGGAAGGAAGGAAGGAAGGAAGGAAGGAAGGAAGGAAGGAAGGAAGGACGTTCTACATCCTGCAATAAATGACGATCGCATTTTACCCATAGTCAACTTGTCTACCGATGAAACTATTTTTGAAAGTATATGTCTTTAGGTTGTTCCTTTATTTTCCAAATGCAACATTTAATTTACTCTTATCGTTTTCAACAGTCGCCTGTATTTTACTTGAACAGGCGCCAAATGAGGCCGTCACCGTAAGATAATCGAAAGTCTTGTCGTTAACTATAATTCTCAGGGAGTCTCAACGTCGTTAAGATGTTTATCTTGGAAACCAGACAAAACCATGAGCAATGCGCCTGGGACAGCCTGCCAAGGACGACTCATCGATCGTACTCATGTCATTCTAGAAGCTGAGGTTAATTGCAGGTTAAGTGTTCTGGAGAAAACATACACCACGCAGTGATAGAGTTTCATTCACTATGCTGTTAAGGACGATCCTTAATTTCCACTGAAGTAGGGTTGTCTAAGGTTAACTAGAAAACTCGCATTCGTGAAAATGCGTTCCTTTAAGTTATGAGTACGTTGTGACTTGTCGAGTGGATTCTTTTTTTTTCGTTCTTGGGATGAAACTCGTTATCGGTGACAAATGACAACCTTGGTCTCAGGGAATGGTTTGGGACGACCCTAACGTCAAACCCACTCTATCTTGCTATGTAGGGAACTAGCTATTTGTCATATTTATAGAGTAATATGAATTGTGGCAAATATTGGACGGGCTCCCTGTGATAGAGGTGGCCTCAAAGTTATCTGTACGCTACTGGTAATGTGTGCATGGCGCCTGTTGGCTAACCTTTGTCGATGACTTCCTTCCCTGTAATGTCTACATACACATCCAATATCATGGAAGTTTTATGAGACTTTAAGTCCCTATCTCACTGGGCCCGCGGCACGTTGGTGGCGTCGCTGCGCCCTAAACTGGATTTGTATTACTCGTGACATTGTAATGGCAATTATAGCCGAAGCTAGGTACATATTTTTTACCTGTGTGAAGTGAGGACATTCGTTTACTTGAAGTGCCTTTCTCAAGGGCGCAATGTCATCGTGGCACGTCAGGGGATTCTAACACCCTGCCATGACGCCACGCGACGAAGTGTTGGCATCTTTCCCGAGCTGGCGTGATTAGAGAACACGTGAGTTTGTCAGTAGATTAGGAGCCCTCCACGAGACTGCCGCCAATCAGATCCCTCATAGATAACATGACGTAATGCAGACACGCAACGTCCTTTGTGAATTTCTAAAATGTCATTGAAACAAATCACACCATTGATGCTTGCCGTTAAGTTTACCATGAGGGACGAACCTAACCGAAGCTAGGTACTCATTTTCACCGGCCTGAGTGAAGTGAGGAAAGTCGTTCCCGCAGAGATACAGACATGCAACTTCCATTGTAACTTTCTAAAATGCCATACATATTGTATATCGAACTTGATGCCTGCCGTTAAGTTCGCCCTTAACTTCCCATGTGCATCGCCTAACTATTTAGGAGGGCCAGAAGGGCCGCCTGTGGGTTCTGTAAGATAAGGCCGTCGCCAGGAGGTTATCACGCATCTTGTGATCCTCACCCGGCCTTTAGGCCCACATTCCGCTAGTACTAGACGGCGATCTCACTGCGACCTCGCTGCGACCTACATGTACATGTAAGCTTGATTTGGTTATCCTTGATCTCATAATTGGAATATCATGCAAAATGTAAAAGTATGATTGAAAAGACATCAAAACATACAAAGCGTAATAAAACGATTCTTTTTTCTCTATGAAATTTGTTGAGCGATCTTTTAGATTTCAGGTCTCAGAGAGCACGCGGCGAGAGCGCCGTCCTAGTGGAATGGGGGTATTACGCATGTCCAGTTCAGATGTTTATCTACACAATTACACCGAAACACGTACAAAACCAGGACGCGCTGTCAGGGAAGGGTATGGATTTTTACTCAATTCAGGTTCAAAAGTTCAAGTGCTTTTCTTCTCATGATAAGAAGCGCTAGAGATAATTACAGTCAGAGCATATCTTTCTCTTTCCTCAATCGAAGGAAATCGCATCATACGCATCATAAACATCCATTTACATCTATAACCAGCACCAAGTCATTTCCTCGTGAATTGGTTGGAAAACCCAATCTACATTGCAGCAATTTATCGGATTCCATAATTGCACAGATGTCTATGCAAAGTAGATCTATGTGATCCCTGTCCACGCGGTTAAGGGACTCCATTTATACAAGTTCAGCGTGATGGTTATGACGAAAAAGTCCAACATCCCACATTGATGGGAATGCGTTTGGCCCGTAGGTAGCCTTCTGTAATACCCCCATTCCACTAGCCTGGAATCCCGACCTATTTATAGCTGCCGGGGTCTCTTCTGTCCTCCCTCCGGACAGAAGAGACCCCGGCAGCTATAAATAGGTCGGGATTCCAGGCTACCATTCCACTAGACGGAGATCGCGCTGCGCTCTCGCTGCGACCTAAATCGGATGTGTCTAATCCTTGATTACATAATTGCAATATCATGCAAAATATAAAAGTATTGCTGAAAAGACAACAAAACACACAACGTACAAAGATTCGTTTTCATCTATCAAATGCGTTGGGCGCTCTGTTAAGGCCCTGTCACACTTGTGCGTACTATCAAGTGCGCATGAGTTCCGAAGTAACATTTTTTGGGTTTAAGTAAATTTTGCGGAGAGGAAGTTGTTTTCTCCTTTGATCCACCGGCAGGAACATTTTTTTTTGTTTAAGTGAAAAAGCCCTTAAGCCCTTGTCACACTTGTGCGTATATATAAAAGCCCGCATGAGTTACGTATTTAAAACATGTTTTTGGTTTTGGTTGAGTTTGCAGTCGAAGAAGTCATTTCTTTGGTTTGATAACTCGACTGCTCAACGGTGGATCAAAGTAGAAAACAACTTCCTCAGAGCTAATCTACTTAAACCAAAAAAATGTCACTCCGGAACTCACACGCACTTCAATATACGCACAAGTGTGACGGGGCCCTAAGATTTTAGATCGCAGAGAGCGCGCGGCGCGAGCGCCGTCCTAGTGGAATGGGGGCCTTATCAAATACTTCTTACTGACTGAGAGAGTCGCTGGAGATACATATTCAAAGATTTAATTATCCGTTAGATGCTGCCTGCTTACAATATTTATCATTGAGATGCCCTTGAACGCACCCTGATGCAAACTTGTCTGGCTGGGCACGTGTCGGTGTTGAGAGGCAGGGGACCACCAGATAGAATCTAGTAGACGCGACTTGACATATCAAAGAGACGAAGTAATTTCAGTTGAATGTCAGGTAGAGATAACACAGATAACATCTTATGCCATTCCACTTGATGGCGCTCTCTCCGCGTTCTCGCTGCGACCTAGAGCGCAGTGAGAGCGCCGCCTTATCAGTTTTCATAACCCCACATGTACTGCGTAATACTCGCTTTACACGCAATGAGGGGCGGTTAAAAGAAGATATAAGCTCATAGACTATTTTCCAATCAAAGCCACCGGTTCAAAATGTCATGAAGCTAGTCAATCACGAGTACCTTTTCTCAATTGCAATATCGTAGAGATGTAATTGTGTGATGCAGTAAAATATGCCGAGGGATATCGATCAAGAAGCTGATATCGCAAGCGTTGCTATAAAAAGAATTTTTCGCGCTGTCTAAAACAATGAATCTCAGCTGAGAATTCCTTTCAGATCAAATGAGCCGGAATACGGCCGCGCATGCTAACAAATCAGGCCGCACGTAATGACACGTGAGGCACATCCGTGAACCGAACAGGGACGCCCTGTTAAATAAACAAGCAGGTGCCCCTAATTGAGTATCGACCCGGTGAGAGGAACGTACGTTCTTGGGAAGAATGTTAATGGCGCGAAACGGTCATCAGCTGGTGCGGAGAGGTCCGCCCAAAGTTCACCCTGAATGGGTTAAAGGCATGAATGGCGTCAGAAACTATAGCCTGTCGAGTCAGGTGATTAATCTGAAGTTAAGGGGAGGTTGGGAGTGCTACAAGGTTAATAGAAATATGCCTTTAGTGGGCATAAGTGGAGATTGGGGAGCAAGGACGAAGGGTTTTTAGGAAGGGCGCCTGGTGCTTGCCGGACACCATCGTTGCCTTTAGGTAGAAGGGTCGTACTCCTACCCTAGATGCCAGACCCCCGATCTCTCAGGGTTTTGTTGTAGAATTTCTTTTGGGACATGTTGGTCCTAGGAGGTAACGATGGTGTCCCGAGGAGTTGTCTTGTGCTGGCCATGGAAACAGTCTGGTATCCAGGCTATAGTACTCACAAACCTAAGCACTCTAAAATCTAAGTTCACAATCGCCATCCCCTGAATACGGACGGAGCTCGAGGGAGATTTCCACCCCTGCACGGGCTGTAATCTCACGTTCACATCGCGTCGTGACTTCGGAATGACCGCGCGACGCTGATCTAATTTAATCGCACCGGGGCAATCTCGCGTGTGTGCCGAGCAACAGGCTGAGGTTTAACGATAAGCAGGTCGCCCCCGACATTACGCCCACCACTGGGGAAATGTGAACTCTCGTACCACTTAGGCGCCAGGAAAAAACGAATAAAGCAATCTTTGCGTAACAGGTCCATGTTGAATTACGGCAGCCCGTTGGCAAGTAACGTTGAAGGTCACACTTAACGACTCAATTCAATCATAGTCTACGCACTTGCGTCATACTTTCGCAACTGTGATGTAATAAGATTCCTTAATAATATAGAGAAGAGATCGAGAGAGACGATACACTGGAAAGCTGTTAATCATCACTCTCTTGGTAACAGATCTAGTCCAAAGGTACTGTCATGGCAATGGTATTGATAGGGTAGACTTTTTTTAGGTCAGTTGCAGCACAATGGCTGGCACCTGTCTTATTACCGACATGAAAATGGAGGTATAGTTTTTGGCATGTCTGTCTGTGCCTTTGTGTGTTTGTGTGGGTAAGGGGGTGTGGGTGTGTTTCCAGATTTTGTAGTCAGCATAACTCAAGAACCTCTGTATGGGTTACGATGATATTTGGTATGTGGGTAGGTCTTGGGAAGACAAAGATCAAGGTCGATTTTGGGGCCCCTGGTGTGTGACCTTGGTACCGCAGAAGAACTTCTGGTTTTTGTATCTTCTGTCCGGGACGTGTTATGGTTTTGTTCTAACCGTGTGTTATGAAAAACCTGTTTATTTATTCTTTCTCAGGACGTCGACTGAACTGCACCATACAAGAGTTCAAGACATCAGCCGGTCCTCTGGTAATTCGTCACAACTTTCTGTCTTGTTAGAACTTCGGCACAACTACAACACAATTACAGCACAACCAGATCTCAACGCATCGTTAGCACAAAACCGTCAAAGAAAATAAACATCGCAAAGTCAGCAAAAATTTTTGGAACAGTTATGGAGGATTTCCACCTGTACATGTACCTGCCGTCCGGACTGAGTGATATTGACGTCTATACATTGTCAGAACAACACCGTCAAAGAAAATAAACAACGCATAGTCAGCAGAAAAACGAAGTTTGTTGCATGAACAGGAGTCATGGAGGATTTCAACCTGTCGTCCGGACTGAGCGGCAATGACGTCTATACAGGGCCCAACATGACCGCACCCCAGGGGTTTGTCTGGACGGCGCCAGTCATACAGCGTGTCATCACCATCGCCATTATCATGTTCCTAACACTTGTAGGAAACGGTACGATCATCGCTGCTCTGACGCATGCGCAGAAACGCCGCTTCAGCCGCGTCAATATCTTCATCCTCAACCTCGCCATCGGCGACCTGTGCGTCTGCGTAGTTACCATGACTACGGAGATCCTGTTCGTGGCCTTTGACCAATGGGTGTTGGGAGCGGTGATGTGTAAGCTGATAGTGTACGGTCAGATCGTGACCCTGGCCAGCGCGACGTTCATCTTGACCGCTATGAGCATTGACCGCTACATGGCCATCACCAGCCCTCTACAGATGTCCACTAAACATCGTACGCTCGCTCACAGGATGGTCGCCCTGGCCTGGATAGCAGCCTTCATGCTTGCCATCCCGCAACTTCTCATATTCGTGCAGAGAGAGGTTCAGAAGAAAGATGGCGGGACGGCCTACGCGTGCCAGAGTAAGGGGTACACGGCGGAGTGGCAGCGGAAGGTGTACGTCACCTGGCTGGCGTTCTACGTCATGGTGGCCCCTGGCGTCATCATTACGTACTGCTACATCCGGATTGTGGTGACCCTCGGGCGGGAGGGGTCGGGGAACGCAGACGCCCAGTCGGCTCTACGGCGCTCTGATAATGAAAAGATCATGAAGGCCAAAGTCAAGGTAAGACTCGTGAAAGTCATTTTGTGTGGGAAGACGTTACTGTAAAACAAATTTCTTGTTAAATCTGTGGTTAGCATGAAAGCTCATAGGTGTTGGTACATTCCATGATAAAGTTTGCTACTTTACTTCAACACAAATTCGACGTGAGCTACATTTGCTTTAATGTGTTGAAGCAAAGTATCAAAATTTTATCATAATATGTGGTTGTGAATATAGAACTTTTTAATATTCAAACAACAACTTGATGAAATTATTAACGAAAGAAGTTACCGTAGTTCGAATCAGTTTTTCAAACACTAGTAAAGAAACGAAATAGTCTTACATACATTTTTGACCGCGCGTCTCTAAACTTCGTCAAGGGCAGAATGACTCACTATTTCTGAGACGCGGTTTTATAGTCAGGTGACTTGAGCAGTGGATCAGAGGCGGGGGACGTCACAAACTGCCAGACTCCACTGCTCGAGTAAGAAGGGGGATACTAGTCCACAAGAAAACAAACACGAGGCCGATATTGCTTCACATAAGGGTCACACAATTCCATGCACTAGTAGATTCTGCGAAATTTAGAATTGATTTGAACATTGAAATAAAATGACTACTAATCTATCACATGACATTAGTTCCTTGCAAGCAAAAACAAGCTGCTATGGGGCCCAAACCTACACCATTTCTTCTTTACATCACAAGCTATCTGCCACCAAAAAGGTCGAGGTCAAAAGATTTTAAAAAACGGAAGTTCTGCTGCAGTACCAAGGTCACATACTAGGGGGCCAAAATCGACCTTGACCTTTCTCTTCCCAATACCTACCCGCACACTAAATATCAATATAATCCATCCAGAGGTTATTGAGTTATGCTGACTACAAAAATCCGGAAAAACAGACACACTCACACTCACACAGACAGACAGACACGCCAAAAACTATATATCAATTTTTCATGGAGATAATAACTACTTTCCTTTCCTTCCCCCAGACCATAAGGATGACCCTGTGCATCGTGATCGGGTTCCTGGCCACCTGGACGCCGTACTTCGTCGTCACCCTGTACGATGTCTACGCCGGGCAGGGACTTCCCGAGGTCGCCTACGTCGTCGCCGAGACCATGGCCCTCTTCAACTCCGCTCTCAACCCCATCATCTACGGCTTCTTCAGCCTCAACTTCAACGAGATATGCTACAAAATCTGCTGCGCGTGCCGACAACGCCCGGAACGTCCTTTCCGGAAGGGTTTTGTTCAAACATTCCGGACTGAGGTTCCGGATCATGGGACCTACCAGATGAAGAGTTTCCGAAGAAGGCCAGCAAACGCAAACGGGGAGGTTGAAGGTGACAGCTTCAATGCGTAAAGCTACTAACGGCTACCATTCCCCGATGTGACCCTGGAAATTGTAACATTTTGCCATGTGTAAAAGTCGAAGAGCCAAACAACCATGTGGACTCACTAGTTACTTTGTTTCCAAGAAAGGATGTGACCCTGATCAAGTAGTATGTAGTATCATTGCAAGTTGTCAGCTAAACTTGCCTGGCAACTAACTAGTCGAACAACGACTACAATGAGTGTTTACGTACTGATATATTATGAATACGTAATGTAGCCAGAATAGTTTATCCTCAGAGACTATATATATATGTATATATGTGTGTGTGTGTAAAGAGAGAGACTATATATATATGATATTCAGAAGATGTATCATACAAAGCCATAGATCAGCATAAAGGATCTCTACACACAATTTCTCTAATATTCACCACAGCGTTTTGCACATGCTGTAGAGATATAGATAGCAAGGTGTGTTATGAATGCACCAACTTCATATTAACAACATTCTTGGAAATGATAGGAATAGCATGTAGTATATATATTCTTACGGTAGTCAAATACACCTAGATACAGTACAAGCAACCCTATGTTATGCTTAGAGCTCCTGCTCTGGACACCAACTCATGGGGACTTACATAGACCAACTTGCTGGGGATGTAGGGGTGAGGTCTGAAGAACCAGACCAACTAATGCCGGGCCGTGACGACTGGAGGGAGAGGGCAGCCTTAGTCCGTGCAAGCCGCCCGATATGATGATGATGATGATAATGTTATGCTTAGGTCCCAATTGCGCCGGTGCCCGTAGTGAGTGTAGTCCCGGCCGGGCCTCGAAGTCACAAACTTCTTCCCGCGGACTGCCGGTACCGAGGGAGTACCTCCCGGTGCTCGCACGATTAGCTCACGGCGTCTATTTGTTGACCGGGTCCCGCGTTGATTTTCAGTCCGACTTGAATTTATTCAGGGTGCCGACCGGGCCCAAAAATAGCCCGGCAGCCGCAGGGTGTCCCACGGAGCCTCGTTGGGGTCACGCCCGAAAGTGCAAAAATAAACAGCCTGTGAACTACCCGGCAGTGCCCCTTTTTCCAATTAGGACCTAAGCAAAACTAGATATACTGTGTTTCTACTTGTAGGTGTTAGGTTCAACTATACAATTCAATTTTCTAGCGTAGTAATTGGATTACTTGAAACGCTCGCCAGATGGCTGCTCTAGATAGTCACGCTACATGTAAACATGTACATACAACGTCAAGGGCAAGGTCTGGGGTTTTCCAAGGATTTCCGATGACACTAGGAGAGATTTGCACCAATGTTCAACTTGTAACGTTATCATAGGTAATTCATATTCATATAATGAATAAACAAAGAGACTATGACATCGCATGTCATCATCGGACACGAATGGCAACCAAGATGATACAGAGGTTCAACATTTGTACATTTTACTCTGTGTATTCATATGATGAATAAACGAATAGATTATTACATCGCTTGTCATCATCGGACAAGAATGACTACCAGGATGATATAGATGCTCAACATTTGTATATTTTACTCTGTGTATTCATATGATGAATAAACGAATAGATTATGACATCGCTTGTCATCATCGGACAAGAATGACTACCAGGATGATATAGATGCTCAACATTTGTATATTTTACTCTGTGTATTCATATGATGAATAAACGAATAGATTATGACATCGCTTGTCATCATCGGACAAGAATGACTACCAGGATGATATAGATGCTCAATATAACGAGTATATAGGACAGTGGCTCACACAACTAATTGTTCTTTTTAAACGGGACTTTACTTAATAGTGAATAGAAGAGGGTGTTTGGATGAAACAGCACAAAGCGCGACTCGCAGTCCGTTTTCTTTTAGGGGGCACAATTCTGTGTGCGACCTTCATGCATCGCGATGCTTCTCGTCATGTACAGTTCTATCCCGCAAGATGTCTCTCTTTGACACACAAGAGCAGACTTGGCCGTCTTTCGATTTTGAAGAGTAACAGGGATGCAACGGTCGATGACGACCTGTTCTTTAAAGGTAATTATGTATGATACAGCGACGAATGGATGGAATACAAACATAAAGTACATGTAGATAAAAACTATCATATATGAGTGATTCAAAATAATGTCTAGCATTTCGCGTTCTGGCAGCAGCATCAAAAGAAAGGCATTGTCTTCCATCGTGATTCTTTTTTTGGATAACTTTATCGGGCTGGTTAGTCATTTGGACGTAGAGTTATTTTCACATCACTACAGTCCTGTTTGGGAAAACATCATTGCCACATCGCCACCTTGCGATAATTCAAGCAAGTGCAGAGCCCTGGTAACTGGTAAGGTATCTCAAATCAGCGGAAACATTGATGAGAAAAGGATGCGGTTTTACGAAAAAGAAATTTGCTTTTAAATGGTCTATGTATTTTTCGGAAAGGATTTTCTCTGGCTTTAGTTTCACTTCACGTTCAAATTTCGATGTAATTTTCAGCGCTTCATAAATACCAAGTGATATGCAGCGCAGCTTATATTTCAAATGGACGCCGTCACCGTCACCGTCGTTAAACATGAATCAAACACCTAGCTGGTCACCTTAGATGAACCGCGAATGTCCCCATTACGGGCCATGCAATGACACAATCATCATTCTGTGCACGGAGCTGTCGTGTCAGGCATCACATGGATGTCATGTCAACTCGGGCCATTCCTGTTCACAAGAAACCAGCCCTGCTCTTCACGTGATTCTTGCCTGAGCGCCACCTTGCGGAAAGCAAGGGAAGCGTATCATGCCTTGGCAAGGCATCCCAAATCCACCGAAACGCTTACGAGAAAATGATGCGGTTGTATAAAAAGAAATTAACTTTCAAGTGCTTTTTTATTTGTCGAAAAGGAAATTCTCTGGCTTTCGTTTCAATTCTCGTTCACATTTCGATGTAATTTTCGGCGCTTCCCAAATACCATGCACAACGTTACCCGTCGAATAACAAGAACACCTAGCTGGTCACCTTAGATGAACCGCGAATGTCCCCATTACGGGCCATGCAACGACAAAATCATCATTCTGTGCACGGAGCTGTCGTGTCAGGCATCACATGGATGTCATGTCAACTCGGGCCGCCTCGCGCACGCCTTCCCGGCTGTTAATATCTCGTGTGACGGCGCCCTCGGGGAAGTCACGACATTCCTGTTCACAAGAAACCAGCCCTGCTCTTCACGTGATTCTTGCCTGAGCGCCACCTTGCGGAAAGCAAGGGAAGCGTATCATGCCTTGGCAAGACATCCCAAATCCACCGAAACGCTTACGAGAAAATGATGTGGTTGTATAAAAGGAAATTTACTTTCAAGTGCTTTTTTATCTGCCGAAAAGGAAATTCTCTGGCTTTCGTTTCAATTCTCGTTCACATTTCGATGTAATTTTCGGCGCTTCCCAAATACCATGCACACCGTTACCCGTCGAAAAGAACACCTAGCTGGTCACCTTAGATGAACCGCGAATGTCCCCATTACGGGCCATGCAATGACACAATCATCATTCTGTGCACGGAGCTGTCGTGCCAGGCATCACATGGATGTCATGTCAACTCGGGCCGCCTCGCGCACGCCTTCCCGGCTGTTAATATCTCGTGTGACGGCGCCCTCGGGGAAGTCACGACATTCCTGTTCACAAGAAACCAGCCCTGCTCTTCACGTGATGCTCTGCTTCATGTGTGACTTAAGCCTCCCTCTCACTGGACCCGCGGCACGCTGGCGGCGTCGCTGCGGCCGATCGAATTGACAAAGCACTCAACGAATTTCATCGACAAACGAATCTTTTTAAGCTTTGTGTGTTTTGTTGTCTTTTTGGTCATACTTGTATGTTTTGAATGATATTCCCATTATAAAGTCAAGGGTAACACAAATCCAGTTTAGGACGCAGCGATGCCGCCAGCGTGCCGCGGGTCTAGTGAGAGGGGGGCAGTGAGAGGGGGGGGCTTTACTTACACCTCCATTCCACTAGGGCGGCGACGTCGTTGCGACCGAGTGATTTGACAGAGCGCTCGATCAACTTGGTTTCGCTGTATGTTTTGTACCATGCATATGTAGTGATATATGTTGATAAGAGTTATTAGGACCTAAATGATTCAATTTGTAGCCCTCTTATATTTTGTCTGTCCCTTATCTCTTGTCTTATGACCTCTGATGAAAAGTAGCCTGTATGACCATTTCGGCTTCTCATGAATATACAAAGGTTCAAAAAACGAATTTCATAGATGAAAAACGAATACTATTACGTTCTGTGTGTCTTGTCTTTTCATTCATACTTTTACATTTTGCATGACATTCCAATTATGAAGGGTTACACAAATCCAATTCCGGTCGCAGCGCGATCGCCGTCTAGTGGAATGGGGGCCTTAATATACTCTCCATCTCAATTCGCCTGTGGCACTACTAGTATATATCCCCCGTGAGACGCCTTCTACAATATTATTTTGTTGTGATCAACTTGGGATCGATGTCGGTACGCAGCAAACCAAGAATCCCATAAAAATTCCATCGGCCTGAGACATAATGTGCTCTGAACCCATCATAAAGGCCATTCATCGCCCACGATGGGTTCGCAAGCACGCAGTAAGATTAGCCAACCGCCCGAGGTATGAGATACGCTATAATAACAAAAAATAGGCCGTGTCTGTATTCCGCACACCATATGGTTATCTCCTCTAACGCTATGATTGATATTAACCACGCAATGACAAGTAAGGGTTAATGACCTTCCCCGGGGTGTACATGGTGTCATAAGGCCTGCTCATTTGTTATAACCACCAAAATAAAACCACAGAGTGAGCTAAGGTATAGCCAGGCCTTATCACACCATATACACGTACGCATTCACTTTAGTTGAGTGTTATCCAATGGAAGCGAAGGAGGTGATCTTATTCAGTGGTTATAGCAAATGATCATGACCAGGCCTTATGACACCAGATACACCGAGGAATAGGCGGTTCATAAATGTTACCATCATATAGACATTATCAAATATCAAACTGACACATGAGCGAGACAATTCCTGTATAACTCACTGGGTGTTTTTATTCGGTGGTGATCATAAGCAAATGACCAGGCCTTATGATACTATATACCACTTAGGGCGGGTCATTTACGCTTAATCATTTGAAGAACTTTAAAGTGACTTAGGCCTTAACATGTCAAACTCTTTTCATAACCTTCTCCCTGCTGCCTAACTGTAACCAATACCGGGCAATAGGGAATTGGGTGTCAAACGGCTACATCAGTGTGCTAAAGGTTAAACTGCAGTATGGTTCGAAACCAACAAAATGTGTAATGCAGCATGGCAACAAAGTATCTGGCATTATTTGCACTGAACTTGACAGTGACTGCCCATTTCTCTGTTATTTACATTACAACTAGTAAAGTTAAAGATAACAGGTTCATGAAAGTGAACTTGTCCACTGCACAAATGTGACATGGAATGCAAACTGAACAAAACATCTAATCTGCTGAGGCATGTCTGTCTCTATCAACATGGACTGCAAACTAAACATTTAAACATTCCCTTCTGCTGGGGCATTTGTGTCTCTATCAACCTGTGACATGGACTGCGGACTGTACGAAACATTCCCTTCTGCTGGGGCATGTGTGCTTCTATCAATCTGTGACATGGACTGTGGACTGTACGAAACATTCCCTTCTGCTGGGGCATTTGTGTCTCTATCAACCAGTGTGACGTGGACTGCAGACTGTACGAAACATTCCCTTCTGCTGGGGCATGTGTGCTTCTATCAACCTGTGACATGGACTGCTGACTGTACGAAACATTCCCTTCTGCTGGGGCATGTGTGCTTCTATCAACCTGTGACATGGACTGCAGACTGTACGAAACATTCCCTTCTGCTGGGGCATGTGTGCTTCTATCAATCTGTGACATGGACTGCTGACTGCTCGACTCATTCCATTCTGCTGAGGCCGTTGTGTCTCTATCAATCTGTGACATCTTCTACTGAGGCACGTGACTGTGTCTTTATCAGCCTGTGACATGGACTAGAGACTGTTTGAAGCCTTCTCTCCTGCCTGGGCATAAATTAATAGCCTCCTTTCCAGGCCTTGTGGCGTTTATTTTAGGGGGGGGGGGGTGTTGATTTGTGATGTTCAACATATAGGCCAGGTTCTTTTGCCAGAGAAATCATATTGCCACCTGTGGAAGCAATACGATTTCCCCAGCAAAACAACTTGACCCCAATATGCTGAAAATTGCTAAGCGGCACAAAAAAAAAAACAAATGCCGGCGCTGCCCCAAATGCCTGCAAAGGAGGCTACCTGGGCATGAGTACAAAGTACCTGGATCAGGTTGACCTAGTGCTGCTTTGTTGGAGTCTGAAAGTTTCTCACATCACGATTCAGAGTCATCCGTATCGTCAGGAGAGCCTAGATTGAGGGCTGCTCCTAATACACTTGAACAAGCCTCCTTCTGCCTCTCTGTAGAATTACGTTTGTACCTACGGACGGAAGATTCGTTCTTGTGACCAGATAACCCCCTTATAACACCTGTTTCAATCCATCAAGAGCCTGGATAGCTGTAACCCTGACACTGTGGTTAGTGTAGGCTTTGCTCAAACCTGCAGCTCGTGATATGTCTCTCATCATTCTGCCAAGCTTGTTATGGCCAACAGGTTGATTACAGTACCACAGGGCACTGGACTCTGGGTTCCACATTGGATTTGGTCTCTGGAAAAGGAATGGGCATCCGTCTTGCAGCTTACTCAAGTACAGCTCAAGTGCCTGGACTGGGCATGGACGTGTGTCGCTGGAAGATGCATATAGTCTTGGAGTGGAGTGGCTCGTCGGATGTTCATCGTTCCTTAAAGTGTAGTATTTTCTTCCTTCATCTGTGTTGGCGACAAAGTCGCTCGTCTTAAAGTTCCGCAGATTGTCACCTCTTCGGCACAGGAAGAAAACGAGGTAGAAATACACCAGTCGTTGGAGAGACACCGGATCGTCAACGCTCAACGTTTTTGTCTGGAACATTCTGCTGATGTCACACGCTAGGATGGGCGGATATGCCTTGGTAGTGTCCATTCCATCTCTCTTCAGCTGCTTGAGAACTCCCATATACAAGTTATTGGCAGCTTGGAACTCTTTGTCTTTTAAAATGTTATACGTACACTGGTAGGGGCGTCCTGTGAGGTGACGATGAATAGCTGCTCTCAGACATGCGTAGGTTGACTTGGAATATGGAGTGCCATCATCTTTCCGTACCTCTCCGTAGAACTGTCTCAGTAGTAGTGCCAACTCTTGAGGTGGTAGTTCCTCGAATGCTGTGTTCATGTCTCTTGCCTGTAGCCATGCTGAAATCACAACATTGAAAAAAAGTCTTCATTTTCAACTTCATTTACTACATTAGGCTGCTGATAATTAGTTTTCCTGTGTACAATACAAAAAGGGCAGCCTACATGTAAGTATTTATAAGATCCTTACTGAAAAGATACGATCCTTACGGAATTCATATGATCCACTACTAACTAAAGAAACATACGATCCTGATTGAATTCATTCGATCCACACTCATCCAAGAAACATATTATGATCTTTAGGGATTACATACAGTCCTAAGTACATACCAATTACATGCTAATCGCACACATACTAATTTCTTGGACCAACACCTGGGTCAAGTGACATGAGCGGCAGACTCAAGATGGCGGCCTCTGGACTTCCATTTCTTTCTACGGTATTTTGCCACTTGACTTATCCCATCCTGCTGAACACCAGAAACCTCAGCCTGCATTGATGCAGGCTTCATAGGAGACATATCAACCTGGTCACCAGTCTCTACTGGCCGGCTTAGGGGTGTTCTACCTGGCCCTGTCTGATAAGCATAGGCCTGTTTCTGTCAGCCTGTCTTTTCAGCTGGCATATCGAGTTATCGCTTCGGGAACGAAGTAATTAAGCCAAGGCCATAAAACCACCTACGTACGCTAATCTGCCTGGACGGGTGGGCGGGCGGATACCGAGGAGCTCCTGATGGTATGGTTACCAGGCCAGCGACATATCGGTGTATTGTAGACAAACTAGCTAGAGAGGAGACTAATCTGCAGCAGAGCAGCGTGGCACGTCTGATGGAATCCTCCTACCCTGGATGCCAGACTCTAGCAGGGCCCCACAGAGAACCTCTTCAGCATCCCTGGCATTTCTTCCTGTGGACCTACATGTAGATTGGCACTCCCAGGGTTTAACCTTTAGCATACTGATTAGCTGTTAGACACCCAATTCCCTGTTGGTTACAGAGTTAACTAGCAGGGAGAAGGTTATCATTTCTGTTTTGTCCTTAACTGATAATTTAATCATATTAAGAATGTGTGATAAGCAAATGCGACAACCTGACTAATTTCAAGAAGGTATTTGATTTTTGAACCGAAAGTGCTTGTTCATTAACAACATTAGAGTATCTTACTGTGCTACCAGTACTGTAAAATGAAAACAAACAACCAGTAAATGGAAAGAAAAAGCATTTAGTTGGAAACTACATTTTTAATAGTAACAGTTCAACATGAACAAGGGTCTTTACAGTTGTGCACACATATTGCTCTAAAACAAATTTGCACAAGGTTGGCCTTAACCAAATTTGCAGCTTTGTAAACCATGATTGAATGCTTTTAAAAACAAAATGTAGGTGCCAGGCAGAAATCCTGTGTCAGGAAGGACATTTAGGTGTGCGGCCTCACCAGCCTGGGCCCGCTGGACAGAGCTGCTTGAAAGAGCAGTGTTAAGACTAGCCGACTGCTGCCCACCCATGTCAGGGACCCCAGCAGCGGTATAATCAAAACTGGATACTACTACTACTTTTCATTCTTTCAACTACTAATATTCATTCTTCTCTTCAAACAAACATACCCATTATATAATGTTACTCACAAACAATTATGTATCTGTGGTACACAATAATAATACATCAAATGGTGTTTTCACTTGTCCTCCAAATACTTTCCTCATCATTATCAGCTTGTCTGGGTTTGCAATTTTTACTCCCTTGATGCACTTGCATGTGCTGCTTGGTCTTAAACTTTTTCCCACAAAGCTCACACACAAACTTCCTCACTGTTGAGTGATGCACTAGGTGTTGGGAAAGGTATTGTTTTGTACGGAAGGTCTTACTGCAGACAGTACATACAAAGTCCTTGCTGGCATTCTCGGTGTGGATGTCTTTGTGATGCTTGACCAAAGACTTCCTAGATTTGTATATCTTATCGCATGCATTACACTCAAATCGTGCAGTGTGGGTCTTCAAGTGCTCCAGCATGTTCTTTTTTATGCAGAATGTTTTCTCGCATAAACTGCACCTGTGCGGTGTTGGCGCTGTCTTGTGAAGTTCTTTATGGTACTGTAGACCAGATGCGGTTAATGAAGCCTTGTTGCAGACCTTGCACTCGTATAGGCCTTTCTTGAGATGTTTATTGTAATGTTCGAGCAATCTTGTACGGGAAAAGACACCAGTTCCGCACTCATCGCAGCGAAAGGGGTACTTGTTGTTGTGGTAGCCCTGCTCGTGTAAGCGAAGTCCTTTCTTGGTCTTAAAAGTCTTCTCACAGATACTGCAGGCAAAGGGGAGTTTAGGTGCTGGATCAGGATGTACAAGTACTTCTGCACCTGAATGGGGATACATTGTTGAAATTAACCTCATGATCATGATCATCATCATTCCAGGGCGTTATCACTCCCCTCTCTTGTCAGACTCCAGGCTTTCCTCAGTGTCGAGCCGTTCTTGGCCATGTACATGTAGGGCCCAGGTGTTTAGATAGATTGTCACTCCATCTTATTTTGGGCCTCCCTCATGAGCAAGCAGAAGAAAACACGAAAATTGAAGAGATAATACATTCCTATCATCAGCCTGGAGGATCTCCCCAGAAATATAGAGTAGGATGGAGGGAGGGTGCCAACCACTTGATACGTGTTGTGAGGGGGGAGGTCTAAAGGGGGCACGCACCTAAGAGGAGAGCAACTGTTACATTTTGCCTTTTCCAGACACAAATGGAAGTCATTTCCTGCAACTTCAGTTTTGCTTCTAGTCTACAATTAATGAAATCTCAAGTTTTCAGCGAAACTATAGGCTTAGTTGGGAAAATATGGCAAGAAAATTTAGCGGTTGGGGGAAAAGGGAGTAGTTAAGTTATTGTTAAGGAAAAAACATGGAAGCACACACCTTCTCCAGTGTCCGCCATGTTGATTTTCCCACTGATGTCATGTGGTCCAACAAATTGGTAAGCAGGGCTCGAAATACTGGGTGTATGTACACTTTTGGGTACTGCCACCCAATATTGGAGCTTGGCACCTACTTTTTGATGGTGGGTGCACCAGTGCACCGAGATATTTCTGTAGGCTCAGGGTAAAGGTACTATTGCACACTAGTCAAGTCAAGTCAAAGCCTTTATTGTCTTTCTAGTATACGGAAAATTCTTGAAATTCGAATATCATGATCAGAAAATGTATAACTTTTGTTGTTCTTTGTTTGATGTATTATTAGAAGCTACATGCAGCTATAGAATTGCAGATTGAAGTTCTAAAGAAAGGCAGTAGGGCTTGTAATTACCTTTTGCTGACATTCTACTTTATTTTATGTTGTGCACCCAAAATTATTTCTGTGCACCTATAATGTAGATACTTAGGTTAGGTGCACCAGTGCACCTATTCCCTACAATAGATTTCGAGCCCTGGTAAGGATCGTACTATGTTTCTTAGCAGTGGATCATATAAATTCTGTAAGGATTCTAGTAGTTGATTGTACAAATTCCGTAAGGAATATGTTTTCCGTGAGGATCGTATGAATATTTACTATGTAATAGACACCTCTGACAAACAATACAAAATATGAACCATTTATTCATATAAATATTAGATAAAATTATGCAATTGTATCTATGCTGATCACTTAACAAAATAGAAAAGAAAACCCACCTTTGAAAAGGTTTACACCCCACTTAGTTGCCCTCTCTGTTGTTTTTTCTACTCTTCCGTCTTCTAATTCGTCGAGCTGTTGTTCATTCAGAGTAGCAAAGCGATGACTCCTCTGTGTGATGCTATCGCTCTGCGCTCCCACGACATGTCGGTCAGCTTCAACCGCTGGAAGTTGTTCCTCAGGATCCATGGGAACACAACGAGTCCTCTTCCCCTACATCAGGTGAAACGGTCAAATAGGTCATTTTTCTCTTATCTGACTATACTACTGAGATACGTAACACGAGATGTGTGATAATACTAGTTGAAAGCTATCCCTGAGTCTAACCCTTCAAAAATAGAAATTAGTTTTTCCAAGCCTTAGACTAGTATTGAATTGGTAAGCTTTTGTTTATTTCTACCAAGTTTCCTCTTGCAAGGGCAGTGACCAAGCATTCAGCAACTAAGGGATATAAACAAGTAGGCTCGCAGATATTGCTGCTAAAACTGATGATACTGTTGTTGCTTCTGATGACACACTCTCATTAACAACTGAATATAGCTACAACTATTAAAGATGAATAGTCAGAACATGCCCCATAGAGCCTTACCATCAGTCTGCATGTAGCTAGGGATGACTTACTGATTTACCCTTCAATACAGACACAGGTGTATTAGAGATCAAATCTATATCAAATGTATCAGTGCTCTCGCTAGCATAATTTGAGCGTAGGGGTCCGTAATGCCGTGATTTGGACCCCCTATGCTGTGATTTATCATTTCGACCACTACTCTGTCTTTCAACCACCCCTGTCCAGTCAAATCCAGACATTCCTTTTGAAAGCGGACATTCCTACAGAGAGGCATATATTCCTTGACTTTTAAGCGGACATTCCTCGAGGAAAGCGGACTCTCCTCCATTTTTAAGTGGATATTCCTCTTAAAAGCGGACATTCCTCTTAAAAAGCATATCATTCTCAGACAACCCCGTGCGCCTGTGGTGTCTCGACAAATTGCTTCCTGATCTGCTAATGTGAACCCTCCAATTTGAAAGCAAAGGGTGACGGCTTTACAGGTAAGTTTGTTTTCAGATTGAGAATTGTGGCAGTTTGGAATGAGGATAATCTGTGCAGCAGGCCATCACATCTGTTCAAGGGTTTGATGGCAGCGTTATTGCATGTCTGGCAAGCAAAACAATGAGTTTTAGCCAAAATATCAGTGTGCGTGTCAAGACATAACAGGGTTTACACCCCTCTCTCCAGCACATGTAGTTTTGACCACAATGTTGTTGTTGACACTTGTATAACTTATAGCTATAATAGACATGAGTTCAGTGTAACAATACATCAGTAGAGGTCAATTTTATTTCCCATAAAACAAAATACATGTATGCTTGGTTAATAACTACTGATTTTATTAATCATAATAACTCTATACTCTCTATAATTGACATACTGTATAAGCATTTTCATCAATGAATGGAAGAAAGAATCTATTGTCTCCAGACTCATTGACAGTTGCCTTCCGGATGCCGATATTTCACATGTTTAGACAAACAATGGTTATCTTTGTACCATTTCCAGCAGACAAAATTGCACCGTACACCTGTGTGCGTTATCATGTGTTCACCGAGCTGCTGATCATTTCTGAACGTTTTCTTGCAAACGGCACACTTTTTGGAATCCGTGTGCGTTGACATGTGTCTTGTCAGGTTCCATTTTGATGTGAATACTTTTGAACATTCATCACATTTGTGTTGTACTGAACTAGAGGAGTCACTGTTCTTGCAAATCGCCTCGTGTGTGTTTCTTGCCGTTCTAGTACTGAAATTTTTGCTACAGAACCGGCATGTTTTCCTTACTGGTGACTCATGCTCTTTCTGGTAATGATATCTCAATTTGTAGGCTGTAGCATATTGCTTCTTACATTCTTTGCACGTCACAGTTTTCCGCGAGTGTTCTGAGCTAACATGGAGCTTGAGTCCTTGTTTGCTATTAAATTCACCATCACAGTACGGACATTTCAGCTCTTCTTTGTTTACACAGCAGGGATGTCTTGAGAATTCAGACTTCAATAGGAACGTCTTGGGGCACTTGTCACACTGAAACCTGTGGGCCTGTGCGTGTCTTGCCTTGTGCTGCTTTACTCCCTTTTCTGTGAAGATTTCTGCCCCACACACAGGACATATAAACACAGGCTCCTTGGATCTTCTGAGATACCTTCTGACATACTTGGAAGCTGAAGAGAAGAAGAAGAAAAGGAAACTTAAGACAAGGCAAAGACTATTTGTTCATTCCATATTCATTCCTAGTCTGTATGACGCAAACTCCATCTGTCCGGGGGTTTCTCTCCCCTCCCCACGGGTGGATAGCCGTTACAGGCGGCGGGCGGACACGGGGCTTGGTTGAAACCAGGCTAATTCATTCCAACCTGAATTTTCAACAGGAAAATGAAATAATGATGCAAATATGCTAAAAAGTTGTTGTATAGGTAATTCACATGAAGGTTTTGTTCTAGAGAATATTTTCAATTTCAGGGCCCAAATCTTAGTGCATCTTCAAGTTTAAATTTTTTGTGTATGGCTACCAGTTGGAGTAATATTCCAAAATTTCCCGATTGTTGGAGCATTGTATGAGACGAGGTGAAACCATTGGCCCTAACATCATAACAGAATTAATATTTGCTTACATGCTGTGGGAGTAATTGATCCCTTGGAGGCAGCTGGAACTGAGGGAGAAGCTGGAACGGCTGCCACCTCCTCTGTTCCTGATGTTGCCATGTTCTGCACATAAACGATTTGTCAGGTCATCGGCTGATTCAACAGACGCGCGAGGGTGTCCAAGAAGGATATGCTTTTCCACAGGAATGTCTGCTTTCAAGAGGAATATCCGCTAAAAAATTGAGGAATGTCTGGTATCCTACAGGAATGTCTGCATGAAAGACGAGGAATGTACGATTTCTGGAGGGATGTCAGGATTTGATTAGTCTGCATGTAGCTAGGGAGGATTTGCTGATTTATGGAAACAGATGTGCACTCTTGAAAACTAGACATCGAATGTATGAACAATGTATGATTATCCCATTGCCACCAATACTCACCTGCATGTACATGTATGTACAATATGACATTGAATTCTCTTTGACTGCCTACCTAAGCATTCCTTTTAACTATTTATCCAAAATATTTAAGGCAAACCCTAAAACCTGAGGAAAATAGCCACAGTTAGTCAGCCCACCTTTACAGGTTCTTCAGTTGAAGGCTCGCCCCCCTCTTCTTCTTCCTTGCAGACCGTCACCATATCCAGCTCTTGAGACAGTTCTCCTGGGGAGGAAGGACAGTGCTCCCTTCTCATGTCCTGCTGCTCATCTTCTCTCTCTTCTTCCGTGCCAGGCTCTGTCTTGATTCTTACCATCAAGTCCTGTGAACTGGCAGAGTTAGGCTGTGACCCTTCTCCAATGCTGGCATGTGGGTGATCGGTTTGACTTGTTGGTGGTTCTGTAATACGTGCAACACTGTTCGAGTACTGTTTAAAGTCAACATCGATAGGCTCTTTCTTCACCTGTACCAGTCCAGTACTTGGAGCCTGAGAGACATTTACATGTATGTTTGCTGCTTGCCTGCTACACGTCCCTTCTTTTCCTGTGGGCTGAGAAAGTTTTTGAACATTTTGTGAAGTAGCTTGGTCATTGATCAATATTGGTTTGCTGCTACCCACTTGTAGAAGCCATGAACCGTGCTCAAATGCTGAGCTTGTGTTACTACAGCCGGGCTCGAATGTAGAGCTAGTGTCGCTCATGTCCATACCGTCGTCTCCCTCTGCTTCTTCGTACTCTCTGGTCATGACCTCCCTTAGCACGTGTTCCAGGTCGTCCCTCCCCCTGGGCCTGTCGACACCTGCGAGCTTCACCTCGATGCTTCTTCTTTCCAGCTCTGACTGCAGCTCTTCCATGTACATCCTGGGCAAGAGGGCAAGGGTCGTCTCCATGGAAAAACCTAGGACACCAATCACTGGTGGGGTTCTGTCCTGTAAGAACAATAATCAATAATAGCATGATAGCATGACTGAGTTGTGCATGTTGGGTCTAGGGGTAAGCAACCCTGCCTCTGGACCCAGAGGTTGCATTCCTGCTCCCAAAGGTCTGGATCCAGATCTCACAGTCTGATCACTTTCCTTACATAGTTACATGTACAAATGCAATATGATAAATTGACACTTACATATACATACATAAGAACACAGAAATACACGCACGCATGCACACACATGCATGCCTCATTTTGTTTATACAATATCAAAACTTTTCAAGTGGTCCATGTTAACTAGAGGGTCCATTAACCAATTTTGTAGTATTCCCTTATCAAGTTATTTAGTACATGTAGTTTAGGTTAAGTAGAAGAAAAGTACATTTTACTGTAGATTGTCCTTTGTATGATAGCGATAAAAGCATTTTTTCAGTTATATCAAAGTAAATTTCCCCACTTCAGGTACTTGAATAGTAAAGAAAAAGTTTATATTCCTTACAGTCTTGAGTGCGATAAGCCAACTTTTACTCCAACACTTGAGAAGCGAGAGGAAGCCAACAGCACTAGAGTACAGTACAGTACAGTACAGTATATTAGACATTTATATGGACATGTATAATTGCTAACATGTGACATGTGCTTAGCCCCAGTGGGACAAAAATGTACAACAAAGGCCTTCATTCATTCATTCATTAAAAAGTGAACCCATCTTAATATTGTGCTTGCAAATGATACCTCAGTAGCCATGTTGGTGTGGGGTGTAAATCCAAGATGGCGAGCGCTAAATCCACAATCAGGCTTTTCTGACGGCCTGAGCCTTTTCACCCCGTGAAAACACCTGAAAAGGATTAAAACACACATCTTCAGATGAATCAGTTTCATCTGGAATCCATACATAATAATGAATTATGTCAATGCCATATTTACTCGATAGTACAGCACTTGTTTACAAGCAGAAGTCCTGACCAGTATTTCGCCAAATTTCTGCCCCGACAGATTTCTGCTTCGCATTTGTGAAGTTACACTGTAGTTGGGGATAGGTGTAGGGTTTAGCGGTTAGGGTCGAGTTAGTGTACTGTTAGCCTCTACAATGCTATCCCTCGATCCTCCCAAATCTCGATCAGACGTCTGCTTGAAAATTACCACCATGCAATTGCACGGCACAAGAGCGTGACCTTGGCGTGACACACTTCTCTCACCCCTAAGGTATACTGGAAAACCCCTAGCAGTGTTGGGGCATTTATTTGGCAGGGGCAAAAGTATAATCTCCAAGCAAATCTACAAGGGGGCAAAATCGTATTGTCAGCCAGAGAAGCTCCAGTCAGACCTCTGACATAACGATTAGCATAAGTAGGCTTCACACCGGGACGTATACACACATGAGCCTCGTCTTGTAACCCGGTAGCTCGAAAAACCCCATGTGGTGCGTAAATCCGCCTGAAAACAACAGCGGACTCCTTTTTACCGCGATATATTTTATCTTTGGATGCGGTCTAAGAATGAAAAATGAATCCTTGACGTTTTGTAACTCTTTTGGAACACATGGATACGTTTACAGGCTGATTTGACCTATTGTGACTGTTTTTATACATCTTTATACCAAGGAGGTTTATACCGTGACGGCTCGAAACCACCCCCCTCCCACCCCTGGCAGACATAAACACGTACAGTAGCTCACTATATATATTTGTAACAGTAACGACTTAGCGACAATAAGTCTTACTTTAAAAGTATCCTATGGATAAGCAGAGTAACAACGAAATCTAGAATACGGATTCACGAAAACATATCGATGAGGGGGAGACAACAACAATACGGGTGAAATTCAAGGGCATGCGCATCTTGGTTGGAGCTGCATAAAAATATGTCCGTCTGTCAGGCTCCGTCTTTCGAAGGGGACGTAAAACGGAGGTGCCTCGAACACTATAATAGCCTCATTACTCAGACGGGTACCTACTGGCTGTACTTTGGATTAATATAAGACCTATTAAACCTGAGATCGCTACACACCTTCCCGCGGCCTTTCGGTGTCCACGCGGCCTGGTTTGTTCTTGTCTGCAGGCCGTTTTTTGGCGAAGCTTCTGGAGCGAGCCTAGTTACCGTCTGGTTGCAAAGAATTCCTGAAAATCACCGGACTAGTTCAGCACTCGAAGCCAGGCTGCTCTTCGCCCTGGTATCACTGGGATGCGGAAAAAACTTCTTGTTACAGTACAGGTAAGCGCACAATAACTGGCCGGCATTTTACGTTTATGTTGGGCTACAAGCAGTTTTTATTTTGCCTACCACTGCGTCACGTGACGTCATCGCAAGCACTCGAAAAACGCTGTTTTTGTGACCAAGGTACTGTACATAGATTAGTTGGCGTGGTTTAAATTTTTCGGTATTTTGTAGACAAAAGAACGTCAGCAGATCAGATACTAATTAGTATTTAGATTAGCAGATCAAATCATCGCGATCTCGATAACTTCACGGTGACGCAGATGTAGTAAAAAAGCAGGTGTTCGGGGGAAGCTGCATTTACATGGTTATCAGTAATTCGATCTGTCAATTTGAATATAGATTGATGAAGCGCTTGTAATGGTAATAATACAGTCACAATTGGAAAAAGGGGCCCGCCGAGTAGTTTACGGGCTGTTGTGTTGTTGTTTACAGCACTTTCGGGAGTGACCCTGTGGGGCACCCTGCGGTGTCCGGGCCATTTTTGGGCACGGCCGGGCCCCGGGGCGTTTTTAACTCGGACTTGAAATCAACCCGGGACCCGGTAACAAATAGACGCCGTAAGCTGTTCAGGAGAGTACTTGGATATATTATTACATTCTTCGTGCCCTTCTACGTGCAACCGGTGCGTCATGCTTAGCGCCACTGGGTGTCTGTTAGATTGTAGCTCATGCTTCTATGACACCGATGAGCTTTAATATCCATCTATCGTATACCCGTCGGCATGTTTCACTGCACCTTTATTGCAGAAAATAAACAATTGACAGCCTACCAGAACTAATAACGAGATACTAGAAAGCCTGCCGAGCGATCATCATATCCTATCACGAGAGCACTGTCTTACAAATGTCACGTCATATTTCAGGTATGATTACTCGTCTTATTGAGATACGAAACACCGTGGAGTTGTGATCGCCGCGCAGAAGCGTGGTCCCGGCTTGGTTTGCACATCTTTTTAGGCATTTGTTTGCGTTTCTGGTTTTGCCTTTATCAGGAATTCACATCAGGAATATGCATAAGTCATGGTAAGGAGTTATTTTTTTACGTTTTGCGTGTTTGGTTGTATTTTATATCATATGTTTCATTCCCGAAAGCTACCTGGTCGGGCCTCACTTTACAAATGTGACAATAGCATTACAGTGTGCCTTCTGTCTGCAGTACTAGTGCACTAACCTTGTATACAAATAATTGGAAGCTCGAGGCGATAAGAAAAACATAGAAATCAGACCATTTCTATTAAGTAGTTAGTAAAATGAGCCCGCGGTAATTTTCTTTCACCAGTAACATTAAGCGTTTGCTCATCAGTATTCCCAGAGTATACACATGACACTGTTTATGAGAGCAGTGTTGGATTTGATACCGAACGAATTATTACGTTGGGGTTACCGAGCCATGGAATATGAGACATTACCCATAAAATGTAAGGAGAAAGATTCTTTCGAGCCGATAAATCGATATGTCTGTCTGGCGGTCAGTCTTTTACCTCGACTGTACCCTCGCCTGTTGATGGAGATGCCGACACCCCAGCCACTATAGATAACTTAAACCATCTTCATCCGTGAATAGTTTCATAAGGTGACGTCACTGAGTAAAAAAAGAAATATACTCTTTGTACAAAAAAAGGGTTTTATTCAACCAATTTTTCGATAACCGTCTCTCACCTTCCTCAAGCCAATTCTGACTTCTCCACTTTGCACTGCATGCAGCTATTGGTGTCGCTGCTTATTTTTGGGACCGCATCTGTAAGGTGCAGTGCAAAGTGAACCAGTCAAGAGTTGCTCTGAGGAAGGTGACAGGCGATCACTGAAACGTCGGTTGAATGAAAGTTGAATAGGAAACACTAGAGTCTTTTTATTCAAAACATCTTCATATTCTTCTTTCCTCGGTCTACTTCAGCATGCTCCCTATTTTTCTCAGTTGGAACATAGCTATTTAGCTTGCCCTAATGATAAAGGCTTTAAATGGCCATTAGAAGTAGTTACTCTCGGCTCTGGTACTCCGGTACTTTCACCATTAATGTGAGTTAATTCACCAATGATAAAGCGCCTACAGACGTAGCCTCAGTATACGCTCGTTTGTTGAATGTAGACAACAAATCTATTTGTAGCTGAATGAAAAATGGTTTCAATTAGTGCTATTCTTGGTACCCATTACACTAGTTATCGTTGATATCAAACTATGGAAATGATGATAAAACTTGAGCAGTCTGTGAATCGTAATATTTTTGGTTTTCATTGCAACAGCTATCGCTCTTGTCAGATCATTATCACACACTGTGTACACGAAGCCAGTACGTTTACCATAGCTAATGGATTGGACGTGGGAAAAGTTGACGAAACGAAACATTGTCAACTTCACCATCACCCAAACTAATGGACTATGTCTCGGGCACGTACGCGGGAGTTGGTAGTAGAGTTGGTAGGTCTGCAAGTAAAGTACCACTTATTTCGGTATGTGACAAATTATGTTTTAGTGCCGCCGATTTAATCTATCTTCAATCTTGTCCGGATGTATCAAATCATATCCACAAATAACGTGCGTTAAATTAACAATAGTCCACAGTTTTGTTTGTTTTTACTTTTCAATGTTAGAATGTAGCATTTTATTACATATTATGTGTTTTAAATTTTGCATCTTTTAGACCAGATGTGGTCATCTGTGCATTTAGACCATTTGGGCAAGAATATGCAATGAAAACTATAATTTTTAAACAACGAATAACAATGACAAACACATATATCTGTGGTGCCCCCAAGGCCAATGCATCCAATACACTACAGTGGACTCATACGATGTATACACGTCAGACCGTCTGAGAATAAAACAATACAAGGTCTTTCAGTGTGTTCCAGGCAGCTTAAAGGAAGTGCGCAAGCCAGTGCAGCAATCTTGTAACTAAAGCTAAGCTGACATCCATTAGGAACCGGACCATTCATGCGTTACGACTTCAAATAACCAGGGACTCAACATGTGAATACGAAATGGGAATGCTGCTTTTTATGTTGCCTCCGTTTTCTGCAAAAGGTTTGACTGTATTTACAATAAAATGACCTCGACAAATCGTTTATTGGGATATGTGGAATATAGTTACGACATTCACTGACATTTACTTATTTCGTCTTGGTTTTAGTTTTTTTAAAGCTTCTTCTATGTGAAAGTGAAATACTCTGGTCAAAACACTTCGATTTCCTCTGTTAAGTGTATGGAATATTTATTATGTTTACTGACATTTCATGTACTGATGAATATGATGGCCTGTGATTATGATTTTCATAAGAGTAACGTTTATAGTAAGTCTGTCTACGCTGTCGATATAAATAGCCAGTTTTAATGCCAGAGGCTTATTACAATACAATATAGTATTTGAAATGCATCCATACTAATCTTGCAATCTAGAGTTTGGTTTACCAAATAATCAACGACCATTTTCGCCAAATATTATGCAAGTGACATTTACACAAACGAGAGGAGTCGGTGTTTATGGAAAACTACGGGAATACAGCTTTTCAATGAGGTGATATATTCGTATGAAATGTGTGAAATCATCTCGACAACCATACAGTAGTTTCGGTTTGACAAGTGCAGTTAACCTTTTCCAAAGCATTCGCCTATGTTTAATGTCATCTACATTTGTAGAAGACGCAAAAGATAATGTAGAAAGTTTATTGCAAATTTCTGCCCGTAGGCTAATTGCAGGTACATGTGCATAGACATGTACACGGAGTGGACGGAGAGACAATGATGAACGATAATACAGTTTCCCTGGCGTTGTGAAATGTCATATCACCCAACAAAATCCACCAGCATTCCCTTATGACGTTCAGATGAAAGACAGTTCTAGAAGTCTATGTGTACAGCAGAATTGAAAGTAGTTGAGTGGGCGTTTGGGATAACGTTGAAATGGAACGGTTATGCGTCTTATGAGCCCGCGAATGTAAGAACACCTGCAGATAAACTAGGCCTAGGTGGTCTACGTTGACGTCATATCTCAGTGCGTACGTCTGTGTCTTGTCTTTCCTTTCGTTCACCTCTTCATCTTTTTGTCTCCAGGAATGCCACAAGCTAAGCTTTCATATCTCACCGGACCCCGCGACACATTGGCGACTTCGCTGCGACTGCCGGGCGATTTGACAGCGCGCTCAACGAATTTTATCGATGTCAAACAAATCTTTTTTTCGCTTTTTGCGTTTTGTTGTCTTTTTAGTAATACTTGTACGTAACTCAAGGGTAACTCAAATCCAATTTAGGACGCAGCGAGGTCGCCACCGGTTTGCTGGTCTAGTGAGATAGCGGCTTTAGAGGTGGATTTTCCCTGACTAGACCACGTCACGAATCGGTTCGTCACAATCAGATATAACAGTGCGAGCACGTCTTTTGAGTGTATGTTGACGTTACAATGATGCGTTTTCGTGGCTACGTGCGTTGGGGTCGGTAGTAAAATGGTGGCAAGGTGATCTTGCGGTAAGGCTCCAATGTTGTGCCCTTGGGGGAGGCACTTCACACCTATTTGCTCACTCGACTCAGGTGAAAATGAGTTTGTACATAGCTTCGGATTGGGAATTCCTCTAGGATAGGACGTAAAGCCCCATACGCGTGTTTGAGGAGAGCCACACCTCGAGCACGTGAAAGATCCCCCCCCCCCCACACACACACACACACTTATCGAAAAGAGAAGGGGTCCTTCCCGGTGTGACTTGTGACAGTTGTCTTACCCAGCTTGTACTTCTGTACAAAACTGTTCTCATATCACTCTGAGTCTAGACGTGCAAAGTTTTGGGTGATACATCATGTTAGGTAATGAAGAGAATTCAGTCTTACAATTGCAGTTTCTGTTATAGATTAATCGTACTATATTTTATATAAATAAACATAATACAGACAAGATAACGACGCACTCAACTCATGTTAGCGGCGCCATCAAACAAGAAATTATCTTTGTATTTGCATTAATTTGTCTACCGCTTGTATCTGTTATTGGCTTTAATTTGATTTCATTTTAGTTAAGTTATGTTTGATTTATCCAACTTTTTGCTTAATGTAACTTGCTTAAGTTTGTCATTGTCTGATATTGTGTAGCTTGTTTTGTGGCACTGTGATATAAGCTTTGTACTTGAGCGCAGTACCACTATGTCATTGTCTTTGGTCTTTGTTACTGTACTAAAAAAAACTATAGAAAAACAAGAAAGGAATTAAACAAAATTATACAAAAATTAACAACATAAAATCATTTTCGACCTTACATAAGCTGACATGTCATCGAGTATACAAATATTTCATTACAAACGTTTAAACCAAATTTTTCGCCGACGTAGAAAGCAAACAAACTTTAAAGCTCCTATCTCATTGGACCCGTTGACGACCTTGCTGCGACCGACTGATTTGACAGCTTGCTCAAGGAATTTCATTTATATTCTTTTCAGTAATACAAATGTACTTGTATGTTTTGCATGATATTCCCATTATAAAGTCAACTCCAACTTAGGGCGCAACGAGGTCGCCAACGTGTCACGGGTCCAGTGAGATAGTGGCTTATCTGTGAATGCACGTTCACGTCGTCAGAACACCGTGAAGCCATGTAGATCAAAGTTAACACCCGACTTTAAGTCTCCTCGTGTCTCCGTTCAAACGAGGCCCGCCTGTGGAAGATTCTCCCGTCCTTGAGGGGTCGGAAGTGATGTCACGAGCTGAAATGGTGCGAAGGCTGAAGTAATTTTCACCCGGTGATGCATGCAAGCAGAAGTCGGCAGGCTTTGAGAAATCAATTTCGTCTAATGGTTAGCGACGTCGTGAAAGCAAATGACTAAGCCTCTAGGCGAACTGTGCGCTAAGGACTTAGGCCATGCTGATTTGATTAAATGGATGGCATCATCAATTTTCGTCCGTTTGCCCCCCCCCCCCCAAAAAAAAACAAGTTTTCGGCCATACTGTAATTCGTACAAAGCAGCTGCAAGATGAGAAAATATATGCTGTACATCGAAAAAAGAATATTTCGGAACGCGGATACCAAAGCCAACTCCAAAGTCAAAGAAGAAGAAGTGAAAGAACAAAAAAAGAATCTATTATCCGATATACCATACTCTGTATGTCAAGTCAAAGTGTGTTTAGCTTTGTTCATCTTACCACGCAACCTTTTTTTATTCCCACGCTCGCATCAGTTTTGGGGTCCCTTGGCCTGAGGATGTCATCCAAATAACCAAATCAATATGGCCTTATGGTAAAGCAATGTTTTCGTTTATCACCATGGTGCGGGGAACGCAGTGTAGATTCCGATAACACTTAACTACTTACGGCCAAATGTATGATGGACAAATGTAATGTTATCAAGAGCTGAATACAAGTTGTTGGCCCAAAATAGTTAGTTATTGAGCAAACCGTAACAAAACATGGAGAAAGGACTGCAGAATCTGACTGGTCACAAGAAATTGTCTTTATCAGCACAACTTGAGTATAGCGACTTTCGAATTCGTAAGATCTGCTACAACTATACATACAAAAAAGTGGATACAAAAAATGAATTAACCTACGTACACATATTAATAAATCAACATGTTGAGTTTACATATCATTTACGCTTTTGGTCTAAGGTCTTTTAAACATTCTCTGATACACATTAACCATAATGAACGCCTTTTATTCATACAGTATACCAGAGCTTATTTTGTTTGTTTGTATTGAATATTCTGCAAATCGCCTCAAGGCGTAATACTCTAGGTTTGTACTGAAGAGCACAAGCTGCATATCCGGACAGATTTATTTGATCCACTCACACCAGGAAGGACCCCTACTCTTTTTGATAAATGTGGTGGGTTCTTTTACGTGCTCAAGGTATGGCTCTCCTAAAAACAGGGCCTCCATTTAATGTCCTATCCGAGGGTCGTGCCTAAGCCAAGCTAGTTATTCATTTTCAGCTGAATGAAGTGGGTAAAGTCGTGTTAAGTACTTTTCCCAAGGGCACAACGTCAACGGGACAAATCAGGGGACCCCGGATTCGAACCTAGGATTTCTGGGGTCTGGGCCAAACAGTGACTGGAGCCACTGCGCACCACCGAGATTCCACACATATATATTGTCGTATAAACCATGCTGTTCATGTTCATCTTCTTATCACAATGTTTTCCACTCTCAGAATCCCAAGACACTATCCAGACACTGTGAATTTACCGCCGGAGCCGGCATGTTGTTGGGGATGTTGTTGTGGTAAAACTTTCCAGATGCTGGCGCGCGAGTTGTTATCATCAATGTCAAGACGCGCCAGGATATCCCCGCATGTCATCATACTGCACACTGGATCAAACTGAACATTGAAATAACATTCCGTTAAGACGCATACCTTACACCCCCCTTCCACTGGAGGCTGCAACATCCCTGTGACCACTGTGCGATAAAAGATTTCACAGATCGCTCAACGACTCTTATAGATAAATTTAAAGAACGAATTTCCTTGCGTTCTGTGTGTTTTGTTGTCTTCTAGACCCTACTTTTACAGAATGCAGCATATCCTAATAATGAAATCAAGGGTCACAGAGATCCAATTTTTGTCGCTCGGTGAACGCCGTCTAGGGAAAGTCAAGGGTTTCACCTATCCGATTTTGGTCTCTGTACGGTCGCTCAGGGGTCGCCGTCTAGTGGAAAGGGGACATTACTCCCAATATATCGTATGTTGTTCATTATTCCTACTCTCCAAGCAGAGGAGGGGTTCCGGCTGGTTTTTGATGTGTTTTACGCGTTTTTGTCGGGCTTTCTACTTTGTCCTTTTTTTTTGTCTCTATTGGGGTTTGAAGAGGGAAAAAATGACAAAGTAGAAAGCCCGCCCGACAAAAAACGCCTAAAACACGTAAAAAATCAGCCGAAACCACTCCTCTGCTTGGAGAGTACATTATTTCCCCAATTATTGCTCCTTCAAGTTCAAGGATGATGTTATCTTTGCACATTCCGCTGTTATAATAACATAAGACGTACCGACATGATAACGTTTATTGAAATCCTTGATACTGAAATCTGCGGAGGAACATGCTGTATTATAGCGGTATGAAAATTGATAACGGTAACGGAAGACGGAATCACGGAGGAGTGTATTCATTTTCAACGTGCTTTACTCCTGACGTCACTGTAGCCTTAGGATGTGCTGTGGTAAACGAGTTTTCTTTGCAGTACAAATATTATATCCTGCTATGATTCGGATATCTGGGAGCACATGTAATAGACTGGATTAGCTACGCTCCCAGGGTTGTCATGCTTTCGGGGTCGGGGTCGCCATTAAAATAGAGGGGTGGCCAGGTACCGGTTCTTTTTATAAAAAGAGGGGAGGAGAAATTGCCACTAAGGTATTTTGATACATGGCAAGTAGTGGCTGAAATACCTTTCTCTATTCTAACTCATCTCGTCAAGAACAAAAAGTCTCTCCGACTACCCCTCCAGCTCTTTCAAAGTGGACTAGTCCCGATTCAAATGAAGAATGAGCCTTCACATTGGCGGAGAAGTCTCTTACCTGGCAGGGATTAAGAGACGAGCCGTGGTGACGTTACCTTAGTCAGGGACGTCCGTCAAGTCTTACGGAGATAGTGCTCTAGTTGTCAGGAGGAGGAGCTATTCACCGCGCTTTTTACCGGGGTTTGTGAGTGCTGCTGGTACGAGACGACGTGGCGTTCGTCGCTGACATGTTGGAGGAAAGGTCGAGTTCAAGGTGGCCTTAGGGCAAATTAAAGGTAAGTTTACTTTTCGAATGAGAGAACGGGGGAGGGGGAGAGTAACTGCGTTGATGGTGGGAAATTATGTAGACTTTGAAGGAAAAAAATCCAGACAAGACAAGTAATGTAACGTTTTCTTACAGTTCCGTTTTTATCTAACCAAACCTGACCCCATGCACGGGGTAACAACCTCTCAACAGTTGCTAAGATACCTCTTGATGAAGGCCGGCTTGGCATCTGTTTTTCTAGTCAGGTTTCCTAAAATAAGAACTTGTTGGTGGTAACTCAATCTAAAGGGCTAGTCGAGCAGCCATAGCTCTGTGTCCTGAACAGCCAAACCAACAAACAAGGGTGAGTGACTGCTTTTAGACCCGTCTTTACCTTGGTCTGAGGCCAATCGTGCCGACAGAGTCTTAACATAGATGTCATGATCTATATGTTTTGCGTATTATATGAAAGCATCTATGTCTTCAAGCCTTTTGACGTGTATAGCTTTTCTGCTTTGTACATGTCCGTAGTGAATATAAGTATGTAAGCTAGTTAATTCAGACGAAAATATAAGGCTAAAAATATAAGGCTATATATGTATATATATATATATATATATATATATAAATAAAGGTTTCTTCCCTTGTGCTCACTTCAAAAACAACCCCGACCCAGCAGAGAGTTTCTACTTAAAAGTATTTCTACCATCTGGTCTCCGTTGGTTTCATCCGAAGGACGACTGGCATCTTAATCCAGCGGTCTATACCCTATGATGAGGTTTTTACCCTGTGATAGACCTCTATGTGTTTGTCGGTAGGAGGCAATTTTGCAGACAAAAGTCGTTTGGATGACATAAGCTCGAGTTTCCTGTGATAACATCAAACAATTGCAACCGTATGGTGTAACCTTCATTGCTTCGTGTATGTCAATACTGTGCAGTACTGCCAGTGATTCAATGCGAAAGTACTTTTAAAGATGTACGTTTCAGGTCGCTTAAGGCCACGTATCCTTTGTTGAATTCCAATAGCTCGACTTTCCTCTAATAGTATCAAATGATTGCAACCGTATGATATACCCTTAATTACTTCGGTGTATGTAATAAGTACTGTGTATAATTCAATGCGAAAATATATAAAACAATGTACATCTGAGGTCTTGTAACGCCAATATCCCTAACTCAGCCCGATATGTGATAAAAGCAAAACATCCCACCTCATTGACAAGTCCAAGGTTTTTCTAGAAACAGCATCGCTCTCTATGACGATATCCGTCATGACGCAATGTACCAGCCGCCAATGTTGATGACTCAGCGTTTCTGTAATCGGTGTGAAAAAATCTGGAATCATGACCAAATGAATGAATGAACTTTATTGCTCAACAATCGTACACTTCTAACTACAAAAAATCATATAACAGTATATGGATGATGATATAGTCATGTATGGGAAATTCAATCTCGCTTTTAGAATGATGTATAAAGAAATTGACCTAATATGTAGGTTGATATAGGAGTTGGACATGACAACAATACATAGAAAATATAGTTTTGTGTACCGGATAGGGTGCAATTTGTCTTAGTAACAATTGTCTGTAACAGCGCATCTCTCTCTTTACTCTCTAAGTCATCACAAAATGGAATTCATCTTCAATATTTTTATCACATGAGGGACACAATCTCTGAGTGGCTGCTGTGTTGACATGATATGAAGACATAATCTTGACTTTTGGGATATTACACATCCACTCGCACGCATGTATTTTGGAATGCTTTCCACGGAAAGAGAAGAACGTTCAACTTTGTTCGTTTTAGCAGGTTGGCAGCGAGAGACGTGACCTGTATGCCTGTCGGAAACCTTACGCCACAAATCTGTATAACATAACATACATAACACCCCCGTAAGGCACGGCAAGTGAGTGGGTTATACAACATGGACGCATTCCAGGCGTACCCTGAAGATCTCAATGATGGAAGGTTGTTATGTAATGCGATGCTACAGGTATCTGAATGAGAAACATATGTTTTAAACATTGCTACCTATACCACACTTAAGGTAAAACAGGGACATGTTAAGATACCGGAAACGTCTTTAAAGCTAAGATGGCTTGAACCATGCATGAATGAATGCATAGATTCTTTCGCCAATTTTCTTTCATCCGGTTAGACTGTCACACTCCAGCTCAGCTTTCGGTCTGAGTGATGTCATTGATGAAAAAACATGAGGCATAGCAGGATCTCCGCTCTACAACCTACAAAAGAATTCAAACCTTTCCCTGTGCAAAGTCTGAAATTTTGTGAAAATTTCTCATGACCGCAGACCTTTGCAAAAGTTAAAAGATTTTTTTCAATTTCTCATGGCCGCAGGCCTTTACAGAATTGTGATTTTTTTTTTTTAAATTTCTTATGACCGGAACCTTTGCATTATCTATCTCATGTCCGCGGACATTTACAAAATTTTAAATGAAGAAAAAAATGAGATGTGAAACATCGCAGCATCTACGCTCTACATTTTCTACAATCGTCATCAGAACTCAAACCTCTGTGCCACGATTCACCCCACTGCGTTTTACCAGTTTGCGAGAAGCCATGTATGCGCGCACTATTTAAGACCAGTGGTACATCAGTCGCGACGGGGTCGTGGTCTTTTGCTCTCCTCCGTAATGGAGACCATTTTTCTTTCCGCATACGCTTCCGAAGCCACAGACAAGTTAAGCCATCTTATCCTCGAGGCGAAACATCGGTGCGTCTTTATGAGATTCGTCATCACAGCCAGATTCAAGGACAAACCGTGGGTGACTGTATTTGCATGTATGCGCTCAAGCTGAAAATTGTAGAAAGTTTCTCTTTAAGTTTGTATCCGAAGGCTAGGACCATGTTAATTATATAGATGACATTCTCAGCCTCCGGGGACTCCAAAAGTGATGCGAGCGTGCGAATAAAACATGAGAACATAAGTTTGGCAAAAAAAACTTGCATTCATTATGAAATCTGTGTGGTCAAACTAAACTAAACACACAGGCAAAGAGTATGGTATATCGAAATATAGACTATTAATTTTTCGCTCTTTCAAAACGACTTCTTTGAAGTTCCAATTTCCGTAAAAATAACCACGATGCTCCCAATGCCCACGGCTGTCATGATAGTGACCGCCAATTTCTCGGGGTTTTAACTACGTCAACTGATTGGATTATGTATTGAACTTGTCATTTTACCATGGTAGCCCCCCCCCCCTCCACATCGATCCGAGTTCGAATGACAACGTAGACAAACTTACTCTACAGCACAGCTGATGACATCTCTCCCCTGCAAACCTTTCACAGTCCAGCTGACTCTGCTGAACTTAATGCTGATTTTATACAGTCAATCCTCACATTTCTTCGTATTCAAGTGGATCCATTGTAATGGAAAACCTTGACTGTCAAGGTCTTTCCATTTCAGTGGATCCATCTGAATACTAAGAAATGTGACTGTCAAAGTATTCCCGTTACAGTGGATTAATTAAACTATGCATTGAACTTGTCATAGTAGCACCTCGCGCCCGAATTCGAATGACAACGTAGACAAACTTATTCTGCAGCCCGCCATCTCAGCTGATGACATCTCTCCCCTGCAAATTGTTCACAGACCAGCTAACTCCGCTGAACTAAATGCTGATTTTGAACAGTCAAGCCTCGCATTAATTTGTGATTCCTTGGTATTCGGGTGGATCCACTCTAATAGAAAACCTTCCATTACAGTGGATCCATATTAAGAATTGTGACTGTCAAAAGGTATTTCCATTACAGTTGGACCGCCTGCATGAATACTAAGAAATGTGGCTGTCCATGTATTTCCGTTACAGTGGATCCACCTGAATGCCAAGAAATATGTTTTGCGACTGAAATGAGCCACCTGGTCCACCCATCACTGTGCACTTGCTTAATGCTTTGGATATCAGAAAGTTTGTAACCTCTCATAAACAGTCCCTTCTGTCTGCTTTAGTGTTCTCCGTGGCTCTACAAAAGTTTAGTTTTCTTAAGTGGATTGAAGTCTGAATAGCCCTGGTTTAATCTGGGCTCACTGTGTGAGTCTTTGACACCTTCCCTTTTGGGTGTCATTTGGCGAGGCTAAAAAAAAAGCATTAAGCGTCACCGGGATTATCTGATACCATCGTTCTCTCGCTGTGTCTGCTTCAGCGATAGTGATACATTTATCATTTCGCGGAGCTTGGCTGGAAAATGCTTGGACAGAATTCACTGTGTATTGACTTTCCTCCTTACAAAACGTTAGTGATACGTTTGTTTGCTTGTTAGTTACTTATGTTGTTTGTTTGTATGTTTGTTTTATTGATATCTCCGCTAGTGTTAGATAGAGAAACTCTGGAGTCCACGTTAATTTGATATCAATAGGCAATCAATAATAAAAAGGAAATTCCATCACCTTTCGTTTCATTTTCCCCTCCCCATACTTGGGCCAGAACTCGTCTCTTTTAAAAGTAAAGATCATGCTCCATTTGAGAAACTGTAAAGGGCTATGTATAGATTCCTCCATGGAAAAGGACCTGCAAACTCCCCCTTGTGCAGCAGAAGAGGTGAGACACACGGATCCGTATCGTTACTTTGAGAGCATCTTGAAACAGACGGCTTCACACCATCAGCACCAAGATACCAGCAAGTCGAACTGCTGTTCGAGTCTTAATACATCAATATTTGGCAGGGAAAGCTCTCTTCGGAATTCTCACCTCCCTTCCTGCGTAGTCCAGACGTACTGTCGGCATTATTGATGATAGTGAAGTACCACTGCCTTCTGTTTGCCAAGTACGTATACGTGAAAGGCTCTTAAACTAACCTCCTTGCTTAAACTTTCCGTCCAATGTAAGGTCTATCATAAAACCTCCTTGGGTCGATATATGATTAACTGGCTCCACATGAGAGGGAGCTACCGCCTCCTGGTCATTTCAAACTAGTCCAGACTTCGATAGGAGAGCGTATTCCACCCATAGCCTCATGTTAAGTAAGATCTCTGCTCCAAGTTAAGCCCTGTCCCACTGGACCCACGGCTCGTTGGCGACCACGCTGCGACCGGGCGATGTGACATCGTGCTCAACGATGAAAAGGGAATCTTTTTTAAGCTTTTTGTTGTCTTTTTATTCATACTTATACGTTTTGAATGATATTCCCATTATAACGTCAAGGGTAACACAAATCTGATTTAGGACGCAGCGAGGCCGCCAGCGTGCCGTGGGTCCAGTGAGATAAGGGCTTTACTTTCGGGCCCGGAGTTCATGAATCAACGAGTCACTGATTACGAACTTGTATGTGCTATTTTTCGCCCAGCGCGTGCAATGTGACGACATCATCAAATGGGGCCAAGCGTACCGCCGTCAGGTTTAATCTCTGTTGGGGAAAATAGATGTGCAGTCGCTAGATAGGCGCCAACTCGCGCCACTGGCGTTTTTACAACCCCAGCGTCCATCGTGGGAAAATTCACATACCGCATCTACTGATGAAGAATGGTCGCACAGGGCATAGAACAGACCAAGCTATGAACTTGGATCTCGTACTAGAGACGTTCAAAAATGCCTCGTCCTTACACAGACACAAGGGACACAACTAAAAAACGGTCACATAGTTATGAAGCATGCAGTATTTAATGAATGTAACCCAAACATTCCAATAAGTGTGATTAGCACTTACTGGCCTGCAAAGTAATGTCTAATGATCATCATGATTTGAGTTTTGTTGCATATTTATAAAAGGCGTCATACGTCATCTTCGCGCCCCGAAATTTGAATTGTGCCCCCTGTTGAGTAAAACAAAGCATTGAACGTGCCCGTCGTATATATATATACATATATATTCTATCCCGGCGACATATCTCGTAAGATTTGTGAAATTAGACCAATGGTTGCGGGAAGAGCGGATAAAGAGTAAGGGAGTAGTAAAGATTAGTGTTAACATTTTCCCCTTAGCATAATGTAAGTCCACCACGACTGCTCTAGTAAAACCATAACATAAACGTTTCTTTGCCTTTTTGATTTTAAGGCTATATCATATGACACTGCACATACAGTTCCTGCAGAAAAGGATACCGCAACTTTAAATATTTGTTTCACCCTTGTACAAGTGTATGACACTCGAAACTGTAATTAGCCGATTTTGTTTCATTTTTCTGTTATGTGAAGTATGAGTCGAGTGAGAAAGTAGGTGCAAAGTGCCTTTCCCAAGAGCACAAGTTCAACACTAGGGTTTACTTGGGATCTGAAACCAGAACCTTTCGATTTTGAGTCAACAACCCTAACCACAGTACCACCTTGCCTTTTTGACCCTGTCTCTCGCCTCTGCAAGTCGCCTACCTCTCGAAACCGTGGTTCCGCGTTTGGCCCGCCACCGCGGCCGCGCGATCGTAGATGTTTTCTCATTTTCCTCAGAAAAGGTCCGCACTAAATTGAATCCTTCTCTGACATTTACCGTAAATGCAGTCCTAGTCAAAAGTTTTTAACGTGGCAACGCGACCTTTCAAAGTGACTTAACGTGTTTATAGGGGCAATAACTAGGAAATATTACGCCGGTCTTGAAACCAAAGTTACAATACACACAAAACTCAGCTCACAAACCAAGTAAGTTGAGAATGTCTAAAAAGTTAACCATATTTTTATAGGCAATATCACAGTATGACTTTATCATACTCTAAATGTTTTATCATCACCGCTTAATCGAGTCGTAAACTGTGCACACTAGGCAGAAAGCAATTCATCAGAATCACGTTTAGGGTCGTTTTTTCTTCACGCTGTTTTTAAGATCACCTGCTACCCTTCTTTTTAAACCCTGGGAAACCCGGGAGTGCCATAAACTACTGGCCACTTAATATGCTACTTCTAGTATGTTGGCGGATCTCCAGAATCAACATACCGATGGTCATGGCGCCAGCGACACCGCTTGGTGGTTTCCCCTGACCACAGTTTACCGCGCACAGTACAAGCCACGGACGGTAACATTTTCAGTATTCTACATTACCATGCTTATGCTTAGGTCATAAATGCACCGGTGCCCGTAGGGGGTTTAAGTGCCGGCCGGGCCCCGAAGCCACGAGTTTGTCCCTGTTGACTGCCGGGCACCGGACGGGTACCTATCGGTGTTCTCACGATTAGCTCACGGCACCTATTTGTTACCGTTGATTTTAACTCCGGGTTAAAAACTTCCTGGGCCCCGGTCGTGCCCCAAAATAGCCAGATAGCCGTAGGGTGCCCCACGGGACCACGTAGGGATCACGCCCGAAATAAAAAAAGAGAGACCGTGAACTGTCCGCCAAGGCCCCATTTTCCAATTGTGACCTAAGCATGAAATAGAACTTGAACGAGAATGTCTAATTCATGTAACGTCCTCCAATCATGGCAATTGAAGGTTCGGTTTGTGTTAACAATGCCCTGCTCATCCTCTTGAACGATGATTAATTCCTCACAGAATAGATGACCACCTACTACGTTGATAATAAGAGTTACTCAAGCAATATTGGATATTATTTTGAAAATTCAAAATATATATCCAGTTGCTTGACTAACATTTTTTGCGAGATGACCATCCGCTACCCATCCGCTATAGAGCTTTACTAAAATTTCGGGTGCGCATGTGGCGTCATGATAATCTATTCCTGACTGATAGAACCGTGTTCCTTTATGATATTGACCCAAAGGAAGTTAACATTGTTGATGGTTGACAGGTCCCGATGCTGCAATAACAGACCAAAGCCACAAGAGGTCGCCATTGCCTTACTTGTACTGCTATTGCTCCATTTTGTTGAGTGAAAAACTTTTTGAATTTTTGTTATCCGTGCAAATAATCGTATCAGTAGGCAGTCTATTTTGAAGCAAGATTGTTACCAACTAATTATGATGAGATCTAAATACACCATTGTCAATGTTATGCAAAAACACATTCGAAAAATGGTAGATCTTTTCCCTGAATTTTTTTTATCTGACGACCTCTAACTTTATTATTATTATTATTGGGTAGGCCGACTACTCCCTCTTCGCAGCCAGGGGCTGAATTGCGAGGAGCGCACACTCAGCGGGGCTAGATCGCAAGGGTCTGGTGCGGCTGCCATTCGGCGCCAACTCAGGTGACCTCAATACGACAATTGCCCCATGTGCGGCCATAAGACTGTAGGTTTTGAACCACTCACACCGGGAAGGACCCCTACTCTTTTCGACAAGTAGTGGGTTCTTTAACGTGCTCGAAGTGTGGCTCTCCTCAAACACGGGACCTCCATTAAAGTCCTAACCGAAGCTAGGTACTCATTTAAACCTGAGTGAAGTGAGGAAAGTCGTGTAAAGTGCCTTTCCCAAAGACACAACATCAGGGCATATAGGTGATTTCAAACCCGGGACCTCTCGGTTGTGGGCCACACTATGCCACTATCTTGACACGTCTTGTACTTTGATTACTAAAACCTTATCAAATGTAATGTTCTCTACGTGACCAAGATTTCCAGGTGACGAAGACTGATTATGGTATTACCTTAAATCATAATACACTCAGTTAGTATCTTTGATATCAGCAGGGTTTTAATGTGGTTCCAATAAGATTCATTTACATTTGACTGCGGGGCGTGAGGTACTTTGTATCAGCAAATATATTGCCACTTACAACTACCCCATGACATGTTACATGGTTCGCAACAGAGTTCCAAACCTCTGTTAATGCTTTCTGTGTGGTCTTGAAACACGCTTGGCTGTGCTGAAAATCTAACCATTGTCAAGAGCTTAAAACAAGCCGAGCCTTCCCATATGCCGTATTCCCAAATAATCTTATTACCTTCATAAATCACAACAGTTATGCTTAGGTCCCAATTGCGCCTGCGCCCGTAGGGAGTGTGGTCCCGATCGGGCCCCGAAGCCTCAAAATTGTCCCGGTGGACTTTCGGGTACCGGAAGGGTACCTCCCGGTGTTCGCACGATCAGCTCAAACGGGGTCTTTTTTTTACCGGGTCCCGCGTTGATTTTAAGTCGGAATTAAAATGATTCCGGGTCACGGCCGTGCCCAAAAATAGCCGCAGGGAGTCCCACGGGGCCAGGTAGTGGTCACGCCCGAAAGTGTAAATAAAACAGCCCGTCAACTACCCGGCGGGGCCCCTTTTTCAATTAGGACCTAAGCATCAGCAGGCTTTGGCTTGCCCACTGTGCATAACATTGTGGATCATCGTGTAGCTATGATGCACACCGACGATTCTTGTGACGTCTTTCCTATTCTTAAACCCGTGATCGTAGCTCCTACAGGCTTCATGGCAGGGGGCTTTATATAACGGATATAACGCACATTTTAAGTGCTACCAATAAACCCTCGTGCAGAGCAAACCGCCATCCTGTGCCATCGTGGAAGCTGATGTGATGTTTTACATCTTGAAAGTCTTAGACTATTTTACCCACAGGCACCAAAACAGATCTGGTAATAAAAAAGGTTTCTAGATAGCAAGCTACCATTCTTCTTATCGACGAGAAAGAGCAATGCATCCTGTTCCTATTTTAGAAGCCTTGAAGGTGATTGTGTGTGTTAAGTGAAGGGAGCATTTGGAATGGGTCATTCAAGTGTCAAGAAAAATATTTTCGTAAACTTTACTCTCACATTGATGCTCTCTTTTCGCGTCATCATAGAAGATAATGTGTTTTATGGCTTTAAGTCTCATATCATATCATAACATAACATACCATAGCCACTCAATATCGCAGAAGACATATCGCAGCAAAGCAGTGAAAACATACTACGAATGCGAGTAAATCAAGGATGTTTTTAAAGACTAGCGATTTTACTGCTGCAGCACTTTTGCATGACGTGTCCAACTAAAACAAATCATTTGCAGTGAGAAGTAGAGAGCAAAGCACTTGATCAGTTTATGAACCTTGACATTCTGAAAAATAACAGGATGCCACAAGATTGCATAAATGAACCCTCATCCAACACATTAAGGGCAAAGGCTTTCCTCCCTGCGTGAAAGACTGTTTAAGTGGCACATTGAGATGTCAGCCGGTGTCCAAGCCTAACACTTTACCCTGAAACCTGCTTGTAGTAATGGTAAAGAATGCGCTAATGCCTCCGGATGCAGACCACCTAGGTGACAAAATGCCTTTCTAGTGGCATACTAAAAAGTTAGGGTCCAACTTCTGAAAGCTTTTCAAATACATATGCAGACCTAGAGTGCCTTTTCTCCAAAATGCTCTCGTGTGAAGGTCTCCGATTTAATCGGTTTCTTCTGGGGACCCTCACACTTGGAGGGCATTGGTCGAAAGATCTGAGTGTTGCTTGCACCCTTTCATTCTTGGAACGCCACGGAGATACATCAGAATTTCAAATATGCCTTTGGTCACCGGAGCGATATGTTAAATGCAGATCTACTTCCGGGTCATTGATAAACATCTCCACTTAAGCATTTATCTCACCGGACCCGCGGCACGCTAGGTACCGCGCTGCGACCGATTTGACAAAACGCTCAACACTCAAAGACTTTCATCGATAAATAACGAATGTTTTTCAGCTTTGTGTTTTTTGATGTTTTTTTAGTCATACTTGTATGTGTTGCACGATATTCCCATTGTAAAGTCAAGGGTAACACAAATCCAGTTTAGGGCGCAACGACGCCGCCGGCGTGCCGCGGGTCCAGAGAGAGGGGGGCATTAAGTACAGAACATGGGCAGAATGGGTTTTGCGGCGTGGTCCATGAAACGTGAGGATAAATCATCCATGAAATAGCGGCACGAATCAGCGTGTGCATTAAATGGCCCATGTTATCTATGCCTACGCTTGAAATGTTACTAACAGGATCATCAGTGATCAGAACTGCCGTATCTGCATATTAACTTATACACATTACAGTTGGATACTCATAGATTTGAGGACATCTTATACTGCCTCGATGAAGGTTACACATCCAAAGGTAAGAGTAACACGATACGCCAAAAAGAAACTGAATAAACTTTTTATCCATTTTTTTTAAATATCTTTTCCAGTTGCTTGAGTAAATGTTTTTGGCTAAAATTATACTGATATTGCCTGTGTCATGCTACCTGCTTTCAGTGCAAACTCCAACCATGACATGCTAAAAAACATCCCTTCCTCGTAAAATCGATATCTTGTTGTTTCAGAAAATAGCGATGTGGCCGAAGGGTAGGTCGGTATGCAATGGATCATCTCTAAATTCTGTGTAAACAGGTACTGGTGCCTGATACATCCTGGACTAGCCATTTAACTACAATCAGCACTGAAATGCATTAGTCACACCAGAATCGGTAAGGTATGTCAAGAGAGGAAAGCTTCAAATTTCGTCCACATGAAGAAATCGCTTCTAAAGACGTTTAGAAGCAAATGCAAAAAGACAGCTACCGTGAGATACACAGATGGGTCTTCCCCTTGAAATCAGGTCTTGAAATATTCACGAAGAAAATGTGTAAGCGGATTTGTGGTTGCGTGCCTTGAAAACTAAAGAAATAGTCTAAAAGACAATTACTCAAGCAGCGCATCAATGATTCATTGTGAAAGCTCAAAGACTTTCTTCAATAGTCGGTCTATCGTTGTTCTTTATCTATTGCATTGTCGGCTGCAATGGGTTTGTTAAGTGTCAACCACTCCAGCATACTGCCAAACGACGTTGACAAATAAGGAGCCCACATTTTGATACTGAGTTTGAAACCAGGCAGCTGTCATGGACACCTTGGCGCAAAATAGCTTTCGGCCATGGATTCGCATACAGCAGTCGATGCATTTTAAGCATTTGGAACCGTGCAACATTTCGAATTCAGCAATGGTGTCAGACTAGTATGCTACTATTACCGTATTCTAATCATCTGCAGCTTCAAGCTGCTCCTGTTGAAGCGAGCTCCGGGCCACCACCGGCCGTGGACCGCGGACCACACAACTTCAGTCTTAATATAGCATCTGTACATCCCACCAGACCCCAAATCTTAAAATATCTATCGTGTGGTCAGATCTCTACAGACTCTGATATATTCTCGAGCAGACTGCTGCAGTGGGAGGAGCAGCTGTGATTGATGGCCACTCACGCCACAGGTAGCCTACTACATGACACCACAATTACCCAGCTGGCTATTAACAATAGCGAATCAAGGACAACTCAATTCGATCAACAGTTAGAACTTAGTGGCAGTAGTTAAGACAAGAGTAGACATATGTTATACTATTCATTACTGTCTGTCCGTCCACTCCGTGTTACATGTACATTTACTTGCAATTAGCCTACGGGCAGGCATTTGCAATAAACGTTTTCTTTTTTATTTTCTTTTTTTTCTATTGTTAATCATTAAACAGTAAATTTTCAAAATAAACATGGGGTTGTTTTCCAAAATAACAGCAGAACTTAAAAGTGCATTGAGTAGTGTACCTCTGGTTGTCCCGTTTTTTAAACTTATCTTATGGTAACAGTTCTACAACCAAGCAGGAAATTACGTGTCTTATCTACAGTTGCATGTATCTGTCAGTGGATTCATAGATACAGCTGGGAGCGTCTTTGGCCAATCAGGCAGGGTCTAAATGGCTCCCGGCTTCTGCTCTATTGGTGAGATCCTAGCTAACCATTTGAGCTGGCTCGAGAATCTTTCTGTAATGGTCTGACCAGACCCCTAAACGATAGATATTTTAGAGATTACAATTGGGAGTCTTGCGTCCAAGCTAAGAGCCTCTGGCAAAATAATTCGTCTCACTTTATGTTAAATGTCACTCATGAATTGTTAAGAACGCTGCGAGCTCTGTCTTGCACAAAGGTGTCTCCATTAACAAGTCGAGAAACGAAAAACTCTTATGTTTCGCGACCGCGCGTTTCAGAATAAATTGGACACGATGCTACTCAAAGTGAGATGCTATTCAACTTAAATTCTAGAGGCGTTGGATACAAGCTCTTTAAACGGCTTTCTCCGTACCAAATCTTCCTGATAAACCCTCATATACATGTCACGCATCCAATGTAACGTCGTAATCGATAAAAGGGTCGACCTGGTCAGACAGCAGGACTCCGTACGTGATGGATGGAGTACGTTTAAGGGCTGATCACGAAGTTAGAGCGGCATTGAAAGCATGTTAGAATACACTGAAACAAGGTCTCATAAAAGTGCTAAGTTAAACCCAGATTTCAATCTTGAATATCATTCTCCACTATAAAGTCACAAGAGTCTTTTTGACAACAATGCAAAGAAAACGGAGGGCTGTTCAGCTCAAACTCCGAGAAAACCTGCCAGTAATAAACAAACTCTACCATTGACCCCAGATCTTTTATGTGTCCATCCGCATGACCCAACAAGTCACATATGTCCTTACGCCTACTAAACTGCACTGATGAACTAAACACATGTTTGCCAAAATGATAAAGCTGAGACCCTATCTGTTCCTTCTACTAACCCTAAAAGTCTCCAGATTGGGCCCAAATTTTCAAGGAAAAGACGTATTTTGGGCGGTGCTATAACCACGCCCTTAAATACACTGACTGCATTCACGAAACGATGCCAGGAAAGACTTAACGCTGAGAATAGATTCGAAGGGACTGCGTGAATACGATAAGCCTTGTTAAAGTAATATACTTACGTGGAATCCGTAATTCAGAGACACACAGAATGTAATGAAGAGAAAGGGTTTTCCAAAAAGAGCTCAACGCAGACTAAGGAGTTAAGCAGGGCACTGTGTACGTGCATAGAAATTTGCTTTTGAAACCCATGTTACAGTTTTGTCCACTTAACACAAGAAAAGGTAACATCACTTTTCAATAACATTTCTCAGGAGGTTTTTCATCTAATTTGATTTGATTTGATATATTTATTCAGCTGTGTTCAAAAATAATTACTCAAGCAACTGGATAAGATTTTGAAACAGTCAGACGTTTCAGACAGTATCCACTGTCTTTCGTCAGTGACTAACGATAGGACTGAGAACACCAGGTTTTATACCAAAACTCTGAATAGATATGTTAATGAGGTTAAGACAATTTAGGATGTCTTGAAGTAGTACACATGTATTTTAAAAGAAGATTAATTCAAGACAAAGTTTGGATACTGTCTGAAACGTCTGACTGTTTCAAAATCTCATCCAGTTGCTTGAGTAATAACTATTGCAAATGGCTCTTCTGCAAAGGAAAACTGTCAGATATTTTGTTTTGTGTCTCATTGTAATGTTGATCACGCATAAGTTGCCATAAACCAACTGCCTTCTACAATTTGGTGTTGGCAAGCACTTCACTCATTTCTTGGGGTACTCGCTTTCCTGTTGGAAGATGACGGCTCGCTTTCACCTGTACATGTTTTGGAAGTAAACGCGGTTGAACACAGTTGAATTGTCATTGCGTGGCGAATGTTGCTCTTATTTCGTGCCTGTGAGGTCGTGAAGGAGTCATGGCCACCAAACACACCCTTCAGGGATGCGCTCTCTAGATGAACCTAGCTTTGTCTGCAGCACCGGATAATGGACGACGACGGCTGTGTTTGGCCTTTCTGATGCTTGAAGGTTGAACGCCATTTGGCCACCCTTCGACCCCATTAAACGAAACACCATATGTTACACCTCCAATGATGAATGCGCTCACAAAGTGCTCTACCTATCGGGAATAAAGGGGGAATACATCATGATATCATCCTTTCACAATGAAGGGGAAATGAATTCTACACTGGAAAAGCTATTCTGAGCCCGGCCAAATGTCAGGGGAACTACCAAGGACAGTCTCGTTAAGTAGCTTCAACAGAGGTTGACGTGAGAAACTAGCGTAGCCAACAGAAAAGTCCAGCGGGGTGATTACAAAACTCGAGGGTCGGCGTTTGATGGACTTTGGCACACGCAGGCATGCCTGATAGCGCTAATGATACGTGTCATTGGTAAGCCCTGACTTTTGTAGTTACCACCAGGACTGTGTGTTGAGCACCTTATAAGCCCCGCTCGTTCGCTGGAAGGCGTAGATAGTTAAGTTGTGTACGCTTTCCAGTAAGGGTTTTCCTTATCGCCAAAGCGCTGCGAATTCTCGCCTGATCCATACAGGAAACGAATGTTGCCTGACGGCAGTGGGGACAAGCAAGAGTTATGTACTGGCTTTCACTTTTTCACTTTCGCTGTTGCTATTTCGCCGAGGCCTAAGAACGTTAAAAGTCCGGATTTCGCTTTTTCACTTCCACTGTTGCCATTTCGCCGAGGCCAGAGAATGTTAAAGTCGACGCAAAGTCCCAAAGATTACAAAACGTTCATATGATATTGGTGGGATCTCCTGAAAACAGTCTTGTATACACATTCAGGTATCATCATAATTGAAACGGGAACATGCTTCAGGCAGTGTCCTTCGTGGTACGAATGTCTAGAGGTAGGATAATGGTGAGCATCAACTACGGGGGGTCTGGAAATACATGGATTTCAATTTCTTTGCTGTTTTTGCTCGCATGCCAATAGAATGGGGAAATAAACGAAATTCGATGCAAAGCTCTATGTATTCCAATCTTGCACGACCTGCATGACTGAAAAGCAGAATGACACCTAGTTCAGTACCATGGACAGTGCTATAAACCACCACGACACAGCTCTGCTAAGCACTAGAACAAGGCTTTATCGTATATGTCTCCATTCATGGTGGAATATTTCCTATACTGTTTACTTGTTTCTTCCCTCTTTTTTTTTAAACCTTCTAAACGTTTTAAAGATTCACGTCACAGTAAGTAGACTTCCAGTGGACACTTCAGTAATAATATCACGACGTGAGAGACGCCCGACAGTATTGGCTTGCGCCCTGTCCACCCCAGGGCTGCCCTTTTACCAAAGCAATAGCAGAGATAACATCTTGTCTCCATGCTCCATGTCGGTACCCCGCAGTCAAAGTCTAAGATCACGTTTGATCTCAGACATGCTCAAAGGCACACTGCAAATAACTCGATCGCCTTTTATCGCTACTACAGTGAAAGAATTGCCCTGTAAACATGTTCTTATCTATATCATGGGGCTGGCCGCAAAGTCACACGGCCATGTTATTGTACTTTCAAAGTCAATTACATTCAACAGAACTTGACTTCAGATCAGCGAGATGCTCAAGGGACGTGATTTCATTAGAGTTCAGGGCAATGTAGGTCGTGTGAGGCTCATACTTTAGACCATCTAGTGGTATTACAGAGGAATTTCCATGTAACACACTTCATCTTCACGTCTCACGTAAGGCTAGCTCCTGGATGTGATTGCGATATGCATGTGGCCGCCATGGGCTGGCTGACTGTTAGGGATAGAACTCAACAGAAAAGACTTACCACTTTTAGACGAATAATGATCACTAAACAACCAAAGGGCCTGCACGACAAAATCACATTCTACTCTGAGATTCACAACTACCAAACACGCTCAACCAGAACAAACACAATCAGACTTCCGAAACTGAAATCCAACTATCAGGAAAGGCGCTTTCTGTACAGCGAAGTGTTGGACTAAAATTATTGCTTTTAAGGAACTATGTTATTTTCATTCCCCACTGTCACGTTGTTTGCCTCTGTATGTTTTTTTATCTTCGCCGAGTACTTGTACTCGGAGAAGATTATGTTTTCGGTTGAAAAATCTGTTGGGTGGGTCTGAATGTATGTCAGGAGCATAACTCAAGAAAACTTCAATGAATATTTATGATTTTTGGTAGGTGTGTAGTGGTTGTGTAAAACCTCCTTGTGCAAAGGAAGGTCAAGTTCGAAAATGGTTTACCTTGCGTTTTTCAATAGTACTGCAGCGGACTTAGCATTTTTGTGTGTTTGTATGTATGCAAAAAAAGTGACGGAAACGTTGATGGATCTTCACGATTTTTTGCAGGTGTGTAGATGTTGTAGAAACGGAGGTCAAGTTCAAAAATGGTTCCCCCGGTATTTTCCGTCGGTACTGCAGCGGGCTTTGTGTGGATGTGTATTTGTATGTCGCCAGCATAACTCGAGAAGCTGTTGATGGATCCTTATGATATTTAGTGGATGGGTAGGATTTACAGAAAGGAAGGTCAAGTTCGATAATGGGCCTTCTAGCGGGTACCAAAGGTACTGCAGCAGAGCTTCAAAATTTAGGGGTATATTTTCTGAAAGTTCTATGGTCATGATTTTTGTGTGGTAGATAGTTCATGCCACAGAAAGTAAGTTATGTAAATTTTGGCCCCCTAGCGGCTGCTGTGGGTGTTTTTGTTTTGACATTCGGACATGAATAACTCAAGAATGGGTCGACAGATCGTCGTGATGTTTGGTATGTAGAGAGCTCGGATGGTGCTTTACATTATTAATGACTAATTATGCAAATAAGGAGCTAATTTGCATAATTAGTAAGGAAAGTTTGTTAACCCACTGCCTTTCAATGGGACATGGGACAGTGTCAGGTCATGTAAACAGATAGCCTTGCATAAACGTATATGTAGGTCAAATAAATAAACTATTCTCCAAGCAGAGGTCTGGGTCCTGCTGGTTTTTGACGCGTTCAGTTTAAGCATTTTTGTTCAACACGGTTGGCGACATAACGAAATAGGGACAAAATAGAAAGCCTGACTAAAAACACCTAAAAACGTGCCAGATTTATTCTATTCATATGTATTCACTGTACTATTTCATCATCACTTTCAACTTTCAACACTGCCATATCGAACCTTTGTGGCCCATATAATATCAACATACTCATATTTTTTTCATGACCAGTTATAACATATATCAGCACACTCTACACATATACTAGTCCTGTACCACCAAATGATTTTTAGCCCTATCTAGACTGGACTCATTCGCCCAATCATAACGTCCAAATGGTATGGTGCATGATCAAATTTGCAGGGGGTGATAAGCACGTAAATATTAATCACTTTCCATAATAAGCCTTGATTATTTGGCGAAGATAATGTGTTCGTGGAACTCTAGTTTTAATTGTAATGTGTAAATATGAACGTGTAGACTACGGGAAGAATAGATTCTTACGAGGATAATTGTGGATTTGAATAAAACTCAAAATGATCCATTCACTAATATATTCCAGGTGGTATGTTGGGGGTTGAGATTTAGCATTCAGCACCATGAACATCTTTATTTTCCATTTTGACAACAAGCCACGCATTTATTTCCGTAACAGGTTTTTGGTCCCCAGCTTACCAAAACTATGAAGACTGTTTAGACGTTGAAGGCAAATGTGTCTACTACACAGGCGCTTAAGTGCATGGCAGCACGCTATTTTTGTAGATTTATTGCATAGAAGATTAATTGTTTAATTACGAGGTACATGTAGTAACCATCTGGCCCGACATGGATGAGTCATGTGTCGCCTCCCAATGGAATTCCCTCTAAAGCAGAAGCCTAATTCATCAAGGACTGTTAACGTATTCCTACACAAGCATGAATCGTGGTAAGGCAGACACTTATTCAACATGTAAGAATAAGAAGGATTTATTATTAGGTGGACACTTCCGGATAGCTTTCAGGATCATTACGTTATTATCAGACCGACATACACGATTAAGGTCGTTGATTCTATAAAGTTTTCATCGGATTGATAATCGCTTGATAAGCAGATAAGCGAAGCTGATTAGTACCTTAAGAAGGCTTTTGGAAGAGCTTGCCGCTAGAGAATTTGCAGACGTGTTCTGCAGCTAAAGCACGGTAGTGACTAACTAATCGGAAACCTCAGTCCGGTCCCCGCGCGGCAAAAACCAATCAGATCGCCTCATCCTCCCATGTCGATGTCATGAACACTAATTACCGATGATGACCTTTCATACTACCGATGTCGTCTTGAGAGGTGACCAAAATGGTGCCTAGGAAAGTCCTAGTTATCTATTTCTCAATATCTCTCATATTCTCAAGAACACACGTTCGGGAAAAGAGATTAAGCGTCGCGGTGTAATTTTAGAAATTAATGAGTGAGCTTTCGGTATTTGATAATCCTTCAGGGATAACAGTGGCACGCAAGGCAAACAGTGAATATAACGGCGCCTGCCATTGACTCAATCCAGCTGATGTCACAGCACTTTGAAAATGTATTCCCGTTGGCCATTGGGCTACGAGAAGTTAATGCCCCACAACGATTGGTCAGATATGTCGCCGAGGCCACTCATAGGTTGAAGGTTCATTACGAACTCTCACAGCAGTATAAAGTACCCTACGCACTTCAAAATATTCGTTTAGCCCTTTCGTGCTGTGTTATTTCGTTTCTCCAAAGACCCTCATTTCGAGCGTTCTGTTTTTAGCATCAGTACTAACAGCTTATCTTCGCTGTTTTTTGAGAAAAGTAAAGACTGCCAGTAGAAAAAGTCTACAAATTTAAAAGTGGACGATTGTGGTCGGAATTGGAGACTGTATCTTTGTGCTAGAGATATAGACCAGTACGAATCATGACGTCGGTGTCGTTTTTCGGTACAGGAGATGTGGAATCCTGGACCAAGCCGCAGCCTCCCCCCAAGCCCAACGACAAGTTCATCTCATCCGCTATGAACACGACGCTAAACGTCACAGGGGGCTACGGCACCGGTGGGGACCCGCAGCACTTCCCGACCGACGGTTTGAACTACACGGCCTCGGCGACCGCCATCGTCTGGACCGGGCCCGTCATCCAGCGGGTCGCCACCATCATCGTCCTGATGATCATGGCGTTGGTGGGGAACTGTCTGATCATCGTGGTTCTCACGTGCAGTTCGACTAAGAAGAGGTTCAGCCGAGTCAACTTCTTCATCCTGCACCTTGCCATCGGTGACCTGCTCGTGTGTGTGGTCACCATGAGCACGGAGATCATGTTCGTGGCGTTCGGACAGTGGGTGCTGGGGGAGGCCCTCTGCAAGCTCATCGTCTACGGACAGATCGTGACGCTGGCCAGTACAACCTTCATCCTCACCGCGCTCAGTTTCGACCGCTTCATCGCCATAACCCGTCCCTTAAACGTCAACAAGAACTCGACGACTGCGGCGAAGAAGACCATAGCGCTGGCGTGGGTCCTGTCCTTTCTCTTCGCCGTGCCGCAACTGTTTATATTCGTGCAGGAGGAACGCCAGGCGTCCGACGGGACGCTAAAATATGCCTGCGTTAGCCAAGGGTACTCCTCGGAGTGGCAGCGGAAGGTGTACGTGACTTGGCTGGCCGTCTACGTCCTGGTCTGCCCCTCCACCATCATTTCCTACTGCTACATCAAGATCATCCAGACGGTGTGGAGGACGGCGTCGGGACGGGACCACGGGCGGGAGCTGCGCCGGACGGGCTGCAAGACCATCTCCAGGGCCAAAGTAAAGGTGAGCTTTCGTTACCTTCTGAAACCCTAATGCATAATATAAATGTGTGTCAGGGTAGGCGATTCTACCGATAGAGATCCCGATCTGAGATTCTGCCGACAGAGACCCCGATCGGGATCTCTACCGGTACAATCACCGATTCTGCCGGTAGAAATCCCGATCGGGGTCTATACTGGTACAAATGCCGATTCTCTCTAATGTTCTATTTTCGTCGTACGACCGTAGTACAATCTCAAAATTATGGGACGTTTTTGACATAATCGTGCAAAATTCACGATAATCGCGTTGCCGAAAATGCTATCTTAGATCCATGTTGACCGTTATAATTACGTCTGTCACAGCTTTACTTAAAATCGTACAACTTCAAAGTCGTACGACTTTCTACGGCGATTGTAACCGCACCTTAACTGATGAACGTTAATTTTGAGACATCTGTCACTGGACAGAACTACGTCACTCTGTCTCTTTCTAAAGGAAACTCTGGGACTGTTTAGACGACCCTCACATGTATACGCACTGACTCTGACCTCTCGACGTAGATACCATTATAGACGTAATTTCTAATCATTTCTATACAATATGTTTTATGTACATGTACTTCCAATATCGTTATACATGGAGCTCGTTATGCCGTCCATGTCAAAATTCCATTGTCATTTCTTGTCTTTGCCAGCAGGGCTAGCCTTTTGTACTAGCCACAGGCTAGTTGGGCAGCCATGGATGTGCGTGCTGAACAGCCAAACCAATAGATAGAAATAAAACATCCTTTAACATGTAACGTTATACATACATACGTTGGTTTGAGTAATATAACTCCGGCTACAAAATGAAAAGATAGCATCCCGTGCCTCAATTGTTCGAGTGTTCGTGCCTCGAGTGTTATGTTAAGCCCAGGTTACACATAGCCGACCATGGCCTCCCGACTCATTCCACTAGCTGCGCTCTCACTGCGACCTAAATCGGATCTGTCTTATCCTTGATTTCATGATTGGAATATCATGCAGAATATAAAACTATGACTGAAAAGACAACAATACACACAAAGTGTAAAACATATTCGTTTTTATCTATGAAATTCGTTGAGCGCTCTGTTAAATTTTAGGTCGCAGAGAGCACGCGGTGAGAGCGCCGTCCTAGTGGAATGGGGGTATTAGAAATTTCGTTTCCAACTCATTCTCAACTCCTGATGATGGATTGAGTTGATTTAGAACTAACGTCTTCCCGCGTTCTCTGGCGTTTCTTTGTTGATAAGAATGGAATGCAGACATGAGTTGATGATAAGAAATTGCGATGCCCCGGGGCCTATTCCAACCAGCGGTTCGTGACCAATCAATCCGTGCTACGGTATAGAATCGACTGATGGAACGAAAACTATTTCTCGCTTGCCAGACCAGACCAGAAGGTGAAGGTGGCTAAGTGGTCTTGTGGTCAAGGTTGCCGACTTAGAATCTAAAGGTTCTGGGTTCGAATCCCTTGCAGGCACCATTGTTGTTTCCGTGAGAAAGGTACTTTATGCCCACCCTATTCGACTCAGATGAAAACAAGAGTTCCGCGACCTCATATCTCCATGAACAATTCTATTTATGCAAATGACATACACATCTACATAATATATGCTTAATCATAAGCACCTTTATCTTACTTACACATGTTGCAATATTGACAGTCCTACAATTTTCCAATTTGATGAATCCCTGTGTTTTTGCATTAATTATGCAAATCAGTAATTCATTTGCATAATTGGCATCTGTTGATGCTCCACTTTCCATAAACTACATGTTACATGTATTTGAGTCTTATAATGGAAAACACTGCAAATATAGACTTTCCTCATTAACTATGCAAATTAAGTCCCAATTAGTATAATTTACACTTCATTATGTACATCTCTGTCTAAACTACCTGCATACTAAATATCACGGATATCCGTCGTTCCTTTGTTCAGTTATTCTCCTTAGAAGGTTTTCACGATGACGCCCCTGCAGTTCCAGAGCAAGCTGCTATGGGGCCCAAACCTACACCACGTCTTCATTATGTCACAAGCTATCTGCCACCAAAAAATCAAGACCATAGCACGTCCAGGTCAAAAGTTACAAAAATGAAATTTCTGCTGCAGTACCAAGGTCACATACCTGGGGGCCCAAAATCGACCGTGAACTTGGGCTTCACAACACCCGCCCACATACCAAATATCAGCTAAATTCATCCAGAGGTTCTGGAGTTATGCTGTCTACAGTAGTGCGGAAACACAAACACACACACACACACACACACACACAGACACACCCAAAACTATATCTCCATTTTTCATGGAGATAATGAGTACACAGCATCGGTTAGGGACGTCCTCTCGGATGTGACGTAAAGCAGGAGGTTATGTGTTTGAGTAGAATGACACATCAAACATGTTATAGAGCCCACCACACTTATCGAATAGAGCAAGGGTCCATCCCAGTGTAAGTGGATCAAACCTTACAGTACATCTGTTCTTACGCAGTTTGTAGCTACTGTACAAAACTGGTATGTTTCGCCTAAAGGCGATTTACCGATTTTACGGAACAATCTTAAATGGCTCCGCACAAACTCAGTTCGGCTCACAAACTCATTTCATTTCATTACTAAGACTACGTACTCCTTCAAGAGTTTTCCTTTTTCACTATGAATCATTAAGTAATATAGCTCCGGCTACAAAATAATCATTAAATTTTGAGTGCCCTCTGGTGAAAAGACACGATCCTAATTCAGACTAGTTCAATGCAGTTGGTATGATCATCTCCATACAGACTCATTTCAGTTCAGTTCATTTCATTATTAAGACTACGTACTCTTTCAAACGAACCATGGAGTTAAGCGCCCCCCAGTGAAAAGACACGATCCTAATTTAAACCATTTGAGTGTAGTTGATATGATTTGGCTCCGCACAGACTCATTTCAGTTCATTTCATTATTAAGACTACGTACTCCTTCAAAAGTTTTCGATTTTTCATCATGAATCATGACGTTGAGTGCCCTCTGGTGAAAAGACACGATCCGTATTCAGACTAGTTCAGTGCAGTTGGTATGATTTATCGTTAACAGGCCCATTCATCTGTCTGGCATCAGAAACACGCGCTCTTGGGGAACTAATTCGTGTAGATCTAAAGCTACGTGTTCGCTGGAGCGTAGGCTGGGGACTCACAAGCAAATGCGTTTTGTTACTATATATTCATGACTCGTTCATTCATATTGTCGCAAGTAGTGCTAGAGGCAAGATATTGCATGATTACAATTCGCGCATGATTGGTTTTATATCTATAATACTTATCATTGGTTTAATACTAGAACGAGAGCACATGAGTGCATTATGTGACAGTAATAGAAAGAGTACAGGGGGGATAGTGAACACAATGTCTTCCTCCTGGTTCGCCATGTTCGCCATGAGGGACGTCCCAGGCCCAAACTAGGTACTCATTTACAACTGAGTTGAGAGAAGAAATTGTTGTTAAGTGCCTTTCTCAGAGACACAAGACCGGAGCCTCTCAGGGATTCGAACTCAGTACCTCCGGGTTCTAAGTCAACAACTCTAACCGCAAGGCTAGGTGTTGGGTCGTGTTACGTAACGGCAGGGTTTTCGGCCCAGAACCCAGCGGTCCCGGGTTTGAATCCCCTGACGCCACCAAAGTTGTGCCCCTGGGAAAGGCACTTAACACAACTTTCCTCACTCCACCCAGGTATAAGAATAGGTCATATATTGTTCTCTGTACGTGGCGCTGTTGAAATAAGTTATGAAAAACTTGAGTGCACTACCACGTCATCCTTGTAAAAGAAAAAGGAAAAAAAAGCCACCGTGTCACCGGTGTTCGATGAATATGTTTCTGATAAGACTGTTTTATGTTACAGACCATTAAGATGACTCTGTGCATCATCATCGGTTTCGTGACCTGCTGGACCCCGTACTTCGTCGTCACCCTGTACGAGGTCTTCACCGGGCGGAAGCTACCGGAGGTCGCCTACGTGGTCGCCGAGACCATGGCTCTCTTCAACTCAACCTTCAACCCCATCGTGTACGGCTGCTTCAGCCTGAACCTCAAACAAGGACTGATAGAGATCTTCTGTGCGGAGAAAATGAAGGGAAAGACGCGGAGAAGACCCACGCCGCTTCTAACGGACGAGGTCATGCTGACTCACAACAGATCGTCTCAGCTTTGCAGTAGACTGCAAAAGAGACTGCGAAACAAAAAGAAGCGAGAGCTGTCGATAGCGAGTAAGTATGTCCGCAGTAGTAACAACTCCGCGACACCGGCCGTCAAGCTGACCCCGGAAGTGATTGAACTTGACAAACGGAAGCATACGTCACCTGAAGGTGAAGAAAATGTTGCCAAGGTACCACGAATTTTCATCAACTGCGAATCGAATTCCCTGGAATCGGAAGAGAAACAGCGCGTCCAAGCCACGATAGAGCCCAAGCCCAAAGCTGAACTCGTCGCGGTGACGGTGGACTATCTACGCGTCATCCAGAACGTGCTGGAACTGGAGTCCTCGGAGTTTATCAGTACGTTCGGGGAGACGACGAATGTTAACGAGGACAGGGCGTGTTTAGATGTTCCTGGGGACAGACCCGACATGACGGACTCTACGGACCCTTCTTACCGGGAATACGAATCAACCTGTTAGAATGAGAAATACGTTTTAAGAATAAGCAGTTTTAAGACAGTAAGTGACGTCGTGTTGGCGTAATGGATAGGGTGTTTAGACAAGAACCGAGAGGTCATGGGTTCGAACCCCCTGACATGCCACCAATGTTGTGCCCCTGGCACACTTAACACAACTTTCCTGAAACCACCCAGGTGTAGACAACTTCGGTTGCAGAGGTGAAAGGCTGTGGAAGGAGAGGGTTGGACTCCACCTACCAATACCCTACCCTAGACACAGTTGATAACAACCCACTGCCCCTACGACATCCAAAAGGCTATGGAATTACATTTACCTTTACCAGGACACTAAATACCGTGAATACAAACTGTTTCCTTCAGCGCCATCCTCCTGAAATAATGTGACATGGTTCAAATGGAGAATAACACAAACTGACACTAGAAGTTTCAGAATACAATAATTGTACTTTTAAAGGTTTTAATGTTCGAATGCTATTCCCTAAATTTGTCTAACAGAAGGGCTGGATCCCTTTCTTGAGAAGAACTAGAATTTTGCATCCACGAACTGTCAATGTGCAATATTGATATGGAATATTGATATGGAGGCTGTTCGCATTCATAATACGATGAGTGAAAGACATAGAATTATCATAAGTATCTAAGTAGAGTAGAATGCTATCTTAATAGGAAACCTTCAACGTAGAAAGTTAGGCAAAGATAACTTAAGAGTTAACCTTAAGAAACGTCTGTGCTGCTGGTATAGCTATGCTTTAACTTGAGGGAATGCTATCACTCACCGCTCTCGCACAACTAGTTGGAACCCACCCCGTATCCGCACATGTCATTGCTTCACATTATTAAGTCCCTTTCACACTTGTGCGTATGAACAATTCCGCATGAGTTGCGTAGTAACATGTTTATGTTTGCCCAAGAAGTCATTTCTTTGCTTCGATAACTGGGCTGCACATCGGCGGGTCAAAGTAGAAAATAATTTCTTCCCTGCAAACTTTACCTAAACCAAACCAAAACAAATGTTAATGCGCAACGCATACGCACTGGAATATACTGCACACGAGTGACAGGGCCGTAATCACGTGTTGTGATCGGGTTGGGCTTGACGGATGTCATCATATCTGATCGTTTTGTGAGAGAAATATTAGTGTACATTGCGCTCTTAGAGTATTTTTTTTATGGGAGGTATGGATAGTTGACCATCTTTTCCTGTGAATAGGATGAAGGCATTTTTCTTCAGCATTGCCTCAAACTCTTTGTTGTTGAAAATACTACCATAAAACAACTGCTGTTGTTGATCTACAAATGATGTACCCCAAGCTTAAAGAGACTCCTGTGTAATTTGCGATAGAACACACTTCAGCAAGCAGTACGACAACCATTCTTACTCACACTAACGTTACGGACAGGTCTTAACTCGTACGAGCTCATCGTAAAGCAGCTTTTGCGGAATCGAAGTTCATTGTCAGAACGATAATAGCGACAATTACATGCATAGTTTTAGACACCAGCTTATACGGACCATCTCAACAAAGAACCATCTAAGGCAATTTGAAAGTTAACGGTTTCCTGTATCACCAGGAGCGAGGCTTCCGCTTTGAGTGCTGTAATATTACCCTACTGTATGTTCAGTGGGAAGATTATGTCTGGATGCATTAAAGAACAGAAGTGAAGGAAAAAGCTTGTGTGTGTGATTATGTTTAACGTGCATTTCTCTTTACCTTTAGAATACATGCAACTATTCTAACCAACATTCCGACATCTTGATTCCTGCCCTAAAAACCCCACGAGGCAATATTAGCTCCTGTACTCAAACAACAGGTGCCCATTGGCTTATTAATATCAACCTTGTCTTGTCTTGACTTTGTCTTATTTTAGTTCCTGTCTGGACCATTTACAGTTTGTAACGTTAGTCATCCCATTTACATATCGGTTCATAATTGTTGGCTAAAGACAACTGGTGAACCGCAGATCTTTTTTCAGTCACTGACGAAAGGCACATGCAGTGGATGCTGACCTTTCCCAAATCTATGCGCTCACTTGAGTAACAGACACCTTGCGTATTCTAATCGTCAGACACAAGGTAGCTATAAAGAACAGCAAACAGCGACCATGCCACATACCAACATAGCTCCTGTTGAGTACATGAGCTAATGTAGCCTCATGGAGGTGGTACAGCAGGCCTGTATGAATCAAGGTGTCGAACAGTTGGTCAGAATTGCTGCATTTATCATTATGTTCTAAACCAGTTCATCGTGTGATACTACCCTTACTGACCACTAGAAATGAGATAATGTTTAAGATGTCCCTTGGCGGTAAAAATAACCCACTTTGTAATAAACGCCGTGGCAGCATTTAACAGTCCGTTTCGGATCAGTATTTAGGGTCAGCGATTAAAGTTTCCAGCGCTTGGCAGAGAAAGACAGCGTGCCAATTCCACATGGCGTCGGAGGATAAACCTTCTACAGCATGATTTTACACTGAAAATTTAATGCAGATTTAGAGAACTAGAAGCGTCGTTAATAAAACATTTCTATTTCCAGTGAGGGATCCTAATAGTCACCGTGGTGCAGGTAAAGTTATGTGCCTGGGTTTCAGTAGAATACGTTACTAAAATAAAAGGGCATAGGTCTCAATCATTTATGCCATGACTAAAACTGAGGAAAATTGCAGCGAGCAGAGACTTTACCATGACTTTCACTTTGCAATCGCTCCCGCTACAAAAACTGGCAACGGCTGTAGATTTCCATATACTGTAGCCGCTTTATAGCTTTGCATACCTGCTGGGGTATTAGCGGGACGGGTTGACTATCCTTCAGGATCAGTCATGCCATTTACGTTCCATGCCCTCCTGATGATTTTCACTTAAAATGGACGGGTCATTTTTAAACAAACGCTTTGGAGAACTGTTGTAAAGTTGAAATAAAGTCCATTGGTGTGTTGCCTTTAACTTAGGTACAATCTCACTTCATATGAAAAATGTCCCTAATATTTCTTTAAATAAATCCCTGATACACCATTAGGGAGTAATATAGAACATCAAAGTATGTACGACAAAGTCTATAGAACAAGTAATACTTGTACGTTTTCATCAAACCTTTCTTCAGACTCAGTAATATTTTGAACTTTTCAATTTTTGCTGTGACGAAGAAAATAACACAAAAGCTAATTTCCACGAGCCAAATAATAATCGCCTTGATCGGTGTCGTTGCCTGGCAACTCATCAGACGACGTGCTGTCCCATTCTTACGTTTATTACGGCTTGTCATACAGCGCAGTGGGGTCGTGTTGGCGTAACGATCACCGCACGAAATCGGGTACTTAAGCATGCTTAATTAGATTCGTAAATGAAGCGTAAACATTGGAACAAGATTAAGTAACCTTTAAGCCGCATTTAAGACGTATTAAATGCCAAAACTATAGGTCCATCTTTACACTATCTTTACGAACAGCGTAAAGACAACTTAAAAATGTACATGTATATATCTTTACGCAATCTTTAATGTCACTTAAGGATGCATTAAATCTTATGTTCCCCTACATGGGTAAAGCATATCTTTACATCATCTTAACGAACAGCGGAAAGCCAACTTAAAAATTTAGATATCTTTAGTTAATCTTGTCGCTTAAGTATGCATTAAATATAATGTTCCGTGGTATGCGCACAGCATACGTACCAACGGATTTGAGAATACGGCGGTGTCGTTTTGGCAAAAGTGAACAACAATTTAGTCGACAAATGTAACACACCAAAGTTTCAAAACCTCAGTATATTACGGATTATTTCTCAAGGTCTTTCTGGTGTACTTTGAAAGGTTTAAACGTAAGCATTATAGAACGAGACAAAATCATTGCACGAGCAGTTTCCGTGTTCATATAAACATTGAACCCGCTCTGTAAAAACCCTAAACCTTAAGTCTTATATCCTAACGTTACATTTATTTTGTCAATTGCCAATCTGATAAAGCGTGTGTGGTTAATTTAACTCGAGATAGGAACAGCCAACCATCAAATTGTGTACAAGTATCGCACACAAGTACCACTAAACACGCACAGCATACATGCCAACGGATTTGAAAATGCGTTCGTGTCATTTTGGCCATTGTGAACAACAATTTAGTGGACAAATGTAACACACACAACTTTCAAAAACCTCTGTGTCAGTATACTATGGGTTGTTTCTAAATGTCTTGCTGGTGTACTTTGAAAAGTTTAAACGCAAGCACTTTTTCCCGCGAGCCGTGTGCACTCGCCTATTGTTTTCAGTGAGACAAAATTCTTGCACGAACAGTTCCCGTGTTCTTGCAAACATTGCACCCGCTCTATAAAAACCCTAAACCTAAGTCTTACATTCTAACGTTACATTAATTTTGCCTTAACATTGCCAATCTGGTAAAGTGTGTGCGGTTTATTCAACTCGAGATAGGAACAAGCAACCATCAAATTGTGTACAAGCATCGCACAAAAGTTCCTCTGAACGCGTACAGCATGTATACCAACGAATATGAAAATGCGGCGGTGTACACAAGCCATGCACTATCACCACAGCCCGGCACATCCTCCTCATGCTTGTCACAAGTTTTGTTACGCGACCCCTGGCTATTCTTCCACAAGGAGTAGTCGTAGGTCGACCAGTGTTGTTCTGTTGATCGTTCTTGAATGCACAGCTCGCCCAAGCTGATCAGTGATCACAGAGTCTGAGACTGTGTTCAATTGTGTTGAGATCTGGGCTGCAGGAGGGCCATTCTATCCTCTGTATTCCTGCATCCTGGAGGTGGTCTGAAATGACTTTCATTCTGTATGGACGTGCACCATCATCTTGCAGATCTTGCATATGGCAGAGGTAAGGATCTTGGAAATGTGACTGGATTGAGAAAGGTGTCTCTATGTCTTGACACATCGAGGTTGCTTAGGATGATTAGCCTGGTTTTTCTGGCAGTCAACGTTGTACTGCCCCTCACCATGACACTGACTCCAACAAAACAATCAGTCAGTCTGTGCAACAGTAAGCGTAGGGTTCTCCTCGTTGCCCACACTTTCATTTACCCTTCCAACAGTCGAAATAAATTTAATCTCAACTGTAGCTGTGAACATAACATTCCTCTAACACCGTTCCATGCACGATGCGGACGACACCACCACAAATGGATTTGGCGCGGCGCTGAGTGTTGGACACAAGCATAGCTAGAAATTTGGGCACTTTTTTTCTACAACCCACTCGCGTAAGCAGGCCTGGTGCTCGCTCCATGAGATAGCAATTATAGTGAGTTGGGTATCATAGAAAAGGAGATTACACAGGCTTTTCAACGATATATAATGCATTGAAATTGATCAAGAAACAACAGAAATATGATCAACCAAAGTAAAGTTTCCAAACTTTTTGTGCGTAGTTTATATCCAGTTGGCACTAGCACCTCCTTTTGACACGTCATGCAATAACACCTTACGCTTGCCGTCATATACTTCTTTTCCCAAGTTCACGTAGCTCTGTTTGACGTTTCGGCGAAACATTTTTACCTACCCGTACGTATTGATGAAATTCACGCATTACTGTATCTCATTTTGATACTGAAAAAGAAAGAATTACTACGTATGATTAGATAAAACTATTACAAGATACCTTGCATCATTGTTGCATCATATTATCAAGAAAATCCAAACTAACTTTTCCTCCAACATAGTTTCTGTAACTCCTATCTCATAGATTGGGGTTTTATTTTGCGATGTTGAAGCGGACATAAAATAGGGCACCTACTTTTGTGACATTATATATGAAACTTTCATCGTCGTAATTGGTAGTAGCAATTGACATGAAAGAAACGTAAATTGGACGTCCCTGCAAGTCATTACGCCAACATTGTCATCATTTAATGACATCGGCCGGAAAAATATTTGAAGTCGCCAGGAAACGCTACTCAAGAGAGAAATCAAATTTCCGTTCCAGCTGTGACCGAGTGGACAGCACAGCATGGTCGGCTTCTTCAGTCCAATTAATTTGTTTTTCAGAGAAACACTGTCAGACAGCGAATCAGAGAGGTGGAAGAAATTGTAGACTACGTCCCCTGGCACGGCCATCTGAGAAATCAATTCCCTTTTCTTGATATCCATGCCTACTTTTTCTTTGATATCCAGGCGAATAGAATCATCTGCTTCAATATAATATATTGGTACCAATTACATGTAGTTATCAAAGTCGCTTTGAGAGTTCCATGCCTGGTGCAATTAAAAAGCAAATAAGGTCACCCGGAGATTTTGCAGTCTTTTGTATTCCGTTCTAGACTGCGGACAACAACAGCGTGCAGACACTGAAATCAATTTTATCGACATAATATGCAAGGAAACTATGTATTTCATGAATTCAGGTCACTTATTAGCTTCACTAATCTACATTTTTTGTATCGACAGGAAACTTTCTAGGGCAAACTTATAACCCAGTATAACATCGGTTGAAGATCTGCGGACCACAACTGTCGGCATAATCGACCAGGACATCATGTATAATTATTTTTGTAGGTCGCCAATCAGCTTTTACCTGCTTAACATCGACAGACGACTTTAAACTTGGGTATCAGGCAAACTTACAGCCTACATGACATCGTCTGGAGAAGTGGAGGCCATAATTGAATATCAGATTATGCTGTCAAGCTTAATCTTTTACATAGGGTAATCAAAGTTCCCCAAATTAACGTCATTCGATTGTTGTTATATGCCCTGATTTTATAAAGAGAGCATAATCTGTGTCTTTGTAATTTTTTTAGACAAGTAAAGATCAAAAAGGTTTGAACCCTGACCTCCCTCACGAAACCCGTGAAACAGCCGGCGGCCCATTTCCCCTAACTTCCGGGCTTCGAGCGCTACACGCACGCGAAGCTGTTTTCTTCTGGAGAATACCCTATGCCGGTTATAACCGGGTGCAGCACACAAGGCATGTTTCTGTATCCCTGATAAAACCGGGACTGGCAGCTTAAGGGTTTTGATATCATTTAAAACGTATGACCAAAAAGACAACAAAACACACAAAGCTTTAAATGATTCGTTTTTTGTCGAAGACATTCGTTGAGTGCTTTGTCAATTTGATCGGCCGCAGCGACGCCGCCAGCGTGCCTCGGGTTCAGTGAGAGGGGGGCTTTAGGAGTTTTCTTGGACTTTCAATCAATAAGCATGAATGTTCTTTTTTTTCCTTTTGGCGGCCATTCGAGGTTACGGAGTGAAAAACAGGGAAACAGCATGACTTCTCCATAAAGCGCCTGTCACACAAAGCCAACCATAGCCTCGACCTTCTCCAGAATATGGAGCAGACTCATTCATTTTAAGACTGCATTCTTTTAAGTCTCACACCGGGAAGGACCCCTTCTCTTTGTAAAGATAGACATTGATACTTGGGAATTGTATTATGCATTCTTCTACAGAAACAATGGATCAAACAGACAGACGAATGACACATTCAAGAATTTGTGGGGTATTCATGCTTTCTTGGAATTGACTAATTTTTCTAGGAATTGACAAAAGGATCACAGGCTAAAGGGAATCACCCCCCTCCCCACGCATCACTTCAACTTTAACGTCGCAACTTTACAAACTTTTTATTTTCTTCAAAATTACAGGTGATCACCTAGCTGTCTGAAAATTCAATAAAGAAAAAATTGAAGAAGAAAAAACTTCATGCGAATTTCCTGGAAATCCGTCTCCCTGCTCTCAAACCATTTAATCCCGAAACTCCCGTGACGCTAATCTGTATTCCTATGACGTCAGTGGGTCTGGGAGTGCAGTCAAGTGAGCGAGCTGGAGGAGGGTTTGACGCACAACCATTTACTTCGTCTTAAACAACCTCTTTGAAGAGTCAGTTTTGATATTCCGATGGAAGATCCCCGGGGTCGGAATCTACATATCCTGTCAGGTCTGTCGACATGGTGATTTCGGGGCTTCCGGGGTTAGAGACTGTTAAGTACAACTTCTTGTATCTATTGACGAAACTTTTAATGAAAAAAGGTGAAAACCCGTTGGATGGAATTCTAGTGTTTAGTAGCTAGACTTCGAAGTGCACAAAGTCTGGTGCTGAAATAATTCTTCAGTACCAGGGACAGGGATGGTCTTTCAGTACCAGGGCCAGGAATGGTATTTCAGTGCCAGGGATAGGAATGGTTCTTCAGTACCATGGCCCTTCAGTACCAGGGACAGGACTGGTCCTTCAGTACCAGGGACAGGAATGGTTCTTCAGTACCATGGCCCTTCAGTACCAGGGACAGGACTGGTCCTTCAGTACCAGGGACAGGAATGGTTCTTCAGTACCAGGGACAGGGATGGTCTTTTAGTACCAGGGCCAGGAATGGTATTTCAGTGCCAGGGACAGGAATGGTTCTTCAGTACCAGGGACAGGAATGGTCCTTCAGTACCAGGGACAGGACTGGTCCTTCAGTACCAGGGACAGGACTGGTCCTTCAGTACCAGGGACAGGAACGGTTCTTCAGTACCAGGGACGGGAATGATTCTTCAGTACCAGGGATAGGGATGGTCCTTCAGTACCAGGGACAGGGATGATTTTTCACACATATGCACACACATGTATACACACAAACACACACACACACACAGAGAAATTCACATGCAAACACACACACAAACACACGTACACACACACATACACTTACACAGACTGTAGATTCTTTTGTTTTCTGTACAGTCGCCTGGAGGCATATGTAAGAGACTTGTGGTTGTCCGAGTGGTCAGAGGTGTTACTTTAACATATATCAGGAACAAACGCCTTTTTATCTACGATATTCCACCATTAACTTTACGTGCATTGACTTGTCATTTACGTTTCAGAACACGTTCCCTCTCAGTATCACCCCACTATCCCAGGCCAAGGCGTAAAATCGAAGTGTAAACCTGTGAAGTGCGCTGTCTGGCTCGGCCGTTGAATAGACACCCGTAGCCTGCGGACACGGCTCATGCCCGAATGGATGGCAGGTGTGCGTCCAGGCACATATCTCCACTCTAAATGTTAATATCGTCTTTTGTTGTTTGATATGATGACGCCGTAAAGGTGGCTGCGTGCGAAGGTGTTTTTGTCTTCCTATATGTCAGAATAAAAAGATATCAAGATAAAGATACCTACGATTTAAACTTCCTGAAGGTTTTGTCTTCCTATACGTCAGAACGTAAAGATATCAAGATAAAGATACCTGCGACTTGAACTTCCTGAAGTTTTACTGCTTGAGTCTACAATGCGTGACTTTCGTGGTAAATGTATTCATGAAGACTTTGTACTTGGGCATTGCTTAGTTTCTTGTAGTTTCGACAAGGCGCCTTTACTCTTGGTGAGCCCTGTTGGCGACGAAACCACTTCACGTGAAAAGTGTCTACGGTACTTCCTGTAGCGCCTTTTGATCATTCCGTCAATTTGCCGGTTTAAATCATCGGATGGAGGAGAACTCTACAAGGGATCTCAACTCAAAGTACGTACGTAGGTGCGTGTGTGCGTGCGTGCATGCGTGGGTTACGCTTACCTGGCAGAGATGGCTCTCTGATCATAAAGCGTGCCCATCAACGCCAGGAGTATTTTTTTTCTAAAATCGGTTGGTGTACCCTAATTCTTAAGTGTTATCTATCACCGTCTAGTCATTAAAACTATTTGTTTTTCTTCCTCTACCATAAAAATGGGAATCTCAATTCCGCTTGGCGCACGCTGCACAAAACGTTCTGAACCCGACAAATGCCTGCCTAGTCCCTCGGACAGATCTGGTCGTTGGTTTGGGGACAAGGAATACGTAACGATGGAAATTTAGCTGTAGTCCTGTCTCTGTGACGCAGCAGGCAAAAAAAAGCCCTAAAGGCATAAGGCTCTCCATTTTGAAACCCCCTTTCCACTATACGGCCGTAGTTGAGTGACCGTGCAGCGACCAAGATTGCATCTGATTGACTCTTGATTTTATAATTGGAACATGATCCAAGATGTAAAAGTATCATTTATGATGACAACAACAAAAAGGTGTCTGCGTGCGGAGGTGTTTTTGTCTTCCTATACGTCAGAATATAAAGATTTTATCTAGATGTAGATTTTGAGTTGTCTTTATATAAAACCTCTTCTTTATCTATGAATTCCGTTAAGCAATCTGTCAAATATTTGTTGCAGCGCTGTCGCAGCCTCTATCTAGTGGGAAGTGGGTGGTACTGATATATACTGCCACGGGTTTCAAATGTTATGAACGTGTCACTGTAGTACTTCTAACCTGGAACATGCGCTGAGAGCGTTGCGGGATTACGATGCTTTTCCTATATGTTATCCTGTGTTCAATAGTCTCCCCCCAACATCATTATCAGTCAGCTGGACGGCCTCAGAGTGGTGCGTGGTTGTCATACATGTAGCTCGAACAGTGGTAGGTTGGACACAGTGTAGGATTCACGATGGTTCAGGATAGGAATTGGATAAAAATGTATGGGTTTTTTTCTGCACTAGAATCGCCCATATTCCAAAAAGTTGATTTTAGATTCGTTGAAAATGCTGAAAATCATAACATCAAAAAGATGTGTGGCTGTTGTTTTTCTTACAGTGGATAGACGCACGTATGGTTTTGCTGCTCTTCACAAGTGTAGGCGCTGTGAGAAATGGCTTGCGCCAAATCGACTGATTGAAATACAGCTCAGATATCAAGCAACCCACTCAAGCGAGAAAGCTTTTTGTCTAAGCAGGCCATGGTGTGTCCACATCGATTTCAAAAGGGCACGTACCTGATCAAACTTCAAAGAAAAGATACGGAAAATCGTGTGCGTGTGTTGCACTACTTAAGATCAGATTGTGTCAAATTACCCGATAGATCTCGATCCTTCGACCAAAAGTTGCAATGTTAAGTTACAATGTTACGATAGTCAAGACTATCACGAATGTGTGTGCGTGTGCGTTAGTGTGTCTGTGTGTGTCTGTGTGTGTGTGTCTGTGTGTGTGTATATGTATGTATGCGTGTGTGTGTTTGTGTATGTGTGTGTCTGTATGTATGTGAGTATTTGTATGTGTGTGTGTGTGTACGAGAGCTGATGATGACAATGTGTGTGTGTGTGAGCTGATGATGATGATGATGGTGTGTGTGTGTGTGAGAGAGAGAGAGCTGATGATGATGATGATGTGTGTGAGCTGATGATGATGATGATGTGTGTGTGAGCTGAGGATGATGATGATGTGTGTGTGAGCTGAGGATGATGATGTGTGTGTGTGTGAGCTGATGATGATGATGATGTGTGTGTGAGCTGATGATGATGATGTGTGTGTGTGTGAGCTGATGATGATGATGATGTGTGTGTGTGAGCTGAGGATGATGATGATGTGTGTGTGTGAGCTGAGGATGATGATGATGTGTGTGAGCTGATGATGATGATGATGTGTGTGTGAGCTGATGATGATGATGATGTGTGTGTGTGAGCTGATGATGATGATGATGTGTGTGTGTGAGCTGAGGATGATGATGATGTGTGTGTGTGTGTGTGTGAGAGAGAGCTGATGATGATGATATGTGTGTGTGCGTGTGTGTGTGTGAGCTGATGATGATGATATGTGTGTGTGTGTGTGTGTGTGTGTGTGAGCTGATGATGATGATGATGATGATTTCAGTTCTATTCGTCTATTTTTATTGCAATATGTTTCTTAATAATTTATTTACACATCGTTAATATATATATATATCAAACAGGTACGTCTACTAGACACTCACTAAAGATTGTAAACGTTTCGCATCACTCAAATTTCAAACTGTTACATATCTCTACGGCTGCATTTCTTGAACCAGTTGTTTTGCGAGGCGTCTTTTGTGGAGGTCTGTTGAGCCATATCAATCTAAAGTACCGATCAATCTTTTTCGATTTCAAACAAGCTTATGCCGTAAATGACCAATCTGTATCTTTTCAAAAACTATCGGTTTGGCACTGTTGACTTCACATAATCATCATCGTCATAGATAATAGAATATCACATGATAAACGGCCCATACTCTTTATGCAATTATCGACGACAAGGTTGATATCAGTCACTATAGATGAACGTACCTCTATCCCTGTAAAAACATGTTATTGTATGTCCTCACTATTATTATACGACTATAGTAAGTATCTAGTACCAGCTAAACAAAAACAAGAAATAGTCATGCCTTCAAGTACCAGAGTTCCTCACCTCACCTAGTCCCATCCTCATCTTGAGGGTCGGGGACCATGGTCGCTTTCAGCACAAGCTTTCTCCATCCTTCCCTGTCCTTCGCCCTCTGGGTACATTCTAGACTCTACATACATGTACCAGAGTTACCAAACTAGAATTGATGTGTTCAAAAATTCATTTTTGTCCACAACTATCATAGTTGCCACCAAGAACCGTAGTAGCATCCTCGCTAGATAGCTTTTAAAAACGCTTACAGTCAGATATGCAAAACTTAGGTGTGACGGGACCAGCTACTGCCGCGCCGCGAGACTGCAAAGCTAGTTTGTTACGCCGAATGGCGGTCATACCGACTATATAGACACAGATACAAATACTATGACAATATTACATATCAGCAACAAAAAAGCGTAATAGAAAATATTTGGTCCCAATAAGATTATTCCTGTGAGAAAGAGTCAGACTGATTCTGTTCTAACCAGAGAAGACGGTAACTTCTGAGTGAAGTAGAGTTCTTTAGTCAACATGGACACAATGCACGGGATCTGCTTCTTCTTGTTGAACGTCTCGTCCGGGGACAATGACTCAAACTCGGTCGCAACCTGAAGAAATACAGAAGAAACAGGCTGATGAGACAAACTGAGAAGATGCAGATAATGTTTTCCCTGCTGCAAGACAACATCCCGTTACTACAAAAAGCACTAGCCTGGGATCCAAACCTATTATAGTTACCGAGTCGCTTTCATCCCTCTGCGAAATAGACTCGACAGAAAATTATGCAAATGAGGTCCGTAGCATTTACCGTAACAGGCGTAAGGAAAAGTTTCTGCCACCCTCAACATCTGCATGGAGGCTTGTTCCCTAGGAAATGCATTCGTGCAATTTTCTAAATATTTTCAGATCGATCGTAAAATACAGTAAAAAATGCCCCCGCGCCTGAGGCGTCGCCATAAAGCATCACATCATCAAATGATGGTTGATAAACTGCATTTGTTTATTTGTTTATCAGAATTTTCGATACAGGGAAGCCAACGCAATACCAGTGCATGCATGTGTACTTCGCAAGATACCAGAAAACAATCCAGAATATCTACAGTCATTTCAATATCAGCAAATGTGCTAACTAATAGGAAAAATTGGAAAGTAAAACGTGACTGCAGCAGAATAGATGAAACGGTATAGACTCTGTACCTGTCTGTTGACCTTGGTCAGGAGCTGCATGATCTCGAGCCCAGAGTACCCATCCTCGCGGAGCACTTTGCACAACGCCTGGATCAGCCAGGAGCCCCGCCGTATATTTCTCCAGGAGTAATATCCTAAGGATGACACTAGATTCATCATAAACTGGCATTTATACCAATCTAACGTATGATATTGTGCTTCATAAAAAGATAGATGTTTTGTAACAAAGAAATTTCATGTGGATTAGCTATAAATAATGTAACACAAAGGGACGTTATTCAAATTTAGAATTGAAATTTTAAAGTCCTTCCAAAATCACTTTAATACACGAAATTGAAATCACAACACGGCAAAGTTGTGGATGGTTGGTCTTTCAGCACCAAGGAAAGATGCCCCACCTTGCGACACAGAGTAGAAGTACAGGAAGTCGGCCCCGGACGGAAGCGTCTGAGTCTGCGGACGGACGTTGACGCTGCTGTCCGCGGAGGTAGACGCCAGCGTTACCCCCTCCATAAGCCTCTGACCCTGGCATGCCTGGAAAATAACGCACGTATATAACATTAACATATACTCCTTAGAACTGTTGCTTGTCAGGCCCCCATTCCACTGGACGGCGATCGCACTGCGACCTCGCTGCGACGGTGCGACCTAAATCGTTTTTGTGTAACCTTTGAATTCATAATGTGAGTACAATGTAAAATTATGTATGAGCCATGGTGTAATGTAAATGTAACTGAGATATAACGTATAAGCTAAGGTCAGTAGTTAGAAACGATTTCGCCTTGACTTGAACAAAAATAGCAAATGACAGGGAATCGCCCTGTACAGTAATGCGGGTTATGCGCGCTTCGCAACAATGAGGAGCAAAGGTACTAGATTTCATCTTGATCAAGATTTTCAAAGGAAATGTAATCCTCGTTTCAAATTGTTGATTCTATGTGATGTTCATTTTCATCACACTTTTTACACATTTACCTGAATGACAAAGAGTTTGGACAAAAGGAAAAGTTGTCAATATGTACACTGCAATCAACGACTGCAAACAAAGAGTTAAAGACTATCATTATCGTCATAAACAAATACGTTTTGGCAATTCTTTACTGCTGGTATAATGGCGATATCTGTGGGGGGTTTTGTTTACCTGTATGACGAAGAGTTTGGGTTTGCCGATGAGAGTTTTGCAGTTCTCGCCCTTGAAGTAAGTGGAGAGTCTGTCGATGTTGACCAGCCCGTCCACCCCGTACACCTGCTCGCCCTTGTACCCGTGACTCATGACAGACACCAGCAGGCAGTCAGAGTCGCCGTGGTCCTCCTCCGCAACTGGAAAGGGAAGCGAATGGATAAATGAAACAAAATCGGCCTTGCAGTTTCCAAAAGGTCGCTAGGGGGGCTAAAACTACACCCCTTACTCTCTGCCCCAAGAGCTATCTACCACACAAAACTCATGACCATAGTATGTCCAGAACACGAGATATCAAAACCGGACGTTCCGCTGCAGTACAGTAAAACGACGTTAGGATCCCCATTATGCAACTTGACCGTTCGTTTCCCAACCCCAACCCACTACCACCTATCATTTGTTATACTGTCCACGAACACACACGCGCATATAGACAGACAGATAAACGCTACCGAAAACATAACTTTCTTGGCAAGGGTAGCTATATGAATGAGATGTGTCGGGGCAAGCATTCCGACATGATGATGAGGTGTGCGCCATAGGACAAAGATATTCGGCAGATATAAATGTTTGGATCCCAGGCTATACTAAAGGAGACCCCTGGAGATGTTTTTGCACGTCTTTACCCTGCCGGAGAACTCTCTTCAGAGAAAGAGAAAACTATAGAGAGGAAACCAGAATCATTGTAGTCACAGGGTGGACCAGCTGGACTAGAAGAGAACTGTAGACAAGACTGAGGAATAAAAATGGTGTACACTGTACAGACAAGCCAGCCCCTGGAAATAGTTTATCATGTCCTTACCCTGCCGGAGAACTCTTCTCATCTGCCGGCAAGTCAGGTCGGTGTACACGCGCACCTCGAAGTCCAGATCCAACAGGACCTGCGACAGGTTCTCCAGATCCACCTCTGAACCCTCCCTCATCTCCATCTGTGTACTGGCGTTGAAGTGTCTGTACACAGAACAAAAGGTAATTACAATCAAACTTGTCTAGAGTGATCACTCAAGGAAACTGAAAACAATGGTCACAGTAGACAGGTGACCATGTTTTTTTAAGCTTTAGCTTAAATGTGTTCAATGTCTTCTAACAGGCAAGGTTTCCACTTGAGGCTGCGACCGCTGAGCGACGAACGATTTTACAGATTGCTCAATAGATTTCATAGATTCTTTGCGTTTTGTGTGTTTTGTTTTATTTCAAATCATACTTTTATCTTCATCATACTTACATCTTGTATCATCTTCCAATTATGAAATCATGGGTCACACAAATGTTGGTCGCTGTACGGTCGCTCAGCTATCACCGTCTAGTGGAAGGCTGGCCTTAGGGACCAGTTATGTTCAAGAAAATGCATTCCTTGAAACAAATCCTGTGATCATTAATCTGAATCTATAATCTCTCTATGATCGACTTAAAGACAGAATCCCTCTCAACCAATTGTCAGAATGATAAAACAAACTTAGAATGGTCGCCAATTGCAAAGGTGGGCCAACGTGCATCCATAAGACTGATACTAACAGGCAAGTAATTTACGGCTTACTTGTTGTTGATAATGACGGCCAATCCCCTTCTGCGATGTGACATGTCGTATCTTAGAGCTTTCTCTGCATCCGTGACGGTTTCCGAGTCCTCGGTGGGCGCTTGTGAACTTGAAGATACGGGGTGGCTTTCTGTGAGAAAAGATCGTGATTACTGCACTGTGCGAATGTAGAAACATAGGAAATAGCGCCGTCGTGCGAGATGTAGAGGGAATGCACCTAGTACTTACATCATTTGTTTTACATGGACATATAATCTTGTGTCAAGATAACACTGGACATTTAGCTAAACAAAGCAGTATATCATGTCACTTTGAATCACAACGGCAGCCATTGTGGCACCGCTACATATCGTCTCGTGTTTTAGAGAAATACGAAGAAATCTGATTCCCATTGTTGTTTGCTCATAACTACGTTATGTCCTGCCTTCCAACAACATTTTACTCTATGACATTTCTCGCTCTTACCTTGTAGCTCCCTCAGGTAGGTTGATGTAAGCGTGTTGTCGCTTTTCCTCTTGTTACTGATCCAAACTTCTCCTGCAATAATCCCGACTCCCGCAAACCCGGCCAGCGCCGCGAGTTTTTTGGATGTCCTTTTTGACCTGCAGCGGCATTGTCCTGTGCAGAACCCGTGTGCTGGTAATGTGGGAATAGAAGCGATTTGGTGTTATACACTCGGTTGCGAAAACCATGTTTTGAATATTTGAATTAAAAGGGACTTTAGAACTGAATAATAGTCCCTTTCTTTTGTGCCTCTTTATCAAAATAACTATCCCAGCCCATGGAATTAAAGAACAGTCCCCGGTACCGAATGACCATCCCTGTACCTTGTATTGAAAAACCATCCCTGCCCCTGATGCTGTAGGGTCATTTCTGTCCTGGTACCGTACTGAGGAATTGAAGAACCATCCCTGTCCCTAGTTGAAAGAATATCCCTGTCTCTGGTACAGAAGAATCTATCCTGTCCCTGATGATGAAGGACTATCCCTGCCCCTGGTACTGAAGGAGTGTCCCTGCCCCTGGTACTGAAGGACCATCCCTGCCCCTGGAAGTGAAGGACTATCCCTGCCCCTGGTACTGAAGGACTATCCCTGCCTCTGGTACTGACGGACTATTCCTGTCCCTGGCATTGAAGAACTACGCCTTTCCCTAGTCCTGAAGGACCATATCTGTCCTTGGTACTGAATGACTATCCCTGTCCCTGATACTGAAGGAATAACTTGTTTGTTGTCGAATGAACTCCTACCTTGCCGATGTCTTGATACAGTTAGTAGTCGTCTAGCGACCCTTGTGCACACATATCCATCCGCACCAGAGGGAGATTTGGTGGCAATGCGAAATACTAGTCGGAACATACTTGGTCAGATATCTGTAGAGAAAGAGAAAGCACAGCGTCAGGTGACAATCAAAACATTCAACGTACACCACTAGAGACTTCATCACGTCACATCACAAACTTTTCTACTTTTCTTTGAAATAATCATTAGGCATGCTTAGCTAAACAAAACAAAAATCAACATATGCATATAAAAGAGCAAAAAGTACATGTTGCGATTTTTAAGTTTAGTACATTTTCTCATGTCCCGTAAATACCCTTATCAAGTAAAGCATTCTGCTGGATCAACGAGCCTGTACTTAATACAATAGTCTCCTAACACAGGATTGCATGTTGCTGACACAGTTCAGTGGGGCCATTTTAACTAAATGTGTGAAGGGAAGAGGCTATCGCGTGCCGTGCTGATATGAATGCGTAGCAGCTATGTACTAAAGTATCGAGGTCTGAATGTGTGCTATTGTACCGTGCGGGACGCTGAGAGGTGTATACAAGTACTTACGCGCGGTTGCAAACAATACACGTAACTATCAACACATTTATCAACTATCGATGCTAATGCAACAATTGAAAACTCTCGAAACACCAGGACAAAAGACTTGGACAACTGTTTATTTAGCAAGGTGGTTTTTATTTTGAAGAACATTTTCATAATCAAGAGAATCACGAAGTGCAGGAAATCGTTACACAATCCTAATTATTATATTTGAGCTTAACATGATTTCTAGGTTTTGGAAGTGACAAAAATATCATTTGATGAATTATTCCGGACAATATAACAAAACAAAGACTACTGTAACCATGTAATACCACGAAATGGACGTGTCTATCATGCAATGTATACATCAGGGTATTCATAAACACATAAAACGCAGTGTTGTTTCTTTGTATTCTACAACTCATTTAAGTTAAAGCATAATACTTCATGCATCCTGAGATACAGCAAACAATGATATTACAGCCTACGTTATCCTACTATCTACCATAGAGTCATTTACTGGCTTTCTCCAATATTCTGTAGTACTAGAGAACTCGGGCACCGTCACTAGTCCCTTTCGTTCGATGCCCTCAGAGGTGGGTTTCCCTCTCCAAGTGGCCATTTTGAGGTGTCCTTTCCCTCTCCATGTGGCCATTTTGAGTTGTCCTTTCTTGTGCGGGCAGATCCTGAAACATCAAGAAAATATCATAAATAATCGAGGCACAAGTGATGTCCCTGTGGCTCAACTGGTAGCAGCCTCTTAATTGAGCTCCTGATTCCAATAAATTGATAACTGGTAGGCCCCGGTTCAAGTTCCAGTGTCAGGACTTCTCAGTTGGGACTGAACCGTCTTTCTGAAGGGCCGTAAAAATGGGGGTCCCCGATCACGTTAAAAGGGAAGGGCTAGCAAACCCTCTCTGTAAAAACATACCCCGCTACAGAAACAGCAAGGAAACATGCCCTATGTGTCACTAGTCAATACAGGAATCTGAACGAACAAACGAATTGAAGCACAAAGAAGTACTCATCTCCATTATCTTGGCAAACGACGGTTCAACTGTTACAAAAGGACTGGTCTTACCTTGTTCACAGTGAACAAGACAGCGTCGTGTACGCTCACAAACAGCTTTTGACCTCCGACCTTCTCAAAGTAGTCACATGACGTCATTTGTACCCTGATGTCAGCTGAAAGGGTAAGAAACGAAGAAAAAAATTGTTTTTTCTCACATCTATGCCACTATCTGAAAGACTGAAACTTCAGGACGGTGTGACATTGGGAATATCCAGCGAGTGACCTGCCAGAATTATCTCTGATACACCTCAGTTTTGTGCATGTCACATCTATGACTATCTAATGCTATTATTGCACCTGTGGGTAGCAGTCTTTAAGCCTAAAAGTCTTTTTTTTTAAAGGATTAGCAACAGACAATGGCGACAAGAAGATCAATAAGATAATTCTTACGATTTACGTGCGCCAGGAAAAAGTTCACCCCGATACTCTTGTAGTCTTTATACACCTGGGAGAAAGGAACAATAGAGAGAGTGTTGAGAATACATCCGTACTATCCTCATACATAGTGCTTAACTACATATTATCTTATTCATCCTGTGTATCATATTCAAAAGAAACACATAGTTTGAATATATACAGAAATTGTTAGCCTCCTTGAGAGTAGCTCAGCACTGCACTAATCTTTGAGAGTAGCTAAAAACTGCACTTATCTTTGAGAGTAGCTCAAAACTGCACTTATCTTTGAGAGTAGCTCAAAACTGCACTTATCTTTGAGAGTAGCTCAAAGCTGCACTTATCTTTGAGAGTAGCTCAAAACTGCACTTATCTTTGAGAGTAGCTCAAAACTGCACTAATCTTTGCGAGTAGCTCAAAGCTGCACTAATCTTTGAGAGTAGCTCAAAACTGCACTAATCTTTGAGAGTAGCTCAAAACTGCACTAATCTTTGAGAGTAGCTCAAAGCTGCACTAATCTTTGAGAGTAGCTCAAAACTGCACTAATCTTTGAGAGTAGCTCAAAACTGCACTAATCTTTGAGAGTAGCTCAAAACTGCACTAATCTTTGAGAGTAGCTCAAAACTGCACTAATCTTTGAGAGTAGCTCAAAGCTGCACTAATCTTTGAGAGTAGCTCAAAACTGCACTAATCTTTGAGAGTAGCTCAAAACTGCACTAATCTTTGAGAGTAGCTCAAAGCTGCACTAATCTTTGAGAGTAGCTCAAAACTGCACTAATCTTTGAGAGTAGCTCAAAGCTGCACTAATCTTTGAGAGTAGCTCAAAACTGCACTAATCTTTGAGAGTAGCTCAAAACTGCACTAATCTTTGAGAGTAGCTCAAAACTGCACTAATCTTTGAGAGTAGCTCAAAACTGCACTAATCTTTGAGAGTAGCTCAAAACTGCACTAATCTTTGAGAGTAGCTCAAAACTGCACTAATCTTTGAGAGTAGCTCAAAACTGCACTAATCTTTGAGAGTAGCTCAAAACTGCACTAATCTTTGAGAGTAGCTCAAAACTGCACTAATCTTTGAGAGTAGCTCAAAACTGCACTAATCTTTGAGAGTAGCTCAAAACTGCACTACGCTTGAATTTGTTATCGTAACTTGGCAATGGACCAATTGAATCTGAAAACAATTTGATCCATAATTTTACCTGTATTAGCGTGTTCATTCCAACAGAATCCACGAAGTTGATTGGTCCACAGTCCAAGATTATTGTTGTGACGTCAGGTGTTCTCCTGACTTCTACACCCTACGAAATAAAAGAAGTAAGTATCTAAGACAAACCGTGGGGTAACATCATCTTAGAAAATACAATCGTATTTCTTAAACAAAACGTTCAAACTGATATTAGGAATACAATTAAATTAATTAAACAGAAAGTTCAAACAAGCATTACAGTTTCCTGTTATCTTTCAGTTCCTTGTGAAGTGTAAACTTTTTTATGAATCCTTCATTATCTATTATTGAATTTGGTCAGTTACAATTTCGTTTAGACTATATTTGATATCAACACAGTTTATAGTTTTTCTTACATTGTGATTCACACTGACGATGCCACCATTCTGCCCCGCTGTATCATCACAGGCATCCTCCGTCTGTGCCATCCCCGGGTTGGCCACGCCATTGTCTTGAGCGTTCTTCTCGCTCCGTTTCCGGGCCTTCTCCTCCTTCTTCCTCCTCGCCAAGACGCGTACCGGGTCCAGACCCGTCTTCTTGTACAGGGACGTCTTGAAGGTGTCGCAGTTGGTGAAGCAGAGAGACATGTTCAGACGGAAGATCTTGATTCCGTCGATCTCCTTGACCTAAGATGCACAATTCACAGATAAGATATTAGCCTTGATAATTCCTAGCTACGTCCATTAAATGCAGCTAGTAGCTCATCTTGGAAAAACAAATGAGGTATAAACTGTTGTTGCCCTGCACGAAATCCAATCTTTTGGCATACATTTAAGCAAGCGTAAAGAATACGTTTCTTCATGGCATACAAACTGAGCCACTGAGCTAACTAAGAGGACAAGGGGGACCCGACATATCTCGTAACATATTACAACGTTTAGGTCAGAATTTTATCTATTGTAGTATGCTCGTGCGATAGCCTTCGTAGCCATTCAGCATCCCTTTCTAACCTCCGCAAAACCGGTTATTGTGTCCGGTCCGTGATTTGTTTGTTTGTTTGTTTGTTTGTTTGTTTGTCTTGGTAAGTGTGCATATGCAGGAAAATCCATAGGTAGAATTAGCGAGAAATCTACAATGATGAATGAAGCAAGAAATTAAAAAAAAAAAACATTTTTCAAAAGTTGTTCCTGGATTTACCTGGTTGTTTCCTAAGTCTCTGTAGATGTCACAGTTGGGAACCTGTCCCAGGAGGGTGGTGGAGGGGCGCTGTGTCCGCAGCACCACGGCCAGGAGAGAGAATCCCACCCCCACCCCCAGACCGATATCCAACCCTAGCAATGTCACAGCCAACCAGGTCACCACCCACACCATCTGGGGTGAGGAACAGTGCATGTGATGCGTCCATGAAGGTTAGACATTCAGGTAGTAAGATACACTGTACAAAAGTTACTCAACCAACTAGATAAGGTTTGTTAACGGCCAGACGTTTCAGATGGCATGAAGATAGCGGATTACTATCTGAAGCAACTGACTATTTACAGAACTTATCCAGTTGCTTGAGTAGCAATACTTTATTTGGTACTTATTATTGGTTCATATGTGATTTTTGTATTTTATGTATGCATTACATGCCAGTTGATTTTATAATGAAATCAAATTGAATAGATTTATATTTCACGTATTACAGGTAATATGCACTTGTGTCATTAAGGGATGCCAATGCATATACTAGCATCAGCACGATGTAGTTCCAAAGCACAACACAATGCATTGCATATGGTATTAGCAAACATTCAGATTATTTTGTAGCTTGATGCCTATATTCTGTTATTTTCAGATATGTGGAAGAAATATGAAAGCTTCGATTGTGTAAACAAATCACAACTTACACAGTCTATTTTGCTGAGTTTCCAGAGCGGCTTGAGTTCGGTGAACAGTCTGAACATACTCTTCAGGTTTACCACTACTATACTCGCCAACACGCACTGGAAAATAATATTTTGAACAATCAATGTTGACTGCATATATGTCATGTAGTGTACAGATGGATACTACATAGCGTATAATCTACAAGATGAACCTGTATTCAGTTATGTCCAGAGAAGTTTTCCATTATCTCAATAATAGTAAAAAGTTAGTGACAAAGTCATCAATGTTTAATTATATCTGGAGAAATGTCTGGTAACGCAAAGGCACAAAAAAAACACAGCTACATGTCATAAAGAGATGGGTAACGAATACATTCTTTTGATGAGAACACGTTGCCCAAAGTCCATTTGGTGTCAGAAAAAGATGCCGTGTACTGACCTGTTGGAGCGGCCTGAAGAGAGGCCCGATGAATAACAACACCATCAGCAGCAGCACAGCAGACACAAACGTCATCAACTGTTCATGAGAAGAACAAACGCAACACACGATTGTTTATGGCGTGGTCACATCTGTCGTAAGTCGTCGTGCTATTGTAATGTCGTACAATTTTTAACTAGGCTGTGTCTGTACCAACCGGCAACAAAGTTTCAAAGCAGTCCTTGTCGTACAAAAAGTTTGGTACGACACACATGCACGACTGTTCCCAATAATGTTTTTATTTTGAGACCGTACGACGATCATACGAAGACTGTGACCACACTATTACCAGTAATCCCTTCCCTGGATTAAACACATTTCTTCCCTATTACATCATCGTACATGTACAAACTACTAATACTCTTTCTTCTGTTTTGACCGACGGTGCACGAAACTAGACGTGTAGTCTATTATATTGAAACAGAACCAACCTACCTGACTCTTCATGCCGGCAGCATCAGCCACGGAGGTCCTGGAGATGGAGGTGGAGCCGACAAAACACGAGAAGAAGGAGGAGAATAGGTTACTGGCGCCGTACGCGATCAGCTCCTGGGGAAACAGACAGGGCAAAGGTCAGATTGTGCGCAGCCTCTACTGAACCTCTCATCTGTCATCTATCCCTTATGCTTAGGTCCCAATTGGAAAAAGGGGGCCCCGCCGGGTAACGGTAGTTGACGGGCTGTTTTTTGGCACTTTCGGGCGTGACCCCTACGTGGCCCCGTGGACCACGCGCCCGGCCGCGACCCCGAATCATTTTAACTTGGACTTAAAATCAACGCGGGACTCGGGAACACATAGACGACGTGAGCTAATCGTGCGAACACCGGGAGGCCTCATCCCCCCACCCCCAACACACACACACACACACACACACACACGCGCGCGCGCACACACACACACACACACACACACACACACACACGCACGCACACACACGCACGCACACACACACACACACACACACACACACACACACACACACACGGCAATTCACCGGGACAAATTTGTGGCTTCTGGGCCCGACCGGGACTAAACCCCCTAAGGGCACCGGTGCAATTGCATCCAAGTATCAGTCTAACTATTTGATCGTTGGGGCACCACGGAAGACCTGACAACCAGTTTTCTCAACGCTTCTTTGTTTTCTGTTTTTCTTAAAGTTTTAATTGTGTCATGCCTGTCCATTCTCTGATATAATCCTTCCATTTTTCCGTACGTTGCCTACCCCTCTTTCTTCCACTCTGTACGGTTCCTTGCATGATAGTTTTAGCTACTCTCGATGACCGTGACACGTGGACGTACCACTTTAGATTTCTTTTCTTTACTGTGGTTAGGGGTCTTCGTATGGACCGATGTTTTCCTTGACTCTATTCCGTACTTCAGCGTTTGACTGAATCGCGCTTACATAATGTTTAAATGGTGGGAGTTGACGTAATCTTCAAACGCAGGAAGTCTACATAATCTTCAAACGGCGGGAGTTTATATAATCCTCAAACGGCGGGAGTTTACGCAATCTTTAAACGGCGTGAGTTTACATAATTTTCAAACTCAGGAAGTCTACATAATCTTCAAACGGCGGGAGTTTACATAATCTTCAAAAGGCGGGAGTTTACATAATCTTCAAACGGCGGGAGTTTACGCAATCTTTAAACGGCGTGAGTTTACATAATTTTCAAACTCAGGAAGTCTACATAATCTTCAAACGGCGGGAGTTTACATAATCTTCAAAAGGCGGGAGTTTACATAATCTTCAAACGGCGGGAGTTTACGCAATCTTCAAACACCAGAGGTTTACGCAATCTTTAAGGTCTCCATTCCACTGGGACGGCGCTCTCACTACACGGCGCTCTAGGCAATTTTACGTCGCCGTGAGAGCGCGGTGAGAGCGCCGTCCAAGTGGAATGGGGGTATAAACGGCAGGAGAACAAACGGCGGGATCAGCGTTATCACTGACCGCTTTCTGTGCTGTACAACCAACTATCCAATGTTACCATGAGTAGTACTAAGACACGACTGTCGAGTAAAGGAATGCTGTTTACCGGTACCACGTGTAGTCCCACGAGTAAAGTGGGTCACTCAAGCTGTGACAAGTTGGCGACCTCGTTGCGGCCAAGCGATGTGACAGACCGCTTAACAAATTCCATCGATAAAAAATCGCTTTAAGCTTTGTGTCTTCTGTTGTCTTTTTAGTTATACTGGTACGTTTGGCACGACATTCCCATCATAAGTAACACAAATTCAATTCAGATGCACGAGGACGCCAACGTGCCGCAGCTTCAGTGAGATACCCGCTTACGTAACTTACGTGTTTGTTGCTTGGCAATGCATACCTCACCAGCTGTGATCGCACAAAACTTACAAAATGCACTTACTTATCAATGGAATTGCTTTTCGGTCGCTCCGTGGGAAAAGGTAGTTGCTGGGAAGATTGCGTTTCTGAGCGTTGCACGGTAACACATGAACTGTATACGTTTTTAGTTGTATTTACTATGGGCCAGTTTGTGCCTAGAATGAAGAATAAAGACAAGTCAAGTTCACCTGACCTTTATGACCGGTGTGTTCAACTTTAACGTCAAATTCATCTCTGTCACCTTTGTGTACATTCGGGCGCGAGGAGAATTATACAAACACTTCATCAGAGGTATGGTACAATAAAAAACCTGGTCATACATAAAAAATGATTTAAAGTAATGATTTCTTTAAATCATTTTTCAGGTGAACTTGACTTATCTTTATTCTTCATTGTACGCACAAACCGGCCCATAGCAAATACAGCTAAAAACGTATCCAGTTCATGTGTTACCGTGCAACGCTCAGAAACGCAATCTTCCCAGCAACTGCCTTTTCCCACGGAGCAATTCCATTGATAAATATATTTTGTAAGTTTTGTGTGTATTGTTGATAATTGCCTTTCACATCATACTTTTACATCATGAATCTTATTCAGTTTGTGAATTAATAGGTCAAATTCTGGTCGCCGAACCGTCTCTATTCAGTGGAAAGGGGCCTTTTTTAGGAACGCTGTCCGGAACTACAGTACCTCTGTGACCGACCGTTTGTTACCCGGCAACCATGACCAGTATCAGATATCCTGGGGGTTTGGACTCCCCCGTAGCGCTTATTTCGATCGGCGGGCACTGCCTGCCTTACGCCCCCGAAGGAACTGGTTAACGGCCCGATCCTAAGTCTGGTCTCCCAGGGTAAGTATCAGATAGCACGCGTACCCCTAGACTGCATTTTACCAGTATCATCCATCTTTGTATGTTTTGGCGCTCTTTGAAGTTCTCTCACGGTGTATATTTGGACATTAGCCTATTTTTTGACCGACGACCTCGTTAATGTGACAGGCATACATTATGTTACGTAACAGAACATTAGTGTCACAACCGCTTTATCTATGTTGACCATTATTTTATCTTTGTGTCTTTTGGCGTTCTTTTAAGTATTTAAGTTCTCTATGTACATTTGCACATTAGCCTACTTTTCTGGACACAAGGTCGTGTTAATCATGACAAAAGTATTTATGCAAACGCTGTTAGTTATACAAACAACAAACCACAAGTGCCTCCACGTGTACAACTTATCTCTGTGCACATTTGGACATTAACCTACTTTTCTGGACCCATGATCTTACCTTGCTGTCAAGCGTAACATACATATGGGACGTCCCTCGGATAGGACGTTAAATGGAGGTCCAGTGTTTTGAGGAGAGTCACACCTCGAGCACGTTTAAGAACCCACCGCACTTACGGAAAGAGTAGGGGTCTTGGGACAGAATATGTCGGTTGGGACTGCACCCATATTTCGGAAAGAACGTAAAATGTTCGATAAGATGCATCAAGCACGTTTAAGGTGAAGAGCCAGCAACCCCTCCCTGTAAAGATATACCCTGCTACAGAAACAGCAAGGAAACTTGCTGACCTATGTGCCACTAGGCACTACAAGTTGAACAACAAAAACAAGAACAAGACCATAGTACATCCAGGTCAAAATATACAAAAATGGAAGTTCTGCTGCAGTATCAAGGTCACAAACCAGGGGGCCCAAAAGAGACCATGAATGTTGTCTCCCCAACACCTACCCACATTCCAAATATCACCATAATCCATCCAGAGGTTCTTGAGTTATGCTGACTATAACAATCCGTAAACACAAACACGCACACACACACACACGCACACACGCACACACAGACAAAACTATATCTCCATTTTTCATAGAGATAATAAAGTTTCCTGTTACGCGTGATCACCTGATTGTCGTCGATGCTGTAGCCGTACTTCTTGGCGAAGAGCTTGGCCAGGGTGAGCGACACGGCGAACGACACGATGGACAGGACGATGGCGTCGGGAAGGACGTACAGCATTCGGGAAACATCGGGCGCTTTCGGCACAGGGAGTCTGCAGAACATGTAAAAGAACAAGGTGAAGGTACTCCCAGTAGGGCAGTAGGTTGTTATCTACTGTGTCTAGGTCACGGCTTGGAAGGCAGAGCCCATCCCTCTGCTTCCACCGCTAGTTACGTCCACCACCAAAGTCAGGTACCCATTTTACACCTGGGTGGATTTAGGAAAGTTATATTAAGTGTTTTCCCAAGGGCACAATATCTGTGGCATGTCCGGGTATTCGAGCCCAGGACCTCTGAGTTCTGGGCTAAGTACCCTACCCTAAACTACACAATATGAAGGCAGAACCAAATCAATGGATGCATTCTTATTCGAAAAAAAAGGAAAGAAATACAGTAGTACTCATCAACTGATCTTACATCATATATGCTGAACAGATGCCCATGAAATCACTGTGGTTGATTGGGGGGACCCTTTTTCATTGCAATCAAAGTAACTCAGAGAAATACAAAGAAATCCTGACAGAAATCGCTACAGAAATCAAAGTAGTGTGGTTAACTTTGCTAGCCTGAGTGTCATTCTGTTTAGTTCCCGGCTCTACCTTCAGTAAACTTGGTGAAACTAAACAGGATGACACTCGGGCTATAACTTTGCAGTTCTAAAGGACTAAACTTTTAACATACCCTGTGGGAATCGTGCCGACGATTTTCACACCGTAGTTGCCATTCAAGTCAGTATAGTATGATATCAGCGTTGCAATAATCAGCTGGACAAAAAAGAAACAAAACATGTGGTATAGTAACCAACCGCACGATATTTCTACGTACATTAATGAGGGTTTGACTTCTTCTTTTGAGACCGAGGCTAATGAAAAGTCCAACGTTTTCTAGATGGTAAAAGCTCGGACAGATTGTTTTAGTAGACTATTGGTTCGAAAAGCTTGTTAAGTTAATCCTCATAACATAATTAGGGCATTTAGAGATGAAATGTATTTAGCCTTCCACTGCATCCGTTGTGCAATACTTGCACAGTCTCTCCTGAACAGCTTTTATAACCTCCCTATTCTATCTCTACTAACTCTTATCTTTTAAACATTGTGCCGCTTGTCAATATCGTCTTTAAATTTTTCAAGATATCTTCCGATTTCTGGAAAATCTTAAGATTGTTTCAAAAAATCTGAAGATTGTTTCAAAGAATCTGAAGATAGTTTCAAAGAATCCGAACATCTTTTTAAAGAATCTGAAGATTACTTCAACGAATCTGAAGATTAATTTGTTTCAAAGAATCTGAAGATTTGTCAGTATTATCTTCATATCTTCATCGGTACTTACCACGATGAGTTCGGTAGGGATGGGGATGCCCCGGAGTTTGTCCTTGTACCTCAGGTTCACTTCCTTCCCGATAAGCAACACGATTATGCAAATGATGGAGGTGATGACGGCGGCCACGTTCGTCTGTGTGATGAGTCTGAACACGTCAATGAACGTCTGCAGGAGTAGGGACACGTCAATACACGGTTTAGAGGTTTAGTCGTGATATTTTGCGTGCTCAGACAAGTTTATATCTTTAGCACTCAACTCATCTTCAACCCAAGAAAGCAAAACAGCTGCTTTATAAAGGTAATTGGCGGCAAGATAATTTTGAGGAGTATTCTCTTCGCGGAAAACGGTTTTTGAATTAAACATATATTACTCAAAGTATGGGTTGTCTATTGAGAAAAGAGAGAAAGACACTGAGAAACTAAAACATAATTTAGCCATTGTGGCACATTGACAGTACTTACATAGACCAGGGAGAGAGGCCCACTGTAACGCGGAATCTCCAGTCCTAACAGGTACTTCACCTGACTCCCCACCACGTGGAAGGCCGCTCCGACGGTGAAACCGCTGACCAGGGGGTCCGACAGGTAGATAGTCACGAACCCCAGCCGACAGATGCCCATGGCCAGCTGCAAGTATATGTACAGCAGAACGATGTAGTCATATTTCAATGAAAGTTTTTAAACCTAATAGATATATATTTTTTAAACAACAACTGAATGTCCATTCTACAGGCGGTGTACAGGAAGAGCGGAATGGAACGAAATGGAACCGTCAAACTAAATAGAATTCTTCTACAGCCTTGAATAGTTTCATCAGGTTGGTAAGTCACTGAATGTACACAACCAAGTGATTTATTCAACCGACGATTCGGTGACTATCTGTCACCTTCCTCAGAGCAGTTCTGACTGGTTCACATTGCACTGCAGGACAGGTGCTGTTGCGTATAGATGCTTGTAAACGCAAGTATTTACATATATACGCTTATATTACAGGGAATGGTCTCTACAATACTGAAGGTATCACCTCATTGACTGATACGTAACGTTAATATGTTCTTACCTGAAAGATCCCCGCCATGAGGGTTAGGGTAGCGCTGACCGCTACCTTGTCCTGTATCCACAGCTGTTGGAGGTAGTCGTCTGTGACGTTAAACTCGGTCGTGTTGTCAGACAATCCCGGGGGCAGTTCCGTTCTCTCTGGGACCAGGCGTTCTACCGAGGAGCCCACCATCACGCTCACAACCGCCATGGTGCCTGTGGGGCGTACCATTGATCCATATAGTTGCTACTTTATGCATTGAATCGGTCAATTCTTTGTACAATTACCGTGCATTCAGCTTAACCAGTAATGAAGGTATACGAGTTACAACAACACAAGGAATTGCCAACACTGACTCGGATTAGGGCAACGAATTACAGGTCAAGACAAATTTTAGACCTTTCTCCTTCTATCAAATTAGATATGTTAATGTGGATAAAGTTACAATGAACTGATGACAATTATATCTGGTAGTTAAAGGAGAATTCCACTCCAGAAGCGGTTATCATTTTTTGATAGAGTATATTTTTCGGGATATAAATGCACCCGACTTTTGGCTAAATCACCACAGCTGTCTGTTCGACAATAATCCTTTTCTAAAATCCATGTACCCCCATACGGACCTGCTTCTAATGTACTTGCATTGAGAACTTCGGGCACAATTTCTAGCTAACGGTAGACGGAATACGCGTGATAAAAGCAGTCGAATGACTATCAGACATTTAAGAAGGTACACAGAAACGTTTGAAGACTATCCCTTATTGGGATACAAAGATTTCTGTGCTTTTGTAAGAAACACTGAACTCTGGCATTGTTGGAAGACTCCTCCGCGGAATTCAGGAACATGATCGCTTTAATGTTCGCCCTGCGTTCAGGCTTCGACTTATGGTAAATGTGACAAGACAAGCTGGATTCAAGCATAACAATTTAGTCTCTGATGAATCATAATGCCCGCTTCTGGAGTGGAATGCCCCTGTGATAGCATGAAGTTATGGCAGTAAATACTCACCATAAGGTAGATTTTTGGACGTTCCCAAGATGGCATAGATGAGACCGGGGAAGAAAGACGAGTACAGGCCGAAGATCGGCGGGACAGATGCAAGCAGTGCGTACGCCATTCCTGGAGATGAAGGAGACACAGACAACAATATTTTGTTGTACTTGTCACCGATCAACGGAGACTTTTTCTTTATCTATGACTGTGCAAATCAACCCCCTGACACACATACACATATTTCACTAGGGCGGCGACCTCGCTGCGACCGAGAGATTTGATAGAGCGCCCAACGAGTTTCATAGATTTAAAAAAAATCTTAACGCTTTCTGTGATTTGCTGTCTTTTCAGTCATACTTTGTATTTTGCAAAATTTTGAAATCAAGGGTTACACAGATCCAGTTTAGGTCGCTGCGAGATCACCCTCTAGTGGAATGGGGCCTTAATGACAACATTAAGATATGCATCTGTACTTCGATCAAAGCGATACTTTGCTATCGGCTCCACCCTGGGGTGTCGCCAAAAAATGTCTTCACTCACCTTGAGGAATCCGCATGATTCCCACCGTGATGCCCGACACGACGTCTCCCACGATGTTCTCTCGGATGCGATATTTCGGAAGCCATGACAGGATGGGAAGTATCGTAAATAGAAACTTCTTGGCCTTGTCCTTGTTACACGTGCAGGTTTTCTTGAAGCTCCGTACCAGTTTCTCCTGTACAGTGGATTGGCTTGAGTCGTTAGTAGTTTGGTCGTACTTTATGTGCGAGTGTTCGGGAGGTACATAGACTGTTGTACTGGAGAGACCGAGAGCTCGCAGGCGGGCGGTGGTCTCTGAGGGCGTGGCCGCCATTCTCGTCCTACAACAATGGGGACAAGAATTATCTCTACATGATGTGTACAAAATAACCGGTGGTAGAGAGTGCAACAAAATGCCGCAAAGGATCTTTCGCTTTAGTCGAGAGGATTCGGTCTCCCGCGCATGTAACTGGAAATATCATTGTTATGTTACCTTCGCCAAGAAAGTTATGCTTTCTGGAGCGTTTGTGTGCGTGTGTGTATGTGTCTGTCTATCTGTTTGTCTATCTATCTGTCTGTCTGTCTGTCTATCTGTCTGTCGGTTGGTCTGTCTGTCTGTCTGTCTGTCTGTCTGTCTGTCTGTCTGTCTGTCTGTCTGTCTGTCTGTCTGTCTGTCTGCGGGTCCAGTGGGGGCTTGCGCAAGTAAATTAACAGACCTACTTTGAAGTGGACGTAATCTGCCTTATCTACCGCTTAGGAGGTAAAAAAACATGACCATTGTCCAATTTCGAGTACCTATTCTTTTTGTGTTGACATTCCAACTTTCGCCCCGGTGACCGAAAATCAATATTCTTGGCTGGCGCTCAGCGACGATTGATAAACATCATCGCAGTGACTTCTAGTTGTTGCCCTACAAAATCTCTTGGGAACAGTCACACCTTAATGTTGTTCCAAACTAAAAATACATGTAGCAAGATAGTCAGGGACGAAAGACCTTGCCTTAGTAATAGTGTTTTATATTGGCAATAGTAGGACTGGGGGAGGTAGGGAAACACTGGCACTTAGAGAGAGAAAGAGAGGAGAGAGACATACAGGGAGAGACATAGATAGACAGAAAGAGACAGAGACAGAGAGAAAGAGGAGAGAGACAGACAGAGAGAGAGATAGACAGAGAGACACTGAGAGAGACAGGGACACAGAAAAAGAGAGACAGACAGAAAGAGGAGAGAGAGGAGAGAGACAGACAGAGAGAGAGAGACAGAGACAGACTTAGACACTGAGGCAGGCAGACAGTGTACTATCCAAAAACAACACTTTACTCCCTTGTGGTGAATTCAAAAGACCTTAACCTTCGTTGTCACTCAACATCAAAGGCACAAAAGTTGAAAACTCGGCTTAAGTTATAAATAGCGTCAAGTTATGAAGACAAATTTACCCACTCACAGATACGATCTTGTGACAAAGTTATCCAAACACTACACAAGACCTTGTCAATATTGAACTTACCACATGTTTTATGTTTATGATAAGCTGTGCGTTGTTTCGGTGCCAATGTGTCGTGCATTTATCAGACCTGTAACGTTTCGCTGTGATGGATGTTTGCGATCTTTTGTTGAGTTTTTTTTTTCTGTAGCAGTGATTTGCGGGTTGTTACCGGAATGTTAGTGTAGACAGGTATATATTAGTATATGTATACACACACGCGCGCGCGCGCAAGAAATATACACAAATTCATGACTTATCATTTTTCGTACATCATACTTTTCGTCCCCGCATACTGGCCAACCGGGCACCGATTTGGAAATGTTGCCCTGGTATAACACATAGTGCGAATGGGCACTAAACTGAACTGAACAAACATTTTCCCTTTTCAAGGTCTTTTGTTGTTGTCTGAGATAAGATATCAATTAATTATAAACTTTTCAGACCTGCCGGAACCCTTTATCTTGTTTTGGACTGAAAAGGTGTCAATCATACGAACACAACACATTCCTTATCCGCGGCACTCTATTGTATTCTCCAGAGGTCCAAGGAGAGGTTTCGGTCGAGTGGGGTATTGGGATTTTTTACGAACTGGGATTTTTTACGTTTCTCTCCCTTCACGAGAGAAGGAAGAGAAACGTAAAAAAATCCCGGACACTCTTACCCCACTCTGCTTGGAGAATTCTCTATTGGTCTGTAGCACCGCTTATCTTGTCGTTTAGTCCGCGCGTTAAAAGTGTTGACTTGGTGTTGTGCGAGAAAGCCGACTGATGTAGCCTACTTCGCAGACTTCTTAGTTTATTTTGTATGCTCCCTCCGTGGCATAACTCCATCGGTCGCGAAACTCCCTAAGCCGGCAGCACAGAACCGTGGGATTGGCGCGTGTAAATACATCGCGTATCAGCGCTCCCCCAAGAAAATAAACGCCGCCGTTCCAAAAAGTCTGCGAAGGAGGCTAGACTGATAGGACAGGAGAGACTCTTATGGTGACCAGCATTTTGTCCTCTTTTTAGTTTGTGATTATGGGACACATATCTGCATAACTGGAATTGTAGATTGTTCACTTAAGGGATGAAGACTCTCTGTTGGTAAATCTGTGGAAATTGACTGTGACGATCCTGAAAAAATGCTGGCAAATATAACTGAAAACATTTTCTCTGTGGCACGATTGTTTCGTGAGCCCGCTTTTCGCGCGCTGCGGTCAAGAAACGCGAACTCCCGGCTTAAACACTACTAGTGTGCGGGGGGGAGGGCGTCAGTTCAGCAATCGGACTATCCTCCAGACGTTAAGCCCAGGTTACACATAGCCTAACGTGTGACACAAATCAAAGGTGCGACTAGAAACAAGTGATCCCAACCGAGATTCGAACCCACGCCGAAACAGATCACAGGCACGCACGCCTTAACCACTAGGCTAAAAGGTCGCGACCAGTTAGACTGGTCAGTTGGAGGCGCTTGAACCCCCACTGTTACACATGGCCTCCCGCCCTTCCCCGACAGTTATTTGGGAGCTAGGTCGGCTGTGTTCGGGAGCCATGTGACCTGGGCTTGAAGCCTTCGGTCACGTGTACAGGTCAGCCTCGTGTATATCTAAGAGCTCAACACACTTATCGATAAGACCCCCATTCCATTTGGACGGCGCTCTCGCCGCGCTCTCACGGCGACCTGGCCAGATCGCCGTGAGAGCGCCATGCGCGCCATGCGCACCGTCACCTCGGCGATGGTTTTGAACATGTCCAAAACAGTCGCCGTAAGCGCGCCGAGGATGGAGATGGGATCAAACTTCAAAGGACTGCAGCAAAGGATCAAAGGGCCGCAGCGAGCGCTCTACGATGATTGAATGGTCTTATCTGTAGTTCAAACAAATTTCATTCTTGAAGTGGTGTATCTAGAGTTTTGCTCATGGGTATTCCAAATTGGCGAATAACTACTTGCTTCCATTCAAATTAAACTCCTTCCAATTCTAATTGTCAGTGGTTCGAAAAGCGTTTCAAAATCCTGTGATTTACGTTTCTGTTATAACGAAGAATGATAAAATATATTTATTGCAAACAGTTAACATGACAGACAACGCAGAAAAAACTAGTAAAACATATATATAGCTTAAGATACACACTGAGCTACCGTGCAACGACCAAAATTGAATCTGTTTTCCCCTTGATTCTATCATTCAAATATGATGCAAGAGGTGAAGGTATGATTGAGAAGACAACAAAGCACACAAAACATTTAAAAAATTCGTTCTTTATCTCTGAAATTCGTTGAGTGATCGGTGAAATCTTTGGTCGCTCATAAAAAGTTGCTGAGAGCGCGCAAGGGTCGCCGTAGAGATTCCACTTGAGCACGTTTTCCAGGAGTTCGGCGCTCTCACGGCGATCTGGCCAATTTTAGGTCGCCGTGAGAGCGCGGTGAGAGCGCCGTCCAAGTGGAATGAGGGTCTAAGAGAAAATTCATGGAACATCTCATGAGCTCAGGCTCTGAATACCACCAAAAAAGTTCATTTTCAAAAACGCCGAGTCACGGCCGTGCGTGCATTTACAATACTCGTGCATGTCGCGCATGTTACATAACGTTACATACACTCCAGCGAGAGTTTGTAAACGCGCCCGGTTACGATAACGCGATGCACTTTGAACCATTCCACTACTACCCTAGATCTAGGGGGAAATGTTAAGTCATGCTTGCATATGACGACAGTAAATCCACGTCGCCGTCGGTGCCTAGCGCAGACGTCCAAACGTTTGCACAGAAATGACGTAGACTACACAGAACTTTGAATCTTTACGCGCAGATAAGCATAACGCGTTTTTAAAACAGCTAAGTCATGATTACATGTAACGTTAGATATGACTTACAATGCCCACGCCCCTTCCAAGGGCCAAGTACATAGCGTACACCAAATGTTTGCACTTTACATGACCCAATAGTGTCAGAACGTACAAAGGAGCTTTCGACTAAGAATGACAATGCGTATTCTTTATCTGTCAGTATGTATATATTGGATTTGGAACAATGCGATTGCAATAGAAGCGTACAAGTCGAATGAGCAGTACTTGAATGGCGCGCAAATTACATACAGACAATAGACCCGCGTGTGACTATTTCATTCTTTATGTTCCCTTTGCACACCTTGCCTTTGGCTAACTTATCCTACAAGGTGTGTATTGTACATTTGACTGTACACGTGGCAATTTGTCGTGGTTTTCCACTGCACATTAACGCAATAACTGATCAGACTATCGGGAAAAAGTCGCTCAGATTTGTTTGTAGGGTAATGATTAAAATAAAGCGCGACAAGCGGCTCTTTTGTGTGTCATCACTTGTTGTTGACATCCTTATGCAATATGTAAGTTATGTAAAAGAGGAGTCAACCCGACAACCGAGGTATCTCATGACTCACCGTGCCTGTCCGTTAATACTATCGCTGCATGCTGGTTATCTCCAAACAAAATGCACAGGCCGCTACAACGCTTCAAACTTGTTACTGCAACGTCCAGCTCGCACAAGAGAAAAAAAAGAAAATCCACTGTTTGACCGTACTAGTGTAGCGTGTGTTTGCGTCGGTCGGTGTTGTGCATGCCGACTACACGCGACTACACAACGTACAGGAGACTCGTAGGCAGTCCACAGGTACAAAATGTGCCCGTATATCATACTATATGGTCCAAGGACAAAATAAAGCTGGAAAGGTACGGTGAAAATCTCTTTCACGTGCAGCACCGTGTATCCAACATTGACTTACCCGTCTTGTTGAAAATATACCTGACCGCATTATAGATGGCGCGAAAAGAAGAAACTGACAGCCGTAACCAAGGGTCAAAAATGTGCATCCCGTTACTACAAGCTAAAGAAACTTCACCTCTTATTCATAACATAGATACGTAGTGTATCTAACTGCGCTAACCGTAACTTTTAGAAAAGTTGAAATACATAATGCACTTACCGATGCCCAGATGGTCCGTCTGACTTGCAAAAGTGGCGCGGTTAGATTACAATTCGTCCTTGAGGACCTTTTGAGGCCGTGACTAAGTGCGAAGTCATACGACCGCTCGCTCGCTCGCTCATTGGTCGATACGAGAAATCGTAAACATGATGCAAGGATTCTGACCAATGAGGAATAGATTTGGTGGAGATCAGAAGATACCGATTTTACATCGCCAATTGAATTTACATTTCAGATTATTTTGTACAGGTGTGTGAAACTCGTTAACCAATACACGAGAGCGATGAGAAAACCAAATGTGTTTTGTTATTGCCTAGCTAGCTCCACAGAGTGGGTAAATACGTAAGAGATCAATTAGATTGAGGATGTATGGTCATGGCAACGGACGATTTGGTATACAGTCAAACCTGCCCATATGCATAGTCACCAGACTCACCACTAAGGGGACTTGGAGAAAACGGTCAGAGTAGACTATAGGTGGCCACTTTGGACAGGATTCTTGATATTAGGACCATGAGAAAATACTGTAGTCTAAGGGACCACTGAAAAGTGGCCACTGTTTGTACAAAGGTTGTTTCGCCTATTGTCCCTATCTCCGTAGCTGACTCCCTTAGCATACTATTCACTCTATTTGCCCAATTTCTCACTATTTGTTCCAGCGATCCACGTAGCCTTGTAGAGGCTACTTGCTGCAGGGGTGGTCACCAGAACGGGTTTGACGGGTGCACTACGTGACCATTCAGAGTGCACTGTTCTCTACTATCTAAGTAGAAATTTTTGGCTGGCGAGCAAAAAAAAACTGACCAAGTAGAAAGCCCGATAAAAACGCCTCAAAAGACGTCCAAAACAAGTCGGACCCTAACGTCTGCTTGGAGAGTATTTGTGACCTTCTAGCGACTAGCATTTAACAAATGCGGTCGAAGGTCGTTTGCACTGTGACGCCGGCTTAGCCAAATGTACACAGAAATGTCATAGAGGTTAATTTGAACTTGAAGATAAAGGTTTATGTATTAACTTGTCTATCCCATACAGGTGTACGAAAACGCCCAGAAACTCAATGCAGCTTCTATCCCGAGTAACGGTAACAGATTAAGGAACGCCGTCCGGTGTCGCGCCAAATTTCGGCCCCCGCCAGACTATGGCTCCGTAAGGGTACTGCGCGTGCGTAGAGCTAAGGTTGATGTAAGGGTTAATGCGAGTGTGACGCGCTTCTCTTCCTTCAGGTATACCGGAAACCTCTAAGTGTCGGGCCAAAAATTCGGCAGGGGCAAAAATTCGGCTTCACACTGGCAAGTTTTAGGTACGTATGGACGATGATACACCATGATTGTGGTACCATGTACTCTCCAAGCAGAGGAATGGCTCCGGCTGGTTTTTGACGTGTTTTATACGTTTCTGTCGGACTTTCTACGTCCTCCCGTTTCCCTTATATCGCTAACCCATACAAGAAAACGGTACAAAATAGAAAACCCGACAAAAACGAGAAAAAAAGACGTCAAAAACCAGCCGGAGCCGTTCCTCTGCTTGGAGAGTTGGTACTAAGCCCGCCCTTTGACCCGCCCTGTACCTATCTAAATTTGTGTCAATCAGCTTTGTGTGGTCAAGAACAAACCTGCCCCTGTTTGTCTGGTCTCCGGGCCCACTCCTCGCGACATGCAAACATACTGTTTAAACTAGCTGTAAACCTGTCGGTTAAACTTATCAATGTCCAGCTCTAGCTATATATAGTCACAAGCGTCGTCGGTGTGGCGCAACGGCTAGAGCGTTGGACTTAGAACCAATATAGGTCCGGGTTCGATGCTCACCATGCCGTCGACGTTGTGCCCTCGGGAAAGGCGCTTTACACGATCTTCCCTGGCGGTGGAGTGACGCCCACCAAGCCTTTTCGGCTAGGCTAATCGGTCCAAAAGTGTGCCCCCCCCCCCAAAAAAAAAACAGACTACGGCTTTGGTGCGCAACATCTAGATCTGCCGACAATTGTATATTTAATAGAATAAAGGAATCGTCAACACACCGGTGTCGTTTTGGTCTTAATTCTCGTGTTTTCATTACCTCCAAGAGAACTGAGGTATTGTTTTCGGTCTGTTTCTTTCTTTCCTTCCTTGTTTGTTTGTTTGTCTGTCTTGGTGTGTGTTCAAGTTTGTTCCCTCTGGCCCGGGTCCAAGGTTTTACCCGGACTGAGTTGTAACCGGAGACTGGCAGGATGTGAAGGTTGAGGTGACCTGCCTCCAAATTTCTTCAGCAGGAAGTGAACGTTGTCACATGGCCAACACTCAGGACCCCGAGGATGGCATGTGCCCTACTCTCCAAGCAGAGGTTGAATGGCCAGATCGTCACCGTTTTATCATACTCTGTCAGAATGGGCTAGCGACCAAAAAAAACGGCACATGATAAAACGGTGACGATCTGCCCATTCAACCTCTGCTTGGAGAGTAATGTGCCCGAGAGTGAAGCTTGTGACGTGGGAAATGGACTGTGTTTGTGTTATATCTTGTCAAGAAGTTTATAAACACCCTGAATATTTCACGGAGGTATGAGATCTCCGATTTCTTGTTTCCTGTGCATGTTTAGTTTTCTGGTTATTGTCATGTTGCGATGGTTACAGTATTTGAGAAAACGGCAACCATCCAAATAGAATGGTGACCAGAAAACAAAACTTTCAAAAGCTGTCCGGAGGCCTCTAGCGATTTTCTCCGGAACTACAATTACATGACTACATAGTCTGGCACTTGTGAGTCCGCTACAGGCCTTTTGATATTGATATTAAAAACATTACATTAGAATAAGAGATATCTACCAGACACCGACAGATACCAAAAATTGATATCAAACATAGACACCGGATATGTATATTTTTTTTTAACTGCTAAATCAGAACAAAAGATATCTGCCAGACACTGATAGACAAAGAAAAATCATGACCATGTATCATAGCATCTCCAGAACATGAGAAACAGAACCTGGAAGTTCTGCTGCAGCGCCATAGAAGGTCGCTAGACGGCGCATAATCGTCCCTCATTTTGAAAAAAACTCTTATCCACGTACCAAAGATCATGCAGATTCATTCACAGGTTACCGGTGAAAAACAACCGTCGTCGCCAAGCCGTGTTGCTAAAACTTTTGTTTTCTGGTCACCATTCTAATTGGAAAGGGGCTTAACACGACTATCGCACATGGAACAAAACCACAAACGGCACCTACGCTAAACGTGGCGTCGAGTGGCACAATCGGTAGGGTTCGCCCAGATCCCGAGTTCGCCCAGAACCGAGAGATCCCGAGTTTGAAACCATTGATATGCCCTAGTGTTGTGCCCTTAGGAAAGGGGCTTAACACGACTATCGCACATGGAGCAATTGTCGTATTGAGGTCACTAAGTTAGCGCCAAAAGGCAGCCGCTCCAGACCCTTGCGATCTAGCCCCGCCAATCGTAAGCTCCTCGCAATTCAGCCCCTGGCTGCGAAAAGAGAGTAGTCGGCCCTCCCATAATGATAGATACTAATAAAGACAAAATGAACTCACCATGCTACCTCTCCCGGCTTGCGCATGAAGCGTGGTAGATCCAGGTTTACCGGTATCCGCGTTTGGGACTCAAAGTCTTAGCAACACGGCTTGGCGACGACCAAAATATCAGACAGTCAGTTAGATAAACAGTTGCTAAACCACGATTGATATGATATTAAGCTATAACGTAGAAACCCGTGTGTAATAGATAGTTTAAAGCTTTTCTGATTACGGTAAGTCACGGGTATACGGCAGACAAAATTAAAGCCGTCTGCGACACAAGGCAGCCAGCCTACTATGTCTGCATGATTACGCAAGTTTCGGTGCAGAAAAGAATAGGTCTTCCGCCACTCTTCACGGTTTTAGGTCTTTTGTCACGCGGTTGTTGCCACCCTGGCAAGAAGAGCGAAGGAAAAGGTGCGGTTACCGGAAGTGATATAGTGATGGTATATTGTAAAAGGGGGATGTTTGTGGTGGCTTTATATTCGCCTCTTCGCCGCGAATTTAAAACCACCGCGAACAGTTCCCCCTTTACAGTAAAACCCTGTATGGTAGTTTCAACCGCGAACTTTTAAAAACCCACCGCGAAAACTCCCCATCGCGAATATTTCCCCCTTTTACGTGCTTCTGTACCACTTTACTGTCTTGTTGTGTTTCCGGTCAGTTGGCCGCTTGCCATCAGCTTGCCAAAGTCAATGACCTCTGTGTCGTCATTGTGTTATGAAATGATGCATGGTGATGATGTAATCACGTACCCAGTGGTATGCAGACAAGGCACAATACCGTGAGACAAGCGTAACACGACCGCAGGAAATTCGTACACTTTGAAGGCCTAAAATATCGCACTGCACTGGGAAAATCTAGCGTCGTAGAAATGCCCATTTTCTTGAAGTTATAGTTTTCAGAATAGAATAGAATAGTTAAGTACTCATTGTATTGATTGTCTTGTCATTGTTGCCATGCATTGTACCATGTACAACTGTCGAGCAATAAAGTTCATTCATTCATTCTTCACTAAGACTGTCTCCCAGCACGACGCGTGTAATAGCTGAGCACCTTTGCATCAGACTCATACGCCTTATACAGTAATGTGTAATAGTACATGCTGGGTGCCAGAATAAGTTAATTATCTCCATGAAAATGGAGATATAGTTTTTGGTGTGTCTGTGTTCCCCAGTGCTCCACTCGGAGTAATATATGAATGAGACCTTAAAAAGTTACGGTATGAATTATCATGCCGCAACGAAACAAAGCCCAATGTTAAACAACAGGGCTCAATGCAAAATGATTTATCTATCATCATCATCATCGACAATAGCTCGTATCCGAACATTGTATCCGAGTCAGGTTCAAATTGGCCTCGGTTACGTTGTTGCTGTTCCTGGGTGGCAATGTCTGGTGTGACTGCCCAAGCCCAGAGCTCTATGGAAGTGTTGAGGGCATTTGTACAGGGCAGGGTGGGTGTTTCTGTCTCTTGGCTTCTTCCTTCTCCTTTGGCTTTATCTATAGGTCCGTCTAAGATACTAGTACACTCCAATACAAACCAGCCATTTTCTTACTGTATGCAGAAATGTTCGCGGGGATTTAATTTCGCCGTAGTGAAAACGTTGAGTGTTCGTGGTGGTCCTGAGTTCGCGTTTGAAACAATAGTGGCGCTACAGTCACACAATGGAACGGCTTTTCGCGGTATTTTAAGTTCGCAGTGAAGACTTCACTGCGAAAACTGCGAATATAAAACCACCGCGAACACTTGTTCATTTAGAATGTCACGTCACGGAAGAAGAAAAGTGTAAAAGTTGATTATCTATCTTGAGCTTTATTGATGAAGCAATCTGTATTGAATTATCATATGTACGTACTAGTATTACATACTATATTATCATGCTTCGTAGGATTGGGTGTAAATCCCGGAGCAAACGGTAAACCATAGCTGACCATTACTGTCAACAAATAGACGGAGTAGCTACAACTGGATACGAACTAAGTGCTTCCATTTCAGACACATCAGTGACAAAGAGTCCTTGCACAGAGGAAGGACGACGATGGACATCGTCCGAAACATTTTAGACGAAAGATCTTCGTTTTTGTCAAGTGGCATTTACATGTGACTCTTCTGTCAAGAACAGAAGCATGCTTGATGATTGAACTAAAATATTTTAGGATGGATCCAGTAGCTTTCCTGATCGTCCTCGGACACCACGTTGCTGGAAGGGTCATGATCCAGCGGGGTGGGGACGGTGGTGTTGGTCCCGTCACAGTTGTTCTGGTCCGTCCACTTGAACTTGACTGCATCGATCTTCAACTTGGTCAGCTCGTACACGATGTCCCTCAGCAGGTATTCGTCTGTAGAGAAGAGATCGCACACACTATTTGATATACCTTCACAATATTCAAAACGGATCGGAATAGAACCAAATTAACGTCATGAAAGTTGATGATCTGAGAAAATAAAGAGCCTAAAAATAGAGGCTGTACATGTCTACCATCTTCAAAAGCTGTACCACAGACAGAATTTCGAATCCTTTGAAGTATCGCACTGAGAAAGGCAACATTGACTTGTATGGCTCGTGTATTTGGCACGCACAATGATTAATTGACAAAATCCAAAGCAAGAAAATCCTTTTTGTACGGCAAGAGAAAGTGCGGCAAAATTTGGAGAATCTGGATATGTAATGTTGGTGGACTCGCCGATATATTTGAGTTCCCAATGTGTAAGGCTGGGTAGCGATGCTAGAAGCGCACTAGAACTGACAAGGCCGGATTCCAGGCTAAAGCCCCCCTCTCACACCCGCGGCACGCTGGCGGCGTCGCTGTGGCCGATCGAATTGACAAAGCATTCAATGAATTTCATCGACAAAAAATAATCTTTTTAAGCTTTATGTGTTTTGATGTCTTTTTGGTCATACTTGTACGTTTTGAATGATATTCCCATTATAAAGTCAAGGGTAACACAATTCTAGTTTAGGACGCAGCGACGCCGCCAGCGTTCCGCGGGTCCAGTGAGAGGGGGGCTTTAGTCTGTTCTCTCCTTTAGTCGGCTACTCACCCAACGTGCGTTCCCTCCCCAGAATCCAGGTCAGTTCTAATTTGGCCACGCCCCAGAACAGGTTGACACAGGACCACACCACGGAGTACCGATTGTAGTCTGTGTTCAGTACCCAGTACGGGCCTGCTGGCATGAAACGGCTGAACCGGACCTTAAGCTTGGCCGGTTCCGCGGGGTCCGGGGCCCAGGCTACTCCAACTGCCTTAGTCTTGTCTCCGCAACACTTCTTCTCGCCTTGGTTCAATACCTATGGGTTACGAAAATATATAGAAGAGCCATGGTTAAAGAAGTATACAGCGTTGAACCTTTTACAAATGCTTAGTGTGTGGTAGCAGCTTTCTTGGTGAGTTAAACAAAAGGTTCAAACTACAATATGCTGCAAATGAAAGAAATCAAACTTTATAGATTATTAAGTCACATCCATGGCAAACGCGTAACGCTTACTTTTCTTACAGTAGAATATTTCTCTCTTCGCATAGATTTTCCCGATTTCGATCGGGGAGCTAGCCCCCCGACCGAAACCTCTGCTTGGAGCATAAATGTATCTTACAGTCGACACCCCCCCCCCCCCGAAGACTGTTAGAATTACCCAGCCCTCACACAGTAACCTGTTACGCAATCACTGCCAGTGGACTGAAAAACGCTCTAGCAAAGATTTACATTTCAATTCGCAAAAATTTGCATGTGATTTTCCATCCATTTCCCGAAAAATGCGACAAAAAATGAGACATTCTACCTGTATGGTGCTGTCTTCAAGAAGAGAGTAGTTGGCCTGGACGCACTTCAGACCTTTCTCGAAGATGGTCGGAAATCGGGCGATCTCGAACCAGCGTCCCAGGTACGCCTCCACGGAGAAGTTAAACTTGACCGGGACGTCGGGACATTTGCCCCAGTTGAAAACCTGACCCTGAGTGACCGAGACCGCACAGGAGAAAATCACGAAAGCCACGAGCTTTTCCATCTTGCATAAAAAGCAGGAGCTCCGTCTTCTTGTGTGTGCAAGCAACCCTGACAAACTGATACTGACAGAGATTGTTTTGCAGTGTCACTCCCGGTTAAAGAAATAAACTTGTGCCTATGCTGCAAAACGAATCTGCTGAGTAATGGAGGCTACACAAGGGGATATAAGAGTAGCCTGGTATCCAAAACTACCATAGCTGCCGAGTCTCTTTCGTACGCTTCGCAAATAGATGAAAGATACTCGGCAGATATGATAGGTTTGGATATCAGGGTGATATAAAATCACCATATTTGCTATCTCAGTGCAAGGAGGTCAGATATACGTATATTTAACCTCCTTACTCGGTGCTAGGAGTGGTATATGAATGTTCATGTTTCTGACGGCGACAAAACTCTTTCAGAGCCTTACAGAAGTTAGCTCATGGACCAGGAATTGTGTTTTGGAGCCTTGCCAGTCGTGTGACAAACATGTGAGCGTGATGACATCTGGGAAGGCTCGCCAGGAGTGCTGACAGGTCTACCAAGTAAAATAGAGCTCCGAGTTGCAGCACATGGTCACTGTAAATCCTTAGGCCTTAAGGGGTATCTAGAGGGTACTAAGTTATGGTCCATACTGGAGCCAATCCAGTCGTCGGAAAAATATTTTCCATGGTAAGAGCCCAATATGATTACAATATGTGACCTTGCACACACCCCTTTCAGGATTATATAGACTGGTGCATGAACTGTTATATAATGGGGGCATGGAAAGGGGTTTAAAGACCCAGTCAATATGGATTGAAATGTTAAGTTCTTTGAAGTGAGTAAGAAAGCATCACATTATGAAACAAAACATCATGAAACATACGATTTATTTCCACCATCACAATAAAAACAAGCATATAAAAGAACCAGTGAACATAAATGAATAAAATTGGTCAGAAAGTATTGTTTGTCATTAACTCCATAGTATAAGGAATACTGCAGTGTGATATAGCAGCAGATGCACAAGTAGCTTGAAATGCTTTTAGAATTAACATTCTAATTTCACCTACTCAACAATTGCAATACAATCCCATGAAAAGTGGAAGATGTTGAATCAATGCCAAAATTGGACATTAAAAAGATATCTACAAATGGTTAATAAGTATTGGTGATGTAAGGCACAACTTTTGTTTGCATGTAAATTGACTTTAATAAAACAGTGTACGTAAAACGTTTCAAAGAAACATGCACAGCTATATGTACATGAGCACAATGTTGGAACTACTTTCTTCATCTACAAAATAGAATGCAAAATACACAGTAAGTACCAGCATCCACCTTTCCAACAAATATTTTAAAACTACTATTAAAAGATGTAAGTACAAATCTACTTGGCAGTGATCTTGATTATATAAAAGACATAACATTTAAGCACTGTGATCTTAAAATGAAGTTCTGGTTTTTGATATCCACTCTTTTCTGGGACCACTTCGCCAAAGAAATTTAAATAAAAACTTGCACCCAATCACCACAAGTAATTACCAAACATGCACTCAATTCAAGAGAAGTTTTCCTCCCTGTATGGGGATAAGAGGGTTAAAGCACCTGCCAGGGCAGCTCAATTTCTTATTTCAGAAAGTCTAATTTCTAATTGTGTGAAGGTGTTTGTAAAGAAATGTTGGACCCATTTAGGCACTTACAAACTAGATTGCACATTTGTAAGGAAGGAGACAGAAACATGTATTGAAAAGCCCAATAAATAGTCTCAAAAGATAAAGTAATGTCAGTTCACTAATAGCATATACAGGCACTACTGAGTCAGGAATATCCACAGAATGTGTTTGAGTTGATATGTACAAGGCACTGGGTAGGAGAGGGGCAAAATTCCACTCCAACGTCTTGAAATGACAGGGAAACAATAAATAAGTCTTGCAAAATGTCACAGCAGATGCCCACAGGTTTGCTTTTCTCCTTATGTTTTGAAATTCAAATTCTTCAACTTTTTAGAAGAGAAGTTACATCTTACCATTGGACTTTTCATAATGGAATAATTGAAGTTGTTAGCACTACCAGGAATGTAAATGGCACAACATGAAGACAGGAATACAAGAATAACACTTAACAGTATCAGTATGAGAAGACTTTGAATCTCCCATGCAACACAACTTCTTACAACAAAACTGCAAAATCCTCAAAGAACTGCTTGAATGTATTAATTTGTAGTGAAGACTTTGGTTATTAAAAAAAAACCTCCCCAGCAAAAACATCATAGGGTTGTGTAGTACAGAGTTAGAACTTTGTTCCAACACTTTGATGCATTAATTTTGTGTATTAGAACACAGTTTTAACTGTGTATTATGTTAACTACCAAGTTCATCTGTGTTAGTATAAGTCATTCTGGATCCAAGTCAAACTGAAATTTCTAACACAGAACAATTTACTTAACTACATTTTTGATTGATGTAGAGTTGATCAGTCAAAAATTTGGGTAAGTCCAATTTTTGTGTGTTGAAAATCACAGTTCAACTTTGATCCAGTCATACTTTCATACTGATATTATGGGGTTGGCATTGATACATGTAGGTGCACTTCAGTCATCTTCATCTGATGAGAAGAACTTGGGCGCCACGCCAACGGGTTCGTCATCGTCATCATGAGTCATCCGCAGCACATGGCTGTTGTGTCTGGCGATGCGGGCGAGCGTGTGCACCTTCCGCGCAAAGCTGCGGGGGGACTCCTGCGTGGTGAGGGGGTTGTTGGGCTGGGGGGTCCTCCTAGTGCGGAGGTTGTATCGACCGCCAGGGCTGACAACCTGGAGAAATGATGCCTTTTGTTTGAAACTTAGATCATTATGGATGACATCTTCTGGGCACACCAAAACTGATGCAAGCATGTGAAAAAGAAATAGTTGGGCTAGAAAAAAAGTTGCCTTCATTATGAAATTGAAGTGTTCAGGAAGGTTGAACAAATGACTGAGTGTACAGATGTCATTGATTTAATCAAGTCAGTCAGTGTGAACTTATCTACAACGGAAGCTGTGCAGCAAGAGGTATAGGCAGGGCTCTGTTAGAGGTGCAGGATCCCAGTCTACTGACAGTTTACTGTTATAGTCCAGACAGAGATTGTTCTCCAATTTACACAAAGGAAAACTTTCTGACAAAATCTTGATAGTTGTATGTCACTGCAGTGATGGTCATAATGTATAAAAACGCCATGAGGTACAAAATGAGTTTCATTGCTATAAAAGGCATCTCAGTTCAGCATAACAACTTGAGCAACAGCAAGACTACGTAACTCTCCTGTAGTATTTTTGACACATTCATAATTCATTACATCAGCAAATTTCCACAATGAATCATAAGAACAAAAATGAAATTCCCATATTTTCACACTTTTTCAAAAAGTAGAAAATGGTTTTAAAAGTGCATTGTTTCCACCCACCCTGTCCTCTATGCTGGGTGTACTCTCCCTGTAGTTCCTGCTCCCCTTGGGTCGGCCCATCCTGCGACGTACGGTGGGGGACGAGGGACCAGGCTCTGGCTCTGGGCCTGATCCAACTGGAACAGTCGTAAACATTCATTTGTGTTAATGTTCACAGAAACAGAACAAGGAAGTAGTGCAAAACTAATGCAACAGCATCAGCCACTGTCAACTTATGATATCTCCATTCTTGGAAGGCTGAGTTAAGGTATTTACAGGATGTTCCTTTGATAATTTTGTGAGTAACTGCTCTTAATCCTGTCCATCCTAACCCTGAGGATAATCATGTAAAATGGTGCAAAAATAAGACTGACTGACATTCCTGAAAAAAATCAATTATCGAGAATAATAAAAAATGGATGTATATAACCCGCAAACTTTTGCTTGCTATGTGATAACTCTACTGACTGAGTTATTGCACTGACTCTGTGAATGGTTATTAACCAATCTAAAGTTATTTCTATTCTTCCTGTCAATAAAACTTTTTTTCACTAGTGACAGGATCATTCTGAACCAATAATTTTCAACCTTCATTCAACAAACATTTTAAAGTTCTATATCAATGTTTTCAACCTACTTGCACTGTCCTCACTGTTTCTGCTGGGGGGCCTGTCGGGGGTTTGGAAGTCTTCTGGCTTCACTGTGGCCACATCGGCCTGGTCGGCATGGATCGGGGTAAACAGTCCTGTGGCAATATTCACAACTGGGGTACCTAAGGGGGAAATTTACACATTACTGTGACAAACAAATGTCAATGGCCAGACAATGCTCAACCTACATCAACAACATGAAAAGGGATACTGGGCCCAGTGACATCACTACAGCAGAACTTCGCTCACTGTTGGAGAACAGGGCTGAGTGGAGATGAAGAACCCATTGTTCCCCGTGTTGGCATCGCTAGATGTCCCTGTTCAAGGTGACATACAACTGTATCTGTATCTGTATAGCCAGTAGGACTGCAGTGAAACACAAGAGCTTTGTAGGCACATGGCATGACAGCAGCTGGAGTACCTATGAGGAAAACTTACAGATCATTGAGGTGATACACAACATATATTTATAGGTTTAGCTGTTCAACACGCATAGCCAGAGATCATCAATAACAATATTCAAAGTACATAATGATTATTACAGATACATGTATATGGTCTATTAAAGAGTTGATACAACATCGAGACATTGGAAACAGAATCTTGAAGATTCCTTCCAGCAGGCTTTCAAATTTTTCTTGAAGAGTCCGTAAATCAAAAAAATGTTCTTACCTGCTCTACTAGTCCTACGACTGTTGCTTGTAGCCCTGGACTCACCGTCATCAGAGTCACTATCATCAGAGCCATGGAAGGTGTCGTCATCTGCATCTGATAGATCTGTACATGGAGATTAGAGTGTCACCTTTAAAGTCTAACTTCATTGAAGTGGTTTGCTAAAGGTATGTCTGTTTGTAACAACAACAGCACACTTTGACACAAGCACAAAACAACAAAACAAACAAATGAACTGTATTCTACCTCACACTTGTAATGATATAGCAACAGAAGTTACTTTATTTACTTAAAGTACCATAATCTGTTTAATTATTGGGAACAAGTACCGAAACCCCTACAGAAAAAGATATAAGAACGGAGAATCACAGAAGCTGTTGACATGAGCTACAGAGCTGTGTACCAATGTACCAGTGCAGCAACAGTTAAGGTTAACACTACAAACATACAGCCAGTGACTTGCATTGGATTGTGCATCCTTAAGACACAACACACAACATGTGCACTTGGATTGTTTAAGTGTGCAAGAACTTAAGGAACTATGTTGAAGGAAAAGGCACAACACACAACACGTGTACTTTGATTCTTTATGAGTGCAAGATCTTTAAGAGCTATGATGAAAGCAAAAGACACACTGCAGTCAGAAGGAAGGAAAGCACCCCTCACCAAAGTCTATCTCCCCGGCATCCACAGTATCCTTACCATCTCCCGCTCCTGCAAACATACCCAGGGGACTCGTCTCTGTTGGGGTGGGGGTTGGGACAATAACAAAAACATGTGACCAGGGATTGAAATTAATTTTTTTGAGAAAAAAATAAGCTGCACAGAAAGAATTTTGGGTACTAGTACTCAGCATGAAAGTAGAATGTCAGCAAAGCATAACTACAAAACTTAATGCTACTGCCTCTCTTAAAGGACTTCAATTTGTAAGTCTACAGCTATCTTCAAAGATTTAGTCAAGTAATACATCAAATGAAATACAACCATGGTTATATTGCTTTTTCTGACACTTAAGATTTCAAGACTATTCTGTGCACTAGTGTATCTTTACCCTATAGCGTACAAAAATATCAAGGTGTGTCAAAATTACATGCTGCGATTTTGGGTGCAAAAAGGTGCACATGCACCAAGTATCAGAAACAAACTTTCAAAGCACAAACATTAAGCTAAAACTATTCATGGGACTGCGTGAGACATCTATGAAATAAAAACTGACAGGAAAGAGACCTACGTATTTTGCAGAGCGCACTTTGCAGCTGTTGGTTCTGCTGTTCTATCTTCAGAAGAAGGTCATTGTTGATTTTGTTGTAGTCTTTATACCTGAAACAACAACAAAAATCAAAATCAATAAAGATCTACCATTATCAAGACAGTGATAAAAGACATTGTACAGTACTACACTAACCACTATTTGCTACAAAGTTTGAAATATTTTCCTTACAGTACACTTCAGGTATACATGCACTAACAAGTCTGTAAATGAAGTAGTGCCACTACTTCATTTACAGACTTGATAATACAAGTATACCTGAAGTACTTTGCAATAATATTTACTGTATATTTTGACAAGTAAACCTTTCAATATTTTGGGTTATTACAGCATCATGGACTAAAGATACATCTAAAAATTGGTATTTCATAGTTTGTTAAAGTCTAGGCTATAATGGCACAATCACAAAGAAGATATTAATTTGTAGCACTGGTATGTAGAAAAAGATTAGCCTGTACCTGTAACTGCACACAGCCAGCACTGTCATCGCAACCATGCAGAAGAACTTGCGGCAAAACCAGAGACGCTCATACACAAGCTCCTAGGGGGTCAGGGAAACAAGGAATACCGTTTGAGATAATGTGTGGAATACTTCTGGTGATACCAAATTAAACCAAATATTGATAACTCAAAGTTTACAAAATAGTTCAAATCTCTCAAACCCACTATTTTTCAAAGTGGCGGATTTATGTAACCCAGTGGATAAATGTTAATGAGGTTTATTTTCAAAACTGTGCATAGTGCTATCTGAAAAACAACTGTAACCTACAGCAGGGCGTCTAATTTCTTTATGTTTGTGTAGGGCGTCCAAAAGATGCATGGATGCATTGCTAGCTAATACCCCTGTGATACCTCTACAACAACTGTAACCTACAGTAGCATTTGGCCCGTCGGTCTCCAGTACGGTACGATTCGCGATGAGTCTCTCCATCCCAGCGTTCAGCAGCAGGATGAGGAACATCCAGAAGCGTGCACTGCTGGTGCGGGGTGTGGAGGTTAACATGTAGATGATGATGGCAGACAGGGTGATGAAGACTAAGGTGTAGAACCCTGTAAACTCTCCCAGAACCATGGCCTGGAGGTCTTCAATCCTGCCAAATACCTGGGGGAGGAGACAGAAGACATGTGAAGAGGGTCTTAAGGATTGTTTATCTAGAAATTAGTCTTATCTAGTCTTCATTATGAAGACTAATGATAAGGTGTAGAATCCTGTAAACTCTCCCGGTATGGCCTGGAGGTCTTCAATCCTACATAATACCTGGGGAAGGAGAACTATCCTTACCAAGTGAGCAATTCGTTTATATGTTTTTGTTACATGTACTTCCAATATGTAATCCGTAATACCAAGCCTGAATCTTTTAGCCTAAAAAGTTGCATGTTTTTTATATATCATTCAATTTTTTTTTTCCTGCAACCTTAATCATTTTTGCAACTTGCAGATTACAGATAGAAAAATCTATTTCAAACCTCTGTGTAGTATGTCATAATTTGTTCTAAGCATTCTTAAACTCTTATTGTCTTTTAATGTCTTTGCAATGTGTTTTTTTTTTCACCTCCCCAAATAGAGCCTTTTGCTCCCTGGCTGACTGCCTCATCTGATCAAAGGCTGCTTGGACGTTCTGCGTGGAACTCTTCAGGGTTTCCCTCAAGGCTTCTTCATGTCTTAAGATGTCTTCCTGCTTCTTAAGAGAGGCGTTCTGTCGAGCAATGACCATCTCCTGCATCTCTGCTGTCACCTGAGGAGAGAAAGTATACAGATGCTGTTAAGTAATACTGTAAGTGTGGTAGTAACTTTACATTCTTTACAACTTCATAAACCCACTTGTAAATCTCTCTACTGTCTACATAAAACTTTCTGACTGAATCTGAGTGTCACAACATATTTTCTTACCTCCAGCTTCTGAGCCACCTTGTCGGAATTGTCAGCTAACATTGAGACAGTTCTTTCTGTGCTTTCTTGCCACACCTGAAAGAGAAATGGATAAGTTATCATTATCAAGTTGTATTATCACATATAATGTGTAAAGTGCAATGTGACTTATGTAAATATGTGTGTAAATGAAGGCAAAAATGTACAGAAACCACAATTCAGTGCTCAGCTGAGTGCTGCGAAGGCTTTCTTTTATTGAATAAAACATTGAATAATATCGACAATAAGATTGGATACTACAGTCAGTACAGTGTATCCCGTATTTGTCACAATAGATCTAACTTATTGTTTGGAAAATGTTGCAAACAAACATTGCAAAAAAATTCTGTTACCATGGCTCCTCTGTTGATGAAACAATTACTAGTAGTAGCCCATATAATAGTATTAGTATTACACGATTTATGCAAACTTAAACCCTTTGTTTAAAACACAAAGCATCTGTGAACATTCAAACAAACAGCTATTTTTCACACTTTTATGTCAACCAAACGTGTCAACAATTTCACTCAACAAAAGCAATTATCTCCAATAGCCAATCAGCTTTCAGTTTCAGCATAATTACAATAAAAGGGACGCCATCTTCATCTTCTTACCTGGTTTTGCAAAAAGAAGCAGATATTTTGCGTGTGGGTGAAGAATTCCGTATAAGTTGAGAAAGCCAAGTCATCCATGTCCTGCGTGCACTCCTGTATGGTCTGTCCAGGTTTGCACTGATAATCTCTTCTGCCTGACTTAGCGAGATGGCAGTTCGCAAAAGCTATGGCCATCCGACTCTGTTCGTCATCTGTAAGCCGTTTGCAGCCGCTTTCTACCCTCGCCAAGGCCGTAGTCCAACACTTCCCGTATCTTGGGTCTCCACTTCTCTTCCTAATCTCTGCTAGCTGAGTTCTACCCTTCTCCGCATCTCCAGAATTCACCTCGAAGCTAAGCGTCGTCGCCAAAACAACAGCTGGCAAAACGAGCTCACACAAAAATATCAGTCCCTGCACCGAAAACCTCCGCATTTTCGCTAATATTCGTGAAAGAAAGGTCACCGCATTGGAGGAATGTATGCTGGGTTCTCGTGTAACGCCTCCTGCAGGTATATCTTGAGCGTCGGACAGCGGGACGTGTTCAAACTTGCTCTAAAACAAAGAGAGTTTCAAATCGTGCAGCCATGTTGGCGGTGTCGCCTCGGGTCATGAGCGGAACCAATCACTAAACAGGGACAAACCGATAATAACGGAGGAAAAACTCTAAAGTCAAAGAATCGTGTATTTTTCAACATGTGAGATACAAATTCTGGATTTACATATTTTCAATATAGACTGGAATCTTATAGATAATGAAGCCTAATCTGTATCTGGATATTGTTATTGGATGATATGTATATACCCTGTACTTTACATAATGTACTGTCCCTCAATTGTTGACCTTTGCACTTTCACCTGTCATCACAAGACGACAACATCTTCCTGTGTCTACGAGAGAAAAAATACGTTTTATCGCACGATATCGTCAGTTCTGAGTGGTTTCCTGGTTCAGCTGGACGTTGAAGGTCTCCACCAAGCCGTCGGGAGTAGAATTGGAGTTGTCAAACGACAACCGCGCGACGAATTCCGTTTTTTACCGACCGCCCAGCCGGACTACGCCCCCCTCCCCAAGTGTCAGTATGTCCGAGGGTAACGCCTCCCCCATCCCGCTTCAGTTTGCCCCCTTCGGCAGCGCGCTGGACGCCGGCTTCTGGCACAAACTTACCCAGAACAAGCTGGAAGTCTACAAACTAGACGATCAACCCAGGCCCATCCATGGCTTCTACTATAACGGTACGTAAGGTTCTAGGGTTCAAGTCCATTTTGTAGACACAAGGAGGATTGAAATGCCTCCTTGGTAAACCTAACCTTAGGTTGGTGGGTGCGTCACATACCAGTAGAGTCATGAGATAATATTCTTGAAGGCCAGGCAGATCTTATTCTTTATTTTTTATTGATTACAAGCTAGGTGTATTTTTCCACTTTGACAGGCAAGGAATTCCTTTTTTTTTTGGTAAACACCAGGAGGTTTAAAATATCTCCTTGGTAAACATAACCTTCAGTTGATGGGTACGTCACATTCCGGTAGAGTTAGGTGCGGCGCTGTTGCAGGGCTATCTCTTGCTTGAGACTGCGCTGCGCTGCCTGGCACAGTTGTGATATCTCCCACTGTTGAGTCATTCCGTGCCAGGCTAGAGGCCTGCCTGCCCTAGCCCGGGACCTCAACTCCCCACATACTTTTATCCTAATGGGGTTATTTGGAGGGTATCACTGATGTAGATGTTGATGTAGACTTTTACTGTATTTTTCCACTATGACAGGTGATGCCCCAGGTCTGCCCTGCAGGATGAGTCTGGAGTTTAACGCTTTTGATGAGTGAGTTTTTATTCCTATCAAAGTCTCAATTAGTCTCATTATGCATGTTTCAATCATGGATATTTAAGTTATGATTATACGGTGTGCCATGTAAAACCAGGGCTTTTTGTAAAGAAAAGTACATAAAATAAGGCATACCTTTACTTAAAATATTGTTACTTATGCTCATTTTATGGCCACGTACAATAACTTTGTAAAAACAAACATCCGAATTGTTTTGTTATTAGAAGCTACAAGTCACCTCCAAGATGTTGCTTGTCGTATGGGACCCTGCATAACATGAACACCATGGAGGCCTTCAAGGAATCTGACAAGAAGGCTCTGATAGACAGTGCAGCACAGAAGGTATTATGATTTGCTGTACTGTTATTTCGTTTATCGGTTTCGCTGTTCTGAGTGTTCAGGATCCACAGCCAGGGCTGCCCAACTAGCCTGTGTAGAAGGGCTAGTCCTGCTGACAACGACAGAGACAATACAAATGTATCTGTATCTATATAGCCAGTATAACCACCATTCTGTGCATGTAACACACCAGCTTCAAATGGAATTAAAGGTTTGAAATTTACTGCATTGTGATGTGTTGTGTGGTAATATATTGTGCTGTTTTGTGTTATACTGTACTATGCTTTAGACTAAAGTGTTACTTTGTGTTGTGGTTTGCATGACATAGACAGCTTTCAGTTCATATAGTCATTGTGTCCTGTACCTTTTAGATCTGGGAAGACATCACCAGTGGAGCAGCTCTACAGAACCCTTCCCTACTGACTAGGTTTCTACTGCTTACTTTTGCTGTGAGTATCCATCTGGTTGTTTGATTTGTGATAGAGCTAAGATCCATCATCATCTTTAAACTCCCCCACATCCTTTCAGTTCCTACACATAGTCTTTTACAATAGATGCAACTTCAAAACAAGTATAAACTTTAAGTGTGGGTTTTGATAACTTACGATTGATTGCAGTACCTTTTACAGGGTATTGACATTTTAACATTATCTGAATTCTACAGGACCTAAAGAAGTATTATTACTACTACTGGTTCGCTTTTCCTGCTCTGTGTTACCCGGACAACGTCGCCATGGCAACAGAACCTGTCACAATCAAGACAGCATTTTCAGAAAAACAGGTGAGTGCAAAGATTTGGATTGGAACATAAAGTCTTTAAAAATTGGTACACTGGTAAGGTGACTTCCTCTAACTTACATTTGCATTGATCTGTCTTTTCAATGAGGGAAAGAACACAACATATTGTTTCTTTTTACTTTGAGACTTTATTACTAATCTCCAAGCAGTGTTTTGCATATGTGGTTTGTATGCCTTTCTAGTGATCAATTAATGCCCTTGGTCATGGAAGAAATGGTGCATGTGTCCACAATGTGTAAGGCTATCCCAAGTGTATTTTGTACCCAGATCTCCAGCCTACAGCAGTCCTATGACACTCTGTGTGAGGGAGGGCAGCAGGTCGGATTCTTCCTGGTGAAGAGAGAAGGTGACGAGGTCACAGTGGGAAACCTCAGGGACTGGGACACTTTCTCTGGCACCCAGAGGAAGGTCTGTTTCTTTTCACATGTTTTCCTGTCTACTAGTATCTAAAACATAGCTACAAATTATGCTTTGTTCAGAACATATTGTATATACGGTTGTACTTTTTCCAAGCTTATTTCAATTACCAGATAAAGACAGATTTTATATCCGTTTTACATTCACAACCAAGGAAATGATAACAGCTAACGTTTCGAAGACCATCTGTCATCTTCTTCAGGGCAATAATAATTGGTTCACTTTGCACTGCAGCTAGGTGTCAATGCTAATAGTGCAGTCCCAAACATAGATTTTATTGTACTAGTATATACCTAACCAAAGTATGGCAGATTTTATAGTATATACCTGCTGAATTTATGTGTGAATATCTCCATTACTACCTTATATTACAGGTCACAGTTGGGTTCTGTGACCCCTGTACTCTGGACAAACATCCCGGATGGCCTCTCAGGAACCTACTGGCACTGGTGGCTTACAACTGGTGAGGAAATGTCTACAAATATTTTATTCTTATTGTATTGACTATAATCATTATATGTATGCTACTCCTTCAATTTTTGCCAGACAAAATAATGAATGTACACAAGGTTTCAATACCATATACATGTATATCTTTTGTGAATATGCATGTCATCTGTGGAAGTAGCTTTTTCTTGCAATGAACAGAAACTTTGGCTAAAACCTGCACCCGACAGAAGATTTACCACACAGCCTTTTCTCTTTATAGGAGTGACAGAATAGATGAACTAGAGATTCTGTGTTTCCGAGACCGAGTGAGGGAGGGAGTGAGAGACTCTTCTCACAGTCTACTGTTGCAGGTCAACATGGCTGCAGTACAGAGTCCAACAGGTAGGGGGCATTTTTGACATGTACAATGTATGATAAAAGCATGAAAGATTCTTATGGGTTTAGATTTTATTACGAAATGTAAAGCACAATTGTTGTAGATATACCTATAAGAAAAGCTTCTCAACAGTTGAGCTATGCAGTACATAGTACCAAAATGCCTGCTGTATATCCAGTAATTCAGTACATTTACTTAAAAGTCTGGGGCAGAAAGTAGGGGAAGATTAGCTTGGTATAAAAGAAAGACTTGATTTTTTTCCATTTCTATGACAGAGTGTCCAAAGTGTGTCGGTTGGGAGAAGAATCAAAAAGGCAAGCTCGGCCCCAGGATGGTTAACCTGAGTGCCAGTATGGACCCTGCAAGGTGAGGGGTTAATCATTCAGCTTTGTAGAACATACGACCACTGGAAAAAACTATGCCGGGAAAACGTTACAGGATTGACCGACACAGATAAAGTTTCAAATGCGTAGCATACTGTAAATGGGAAATGTTCGCGTTTTTTACAGTGACCTCTTCACTGCGAACATAAAACCACCGCAAACGGCTCCTTTTTTACAGTAAAAGCTTGCTCGCAGTTGTAAATGCAAACTTAAAACCACCACAAACACTCCATATTCTCCCTACTGCGAAATTAAATTCCCATCAACATTTCTCCTCTTATAGTAGTCCTTCCATCCATGTATTTTTTACTGAATCAGATTTGTATGTGATTGTCATTGGCACCATTGCAGAATACATGGATCTACAAGATATATATATGTTTCCATACAGACTAGCAGAGTCAGCCGTGGACTTGAACCTGAAGTTGATGCGGTGGAGACTGCTGCCCTCGCTGGACCTGGACAGGATCGGGAGCTGCAGATGTCTGTTACTGGGGTCAGGAACTCTGGGATGTAACGTAGCCAGGTGTCTACTGGTATGTAAACCCAAGTAGGCTTAAGTATTTTGCTGTTTTTATAGCTGGACTTATGCATATTTTCCTAGAACTATCGTAGAGTGGAACTCATAACCGTCAAGTAATGCAGAGGCATCCTCATTAGATAAACAACTTACATGCACTTAGATATGCGAAGGCTAGACGTGACCGGTCGTTCATTGCAATATAACCAGCTGCTGCCTTGCCGCGTGCCTGCGAAGCTGGTGACTGTTACACCAAAGGGCGGTTATACCAGCTAGGTAGATACATGTACAGATACTTACTGTTATGATTGAAACTGTATTTTGTGTGACCAGGGCAGTTAATCATTTCCAATGCATTTTACACTCTGTTTAGCTTGATGACACACAAAATATACAAAATAGAAAACCAACACTGGGAGACCCCTGTTGAAATCCAGGGACAGGACATCTGTCAGAAGGGACGTAAAATGTTGGTCCCGTGTTTGAGGAGGTGCCTCGAGCACGTTAAAGAGGAAGGGCTAGCAACCAGTTAACCACTCCCTGTACATTTGTAAAATATACCCTGCTACAGAAACAGCAAGGAAACTTCTTGACTTATGTGCCACTAAGCATTACAAGGTGAACAACAACTTACAATAATGGGCAGTCTAACATAATCGTTGTTCCCCGCTGCAGGGGTGGGGAGTCCGCACCATCACCCTGGTGGACAACGCTAAGGTGTCGTTCTCCAACCCTGTCCGCCAGTCTCTGTTTGAGTTCGAGGACTGTCTGCAGGGAGGCAGGTCAAAGGCTGAAGCAGCTGCCGAGAAACTGAAGAGGATATTCCCTGGAGTGGTGAGGACATAATGCTGTTTTTCACCCCAATCTCATCATCTTCAACTATTTCTCTAGGATATGTTACAAATTGGTATAGATTTTCTTCCTGCACGTTACATACGTTTTATTGTGATGTTGAATAGGACAGGCTAAAATGTGACATAGGCTTACTGACTTTTTTTGTACCAACAGAATGCCACCGGTGTGACTCTGTCCATCCCCATGCCTGGCCATCCGGTAGGCACATCAGGTGAGCAGTCCTGTGGAACCATATATTAGAATTAGGTTACCTTAGGCTTGGGGCGAAAAAGGTCAGTGGTTCACAGCTACCAAGTGTTCTTGCTTTTTTAAGAGGTAGCGATGGGCACGGGTCTTAAGGGATTGAAGGCCCTGTGGGCTAATGTCTTGGACCACACTGAGCAGGAGCGCATTCCAAGTGCTTATTGATACATGTGTGAAAGTCCTGCCTGTCGTATGAGTTAGCAAGTTTAACATCTTCGTATGTCATCTATTTGCTCCCTCCCCAGAGGAGGCCGTCTCCCAGACCAGACAGGATGTGCAGAAGCTGGAGGAGCTACTGCAATCCCATGATGCAGTGTTCCTGCTGATGGACACCAGGGAGAGCAGGTGGTTACCAACCGTCATGGCCGCCAGCAGGAGGAAGGTCAGGGGTCATAAGATAGGCAATTTGACACGTCCAATGTTTTCTAGGTCCAACTTTCCTATAGCCTGGGTGCCATCCCCCATAATAACCGCTGGCCCAATATTTTCGCTTGTTAACCATGAATCACCAAGCAAAAAGATTAAGCCAGCGGTAATGGAGGATGGCACCCAGGCTAACAGTCCTATTGGTCTGGAACAGAATTGGTCTGGCAGAATGATAATTTTAGATGAAAGGATCTACTGGATACTGATTCTGTAGTACATTTCCAAACCTTGGATAGCAGAAGTTAGAAGTAATAGAAAATTTTTTATCATTAAGTCACTAAGGTGGTATTTGTGGTATTGAGTTGGTCCTGAGTATCATCACCATTGTTTGATATAATTGTCTGCAATTTTTACTTTGGTCCTTTCATTGCTGAACTTTCTTTAATAACCATTTGTTCCCTATTGACAGCTTGTGATCAATGCAGCGCTGGGCTTCGACACGTACATGGTGTGCAGGCACGGGCTGAAGCGCCCCCTGTCAGACCAGGCCGAGGGAGGCAGCAGCACGGAGACGGCGCCAATGCACAGCACCATGGGAAGGGTCATCCCAGGTCACATGCTGGGGTGCTACTTCTGTAATGATGTGGTGGCACCTGGGAATGTAAGCTGGATTCATCCTTAGCTTATCTTTAGTAAATGAGAGATCTACAAATCCAGACCATATCATTTGTTTGTTGTTTTTCTCAGCTTCACACGCACTCTGTTCTGCATATGTCTATGCATTGAGCCCTGTGTATGAATAGGGTTTATGTATTGAATGAAAAGTAAATATGAAAAGTTTGAAGGCTTGAGCAATGAAAAATTCACAGCAAGTTTATAAAAAATATATCACCAAGCATTATATATATATTGCTGTTTAATATGAGTTATAGGTTGTTACATATTTTAACAGGTATACTACGGATATACTCTGCACTTTATTATAGAAGTCCAAAGATCTTTTCAATATCAAAAAGAAAGATTTCAAAACCCTGACCATACTACTAGTTGTGATGGGTTTGGTCTTCTTTTGTCCAGTCCACCAGGGATCGAACCCTGGACCAGCAGTGCACGGTGACCCGACCTGGGATCTCCATGGTGGCGGCAGCCATGGCTGTGGAGCTACTGGTGTCTGTACTGCAGCATCCAGACGGGTAAGGGTCTCTGTTTCTGTTGATGTAATAGACATTGGATCTCTCCATTTGCAGGGAATCGAAGGTAGAATTTGTTCTGTCCCTGCAGCTTTACTTCGGTTACCCTTTTCTTCCGACATCCCTATGTTCTGATTTCCCAAATCTTAACTGTTACAGTAACGAGTGTTGGAACATAGGGCTGTCCCCTAAGTTGATTTTTCAAGCTGTCACAAAACTATCCAGCACAGGAACGCTATACAAATGTACATGTGATACCTCATGCATGGCTATCATTTTGACAGTTGTATCCTGAAGTTTTAAGTGTGTTCTTCCCCCCACCAGTGGCCATGCCTCTGCAGACACTCTTGGTAAGGACGACCATTTCTCAGCTGACTACACCTCCCCTCTGGGCCTGGTGCCACATCAGGTAAGCACAATGCATGGTAGACTTACATGTACCACATTTATTTCTAAAACATATGATGAAAAACAGCCACTGAAGGTTTGACATGAGTGTCAGTTACCAAAGTAGGCTATAAAGCCCTGCTGAGTAGTCGATGGACTGGGTTTTTTTTTTCACTTTTGCACGTGACCCGTACATGGCCCAGTGGGACCATCAAGCTGACGGGTCCAGAATCATTTTAACTTGGACTTAAAATCAATGTGGTACCCGGTAACAAATAGATGTGGTGAGCTAATCATGCGAACACCAGGAGGATGTCTTGGGTTTCTTATAAACGCTCAACTGACGTTGTGACAATGTTTCCCCAGTTGCGAGGGTTCCTGTCCAGGTTCCACACCGTGCTGCCTGCCAGCATCAGGTTCGACAGGTGTACAGCCTGTTCTGAACTGGTAAGGGTGTTTCATAGTCTAAACATTTCCTGATATTCTTTAAGAATGTCCCTGAATGTAACTTTGTAGAGCTTTACTTCCATGGTACATGTAATCAATCCAAATTTTGTTCCAGATGGCACCTGTTTGGATTTTTATTTAGCCCTTTAAGTTTTGTAAAAACTTGCTCTGGAAATCTGTTTCAGTTTGGCCCAATCTAATCTACCCAATCACTTCTCAGAGTAATAGATGATAAGGAAGAGACAAGGGAAGAAAATGTTTGGCCATCTGCAGTTTGTAAATTTGTAGCTAGGAGGCTCTGTTGTCTTAGTGCCAAGGTTCTTAATAGTATGAGACTGCTGGTTCTACCTTTGTGCTGTATATATAACCAATTCTTAGAATGAAGATGAAAATGTTGTAATCTTTCCTCAGGTCCTAGAGAAGTATGAGACTGATGGTTTTGACTTCCTTCTGGAGGCCTTCAACTCTCCGAGCTCGTACCTGGAGAACCTGACGGGCCTGACCCAGCTGCACCTGGAGACACAGGAGGCAGAGGTAGGGGGCACTGCTGCAACCTTGTGTCTAGAAGACTTCCATAGCCTGATATCCAACATTGTTCAGCTATGCATTGTCTCTTCTCCATTGGTCACTACCTTGTGGACAGTTTTGGCAACCATTGTAGAATGGAGAATGGCAAACATTGTACAGGAATGAAAAATGGTTGATTATGTTACAGTATGGTTCGAGTTCCAATAAACTGATCAGTCTAACTGGTCCGGACCGTTTAGCCTAGTGGTAAGTGCATTGCGTTTGTGCGCTGGTAGCCCAGGTTCAGGAGTCAGGAGAACCTGACCATAATACTACTACTCGCCCCATGTGTTTCAATTTTAAGGCTTTGTAAGGTGTTTCCTTTCAAATAGTGTATGCATGAATGGGGTGTACATGTTCAATGTATGCCCCCCCCCCCATAAGCAACAATCTTTCATGATTGCTTCAAGTCACACTTGTGATTGAAATGTCACGTTGATTCAGCGGAACATGCCAATGACTTTTTGACAATAAAACATTCCCTACAGTCTTCTTGACTTTTGGATGTTATCATTCTAGAAAATGTGAAAAAAAATGATTTACTTTTGGTGTACGTTTTCAGGCACTTACATTTGAATTTGTCACTGAAATATGTCACTTAATTTTTATCTTTCTTTTTCAGATCTGGGAATTGAGTGACGATGAAGACATGATGTAGATATAACCGTTTATAACATAACATAGAAGTTGGGAAAAAGACAACATCAAAATCACAGATCTTGTCATCAATAGTAGGAAAGCGAGGAATGTACAAGTTAGTCTAGTACTGTACGATACATAGACTGCTATTTCCAGGGAATAGAAATACAAAAGACTGATATTCCATAAAGTATTGTACCAAGAAGTAAACACTGTTCAACAGTGCGATAATAAGAAAAGAACACATACTGTACTTAGATGATCCAAGCAGATGTTACATTCCTTCTAGGTACTGTGCTTAGGTGCTCAACTAATTTTGGAATCGGAACAGTTTTTAGATGTGTATATATACATTGATATAAAGAGATACATTTGGTTAGTAATCGTAAGGCTAAATTATACGAGGGAGTTACTGTCAATATAGTATAGAGGAAGTTCCTTATCATACCTCTTCTGCACCATACCAGTGGGCAAGAGTTATTCAAAATGAAAATGGGGGACTTGCTACAAAACAAGATGTTTGAAAACATAGACAAAAAAACAGAAAAATAGACATGCAGAAAAAGTAAATGTACTTCATTGTGGTATGAAACCTTTTCAGAAGTACAAAGCAGACACTAGAAGCTGAGCTGATACTTTTCTTAAGAGGCACAAAAGGGAATTCATGCTTTTCTACTTTTCCAAGTCTGGTTAATATTTACTTTACATTGCAAAACTAAGACAAATGTATTAATGTATGAGGAGTAAGATTAAGAAAAAGGGAACTAGCTAGTGTTAAAAAAGGTCAATGTTTCTGTCCTATACTAATGTTGGCTCCAAAATTATACTACATCTAATGAAAGGATGTTAATATTTGATGTTAGTTATCTATTTCTAGATGTGTATTCTTATTCATGTAAGTTAGATGCATTTAAAACTGTGAATTGCAGTAATTGTGCACACAAACGAGCAAGACATGCAGTTGAGTGTCATTCCAATAATCTGTACAATTTATTCATGCATTGCAGCAAGCTTATAATGAAAACATGCTTCCAATCTTCAAAGATTGGAACAAGTGAACTTCTTCTAAATATAATACTTCTCTCATTTTGTGTTTGTGAAACGGCAACAATATGATATCAGGCTTTGCATACACAAACACACTTGGCGTCAACAGAGATGTGGAAAAAAGTCTCTCACTGGAGTTTCTAGCATGACCAAAATGCTGGTATCACACAAGTGTTAACCATAAGAACTGCATCAACCTTAGAAAACAGTTCATTCTAATCTACAAGCCATGGTTGTAGTTACTTATAACGAAACTAATCATTTCAAGTACCCTCTTTTCTAAAGGTTGCTTTCAAATTGGGTAACTACGGTTACCACCAAGACTTGGTTAATCCACACTTGATATGCTAATAAACTGGTACACAAAATATTAAGTGCACGTATATAGTCATTATGGTAACATGGAAACTTAGTGTTTGGCATGAAACATTCCAACAGCGAGTGCTTTGAAACACAGTTGAACAGTGGCATCATGTGAAGCACGTTAAGGCACATGTTAACACCCAACTTTCACTGCATGTTGTTTTTGCACAAACTAGAGACTGTCACAAGTGTTCCTTCAACAATAACATGTTTGAAAAGCTAGGAACAGGAATGTATTTTGCCTTGGCTTGTCTTGTCCAGATGTACAAAATGAAATTAGAAGACCCCCTTACAGGCAACGCCACTACTTTACAAAAAGATTTTCTTTACCCAATGTACTCTAGCTTCTAGCTAGGTATCGTGGGTAGGCACTTAAAAAAACACTGCTGGAAAACAAACTCATTTCAATATTTCCAGACTACAGATAAAGCTTTAGAATACTTATTACGTTTTTTTAAACTAGACAATTGCAGAAAACAAACATGAACATTTAAGCTATACATGTACAGGTACATTGTGAAGTCACACTGAGAAATTCTGTTCATACATAATATCGCAACCTTCCACAATGCTTGCTCTAGGATTGGCATTCCTGTGCTTACTTATACTTCAACGAAAAATACAAATGCTAGTCTTGGCATGTAAATAATGATCCTAAATGAAACATTTCATTCTAGCCCTTGTAAGGTGATGCACAGGTAACTATTGATTGAATGTTTTGTCAAAGCAGAGCACTGGCGTTCAGTCAGAGGCACTTTCTAGGACTTCTAGACCATTCAGCTACTTGATATGTCACTACATTTTGCTGGAATGCAAGCAGGAAGTCTTCGTTAGGTGCAATCTACAAAAATAGCTCTTCTATATTCTTTTTACACAAATATTGGTATAATCCATCTGTAGCAATTCTGTATAGATTTCTGTGCAGTTCTAAGTACGATCTAAAGTGCTTATACACTGGTGTATACGCAAACATATACCATAATCGTATGCACATCTGTTAATAGATATAATTTCCAAGAGAAGATTACAGTAATTATGACTGGCTGCAGTTTTGATTTAATCTGCAAGGAGCAGTGCTGCAAGGTCCAAAAGATGCCATGTATCTGACAGTACTGTACAGTATCTTGTGTGGAACTTCAACATAAAAAAAGAGTCTTCAGATTTCAGAATCAATTACATCCACTGGATGATGAAAGCCAAGTCTTCCTACCTTAGAAATTACAGTGTGCAAAGAAAGGTGGTTTCAAAGTCTAATACATGTACGAAGGTTTTGTGCATTAGCCTGGTATCCATCCCATAGCTCCGTGGGCCTTATTCAGTATTCTCCAAGCAGACGTTTGGCTCTGGCTCGTGTTTTAGGCATTTTTGTCAGGCTTTCTATTTCGTTTTGTTTTACGTCCGCCGGCCAGGATTGTACTGGATTTGGCCGGTACTGGATTTTGCCAGTGGACTCAAAGAAAACGGGACAAACTAGACAGCCCGGCAAAAACGCCTCAAAACACGTCAAAAACCCTGTGACTATGTGTGACAGGTACTGGATATAGAGCCCACAGAGCTTAACAGCGATAGACACCATTCTTTGAAATGACAGAGCCAGTCTCGCTGTACATGTTGGGTAGAAGGATACGTCCAGCGTAATTACAGAGCTATGGGTGATACAGCAGAGCAGACACAATTACAGGAATGTTATCATAATAGTCAAGAAAATATGACAGAAGGATATTTACGGTATAATCAGCCTTTTCTGAATATTCTCTCTCTTTTTTTCTTCTTTTACGCTATCTTCCTTTGCTTGTCAAAGCTGGGTACAGTAAATACTGGATTCTTTTTCATAAAAAGATCTCGGGTCGAATGGCTTGCACTCGGACCCTCCTCAAGCACAGCTAAGAGGATACAACAGTTGGAATGTCCAGAACAGCTTTCAGCTGTCAAAGGACAGCAATAATACACAACAACAGGAAAATCAAGTAGACCGATCGTGTCGAACGCCAAAGCAAACAGATAGAACCCCCTGTTCTATTTCAGACACCTGCGTCAAAAACAGCGCAAGTGGGACAGAAATGGCCACCGCCACATTGTTGATCATACCGACTGACTACAGTTTAGCTTTTTGGGACCTTAAAGCCCTCACAGAATGGGCCGAAGAAGGACATCTTCCTTGTTGAGCTAAAGCTAGGTCAGTCGGCAGTGTTGACAGCCTAATGGTGACGGCCATTTTTGCCCGACAAGTGCTGTTCTTAACAAAGGTGTTTGAAATTAAACAGGGGGCATGGCTTCGGGATCAGTCTATCAAGTGAAGGAAAACAATACAAAGCCAGTCCAGTGTGTCAAACTCATCCTAACTCTATCTACATCACATGTAGTTACTCTAGGTGTGACTCTATGTGGAAAGTAACGGCTGAGTGGAATGGCTAGCAGGAAGGTGTGGGGAGGGGGGCGGACTGGATTTATTACTGCTCACAGACTCTTTACGAGCTTTAATTTTCGTCCACGTGTCGCCGAGCGCCTTGGCGAAGTGATCGTCCACGGAGCCGGTGATGGAGACGTTGTTGGGGTCCACGGGAGGCGTGGAGGCGGCGCGGGGGGGTTCTGCGGGCGGCTCCTCGACTTTGTAGTCCTTCCCCAGACTGCGCCGGAAGTGCTCCTCTATCACTGGGTCAACCACTCCTGGGGAAGGTACATGTCATTATAAGACACAGTAACAATGTCATCTATAATAGAAATGTATTTTTATGAAGTGTAACAGTGTGGTTCAAGAACCACTGACTAGTCTAACTGGTCCGGACCTTTTAGCCTAGTGGTAAGTGCATTGGGTTCCTGAGCTGGCAGCCCGGGTTCGATTCCAGGGAGCCAAGACAATGTACTACTTGCCCCATGTGTTTCAGATGATTCAGCTTACTAACAAGCTATTCTCCAACTTTTAGCAGCAAGACAAACAGACACTAAAAGCAACTAACAACAAGCATTCAATATAACTTAGTACCTTTTTATGCTTGTCTAGAAGCAGGTTTCCTAAAACCACTCAGCTAAACACTCCATAACAGAACATGTCATTTGTTAAAAAGTAGAAAATCGTGTAACCTACCTGTGGTGATGATTTCTCTCCTGGCAGCGCCCTGCACTGTTGTGGAGACCCCGTTGCCCACGGGGGGTGGCGAGACTCGGCTGAACGCCGGCGCACACGTGATGACCGACGGTCTCTGTGGCGGGTGGGGCAGGGGGCTGTGGAGGCTCGACATCGGGATCAGCATCGGCTTGGACGCCATCGACATCAAGAGTCTTTCTCTGTCCGAGGCTTCCATGTTGTTTATCGTTTCTAGGGCCTCGTCTGTGAGATTCGCTGTCTCTTTTACTGACGTGAGATGCCTGCAGAAAACACAGGGAAAGTTAAGTGAGGTCAGAAATTGTGCACAGAATTAATGGATTCTTTTCCTTTTCCCTTGTTGCTTGTAGCCTTTGCCCTTTTATTTGTCCACATGTAATATGTAATATATGATTAATGTAATATAACATGTCAACTGAAATTTGATTTTTTGGTATTAAATAATCCTTCGTACAGCTTCCATTGCAGGTTTCAACTAAGTTCAGTTGCACTTGCAGTTTACTTCTTTAACCATCAAGGTAGAGTTTAAGTAAGGTCAACGACCTGTTTTTCAGACAGTCTAGTAACCCAAGAAAAGTGTCACAAAACTGGCACAAAAACAGAAAGCAGTGACACCCCATTGCAGATGACAACAAGGTCACATACCAGGGGGCCCAAAATCGACCTTCACCTTCTCTGTCTTTCCAAGACATACCCACATACCAAATGTCATTGTAATCCATCCAGAGTTTTTTTAGTTATGCTAACTACAAAATCTGGAAACAGACAGACACATTGTCATGCCAAAAACTATACCTCCATTTTCATGTCAGTAACATTATCATCTAGTGTATTGTAACACCCCCACTAGCCAGCATGATGCATTCTTTAATTTCTTTAATTTCTTAAGCCCAATGACCAGTTCCACTTAGAGTTTGTCCCCAAGGCTCTACCACAGCACTGTCTACTTAGGATATCATGACATGACAGTGATGAGAGGCATGTAATAGATGGGAGGGTTAGGATCTAGGGACTAGTAGGGAGTATGACAGGGATGTAATAGATGGGGAGGGGAGCAGCATTCAGGGCATACCAGTAGGATCCCCTGATCTCCCCAGGGAGGGAAACCCAGGATGTAAACATGTCAGGAAGGTTACTGTGGATGTGAACAGGATACTGGGGAGGGATGGAATGTATGGCTGTACAAACTCTATTTCATGGATGCCAACAAACATCTCTCTACAATGTCAATCAGGGCTGTCTCCAGCTTGAATTTTTTTCTGTTCCACTGATCGTTAATTGGGAGCTCATGTCATTACTTGTCATTGTTAAACTTGTCATTTTAACTTTATTCAAGCTTACGAAAATACGTTTTTCATAAATTTTCATGTCATGAACTTTAGATTTTTTATACCAACAGGGTGAAATTTTTTCTGTATCAAGAAGCGACTTTCCAATTCCAGGGACGGAGGGAAGGGTCCAAAAGACAGCCCTGGCATCAACCATTTATTCCTAGGAGTACATAATTTGCTGCTAGAGATGGAACACAAAATAATTTCACCAATTTTTGTGCAAATGCCTTTGACAGACAAAAGATTAAAACCTCATGACAATAAATGAATTTTATCAGTGCCACAAAACTTGACCCTGAAAATACAGGATATACCATTTCAAGGGGTTAATTTGAAGTTCAAAATTCCCCATTACCCCAAAAGATTAAGAACAGTCTCCAGGGAATGTCAACCACAAAATCAAGATACTGTGGCCCAAACATGTCAGGAGGGCAGACACCTCTTGTATCTATAGAATCCAGTGGCTTGTGGGCAGGATATTGGGGTGAAGGAATGTAATAAAGGGGCAAGGGTTCAGCTCCTGCATCAGACAGAGGGCTGGTCTGATGAATTCCACATGCCACTAAACCATCTAACAAGTATTCGGAATCCTCCTGGTATAAAAGCTTACCTGTGTAAGTGCAGATAAAACGACAAATAGAGTTCTATAGGTTCTATACTAGTGCATCCTCCAAAAAATAAAAATCGAGGTATAAAAGAGAGCCTGCATGGGGGGATCCTGGCAATGCTTATAGTGGTAAACAAAGGATAGGCCGGCAGCGATTAACGATAATTTCAGGAGGTTGAGCAATGGTTAAACGGCAAAGGAACTTGTTCTTGCAAATTAGAGTGGGACAGCTACCATCAACCATGAATCAAAATAGCTCGCTACGCCACACAGAAAAAGGCATGCAGACACTCAAAAAACAAGAATATCTACATGATAGCAATCTATTGATGGAATACTGTAATGCATTTAAGTTTGCATGGTTCTAATTTCGCAGTAGGGAGAAAATGGTGTGTTCGCCGTGGTTTTAAGTTCGCGTTTGAATCAATAGTAGCGCTACAGAAACATGGGCAAAAAAAATTGCGGTGGTCTTAAGTCCGCGGCGAAGAGGTTACAGCGAAAACCGCGAACATAAAACCACCGCAAACATTTCTGTATTTCACAGTATACACAATCCTTCTACTCGTTATTAACCATTCTGCACAGAGGTTACATGAGGTTAGCCAAGAAAAAAGGAGCTATGGTGTCAGATCAGGAGCTAGTGATAGATAAAGTGACATTGACCAGAGAGAGCTATATGTACATGTACACGTATACATTTCTTGACAGCGTTTTAAGTGGAGTGGGGCCTGGGTGCATGGAAAATGTTGCAGTAACATGTCAAGAGCCTCACAAACAGTTGCTAAATTTGTCTTCAGTTGGAGAAAAACACTTGTGGAAGGAAAGATAAATGACTGCTTAGCTTGCCTAATGGGAGAGTGCATAACTGCCATAAGTCATCACGGGACGCGCAACATAACTTGCTTTCATTGGACGGTCTTTATGATCTCAAGCTTTCAGTTCTTGTTATGGTATAGGTTCTGCTGCATTTACACAACTTTAGCAACAGAATTTGAACTGTTTATGGTACAGACCGGAGTAAAGCACTTGCTTTGTATTACAGAAAAAAGGCCTGAACCAGGATCTGACTTGACTCCATCTGAGGATGTTGGACAGGAAGAGTTTTTCATCGAGTAACACCGGCCAAGATCAAGTAGAATTGTGTAATCTCCATGGGACCTCATGAGACATGTAACGACTTCCTGTACTGACTTTTGCCGTACACAGGAAATTCTAATGCTGGTTCTACAGCAGCTAGCACACTTGCCAACAACAGTGGCTTTTTCAACATGTAATAATAATACTATGTATTAACAGGCACACCAAAGCAATGTGCTTTGTATTTCCAATACAGCTGTTTCACAAATGTATGCATAGGGAGACCAACTTAGAATTATACCAACTCCACATCTATGAGCTACTGTAAATGTTGATTCAGAAGTTTTCGCAGTGGTTAACAGTGAACATGAACATCAAAACCACCACGAAAATTTTTGTTGTTTTCTGCCAGTCTACCCCATAGTTTCAACTGCGAACACTAGATTTTCTCCTAATCGTGAACGTCAAATCCCTGAAAACGTACAGGCATTTACTGCATGCTTCCTTGCATAACTGTCCATGAAGCTGTGAACCCCTGAAGTGCCTTGCGGCTGCCCTGCACTGTTTATACTCGGCCAGACAGAGCCTGTCCCCTGTGACATGCCAGGAATAGCAGCCATGCCTGTACCAGGTGTGCTGGTGCAGGGGGGACCTCTCAGGCCTGACCTTTTCAACATGGGAGAACCAGGAGGTGCCTCTTCTGAGACTTTGGAAAATAAATCTCAGTCTCAGGGCAAGGGTTGGACCCTCTAGGGGCAAATGGCAGATTCAGGAGTCACCCTTTTAGAAAATGTCTCTTTAATATCAAGTTTAGACCTTCAGAGTCTAACTAAAAGCAAGGAGGTTTTTACCTCCTAAATCCTAAAAATTACAGGTTTTCTGTTACACTTTTTTACATCACCAGGGACCCACTGTAATAGGTTTATTTTCGACGTAAATCTTTAGTAGCACAGACATCTTGGCTAAATCTGTCCATGCTTGAAGCAGCTTGAGATATTTCTACTCAACAATTGCAAGCAGTCTAATCATAATATAGATCAAAGAAGAGGGGGGGTTGAAACAATCTTTTGTGCATGACTGGTGAAATATCATGCAAAGACAACAATTCAACAGTGCTTGTCCCCTTCCACCACACTCTCAACATTTACCAAACAAAACAACACAGACCGACCACAATGGTGTACACTGTACACAAACAAATCAAGCTTTAGGCTTGGGGATCCAGTGGGTAGTCAGCAAGACAGACAAGCTAAAGGGACCTGTATCAGGATACTGTGCTTCTAATTCTAATTCTAGATCATACCTTAACTATTGTGGGACAAATTGTCTCTGTCACTATACATATATCATCACTGTGGATGAAAAGCATTTAACTGCGGATCATAACTTTTGAAAAGACAAAAGTCTAAGGAAAACCTGGTTTAGAAAATCACATGTCTCAGCACTAAAGATTTTCCAAGCCTTAAGAACTTAGGGACAGTTCAGTAAGACTCATGGGAGGGTGATGCGGAAAACAACTTGTTGTATCATTTCTAGATCTATGTCATATCCACCCGAAGAAACAAATGTTTCAAACGCCCTAGAAGTTAAGAAAATTGTAAGAACATCAATCCCAATGTCCGGTATTCAAATTCACAGCGTTGCAGGCATTCAATTCATTCTATGGAAGCCCGTGGGATACAAGTAGAAGCCTGTGGGATACAGTAAAATACAGACCAGTCCGGAAACCCATATTCATTATTATCACTGCCCAGGTATGACATAACAACTGGTACAGCCCATTGACTCACCAGGTCAGCTGTCTGTTCATAGTTTGATTGATAGGCCCGCAGGCCATACTGCACAGGTAGTAATCATCTTCTCTACCACTTTGTCCAATAATGATCCTTCCTACATTTGTTGGTGTTCAGCAACTTTGCTGATCGTTCTGGGTCAGCGAACATTATAGTAAGACTGACCTAACGATGTCAGATCCCACCACCTGTACCAACCTGGTAAAACCTGAATTGCACCTGAACTTTGACACTGATGAAATATTTAGAAAAAGTGCCAAGTGCTTATTTTTTAGGTTATACATTTGTAGGGGCAGGAAGCCAAGTTGCTCCTGGATAGAGACATAACACATTCATATTCAAGATAACAGACAACCTAGTAATTGCCAATAAAGCTGTCATACAAATCAGGTGTTAGATCTCCTTACAGATATTCTCAACTATTCGTAATAGACAAACCAGAGGAGTAGCCGTTACAAGAGTAAAAATTTAACAGACACTGACAAATGATTTCTCCTTCTTTAGTCCACAGTACTCTTGTGTTCAGATAAAACATTGATACCAAATGAATAAAGACACATTTTTCAATGCACGGATTCTGAGTTACTGTTACAACAGTCACAGTTCAACTTCAATATGTTATTTTTAAAAATTAACATCCTTCCCACACCTTTCGGTATAAATGGCAGAGCACAACACCATCTCTTTAGACCTTTGGCCACACAGTTGTGAAAGCTCTAAGGCAGGGAGCTAGTCTACATGTAACAGGCACTGACAGGAATTTCACTGAGGGAAAATCAAGCACCAAGGTCATGACCTGAGGAGGTGGTAGGAGGCTATCATCAGCAACTATCTCCATCAATGTCTGGTGTGCCCAGCTCCCCCAGTGTTTTTTGTTGGCTGAAATGGTTTGAGTCAGGCTGTTTCCTTCTCTGGCATTTGGTTCTACTTTTAGTGTCTGTCAGTGGCTTCAGAATTTATAACTAGAATTCATGTATCTGAATGGAGTAAAGCTACATTTTGTATTCTGTTCATTTCCAACCCCCATACTTCCTTCATCTTTACCTTGTCCCATCCTAATCTTGAGGGTCGAGGATGGTCGCTTTCAGCATCTATACTTCCAAACAGAGCTGTATTTGTAACGAGGACATTTTGTTTTGTAATTTCATTATCTATCCAAGGCCACTATCTTCATCACTGCCGTTTTTCAGGGGGCTGAACTGGTTTGGGTCAGCCTGTTTCCTTTCCCTGACATTTGGTTCTACTTTAGTGTCTATCTATAGCTTCGGAATTTATGGTTCCTTTAACTTATGGGCTTTACCCTTACGGGTTTTATCCTTACAGGCTTTACCCTTAAATCTATCTGTAGGGAGTAACACTTTATCTAGCGCTTTAATTCTTCCACACTGAAAAGCTGTTTTTTTTGTTGTCACTGATCATACTTAATAACAAGGCAATCAGAGATGGCAGACTTCACCCCTTACCAATACTACTTTGCCATTCCATAAGTTGTTTTATTTGTTCACCCTACTTCCCAAGTTTTAACTTCTTACTGCTTTGATATTGATATATCTATCATCATGATTTGATAGCTACTACATGTAGTACATATATGTTCCAGGATAGAAATAACCAGTGATCATCTAGGCAAGCTAGTTGTTCAGGTGTTAAACTCCTATAATCATAATAACATGTATGATTTAACGGTGACAACTAACCCACTTACTGCAAAATCCTAACACCACTCATATCTGTTTTGTAATTCTACTGTATTATAGAATTGTTTCAACCGCGAATTTCAAACACTGCGATAACATCCTTTTCCCTCCAACCACAAATTAAACCCAAGCAAAAGTAAAAGCATCTACAGTATATTCTGAGGCCGAAAGGAGAGCATTCAGATCAATAGAAAGTTACCATCTGGGTTTCATCATGAACTTTCTAACATAATGTTTGATTCATAATGTGCCTACCCTGACCTGAGGGCAACTGTGTGCTGACAACAACCAACCTGATTGCACATGTCTGACCTACGACCTTAACGGCTTCCTGGCTGCTTTGATTTCACCCAACCACAAACTCAACAGAGGTAGTCACATCAAACAAGCCTGTCTGCACAAAGAAGGAAATATATGCACCTAGTTTCGCACATGTACAGATAAATATTCACCTATCAATGGCAACTACATGAAATGCATGACTCAACACAAGACCAACTTCGAAGGTTTTTACACAAAGTACATCATCATCATCATCATCTGTCCTCCTCTTACGAGGTGCAGCAAGTAAGTGAAGTTTGTTCTCCAGACACAAATCTTGAAATATTCGCACTGGTTTAATTTTCGCGCTTTTTTGCTGTGACCATTCCACCACAACATCATAACATTGCGAATATGTATTTCCAATGATTACTACTGTACAACAGAATTGATTTCGTCTCTCTCCAAACTTTGAGTGACCATCAAAACCACAACACCTAAACCCTGGTATGTATAAACAAAAACAAACAAGCAAACAACACAGGAGTCCATATCAGGGCTCGAAATTCAGTTTTGGGAATAGGTGCACTGGTGCACCCAACCTAAAAAATTGGGTGCACCAAAAAAAATTTGGGTGCACCACATAAAATAACGTAGAATGTAACTTTTGTAAGCAAAACCTAATGACAAACCTTACTGTTCCTCTTCATGCGCGTTTGGCACGCGATCTCGGCACGCAGTTTTGAAGCTTTCAAAATCGAAATTAACTCAAATTCTAATATCAAAATCTTAAACAAGTACTACAACAAAGATTTTATTATTTTCTTACACTTAGATGTCAAGAATATGCCGTCTACTAGTGTGCAGTGATAACTTTACACATTAAACCGTACGAAAAATTTGGGTGCACCAGTGCATCCACAGTAAAAAATTAGGTGCACAGCTCCAAAATTGGGTGCACTGGGTGCACATGCACCCAGTATTTCGAGCCCTGCATATGTTTTGGTACAGAGTGAATGGGGCAGTTTGTGTTTGTCTGTACATTTTCCCCTCCTAACTGCACCTGGCCAAACCCTATAGTGGCAAAACTCCCCTGGCCAATTAATTCTCCCCATAGAATAGCCAACGTAGTTAGTCTTGTAGAGACTACTATGTGAATATGTTTATGTTTTGAATACTCACGTTTGTGTGCCCGCACACTTCATGGTCGCAACTTTGGCTCTCTGCTCCTCGTCCATCCCGAGTACGTGCGACAGCTCGCGCCGCTCCGAGCTCCGTCTGTGCCGCTCCACCTTGGAGGGCTGCTCCTTCAGGACGGGGGAGTGCTGCGGAGATGGGGAGGGCCGCGAGCTGCAGTCCCCATTCTGTAGAGCTGTGAGAGAAAGAAGAACTTTGATTAATATTCAAATATAAAAATAATCTTGAAAACTCTTAGGAACATCTACCTTAGAAAAGCTACAATTAGAGGTGCAGTCCCCATTCTGTAGAGCTGAGAAAGAAAGATTGATTGATTACTTCACTAGAAAACCTACCTAACAAAAGCTATTATCAGAGGATACCTTAACACACACAACATTGTCATCAGTCTATAAAATAAATGTAGGATACTATATACAATCATGTATATATTATACAGTACATACCCCTCACTTTTACCATAACACAGACAACATTGTCATCAATCACTTGTAAAATGGACCCCCATGACAAAAACTGTCCAAATTGACTATAAATCATGTCAACTACTTTCTTGACAGACATAAATACCAAACTTGTGTGTATCCAAACCTCTTTCCAAACCATTCCTGTGCTGCAATGTGTACATGTATACTGTAAATTGCAGAAACACACAGAGACACAGACAAGGTAAAAACAATAATTCACTTCCTTGAAGCAAAGTAAAAAGGTCCTACAATACGATTACACTTTATATAATAAAAATAACTTTATTGCACAACAATTGTACAAGGTACAAAGTATGGCATTCACTGGTACATAAATAACATTCTATTAGGCTAACCAATCTATCTAATACAATATTTTATATAATGAACATTCCCTGCAACCTGCATCTTCCTTCACAGTGAGCAGTGCCCAAAGTCCCCATATCAGTGTCATTCCCTGGGGGAATGGGGTTGTGGCTAGTCATTAATCCCCCACAGAGAGGACCAATTTGTACTGCTCCCCTGTAATTACCCTGTCCAATCTATTACTCAGCTAGAAAAAACATAGGAATCACCAGGACCCCATTTTCTTCCAATCCTGTCTGCATAATTTGAGTGTCATCCTCTTAGAAAGCTTATCCATTCTGTGAAGAGGGGGGTGCTTCAACTTTCAAGGAATACTGTGAATGTTGAAATTTTCGCAGAGGATTAATGTTCGTGGGTTTAACCTCTTCACCGTCTACCTCCTAACATTTAAACAGCAAACTAAAAACCACAGCTATTAGATTCCATCATATCCCTACTGCAAAATCAAATCCTTGTGAATATTAAAGGCATTTACAGTAAACCACTAAAACAAGGTGACGCTAATTTGGCTGATTTATGGCTAGAAAATATTTCCTAATTCTGATACCTTTTTACTAAAGATGACAGCAAACCAAGAAGCGTCTCCTCTAAACACTACTTCATTTGTCATTGTCATTGTCTCCACAAGTACATATCTAATGATATCAAAATGAAGATTGAACAGTTATTCTGATTAACTAGTATGTACTGAACTATGATGACCCCCCTCCCCCAAAACAGCCCCAAAGTCAAAGTCAGACTCAGACTAGTGCACACACACAGCCCCAAGGCTTCATGGAGGTTAACCATTACCTCATCCTTCTACCATCTGCATTACTCCCGACATAACAGGACCTACACTAGGCACACAGTAGTACAGTATACTAATATGTACTCTAAAACTTAGCTTTAGATTGCATACGAAGTTAGAGCTAAGATTTCAGAAAGGTTATAGTCAGAGTGAAGTAGTACTTGCCAGGTTCAGACTTGGTAGACTCCATGTCAACACTAAGGCACGCACACAGTGAGTGAGGTTTAAGTTCCAAGCTGCACAGAAAAGAATCTCCTTCCAGAGCCAACGAACTCTAGCTACTGCAAGCTGCGCATTGTTTCAGCCAGGACTGTGGCCTAGCGACCTGTCACAGAATTCCCCCCATTTGTTTGGGGGTACCAGGTTCCAAGGATGCCAAAAATGCCAGGAATCCCGGGCCTGTAAAAACTGCCTGTCCTTGCTGGAGTCAGCCCCACTGTAATCCCGCCAGCTATGCTAACCCTGCAGCCACAATACCCAACTTCCTCCCAAAACCTGACCCTGCCTCACGAATTATGCAATCCTCCCGGGCTCCCATTGGCCGGAGGGAGATTCAGATATGCGGCAAACAGCTCCGGGATCGCTCAGGGCCCCTGAAAGTATCCCAGAAATTCTGGCTAATTTCTGGGCACCAAATATTTGCAGTATCTGGTATCTGGCCAAAACATACCCATCTGGAGACAACAAAGCTACCACTGTTTGGGGCCCACATGGACTTACTTTGCTGCCTGACTGCCCAGCTTAGCCCCACCAGGATGTCTGAACTGTCTCCTCACAACTGGGAAAGTACACTGTTGCTTAGGTTGGGAGGGTTTGGTTAGAGTATAGTCTTATAGCAAGTTAAGTCAGACAAAGAACAGGAAGACGACCAATGTCGTGTAGAAGGCCACACATATCAAACACATACCAAATGGTTTTCCAGCTTTGAAGGTACAAATGTAATATCAAAGCTACAACAGAAGAGCGATTCCATAATTCATAAAAACAGTGAATATTATATTAAAGAAATACTATTTGTCCAGCACAAAAATAATGCCAACCCACTACAATCCCACACGTGTAATGCATGGCCTTCTTTAGGGATAATGACCCGCTATGTATTCTCTCATCCTAACAACAGAGAATGGAACTGTAGTATGTGTACGTAATACTTTGAAACACATATCAATTTTCAGCTATGTATGTCTCTATGAAGGTTAAAGAGCCCAACACACTTAACAGGGGAGGGGGGCTGCATGCCTTACCGCCAAGGACTGCAATACAAAGCTGATCATGCCTTTGGCGCCCGCTAGTCCCAGAAATCTACAAAAGAGACCCCCCCCCCCTCCCCAACTAAATCCTGGCTACAGGTATGCTTTATCGTTATGAGGGTTAAAGAACCAAACACAAAGCAAGATGAGCAGGGTTGACACACATGTTTGGCATTAATTCTTGAGGCAATTTCTGAAGGCATTACAAGTAGGTAACACCACACCTTCAGTCAATAGACTTGCTCCACCCCTCGGCAGGGTGTTGATGGTTTGACCCTCTCACTTCAAAGGCTTCTAAAGACCTGATAACTCCAACCATTTGTTTAGGTCATTACATGTCAGTAAATTTTGAGTTAATGAACTGTGACAATATGGTGAGAACTGGGAAATTTTACGCTCTGAGATCAGCCATGTAATTGCTGGAAACACAATATAAGGGAGACTAGTCTAGAGAGAAATGTGGTAAGAGAAGAGAAGGCCAAGGCCAAGAAAGATCTAGCACTACTTCTAGCATCAGAGCTTGAAATACTAGGTGCGTGTGCACCTAATTTTTGACTGTGGGTGCACCAATGCACCTACTAGATATTTTTGTAGCCTATAGGGTAATAAATAAAGGTACTACCGGTATTCCCAAAATTGAATTTCGAGCCCTGGGCAACTTACAGTAGATTCATACCAGGACAGAAATGGAGGGTAGGACTAAATGGAAAGGCACAGAGTGAAGCGTGTATAATCAGCTGGTATATGAACCAACACAACAGCCACCATATCAATAAAACCCTTCATGGCCTTTCACCTCTTGTACCTTTGTACATGTGGCCAACAAACTTTCACCTGAAGCTATCGATAGAAAGAGTGATTAATGATCTTTTCCTCTGACCACTTACTGTAGTTGTCTTTTAATACTGTAGTTGTCTTTTGATAGTTCTTTAGCTGATGTCAACATTTACACCTGTTATTGTAAGAACATAAGATCTATGCAACAAAATACAAATGCACTTGCACCTCAGGAATGCAACATCAGACAGAAAATAGAACTTTTTACAAAACACACTTGTTGGGAGGTTATGTACCATTAGAATAGTTCACCAGGGAAGATGGTCAATCAAATCATATCGAAGACTCTTTACCACATGTCTAAAATTGTGGCCCAAAAGAACTAACAAACTTATACATTGCCAATTACACCTTGAGACTTTACATCTGGAGCATCTTCTTCTAGACTTCCAAGAAGACAGTTGCCCTCAGAATGCTTATATTCTATCTAAGCCCATTAAAACGATTAATCCGAAGGAGCCATCTGGAACTGCCAGAACAGATAACGTAAACTTGACTTCTACTCTTCATTTGAACTTCCATTTGTTTAGATAAAGAGCGAAAGGTCAAGATGCACTCCTCAGACAGTTGTGTCTATTTCCTATCCATCTTAACCCACGCACCAGACCCTGGGTCATCTCCTGGTGCATCTGTCAATGCCACACCTCTAAGAAACTCTGCAAGCTCCAAGTGCACTTGGGAGATAAAGTACAGATTTGGCTCCTAGCGTACATGCATAAAGTACATGTAGGAGTAGGACATAGCAACTAACCATTTTTTTTTCACTTCTAATTATGTCAAGAATAATATTATTGATTCTATCAATATCATGGTGTCAGCATTGCCAGTGTGGAGGATTGTTTTTCAAATAGAGACACGGACAGACACTAAACCTATACCAGCTTTCACAATCACATGTTTTGTACCATTTGTATATGTAATGATATATGTTCATAGATTTATTGGAACCTTCATGATATAATCTGTATTGTCTGACCCTCATGACCTCTTTGAAAAGCAGCCTGCAGGCCATTTGAGCTTCCGATGAACAGACAAAGGTTCAAACAAACAAACAAATGCACCTTGCTTAACCTTCTTTATGCTAAGATAGCCCTTGAAGGTCATCCAATTAGGCAGCTCAAAAATTAATCGTCTGGCTCCCTGGATCTGCATCCAATGGCTTTAACATCGGTCAACAACAGTCAGAAATCCCCTTGAATACAAGGGAATCATCAAGACACCTTATCACTCCACTGGTACAAAATGAGCAGTCCCTCTGTAATATAACACCTGCCACTGTTTGTCACCTAAACCATCTGGTGCACCAGTACACCTGACAGGTATCAACACATCCTCCCACACCTCCACACTGGCCCATCAGGTCATGACCTCCTGACGGGTGACACAGCACAGGTGACACCTGATAGACAGGTGAGAAATCTCAAGATGGGAATCTTAGATGAACAGGTAAGGAAGGAAGAGGGTATTAACACTTCCTCCAACACCTCCACATTTACCAATCAGGTCATGACCTCCTGACAGGTGACACAGCACAGGTGACCCCTGATGGACAGGTGACAAATCTCAAGGTGGGAATTCTTCTACAATGTAGGTAAAGAAGAAGATAACAACTATGTGTGATGGCGTCACCACCAGGGCTGTCTTCAGCTTGAACTTTTTTCTGTCCTACTCATTAATAAAGGTCTTCAATCATCATCATCATCATTATTTGAGAGCCCATGTTGTTCACTTTTGTGGTTAAATCTGTCATTTTAAGGTTGGGAAAGTACATTTTTCATCAGTTTCATGTCATGCACTTCATATCTTTTGGATGGACAGGGAGAAATCTTTTTCCGGCCCAAGAAGCAAATTTCAGTCATGGGACGGAGGGATGGGTCATGCTCACGGCTATCTTACCTTTTTGTCTTTGCTATCTGTGAGTAGACATGAAATGGGGTTCTCTTCGGAACTCATGGAGAAGAGAACAACACTTCCTCACAACACAGCCACTCTGACCAATCAGGTGACAGATCTCAAGATGGGTCTCTAGGAACAGGTAGCATACAGGTGTCTTGTATACTGTACTTGTTGATTATACAAGTTTGACATAGATATCACTTTCCAAGAGAAAATTATGTCACTGTATCTATTAGCTGATGTGGTTTGTTCATGATACTTGTACATTGTATGTTTTTCCTCAAATACATTTTCTATATTTCCTATGGCATTATCCATAATGTTCCCCTTGTCTGTACAAATAATCACAGTAATATAAAATCATACTTGGATATGGAACTTGGCATTGGCTGAAAACTTTGGTCTGGCAGTGATATACCAGTATCAAAGCACATATTGATGACAGACTACTGAACCTCTGTTTTCAGAATTGGGCTGTTTCTCATTTGCCTCTACACATAACTGATATGAAATCATAGTTAGCTTGGCACAAGCAGGCTGAAAACTTTGGTAAAGTGCCATTAAAGCATTAAAGCACATGTTGATGACAGACTGCGAAACCTCTATTTTTAGTCTTGGGCTATTTCTCCTTTGCTATAGTGATATGAAATCATATCTAAGTTGGCACCAACAGGCTAAATATCTTTGAGATTGTTTAAGTTCAAAAGCAGATCTGGCACTGATACACCAGTATTAAAGCACATGTTGATGACAGACTGCGAACCCTCTGTCTTTGGCCTTGACCTAGTGTAAACCATGTCTCTGTTTCCTAAATAGTGTATACATCACATGGCACCACTGCACTGGGTATTTGAGAGGACAATTTGCTCTCTTGTAATGCTCAGAAATAAAACAAAACCTTTCTTTAAACGATTCGATAAAGATAAAGTCCAATTGGCCAAAGTCTTGACAGATTCACTGTGACTTCAAACTCCCAGATCAAACTTTTCCAAACCAGTTAATATTTTTTATAGCTATCTTTTCAACCTGTCTTATTAATGATGAATGTGCAGTAGTAAGCAAAATTTTGAAGTAGTCAAACCTCATTAAGCTGAGCAACTGGCCATTGGCACAGCTTTTTCATGGTCTCGAAATTTACACATTGACATTTTATCTAAGCGTTGATCAGTAAAATCTAGAGCCGAGTTCATTGTAACACAACAATACCATGCATGGCATAATGAAGGAATGAGCATACATGTATTGTCCCAATATCTAAAAGCCAGTACTGCTACATATTGAGGGAAGAATTAGGGCAAGGATGATTATCCTCTGAACCACAACTAACTGTGTTACTACATAAGACTATATATGTCCATGGCCGCGCAATTTCTGTGGAAACACAGACCTACATTTGTATATTCACTCCAGGTTTACCCTGGGCACAGGGAGTTTCATCAAGGACAAACCTAGCGAAGTGATTAACCACACCGAGGGGGGCTCCCTTTCCACAATGGAGTCAGTCTGGGTCACTAAACCACCATTACCACAATTCACACCCGGAATCACGACAAATACAGTCTGTTGTGCGACAGAACTGGAGTGAACTTACCGTGGCCCCTCCAGGGTTGGAAGGCACTGCGGCCATGCATAGTCAGCACCACATCAACCTCTGTGTGTCTGTTAAAGCGTGTAGCGCCCAGTCCTGCTCCCACCGCTTTTCAAAACTTGCTATGCAGTCTTCCGGGGTTTAGAATAGTCATGCAAAGGGAAGGAAACCGTGTTTATGTCCGCTGAACAAAGTGTTTATACAAGGTTTTGCTCTCTGGTTCTGACTTTTTGCTCTCTTATAACACAAATAAACAGTGGGAACCACTTGCAGACCAGGGGCTTTGGGGCTAAGAAGCGAGGCCCAATTACCAGCAACTTGCATGGAGAAATATCTTCAGTGCCGGCCGGGGGAAGTCAGCCCCGGTTTGAGCCAACACAAAGCACACACCACGCCAGGTTGTTGAACCAACAATCAATGGTCCCGTGGTCTGCTCCAACAAACTGCACCTTGTTTGGTTGGGTGGAAAAGGGGTAGGCGTGTGGTCAGTGGGTTGTATTTTTTAACTCCAGCCATGCATGGTCCCCTGCTAGTCTGAGAGCTGCGGCTTAGATGTCATCTTTCCAGCCAATGAGTGCGGCGAAAGCTTGAGGTGCGGACAGGCGCTCTCTGAGAAGCCATTCAGGATTCCCAGGCCATGGGACGAAAACCGGGAGAAGACCCCTTTTGAAGGGCGGCTCAAGGGTTTGGTTGCCACGGCAACCAGGATCATAGTCCTACCGGCGACCAATGGAAAGTAAATAGGGTGTAATGACACAAAACATGAGACCCTCTCACATACAATGTATACACTGTAGTACACAAAGGCACCATTGTCATTCGCCTGAGTTTGAAGTTTACACTCCAGGACTGCAGAGTGCAAACTGGAGGAAGTAGGGCTGACAGGGGCTCCCTGAGCAAGGCTGATGTGAAAACAACTGCTGACATGCAGACACAGAAACACTGGTGTACATAACTTATAAGGCAGACACAAGTTCTCTCTATAAAAAAGATCAAAAGAAGCAGATTTGGAAACAGACATATCAGGAAATACTAAGTGTGCATCCTACATAATAAAGATAGATGATCAGTTTACAGTACTCATCATTCAATAAAAATATCTTTTCATTGCTGGTGTCTGTCGGTACAGACCAAGGTCAAAGCAGTTGTAAACTTCCAGACACCGCTGTATTCTAATGACTGGAAAATATCTTCCTTGTGTGTATTCATGTAATCTATCACCGTAAAGTTTATGACTGAAAATACAAAACTGTCGCAAGATTGAGGCTAATAGAACATCATAGGACCAATATTTCTAAAACTGAATTTAAGATAATTCTGAAAAAAAGCTTTTTGAAGGTACCGGAGGTAATGAGCAATGTATTCAAAGCAGTCTGGTCTAAATCACAATGTAAATGCTGAAGTAAGCACTTCACTGATGGGTGCCTAATAGAGGATCTGTCAAAGTAAACACTGCAAACATTGTCATGTCCATATACGATGGGAGAGTCTGCAGTATCTCTATCAACTTTACCCTTTTGTTGAACAAAAACGAGCCAAGAACATCTGGATGCCTGTTTCTATCTAACTAAGGTTACAGGAAACTAGCAACTTGAAACGCAAGTTGTTTTTTTCAAAACACAAGAATTCTAAATACATATGTATGCCAATTGGTATGGGAAAACTAAAGAATGTTATAAACACACTGCAAAAACAGCCAAATCCTACCCAAACTGCAACATTATGCAAAAACAGCCACACTGCATTCAATGTTTGGATAATAAGGGGCTACTTTTTAAAAATGGTTCATCGGTTTTTAATCACTGTGATATCTAGGCTATGATGTCCCTTACTTTTTATTCTACCATGTACCAATTGAAAAGAAGTAGCACCAAGTTTGACATTTGTGCAACGAGGACCTCTAGTGAGCTATTACAGTACTGCAAATCTTGATCAAGAGCCCTCAATTTATAACCAACGTCAGTGGCACATTTCAAAGCACAAGTCCAAAATAAACAGTACAGTACTAATACATGTCAGCACTAAAATGTACACGAAAAAATTGAAATAAGAGTGGAAGGAAAATACATTTCTTTAGACAGGTGCAACTCCTGAACAAATGAAAATCACTTCAAAGGGAAGTTATTGACCTAAATCTCAAATAACAAGAGCAAGGAAAACATCCACGATCTTGTGGTACAGTATGTTTACCGTAGCAACCTTTCATATTTCTATCGGTATTTGATCATTTTCAGAAATTATGCTCAAGGCTTGGATCTTTGAATTTAGATCACAAAAGAAGTGGCATGTCCTGTTTTTGTAGTTAAGTATTCTTTATATGGTGTGGTGGATAGTGGTCTCTATCAATTTGCCAAACTGAGTACACAGTACATTCGTGGCTCCATATAAACAGTTTAGTCAGTGTGTACTGAATAGGTGTCCATGTGGCCCACACTGCTCCTCCCCTATTGACACCACAACAATAACAACAGATGGCTCAGATTAGCACAAATTCACACCTAATCCTACTTAATCTTGCTCCTCCTCCACATTGTTGATATAACAGTGTCCTAAGCCATCCCTTTTAGTCAGGCCACTCCAATTGAATTACTTGCTCATTGGGCACACTAGAAGATGATCTGAAATAGCTAAGGGGTCACTTTACATGTATGCCAAATTTATCCTAGTAGCAAGTAAGTAAGCAAGCATCCTAGTAGTAGCAACTAGATAATCAATGTGCCTATTCCTGTTCAATCTCTACATCCTAAAATGTTAGAATTTTTGACAAAGTTCTCAATTTGGTTTTTCATTTCAATACTTTTGCCTTGTCCTCTCCCAATATTCACTTCCCAAATTTTCATCTTATTCCAATGCATGGCAGTCACTTTACCTACAAAATGTAGTTTAGTGCTGTACAATGTTGTACATGTATGTCCTCAAATATATTTTGTCAATGTACTTCTACCAAGGAAGCTACAATGATAAACAAAACTACAGACAACCAGAATGACTCCTCCCTGAAATTGAGACTCTGATGCCAATCACATGTGGCATGTGTCTGCAATGTCTGGAATTTCAGATACAGTATTTCAAAGAATGCTTGGAATGCAAACACATGACCTTTTTGGCTCCATGGACTTGACATCTGAATTCAAACATACTCGATGGATATTTCAGAATGCAGACACATAACATGGAAACACTTCATAATTTTCATTTGAATTCAACGGGTGGCTAACTTTATCCTGTCACAAACCTGGGTGTCTACTATTGTACTAGAGTTTGGAATGCAGGCAACATGACCTGAATACACTTGACACTTCTATTCAAATTTTCGACAGGCTTGTATTGAAAGACCATGAACGCTTGAACGCAAGACATATAACCTACATATACACTTTATCAAAATTCAACAGTTTATCTTTATGTGATACATGTAACACCTGGTGTCAATCCATCTCCATTCAGGGTGACAGTTGGAAGCCAGGCTACATGACCTCAGATTGCATTTGACATTTTTATTGATAGGCATGTAGATTTATAAGACCACAATCTGTCTTTTGCAAAAACACAGCACTTGAATCAGACACATAACCTTGATACACCTGACCTTTTTAATAGAATGTGGCTCAGGTGGCAATCTATACATGGCCTTAAACCACTAAAAAGAAAGCAGTTCAAACCAAATCATTTAAAAACATTTTTACACAAAAACAAAAAAGTAACAGGACCATTAGCAGACTTACATGTACGTGTAACTGTTTACCTGACTTGCTCTGAATTGGGTCATTTAAAAGGTAAAGCGATCAAACCTTGACTGAGGACAAAACATGATGCTTTTTCATTAACAAGTAATGCAATGCATCATCGCTACGGCTCGCGTATAGGGCCCGGTATTGGAAGGCAGAGCCCAACCCTCTCCTTCCACTGCCTTTACCTCTCCAACCAGACTCAGGTACCCATTTTTACACCTGGGTGGAGTGAGGAAGGTTGTATCAAGACTTGTCTAGTGCCTTTCCCGAGGGCACAAATCGGTGAGATGACAGGATTCGAACCCATGCAGGACTGTTGGGTTCTAGACTTCACACCCTAACCATTACGCCAACACAACACCACATTTATCAGTCATTTACGAGTCTCTTTTCATCCTTCCAGAATGATGCTAGTATTAGTCAACTAACATTGAGAAACTACTAGTACTTGTAGACATTGTCTTCAAACTGTTTCTTTTCCAGCGCATGTCATATTGAACTGTTTTGCCTGGTTGCATTTCGTTGACCCCATTACCGAATGAAGGTTCCTCCCAAATCTAACACTCAAGCGCACCTTTGTACCCATTGTGTGTTCCAGGTTACAATCTTCAAGTCAACATACAACAACATTTGTCAGTCCTAAGTTGTCTGAAGTAAAACAGAGCACAGCCTGTTCTTACATGACTACACAAAATCCTAACCCCTGTTGTTGTAGTTTCTATCCAACAGCCAATCAGCAAGGTGCATGATGCACTGAAGTCAAATCATTCATTGCGAGTTATACTCAAGACCTGGCAACGTGAACTTGCACTTGATGTAATTATGTTCTTAGAAAGGCGGTGACTACGTAAATGAGCAGAGCAAAACAATGCACGACTCAGAGGCTCAACAAACAATTAGCTCATTGATAAGGAAAAAAACTAGACCAAGTAAACAAATTGCTTAGCTCGCAATTTGGCAAACCCTCAATCCACCAAACATCACTGAAGGCAATACTTGCTCTTTTTGTATCAAATATTAAAAGACAAAATACCAATACCACAAACATTCATACCATACCTCAAGAGGCCCTTTCTCTATCATCGCACACAGACATACTTTCAACAATACCGAGACATAGATTGAGAATAAAAGACCTGAAACATTGTCTCTATTTCTTTCATGACATGTTGACACTAGCAATGGTAACTTTCTGGCCGGTCGGTGTTGAATACGTGGCTAGTGTTATTCGTGGATAGAGGTGAAATGACCGTGAACAGCCCGCATATTGTAACGTTACAGAGCAACCATTGGGGATTTTTTCTTTAGAAAGGATGACAACACAAACAAGACACATATTTACCTGGAGGAAACATTAGTCCCAGACTACAAGAATACAAAATGCTACAGTAGGAGTCTATATATATGTAAGGCTTACCATGAAGTTAGCAGACCTATATGCTATTTCCATGGGTTCATACATCAAATTTGATTAAACCGCCTTGGTTCATATGATAAGCTTTTGAACAGATGAGCAACATCTACATGTATCTAAAGCAATGCATAACACCTGTCTGTATAACACTGCTGTATACTTTGACATTTTTGACCACTGCTGAAACAAAGCTACTGGAACATTAAGTTAGTTATTCATGCAGACATTTTGGTTGAAATATTAACCTTCTACACACAAGATGTGAAAAAGGTTACATAACTGATCAAACAAACCAACTTTTCCAAAGGTCAGTCCTGCAAACTATGACATGATTTCAGTAGCAATTCTGTAAAGCCCCCTGAAAAAAAACAGCCGTTGATTAACCAAAATTGAATTGTGTGGCAATTGATTTCATAATTGGAAATATGATGCACAATGTAAAAAGTCTGATTTAAAAGAAAACAAAACAAAAAATTAGTTCTTTATCTATGAAATTTGCGATATGTCAAATGTTTGGTCGCTCAGCAGTTGTAGCCTCCAGTGGAAAGCGGTTGTTAGAGAACGAAACATTTGCTCCAAAATGTTTGTCCTTCATCGTTCATTCGTTACCAGTTTAGCTACCCGGACATCCCTAAAATGTGATCAACACATACTTATTCATTCAACATTCAACATGCCACCATCAATCCTGGCTCTTTGACAGTTCAAGTGTCTGCTGCAGGTTAGATCCTCGCTAAAAATAGACAGCAGACAGCTCAAATTAGAAACACTGCCACTTGTCACTTCAAGAATCTTTCATTCAAGTTGGCAGCTAATTTTTCAAAGGACAGGTGAAACATCAGCTATAAATACACTCACTAAAAGCTTTTAGCTAATTGAATTTCTTCATAGTAGACAATCAAGATCTAAATTTAGTTTCACTAACATTTTTCACTATAAAGTGTCAGAGCATAGGCAGAAACAATGATATAGTGTAACTGCTTTTCATGTCGTTATTACCATGTGACTTCACCTGTTCATTATGCATAATTACATTAACTGCATACTATCATTAGCAATGTTGACAAGCTAGTATCAGATAACCTGCCAGTAATAATTATCTGGCAACTGTTCAAGCACTCTGGTTAAGATTTCAATACCTGAAGGTTGTTCTTTATAGTGTATACTGTCCTGCTACTATCATATTTCAATAACAGGCATAATACAAGGACATTGCAATGTCTTACCAACTCAAGACGGACAAGAGATACCTGAAAAGAAATCCATGAGCTCCAAATAATAGGTTTGACCTAGGCCTGGATAAAAGATAATTGACTATGACTAAACTTTTAACCAGTGGAAGTTAGCTGGAGGTGATTTTCCTTGGAACTAACGAAGTGTCTTATCTATCAAAGATAAGGAATGACAGAGACTCAGAGAGGGAGAAAGAACAATAGATGAGGGCCTGCATGGGGGGGTCCCGACAACGCTCCGCTAAATTCGGAGGGCCGGCTACGTAATACGCTAAATTCAGAAATCCTCCTACGCTCTAGGCTAAATTCAGAAAGTCTCCCCTACGCTCTACGCTAAATTATAGAGTGGTCAGCAACGCTCTACGTACAATTAAAACGGCCAATTACGCTCTACGTAAAAGGGGCATGCAGGCCCTCATAGATGCACATGCTAGATTAACCACCTTTAGCACACGGAAGTAGATCTAGCCATATAGCTACAACAAAAACTCTCTATTGATAATGGGTTAGGCAGCAGGGAGAGGGTTATATCATAAAATCTAGACTAGTTGTGAATAGAGACACTTGGGGATATAGACTCAGTCAAAGTTAAGTCCTTTAGGTTGTGTTGAACCATATTCACCCAAAAGGAAACCTCAATCTTAGTACAATTGTCATTTACAAATTTGTTCGGCATTCCCACATCCATACATCTAAGTTATATATGTTTTTAAACTGAAGATACTTGCACTATATATACCTTTTGTTTCTAAACAGGTGGTCCCTATCTAAGTGATGTCCTAAGGCTCCTCTATGTCTAGAGTGACATTTTCCCTGACAGCCTTGGAATTTATTTGCTTGTATAAAAAGTGACCAGTAGCTAAAGTATACATGCAATTTGAACATGTCTACAATGGTCTATAGATATAGATGGAGGAATGTATAATCAAATTGGGTCAGGCCATCTCAGTTTCTGTCAGCAGCCTCTCTGGTGGCAGGAGGTGCCAAACAAAACAAACACAGTTGGATTTGTTTTGTTTTGTGTTACCACTTGTTGGAATGCCCTCAAAGATATGGTTTCCAGATATCACACATACATTTGTGCCCATTTGTCAAACTTTGGAGTTTGCAATGTAATTCATCAATGTCGGTTTTAGGAACAATTGAGGACAACAGTAGATTTAGTCCTTTTCTATTCGATGTTGAGGAGACAATTATACTTTAATAAGTTGTTCATTATACAATTATCAGATTCAGGGACCGAGCTCTTTTATCGCTTTATTTTTACACCAGTAGTGTCTGAAAACTTTATGTTTCTGAAGACCATTACTGTTCTGGATTTTATAGATGCAGTGTGTATCTACAAAGTACAGACCACACTTCTAACAAACAAACACAGTAAAATATCTGTAGATCATTGCTGGATGTCAAAGGACAAATATGAAATTTGTATGATATTAGTATGAACACAAAGGGGTATATCAAAGACTGTAAATGTCTATATGAGTGAGTGTATCCTTCAATTTCAAGTGTTTGACTGTGAATGTTGTATGTGGTATGAGACAGCTGGGACCGTTGCACCACCCCATTGGTGCTTACAGGTATGCAGGGAATGCTCCTAGAGAAAGGTGCGGAGAAGCATGATACTGCCATAAGACTGAGGTAACCAAGGACGACCAGAACCCTTCCTTTCAGACAGGCCACTTGGATGTTTACTTACTGCCAGTGGATCATGTAAGAAGTCCAGTTATGCTTTCTCTTTTCTCGTTACTGAAATCTAAAACCAAAATAGTAGATGTGTGCAGAGGCCTTGCCCTTCACAGCCTGCTCTACAGCAACAAACTAATACCTACACTAGTACTCCTGTCTGGTTTAGACTTTTTGTGGTCATGTTAGAGTTGGCAAACAGTGCAAAATTCTGTCACAATGATGCCTTCCTGTCTTTCCAGTCTATGACAAGTAATGCATTTCACACCTTACACGATATAGAAAACCACCTGTCTTCCCTGAGTATATAATGATCAAAGGAATCTACACTAGCATTTGGAATGAGAAAGCTTTTCACTCTTGACTGTGTACATCTTATGGTAAGAATCAGAATCTTTTGATAGACAAGCTTTCAGGTAAAAGATTGAGGCTCGTAAAAATGCAGTGCAAGGAATAGATGACTATACTTTCAAGACAAAAAGGAGACTTAAAACAAAGACACAGTCTGCTCTACAGCAACAACCTAATACTTACTCTTGTCTGGTTTAGACTTTTTGCGGTCATGTTAGAGTTGGCAAACAGTGCAAAATTCTGTCACAATGATGCCTTCCTGTCTTTCCAGTCTATGACAAGTGATGCATTTCACACCTTACACGTTATAGAAAACCACCTGTCTTCCCAGTATATAATGATCAATTCAAAGGAATTCACACTTTCAGTCTTTGCCTGACATTTGGAATGCAAAAACTTTTCACTCTTGACTCACTGTGTACTTCTTGTGGTAAAAATCAGAATCTTCTGATAGACAAGCTTTCAAGTAAAAGATTCTGGCTCCTTAAATGCAGTCCAATGGATGATTACTTTCAAGACAACAATGAGACTTAAAACAAGGCCACAGGATAAAGATCTATATACTTCTTGTTCTTGAACATGTTCTTCTGAATATCTTCCTCCAGCAAGACTTGCCTCAAACACCTGCAAGTCTGCACCTGTCCAGGTAACTGTGAAACACCTGTGAACTAATGACCACAAAGACAACAATGGACACACCTCTCTTTTGTTCATTATCTCCATAATGGACACCAATAAAGAGGAATCAGTATGTTGAGTAGCCCAATTAACTCACTAATTCCCCAGGATAGATGACAGATTTTGGACAGGACCCCTTGAGATTTCAAGAAAAATCCAGACAACCATCAGCATGCTGCGAGTGCAACCATGCAAGGAATAGGCGCAAGAAGAAATAAACCGGAAAGGGAAAAGAGAGAGAAAATAATCTGTGGTATCTTTGGGTACCAAATTTGTATCGGTTTTGGGATAAGGTTAGCAGGGAGAAGGTTAATGAAATGCCTATAGCATATCATTTATCATTTCAAAATGCAAGGTGCAATACTGTTGATTCATACTTTATATTTCTATAATACCGCAACACTGAGCATCTCTGAAGCATTCTATACCTGATGTATAAATCATTGTTGTATCTTGACAGCAAATGATATTCCTAACTGTATAATTCCACTTTGTTACATTGTTCATCTTTTGCGGCTGAAATCAGATCTAAAGATGCCACCTGTACAAATATTGTTATAAGCTAAAAAAATCACTTCTACAAAGACTTTTGGTGTTCAAAGAACAGAATATTATCATAGTTTCCATACCCTAACCTCCAGACTTAAGACATGACCAACCAGTTTGCTCCTTTGAAAGTTGATTTTGCACACTGAAACTGTTATACTAACAAAGCAACCTATGCGCAGACTGCCACATGTAACAATACCAGTCTAAAACTGGAGCCGGGTCTGAATAAGCAGGTATTGTTCCATACATCTGTTTATTGACACTTAGTATAAAGTCTATGGAAATCCAGACTAGGTGATCCTATGCACAAACACTACATGGCCGCTTAGAGGTGCCAGGCCCTCTCGTAGCTATCCCCAAGCGATGCAATACTGTCTAAATCTTGAAATCTTTTGCTGAGGTTTTATTTACACAGTTTTTGCAACGACTTCTTGCAATGACAAATTCATGACACTGCAAATATATCTCCCCTCTATGACTTACTGCAGTACATAATTCAAGTGCAATTTTAAAAGTGTAAAGTCCTCCTTTTCCCTCCTACTACAAAATAAAACCACCGTGAAAGTAAATGACTACTAGTATACAGTGTAATGGTCCTTTAAGGCCCTGTTATCATCTAAGGACCACCTTGTTAATTTTCAAATTCAGGTAATTTTGCTCAGAATCAATAATATTATAAGATTTGCTTGTTTTGTTTGCAAGTGTAGCACCTCCTTCTTTTAGAGCTCTGTAGCTCTCTAGAGCTCTTCATCCCTGCAGGCAATTTTATGTTACAGTTTGACCCTGACATTAACATACGTCAAAAGCCTGCCAGCCAAAAGGAGATAATCTCCTATTCCAGGAAAATGTCATGATTCCAGGAAAGAAGGATCAGTTTCTGCTGTACCTGGTAATTACCATTGTGAGCGAGGGATCTTTCACCTTTATGATATAAGGTTCAGAAAAAATGAAGGTGATAGTGAGAGAAAAAAATGCAACATGACAGAATGAGGAATTCAAAATTTCACAATTTCTTGACCTAACATAATCTAATCAATTCTATTTTCAAATCTTCCCACCTGTGATTGTTCTTGGTCTGTCCCTAATCCCTTGTATTTTCATTAAAAAAAAAGATAAATAAATGTAACCTGTTTTCCCACACTTTTAATACAGAGTGCTTGAAGAAGAGCCATATTCACACAAGCACTGGAAGGAGAAAAAAATGATCATGACAAAGATTCTAGATCTACACCTCTAACATTTATGCAAACAAAGATAATCTTATTTGCTGCAAAACATTAGATAGACATTTGTGCTGACAAGATTTTTAATAGTGGTCTAACAACATGCTCAAATACTGCCAGTGGGCTGTTCAATCGTTTGTAAACATCAACGTTTGTAGACAACCTGACTAACCATTGACATAACATAATTTGTCAAACTATGACAAGGTCTATTACTAGAGTCAAACCTCCACATAAGGACAACCTGGTCCATGTGACCATCTTTTGGTGAGATAATTTTTTCATTGACACGAGCAGTTAGAATCCTGTCTACAGTGCCCACCTGTATGTCCACATAAACCAGATTTTTTAAGTCCCCGGAGTAGTCTTCTTGGGCAATTTAAACTGTGCAGGTAGTGATATTCTATTGCCAAGAAAGAAGACCTGACTTCAGCACTACACTGACATGCACAGTGTGTAGAGGCGTCTGCATCTAAGTCTCTGGGCTGTGACCACATCGAAGATGCCCTTGATGTCATCATCACACACAATAGACATCCAACAGACATCACACACTAAGGTTGACAAGTGACAGGGAGTAGTGCAGATATTATGCCACACTCTATGTGTGTCTTAGGCTAGGCTTTTACAGGTAGAGGTTCTAGTATAACAGAATACATTTATTAATACACTGTACATGTACATGTACTTAAACATGAGAGATGGTTGTAGTCACTGAAAGATCTGTGGTCACTGAAAGACCTGTTACTGGTCAAACCTGAAATGACCTACTAAGTATGCTTCAACTGAAAACCAGGTGTAGTTAGCTATAATTAAAGGCTTAGGTACACCAAGACCAACCCACCTGTAGTATATCTTATTCGACCTTCCATTGTTCTTTTTACAGATAGACATACCTATCCGTACTGTCAAAGGTCACTATTTCATCAATGCCATCAATGTCAATATGATCATAAGATGGTCCAAGGTCAATGTGTATAAGACATTTTGAGTCTCAAGGGCTTCCAGTGTCTCAGAGATAAGACAGCCAAGGATCAAGTTAAGCGAAGGTAACAACGCTACAAGCCCTGGAGGCATATCTTGACAGACTAACAATTGAGCATGAAAATTGCAGCCTTATTCCAGTAAACAGCACAGGCAACTTGGATCTTGAAGTAGTTTGCAACGATTCACTTACTTCAGACAAAACAACTCACACACCCTTGGTGACTTTTGTCCGAAATTCCAGGAAAGGGCTGTCATGTTTGTTACATAACTTCAAGGTGTGGGTCTGTCATACATTGCACAGATAAAGGCTGCAAAATCTGCTAAATCATCTTTAGCAAAGGCACATATGATTCCTCAAAGAATCTGACGGTACACAAGATTACACTACTGTACTTGATTATACAACAATACTATAATACTGCTAGATCAAAACCAAAACGATGATGAACCCAGCTACCTGCTAGAGGAATACGATTATAAACCAATAATTATTTTCAATTGTAGATACCTATAAAATTGTAGATTTAGTAATCTACGAGAAACAATGACTTTTCGCGCTTCCTCAGCTTACAGACTAGTATCATTAATACTAGTAGTACTAGTATCGATCAAAGGGGGACGAAATGTCAACAGATTTTTTAGGGTCCAATATTCTGTCGTCGTTATTTTCCAACAAATTTTCCCTTAACAAATTTCTGCCAATTTTGAGCGTAATCTTCTCAAAAATATATAGAGTGCAGTGCTCAAGCCCATCAAGTCCTATATTTAATCAAGGACATCATATAAAATGTTATTCATTTATTGAATATAATGTCTTGACCAAAATAAAAGTTCAAGGAAATGATTCATATCTCTTCCAGGAAAATGATATGAATATTTTTTCTCTTATCGGTGATCATGCCCAGACTGAAAAATCAAAGCAATACAGGTAACGTTACGTAATTTGATTATAAAAGATTGAAGTTCAATGAAAATTGAAAATATGGAATAAATTTCACAAGGAAAATTTTCTTTTATTGGGGACCGAAAAATCCATAGAGTCCAGGAATGTCCTCTTACGTCATCAAAATTGAATTACCCAGCTTGACCAATCAGAACTCTCCCACCTGACTCGCGGGAGGGGTGGTGGGTAAAAGAATGCAACATATTTCCCAACACAAATATGTTACGGTATTCAACAGCCCCCAACTCACTTGGTTTGCCCTGTCCCTCCTCGCCTTTGCCGTTGTCCGTTTCCACCATGGACGCAGCCCTGGATAATACGTCTAGCGGGGTCTCCATCGGGGGCAGAGCACCTGAAACAGGGCACAGAATGAGTCAGAGTTTTATACGTGACTCTAACATGTTGCAATGCAAAAGCAAACACGCTGTGCAACATGGTTGATACGGATGTACTAGTGGCGACTCGCCGACCGCGAACGACTTGTAAACACGGCACACGACAGCGTCAAACGACCGGCGAGCGAATATCGACACATACCTGTAGCTTGTTGGGAAATATCCCCACCTTGCCGAGCTAGAATTCGGCGGGTTGGCCACCCCTCTTCCGCCCTAGGTCCAGGGGAATTCTGCCGTCTTGCAACTTTGTCGTGAGCTCGCCAGCAAAGTATGAAAAGAATGATGGAATGTACGAGACCACGTGATTCGCGCCGACGCGCCTGATTGGTCGACAGTAACCTGGTTAAAGGTTCACTCCGGATTAGGTTAAATGGTTAACTAGTTAACTTATTGATGGAAGTTCACTCTAGAGGTCAACTTAAACCACAGACGGTTCACTGTTTACCCATTTTGACATGATGTGATTGTTATGTATTATAAATGCAACCGGTGGTTACTTTGTTGTAAAAGTCTGGTCGTCAGTGCCCTGGTTTAAGGTTCGCTATTGGTTAGTCTAAATAGCTAACTCGTTAACTAATTGATGGAAGTTCATCCCAGAGGTCGATCCAAAGCTCGGACGGGACGTTTTCGCTAATGGTTCACTGTTTACCAGTTTTGACATGACGTAACTGTTATGTATTATAAATGCAACCGGTGGTTACTTTAACTTTGTTGTAAAAGTCTGGTCGTCTTTGCCCTGGTTAAAGGTTCGCTCTTGGTTAGTCTAAATAGCTAACTCGTTAACTCATTTATGAAAGTTAATGGTGCGCTGTCTAACCGTTTGCCCTGGTTAAAACGGGTTCGCTCCTGGTTAGTTTAAATGGTTTGTTTGTTTGTTTGTTTGAACCCTTGTTAACTCGTTAACTCATTGATGAAAGCTCACTCTAGAGGTCAACTTAAACCACGAACGGGACGTTTTCGCTGATGGTGTAGTGTTTACAAGTTTTAATTGTTATGTAATGCAACCGGTGGTTACTTTGTTTGAGTCTACGCGAGTTAATTTGTGACCCTACCAAATGCACGATTTGCCGACTCAAAATAACCTTTGTAACTTTGGTCGGGCTGTTCAAATATTAGAGTCAGACAGTCTCTGACACTGTGCGGTAAATACATTGGAGTCACAGACTTTGAGAGCAATATCTTTTGAAATGTGGATATTTCAACGATGTCCGTTCTGATCATCGATTATTAAAGTTTTCAATTGAGCACCACTAAGTTGACTAACGTTATAAACTCACCCTGTGAAAGAGGAGGGCTAGAATCCACAAATTTATAAAATAATACATATGACATGAAGACACGATCCAGACAGTCCTTGTCACGGTTTGGATATTTCAACGATGTATGAGTAAAATTTAGGCTACTGGAAACTGACAATGATTAGTTGCATTTTTGAAGTGCTGATCAGTAAGATTTTAAAGTAACACTAACCTCACCCAGTGAAAGAGAAGGGTTAGAATCCACGAACATAATACATCTATAGACAAACATCTAGACAGTCCTTTACTAAATTACGTTGACGTGTGCACATTGACTTCTTTGTGTCAACTGTGAACCGAAAAACCCGTTCAAGATCGATTGACCACCGAGCTTTTGTTGCGTTCTGAGGGCGAAGCAGACAGAATAGAAAAAGATAGAGCGCGTCGTCGCCTCCAGTAATCGCGGTAGCTTAGATGTCTAGGAGAAATTACGACGCTAACGTATTGTTCCAGAGAAACGGCGTCTAAAATGTAGAGAAATAAAAAGAAGAAATGGCGATACTAAATCATATGTTCTCAAGTTTCTAAGAATCAGAGATATTTGGGGCCAAGAAACGTTGAATGTACAAACTTTTATGACAAGAATTTTTGTTTACAAAGTTTTATTTTGTCGTTCTTTTTTTCTGCCAGAATCTTTATTTTTTCATTGTTAACGGTGTAGGAAAGTTGCACAAGATTCACGTGGGCGTCTTCTAGCATCCTTGCACGCACACATGCAACCTTCAGATCGATTTTCGAAGGCCGTTTGATAGGTCATCTAGTACTCTGCTTACGCCCGCAGATTTGCAAAAGTAATTGTTTAAATCCCCATGGCGAAATCCAGACAGTATAAGCCATTCATGAAAATCCATACCTAAAACTTAAACTTCCCCATGTCAGAATATCATACTAGTAAACTGTTAAATGTCAATAATGTTGGCCTAAATCTTAAGCGGTTTAGCACTATTTTTTGCCAGGGAAAATGACGTTTCTTAGATACCCTACACCATTAATAACCCTTTGTGATCAATAGTAGAAATCATAGCTTTGACAACCGTACACTTTCTGATTATACTAAAGGAACCAATCACTTAAGACATGTGTACCGGTGGTCCCCTGGAGTCTTAGTCCTTAATCCTTGTGGTCCCTCTCGGACACCTGGCTCTTCAGTCATGGTGGTCATCACAGTCTTTGCACTGTCTGATCTGGCTCTCAAAAAATAATATATATGTACAAAAAGGTATCACAAGTACACAACCAGATCAACAAGAGAGCTGATGTGACATTTTAATGTTGAAACATGTTTTCACTTTGTGTACATGAATAGTTTGGAATTCTTCGGACATGGTGAAGGAGAAGATATAGCCTCCTTTGAACGTTGCATCTTAGCTTAATAAATATTGAATTAAAATTTGCATACTTTCCCTTCTATTTCATTGCACTCTTTATATAACATAAACATCTTGCGGGATTCTTGCCACCAACGTTCCCAAGAACATGATATTATTTACAACTAATCATCCAAACAACAGAACTAGAGGAGTCAGGTTTTGAACACTGCTTACAACTTAATTCTGTTAGAAAAGAATGCATATTGTCAAGAACAAGGAGCCAAAACTTTATATAAGAACATTCAGTGTCTACTGCACAAAAAGCCTAGTTAGCTGCAGATTTTGTTAACATAGTGACTAATCAGAGACCTGACTACAAAGTCCACAAATGTACAACTTGATCAATCAACCTGAACCAACTCTAATGTATGTATACAGTATGTTTAAGTCACCCCAGTGGACTTAGTTAAAGTTTAATGTTACAGCAAGGCTTATTGTTCATGTTGTCGCTTGACCTTAACTGGCGACATGATTGGCTGGTGACTTTCCCTCCAACAACAGGAGAGGGTGTCTCTGATTGGCTGATGGCTGGCCAGTGCAAACACAGCCAGAAGTACAGATAGTGTAGGCTGATAGGTCAGGACTGTTGTTTGCTAAATGATATATTACATAAGTTTCTGAAGATTAGTCATCCAGGAATTGAAAATAGTATTTTGAAATCAATCTATACAACTGGATTACAATACAGTACATTTTTTTAAGAGAAATGCCTCAATATTTCTGAATTTTTCTCAGTATTTCTCAATATTGTAACCCAGTTTTGTAGATGGAATCAAAAATATTATACTAGTAATACATAATGTGCAATACAACTGGCAGGCCAGGCACAAAAGGATTAGCCTTCAAAGGGGCTCTTCTTCTTGAGTGTTGGCCACACTTTCAGACTGAACCCTGGCAGCCTCTGCCACCTGCGCCAGTAGCTGTGGATCCCTGAGCTCCACACACACCTCCACCAGGAACATCTCCAGCAGCACGTAGAACAGGTGCTTGTTGATGGTCTTGTCCTGCAGTCCCTCGAACACCTTGATGACCCCCCTGCGGGCGTTCTGCTGTCCCACCAGGCTCTGCAGCATGTCGGGCATGTTGTCAAGGAGCTTTTGCTTGACCTGCAGGGGTGGGAAAAGTTTTACATTGTGAGATGTATATCCATAAACCCCAGGCACAGTAAATCTAAAACCATTTATGGCAAAAACACAACTTAAATAGAAAGTTCACCTTTGTTCTTGGGCTACATGATTAAAGTTTAAGCTTTCCATCAAATGTAGAAGATTTTGACTCACTACAATGTACGTTCATGCCCATATCTACATCCCTCTTCAGGAGGACTGACCCATTGCAATTGCCTTTGACCTTATAGCAGTCATGTGACTTCAGTATTAGGTCAAATGTGTCTGTAAAATAGTCTGTACTGATGTCCATCTGCAGTGTCTTTTTAAATTTAAACTTTCTTCACCATATTCAACCAGTTGTCATCAAAGGAATTGAAATCTAAATCTCCATTTCAGATATACAAGACATGTAGGAATACTTTTGGTTCACCTGTTGCTTTGTTTGCAGCTTCTCCTCCTCTGTTCTGTCTGGTGCAGCAGGTGCCAGCTTGCCTCCAGGCCAGAGGGAGTCTCTCAGCAGGTGGATGTAGTACACCAACATGGGCTCCGAGAACAGCCACTCAACACTCTCCCTCACCTGCTTGTCTATACTTGCTCCAAACGTCACCTGGACAAAAGCGATTAAAGTCCTTCTCAGCCACTTTGTGACTCCTCTTAGCTCAAATATCTCCCCCAGGAGGGTGTATAAGGGTTCAGCAATGGAGTCTTTTCCGTCCCTGCCTTCACCGTCTTCAATGGCGTCTTCAAGATCCTCGCTGTCTTGGACTGCTGCCTGCTTGTGGAGTAAGTCTCCTCCGGGGAGGTTCTTGAGTAGAGTGGAGATGGAGAATCGAGTCTTCTTGTCTCGTACGCTCCCCTTCAGGTGGTCAGGGCTTGGACTGAGGAAGGAGAAGAGGACTTGACTCTGACAGAGGGTGTCGTCCGCTAGGACCTCATTCAGGTATGCTTCCAGCATCGCTCGGGCTTTGTCCAGGAAGGCTTGATCTGTGGCACGGAACCAGCGCTTAGAGGGGAGGTCCCTCTCTTGCAGCCAGCTACGGTACTCCTTCAGCCGCTTGTGGAGGGCGTGGAAGTCGGACAGGTTCCGCATGACCACCCATCCCGTGGTGGTGGACTCGTCCGTGCTGGCAATGGCGCCCGAGATGTGGACGACGATCACGAAGAACGGCTCGATCCTCTCCTCGTTCACGATGAATTCGGCGTTACAGATGTTGGCCCTCCATCGGCCAATCATGTCCCACCACTGGTCGGTGCGCTCGATGTGGAACTCCAGCTGTCGTCTCTCCGTCTTCATTTCGTTGACCTCGTGTTCGATCTTCGCGATTGCCTTGCCGTCCGGCCTGAGAGCGTCCTTTGCATCCCGTAACTCCTGAAGCTTTGCCGTAAGTTTCTCATCGAGGCGGTCTAGCTTGGCCTGTGGGTCGTTGAAGCCTTGTTCACCTGCGGAGGAATCTGTCTCGTCCTTTTCACTCATCTCTTCCCAAGTGCCTGATGTGTTGTGGGGAAATTCACTACCTTGTAGCTCGTCTTGTACATCTAAGGTATCCTCCTTCAACTCTTCTTGGTGTATGTCATCAATGACATCTGATTCTTCCTCCTCTTTTATCTCGTAGGATTTATATTCTGGACCGCCTAGCAGGTGTATTCTCTTTTCGCAGCACTCCTTCGCATACTTACACTGGTTCAGGTACCTTTTCAGGTTTCTGACTTTCTTCTTCTTCCCCGAGGAGGGGCTCTCATGGTCCCCTGTCACCTGATCAATCAGAGCTGTCACCTGCATGATCTCTGTCATGGTGCGGTATCTGGGGAAAGAAGAGAAAGGATTCGTCAATGAAGGTTAGACATCAAGGTAATAAGAAACGCAATATAACAGTTACTCAAGTAGCTGGTTAGATTTTGGAAATTTAGCCGAGAAAAGAATCTTCAGACATTTCATATGAAAAAAGAAAATTTCCCCTACTAACAAAACGATGCAAAATTGGTTTCATATCCAAGGCTTAGGTTGCAGGACATCATCTAGCTTTGGTTATAAAGTGGAATGAGTAACTAACAGATAGCCTGGTGCCATTGCTGTTCAAACTTCATGGGTCCTATCCAGGTGAGGGTAATGAATAGGAGAGCCCAGAGCTAATTGTAAAGTAGAAATGGATATCACACTACCTAGATGAGACTTCAGGTGAAAAATACCGTAAGTTACCATTCCTCCTCCTAAGCATAAAACTCCCTCCTATCACTGATAGGTGTGCCATACCTGATCTCCTTCAGTGCTTCTATGTCCTTAGTCTGGTTGATCATCTTGACGAACTCCTCGTAGGTTGCAGCGTACATGTAGGCCTTGTTGTGCTCCTCTGCCAGCTTCTCCCGGTACTGCAGGAAGTTCAGCAGGGTCTGGTTGATGTAGTCGGGGTCACACAGGAGGTCGATGACCTGTTTAAAAACCTGAGAAAAGGAGAAACAAATTTCTCATCAATTCAATGAATCCAACTAAACTTAAGTCTTACTATATTACCTTACAATGCTACAATGCCCCCTCAAGCTAGAACAGCCAACACTAGAAGGCAATATAAGAATACTATGCATCACTTCTAACATTATTGAGAATAACTTCTTCTTCCCTGCCTTCCTTCCTTCCTCTTCTTTCCCTATATCCCTCCATCCCTCCCTCCCTTCCTTCCTGCATCCTTACTTTCTTCCCTTCCTCCTTCCTTCATTAAATCATTCCTGTGAACCTACCTGACAGGCTAGCACCTCCCTGAGAAGATACCTAACACTGTTACACCTGGCATGTTTGGCGGGGAGCAGACATATCAGCAGCACCTCGCTACACTGTCTCAGGAACGATCGCTCCCTCTCCTCGCTCTGCAGGTAAGACTGCAGCAGAAAGGGGGTACTCAGGTCCTGGAGACCTATGTGGTCCATATACAAAAAAGACAAATATAAATGATGAATTAGAAAGGGTACAGAGCCAAGCTGCCACATTTTGTACAAACAACTTACGACAGGGGTGCTTATGAGTTATGTCACCAAAATGAAACCAGATGGACGCCACTCGACAACAGAAGAAAAATTTGTATCTAGTACCAGCTCAGAAAAAGAGGAATTCTTATGCCTTCAAGTACCAGAGTTGATGTGTTAAAAAATGTGTTCTTTCCCTAGAACTGTTCTAGAGTGTAACTCAAAGTACTGTGGGAGCATCCTCATTAGATAGCTTAAAACAACACTTACAGATAGATGTGGAAAGATTAGGTGTGACAGGTTGTTCAGTATAACATAACCAGCTGCTGCAAAGCCGGTGTGTTATGCCGATTGGCGGTTATACTGGTTATATTATATTTCTATATAAACACAATGTAACATAACAACAGATACAGATACAGACCGGGTTTCACCTCCGACAGACTCAAGTCCTGGAAGTGCGTGCACAGCTTGTTCACGACGTCGTAGGTCAGGAGCTTCACAATGTCTAAATTTGCCAGTCTGATCTTGCTGTTCCCAACGACACACCAGATGTCCTCCATCAGAAGGTCCTTGAAGCGCGCCTGGCTTTGGCACAAGTCTTCAAACCACACGACTACGTAGTCACGTAGAACCAGATCGAAGACTTCTCGCAGAGCTTGGTCCACGTTACGCGACACCACCGTTCTTTGCAAGGAGGCGTGTTGTTTACTTCTGTCCCTCTGCATCATCTTTGTCAGCAGGATGTTGGCCATGTTAGGCTGGTACGGAGGAGGCACTACACGAGTCTGCTTCCCTTTGGACAGCACCAGGGCGAACCCTAGAACCAAGCCTGCGAGGGAGACTATCACAAACAACGGGACAGACAGCATAGTCTGGACCCAGCTCCACTGGAGGAGAAGCACGGCTGCCATGGCAACAGCCAATGAAATGATGAGGATGGACGGCATTCTTCTTTCTACAGGGTAACAATAAGTAAATAAAATAATAATCAGAAATGCTGAAAGACAAACAGATACTCTATAAATGACAGAACCCCCACAATCTTACTTACATGTAGATGGTTTCTGTTGTAAGGTATGTGAATCTCAGAATTGTCAGTCTGGCAAGACCTTAAACATGTTAAACTTTAAATTAAAGCTATTAGAGCTTCATTAAAAGGCTTCAGTCATGCCTATGAATTTCCTAATACAATATTAGGCTACTGTGATACATAACTCGGTAAGAAATACCTACCAAGGAAGACAGGGAAGGGATTTCTCATAGATCGAAACGTTCAATCAAGCTATATAACCTCCTTGGTTCAATCGACATGCTCCGTTACAGGAGCCATGGCCAGCTGAGAGCAACAACTGGGTCATCTGAGGTCACCTGTCACAAGATTCGAGGGCAGCAAAACAACGTTAAAAACTCACGAAAATGCAACCAATAACTTTAGGTCACATATCTAAGATAAAATAAATTTATAAAACAATTTCAAGCAATGCTTTCTTTTGACGATTGTTGTATAAACTGGTGCAATGGGTGATTCATTGGTGGAATTTTTCGTACATATTGTTTGATGCCCTCGTGAGGTCAAAGTTCGGAGTAAAGTAAGTTTTGCCCGTGCGGCGGTCATGTGTTGTGAGTCGTCGAACTGTGCTGCAAATTTAGACGTGTTAAAAGCTCAGTCTTCGGTTGCTTACATGAATGTCCCACTGTTAAGTTGTAAGTAGTATTTAAGTCTATTTCTAGCTAGTATTGTGTTCTTAGAATTGCACAATGTGTATGGCACTGACTACAAAGTTTCCAAATTATCTCGAGTCATGACATGTAATTTATCAATCAACTGTTAACGTTATGCAAGTGGGGATATGTAACCTTTAGCATACTGAAGTAGCCGTAGCCCTTTTGGCATTCATACAGAGTTAGGAAGCAGGGAGACGGTTAAAAAGACTCGTGTCATGATGATGATGACCTTCGCCACTTTAATGTTTATGGAAAACAGACCTACAAGTACAACCTTAAATTAAGGTCCAAAGATATGATCAACCTGGCGTTGTTAATACGATATATGTACTGGTGACATTGTTGTTGCTGATTGCGTTAAAAAGATTATGGGCTGCTTTTCAATTTTCAGTGAATGGGTGACTTAAATCAAAATCACAACATTAATACTGCATATGCATTACGACCAAAATTGAATAGATTTTATTTGGTCGCTATTATTTTAATGATACGTTGTCAGCAGACAATGGCGAAAAGTTAGATTAAATTCAAATTAACACATTTAAAGGGACAGTGAACAAGTAGGGCATAGGTGATGAACAACAAACGGGCAAAGTCTTTCAGCTTAGTACCCAGGATGGTACCCTGGCATGGGAGACCAGACCCTTTAAGTCGGTGCGCGCAGGACTTCCTACCTACGATCCCCACAGTACATGCACCAAAACTTAACCGGCCCCACTATTCTGTTGGCCCCCACGATCCGTGAGGCAAGCAGATAGTGAGGCGGGCTAGATGCTGGGGGTCGGCGGGGTAGGTGGGACCGGTAAAGTTCAGCCGCACATGGATATGACTAAGAAATATTATAGATATCATACCTAGTACAGAGTAAAGAAAATGCAAAATGATGTGATTATTAATTGAAATGTATTTAAAACAATTAATGTTATACCTTCAAGTCAAAGTCTTCATATTTACCTTCTGTCAGAGTTTAGAATGTACTGTCCAAATAAGAGCAATGACAATCTCCATTTTACATACATGTGGAACTAAAGAGCTATTTCATTCTTCAGGACAAACTAGAGGATCATCATGGCAACGCCAAACAGCGATGCCCAGGAAAACGGTTGTCAGCTGTTTGGGTCAGCTGACAACATCACGCGTCTCCGCGTGTCCAGCCCTCCCAGCTCTGGCCTCACCACACCCGAGTACAACAACGAGATCAAAATGGAGAAAACGACGGGATCGGTTGCGGCCAACGACGTCGGGTTTCACCACGTGGTTCACAAGAGGCTGAAGTCTCACTTCACGTGTTCTATGGACAGGGTGAAGAAGGTGGTGTTTTCGACGCTACCGATATTGTCCTGGCTGCCAAAGTATAAAGTGAGGGAGAACATTATGGGCGACATCATAGCTGGGATCACAGTGGGCATCATGCACATCCCACAAGGTGATCATTATTTACTTGTGATTGTAGTAATATACAAAATTATAGTTAGGTTTAAGATACAATTTTGAGGAAAATTTTTCATATATGTGATAAGGACATAATTACCTGGAATGTAAATCAACCATCAGCTAATTACACTTTTACCATTGTATTATTTTGTGTATTTGAAGACTACCAAGAAGGCCTAAGAGGAATAGATATAGGCCTGTGACATTTTTATAACATATCTCACTATGCTGTTGATGTCTTAAGGTCTTCTTAGAATGATAGAAACATGATGTTTGTGATTTGTATCATAACAATAACATTAGCCCTTTTGTTTCCAGGGATGTCGTATGCCTTGCTGGCCACCCTCCCTCCCATCTATGGACTTTACTCAGCCTTCTTCCCAGTTATAATATATGCCTTCCTCGGGACCTCCAAACACATATCTATAGGTGAGTATGCTGTAACCCTATTTATTATAACATGCCTGTTGCAATGGTATCCGTTGAGGTTAACTTAAGAAATGTAAGGAATTTACATGAATAAACGTAGGTCACTGTTACTTTTGGTATTTTGTAGGTCTTAGTTAACCCCCAGTAACCTTTGAAAAATGCCAGCTGGTGTACTTCTTTGTAAAATAGATAACTTAGAATAAGATAAAATGAAACCAGGAATTGCTCAATACAATACGGTGAAGGCAACAATTTGAAGGTTGCTCTACGCTTCTTTTGGCAGTTTGGCCATTCCAGATATTTTCAAGGTAGAACGCAAATTCAAAAATGTCTTTCCTTTTTTGTTCTGATGTATGTTTTGTTCTAACATTATGTGGAGAAACAATTCAATAATCACATTATGTAACGATGTGTTTGTATTTTTTGCAGGTGTTATGGCAGTGTTGAGTATAATGGTAGGTGCAACAATAGAGAGACTTCTCCCTGATGGCGCCGGTCAGATTCCTGCAGACATGTACAACTCCACCATCTCCAACACCACCTGGGAGGAGCTGCAGTACCAGGCGGAACAGGCAGAGGTCCAGGAGAGACTGTACATCGCTGGTGCTGTCACTCTGATGTCAGGGATCTTCCAGGTACTACATATACATATACACCTGTCTTAAGCTGTGCAAGGAGAAAGGGCATCTAGTAGAAAAACAGACTGAAGGTGTTTTAGAGATCTCTAGTTCAGCACCCCCAGGTATGCACAGTATAGACATACAAATGTACTAGGGGATGTGGCTTTGGAGATCTCTTCTGAAGCATTTTTTCAAGGTGGCGGACATATGTCATCTGGCATTCATCAGTCTCGCAAGACTATGAATAGTACAGATTCTACACAGTGTACTTATTGTTTGGCTGACATTGTGGGATATGCATGTTATACTTAATTAAAGTTACCTGTTCCTGAATTCTAAAATGTCAGTAAACAAAATACAGATTAAGTGCTTGCAGAATCCTAATTATTGATTGCTCTGATCATGATGACTTCTGTTTGTCTATCACAGGTTGCAATGGGACTTCTACGTCTGGGCTTCATCACGATCTACCTCTCCGACCCCCTGGTCAGTGCCTTCACCACTGCTGCCGCCTTCCACGTGGTCAACAGCCAGATCAAACACCTGTTTGGCCTGGAGATACCAAGATACTCAGGGCCTCTGTCTATTGTATATGTAAGTCTCTATCCTGAGATTTTGTCAAATTTGTAGTAAAACAAATGTTGGTAAGTTTGTTAACACAGTCATTTTATATATTTACTTATTCATTGGTTAGGCATGAACATGTTGATACATGAACAGCCAGGGTTACCCAACTAGCGAATGGCTATTTACTCAGCCTTTTGTAAATGTGACATGCAACATGCTACAGTATGTACAGTCATGTACATTGTAGACTACCATTTCAATCGCTCTTTCATGTACTGTGTTGAACTTTGATTTAACAAGTTGGTCTTGTGGTTGGGGTTAGAATCTAAAGGTTCTGGGTTTGAATCCATGGTAGGTCCCAGTGTTGTACCCTTGGGTAAGGTCACATGTATTTCCTCACTTAACTCAGGTGAAAATACGTGTTTGAGGAGAGCCGCATCGCAAGCTTGATAAAGAACTCACCACACTTAAAAGAGAGTAGGGTACTTCCTGGTGTGAGTGGTTCAAGCGTTACAGTCTAGTTCTGGGTTGACATCTTGAAAAGGTGATAGTACCCTGTTATGTCAGTTCTTTCACATATAGGGTAAATATCAATAGATAGATGAATAAAACAACTTTTCTTCCTTTCCAGACAGTCATTGCCATCTTCAGTCGCATCACTGAGACCAACATCGCCACACTTGTGACCTCCATCATCGCTATCATCGTACTGGTGGTCCTGAAGGAGTTAAACCTACGCTACAAGGAGAAGCTAAAAGGCATTCCTATACCTTCAGAACTCATAGTGGTGGGTAACCTTATAAAATACATGTAGTTGTACATGTTCACATAATTATATATTTATTTCAATAGCGCCTGTTACTTTAAAGTGTTTGAAAAGTTACTTTGACATGACATAAGAACTAACAATGAGTCAAGTAGATATTGCATTTGTTTTTTAAGCTTTTTTCTAGCATGTTATTATCTGATTACAGATCTTTCTGTTGTTGAAATTTTGCATCACATCCCCAATATGAAATGGTCTTGTTTTTCAGTTGATCATAGGCACTGTAGTGTCGCACTTTGCCTCACTTGAGGAGCGGTATGATGTTAAAGTTGTTGGTGTTATTCCCACTGGGTAAGTGTAATTAACTATTGTGTAAGAATCGACTCTTTGACATCTTCTCCTTCAACAAGAACCATCTCTTGGGTATATAGTGCTTCCCTTTCTTTAAAGGCATCCAGAGCATTTATGAGGCTTGAAACTTGAATTAAAAAAACTCAAATTTCTAGTCATTCCTACACATAGTAAGTTTCAATAACACTATACCATTACATATCGAAATTAAATAAGCAAAGATACGATGTCGTTGTGTGGTGAGAACTGATAGAAAATCCAAGCCCTAATAGACTGATTCTGACTGCCCATCACAATTAGCGGTTCGACCAATGAGAGAGTGACTGCATGTCCGTCAAATATTTGCATTTTCATGTTTGAATTTTGCATTTCTACGTCTTGACGGAGGTGGGCGGGGCCATGGTATCTACAGTATTTACAGTAGGCGCGTGAAACTAAAAGATTACCTGGTAGATTATTTTTGTGCCATTTTTGCGCACTTTTGAAAAGAAATCCGAACGTAAATGTGGTAAACAGTGGCATCAATTGTCAATTTCATAAAGATTACAGCAAGTGTAATATTTCCAGTTTCCAAGTCTCATAAAATGCTCTGGGTGCCTTTAATTATGTGATGATGTGATCATTTTCTGGTCATAACACACGTGTATACATAAAAAGACATTTTTTCACCCTCTAGTGTACTCAAAAAAAGAAGTTAGATGGTGTTTGTCCCCCTCTTACAACATACAAATGTATGGAAGATGGTTTGCAGTGGTTTTAAGTTCGCGGTTGAAACAAAAGGGTAGGCAGGTAGAAGACAAAACAAGCATTTTCGTGGTGGTTTTAAGGTTGCAGCATTAATCACAAACATTAAACCAACATGAAAATGTCAACATTTACAGTGGTCCCTATTGATTGAGAATAGAGTTTGTTGAACCTGATAATAATTCATCTCCTTTCTTGTCCTGCAGCCTGCCCAAACCCACAGTCCCCCGTGTGTCCCTCCTGGGCCAGGTGGCCCCCGACTGTGTGGCCATGTCCCTGGTCTCCTTCTCCTACTCCCTGGCCATCGCCAAACTATTCTCCAAGAAGTACGCCTATGGAATAGATGCCAATCAGGTAAAGAAGATTTCACTTTCTTCTGTTTCCTATAATTCTCCTATGCCTTGCTGGTCACTTGTACAATATACTTACTTTGGGAGGCCTCTGAACAGCTGTCAGCCAATCAGAGAATTGCCTAAATGTTTTCTTTAGGTAAAGACAATTCTCTGATTTTTCTGACAGCTGGTAAGTGGCCATGCCAGCAAAAGTGAAAACCTCAGCCCAGTTTAGCTGAGCCTTCCCAAGGAACTTTGTATAGGTCACAGGCAAGGCTCACCATAGGAAAATTGTTACCTTTATACTGCTTGTAATGTAAGTTGTTTTACACACCTAATACATGACATTTAGACCTAAATACAATAAGAAGAATGGAATAGCAGAGCTGGCCAACATGATAGATAGACATAGAAAAAACGTGCTGATATTTTTGGCAATTTTAAGGTATCTTATGGCTATCCTTTAGGGTGCAGGTGAAGGTTTCTTTGTTGTGATGGTTGTGGTTACTTATTGCATCGTTTCTTCATCTGTTTCAGGAGCTGCTTGCCTATGGAACGAGCAACTTGTTTGGATCTTTCTTCTCCTGCTTCATATGTTCAACAGCAATCTCTCGCACATTAGTGGGAGAGGCTGCTGGGACTAAAACACAGGTGTGTGACCAGTCAGTTTATTGTTTGGGTCATCTATTTTACTTGTCAAACTATAAATCTATTTTGTTGATAGCTGTGATGCTGATGCACCACACCTAAAAATTACTCAAGAAACTGAATATTCTTTTTATAAAAGATTAAGATGTTTCAGGTAGCATCCACTGTCTTTTGTCAGTGACTGAGGAAAATGGGGTAGGGAATTTCCTGAGCTGCCTCCGTAACCCCTGCTTCGCCTATTGAGTCAGTCAGTTAGTCAAGCTTGATGTTTCAGACTTAGGGATAAGACTTTAAGAGAGACTGCTTCAGTGAATGTAAGTTCAGTGCCAAAAAGTGCTCCATGTGGCCTTGCACTAAGCAAACTAGTTAAAAAAAGAAATCTTAAGTATAACAGGTATTGAACCAAATCTATGAACCAGTATGTGAATGAGATGAAGATTATTGTATTTGTAAGACAGTTCAAGACTGTATTGCTGATGATAATGTCTGACTGTTGAGGTCAGCATGCCATGATCATGATACCACTGAAATTTTGTTGCCTTGTATGGTTTGTGCAACAACTATGTTTTGTTTCTTTCCCGTCCTTAGCTGATGTCCCTGGTGCAATGTGTAGTGATGTTGCTGGTGCTGCTGTTCATGGGATCACTCTTCAGATCAACTCAAGTTGTAAGTTTCTCATCTTAGAAGAAAAAATACTTTTACAATAAAGAGCAGATATTCTAAGAGTCTAACACTAAAATTGAATGAGCTTGAAAAAATATTGACTGATGGTGTTAAGCATAATGTAATATTGTGTTTGGGATCCATACACAAAGAAGGATAGAGATAAACTGGAGAGGGTGCAGAACCAAGCAGCAAGATTCTGCACGAGCAACTATGACAGGGGCGCTAGTGTAACAAAAATGAAAGCAGATCTGCAATGGATGCCACTTGAGGACAGGAGAACAATGTCCAGACTTTGCATGATGTACAAGATGACTAATAAACTTGTGGACGTACCGACTGATAAGTATCTAATGCCAGCTCAGAAGAGGACTAGAAATAGTCATGCTTTTAAGTACCAGAGTTATCAGCCAAGGATTGATGTGTTCAAAAATTTGTATCCCGAGAACCATAGTAGAATGGAACTCGTTGTCATCAAGTACTGAAGGAGCTTCCTCACTAAGTAGCTTTAAAGAACGGTTGCAGTCAGATATGCAAAGACTAGGTGTAACCAAGGAGGTTTTATATAAAACCTCCTTGGTGTAACAGACCATTCGGTGTAATATGACCAGCCGCGCCGCGTGCCTGCGAAGCTGGTGTGTTACGCCTAATGCAGTTATACCGGCTATATAGATACAGATACAGAGTATAATGGAATGCCAGTCTCTTGATTGTTTTTGCTGTTGTTTATTCCTTTGTTTTGTTTTGTTTTAGAATATTTCAAAAGTTGTTCTGTTCTATTCCAGACTGTGTTGGCTGTCATTGTAGTGGTAAATGTGAAGAACATGTTCAAGCAGTTTGCAGAACTCAAGCCACTCTGGAGGATCAGTAAAATTGACTTTGTAAGTAACTGTCATTCCATGTAAAGATATGATTATTACTTTTCCATATGCAACTATGATGCCTTTGTCAGTCATTTAGAATTGCATGTAGTGCTACAAAGTATCACATGTCCTGACCACTGTACACTATTCAACTATAGTATATATAATCGTAGTGTTGACATGCATGTACAGGTAATCATAATGACATTGTCTAAGGTAGTCTACACTGTAACAAAGTGTTAAAGAGTCATTGCTCTTAGAAGACCTTAAGACCAAAGACAAAAACCAAGCTATGAAGAAAAAGATTTCACAACAATTTTCCATCATGATGCTGTCAAGCAGAGCAGAATCTTTTCACTATGTGTTGAATCTTTCAGTTATAACAGTTATTGATATTTTATTGTGAAGTTTCATAATCTTTGTTCCAGGTTATCTGGTGGGTGACATTTCTGTTGAATCATTTTGGTTGTCAATATATAACTTTGAAGTTTCCTTTGTTCCAGGTGATCTGGTGGGTGACATTTGTGGCTGTTTTCCTGCTGGGTCTGGACATCGGCCTGGGGACGGGGATGGCCTTCTGTCTGCTGACCGTTCTGTTCCGCTCTCAGCGTCCGGCTACGACGCTCCTGGGACAGGTCCCCAACTGTGACATCTACAGAGACTTGCACAACTACAAGGCTGTAAGTTATTGTAATCTTATATAATTACCAATCTGAAATGCTTCTAACATGTACAGTCACATTTCACTTTGGTCCCGTGTATGGAGTAAGTACCCAATGCACTTATACAAGAATAGGGGTGACACAAATAGGCAACTTCGTTGATTTTGACAGTTTAGTTGCTTTGTGGTTCCGACGTCAGGCAGAACCTCCATGATATCGGCCCTTGACATCATTTTCACTACAAACTGCATTTCTCTGTTTCGCCATTCTGACGTAATTTTTTAAAGATTTAAATTAAAATGTTTGTCATACATTTCCAGGTCAGTCTGCCATGTGCTGTGACATCATTTTATGCAAATCTCATATTTATGCCATGATGGCTTATGCAATAAGGTCATTTTATTCATAATGGGGTGAAAGGGAAATGGTTTGTGTTTTCAGAATTCTATGCAAATTTCTGACTTACGTGATTGGCCATTATGCAATTAGCTGGTGTCTACTGTAGAAAGTTTGTCATTATGTTGAGCCCATAGGTATGGGCTCAACATATTGTTTTTGTTCACGTTCTTCTTCTTCTTCTCCTCCTGCCATATCTTCAAATGGATTCAACTCCGCCATTTTTTAACCAACCAACCTGAAATTTGTCATGGAGGTAAAGATGGCAAATACCCTTATGCGATTTTTCAATTTTTTCGAAACAGGCCTTAAAAACATTTTTGTGGAGGTTTTTTGGGGCATTTTGAGGCAATTTTTATATTTTTGGTTCTTGTGCCCTGGTATTACAAGCAAATGACCTGGAATTCGGCACAAGGGTGCCTTGAACATATCCCTACATGACTTCAATCACATTTCTGGTGTACATCACTTCAAAATGTTTCGTTTTGGGGACTTTTTGACTCATTTTCAGACCAAAAACGGGTCAAAAGTGCTATCCCCGTTCCATGTTCTATCTTAGAATCCATGTTCTATCTAAGGTTCCGGGCGTTCCATTTGCTGCTGGCCAAAGAACATGTGTTCTTTTCAGGTAACCTGAGGTCATGTTGCAGGTAAACATGCAAGCCTTTGCAGTAAGAAGCTCTCGGCGTCTCACAGAACTTGTAGAGAGAATTTTTTTGCACGGGTGATTTTGGAACAGTCAATTTATGCATCAGGAGGGAGATTGGCAAAGAATGATGCTCTCGCAAATGTTGCCTTCCTAGATGCAGTTAATATTTCGATTTGTCCAGGGGTTATTTTGGTACAGCCCACTTATTGCATGAGGAGGAGTATGGGCGAAACATGCTGTATTTGCTCAGGGGCAAATGACGGCCTTTCTAGTTCCATTTTGGTCATTGAATGATTTGAGAGAGGGAATGACAAATTTTCTTCTCCATAATTCAACAGTTACTATGATATTATAGCATTTGAAAACTGACAAACACACAGGGTAATAATGTCTGTCCTGTACATGGAAGTTGAACTCAGAAATGTTTCTTGTTTCCCGTCCTCATACACAGGCTCAAGAGATCCCGAGTGTGAAGATCTTCAGGTTCGACATGTCCCTGTTCTTCTCCAACTGTGACCACTTCAAGACATCCTTGTACTCACAGACAGGGGTGGACCCTGTCATACTATTCGCCCAGAGGAAAAAGGCTGAGGACGAAAGAAAGAAACTAGAAAAGAAGAGAGCAAAAGAGGCCAAGAAGGTTTCTGAGGATGGAAAGGTATACATACTTTTCTTTATGTATTTTTTTTTTAATTTGAAAAATCATAACCAGGAATAAGAAAAGTAAACAAATACCATATTTACTTTGTCAAGAAAGAAATGTTAATGTTGTCAATGAAGGTTAGACATCCATGTACACTCTAATCAGATATGCAAGTAAAAGGTTATTCAAGCAACTAAATCTATCCAGTTGCTTGAGTAACAAATACTAGTTTGTTTCCTTGTATAAATGTTGCACCCTTTTTCTCCAGGAAATAGTCGAGTTAGATGGTTTTATTCCCATGGAAGTGGAAGAGCCTCCCATCCCTGAGGTGAAAACAGTGATTCTTGACTGTGGACCCTTCAACTTCCTGGACTCTGTGGCAGTCAACACACTTACTCAGGTACTAACAGAAAACAATCACAGTTGTTGATATGTCTTTGCTATTGTGTTATATTTGATGACTTCTGTTTCCCCACTGTTACAATTTCACCATAATTGTTATATCATAACAGGGATATGTTGCAAACTGTTACAGTAACCTGAAATATTGATAATATTGATTTGTTGTTCTGTTGTCTACTATAAGATAGCTAGCTGCTAAAAAGGTTAATGTCTTTCTTTTTCATACCAGGTACACAAAGACTACAAAAGTGTTGGAGTCAGATTTCTTCTGGCCCACTGCAAAGGTAAAAACATTTATTCACTCCTGCCCATACCATAGCATGTACTATAGGTAGATAAGTTTTCTTTAATGAATCATGGAACACATTTGTTTTCAATTCCATCCTTGTACAATACTTGCAAAAAATGCCAGAGCACTACACTAAGCTTATAGCACTGTGCTTTTTCAGCATTAGTTATAATTGTAATAGAATCTTGTTTACCTCATACTTTTACAGCTAACATCAGGGACCAGCTTGTGTCTTGTGGATTCTTTGAGAATATCGAGTGTGACAACCTGTTTATCAGTGTACATGATGCAGTACTGTTCTCCCTAGCAGAGGTAGGTCAAGTTACTGTTTGTCGGTCGGTTGGTTGGTTGGTTGGTTGGTTGGTTTGAAAGCCAAGATTTCAAGGCTGAATATTTGTAAGAAAGACCTGTATTTCTCCTGGCAGCTTGTGTACAAAAAAAGAGAGAACATTTTGGATTTTAAAGATATTTGAATCATAGAGAAGCATTTTTTGTATCATGATTTAGAGTGCCTGCATCCTCTTTTCCCCGTCAGGTGTAGGCAGCCTATTTATACTTCCCATAATTTGTAGGGAAAGCCATCTTAGTCATGTAATTCATAGCTAGGCAACAAAATTTCCTTGATTTTAGCGTAAAACGTAGAGGTTTCTTCTGAACTCAGCGTAAAGCATTGTTGGGACTACCCATGCAGACCCTCTTTTTATATCGATAAATCTGCAACATTATACAACCTGATGTAATAATGAGCCTATCTTTTTTTACGGATTACAGGATGCAAAGGATGAAGCCACAGATCCAGAGGGGGAACCACAACAAGTGGGGGAAGCTGCAGATATCACGCACATTGAGATGGAGAGTGAGATTTGAGATACCATTAAGACAACCATGACAGTGCAATTTTAGTTCTGATGTGAAGCCCATGTGTCAAACTGTCTGTGTACATGTAGTTAAAATTTGCAATATCATGATATTTGAACATGTTTTCTAAAACATATTTTCTGCGGAACAGGCATCACACTACAAAAAAAGGGACTTCAGGCCACACCAATTTGATTTGGTGGTTCTCGGAATCGCTCGGTCAGAAAGACAACTACAGGAGCTAAGGAAGCTCGCAATTAACTAGGCAAAGTGGAGAGAATTGAAGAAAGACTGATTGTAGCTGCAGGATGTTCAGAACACCGTGGACTACTACTAAACCCCTGTCCTCACCCCAGACTTTTTGCATTTTTTTTCGACCTGTTGTTCCATATTTTTTTGGGAAAAAATCTGAGAACCAACAAATTAGATTGGTGTGGCCTTATGTCAGGCTTATCCATGTATGCTGTACTAGTAATCTGTATCTTTTGTCTTTGTGGTGTGTTACTTGTTAGACAAGGATGAACGCTACAAACTTACTCAGGTGTGCGTTAGTGTGCAAGTACAGACCATGATGAAATAGTGAAGATATTTCACCACACTTTTTACACTGATTTTAATAACTGATATTAAGCAAAGCTATCTGGAAGAAGATATATGACAAAGGCAATATTTCAGAAGATGTAATTATTTTCTTAAAGGTCTGAAGTGATAATACAGGAGAGATTATGAAAAACAGCAATATGTAATATTTTTGTAGTGGTTGGGTAATCCAGGTAATGTGTACTGTTGTCTTCCAAGCTGTAACAATGATCAATAAAAAAAGAATACAGTAAACACAATGTCAACACATCTTTATTAGCATTGTCACCTTTGTTTGAACAAAGTTAAGTCTTCTCCATATAACATATGTATTTATTGGTAAGTACTAGATTACTCAAATCAAGATTCTGGAAAGATTTAATCTGCTCCTTTATTTCATATTTTCTTATTCTTGGCATTTTCCTCCATGACGGGGTGAAAGAACTTACATACAAAGTGTATCTGCAATATGTCTGCCACCTTGGACCAGAAGTGTCCTGAGAATCGATGAAACACTGAAAACCTGGCCAGGTGCAAGTCAAGGAGCTTCAACACAACAAACCCTACACAAGATAGAATAGCAAACATCATTGCCCAGAGTAGCTTAGATTTTAACTGTTTCGACTGGCTGGCTAGGAAAATCTGCATTCCGTACAGTACGGCAAATAGTATGTGAATGCCTAGAGTAGCTTCAAAGCCAAGGTCATGAACAAGAGCAAGGGAATAGCTTGCAAAGGAAAACACCATGACAGTCAAAGCCCTTCTGGTGTTCCATCCATGCATGAGGTAGTCACTCATCACCACCACCCAAGCGAAGAACGGCAGGGTGAACCACTGGTCCATCACAGCGAACCTGTGCTGCTGGGTCACGATGCGTAGAAACTGTACCGGTCCGTACGCAACGGCCATCCAGCAGAACACAGAACCCACAAAGAGGTCGCTGTTGGTAATGTTGCTGTCGTATCTGTCTTTTAAGAACTTACGAATCCAGATGAATCCGAGAAGGGTGTACCCCAGGTTGACCAGTGTGTTGGCAGGCATCTTGAGTTGGGGGGGTAAGAAGGGGATGCTGTGGTCTGGGTGCTCGCCGTAGTGTTGGAATCCGAGCTCGGTGACGACGCTGTCGAAACAGCCCAGCCACGTGATGGCTGTTGCCATGGCAACAGGAATAAGGACCAGGACAGCAGCTCTACTCACAGCGTGGTCCATTTCTGAGATGGATCCTGTCACTCCTTCCTGTCACTCCTATCAAAGACAAAAAGATACAAAAGTCAGGATGTAGCAAGCGAATAATGCTAGGTTATTACAATGACTACTCGGGCCCAAGTAGTCCATATATCCAAGGAGGTTATATCCATCTACAATACATGTTCATTAAGTCTTTCCATAGGCTACTAAAGGCAACAGTCTACCTTGGATTGTAGGTTAGATTTTAAGATGTTAAACAGCAGGAGGAAGGTATGCAACAATACAACACATTTTCTGAAGCCCTCCATACAGCTACAACAAGCATGCTCATGGAGTCACGCTCATGCCTTGTACAGTAACCTGCATAAAAGTTGTAACGTTACCTGCGTGAGTTATTTCAGACAAATGACAGTACTACACAACAATGCCCCTACTTTCAATGCGTACTGAAAAAGAATTTAGCAGTGTATTTTGGCCATCATAATTGTTATCTAGCAGTTTTTAGGGAGCGTTCTTACAGATGCCTCTAAACCCGGAAGTGTGAAACGTTCCCAGTTCTCGCTCTCGCTGGGTACGAGACTGTCAAGATGCAAATGAACATCCGGGATATTTCATAATTATGTGTGTGGCTGATGGGCAAGCGTCCCTCAAATAAAATGTTATTCCAAATTATCGACATTCAATCACAAACTACCCCCTGTTTGCAACGAATATCTGTTTTCCATTCAAAGACCGAACGGGATTAAAAATTCTTTGAGCAAAAGAAAAGGGAGAAAATTTTGTTTACAACATCCGGGAACTCTGTGGCGCCTACCCCCAGAGGTGTCTAAACTCACTGCGCCTCGCGGAAAAATTAGTAAATATTCATGTTTGCGTGTCGCTGATTGGTCAGTTTATTCTGAACATCCTCATTTGCATAGATTTGTGGCGGCCAGACGCCGTGGCTGTAGAAACCCCCGCCCACCCCCAGCATTGTGGGTAGCTCAAGATGGCGGCTCCCGTCCTGAAGTGGAGGCGTGTGACGGGCACAACCGGCCCGACGCCGCGGCCTCGACATGGCCACCGTGCCGTTGCCATTAAGGACCTCATGGTTGTTTTCGGGGGCGGCAACGAGGGCATCGTGGACGAATTGCACGTGTACAACACAGGTAAGCTCGCCCTCCCCGCTTGGCTTGCTTGTTTTCAAAATGGCGTCCTTTTGTTGTTTATCGTCAAATCTTTGGCGCCAAGATCATTTCCAATGGCATCGATGTCTCTCCTTCCGAGATCAGGTTGCCGACTTCGTTTGGCACAATTTTCCTTAATCACTTTGCCTTGTCTTCGATTTTCACGGAAGATATTTCAATTTTTGTAGATGGGTAAAATTCAATATGGCGGCGCCCGGTGTTTTTTCATGGGGGAGCCATATTTAAACCAAACTGTTTATAACGTCGGCTGGGCGCGCGCGCCTTGCCGCACACCGCCGATCCTCAGATTTGGCATCGGTCCAGATAAACTCTCCCCACCGACAAAGTATGGAAAATATTGCATTTTCGTGACATTTGATTCAAACTCATTTGTCATTTTGTTGAAAATCAGAATCAATATGGCCGCCGATTGTTTATGCTAATGTCAGTGGGAGGGGGGCATTCAGCGCTTTGGACGCGCTATGGGACTGTTTACTTTGTTTTTTGTGGGAAAATTAAATGCAGCAATTGAATTTTGTCACGTCTTGCCATTCCCATATAGACAATAGTTGTTAGAATTAGCAATTGAATTAGATTTTCCACTTTTCAGGCGCATTTACTATGGTATGTTAGATGCAACCAGTGTTGGTGAATAGGCCTTACAATGTTTTCTCATGCATTTGATTGCTGTAAATTTGTTTTTGAGCAACAGGTTATATGGAGTTGGCTTTTGTGAGTAATGGTTAGGAGCATCATTTATCTTTCAGTTATGCTTCTTTCAATTAGATTATTTCCTCTTTTTAAATTCAAACTTATAACCAATAGATTTGTTAATTGTTTTAAATGAGTTTTATAGAAAGTTTGCAATTGTTTGCATCAGTGTTCTAGCCAGCCTGAAATTTTTACCCGTCCTTTCAATTTTTCTGTCGGGAAGAACATATCGAGCGCCGAAGGCGCGAGGCGTCGCGCCGGAGGCGTGACCATCCTAGGGGGGTCCGGGGGTATTCTCCCCCGGAAAATTTTGGAATCTAGACCCTCTGAAACGCTATTTCCTGCATTTTGAGGGGCAAATTTCTTGGTAGAATAAGCTTAGTTTAATGACATCTCTTTCGGTGAAAAATTACACAAGGGTTTCAGGCTTAATTTTGGGGGGAGGCGTGCCGTCGATCATCGCGGTAAGATCGAATGTTCACACACAAGCTACATTTCTATGTTGTATACAATCGGCAAAGAAAAGAAAATCAAGCACAACAAAACTTTATTACGAATCGACGGTCCTACAAAAAATACACACAGAATAAGTCGGCAAAATTAAAATTTTTCAACACTTGTCCCGTATGCTCCCTCTAATTATTGAACATAATGAGGAATTTGACACCCTACTTAGTAGTACTTTGAGAAAGAACGCCATTAAGACGTCCATTTTTTTCTCCCATGTTTTCCACGGTTAATTTCTCCGGTAACTGCACTGAATGCCTTCAAAAGTTGTCGATTCAGGCCTTCCAACAGCAGCTTCGTCGTGCGATCCTTGCGATCCCCGCCATTCCTCTAACATCTCGCAAATTCACGCTTAGCTGAAATCACGCGAGTAGCGAGACTCGCATGTCATTGGTCGGTATTTCTTGACGCGACGGAGACGTGCGCTGTGATTGGTGGAATAGAATATCTGACGCCTGTTTACCATTTCTTACGGGAAGAAAGCGCATTCAACTCAGCCGCCGCGGCTTGAAACTTTAATAATGTTTTACAGATTACAGAAAGCCTAGCTATAGGAATATTTCTGAATTTTTAGGCTTCTTTGATAACAATAACTGACGGTGAACCGAGAGTGACAAAACAGAAATAAACGTTAGCCCGATGCCACCAGCCAAAACTGTGGGGAGGGCGGCGCATGACGCCGAATTTTCGGCGGCTACCAAATATCCACCACGACGCTCTTTGTGTGTGGCTGGGGTTGTCGCCGGCGGGCATTAGAAATGATCTAGATCGCCCTCGTCGCGAACTTCCGGTGATCCTCTGGAGTTTTTGCAAAATTCTAAACTCTGTCTAAATATCTTTACACACCGATTTTTGTCCATTAAAAATGACGGGTTGGGCAAAAATTTTGTCCGTCATGAGCGACAAAAACCCGTCAAATGACGGGAGGACGGGCGCTGGCGAGAACACTGGTTTGCATCAGCCAATGAGCTTCATTAAGAAAATGGCGTGTGCAACTCTATAGTATACATAATTTTTTTGATGTTACTGTAAGTCTACTTAGATCCGCGGGGCCTAAAATCCGCGGTTTCGGGAAAATGGGGAATCCGCGGTGGTTTTTAATCCGCGCTAGGCGATTTGTAGAAAAAAAAGTAACTTTTTAGGTAATGTTACAACCTCAAACTACGCACGGTAACCATGAAAATGAGACGTTTAGAAGCGCTTCGGCAGACAATCTGTCGGATCCTTTCATCTGTTCCCCTTGCGAGGACACGCTTGGGGTACAACTGTAATGGAAATACGTGCAAAATGTCGGCATCTTTTGGGAGAAATTGACAAGCAACTTCAATCAGTTTGCCGGGTACGCGCGGTAATCAAAAAATAGCGACCTGTTGAAGCGCTTTGACAGACACCGGTCGGATCCCCTTTATCATTTCCCCCGCGTGCTAGGGTACGCGCGGTAAAACAATGCAGCACTCAGAAATAAAGAAACGTTTTGTCTAGCAGTCGGTGTGTTCATTTATCAGACAACTATGCGATACAGTATAAAACACGAGCCAAATTTGCGAACTTCATTCGTACTGCGAACTCATTCCGTGCGTCACCATGTTGAACTGGCTGAAGACCGTGAACCCGACCATGCAGCGCCCCACTACGCCTGGACTGCCGAACCCCGAGGACACCACGAACCCCCGGGCAACCGCCGCAGCAAACAGGGAGGTAGCGAGGGTGATTGCAGAGTCTGCAGAGGCAGGAAGTCGGAAGAGGAAGCGTGGCAACTATGGATGCTACACGCCAGAACAGCGGGTGAAAATCGCCAAAATGTGTATCGACATCGGGCCCCAGAAAACTGCCGACCGCATGTCAGCTGAAGTCGGCCGCAAGCTCAACGAGAGTAGTGTACGCTACATCAAGAACTGTTTCAACAAAGAGGTTCAACGCCTCGGGACGAACACTGTGGAAAGCCTTCCACGGATTCAGAATGGGCGTCCGCTCAAGCTGGGCGACCTGGATGGTGAGCTACAACTCTATCTGCGAAACCTGAGATGTGCGGGGGGCGTGGTCAACCGCTACATGGTCATGGGTGCCGCCCGGGGACTGGTGATGGATAAAGACAGAAGTCTACTGGCCGAGAACGGGGGGCACATCCACATCAGGAAGCAGTGGGCAAACTCCCTTCTTCGCAGAATGAAGTTTGTGAAACGTAAGGGCACCAAGGCGGCAAGGAAAATCCCCGACGACTTCGAGAAAACACGAGACAATTTCTACCAGCGGATCGAGGAAGCCGTTCGCAAGGATGACATTCCAGATGAAATGATCATGAACTGGGATCAGACCAGCGTGAACATTGTTCCTGTGGGGAGCTGGACCTTGGAGGAAGAAGGGGCGAAGCAGGTACCGATCACTGGCCTGGAGGACAAGCGTCAGATCACGCTCCTGCTTACAACGACCCTGTCTGGGAAACTCCTCCCACCGCAGGTGTTGTACCAGGGCAAGACTGACGCTTGTCACCCCAAGTTCCAGTTTCCTGAGGAGTGGGACATCTTTCACACCGAGTCCCACTGGTCGAACGGTTCCAGCATGTTGCGCTATGCTGACAAGGTGCTGATCCCCTACGTGGAGAGCCAGCGAGAGCAGCTCGGGCTCGACCCCGACCACCCCGGCCTTGCCATCTTTGATGTGTTCAAAGCCCACCGTAACCCAGATCTGCTGGAAAAACTGCGGGAAGCGAACATCCGTGCCGTCTTCGTCCCCGCAAGCTGCACCGGAGAGCTGCAACCCCTCGACGCAGATGGCGGCATCAACGATCTGCTGAAGAGGGACCTGCAACAGTGTTTCGTGAACCACTACGCAGATTGTTTTGCAAAGGAGAGGAGGGCCGGCCGTGACATCAGTCAGGTGAAGGTGGACCTCAAACTGTCCACACTGAAGCCCCTCCATGCCGGCTGGCTGCTTGGGGCGTTCGACAGAACGAGCAACAACACAGCATCCATCGAGAGGGGATGGGAGCGGACCGGCATCATGACAGTGGTAGAGAACGCACGCGAGTAAGTTTCAATGAACTCTTGGTTGTATAAACAAACTTACAAATGCCGCCATTTTCCCTTTGTCCGACACCGAACATTCAGTCATTAGTCTGCACATTTCTCGTAAATCTATCGTGAATTCCTCGTGAATGTAGATATTTGTAGATTGTTGTTTGGATTTGTAGATTTTAAGCTTATTAATATTGTATTAGAAATTGCACAATTTAGTGATTGTAAAGGGAAAAGTACTCGTACTACGTTTACTAAGCTTTACTTCAAGTGTAAACAAAGGGACGCCATTTTGTTTTTCAAAAATGGACGCCAAACATTTTCTATTCTTATCACAGAACGAGCTTGCTATGAATGATCTGTATGATGCAGCGAACTTTTAATACTAGTAGTAGTGCATGCTATAGTTTTAATTTCAATGGTGTTCGTTGTGTAGATTTTAACTACAGCGTTAGTACATGTACAAACATTGCAACGCCGCCATCTTTTGTTCGTCGTCACAATGACGTTGTGACAAATCGGTTACTGAACTTTACTACCGAAGCGCTTCTAGTTCTAGTACTGAAATAGCATTCACTTGTACTCAATTTGAAACCTTTAATACGATACAATCACTGGTAAATACGTATGTACTGTATAAAAGTTTGGATGAAAGTGAAAGATGTTACACGCGGCAGCGTTGGTTCACAACGTTTGTTTTTATTTCGTAACTGTTGAACACATGTAAGGCCTCAAACTGTCTTCTTCCTGTGGACAAAAAAGAAGAAAATATGTTATACTTGGGATAAGAATATTGAAAAGTGTGTATATATCAGTACTTAGTCCTGAATAAAATCGTCATGTTTTCACAATCGCTTTGTTTATGTGTCGTTTTCCCTGAAGTCGCGCTCACTCGTAAATGTGGGGAGGGGGGCACAAGTACGATAAACAAATCCGCGGGGAAATTGATTCGCGGCAGGAAGGTCTCCGCGGATACCGCGGATCTAAATATACCGCGGATCTAAGTAGACTTACAGTAAGATGATTTGGGTATGGAGAAAAATGTCTGTTTTTGATCTAGTTTTCGTGACCCAGTAAGAGTTGCTTGTCATATAGAATAATCCATGTTGAACTGAGGGGTGTTCATTCTATTTCGTATTTGTTAGTTTCCTGGTCACATTGTATGCAAATTTTTCTCTGTATTTTATTATGGGCTCATCAGTTATGTTTTACTTTAATGTTGTTGTTTTTGCAAAAGTCAAGTTTGCTTGTAAACTTTGAATTCAATTTAGATTACAATGCAAGAACTGAATGCAGGGTTGCATAGAATATTCGAACATTTTTCTTTATGAAAAGTTATTAGTTTGGCATTTCTAAGGATTTTTGAAGTTGTTGTTTTTCAATGCTGAAAAGTAGTGCTTTTCAATGCTGAAAAGTAGTGCTGATAAGAGTTTTATCAATACCATTCATTTTGATGCACTCATCTGATTGTCCTGAAGGGTGATGTTTTCAATACCCAAACTTAACTTGTTTGAGACGAGAAGTAGAAACAGCATGTTTTTCTTGGCCATTAAGTCTAAGATAGGAATCATTATCATGTAATAATTTGTGTTTCCTTGTAACATAGCTTACTTTGATTCTTAAACTAACAAAGATAAGTGTAACACCACCAAGGCTATTGACAGAATAATCAAATGATGATTAGTCTATGATAAGATACATGGACATTAAAGCCAACCAGTAGTGACAAAGTAGGTTGACATTAATTCCGATCCTTTGAATTAATCATTGGCCCATTTTACTGGGAGAAATATTGATTTTGACGTATGGCCTAATTCCTTTGGAACCCTCGAGAGCTGTAACCTGTTTGTAAAATCCAATCGTTCTTCAGACACCTTTCCTCAATGTATGGGATACTGTATTTACAAGTCACAATCCAAATAGCTATTCAGGTACTTCCAGGTAATGAAAAGATAACTTGACTTTAAAGCAACAAACTTCCTGTGGCATGCTTGGCAAACAGACAGAAGGTAGTTGTTAAAACTCACATGTGTTATTTGTTAAGTGCTTTGACCGTCTTTTCATGTGATAAGTACTGTAGTCTGTACAGATTTTTATACATGGATGAGTCTGTTGCGGCTGACTTGTTTTTTTTAGACTAAAAATCCTACCATATTTTGTGGTGGTTTTCCCCCCAGTATGTGGAATAGACCACTTGCTTTAGAGGGAGGGACAGGCAGTGGATATTCAAATTTTTTGTCATTTATGTAAAATACGCCTTCTATAATCAGTCAAGGATTAAGATACGGTTTAGAAATTAGGTAATATTTTTTTTCTGCAAACAAAAGTATCCATTTTCACCCTTTTCTCTAGTTTTGTTTACTTAGGAATGACCCATAAGAGAATTGATGAAGACCTGTGGGTTAGCAGTTACTTGTCTGTTTCCCAGTGCCACAACCTTTTTTGGGTACCAAGCTACTTAGAGAGCTTAAACTTAAGACAAAAGGGCCCTTGCTATGCTGCAGATTTACCTATGGCCATATGCCAAACTGTTAATCACAAAGTCTTCCAGTTGCTATTCCATTGAACTTAAAGTGGTCATTCAGTAGTTCTGTTTTAAAAAAAATGTCTGCTGGGAAGGGTTAGCTTTTTACCCATCCTTGAGGGCGTGTCCTTCAAAGATGTTGAGTAGGGGGACAGGGTCACAAAGCACAACATTTATCATAACTCCATATGGAACTGTTGACCGAAAAATTAATGATCTAAACCTTCTCCCCAGTGACCTAGCAGTAGGTCAACAGAAGTTTGTGGGCAGAAGTTGAAAATATGCCAAGGAGAATTTTGTGTCATGGCTTTTACCACAGATTTGGCCCATTTTGTGTGATTTTGGTTGTACAAATGTACTTCACATCATGATTTCTATATAGTGGATAAAACCAGTCAATGCTTACAAGTTTCCCTGGTATATACCAGTAGGCTTGTTGAACTCTACTGTATTTGACGTGTAGAATTAACCCATGTTGGGGTTCATAAACCATCAAATTTATGTACTGTTAAATATTGTTCTCCAATATCGACAGTTGGCTATTACATGCTGAGGGATCAGTCACTATTGGCACATCAGCATTCAAGTGGTAGTTGAGTGGCTATTTTTATGGCGTTTGCATGTCAAACTGCGTTTAAGGATATGGTCGTTGCAAGATGTAGGTTTTGACCTTTTCGAAATGAGAATTGATGGGTTGGTTCGACCCTGGGGTCAGGGTTTGTCAGGAGCAGGCCTGGACTTTATGTGGTTGTAATGTACGTTGAGTAGAATATCTTGGTCAAACACCACCTGTGGGATTTGAAAGGAACTGCAGATGCAGCATACACAATCATGAAGTGATATTCAGGTGTGCTTCAGAATAATGATTAAAGTGGGGTACAGGGTTTTGTATCAAATATACTGTATAAAAAACAGATTTCCATATCTTGATATCGTGATCTTGATAAAGCTGATTCATTGATTGGATGATTGATTGATCAAATTACTTGTTCTTGATTGCTTATCGTTTGAAAGAAAACTTGCCATTTTAGATTTCTGCTGAATAAGATTGACAGTTTGTAAGTCAAGAGCTGATGAGTTAGAAATAACGTCTGTTAACTTTAAACCATTATTCAAATATGAGCAGTGTAGTGACCGTCCCTTTTTCTCTCTCCCAGCCACAAACCAATGGTTTGTGCCGGCGGTGCGGGGTGACATACCCCCGGGATGCGCCGCGTACGGCTTCGTCTGCGACGGCACCCGACTCCTGGTGTTCGGAGGAATGGTGGAGTATGGCAAGTACTCGAATGAACTATACGAGCTGCAGGCCAGTCGCTGGGAGTGGAAGAGACTAAAGCCCAAGTCGCCCAAAAACGGTCCACCCCCCTGCCCGCGCCTGGGCCACAGCTTCACCATGTGCGGCACCAAGGTCTACCTGTTCGGGGGCCTGGCCAACGACAGCGAGGACCCCAAGAACAACATACCAAGGTCAGGAGAAAGGTTGATATTTTATTATTATGTGTTGTTCTATAGATTTCTCAAGTGTGCTCATAGAAATGTCTTAACATATAGCTGCATTTTGGTCTCCTTTAAAGGTATTGACTTGATGTAAAGAATAACATACATGTGTTTTGAATCATGCTATGAATTTCTCCAGTTCATTCAAACTTTCAAAGATGTATCCCTCTGTTTTTGTCACCTTTAAAAGATAATGATTTGAAGCAAAGAACAGAAAGTCTGTCTCCTCTGGGGTTTTCTTAAATTTAGACTGTAGATTTATCCAGTTTATTAATAAAAGTACCTTCACCTAATACTATATTTTGGTCTTTACAGAAATTTAAAGTGATCTTTGAAGTGGAGCTTATGTCAATTCAATTCATTTTTTTATTAAAAGGATTTGATATTTGAAGATGTTTGATGATATGATTTTATAGATGACGTTGAATCTCACATACTTTTAAAGAAGATCTATCCTTCATCAATGTACTAAGAAGATCTAGTTCATAAGATTTTTGCCTTTCCTCCCACAGATACCTGAACGATCTTTACACGCTGGAGTTGAAGCCCCAGTCGGACGTGCGCGCGTGGGACATCCCGCAGACATACGGCACCCCGCCCCCGCCGCGGGAATCCCACACCTGCATCTCGTACACCGACAAGGACGGCAAGCGCCCCAGGCTCATCATCTACGGCGGCATGAGCGGGTGTCGCCTGGGGGACCTGTGGCAACTCGAGATAGGTAGGAGTCCATTTGTTTTATAAACTACTGAAGACATGTCTCAGTCCTACATGTATTTAGCTTATTGCAAAGCTTACTGATCATGACAAGAAAAATGGCAAAATTCCTCAAGCTATTTTTGGCAAATATGAAGTAATGAACAATAATCTCTGCAGCTCATCACTAAAAACTGCAACACTTTCCAATAGAATGCAAGTCAGTTTAGTAACATTGGTGAGCTAGCTTGAATTCTAACTCTTGGTTCTTCTTGAATTTCTGTATCTATTATGATAGGATTGTTGAAGTATACATTTTTGTCCTGAATCCAAGTTAAACTGCAATAGCCAACACAGAAATTGGACTTACCCAAATTTTCGGCTGATCAGCTTCAGTCTTTGTCAAGGAATGAATAATCCACTGTGTGTTACTTTTATGTCTCTAGTTTGTAGAAAAACTTGTCAATATTGATGATACAACTGTTTCCTTATTGTTCTTTTTTTACAGAAACCAGCTCATGGACGAAGCCCCTGGTGAATGGCATCGCTCCGCTCCCTCGCAGTCTGCACTCAGCCACACAGATCAGCCACAGGTCAGGCTTCACTCTTGTCATTCCTTGTGTCCTGCTTTTCAGAACAGAAACACTCAAGCAGGGCTCGAAACTCATTTTGGGGAACTGGTGCACCTAACCTAAAAATTTAGGTGCACAGAAAACAAATTGGGCGCACAACATAAAATCAAGGAGGTTGATAAAATAATGTATAATGTCAGCAAAGCATCATTACAAACCATAATGTCTCTCTCAATAATGTCAATCTGTACTTCTATAGCTAGCTAACTTCATGTAATGCATCAAAGTACAACAAATGGTACATATTGTTTTTTCTGATACGTAAGTTTATTTCAAGAATATTCTGTATAATTGTGTACAATAGTAGCTTTATCCTATGGCCTGTCTCAAATATCTAGGTGCACTGGTGCACCCAGTATTTCGAGCCTTTGAGTCAAAAGAAACAAAAATATACCAAAGTTACAAGCTTTTCTACACATCACCATCTCCGATTTTTTTTCAACAACAGCATTTTTTCTTCAAACTCAAAGAGTTGTAATAAGACATAATATATTTGAACCTATGAACACCCATCGGTCATCTTGTTTACTTTCTATGAAATTTGATTTTCCTTAACAGAATCAATTTGTGCCATCATCAGGCTTTTATTTCCCTTTAGGGCAATTTATCTGGAATCAAGTTAACAGTAATTTACCATGCAAATTTGATTTGCGTAACCCAACCTGGCAAAGCTGCTGATTTTCGGCAACATTGTTTATTGTAAGAGATTTGCAGTAAGCCATTTAGAAAGCTAAGAAGGATACAGCTAGGAATACTGTTTGAAAAGCCCTTTTAACCCCCCGAGCCATATGTGTTGTTGGTAATTCTTTTGTAGGTAGGGAAGTATGCCATAAATGCAAAGACCCAAGCTTTTCGATGCACACTTTTCTACTTTCTAGCTAAATGCCAAAGAGTAAACTTAATACGACTGAACAACAGTCTTCCGTGTCTTGCTGAATCAACAAGATTTGCCAAACATGGCTAACAAAGAAAAGGGATTTGGCTCTGGCCTTGAGGTTTGAGTATGGGATATGAGCCAAGTGCTGCCAGATAGGAGATTTGTGTGCCAGTCGGGCTAATACCCTTCGTGCAGCGTGCCCTCTCTCTGCACGGCTACCGATAATTTGCATGTGGGGACACGGTGGGTCGAGCGCTATGCTGTTTTACAAGCAAGGAGGGAAATATGGTAAGTTGCCAAGCTATCGTGTTTCGAATCTAATTACAAAATCCAACATTGGTGCACTCACTGTGTGTAATAACAGTGAAGAATCAGCCAGGCTCTTGTTAGAACTAGAATTTATTAGCTAATATCGAAGACAAAATGGCTTGTAGTTGATGGTAGCAGCTTAGAGCAACTGTCTAGGGTTCAACTTGTCTTATTCTTAACAGAATCCCCTAAGTTTTAAGCTATGGGCATGAATAGTTCTCGTGACATTTTTAAGAACGCCATTTTTTCAGTATGGTAATGTTGGAAGCTGCCTGGGGCAAAAGGCAATCATTCGGTAGCCTTGCCAAGGTCGTTTGAAGGGTATACAAATTAGAAACAATCCGGGGAACTGTTTCTCATCAAACGTCACCAAATTGAAATGTCAGAACATGAAACATTCCATGCGGCTAGAAGGGATTTGGGATGCAGTGATGCTACGTTTCAGTCCATGTAATATTTACAAACAAATGTTGTTTCCCTAGTGACAATCATTTTTTTTTCTTGTACCAAATCTTCAACTAACGCTTGTTTTGTTAACAGATGAACTGAGTGTTGCACAGAAATCGCATTGAATTGTGAAATAAGTCACACTTGGCTTTTAGATTACGATCAAAACTAGATTAATGTAGACTTAGATACACTGTAAATTCAGAAATGTTTGCGGTGGTTTTATAATCGCGGTTTTGGTGGTAAGCTCTTTGCCGCGAACTCAAAACCACTGGGAATGTCTTTTGACCTCGTACCCCCTTGTCTACTTTGTCTCAAACGCAAATTTAAAACCACAGCGAACACTCAATTTTTTCCCTACCGCGAAATTAAAACCACTCGAACTTAAATGCATTTACAGTCCTTCACTGTTGTCTGATAGTAATGGCTCAAAGGTAATTACATAGTTAGAGATCATGCACAGGCCTTGGGGACTATTGCAGCTACCATACATGATTAGTGAAATATACCGTTTCAAAGCAAGAGCATGTAGCCTAACTATGTTAGTTCTGAAGATCAATGCATATTTGTATCATTGCATTGTCTTCCTGTATTTTAAAGATCAGGAGAATATTGAAGATTTATTGTCTGTAGTCATTTCCTAGAGGATGTTTGCTTCCACTGTGAAAAATCAATTGCAGCTGCAAAGAGTGGCTTCAGGCATGTTATATACAGTAGAATCCAGCTATTTGCATTACGGTCAATTGCATATTTCGGGGATTTGCATAAAATTCTGAAAACCCAAACCATTTCCTATTCACTCCATTATAAATGCAATGGCATAATTGCATTAGCCATTTTCGCATAATTCGGACATTTGCATCAAATACGTCCCCGGACATCGCATGCTGACTCGAAAATAAAGGCATCAAATTGTCATAATTTTCGAGATCGTCAAAGAATGGTCACAGAAAAATGCAGTTGCCATTGAAAATCGCGCGGAGTGCCGATATACGGGCGCTGCCGCCGCCTGATGTCGGCACCACAAAGAAACACGCGGCGATGTAAGGGAACAAAATTAACGAAGTTGTCTGTTTCTGGTCGACGTCACAAAGAAATGCGGTATCGATTGAAAATCACGTTGAGTGCCGATGTGCCGGCGGTTCGACCTTACGTCGGCCCCACAAAGGGACGCACGGCGGCCCGTGATTGTCGGACGCAGTGCTTTAATGTCTTTTGTTCGTTAACGTCTATGCCGACTCCTTATTGTTAGACAACATGCTGTACTGAATAAAAACGGGTCTCTGGATGTCTTCTGTCTCAGTTCTTTGAGTTCATTTACGAGTGCGCCACGTCCGTTATCACGATGCCAATCAACACGCCGGAGAAGAAGAGAAATGACTTAACCTTGGGGGACAAGGTAAAGGTCATCCAGATGCTGAATGGTGTGCCCAAGATGTCGCAAGCGGAAGTTGCCAAGAAGTTTGGCTGCTCCCAGTCGCAGGTTTCCCGGGCCTACAAGAACAAGGCAACGATCATGCAGCAGTGGGAGGCGAATCTCAACCCCAACCGCAAGAGAAAGAGAGAAGGGAAAGACGGCGCAGTCGAGGATGCACTCCACCGCTGGTTCGTCAACGCAAGGGCGAAGGGAGCGCCTGTGTCAGGCCCGATCCTACTGGAAAAGGCCAAAGACCTCGCAGAGAGCCTCGGCGATTCGGACTTTAAGCCGACAGAAGGGTGGCTGAGTCGATGGAAGGACAGGCATAACATCGTCTTCAAAAGAGCACACGGGGAGAAGCGGGACGCTGATGTGAGCTCTGCAGAGGACTGGACAAGGGACGTGCTGCCGGGCATCCTGCGAGAGTACGACCCCGAGCTGATCTACAACTGCGACGAGACAGGTCTGTTCTACCGTGCACTCCCCAACGGCACCCTGGCAGCGAAAGGAGAAAATGTTGCAGGTGGTAAGAAGGCTATGGACAGGATAAGCATCCTGTTCACATGCAACATGACGGGGACCGATAAACTCACTCCTCTTGTCATCGGACACAGCAAGAACCCGCGGTGTTTCAGGGGTAACCACGTCCCGCTTCCCTGGTACGCCAACAAGAGAGCATGGATGACCGGAGAGATCTTCACTGAATGGGTGAAGAAGGTTGATCGCGACATGGGGCGGCGACAGAAGAAGATTCTTCTTGTCTTGGACAACTGCACCGCCCACCCAAAAGACGTTCAACTGGAGAACATTCGAGTCCTCTATCTCCCCTCCAACACCACCTCTATCATCCAACCCCTTGACCAGGGAATAATCCGCTGTTTCAAGGCACACTACCGTAAGAAGATGCTGAGAAGAGTGCTGCAGATCATCGATAACGATGCCAACGACAACTTGTCCGCCCCCCAGTTGGCCAAGAAGACCACCGTGCTCGACGCCATTTACATGGCCAGGGATGCGTGGCAAGATGTCAGCCCCGTCACAATCAAGAACTGCTTCAGGAAGTGTGGGTTCAGCGTATCCTCGGGAGGCGTCACTGCGGAGATGGAAGCCGACACCCCAGTCCCGCCTCCCGAGGGTATCGCGGCCGAAGCCTTCGAAGAATTCGTTGACATCGATGCCGGACTGGAAACCACCGGCGATGCATCAGACCGCGAGATCTGCGATGAGGTCATGGAGACAAGAGGCATCGCCCCAGCCACCGAGACGAGCGACTTCGACGATGACTCTGAGAACGACCGCCCTGCGCCAACCTCAGTCGAGATCCAGAATGCCTTCGACACCATTAGCTCCTGGATGCAACTCAGCGATCACCGATGTTACAGCCAGCTCACACACATCGAGGGAGAGGTGCAGCGCGACCTTCTCGTTGCCAGAAAGCAGAAAACTATTCACCACTTCTTCAAACCAACTGGCAAGTGAGTGAAATTGGACTGGTTATCATGCTACGCATTATTCACATTGGAGAGTTGAACTGCTAGAAAGGAAAAAACACAGTCAAATTTGCCGCTCAATATCGTAATGGTTGACGGGATAAAAAAGACATGTTATTGTTGTACATATGATACATGTATGTTCAAAATGTAGTTGGAAATAAAAGTGAGTGCATTTGACCCAGCGTGTTTGTTTTTGAATGGCTCCCTGTACATTCCTACTTGACAGCCCCCCCCCCCCTAGTGCCGCTCGTTTTGGTCCCCTAGGGTTAATCGACTACTCCGCGTATATGCATAAAATCGGCTGACAAATCAATTATGCAAATAAGCGGATTCTACTGTATTATTCATATCCTGGGTACATGTAATATGCAATCTGGAAACTATCTATTGCAATGGCGCAATGTGGTTGAATAAAGTCCTTCATCAAAACCACTTTTTAAAATCTTGTTGGATATTTTACTGAAAACTTGTATTTTATTACTTTAAAAGTTACCAGGTTTCCAAGTGTTTCAAGTAGGTTTAAATGATTTTACAAAAATGGTTAAACAGAGCTTTCTAAAGATACTAACTGCTCTGCCCCAACTACAATGGAATTCTTACGCTTTCTAGTTTTGTATAATTACATGGTTGTTTTCATGTCTAACAAGGATGTTGACTTTCAGTACATGTAATTAGTAAAATACTGTACATGATGTGATAAGATGCTAACCATTCTGCCTCTTACTACATTGGTATTCTTATGCTTTTCTGCTTGTATAAGTAAAGTTAAGTAAGTCACTCAGGTTGTTTGTAGCTTTTTGCACGCTTCTAACCAGGATGTTGTTGTTGTTTCCCTGTAAACAGAATGTTTGTGTTTGGCGGGTGGGTTCCGCTGGTGATGGACGACCAGAAGGTAGCCACGCACGAGAAGGAGTGGAAGTGCACCAACACCCTGGCCTCCCTCAACCTGGGTAAGTGGTACGGTCCAACATTCTGGACTGCCAACAGAGCATTATAAGTGATAACAAGTTTTAGCCCATGTATCTGGGTTATTTATAGAGGATAAAAGGATTTTATCAAGTTGTTAAAATGTTGTTTGTGTCTCTAAGTCTAATGCTGTTAAGTCACTTCCACGCAAAAGGAAAAGTTTATCTACATTATACATATTCTAATAAACTTGGGTAAGTGGTACGGTCCAACATTCTGGGCTGCCAACAATGCATAGTGATAACATGTACTAGCAACTTTCAACCCATGTACTGGGTTATTTATAGAGAACAGAAAGCTTTTATCAAGTTGTTGAAATGTTGTGTGTGTCTCCACTCTCAAGGGCTCGAAATACCGTTTGCATGTGCAAGTTTGCGCACATAAAATTGGAGTTGTGCAAGTAATTTCAAGAAGACTTGCACTTGTGCAAGTTACCACCTGTAGAAATGTATGCCTTTTTAGCCACGTAAATTTTCACTCCAAATGAAGAATCGCTGCTCCAACAAATTACACATCAAGCAAGTAACATTTTCTGTCCCTTTTGAACTTGTATTCAGTCCATTTTTATGAGTTGGGACACATTTAGTAGCATTGAACCAAGCAAGTTAAAAGCCACCATCTTGGGGAATAGGGGCATGATACTTTCCCGAATGAACAAAAAGTTGGTGGTGCAAGTAATTTCTTTTTGGTGCAAGTAATTTTTTTCATCTGCACCAGTGCAAGTTGACCCAAAAATGTATTTCGAGCACTGGATGATATGTACTAACAACTTTTAGCCCATGTACTGGGTTATTTATAGATAATAGAAAACGTTTATGAATGTGTGTGGCTCTATAACTGTTAAGTCACTTCCATGCAAAGGTAAAAGTTTATCTACATATTCTAATAAGATTGTTTAAGAAATAGTGCAATATACTTTAAATAGCCTGCTCAATTTTTCTACAAATCCAGTTAATTTTATACAAAAATGTAGACTCGTCTTGCAAATTCATAGAAATATGAAATACTGCGGAGGAATCCTGAAAAACAGCCTTGAACCTAGCATATTTGCCCTACTTTGTACAAGGAATCATACAAAACACTGTGGTCACAATCCTGAATAAAGCCTGGAGCCAAACGTATTAGCCCTACTTGTGCATATCTGCACGAACATCTTAGCCCCTGTAGTGAACTGTGGATGGTTGCGGACAGTGAGAAATGTGCTCAGTGGTCACTAATGCTCCATGGGGCCCTGCCATGAAGGCACAGCGCCCCTGTAATAGCCAGAGTAATGAAAACTTATGCCCCGGCTTCAGTCTACAAATCACCAGACTGGACCAATCTATGATACTGGGGAAATGATGGGATACAGAGTGTATGAATTAACCTTATGTGATGTTGGATCAAGGAGTTGATTTATAATGATACCAAAATAGGATGTATGTGTATATGAATTTGTGTTTGTAAAAGTATATTGATCGTAGGAATATGTTCAATTTGACTGCATGGCTGTTGGTAACCAGCGATCAATAAAGGGGAGTTCAGTCATGTGGCATTTTCAAGGGTTAGAATCACCGGGAATGAAACTTTCTGAAATGATTGTTTGAAGCAGTGACTACTGATACTAATTATGCAGCAATGCCAAAAATTACCTATGTTTTTATGACATTTTGAACACAATTTGATGGACCATATAATAAGGCATAAAATGGTTTTCAAATGCAAATGATGCCAGGTCATTTCTAGTCTTAAAAGAAATTAAGAAATTTATGGCTCTGAATTTGATAGAACTAGGGTATTTTGCTACAATATTTTGGTATGTAAGTATGATTGGTACTGGTGTACTGGTACTGGTTGGTCAGAAAAAGAGCTATATAAAATGAAATAAATTGTCATAACTAAAACAAGAGATAGTTGTCCATATCCATATACTGTACAATGTGCTTTGCACCTAGCTACACGATAATGGAAAATTTAAATTAACAGGATCATGTCAATTTAATTTTCATCCAAAGCAAAACAACCTAGCCAAGAAACCTTGCCCCGAAAAACCTCACAGGAGTCAATAGAGCAAAGTCTAACACCAGGATACGGAAAACGTGTCTGGAATCATAAGCAGAGCTGGTGGGAAAGACCAGGAAATGACTGGTGACAAATTGTGGCCTTTGTGGATGGAGTAATAAGTCATACATGACATGAAGCCTGATGAAAGCCAGTCTGAGTAGATGGAGAGTTAGGGAGATGTGACATGAATGCTTAACAGGTTTGGCGCCTGCTGGGGTCCTTCCATTTCACTTAGGGAGGAATATGGACAAGAAAAATCATTGATTCTTTCATTTTCTTTGTCTTAATTTTGTCTCGATAAGATTCTTCCTCCCACTCTTGTCTTTTGATATCATCTACCACTTAATTTCATCACAACCAAATTTTGATAGCAGTCTGTCTCTCCTTTAATTTTAACTTCCCCCTAAGGATATAATTTGATAGCTTGGAAAGTCTACTTGGAGATTTCTTAACTTCCTTAATCTCTTCTTATTATAGAACTGACTTATCTTAACCTTCTCCCTGTGCTAAAGGTTAAGCAATTAAGCACACTGTCAGAGGCTCTACGAAGATAGCCTGCCATGCTGTATTTCATTTTGGATGCTGTACAGGTAGCACATTAGAAGCAGCATGAATGAACAGAGGGCTCTCCCTTCAGTCAACCTCAATGGGACTTTGATTATGTATAGATAACAATTTAAAAGTTAGGCAAGAGTACTGAAAGCTTACGGCATTTGTACTGTAGAGTTAGGCAGTTTAGAGGACAGGACAGATGTGATGGGTTCTTTCTTGAGATTGTGATCACGTATGTGAGGCTGTGCCTAGACTTGTTACAAAACAATCCTGGCAGTACAATGACCTATGTCGGTGCATAAGTGGTGAATGTCGTATTCTCCGTGTGAAGCGCACACAAGCAATACAGCTTCAATCTAGGGGGATTTTATTGCCACCATTCACCACTACCTTTAATTTAAATCCTAAGCTTCAACCTTGTAATTGTAAGGATATAAAAATAGCTGCTATTAGCTTAAATCAATAAATTGTTTGCCACTGTGTTTCACACAAGTAATGGCCCTGCTGTAATGACCTTACTTCTTGGCGAGGTAGCACTTATCTAAGGTAGAATTTATTCACCAGACTTGAATTGGGTACAGGATTATGGAGCAGGGAGAGGGTTAGAACTTACTTATTACCTTTGCTATGATCTAACATTGCAGCCCCTTTTTTTAAAGTGATGTAGATTGTAAGTAGTTGTACATGTTGTTGTTCACCTTGTAGTGCCTTATGGCACATAGGTCAGCAAGTTTCCTTTTTGCTGTTTCTGTGGCAGGGTATATTTTTACAGGGAGGGGTTGCCAGCCCTTCCCCTTAAGCATGCTTGAGGCACCTCCTCGAACATGGGGCCCCCATTTGACATCCCTTCCGGAAGGGAGTGCAGCCCCAACCAACATACCCATCCCAGGATTGAACTGGGGTCTCTCAGTTACCAACTAGTTGAAACCAGGAGCTCAACTGTGAGCTACAGGGACATCCCTGATTGCAGGTAGTATCTAGGTTCTTTCCTAACCCTGCTATTTTCCGCCTGTAGAAACCATGACGTGGGAGCCACTGGCCATGGAAGTGTTTGAAGACTCGGTTCCGCGTGCACGCGCCGGACACTGCGCCGTGAATATCGGCAGCAGGCTGTACGTGTGGAGCGGCAGGGACGGGTACAGGAAGGCCTGGAACAACCAGGTACGCCAACAATCCAGAAAACCGCTAACATTCTACTTTGGTAGTAAAAAATTAGTTTAAGTCTCCCATTTATGCTATGTTCCTCAAGCTGATAACATGTACTGGAGGTACATATTTGGAACGATGTATAGAAATTTATTTTCGGCTAAGTCTTTGTACATTTCACATTTTGCACCACCTGTTCTTGAGTAAAAGATAGTTTTCTACCCAACAAGTTTTTTTTTGTCCTGTGTGGGTTATCTGTTTGGTTAATGTGTTTGCTGGTGTAAAAATAATTAAAACATTGATACCAGAGCTCGAAATACTGTTTCTAGTCATAATTTCCACTCTGTATGATTATATGTATGGTACTATTAAGGTGTCAAATAGCAAGGTATTTTTTGTGTAAGGTATTTTTCGTGCTCTCTGAAACTTTTTCTTTCAAACGGCAGGTTGCAGAGTTTTATTAAGCCATAAGTATGGTGCAATAAGGTGTTTTATTCCCTTGTCCACAGGTGTGCTGTAAAGACCTTTGGTTCCTGGAGACAGAGAAGCCGCTGGCCCCCACCAGAGTCCAGCTGGTCCGAGCCAGTACCAACACCCTGGAGGTGTGCTGGGGGGCCATACAGACAGGTCAGTACACCCCTGTTTTATAGTGGTACAACCACGAATGCGCATTGGGTTTGTGTGAGATATGTAGCACACCACTCCCAGATGCAGGGGTGCTTTCACAAAGGTTTCCACCGCAGAAGTGTGCAAAAATGCTTCTTGTTAAGAAATAGCATCAATCAGTAATACAAAATATGCAGTACTAATTTTCATTACGAATAACAATGTATGGTCCACAGATGAACTAAGAATGACCTTTAATGTGTTAGGTTCCTATCATGGTAGCTTTTGGTATCTTGGAGTTGTAAAATTTGTGAAAGCTTTCTGAACTATAGTAAAAGTACATGATTTTTATAGACTCTGCCCATGTTTAGCATCCTAACACTCAAGCCTTTCTCCCACCTCTCCCTGCAGCGGATGCGTATCTCCTGCAGCTGCAGAAGTACGACATGCCGCCAGCGCAGGCCGCCACGCTGCCCAACGCCGTCAGCAACCCCACCATGGCCTCCACCCCGGCCTCCGCCTCCCTGCAGGGCAGCGGCAGTGCCACCATGATCCGCCAGATGTCCTCGGGAACAGGGCCGGTCACTGGCATCATGAAGGCACCAGGTGAGATGTCTGAGTGCTTTAGTGCTGTACCATTTCCAGTATATCATTGTATACCATTTTCAGTATATCACTCCACACTTCGTTCTTTCGTTCAGACCCTGGTAGTGCCTAAAGACAGGTAGGTCAGCAAGTTGCCTTGCTGTTTCAGTAGCAGGGTGTATTTTTACAGGGAGGGGTTTCTAGCCCTTCCCCTGTGCATCCCACACTGTTGTGACATATTCTAGGTTTGGTCTAACTTGTGATGTACATGCAAGTGATTTTACCATTGCTGGGCATGCCCACAAATTATGTTTGATTACTCTTAGGAGGACAGCGTTGAATCGAAGAACTTGAAATTGGACAGTAAATTGATTTTGAAAACTTTGATTCTGAAATAATTCATACATGATACAGTTTTAAGTCAAATGCAGTACTCATTCAAAAAAAATAAGTACCAGCAGTCCTTTACATTTGATTTACTACTTCCATGTACAAAGAAGATATTGTACATTTTTATATTTGTTACATAATCTGTACATTTACATACACACAGGTCTTCAGCCTTTGCGGATGCCCACTCAGACCACGCTGGTCGGCACGGCAACCACCGCCATCCCGCAGCAGTCACCTCCCGTGAGGGGCCGAGCCCGGGTCAAGTCTCCGGTCGCTGTGACGATGGCCAGCAGTCCGAGGATGGCCACCAGTACCACCAGTCCTCGTATCCTCACCACAACCACCTCTCCTGGGGTAGGCCCAACATTTGTTCGCTCGTTCGTTCGCTCGTTCAGACCCTTGTAGGGCAGCAAGTTTCCTTACTGTTTCAGTAGCAGGGTTATTTTACAGGAAAGGGTTGCTACCCTTTCCCTTTGACATGCTCATGGCACCTCCTTGAACACTGTTTTACGTCCCTTCCAAAAGACTGGCAACCTTAGTAACATTTACCATGCCAATGATTGAGTTCATATAGGTTTGTAAATAGCCTAACTGAAGAAGCTATGAATGGATTTTTTATTATTCCTTTGTGTATAAAATAATAGTGAATAGTTAATGTTCTTAGTGATTCTGGTCCAAGATTTTTCTTTCTACCTCAATGAATAGTGCCTACAATGTAGTTATTTCCTTTTCTAAGATTGGATACACATCAGAAAATTTCCAATGGTAGTAGATTCTTCCCCTTTTTCTAAGTGACTCATCTGCATGATTTCTGTTTGAAATAATAAATGGAGTTGTCCAATTTTTCTAGTGACATAGGTTTTAAATCATTTTGTCATTGTCCTTTCTTCCTCAGACCCTCCCCTCCGGCACGGGCATGAGTGGAATTCAGGCACTGGCGGCGGCTGCAGCGGCCACCCAGAAGATTCCTGCCAGTCCGTCGGGCACCACCATGAGGCCTCAGCTGTCCACTACCCACACAGGCACCCCCGTCACCCTCACTCTCGCCTCGGGGGTCAAATCCACCCCCATTATGGTCAGTGGACCAGCCCAGTCTGTTCCAAACAGGCTTTTCGTTAATGTCATAACGGCTCCTTTCCAAACTCTGTGGTGTTTGACAAAAACAATCTTCAGTTTATAAATCATTTTTTTAAACATTGTTATGTACTTTGTTTCACCACCCGACTCTCCTTTTCGCCCAATTCACCACAGTTTGTAATTGGATCTGTTTGAATCTACCAGCAGCCATGTTCGTGTACAGTGTGACAAATGTACAATGTTCTCCAACATGGTACAAATGATGTCCTATGAAAAGCCTGTATCGGATGCTACTTTCTGTTACTGCCTGTTGCTTTGGGAAGCAAGCATGGAAGGCAAATGAAGAACATGATTTTTTTTCTGTACATGCATTTTATGGTCTAAAGCTGCATGACTGTTATTTTCGGAATTCAGGGTTCAGTTTTTTCTGTCATAGAATTATGAGAAAAAAATTGAGCTGCTGTAAAGATGTAAAAGAAGTTTTCTCACGACATTATGGAAAAAAGATGACTGATTAAAAACTGTCATGTTTCACCCTTTAGTTGCTTGAAAATTGGTATCATTCTGTTCTAAAACCTTTAAACATATGTCTGCTGAAGAGCCCGCTTGATTACTTTGGAAATAAACTAATTGCCGGGCATAGAAATGGGTATTGGCATATATGGATAGATTACAATTGCAGCATTTTTCAATTTTGGCATGTGCAAAAATCCGTGTTGTTCGAGATCCCCCCAAACTGCAGCATTCTTGTCACGTAGCACTAAATCTCTTCCTTCTGTCTCTTTTCTCCTTCTCCTTTTTTGACCCGTAGCAATATTTTTCAAACCAGGTCAACACGGCGGCCACCAGTATCCTGAAGACGGCGGCCCAGGCGGCGCAGGCGGGCGCGCAGCAGCAGCTGCAGGGGAAGCAGATCATCACGGTGCACAAGTCGGGCGCGGTCACGCTCACCCCGCAGACACAGGTGGTCACCACCGTGGTGGGCGGAGTCACCAAGACGGTCACGCTGGTCAAGTCCGTCCCTGTCACTGTAAGTCTGATGACCATCCAATGAATAACAAACGTTATTTTCCAGGCCCTGTGCATGCATGCATGCATTGCTGTGAAAATTGGCTGAATCTCTTTTGCATGAAATTTCATTCAGCATGTTGTGCCAGAATAGATTATGATTTCTGACAGTTTCTGAAGTAATTTTTTCATCCTTAATTTATTTATGACAAACTCAAATCAGCCTGCTGGCTAAAGCATGCAAACACTTGTACCGTTAAAATATGGTTCCAGCAGTAGATGAAGTGGAAAAGATGATATTCCCCATGCTATTGGAAAATGACTCCTTTTAGAAAGCTATTGTTAGTATTTAGACATAAAGATTCTTTGTAGTTTGAGAAGCTAGGAATTCTATGTAGTTTAAGAAGCTAGGAATTCTATGTAGTTGTAAAGAGTTAGAAATTCTATGTAGGTAGTTTCAAGGAATTCTTGACGGCGTCTTCAAGCTTAGCATGCATGTTAGGGTGATGCATACAAGACACAAGGCTCGTCCTGATATTTCCTTGACTTCACCATTCTCCGCCTTGCCTCTCTGTTTGATGATTTTCTTGCCTCTCTCGTGCCGTGCCCACAACCCCCCCACCCCCGTCCCGTCACCAGCTTCAGGGAGGAAAGGTGACCTTGATCCAGACCAAGCCCCTGAGCTCCACGGGCATGGTGCTGGGCACCTCCCCGCAGGGCGCCGCGCCGGGAGTCGGCAGCATGGCGCGGCAGCTCGGCCAGCTGCAGGTACGTGGCACAGCCCCGCCCCTTTCCTCTTCGCCCTTACACTGGAGCTGCCATACACACTCAGACACATGGGCTAACAGTGCTGTATAGACACACGCACACACGAGCTAACTATGCTTTTTTCTAGGGCTATGGTACAAAGGTACATATACACATATACGGTCTCATACAAACACGCACACACACAGGCTAGTGGTGCTGTACATACAAGCATGTGTACACATATATACGCACAGAGGCTAACAATGCTTTTTTCTAGGGCTATGGTTCAAATATACAGTCTCATACACGCAACTTTGCCTTCTTTGTTCTAGGGCTATCATACAATGATATATATACATACACATGCACACACACAAACATGTTCATGTACAGACACAAACATACATGCTAACTGTGCTGTCTTTGGTCTAGGGCTTTGGTACAAGGGTATAAACACACACACAAACACACACACACATACATGTACATATGTCTACCCGGGGTAACGGTGCTGCATTTGTTCTAGGTCTATGGTGCAAGGGTATATACACACATACATGCACACGCAAACAACTTCGCTTTCTTTGTTCTATGGCCATGGTACAAGGGTATGTACACATGCAGTCTCATACATAGACACACACAATAACAGACAACCTTAGTGCAATTTCACAAGGGTACATACACATGCGAATGACTATGCTACCTTAGTTAAATGGCAAAGGTACAATGGCATAAAATTGCAGTCAGACACATAAACACAACTGTGTCATCTATGCTCTAAGACAATGGTACAAGGGAACACCTACCCCACATCTTATTCCCAGCCAACCCAGTCATAAATGAAACCTACATTCCTTTATCTGATTTCTGTATGTCTTATTCTGTCTCTAATAGAAAGAGATTATAGATGTTATACATGCGTGCACACACAGACACAGAAAAACATAAGGACATATACCTAATGTAGTTAAGCCTTGCTGATTTTTGTCTCATCTTATTCTGTCTTAATTCTTATTTTATTCTTGGTCAAATAGAAAGAAAAAGAAATGTTTAAAGGTTACCACATCTTCAACCCTCCATCAACTGCATGCGTTTATTTCCAGAAACACAAAGCGTTGAAGAAAGTTCTATTACAGGCCCTTCCATTCGTTGTTCAGTTCCGAAACTTGTTCTTACTAACCAACAGACACGTTGCGTTATCCTTTCAGCCATATGTCCACCTTCACTGTATAGTTGGGTTCCTTGTATAAAGTAGTTGCTCCTGTTAGTTAAGCCGCTGTTTGTTGTTGGCTCCCCAGGCAAAGGGTCCGCTGCCCCAGGGAACCATCCTGAAAGTCATCAGTACCACAGCAGGAGGGAAGACTGCCTACATCACAACTACCACTCAGGTAAGACTACAAGCAGAACTATCTTGCACTTTGGCTAACAATGTTGAAATCTTGAAGTCCTTCCTGTACTACATAGTGCGTATGGTAGCGCCCATCTTCGTTTCAATAGTCCTGGGGTCTCACAACTTTGTGCAATCACTACAGCCGGAGGCTTGTCCACTGGTAGTAGTGTGTATTCAACTTCCATACTTTTTCCCAAATGCCAAGTGCTAAGCAGGGATAGCTGTACCATTTTAAAGTCTTTGACTCAACCAGGGATCAAACTCACAACCTACTGTTAACCAAAGCACATTGCTCACTTGGCCATCGCACTGGTTTATTAGCAAGTTATAACTACGCAACAGACTACACAACTCTTTTTGGTGCCTTTTGCAAAAGTGCATCGCAAAAACTGCAGTGGAATCTATTCTCTGAATAGTATGAGAATTGTTTATGAAGAAAAATGTTTATGATCTAGCACATTCTCACTACTTTATGCACTTTTCTTGTCTGTATTGTTGAGCACTATAGACAGGGAGAGAGCTCTGACAAAAGATTGACTTGTACATTTAAACATCTATGAAAAAAATTGTTCTCTGAAGCTTAGTCTCAAAAAGTTTGTTTCTTTTTCATTTTCAGGCTGGGACAACGAAAGGAGCGACCATTATGGGGATCAGCAGCGTGACCCAGCAGCCTGTCGTCACCATCCCCAAAACCATCATCAAGACTGTCCCGGTGTCGTCGGTCATGTCGAGTATAGCCGGGCACGGTGGGGCCACAGGCGGCGCCACGCCGACCAAACCCACCATCATTGCAATCACTACCAAGGCAGTTACAGGGGTGGCAGGTAGGGGCAACTAGATTTTGTTTTCAGATTACTAAGATTCAAGCACTCAAGGGATGTGAAAAAAAATTGTGACAGTAGCCAGGTGGCCACTTAAGACAGGAGTCTTAATGCTTGGGCCAGTGAAACAAATAATCCTAAGGGCTAACAAAAAGTGGTCACAATGTCCTGGTGGTCCTTATAGGGAGGTTATCATCAGTACAGGTTTGACTTATCATTTATAGTATCGATTGTCTGCTTTTCCCAAAGCAAAGAAATACAAGTTAAGCACATCTGACAACTCTTCAACCCAATACAATAAATTTGCACAAATGATGTAACAGAAAAATATGATATGATGACTTCTACAAACTGCTCCAAAAGCAATCAAGTCTAGTTTTGTAGTACATTGAAGCAGTAGACTGAGTGATCTACACAAGTATTCCAACAATCCATTAGTTCACAACCTAATAAACCAATAAACCAAAACACACAAGACCCTTCCAATCTAATTTTTAGTTTAAACAAAAGAAACAAAAAGCAGATATAGTGTTTGTTATCATTAAACTTAAAGCTGGAACTGTGAGTAGAGGACCCTTTGTGAGATGTCCATGTTTGTGTTGTGTAGGTATGACCACAGGGACCACCACCAAGCTTCCATCCACGTACATGGTGAAGAACACATCAAGTCAGGGAAGCCAGCAGGTCGTCCGAACGGTCACCACCACCCTGGGGGTCACCCCCATGGGCACGGTCGTACGGACGGTGACGTCACAGATGCAGCCGGGCGTTCGGATCATCACCGTGCCCGCGTCCAGCATTACCACAACCACCACGCCGACGGGCCAGGTCCAGAGGATCGTGGTCACGCCGGTCACGAGACCGAGCGCCGCCTTGCAAGGGAAAACGGGAACGATCACCATTGTCACCCCAGCAGGTATGTAACCCATGCTGGTGGTGTGTGTCGTGTGGACTAGAATGTTGAGAGTTTGAATCCCAGCTGTTGTCACTCACCAAGCTTGCACGATACCAAAAAAGGTTGCAGTCCTAGGATGAAATGTTAAATCATGTTCATTGTATTTGTCAAAAAATTAACTAGGGAAATTTTGCTACCGCCTCAAATTGCCCACCTGCACCATTCGAACCAAAATTTTGGGATTGCAGAAAGAATTTGAATAGCTGGCAACTTTGAAAGCTAAAAGAATACAGGCTAGGCTCAGTATTATCAATCACAGATTGAAAAAAAAAGTATTTTGAAATTCAGCTCTGTATAATCTGTTCTTCTTGTCACCATCAGTGGAAGATTAACTTTTCTAGTAACTTTGAATAAGCCAGAGAATAAGATTTCCATTTTGTTGACAGGTACCCAAGTTCCTGCGTCCACAATACTCTCCTCAAGCAGCGCTGGAGTCACTGCGGGTGCAACAAGGCCCATCACCGTGTCCGTCGCAAACCTGCCATCCGTCTCTAACGTGCCCGTTACCATGACGACGGCGCAGGCAGCGTCGGCCCTGTCGGCAGCCACCAGCAGCATCACACCCACGGGAATCACGCGACAGAGTCTGGCCAACCCCACAGCAATGACAGAGATGAAACAGATCATACAGAACACACAGGTAAGGACACTACTCTGGTTAAAACTAGTCATTTCTCTTAAGACAATCGCATTTGGATGTAAACTAAAGATAAGTACCAAGTACATCCACAGGTATCCTAGAACACGAACCCCGCTCGTTCGAAAGTTGAATTAGGGAGGAAATATATGAGAGGATGTACAATCCCACGCTCAACAGGGAAGGAGAGCTACAAGTCTAACTGTCTGGCACCAGGGACCCAGCCTTGCCCGCGAAAAATCAGCTACCTGTCCTCAGGCTGTTACAATCCTATTGGGAATCACTTCACCTGAATAGTTCTCATAGTCTTCTGTCAAACACATTCCAAACAAGTTAAAGTGGATCGCAAGAAGCTTGAATTCAAAACAAGTTATTTTTAGGCACTTTTGAATGATGTGGCACCGATGTTTTTTTCAAATCTCCAACAATATCCTGGTAATATGTATCCCTCCAGGCCATCACACCTGCCACCTCCACTGTGACCTCAGTAGCTGCCTCCTCCACGGAACAGGGGCAGCCACAGACCAGCTCCGCGGAGCAGCCGCAAGTTGGACCCTGCGGGACTATTCACGGTGAGATCACCTCCCATTGATATCTATTACTGCAATTCTTTAAATTTTCCTGGGGGTTTTATGTTTGCAATTTTCATGTTGACCACTTCACTGCAAATTTCAAACCCGCAGGACTATTCATTGTAAGACCTGTTGATGCATAGTAGCCCAATCCAAAGGAAAAGAATTGTGGTCTAGTTTGCCATATTTAGGTAGCAATATTTGGACTAAAGAGAGATGGTTGAATGAAATCTTTCACATGGAGATTGTAAAATGGACTGCTGATAAAGCATATTGTTGCTTTGTGATTGTTTTAAGATAGTTGTCATCTTCTAAAGTTATGCTGATAACAAACAAATAAACACACATACATACACATACATACACATACATACATACACAGCCTGCTGCAGTACCTTAGGAAGCAGCCAGAAAGCCCGTTATCGAACATGACCTTTGTTTTCCCAATACCAACCCACCTACCAAATATCATAAACATCCATCCACAGCTTCTCGAGTTATCATGTTTACATACAAACACTCATTCGACCACAGCCACCCCACCATGGCAAAGCCAAAAACGTAACCTTCTGATGAAGGTAATGACACTGATTGATGCTGATGTTTCCTCCTGTAGGCTGTGGTACTGATGACGAAGATGAGGATGCAGGGAAGCCCAAGATCGGCCCGTGTGGAACCATACATGGTGAGCTCTACCAGTCTCTCCTTCTCTAACTTGCTTCATTTCTCCTATACTGTAAAAATGTTACCAGTGACATTGACTTTTGATACTCAGAGTGTAATAGATGACAGTGACAAAATGACAATAATATCTATGTCTTGTTTCTGTTTTTTTCTAGGCTGTGGAACTGATGATGAAGATGATGATGAGAAGTCAAAACCCACAATCGGTCCATGTGGCACTATACATGGTAAGGTTTGGTCTTGTTTTGTTTGTTCTACAATTGTATTAGGTTAAAGTCAAAGTATTTTCCCCATGTAAACCTTGCTTTGTATGACCTATAAAGTACCATTCCTAACCTTTATGTACTGAATTTCTTCTTTTATTTCAAACTCAACAGGCTGTGGGACTGATGATGAAGATGATGACAAGTCCAAGCCCTCAGAGGGACCCAAAATCGGGCCTTGTGGCACCATCCATGGTAAGACTTTTTGTGACCTATACACCTAAAATAAGGGGTAGCTGATACTGTGTGCTCAGAGCTTGTTTGATATATTACACATTTTTGTACTTTCCTCAGTGTCATCATTTGATTTATGCCATGCAAATTCAACCCATGATTTTTATCTTGACAGGTTGTGGTACAGATGATGAAGATGACGACAAGTCAAAACCATCAGAACAGCAAAAAATTGGGCCATGCGGTACAGTACATGGTATGTGCTTTCTTAAAAATTCCTGACTACCAACCAACAGTGTGCACCTCATGTTAAGCAAAGTAGCTGTTCTTTGGAATGAGCTTAATTCCTAGCAATGTTCTTGAATCTGCTTCTGGAAGGTTGATAGTTCAAGGCCACGTTCTAACCTGACTTGCATATAGTTCTGGAAATGGCTATAGTTCTAAGTTTATTGTAATTGTCAAGAAGAGCAACTGTTCCCTTGTTCAATGAAACTCTAGATACCCTGTTTTACTTTAAACGTTTGTACCAGTAAAAAGTATCCTACTGAAAGCTTGTTTGAAATACACAAGATACATCTAACAGTTATTCAAGCAACTGCAAAGGTTTTGGAAATGGTCAGACTACTGCCATGGTAGTGGATGCGACCTCGAAAGTCTGACCATTTCCAAAATCTATCCAGTTGCTTGAGTAACTGTCATCTTCTGTATCTGATTACCTGGTGGCCTAACGTTCATTGAGGGTTGTTTGAAAAACTTCTTTTCTAATCTAACCCCATCCAGGTTGCGGAACTGATGATGAAGATGATGAGAAGCCCAAGGTTGGGCCCTGCGGAACGATCCAAGGCTGCGGCACGGATGACGAAGGGGAGGGTAACGACGACCCTGCGCCGTCCACCACGACGCAGGCGGACCAGATGCAGGGAGAGGCCATGGACACGTCGGCGCCGTCCCAACCCCCGACCTCAGCAACAACGGCAGCATCAACAGTAGCTACCAGTTCTACGGGTCAGTGGAGAAAGTAGGGTTGATGTAGAGCAAATATTTCCTCCGAGGCAAGAGGTTTTTCTACAACTTTACAGCACGAGTATATTTAGTACAGTCAAACATGGATTCAGCTCCCACTCATGGGACTGAGGAAAAATGGCTGCTAAGGACAGCTGAGTGCTTAGGTCCAGGTTGTGTTAACTATGTAAAAATAGACCGGACTGTTTTAATGTGGCTTGTGCCACCTGTGCCCAATCAGCTTTGACTGAACCTTGAATATGAAAAAAGTCCTGTTGAAAAACTAGATGTTGCATGTTTTTCAAAATAGCATTGTTTCCTTTACATACGTAGTATGTTGTCTTCAGTTCTCAAAATTGTGCCACTCTTTCTACAGGCCATGGCCTTCTTTTATGGTGTCCAATTAGTGATGACCTACAAAAGACAAAGCAGTGCCAGTGTAACCAAACCTTGTTTGCAAAGATGATAACTGGAAATGTGGTGCCAACCTTTATGAACCTTCTCTGTTCTGTCCTGTTCACAGCAGTAACTTCGCAAGCCACACCCATGGAGACAGGACAGGCGGCATCGTCCTCTGTGGAACAGATGGACACCACGCCTGCACAGGTGCCAGCAGCCACGACAGCTGCAGCTGTAGCAGAAGCAGGTGAGACCCTTCAGCTTCCTGTAGATTATAGACTTATAACTTGATTTGAGTTGAAAATAACAGTGCAACAAATTACAACAATCCATCTACTCACACTGCAGCAAAAGTTTTCGTGTACAGTTTGTTCGGCCTTTTTTTAATCTATGTGCACCAATCTAAAAGCAGCCTTTGAATCTTGTCTTCAAATTCACCTTTATGTTATTATCTGAAAAGAATTCAGTCACAAATTCACACATGTAGTGTCTTGTAACTTGTCAAAGAGATAGAAGAGATGCACAAAGGAGCTACCGAAATTTTATCTGCCATATTTTCCATTTTTCCATGTCAACAAACCATTTTTGACTGCTGTACCTGCGCACCGAATCTGAGACAATCTCCATAATACACTGATGACTATGTTATCTTACAGAGGCCCTTGCAGCGGCCACCACCTCCAGTGTCATGACCCCCTCACCCTCTGCGGTGGACGGTGCAGCGGCTGTTCTTGCCACCCTGGCTGACTCCACGACCACGCCTGTGTCTGCCAGCCAAGCAAGGGCGACGCCCGTCAACAATGGTGCCATGGCCCCGTCACTGCCTGGCAACGTGTCCAATGGGCTCGGGCCTACAGTGGTTAAAACAGAGCCAGGAGTCAAATCAGAGGTACAGTATTTTTCAGTACCTGTTTTTTTTTTGGGGGGGGGGGGGGTTGGTAACGTGAAGAGTTAAAACTGGGCTAACTCATTTATTTCCCCATGAATGTTCTCATTGTTTCTTGAAAACGTTTTATTAAGTCTAAGTGATTCTGGGTTTTTCATGTGTGGTCCTCCTAGTAATATTTCAATTTAGCATTATTTTCGAAAATCTGAGAACCAGCAAATAAAATTGGTGTGGCCTTAACTTGAGGTTTGGAACGTTTCAGGACCAGAAGGACCCCTCCTCCAAGACCATCCTGACGGGGAAGCGGGAACACAACCAGTGGTACGACGTCGGCATCTTCAAGGGCACCTCGGCAACCGTGCAGTACTACTACCTGCCTTCTGAGAACAACCAGAAGGGAGAGGACGTAAGTCATGAAGTCTTAAAAAAAAACAATTTTGATACAAGAAAGCTCTCAGAGTGATTTCAATTAAGGAAAGACAGAAGAGTGGTTAGGATTTGTTTTTGTTGTTGGCCAGTGTGCCAAGTACATTGTACTTCTACCTGTCGTCTGAGAATAATTGGAAGGACAAGGATGTAAGTTGTTACAAGTTTTGATGTAAGAAAGCTGAGTAATTTTTGCTAAGTAGAGAAGCAGTATGTACAACTTTCTGACTTTTTGGTATGACTTTGGTACGTCCAAGAACTTTAACTAACACTGAATATTCCAATCTGTTCCCAGGACATTGACGTAGTAAATGTGCCAGACCACAGCATGCTGAAGAAGCAGGAGCTCCTGTCAGGCACGGCGTACAAGTTCCGTGTGGCGGGCATCAACGCCTGCGGCAGAGGGCCGTGGAGCGAGATCTCCGCCTTCAAAACCTGCCTGCCAGGCTACCCCGGCGCGCCCTCAGCAATCAGAATCAGTAAAGTAAGTATGGGAAACTTTAACCTTCTCCCTGCTGCCTAACTCTGTAACCAATAGGGAATTGAGTACCAAACAGCCACTTCAGTGTGCTAAAGGTTAAAAACATCCTGTATCAAAGGCATAGAGCATCTACATTTGTACTGTAGCTTTGGTTTATTACCTGTTTCTGATCTTTCTGTCACTGACGAAAGGTAGTGGATGCATCTTACCATTTACAAATCTATCCAGTTTCTTGAGTAACTGTTGTGTATTTTATTTCATGGACATCTAACCTTCATCAAAGGAAAAGGTTTTAGCTTAGAGCAATGTAAATTTATCAAAGTATGCTTAGATTGTTAGTATTTTCTGTCCTAGAATATCTCAAATTCTTTTTTTTTCACTGCTGATGACTCTAGAAGTTTGACTCTAGTTTATACCCAAATATTTGGTGTAAAAATGACCTTATTTCTGGATATCTAACCTTGACTTTGAACTGACCGACAGAGCACAGAAGGAGCCCACCTGTCCTGGGAGGCGCCGGCCAACACGGCGGGCAAGATCCTAGAGTACTCCGTCTACCTGGCAGTGAAGAGCACCTCTGCGTCCACGCCGGACACCAAGCCGCTCACGCCGTCCCAGATGGCCTTCGTCAGGTGAGTAGTCCAGTGGTTAGCAACCATGCCTCTGGACCAAGAGGTAGGGAGTTCGAATCCCAGCTGTCGTGGCTCACCCAATGTGCACGTTACTGGAAAGGGTTGTCGTCCTTAGGACAGGATGTTAAACTGTGGTTCATTGTACTTGTCGAAAAGAGCTAGAGGAATCTCGCCGGTACAACGAACCTGTTAATACTGTCTTCTCTGTCATGACCAGTGGAAGAGTAGCTCTTCAGTGAGCTAAACTGGTCAGAGATCACTTTGACAATCGCTCTTTTTTTCTTCAGGGTGTACTGCGGCCCGAGCGCCTCGTGTACGGTCACCACCAGTACGCTGTCCAATGCTCACATCGACTACACCTCCAAACCTGCCATCATTTTCAGAATCGCAGCCAGAAACGACAAGGGGTGAGACTTTTAAGTTTTTCTTATCTATACTTCATTTTATTTATTACGTAAGTGGTCTCCAGGTAGAATAGTGTCTCTTATGTGACACTAATGGAGATATCAATAAAACAAACTTAACCTGCCTCAGAATTTGCTTGTCACTCGTTTTTTTTTTTTACATTTCTTTCTCAAAGATTGGTATAGTTGTAACTCTTTTAGAATCTTGTCCAACTGATACTAAATTTTGGGTTTTGCCAGTTATTAGATTATCCACGGCAAAGACCTAGAGATGGTGGGTTAGATCTTATTGATAATTCATGCAATACCATCTCAAATAATACATTTGCTTGCAGCCTTGCAGTGTATAATCGTTTTACATCTAAGAAACTATCTTAAAGTGATAATGACCTGTATTCCTTGTGGGCAGTCCAGAAGGACCATCAGTATTTTTTGGTGGTCACTACTGCATTATCTCAACAAAATGTATGGTGAGATCTAACATTCTGCCTTCCTGTTTCTCTAGCTATGGACCAGCTACTCAAGTAAGGTGGCTGCAAGACTCCTCCAAGGATACTAAGGCAGCTAAGAGAGTCGCTCCGTCTGACAGGTAGGTCTCTATTCTCTTCTTATCTTCTTCTTGGATGTTGTAAGAAAAAGTTTTGGCAAAGCACCTTGTACTATCATCTTTGTCCGCCTTCAGTATTTAGCCCTTGATGTTTTTGTACATCCACCATTATTGAAAAATGATATTTTTTGTAAGGATAGGCCAAGGGTGTTTAAACTTTAACAGGAAAATATTGCCAAAAGAATGATTAAGAATGTAATTTGTACACTAGAAATAAAAAGCAAATGACTGTCCTGTGGTGTTGCCAAAAAAGCAACCCTTCCAACTTGTACATTGAATCCTCCCTTGCATAGATTTGTGTCTTTAACTTGCTTAAACATGAAGGATAATGTAGAATACGGGTGCCAGAGACTGAATTGTTGCAATAAAACCTGACATGTAAAATATACGTCTAGTAAACTTATGACTCTTTTCTCCTTACAGTAAATCTGGCACCAAGAAGGTGAAGACAGAAAAATGAAGACGCTTCCACCACATAACATGCACAATACAGCGGACCACCGGGATATCTCCTTCAGCCACAGAGCCTCATTTAAAGCAGTGCTTCATACCTCCTCATAACAACACGGGATTGCTACCTGCAATACAGAGGGATCACTCACAGTTCAACAACTTCTTCCTCCTTTGTAAATTGTTCACTTTAAAAGAAAAAAGTTGTGGAATTTTGAGCTTACCATTGCTGGGGTGTTTTGAATTTATAATGTTATTTTATTGGATCATGTTCTGATTATGATGTTTCGACGAGAAGGGCGCCCATGGAAGAAGTTTGCTCACTTTGTTCGTGGGTTGCACATGTTGACAGAAAGCTGTGCATCTTTGAATGTGTTGGGGTAGGATTCTGTATTTTCCAAGTGAGAAGAATGTACCATATCTAGACAAAAAATCTATTTTTTCTAAACCTGTTACACTTAAAGAAAGGGACGGAAGAAAGAAGGCGTTTTAGTGATCTGATTTTGGTCAGCTTTGAGATGCCTGTTGAGAATGTAATTTGATGAAATAAGAGGGAGTCCCAAAAGAATTATTTTGACCTATCATCTTAGAGGCAAGTGGTTTCAGTGTCTAACACAAGAACACCCTCTTTGAATGTTGAACACATTTATAGATGCACAGTGAAGTAGACATTTGTTGTGTAACAGAAGATGATGATATCAGGGGTATTGGTTCTCCAGCAGGAATTGGTCTGGGGGGGAAATTGTGGTATTTCCATTTTTTTATGTATTCTGGTTCCAAACACGGCACTACATATCCAGAAATGTTCTTCATGGTTTTGTAGGTGTAGAAAGTTTACCACGTTTGGGGAATAGATAGAGTAAAAGGTGATGCGAAGTTCTGATTTTTCAGACTAGTTTAAAACAGAAGGGAATGAACTGTGAAAATATGTATACCAGCTTCAGTTTGCTTATCATCTGTTTCTTTTTGGGGCTTCATTTTAAAAGCATGGGCTTATCAATTATTGTACCATATGCATATCAAATTTGAGCTCGAAGCTAAACATTTTATTTCAGATCACTTTTTGGAGGCTTGGAAGACCTTCCAACTTTTTGAACCTGGAACTCAAGATTCACTCGCCCATAATTGTATAGGTTCTCATTTCCTGCGTTTATTTAAATTTTTGCAATGGAAGTTTACTTTTGCAAAGGGTTCCCGCTTTGGGGTATTTTGCTTTTTCTTTCTTTCTATTTTTGCAGGATGAAACTTTCCTGACATTTCCCTTCTTCGAATGGATAGAATTAGTGTATATTTAAAATACTGTATTTTTAATAGTGTGGTAGAACCATAACATTGTGTCTTTTGATGTTTTTGTACATTTGTCCGTAGTTGTGAGAGAGTCATGTGGTTTTTACCTACCCAGTTGGGATTGCTAGCGTCACTACGAAGAGATTCATAAGTTTTTCATCAGCAAGATAAGGAAGCTGGAAGCATTTAGTGGTTGAAACTGTTGATGTTCGGGCCTTCTTATGAAGAAGCTGTACACATGACGTAAATCGGTGTGTAAGGAAAGTGCAAAGAATGGTAATTTTATACAACTTTGGGTGAAGGAAAACCCTGGATAAGTGCTTGTGTGTTTCTTTTCGGACAACAAGTTACTCGGATAGACTGTGGTTAGACCATGCCTGCTGTATATTCTGCATTCTTCGTACCCACCCTCTCCTTGTACAAGTTCCCTCCCCTCTTCAACCTCACTTCCCAAGTTCCACCTATCTGTTCCAATATTGTTCACTGTGTTGTTACGAAATATCCGTGCTGTTAACCATCAATGGTCAACTAGACAATTTTTAGAAGGAAAGAACGAAGAAAAGACAAAAATGTACCTGTGTCCTCCTTCCTCTGACAGTTCCCTTCCCGATGTAGACTGGTAGTTTTGTGGTGTGCTTGTGTTGATCGTACCCTTGTCACAACTTTACAACTCTAGGTAGGGGAAAGGTTGCTATGTTGATATGAGACAGAGCCCATTTCTGAAGGGTCTGTTCAAAGTCTTAAGAGTGATATGCGGTCACATGTCGTTGGACAGACAAAATGTTTTGTAAATGACGGGTTTTTCAAGGAATGAGCTCGCCCACCCTTCTAAGATGATAGCTCAGTCCAGATAAGTAGCAACTGAATGTAATAGCGATCTTTGGACTGGGCTATTATTCAACAGGGTAGGGGTGTTTTCGTTTGGATAGCATTTTACTCCATGAAAACATGATGTTCTCGTCACTCTTTTAGATTTAGATACCCCAAGTGAATATATATATATAGCTATGTACTTCCCATCATTTTGTGTAACTTTGAATAAACAATACTTTTAAAAATAACTGGTTGAGTCTTCCTGCAGATGTTTCCACTTGATAGTGTTACTGGAAGGACTGTCAAACCTGCTATAAGGGATGTGTGGATCTAGATTTAGATACATACAAGAGACTTTTACTGGGACCTAGATTAAGATACATACAAGAGACTTTTACTGGGACCAGTGCAATGGCCTAGAGGATATGTTGTCCTTGCATTTGAAAGGTCGGAGGTTCAAACCCCAGCCGGGTCATACCAAAGACTTGAAATGGTATATACTGCTTTCTCTGCTCAGCATTCAATTGTATGGGAGCTACACACACACACCACTAACAGCTGTAGTGGCCTAAGAGCTATCTATAGAAACTACAATGTGCGTTCTGAAAGATTGACATGTACAGATCTAAGATACATGTAGAAATATTTAGAGAGATGCTACTAATTGGAAGAAAACACTCAGTGCAAACTTAAACCAATAGATTTCAACGACCCAAACCAAATGGACACTGATCCTCAAGCAGATGCATGGCGTTGTCATGACCCGTGTGTATATAGCATTTTGTACCCATTCAAGTCATACACGTTCTTCATTGATTACATCGCAAGGCACACCAATCTAGCCTCCGCGCAGACATGGGTGGCTGGCCAGAAAGTTTTCTGTGGCTTGTTTACGCTGTTTTCTGATCCCTCGTGTGTTTTATAAAGCCAAGCCTATTCGGTTTACAACGCAGTAGAGTACTCCTAGAATGGCCTATCGATTAAAGTTGGTCAAATAAGAACACGCAAGCGATAAGAAAACAGCGCAAATAAAAAAAAAGCCTACGAAAATCGCCAGACGGCCTGCGCAGGAGGCTACAACAATCATGAAACAAACCGAATCCGTACATCTGCTTGGAGATTAAGGCAGCCCAGGTAAGCACAGTCCAGGTAGCCGCCCCTGTGCATGCCGGGACTGTTGATTGGCACAACTACAAACACGGAAGTTCAACAGGGCATTAAACACAGTAAGCACACAGTGGCAATTGTAACCGCTTCACTCCGTGGAGCATGTAGCCAAAAATACCATGGCTCTCTCCCTCAACGCGCTTCCAAGGGATTCCCTCCCCACAGTGGTGAGGCTGGAGGAAGACTTTCTTTCCGTGGGGTCGGGGGAGTACCAGACCGTGGGGTCGGGGGTTGAGCTGAGGAAAGGTGAACTTCTGACCGTCCATTTCGTCCGGGAAGTTACGAAGATCCACACGCAAGACCAGGACACGGGTGCCGAGTTCTACATCCCTCTGCACTGCCAGCAACTGTTCGAGAGACTCCCCAGAGGTAGATAAAACTTTTATTTTTGATTGGTGTTCGTGGGTGTGTTTGTTTCTTTGTTTGTAGACAGCATAACTCGAGAAGCTGTGGATGGATCTTAATGATATTTGGTATGTGGGTTGGTGTTGGCCGAAACGAAGGCCAAGTTCGATATCATCGGGGCATCCTAGTTTCGACTAGTTTGTTTCCTCTTTCCTCTCTGGATGCAAAAGGAATGACTTACTGGGAATGACTAGCCATAGGGTAAATATTGGCGTGTTTTCCAAAGGTCAACATACATGCACTTCTGTCTGGGGTCCTTGTCCTTCGTAGTCTAGCAACTTCACGATATGCAATCTTTTAAACAACGTTTTGAGCACCTTCTTTTGTGCAATTTCTTTTCTCTCGCCCTCCTGCGGTTAGCTCCCAAAGCACACCAAAGTTAACTAGCTGCTGTTGTCAACCGTATCGGTATATATCTTGCGTGACAGACGTCGATTTTGAACGTGAGGTTTTGTCATATTGTTATTGACCCGTGTTGTTGTTTTCAACGGTGTCAACACATTCAAAGTTCGTGAACTCTAGAACAGAAAATCGTGTTCTAATGCAGCAGAGAGGAATCTAAGACATATGCAGTTCAAATTTACAGTTTCCGCGTGGCTTGGCGATATCATTTGATAACGATACGCATACAAACAACGCTAACAGAACTTTGGACCCTTGACACGGGTTGGCCCGTGTGTAACATTATATAAGAAGTTTATTGCAAGTTCATGCCCGTGGGCTAATTGCAAATACATGATAAAAACATAGGAAAAAACGTACGTGCGTCAGTAAACTGTGTCTGACTTTGCTGTAACAATAGGTTACTGGTACTATATACAATTGTTGGCTATATCTAAATTAGCTGGGTTTGACTTCTTTTTTGGAAGCAGTGGACGTAGACCGTGCAACTTTATAAAGCCGAGAGCATATGGGCTAGTCTAACGCACTCTTTTGGATCCACCGACGTCGTTTGTGTGGTACTATGCGATCGACGACCATACCATTTCCAAGACGCCAAAAATTAAGCTAAATGGCGCCCAACTGAAGCCAACAAAAACCTCCTGCTTGGAAATGTTTTCCAGATTAACACTGCCCCTCTAACCCACCTTGCCCTATTGGAACCCACCGTTGCCTTTTGTTCTAGGCGTGGGTTTCTATACCCTTTCAAACTATAATGTACAAAGAAAACGCGTAACGTTACATGTCCAAGTTAATCTCCAAGCAGATCTCCACGGTGTTAAAATCGTGCAAGCTAGCCAGAGAGGCTCCAGTCAGCCAGGGAAGTTGTCAGGCACTCGGTTGCAATAAAAACTCCTTCTGCCAGTTGGATAGGTCTTTGCAACCGTTGGATCTGCTTGGAGATTATGTCAAAGAATAACACTGGTTCTTGCTTTCACTTTCCAATCTAGGTGCAATGCGAGAATGGAGTTCGTGTTTCGTATACGTAGTGTGCTGTCGGTCTCAACCTTTGTGGATGATATATCCTCCATACACGTATTTGTTTCCAAGGGCCGAGTGGGGGCCCCCTAAAAGTCAGTAAATTGTAAGAGAGAGTATACATACAAACGAGAAGTAGCTAGTCGCCCCTCTCTTAACCGTTAACGTCAAGCTAGATTACCGCCACAGTATGCACGACTGTTGTTCTGTTAGGTATTAGTGCAATCGTCATTAAATGACCACAGGCATTTTGGTGTTTACGTCTGATCATGAGTATCTTAATGGACCGGTTCGACGTCTCCGGTGTTTCGTTTACGTAGTATCGATTTTACGATTGGCACGAACCTTTGTGGATGATATCCGCCATACATATGTCCGTTTGCAAGGGCGGAAAGGGCCCCTGAAAGTCAGTGAACTGTACGAGAGAGTATGCAAACCATTTTGTTAAAGAACGTAGCTTTCAGTATTCATTATTCAGTTTATGAAATGTAAAAAACTATGCTGTGGATCATCGTAAACTTCATATATCACATTGTCAACTTAGCAATATCGATACTGACTTCTTAGCTACACAACCAAAGGGCTTTAATCTTCCGAATTTTCGGTAACATCAGTTCAGCTACCTCCTCTGGGCCCCCTAGTAGAGTTTATCTATCCCTGAGAAATGTAGCCGAGAAGTTAACGAAACGTCGGCAGATAATGTACCCTCGGCTATGTAGTTACGAACTTAGTGTATATTGTTTTCCCAATCTGATGAAACTATCTATGAAGGTGAGTAAACATAGCCTCGATTAGCCTGTCTTTCTCACAGATAGTATCAAAGTACTTTGTCATCGAAAACCTACATAACAAGGATCTGAGTGTTTACAATTGATATTCCTTCTGCAGTTATCTAGCTTTTCTTATCATTTTATTCTTATTTTATTTACCCATGGACAAAATATCGCCACCGTTGTGCTGTTTTCAGTGTGCCCTACAGGCGCACAACAAAACATAGTATGATAAAGTAATAAAATATAAAACAAAGATGTAAATTAACTGATAAGATATGATAATATATTTTTACGTTTCTTGATTATGACAAAGTACGTCAAGAAAATGCGACAAACGAGTGAAATACATGAAACAAGAAAAATAAATCCAAAAATTTATTTGCATAATTGGTATCTGTTGATGCTCCACTTTCCATAAACTACATATGTTACATGTAATTGAGTCTGATAATGAAAAAACACTGCAAATATAGATTTTCCTCATTAGCTTTGCAAATTAAGTCCCAATTAGCATTATTTGCACTACATTATGTATATCTCTGTCTAAGCTATCTGCATACTAAGTATCATATTGACAGTCCTATAATTTTCCAATTAGATGAGATATGGTGTTTTGCATTAATTATGCCAATTAGGAATTTATTTGCATAATTGGTATCTGTTGATGATCCACTTTCCATAAACTACATATGTTACATGCATTTGAGACTTTATATAATGGAAAACGCTGCAAATATAGATTTTCCTCATTAGCTATGCAAATTAAGTCCCAATTAGCATAATTTGCACTTCGTTGTTTATCTCTATCTAAGCTACCTGCATACTAAATATCATGGAAATCCGTTGTTCCTTTGTTCAGTTATTCTCCTTAAAAGATTTTCACAAAAACGCCCCTGCAGTTCCAGAGAAAGCTGCTAGGGTGCCCAAACCTACACCGCTTCTTTATTACATCACAAGCTATCTGCCACCAAAAAATCAAGACCACAGCACGTCCAGGTCAAAAGATACAAAAAATTGAAGTTCTGCTGCAGTACCAAGGTCACATACCAGGGGGCCCAAAATCGACCTTGAACTTCGGCTTCACAACACCCGCCCACATACCAAATATCATTGTAATCCATCTTGAGTTATGCTGACTACGGTAGTGTGGAAACACAAACAGACAGACAGACAGACAGACAAACAAACAAACACACACACACAGACACACCCAAAAATATATCCATTTTTCATGGAGATAACAAATGAAGCACATCTGTATCTGCATCTGTATCTATATAGCCGGTATAACCGCCATTCGGCGTAACACACCAGCTTCGAAGATGATTTTCATATCAATGATTATTAAAACAAATGTATATTTTCTGTGTTCTTGTTGTCCGTCCGCAGACCCCCGGCACGACGATAAGTTGTTTATGGGGGCGGGCCCCCTGTTCGAGTGTGACCCCCTCCCGGAGATAGTACGGTCCATCGACAACTTCCTGTCCAGTGACGAGTACGGCACGCTAGAGGAGAACGACATCGTGTACATCCACGGCATCGACCCCAAGCTGGACCACTGGGGGAAACGGGTAAGGATATGGCACTGTAGAATTCAATTTCAAGTAAAACTACCCCAGATCCACTCTATTTTAAGTGTAGGCAGACTTCGAGATTGAAGAGGTCGACTATGGGGGCCTTGGGGTTGAAAATAGTAAGTTAAAGTTCGACAGGCTAGAGAACAAAATTAAGTATAACTTAAGAAAATACGAGACAAAGTACTGAAAAACAACATTCAGCGCTCCTGAGAGTGAAAATTGGTCTTAGATCCTTGCTGACGGTCGATCATGTCATATCTTCGTTGAAAATCATACGGTAAAAAATCCCACAGTATATGTAACTGTAACTTGACAAAGGCTTCTAACATCTACTAACATAATTCCACCAGTGTACATAAATCCGCCACCCTGAAAAGATACGTCGAAACAGATCTCCAACCCAACGTCCCCCAGTACAATGAAGTCCCGTATATCTAAGCTGTGCATATAATATAATACCTGGGGGGTGCTGCACTAGAGAGCTCTCAAACCCACTGCCAAAGTGGCGGATTTATGCATAATGGAGGTTATATCTAACAAAATTCTCGCTTTCCCCTGCACACAGGTGATCCTCGGTGTGAACCAGGACGACCGGGAGGTGCACATACACGAGCACGAGTGTTCCTGCTACATGGTCACCATCCCCTACTGGAGACCCGAACACATGACGGAGATCACCAAACTCGACATGCCGCAGGTAGAGTCCTCACCAGGCCTTCCTACGGGGTTACGGACAGTAGAATCGGCAAAAAATAGAATAATTGGCCAGTAGAGTCAGTCCACAGTAAGGTGAACAAAAACATTCCCCTAACTGCTCCTGCAAATAAAACCCTATTGTGGCCAGACTTCCCTGGCAAATATTCTCCCTATAGCCGGTGTAGACTAGTCTGGTAGAGACTATAAGTTAGAGTAATATGTGGAGGGAGAGATGCAGGCAAACATTTAGACAGACAGACAGACACATAGAAGCTGAGAAAGGGGAGAGAGGAAGGACCTTTTAGTCTGTCGAAGAACTTGTGTCTGTCAATGACACCATTGACATTTTACCATGAGTTCTCTGAAACCATGTTATACCAAATGTCACCACTTTCTTTCTCCTTAGTCCATAACTAGAGTCCATTGTTTGCACGGTAAGTTGCTTAAGCGGTGTCATAAGCTATTCCGAGGAAGGCTATAGAGGAAGGCTATAGATCATGGCAAAAACGCAATCTAGCTTATAATGTGCTTTGGAATGATGTTCAGTTGGTTTTATGGCGAATCTATTGTGCTTCAGAGAGTTCGCATCCCGGCGAAGCACTACACAGAGGTAGGGAAGGAGAAGGTACTGAAACTGCTGGAGCTCCAGGAACAGGAACACTACGTCATCACTAAGGAAGGCGTCAGGGACGTCCTGTCCATACCTGCACATCTGGACATCAGGTGAGTTGTTCTTTCCAAGTTACCGTGGTCGTTAGCTCGTATCTATAATTTCATATTTGTATACGTGTACTTTGTACACATGGCGAGGTCAGTCCATACCTTTCTTGGCGCATCCAGGAATAGTGTTTTGGATAATGCATTGATTGATTCGACCAATCTCCTACAAAAGTGATGTCTTATTGCCGTCGAAAGTTGAAAATAATCACATGTCGATTAAGACCTTCCGGTAAATGTCGGGTACCTCTCGTTGTTCTCACGACGCCTATTTGTTGCCGGGCCCAGGGTTGATTTTTGCTCTGAGTTTTAAAATACTGTATCTGGGTCCCGACCGTGCCCAAAAATAGCCAGGTAGCCGCAGAGTGCCCCATGGGGCCACGTTGTCCCAAATGTGGGTAAAAAACGTAAACTCAAATTCCAATTGTGACCGTATCATAACGCAGGTTGTTTTTGTTCCCTGTCCCAGAGTCAGCGTCATGCCCATGTCTCACCCGAGCGTGTTGCGGGGCCTGACGTCCCTCCAGCCGGGCCTGAACCTGACCGTGAACGTGCGTGACGTCGGACTGCCGCCGCTGCCGCCGGAGTACGACGACGTCCCCCTCCCGCTGCCTGACGCCATGGAGTCATGGAGAGAGAGCTGGGAAGGTTCGTAGACAGCTGCCCCGCCCCCTTAGCCTGGGTACCATGCTAGTTAGTTTTCCTTCTTTCCACTCACTCTTGTACGGTGGTCTAGCCTCCACCACGGCACCAGGCCTTCCTACGGGGGTAAGGATAGCAGAATTCGGCAAAAAGGGGACCTGATTGGCCAGGAGAGTCAGTCTGCGGGAAGATTAACATTTCCCTAGACTAGCCATGGTACGGGTACCCAGAATAGCCCCCACTGAAGTCAGTAGGTTTTCGATGTCACCTGCTAGTCCATCTATCTTTTTGCTTGCCTGCGTGTGGACAATACCTTGTGGAAGATACAAGGCAAGAAAAGTGTAGTTAGGCATTGGCTCAAGGAAAAAGTGATTAGATTTTCGGCCCTAGGGCCTACTATACAGTGACCTTTCAAACTGCGATTGCTTATATATTACGTCTAGATAGGATATCGTCTTGGTTGCATCATGTAGGTAGGTAGGTAGGTAGGCGTTGTGAAGTAGTGTTCCAGTACTAGTACTGTGCTTGTCTTGTCATCATTTCTCGTTCCACTTTCTCCACAGGAAAGCAGGAGTGCGAGGACCTGTCCAAGAAAGCTAACGACAAGCTGAAGGAGGACATGGCTCTGATGCAGAACCACATCGCGCAGCTCAAGCGGGACCTGGAGAACTCCGTCCCGATCCGCCCGCCCGAGCCACTGCCGCGGAACCAGCAGTCACTGCCGCCGCCCAGACCGCCCAAACCCAAGAATCTGAAAGGTGTGTACTTTACGCCAAACATATCGAAAAGCGTAGGGGTCCTGCCCAATGTGAGTGGATCAAATCCATTCCGGCTAAATGGGGTAGGGACTTTCCCGAGCAGCCTTCGTGGCCTCTACTAGGTCAGTTAACCGAGCTTGTCTAAATCTCGATGTTTCTGGCTTAGTTAACAAGAAGAGATGCTGCTTCACTGAGTGTTAGTTCAGTGCCTAAAAGTGGTACCTGTTGCCTTGCACTGAGCAAACTCGTTAAGAATTCTTATCCAGTTGCTTGAGTAACTTTTGCATTGAGTATCTTATTACTTGAATTTGTAACCTTCATTGACGTATTAAGAGGTGAGTGTCACGGAATCAGTCCATGACAGAAGAAAAGTGGCCCCGGTCTCTTTGTGCAGTAGCTTCATCTCGGTGAATTAGATTTTCAGTCTGTTTTTTTTTTGTCGTTGTTTGTTTATTTGTTTATTTGAGTGTTTGTGTTCCCGTGATTTTAGGCAGCATAACGCAAAAATACACGAATGGATTGTGATGATATTTTGTCTGCGGATAGGTCGTGAAAAGGCAAAGGTCGATTACAATTTTGGGCCAAATAGTGGCTTCCCTATTGCACATTTAAAATGAAAAATATGGACCCGTCCCTGGATGTGCTGTGAAATATCACATCTTATTTAGAATAGTATATAATTGCATTGCAATCATGAAATCTTTATTTCTAGCCATAGTTGATAAACATTTGCTGACACAAACCATCAATGTTGTCAGGATTCCAAAGATACAAATCTTAAGAGATCAGTAGAAGTGACGTTGTATGTATCTTATATGATGCTGTTGAACCAATATTCGCATGTTTTCACCTTTCCCACCAGGTGGGCCCATCTCTCCCACATCACCCACATCGCCCACATCACCAACGGCGAAGTCCGAGAAGAAAGGCATCAAGAGTGAAGTCAAGACGTTACTGAAGAAAAAGGTACCGTCCTTTACGTTCATCAAAGACGACAAGACGGGGAAGAAGGACAAGACCAAGTGGTTCGCAGAGATGGAAGCGTCTGAAGGCGCCAAAGACGGGGAATACGAAGACGTCGACAAGTACGTAATAGATATTCAGAACAAAAGTAACGTTACAATCCACCGATTTAAATCTAATATCAGTCGCGGGATCATTTCAAAACTAAATGGTTTTGACTATAGGATTCAGATCAATTTACAGCTACACGGTGAAACCTTTCTGACTAGATGCAAGTTACATGTACGTAAATCCCAGAGCTATGGTACTTGAAACGATTAGGAGAGTTTGTTGTAGCTTTATAGCTATTTTCATACCAACAACACAACACTACCTGAACATTGTAAATTCCAATCGTTCTTGTAGAGCCCTCCTCTCTCTTTACGAAAAGTCTGTTAGTCGGCACCTACTCGTATACATTCAGAAAGTTCGTTACAAGTTTTATTCCCATGTTTTCCAGTGTTTATGACGACTTAGACGATGTGAAGGCACAGGCTCTGATGAAGGAACTACGAGAACAAATTTCAAAGAAAGAAGGGGTATGTTACCGATTCTTTCATTTATTTGTCTATTTCGGTCCCACTTACGATACTCAATAGCAAACAAAATGATATGAGACAAACAGTCGAACAAATTTCACCTCTTCTTTATTCAGATAATCAGAGGCCTTAAAAGTGAATTGGAGCGGGAAAAAGGATGGAAGAAGAAATACGAGGTACGTTATTCTCATATATACATGTATATGGATCGTCGTTTAATCACCAGCTTTAAGGTGACCATGAATAACATGTTGGTATTACAATGTAAAATTACAAAATCAAGTTGAAAAATTACAGCAACATGGCTCTAGACAATGTCACAAGTGACCATTTCGACAAGAGTTGTATATTTTGTTCCAAGCGTCAAATAGTTATCATTCCACTATTCCTGCTGTTCTGATTCGGAAGCGTCTGAACTGCCTTCCGTTGGTAAATATTGTTTATCTGATTGTTGTGGATCCTCATCGTGGTAGTCCGTCGCTGCCTCCTCATCGACTATATCTTCAGCACTAAGGACAGATCCTGCAACTATCGTGTGGTTCTCGCGTACATCGACAGGCGGCGCGGGTAAAGTTACCTGGTCGTCCACGATGACAATCTCGTCGCTGACGACGCTTGTCTCAACTTCCTCCAGAAGGAGAGTATCGTCTGACGTAGTAGAGATCGTGTCTTCGTCAGACTCCAGATCGCTCTCGGTAAAACTCGTCAAAACTCGGGGAGTGTTCGTGAAGACCCGGGGAGTGTTTCTCCAGTACGGCAGCCCCGTGCGAGACATGATCGGCATGATGGGCGGGATCTTCCGGTGGGGCGGCCTGAGGGAGAGGCTCAACATGGGGTCTACCGCGGGCAGCTTGTCCAGGCTGAGTTTAGCTGTGATGACGCAGAGCCCATACTGTTTCTCCTGACAGCGCTCGCAGATCAGACTCCGCCAGTCCCAGCGGTGTAGTTCGCGGTTGTAGCGGCAGATTTCCAGCCACGTAGAGGCCAGGAGGAGGTTGGTCTTGCGGCGGTACATGACGTAGAGCTCGCCGTCCACCACGAACAGCACGTGGTCGAACAGGTAGACGTACCTGTAAGGACAAGAACTAGTCACGCCTTCAAGTACTCAAGTTACAAACCTAGGATTGATGTCAATTCGTATTTTCCTAGAACTTCGTAGAGTGGCATTCGTTATCACCAAGTACAGTATCTTCGCTCGACAGCTTTAAAGAACATATGCAGCAAGATGTGCACAAGTTAGGTGTGAGAGGTCGCTCGGTGTAATATACTACGTAACCAGCTGCTGCCACGTCGCATGCCTGCGAAGCTAGTTTGTTAAGCCGAAGAGCGGTTATACCAGCTATACAGATACAGCACAGAAGGGAAATGTGCAGACTTTGCATGGTGTGCGAAATTACTAATTAACTGTTGGACGTACCGACTGATAAGTATCTAATACCAGCTCAGAAAAGACCTTACCCGCGAGTGCCCCGCACGCCGTCTGGGCGAGGAACGCCTAGCGACTCCCACTGGTTCTGTCGCGGGTTGAAGGTGATCGGATAGTCTTCGCCTCCGAGACACGGGTCTTGGGGATGCGCCTTCCCCGTCATGTACACCCTGTCGTTGAAGATAAAGGAGTTGTTTTCCCCCATCCGGCTGAGAAGAGGATCGGACAGAGGTGCGTCGATACGGTTCCACTCACCGGAAGTGACGTCATAAGTATACACTCCACGCGTTCCCCCTGAGAACACCATCAGCTTGCCGTTGTGGCCGACGGCATGTTCTACCCTCCCCATTGGAGGGTCTAACTTCTGCGGATCGGTGTCCATGCACTCCCAGGCGTCTAACTCAGGGCTGTACGCCTCGATACCGCCGAGCTTCCCCATAGCGTATAGCTTGCCGTCCAGGCTGACCAGGATGAGCGGGTGGTCGAAGCGACGGCAGGGGACGGGAGCACGCGGGAACCACGTGCCGTCCACGTGATCGTACTGGAACACGACGTGTCGGCAGTCGGGACTGGCGTCCGTCGCCACGCACATCGTCATGTAGATGTCGATGCCCAACACAGCAAATAGAACCTACGCCAATATCGTGGATAGATGTTACCCTCTTGACATTGCAAGCTTAACAATAATCTCTGAAAGTCGTTTCTTAATCCTTGCTGAAAGACTCTGTGCGTCTTAGCCAGGGTGGCCAATGGAAAAGTGTCAAACGAGCTAAAGGAACAAAACGAGCACATACGTCAATTTGAAGATTTGCGTTTTTTAAGACGTTTCTAACGTTATAATATCTACACATTTCTTTTTCGTGCCTAATCAAGCTTCTTTACTATGCAACTGTACACCATTAGCCAACTACTTCAACCCTCTATATTGTACAGTACAAAATTTGTTGATTTGAAATCGAAGTTTCTAGACACCATTCTAACTTTTACACCACCCTATTTCTGTACCTTGCTGGGCACATAACTAGTGCCGTACGGAATGGGCGGTGGTCTGAGCTGGTACAGTCTGCTCTGTCGCGGCTCGTACACGACAGTGGGAAGGTCCCCGTCATCCTTCGGGTAGAACAGCGCGATCTCCCGCAGGCTCATCCCGAGACGTCGTCCGGAGGAAGAAAGAAGATCCTTCAGATGATGCTCATGCGCAGATGCAAGCAACGACGCTCGGACGCAGGAGAGTACCTCCTCCCGATACTTCTCCCTTGTCTCCTGGTCAAATTCCAACCAAGCCAGCGCCGTGCGTAACACTGTCTCCTCTTCAGACACAAGAAGATCGTCCCAAGAAAGAATCTCTTTCACTTCACTGACATCCAAGACGGTGAAATCCTCCAGGGAAGACAGTCTTGAGAAATGGCGACAGATGAACTTCTTTGCGTGGAACTCCAGGTGCAAGGCGGCGTGTCTCTTTCCAACTTGCCAGATACCAAGACAGTTGTCCAGTGATATTTGCTCAGCCAGAAAATACTCGCACTCTTCTTTAGCGTTTGAGAACTGTAGCCGATCCGCAGCGCTGAGAAGCGGTAGCACGTTGCCTTTGGTAACGTGGGGACACTTGCCACCGACCGACTCTAACAAGAGCGCCATGATGTCTGGATCCACCCCCTCGATCGTCACTTCATCTTCCCTGCTCTCTCGGAGGTTGCTGGCAAACATGGCTTGAAAGTACGGACTCTCCTTGGACAGGACTGCGCGTGACTGGGAAAACGCACGGCCACCAACGCGAAGTGTGACATCTGTAGAACTCGCGGCTTTGCTCGCGTTGCTACCGACCGTAGTCCCTTGCTTGTCTTTCGATGTCTTCTCGTTGCTGGTTGAAACGCATGCGCCTGTACTGTCGCCAGCCTCCAGTTTGACAGGGACCAGTTTGTCCATGTTGTATGCCGTTAGACTTTTTCTTGATCACGACACATCCGCGATAAACGTTCTCCTCACACCTGTAGATGTCTAGGCCTTAGCAACAGTTCTGCGAGGATTTGTGTTTGGTCTGCTACCAGACCATAATGGTGTTCTGGAACTATTGAGCCTATCCTGAGCCTATCCTGAGTCCGGCGTAGCTCTGGAACGCCTGTACCGTTATGAGTGGTTCGCATGGTTGGCGTTTGTTGTGTGTGTGACGTTGTTTACTCATGTGAATCGTCACAATAGAATCAAAGGGAATTTTCTGCTCGCTGGTTGGAGCTTCAGCCAGCTCGTTTATGACGTTTCCTTCGCTCTTACCTGTGCTGCCGATGTAATTGTATTTACGGATTTTATTACACCACAGCATGGTCAAAGAAATTTAGTAAACATAAACTCCAATTCAGATACAAGATAACATTATTGGACATCGCCTGTTGCCACTGTACAATTATGAAAATTTATCAAGATATTTGCAGTAATTGCGCCGCTTTACGCCATTTTGCGCCATTTTCCCAATTTCGCAATTTCAGGCGACAAATTGGCACCGATTGACGTCGATTTTCGTCACTTTGCGAATGTCTTCCGCAATTTGGCGCAGTTAGGCGCAGCCCAGTGAGACATACCCGCTTTAGACGTTCAGACTTTTTGGCGATGCCTCAGGGGGGAGTTTTCTGAAGTAAATCATCCTATTTTACACAGGATCTTGAGAAGAAGCACGACGACAACATAAAGATGATCCACGACCTTCAGACGGAGGTCGACCGGCTGTTAGTCCAGCAGGACGAGGACGAGTACGACACCGTGGGGGATGCCGGGAAATCAGCAGTCCTGCCAGAGTTCAACCGAGGTCATTACGACTTGCCCGTACGGCCGGGCGGTATAGTGGAGACTCTCAGCATACACGAGGTAGGGAAGTTCGTTCGTTTTTTCGTCAAGACCCTTGTAGTGCCTAGTGGTACATAACGTTAGGGCAGAACTTTTCCTTACTGTTCCAGTAGCAGGGTATATTTTTAAAGTGAGGGGTTGTTAGCCCTTCCCCTTTAACGTTTTAACAATTTTAGTCGGGGTAAACTTGCGAGGAAAAAAATGTTTTCACTTCGACCCACCATTGTGCAGCCTAGTTATCGAACCGAAAAATTATTTCTTCGGCCGCAAACTTTACCTAAACCAAAGAAAGGTCAATACGAAAATTGTCCATTTTGTGTATCCCTTGTCCAGGTTGTGCAGCTGCTGGCCGAGTTGAACCTGCAACAGTACAAGAAGACGTTCGAACAGGAGCAGATCGACGGAGAGCTGCTGTCGGGGCTGGATGAAGACATGTGCGTCAAGGAACTCGGCATGACACGTCTTCATGCGCTCAGGCTTCTTAAGAAAGTCGGCAAACGTAAAGCCGAGGAAGCGAAGTAACTAACGTCTTCAATTCAAGACATCGCACACGTTTCGACAGTGGTTTGAATCTCCAAGCAGATGTAGGGGCCCGGTCTGTTTTACAGTTTGTTTGTTTCGCATAACCGGAAAACTAATCTCCAAGCAGATCTACCGGTGGCAAGGCAGTATCCAAAGGGCCAAAAGAGTGCCACCGGTGGCCAATTGGATACTGTTTTGGCCCTTAATAAGCTTTCGATACTGTCTTACCACCGGCAGATCTGCTTGTAGATTACAGTAAATCGCACTTGGGCGCAACACACCAGCTTTGTACAGTTGGTTCAAGCTGTGTAAGACCAGACAGATAGGTTTGATCCACATTGGGATGGACCCCTTGACTTATCGATAAGTGTGGTGGGTTCTTTAACGTGCTCGAGGTATGGATCTCCTAAACACGGGAGTGTAGTGTCTAGCTTTATGAGTCTCCCGAAACCTCCAGCTTTAGGTCCATTTACGTCCCATCCGAGAAGCCGTCCCTAAACCGCAGCTACGACGGTACTCATTTTTAACTCACCCGAGTAGACTGAGGAAATATGCATATAAAGTACACAACGTTGGGGCCTGCTAGGGATTTACATTACTTTTTCTGGCGTTGTCCCTATCTTTTTGTTGTTATGGTTGTACGAGGCGTATAGAGAGATAGTCTGGGTACCATCCTCCGTATACGCGTAGTAACCGGTGGCTCAATCTTTTCGCTTGCTAAGCAAGGAGTTAGATTGAGCCAACGGTTACGACTGAGGATGATACCCTGGCGAAGAGAGAAATCACGCCACAAGAAGACATACAAAACGCCAAAAAGAAACAAAGAAGTGCAAAGCAATCCGGTGTTCTACATCTGCATGGAGACTATTTGAGTCTTGGTGTTTGTATATCCGAGTGTACATAAATAATGACAGCAATCATAATGCTTTATCGAGTCATAATCACGAATCAATATGTGGAATCTAGAAAAACATTTATAAAGAAAAAAATGTCTAAACAATGTCTTCAATCAATATATATATATGCTTAAATGAAATTGTGAAATCTGCTTAGGGCTAAGTAATCTGTGTAAGTAAGGATGATCTCATGAGTGAAAATTAGTTTTGACTATAGGCGTAATACATCTCTCGTTGCAACGCTAAGCATTTCCGATAGGAGGCGTGTGTGGTAAAATTGATAAAACTGGAGACGTGACTTGACTGAGTAGAAAAAGTAGTCCCAATGATACCCTTTCCCTACAAACATGGTGTTATAACGCTTCTATGCTATTTTTCTACAAAGCCAGTCTCCGAAGCTTAGGTGCTCTCCCGGTTATTGTCTCGCCTTTTGCTGCCACCGTACGCGTGTATGTATTGGTATATTTTGCATTTATTGTTACTAGTATTTTGGACAAAACTTCAGGGGAAATTAAAACAAAAACATGAACTTCATCCAGCTCTTCAAGTCGTCGATGTAATATTTTGTCTTCTTTCTCTCGCATACATGATATCATTCATGCTTACATCAAATCGTTGTCTTGAACATTTTGATCTATGCCTCTGTGTGTGTGTGTGTGTGTGTGTACATGAGTGTGCGTGTATTTGTGTGTGTATTTGTATGTGTGTGTGTACATGCGTGTGTGTGTACATGTGCGTCTGTGTGTGTGTGCATGTGTGTGTGCGCGTGTGTGTGTGTGTGCGCGCGCGTGTGTGTGTGTGTGTGTGTGTATGTGTGTGTGTGCGTGTGGTTTTTCTACTCGTTTCCAACTTAGAAAAGTCTGTAACCAAACCACGACTGAAAAATGAAAATGAAGTTTATTGATATCTTTGGTCTATAACTTACTAAGAAAAACGGTAAAAATTCACCCCTGATCATGTTTCCCCGCATAAAATATGTCTTAACGGACACACCAGTGCGCACTTTTTTATAACTAAACCCTTGATCAACATAAACGGGGTGTATGGTAGCTGATACGAACGTGCAGTAGGCCTATGATATATCATGATTTGGAATGCAAAATAAGATAATCAAGAAGTGAATTTTGTCGTGGGCAACTGCAACACGTGCGAAGTCAATACGCTTGCTCCTAAAAATGCTTTACTGTACTGTACATATGAATAGTAGTTCTGTATAGCACCTTATTTCACAACGCACATGCAACGTTACATTCATTGAGACGACACATACTCTTTTACGAAAAGCAAACGCCCCGCTCAGCTTTAAATTTGATCCAAATAAATGCTCCTCTCTCAGCATTTCGCCTTGAATCGTCGCATTAGTAGATTCAATACCAAGTCCACGTGCACATAAGCAAGTTTGTAAAATTAACAAACAGCAGGGAAACCTATATCGCGGTATATAAGTCATTAAGTGATTTGTTCATATACATATCGACTGTACAGTACTATCTATAATGCCCACTTTGAATGTAACGACCTGGCTCATTGTGCACTATGTGCGTTTCTTTTTCAATGATCACTACTTCGAGTGATATCTACGCTCTCGATCTATGAAAATCGCTAATTTCTTAACCCTTTTTTGAATATCAATCATTGGTGTATGGTCTTTACGGCTTTTTTTCTGGAATAACTTTTAACATGTGTAACATTCATATTTGGAGTACGTCATTCAGATTCCTGTAGAGTGCAGTTCTCCGTCCTATCGCTAGATGTCTTGGAGCACCAGTGCCATTACAACCACAGTGACCATATCATGTCTCGAGATGTCTGTGACAGCTTTCATAGAAAAGTAAGAAACAAGATGTGAACGTCTAGGATCTGAGTGGGTGACGTCACGAATGATATCTGGGCATTTACAAAAGAATCACGTGACAATCGCAGGTACAGGTGCTCAGGAAAAATCAAACACTTCTCGGAAGCATTTCTCCCTCATATCTCCACCTCCGCGTTTCTCCCGCGGTAAAAACAGACGATATTTTAGGTCAGACTGCCTTCTCCATTGTTTCTTGCTCCTTCGCGGCCTTTTCCTCCGCCAGTTTGGATCGGAACTCCCAGACGCCGTCGTCGTTGGGTTCCATGAAGGGGTCTGCGGACGGGGGCAGCTGGAATATCCACGGGGCGTCGCCAAACTCCTTCTCAGTCAGCTGGAGGTCACCTGGAGAAACACAAAATATGAAAACAGTGCTATCTTGATTTCACAATATGGACGTAACGTTATATATGTAATGAATGTCTCATATCACGTCATTTGGGATACTTTCCAGTGAAATTAAGATGGTGTTCTGGCGTTGAGGCCCCGTTCCGTTTTGTATGCACCCTTAAAAAGTGTTTCCCCCGCGCTTGTGGTCAAGTCATTTTTTGTCACATGGACTGGCCCTTAGGCGCAAATAACTATCATGTTGTGTCTTTGGGGAAATACTAAACAGAAAAATGCCCACTAAGACGTGTTCTACTTGCCTAATCAATTGTTTGTTGTTATTGTAACCCAGTCCTCCTTCGGGAAAGTACAGCCTAACGAACTTAATTTGCCACGACAGCAAATCTTAAGCTGCGATCTGCAATTGTTTTAATGGTGTGTACCTAATTGTTCTAACTACAACAACAGATTGATCCTTTGACAACCCACATAATCTACGGACCGGACTAAGTGATTAGGTAACCTCATTACGAACATAGTGATTATGTTCTAACGACCGCACACAGCACGATAATCACATTTCCAACCGGTGAACCCTTCAAATAAAACAGTAGTTTGTTTCAATGCAGCAGACGAGAAACAGTGTTTTGGGGAATGCTCTTTGTTAGTCTCTACCAGACTAGGTTGCATGCTGTATTCCCAGGCCGGCCAACTCCTCTGGCATGTTATCTGCTATTTCAGTGGCAAATTTCTACTATTTTTCAGCAACCTATGGAGTCTGTTAGCTCTTTGTTACAGATCATTCTAGCGTCGCTTTTGAAATGACCGTCACCCAGGTGTGCATGGAAAGCGTTGCGGTCTGCATAGCGACAGACAAGAGTCTTCTGAACAGTATCGGATTTACTTTGACCTTTCTGTTGCCATACTTCTAGCGTTGATAGATTTACAACAGTTGTCTTCCTTCAGACCACAGACTGTCAATATTGTGTCCAAGCCTAATAGGCCAATATGCTCAACGGAGAACAGTTAATTTACACAAGTCCGCTACAGTAGGAAACATCTTCCGACAATACCAGTAAGGCCACTATTCTACCGTGAGACGGCGCTCGCTCTGCGACCTCGCTGCGACCTAAATTGGATTTGTGCAACCCTTGACTTCGTAATTGGAATATCATTCAAAATGTAAAAGTATGACTGTAAATACACTAAAACACACAAAGCGTAAAAAGACTCGTTTTTATATATGAAATTCGCTGAGCACTGAAATCACTCAGTCGCAGGGCGGTTGCGGCGAGGTCGCCGCTCTAGTGGATTTAAACGACCGTAACATGGGCACACACTATAGCCAGAGTTTCCAGTCATATCAACCGTACCCATTGTACGTTCCATGATATATGTATATGAAACCCTTTATCATCACGCGTTGACTATAAACATGAAGAACCTCTGCCAAACGTACTGTGACGAGAACACTGGGTGGTCTGCCATTCCACAAAAAAAGGTGCGCATTTACGTCCAAGGCAAGATAGCATATTTCTTCCGTCCTACCAACCTTAATGTGCCCCCTGCATGGCCTACAAAACGTCTAGATGTGTTTCTTGAGAAACGACTTCGCATTCTTTCAATGGGGTGAAAAGTGCCAAGGTGACATTGACGACAAACTGACAAGGCAAAGAAACCAATGGCAACACTTTATCATTGGCGACGCTTGACGAGCGCATCCCGTAGAAATATAGAGACATAGACAACTGAAACGGTCACATGGCTCGATGACTACTGAATACATTTAAGTCTCAGGGGCTCATGTGAAAGTCTGTGTTGTTACAATAGTCGTCTATATATGTAGTGAGATAAGTCGATTTTCTTTTGAGCAGCGACGTTACTGTAACTATATCGAATCTCCAACCGCAGATGTACCAGGGCCAATTGGGTAGTGTTTATCCGTTTGGATACACTTTCTTTCCCAGGTACATGTGCTTGGAGACTAAGTTTATGAAGGTGTAGCATCGGCCTTGTCAGCGACCAGTGAGCCTGCGCCCTGAGACGCGGACAGCGCCCTTAAATCTTCGTTTGAAGAAGAAGCCAATCCAGGAGATAGATGTATGTTTGGCTGTCAGAAACCAGGTAGCTATCAGAAAACTGATATACAATCAGGAAAAAGCACAGGATAAGCAAAAACAAAGAGTCCAGGCATAACGCCTGCTACGGGGACTTAGTTTATGGTTAATTTTGGTCTTTGCGATTTGTTAAAGAAGCGGTCAATGACCTCACGGTGACCACCGCACGGTAAACATCGCTCTGTCAAACATCCCATGATCGATAGTGAAGCCGCCGACAGCTCGAACACATCACGCGGTCGCTAAATTACCCCAATGGTTCACGGAACCAAGGATCAAACCGTGCCCTACTTGATGAAATCTCTGTCATGCCGGGACACACGACTTATTTCGACTTAAGACACTTGCCCCAGATAGATCATATCCAGGCTAAGACCACTTTAAATATGATGCTAGCTAGGGTCACATTTCCAAGGACTTCCAAATCTGGGCCGGGTCGGGCAGTTTGCGGGAATGGGAAGTTTGATATAAAAGCACAAAAGTAGTCATTATTCATCTGTAGGTGCCCATCTGAGTAATGAGGCTATTGTAATGCCTTTTAACGTAATTGTACGCCCCTTCCAAATGACGGACGCAGCTTTAACCAGGATGCCCTTCCCCGGATTTGAACCGGGGTCTTCCAGTGATTGGAACCAGGAGCTCAACTTTGAGTGTGTGTCTTTGTGTCTACCCGTCTGTCAACACGATAACTCGAGAATATCTGGGTGGGTTGACTTGATATTTGGTATGTGGATAGGTCTTGATGAGACCTCGTTTGTGTATATTTCTTGATATACACTTTTATTTTCCGTTTCCGCAAACAGCCCAGCCGGACCCCGGTTTGGAAATCATCATTAATGTGACCCAAACATGAATGAGTTTGTTAGAGCTACTGCAAACATCGCCACATTAGGAGATGAACATCTTAGCTGCTTCAGTGGCTAACGTTTGGTTTTCCTATTTGAAGTGGTAATACTAGTGAAAACAAAACTGCCCTACGAACAGGAGCTAATACGCCAAACACATTCCTCAGAAGAGCTCTGAAGTGCACTACAGCGTCTCATCAAGTGACCAAGACCGGAAAGCTTAGAGACGCTAAAGATAGATTCCAACCACATATGTAGTTTGTCAGTCTGCTTGGCTTCGTATACGTGACAGGGTGGAAATGAGGAAAGTAACTGTATATAAGTTTCTTACAGTTTTCCCTCCAGCATTGCATTCCGCCAGTCTGTCAAGGTAGACAGGAAAGTAAAGGCACGCATAGCGCAGCAAAGGTATTAGTCACATTTGTCAGCACTCTCCTAGGCGTTGTTGGAAGAAAGGCCGGTATTGATTTCCCAAATTATGACACTTAAGAAAGGGAAGCAACTGTAAACGTTTTTTTTTACAATATTCCTTACGGCTTTGTGGAATACTGTAGACATGGAAAGTAACACAGGGTACCAAAACTATTAATAGAGCATTCCCCCAAACGTTACAAAAAAGGGCCGGTATAACGTTACATTTCCCAACAATATTGTCTGGTCTGCGCAAGTTTCTGACAACTGTGACAATTTATGCTCAAAGAATCTTGAACGTACGTGACTCTTTTTGATAGTGGACGACAGCCAAGAGCGTAATTTATCGACAGGGTGAACTGTAATGTTGTGTGGCTTCCGACTATACCATTAGCTAGCAACTATTTCCTAATCTCCGTAGATACTAGTATATTGAAGTGTCCTCGAGCGTTCACAGCGACACAGATCAGCAACATTGACCTTCATTGCTTCAAACGGGGTTGACTCTCTTTCACATAATGAACGACAGCAAGAGAGTAATTTACTGACAGGGTGAACTGTAATGTTGTGTGGCGTCCGACTACACCATTAGCTAGCAACTATTTCCTAATCCCCGTAGATATATTGAAGTGTCCTCGAGCGTTCACAGCGACACAGATTAGCAACATTCCGGGCCGTCGCTTTGACCGTGACACGAAGATTGACCGTGTGTGTGTGTGGAGGGGAGTTGTGTTCACAGCAAACAGGAGTCCGGGTGTCGTATGTACATGCCGAATGAATGGAGGAGTGTTCAACAGACAACAAACATTACTATAGTGTGTGAGGACAGAAATCCGGCCCTCTTGAGGGACAGTACGTTATGTGTGCATTTGACGATATAACCGTCTTTCGGCGTAACACACCAGCTTTGCAGGCACGCGGCACGGCAGCAGCTGGTAATATTACCCTGAACAACCTGACACACCTAACATTTGCACATCGAGCTGCTATCCTTAATTAAAGCTCTCTAGTGAGGATGCTCCTATTATTGTGGCAACGAGTTCCACTCTTTGATAGTTCTTGGAAAAAAAAATTTGAACACATTAATCCTGGGTTGATAACTTTGGTACTTGAAGGCATGGCTATCTAATCGTTTTCCATGTCTTCATTTTCAAATCGCTGTTTTATTTTTTCATTGAATTTATTGAGATCTTTTGACCCTGCACTTTTACTGAACCTACACAGAAGTCGTTTAAGGCCAAAGGTTAGCCTGGTTTTCCTATATTAGATTAGCTGTTTTGTACTTGTTATCATTCTGAAGTAAACAGCTCAAGATAGCGTGCTCATTTATAATTCAGTTTAGGCTACACGAAGTTAGGAATGCATAAACAGTTAGCTTGAAGCCTTTGAAAATGAAGACCATTGGAGTTACAGAAATTCTCTGTTATCTTGTCAACACATGTGAGTGAAGCCATGTCGCCTGGAACAAGCACGTTTCTCTTCTCCTTTAACACAACGGCGTGCAGCACAAGTCAGGACACACGCACCCTCTACATTCCCTACACACTCACCCATCCACGCGTAGCAACCCGCCGGCCACGGAAAACAAACTGCTCTATCTCGGATATCCCCGGACAAAGTACAACACATGCTCCCCCTCCTAAGTGGCCTGCCTATTACCAGTATTTATTCCATAGTAAGGGAGTAAGGGAGCACCTTGCGTAATGAGGTTGGAGACTTTAGTGCTTGAAACTAGCACGTTATTCCCCAGGCACGAATTTGCCCTGTGGCATTTTCCGTTTACAAAAACTTAAAACCCTTCCAGGCACCCAGTATCATGAGACCCAAGTATTAAAAGGAGAGCGAAAGGAGAGATAAAGAAACTAAAGAAGTCAAGAGGGACAGCGAGAGACAGAAGGGGGGGGGACGAGAGAGAGAGAGGGAGAGTGAGAGAGAGAAGAGAACGACAAAGAAAACGAGCACAAGAATTACAAGAAAGTGCCGAAGAGACCAGAAATATGTGAAGATTTTCCACTTTAATAGATATCAAGGGGACTCATATTAAACACAATGCAACGTGGTGTTGTTAATGTTTGTTTTATAGAGGAAAATACAGACATCATATCTTCATGTCTTTCATTCCAACTCTTGACCTTTTTCCATTTTTGTTTTGACCGCGAATAACACCGCCAGGTTTACCCGACAAAGACGCGACCAGATGGAACGTAACAGTTACAGACCAGCCACAACAGACTAAAGTCAGCAGAACTTGATACCGTTTCTGCCTCCTAGCTAATCTTGTACAATGTAAGTTTGAGAAATTCAAGTAACACCGTGTAAGCATTTAATCTTTGTTACAGACAAGGTGGGTGGATAATAACAACTTCCACCGCTGCTAGGATTGGTAGAGTTGCCAGACTTGTTGTTTTGCAAAGTTTCAAGTGGACAAGGGTCAGGGGGACTTGTAGTTTGGCAGAGGATACAAAAGGCATATCATTACTCCTATTTTGTTCAGCTGACGTCGAAAAGTGTGGGAGACGCATCCGGAGAGTTCTTGTACCTTTCTTACCTCTCCTAAAGCATCTTCTCTCCTAAATAGTAGAATACCATATTCTCCAAGCAAAGTTTACGTTTCAGCTGTTTTCGTACATCTTTTCTATAGTTATGATCCGATATGATATTTGTATGAAGATATCAAACGTATCTGTCAAAAGACGAACAAAATGAATGTAATCCACTGGCGAACCACGCTTAGGATGTAAACACACACTGTTCCTTTTTAAAACGCCTCAACAGTCTAAATATTTACCCATTATCAAAACATATCTCGACTCAATACCACAACTCTCCGCCCTCGAGGCTCTAGTGGGGGATTTATTAATTTCAGTCGGTCTGGTTTGACCAACAAATATGTCCTGTTGAATCATGAAAAGCCCTCTATCCCGCTTGCTTGTTGGTTCGCAATCCTACACGTAATATATGGTAAACTTCAACTTGGTAGTGAGAATAATGGTCCCACGGCGCCGGCGGTGGAAGGTCGGACTAATTTGTAGTCGTGCCGGGAACGTCAAGTCTTTGTAACGGCAGGAAACCGTGCCAGACCGACAGCTGCGCCCACCCGACAACTCCGGAACACAGTTCTAGTTTCCAAGACACACAAATCACACAGCGTGGTCTCATTCATGTCTGTTATATAACGATGTGATTTGCTTGTCTCTGCTTCGCGAGTCTTTAAATTGCTGCTCTTGACTCCCTAAACACGCCCGATCGCCCCCGGTATGCGGCCAATTGTAGGTTTTGTGTCAGTGACAAATCCTTAAATGTTCGGCTACACCGTACTTTGGAATTAGTACAAAGAGGATTGAAAGAAAACATTGCTGCTGATATGCTATTGGGGATAATCCCAACTCAGATTCTTCCTTTCTTCAATACTGGTGAACTGTTTGAGAAAAGGCAGACTGCTTACAATGGCCCTGACAGTGTGCAGTGCAAACTTGTAAATATAACCTTCAGACAAGGCAAAGAAACGCCAACTTTGACGCGTCGGCAAAAACGTTAGTAGATATAGCGGTCAAGGCTGCTCGGTGTTTCCACGAAAGCGTCTATTTTAAGAACATACTACTAAAACACAATGCACACGTCTGTCAAAACTTAACAAAAACGTCAACAGGAACATCTACTAACATAGTTCCACCAGGGTACATAATTCCGCCACACTGAAAAGATACGTCCTAACAGATCTCCAACCTAGCGTCCTCCAGTATAATGCACTTCTGTGTATCTAAACTGTGCATACCTGGGGGTGCTACACTAGAGATCTCTCAAACACACTGTTTTTCAATGTGTCGGATTTATGTAACCCGGCGGATTAAAGTTAATGGGGGTTACGTACCATTTACATCGGCAGTTTCAAATGGGTGCATGGCGTCTTCCTCTTTCGTCCCCGTCACTTTAGCCAGCTCGTCTACAGTAATGACGTTATCCTTGTTCAGATCGTACATACTGAACTCCGTCGGTAACTCCTCTAGCTTCAGTTTCCCAAGTTCCTCTTCCCCGGGGATGTTCCCGACAAAAGGCAGCGGGCCGTCCGCCTCGTCGACCTCCGGGTCTTCGATGACTTTGTCCCCGAGAACAAGGGCCAGAGCGCCCGCTAGGGCCAGCCACCGCCACAGTCCGGCCTCCATGGCTCTGTAGTGTTCCCTGTACCAATGAGAACACAAGGTGTTTAAACTGTAGTGCCTCCTTCTAATGAGTCTGTAGATCACTGACACGCCGTGACTTGTACAGTGAAGATCAGAAAGCCCAGACTACCACCGACGAGGGTAAAGACACCTCGGTGAGAGAATTTACGGGTACGAAGCGGGTAAACTGCAGCCACACACAGACGCGAACAATGTTTGACCCCGAATGTTTCACTTGTGTGCGGACGGAACGTCACTAGCTGACAACTAAACCTTAACAAGACCATTCCATTTCGATGTCTTTGGGGGAGGACCAAAATTTTCAGCGTAGAAGTACTAGAACACAATCAGGGGACTATCTAAATAATGAGGCAGATAGAATGGGTAGATGAGAAATGAGGTAAAGGTTTATCATGTTACATTTACAAATGAAAGGGGTAAAAGCTCAAGTTAAATTGTTTGCCATCCCCTCTTCAATTTCCGGAATGGAACATCCCAAAGTCACATGCAGCAGCTTCGGTTGACCACAAAGCCATGACTGTCATCACAGAAACCCTAACATCGGATTTGACATTGTGTTATACTTGAGATTCAACACAGAAAATGGCTTACGTAGAACACGCGTAAATATGCCACCGGAGCGTGTATTATGGTGAAGTGTCCTTAACTTGAAAGTCAAGTTGAAAAGTTCAGCTGATATTGCTGTATCCGCAGTTGTCGCGATAAGCCAGCAATGGTTTATGTCGCCGCTGGTTTCTGGACATTCTGCAAATAACACAGGGACAGTTCAGCCTGAAAAACAAGCCGTCAGGGGCGCCGCCAGTATCGGGCTGTACACCTCGCCGTTACGTCCATCCCTTACTTAAACAACATGGCACAGTATTTTTCTTGGCCGGTCGTATACAACGTCAACATGGATCTTTGATTGACCCGCAAAGCCACTGGGTGCCGCCATGCCAGTTCTAGATTTATTCCCCCTCCCCTTCTCCGCCTCCATGATATAATCCTCTCTAGGACCAGAGTACACCGGCATTTAGAGTAAGGTTAGGAATGCAGTTACATGATACTAATATCCTGCATTATAGCTCAAACTCAACGCAAAAACATATTCTGAAGTATTTAGAGACATGGATAGGAAGGATTTAAAGGTAAAGGTAGTCCCGTAGCCATTTTTAGGCCGAAGGGTCGGCTGGGGGCAGTGGGTTGTTATCCACTGGCACTGTGTCTAGGGTGCAGTATTGGAAGACAGAGCCCATCCCTCTCCTTCCACCGCCTTTTACCTCCCCAACCGAAGTCAGGTACCCGTTTTTACACCTGGGACACGGAGTGAGGAAAGTCATATAAAGTGCCTTTCCAAGGGCACAACATATGTAGCATGTCAACAGGAAGGATGTACAAGTTTTTTAGCTGCCCAACTTGGTCGTCCCAAGCAAGTTGGGGTCTAGACCACTGGACTTCATTAGGTACAATATACAGGACTTCAGAAGTAGCTTTCTCGAAATGAAAACCACACTGTTTCCGGCAGACCTAGCTCTGATCTTACCGTTTCCTTCTGTTCTAAGGAAGAAATGATTCAAACGAGATTAAAGGCAGTGCTTGGGGGGAAATTGGGTAATGGTTATTACATTTCGAAATCGTGGCTTCAGGCTGTGGCCTTGCTGGTCGCGTCGTCGTTTGAAGACAATTTTTGCAACCAATCATGGAGTGTGTTACGACACGACGCGGTTTCCTTTATAATAGTCTTCACAGTGACTTCAAGGCTTTGAAAGTTTGATAAGTACGACCACACAGATAGGGGAAGCATACGCAATGCCAAAACACACAAGATATACTAAGACCTGAATGTAGTGTATGTGTCTGTGGGACAGTGGTAGCCTATGTATCCAATCTTTGCGGATGAGGGTATAGCTCTGTTGAGTAACTGATATGCTCATATTGCTTATCACTGATGTACTGCCAACACGTGACTCGCTAAAGTAAAAGGAAATCAAACTTACCTATCTATGATGCTATTTGCTACCTAACTGGTCTCAGACGATGCAGAGGTTCAAAACGTCAATATTCGGATGTTCTTCAAAATCCGATCCTCTAACAACGGATCCAACAAAGGTTTTGCTACTCAAATCTGTAATAAGTGACCAACATATCACTGACCGTTTGCCCTGTAAGCGGTAAACCAGATATGATGGCATTCGCAGTACTAGTATGTCGGTATCGGTCTCACAACAACTACATTTACAGTGACAGCTTATCATCCAGCTGCTACTGAAGGCTTTAAAAGGGGTTTACCGTTGAGTGCATGGTAATTTCCAAGATGAATGTATCAGTGGTTGCCGTATTGTCTATATAGATACATGATAGTTCTCTTTGTCCAGCTGGAGGCGTATGGGTAAACTTGCTTCATCGTTTATGACCCGGAATTCTAATATACGAGTACAGTATTCAAAACCCCTATAAGACCCCAGGAAGAGCGCGATACGGGGTTAAGTGTTTCTGAAGGCTCGTATTGTCCCGTCACGTCTGTCAACACTGTTTGTATTTCTGTCCAAACTTGACCTTAGCTGACCCCTCCCAGAATTGGCGGGTGTATTTTAGGCCGCGATGTGTGGAATATACAAGCTACACAGGGAGCAATGTGTGGAATATACAAACTACACGGGACCAAGCTGAAGCTAGCCCTCGATTCGGCCTTCGATTCACAGCCTTCGATTCAGCCCTCGATTGGATTTTGCCGCCGATTCAGCCTTCGATTAGAGGGAATAGACAGAACATAGCGACCAATTCAGTTACCGATTCGAAAAACCTAGAATCTATGCCAGCTCTCTTACAACGAATACAAAAGGCAACACAATGATCAACTAGTACCAAATCACTCAACCTGAGAAGATATTTACTTGCAAATGATGTCGGAAAGGACATAATATCACGAATTCGGCATAAAATAATAGTGACAACTGACAAGGGACACAAGCCCTCGATTCGGCCGTCGATTGGATTTTGTTCAACGGATTGTAGCGCTTTCTGCTGTTTATCTGAATGTGGCCCGTGAACTTGAAAAAGTGATTGGGACACATTGGGATGTAATGTACCTAATGCGAGTATCAAATTCAACGGGCCGGATTCAATGAACGAGCCGCGGGGGGTCTAACCCTTCAAAAGCGGAAAAGGCTGGTTGAACGGATTGCAGCGCTATTGCTGTTTATCTCAATTTGGCCCGTGAACTTGAAATAGTAATTAGGATACATTAGGATCTAGAGTACTTTATGCAAGTATCAAATTTTACGGGCCGGATTTGATGAACGAGCCACAGGGGGTCTAATCAAGCACCGGTGAAGCTAGCCCTCGATTCGGGCATCGATTGCCTGGAAAAAAAGGCTTGCTGGACGGCTTCTAGCGCTTTCTGCTGTTTATCTAAATGTGGCCCGTGAACTTGAAAAAGTGATTGGGACACGTTGGGATGTAATGTACCTAATGCGAGTATCAAACTCAACGGGCCGGATTTAATGAACGAGCCGCAGGGGGTCTAATCAAGCACCGTTGAAGCTAGCCCTCGATTTGGGCATCGATTGCCTGGGAAAGAAAGGCTTGCTGGACGGCTTGTAGCGCTTTCTGCTGTTCATTAGGTACATTACATCCCAATGTGTCCCTATCACTTTTTGAAGTTCACGGGCCACATTTAGATAAACAGCAATAGCGCTGCAATCCGTTCAGCAAGCCTTTTATGTACCCCTTTCTTCCCGCGTTTGAAGGGTTAGACCCCCCGCGGCTCGTTCATTAAATCCGGCCCGTTGAATTTGATACTCGCATTAGGTACATTACACCCCAATGTGTCCCTACCACTTTTTGAAGTTCACGGGCCACATTTAGATTAACAGCAATAGTGCTGCAATCCGTTCAGCAAGCCTTTTTTTCCAGGCAATCGATGCCCGAATCGAGGGCTAGCATCACCGGTGCTTGATTAGACCCCCTGTGGCTCGTTCATTAAATCAGGCCCGTTAGATTTGACACTTGCATTAAGTTCTCTAGATCTTTACGTATCCTAATTACTATTCTAAGTTCACGGGCCACATTTAGATAAACAGCAATAGCGCTGCAACCCGTTCAGCAAGCCTTTTTATGTACCCTTTTCTCTCCGCGTTTGAAGGGTTAGACCCCCCCCCCCGCGGCTCGTTCATTAAATCCGGCCCGTTGAATTTGATACTCGCATTATGTACAGTAGAACCCATTGTGTCCTAATCACTTTTTCACATTCATGGGCCACATTTAGAACAAATAGCGCTGCAATCTGTTGAACAACATCCAATCAACGGCCGAATCGAGGGCTAGTGTCCCTTGTTAGTAGTCACTATTATTTTATGCCGAATTCGTGATATTATGTCCTTTCCGACATTATTTGCAAGTAAATATCTTCTTGTTGAGTGATTTGGTACTAGTTGATCATTGTGTTGCCTTTTATATTCGTTCTAAGAGAGCTGGCATAGATTCTAGGTTTTTCGAATCGGTAATTGAATTGGTTGCTATGTTCTGTCTATTTCGTCTAATTGAAGGCTGAATCAGCGGCAAAATCCAATCGAGGGCTGGATCGAAGGCTGTGAATCGAAGGCCGAATCGAGGGCTAGCTTCAGCTTGGTTACACGGGAGCGACCGTTCTGTGGCACAGAAGATGAAAAGGGCGGTCGAACTCTGGCATTGCGAGCTACAGGGGTGAAATGTTTAACAAATTGATAGAGATAAAAAAAAGGAGGGATCAACCAATTTTTGCTGATCTTTGCTGCGACGATTAAACGGATTATCTAGAAAATCCTGACAGTGGTACCGTTAACTGTAAGGGGCAAATCAGTGACAAAAAAACACCACACTCATACAAGAACGACCGAAAAGGCCCAGAAAAACCTAAGCATCTGCTAGTCTATAATTTTGTATATTGAAGAGCTTTTAAAAATGGTAACGTTAATTCTTCTGATTCCCCCGATTTCTGACAACCGGTTGAAAGGGAAACACCACTAAGATATTGTGTCAGCAAATCAAAGTAAGACATACACATAAATCAAAGTGTATTGATGTTTGTTACTGCTAGGAGCGGTGTTTATTTCCAGTCCTCATTATTTCATTTGTTGCGAAACCGAGACGAGAATCGAACCCGGGACCACCAGGTGCGGAGAGCATCCGTGCGCGAAATGCCGCAGGAGTTCCGTCCACATGTTTGACCTCGAAAAGTCACGTACCACTCGGGGCTTCTTGTCGTCTTTGAACAGTGGTCTGGATATTTCAGTAACACGCCAGTCACTCAAAATCCAGGTGACGATGGGGAGAGAGAGTCAGATGGGGCTTTAATGAAAAATTCGGTTCTTCAACCAGTCAAACCTGCCTGAGAAGACCACTCAGGGGACCGATAAAATCTGGTCTAATACTCTTGCCAATGGGATCGGGAAAACAATTATCTAAGTGGCCTCCAAAAAGTGGTCACAATGGCCAGGGGATATTCTTGAAGAGGTGACACTTGTACAGGTTTGACTGTGAGTGTCGCTATGAATGGGAGACTGGGTCCGAAAACGGAATACATAGAGACACTTCCATCGTCTTTAAATAGGTGTTGAGAAAAGCTGAGATCGTAACATACTCCAAGAAAAACGGAAGGAACTCAGAATGTTCTTATCATCGGCTTAACACACCTGCCCGTATATTTATATTCACCGCATGTTGAGCACAGCCCCCCCCCCCCTACCCTCCCCACAACTATTTTCAGGTAACGTTACAGGTTGAACGCGTCAATAGCTCTTGTTGAGCCGTCTGTGTTCTATATCACGTTTTACCCTGAGGATATCTAACCGACTAGGTGTCTGTCATCATGATATCATCCTCTGTCTTATCTTTCTTCAAGACATTTTAAGACTACTTACCTTTTACTGAAGATCTAACAGACGCACGTCTCAGCCATTGAGACAAATCGAAGCAAGGCAAAACGCAAACAAGCAACATTTGTTTGCACTATCATGTTTCGCTGGAGGTATGAGAAGCTTGCAATGTAGGTCGCAATTTGGAACTTGTCAAAATATGGGGCTTTGCAACCTTGGATAATGTAGGAGTTTGAGGTGAAAGACCACGACTGTTGGTCTAGCCTGATGACCAGGGTTTGGGAAAAATGCTAGTGTGGCACGTTACTTTCTTGGCAAAATGTTTTAGATTACTCTTGATGGAAATAAGCTGAGAAACGGAACAAAAGCAAAGTTGCATTCCTCACAGTAGATGTCATGTTAGTGTAAGTGTATGGGCTAAATAAAGCAGATATTTCTACCATAGTCGACGGACACGCCCTGAGGACAGTGGAATTCCCTTCTTGTAAAGGACTGGAGAGGATTAACTTGTCACTCAACTACCTGTACTAAGAACTCCCCCTCCCCCCCCCCCCCCCCAGTCTCCACCAGGCCTTCCTATGGGCGTATGGTCAATAATTCGCCCGCTTGCAAATGAAACTCTCTGATGGCCAAACTTCCCTGGCAAATATTCTCCCTATAGCTGGCGTAGTTAGTCTGGGAGAGACTACCACTTCCCCCCTCTGTGTTTGTCTTGAAGAAGCCGTTCTCGTCTGTTTCGAATTCCTTTCCAGCTCTTCGAATTCTGAAACGTTTGTTTCCACTAGGGCCCGGAAAAATTAAGTCCAAATTGCACCAAATTAGACTAATTGGTCAGAGGAATTTGCCGGCCAAAGAAGGACCTGTCTCCGAGGGCGAAATTGGCATCCTCTGACCAATTATTTACCCAGGACTATTTTGGCCAATTACAACCATTTCATCCCTCAAGAACGTCAGGGGCCTGGTTGTCCTAACTTTACTTCGTCTGAAACAAACGCAAAAGTTCCAATTGTCGTATCTAAAGCTCTACCTTCAAAGAGCAAATTGTTTTGATAATCTTTCCCCTCTTCGGAGTAAAAAAATAACATCTAGTAGAGTCTATAGCTAGAGAGCAGAGTCCATTTGCCAGAGAAGCTAACTCCCTGGTGGATTATGTAGTTTATCTTCCCTATTTCTACTATTTTTCCAGCAACCCATGGAGTCTGGTAGAGACTACCTTTGGAGTGAAACGACCTAAAGACTCTCAGACAAAACATACCGCGGTACACTGCCGCTCTATTCTAACGTGTTGAATGAATCAGCTCCAACAGACATGTACTACACAGGACACATAAGAAACATTGGAACCTTAGCCTCTACCAGGCTCCGCGGATCGCTGAATAATAGTAGAAATTGACCAGAGTATGCTACTGCGCAGTCTGCTTCGGAGAGAGGGACAAAACTAGTAGGCGACCCACATTTCCAGCGATCCGCGGAGCCTGGTAGAGGTTATTAGGAGCTTACATTCGATCTTTTGTGCTGACTAAATAAGAGAGCTGAGCCACGATCACAATGTTTAGTTTGGAAGGATAACAAGAACACACTGACAGGATGAAGGTCGTGGCGCTGCCCACGGAAGACCTCTACCACCCCGGCATGTGTGTTTACGTGCTACCGGCTTCTCACATACAGAAAACAACGTCAGTCAAGAATTCACCACGACACCGGCGTCTCAAATATAGAAAACACATCAGTCAAGAATTCACAAGACGGGGGGGAAGAGATTCGATGTTGGAATGAGATATCAAAACCGGACGTTCCGCTGCAGCCAGGGGGCCAAAATATGATACATCTAATCATTTCGAGGTCTCATCAAGACCTACCCACATACCAAATATCAAGACAATCCACCAAGGCATTCTCGAGTTGTCACACATACATAACTTTCTTGGCGAAGGTAATTACTTGTCATGACGTGATGATATCTTGTCCTTTTTGCAGTACAATTGTGTAATTTATTTGCATTGTTTTCCTGTTAAAAGACGTTGTTGAAAAGTTGTGTTGTTGTTCCAAGACGTTATTGAATAGGTGTGTTGTTGTTTCAAGACGTCGTTGAATACAAGTATTTGTAGGATAGGTGAGATTTTACAACAAAGGAGCCTTTCTGGATTATCGTCCAACACACACGTCAATCATCCAAAACAAAACAATCAGCTTTAATCCGACAAAATCCCTTATCAAGATCACATCTTCGTAATCCTAATCTTTCTTTAATTCGTTTATCCTTGATTGAGTACCTTCAGAGATTGGGTATTTTCGTAAGGCCATGTTGATTTGATCATATGGATGAAATCCGGGGACTACCAAAGTGATGCAAGCGGGCGAATAAAAAAATGGTTGGCAAAAGAAAAAGTTGCATTTATTATGAAATCTACGTGGTCAGGAAGGATGAGCAAAACTAAACACACAGAGTATGGTATACAAAATAATGGATTCTTCTTTGACTTTGGAATTGACTTAGGCTTTCTATACTACAACATTAGTATCCTTTTTCCGAAATATTTTCTTTGCAATTTACAGCATTTATTTTCTCATTTCGCAGCTGCTTTGTTTGATTTACAGTGTGGCCGAAAACTTCTTTGTTTTGTGGAAACGGACGAAAATTGATGCGCGCGCTGATGTCATCCACATCATCAAATCAACATGGCCTAACCGATGGAAGATTGAACGGTTGTCCATCTCTGACCGTGTCATTTGTCGGGAATGTGTGCTGAGGTCCGAGATCACCACGCCACAGTGGACAGAGGTTACTGGCCTACTGACCGCTCGGACCTGGTGCCAATCAACATCATGCTAACCACATCGTTCCCACACAGACTCGTATGCTCGCGATTCTTCAGGGCATAAATCAGTCTAAAAGAGCCCTTTTCGTACTCTCTAAGCAGAGGTGCCAAGCGGAGAATATGCCAGCTTGGCTTGGCGACATAAAGAAAACGGGACAAAATATAAAGCCCGGCAAAAACGACTAAAACACGTCGGGGCTGAACCTCTGCTTGGAGAGTACCCGTTTCGTTGCTACATGTAATGATGTATCAAAGGTCCAGAGAGCGGGCACACCTCTTGATGCCTGTTGGGGGGCTTGGGGCGAATTGAACTCTTCTGGTCGGCTGACTACTCTAGCCAATTACTCATCCAATTTGGCCCGACTTCAGCAAATGTTTCACCCTGGGAAAGTCTGGTAGCGATCACCTCTCGCTCACGTTCTCTCATAGTCCCTACCAGACTGACTACGCTAGCTATAGGGAAAGTAATTTGCCAGGAGAGCTACCAAAGGGTTTGACCGGCCACTCACTCAGTCAGTCTGTGGTATCTCGGTACGATGAAATGCCATAAAAGTAATCCGCTCATTTTCTGAACAAAGGCAGTAGCTTTGGAGTTGAGATCATTCAAGTCATAAATCAATAAGTGAATGAAAGAAAGCAGACTATTTATATAACAAGTTCCTCCAGGCAGAGATTGAAGGAGCTGGGGGGGGGGGGGGGTCGTTGCCTTCTTCTGATTGGCACCTGTTTTCTCACAGCCGACTCCTTTAAAGATGCCAACATAAACGATCTCCCACACGTACTCCTCCACCTGATTTTTGTCAAGCACGTATTGAAAGAAAATGATTCTAGCGTTTTTCTACCGCTGCGTTTTTTCCTGACAAAGGGTAGTCAGAAAATATTCCGACGTTATTTTCCAATATCTGCTTGGAATTTACACTTCAACGTGACTTGTGGGGTTAGTGTCTCCGTGGATCCATCATTGGAAGTCGTGTTTTCTTACTCATGACTTTGTCAGCTACATTTGTCATGGACCAGAAATTCTTACTCACATACTGTTATCATAACCTCCAACACAGCCTCAGCTACAATACCCGGCAAGGGACATCGTAAATACATGATACTAGATATAATGGAAGCAGTGTTCTACCTCCTAAACATGTGACAATGAAACCTTTTTACACCACTTGACATCGCCCATTCGTTCCACCTCTGTCTCTTGTGTGAGTGTCAATAGAAATGTACCCTTGTCTGTTAACAGCTACGGGTGATTTCTGACTTTAATTTGAGTTCGTCGACTGAAATTTACAGACCAGAACAGTTTTCCTCACACTGCCGATTAAAACAGTTGTGCAGTTGTGTGCTGATTGTATCGCGATCGCTGCTAGTTTACTCCCACGTAAAAGCACCACCAGTGGTCACTTTTGTGAAAGGAAGTTCAATTGCCTTTTATCACGGTCAACTGCAGTGTTCATGGTAACTTCACACCGTTCATCCAGCTAGCACTGTAGGGTGCAGAGCTTGACCGAAGGATTTTCAGTTTTCGAGTAACAGAGACCTCATTTCATTCAATTTGATTCTTGCGAACGATTGACTGGTTGGTTGGTTGGTTGGTTGGTTGGTTGGTTGGTTGATTGATTGATTGATAACGTCAATCGCGATAGAACGTTGTAATCTCCAAGCAGATATTTGGAGAAAAGAATGTAATTTTCTGCACACAACACTGTCAAGAGCCGTTTTTATAGCCAACACTTCAAACTGCGTCTGTCAGCACCTCGTCACAATCTGCCCTCAAAACATCTGCTTGGAGATTAAAAGTCGATGAGAAATCGAACTTTCCGACCTCCACCCGTGCCCAGGGCAGCGCCTTCCCTCTCGGTCCCAGAGTCACCAGGTCGTTACGGTCATACCGCACCATTTGTGAGAAATAAGCGTCCCTTTGACTCAGAGTTCTCTCCCATGACCCGTACGGGTCCCGAAGGCTACCTTCGCTTGTCGCCGTTCTCCTTTCAACGGATGTAAGTGGCTTTGAAACGGTTAATGTACGAGGGCGAACAGTTACAAGTCACTTTAAGTCACAGAGCTAACATATCTAGTTTAAATCTTTATATTCCAGGAAAAGTCTTAAAAGATGGGTGTTAGGGGTGATCCCAGGGGACAGGTAAGGAGGTAGGGGGTGTAAGGACATCGGCAGAACCAATGGATAAGTAAATGCTTTGCATTTTCCGCGCTTCTGGTGGTTTGTTTGTTTTCATTGGGATGTGTCAAAGTCAGTCATCAAACTGGACATATTGTCTCAATAAAGAAATTCATGCGTGTTTCTTTCTTTTCTCTAGTGTGCATTTTCTTGCCATCTTTGATAACCAAACATCTCTAGAGCTACTCCAGTCTCCAACGTTACATACGGGGCCAAAAAATCTCCTGGTCTGTCCCTAGATACGGGCCACCAGCCCTCATCAAGACGATAACGTACTGTATGCCAATAAGCATTACCACGAATCGTGCAGTAACGCAACGATTAGATTCTATTGCAGCCAGTTGCCCGGTTTCGGTCTGTTGCTACAGTTAAATAGGTGTTGATTGGTCCGCAACCAAACGTACTGCGATATCCGTCACCCAGTCCCCGCACTAAGCCCGCACCTTGCTCACATTTCCCAAACTTTGCAGGCTCAGCAGAGCCGACCAGCAGGTAGAGAACAGAGGTTGTTTCAGATGCAGAACTGTCATTCATCTCCAAGCAGATGTAAGACTCCAGCTTGTTTGCGTCTCTGTATGCGTTCCCTAATCTCCAAGCAGATGTAGAAAGGTAAAATTGTAACGTTTCTCAAGCTCCCGGTTCGACTGCTTGTAGATTATATCTACCAGACAAGCTAAGATGCCTTGCAATTGGTGTGGACTTTTCTGGTTGTCCCCATTTGCTGACACGCAACCATTCCAACTTCAGTGATCTTTAGTGTGTCAGGAAAACGAGCAACAAGAAAATATTACGTCGATAATATATTATATTGGGTACCTGCCTGTGGCACTGGCTGCAAATACACCTGATATTATAACGGCTAGACATCCAGATACTAGGATACACAAGATGCCAGTCACTGATGAAAGGTGGTGGATGCTCCCTGAATCACCTAGCCGTTTACAACTCTATCCTGTTGCTTCAGTAACTGTTTGTGTAAGAAAATATTAGGATATTTTGCTTCCAATATCTGCTTGGAGATCAGCCCACAAAGCCGTACCGAGCTGCCCGCACGGTTTCAGCGGGAGCCTTGTCATTCCATAGCTCGTTATCGCTGACAGGCATGCCGAGATGTCACAAACCTGTCTGGCAACCATTATAAACTAAACCCCAACGCAAACATTGCGATAGCGTGCAATTGAAAACATCCCTCAAGACCTATACAGAACTATAACAGGATCTTGATGAGCACTCGAGCCTGTGGGAGCCTACTTGCAATCAAGGTCACTTTCACTGGCATGTCCTTATCTTGGTTCAAGACGATGCATCTTCAAGATACAAACATAGAGGAGACGCAGAACTGACAGGAGGCACTGCCCAGTTTACGTGGACAAGTCAAAACAACACGTTTTATCAGTGGCTTTTACAGATAATTTCTATATGGCCGCGGTTCTAGTCTAGAAACACCACCACGTAGCAAACGTTGACTACGAAGTATGCCAACTTTGAAGAGTGCCTTAGGCACCGATCTGGACTCTGGAATGTCACTCACCTTTGTTTATTTGCAGGAAGATCCACCAAACAATCCGACTTGCTCAGCTTGAAGCTCTCCCTCCTTTTTGATCAGCAGGATATTGAAATCTGGAGGTACTTTTCCTTGCACAAAGGCTTAGCAATGCCAACAATTCCCCGCTTGGGCACTCGGGCGGATGTCTGGAAACGAATCTCCAAAAAACTGTAAACCCAAAACCCTCTCAAATAATTTCTTGGAGCTCCGCACGGCCTCAAGGATATGAGCTTTCTCAGGAGACGTCCTTCAAATCTAGACAAAGAAAACTTGAGAACGTAGCCCGGCCTTCGCCCTAGTTATGTCAGGACTGGAAAAGTGAGCAGAGATGTGGGACGGTGTTGGCACGCCGGTGTCCTAGAAACGCAGTAGCTTATCCCGTGAACGACTTCCTGATGACGTGAACTCTTCCTGTGAGAAAAACTTCCCGGTGAGCCACAGCAGGGGCTACGGTAAAGTTAAACAAGGTAAATCCTCGCAAAATTAAACAGGCAGAAAAAAACATCGACTCTTCAAATATCCCTCGTAAGCGACGTACAATGCCAGGAGAAGACACTCTCTGCTGTGTGTCTTCTAAGACCCGACTGTTGGCAACATACAGTAAACTGTTTACTGGAAGTTGCGCTCTGACGAACCGGAGGGTTGATTGACAAGGTGGCTCAAAAGGAGGCGGGGCCACATTGGCTCGTTACACGGTCCAGGGATGATGAATCCAATATATAAAGGGGCCAATTGTTTTCCGACCAAGGAAAACAAATCTAGAGAAAACCATTTAGTGAAGAACAAAGGGAATCGCCTTTAATACTGCTAGTCTGTAATAACAGGCCACACACTTGGTTGAACAAACTTGCCTGTGTCTTCAGTTCTGAATGAACATCTAATATTTTATTGGACACTGGACAGTATTAAGGAAATCGTCTTCACAACCACACTCCTTGCTGTAACTTTTATTTGATAATCCCCAAGGCTCCCCTGACACTCCTGTTCTTGCTACTGTTCCAGTAGCCTGGTTTCAGCCAAGCCCCGTAGGGGAGAGAAACCCCCGGACAGCTGGAGTTTGCGTTATACAGACTACTGTTCCAGCATTCTCGAAGATGCGAAACAAATTGCTGAACGCAGTAGCCTAGGCCTATAGGGTGTAAGACGTCCTTGAAGTTGCCTGTTGCGAGAGTGCCTAACTTAGGCTCTATATATATAGAGGTCGCGTCCGCTAGACTCCTTGGGCTCATTGGACTAGTACTAGCAGAGGTTGGCAAAAAGGGGGAATAATGTGCCAGAAATAATTATTTGCACTACCTCATGTCAAATTGTGAGACCAAGTTTGTTTCAAAAATCATTTTTCTGTTGACTAACTACATCTATTATAGCTTTGCGAGATGTGCGGGAGAGACTATTGACGCCAGGAGGCTGTTGTTGTTGTTGTCCTTGTTTGACAACTATTATTTCGTTAGACGTGTTCTCTAGGTGCTGGGTTTCACTTGGTTCGTGTCGATGATCTATTTAGGTCTTTTAGAATACCTCTTCGTGATTTGCGCTTGCGTGTTTCTAGATGAGCACGTCGAGTTTGTGCGTACTCTAAATGGTTGTACAGGGTTGTTTGACACTGACATGGTTAGTTGGGGGTTGGCCAGGAACTGACAAGCACACCTCATTGCCAACAGGCGAACTTGACCTTGCAGAAGATGAGGAGATAAAGGCGATATTAAACATTCCAGCGAACATGAACGTGTCAGAACGACAAAATGCATCTGGGGGACAGGTACTAGCTGAAACCTTGTTATCTCCATGAATAAATGTAGGTATAGTTTTTGTACGGGGCTGGCTGGAGCTTATCTGGCTGACTGGACCTTCTCTGGCTAGCATATACGATTTTCGCGCCCCGTGTAGATCTGCTTGGAGATTATAGTTTTTGGTCCGTTTGCCCGTGTGCGTGCGTGTCCGGCGCAATCTCCTTGCTAAAGGCTTGTAAACCCCCCCCCCCCCCTCTCTCACTGGACCCGCGGCACGCTGGCGGCGTCGCTGCGTCCTAAACTGGATTTGTGTTACCCTTGACTTTATAATGGGAATATTGTTCAAAACGTACAAGTATGACCAAAAAGACAACAAAACACACAATAAAAACATTCGATTTTTGTCGATCAAATTCGTTGAGTGCTTTGTCAGTGGGAGGGGGGCTTAAAACATCCACATACAATGTGCATTAGGCCCAGGTAATTGTAATTATCTATGGTTCGGCTTAACTTCACAGAGAGACCCAGATGTGCCAAGTTTGTTAACACCTTCAAGGTTAGGTGTGTCAGGAGGCATTCATAACTGATGTAGTTGACAGGATACATTTGGCTGCCACGTTAAATGGCTGAAGGAATTTTGAAGGGTGTTGTATCAATAAAAATAAGTGGATTTTTCTAAAACATCCAGAATAACAAAAAAGTTCCAGAATTTTGTTAAGGATGAAGGAGAGGGATATCATAAATTCTTGGCTTTGTGAGAAGAAAGGTCATGACCTTTATGGACTGGGTCAACAGCAAGGTCATGGGGCAACAGGGAAATAACCAGCTCCAGGTTTGGGTCCCAGTTTGGGTCCAGTTTATTGAAATATTAACGTTAATGCATAAAAAAGATCAAGTTGCTGCAGATACAGTAATAACTTTGACAGACCAAGAAGTTGATACCAGAAAACCACCAGCATTGTTTAAACAAGAAGAAAAGCATTTTACTAGTGGTCATGAATAACATATGAATATCACTGAAATATTTTGTTGCTCTATGTGTAAGAAATTGCACTCTTATACAGCATCTGCACTTGCAAACTGTCTTATATCAACATTGTGACAACTTTCTGAAAGTGAATTAAAAAAACCTTACGCGTACGTCTTAGTCAACATCATTTAACATTGTGTGGGTTGCATTTCTCACTGAAACATTGATGATGAGACCTCTCAAATCTTCTTACACAAATATACAATGTACAAATTGGTTACATTAAACAGTAGGTCTAAACAAGAAGTCTTCTGTAATGAACAGTCCCATTTTAAAACGCAATATTCTTTCACTGTTGTGCTCCCTCTACAATTTCAGATAAAAACTGAATCCTACATTTGACTGTAAATAAGAATTTCTAAGAGTAGAGAGTAAAAGTGGAGAAAGTTACTGCACTTGGTGTGTACATAAAGGTGGAGTCCTTGGAAGAAACATCATTTTGTGAGAAAGGTGTTCAGAGCTTGTTGCTGATGTTGTAACTCCTTGAAAACATTTTCTTTGTAGAATTAAAGAACATTGAATCATATCTTGACTGTAATACCTTTAAGTTTCCAACTAAGGTAAAACTGCACTTGGTGTGTATATAAATGTCAAGTCCTTGGACGAAACATGTTTGTGGAAAAGGTGTTCAGAGCTTGCTGTTTGAAAATGTTGTTGACAGAACATTGAATCCTACCTTGACCATGAGTAATACTTTTCTGAATAAGGAAAAAGCGGAATAAGTTACTGCACTTGGTGTGTATATAAATGTCAAGTCCTTGGACGAAACATGTTTGTGGAAAAGGTGTTCAGAGCTTGCTGTTTGAAAATGTTGTTGACAGAACATTGAATCCTACCTTGACCATGAGTAATACTTTTCTGAATAAGGAAAAAGCGGAATAAGTTACTGCACTTGGTGTGTATATAAATGTCAAGTCCTTGGACGAAACATGTTTGTGGAAAAGGTGTTCAGAGCTTGCTGTTTGAAAATGTTGTTGACAGAACATTGAATCCTACCTTGACCATGAGTAATACTTTTCTGAATAAGGTTAAAGCGGAATAAGTTACTGCACTTGGTGTGTACTGGTATATATAAACGTCAGGTCCTTGTAAGAAACATGTTTGTGATGTTCAGGTGTTCACATCTTAGCAGCCTGAGCCTCCACCTCCTTCACCACAGTCTGCACCATGTCCACTGTGGAGTGCTGGCCACCCAGGTCTGGGGTACGGATCTGTGGAGACATTGTCATCATCATCATCATAAACATCATTCTCATCATCATCATCATCATCTCATCATCATCATCATCATTCTCATCATCATCATCATTCTCATCATCATCATCATTCTCATTCTCGTCATCACTCTCATCATCAAAATCATTCTCATCATCATCATCACCATCATTATCACCATCATCATCATCATCTTCACCATCATCATCATCATCATAAACATCATTCTCATCATCATCATCATTCTCATCATCATCATCATTCTCTTCATCACTCTCATCATCAAAATCATTCTCATCATCATCATCACCATCATCATCACCATAATTATCATCATCATCTTCACCATCATCATTACCACTCCTCTTCTTCACAGAGGTGAAGTGCTGCTGCATTTACCAAGTGCATCCTCCCCAAAACTTTCATTCATATATTTGCACTTTCAGTCAGGTCCTCTGGGACCAAGTTTGTCTCAGTTTCAACAAGTGTTATACTAGTGATGAAATTGTTGTCATTTCTGATCCACAGATAGTATCTTAGTATCTTTTCTTTTAACCTTTAGAATGAACTGGCAACACTGTGTCCACTTATAGTCAATACTGGCAGATTGATAGTGGCTACATTTGATGTGACATGTTTATTTCTGCTCACACAGAGACTGGTATGCAGGGCTTAGACTTGCTTCCTTTCACACATCTTGTGCACAGCTGTAGGAACTGATAATGTTGAGATAACTGTAATCCGGGGCATGGAAGGTTCCTTGGCAACCCTCACTCACACCTTAACACTGGTGTGTATACTTAGTCTCAGGGATTTTCCATTAACCAAGTTCAGGAGGGGTGATCAAGAGACGTTTTCTTACCATCTCCTTCGATGTCACTTTAGAATCAAAGTTCTTTCATACACACCCCTTTTCCCTCCATCTCAAGCTGTCTGCACAACCTCCAATCTTAAAGACTTTAAGACAATACCTTGAGACATCATCCCTAGTCAAAGGTCAGTTGCTGCTGCTAACCTTGACTTGCCCTTGCCCCTGCATTATTTGTTAATGTTTCCTCCATGTTGAAGTTGTTATAAGGAGACATGAAGTAGACCATTATGTCTGACAGGAAGCTGTTATAGGTTAGGAACAGGAAGGATCTAACTGGTAATCAGTAGGCATTGTAAAGGTTGAGTGAAAATGTGGGTCTATCATTGGTTTTCAGGCCGCCACACCAATTTTATTTGTTGGTTCTCGGATTTAGAAAAATAACGCTAACTTGAAATACGTGTATTACCAAGAAAACAGAGTCTGAGGGCTGAACCTTGGTGCAAACAGTTTCAGGGAGTGAATATACATGTACATGTAGTAAGGTGCAAGTTTTCCTCCCAGCCTTCTGTCTTCATCTTGATCGCTAGCTACTTTTTTATTTCAAAATGTCCAAGAAGCAATAAAATAAATTGGTGTGGCCTTACAGGCAAAACGTTTATGTTATTTATCTCCATTGCTTTTCATCATATTTCTTATCAATTTCTTTTACTAGATCATATATCTAGAGATCTTTTTCAATATGGCGCAGATTGAGTTTTATGTTGTACTAAACTGGTTTTATGGAGTTCAGGGTCAAGGGCAAAGTACCTTTATGTGGTCTTAAATGGCAAATTGAATACTCATTAAGTGTCCTTACCAAGTTATACTGCTTTCTCCATTGTTGGTCATATCTTGTATCTAAAAGACTGGATGCCCATTATCAAAAGTTATACAAAATCAATTCTGTCACTCTTTTTGTTCAAGCTTGGTGCAATTACTACTCAGGTCAGGACTCTCCAAGCAGAGGTTTGGCTCTGGCTTGTTTTGGACATCTTTTAGGTGTTATTGTTGGACTTTCTATCTTGTCCTGTTTTCTTTGTGACGGCAAGCCTTGAAAAACGGCTAAAAAATTTCAAAAACAAGCCGGAGCCGACCCTTACATGGAGAGTCCCCACAACAACAGAGGTAATATTATTGCAGAATTCTTTGAGAAACCTTGATCACAGATGGCCAAGCTCTTGCCAATATGTCTTGGCAGGAGTACCATATCCTGATGAGGACCGACATGTGCGGATCTTATTTGGTGCCCCCTGCTGTTCTCCTCAGGGGCGACAACAGACCCAAACCTAACCTTTCACCTTTTCAACACAGGGGTGCCACCACTACAGCAGTCCCCATGACTCTCAGATGTTTCCTCCACATGTACAAAATACACAGGGGGGGTGGGGGGGGGGGGTGGTCATTACATTTCCTGTCAAATGTTTGGAAACATAGCCGATTCTGATCTCCCAGCAGATGTAGTAGCCAGGCTTGTTTTGAGCGCATTTGGCAGTGTTTTTGTACGTTTTTCTGTAGGTACATGATTTTTACAGATACCTGACATATCTCCGCACTTTACAAAACAGAGCCCTGACTACCATGCTAACAAAAAGTATCACGTCTAATTTTCATGAAATTACAAAATGTAGCAAGGATCTACCTGTAACAAGGCCTTTAGTGTGATCATAACTGTAAATGCATTTAAGTTTGTGCATGGTTTTGATTTTGCGGTAGGAGTGTTCGCGGTGGTTTTGAGTTTTGTGTTGGAAACAATAGTAGCGCTACAGAAACACAGGCGAAAAAATCACGGTGGTTTTAAGTTTGCGGCGAAAACCGCAAATATAAATCCAGCGCGAACATTTCTGCATTTACAGTACTTTCTTCTTTCTTTGTTCAAGCATCAATATTGTCTTAAGTGGTCCCACACTACATCTATCTCATGATGTCAGCATGAGCTAATGATAGGCCACAAAATCACAAGGCCACGATTAGCTAGGGATTCTCAACTCTCCTGGTCTGCATTAAATGGTTCCCTTTAACAGCTTCTGATGTCCTCCCAACAGTTTTAAGTGCCATACTATATTCCCCCCTGGCACCTGGAGTACATAACAGGGTGCCCTTAGCACCTAATCTAATTACCTAACAATTTTGTGGCCTGTCAGTCAACTGGACCTGTGCAGGGATGTTGCTAGTTACCACTTTCTGAGTTAGAATCCATCCTACGAATGCTTCCCCTGGGGTACTTGCCTTCTTTGCATGCTATAAAGTAATGCACTACATTTCATAATTCATGTGAGACCACTGTGAAGATTTAAATCATCATCTATCTATAACATTTTGGGGGAGGCATCCGGCTCTACACTGGAAAAATACGAGAAATTGGCCAAATAGACAGATAACATGCCAGAGGAGTAACCTGGCCATGGAGTACAGTTTGCGACCTGGGTATGTGACTACTCCTCTGACATGTCATCTGTCTATTTGGCCAATTTCCACTATTTCTACAGCAACCTGTGGATCCTGGTAGAGACTAGGATAGTCCTGCATATGCAGTTCTGTATACTACACAAGTTAGAATCCCAAAGTCAACTCTTATCTAGAGCACCAATTAATCACAGCTGTCACAATGTATATACTCTTAAAGTATAGATTCTTACTGAACACCTGTGAAAATATAACCCAGACAAAGCCGGAGGAAAGGCCAACCATGTTTCCCCAACAAAAGCAGAAGGCACACCTCTCAAAATAACTGGACTAGAACTGAACTTCAAACAAACAATAGTGTCAGGGAAGTTTACCTTGTCACGGTTAACACAAGGGAGGAAGGGAGTTCACTTCAGAAAGGATGTTGTTTTCTACATGACTTCTTTTGCAGATTTCACCACTTCTTGCCTACTAGTATTTTCCGACCACGGCAAACAATTATATAGCTGTTATTTCCTGACAACTTCATTCCTGTTCAGTTGGAGGGTTAAAAGGGAAGTCTGGAAAAACTCACACCGAAAACGTTTTGTCACTAGTTCACACACTGAATTTCAAGGTAATGTGAGGGAGAGAATATCTGATCAAATACATAACAGACTTCTTCTCCACTTTTTCTCACTGTGACTTTCTCCCGAAGGACAGAAACAAAACTTTTGAAAAATGTGGCAATTTCCGCTCTCTCCCCCACACTTCTGTATGGAGATTAGCCGTTTCCCCAATCATGCAAGATACTGTTTCACCCACTATAGTCTCTCACACCTGATCAAACTGCCTTTATCCTGACTCTGACACTGATCTAGAACATGTGGGAAGAATTTCAGACATTTGGCAGGTCTGTTGGCTGCCCTGAGGGTTCGGCATTTTTGGCACTGAAACAGCAACTTAATATCTTTCGTTTATTTTATTTCTGCGGATCATCTAAAATAAGCTTTCTAAATTTCTACTATCGTGACAGTGTTTATTTCCTAGGACTATCTAGGTATAAGCCTTCTGAATTGAAAGCAAGAGAAAAAATACAAAGTCTAATGTGAAAAATTTGAAAAATTAACCATAATAATATCAATCATTAATTCATTTACTCATTTTCCAACTTGTTTGATCAGTTGACCACTTAATTTGTCCATCCATCCATCCATCCATCCATCCATCCATCCATCCATCCATCCATCCATTCGCTCATTCATTCCGTTTTCATATCTTACCTTATTTTCTGCCAGGGCCTTGTACACAGCATTCTCAATCAGGCTTGCATACTTGTCCAGCCTGTATAACAGAGACAGAAGCCGCCATTGAAGAACATGGAATAAGCCAGAAATACTTTGTATATCTAGCTTTATACTGGTCATTAAAAAAATAATAATGGTTACCAGAAAGTCACTGGAGATTAGGAAAACATAACTTTAGGCCTAATATTGCAAGTTGCTGCTGAATACACAATGGAAAAACAACACACTCTATTTCATTGGTTCTGTTATTTTTGTCAGAAATTTTATAATCATAGAAATATTGGACTTTTAAGTTTAAAGTTAATAACTTTTTTTCCAAAATTGTAGTGTCTGTCCAAACCCAAAGTTTGGATAATAACATAAGTGCCATTTTGGTCTTAACAGCTTTCAGCAAGAAATGATTCAGAGGAAAATTCCAGAATACCAGCGTTCTTCCTAAGATGCACAAAATACGACCATTCGACTGGTTTAACTCCATCCACACCTGCAGCCCCAGTAGTTGATCTGTGGCCAGCAGGGTTTATTTATCTGTACCTACAGGTATCCCAGCAGGCCTCACCTCAGGGTTGGGTACACAAACTTGTACATGTCAAATGTACCCTGGCACACTTCCTAATAAATACACCACATGGATAGGTAAACTCTTTACACTTTTACTGTGGCTCATTATAGTAAATGACCATATATATTACATGGTCTTAAGTTACTGAAATGTGATCTAAATGGGTTCACAATAAGTGTGTTGGGTTCTTTTACACTGCTTTAAATATGGGAGAAAAAATGGCTAAACCTTTTCCCTGCTTGAGGTGCATCCAGGTACCACATTTATATTGGTTAGCAAAGGGTTAATATCATACAGGGGATGTTGTTGTCGTCTGTGATAGCAAAGTTTATGAATAGTAGACACCTATCTGTGCTTGTAAGCACAGTTAGAACATGTATAGGAGCTACTATGTCAAATTGAGTCGTCATGCACTTATGCCTGTCTGTACTCTGTATATTTGTGTATGTCTAAATGATTCTAAAATCGAAATGTCAGGAAAATTTCTTGTTAAACAGACAAACAGAAAGGTCATAGTACATGTCCCAAACCTTGAAAATTGGTAGGTTTTCTTTAACATGTACTTCAACACTGTGCTACAATGGACAACAAACATGTCCTCCTGTAACCCAGGTTGTGTGGGACCCATTTGGCAGCCATACCTCCATGTGTTTGTTGATGTTTCCAGTTGGTGTGCTAGTTAGCCAGCAGTGATGGGCCCAGTGGAAATGTAATATGTTCTGTGAGCCACCCTTTGGCACCCTTGTGTTACTCTAGGTAAAAGAGCTTGTCTAGAGTTTCCTAGTTAGTTTTGACTCCATTTGTGACTCCATCTAGAGCACTACTTAAACTTAAAAAAAGCTCTTAAAAAACTCTTAACATTTATGACTGTTCGGTTAGCTTTAGAATTATCAAGGTGTGAGGAGTGTTATACAGAACAAATACTGTTGGAAAATACTGACAGTGCTATGTAGGGATTCAAATTCTAAAAGTAAGACTTGCCTTTTCCTTGAGGGACAGATCAAGAAAGATGATGGGAGGGTAAAAGTTGAGGGGGGGGGACTTGCCCTTGAAAGTTGACAAAATTACCATTTCCAAAGTTTACTGGAAAAGATTTAGGACGAAAGTTTTTTTCACATTTCAAAAGTACAAACAGTACCAGTATCACTCTATGTGAAATCTTCATCTCTATGGTTACTAGGGTACGTGGATGATTAGGTGCAAGGACTGTCTCCCTACCCGAGGTGTTCCAGCATGAGTGCACTTGCCAGCAACATGGCAGTAGGGTTAGCAACATTCTGCCCTGCGATGGACTTCCCTGTGTTCCTGGTGGCCTGGGGAAAACAACAGTACAGTCATCAATGTGTATTCAACATTTCACCATGCCCTGATTGCAATTGGGTAATCATGTTGTATTGAGATTACCCAAGGCATTGAATGATTAAACCCTTTTCTATGCAGTTTATAAGAGCATGCCCTTCAGAAAACACTGCAACACATACAATGTACTCTGCACACTGACACTGGTATATGTCACAAATTAAATTAATTTTTCAGTAGTCTGCCCTGGTGACCACACATTGTCAGATCCCATAGCACCCCCTAGCAACCAATTGAAGTACTGCATATACATAAAGCTCACTACCCTGCTTAGAATTACATTCAACATTCTCCCTCCTGCCTATTTATAACCACATAACCAATAGGAATTTGATGGCAAATGGCTATCTTACCATGCTGCAGGTTAAACAAATCAATGCTCTTAGATATAGATATATCTATGTATATTTATGTATATATACACTTAATTCTGTTCACCTTTACCCATTTTGAAAGTACATTTACTTGGTATCAAATCAAATTGAACAAAGAACTCAACTGTTTAAAATACGTTGGAACATTTAAGGCCATGTAAGTTACAATAAACATCATCTTTCTATCTCTATGATTCTTTTATTCAACAATGCAGGATGGCGGGACTCAACTGTTTCGAAGACAGCGTACTCTTCTCCGATGTTCTCTCCCGGCACAAGCCCCGGCCCTCCGACCAGCCCTGCTCCGATGTTACTGATGATGTTTCCGTACAGGTTGGGCATCACCATCACGTCAAACTGCTGGGGACGGGACACCATCTGGGACAACAATGGGATCACTGGTGTTATTTACTGTACCTATTGAACAACAGACAATAGACTACATCTCCAATGTTACTGATGATGTTTCTGTACAAGTTTGGCATTACCATCATGTAAAACCCGCTGGGGACGGGACAAACAACAAGAGACAGAAATCTGTAAAAATGTCACTAGTTCCTTTTGCATTGTGTGCTTGTGAATGGAGTAAGTTCAAGCATCTTACATGGACTTAAGAAGTAGAAACCAACTTTTCTAATGGCAACAGGTGTAACTTTCAGAATGTCAATCCTATGAAAGAGATGCTGCTACCGGGTATACCTTGAGGGAGGCTTGCACTTTCTGAGTGCTGTTTGGTTGCCTTAACACCATGATACCATTTCATCATGTTGTATGGAAAGCGCTCTGTCCTCCTGCCTAGTCTCTACACTTTAACGCAGCCATCCTTACTATGTAATTCATCGCCCAACTTTACCTGCATGCTGCAGTTGTCAATGATCATGGACTCATACTCGATGTCAGGGAACTCTTCGGACATCTTCCTGCAGCATTCCAGGAACAAACCATCACCCATTTTCCTGGAAACACATGATCAACGTTACTTTCAATAAATTTGCAAAGGATGTTATACATACCATTACAGTAAACCTGAACTTTATAATCTAATTGTTACAACTATTCAACATTCAAACACATAATAATCTGCTGACTACATGTTTGTCAACAGACATACTCATAAAAACACAACATCAATACCATTAAGAAACATGTATTGTTGTAATGTGAGAGAAAATACTCGAGGCAACTACAAAGATTCACTTGAAATATTTGCAATATATTGCTTGACCATTTCAGCTACATCCAAAGAAAGCTTAAACATACTAGCTTTTATAGCGGTTTGATAACTTACTGACATTCTGATAATACAACTGGCTATACAGATACAGATATAGAAAAGAAATGTTTAGTACATAGTTCATGAAACTCCACATGAATTACAGAAGTTTATTGCAAATCTTGCCCGTGGGCTAATTGCAGATACATGGTAAAAACATAGAGAAAAACATACATGCGTCAGTAAACTGTGTCTGACTTTGTTGAAACAATAGGCTACTGGTACTAAATACAATTGTTGGCTACATCTAAACTAGCTGGGTTTGACTTCTTTTTCGGAAGCAGTGGAAGACAAAAAGTCCCACTTTTTCTAGAATTTGTGGGTTCTGTGATTTCAAGAGAAAGGTAGCTTTTTGTTCATCCGTGAGTGTGTAAAAGTAGGGGCACTTCGTGGTAACTTGTTTAAATAATTCGGTTCTTTCGTCACTGTTAAATAGACACTTGGAAATAAAATGTGTGTCGTCTTCCACCGCCTTGGACGTACAGTATTTACAAAGTCTTTGGCACACTGGTAAACTCTTAGTCCTTACATTATGTTAGCCTTGTGCACAGCCGTCACCTTCTTCCTGCCATGTCTCTGGGCGTACTCAAATGCGTATCTGGCAATCCGCTCTGAACACTTAGCTGTGATGATCTTCAAACTCTCCACAACACCTGGCACATTCTGAAAAATAGTTCACCTTTTTAATTTTCCCTATCCAGAGTAGAAATTTTTATTCATGTACATAGCAGTTGATGTAGCTTTAGCAAAAGGGCGGATATGGGAAGAACCAAGACATTTTTCTTTGTTAAGATAAGTATTGAATATGCATTACCTCATGTTCCAGACTGGTGTACTCTCCTTCAGTGTTCTCTCTGATAATCACAATGTCAATGTCACCATGTCTGAAATATATACAGAATACAGAAACAGAAATATATGTTACACCTGGCTGTAATTCATCTGGAGGGCACTCGGGGGGTTATGAGAATATTGATGCTGTATAATGCAACTGCTGCCTAATCCAAGTTCATTGTTAAGTTGCCAATACAATTACGTTTTGGGATTCAGAAAAATATAAATAGGAGAACCAGAACACACTCCTCTGGAGTTGAGCATGCCTTTAAGTGGAAACAATATTTCTTTAACTTCAGAAAAGTGTGTACTGGTAATCAAAATTAAGTAAAACGATGAGAATAAAATGATGAGCATGCCCAATCTTCCTGAAGTTTACACAGTCTTTCAGTATTTCATATTCATCCTTGTTTAAGAGTTTTGTATTACTTATTACAATCTCTGTGAATAGTTTCAGTCTTTTCAGACTAGTAATCACCTTGAAGGAAGTCCAGGGAAGGTTTTGCACCTCAGCACATTGGCAAACAGGTCCAGCCTCACTCTGGAAGGGTTCAACAAAATATCTCATACACATACTTGGGGTAGGAAATAATGCCAGGCAGGGTTTCTGACAGTATTCTACCTTACAACCTTCTGGTAAAGAAAGTTTGAAATGTATCATTTAAATGTTAATTGTTTTTTTTTGTCTTCAGATAAGAATCTACGAGCCTGGCAAGGTTAGGATAGTAAAACAAACTTCTCCATAGATTTTAGTTTTTTTCAACCTTAGATTTCTAGATACTCAGCATTATAGGTAAAAGTTTACCCTGAAACTGCTACCATATGTGATAGTACATACTGCTGCAACAATAAACTAAACTGCTCCAAGCACTAGAATCCTTGAGACTATACTAAGTTCAAATCTACATCAATGTTTGTCTATAAATGCTATTCTGGGCTTAAGCATGCAGTATGCAAGCAGACTGAGCCAGCTATGTATTTTGAAAAAATAAAAAAGTAAAGCAAATGCTTGTCCATGCATACCTGACCGCTACATTCCGTGATCGTGCCACACCATATGAAGGGTCGAGATGTAGCGTCCTAAGTCCACCTATGATGCAGCGTACATTCCAAGGACACATCTCATTAGTAAATCACACCACAGCAAAACTCCTGGTGGTTAGCGAGAAGCGAGGAATACACAGCCTCTATGGCCCAGTTTACACACACGTTTGAGTCGACTCAGGACTGTGCAAGGAGAACCCTGGGCCACTTAAGTTGCGTTTTCAAGTAGGGAAACTCCACTTGAGCAGCCCAAACCTCCTCACACACAGCCCCGAGTCGACTCGGAAAACTTGTGTGTAAATCGAGTCAATGTGGGACTAATGCCAGATATGTTATCTCTAACATGAGACCAGCTGGGAGATGTTAAGACTATGCATTTTGATTTTTAGTTGCGAATAAGTGAATAATTTCTGGCCATTTTAAGTTTGTAGCTGATTGTTTTGTAGAATTTTTCATTGCTTTCCACAAATTAGCATTTTGATGTGATATCATTTTTCTATTTAGACAGTAGACAGATATTTCAAGACTAAAGAAATGAAGATGGCCCTTGTAGCAAGCTTTCTCGTTATTTTTATAATAAGTGTCATTTCTATCATGGGGAAAGGATAACATATTCTGGCACTGGGCTGGGGAAGCAATGGATCAAAGGGAACTGCACTGCAACATCAGTCAAGCCAGTCAAGCACCACCTAGCAGACTACGAGGGAAGTGCAAGCTAGGGAGACCACCTGACTTCCACGTTCCTGGATTTGAACACGGTCTGGGGTGTTTCAATGTTACCTTGGGGGGGAAAGGTTTGTGTTAGCTAGAGCCGTGAAATGAAAGAAAACAGCAGAAGCAGGATCCAAACAAGCAGCGACACTAAAACGAAGACTCAGCCACAAAGAAAACAGATTAAAGCAAAGGACAGCACAAGCGGACATTGTGAACCACACACTGCAGAGAAGGGTAGGGTTTTCTTCACCTGACTGTCATGTTTCTGGAGAGGAGCTCAGTCATGGGGGGATGGAAGAAGTTGCCTAAAGAAGGGTCACACAGGTAAGACTTAGCCTCCTCAGTGGGCTCTACGAGTCAGGGTTTAGGGGGATTTTTTCTGATGCCAGATTGGTAGATCCCCAAGAAAGCCTGACTTGTAGAGCCTGCTACAAAGGCTTGGTAAGACTGAGTTTGCTCTATCCTGTGGCTTGGGTTTTGTCTGGTGCCATGTCAAACAAGTCTACGTAAAAATTTAGGAAGCATCTGCAAGTTAATTTTTCTCAAGAGAGAAAAAATAATGAAACTTTTGCAGTGATAAATTGAAGAGTCTGAGTAAATTAGTTTATCATACATTTTGCATTTGGCATTTCTTCATTATTTTGATTCCAAACATTTAAAGCAAGAATAGGAGAACATGTTGCTCTGTTAGATTCAACAGCATTGATGATTAATTGAAGGGATCTCTGGAAGCCAGATTCATTGGCAGATGTTGACAAATAAAAGCTTAAGGGAGTACAGTACAAATCAACATACTGATACAACATACTGTTGGACAACAAAGCCAACATAAACACAACAAATTTATGATAACACCTACAGCTCAAAATCAAGTACAACACATCAACAAGAAACAAAACAAGAGTCCGTAGGACACAATTCTCCGTGAAGTATTTATAGTATGTACAAGTATTGACCCACACAAATTGCATCTCTGCTCAGTCCAAGTAGTGTTTTAGAGCAAGTAAAGAAAAAGTGTTTGTTTATCTTTTTCTTTCAATACAGGAGTGGTCAACCTGCTGAAAAGTATGTTTTTACAGCATGGCACAGATGGGATCTAGAAATTCCGGGAAAAGTCACAAAGTTAGATCTAGATGGCCCCTTTTCAATTATCAACGAACCATTCAGCCTTACAAGTTACAACTAAGATGCATCAGAAATCACAAATATGCAGTAAATCCTCTTTCCACAATTTATTGCAGGCCAGCCTGATCTATAGCTATCAAGCTATTTGCAATAAAAAAGGCAAATCTATATTATCGTAACATTTCACGAAGGTCAAAGGTCACCGGATCTAACCACCCGGAAGTGACACTGGCGCGCGCACTTTTCTGAGAGATATTTCTCAACAATCTTTTAACCCCTGTGTAAACTTTTTACATTGTCACAGCCTCCGTATTATAAACTACAAGTGTGGTAAGTTTGAAGGTCCAGAGATTTGCCATTTTCACACTGTGCGTAAAAATACATCGTCCGTCCCGTGCGCACATACTGTATGCGAGTTGCGAGGGACACGGCATACTCAATACACAGACTGAAGCTCACTCGGCACATGTTCGCAGCGAAAACTCACAATTCCCGTTGCCGCATTGGTATGTAACTTGGTATATCGTTTCCTAGGTTGCGTGTGGTGATGCACGTTGTCTATTTTTCAATGTAACAGTGACTATACGATCACAGCAGGTTGGAAAGAATTATACCCCGTATCTGCCTGAAGTATTCTACTCAAGCGGAACGGATTATAGCACGGTGTCTACGGCAGGGCAGTGGGACATAGCATTAATTATAGGGGTGCAATTACAGTATTGCATTTACGATAAAAGTAGTTACGGTGTAACTAAGACATCGTGCATCACCACACCCAACCAGGCACACTATATGCCAAGTTACACACCGATACGACGACGGGATCGTGAGTTATAGCTGCGAACGCGCAAGCAAAAGCAATCCCAATACCCCAGAAGGAGGTCACACCTCCTTCCCGGAGTAACAAACGCAGCATGAACTACAATGAAGAACAGTCATGATATCGAAAATGACAGTATTATTGATAACTACTTGCAAAACTGTTTAGAGATGTTACTATTTTGCCCATCATCAAGCAATGGGTACAAATATTTTTGGCGACGCCTCAGGGGCGGGGCCTTTTGTATAGTACTGCTTTTGGGTTGACTTCTGTGAAAGCAAATTCCCTAGGGAATTGGTTTTTGGCAACACCTTGCAGGAACGGTCTTTGGAAAGAACTCTACTTCCTGCTTGGGCCATAGAAAACGCTCTAGTTCACAGTATAACTATAATTTGACACGATGGCTTTTGAGGTAAGAAGGCAGAGACACGTACCCTTCAGAGCCACACCGTTGCGTTTGATGGCTGTGATGGCGTTCTCAATGGCCTCCTCATCTCCCTCCTGAGATGTGATCTGTACCTCCTCAAAGTCTACAGGTACTCCTGCATACCTGTACAGAGATAGCAGTATCATCATCATCTCTGTCTCTCAATAACACATGAAAGTACCAGTATACCTGTACTGTACAGATATATCAGAAGCTTTTATCTGGCACATCGTTAGCATGTCAGTGCTGAGAGACAGTGATGAGTCAGAGATAGGATGTAGGTATGTCATGGTTGTGCGCTAAATTTCTTTTACTTGCAACTTTTTACTACTAGTACTAGTATCTTCTCTATGTATTACACAATATGGTTGCTTTTTACTACTAGTACTAGTACCTTCTCTATGTATTACACAATATGGTTGATTCAATCAGAGCAGTTGCCTACAAATTATGTAGAACTAAAATGACTAATATCACCTCACGGAAAAAGGCATGTAGGCCCCCATGCAGTATTTCTTACTAAGAAAGTAATGTGAAAAGTGTTTATCAACTCATTGCTTTCTTCTGAAATTCCCAGACTTCTGGGACATAAAGACATCAGGCTTGATTACCTGAAGATGTCCTTGACATGCCCCATGAGTTCAGGCCCGATGCCGTCCCCTGGGATCATGGTGACAGTGTAGCGGCCGCCATACTTGGACGAGGCACCCTGTAGCAAACATCTGTGTTAGACTAGTTATATAATCTCATCTGTGTTAGACTAGTAATATAATCTCCAAGTAGATGTAGAAAGGCAAAATTGTAATGTTTCTCAAGCTCCTGGTTTCCGGAGTGAAGGCCTCCTGCTCCAGGGACTAGGTGCTTGATAAATGTTATGATTTTGCCTTTCTACATCTACTTGGAGATTAGTGTTGGCCCATGTGTGGAGTTTTCAAATTCAAACACGAAAAAGTGATCTTTTGTTCATGAAAACCAAGTGCTTCCGAAAGTGTGAGAACATCTTAACCATGATTCAACATAACTTCAAAATTGAAAAAAAAATCATTGAACTGATACCATCATTCTGCTATGAAAAAACAGTAGATACATAGAATTACATCATGAACATCTGAGTAAAAATATTGCAGAATTATCAAGAATACCTTGAAGTTCTACTCAGAGTGAAAAAACACATAAAAATAAAAAAGTGTGAGAACATCTTAACCATGATTCAACATAACTTCAAAATTGAAAAAAAATCCTTGAACTGGTCATTCATTCTACAATGCAAAAACAGTAAGTACATAGAAGTACATCATGACCATCTGAGTAAAAATATTACAGAATTATCAAGAATACCTTGAAGTTCTACTCAAAGTGACAAAAATACATAAAAACCAAAAAGTTACTCATATGTACTTGTGATCTATGTATATGACTTCTGCACCTCCAAAAATTGCAGCAGGAAGCAGCAAAAAACTTAATCCAATAACAAGTAAAGATCTCCATGGAGCAAACCCTCCAGCATCAAAAGAAAAACAAAATGGCAGAAACTCATTGAAACAAAAATTGATTGCTTTCCATACTTACAACTGTAGCAAGTTGCTGAGAATACTAATAAAACAGGAGGGAAAAGGCAAGAGCATGTGCATGAGATGTGATAGAGAAATCAAATCATGTTACCCACATATTCACATATTAAAGGTTAAACAAGGCTAGGAGAGTAATTAACATTGTTAATGTATAGACATAGAGGAATGAGCAATTGTAGAGGCTGTTGTTACAGTTGCTTACATGTAATAAATTTGTAAGTTTAATCAATTAATAAGTGTAGCCTGTATAACCTATGTGTTATTGTTAGCTAGTTCATACATTAGACGGCAGTGCCCAAATAAAGAGCTGATACACGTTAAACAGCCTCATTACCCTACACATTGGGTACCTGCCTGTGGCACTGGCTGCAAATACACCTGATATTATAAAGATTTTTAAAAGTGGAGCCCCAACATTAGCAGAAGTCATTATTCCTAGTTCACCTCAGAAAATATCTTGAAAAAAATCTTTAAAACAGAAGAACATCATGTACGAGAAATGTAAATGGACGTGCATGAATATATGATTTTCATGCACAGAGTTATATTCATGCACAGAGCAATAAGCATGAAAAATCAACAAAGACAATATGTCATCATTGACAAAGCTATCCTGCCAAGAAAATATCATCATCATCATCATCATGACAAGAAAGGAAATTGCCGATAAATGGAAAATTTCAATGACATTCAAGTTCCTATAAAGCCATTTGGTATTGTGTATCTAGGACCAGTAGTTATGTCTTCATATATGTATTCATGTTTTGAAGTGTCTGTCACAGTCTGACCATAAAGCTTCTAGTTCTACGTAGGAGTCGGAGAGATGATATTTTCATCGTTTGGTTGAAAGGTTCCTGCGGGATACTCACCGCAGGTGCACCGCTGTGGAAGTCCCTGGCCTGGAGACTGCAAGGCGCTGCAGACTGTTCAAAAAGGAGAAAAAAAATTATGAAGATATAAAAAAGTGTTGAAGTTGCAAGTTCTGGGGAATTTTTTATAGGGGATTGGTAGAAATAATTCAATAACCTATAAGAAATGCCTAAAATCTATGGCATCAGATCATGGCACAAACTGAAAAGTACTTTCCAGAATAAAATACCCCGTTCATGTAAGGTTTCAAACGCAGACGATCATGTTTACAAACGCAGACGTCGACGGACGACCTCCATATGACCGTCGTCTGCAACCTAGACAATATCGTCGTCCCAACATTATCTCTCTAATCTGATAAACTAGACCTTTTTCAGAGCTAATAAAAGTATCAGACGTTCCCCAGACGCTACAGAGACTATTCTGACCAGTCTTACCCGGCTGAAAACCTTGACCGCTGCGCTAGCAGGCAGAGAACGGCAGAGGACAGAACATTTCTGCAACACAGACGCCATTTTGGGTCACGGCTATCCTGAAAAGGTCACAATTGCCTGTGCAATAGCGGCCTCTACCGGAAATATTGTAAACTGCAGGACTGCAATCATGACAATATATGTTGTTGCCCTTGACAAATTTGGACAAAAGTAGCTCTATGATCTATCACGCAAGGTAACAATGTGATGATATTTCGCTTTCGCTTCTAACGTTATATATGTAACATGGCAGTTTGTAATCTAACATGAACAAAATGAAAATTACAATCTAACGGAGGGGGCCACTTTTTTTAATCATATTTTTCAAATGTGAATTACATGAGCCTGGTGATGCCATGGAGCTATATCATAAGTTCATAGTTCTTTGACTCATCACATCCTTTATACAAGTACTCACTCCGGTCGCAGTCGTATTCCATCCATCCCCCCGAGGCTAATCCAAGCCCCCGATCTCAGCCCAACCACCTGACGGCGTCGTAGTGCTCGCCGCCCGGTGTGTTCAGGTAAGACATGGCCACAGGAGAGCCGGACTGGTCGCCCTCTGGCGGCAGAATCATGTACTGCCTGTCCGTACTGGTGATCAGGACCACTTCCCTCGAGGTGAAATCCGCCAAGGCGAGGGGTAGGATGTCGGCTAGGTCCGAGCACCAGTCAGCCACAGTACTGTTGGGCCTGTACAGACCCAACAGACTGACTCAGTGTGAGCAGCCCAAAGTTTCGGTCGCACCTCAGTGTTATGTTACATACGTCATACATGTACATCAGACTCCCGATGCTCGCGAATGACTGATTTATTGGGCTGCTCACAGTCTGTTGGGTCTGCATAATACTTATTATAGACCCAACAGACTATGACTCAGCGTGAGCAGCCCAAAGTTTCGGTCGCACCTCAGGGTTTAAGCGGAACCGAAACTTAACTTTCACTTTAGCGCTTGTCAGTCGTCTCCTAAACCACATCTGAGAAACAACAGCTACCTGACTGTCGTTCCTATCATATCAAAATGAAGCCTGCAGTCTTGGTGTTAGCCTTGTCAGCAGTTGTACTAAAGGTGTTGGTGTTGAGTCCCAGTGGCGGTCAAGCTCAAACAACCGGTAGGTAAAGTCACCTATCAAAGTAAACAAGACTAGCCTTGTTGTACTCCGCGGCGACTCTGTGAGGATTACAAATACGAGGGTGCGTAAAGAACGAATGGAAATCGTTTTGTAACAGGCTCGTTTTTGCATCGAATGAGTAAGATTTGTGTGCAAATGTAAAATCACATATCTCCTTGAGACTGAAATATCTCAATTTGTTGTTTGAATGACTTATTTTCATTCAATATACTTATTTCTTTAATGCCAAAATCAAAACATAAGATATGAAAGACCAAAAATGAAGAACTCATTCTTTGGTAACGTTATATCCTCTGCGTGTTTTGTCATTTTGCATTTTTTTTTTTAACTCTTTTTTATTCGCGCGCTCGCATCAGTTCTGGAGTTCCCAGAAAATGTCATCCATATAATCATGTTTTCTTCAACAGAAATGTTTTTATAAAACCCGCCCTCCCATGCACTTGATTTTGATACTAAACTATACTAAACTTGTATGACAGAAACTACAGTGACAGACGTGGACGGTTTCCAGGCGGTTACATCCACCCCCATTTCTGGCAATTTGCCCACACTCAAGTGCGCGGAAGCTTGCCTGAATTCCACCTCCTGCCTGGCCTTCCAGTGGATGTCGCAAGGTGGTGTCCCTTCATCCACTACAGCCTGCAACCTGTACAAAACGGACGAGAGTGACAGGGGCGGGGACCACTTGTATTTCAAGACTCCCACTAAAGGTAAAGGCGATATTTCTCAAATTCAGGGCCAAGAATTGATATTGTGTTCCGAGAAAAGTACTGTACTTATAAGAGGCGCTACATTGTCGCTACGGAACACTATTATGGATGATACCATATGGTATTGTCAACTGTTGTTTATCCTGTATATTCTAGTTTTAACTGAATTTTAATATCCGTTATAATTTCAATTTTACGATTTTAAGAAGCACATGTCATCAATTTTTCAATTTACTACAAACCACTGTAAAGAGTCAACATATGTCAGACATAGTGTCTGCGAAGTTGTACTTTAAGAATAAAGTTTCAAAAAGAAGAAAATATAGAGTATGAGAGGATTTGGATGATGCATGTATAAGTGTCATCATTGTCTATTTTTGCCATTTAGAAAACAAATGTAAGTAACGGCTAGGCAAATGAGAATTTCTAAATGTTTATCTTACTTGCAATGTCCTTAACACACAACAAGATTGTGAGTATCTACCTTTATCTAAAGAACCTTTTCTTTCCATTTTTTGCGTTTCGGCGCATGCGCGCCGAAACGCATTCTCCTGGCTTTTACCTTCAAGCAAGGAGGCTTCAAGCAAGGACCAGGGACCAGGGAAGCTTGGTTCAACACTGTGTCGCAGATTTGCATGTGACACAGGACGGCGCAGATTTGCATGTGACACAGGACGGCGACCGCATGTAACTGCTACAACTGTTCGGAAATATCATTGCATTGTGGTTTCGGACTTTGATATCCTGAAAAATGACCATATTACATCTATTCCACAAGATTGCAGAAGAAAAAAAATGATTTCGTCAAGAAAACGACCAAAAATCGGCATAAATGATACCATATAGTAAGGTTATAGTATTACGTCCAGTGTAAGTTTCGTACCGCAGCTTGGCCGATCTGGCAACGCGAAGCGCTTCGGACCCAGAAGAATCGGGTTCGTCTCCGTGCATGGATTTCTTTTTCTTTTTAGATATTGAATATCAAAAATATATATTGATATTATATTAATCTATCAATATCATATTTATGAATATCATTTTTTTCATTAATAAATAAAGAAATATTTTATATTTGTTATTTTTAAATATTCATTTAATATATACAAGGCCTTTGTCTTATGAACAGGACTTCATAGATTCCAAACCCGGCATTCGAATTTTTCTGTTCATTGTAATGGAAAATACCGTGCAGCGGCTCCTATGCGCGGTAAGATGATTCTTGCAAAACACTCGCCACTAAACTTCTATCCCCGATGTAAACAGAGGCTCTTGATGTTGTTTGCAAAACAGCGATTCTTTGTTACAGTAGCAAATGCTCCATTGTTCAGTATCGACTTCATTCAGACAACACGGACGTGGAAAGTGGCGCCCCTCGGCACAAAACTATGGGAATTTTCATGAATTTTAGCAAAATTACCCAGGAAAATAAGGAAGAAATGTTGTAAATGCGGAAACCAGAATAATACGGATGAGGTAGCTGTTGATTTGTTTGACATTTGGTAGTCATTTTAGATAGAACCTTAGCTGTTATGAACTTCTATTTCACTTAATTACCATAGTGCTGATGATTCAATGGTGCTTTTTCAAATTTTATGTTTTATTGCGTGCCATGTACATAATTACATTGATAGCTTTTATAATGAGCCTATTATACATTTTACAAATAAGTACAAGTTGTAGGCCAAGACCAGCTTTTTCAAAAGCACTTAAGTTAAGTGACGTAACTTCAAAATTGCTTTCCCCAATCTGCCTTTCTCTATTAAAACAGTACTCATTTCCCAAAATGACAATTTTTCTTATAGACTGAACAGCCCTTGAGTGACTTCCTCTGGCAGATTTTACTTCAAGTAAAGGGAAAAGACAATTCACACTTATAAACGTAGCCGAAACGCCAGCTTTTTTTAAAAGCTCTTGTTTGTAGTGACATGCGATAGTGGGGTCATTCCGGGTACCATCGGTTTTTTTGCTGGATTTGCAACGTGCCTGGCATTGTTCGTGGTGCTGTGGGTCGTCAAGAAAGTACGAGGTTGCAAAGATGACGTCAAGTTCTTCTTTTGTTGCTAGGGTCATCTTAAACTGCAGCCGGGTTTACCCTTGAATTACTCCCCACTGTGACCTTCCCAGCAGTTTGAGAGGATAATTGGCCCCCATAACTCATAACTACATAAAACTTGCAGACTGTCTACAAGCTGAAAGCAAAGGCAGGAGCAGATTAGCATAATACTGACCAAAATATTGCTTAAGTCTGGTTTTCACGGAAATATTATTCAAGCATGCAGAATGATCTAGGTAGTTGCAACAAAGTTCTGAAACTTTCAGTTTTTGGAAAACCAATCCTGTGCTCAAACTTCCAAACCAGCCCTGTCAGACTTGTATCAAAGTGATTTTATTAGGCTAGCTATGTATGCAACTTGAAAATGTCTTCCTCATAGCTGAATTAGCTTTGATAGTTTTGTGTCTAGAAATGTGGCTAGTAATGACTGGTATCTTTTTGTCATTATAAGAAACCAGTACAGACAGGGACTATGTACATATAGAAATGTACAGCCAAACTGCCAGCCATGTCTCAAATAACCAGTAAGAGCATGGAAAGCTGGGGCTGTCATTACTTTCTCTTCTGGGTTAGGTGAATCATTAGATGCAACAATGCTCCAATTCTTTATCTATTGTTTCCAAATATCAAAAGTGAATTGAAGAGTAATAATAAGAAGTTTATTGCAAGTTCATGCCTGTGGGCTAATTGCAAAGTACATGGTAAAAACATAGAGAAAAACATACATGCATAGCCAGGCCTCCACTGATGTGAACACCACAACAGTCAGCAGCAGACTGACTGGTAGTTTATGTTTGCCAAATTTATTGGGTGATTTTTTTGTACAAGCATGGTCTTCAAGTCAACTATTACCTCTGCTCTGTCATTTCATTGTACATATTTGTTTGCTTGTTTGTTTGTTTGTTTGTTTCTATGAATGGTATAACCAGTAAAGTCAGCTTTATAAATTTAGGCACAGCACACCAATTTTGTACGCTAATACAATCTGTGTATCCAAGAGTCTTCAATTATGATTTTACATTGCATATCACACATGGTCATGGCTTTGTATTGTTTAATGAAGGCCTTTCAGAGAAAGTTGATAAAAATAAAATCTGAGACTATCTTCCTAGAGAGCTGATCAGTTCCAGGAGTTGTGTTCTTTTCTGTTTCACGCTTGCACTTGTGACTGTCTCCTTGATCTGGCAGGTGTCTCCCTGTAGAAGTTGTTTACACAGGTGTTCAGTATTGCAGATGACATAGACTCCACAGTCATAACCTAATGATCATTAAAACAGTACAAAAAAAGAGAGAGAGAAAGCTCAGTTATGATCAACAAGCATAGTGAATTTGTACAACATCAGAAAAACTAAAATATTTGGGTCCTATTTAGATCATTATTTGCATGTTTGTACGGAAAACTTTTCAAAATTTGAAATTATAGTATGACACTATTTGTTGTGTATGTTGAGTTGCGAATCATTTACCAGTATTCATCACTGACAACAAAGGATTTACACTTACAAAATAAGAAGTCAATACAAATAGCACAAAGATAAACATGTACCACTACTAACAGTATGCAACATATATTCTTCCCATCACAGTATATATTAAGTCAACCCTTGAGGAATAACTTACTATTTTGCTGATGTGGAGCATCCATCTCTCTAAAGGTAATCTTTGATGATTCTGAAAAAAATCAATCATAATCAATATGAACAATGCAACTTGCAAGAAAGTGAGACGACATACACACACACACACAATAGAATAATGCACCTGTCACTACAAATCTAGAAGAGGTGCGGTGAGAATAGGTCTAATTCAATAAGGATTATACAAACAAGTAAAGAGGAAAAGAACATACGTCCTAGGAATGGCTGAACCCTTTTAACCAGGAGTTTTGCTGGAGCTGAGTTGCCACTTCCCTGAGAGGAGTCGTAATGTTGGAATTCTGCGACATCTCGTCTGTACAGCAGTAAACTCCTGGTGGAGGAATCATAGGTGAAATCAGTTGCAGTCCTTTACAACACATCCAAGCTGGGGACTCTAGGATTGAAGCCCACAGATCCAGTGATTGTGTTACCAATGGGCTAAGGGAACACCAGTACCCCAATAGGTCCTATAGGTATGGTATGGTACATGCATGTACAAAGATTACCGGGACACAATGTAAAACTATTGTAACTTACCAGTGAGAGCCACCCGTAGACTCTAAGTTGGTGTTATCGTTGACAGCCAGGAAAACTAACTTTTTGGAGGAGAGTTCCAGTGGTTCAAGAAACGGTGCCAGGTCATCTCCTAAAGAAAAGAATACATACAAGCTATTATCGGTCATGTATATATTTGTGCAGGCCGACAGGGCCATCCAAGGAAAATAAAGGTGTCTACTCTACTCTGCTCTACTTGATGAAACTGTTGAAACCATGTAGACTTGCCTTACTCTCTCGATCGCGTGGCTGTCAACACTCTACTCTACTACTCAAGTGTAACACATGAAATACAATAGCTGCTTTTAGTGAGAAAGAAAGCTTGTTGCACCAAATGATCAGAATGATTTTTTCTCTAAATCAACAAGAATGCTTATCCACTGACCTTGGCTGTACTTAATGAACTGTGTGACATCAGGGCTGATAAAAGTGACATCTGACGAAAAGTCCTGGAACTGCACCCTTTCAAAATACCTGTGGCGGAGAATAGCTTAGATTTTCAAACCTAACAAAAAGCAGAATGCAAGATGATACAATATATGGTACAGTAAAAAAAGAAATAGGATACCCTTTCATAAAATTACAATGTAATGAAGTGCAGTGTGTGCTACTCATAGTGTTTTCATCATCATCATGGTGTTCCCCCAGATGACCCCGCGAGTGGAAAAGTACGGGGGGAGGAAGTCCCATGCTAAGGCGGGCAGGCCTCCAGTCTGGCACGGTACGACTCAACGGTGGGAGCCGTTACTACCATGCCAGGCAGGGCATTCCACTGGCGTGTTTGAAAATAAATACTCTGATTCAAAAATATTGCGTTGAAATACTTACCTTAACATTATTACAAATTGACTGAAGGTTCACTAAAATATGTGTTAGATTCATATGATGCTGTTTTTGCATAAATAAAACTAAAAACTGACAAACCCACAGACTAGACGTAAAATGCCTTCAACACCCGGAAGCTAAAGCATGACTGCCCCCCTCCCACTTTTCACAACAACCATTTTGAACAGTGAAATTCCGCATTTCCCAACAAAGAGGTATCAAAACTTCATACTTACTCGAATGCAAAGCCTATTATCTTATCATTCAGCCAGTTCGGCGGCCGTAGAAGTCTGACGTCGGACTGTCTGAGGCAAGAATCGTGAAAACTCAGGACGATGTCGTCTGCTAGGTCCGCCATGTTTTACAGATGCGCAGTGACCCTGCGCACGAGCCACATTCTTTCATTCGGGACTGTACGATATTTAGCGGGGGAGGGTGTGTTAGTCCATTGGCCGTACACTAAAAGAAAATTCCGTGACCGTCCTTCATCCCAATATTTTTCAATGGCCCTCTCTCCCCACTTAAAAAAGTTTCCATGCCACCCCCTTCCTTCCCATACATCAGCCTCACCCCACCCCTACTAAGTATCGTACAGTCCCTAAACTGGGAAATGTTCCATAAAAAGGTTTGATAACAAAAATGTTGATATTTCGTGTCTTTGCAAATGCAATGTTGTCAATATTCGTCTCAAAATAACGATAGATATCTTTATCATGCACAGTTTATACACCATATAGCATATGCGTAATATTGAACATGCCCTATAACTGCCAAGTGCTGGTTGCAGTTTAGTTCCAAATCGATAGAGTTCCTCATCGCCAGTGGTTTCTGTTGTTCCAACTACATTTATGTATCATCAAAACTATTTACTACATTTCACTATAACGTTACCCTAGTTTTACCAAGGGGGTTACGAATTATTTACCAGTGCCGTCGCTGGCTTCCGATAATCATTAGATACCGATTCAGTGAAATCACGGTTCTCACTAAGACCAGACATGCTTGTCGTGAAATGATATCAGAACAGACGTCATCGTCTAACAGAATTGTGCTTACCCTACCCTAACTTTACTATCTGTAATTGTATTTCGGCTAGATCAACCACCGTTAATGACTTGACACAATTTCGAGTCTAAACGCATCCGTGTCTTGCCCTAATTCCATCTCCTTCCCTTTGATGGCGTAACTACACAGAGTCACGTGATAAACACCAGCTTAACTGCATATTGGTTCTTTGAAAATCGAGTCCGTCTTGAGCGACACATAAAACTGACGCCGATCAGACGTCAATCGTGTTATACAGGCCATCCAGTGTTAATCAAATTTTACGAAAACGTAGCGCTGCAAGACGCAGCAGAACACTGCCTCAGAACGGACTGGCAGATTTTCATATTTAGACAACATATTGATAGTCATAAAACCTTTCATAATTACGTAGTTTTGTACATGTACTTGAAAAGGTTATTTGACAACAATCGAAAAATGTTCAAGTTACAACAGTATCAGTTAAAACGGCGAGGGCAGTTCAACTAACTTAAAGATTTTCACGTTTTACCTTCGCTCGTAAAGTTATGTAATGTTATAATACGATTCAGGTCTGTTGAAAAGTTCTTTTCTCCCCTTTCTTTTGCACTGCACTTTCTAACTTCTCCTGATTTTAGCTACCTGGACAGTGTGAATCTCTATCTAGCCTGGATGCCAGACCCCCAGTCTCCCCACACGATATATATTTAGAGATTGGGGTCTGGCATCCAGGATAATCTCTACCCTACCCAGTGCTCTGTGTCACCTATAGTGATATGTATCATTATACTGGTAAAATCTGAGCCTCATACAATAACCGCAAGTGGGTCAGAAAAAAATGTTAATTGACCTAATGTCGTAATCATACCTCAGGTAAGGCAACACGAATGTTTTATTTTTGAAGCGATATAATTTATTCATTTGTCTGAGGAAAATCCTCAACCACACGAGAACTGCATAAAAACAAGCATGTAGGCATCACGTGATGACCACGTGAGAACTAATCATAACGAGCAAGTACTGTACAACAAAGGTGCAATAAAGGTTACTGACAATGACAAGAACGTTGTCAGCACAAATCTTTGCAAAGGGAGTGATAAATATGAATCAGCCACAAAAAAAAAAATACAAATGAAGGACGTGGATGTAAAGCTACTCGGGCAATTTCGCCGTTTCGTCAGTGTCGTCAATACGGGGCAATTTTTAACCTGTGTCTGACTCTGGTTGCTAAGCAACGGCACGTCACAACAGCAGATGATCCACATACATGGGATTTCAACACGTACACGGCTCACGATTGACGTCAGAGCCCGGTCAAAGATCAGAAAATCTTATTCTCGTGGACAGAAGATAGTGTGCAACATCATATATATATATCGATCACGTTTCGTCTATCACTCTTTGAACACTGATATAACACGTACACGCGCACCCCCATTCCAATAGGCGGCGACATCGCTGCAACTGCGCTACGACTTGGAATTTGACAGAGCCTTCGACGAATTTCACAGATTAAAAAACCCAACCTTTTTACTCTTTGTGCGTTTTATTGTTTTTCCAGTCATACTTTTACATTTTGCATGATGTACAAATTATGAAGTCAAGAGTTATAACCCAAATCCAGTTTAGGTCGCAGCGTGGTCGCAGCGAGATCACCGTCTAGTGGAATGGTGACCTTACAGAATATCATCATCACAACAACTGGTGGTAAATATGCAAATCATAAATACTTGCAAAGAACATTCAGTGAGGTTACGTTTAGAAATAGTACGAGCAGCTGAAAAAAATACGATTCCTTTTCTTTCCAATCCGGAAAACACATTAATGCACACCAGACCAGACTGTCCTTGGTGCTGAAAGGGCTTCCTTTGGCCATTATGATTTTCATTCACGTATACAAGAGACCTTTCGTTTCATTAAGATTACAATTTTCGAGCGTACAAAACACCTGAGACCATGTGAATACAGGAGATTAGATCCGCGGAACAGGTGTGAGGTACGGAATATCACAGTATGGTGCACGTTTTGCTCCTAAATGTCTTTTTAGGACGAGTACCGTTCTCTGCTTTCTCTTTAGTCCTACCATTGGTCCCGTTCGCCACTGAAAGTCCGTTCTTCCCTTTCACTCTCCCGACGGTTGTGTTTTTAACGTCGTCTTTCTTGGCTAATCGCGGCTCTCGGACGACCTGACTCGCTTTCAAGGCTTTGTCGGTAGCTTGTATAACTTCCCATGCCGCAGCCTCCGGGTTGTGTAAGCAGGGCGCCGCCGGTCTGCTTGCGGCCCAGTGTGCGGCTGCCCGCGCCGCTGTCAGTGCTTCCGCGTTCAGTCCCAATCTCTTCTGATTTACCACCAGGTGTTCCAGAACAGACCTGGCTAGCACGTCCGCGACAATCTGCGCTGAAATCTCTCTTACATCCGCCGCGTCTTTCGGTAGCTTGCTCTTCGGTTTGCCCTGATGACAATCTTCCTCTGCCAGGTGACTGAACGACACGCTTGGCCGCTTGGACTCAAAGGAAGACGACATCCCGATCTTGGTCTCCACAACTCCGTTCTCTGACCGTGGCACGACATTACGATCCAGCGCTACCGTACCCGAGTCCATGTTTACACCACAGATCACCACGCCGTGTCCTCAGTCTGCCCGGCGCGTCTGTAAGAAGAAAATGGGCTCCATCAATTCTAAGCACCGCATAATTTATCATACACGCACATGGTGGTATGGAAATTTTACATTTAAATGAAATTCTGCGAACCTGTCGAAACTCAATGAAGCATTTAGTGTCACGACTCACACACCACGCATCCTACACGTCAATCAACTTTAGGAGACGACATTGCATTTACGCTCTAAAACGTAAGTACATCAGACCGCTAGCCGAGTATACCGATAATGACAAGTAATCTTATATCCTGCTTTTCAAATACAACCACCATATTTCAAACGATGTGCTTCTCTCTTTTTCGCAGAGATCAAAGTATTGAGTAAAAGTTTGAAAGGGCTTCCTTCCATTCTCGATGGCCTTAAGCTTCCAATCCTAGTTATTTCCGCAGCAGGCTTTGCGGTTTTAACAACCCGCCTTATTCAAGAGACGTGTTTCCTTACACCGTTGTGCCAACAGCTACCAGAAACCAATCCCCTTAAGCACGATCAATCTAGCAGTCGGCATACACCGCGGGCTCTTGTCTACGGCACGTTCTTTGAGATCATATACATTCAACTGAATCGTAAAAACGCAATGCATTGAGTCATCAAAGTTCCGAGTTCATTATTAGGAACCATGTGGGAAGGTCAAAGTATTCGACCGCTATAATGTTCATCCTGCGTTCAGGCTATCATGGTAAATTTGACAAAAACTGGATCCAAGCTTAACAATTTAGTATCTGACGAATTAGGATACCCACTTCTAGAGTGAACCAAAAAAAACTATGAAATCTATCCAGTTGCTTGAGTAACTGTTTTCTTGCGTATTTCATTACCTAGGTGTCTAACCTTCATCGACCTATTGTGTTTTTGTTTGTACTCATTAGTCATTGCTTCTTCAAATGTCTTTTACAAATGTTTTCACTTCCGTTTTTGGTCTTTTTGTTTGTTTGTTTCTTTGTTTGTTTCTGTCAGTTTGTGTTCAAGTTTGTTCCCTCTGGCCCGGGTCCAAGGTTTTACCCGGACTGAGTTGTAACCGGAGACTGGCAGGATGCGAAGGTTGAGCTGGCCTGCGTCCAAATTTCTCCGGCAGGCTGGCAGAAAGGGGACGTTGGCACATGGCCAATTGGAAAAATCAGGAATGTCACGTGCCCAAGAGTTGAGCATGTAAGATATGAAATGGACATGGTTGTGTTATAACATTTTGTCCACAACTTTACCAAAGCTCTATCATTTCACGGAGGTATGAGATCTTCAATTTATTTTTATTTTTGCCATTTTAGACCTGACCCTTTCATAAACTAGATACTACCTCACAAGATGAAGAATGTTGCGAAATAAAGTTGATATTTTTAATACACAACAGTAAATTTTGATATAGCAATAAAAGTACATTAAACCATCATGATAGGCTTTCAGGCTAATAATAGTGGTTGCAGAAGCCCCCAGCGTGATAACTTATCAGGCTTGGCGAGCTTTATATACTGCATCTGCTGGGAACCCGCTACTAAACTCGTCCTACGGCTAGGGGCTACCTTCATCAAATTACCTGCATGCTGTCATCCCTGGTTTATTTCAATATCCTTACTGTATTAATATCGCAGTAGAAATCAAGCCTTCCATCCCAGAAACCACCAGATATATACAACACAAAATGATACCAAAGGACAGCAAATTGATGGAAATTTCTAGCCTCCACCAGGCCTTCCTACGGAGGAATGGTTCGTAGAAATCAGCAAAAAGGGAATAATTGGCTAGCCTCTACCAAACTAGCCACAGAAGCTACAGGGAGAATATTTGCCAAGAGTATTTGGCCACCGAAGGGTAACATTTTCAGGCGCGGGGGAATTATCAACCTTACCGTGGACTGACTCTACTGGCTAATTATTCCTTTTTTTTGGCCGAATTCCACGATCCATACCCCCGTAGGAAGGCCTGGTGGAGGCTACCAATAGGCCAGGAGAGTAGGTCCGCGGGAAGGCTAACAGGCCCCCGACTGCGCGTCTGGTAACACCCTGTGGTTTCCAAACTCCCCTGGCAAATCATTCTCGCTATAGCCAACATAGTTAGTCTGGTAGAGACCAGAAAATTTCCCTCAGGGCTCCAATGGTTATTTGTTACTCTAGAGATCATGATAAGTCAGATAAGGAATGATAATTGAGGCAAAGGAGACGGGGGGGGGTAAAACTTGTATTTCAAGTCAACATTTTGCAACTTTGCCTGTATCTCTTCTGTCTCAGGTTCCGTGTACAGTGCGTACATGTGCACACCAGTCCATGATCTTTCTCGGTCTTTCCCGGACGGTATTGGTCTGACAAGCGCGTGGCTTGAGTGGGAAGTGCATCTAAGGTGATGTGATCCGGGGAGGTATTGATCAATATTCTGTGCTTTGACATGGAAATATCGCATGTTATACCCGTGCAGGTTTCCACGAAAATACATGCATGACTAGACTTAAACGTCTGTACGCGTACGATGATAGCTAGGCTGATAACTCGGCGATAAATCACATATTTCATCGACGTTTTTGCTTACTATGTGGCTCTATTTAGGTTATACCACGATACTAAATGGAATGAAATTCTTTTAAAGAAGCATGAAAAGAAAGAAGCATTCTCACACATCAAATATAAAACATGTAATGTATACATGTCCAAGACGTCAGTTGTATTTTCTTTGTGTTTTATAAGATATTGTACTCTCCAAGCAGAGGAGTGGTTCCGGCTGGTTTGTTACGTGTTTTTAAGCGTTTTTGTTGGACTTTCTACTTTGTCATGTCATAAACTTTATAGAGTACCGCCTAAAAACACGTCAAAAACCAGCCGGAACCACTCCTCTGCTTGGAGAGTACAATATCTTATAAAACACAAAGAAAATACAACTGATGTCTTGGACAAGTTTATGACATGACAAAGTAGAAAGTCCAACAAAAACGCCTGAAAAGGCCTGAAAACACGTCAAAAACCAGTCGGAACCACTCCTCTGCTTGGAGAGTAAAGATATTGTACAGTGTACGTAATTCAGCTTTTAGCTGCCATGTAACACTTGTTATTAATAAACCATATTCATGCAATCATTCATTCATCCATTCATTAAAAAACATGCCGAGGGTGAAATTCTGCCCCCAGAGTGATGTCTCTAGACTCTTCACTCTCATATATTCAGTTTGGAGTCACCGCTCTCGATCGAAATGCCGTATTACACACTGTTCATCCGCACAGAACGTGACAACACCGGGAGTAACCCCTATTACGGACTTACGGACCCGTTGGCGGGGCCATCACAAAAATACGTCCATGTTGATTTGATTATGTGGATGACATCCGAGCGCGCATCAATTTTCGTCCATTTACAACAACAACAGAAAAAGAGGTTTTCGGCCATACCGTAATTCGTGCAAAGCAGCTGCAAAATGAGAAAGTACATGCTGTAAATTGCAAAAAATTCAGAAAACGGAAACTAATGCCAAAATCAATTCAAAAATCAAAGAAGAAGTTTTGAAAGAGCTAACATGAAGAATGTATATTTTGGTATACCATACTCTGTGTGTTTAGTTTTGTTCACCCTTCCTGGCCTAGCCTGAGTACCAGCCTCCGTAGTGACCGCTGGCTCAAAAAATTCGCTTGCTAACCATGAACCCGTGGTTAGCAAGCGAATTTTTTTTAGCCAGCGGTCACTACGGAGGCTGGTACTCAGGCTATTCCTAGCCTGGAATCCATACCCTCGGTGCCTCCCCGATATCTCTACGGCACTGTGAGTGACCCTCGCCCGCCCAGACAGCTTAGCCCGCTCGGGGTGTTGTTTACGGCCTTGGATTAATTAGTTCGGCACCTAGGGCGGAAAAGTAGGAAGGCAGCGGAAGTGGGGTGTAGCGGAAGTAGGATGGCAGCCAGAGGTAGAAAGGCCATCAGAAATTGACTGGCCCGGTAAAACACAACTAAGCCGACCCTAGAGACTGGGACCAGGCTAGCTATTCCGGGCCACGTAGATTTCATAATGAAGGCAACATTTTTTTGCCAAACTCTTTTTTTATTCACACGCTCGCATCAGTTTTGGGGTCACCAGAGGATGTCATCCATATAATCAAATCGATATGGCCTTATTTGGACTCAGGGCTGGTATTTCGATGACACCCGGGGTGAATGGGAGACAAGAATCGGGCTTAATCATGTCTTCGCAACACTAATGTGCCGCTGGGGCTGAATAGAAGAAAAATTGTTCACGGGAGAATGAATGATGATATTTTGAGAGGATGACTGATTCTCCGAATGAGTCAGCGGACAGCTGAGATCTCCTTGGTCACGACTCTGCAAGTCTGTTTGTCTGTTGCCATGGCGACGGTTTTGACACATCATCAGAACTAGTCACTGTCAATGCTGCTGTAGGATTGACGATGTCGCGTTAAATGCTATGTTCGCCAAGCTAGCGGTAACGTTAAATCAAACAGACAACTCAGTAAAAACATTGATTTCAGCGTAAATGACGTGCTTTTGCGATCTCCTAACAGATGTTGCGGAGTACTAGCTATAGCCTCGGTACCATCCTCCGTAGTAACCGCTGCCTCGATGTTTTCGCTCGCTAAACCAATATTGAAAACAATGAGCCAGCATCCTTTTTCTTGTCACAACTTTTGTCTTATTCATCAAGTGTATAAATTGAACAAAATGAATAAAAACAGTTACAGCTAGGGCTGTGCACCTAAACAAAATTCTGGTACAGGTACGGTACAGGTTTATGGGGTTTAGATACAGGTCCGGACCTATACCTGTACACAAACAAGTTTGGTCAATCATATGTAAGTTGTATATAATGGAGCCAACAATCTTTTTCAGTGATAAATTGTTGTCTTTGCATAATAACTTACTATCATATTTGAATATCAATTCAAGTCTATTAGCAGGTTTTCTCAAATTTCAATTTTCAACTGCAAGATTATCAAAATTATCATCTTTGAGACAGGATTTACCGGTCCACTAGTGTTTTGGTTTGTTCGGGTCCGGACATTTACCTAGCTAAACAATGTTACAGATACATGTAACGTAACATAACCAATAAACGTCCGATTTATTCAAAACGTATTTATCTTAAAACCGCGCGGACAGAGCCAAATTTCAAACCCATGGGCAGAAATATCAGCTCTTCTAAAAAGAAAATGCATGGTCTGTAAGTTTTTCTCCGCCTGTTTAACGCCGTGCGAGCATGTATTTATACTGAGGTACATGATGAAGAATTGTGCTAGGGTAACCTATTATCGTCCACTTCTGAATCTTTTCCCTTCTAGCGCTATGCTTGAAGAATATAGACCAGAAAAAAATGCACAGTAACTGTCCAAAGTAGTTAGCAGACAAATGATAGTAAAATCACTACGTCTGTCCGGCCACTTGCTTAACGCGATGGAAAAAAAACAATGTTTATCTGTTAATTTCCCCCACATGCGCGGAACGTGGCGTTCACGTGGTAAACGCATGGCCATGATGTTTTGCTGTGCAAAAATTAAAGAGATGGCTAAGGATCATACTTATGATGTTCTTTATTGCTCATGAGAACAGGCTTTGGCATAATACACCGCGACATGTGGACATGAGCCAAACCGGACGTAAATAGGTTCTGCACGTAAATAGGTCATGTTACGTTATAGGTACATAGCTCTAGAACCAAGAGCTGCCTCGTTCCCTACCAGTGCCCAAATCAGCTTGTTCGCTGTACACTCGGCACAGTTTTTCGTGTTTACTTATCCTGTTCATTTATTGACGTTCCCACGTTTTCTCGACTCCACACTTCATGGCAAAAGCCTACAATAAATCTCGCCCTTTCTGTGTTCTTGAATTGCTTTTCGTAAAAGAAGAAAAAAGGCTAAGACTTCCCACCTGCTTCTCTCCCACTTGATGTGAATAAAACTGCCGCTTGAAACGCAACCGGTATCCAAACTATGTTTCGTACGGCCATGTTGATTTTGTTATATGGATGACATCCTCTAGGAACCCCAAAACTGATGCAAGCGTGCGAATAAAAAAAAAATGAAGTTGCCTTCATTATGAATTCTATGTGGTCAGGGAGGTTGAACAAATGAGTAAACACACAGAGTATAGTAAAGTGCATAAAAAGATTCTTCATCTTCATTTCTTCACATCTTTTGCATTGAATTTGGAATTGATTTTGGCATTCAACGACATAATAGTTTTGATTTTTTTGCAATTTACAGCATATATGTGATCCTTTCTCAGCTTAGCTGCTTTGTAAGATTCACAGTATGGTAAAAAAATTCCCTTTTTTTTGTGAAACGGACGAAAATTGATGCGCGCGTGGATGTCATTCACATGATCAAATCAACGTAGCCCACGGGCAGCTGTGACAGTCACAAATCGACGGATTAGTTCTAACTCAGGAAGCTGTGTACGGTCTTCAGCAGCTTTTTTGTTTTAAATAATGGTACGAGCTTGGAGGACTTTGACATCTGTTGCCTTTTACACAATGAAGCGCAGTATGAATGAGCTCCAGCCTGCAAGAATGGTAGGTTGCCTCCGGACATTTTTCCCACAAGCAATCAATAGTTCAATACCATTTGGCTCTCAGAAAAGTAGTTGCAGTAAAAATGTAGTTGGAATACAAAATGTCCACAGCGGAGGCTGCCTGGTAAGCATGCTGCTTTTTTGTCATCAAAAAGGGATACATTCAAAATATTTATGACACGAGACAATATTGAATAGAAGATATAAAAATATGGAAAACATAGCTTTTGCTATGGTGATTGTATACCACCAGTTATATGCAGGGATCAAAGAAAAGGTATCCATTCTCCACGACCTGTTTCATTGAACGATATAAGTGTATGACTAACTCACTGGACCGGCGGCACGTTGGCGACTTTTCTGCGCCCGAGCGATTTGACAGCGCTCTCAACGAATTTCATCGATTAAATCGAATCTTTCTACGCCGTGTGTGTTTTGTTGTCTTTTTAGTCCTGATTGTACGTTTTACATGACATTCCCATTATAAAGTCAAGGGTATTAAACGCAAATCCAGTTTAGAACACAGCGACGCCGCAGGTCCAGTGAGATACTAAGTTATCATTCTGTGTGACCTTTCGATTTCAGTTTTCTTGACGTCACGATTGTGGCACTCATAAAAACCATGGCATGTCGTTATTAACATCAAAGTGTATGGTCCAGACACATCATATATCAAAGTGTGTGGCCTAGACGCATCACACAGTGTCTAAGAACCGACATTAAAGTAGAGTAGAGCAGATCATTATCATAGCGAGGTGGGAAGATCTTTTCCAGTTGAGGCCGCCCATTCCAGGGCCTTGTAGTTGTAAACTACTGGGTGATATTCCGTATATTTGTTAACTCATTTGTGTTCACAGTAGGCACATTCACGACTTCCCCTGTAAACCATTCCACCAGGTTGCCATCCTGTTCGTAATTTACTAGTATTCATATAAAATCTATTTCTCTGCAAAGATTCAAATGACCCATTTCAGTCTGTTGTAGTAACGGTTTGCGACTAGATATGATATAGGTGTCAGATTCTTGATTTTCCATGTTTTAGATATGTGAATTGCAGTTTACATGAAGATATAGTGATATACAACTGAGTACTGAGATATATACATTTAAGCTCTGACAGGTGCATGGAATTTATAATTATGATCGTCTACTTTTAGGTCGATAAATGTTAACGTTATATGTCGGTAAGAGCTAAGAGGTCAACAACAACAATAGTACGATTGAATTTACAATTTCAATTTCAAGACGCTACCTGGGAGTTAAGAAGAAGGAGACGATGATCCCTCCTTCAATACCGGAGTAGTCTTGCGTAGATCCTCCTGTGCATCGTCTCGCTCAAGGACATCGCCATACCTGGACAGACCAACACGTAAACATATCAGTAAAGTTACCTCAAACAACTCTGTACGGTCTACCGTACGCTCGTAGCACGACGGTTTCTGTCATGGTTCTAGAACCGAATTTCTTGTTCCACGGTTGCCTTGGTAACGCCGTGGTGTTGTCGTGTGTACTCGGCACGCCGCTTGGTCGTTATAAACTTGTCAGCGCCGCGCCAATTGCAAGAGGCTACCGTACGCGTCTACTCATTGGTTCAGAGATCAAAAGATCGCAGGGGACAGATCGTATAGAAGCATGGCATGGATGGATGCAGTTTCTGCTACACTAATATTTCTGCAATGCTGAGTTTGTAATGCATAAATGTGGCCTTAGAAAGTTTTCTTATAACGCTACGGACTATGTTTTTAAATCAATGCAATACGGATCACGAGAACAGTGGAAACCTTCTTCGGGATAGGTGGCCAACTTCAACTTGTTATCATATTAACATTCTATTTCCGATGAGAGTTCTCTTTTGTAGTGTGTGTAATTTTGATGTGAAAATGACATATAGAAAATTGTTCTATTGGAGGTTTAATATTTCAAAGAAGACCGAAAAGGTTTGGTTGATAAATTGATGTGAAATGGGTCAGTCTTCTGACAACGTTATAGCCATTCATTGATTTTATTCATTGTACGTGCGACCTATGCATTGGGAATCACGCTCAGTTCCAAGAACCATGTGAAATTCTACGAAAGCTTGTGTTTGGCGTAATTCGCTCTCCATCGATCGCGACCTATCAGTACCAAATAATTACCAACCGATATCAGTTTCCTTGCAAGAGTAATCCGCATTGCCTCGTTATCATAACCCATTAGCCGCCACATTTATCGACGTTCCTTAATGTTTTATGATTGCATTAAGGATACGTCGCTCAAGACTAGTTTGACCTGTAAGTACAATGTTTATAGTTATTTTGAGAAATCCATTTGCCTAGAGATGACAGTAAAGTGGAAATCGAAATACGCTCGCATAAATCCTGATCAGGCCCATTTGTGGTGACAATCAGATAAGCATTAACTTTAAGGGCAAGGTCTGGGGGGGGGGGATGGTGTATTTCCGGTTACCCGACCGGCCATAGCAAAAACCTGTCGACCCAAGATGTTGGGCCCAGTGGACTCTACCGCTCATTACAAAATGATAGATGACACATTTGCTTTACACGATTGTTGTAACTCACCAACAAGGTTTCAAGTCCCCACCTCCGTGAATAGATTAATTTGATTTCACTTTTTTATCATGGGAAAATAGTCTAGTGACGTACATCTAGCCCCAGTAATAGGTGTGATCATTCTGAACAATTCTCGTGGTGAAGTTGTGTTGTGTTTTCCTACTATCAACTAACCACTCCATTTGTGAAACACACATGTGGAAACACTTGTGTTTGAATCGGATGTCGTCATCAATGGTTCCCTTGCTTAGAACTGCAAATCAGAAGTTGTTTTGTTTGTCTTCCCGACTTCTAATTCTCTTGAGATAAGGATGTGGTATTGTAATAACATAAAATTGCTTTGTTTGTGTGTATAATTTGTTTATCCATTTCCGAATACCATCGACGAATGCGAGAGGCTCTTGAATAGTACAACTTGCGTCATTCATTTGGTGGGCACAATACCGTCAACACTCCAAAGTTAGCCATGACGTCGTCGTATTTCCTAACGTGTATTAAACAATGGAACATCGAATCGTGGTTTTCCTGTGCTTTCAAGTCTGGCATTACTGAGATGTTTTCAACTCTACAATCTTCTACCGGTACGTCAGCAAGATGACAGTTACTTCAAAATCTTTGATCAAATCAGAAAAGTGTACTACGAAACTTGTACGACCGTTTCTGTGACGACTTAAGTGGCATTCTAAATGCCCCTTCAGCCTGGTTTGCACGTTATTTGTGTGGGTTTACAGTTCAAGCCTGGTGGGATCAAAGGCCGGTGAACTTTGTACACATAAACACTCCGATTTCTATCAATTAATTAAGACATGAAGGATTGGCGGCTTTTCAGAGGAGTGATATATTACGTGGGTCAATGACCGCAAAGTGCTTTTCCATTGACGTAGATCAAAGCTAGTAAAAGCCCTTGATTGTATCATAGTCTGCACATTGATTTTGCCAAACATGAACACTATAATACTTTGTAAATTTAAAGAACAGTTGTTGTGGCGGTTGAATCGTTCACCGTTTTGTACATGAAGAAATCGCCTTCAGTGCTTTCACTGTGTGACAATACGATATCTATATACATATCTTCTTGTGCTGCTTTGATCCACAACGTAACTTCCCTGTTTTTGTCTTTTAAAGACGGGGCTTTGGGCCGAATCATTCCGAGAAAGCACGCGAGGACTGTACGTGTAAAGAAGACCAATTTAAACGGGTTTTAAAGGTTCTCAGCATAACAACTTAAAGATTTGAGTCTTCACAAGCATCAACATGTAAGCATTACGCGACTAGAACTGTCGTTGAAACCGTTATACCAGAAATGGCATTTTCACGTTTGGAGTATGTGCTCTACACTTGAATCCAGATGTTGTCGTGCCGTCTGAATGGGCAGAAAGATTTAATTCATACCCTTTCAAAGTTTGTGGGAACATGTATCGAGAATGACACCCACTGCATAGGCTGCCTGGAATGTCTACTCTACTCATTGTTTGCAGCATAGTAAAGCTTGCGACAGCTTAGGGGTAGTCCATTGTACATCATGGGGAAAGTTGTGCCATACTTGTTCTGGGTTTATGAAACAGGAACATATTGAGAATATAACCGCCATTAACATTAATCCGTCGGTTTACATAAATCTGCCAGTTTGAAAAACAGTGGGTTTGAGAGATCTCTATTGCAGCACCCCCCAGGTATGCACAGTTTAGATATACAGAAGTGCATTATACTGGGGATGTTGGGTTGGAGATTTGTTCGGACGCATCTTTTCAGGGTCGCGGAATCATGTACCCCGGTGGAATTATGTCAGTAGATGTTACCGGTGCAAGAAAGCGAAATAAAACTGACGGTCCAACAGATATTTTTGATACACTTCTTGACCCGGGGTCGTGGGTTCCAAATGGTAACTCTATGGCCGACTTCTGCTATTTTTTCAGCAACCCATGGAATCAGGTAACGTTAGATTCTAGGATTCAGACTAAATTGTTCAGATTAATTTTTGAACGAACAAAAAAACATCGCTTACCATACGTTGATGGGGGCCAGCAAGTATATAAGGCGTGGTTGACATTTCCTCACGTCTGTGTGTATGCTTTTTAACATAACTCAGTCATTAAAACCTCTTTTTCTATCAGTAGATCAAATAGATATGACCGCTCATCAACATACGCGTTGTAGAAATTCTGGTATGTAATTCAGGAGGGAGGGGAGGGCGACGAACTTTGTACTGGGGGAACCGCCAATACATTTGCGACCGAACGTGTGACGTTAATCTCAATACTTGGGCCAAAACAGGTGGCAGGTGGCAAGGTGATTTTGTGAATAGCATTGTTGACTTGGAATCCAGCAGGTTCCAACGTTGTGCCCTTGTGAAAGGCACTTTGCACTGATTTTCTCATTTGATTCGGGTGGAAATGAGTACCTAACTTCAGGTGGGGACGTTCTCTCGTATGGGACGTAGAGCTGGAGGAAAGCCACATCGCGACCACGTCAAAGATCCAACCACACTTATCGAAAAGATTAGTGGTCCACCCGGTGTGAGTGGATCAAACCTTACACAAGGCTTACAGCCTGGTCTTACGTTTCTTCTACTTACTGGAAAAAACTGATGTGTTACACCTAAATGTGGCTTACCAGTTAGGCCAAACAATTAGCAAACAAACAATAAAAACAATAAAAACACGTCCTGATGTTGTTATTTCAAACATGGTAACGTAAAGCATGTTTAAGGTCGTAACAGTAAAGTTGTTGACGTTCTTCCTTTGTGATCCTATAGGCTTAAGAGATTTCCCATTCAGTAAAATAGGACTGCATAGCCTTTTCAGACAGTTTTGAAGGCCGACACGTACTTTTGGAGCCAGTATCTTTTTAGGAATGTTGTGGGGAAAATTAAGAAAGACGTTTTCCACCACTTCGGGTCCAGGAAGTCTCGAGTATGCAGGAAGAATTTGTACACCCGCTTGAGGCAAGCCAAAACGTCTGGGGGGGGAGTCAACAAATTCTATCATTCTTTAAAGCTGTTTTAAAACGACGATGCTTTTCCGATACTTTTGCCCACCACAATTTTGCAAGAATATTTCCTGTTATTTTCAACCCAACCTTCACTCACTGTTAGATTCATACTGCTAATCAACTGATAAAACAGTACGCGACTCCTTTTTATGTTATGTTGAAATTACGTGACCAAAAATCCTCGATAATTCATTGTCAGATTGGTGACAAAGTATGATTATGTGACACGAACTCTTGAAAACACGACGATGTGAAAAAATGTCGATGCACTAGTACAGTACGCACCCAGACGTATAAATTGAATGCATCCTCATGTTCGTTTAGAAGCCCCCTTCAAGACCCTTGTCTACCAAATACGTATTACTTAGAGGGCTCTTGTGACAAACAGTGACTTGCACACAAAGATATTCGTGGAAACCAACACTCCAGTTGACACCGAATCCCAAAATTGTTAGACAACAATCGACTATCATCAGAAACGTCGTTTTGGAGATATGAATATACACAAACATAAAATATATGCATGGATTGCATGACGCAATATAACGTTACTCACCTACCAGTTTTGCCGTGACGTTTGCGACGTATTTGTCCAAAAATCGTCTGTTGTGAATTTTCATCCCTGGTTGGACATCTTTGAAGTCAATCCTGTGATCAACCGAAGCCCTTTTCCGGCGAGATATGGAAATAAGAAGATAAGCCAGAGACGATTAACCTGTGTTCTTCCTTAGGGACAGTGGGAAGACGCCTAGTTACAACGGTCCTTTGGGACGACGTTGTCTGCCGTCTCGGCGAAACAACAACACGATGAATCGCCGGGGTGGACGAAAAATACAGGTGTTCTTTTCCGTCAGGTAGAATTTGTTTGCTTCCAGTGAAAGCTGGTTTCTTGGATGGAGTATTTCATGCTTCTGTCCGCCGGTAGATTGCTATGGGCGGACCCACTCCAAGTAGCGGAGTCGCCTGGTCGTGGCGGTGCTATGGAGCCCGTCGATGGTCGCCGGGGCCGGCGGACACGTCCCGTATTGTTCCCGGCTAAACAACACGTGCCTGTGGACTGATAAATTGTCCTACTTTGTGGGACGGGGTGAGTTTTCGTCCACTCGTACACTCAGCTCTAACACACGTAATTTGTTCAAAACACCTGTCTCGTTCAAACCACTCCCTGCCCTTGTGCGCCCTCGAACACGGTTCCGGCAGCAGCCGCACAACCCAGGGACGGTTCAATACACATCCGAGGGGAGGGAGGAATGCGGAATGATTGTAGATAGTTGCTTGGCAACATACATGCAACATAACATAACATACCACGCACCAGACCTATTATACAAGACGCTGTATATTATGATAAAGGTGACATATATACAATGTATGAGTCCGGTTAACAGGTTTGCGAACAAGTGGCTGTCTCCCATATATTCTTCACAACAATACATCATCGACATGACTATACCTGATTATAGTCTCACAGATTACGTAATTCTACGTAATAATACCTATTCAAAACGTCTGGGACGCCATCTCTCAATGTCCCCATACAGAAGACAACACCGATTTTTCCATATGTATACTCTACAGTCTACACGTATGCTGTAATACAAATACAAAGACAAAATGTTACTATTCACATTAAAATGATTTTCACCTATATCATAACGTCTAACCAGACACTGCACTGTTTAGATTCAGATGTGCAACGTTTCCTTAATTGACAATTTATCGGCAATTTATGTCTGTGTTTGTACACTATTAGCATTTATACTTATATTTCTTCTTCATGTATGTGTACGTATATGTACGTGTATATGTATATGTGTATATTTATGTGTGTTTTGTTTAGCCAAATAAATGAAGAAAAAACTGCAATACGGTAAACATTAGAGATGCAAACTCTAAGGCTAATGAGTTGTTTATTGGCATAGTATAATAATGAAACAGTCTAAGTTGCTAAGTACTAACAGTACATACACTACAGCTCCACCTACAAAGTCAACAAGCCATCTAAGTCTAGTCTCTACCAGACTAACTACGCCAGATATTGGGAGAATATGTGCCATAGGTTTTCATTTACAATCTCCGAGGGAGAGATGTTAACCTTACCGTGGACTGACTCTCCTAGCCAATTGTTCTTTTTTTTTGTCGAATTTTACGATCCCTTACCCTCGTAGGAAGGTCTGGTGGAGGCTAATCTAAGCCGTCGATCAGATAAATAGAAATAAAAGCGGGTAATATGGCAAGTTTAGGATTAATCTAGCTTGCATGGCGTCTTCTCTCTTATCAATATAGATGGAAACGATGAACTTTAAAGATGTAAACTGGTTCTCTCAACTGTAGTAGTTTAAACCCACATATAGCTACGCAGGTGAGAACTGTTTTGCGTTACAGTATGATTGGCTCGCATTAAATATTGTCTATTCTTTTGATAGAGGCAAACAAAGCCATTTAACTAGCTGTTTGATTGCAATGTTACTACTTAAAACCATTTGGAAAAGATTTCTCTGATAACCTAAATAAAGATACAAAGGAGAAACCTATTTTGCGTCATAATATAAAGAATATGATAACATCAATGGCAAGGGTAGCGTCACATACATACATTTGAATGGGCCTGTATTACTTCACATTGCACATTCCAACAATGGACGGTCCCTCCAAAACATTGCTCGTTGTCAGGATTCGGGATTACATTTATACACGAACTGCTCAGGGTGAATGATTTGGCGCGGTCCGTTCAAGCATGAATCTGGCCTTATTTGCTGACAGATCCAATCTGAAATTTAGCTCTTCGCTTCTCAACGTAATCCCCAATATAGTGGGAGAGAGGTTTACCACTTTCGTGATATAGTGTATTTCATAAAATGTCCGTATATCAAGGAGATATTATCCTCCTTGGTTATCATATCAAGGGCTCGGCCCCATTTGAGATGAGTCTGCAATCTGTCGTTCGTATATGGCTGAAAATTACAACGCGAGCTGTAGCGAAGCCGTCTTGCTGGCTACTTGAAAAAATCACCATGCTTCACCTCAATCGAGGACAACCACTTGTTTGTACCAAGGACATTATATAATGCCCTTGTTTGAACATATAGGGATTTTGACATATTAAAGGCAGTTGTATCTATGGAACACGTTGTGGCAAATACGCAAGTTTGTAGTGTTTCACTAGAACGGCCTGTTATAATACACCATCCTCAGTACAATATGCGCATTACCTTCGCCATTGCAGAGACTAAAAACAAATGTGCATATTACGTTGATGAAGGTTACACATCCAGGTAATATGATACGCCCAAAACAGTTACTCAGGCAACTGGATAAGATTTTGAAACAGTCAGACGTTTCAGACAGCATCCGCTATCTTTCGTCAGTGACTATAGGAACTAGAAAATGTGCATATTGCATTCATAACGTGCCTACCCATCTATTATAAAGTATGACCCATTGAGTTCAATCATATTAAATTTCCTGTCGAAAATAATCAGAACACACATCGACAATCAAAGGTGAAATGAAGCCCAAGACCACTAGGCACGCACTGCGTAATCATCACTATCTTTTGTGGAGGAAACTTAATTCGCTGCTTACAAATTGCCTCTGATGAAGGAATATCAGTTGAGATTTCCTGCCGTGCCCCCGCATGGTCTGAGAGTGATCAGAGATTAGGATGTAGAAGATTTGAAGCGAAAAACAACAGAAAAATTCTAGTTCGAGCTGGTTATCTCATTTTTTTTTAATTTCAAAGAAGTATTCCAATCGAAAACCGTGATATTGTGATAACGACTTTTACAAGTGATGACGACTGTCGCAAACGGATCACAGCATTTCACTATATGACAAGTTGAAAAGTCTCTTATTAGTGAATCAATCGGATTGCCCCCTCTATCCCATTAATTTATCATAAAATAAATATAGAATTCTCTTACTAGTGAATCTATTCTTGACATCTTGTCGTAATCAAGATATCGATATTCATGGCTTCCTTTTTGGAGATGGTGTTAAGAGGGAAAGAGGTAGACGCTTATTGAATAGCAAAGTTCTTTATTCACAACCACGTATCTAACACGAGCCGACGTTTCAATGATCTGCATCAGGGCATTACACTGACTGCTTTTGACAAATACACAAAAGGGTTTGCTATTCTGGGGAGCTTTCGAGACAACCCCGTCTCTGCACTGAAGCTAGCTATAGGTGTTATTACAATGCAGTCCCAACCGTAATACGTAAACCGCCGGGTTGCATAGGCCGTCACTTTGAAAAACATTGGGTTTGAGACATCTTTTGTGCAGCAAAGATGTATGCACAGTTTGGATATGCAAGAGAGCATTATACCCGGTGATGTTGGCTTGAAGATCTGTTTGTTTGGACGTCACGATCTTTTCGGGGTGGCGGAATTATGTACACTGGTGGAATTAGGTTAGTAGATGTTACTCCTGACTGCACCAGTTGAATATGAAATAGCTCTTGTTTTGTTTGTCCTTTATTTCAAGGACAACTGTAACAAACTGAATCACAGGATGTCAGATTTTCTAGCCCTCCTAAACGTCACAAAACCTCATGTCAGAATTTTTGCATTTTCCTCACCCCGACCCATCTCAAGCCTAGTCTTCGCACGAGCTCTTACTTCAACATTCAGGGCACGGTCAGGTGACGCCAAAATTTACCACAGTAAGATTACTTTCCACACAGACATGACAGAATGAGCCTTTAACTTTACACGGACATAAGCGAAGTTAACGTGACCCTTTCTTGCATCAAGGTCAAAACTTACATTTTACGCTGGGCAGACAGCGGAAAATGACTGGGGAGTGTATCGCTGTCGTAACGGGCTTATTATGCAGGTATCAGTGTCAATCCAACAGGGGCTGTCCAACATCTTATAGTTGAAGATTTCCTCTTTTTCAAAGATATGGGCACCTATTGCTTTACCATCAGTGAGAAATCTGGAAATTATTTTATACCTACGACTTCATCTGTCAGTTCATTCTTTGACGGTGAAGAAAAGCGACAGATGTCACTCGAAAAGTCGTACTGTATGTGCAATATTAGTAATGCACAATGAATGTAGCGTGATGTATTCCTTGATCGCCAGCTTCGGTACTTGTGTACCACCTAGTTAAGGAAATTCATTCATATTCACATCTATCTTGTCGGAAAAGCGGACCCACAGGCAAAGGCTGCAACAGGAGGAGGGGAGACCTCAAACGACTCAATTGAGTACTGCAGAATGTCATTCAAATGTGTCGTGATACTGTTATGCGACTTGAAGTCGATAGGCATCTCTGTTGACACACAATGGCCCAAAAAATGTGATAGACGGCGAAGCGTCCGTTAATTCTTTCTTTCGGTCGTTCAGATCCTTGTAGTGCCTAGTGGCACATAGGCCAGCAAGTTCCCTGCTGTTGCAGTAGCAGGGTATATTTTTAGAGAAAGAGGTTGCAAGCCCTTCCCTTTAACGTGCTTGAGGAACACGGGACCCCATTTTACGTCCCTTCCGAAAGACGGGTGCAGCCCCAACCGAGATGTCCTGACCCAGGTTTGAACCACGGTCTCTAGTTTCGAACCATGTTAGAGGCGTATTCGACTCGTCAATGGAATTATATCTTGGCATATTACAGATTGTACCATATGACGCATAATATGGGGATTATTAAGTCAATTTTGATAATGCAGATTAGCAATGTTTTAAATTTTTCTGGGCTGACACGTGCACCTGTTGTTTGAATGCATGACTGGTAGTAGCCATATAGCAACATCACTTAATATATGCCTTGGACATGTGTTGAGATGTAGAGATTATGTTTATCAGATTTTTCAGGTAGTGTCCAGTGAGCAATTTTCCTAGCCTCCGTTGCAGACTCCTTCGGGCTGTTTTCTTTTCCAATTTACCTTTTTCTCATTACATCCTTCTTCTTCTTTTTTACTGGCCGAGAAGGACAACAATAAGAAAAAATAAGAAAATGATAATTTGAAAAAGAAAACGGCCCAAAGGAGTCTGCAACGGAGGCTACAATTTTTCCAGATCGACCAAATATACCATATAGGCGTACAGTCATCATCATGTAGACTGTCAGATCCTGTGTAGATACCTCAGTAACACGCATGACGCCTGCATTGACAAGTGCATGACATCGTAACTCAAGAATGGTTAACCTCCTTTGCAGGCCGTCTGAGCGGCGCCAGCGTTTATTTTCGGGGGGAGCGCTGATTCGTAATTTTCAGCATATCGTACGGGCGGCAAGAACGATTTCTCCAGCAAAAGAACGTGGCCGCGACACGGTGAAAATCGTGAATCAGCGCTCCCCCCGAAAATAAACGCCGGCGCCGCCCAGAAGGCCTGCAAAGGAGGCTACAAATGGAGCACCTGCGGGCTCTCCGCCTCCCGGTGTCATCATCCTCCCGGGCGGGATCTATATCCACTTGACTTCAGGAGGGTCTGCATGGGGGTGCCATGGCAACGCTTAACGGTAAATTGAGGAGAACCAAGAACGGTTAGTGGTAAATTTAGGAGGACCAATATGCATTAGCGATTAGTGGCAAATTTAGGAGGGCCAACAAAGCTTAGTGGCAAATCTAGGAGGGCCAACAAAGCTTAGTGGCAAATTTAGGAGGGCCAACAACGCAAATTGACGCTACGCTAGATCAGGGTAGTCTGTATAACCCAAACTCTAGCTGTCTGGGGCTGTAATGGCCCCTCCCGCTGACTGGTTACAGGCGGCTCGCGGCTGCCTATAAGCGCGATTAAATCAGGCTAAGATCTAGCCTCCGTTGCAGGCTCTGAAGCGGCTTTTTGGGGGGCTAAATAATATACTTTCTGCAGCCACCCCGTAACTATCAGCCATCCTGTAACATCAGACGCCTAGGCGGCTGATAGTTACAGGATGGCTGATAGTTATGGGGTGGCTGCAGAAAGTGTATTATTTAGCCCCCCAAAAAGCCGCTTCAGAGCCTGCAACGGAGGCTAGCTAAGATCAGGGTATCTCAATTGGCAAAACTAGGCTGCTAACATCGGACGTCCTGCTCTTACTTTTGGGCGATCTGGCCTTCGACAGTAGGATATATGAAGAATTTTTCAATTTCTCTTAAAGATGAATTCAGTATAACCAATAACGTGCTACATAGAATTAAAGCGACCAATTACGCTTCATGAATAATTTGCCAACAACGGATCATTAACCTTGGATCCGATAGAATGGGCCAACTACGATTAACGGTGAATTGAAAAATAGCTCGCTACGCAACACGGAAACACGCCATGCAGACCCTCCTTCAGGTTACCGAATGTCCTTGTCCTTCGAAACGGGATGTCAAAGTCGTTTATGCGCCAAGCAAGGCGCGTGCCCGACACACGCGACATCCCACCGCTATAATTAAAGCCGAGCGCTTCCCCTCTATTCAGCACCCTGCGCGAGGGGAAGCTAAGTTCCGGAATTGCGCAACCGCTGACGTGTGGGGGAGTGCGCACGTGGATCGATGACGTACGACGGAGAGACGTTCGTGCGTCATAGCAGACGGCGAGAAGAGAAAAAAACATCCCAGGTTCCATCCCAAGGGCGTCAAAACACCACCTAACAATAAAGCACTGCTGAAAACCAGTACATAAAAGGAAAAGGCTGCAGCTCGCCACTGAAGAATTGATGGATTCTATATTATACTGCTATCATGTGCAGTATTGTGGCATCTTCTGAGTAGTTTGAACGTATGAGGCACTTCTATCAGAGATAGATGATGCGTCCGCAGCGGTACCAAATATGGAGTTGTTGCTGGGTATCTGAAGTGTTTGTATCACAGATAGAGTCGGTTTTAATGACTGAGGAAACCGTTACCTGAATCACTATGATTTTCTATGACAGGTTTGCATACATGTATATTTATTCATCCCTCTTCCATCAAATGTGAGAATTTGTCCCTAAAATTTCATAAGATCAATTCTAACTTAAGCTCAGATGCTCCATATTTTGTATCAGAGGTTAAAGTCCTCGAGCACTATGGTGCATATGGCTGCGCCCATCTCCGCTCCGAAGCCCTTGGGCCACACAACTTTGTGCAAGCACTACATACAGCAGGGGCTAGTCCGCTTTAGTGGTGTGTGCTCAACTCGATCCATACTCTTTCCCAAATGCTGAGTGCCGAATGCAAGGCGAGCACTCTTACTCACTAGGCCATTGTACCGGTACATTTTGTATACTTGAACGAATATTCTCTATGTTTAAAGTATCATATGTATCGTGTGAGTGATTGCAACTCTCACATTTGGTTTCGAAAGTTCAGACCAAAAGAGATCTCATAGTTTTCATAAATTTTTTACTCCATCCTTATTTCAGAACTTTCCGTCTGTTGTCTGTTGGTGCCCAGATAGTTGCTATTCACGAATACTTCATTTTCAATCTTGTTATTATCTATGTTCTTATTTGAACTTTCCCGCACCAGACTTTATATCGTTTCTAACCCCATCAGATACTCTTATATACCTTCTTTCACTTTAATTCATTGTGATGAACTCGCTAGACATCGGCGAACAACTGAGCCGCTGCTTGTGACTGTATTTTATATTGACAGTTATTTTTGGATCAAATGAATCACTTTCTACGGACAGTGGATAGATCTTCTAAATACATGTAGTGTAAATTAGCCTTTACCACGCTCCGGATCAGAGGCGGCTGGAAAGAGTACAAATTGGCCAATAGACGAATAACATGCTAGAGGAGTTAGTCCGCTATAGGGGTACAGTTTGCCGCTCTGAAGCCTGTACTCCCTGGGAAGCTAACTCCTCTGGCATGTTATCATTCTATTTGGCCAATTTCTATTATATTTCCAGCGACCTGTGGAGCCTGGTAGAGGCTAGATGTACTTTAATCCATTTTCAATAATCAATCATTCTCCCAATACTTGTTATAGACAAGTAAACTCTTCCAGTCGGATACATACGTCATAAAAGTCTTTATTATATCAAGCAATAGCAAGGGGAGCTTTACAAATATGTTCAAAATATCCCATCGTTCTGTGTGCACTTTAAACACTCGCTTTCCGTCCATCTGAAAATCATGGCTTTTCGTTCTTTCCCTATTCTTCTGACAAATTTGTGTATGTTAGAAGGTGTCGCACCAAAAGTATATCTATGTGAACGAAACACCAACGTTTGGTGATCACGTTTAAAATCTATCTGTGAAATACTTCTTCGGTTTAAACATACGCACTGTAAAGGAACTGTACAAGTGTCTTCACAACAAACTATGTTGTGTCGTACTAGAAATACAATCGAAGTTGGCATGTTCGGTCACACGTCAGTCAATACTACACAAATACTCAAATCAGTGATATGGGAGAAGCCAGGTAACTTCAGTCGATGGTCTCAAACAAGTGCACGACTTTTACAAGTAATATAAGTAGAAAAATATCCTGTCTGGAAATCACAGAAGAATTTTCCATAATTCACTTTCACTTTCACTACGGGAGAATATCATAAAATATCCGACAAAGATCATTTGGTGATACAGCACTTTTACAAAGTAGCATACAATATGACCACAATAAATATAGAGTCTTGTATCAACTGGACAAAAACTTATATAAATACACTTTATATCACATGAACAGACATTATCTGAACTCAGTCAAAGAAATCCACAAATTGGGTTAGGCTGAGGCAAGAGTATCGTATCAGAACAACATGAATGAAGTTGTTGTCTAAACTTGGTTCTCTCTTACTCCTTTGACTGAATTCTATATACTAAGAACTATCTTTATACAGCTTCGTTCTTTGAACGGTCGCAAACAATAAACAAAAACAGCATCAGACGAAAATAACGTCTTTGTGGTCCAAGTTCTACCACCAAATCAGGGTGCTCATATGAGAAGAAGAATTTTGGCAAAAAGTAGACTCATCTTTTACCCTAATTGGTCCTCATGAACGATGTGTTCAAAGTTGTCATTCGTGGAATTTTTTGGCAAATATACAAAGATCGTTTCGAAAGACAACCTCGTGTAGGTCTTGTACAAATTCTACGAAATCTACTTAACTGCGAATACAAGCTAATGAAAAAGTCCTTCGCTTCGTTCAGTCCACTGGCGGCCAGCGCTCAGTCGTTTTTTTCATCCCTGCGAAAGATCGCGATTTTGGAGAAGGTTCCGGGTGGTTAAAGGCTGGATTCAGGGGAAGGGGATCGGGAGTACGTTGGTCCGCTCCTGTTTTGGCTGTCGTCGGTTAGTCAGTAGACCTTCTGAAACCCCGGGGAAAGGATGAGGGGGGATAGCGGGAGACCCGTGAAGGAGTTGACGGGGACGCCGATCGCTACAGGCATGGAGCCAGACCCGGTGATGGCCGGGAACTGGAAGTGGTTGGAGGTGGGGGTGAAGCGGGGACTGAGGGCGGCGGCGGGGGACAGGGTGCTCCAGAAGTGGAGAGGGATGACAGGGGTGCCGGTCTGGCCGTTAGGGATGAGAGGGGAGGGGGAGGAGGTGACCATGATGGGCGTCTGGGCGCTGAAGTGTGTGGTGGTGAGGCTGTCGGCGGCGCCGGTGGGTCTAGTGGTCAGGGTGGGGCTCTTGATGGGAGAGTCGACGCTGATGATGTTGGGGATGGAGATGAAGTGCGGCCTGTGTCGGGACACCGCCGGGCGGTGGATCGTGGATCCGGCGGAGCTCTGCACCAGGTGGGCCGCCGAGGACGTGCCGGGCATCTGGTGGTGGTGGAATTCGAAGGACTTGGTGGTGATGGGGTTGAAGGCGGCCGTGGTGACGGCGATGTGCGGGCTGCTGCGCCTGAGCGTGTCTGGCGTCGCGGTGCGGAACTGCAGGCTGACGGGCACGGACTGGGTGACGCAGGGCTGGGAGTGTGGCCGCGGGTGCGGGCGCTCGACCGACAGGTGCAGCTGAGGCACGCTCATGTGGGAAGTGTTTATCACCCCGTGGCCGCTCAGGTGGGGCACGGTCTCTCTTACTCCCGCCATGGAGGAGTGGGGGTGCTGTGACGTCATGACTGACGCGTTCTGCGCGTGCGTGTTGGCGACGCTGCTGTACACCTGCATGGCTGCCATGTTGTGTTGATGTTGGTGGTGTTGGTGGGGCGACGCGCGGCCAACGTCCGGCGCGATCGGATGGAGGGATGGCTTGACGTCAGGTTTCAGGACGTCGGGGAGGTTGACAAACTTGTAGACGAACTTTTGCCCCATGACCTTCTTGATGATGTTCTTGTCGTAGTAATAACGCAGGGCCCGCGACAACTTGTCGTAGTTCATGTTGGTCTTGTTCTTTCTCAAACCCCACAGTCGTGCCACCTGTAGCGTAGAAAAACATAACGATAAATATCTAATTATCTACGTTATACAAAGAAAACAAACTCAAAAAGCCCCCTTTTGACATCTTTATCACCTACATGTACTCACATGTACATAATTTGCTACAAAAACGCCAGTAATTAAGAAATGTGGCTCGCCGATGCTTTTACGTACGTCACGGCCTTATCATAATTACCATCAGACTTCCACTTAACGCAATGACTACCAAAAATAGGACTATGAATACTTAACACCGATCAAATTTGCTTGACCCTGTTACATATCCGGAGACCCAATAAACATATTGACTACCTGAGTGATTATACACTCGGACGGACATCCTGTGTGCGTACACGCCATACGCACCGGAACTGCGCGCGTGTTTTATGTGCGGGCTTTAAATATAGCAGATCAGAAAGATTACCATGAAAACCACCGGGTGAAAGAACTGAGGGACTTTTTTTTAGAGCACACATCATCACATGGAAGCAGCTCTGGTCGCAAGACTCGCAGCGTAAGATAATGAAGAACGTATGATGCACCATTTTTATGATAAGACTTGCACTGTGAGAATAGATTGCGGCTACCAGCCCTTTTTGTGAAACACATCTGTGTTACAATGTATCTTTCCACTCGAAAATTTTCTCAGAACTACTTTGAGATATTAAACGTATTCAGTGCTCTTTCAGTCCCTCTACAAGCCGGGCAAAACATCAGACCCATATACAAGTAAACATCAGACCCAGTATAGGGATTTATGAACTTTTGCCCCCTTCTCTCGAGTTTCCAGGTATTGTTTTTCAAAGCAGGATTTTCGGGATTTGTTGTCAAAACAAGAACTACATCTTTTCGTAAACAAGTCTCATATCCTTCGCAGTCTTTTTTTTTCATTTATCGTTGGATCTGTTGTTTACGGTTGTATACGTTGTTGTTTTCTCTTTCTTTTTATGTATTTGTATGCATTGACTAATTGAAATGCAGTATAAAAGTTTAAAAAAAACATTTCTCACCTCTTCTGCGCTGTTCAGCTTGAACTCCCCGTCGTTGGACGTCCAGGCGATGAGGTTAGCGTTCTTCGGGTCCAGCAACAACTCCAGGAGGAACTGCCACAACGTTAGGTTGGGCTCCATTCCTAGAACACAGGAAATGTAACGTTTAAAACAAACGGTGATTTCTACCACGTGGAATACATTAAATTGTATGCAAAATTTGTTTGTTGTTTAACCCATCACTCTCTACCCTAGCCTCCTTAGCATAGCTTGGGTGTCATCTGGATTACTACCGGGACTCGAGTTCGCTACCCTGAAAATAAAATTTCAGGGTAGCGAGTGTAGGAGCCCCGGTAGTAATCGGATGACACCCAGGCTATCCTTAGCAGGCTCTACGGGTAATTTTCTTTTTTGGGCTCATAATGTCATGGCCAATTCTTCTCTTGTCCTAATCTTCAAGCAGGTGGGAGGACCTTGCTAACTCTCGGCAAATGCAATACTGGAAAAGATTGCAATCAGTGTTGCAAAAACAGGCACAGAATACCGAGAATGAGCCGTGTCCTTGGAGATGACTATTTCCCCAGACTATTGGAGACCAGCCAACGTTCACGTTCAGCGAATTGCATAGAATGTAAGCTTCAGTTCTTGGGATCAGCTAAGCCTTATGATTATTTGCAGACTCTGTAACGACAGGACTTCCGCTTTTTCTCCGAAAAGGCTTTCCCTGGTGTCACGACCTTGTACTTGTCTATTCTAAATGACGTGCAATCGATGGCACAGGTCCAGCAGGCGTAAGACACGGTGGAAAAATGAATGGCTCATTGTCAGCAATCCTTGACGTTTTTCAGTTGGCACTGCACCTGCCGCCACTGAGAGATGTCACGTAAAACCAATAAGATAAATAGCCTCCTTAGCAGGCTCTCTGGGACCTTTTTTGGGCTTATGATACACGTTTTGCTGATGACTTCTTTTCGTACCGGTTCGTTTATGCAGCCAGCCCGTAACCATCTACGAGCCTAATGACTGCGGGCTGGCTGCACAAACGATCCAGTACGAAAAAAAAATCAGCAAAAAATGTATTATAAGCCAAAAAAAGGCCCAGAGAGCCTGATATGGAGGCTATAAGATTAAAACGTTTAGACAGCGACATAATCTACTGGCGCACACAGCAAACAGGTGGCTTAAACTTATGAAACTGTGAAACTGTTTGTAACACCATAAGACGGAAGAACTTAGGGCCATCACCGTTTTTCCTTCTTGGAAACATAATCGTGTCGTAAAAGAAGATTAGAATCGTCTCAAGATGTCTGCTATTGGTAGATTTTATTTTTTTATTCCCTCCCTCTTTATCCACGTGTTTGTCCTAAAGCCGTGGTTGTCGTATTTGTTGTCCTAAAGCCGCGCTTACTATATTTGCCATACGAGTTATATGTAGAGAATCCAGCGGTGGTTATGACCACGTCTTCACACAGCTGGTACGACTTTACACAGGGATAGTTTATTTAAAGAATTCGGGCGGGGGTGGGCGGTTTCCGAAAAAAAATCCTACCCCACCCCCTGGTAAATATTTCCGGGTATCGTGTTTCTTTTTCATTCAAGTTTATATAGAGTATCATATACTGTCTGTCATTCTTTCCTTGCCATTTTTCAAACGACCAAATAGGACTGTTGAAAGGGTCTTGATATATATGAAAGGAGGCACTTCACTCAGTCATACTATTGAAATTTGGGGAGGGGGGCATTGGCTGTGGACTTGGTCCCCAAGCGTTAGCACCCCTCACCTTGTACTAGCTCAGTTGCTGTCGTAAGGTATAACTTCAAACAAAGGGACATAAGACTCACCTTTTGGTCTGATAGTTACAGTCGAGTCGACCTCCGTCAGGCGTTCTACGCAAAGTTTCTTGGCGGATGGCTCGCACAAGTCCCCCATGTCTCTTGAATCTGTAAGAACAACCCACGATCAATGTCTGGAAGGAAGTACTGAGGACAAAAGACGCACACACTCTCACTACTACAGGGAAGACAAGGGAGTGAAGCACGCCGCTAAAGAAAACTGACTTCAGAAAGAAGCGATTCGCGGAAGCTTTGTCCATTTAAGGGCATGGCTTCCGGTCGCCTGGTTACCGACATTGGCGCATTTTCTGGGACAAGGGCCGGAAGTTTACTTCCGGTCGGGTAACCACCGGAAATAGCTTCCTTGTCGAGCGTTATTGGCACTAATACGTGTCGCCGGTGTATGGCTTTAACACGGGAGGTTTAACCAAGGATGATCCACGTGAAATATTTAACGTGTCGTTGACGTCAGTGACGTACGCGCGTGTGTATTACGTTCGCCCGGAGACTAGTGCGAAATGCGGCTGATCCAGGTAAAGAATAACCCGTGAACGTCATCGTCGCTCGGCGTGGTCCGATAGTAAATTCCAGGTGGAAAATTTACAGGCTCGCAGCACCTACCTACGCTGCCGGCGGCACGAAAAGAAAACCCCCAACCTAACAAAAGTACAAACGCACGGTGCTTCCTCGTTGAATATTGCCTCTACCATACTCCATAGGTCGCTAGAAAAATAATAGAAATTGGCCAAACAGACAGATAACATACCACAGGAGTTAGCTGGCCTGACAATACAGTTCGCGACCAAGGCATCATGTTATTTGTCTGGACAATTTCTGCTATTATTCCAGCGACATATGGAGCCTGGTAGGGGCTACGTTTGATACACAACGCTAAGGATCGAACAATACGAATCAGCCACGCCAGCTCCAAATTCTCGATCAGCGAGGGTCAATTTCCGTATTTCCGTAAAATATTTACAATCGTACTAGTATATAAGTCATGCACCAGATATTATAGCAGCCGTACAAAAATACACGTCTATACCTGAGTATTCCTCCTCGGTCTGACACATGCTGACACGGTTGTAAAGTTCCTACGTGCGCCACAAACCAAACAGATCCTGGTAGTAACGTAGATAAGGTGTGGGAACGTAGTACGGGCTTAACAGGTGGGCTGTACGTGTGCTACAAGGCACGTCCTGTCGCCGCGGCTACTCTCTGATACTGCTACCCCTGCCTGCGCGTAATGCTATCTACCGGTGCACGCGGGATTGTGTTGGTATTGTCTTCCGGAGCCCTTTCTCTCCGCCCTAATGCTGTCATGTTGCTAAATCTGCGCGCTCACGTCAGAGCCCAGAGCCGCGCGGCGTGGGATGGGCCTGCTGACGTCATCGGTGACGCACTTGTCGTCGGGTCGTGACTAAACATTATCAGGACGATACCATTTCTAGAAGTGGGGATGGCGGAAAACTCGGCTCAGTTTTCAATATCGGTAACCTCTCTGGTTCTAGGATTTTGATCGATTGATATCGACAAAATTGCCGCACTGGATTGTTTCTACAACACATTTGTGCAGTAAAATTGTGAATATATGACCTTCGCGAAGCCTGCTACCACTTCCGCTCGGGTCCGAAGTGCTCCCCCCCCCCCCCCCCCCCCCCAAACCGCCGGAATGTAAACAGCTGCTGCCATCAGCACCTATCATTGTAGCAGGCGATTTCCGCCAGGGCTAGCGACCGGCTTATGACAACGTGCGAAATTGTTTTGAACACATGCATTTTCAGTACGTAAGTGCTGCGATCTACAAAGCCGAGTAAAAAGACATAGCTACGTATAAACGCACAAAAGGATTATCTAAAAATAACTAGCTTATCGTACATGTCAACAGAAAACATAGTAATATTGAGAGGCTATAAATGTGTAGTAAATAACGCACCACGTGACATATAGTGCACACCCACGATACACACCTTGTTAGGCACCATATATGGAAATATCAGTCCATATATATATACAGATATCAATGACAATATACAAATATATGTACATTATAAACATAATAGGGCCGTGTATTCTATTTCCAGCGTGTACTAGTTACATAACCGTGGGTTCTACCATAGGGCCCTGTCACACTTGTGCGTATATACAAGTCCGCATGAGTTACGTATTAACATGTTTTGGGTTTAGGTTAAGTTTGCAGCCAAATAAGTCATTTCTTTGGTTTGATAACTAGGTTGCACAACGGTGGGTCAAATTAGGAAACAACTTCTTCCCTGCAAACTTTACAGAAACCAAAAAAATGTTCATGCGCAACTCACACGCACTTGAATATATGCACAAGTGTGACAGGGCCCATAGCAAAATCAATACCGTGCGTAGCCCGAACATTACAATTCTCTATGTGTTATATTTATTTTTCACGTAAACGTATGCTAGAAAAGAATTCTTAAAATCGTAATGCGACTACAAGCAAAAAGAACAACTGCTCACCTTGCATTCTCGTAGACTGCCAAGTTCACTGCCGTTCGGTGTTTAAATCCAACGTTTAGATCTCCCGCGTGTATCGGTGATGCTCACACCCCCACCCGGACTCGCCTCTAGTCACCGTGCGGCGAACTCTTTCCTTTGCGGGACTAAATAGAGAAATGCACAGTCAACCCACGGCATCCTTATTTGGTAGCAAACAGACGGTGTTTTTCTATAGAAACGTCCCCCGGGAGCCAAATGGTAATCTAGTTTTTGCCCCATATTTTGAACTTTCATGTTGGATGTTATATAACTCACATAGCTGGCACTTGCGTAACGGCAAGGTTTCCCGTGCGTAGCTCAAAGCCTATATGACGTCGTACCTTTACGAATCTTCGCGCGCCTGTCTTATTATATAGCAGCACACGAGAGTGTAATAGCATTAGAGACTTTCATCTATAATTCAATGAACTAGGCACAACTAAGGCAGATAAGTGAGTTAGGTTTATCAATGTACATGTACATGATATGTATACATTGGTAACATATTTTGTGAAAACGGCAATGATGATAGGCATAATATACAATAATGATGATAGACATGTTTGTTTCAGGATGTTTGCTTTTCTGCTCAGTCGATAATCTTCTCATCTAGGACCAGGTGAGAAAAAAAGTCATCGTGCCGTCACGTGTTTTTCTCCGAAACGTAATGTTACGTCCGGTGCCCTTCCCATGCACATGGTACCTAGTACATGTACCCCGGTTCTCACAAAGGCGCACTAAGAAAGAACAATGAAAGAGCCCTGTTGAGGAAAACATCCGATGGGACCTGTCCGTCAAACCAAGGAGGCTCTATCTACTCTCCAAGCAGAGGTTCGGCTTGGCGACATAAAGAAAACGAGACAAACTATAGAAAGCCGACAAAAACGCATAAAAAGACGCCACTGAAACAAGCCGGAGCCGAACCTCTGCTTGAAGAGTAGCTCTATCCAAGTGAAATCAAGGCAGGCATACTGATATGCGCATCTACCTAGAGCACTTGGTCAAACGTTCAAATAAATGAAAGATGTAAATTGTTTTTCGGGAATCGAATACGGAAGGTGTGTTGACCTACAGCGTTCAGGGCCACATCTTCAAAGGCTGTCGCAACTTGACTTGTGGTGGAAGCACTGTGGGGACAAATGGGGGAGGAAGACTGCAATATTTTCTGACAGCCAGTTTTCTCTGACACCTCAAGAAGCTAGCCTCCACCAGGCCTTCCGAAGCTAGCTTCCAACGGGGTATTGACCGTAGAATTCGGCAAAAAAGGGAATACTTGGCAAGTACAGTCAGTCCGCGGCAAGGCTAATAATTCTCCCTCGGAATAACTGCGCCTGCAAATAAAACCCTATGGCGGCCAAACTGCATGGCAATGATTCCCCTCTAAAGCCGGCGAAGTTGGTCTGGTAGAGACTACCAAGAAGCATGGCTGACGATTTTGAACCCGACGATCTGCTTGGAGATGGAGTAGCCATTACTTTTCAAAGAGTAAATAAACAGTCCCTGCACATAAACTTGACCCGTACCCAATGAACCGTCCCGGTCTGTTGCAAGGTCACGCTGAAAGCGAACACCTCCTGTTTATAAAAATCTCCAAGCAGATGTAGAATCCGGTTCAGCGTTTGTTTTTGAGGCATTTGGTACGCGTCTTTTTTGGCACAGTGCACCCTTTTTACTATGCAGAATGCGAAGAGATAAAAACGCGTACAAAAACGCCGCTAAAACACACGTAAAACACTGAGCCGTAGCCCACATTTGCCTGGAGATTAAGAAGGAATGCAACTCTTAGTAATATATACTGGTACCTTATTTCAGAAGTAAACCGAGCAAGCTGGAAGGGAGCTTAAGAAAGCACCTGTCCCTGGTGCAATTATTCAAAACTGGATCGTGACTCGAAACATTCATGGCAAGAACGTGCAAGCTGAGTAGAAATAATGTACAACTAATACGCGACGATAGATAAACCTCTGGTGGCGTGTTATTGTAATACCTGATAGTCCTACATACTAGTTCCTAGACACTACTTCCTGTGGGCCGCAAATTTGTCTACGTGGCCATCAAGGACGCGAAGGCCTTCAGTGGAAAACAGAAATGTTTCCAGCCCACGCGCGACGCAGTCTCGTGAGAATAATACCTTGTTTTGACGCGTGCTCACCAAGCAGAGGTTGGTGGAGAAGATTGTGAGATTGTGTCCTTTCTGTCGGTACTCTACACCAACCTCTGCTTCAGGGCGGAGGCTCAAAGGACAAGGGTGGAGAGTGCCGACAGAAAACGGGGTATATCACTATATGATTAAAAAGTCACAACCTTCTCGAGCAACCTCTGCTTGGAGAGTAGTTTTGACGTGCTGACTCAGTGAATGACTAGTTCAAAAGCGCTGTAAAAACAATGTACGTACACTCACCGCACGCACAGAAGCCTCAGATCTAAAACTTGATACAGAGAATGAAATGACAGACCTGTGTACCGAACGATGTCCCCGAACCTTGCACCACAGAATTCACGTGCGCAAACACAGGTGGAGCTAAAATTGCAACAAGTCCTCTTCCCGTTCCGCTTCCAGTTCTCTAAATTCTAGACCACTGAACACTGTTTACCAGTTACGTTTCAACCCACGCACCTTCGCACCAACCCACTCTCTGCCTACCTGTTTTTGGACGGTTTCAGTCTGTCTGTCAGGCGAATCTAGTAACGGCTTTCTCAATTATAGCCCACTGACGGACTGTTTAGTGGTTCGCGCCGACACCACGCGACAGACCACACCGGATATCCGGTTCGACTCCGGTTTAGACCCAAAACAGTTCCTGCGTCGGGGTCTGGGCCGGGGGCTGTGGGTAGATAGACTACACAGGGTAGTCTGGGTCGGCAAGCTCGTGGCCTTGCTCAAGCTACCTGGCGTCTAGACACAGTCTCAGTTTTGGCCCACGTAAATGTTCTAGTATGACGTCTAGGGAATGTCTAAAGACATATAGATCTACACGTAGGAAACATATAGTAAGGACGTCAAATATAAGAATGCCATTCATACATGCAATACATGCGCGCATGACGTATAGCTGAGTAAAGCAGTGCTATTATATCGCTGCTCAATTAGTCTGAGAGAGTGTGCCACCACCATTATAGCCTTTGCGTATATATCACGAACCTGGACAAAATGTTTGGAAACAAACCTTATAACGTCCGGGGCATGACAATTGGCTTTTATGGTCCTTCACTGATACTGAACTGAGGAAAATATTATTCTATTCGTCACGTAGACAAAGATGTGAGAAACCGCTGCGACTCGAAGGTAGTGAGAGCGCAATGGCCTTGATCTGTTATAAAATAAGCAAAAAGGAAAAGGCTACCCTCTTGTCTCGCCGTACAAATAACTCTTCGGCGGGACAGGATATCCGGGTCGGGCTGCAGAGGCAGACCACGGCTGACCTACAAGTGATACCGCCATGTGTGTGTGCGTCTCTGACTAATGCTACCGGGCCAGACCATAACAAAAACCCCTTTGCAACACGAACGAGCCACCCCGGGGAACGACGGATACACACCTGCTTTTGAACACCAACCGCCGACAACCTGTGCGTTCTCGTTCCCTGCTTTAGAGACCACGCAGCGATCACCGTGACACCTGTACCGTTAGCAAGCTCCCGGACGGACGGACGGAGTGTTTGAACAGGCGGCGCTCACAAGTAGCTCGCGCAAAACCAGACACACACGACACGATCCCGGAAATAACAACTTCCGTCTGTGACGTCAGTCAGTTCGCCGGGCCGACGGTAGACCTCGGCCAGCTTACCTTTAATACATCGAGGCTATGACGTGCCTCGCTAGTACGACTGTATGATCTTCACATACCCGTAGCCTAAACTTTAAACTTGATCGTCTTTATGTTCATTGTCTATTCACGTTAACTGAGTAAGCTTAGAAGCCGCCAAGACATCGCCACCGATAACACCTTAGTCCAAGGAGGTTAAATACCTCCTTGCTTAGTCCGTGCTTTACATCGCGACAAAAATAGCTTCATTTCATCCCATACATAGACTAAATATACCTTTCATTAAGAGTTCAACATGTTACGTCATTAAGAAAATAGATTGATTACGTCTACAAGGCCTTTGGTAGTTAACCTAACTTATCAAAGCTTTTACAGAATAGACCCTGCGCTGGATGTTTCAGCCATGAGACAATGGAGAAAGTGGTCGGCTCTTACCGTGTTGACGCACGCCTAAACAAAGACCCTAAGACCCAGTAAATCCAGTTGGCAGACAGTCGGTCCGAACACACGTCACGTACAAGTCCAGGTGTAGGCGATGACGTTCGCTCTTGTACTATACGTAAAGTAGTACTCCAAAGAGACGTCTGATCGCCGCGAGGACAAGTCTAGTATTGGAGAACGCACCAGCGGTGGAGACAGTCAAGGAGGGTGTCGTAAGGTCCACAGGAAGTGGCGGTCTGAGGTGCTTCAGCAATGCTAAACATGCGCAAACCACAGGAAGCCGGGAAACACCCTCATTAAATAGTTGACGTAGATGGGCAGTGAGGTCACGGTGCGGGTAAGAGAGCCGCTCCATTGGTCGGATTCTGTGGACCGTATCGTGTGTTTGCATTGTTGGTGTGTTACTTCATAGCTAGGCGGCGCACCTTGCGTCCAAGGGACGGTGCTTTGTGTGCGTTTGAGGATGAGAAACTTGTCCTGAAAACAGGCATTTTAAACGAGGAAAAAATGAAACGTTCCTTCTACAATACCCTGGCCATGGAATAGTGTCCTCTTTCTTATATTCAATGCTATTTCTTAGCAAAGATCTGTTCATTTTTCAGATGGATAATGGACAGCCCCCTCAAAACTTTACAGATTTTTCTAACGTTGCACAGTAACACATACAAGATGTTTGTATTCTTGAGCAACAGAGCGTTTGTGAGAAATGTTTTTGTTGTTTTTCCAGCCAAACTTATCGAGCGGTTTGATTGTTTGGGTGAAACCTATATTTGCACTGTACCGACCACTTGTGTCACAGGAAGTTGTAAAAGTATTTCGTGGTAGAGCATTTCTTAGAAGAACGTTTGCCACTTGTTTTGGGGGGAGGGGAGGAGGGTCAATTCTGCTGCGAATGCTGTTTCTTTAATGAAAGATGTGGGTGTTGTCAAGTTTTGAATGTTTTACTCCCAAATTTAATAGTCAATGATATCAACGATTGCGTAAGTTGTTTCACACAAAGGGCCTGTCGGTCTGAGTGTACCGTACTAAAAAATGGCACTCCCAGAAATAAAACATGCTGTCAGTGTGCCAGAGCGACTGAACGAGCGACCATGTGTGTACTCTCTCACGAGATGTAGAGTACGATTACATTGATGATGAGAACTCTAATGCACAACAGTTGTATAAGATACAAAGTATATTTGGCAACTTCTATCATTTGACAAGTTTAGGACAATAAACTACTCTGCAATAGATTTTTTTAATGAGACTAGTAGATCTATGTGATAAGACTATATATGCTGGAAATTTCTAACACTGTTTAGATTAGCCTGGGTTCCAGCCTTTGTAGCTTTACTCCGCTCTGTCGGTCGCTTAGTAGCCAAATTGACTATGAGCATGGGGGCAACCAAGAAAGCTAAAAAGGCTGGTGCCCAGGCTAGGTTTAAATATTAGTTTTATACCACTGGCAGATAACATTTAATATCTATAGTCATTGAATTTTGTTCAGATGGTAACCGTTACTTCTCACTAATTGGTCGCTACTGAATAATAAATTTTCTTCAACCCAAGTTTCTTCCAACACCCCAGTAACGTAGTACATGTATGATGGAGTGGACAACCATGACGTTTTGTCACCGATCGGTCACTGCACTGTCAGAAAACCCGGCCGGTCAGAAACCTTGACCAAGATTTTCCTCACTATATTTTCAAACATTTGCATGGAGGTGACATTTCATGTAACCCAGTCTCCAGAAAGAACCCACCGAAAAACGTCAACACCCAGGCTGAATTACTGTGGCCTGCTTGTCGGGACGAAAGCCACCGGAAATGAGGATAATGATGAGGAACTTAATAGTCCTTAAAATAGCACGCTGGGCAGGTCTGTATAGCCTCCTTTGCAGGCCTTCTGCGCGGCACCGGCTTTTTTTTAATGGGGAGCGCTGATTCGCGATTTTCAACTTATCGGGGCCAGGGTCATTAGCTGGAGATATCGTAGTGCCGCCCGTGGTAGACCCTGGCCCCGAGAAGTTGAAAGTCGCGAAACAGCGCTACCACAAGTAATAAACGCCCAGAAGGCATGCAAAGGAGGCTAGGTCTGTGGTCTGTACCTGTTTCAGCAGGCGTGAACTCTAGTGTAACCTCTGTAATGATCTACTAATATTCAATACCAGACTCATTATAATCGCGCTGGGAGAGCGGCCGGACATTCTGCTACGTTCATACGTCAGAAAAGAATACATAAACATTGTATACAAGTAATGGAAGCTATTTTTAAGCGCTAGTACAATATTCACTCCAGACGATTGCCGTTGTGAACAAATCTATGGTTAAGCGTACATACCAGCTTAAAGGATCGTATCCATGAATACTAAACCGCTCTTAGTAATGTGAAACTTGAGTTTGAGTCAACAATGTGTTAACCTTGAATATGATAAGCGTAATAATAATTCCAGGGTTTTATTAAAAGTGATGTTTTTCTCTCTCAAAGCCCCTGAAACGAGACAAACTCCTAAACTATTACAGCACACAGAAGGCCATACTGCCATAGGAAGGCTATTAGTGCGGCCTGGTGAGTGACAGACCCCATTTTGTTTTTTTCTACCCCAACACCAAGTTGTAAACCACCAACACGCCCAGTGCTTCAGCCCGCCGGAAGTTGCCGGGGCGCCGCCGGATGCGGGGTCAAGTCCGGGTCATGTGTGTCTCCTGTGCACCGGGGACAAACACGCACCAGGCTGAACCAGCCTGTCAGTCAACACACACGGGGGGAGGGGCGCAAATGTTTGCCGACTGCAGCTGGGGGCCTGTCGCCACTCTAGTTGAGGTGTAACGTTAACCTTGAGATCCGCCCCCTTTGTTTGATTATACCCCCTGAAGCACTGTGCCCCCGAAGTGTTGTGCAGCAGTCATTCTAGTACACTTGTAGCGCCCCACCCCCTCCATTACATGGCACGCGGGACACTCAGAATTCATGACAGAAAAACTTCAAATCTAGCGTATTTCTTCTTTCTGGGAATGGCTCTATGATACAGCCGCAGTGCATACGCGATTAGCAAATAGCTAACTGCGCAAAACGTGAGTAAACAAAATTCTTTACCTGTAGCTCACCTGACCGGTAGCACGCTTGGCCTTTAGTACTAAGACTCCAAACACCTTGCTATTAGACATGCCTGCCTACTAAAGTAGACATATCATTACAAAAATGCGTTTATTCCAAATTCGTGCCCCTTGGGCGCCGGGCTGATGGCAAGAACATGAGAAGCCTCAAAGTCAAGAGGACATATGAATGATATTCAAGTCGAAATGCCGACTGTTGATTCTAACTTATTGGGTTTGGCTTGTTTTTCTGAGACAGTGAAATACGAAAGAACACACAGAATTTCGAAGCTGGCGCTTGTTTACGCAATCCGATATTATAAGTATAAAGAACGCTTCAATGTTAGAATCACTGCAAAGGAGGAAGAAGCTATTATATACAGACAAATCAGTAACTAGAGTTCCACGATCCCATAACTTCGCCAAATGAGAAGTACACACATACACACACACACACACGCACGCACGCACGCACACGCACCCAATAAAGACCCTGACACACTTGTGCGTATATTCGAGTGCGTATAAGTTCCGCAGTAACATTTCTTTGGTTTAAGTAAATTTTGCGTGGAGGAAGTTGTTTTCTACTTTGACCCACCGTTGAGCAGTCTAGTTACCAAACCAAAGAAATTACTTCTTCGGCTGCAAACTTAACCTAAACCAAAATCATGTTAATACGCAACTCATGCGGACTTGTATATACGCACAAGTGTGACAGGAGCTTAGCGTGTGACTATAGTATTCGAACGCGGCGACAACGCAACCAATACTTGACGAGGCATTTACTATTTGTTGGCTGTTTTGACTAGAGCAGTGGCGAACCAGAAAATAACTTCACGGTGTAACCTTGAAGTGGGATAGTCTGTCCGTTCAACCAGGCTCGAATTCCTCTGGGACTGCAACACTAGACGGTTTACCCACGTCTTCTGAGAAATCGCCGTGGGATGTTTTCGTTCTGTATACCTGACTCCCGCCAAGCACTCACATTCTACGGCAGTTCTTACTCAGGGAGTCGTGACCTTGCAGTCAGGCCATCATGAGCAAGCTAGCATTCTCCAAGTTGTCGAAGGCTTGTTTTGAGCGTACTTGTGTGTTTTGTTAGGTTTGCGCTTTTTACAGGTGCCAGTCGGATCGGTACCTGTAAAAAGTGCTCACTTCAGGACAAACGTACAAATACGCACAAAAGAAACCCGACTGTTACATTACTTGTAGATTGAGGGGCGTCACTGTGATTGAAGCAACAAGCCCCAAAAGAAGTTTCAAACTTTAGTACATCTTAGCAAGGAGGTTTTAAAACCTCCTTGATCTTAGCCTGCGGTAAGAGCTTCGTCAAGAAATTAAGGTGTTAAGCCAATCTCGAATCAGATGTTGGGGTGAGAAATCATAATATTTTCTGATTAGAAAGACAGACCGGCTTTTCGTACCGCGTACCGTCCTTCAGAAAAGCCGGCCTTTCAGACAACTTTGTTATGAATTTTGGATCATTTTCCACCACCCCAACCTGCTTGGAGATTGAGGTTTAGAAAGTTTCTAGCTTCCAAGAAAGCTATGTAAGATTTCAGATCGCGTAAAAAATAGGACAACTGTCTCCAGCTCAACATACATCTGCTTTGAGTCAGTCAAAAATATCATACTCTTATTATGATACTGTGACTTCCTTTATTCAGAGAAGCGATGAAATTGATATACTTGTTTTGATACCTCATGATATTTAACATTAGCGATCACGTATCAGGATCAAATCAGGCCACACTAAGCTACGGTCACATTTGCGACGGTGCCCGTAGGGGGTGTAGTCCCGGCGGGGCCCCGAAGCCTCCTTTAAAGTATTACCCGTATTTTGCAGTGCACTGAGTGCTAGAGAAACTAGAGACTGATGTGGGGCGGCTCCTATGGGTCGGTTTAACTCGGTTAGTCGTGTTGGTCGCTAATTAGCTAGTTAGGTTAATAGTTACAGGTAATGTTTACCACGACCCCACATGAATTGTACACACACGATTTAGAGATATTTGTCCGATATCTTTTCCATCTGGATAAATGCACCAAATCAAATCAACTCGTATCAAATTTTACAGCTATTTCATTCACAAGTTTCGGTAGGGATAGTCTGAAGCATCCTCCTTTTTTGGCGACGCCTGAGGGGTGAGCCAAATTTTTACTATATTGTGTGCAGATTGCAAGAATTCTAGGAATTGTACAGGAATGTGAAAGTCCATGGGACGATAACTCAAGAATGCCTGGATGTATTGTCTTCATATTTTGTAGGTGGGTAGGTCTGTGGGAGATCTTGTAATGATTGGATTTTTGGCCCACTAGCGACTTTCTATGGTACTGCAGGGGAACTTTCACTTTTCAAATCTCGTCTTCTGAACATACTATAGTCATGATTTTTAAGTGGTGGATAGCTCTTTGTTAGGAAAATATGTCTTGTAGATTTGGACCCCCTAGCGGCCTTTTTTGGAACTGCAGGAGCTGATTTTTACTCAAACTTTGAAAGAGAATAACGCAAGAAGGGGATGACGGATCATCATAATTTTTGGTGTGTAGATAGCTTAAGTGATGATTTACATAATCATATGCCAATTATGCAAATCAATATCTAATTTGCATAATTAATGAGGACAGTTAAAAAATCAGCTGCATTCTATTATAGGACTTTCAAACACATGACATATGTAACTGAGAAAGAGATGAATATCGATAGATATCAATTATGCAAATTAATACTTAATTTGCATAATTAATGACAAAATACTATAAATCCATAGTGGTAAATGATGGGGATTTCATTTTTGCACCATTTGGAAATTAAGTAAATGTGGCCACTATTAGACACAAATCTTGCATAGGGGGCCTCATTTACATAATCTATGAGGAAATGGTACGATATCTTTTTTTGTGAAAACAAGATTTTCATACATTGGACAACTTGTGTTATTTTGGTAGAGAAGGGGATCGACTGATTTATGCGAGGTCCTTATTTGCATGTGGGCTAAAAACGAAAACGTTAACAGAGACCACCGTCGCCATGGCAACATCTTTTTATGTTGCCAATCTTGTTAAAGTTTCTTTTTTTCTGTACGATCAGCACAAACGTCTCTTTGTGTCAACATCATCTGCGCCGTTTTCATTCATTCATTTCATTTTGATGTACATGTACATAGCAAATTCATGACGATCCGTTGACACCTGCTTGTTATTCTCTTTCAAAGTTTGAAACAAAATCGGCTCCTGAAGTTCCAAAAAAGCCGCTTGGGGGGCCAACCTACACGACTGACTCTCCCACCCAAGAGCTATCTGCCACTCAAAAATAATCTAATCATTTCGAGGTCTCGGGAAGACCTACCCACATCCACATACCAAGTATGAAGACAATCCATCCAAGCATTCTTGAGTTATCGGGTTCACACACACACACACACACACACACACACACACACACACACACACACACACACACACACACACACACACACACACATACACACATTGTGCTAGATACATGCTCATCTGCTATTTTTTCTCTCTCCATCTCTCATCTTTAATTTCCTCACAGGAAATTAATTCCCGTGAGATGAAAACCAAAACCCGCAGGACATGATAGTTTTGTCTCCCGAACCTGGAGCTATAAAGGTGCCGGAGATCAAAACAACTCGTCTCGAACCGCGGGTAATTAGAAACATGAGAAAGTGACGCACGTAAAACCTGGTTGCCATGGCAACGCGAGAGGATATCCAAATATGGCCGACCTAGCCAGAACGCTTGCTTGCTGGCGTCAAAGGGAATATGATTATTCAGAAGAGACGAAAATAACGCTTGTTGTTTTGCTTCATTATGCTTACGTAGTCACAACGATGAATCTGGGATTCAGTCCGTTTGGATATTGTCTAAGATACTGAACTGCAGCGAATCTTTAATTCCAGACTAAGAAATATGATGAAGTAAAAAGACAAGTCTTTTCTCAAACCTGAGGGTCCACACGTCACATGCCTTGATCATGAGGATATTGATGACATATGCTAATGAATGGACCTATGCAGGAGACATCCATGACAACATCTACTGCATTTCACGTTTCAAATTACAACAACACGGAAGTAGCTCGATGGTTTACATCACAGTTAGGATTGGATCATATTCTTTTAAGTGTCAAGCCTACGCGGTAGACTGTAAGTCATAGAACAAACGTCTTCAGAATTACAAGCCAATATCAAGAAATCTAGCAGGGGCCATGCAAAGCAGATTGTGTATTCTACATGCCTAGAAATGCACTTTAAAGCTATGATGATTCTATCCTGTTTAACTATAATTCTTTACCTAAATCGTTTTGCGGACAAAATGGGTCTTCTGAGCCCATCCCGCTCCGCACATTGTAAGGGATTCCATTCGTCCTTTCTGATGGGGACGTAAAGCCGGTGGATTCGGGAAAGCTTCAGGCGCCAAACGTCTGCAGGTAAAAGAACCCAACACACTTACCGAGAAGAGAATGACCCGGTGTGTTTGGCTGAAAACGCGAGCCGTCGCAAAGCTGCATTACGCTACTACTAACGTTATTTGCTGGCTACTTGTAGTAGTGTTTTGACCGCTTTACTCTTACCTTGGAAAAGCATCAAAATCACCTTAGCTGAGAATGGCTCCTCTGGGAACCCAAAAACAGATGTGAGCGTGCGAAAAAAAGAAATTTGCAAAAGAAAATGTTGTCTTTATTATGAAATCGAAATGGTCAGAAATATGGTATGCCGAATAATAGATTCTTCGTTTTTGTTCTTTAATATCTTCCTCTTTGACTTTGGAATGATGACGTTGACTTTCTACGACATTGGTACCCGTTTTCCGATATTTCTTTGCAATCTATGACATATATTTGCGCATTTTTGCAGCTGCTTTGTACGATTTACAGTATGGTCTAAAAACTTCTATTTTTTAGAACGGACGAAATTTGATGCGCGTGTGGATGTCACCCATATAATAGAATCAATATGGCCAATACATATGATAGTGTAGTTAAGAATGACCGCTTTACCTCGAAGGCTTTACCTTACTTTTAATTCTACCCCAAACTGATTACTACTTCGTTTGGGAAATAACGTAGATATTTCTTGACGATCCCTCCGAACATACTGTAAATGCAGAAATGTTCGCGGTGGTTTTATGGTCGTGGTTTTCGCGGCGACCGTTTCACCGCGAATATAAAGTCACCGCAAACATTTTGTCCAATACTGTAGCAGCATGGGACTATAGCGCTGCCGCGAACTTGAAACTACCACGAACACTCCATTTTCGTCTTTCGTCGAAATAAAAACCACGCGAACTTAAATGCATGTACAGTACTCGTATTTACGTCCTGGAGGAGAGAAAACGTGGCGAACCTAGCGACGTTCGATTATTGTCAGTACTTACACGGGAACGGGTAGATCGGATGCGCGATTACGCCGGCGCACGTCAATGAACAAAGCCGGACCTACGTCAGAGGACACTCCGCTTCTGCAGAGAACAGATTACCATCTTGACCAAGGCTCCCTAGTGGAACACTGGGACGTGTCTAGCTGTCTCGATGACGTGCGGATATGTCTATGATAGCTTTATGCTTTATGCAGACTAACATTTTCCACGTTAACGTTCTTTTTATTCAATTTTCATACAAAGAATACAGACACGCATGGCACAGGCACATGCACAGTAATCAAAATGAATATACATGTATAACACAAAATATACACATTTCCAAAACCACAAAGCAAAATCATACAAATTACGAAAATATGCACGGAACCCCTTCACTATTAATAACTGATATAGGGGAACATTTGCCAGGGGAGCTTGACCACCATAGGGTTTGGCCAGCCAATGTCAACCTTCCCGCGGAAGGACTCTTCTGTCCAATTATTCTCTTTTTGCCGAATTCTATCATCCATACCCCAGTAGCTATAGATCGACATGCCAGGTGGAGGTTAGCTCTCCATCCTCCCAACGGAAAAGGATAGGCTACTGTTTTGCAAATCTTGAAATGGTTGCTGTAATTTCATTTTCGTGATTTTTGTAGTGATTTCTCCACTACGAAATCGAGACACCGCGAATATGTGTTACCATTGTATTACCTCTGTACTACACAATTACACGAAGATGTAGCACCGAGACAACATTCCTCCCGCCTTCCGCGCGAAAATAAGTGAATTTGTAGTATGCACTTTTCTCTCTCCAAGCAGATGTTTGGATGAAACACAGGCTTTATGGATGCTTGTTTTCATGATTCTGAGATATCAAAATTGCTTGGATCAAAACAAACAAACAAATAAACAAATAAAGAAGTAAGCGATACAGACTCTCTCATCTCATCTTTCCCTTATTCTAACTATTTGACCATTGAGGCACCACAAAAGATATGGCAACCTGTTTTCTCCACCCTTCTCGGTTTTCTTCCTACTTTCTTCTCAATACAGACAGATTTTGCCAATATCATTGCTGACAATAGTACATGTTTTTCGCTATCGCTTTTTTTTATTCATCACGGCTACTTCTTCAAAATGATGATTAACCGAACGACTTGAAAACAGCTTTGCAAGGGATGAATCGCAGGTTACTGTACGTGTATGTACAAGATGTATTTGCTTTCCATTTATGATTGGATCATTAGCTAATATGGACCTTTACTACCAAGCATCCGGGGGTCAGGTAGCCGGCCTCTTGAAGTCACGAGCACGACGTCGTTACCGGGTGTTTTTCTCCGACTGAAAAGCTTGCTAACGTCACCGCGTCACGTGTCAGCAGGCAACGTGCGGACGCATCCGGGCTGGAGAGCGACGTCGTGACGTAGCCACGTGCACCTTTGTACCGTCTGGAACACGTACTGACGCACGGATGCAAGCGTGAATGGGCTGACGACAAAGTAATTTATCCGTAACGAGAAGCTCTTCCTGTTTGTTGTAAAGCCACGTGGATTGATTGCACGTTTTTCTGGGCCAAAGGTAAACTGTGATTTGCCAACACAAAAATTGAACTTATTGACATTTTCGACAGCTCCAGTCTTAGTCATGTGTCGACAAATTACAGTTTTACTTCAATCCAGAATGACTTCTACAAACATAGATGGACTTTCATGCGAAGACTAACACGTCAGACAGACAGATTTTGCAATGGAAATTAGATATCTACTTATAGGCTTATCTGTGTTTAAACCGGATAGACGGACTAGTTTAAGGTTAATAAATCATCCTATTAGTACTAATGATTTAATGAGTTAGATGGTTGTAAGCTCATTATTTCACTAGTAGACTGCTAATTAATAACTTATTGTGTTATTCGTACGAAAAATCACAAGCACAAAGTTTTCACTTACTTCGTCTTTTGGCATCTTTTACTAATACTAACTAGATAAATGTGCTAAATAATCAGGTCTGTGTATTCGAATGGGTTGCTAATAGTGAATGGACTCACGTGAATCGACTGTGTGTTTTGTTAACATGAACGTTGCTTTATACGACAGAGAGACACGTTACCGATATGAGATTTTGTAACCGGAAATATCCTACACGTATGCCTATCGTTTAAAAAAACACTTTATTCAGGAAAACATAAAGATACAGATAAACAAACCAAGACAGCTAATCTAGTCTTGGGTTGAAATAAACAAAAACAGTGAAATAAACAAAAACAGTGAAAGATAAAGCCTCCCCTTACAATTTGTGCATACGAACTGGCCACAGCTCAATTAACAAGAAATGAATATCTATCTAACCTCCATTAATCCGCCACGTTACATAAATCCGCCACTTTGACAAACAGTGGCTTTGAGAGATCTCTAGTGCAGTACCCCACAGGTGTGAACAGTCTAGATATACAGGAGTGCATTATCCTGAGGGACGTTGGGTTGGAGATCTATTTGGACCTTTTCAGGGTGGCGGAATTATGTACCCTGGTGGAATTATGTTAGTAGGTTACTTTGTTTAAACAGAATACATGTGAATATGGATGACTTGTCAATGGTGACTGAACTCATGTGGATTGACTGTACGTTTTGTTAACGCCAACGTTGATTTATAGTCAAGAAAAATGTTATGGATATGAGATTTTGTTACCGGAAATATCTACACGTATGCTTATCCACTTTGAACCGAATACATGAATATTTGAATGGGTTGTCAATGGTGACTGAACTCATGTGGATTGACTGTACGTTTTGTTGTCCAAGGTGCTGAAAAGCTATCGGTTTGAAGAACGAACAAGAAGGTATGGCGGTTTATAAACAAGTCAACATAATTGGCCAAAAACAACAGGTAGGTCATCGAGGGCCTCAATACATGTGAATAAGATCTAAAAAACGTGGGGTGTACATTCAGTTATTGTTTCAGAACATGAGCTGGCGTCAATAAAAGACAAGCCAGACTACTTTAGCAGAGCCTGCGGACACGTTTCATGTTGAGATGGGTGGAGGGCGGTGGCTCAACATTTTGGTGTTATCGGAAAAGACTACAAATGTCGAATATTGTCTCTACCAATAGCAGGTGCACTCGCACAAGCAGTCCTTATTCTTACACAACCTCCTCATGAGGTTCACGAGTCGGGCTTTTGGGGGGGAACATCGAGGTTTTTTTGGCATATCAGTTTTAGCTACACTCGGGCGGCGGCCCACGGCAAACCGAGTACGGGACAAGTCAGACATGATTTCGGGTCGATTTTGTAAGTTTTGTGGGTTCCTTATTTGCTGTCGCAGTTCATGTACACGTAGGCCGATTGTTGGAAGTTATTGTACATTACTGTCCGGCTTCGGCTCCGGTTTGTTTTTGACGTTTTTTCGGGCGTTTCTGTCGGGCTTCCTATTTTTTTCTTTCTTGGTGACATAAAGAAAATTAACGGGACAAAATAGAATGCCCGACAAAAACGACTGAAAAGACGTCAAAAACAAACCGGAGCCGAACCTCTGCTCGAAGAGTAATTGCACATCTATGTGCGTTTGTGTCGCTGTCTTCCATATACAAAATTCATACAACATAACATTTTGGTAGTCTTTGCCTTCCTGTCTCCGTGGGAGTGACAAGAAAGGAAATTCCACCCGCAGAGCAGACTAAAACCGGCGTCGCTGTCGGCGCGAACACGTCACTGCAAACGCTAACAATTCTCTTAGCTTTCATCCCTGCGGTCACAAATAGCACACACGCACGTCTACATGCATGCAGTGCTCAGAAGAAACAATTCAATTTCCACCAGAAGGTAATTGGATTGGCGTCGACGCGCCGTTTTGTCATTTGATATTCTCGGCTCTATTTTTGCCGTTATGAATGATTCATAATGGTACACGTGCGCCAAGCCAAGTGACCTGTTTTAACCCTCAATCTTTTACACATGACTTTTAGGACTTAGAGCTAATTCTATCTACATGTAATTTGACGCACATTTGGGATATTGGGAAATTGCATGCGTGGAAACAATTGAAACACGTGTTTTCAGAAAATGTGTCGAATCTTGCTTGCTGTTATTCATGAGAAGCTCAAATTGGCCTGCAGTTCACTTTTCATTGAAGTTATGAGGGAGGACATAGATCCTTGATATCATATACTAGTAGTAGTACATATGAAATATTTACATACCCTGCAAATGTATAGGATTAGGAAAGGATACAGTTTAACTGCTCTCGGATAAGTTGATCACATTCGAAGTTTATGTCTTTAAATCTAAGTCTTAATTGCCGCTTTAAAATCTAAACCATTGCCTGACCGTCGATCGGACAATGGCTCATCTTTGAACACTCACAAGACTCATACGTTTCACTAGCGCCCTCTGTAGTCCTCTTTCAAAACTGCACATTCTCTGGGCCATTTGTTGACCCAACGTTTCACAATACTGTACAATACAAGACCTTGGTAAGATGGAAACACAATCTTACATGTCTTAGTGTTCACATTCTTTACCTCCATGACAGGCTAGCATGTAATAGAACTAGCGTTCCCTGCTGTCAGAAGTAAACAAAGCAAAACAGAAGGAAAAATAAATAAAATCGAAGATCTCATACCTTCATGAAATATTTTGTGAATTTCTTGTTTTGTTCATTATTGTGAGTTTCTTGTTAATCCTGTCCATGCATTTTGCTGCCTTTCTGTGGGAGTTTGGACCCGGGCCAAGCGTGCGGTAACGACTTTTTCCCATCCTGCAAGTCTCCGGTTACACCATTTCCCGCCTCACATCCGATCCTGCCACTCTACAGTATTTAAATAACCGCTAACAGACACCAGAATAAAAATAACACAGGGTACGCTCTTGCAAGCCTGTGAGAAAAACAGGACAGTCAGAAAACGTTCCTTCCAACATCTGCCTGAATGTAAACTGAGGACACTTCCAACATCTGCTTGGAGGTAAACTGAGGACACCCGAGGTATCACAGCATCCAGAGAGACGCTGCATGTGCGGCGGCAGTCGCCAGGTGAAACCCCACACACAGCGCCGTGATGGTCCACATGAGCCGTAGCCACTCCCGGGAGTCCGACCCCGGCCACAGGATGGACTGTCGGCGGCGGCGGCGCCGCTCAAACTCCCGCCGGACCTTCTCGTGCCGCCGCTCACACAGAAGGGCGTACCTGGGATCGGGGTTAGATTGATTTGTCGCTGTGTGTTAAATAACAATGACAATAAAGCTTATTGCATTCTCATGCCCAACTGGGGTTGAATGCACAGTTCGATACTGTGCATTCATATAAAGTATAATAAGAAAACTATGCTATGCTTTATCTATATCTGTATCGGTATCTGTAACCGCCCATCGGCGTAACACACCAGCTATATCTCTATGATTCTTCTCTCCTTTTGAAACATGTGTAGACGGATCTACAGAGTTGTCTGTTGTATCGTAGTTAGTAGATACTGACCGTACATATGTTAAAGAACCCAACACACTTATCGAGAAGAGTTGGGGGTGACCCAGTGTGATTAGCCAGATTATTGGAGACGTCATTTTGTATGCTCATGTCTTCTGTTTCGTCACTCGATGAACAATGACCAATGTTACAGATCTGATATTAAAGTTGTCTATCAAAATGGCCGCTTAATTGACCGCTTCTTGCAAAGGGGAAGAAGGTCAGTGGAGAGTTGAATCCGGGGGATCAACTCTAAGTGGCCACAATGTACTCTCCAAGCAGAGGAGTGGTTCCGGCTGGTTTTTGACGTGTTTTTAGGCGTTTTTGTTGGGCTTTCTACTTCGACATGTTTTTTGTCTCTCTTAAACACATATATACATTTATATATATATACAAAAACGCCTAAAAACAAGTCAAAAACCAGCCGGAACCACTCCTGTGCTTGGAGAGTACCGGTAGCCACAATAGTTGGTTGGTCCCAATACAGATGACACAAATGCTGGTAGAATCAACGGTATGCAATTTTACATTGTAAAAAAATTGTGCAAGCATCTCAAATTTTCTTACGGTCTTCCCCTCCATTGGATACAAAATCTTTAAAATCTATTAAAATAATTCCACTAGGGTACATAATTCCGTCACCCTGAAAAGATATGTCCAAACAGGTCTCCAACCCAATGTCCTCCAGTATATAATAAAGGAGGTTAAAATCTAATTTTGATTATAACCTCCTTGATATAATGCACTCCTGTACCGTGCACACCAGGGGGGTGCTGCACTAGAGATCTCTCAAACCCACTGTGTTTCAAAGTGGTGGATTTATGTAACCCGGTGGATAAATGTCAATGAAAGTTACCACCCTCTAAGCTATGTAGCTACATAAGATTTCACCAATGATCAGGTAGCCATGAAATTGTTCTGTTTCTTACCGACGTTCTAGCTTGACCAGCGACCTGCGGAGTTCCTCGCACTCTCCTTCGATTTCTGCCGCCACCTTCTGCATGGCGACCCCTCGGGCCAGAGCACGCTGTCGAACCTTCTCCAAGTCCTGTTAACGGTCACAAGTACACAACGTACACTAGTCCTGTCGTGTCAACTCTTGGGTGACGTACTTTGCATGTAGCCTTCTGTACAGCCCTCAAGAGAAGGTTACAAGCAAACTACACCCAAGAGTGCCACGGCTAAAGCACTAGTCTGGATGCCAGACCCCCAATCTTTACACGATAGATATTTGAGAGTTTGGAGGCCTGGCATCCAGGTTACTAAAGCGCACGCTTGTAGACACAACACCCGACAGCTCAATTCAAATCGGTGATGAAAATGAAGGTTAAAATCACGACTCTATCGCTATAACCTTCCCCATGGCTGTAACATTTTAGGAAAATTACGTTTGAATCAGTCAGTCGTGAACAATCGAACTACTAACAAAATATTCAGGTCGACTTGTCTCCAAGCAGATCTTGGGGTAGAAGACTGGCCATCCACCTCACATGGCTGTAAGAAAACATCACGATCTTGCAACCCAAGATCTGCTTGGAGATGACAGGTCGCAGGAAAGCCTGTTGTTTCAACATGAGTCAATAGGCGTGATAGCTCCTTACCTCATCTTCTGGATCATCGAAAATAAAGACGTCCATTCTTAAGATGTCTTAAGAGGGGTGTCTTGTACGTCAACGGCTGGTATCTGTCTTGTGGTTTTAATCCGGCCTGCCTTCCAGAATGGCAGTTTCTGTCAGCATGGCTTGGCACTTAGCGTAAACGGTGTCAGGTCGGAGACTTATTTATGGCTGGGCTTAAAATGACTCTGGACAGTACTTAAAGGGCCGTGACAGCTTACGGCAAAAACATGGAACCTTCTTATGTTATAGAAGTTTTTTTTAAATCCTTCTTGATTAACATCTATTGACACAATTCCACAAGGGAACATAATTCCGGCAACCTAAAATGATACGTCCAAACAGATCTCCAATCCAACGCCCCCCAGTATAATGCACTTCTGTATATCTAAACTGTGCATACCCGGGGGTTGCTGCACTAGAGAATCTCTCAAACACGCACATTTTTTCAAAGTGGCAGATTTGTGTAACCCGGCGGATTAATGTTAATGGAGGTTATCACTCCTACTGATTATGCATTGTTCTGTTGTAGAACGCTGGCCTGGAACCCATCTCTATTCTAGCTCCATTCTATTGGTTGGTATTGTGATAGGGCATACAGATGATGGACAATTGGGACGGATACCAGAGATGAAACGAGGCTAGTGAATGCAATGCTAAAAGGAAGCTGTCAAGAAGCCGGGAAAATAGACCAAGAATATTTTTCTCTTAAAACACTTGATAGTGTACCTAATGGGTCAAAAACAAACCAGAAAAGCAAGAAACGGCAAAACGAATTTGGTTCTAGCTACCACCTTTCAGAGAAAAATCTTAACTACCAAGACCAATGTTTACATGTAAATGCCGTACCACCAGTCTGTTTTTATCAGCAGCTACTTAACCACGTCAAGAGGAAACACTTTACAAAGACATTGTCCAGATGCATGCTGTTGTGCAATGAGCACCCAACATGCACCATGTTTCAGTGAAGTGGCAAATACTAGCCTCCATTGCAGACTCCTTCCGGCTGTTTTCTTTTTCAAGTTACCGTTTTCTTATTACATCTTTTTAAAATACTGGCCGAGAATAAGAAGAAAAAAATGTAATTAGAAAACTGTAACTTGAAAAAGAAAACAGCCGGAAGAAGTCTGCAACGGAGGCTAGGAAATACAATGGAGCACAGTGTGTCTGTCTTTCAGGTATTCTGCACAAGGCTGCACTGTGTACATACCTCATTGACTAGAGGGGGAGGGCTATGTGAGTGATGCTGTAGGTTCAAGCATATAGTAAGGTCCACCCAGAATGCTATGTTGTTTCAACAGAGAAGTTTATCACAGATTTATTCACTAAACACACACATTTATCATATTCAAGTACATACTTCACCATAATATAATCACTTCACAACGTTAACATAAGGTATAACCAAGCTGTGTTCAGGACTACATGTTTCCCTTGGTCTCCCATCTCTGTTTGGCTTCAAACATCCAGCCTAGCTGTTTCTTCTTCTTGTGGCCGCGTTTCTTGACATCGACGTCCTTGTCTTCCTTCCACTCTCGAGCACGTACCGCCTCGGTGATACGGACAGCCATCTCCCGTTCTGCCAGCTTTTCGTTCAGTTCTTCTGCTTCTCCGACATTCCCTTCTGCAATCGCTGTCTCGATCTTTTCCTCAAGGCCGCTCTTCGGTGCTGGCGTGGCGCCGCTACTTTGCGGTGGCTTGGGGAGGTCCATGTATGCCTTCAGGGGCTCCAGTGGGTCGGGTTTCTCTTCACAGGTCGGAGGTGGTACGCTGTTATACGCCTGTGTGATGCCGTCAGGTGTAGCAACCTTCTGGCGCTTTCGATGACGTCTCCCGCCACGACGTCGCTTCATCCTCTTCACCATGGCCACTCTCTCGCTGTCTATTTCATTAAACCTCTTCCACCTCTCCGACCGAACTTTGTCAGCTGTTTTCTCATTGGTTGGTTCGTCCCGCGGACCCTCCTCATCAGAGGATTCGTTACTCGCATCTGATTCAACCTCGTCACTTGAAATGTCGCTAGCTACCGCGAGAAGATCGTCTGGTAACACTCCTTCCATCCTTACACCTGTGCACTAATACTTGTATTACTTAAAACTAAGTAAGGACTTTATATCATTATTAGAAATAAACAAACCAAATAGATATTTGGTAAATAGATATTTGGTAACACTCAAAATATATATACTTAGTCACCCTACACTTAATACTCCCGTCTCACCAAGGGTGCACTGTGTCCTTTACAATTTAACAATATTAGTCCCAGTCCTTTTTATGTTAGGCCTTTCCTTGTCACAATGATCACTCCCACTGTCCCTGCCACACTTCACTGGCCAGATCCTTATGTCAGTGTCTCCCCCTTTGTGACCTGGAGAAGCAAATTAAAAACTTGAGTCTGGAACATTCTTGGCAAACTTAGGATACAGAAAGTCATACCTCTTTATAACTTCTTTCATTTTATGTTGTTGAAGGTTAGAACCTAGACATCCAGGAAATAAGATACACCAAAAACAGTTACTCAAGCAACTGGATAGAATTTTGAAACAGTTACACGTTGCAGACAGCATCGGCTATCTTTCGTCAGTGACAGTGGATGTTGTCTAAAATGTCTTGACTGTTTAAAAATTTTGTCCAGTAAGTGTTGCCTGAGTAACTGTTGTTGGCATAACTTCTTCTATTGTTTCATCATTTTCAGTATTCAATATTAACTAGTATTAACTTCATACCTTAAATCGAGTATGTTAAAAGGGAAGGGCTAGCAACCCATCCATGTAAAAATATACTAGCTACTGAAATAGTAAGTTTCCTTGCTCCCTATGTGTCACTAGGCATTACAAGGGTCTGCGCGAACAAACAAACAAACAAATAAATACATGCACCTTAGATAATCCATGACATCTAGTTGTAACATGAAATTAACTTCATAGCATTTCTAGATTACAATGCATGATATCCAAGACAGTTAAAATCATGTGTTAACTCACCCGGGCTTCGATGTACTCGATACGTCTCTCCAAGGATGTCAGTTTCTCATTCAGCATGGCAAGTCTGGATCGGCAGGACATGTCTGGGGGAGAAAATAAGCTATATCAGATAAATCAAAAATCATTTTTATGTTATACTACACCAAAAAAAGTAGCCTGGTTGCCATCCGATTACTACGGGGGCTCCTACAGTCGCAATTTTTTTCAAGTGTAGTAATCGGGTGGCACCCAGGCTACAAAAAAGTGAATCTGGTATCTTTCCTAGTTGTTAGGAAGCCAACTGACAGTTAGTGACTGTCACATAAACTTTGACAGATTTCTTGTGCATCAGCCCCCAGGTATCATCATCATCATCACCATGGGATACCCCCATATAGCCCCATCAGGGGCAAAGTAGGGGGGAGGGGAGTTGAGGTCCCAGGCTAAGGCAGGCGGGCCTCCAGCCTGGCATGGAACAAAACAACAGTGGGAGCCATCACAACCATGCCAGGCAGGGCATTCCACTGGGGAATGGTACAGGGGGAAGTAGGAGTGTTTGTATGTCATATGCACAGTTTAAATATACAGGAGTGCATCATACGTTAAGTTGAAGATCTGTTTTGACGTATCTTTTGCAGGATGGCGGAATTATGTACACTGGTGGAATTGCTTTAGTACAGTGTATATGTTAGACTACATAACTACTGATAAGAATCATAAAGCATCAGGATTAAATTATTTGTGAACCAAAGATTTTCCAGCAACACTATATATATCCTCGGAAGTAGCAACCTCAGAGTAAAGATGTCAAATCACAAATCTTGATAAATTTCCCATAGCTCAGCATTTAGTAACTTGAACTTTGAAAAAATATCCATTCTTTTGGACCGAAAAAAATTATAGCCAGGAAGTTCTACCTATTTAGGGGAGGGGGGCAAGGTGTGGCAAAACAAAACAGTTCAGTCTGCACCAAATACGCGAAGATTATCGACAAATACCCACCAAACGCGTTCAGGAAATCCGTTATCTTCTTTATACTCGCTGTGATGACCTCTATGTACTCTCTGTTGGCCCAGTCTTGCTGAATTTGCCTCTGCACAGCGCTTCCAGTGTCTCTTCCGCCGGCCATCTTGATTTCCTTTTCCGAGTTTTACCGGACATTGCCGAGCAATCTCCGAGGATGACGTCATAGACGCGACCTGAACTGAACTAGTTAACTGAGTGCGTAAACAAGTTGGGATTTTAACCGCGATGGAAAATTCATTGATTAAAATCGTCTTTTTTTTCACATTTGGGTCATCTTCTTTACTTGTTGTGCTACTCTTTGTCAATATATTTTGCGATAAACTTTAGTTCGTGGTTAAAAACCTGCTGTTCGACAAATCTTGCTCAGTTGAAAAGTAGTGGACAACAACCTACCCACAGAGCCTCCACCGGGCCTTCCTACATTTGTCCTAAGGAGTTATGGATAGTAGAACGTCGGCAAAATTAGAGAGAATAATTTATCGGGGAGTCAATCTGTGGGAAGGGTATCATTTCCAGTGTGCGGGGCAAATGAAAGTCGTAGTCAGAGTACTATAGAGACCACTATGTCCACAAAGCATGGGTTCGTGATGGGTTATTCTGAGACGAACTGCCTGATTAACTTGTTGCAATTTGGCACCAGCCGGGTTGGCACGGTATCTGCATGACCAATGACATTATATATAACGTTACATGTATAACGTTACATATGTATTCGTATATAGGTGTCATAGATTTCTTTTTTCCACACATGAGTCGAACATTGATAAATAGGGACTTATTCCGTGCTCAGTCCTTCAATATATATAATGTCCTTGATCTGCCCAATACGGCATTGGGAAGGTCTGGTGGACATTAATCAAGCAACACAATATGGCTGTACGTTCACGTTTACTCAGACTAATCAAACACAAAATGTCAAGAAAAAATACAAAGTACTCTCTAGCTCTGTGTACGTGTGTGATGTGATATTTGCATGCAGCGCGGAAGAAAACAACCGCTTATATGATTAGGAGGATTACTCTACAAGCAGAGGTTCGGCTCCGCCTTGCAATGTTTCAAGTTGACGTCTTTTTTATGCGTTTTATCGGGCTTTCTATTTTGTGAGGTCTTTCTGTTTGCCTGGCGGACAAAAGAAATCCTGACAAAATAGAAAGCCCGAAAAAACGCATAAAAGGCACGTCAGAAACAAACCGGAGCCGAACTCAGCTTGGAGAGTAATCCGGAGGATAAATAAGAGGCACGCCTAGAAGAAAATGCATCCATCGATTGATGAAGCGCTTCCCCAGATCTTCTATCTCTCTTCGTTATCATGAGATGATTGAAGTAGACTTCGTCAATAATGAGGTAACTAAGAGAAGACGTCGCTGCGTAAATAAGATGCGTAGCCGTGCGGGCGGCAATACGATAGGCAAACCAGAACCTGGCCCTGATATGTTGAAAATCGCCAATCAGCGCTCCCCCCAAAAAATAAACGCCAACGGGACAAAATAGAAACATAGAAAGCCCGACAAAAACGTATAAAATTAAAACACGTCAAAAACCAGACAGAACCCAACCTCTGCTCGGAGAGTAGCCCAGAAGGCCTCAAAGGAGGCTAAAGATGCGACCGTTGTCACCAATGCGTAATTGATCGCCCCGGGATTTGCGTAGACCTGTCCCTGGTTGAGCGTCATCATTCCGCGGTGATAATGGATAATACATAGGAGCTGGGAGACACGGCTTTCGCGCATGATGAAAAATTCCATATGGAGTCGATTGCAAAAAAAATTGTTGACATACGAGACTACCATTTTATATGCGTATTCCAAACATATAGGTATACGCTAGTACAGTACTAAGTAATACCAATGATTAATTATACATATATTAGGCGCGTATCTAAAACCACTTTCTGGGAGTCTTTAAAATGGCACACATAGGATTACGAGGAAGTAAGCGGATATTGCCTTATATGGATTGATTATCTTAAGTAAACCCTGTGTCAATAAGTCAAGAAAAAATTAAGCTTCGCGTTGCCATGGTGACGAAGATAACAGGCTTTTATAATTGATAATCAGAGCAAACCACACGGGGAAATTTCGCACTACATTGAGTGCCACACGGTCGCTGTGATGTTAGGCGAAGGTAATGTTGTTGTGTCAATCCGCTCTTGAGTAGCTGTCGCGCGTGGGCGTCATTTTTAATCACAAATATCAACGTTTTGCTCACAACGCCTGCGCGAGAGCAATTACTCAAAATGGAGGCCTGCTGTGCTGCATGTGGTTTTATTTGAGTGTATTTTGTAATCAGTTGAGAACAACAGGACGCTGTGAGCCGTGTGTCCGGGCGTGTTGTCCAACCGTACCGCGGACAGCTGTTGCAGGTGTACGGGACGTGTAGCCTGAGCGCCATCATCATCATCATGCCGCTGTCGTCATGGCTGCCGTGGACGGGGAGCGATCAGCAGTTCCCCGGGCAGAAGCCGGAGAGCATGGTGGTGGCAGACTGCCTCATGACCGAGCTGGAGTGGCAGCTACGGGAGGCTGATCGGGCAGCCAGGGAGAGAGAGGTAGGGCGGAGAAACACTGGAGATACTGTGTATCATATGCGTAGTATTTTTAATGTGTAATATGGATTCCATGAATCATTCTCGAATACCTGCTATAGACGACTTTCCTCATTCCACCCAGGTCGGTACCAATGGGTACCTGGCTTCGGTTGTGGAGGTAAAAGGCGGTAAAAGGAGATGGATGGTCTCCGCTTTCCAAGGCCTTGACACAATAGATAAACAACCCAATACCCCACGACCTCAAAAGGCTTATGAGACCATCCCTATAGATGTAAACGTTATCATGAAATGGCCGTCACCTGTACCGATGTGGTGCAGTGTGATTTTAAATGTACAAAAATGCATTGCGTTATTGTTGATCCCATGCAACAGATGCATGATGTAACATTACGCCTAACGTCACATGTCTAGCTATAGTAAACACCAGCCTCCCACAATAACAAGTGATTTTGTGCAGTGTGAATAACGTGATCAGCCAATCAACGGCCCTTTGTACCTACATTTTCTCTGATCCTAGACAATGATTTGTAAAACATTTGCCGATTTCTAAAAAACACAGTCACACAAGGTAATTTCACCGATAACAAAGGCAGTATAAGTATAAGTATATTGTATATTGATTGTCTGGACTTTCAAAGCGTTTTCTTTTCTTAGAGCAAGATTGAATCTACCAAGGCGCATGGATGGAACATAAAACGTTACTCTTTATTATTTGAATATTTGTAGTTTTCAAAGATAATACGTGTAAGGCGACTTTGTGAATTTTGTGTCCTTTCGCGTATTTTTTTTGCTATTTCAGCAAATACTGATAATCTTTTGCTGAAACGAGGGAGTCGAATTGGGCCGAAAGGTCTTGTACTTGTTTGATTTTTCGGTCTTTCATCATCCTACGTAATTTTGGTGTCAAAGACAAATTAGTTTACCTGGTGGTGCGCCAAGCTAGAAAGGTCATATGCAGACTAGGGTGCACGAGAAACGACTGCTTGACATGAAGTATGTTTATTTACCACAAGGACTGAATGGAATGCAGAAGTGATTTGTTTGCGCAACGTGACGCAGCCTACTTATGCTACGGTCACATTTGCACCGGTGCCCGTAGGGGGGCGTAGTCCCGGCCGGTCCCCGAAGCCACAAATGTGTCCCGGTGGACGACAGGGTACCGAAGGGGTACCTTTCGCGGGTGTTCTCACACCTAGGTTACACCTTCTTTTTGTTACCGGGTGCCGGGTTGATCTTAATTCCGAATTCAAGTCACTGCGGGGCCCGGCCGTGCCCAAAAATAGCCCAGCAGCCGCAGGGTGCCCCACGGGGCCACGTAGGGGGCACGCCCGAAAGTGCGAATAAGCCCGTTAACTACCCGGCCTCGACGAGTCTTTGTTTTTTCTGATTGCATATCATGATCAGTTCTATTGCTCTCAGATTCTACATTGCACTCGCTTTCTAGTGCACTTGAGTTGTTGCTCAAAGCACCCTTAGTAGCAACGCCGACCCTAGTGCAATAGAAACCGACTGCAATAGACTTGATATCCCGTCACTGGCCGTCAGACTAAATGCCAGACTCGTACAGACTGCTAAGGAGGGTAATTAGACGGGCAATGATGTGACTTGGGGTAGAATTATTTCCTCTGCTCCAATTTAGAACATAGTGATGGCGATCATGATGGTGATGATGACACCCACGTACCCTCTCAGCTAATGCATAAAGAAAGATATCAAATAAGAATGGATGTCAAAGATTTTTCGACCCAATTTGACGCCACTGGTCACTTAAAACAATTAACAGAATGTGTATTTTGTGCAATCACAAAAGAACACGGGATCTAGGAAATAACAGATATTACAGAATGTTGCCTTACACGTATCAGCTTTAAAAACCATACAATATATTGATTAGAAAAATGAAATATTCGTTCCATGCGGCTTGATACATTCGATACAGTTCTATGAAAAAAATATGAAAAGTCCAGACAATATCCTTGGCAACATTGCTCTCGTTGGAATTGTTGCATGTACGATTGTATTTCTAGAAATCGGCAAATGTTTGTTTTACTAGCGTCGTCCATGGATCAAAGAAAAGCAGTCGAGTTAGATACAAAAGCCCCTTGATTGCCTGATTATGTTACATGTATTTACACCGTGCACATTTCGCATGTTCCCGATCGAGTGATCTAGAAAGAAGGTGACATGTGTGAGCACACCAAAGGAGAACTAATGTGGCGAAAATGACTTTCATGGCATGCGCAGCCGGTTGGCATGCATGAAGGTGTTTTTGAGCACCGACTTTGCATGCATAATGCATACACTACAACAGCATGTTAGTCTTTGGCACATAAGCTGAAGTATCGCTTAGAAGGGAATAAGGGCTTGTCCAAAAATGCCTGCCAGTGGTGTTAAAGTAAGTAAATTGAAAACCACCCTCCATACATACGAAATTTTGTAATAACAGACATTTTAAACAGGCCTATATTTAGAAATGGAGACCTACGAAATCACAATGTTTGATAGAGATATATATTTCTATTTATGGTATATGGACAAAAAAATCGTGAAGGTATAAATGTACAGTATTCTATTGTGCATAACTATTCTATACACATGAGCGTCGATGGCTTGTCAAGCAGGGAATCAGAATTATTAAAGATAGAATGAATCCATCAAGTCGCAATTATCTTATGCAATCTTGTATAATCAATCTCGTTAACAACCTTGCATAATACGCTAACACATATTGATAATCAGAGTGTAGACATGACATTGATTTAACGTCCACAATGTTGCATTTGACTAGTATTCATTACGTTTCAAAGCGAATGAGTTTGAAGTTACATGGAAATCGCTCGGGTGTTATTTAATGAATGAAGACATTTATTGTACATTTGTGCCCACTGGGCTTAGCACAGGTAACATGTTGTAACAGGCAACATATATTCATGTGCATATAAACGTCTAGTATACTCTAGTACTTTCGGCTTCCTCTCGCTTTTTGGTAATTGTATAAATGTAAGAGGCTGTATGATTAGTTAGAGTTGGTTTATCGAAAGCTGTAAGGAACATATAAATGTCTCTTCACAAGCATCTGATATAACCGAAAGGAATGATTCTATCGCTACCAAAGAACAGTCTACAAAAGACAGTCTACAGTAGAATGAACAACTATTCGATACATTCAATCAAGCGAATTCAGTTTCACTTCATCAGTTCACGTATCGGTGGTTTTCTTCCCCGAAGTGTTGGTACTATTGATGAAATATAACATAAAGAAAGTAATATCAGATCAACTTAGTCGATCTTAGGGGAGATGAATAAAAAAAGAAATAAAGACTAATAAAGAATAAGTGACAAACGGTGTAGCTCAAATCAACGTAATTGGAAAAAGCAGAAATAAATTGTTTCAAACTAGACTTGGAATTGTTATAAGAAATTAGAAAAAAAAGATCAGCACGATCACGATGACTTCCACTTCAGAAACCCTTTTTTCTAGAAATGTAAATAAATTGCTATGTGTTTAGTCTCTTTGTTGTACATTATGTTGCTATTAGTCGATGTACTGAAATAGAAAAATTCGATTACCAAGGTTTGGCCTGAAGGTGGTTTTGTGGGCCCCCTCTGTGAGAAACATATAATAACTTTTATTTGCAAATTCATGCCCGTAGGCTAATTGCAAGGGTACAAACAGTAAAAAAAAAAGTAACAAGTGTCTATTCTATACATCTAACTAATGTTTCCACGTACATAACTGGGGCCGGGTTGACTTATTCTTTTGAGGCAGTGGCTAATATGAAAAGTCCCACCTTAAGTGATGAGTGTTTTATTTTATTTTAGTAGAAATGTGGGTTTTTGGTAGCCTCTACCAGGCTCCGTCCTATCGTTGGGAAAATAGTAGAAATCAGCCGCGGTACTTCGCTATACAGGGTAGGTCCGCTATACAGTAAGGTTCCATTTCGATGGACAGATTGGACCCTCTCTCCGTAGCTAACTCTCTTGGCACACTATTGACTCTATTAGGCCAATTTCTACTATTTTTCCAGCCATCCCGCGGAGCCTGGTAGAGGCTAGGTTTTTGGAGGTCTTCTAGAAGGCGAAAGCTGGTGAAATATTATTTTGATTGTTTCGAAACGCTTGTTTCTTTCATCCCCTTAATGAGGGCAGCTACAAATGAAGTGTATTTCATATTCATCATATTTTGCCCTAACTCTTGTAGGAAGAAGAGCGGCGGCGCCAGACGAAGGTGGACTACAGCTGGCTGGTGTGCACGTCCGCCCGAAGCCGCCCGCGCTACCAGCTGTCCCAGATGGACCGGTTAGAACTGGAGACCATGTGCTCACAGGTGCGGCCGGAGGAGAGCGGTGACGTCATCGTCCGCTTTCGGGACAGGCTGTATCCTGAGATGTCGGCACAAGAGATACCTCTGGTAATAAGATATTAACGTTAACTTAACTGTCTGTATCTGTATCTCTGTAGCTGGTAAAGTAGATCAGCTAAGCAGGCACGCGGCGCGACAGCAGCTGGTTATATTACCAGGCTGAAAGACCTAGCTGTCACACCTAACCTTTGCAGATCTAGCTGCAAGCGAGTATGTCACTACAGTACTTGGCGGCAGATTACGTTTACGTCATTGAGTGTCAGCTAGTACTGGTGACCTTTAATGTGAAGGAGAAGACCTCTGAATATGTCAGTCAGTGGGGAAATAAATGATGACTTAAGATAGATGTGCGTGTACATGTATCAGTTTTTTAACAATGAGAATTTGTGACCAAGTATCACGTATTTCATGGCATTTTTGCCCTGCGATACAATTTTGGATGTCAGTTTATGTACAACGTTAAATCATTATAAATGAACAATTATGGCTTTTCGTGAGGCACCATTTGATATGCATGCATATGGTTTAAAAACAATGTGATCTTTATTCCTTTAGATGGACAGCACTCATACATGCATACAGTAAACCTCGTGGGTGAGTTTAGGAAATTGAAGTACCTTGTATTAGTGCACTCGTGGCAAGATTTCCTTGCAGTGTATATTTTCACAGGTAGGGGTTGCTAGCCCTCCTTTTAACGTGCTCGAGGCACCTCCTCGAACATGGGACCCCCATTGTACGTCTTTTCCGACAGCCGGGTGCAGTCCCAACCGAGATTTCCCCAACCCAGGATTGAACTCCAACTCCATGTAATTGGACCCAGGAGCTCAACTGTGAGGCTGCTACAAGTTGAGCTGTACTCCTACAGAGCTGTAGGGGTTCCTTTCAGTTCAGTTCAGTTCAGACCCATGACCTCAATGCTTGTAGGGGCGTCACGACAGCCATGACCAGCAGCAGTGACCCGTGCCCATCATGTTCTGTCCTCGGCCTCTATAGGGGTATCCGTATAATAAGGTAGTATATGATGATAAAGTATAATCTACCTTGTCTCTCTAATCCAGGTGATGCGTGCAGTAATCCGGCAGGTGTTCCAGCAGCGCAACCCCGCACCTGACAGCTGGTCTCGCCGCCTGCGGAGTCAGAGCATGATTCTGTGGAGCACCCAGTCCTCGGCCCGGGTCCACCCCTCGTCCAGGGAGTCCAGCAGCGAGGAGACCGGGATTGAGATGGACGCCAGGCGGGTCTACTCTCTCCCCGACTTCACAGCAAAGTCTGTGGCACATCTACCTGTTTAAAACGTCCAGGAAAACGTTGAACTTTTGTCCAAACAAGGAACTGTAATAGCATTGTAATAGAGAAAGCTTGTGTGTTACGCCGAAGGGCGGTTATACCGGCTATAACTTTATAGATACAGATACATGTTAACAGCAAAGTCTGTGGCACATTTGCCCGTTTAAACGTCCGGCCGCGGGAGAACGTTGAACGTTTGTCCAAACAAGGATCAGAGAAAGTGGGGATGCACCTCCTTGTACTGGCCCAACACATGCACGATGCGGAAGACAATCATGAAGTGAATCTCAACTGCCCAAATTACAAGGAACACTGAGTGTCGTCAACAGGTTAATGTTATATCAAAGCGACTAGGTGCCTTGGACTTGTGCCTCCGTTATTTTGCATTGGGATGAATGTGTTCATACTGCATACGGATATCAGAGTTAACTGTGTACTAGCATTCCGACAGTTGGGTATTCTGATATCTATTGATAAAGAGCATCCGTGCTAAGTTAAAAACCGAGTTAACATGAAAGTCAATATATTAATGATACAAGGGTCTATTGAGAGAGTATTTCATGCAAGAGGAACTGAGTTTTTCTTAGATTTTATTTGATATTTCAGGAAAATTCGTGGGTTTTCTGCCAGTCACATGACATTTTCCCTCAAATTACAATATATGAGAAATTAATATTGAAATGGTTGACAATGTTTCAGTACGTTATAATAATACACATGCTTAATAAGCCATGTTTAATAATCATGATATATATACGCCATATATTTCATAGATAAGGGATACTGGGGGCAGCAACAAGATAAGTATTTGAGCTATAAAAGTACCTCTAGTAGTATGAATATTGATAGGATATGATGATATTTTAAACAATACGACTAAGCCTAGATTCTGAATCTGTATGTCCATAGTCCTGACGAAAAATGGAATTTTTGTACACTACTCTTTGCGTACATCATGAAGGATGAAATGTTTCAATGCTATATTAAGCGACAGAAACACTATTTATATCTAAATTGTTTCGTATTGAATTTGAAAGTTGTTCGCTTTTGTATTTGAAGATTTATCATAATCTCTGTGAGAACGAAGTAGGGAAGAATCTTCGTTCTGCAATCGAAGATTCAGAAATGAGTAGGAGTCTGGGGGTTTCTTGCTATTGCTATTATCTTGAAAATGACATCTAAATTGTTTTAACAAATCCTATTGGTGTGTTGAATTTTAATGAAGTTCTAAGGCAATCAAGGGTAACCGTAGCTTTATTATTGTGATATTTGTCAAATTTAGAGTATATGATGCGTCATTTTGTGCATTGTTGTGAAAACAGTCTGTCTGTGGATTATGTCAATGCTAAAGTGTACGACACAGAATTCTCTAGAGTAACGTTACATGTTTTGGTTTCTAGAACATGTTTCTTCGGTTTCTTCGAAATTTGGTTATGCCGGACATAAAAAGCTTTTGTGATATAAGCCATCGTTTTTTGTGTTAGCCTAACCCCCACCAGGCTTTTTACGGGGGTATAGATCGTAGAATCCAGCAAAAGAAAGGAATTATTGGCCAATAGAGTCAGTCCACGGTAAGGTTAACATGGAAACGAAACCCTATGGTGGTCAAACTCCACACGCAAATAATCTCCCTATAGCCGGTGTAGTTAGTCAGCCCAAGTTTCTCTTTTCCATATCTCAGGACAGTCTGTGTTAAACACAAACTCCCCGGGGTCCGTGGCTCCATGGATCCCGGGCTTCCCCCGCGCATAGCCTGACCTAAGGAAAGGTGAATGCTGATGACGGTTAAGGCTGCCAGGCTAGATCAGGGCAGGCTGCGTCGTATCTGTTGCTTGTATGGACATGTGCCATGTATATGCTGATGGATTCGCAGTCGCTTGGAATCGGCATCGGTATATAATTACACACACCCCGATACACATGATGCAATGTTATCATGTCACGTCGTGCTCATACATAGTATACATAGTAATTCACAGCCGAACTTGATTGTGTCAATGGCATTTCACAAATCTGTGCTTGCAATGTTTATTGAACTTGATTAAAATGCGTTTTGAAAAGTACCCTAGCTGTTATGGCCTGTTATTTCATTTGTGATATTATATTTTTCATCATGATCACTTTTCTGCAATACACCGTTGTTCTGTGTTCATATAAACGTTTCTCAAAACTATCCAGTTTCCAATGTCAGTTATAGACGATCTTTGCAGTGTTGCCAGGCGCTAGGCGCTTTAGTGGATCCAAAACGAATGGCCATGCGCGTAGGGCAGGGGATCAGGGGTCCAGTGGACGAACTTTTTGTCCGAACGCCATAGAGCGAAATGCAGCATGGTAAGGAACAGGGTAACCGAATGGTCATAACAAATACTAGTAATGACGACGGACCATCTCCAACAAAACGTCCCCCCCCCAGTATAATGCACTCCTGTATACTAGTATCTAAACTGTGCATATCTGGGGGGGGGGGGGGGTGCTGCACTAGAGATCTCTCAAACCCACTGGTTTTCAAAGTGGCGGATTTCTGTAACCCGGCGGATTAATGTTAATGGCGGTTAAAAGTCAAACGATACAAAAGTGACCTACAGGACCAATTAATGGTTAACCAAAAGTGTTGGCTTACCCCCATTGTCCTATTGGTCTAAGTCAGCCCTATTGGACCAAATTAATAATACATCGTACACGTACACATCATGTAAGTGAACAAAAGTTGGGAACTTTTATTCATGGTAGTAAACATTCACTGCTTTGGCGTGTGCACTCACACGCTCCTGCTGCCTAACCCCGTAAACCGATAGAGAATTGGGTGCCAAATGGCTACTTCAGTGTGCTAAAGGTTAAGGAGCATTCAATTTAAAAAGTGTGTCCGATCCCACCGAAAGGAAAGCGATTGGAGTGAATAACAAAATACAACGAAGTGTTCCCTCTAGATGGTGATATCCACTTAATGTCACCCATCACCTTATAGCACCAATTGCAATTGTTTTCCCGATTTTTGTCTGATACATAGCTCATATGTGACCTATGTGAGTGGCTGAAGTTGTGCGATACCCTATGCTGTGAATGGTTTCTTCCGGGCTGGCGGACGATGACCTCCTGTGTACCTCTCGTTCCCAGGGTTGCCTGTCTTGGGACCGAGAGTGAAAAGAATTTGTTTAGTCATACTCTGCAAGGTGAAGTTGCACGTACGCAAAGTGCAATCAACCCAGCGGCTATAAGAGGAAGCTGTGCTAGCTATCGGGAGCCTGTCCTTGCCAGAAGACCGTAAGGATGGCTACGGCAGGTAGACGAGCCCTGGCGGGCCTCTGGAGAAGCGTCAGCTCGGCGAAACGGTGTCGAACAGAGCTGCGCCCCTCCCCCTTCCTTCTGCACTGCCGAGGACTTTGCGCCACCGGCGAAACGAGAGAAAACCCGAGCCTTGTGTTCCGCCAGCTCTTCGACCAGAGCAGCTTCACCTACACCTACGTTCTGGGCGATCGCCATTCGGGGGAATGCGTCCTGATCGACCCCGTAGTCGAGATGGTGGATCGGGACACTCGGGTGATCTCGGAGCTCGGCCTCCGGTTGACCTATGCCCTGAACACACACGTGCACGCCGACCATGTCACCGGTACGGGCGAGCTGAAGAAGAGATCGGAGGTGAAGAGCGTGATCGCACGGGGGAGCAAGGCGGTAGCAGACGTCCACGTAGACGAGGGGGACACCGTCAAGTTCGGACAGTTCGAGCTGCAGGTCCGCACCACCCCCGGACACACGGACGGCTGTCTGACGTTCGTGCTGAAAAATCAGGGCAAAGCGTTCACCGGGGACGCCCTTCTCATCCGAGGGTGCGGCCGTACGGACTTCCAGCAGGGGGACCCCGGGCGGCTCTACGACTCCGTGCACGGCAAGATTCTCTCCCTCTCCGACGACACCCAGCTGTACCCTGCGCACGACTATACCGGCCAGACCGTCACCACCGTGGCCGAGGAAAAGAAGTTCAACCCGAGACTCACCAAACCCAAGGCCGAGTTCGTGCAGCTCATGAACGAGCTGAACTTGCCGTACCCCCGCCTGATTGACAAGGCCGTGCCTGCCAACATGGTCTGTGGACTGCAGGAGCTCATGAAGTGAGAAGAACAATAGTGCCACGCCTCCGCCCCGCCTCGGACACACCTCTGTTGTCAACCAATCAGAGTCAGGTGGATTACATGAAATGAAATGTCAGGACTTTGATTGACATATTTTTAATTACCGAGGGCTTTGTTTGCGCAAAGCGCATGTATTTCAAGCGGGTAGCTGAAATTTCATTTGGTCGGAAAAACGAGAGAATAGATTTTTAAGACATAGAACAAGCAGGGTTAATGAGACTTATGGCTTGAATGAAGCATTTTGCGATTTTTCTTACTCAAAGTCAAAAAGGTTTCATGTAGCGCTTACATGCAAAGGGAATCTGAGCCAAAGCAACGTAACTTGTAACCTCCAAATACACGAATGACTCAGCAGAACTGTTTTGAAAACAGCTTCCTCAGACCGTTTCCGTGAATGCTTGTTGACAGCTGCTGTGCCTGCGTAATTCAGTAGCCGACCTTGAAAGCGAGAGGGGAAACAATGGGGGACCGACCAGAAATGACCTGAGCGGGTGGCTCTAATCTCGAAGCAGATGTCGGAAGGGACGATCCTATCGTTTTCTGACTGCCTCGTTTTACAATCTTCCTTTCTAACATCTGCTTGGTTATACTTAAATATTAGGTGACCTACGCGAAAAGATGTCAATGCATATTTTCTCCAGGTTGACATTTTCTTACCGTTACCCCTGGCGCTGTGCCAACTTTTTTTTCGGACAGGTTTTTCCTGTTCATCCTTTGCCACCCACACGGATCATTTCTGATCTTTCCCTATTTGGTAAGAAAAGGTCTATTTTTCTATTGATCACGGTAGCTAATTACACTACCAAAAGACCAGCTGCAGTTTTTTGTTTGGGCAGGGATATCGCAATTTAGGCCAAATCTTTCTATACTCAGGCAGACGGTAACTGCTAGATGCTCCGTAAGCCATGTGCCGTTCTCTGTGAGAAGGGGTGGTGTAACTACTTACTGGTAATCAAAACGGATGCGTCCGTAGTGTGCCGTATCTACATCGTGGTCCGACTGTCATGATTACCCTTAATTGATAGGCCTGTTTGTAAATGTATTGCTGCCACAGATAGCAGACATGGTCTTGGAATGGTATTGTATACATCATATTGTTCACTCAAATCTAACGCTATATATTTCAGCATTGTGAAAAATATTTTCTGATTGTTGTTCAAATGCTATACCTAAAAGTGCCCAGTAATCAAGTGACATAGCGTAGGTACAAAAGTTATATAATTAGTCAGAAATATTGAGTGTCAGCCATTGTACAAATGTACTTATCATCTGAAATGTTACTGATACCATAACAGAAATGTCAGTTGTGAGGATCAGCCGACTTTGTCATTTTGTATGTGTATATTGGGAAAATATACAAATAACACAATCTAAAACTCTTTTGTAATTGTGCATTCCTCCATCGTTTAGTTGTGTTATTATCCTCGCCAAGAACGTTATGTTTTTGGTACTGTATGTGTGTATATATGCATTGTGTGTGTGTCTGTGTGCATGTATGGAAAGCATAAATCGAGAAGCTGGGAATGGATCATTCTGATATTTGGTGTGTGGGTAGGGGGTCGTGAAAACGAAGGCCAAGTTCGATAATGGACCTCCTATCGGCTTTCTACGTTACTGTACCGGAACTGCAACGGCATGAGGTCGTGGAACTCTAGTTTTTGTGTTTTTTTTTTTTTTTTCATTGCAAGCTCGCTAATACAGATTAGTTGCTGTTATGTGAATGCTGCATCATAAATTACAACGTCTATTTGATATTTTGTCTAAGGATGGGCTTTCTAACAGAAAAATGCACTGTTGTGAACAACTTAAGAAGAAAGTTGAAGAGGATAGTATTGATCATTAGTACGTCTTAGGGCAGCTCATAGCAGCTCCACCTTCTTCTTATTCGTACTCTGGCCTTGGAATGCCAAATCATGTTGACGGGCCTCGTTATAAATTGATGGTAATTTGTTCTAAGGACCGGTCATTCACCCGATAATGATACTACTTAAGGATAGGGGCCAGCCCGCAATTTTAACACGAGCAATACATTGATGAAAATCTTTATCCACAAAACAACACTGAGTACGGATATTAAGATACACGTAGTTGTAAATTCCAGAACAAACTGCCCGAAAGCGACGAACTAACGCTCAGTCATCCATACAAAGGCAAATATAATACTCTGGTATGGACGCCTATGTACTATTGCTAGTGGTTCAACACCCAGCCAATATTTTAAGGTCATTGCCAGCCCCTCCCATAAGAGTAAATGGCAGAGTTGAACACTATATGTACTACAAGTGTTGAACAGCGCTGTGTCAATCCCTGCGTCAACACCTTTTGTGAACATGTGTTCCCCCACCCAACCCCCTCTCACCCTTACACTCACATTCCTCCTCAATAATAGTCCTTACCCCGGAAACCGCTATTTAACCTTCCTTTCAAACAGCTGTACTTTGTACAAGTTTACGTCATGTGGTCTATAACGTATGACCCTTTGTTGTCAACTTTGCCCCTCAGTCTTCTCAATCACGCCTTATCTACCGTAACCTGGATATACCTCGTGACGGGTTGGTCAGACTGTGCTCATGTGCCACTCGGTCCAAACACATCGTTTATTACCAATAATAAATGCCCTTTGAACGACGCGCCGGCGTCGGATATTAAGCCGTGACGGGGTGAGGACAAAGCGGGGGCGTGCGCAGTCTTTGTTAAGGGCGAGCTTGTGATGTCGACGCTACGCAGCTACGGAAGAATTTCCCTCGCCACTCCCAACCTCACGGCTGTAAAGATCGATGCCATTGGTGCACAGCGGGTCAGGTAAGACAGATCTCTCCTTACAATGTCACCGTGAGCTGCGACTAATATCTGTAGTTACATGCCAATGCTTACAGGAACAGCGTGGCAACCATATGACTTCGTTACATCATGATCTATTATCATATGACCTGCGTTACCAACCATAGAGTAATAACGCTGAGATCAACAACAGCTGGCGATAGACGTAGCGGCAAACATTACGTTTGATTTTGGCTCCAAATCTCCAATCATTTCACGGTTTTCATTGTAACGGGGCATTTCAGTCCTACCTATGTGAGTAACACCTCATTTGACCCTCATGAAAATCCATAAGGGTCATTCCATCACGTACCCCAGACAGACAAATGTTCCCCGCGGTATCGCTATATCGTTTGCAAATTATCGTAAGTCATGGATTTAACACACATAATGAAGTGCGTAGTGAATAATAATCAAAGACGTGTGAAGCTTTTGGCCGTCTGGTGGGTGTGTTAAGTTTGTTTAAGGACTAGAATTTACAACCGTCATTGCTGCACAATGTAAACAGGAGTAACCTTTAGTGAAATAATGACTAGCTCTTGAGGTGATCAAAGGAATGTGTTTGCAGTGCAGAGGCCTGGTGACGAAAGTCCGTTTGTCTGACGGCTGATCTACGTACGTACACGAGTGGGCCGAACATGGAGGTAATAGAGACTTCTGTTGAGTCGCTGGACCTCGGTTCCATCCTCCCAACGGCACAACACAAGGATGAGGAGGACAGAATAGGTAAGGAGTTTGTTGTACTTAGTCTTAGTGGGTTGTTTTTCACGTATCGTGGGGTCCTTCTCAAAGCCACTACGCCTCTATAACGTTAATCATGATGGTTGGTGGCCGACCAGTTATCTTACGTTGATGTAGTCAGAAATACAATTGGCCACTCAGTGGAAAACCTTACGATCTTCCCTACCAACATCTGCCGGCAGATGAAAGCTATCAGGACATGTGCCTCGGGCGCAGTAAACCCAGAATAATGCCCCATTTGTTCGACAGTCGTAACGGTTTGGATCAATACCTGCATATAGGTTAAACGTAGACCTTTGGTATATGCAAATCTTTACGATGTAGAGTAAATATGCAGTCCATGTGTTATGATATAAACTTGAACCATTATTTGGTTTCGTTATCGATAAAAATCGGCGCCGTTGCTGACGTTATTGACATTAAACTAGCTCTTTATTTGTTTCTTATTGTGCACGAAACTTACCTTTAACAGCGCCTGTCAATCATGTCAATGGACGTGTCTGCAATTAAATAAACGACGTCTAGCAAAGGAACTGAGCACTCAATATTCTAACGGTTCTCAAAAATGTATACTTCACGTCGCCGAACTGTCTACATGGCGTGGGTGAAAAAGCAGCGCGGTACAAATATTTGAATCAGACAATACATTACGGGGTCACTTGAAGTTCGATACGTGATGTGAACCGTTGGAAAACAAACCAAGGGCTAATGGTGTATACGTATACTCACTCATTAACATAACATACAATCTAATGGGGATGGCCCCTCACATAAAGTTCATGTCAAGGTTCAGTTTGTGGATCGGTCAGAACTGATTGTGAAGACGTCGGACCGGGGAGTCGAATTTTGCACGCAATATTTTCTTAATATCAAAGCAAAACTGCGAATGATTTTATATCGTTCTGCATATGCACTTCTGATGTAGACTGCCTTGCCGACTCTTGCGCAATCTGCACTTTCTTTAAAATGTAGTCTATTCGATCATTCATGGTAGAATTAACAATGTACCTCTGTGATTTAACGTTCGCCCTTAATTGGACAGCGTGTGTGTGTGGAATGACAAAAAGCCTTCCCATGCGTTACAGTGGCTGTTCTTTGTAAAGGACATATCCGGTGTGTTCATTGTACGTCTTATATTGAGAGAATCGTTCTTATAAATCAATCAATTTCATATGTCCCTCAAAATGTACACAGGTGCAACAAATCCACCTAGTCTCTTTTCAGCAAATCAGAGCATGTACGTGTGCGATACAAGGCATTCTGTGTTCCTAGTCTGGCAGAATTCTGCCTCTGGCCGTCTGGCGGCTTAACTCACCTAGTCATTATACATCCTGTTTAGGCCGGTTGTCACAGTAACCTTAAGTATAGACTTTACGGCGTTGGGAAGGTCTGTCGTAGATCGTGTAACTCTCTCTCTCTCTCTCTTTCTCTCTCTCTCTCTCTCTATATCTCTCTCTCTCTCTCTCTCTATCTCTCTCTGTGAGTGTGTGCTTGTGTGTAAGTCGGTGCGTGTGTGTGTATATCCATCACTGAAGGGAAAAGACGCACTGTGTAACTGCACTCCTGGTTTCTCTCTCTCCCTCGACCCCTCTCTCTTTCCCACACCCCATTTCTCTGCACGCGCGTGTGTCAGTGTGTGTTTATATATCAAAAGATAAAATGCACAGTGTGTAACGTTTCGAACTCTCTGTCGTTCATGACAGACTGTCTGGAGCAGCAGCTGTGCGAGCTGCAGTCCTGGTTCTCGTCGATGGAGGCGCGGCTGGACGTGAGCGGGCTGCACGCCATCACCTGTCTGGAGGACGTGCAGGACAGCCTCGCCAGGCACCAGGTCAGATTGTAGCCGCCATATTGGTGGAACCTATAGACCCAAGATGGCGACCATATTGGGTAGTCTCATAGCCTGTTTGAGGCTGTAGGGGTAATGGGTTGTTGTTATCCACTGTGTCTCGGGCACGGTATTGGAAGGCGTGCCCCAACCCTCTCCTTCCACCGCCTTTTACCTCCCCAAATGAAGTCAGGTACCCATTTTTACACCTGGGTGGAGTGAGGACAGCGCCTTTCCCAAGGACACAACGGCTAGCCAGGCATGCCAGGGATCATACCAGTGACCTCTCGATCTCGTGTCCGCTATCCTTGACACTCGGCCATTCGACACCACTAATCTTTGGCGTCATCACAATGGTGAATTACGTAGAGACAAAAAGCAATTATGTTGGGTCTAGTAGAGTGTAATAATTATAATATGCTTGTTAACATTTCTCACAAAGTGATCGAGACACAAATATGATATTTGTCAAGGTAGTGCTAGGAATGCTCGTTTTATCCAAAAACAAACAAAGAAACAAGTAAACAAATTGCTATGGATTAATCATCCCTAGCTGCACTGTAAGAAGATCATCACGTCTTTGTCCACAGGCCATCACAGAGCAGATCCACGACCGGCAGCGGGACATAGACCAGCTCCTCCTACTGTGTGCCGACTTACTCCACAAACCCGCTGTGCGCATGTGCAGCCCCCTCTCACAGAGTTTCAGTGACGCGTCGTGTCACAGTCAGGACCTTGACCAAGAGGAACCGACCTTGGTCGACGAGAAACGTTTAGTGACTCCACCACCAGAAGGCACTGTCTCAGAAACAGGTATTGACAATGAGAATATCTCGTCAGGTCATCCCACAAAAGAGAACATAACTGAGGCAGATGTTTGTATAAAAGACAAAAACAGTGACAAGCATCGGGATGGTGCCAAAGAAGAACACGCATCCCATGATTCCTCGCTTCAGCAGGATGACGTCACAGCTCAAGGCGAAAGCCTGATGTCGGTTGAGATGATGGAGGGGGAAGAAGAAGAAGAAGGAGACTCGTTGCAGTTCCTCGCACTTGTGCTAGAGCTCCGCTGGAACACCGTTACCATGGCAGCCAATGACATCCAGTGTCGCTTGGAGGAGAAGCTCAACACCTACAAAGTAAGACAATCTTGGTGACCTATTAGAAGATGTAGGGTAAATGTAGAATCATTCAACGTCATATATTTGAAAGCACTGCAATCTATAAAAGCATATAGAAACACTGTGTTGGTCGATCGGATTTTAAAGAAAAATCCGACTCCGATACATAAGATGAGGTGTATTACTTTGAAATGAACTTTATTATAGGTCTATCAATCCAACTTTTTGGTTGCCACAGGGGATTTACAGATGCACGCTCGGCTCGGAACCGCAGTATGCAGACGAGTCCCAAATATCTCAGATCACAGCGGACAGCACCATAGAAGACGGTTACATGCAAGACAGTGACGTCATCGATTCGCAAAACGTAGTATCCCTGAATGAAGAAGCTACGAGAACCCAAGATATCGTAGAAGAATCTAACGGCGACAAATGGTCGAACAAGAGCGAGGACGGGTCGTCGGAAGACCGCGCAACGCCCGAGTCCAACGGTGACGTCATCCCCTTCCCCGACGAGGAGTACGAAAAAGTTACATCCGACGACTCTCACGATAATGAACGCGATTCTGAAGGAACGGTTTACACGAAAACCGTTTACACAAAAACCACAACAGTTGAGATAGTGTCTGGAACAGTTACAGTGGTAGAACGTGACGTGGCAACGACAGAGCCGATGTCGAGAATCAGCACGGACTCTCTGGACAGGATTCCGGTGAAAGAATCTTCTCTTCTCGCTCAGGAGCCTGATGACGTGTCCGACGACAGTCTTGACGACGAAAACTCAGGATCTAACTCCCCAGTTCATGACGACGACGAGGAATCGTCGAATCTGCCGAATCTGCACGATCTAGACCCGAACACAGCCGATAAGGAGCCGAGCGCTGCCGAGGATGAGGGGGAAAGACCCGACAAAGACGAAAGGGGTGCAGATGATGGTGATCACGACTGTGGCGCGGAAGACGACATGGACGTGGACTCCCTTGGCAGTGGCGATGAAGCTGAAGAAGCCTCGCAAGAAGAGAAAAGAAGAAAGCAGCAGGGTGAGCTTTCTTTCCAATATATTGTTTAAAAGAGTTCGGAAAGTAAAAGTGACCTTCTCGTACATCAACAGGTATCTAAAGAGACAAAGAAATACTAGTACGCTAGCTAATCTATCACAACCATGCTTTGAAGGATATGACACTGCACAATGCATTATCCAGCTCTGCTGCTAATGTTGAGGACGAGACCCCAGCATATAGATAAAAACAAATATGAACTGTCAATAAACAGTATTTGAAAATTGTGTGTTTAGCGGTAGAGCCTCTCGTGAGTTGCATTTTTTTCGCCAGTAAGATGACCCTTGATAAATCACTTTTCAGAAGACGAACTCCGAGAGCGACTTAAGAAGGCTTGCCACGACAAGGACCCGTTGGAACTGCAGGCGGCCATGGAGCAGTGGCGAGAGGCGGGGATGTCCACAGACGAGGACGTCTTCGTTCATGCGCTGAGCGTCGAGAAAGAACTGGAGCTCCGAAACGGTAACCAAAGAAACTTGCTTTTGTGAAATGACACGTGAAACGACTACTGGTTTCTTTTGGCTCTGTAGCAGTTGGTTCATATTGGAAGATTTCTTTATTTACACTATAATGTAACTACATGGACATGTATATCCTTGGATGCCCCAATAGCTCAATTGGTAGCAGTCTCACAGTTGGGATTCTAGTTCCAATTAGTCACTAACCGAGAGACCCAGGTTCGATCCTTGGACAGGGCATCTCGGCTGAGCTGCCCCGGTCTTTCGGAAGGGACGTAAAATGGGGGTCCTGTGTTCGAGCCTTCGAGGGCCCGTGAGCACGTGAAAGGAGGGAGGGTTAGCAACCCCTTCTTGTAAAAATATACCCTGCCACTGAAACAGTAAGTAAACTTGCTGACCTACGTGCCAGTAGCCATAACAAGTCACACACTATACCCACTCGTACTTTTCCAGTCCTGCGAGACGCTGTTCGCCGACGCAGCCTGACCGACATTGAGAAGGCCATGCGGCTCATCAGGGACCAGGGTCTGGCCGACAGACTGCGGGTGGACATGGCCGAGGCCGAGCGCATCGCGGAGTCCTTGCGGCTTTTGGAAAGGTAAAACAGTTTTGTCCATCAGCTGTAGCCTGGTTACCGTACCACCGGGTGCTCCCCGGTATCTCTACGGTGCAGGAAATATCCATGTATATTTCTCGTACAGTGCACGTGTAAGGAAATCGCAGAGAGAGGTACTTCGATGGAAATGAAGACAGACTCAAGTTGTTGTCGTGGCCGAGAAACGATCTTTATTCCAAACTCACATGTTCTCTCCTCTCTATTCCTTGAGCCGGTCTGTCTTGTCTAACATACTGTGTTCCTGATTTTATACGTTTCTCCAAATCTTCAAGATTGGTCATGAAGGATGTGGTAAAGGAGTAACAGTCTCAGGGGCAATGGCGAGCCTAGTGCCAACCTGCACGGCCTTGTACAGGATTAGTCATACACACGTGTCATGCACAGAGTACATTTCTCAGAAAGCTAGGGGAGTCCTCTACTTACAGACAGATTTCAATATGCGCTATATTACACACGTGGCAGAGTCTTTGCGGCTTCTGGAAAGGTAACGCTAGATCCGTTTTGTTCATCAATTACTGTACGTGAACTCTTGTTACACACCCTCTCGCTAGCTGCCAGGGGCTGATTGGGCCTCCTCCTCGAGAAAAGGGGTCTGACCAATGGAATGGCTGCTAGAAGCGCGATTTAGTCATTTACTACGTCGAACTCGATTGTGAAAATGTAGCAATATTACAATGAGCTGTGACCATGGTATCAATACAGTTCAGATATGTGCAAAACATGAGTCGTTGGTGGTAGACACAATCTTCAGTTTTGGCTAGAATAACTGCATAGACTACTACCACATTCAATGACGTCTCAATAGCTGTGTACAGTACAGTACACGTCAACCTTCTGGTGCACAAACGCATTCTTATACCATCTTAATTTCCAGTTTACGTCACGAAGTACTGCAGCTGAACCAGAGCACGATATCGGAGATACGGTCCTACTCCAAGCCTCCCAAACCGGTGCACAAAGTCATGCTAGCAACCTACCTCCTGTTGGGAGAGGACGCCAGCAACATGAAGGTAAGAAAACATTGGTACAATATTTGTAGCCGTCAAACAACCGTTCTGCTTTAGCAGTGAGTTCAAAAATCATCAGACCTGCCGAAGAGAAAAAACAGCATCAACCTATTTCGCCTTCATTTCAATTGACGTCATTCCTATAAAAGTTAGCTTCAAAACTCTCGCCATAGTTTTCATGAACTAATTTATGAACTTTCATAATGATCAATTTATTGAGTCGTCAATCGTGTATCATACTTCAATGTTGGGAAGGGAGTTCCTCTCTGACAGCAACTGACATCATAAAGATTTATACACAAAACAAAGCACTTGCCAACATGTTTTCGATCAGTCCTCTGATCTTCAACATTGTTGATGTTTTTATCATGCTTTGTTTAACCATTACATTTGTCACACTGTTTTGCCCACTGACAATTCAACATTTGCTGAATATGCAATAAAGACCACAGTTGCCCAAACTATTACAATCAGCCAAAGGTGTGATATGGTTTTAAATCCTCCCCCTTTCTTCCAGAGTTGGCAGGAGGTACGGTTGTTTATCGGGAAGACGGGTAAGGAGAACCTGAAGAGACGTGTGCAGCAGTGCGACATCAAGAAGATCCGCCCGGAAGTGGCGCGGACCGCCAAGAAAATCCTCAGCAAGTTTGATCTGGATCAGCTGCGAGACGTGAGCGCAGGCGCGGCAGCCTTCTTCATCTGGGTGAGCACTTCAAGCAGATGCTGGGAGGACGAAATTGTGATGTCTTTCTTATGCCTACCCTGTTTTTTTGTGCGTGTGTGTGCGTGTGTGTGCGTGTGTGTGTGTGTGTGTGTGTGTGCGTGCGTGCGTGCGTGTGTGTGTGTGTGTGTGTGTGGGTGTGTATGTATGTATGTGTGTGCGTGTGTGTGCGTGTGTATGTGTGTGTGTGTGTTTGTGTGTGGTGCGTGTGTGTGTGTGTGTGCGTGTGCGTGTGTGTGTGTTTGTTTGTGTATGTGTGTTTGTGTGTGTGTCTCTGTGTGTGTGTGTGTGTGTGTGTGTGTGTGTGTGTGTGTGTGTGTGTGTGTGTGTGTGTGTGTGTGTGTTCCTGGAAATTCGGTACATGTATTCATTAGTATGTAGAATTCTAAGGTATTTTTTGTATATCTATTTTGTAATTATAGCTCACCGTACGAAAGTTGCTGTACTTTAAGGTTGCGTCAGTATTACCAGTTACCACATAAGTCGGAGCTATGTTTTGCTTACATCATCAAAAGTAATGAACATTTAGACTTAGTTTTCCTCTTTCAAATGTAGGCACAAGGGATGGTTCAAGAAGTTGAGGAAAGACAGAAAGACGCCGCTTTGGAGAAAGAGGCAGCGTCTAAAGATGCCTCGAAAAAGGCGGCAGCATAAAGTCTACCTAGGACCGCTAGTCAAGTGCAGCAAGTTTACTGCCATCAATGACCAGCAACAAAACAAGGTCGATCTGCAGAGGGCGACGTCACCGATAACCCTAACTACACACTGCATCGAGAAAAATGTCACCAAATGACCGAGATCAAGCTGGTCTGAGGTTATGAATACGCCCGGTACAGTTATGAGTACAACATAGTGCGGTCCGTGATTATAAATGCGTCCGACACTGTTTGGAATACAAAATAATGACAGTCACTACAACTTGAACAGCACTCACGGAAAGTTCATCTGTGTTGGTGGAAGTCATTCTGAATCAAAGTTAAACTGTAATTGCCAACACAAAAATTGGACTTACCCAAATTTTTACCGACTGACTCACTGACCAACTCCAGTCCTTCTCAATGGATGAGCAATCCACTGTGTTGGCGATTACAGTTTAACCGTGATTCAGAACTTAAACAGCAGCTAAAGAAAGCAGGAAAATTAAACATTAAGAATTACGACTTGTAACACACGCAAACGTTTATGATGGGGGAGACACGTGTTGCAATCAAGTGTAACTACATCTTGTGGCAATGTGCAAAATTATAAATTTTACTATACAAAACGTATAGCAATATAAACTAACATTAGAGATTCAATGTGTGCGTGTAATGATTGTACTACCAAACAATGTTGATAAAGGGTGTTTTTGCTTGCACTATCATGATGAGGTCTGTTGACTGTTTTTCTATAAACCAAACAAATACGTTGATGTTTCATTTTGTGATCACTGTTCTGCATTATCTGTTTCTGTCTATATTTTTATGCTCGCAGCTATAACTCAAGATCCTTTGGATGGATTTCGGCATGTGTGTTATGCTAGGGTCACATTTCCAATCCGGGGCCCGGCCGGGCAGTCTTTGGGAACGAAAAGTATGATATAAAAGACAACAAAAACACAAAACATACCCAAAAATTATCTAAGAGCATAGCTTGTGCAAATTTATTGACAAACACTTTGATTTTTCATTTCCGCAAACAGCCCGGCCGGGCCCCGGTTAGGAAATGTGACCCTAGCATGAATGGGGTCTTGATGATGCAAGGCAATTTTTGTTTGCTCGTTTGTATTGCAAAAGCATACCCGGTAACCCGCCTCATGGCGTAACACACTAGGTTTGTACTGAAGAGTACAAGCTGCATATCCGGATAGATTTATTTGAACCACTCACATCGGGAAGGACCCCTGCTCTTTTTCAATAAATGTGGTGGATTCTTTTACGTGGTACCGGTGTGGCTCTCTTCGTCCTATCCGAAGGACGTCCCTTACCGAAGCTAGGTACTCATTTTCACCTGAAGGACATGAGGAAAGTCGTGTAAAGGGCCTTTCCAAGGGGCACAAGGTCAACGGGACAAGTCAGGGGACCCCGGATTCGAACCTAGGCTTGTGATTTCTGGGCCAACCACCCTGCCACTACGCCACCGCGATGCCTCAGTAGCAGTATTTTCTGGTTTGGGGAATTATAGATGGACACCCCCATCTTGAAGGACTGTTCACGGCTGGCGCCTATGTTATGCAAGCTACTCTCCAAGATACTGCCATGGATACTGCCTATTACTAGTGTTCTAATAAATAGCTATCTGGGCGTAATGGAAACAGGTTTTAAAAAAGTAATTATTCCTGGTAAAGAGGGTAACGTTACCAAACACATTAGCCAACACGACAAACACCATAGTTCACTGAGTTTTTTGTCCGACGGACTCTTGATTGTTTTGTGAAGGGGTCCGACACATTAGACAAATGAGAAACAAATGATATTTTGCACGTTATAGTCTACTGTAACTAAGCGTAGAATGTTGACGAATATGTACTTTGGGTGTTATATAACATTTGTGAATAATATTGCATAAATATTTTGTTCTACTAGTCTCCATGTCAGGCTCTCTGGACCGTTTTTTGGGGCTTGAAATACACTTTTGCTTTTGCTTTTACTTCTTTGGCTCGTTTGTGCAGCCAGTCCGGTACCGGGCCAAATGTTTGCGGGCTGGCTGCACAAACGACCCAGTACAAAAAGAAGTCACCAGCTATTAAAAGTGTATTGTAAGACAAAAAAAGCACAGAGAGCCTCCTATGGAGACTATTGTTCTATCATATTTTCAGTGTCAATAATGTCAAATATATGTTGATCAAGTTTTGGTGACCATATTCATTTCATGGTAATGCAATGTAATGACAGAATTAATACATCGTATTTTTGCACATTTCCTGACTATGTATGTGTCGACTTCCGGTAGAGCGTAGTACATTCTATTTTTCATACCGTTTTTCCTGTCCTCGCATCAACTTTGTTGTTTTAATACCTCGACGTCAACCAACGAGATTTTGGTATGGCCCGGTTTCTATATCCCAGGATGCACTTTCATCCAAGATGGCGGACAAACAGGTGTGTTTTCTGGGGTACAGACGGTGGGATCTTAATCATTTTCTCATAGATATTTCCCCCTAGCGAAAATATCATCTGGCTGTCCGCTAGTATCTACATCAAGCATGCACAGAAGTTCGTTACGTCTGGGAAAATGTCCTCATTTCCGTACGGTTTGCGTTGTCCAAGGCAAGGCTGAGATCCACAGTGGTGTGTAACTCAGAACGCAACAGTCGACCATATTTGACATTTAGAGTAGAGTCATTGAATAATTTGCCAGGTGAGTTTGGGCACCATAGGGTTTGGCTGGCTGCGAAGTTTTTCGAAGGGACTGACTTTCCTGGCCAATTCTTCCCCTTGTTGCCAAATTTGACGTTCCATACCCCCGTAGGAAGGCCTGGTGGTGGAGGCTAATTTTCCAGCCTGGCAGGAGGATAATCCTCTGCCGCGCCGCGCGGGTACCAGGTGGTCATGACGTACTCGTTAGCGGTTGCCATGGTGATAGATGTATTAAGGGCTGTAAGTGAGGGGTAGGCTCGTCCATAGCCGCTGACGGCAGGAAGCAGTCTGCGTTTTTCATGCTGATTGAAAGTCATGTTTGTTACTCCTTTCGTTATTTTGTACTGTATTATATAATATGTATCGTATTCTAATGCATATTAAGGTTATTTTTTACACAATTTATTGTAGGTTATGTATACAGTATGTTCGTCTGTATTATTGTGGATCAGCCATAACTACCAGTGAGAGCTGCCTACTAGTAGGCTGACCCGGTGTAATGAACTGTTATTAAAAATTGTCAATACAGTGTAAATAAAAGTACAAAATTGAATACAAATTCATAGGCTAAGAATCAGTATGATTTACCTTGCCTGTGACCAGGCTCCACAAGTCGCTGGAAAGAGTAGAAATTGGCACAATAGACAGATCACATGTCAGAGGAGTTAGCTTAGCCTGGGTGCCATCATATTTCTACTGGGGCTCCTACATTCGCTACCCTAGCGAATAGGATGGCACCCAGGCTAGAGTTAGCTGGCTGGGGACGGGGAGTACAGTTTGCAACCTAGGTAACACCTTTGGCATTTCATCTGTCTATTTGGCCAGTTTCTCCTCTTTCCAGTGACTTGTGGAGCCTGGTTTGGAGATTTATATCACATCAGTTGACGGTGCACGCACCAGTTCTTCCGCGACAGTGGTCCATGGTAGTCCGCGACAAAAAAGGGACGAAAGGGTTTCGAGGGTCTGGGTTTGAGTTCACATTTCTCAAAATGTGCTTCGAACTGACATTAGATACTAACATGGCCGAAAAGCGTATGAATTGGTGTGTTTTGGGTGGAAATTGCGTTTCGATCCGAGCCTTACTTCCGGATATCCATACGCGTTGAAGGTAAACTGCCCAGTCGACCCCGATTGACCTTTGTTGCGTTCTTTCGGCCGTGTTGCATTACCTCGCGCGTCGGGTTATTGTGAAAATCACAGTGGTAGGATTTTCTTTATAATGGGCTTGATTATACCTTGGAGTTTTCTCTTTCTGACACTAACAGTCATTTTCGTGTCAAAAAATTTTGTGATGTATTTAGTTCCACGGGAAAATGCCAAATTTTGCGCCTCATTTTTGACGGAAAAATACTTTTTCCCTCTTATATTTACTAACATTACAAAGGTTGAAGAAACCGAAACTCAGGTTTTCTTGTAGCTAGAGGGATAGCCTTCATTCCCATTCACAGTTGTTTTGGCTCAGAAGTATTTCCTGGAAGAGACGGTCGCTAGACTTAGGGGTGTGCAAACTCAAATTGAGACCCAAAATAAACTAGGGGGTGCCCCCTTGACAGTGAAGTGGTAGAATAGTGAAGAATTAAAGGCATAAGACATAAGAGCAATCGCAATGATGGCAGGCAAAAAGCAGGTGGTAGACAAATTAAGATAAATCTTCATATTGACTAGTAATTTGATCCTCTATTAATTTCAATATTAATTAGTAATCTAATCTGCTGACATCCTGGTAGGAACCAGTCATCGAATACCCGGATGTACATGTATATGAAAACAGTGATTGTTTGTATAGATGCAGTGCACACTCATATGCATGCATGCAGCCGCTTTGAACTTGAAGTTATGAAAACTGACATCATACGATGTCATCTTTGTGTACAGCCTCTGGTTCAATTATGTACATGAGTGTGCTACTCTTTCATTGTTTTCCCCTATCTTATAGGAAGAAATTTTGTCAAGATTCACTATTGACAGGACCTTCCTGTCGACAAGAATTTTTTGTCACTGTTGACAAGATGTTCTTGTTGACAAGACTTCTTGGCACTGTCGACAGGATGTTCCTATTGATAATAATTTTTTTGGCACTATTGTGTTCCAATGAATTACTTTAATAAGAGTATTTTGGCTCTATTCACAGGATGTTCCTGTCAATAAGAATGTTTGGTTCGTTTGATAATTTTGTGAACAATGCCTCACGATCTTGTCAAACCAATCAAATTGCATGATGTGTCTGTGTCTGGTATGAGGAAAACACATGTAATTGCCAGGAAAACAGGGCATCTTTTAGGCGTCCTTCTGCAAAATAGGGAGTTAAATTTTTTAGTATAGGGCATCCTTAGGACGCCTGGACGCTTACCTATAGCTAATAGCCAGACCTGTGCAGGTGTGTAGAAAAAAGAGTATTTTTGACCTGTCCTCAGCGTCCTGTTTTTCTACGAGATGTTTCATTATTATATTTTGGCTTCTTTATAATTTGTTAATCTGAATGGCCCCATAAAGTGTTGCAATATGACACCCCTTTACATAGAATGGAATAGTCAAAAGCCTTGACCCGAATATTTGTTGTGTAGAAACCAAAACACACATCTAACTTCCTGCAATCTCTCAGAAGATGAGTCCTATGATGCCTGCCTCATAGAAAATTGCCACCTGTTTTCAGTCCAAATTATATCAAATCACACTGACTTCCTGCAATTTCCCCATATGTTAATGACTAAGCTTCCGTTCAAAGTCAGCATTTAAAACCATTGCATAGGTTGGGCTACATGTAGCTGCCATGGCAGCAACACCCTGTCATCTATTACTTACCCTGCTATACCAAAACTCTATTGGTCAGTTATGTGGATGGCCATGTGCTCATTTTGGTTTCTTAGAGTTACCGGTATGGATGATGCAGGTAGGATACCCAAACACTGGTCCCGATCCTTGAGTTACGATTTAGCCACATGTTCAGGGTTGGAAACGACGGTACAAGACTACAGCACATGGTGCCAATGAATTTTTTTAGAGGTAAAGCTTAAGGTTATTTGATAGATGCCTCTGAACCCGGTCTTGTTACTAGGGGAACAACATGATTTAGTGTGATTATGAACAGGGATATGGTAGCTGTAGTCGTATAAGATTTTTGCATTGTAGACGCAAGCATTGATCTAGTAGAGATCTAGGCAGCAGTTCTATTTGTTATGAAGAACCGAGATGAGAAAATCACGTCGTGTACTGAGCCCCAACACGGAGGAAATTGACATTTGTGGTATGTGTTTTTCTTTATCCTACTTGTTCTTTTTTCAGGTTTTTCCGCATGTTTCGACGACAAGAGATACCAAATGAGCGCTCATCCTAAGGTGGAAGTGTGGTTGAATTCCCCTGGGTCGTTTATGACAGGTAAATTTTGTGGACTGGTTTCTTTCTGTTATCAAGTAGCATAGTTGTGGCCCAGAACCCAGAGGTCCTGAGTTCGAATCAACGGTCCCTTGACTTGTCCCATTGACATTGTGCCCTTGGGAAAGACACTTCACAGAAATTTCCTCACTTCACTGTTGAAGATGAAAATGAGTACTTCGGTTAGGGACATCCCTGAGTGGCGATAATTTCTGCTGAGACAGACAAGTGTTGTCGCCACGCAGCAGAGCAAAGAGACACAAACTGTCTTCTATACCCAGAGCATTGAAATGGTACTACCCAGATGAATGGTTCTGGACCCTGGGCACAGACGGAGGATTTTTAATGTTTTTAATTGCAACATGCTTTAATTAATGTTTCCAGCTGACTTTTAAACAATAGTGATGGCTGCTTTCACTGTTTGTACATTGTATCTATCAGTTGTATATTAAATACAATCATGTTTTTAATATTTCGGCCACATTTGAATACTGTAATTCTTGTAAATTTATGTTCACTTTTTTCACAGTCACCTATTATCTATGATTCCTTCACTTGCCGCCACAGTGAAGTTAAAGTTCAGTGAAAATGTCTTTCCTTACACCGTGAAATTTTGCTACCGTGAAGATAAAGTGAATTACAGCACTTGCTGTAACTTTTGACAGACTTCATGTTACATCCGTCACATTTGTAACATGCCAGTTTTTAAGACCATTTGATGGTTTGATTACATGTATATGGATGTATATGGATGACATCCTCTGGGAACCCCAAAACTGATGCGAACGTGCAAAGAAAAAAAGTTGCCTTCATTATGAAACCTACTTGGATGCGTGGTCAGAAAAAACACAGAAAATGGTGTACCGAAATATAGATTCTTCATTTTTGTTCTTTCAAAACTTCTTCTTTGACTTTGGAATTGACTTAAGCATTCTACATTCTACAACTTAAGTAGATCAATATGTTTTCTGAAATATTTTTCTGTAATTCACAGCATGTATTTTTGTCATTTTGCAGCTGCTTTTCACGACTTACAGTATGGCCGAAAACCTTTTTTTCGTGTGGAAACGGACTAAAATTGATGCGCACATGGATGTCATCTATATAATCAAATTAACATGGCCTAAATCTGAACCTGAATCTGACTGTTGAACAGGAGAAGCCCCCGATGAGAGTATGGACTTGTGGCGCGATGAACCTGACATGAGCCCCCTGACCTGGATGGATGCGTCGGGGGAGGCGAGGAACCAGAAGGACGTCGGCAGTGTGTCCACCATGTCCAGTAGCGGTCAGTACCTCCAGCTGCCCAGCGTTCCAGTACCCATCAACACTCCGTCTATTGCCAGCTTCCGCAGCAACGATGATGGTAAGATGCTCAGTGCACTCAGGTGCACCTTGTCTTAGTTACTTAGGTGCAGAAAAAAATTGGGATGCAGCTTACAAAGTCTTCTTATTCTTCAAAGTCTGAATCTGAATTGCTATATGTTAAAAGCTTATCAAATTTTATAATAGATAATACAACAAAGGATTTATAGTTTTTCTGAAACTCAAATGTCAAGACTATGCTGCATACAGTACTTAGTCTAGAGTTCAGTTGGGCCTTTTGAGTACGTAACCTACACATATATATCTAGGTGCACTCACAATTGCTAAGCTATAGGTGCACGGCTCAAATTTTAGGTGCACAAAAGTGCATATACATGTCCTGACGCAATTTCCTTGTACATAGGCCAATACATATCTACATATAGCTCTTTTCTAAAAAGAAAATTTTAATAGAATCATCTCTGACGCAAACAATTGATGTACATGTAAACTTAGTTCCATGTGTATCATGTAATACATGTTCCATATATGTATATGTATACTGTATTACTCTTATTGGATACCGTAGTGTTTGTAGAATTCATTAGCATTGTTAATAAGCAAGACATAATTACATGTCTTGATATTTTGTACTACCTACGAACTTGCCATACAATGTGCCTGTTACATTTGTTGTGCAATAAAGTTTGATTTGATTTGATATACACCCAGTATTTCAAGCCCTGCTGATGCTGTTTGACTGTTCGCACGAAATGTCATCTGTATTGTCCAGCTGGTATAACCACCCTAAGGCTTCTGTGTTGGTACATGATGTTAGACTAAATGACCCTTGAACATTGTGGACCTTAAACTGCAAGTAACATTGCACCTAACATTTCTTGAGTAAGAGCATTCTTGGCTGTGCTCTTCTCTGTTGTCTTCAATAATGATATCCTATACAGGTCAAAACTAAAGTGGGTATCCCACTGGACTATGCCAAGTTATGACAACTTGTGAGATGCATTCGTAAAGTGGCACAAACCGATGCCAATTTGTCACCTGAAATTACACAAATTTTTTGAACAGTTGAAAAAAAAATTGCAAAATGACACAAGAGGATGCAATCACTGTAGATCTCTATTTCATGAGTCTTGTAGTCAGTCTTTGATTCAGTGATTGATTGATTGATTGATTGATCGATTCATTGATGAATTGGACATTTCACTAACTGTATTTTCCCATATAAAAGGTCGAGAACACAGTCACCCAAGCTTCAGCCCTCCTCCGAGCCTTCGTTTGAACTCCTTGGAGGACCCCGTAAACAGCAACCCGGCCTTCAGCATCCAAGACTTTGACAAGGAATATGATGGGTACAGCTTTTGCAGATCAAAAATGTCCTCGTCCAGCGATGATACACCGCATACCGCAGGGCCAAACTCCCTTGGCAGGTACGACTTTCCTCACTTCACGCAGGCGCAAATGAGTCCCTCGCTTCGGTTATGGACGTTCTGCTGCAGTACCAAGGTCACATACCAGGGGGCCCAAAATTGACCTTGAACTTCGGCTTCACAACACCTGCCCACATACCAAATATCATCGTAATCTATCAAGAGGTTCTTGAGTTATGCTGACTACAGTAGTGTGGAAACACAAACAGACAGACAAACAGACACACAGACACACCCAAAACTATATCTCCATTTTTCATGGAGATAATGAAAATGAAAAAATAAGGTACTGAGACCAGTCTGTAATGTAGCACAGTGTTTCTGTGAACACTTCTGGAGTTTAGACAGACAAACATTGATTATCATTCTATTGTATAGCCTATTGGTTTTCAGACATGTAAAGTCTACTTCTACCAAATAATGAATTGTCAACAGCTTCTAAACGTTTATGACATGCAAAAAGGCTTGCATTAGAAATGCATGTCTGCTGTTCTTTTATTTTTCTTTGTATAGAACTCTTTTAACATTTCTTCAAAAAGTATCATTATGCATGATGGTTTTCTGGAATTCTTGAAATTTTTGTTGTTCTGCTAATTTCTTTTTTTTCTAATTAGTACTGTGTTTCTCACTTCTTTTTGTCTGAGGTAAAGTCTTGAAGTTTGACTGTTTCACAATTTTATCCTGGCTGCTTGAGTAACTGTCTTTTGACATATCTTATTACCTGGATGTAATATCTTGAATATCTTGATAATATAATTTATTATCTTGAAGTACATTACTTCACACTTTTTTCATCATTATTGTACCTAAGTTTGTTGTACCTTTGTATTATATTTTGTCACTTTAGTATGTTTTGATTATGTATGCCTGCAGGGCACATTGAAAACCGCCCTTTTGGCGATATGTTGACCCTGGGTAAATAGATAAATAAATGAAATGAAAATGATGTCTATCCTTCATCGACGTGATGTGTAATATTGTTCTGCTAAAATCTGTAGTACCAGCATCACCAAGCGCCATCTCCTGAACGTTCCGTCGCTGGTCCAGTCCACGGGGTCGCGGCACCATGCGGCCATGAGCGTGGCCAGCTCCTGCCCGTCGTGGGGGGACGAGAGTCGCATTCCGTCCCCGCGACTGGAGGAGCTGACGGGGGATGAGCCGTGGTACCGTCTGGACCTCCCGCCCAGCCGGCTGTCCTCCATCAGCGATGGCAGCATGTGGAGCGTACGGTAGGTACAGTCAAACCTGACCTGGTAACCAGCTGTACTTGAAACTCATGAGAATAGTAGTACAGTCTCTTGGCTCCCGAGAATTGAACCCGGGCCCGCCAGCCCACAAACTAAACACACTTACCACTAGGCTAAAAGGTCTGGACTAGTTAGACTGGTCAGTAAGTGTTGCTTGAACAACACTGTTAAATAGTCACAAGACGCATTGAAACAAGTCCCTTCCGATTTTACAGAGTTTGAGACCCTCTATCAACCAGCTGTCTTACCCAACCAACAACCACTTTTTTGTGGTTCCCAGGGGGCCTTCATTGGCTGATGCCAGACCAGCACTATAACACCTCTAGAAGATTGATCGCGAGTAGTAGGCCATTATGCCAGGACTGTTGCATGATATTGAGTAATACAAATGATGGGTCTGGTAGGCAAGACTGTCCTCAACTTGCTCTCACAGATACATCATTGCCATCTTTGTATAGAAAGTTGCATAGAACAGTTGGTTTATTAGCAACTGAGAAACCTCCAAGTTGATGATGAACTGGTTTATTACATACAAAAGATATCACGCTTAAAAGTACATCATTGTGGCCCAAAGGCTTAGTTGCAGTGTACTACAATACATACATGTACTAAAATCACCTGGGAAATATGATATGAAGACTGCTGAATACTCAAAACAATATTTACATTTAAACTTTTAACATTTAAACATATTAAAGTTCATCTAAACAACATGAGACAGATAATTAAAGAAACTGTCATTGCCTAGTGAAGTAAACTTCTATTTTATGATTTGCAGGCCATACCTGTCAAAAGACCATCCTGCCTTTGGAAGACTGAAGTCGTTGTTTGAGCGTCTGACTGAACGCACACGTCAAGCGAAGGACCAGATAGTCCAGCCCCCCACCCCCTCCACCTCAGCGGAGAGTCTCAACAGTGGTGAGTATAGTGCCATAGCTATACTCCCTGCACTTCTTGCTACCAGAATTATGCTAGTACTAACATGATAAAATCCCCACAACCCTTTGTTTTGATATGACTTCCATAAACATCAGTCTGCCGGGTTACATAAATCCGCCATTTGAAAAACAGTGGGTTTGAGAGATCTCTAGTGCAGCACCCCCAGGTATGCACAGTTTAGGTATACAGAAGTGCATTATACTGGGGGACATCGGGTTGGAGATCTGTTTGGACATCTTTTCAGGGTGGTGGAGTTATGTACCCCGGTGGAATTATGTAAGTAGATTATGCACAGTTTCTGCACAAAGCACTGCAACATAGAATGTAGTCCTTGCAGTGTCCATTTATAGTTTGAACCTGAGACAGGTTGCATCAGACTTTCTTTTCCCTCCACTTGCTTCGAACAGCACATGTATCATGACGGTTTTCTGGAATTCGTGAAATCATTTTTGTTGTTCTGCAAAACTCTTTTCTTGATCAATTAGCACTATTATGTTTCTCTCCTCTTTCTGTCTGAGGAAAACCCACTCCACAACAGGTCATGAGTGCCGTTATTCAAATGTGTTGTTGTGCTACAATGCATGTACTAATGTATGTTTGAATAAAGATTTAAAAAACAAAGAACAATACTGAAGTAATGAGATTCCAAACATAAAGTATCGTCACACACAGACATTGTTAAGTAAGACGGTCTTCAAAACTTCACCTGTTATCATTTCCTTGCTTGTCAATAAAGAATTTGTTATTCAGTCGTTGTTATTCAGTCATTCACCAACCTGATGAAACTATTCACGGAAACATGATACCTTTGATTCACACTTAGAGCATCCCCTGACTGTAATGTGTGCTGAGGTCACGCCTGCATAAAAAAGCATGTGTCCCCAGAGTTTGGTTCAGACAGCCGAAGAAGACCGAATGATTCGGTCAAAAATTCAGATGAGCCAATTCTTCGAGTTGGAGAATAATTTATTTCTCATTGCAGTCAGAGGATGCTTCAAAAGAATCTATCATATTGATTTTCATCATACATAACACGAGCTGTGACAGAGATAACTTAGATGAGTTTGAGCATAGTTTATTTCTCATCATGTAATTTACCAAGAACTTAATTATAGATAAACTTTCCTGCTGATTCTTTGACTATGATGATGTTGTGTACCACAGATGATGAAGACAGACAGCGCCTCTCGTTCTCGTCCCTGACGAAACCGCTGCCGGCGGGGCACCAGCAGGAGGAGGAGACTGAACCGACGGTGATCTCCCTCCTGAAGTGGCAGGTCCGGCTTCCTCAGATCATCCCTCGCACAATGGACCCCCTGGAAAGTACGTCATGCCATCTGATGTTGGAACTAAGTACATCTTTTATAAGGCCACACTGACATGATATTATGGATGATAATCGCATGCGCATCAATTTTTGTCCGTTTTCAACAACAACAAACTTGAGACTGTACTGTCATACTTATCATAACCATTTCCCTGTCGATGAGTTATCCCATATCTAGAAGTTACTGATATCAATTCACAACAACGGTTTTGATGTGCAAAATTGATCTAACGTCATTACTCTTCAATGAAATTTTTCCACTGAAACCTAGCTCTAAAGTCTTCCCTAAAGAGGTTGCGATGTATTTCTGTACAGGTCGTCTCTACATGACTTGGTTGGTGATCGTTGCCTCGGCCTTCACCTACAATGCCTGGACCATCTTCCTGCGCCAGTCCTTCCCGTTCCAAACCGAGACGAACTACCCCGTCTGGCTGTTCTTTGACTATCTCTGCGACCTGATCTACCTTCTAGACATCGTGGTGTTCCGACATCGCGTCCGGTTCATCGAGAAGGGAGACATGGTGGTTGGTATCATGGGCTTTATCTAAACAGGGAAACAGGGGCACATCGTGGTGTTTCGACATCGCGTCCGGTTCATTGAGAAGGGAGACATGGTGGTGGGTATCATGGGTTTAATCTAAACAGGGGAACAGTGGCGCTGCGCCCCCATGCCCTGACCATGCGCCCCCTTAACCTGGGGAGCAGATCCTCTGACAAGGATAAGATTCTGAATGACCAGAGATGCTACTAGGTCACTTGTGGCCACAGTCTTCAACTGTGACCTGTCTGACAATAATTTTGCCCCTATAAGTAGCCTTAAAATGCTCTATTTTAACTTGAAATTATCTAAAACTCCACTTAAACCCTATTCTCCATGAATGGAAAGTCCAAATACCATGTCAGGCAGATTTAATAATCCTCTGACAGATTTCCATTTCTCCATTTCTTGTGACCTAGAATGTTGTGGAAACCCCTCAGTTGTGTGTGTTCTTCTTTTTGCAGTATGATGGGAAGAAGACGAGACAGCACTACATGAAGTCACGAGACTTTAAGGTGAAGACAACGCAAGAAATGTCAGAAGAGTGTGTCAGAATTCAAGTCACTGAAATTTAAGCTAGTGTGGAGCTAATCCTTGTCAAGACAGCAATAATTACTACACAATTTGGAGAAATCCACAATATATAAATTGCCTTTAAGGGACTATGCTATTTTTGTTCTCTACTGTTACTTTGTATGCCTTTGTTTGTTTTAATTGTAATGTGTAAATATGAATGTGTAGACCACAGGAAGAATAGCCTCTTATGACGCTAGCTAATTGCAGATCTAAATAAAAGTCAAACTCAATAAATACTAAGCATACATGTAGTTGATGTCTGCAAGAGTAAGTCACAGTAATGTGGGACATTTTGAGATCTTAATCAATTAGTGCAATTTGAAATTGAATTGAAAGGATACCCGATCTACAGTGGGAACAATACTTCTGTTACTACTACTGACTATCTATTGTGTTGGGGGGGCGGGGGGTGCATAGCATGTAGTTTAGACCTGTGACAGTAAGGCGGCATGATAGTGTACTATGTCATAATGCAACTTGATTGAAAATGATACTTGATTAAGACTAGAGACACAGATATTTATTGTTAGCGGTTAACTACTAGTACTACTGGGTTATTGTTGTTTGTATCTTTGGTGCATAGCTGGACCTGGCATCATTGGCCCCGTTTGACCTGTTATACCTGCAAGTTGGTCTGAACTACCCTATCCTCAGGCTCCCAAGACTGCTCAAGGTAACAATTTTTTTTTCTTATCAGTTAGTATTATAATCTTTAACCACAGCTTGTATCTTAGCACCATGGACATGCCCATGATATATACCCAACTTGTATTCCAGCACCAAGGGCACATCCGTAATGTACACCCAACTTGTATTCCAGCACCAAAGGCACAACCATAATGTATATCCAACTTGTATTCCGGCACCAAGGGCACTACCACAGTCTATGTCCAACTTGTATTTTAGGACCTAGGGCATAACCATAATCTATATCCACCAACTTGTATTTCAAGGCAATGGACACAACCATAACCTGCACCCAACTTGTATTTTAGCACCGAGGGCACAACCATAATGTTCACCCAACTTGTATTCCGGCATAAAGGGCACTCACATAGTCTATGTCCAACTTGTATTTCAGAACCAAGGGCATAACCATAATTTACATCCACCAACTTGTTTTTCAAGGCAATGGACACAACCATAACCTGCACCCAACTTGTATTTCAGCACCAAGGGCATAACCATAATTTGAATGATATCCAACTTTTATTCCGGCATCTATGCTCAACTTGTATTTCAGCACCAAGGGCACTAACACAGTCTATGCCCAACTTGTATTTCTGCACCAGGGGCCTAACCGTAATCTATATGATATCCTACTTGTATTTCAGCATAATTGACAAAACCATAATGTATACCCAACTTGTATTTCAGCACCGAGGGCATAACCACGCATCTATATCCAGTGTATTGCAGCGCCATAGACATATTCTAAACAAGATTTCTCATCAGTCATGTTGTTCAGAGCTTTTATTCCATCTATTGACCAGTTTTTCCCTGTGCACAGATCCGTGTGTTCTGGGAGTTTACAGACAGAGCAGAGAGTGTCTTAAAATCTGCAAACATCTTCCGGTAAGTATGAAATGACATAAGACATTCTGATTCTTTTTTTGGATTTTTGAAAAATGCTCTTGACTTTGAATTATGGGTAATTCAGTGCAAAAATGTATTTTTTTTTTACATATTTGTCGACATTAACTTTACTTAAAGTCAGAAATTAAAAAATCCCCCAAACAGAAAGTTTTCCTTTGTTCCTAGTAAAAAAAAAAAAAATTAGAGATTTTCATTGACATTTGGAGCCAGGTTTAAATGATGTTCGCCTGAATAATGTTTGTCATATTTGGGAGCAAAATCTATAAAAAATCAGCTTGTTTCGTTTTATTTGAAAAGATTTTCCCATCCCCACTGTTTTCTTTATCTCTAAATGTTGTACCTTTAGCCAAAATGTTGCCTTGTGTAACCTGATACTTTGCCAAATGTGTATAACAACAGGAAAGAATACCCTAGCAACTGACCACCGTGTTAAGTGACTTAGAAGTGACCCTTTTGATTTAGACAAACTGGTTTAGTTTGATAATTGTACTCAGCCATTGAAAGCAGATACCAAACCATCATCCTTGTCCCTCCCACAACAGCATAGTGAAGACCACAGGGTACATGTTGTTCATGATACACCTGGACGCTTGCATGTACTACAAAGTGTCGGACTACCAGGGACTGGGGTCCAGCCAATGGGTCTACAGCGGGTCCGGCAACAGGTCAGTACAGGTCAGGTCAGGTAAGGTCAGATCGGTACAGGTCAAGTCAGTACTCTCAGACTGGTTAGGCCTTGGAAAAAATGTTGTGTTTCTGTTTGCCGGATTGACTCTAGCAAAAATCTGCCAATTGTAGCCTTTTTTCTCAACCACTGGCAAAGAAGTGATGAAAATCGTTTAGAAATGTTTTCCAACATGTTCTTCTCATTCCTTGACATTTGCCTAACACTTGCTTGTTACTGGATGAAAAGATAACAGTTAACTCATGGACAATTTGGACACTTAAATAAAGATGAAGAACACTAATACAAATTTACTCAAGCAACTGGAAGTTTTGTTAATGATCAGACGTTTCTGTTGTTCAAGTAACATTTGCATTGAGTCTTTCATTACCTGGATGTCTAACCTTCATGGACAATGGGGATACTGTCTAAAATGTCAAAGAGTAAGCTGTTGTTTTTTTAAGATCAAGTACAGTATTAGTTACTTGTTAGAAATCATACCAACTTCATGTACCTGGATGGGACAGGCTTTTTAGCGAATGCCCACAAACGCCCACTCTGGCGAAGTCCGCGCTGCACGAATCTAATCTTTTTTCTTGGAATATGTTCAGGTTGTGCTCCCATAAATTGATCCTGAGTTTCAAGTCAATCCATCGATTCGAAGTTAAATAAAGCGAACTTGAAGATTCTTACCTGGCTTTTTAGCCAATGCCCATCAAAAATGGCTTTTTAGCGAATGCCCATCAAAAATGGCTTTTTAGCGAATGCCCAATATATCAGCCCAAATATCGGCCATCGTGACACGGGCGCTAAATCTAACACCATAAACATGTTCAAAATGTTGTCCCCTGAATGTGTACTCAGTTTCCGTGCTGTATACGCCTGTAAAGTCACTTTATTTTACAAAATACACGGCGCGGCCTGCGGCACGTATACGGGGTAGAGGCCGCTGGTAACCTGTCCCAAATATGCAAATGAGTCGCCCTATTGGATTGTTTACATTCGGGGCCGTGGATTCCCGCGCCGTGTATTTCGTAAAATAAAGTGACTTTACAGGTGTGTACAGCACGGAAACTGAGTACACATTCAGGGGACAGCATTTTGAACATGTTTATGGTGTTAGATTTAGCGCCCGTGTCACGATGGCCGATATTTGGGCTGATATATTGGGCATTCGCTAAAAAGCCATTTTTGATGGGCATTGGCTAAAAAGCCAGGTAAGAATCTTCAAGTTCGCTTTATTTAACTTCGGATCGATGGATTGACTTGAAACTCAGGAGGAATTAATGGGAGCACAACCTGAACATATTCCAAGCAGAAAAGATTAGATTCGTGCAGCGCGGACTTCGCCAGAGTGGGCGTTTGTGGGCATTCGCTAAAAAGCCGATGCGTACCTGGATGCGTAACCTCCACCGTATCACTGTATCACAACTAATAACTTCCACTGCATCACTGTATAACAACTAATGACTTCCACCGCATCACTGTTCTTGGGTCTCACAGTTATATCCGCTGTTATTACTGGGCCACTCGAACCCTGCTGTCCATAGGAGGCATCCCCACCCCCACCAATGACTTTGAGTACCTCATCATGCTGTGTAACTGGCTTTTGGGGGTCTTTGTGTTTGCCATGATCATTGCGCAGGTAACAGTGGAACTGAAAAGATACATGTCTTAATGCCATTCGTCACGGTTCGTGTTCCTCTGTTGATGTTGGCGTGGTTAATGGCTGTGACTACCTGTGCCTGTGCCAGATGTCTGTGTAAGTGTGTTGGATAAAATGTCCGATCTAATCGTCCAGCTGTCGGTCCATGATTCCCTGTTGATGTTGTCGTGGTTAATCTCTGGCTACCTGTGCGCTGTCTGTGTTGCATTAAATGTTGATTTTGGACACAGTGGTACTCGTCCTTAAGAGCCATCAGCATTTTGTGTTTATCGTGATCATCGCACACATAACAGTACTGGAAACAACAAAATATACACGTCGTCGTGCCTTCCATCCATGTTTCTCTGTTAATTGATGTGGACGTGGTTAATCACAGTGACTTCCTAATGCTCTCTGTTTTGCATTTAATGTTGTCGATTTTTGGTGTAGCTTTTTTGTTTTATTTAGACAGTCAACATATGCATCATCCCCTCGAACAGGAAAGCGGGCATAGAAAATGCTGCAAGAAATAGTTTTGTATCAGATTCTGAATTTTTTTCTACATGCTTGTTACCAGGGAAGCGTTGGACTTCAATAGAATCCCTTTTGATAGGCATAATCATGAAGGTAACAGACTGAATTTGTGACATTTTGGTCCTTTAAAACAAAGCCTTGCTGTTAGTAACAAATTCAACTTGACAGATCCGAGATGCCATTGGGACTGCCAACAAGGCCAAGGCGGAGTTCAGACGCAGGATGGACAGCGTGGTGACGTACATGACCCGCTTCAACATCCCCAAGCCTGTGCAGGACCGCGTGCGACAGTGGTACACCTACACATGGAACAAGGCTCGCATGCTGGGTAAGGAGTGGGTTAGGAGTACTGGAAATGCCTTTAAGTCTGCTGTGATGTAATTTTGCAGTAGGGAGAAAATGGAGTTTTCACATTGATTCTTAGTTTCGATTGAAAACATGGTGTTAAGAAGCTGAGAAAAGGTTACCGGAAAAACCGTGAACATCAAACCACCACTAAATGCATTTACAGGATTTTTTCTTCAATGATTTGAGTGAATTCTTCTATTTTCGAAAGTGGCATCTTGATCACAGGCTTGTTGCAATGTTGCGGGACACTGGTTTATGATGGAATTTTATTTTGGAAAAAGGAGAGTAATGTCGTAGAATGCCAAAGTTAATAAGTCAAAGTCAAAGAAGAAGTTTTGAAAGACCAAAATGAAGAATCTATATTTTAGTATACCAGTGTTTAGTTTTGTTCAACCTTCCTGACCACATAGATTTCAGACTGAAGGCAACTTTTTTGGGGGGCCAAACGTTTTTTTATTCATAGTCTTGCATCAGTTTTTGGGTCCCCAGAGGATGTCATCCATATAATCAAATTAACATGGCCTTATCCCAAATTTCAAAACTTGTTGAGTTGAGTTGTAACCTGAAGTTTGTGACTTTGTAACCTGTTCTGCAGATGAGATGGAGCTGTTGAACCAGCTGCCTGTGAAGATGCGGACTGACCTTGCCATCCAGGTGCACATGGGCACCCTCAGCAAAGTCAAACTTTTCCAGGTGATATAGGAGACAGTTTGTTCATTTTTATTTACAACTGACCTTAACAGATGGTAAAGTAAAGATAGAGCTGGTGGAAATGGCAGAAAGATATTCCCCTTAAAGGGATTGTGACGCCAATAATACCAAAATACAACATTTCTTGATAACATTGAACCATGATAAGTAAATATATAGTATTGTTTAATGAACATGGATATTTGGACAAGATAAACACCCTTCTGATGTTCTTGATTCCTGTCATCAGGTAATCAAATTACATTTCTTTGTTGTCGTCACAGTGAATAGAGCAGCTGGTTCTGAATCAGTACCTGGCACCTTGGCTTGGAAAAAAAAGTTATTATTTTGAGAAGTAAACACAGCAAACATTTCAATATCTCTTGCAATTGTAAGTAATCACGATGATTAATATGTGTGTGCCCTACATGGCCAAGACTAGCTTGTGACAAAGTCATCTGGAGCCAGTCAAGGGAAGGGTTCGAATTTGGAGTGCACACTTTAATGACAAATCTTGGAAATTCTGAAAGATTGGTGTAAATGCAACACATTAATGTTTCAGGACTGTGACCGCCAGTTCCTGCGGGACCTGGTGCTGAAGCTGAAGCCTGTGCTCTACCTCCCCGGGGACGTCGTCTGTCGGAAGGTATAAATGTCGCCATCAAGTACTGTAAGAGCATCCTCACTAGATAGCTTTCAAGAACCCTTGCAGTTAGCTGTGCAAAGACTATAGGTGTGACAGGTCGTTCATTATAGTATGACCAGCTGCTGCCATGCCGCATGCCGAAGGACAATTATATAGTTTACATGTACATTACAGATTAAACCTTCCAGCATGGTAATTTTTAAATTAGGCCAAAATAAGTACATTTTATGGATGACATCAGCACATGCACTGATTTAAAAATAAAACGTTCCCTGTGGCAATGGTCAAGATGACACATGAAATATGACATTCAGAAGATGCTGAAAATGGGTGTAGTAGCCTTGAGTGTAGTATAATCATTATGAACAGCTTTGAGGTAACCAGTTATACCTGTATATCTCACACCACTAGATCCAGTCACAAGTGTAGCGTTTACTTGTACTTATTAACCAGGACATATATACATGTATGAATGGTGTGCTTTTTTAAGACATTTAAATATCCTGTGAGACATTAAGTCAGATCTCGACCTATAACTGTTGTTGTTCAGGGTGAGATAGGCAGGGAGATGTACATCGTGAATGAAGGGTCCGTACAGGTGGTGGGAGGAGCCAGCGGACGCACCGTGCTGGCAACACTCAAAGTGGGCAGTTACTTTGGGGAGATCAGGTGAGCAATGGCATCAAATCTTTAGCAGGCCCTATAAATGTTGATGCCTTTGAAAGACACTTGTTTCCTCACTCCACTCACTGCAGGTGATAATGAGTACCTAGCTTCAGTTAGGGACGTCCACTAGCATTAGCCATAAATCCAGAGGTCCGGAGAGGCACACCTCAAGCATGTTAAAGAACCCACCACACAAAAAGAGTAGAGGTCCTTCCCAGTGTGAGTGGATCAAACCTTACACTAAGTTACAGTCTGTTCTTACATAGATTGTACTTCATAGAAAAGAAACAAACAGACAATGTGCAGGCTCTGCAGATTCTACAGACTTGATTTGGTTAGATTTTGTTTAGAGCCATACAGTATATATGTATTTCTTTCCACTCTTTACTTTACTATGTTGGTTGTTTTAAAATACAAGCAGGTAAGTCTTACCAACAAAGACTTAATGGTGTCTTGACTCCATGTTCTCAGTTTGCTGGCGGTGGGTGGAGGAAACAGGCGCACTGCCGACGTGGTGTCCCCCGGTTTTACCACCCTGTTTGTGCTGGACAAGAAGGACCTGAACGAGTCCATCAAGGACTACCCACAGGTGCAGGAGGTGCTCAAGCACAAGGCAAAGTAAGCAGCAGATAAACATTTGAAACGTTGCCACTAAGCACTGTAGTATCCTCACTAGATAGCTTTAAAGGGCAGTTAGGTGTGACAAGTTATTGAGTGTAATGTAACCAGCTGCTGCGAAGCCGCATGCCTGCAGAGGTGGTGTTTTAGAAGTTCTATAGATACAGATACAGAGACTGATTTGTGCAATAGCATAGTGGGTAGAGTGCTCACTTTACATTTGGGAGGTCGTAGGTTCAACCTTGACTACAAGTGTAGGTCATATGGCAGAATTTTGTTAGGCCAGACCAATTTGATTACTAATAGTTGCTTTTCAAATTTGAAGAGATAACCCTGAATTTGAAGATCAATACAAGTCTGAGGGAAAGTCTGTACCCTGATAAACATGTAGTTTTTGGAAGTCATGTGGAAATTTTCCTTTCAATATTCTGTCATATTGACCTTTACTAGATCTTGCAAACAAATTTTCTAGTTTAAGATATCAGAGAATGAAGGACATAACAGAATGTACTTTTGAGCTTAAATGACTTGTTTTTGTCCTGTATCATGCGTAAGGTGAACAAAGTGTCTTTTAGAAAGTGTAGCAACACAAGATGGCAACACTGTCTTGCCGTTGTTGACAGGAAACTGCTGAAGAAGAGTGCTAAACGGGATGAGGTTGAAGAGAAAAAGGGTACGAAACAGGTGTCACTTGTTCAAGATGCTCTGGTCCTGGTCCCCAACGATGAACCAAGACAGGACACCCCCAAACTGTTCCAGACGGTGGTGCAGGTGGCCAAACAGAAGGGCCTGGCATCCAAGATACTGACATATCCAAGGAAACGGAGAGGAAAAGTCAGGTGAGTGTCGGGTTCAGATAGCATTATCACTTTTACTGGGTGTTCAGGTACATGTATTCTGCTCATATCTCATCATTATTAATGTCCAACATGTCTCTGATGATGACGATGTCTTTCCAATACTAGACTAGAAGAAATAAGCGTGCGTGTGTGTGTGTGTCCGTGTTTCTTTGTACATCTACATTTTGTACATTTATTAGTATGTTTGTGTGTCTAAGTCTGCATGCATGTGTTTATTCTAGATTATGATAAACGATACACTATAATTATGGCATATTTGTAGAATATTACAAAAATATAAACTGCACAGTAACCCTGAATTTCTTTCAGTCCCTTTTCAAAAGATGATTGGCCCGTGTCCACCAGAAACAGCTCCAGCACTGATCAGTCTAAACAAACCATCGTTCCCACGGCCAGTCCGAGCTTTATGGACAGTGACCCTGATGATGACTACTCCACCGCCCAGTCTGATGATGACTTTGAAAACAGACAAAGACCTGCCAAGAACAAGGTAAGAGATTCTGAACATAGCTTTCTAAGGTTTCCTTTTACCATAATCATTAATCAATAATGTATTTTAAACTGCAACCCTTCTTTTGTTAATATTTTCAAAGTGCACAAGCAGTCATCCTATTAGGTCAGTTAGTCCTTATTCACAGTAAGTTCAAGGGCTTGGCTCAGTCGTGCTGTTTCTGACATAGGGAGGAGAGATGCCATCCCAGTTCTACTTTTCTCACCTGTAACCTTGAAATGGCCTACTTGTTTCGTGGCGACTATTGAGTAATCAAAAAAATCTGTACTTACTTTTACAACGTATACTATGTATATTTATGATGTAATCATAATGACTGCACAGAAAAGGTAGGTCCTATAAATGAGAAGTTCTCTTTTTCTGATCCTCCCTTCATTTTTAATGGTTTCAAAGACATGAGTTTATGGTTCTACAGTTTTAGTTTGTTTCATTTTGTTGTTGCAAACAGCAACAATGGTCCAAGTAGTGAGTAGTCTCTTTTGTTGGTGACAGGTGCCCCCAAGACAGCGGACCCAGAACAGTAATCTGGACACGTACTCAGACATTTTGTCCAGCGGTTTTCTTAGGACCAGTCCCTTGCCTCCTATTGATCATCGAATAGGTGGACGGCGGTAAGTTCACAGGACATATGTCATCAAAATGGTGGCGCACTGGTAGCAAGCAGTGGTAGATTGTCTTCTGCAGTGACCGTCAGTGAGTCCATCCTATAGCTGCAGTGCAAAGTGAACCAGTCAGATTGCCTAAAGGAAGGTGACAGACAGAGAAGGTCATTGAAGGTGACAGACGGTCACCGTGGTGTGTAAGCTAACCTTAGCCTTGAATAGGTGGTGGCAGAGTATGTCGAGATTGTTTGAACCCAAAAAATTGACATACATTGCTTGCTGGTTGGCTGCTGCCATTTTGATGACATTGGTTGAAGTTGTTTGTGTGTGTGCGTGTGTGTGTGTGTGTGTATTTGTTTGTCTCTCTGTGGGCAGAGCCTTGGCTGCCTGGTGTCATATTTTCAATAAATACAAAATGGGATCTCCCTGTATTTCAACTGGTAGCAACCTCACAGTTGAGCTCCTGGTTCCAATTAGTTGTTTGTTAACTGCGAGACCCGGGTTCAGTCCTGGGCCAGGATATCTTGATTGGGACTGCACCCATCTTTCGAAAGGGACGAAAATAGGGTCCTGCTACTGAAACAGCACGGAAACTTGCTGCCCTTACACACTGGGCAGTAAAACGGTCTGTACAAAGACGTCTAGTTTTGCTCCAAGACGTGTATCTCCTTATAAGAAGCGAACAATGGCCGTCTGTTTTTGCAGGCACTCGGAAATCCCAAAGAGGGCGACAGTTGAGGCCGTTGTGATGGAGAAACAGAAGAGTCTGCCACTGCCCAGCATCTCCTGCGGGCTGGACGATGCAGACTTGGGGGACACAGAGGGGGAGTGAGATCAGAGATTTCATATCCAAAATGCTATAGAGCATTTTCACACACATGATCTTTGATAGACATGAGTCAGCCTACAGATGTGTTCTTACATGTATACATGTATATGTGGCATAGACTGTCATTCTCATATAGGACAGTGTAACAGCGTGGTTCAAGTGCCACTTACTTATTATTGATTACCAGTCTAACTGTTCGGACCTTTTAGCCTAGTGGTGTGTTGGGTTTGTACGCTGGCGGGCTCGGGTTAGATTCCCGGGAGCCAGGAGAATGTACTACTCGCCTCGGCGTTTCAATTGTTTAGCCACTTGCAACTAAAGCTATGGGGCTGATTATGTCAAGTAGGATTCTACCATGATCAAAATTGACCGAAGGAGGCCACACATACATTCAAAAACAAATGTTTGTAGCAGGGTGAAAGTTCATGTCCGTCTGGATTGTTCTGATTATTTTTGTATCAATAGATTCTAGTATGTTTCTGACATGTGCCTTTAGATTTCAGACTTTTGGATTGTTGTCTCCAAGTTGTGCCTGTAAACACTGGCCATAGATTGTTACTTGGAACTTAATGTAAGATTTAGTACACAAGGCCATACTGATGAAACGTTAATATGGATGACAACATCTGGCCACCCCAAAACTATATGTGTGAAAAAAATGTTGGGGAAAAAAAGTTGGGAAAAAAGTTTTGGGAAAAAGTTGCCTTTATTATGAAATCTAATTGGTCAGGAAGGTTGAACAAATGACTGAACACACAGAACAAACATGGTATACCAAACAATGAAGTCTTTCTTCTTTCTCATCTTCTTCCTTGTCTTTGGAAGATACCGTTCATTTAGTATTCGTTAACCAATATTTTTGTGCAATTTATGGCATAAATTTGCAGCTTCTTTGTATGATTTACCGTATGATCACAGATTTACCATATGATCACTTTTTTTTTAAACGGACAAAAATTGATGCCTGTGGAGGTCATCCGTAAAATGAAGTCAGTGGGGCCTGATTATTTGTATCTGAACAAATTTTCGTTATGAGCTGAAACGAAGCTAAGGCTCCAATTTCTACTTTTGAACAATAAGACACTTAAGATTGACATGAAGTTTATCTTGGCTATAGTGGGGTCTTGTATTACTGTTATGAATATCATTCTGTAGCTCTGTATGTTACACTGGTGCAATCACGTGTGAAGGTTTTAGTGTTTTCTGTCTATTATCAGTAAGTTATTTTTAATCAGTCATAGCTAGGAGCCTTAAAAGCTCCTTGGCCATAGCTTTCCATGTTTTGTGGATAATAATACATTGAATGGGACTTTGCGATGGACAGATAGTTGTGAGATAGACTGGACCAGGAAACAGATTGATAACAGGAGTATCACCATTGTCATGCCTTTTTCAGGTGAATAGTATTTTAATTATAACAGTTGTTTTATTTCAGAAAATAGTTTCATCAGGTTGGTACAACATAGGATATTTGGAGTTTCCTTTTAACAGAACCAGGAGGGGGACAAAGTAATAGACAGAGAGGACAACAGATGCATCTGTTGGATTTAGGAGGCAGTATGGATCATGAAGTCAACACCAGTGATGAACCGGGACGAGGGGGATACAAGCTCAGCCACGTTTGGAATTGTGTTCTCGACGCAAAAGCGCCACCTACATCAGCTACTCATAGTGGCGAGAAGCAGTACTCCAGTCAGAAGCTCTGAAGAAGGTGTCTGACAGACACCAAAATGTCAGCAGGTGAGATTCCTGGTTGAGTTAAAAAGAAACTCCAAATATCCAATTGTTATAAATTGTTGAATGTCACAAGATGATAGTTGCCATTGCAACCTGAAGAATACACCTCTTTGAGTTGAAGTTGTTTTGTATTTTATTGTCAAAATGGGTCTTGATATACACTGTCTCATTTTAGCACATTGTAACTGTCGGAATAAAACATAAGATGGTATACAATTATTATGTCATTGATATAAGGCCATTGAAAACATTCCAATATGTAACACTCTAGAATACTCTAAAACAGTTATGAAGAACACAAAATGTGCCACACAAGGCACCACAGCTGCACGATGCACAAGTTATTCTGAAACATGTGTAAGGGGGCTATTACAGTTGTGCTTATATCAAGTTTGTATGAGTTTGGTATGGGTTTTTTTTAATGTTCAGTGAATTTGAAATACTTCCACAGATTCTAGTCATAGAATATTCCATATCAATCAATGTACAAAAATACTTAATAATATAACTGAAAACAACTTATGTCCTGTCATAAAAAAACATTATATGGAACTCATACGGACTTGATACACGCAAGAGTGGGACATCCTCCTAAGCAATCTATCAGTTCTTCAGTCCTTCTTGAGTCCGACCATATCCTCGCTGAGGTCCCACAGCCGTTTGGCGGCCGCGTCGTCTCTCCCCTGGGGGGCAGGCTGCTTCGGCACACAGTCACTGGGAGGAAAAAAACATTGCTGAGGATGTTGTGATATCTATTTCCCACCACATTCCATAACATGTACATCATGTATTTCGCCTTGTGGCTTTAGTCTTTGATGCACTGCCATCTTGATTGGTAAGGGCCCGTTCACACTTGTGTGTATATTCAAGTCTATGAGTTGCCTATCAATCTTTTATCTTCGATCAAGTTCACGGCCGCAAAAATTTGGGGGGGGTTTCAATGACAAGGCTGCACAACGTTGGGTGAAAGTTAAAAACAACTTCTTTCCCACAAATTTTACCTTAGCCAAAACATATCAATACGCATCTCATACAGACTTGAATATACGTTGTATGCACTAGTATGAACTGGCCCTAACAAGTGCTATCTACACTGTACGGTCAGACAAGCAGCTGAACCTCCGAAGATTTCATCGGCTTATATCTATGGTATCACACTGAAGTGCATTACAGTATTTTGGAAGAAGATACTTAATCTCCTAGCAGATGTATGGTGATACCTTTTGTTATGAAATTGCACTGGCTGGTTTTTTTTTAAAGTAAAGCAAGGTTAAGTTTAAAAAAAGGCCCCAGTTTTGAGTCTTACAAAACGCTTTAAAAAAAAAAGTGCATCTGCTTGCGGCTCACTTGCTTATTTGTATTTCATACCTGGTAAATCATGGCGTAACACACCAGATTTGTGCTGAAGACTACAAGCTGCATATCTGGACAGATTTATTTGATCCACTCACACCAGGAAGGACCCCTACTCTTTTCGATAAGTGTAATGGGTTCTTTTACGTGCTCGAGGTGTGGCTCTCCTCAAACAGGGGACCTCAGGACCATTTAACGTTCCTATTCAAGGGACGTCCCTGACCAAAGCTAGGTACTCGCTTTCACCTGAGTGAAGTGAGGAAATTTGTGTAGTTTTTACTTACGAGAAGTAGAGTCCGGATCCCTCTATCTGTTCATCGACGGCGCAGTGGATGGTCGTCTGCGCTCCCTCCCACTGCGACTTGCCGAAAGACCGCACCATGCACCAGAAGCAGCACTTGCAGCAGGTGTACGTGCACCCGCAGCCCTCCGCCATGTTCCGCTGCAGCTCGGTCTCGATGACGCCCGGGTGGAGGGAGTTCACGATCACATCAGTTCCTTCAGAGGTGTAAAAGCAAGAGGCTTTTAAACACTTTTGTGGCTCTTTAAAAAAGCTAAATTTGACATTTTGAGGCCGTTGGATTGTTATCCATGGTGTTTGCGGCACGGTATTGGAAGGCGGAGCCCATCCCTTTCCTTCCACCACCTTTTACCCCCCCACCCCCACCAAAGTCAGGTACTAATTTTTACACCTGGGTGGAGTGAGGGAAGTCGTGTTAAGTGCCTTTCCCAATGACACAATGTCTAGCCTGGAATTGAACCCGGGACCTCTCAATCTCGCATCTACTTGGCTAGACAACCAGACATTTGACACCATTGAGATAGTGCTGTATTTGAGAATGGAATGATGAGAAGTTACAATCACTATTTCATACATATCGGGTCTCTTAGACAACTTTCAGTTGAGCTATTCCCTACCTCAACCCAATATATTTGGAATTTCTAAAACTGTAGAATAGAGAATACCCACCTTCTAACCTCCTGGCCAGCTCGTTAGCAAACAGCACGTTAGCGAGCTTGCTCTGACAGTAGGCTCTGTTTGGTCCGTAGTTGTTGGTCAGATTGACGTCATCGAAGTACATCCTCCCTGACTCGTGGGCAAGAGAGGACACCACGACGATGCGGCTCGGGGCGGAGGCCTTGATCTTGTCCAGGAGGAGGTTGGTGAGGAGGAAGTGGCCGAGGTGGTTCGTGCCAAACTGCATCTCGAAACCGTCCGCAGTCTTCCAGGGGGGACAGTACATGATACCTGATACAGAGAAGGAAGAAAGGGAGAAAAAAAAATTATTCAGAATATTAGCCCAAAATTGACATCTACAACAGACTGCAGTTGTTGTAAGCATTAGATAATGTCCTTGATACACACCAGCATTGTTGATCAAGATGTCCAGTTGTTCCTCCTGCTGGTTGATCTTGGTGGCGAATTCCCGCACGGAGGCGAGCGACGCCAGGTCCAGCTTCTCCACCACCACGCTCTCGTTCCCGGTCTCCAGGCGAATCTCTGTGGCGGCGGCCTCCGCCTTGGTGAGGTCACGGCAGGCCATGATCACCCTCGCACCTGTTACAGGGTGGGCAGGGGGGGCGAGGATCATACTGTTACAATTGGAGACAGCCTTATGTTCTGACAGCCCCTAATCCCTTAACCAGCTGCTGATTTTCCGTGTGCCTTTGAAGCTGACAGACAAACAGAAAAAAGCCCAAACAATACTTCAATCCATTGGGTGAAGTAATTATCATTTGAACATTCCATTAGATATCATGGCAGAAAATTTCAGTTCAATAGTATCTTGAAATCCTTCAGAACGATCAATCAACGAATGGCAGTTCACTACTTAGTATTCAACCAAAGTACGACCTCTGACCTCTCCTGGCCATGTCCTTGGCAGTGACCTTGCCAATGCCGGTGTTTGAGCCTGTGATGATGACAGTCTTCCCATCCAGTCTCGCCTCGCTGCGGCAGATGCCGCCACGACACCTCCTGCTTGGTCCTGGGGCACAGGTATAAAAACTGTAAGTAGTTTCTTATACTGACAGATGTAAGCAGATGTTGAAAGCATGTCAAGACACAAGTTAAAACAAAAAGCTCCGCCTCAGAGGCGTCGCCAAAAAGGTCTACCGCCTGCGCCCTCTAAGGTATTCTCCAAGCAGAGGCTTCGATCGAGAGGGATTGTTTTGTCCGGGATTTCTAACGTTCCTCTCCTCACGTGAGAGGAGAGGAACGTGTTAGAAATCCCGGACAAAACTACTCCTCTCGATCGAAGCCTCTGCTGGGAGAGGACCTCTAAGGTACATATCAGTAAAACAGTTATACAAAGCTGTTAAACTGCGATAATGTGCAGTGATACCGAGCTGCACGTTACATGTCTGGGGAGAGCTAAAACTATCGTTTGAATTCGCAAAGAAATACCAATCCTTTTCGCTGGATATAACGTTACGTTATAACTTTAACACCGACAAGGATAACTAACGTTACACAAGTCAAACTTTCACTTGAAATAGAACTAGAAATACTGACCCGATCCCATAATTGTCCGGAAATACTGTTTCGAACTTGACTAGGGTATTGTACAGAACTACCTCGATCAGCAATGTATTAAACGTTATTGTTTGCAGAGGCGTCACTGCTGAACAAACAAGGACCACCACGCGTTGTCTCTGTAATCGTTTACGCCGGTAGCTACTGCGGGGTACTCTTCAATGCGCTCAATTACTACTAACGTTATTTGTACGCATTTCTGCCACTGGTTGTAGTGTATGGCGTGGCCTTGGCATGGCATTCATAGAGCGTAATGTACACCTGCGTGGGTATTGGTTTGTAACTGATACGGAAGATAAACAATGATCTGATTGTACTGTGTGAACCATGGACGACGTTTCAAACCATTTAACATAGGAGACAGAAAATAGCTATTTCTTTGATGTTTTAACTATGAACAGGCATTAACAGATACAACCATATATTCGTCATTGAAAATTGAGGGGTATTTTTCCGTCTGAAGTTCATGTTGTATCACTTCAATTGCGATCTTCTAGTTGTAGCGTTACATTAAATTTATCCACCGATATTGAAGTGTTATTGACGGTTTTAATGGTTAAATCTTTCTTCTTTGCCAGGTGTAAGATTTCTAATACAGGAAGCAACGTTAAAGTTTGTTCATCAAGGTAAACAGTGACATTGACGCTGGCCGAATTTGAAGGAGCCCTGTCCCTCTAAAATGTAACACGTTACCACAAGTATCAGTTCTGATATAACGTTAACTGTTATCTATCCTCGCTATGACTAACTAGGAAAAGACAACTAGAATATACTCACCCCCTCCCATAAGGCAACGTCGATAGTTAACTTCTGATTCTAGTTGCTGCTCCCCAGCCGCGGGAAATACAGTCCTTCTTCCGTTGACAAGAGCGTAATACAAACTGCTGAGTCACGTTCAAAAACGCAATATTGGGGGTTAAAGGCCACGGGATCAACGTTCTCTTGCCCGCACGGGCGTTCGGACTCGTTACGTAAAAGTTCACAAAGGACATTATATAATGTCCTTGGTTGAACAAGTGGACTCAGAGTTGTCGTTCTCTTGTCCGCACGGGCGTTCGGACTCGTTACGTAAAAGTTCACATGTTGGTTAACCTCCTTAAATTGGTTAGGCTAATAAAGGGGTCTAATAAAGGACATTATATAATGTCCTTGGTTGAACAAGTCATAGAGATAAGTGGACTCAGAGTGGCACAACGTCAAAGGTACGTGAAGTAATAAACGTAGGTTGCACGGGATGATTCGAATACAACACCACAAAACAAAGTAAGCCCTCTTACGCTTGGTTAGGTCCTATAAGGAGACCCGTCGAGCAACTGCTATCTTCAAGCTCTGTCGGCTTTGGATCGCCCGCAAAACATTTAGGGATTTCGGTGTAACGTTACACTCGTTGCCTATCATTACAGGGTATAAACTGTGGAATTTTTTTAAAGGAGAGGTAAACTTAGAATTGAAAAGCCAATCATTTTATGCTAAATAGACCCCAAAGTCAAGTTATATTCCCCTTCCAGTGGGAAGGAAATATTCTGTTTTTGCTTGCCTGTTCTTCTTCTTCTTCTTTCTTCTTCTTCCCAAAACCAAGTAGATGTGCGGTGCAAGCTCTACTAATGGTATTGCAGAAAGTTATATGTACCTTATGTTACATGGTACGGATGTTATATTTGAGATGTAGGTACCTATAGGAAAGGTGAAAACACCTGACAATAAATTATGCTAATGAGGACCTAGTTTGCATAATCTATGCATAAACTTGTATTTCCCTTACCGTAAAAGCTGCAGATGTCATCTTTGAGATGTAGGTACTTTTAGGAAAGGTGAATGCACCTGGACATAAATTATGCTAATGAGGACCTCATTTGCATAATTTATGCAGAAACTTGTACATGTATTTCCCTTACCGTAAAAGCTGCAGATGTCATATTTGAGATGTAGGTACCTTTAGGAAAGGTGAATGCACCTGGCCATAAACTATGCTAATGAGGACATCGTTTGCATAATTTAGGCATAACCTTGTATTTCCCTTACCGTGAAAGCTACGGATGTCATATTTGAGATGCAGGTACCATTAGGAAAGGTCAGAAATCCTGGCCATAAATTATGCTAATGAGGGCCTCGTTTGCATAATTTATGCATATCCCTTACCGTCAAGGCTACGGATGTCATATTTCAGATGTAGGTATCTTTAGGAAAGGTGAATACACCTGGCCATGAATTATGTTAATGAGGACCTCATTTTCATGATTTAGGCATGTACTTGTATTTCCCTTACTGTAAAGGCTACGGATGTCATATTTGAGATGTAGGTACCTTTAGGAAACGTCGGAAAACCTGGCCATAAATTGTGCTAATGTGTCCGTCGGGGTCGCCCGACACAGGAGTGCCCACGAGTTGGTGCCCAGAGCAGGAGTTCGCTCTGACACACCTGACCATAAATTATGCTAATGCAGACCTCGTTTGCATAATTTATGCAGAAACTTCATACTACCCTTACAGTCAATGCTAAGGATGTCATATTTGAGGTGTAGGTAATGGGAGGGGAATATCCTGCATTTTCCCGAAAATATGTATTAATGTTGCCATTCTAGTTGTCACTTGTTTTACAAACGTCCGTCATAGTTCAGGGCTATTCCACCGTTTGAAATTCGCGCAGTGCTGACGGCCACTCGAATAACGGATATAATTTTGTGACGCCAGGAAGGGGGCTATTATTGTTCAATAAATGATAATTTCAGGAGGTGAAAAATGCTTACTACACAATATACGATGAAGTACCGACTAATTCCGCGCGCACCAAAAAGAATTCAATATTCTACTAAACTCCCCAAGTATTCTCAATGCTAAATACAATATGCCTGACAAGGCATGAAAAAAGGTGGGTTACAAACTACGATTTCGGGGGCGATAAGAAAAACTAATTTGAAATATATTTCATCAACAATTAGCCTTTTTGATGATATTCGGAGTCGAAAATATTCACACTGAAGGGTCTATACGTATCCCTATACGTATAGACACTTCAGTGTGAATATTTTATATATTAATATATTAATACATGGGTAGGGTCTGCACGGGGTTATTGAGAATCATATTGTTTTACAAAACACCCGTCGCCTAATTCCCCACAAACGGAATTCTGTACAAAGTTGGCTGATTACATATTTATTGATACATAGCACCCCCTCCTGTAGTTTACATCCTCCCAGCAGACACGATATGTTCCTTACCTGCCATAGCGGCCCTGCCCTTCCGAGTCGCTGAACACGGTTCTGGCGACGTCACCACCAAACAGCTTTCAGCCAATCAGAGGGTTTGCTAATTTAAAAGCTCGTTTTGAGCAAAGCCGCAAAGGACGCTGGTAAGCTATCAGTCAATCAGCTTACGTCTTACATCGCTACTTTTGATGAGCAACCAACGACTATTTGTGCCAAATAAGGCTAGCTCATTAATCACTTATGAGCAACTGTCAGTGACGACCCCAGAACCCAAAATCTCCGTTCAAAAGATCAGGGCTGAGACCGGGAGGGTTTGCCGAACATTTCCCGAGTGGGTTTCAGCGCTGATAAAAGAGGGTGGGAGTTTAGGACTCCTTTAATGAGAGACATGCCTTGATTCACAACAGCCTTAGTCCTCAATGGCAGTATTTCTACTGGTAATTAAATAAATCTGTATCACAAAGAGGCAACACTAAGCAGACAAAAGTATGATGTAAGAGATAGATTTAATCAATAAAGTTGTTTACATTTATATTACAGACCTTGGCAACATCAAACAGTGTCTCATCATCAACCCATCACAATTATGTCTTATTGTATTGTCCATTCCTATGTACATCTTTCAATCTTTCTGATAGTCTTAAGTCAAAGGGAGAAATGTTGGCGGCGAATTGTGCGGTAGGAAGAAGATGGTGTGTTCACGGTGCTTTCTAGTTTGGGGTTCATACAAGGGGAGAGGCGGGAAGAATCAGTCAAACAATCTGGCCGAACATGCAGTCATGACCACGAAAACCGCAAACGTAAAGCCGCCGCAAACATTTCCCCTTTCACAGTATTTCATTTAATTTCTTTTCAACTCAAAGAACATTTATTTGGTTGGAATTTTGTGGCGACAACACTTTGGAATGAAAAAGATTTGGGATTTCTCAGCAGGAATCATGTATGGCTTTTGAATGTTCACATCAAGCTAAGGCTGTTACAGTGAGTTTGGATGGTATAAAGTTGGTGCTATTAGCTGATAGCTAGCCATACAGCATGAATATCATTAATGTAGATGAAATGATCTTTCCATATTTTCAACTCTTCTTGCACTTACCTGTATCTCACGCTAGCAAAGGTCTAAGATTATCTTACAAACTGCCCTATTAACATGTCAGTCAAAAGCTACAATGAGGTGCACATACAACTGAGGTCGAACAACCTACATGTGTACAGGGCAGAGCAGAAGTAAAACATTCCCTTACACATATAGTTAGCCCTTTGTTACAGACAAATCGGTTTTGTCGCTATCACTTTACATTTGTCCAAGTTTCTGGCCACTCTATGGCACTTCATGACTTCCGTACAGGCAGAGCTTGAGGTAAAAAATGTCTGAAAAAACATGTTTTTCAAGCGAGTAGCTATAGCTGTTTGACTTGTGCACTACGATCTAGCATGCTTGCAGATGAATAAATAGCATTTAGACAATACAGTGGCATCTGCGTAGGGTGTTCAATAGTGAAGGTATGAGGCTACCTTCATCACTATTCAAGCATCATAAAAACTTCTTTGCAATCAATCTTAAAGATAACACACATAACTATATAGAATATCAACATTTGCAAGAGCTTTCCTTATGATGATATCAAATATTTCATCACTTACCAACTCTTTTTAACATAAGTTTTTCCCTCAGACAATACATCATAATTTTGTCTACCATAAAATGTTAAAACCTGTACACAGAAAATTATTTTAGACGGAAATAGTTCCACATATCTAATCAAGCCACTGCAAGCAACAGCTTTCCTCTGAACATCATTTTCAAACTTTGGCCCCTCCTATTGCACTTCACATACCCCAAATTCAACCTCTAATCTGATGTGTGCATAGCAAATTCATGATGACAAATGTATTGTACAGTCAAGTCTTTCGGTCCGTAAGATATTCACATGTGTACTATACTTGATAACTGTAAAAAATGGTTGATCCCAGCGATGGGAAATCTCACAACTCTCTCAAAAAGTTGTCCAACTTCATAACTTTACAAGACAGCATCATAGAGCCATCGTTTACCCTAAGGAAGTGAGTTGTTGTTGTGCACACCACATTTAGTGTGTACACATATCAGTTAAAGGAACTGACAAAACAGTCAATTCTTGGACCTCCGAAATTCAAATCATCACTTTCTAGTAACATCCTTACTAGTAGCAGGCTCTAGGCTTTTTTTTGGCTTATAATGTGCTTTTTTCTGACGGCTCTGATGGTATCATGGTAGTATGATGTTACTACGATGAGGTAGAAGAGGCTACTTTCTAAGAGGTCTGGGACACACAATATGGATTTCAATGCGTTTTTGCCTTAATTTTGTTCATGTGTTTGATCCTTCAGAAGTGACTCATCTTTTAACAGGAAACAAGGATTTAAAGCTCAGAGGTCTAAGAATTGAATTTTGCTGCCCGTCCTTTTCAACAGGCGTGGACCAGCGTAAACACACTGGAAGAAGGGGCACGTCTTTGGGGTCACGTTGTGTGTTGAACTTGAACCTGAGAATCGTGGGCGCAGCTCTCCATGGTGGCACCGTTGGTTGTCGTGGGTGGAAAGCGTGGACAGGAGAGGGGACGTCACGGTCGGGGTCATGCCGTCACTACAGAATCATACCCGTCCTGTTGCCTCATCAGTTTTTCTTCTTCCTACAGTGACATATTACAGAACTCTCAGTAAGTACTATCCAGTGAAGGGCCTAACACTAGTTGTTTGACTTTGTATATGACTGAACATTAAATGTAAAAGTTTGATATGACAACTTTCAGTCTTTCTTCTTCCTAGAATGACTTAGAGAACTTTACAGAAACTATTCAAGTTTAAGGTCAAGGGCCTAACACTAGTTGTTTGACTTTGTAGGCAGTAGTAGTGGGCAACCTCAAGCCAACTGTATACACTCACGCCGTATCTTCAGAAAAAACGCTGTAGCCGCATAGTCCCTGTTTAAGACTTTTTATTCAAGCCCACATCCAGACCAGTTTTGCCTTATGGTGGGGCTTTCTCGATGGTATAAGGTTCGAATTTAGTGGTTTGACTTTATATATGATTTAATATCAAATGTAAAGTTTAATATGACAACTTTAAATTGCACACATTATTACCAATATGCTCCATTTTGACATGGAAATAGCCTTTTTCCCTTTTTGTTGATGCTTTCCCAACACTAAGAATGCTAGCCTTTTGCAAGCTCTTTTCTCTATACATGTATGTCATTAGAATAGATAAGTGGAATTCTCAACTCAAAGAGATACATGCATTTGATTTTTTGTACAGCAAATTCATATGGAGGTACATGTACTAGTTGTGACCAGAGCTGGGTCCATGCAGGATGTGTAAATGTAGTTAATTTTATTAGTTTGTCTCTGAGAACATACAGAGCGAACATACTGTAAGTAAAAATGTTACAACCTACAATACAAGTATCAACAGTATTATGTTATCCAGATGATCTTTGTTTGCTTAAGATCAAAAATGCATGGCCTGTCTCACCTCTAAGTTGCACAATTTGCTGTACGTTGGATTTTCAAAGGTATCGAACTCTGCCTCCTCCTTACAGTTGTTGAGATTGTCGAACGTGACGCTGCCCCCATCATCAGTCTGGGGGAAACAAGAGAGTTAGATTGACAGGACTTTATCATGTTAGGTGTTCAGCCAGTATCCAGCAACTGCATGAGATCAGTAAATGAGTCTCTATGATCTTACTGATAACGTTAATAAATGACAACATTTATTTACAAAGCAAAGTTGTGCTAATGGAAAATGCATCTTATGCACTAGGTGCAAATTTGTATGGTATAATCTGATAGAAAGTACTTCATGCTTGCCAGCATGCCATTCAAATAAGGACAAAATCAACCTTCTTCATCTTGTTGAACTGTTGCATTAAGTCAAAAATGCTTTACAATAGTACTGTTATTACAACTTGATAAACCTTCATCGACATACATTGTATCAAGGATCAATATGGAAAGGTTTTGCCCAAACTCAGTGAGGGATCTGGAGAACACCAGCACGAAGACTGCGGACTACCGGAAGCATCTACGCTTCAGTCACTGACGAAAGGTAGTGGATGCTACCAGGAACGTCTGACTGTTTACAAATCTATCCAGTTGCTCGAGTAACTGTTATTTCATATATTACAGCTTGAGTTGGCATACAACAGTTCAACATTAGGTGTTATGTGTTCCAAACAAATATAGCAGCAGGAAATATTACTGTAGGGTGGATTGATGGTATGATGCATGCCTCGGTGACATACGAACACACAAAAATCAGCCGAATAGCAAAGAAAGGCCAAATCAGGACTTTTTGATAGGTTTGTCAAGTGATGTGTAAAGTCCCCAGGGCATCTTACACATCACTCTATGACAAACAAAAAACAAAAACGACAAGAACAATACCTTTTTATACTTTCCTAAAACAGGACTTCTTTTGTGCCTCTTGACAAAGAAGCAAGCGGCCACCATACAGAGCACCACCACCAGGAGCAGAGCGATGATGATGCCAGCGATCGTTCCCGATGTCACTGTCGGGCCGACGTCTCGGATCTGTCCACTGGCTTTCTGTAAACACAAAAGGCAGAAAATATATTTAGGAAGCATTATCACTACAATAAACTATATCAATTGGGTTCTGTTCCAAGCGTTGAGGTGTCATTCTTATCAATGTATAACTTTTTCACTTGCTTTTACTTTTGCTTTATGATATAATTCAAGCTCTAATCAGTGATGTCTTTCAATTTCACTCTTCCTATAATTAACTGTTAACTTTTTTACTGGACAAAAAATGAAATTGAGAGGTGTCATTGTTGAGAAAAGTTTACTGTCAAAATCTTTGCAATGACAATCAGAGGCAATGCTATAGATAAGACTGCTGAACATTTAAGATATTGACTAATATATGCAAGTGTTAGTCTTTACTGTACATGTTCATTGGTTCAAACTCTAGGATGAGAACTACAGTTAAGGTATGATTGTGCTGGGAACCCACCGGTGCTCTCAAAGCGAAGAGCGGTCCCTTGATGATGTGAATGATGCCGTTTGTAGTCGGGATGTTCCACTCCAGAACCTCCTGGTCATTCACCAGGTAAACCCCCTGTGGGAGGAACAGTACATTTAGGAGGAGGTCAAAAGAGTTCAAGATAAAAACAGAGTGCTGGGAGGAAAACTTGAATTGAATCTTTGTTTATTCTAAGAAGCTGAAATCGGCACGCAGGCCGCTTTTCATTGAATCTGACTAATAATAGATATTCTCTCTGTGAAACTGTGTCAGCCAGTTACCGACACTATATTCATGTTGATCTCCCAGTTCAGCATTAGTCATTCAAGCCTGAGAACCAACAGATTGAATTGGTATGATCTTAAAATGCCATCATGCTCATCCAAAGACAGCTTTCAAACTCAATATCCTGCCAACTGGATTCCACTGTAAGCTGACTCAGTTCTGTTGCAAAGTTCTTTTCTCCAAATCCGCTCTGGAAAACTTTCTATTTTAGCTAATAGGTTCGTACCTGACTGCCATTGTTCTTACCTTTTTAAAGTCTGCTGTCACCACTAGCTCCATGTCTGCCTTGGTCTTGAGCACCATGCCATCTTTGAAGTCTTCGTACCTCACAAACGACTTGCTCATCAACAGGTGGTTCTTAATGTCCTTGTCTGACAGGGACTAAGAGGAAGGAGAAGAATAATTGTGAATGAATGATATTTGTGTACTGTTATTCCATAGTCCATTACTAATAGTGTACTTCAAAATAGTAAATTCAATTTACTTCATGCTTAAGCAAAAGGAATGTTGGCGTAAAATAAATTGTTTTAAAGCAATACTGACAAAGAGTACAAAAAAACAAGTTATACAATATGTTTGCATCTTTGATGAACTTTTTCATGATGAAGTCTAACAAAATTCATTCATAGAGTAGCTTCCAAATGAGTGTTTCAACTTACACTGGACATGTACATGTACAATCATGCATTAAGTTTTTGCCAATTTTTTTTTTTGCCATCGCTCAATATTTTTTCTGAAAAAATCTGAGAACCAACAAATTAACTTGGTGTGGCTCAAGTTGCCAACAGTAACCTAAAAAGAAAAAAACAACACTATGCAATTCACTATGAGGATCAGCCATTTAAACTGTTGGTAGCACAAGACAAAGTTTCCTTACCATATTAACAGGCAGTCCTTCATTGCTAGGAACAAACAATGTCAGCTTGAGCTGGGACTGCTCCAGTATTCTCCTCAGCTTCCTTCCTTCTGAGGATCTTCTTTCAAACAACTGAACTTCCTGCAATCATAGACAATAGATTCAAGATGTTACTGTCTTGTTTCTGTCAAATAAATTTAAACATTATACCAGCACTGTCTAAGGAAAGTACATTGTCATGACATTAAATTCCATTGTTCTAAAACATCCTCTTTTCTAATACTGATACGTTGAGTTTCATCATATTGACATACATGTTTAAGCACATCAAACTCTCGCAAGACAGTGAACAACAGATGATAAACTGGATAGTCAGTGTGTGTATTCTGAAGACAAATAGGCATTCTATGAAATTCGTATAATACTTTGGTATATATATATAATATTTGGCAAAATAAAAGCCTAAGGTTAACAGGGTTGTCACAAGTGTTGCTTGAAAAAGACCTTGGATCTCTAATTTGCATTAAAGAAAAAAAGATCATCTGCTACAACAAATTAAGCAGCTCTTTAAGTCAAGCGTTAATATTCAGCTGTCATATCTTAAAAACATTTGATGAGCCAATGTCCTTACAATGTAGAATCTGCTAAACTGTGGTGTGAACTGTAGTGTCTGGTACACTTCGCTGTTACACATGGTTCCGTTTCCAACAAAACTCTTCATGCAGCTGCACTGTACATCTCCAGCAGGCTTCCTGGCTGTGAGGTGCAAAACAGATAAGGTTAGGATAAGTAGAACACTACTTTTTATAACCCTTAAGTTTAGTCTACTTAGTACTAGTAGTATACTTGGATAAGATAAGATACACTCTTGTTGTTTTAATTAGGAAACCAACCAGAAAAGCCATAGACCGATCCCATTGCCCCAACCACCTCTGACAAAATGTAGGAATGCAAAATGAAAACAAAATGCAAAATTTGTTCCCCTTAAAAACCTCTCCATGTGATCAGCTAAAAATGCGGGAAGCAATTATTTGCCTTGACAGAACTTCATGACAATCATTATGTACAAAGTGAAATAACTACTGGGTAAAGACTTTTAATTGGTAAAGGACTCTCCCATAAGTGCTTGAGTGTTTAAAAAATGATAAAAACACAAAATAAGGAAACAAAAAGTAGATGGAAGTACAAAATGTAAACCATTGCCCTTTGTGTGTTCAAGATACATTCAAGCTCACCAAATTAGCATTCCTATACATACCTGATGGCCTGATCTCCACACATCTGCCATTGGGTGAGCAGCCTCCGTTGTTGACGTCACACCTTCCGATGGTGGTGCGAGGGAGCTTACACTGCTCCCCATCGCCTGTGAACCCTTGCTTACAGGTACAGGTCCGCGAGTTCTACAAAGAAAAGTAGCAGTTAGAGTTATGGTTCACAGATTCACAGGCTATCAAGCAAATGATCCTGGAGGTCTCCTTCACAGATTCAGATGGAAGTACGTGACGGAATAGCACGGATTGTGTGTTTGTGTGTGTGTATTTGTATTATCAAATGGAAGTGGTTCATGATGGGAAAGGATATGTTGGTTGATGAGAAGGAATATCATTAAAAAAAGTTTTACAAGAACGTTAACAAGATGGACGAAGCAACAAAAAAATTGTCAAGATATTTAAAGAATATAACATTGTTACCATTTAACCAGGCAGCAATGTCTAAATATTTGGGTATTTGCAATTTTATAATTAAAAAAGTATCAACAATGGAAAAATAATACATCTCTGCGGAAAGAAAAATCAATGAATTAAAATATATCAAACATGAAATCAAGGCTTACCGGCCCGGTGTATCTGCAGGTGGCGTTAGAGTGACACCCTCCGTTGTTGGCAGCACACCTGTCGATGCCCCTGCACACGTAGCCGTCCCCTTCGTAACCCTTCTCACACTGGCAGGTGGTGTTAGTGCCCACCTGGCGACACCTGGCCCGCAGGTGACACCCTCCATTGTTCAACGCACACAGGTCGATTGCTGGAAGCAGAAATGGTGGATCGATTGTCCATGAAGTGAACCTTGACATTGTGTTACATTCACAATTTGGAAAAAGTGTTGAATGCATTTTTTATGAAACAAGCTGGTGTGAGAGTTACATGACATTTCATTCACTGCTAACGATTTTGCAGAAAGAGAGGTTGTACGAGATTGGAAAGTAATGGCAGAACACAGTCAAGGACAGCTACTTTTACAACTCCAAATGAAACAAACGTCTTGACTTGTCATACATGTAAATGACACGTGTGACTGGAGACATTCAAACATTTTTTTATATGGAAAAAAAGATTAGGGCTCTGAATGTGTTTTTTGATAATGATCATTTTTAAACAAGTATAATCGACAAGATAACATCCACCTTAAGAAGCTTGTTGTACTTACATTTGCTGCCCAAAAAAAGTCAGAGGTAGTGGAAGCAAAACCACAAGCCTCCATGTATAAGGATTGAATTAAGCTACATATGTAGAGACTACGACCCTCACCTGAACACCTTCTGCCGTTGCCCTGGAAGTTAGGTAGGCACTGACACATGTTGTCCTCACGACACACCGCGTTCTGGTCACACTGTGGGTCACAGGTCGGCATGGAGTCTGGAAGAAATGTGAACGTTCAGCATGGAAGTGTGGTGCTGTTGATAGCATGCTGAAATTAAACATACTATAGTAACTACATGTAAACATCTTGATAAAAAGAAACCTTCATTCAATTATTTCCCCCATACATGTACCTATCCCTGGAAGACTAAAGGATGTTCCTTTTGGAAAAGTATCCTTGACTAACCTAGTCGCTGGTCACATTTGGGTCCAGTCCAGCCTGCCTCACAGAAACAGGCTCCATCATTTTCAATCCCGTCCCTGCACAGGCCACGGTTACTGCACTGACAAGCTGGAGACAAATAGATGCTGGACATTAGCAACAAGTACACAAACATCAAGATATCAATTATGACAGACAATGAAACTTGAGGTATTACAAATATTTTGCTTCATACAGCACACAGCACAAGTCACAGCTTTAGAAGCTCTTCTATAGCTTAACTAAAAGTGCCATAATAAAAATCATTACCAACATATGAGGAGTTCATCTCATTTGTAAGGTGTTCCTTAATAGCAATTTGTTATCAACATATATATATATAGAGAGAGATATACTACCATTAGAAATTTTAAATAGATTTTTCTATCAGTTCTCTTTTCAGTGCAATGACACTTAAATCAAGCCTACTTCACTCTGGTTATATGACTTACGTTCACAGTTGGGCCCGAATCTGCCAGGATCGCACAGTTCGCAGGCCTGTCCCCTGTACCCAACGTTACACCTGCAGTGTCCGTGGTTGTCCACGCCGTCGTCACAGCTCCCATGGCCGTTGCAGGGCTGCTGGGCTCCCCCAGGGCACGCTATATTGAGACACAATTGTACAGTCAGTACACAAGTATCAATTTGAAACAGACTGACCAAAGCAGTCTACCTACCCTTATATCCCCTTTGTGATGATATTAAGACCCAGTACATTGTCTGTTTCAAGACAGCAACTCAAGAAACAAAGCAATTGTAGTTTAAATCAAGGTGTCAGTTAGTGGTATTATGTCTGTAAAAAAAATATCAACGCACACACATTTCTAAAACATCATAGACCTTTCCTTTTCAGGGCAGTCACTACACCAAGAAAGACATTAGCTCTCTCCAAGAAATGTTTGTACTAAGCATGACAACAACACAATGGTCCCGGCACTTAGCTATCCTATATAGAAGACCAAATGACTGATGGAAAAATTGGTGATTCCACTCATCTAAATTGGAACAAAATTTAATATTTCTCCATAACAGTCTTTTAACAGAATTGCCATATTTTGTAGGAAGTACTCTGTAAGTATGCAGAACTGACCTCTGCAGTCCCTGCCATAGTAGTTAGGGCAGCACTTGGGTTTGAGGGTGGTGTACACACACTGCCTCTTACAGCCGTTAGCCTGTCTGTAGTATGACATGTACACACACCGCTGGACTGGACCCTGAAGAAAATATGAGTTCATTTAATTTATAATCATCATGAGGACAGATTTTACCAAAGGAAAATCCAATTTGTAGTTTAAATAGATATGATGTGTATACAACATATTGCTTTAAGTTTTATCAAAGAAAAATACTTACTGAGAAACTGCAAAGCAATACATAAGAAAATTTAACTGGAATAAAATGTTGGTGCCAACCCTTTTCAGCACAAGAATCTGTTCATATCTTCTTTTTTTTTGTCAACTTAGCCCAGCATTTATTGAATTCAAAGCCCACATTTTCCCCTTCCTTTATACATATTCTTCACTCTGCAAAATCTTCCCTAACCTATTCTAAATGCTATGAAAAAATAGACCATTCTGACATGTCTGAGGAAAGTATTGGTAAAGGAAAAGGTGAAGTACCCACCACTGGTCTGCTGCCATCAGGACAGATATTATCTGTTCTACAAGGTCCACACTCTCCCTACAGGTCAAACAGGTACAGGAGAAAGAATACAGAAGAATAAGCCATATCACAACTACTTTATAGAAGGAAAAAGGATCAACTGGAATGCTGGAAGCACAGAATTGAGCAAGGCTAAAGAGTTTTTATCGAAAATTCCTGAGAGAGAAGAGTCTTACGGTGAATGTTCTGTTGCTCATGACGTCACACCTCCCGCCAATACTGGGTGGTTCCAACACGTGGTCGATTCCGTATGCAACCCCTCCTTCGAACATGATGCCCCTTTGGACAATCTTGCTGTCTTCATTCACATAAAGATCTCCCTGCAAATATAAGTACATTAGACAACTTCACTAAGTCAACTCTCACAAAGTTGTGACAACCAGAGTATTTTGTCCTAAGGTCTACCATTTGATAGGTTGTTTCTATACTGATAGCAGCTTCACAGTTGAGCTCCTGGTTCCAAGTAGTTGCCACAAGAGACCCCGAAAGGAAAAAGGAAAACTTGTAACACTAGGCACAACAAGCATCTGAACGAACTACCACTTTGACACAGGAACTTGACTACTAGTATCTTTTTGTCTCCAAAACTTCAAGTTGGCTGATCGTTCATCATCCTGTTGGGCGGGTTGCCCGGACTAAGTCAACCCTCTTCCTCCAGTTGCTACGGTCCGCCATTAAGTGCTCTAGATCTTCAGCTACATCCCCAGCAAGTTAGTCAATGTAGGTCCGTTGGGGTCGCCCGACAATGGAGTGTCCGTGAGTTGGTGTCCAGAGTTGGTTGATCGTTAATAAGTTCAAAAAAGTTCAATAGAATCCGTAATCCAGTCGGCCACCAAAAGTCAGATGTCGTGCCCTCAACACCACCCTGATCAATATAAATGGTCCCTTTAAATGCAAATGGATATACCCAGCCCAAGATATGACATAGGTCAGGCTGTTGGATCACACACATTTGGCACGCTGCCAGGAGTTACTCATCCATGGCGAACAGAACAACAGGGCCCATTTCTCTATGTTAAACTTTATAGATATGGAGACTTCCGTGTTAATTTCTGGCCACCTGGAGGCCTTGGCTTATAGGAGAAAGTAAGAAAAACTGTTTTTTTTTTTCACACATAGCTATCTGTATCTGTAAAGGCTGGTATAACCACCATTCAGTTAACACATCAGTTAACACACGTTGCATGGCAGCAGCTGGTTACATTACACTGAACCACTTATCAACCTAACCTTTGCACGTCTAGCTTCAAGCGTTGTCTGTATCTATCTAATGAGGATGCCCTTACTGTGCTTTTACTGGTATTTTCCTGGCCTTCAGTCAGTTTTCATAGCTTTCAAAGTTTCTACCATCAAAACTTCTTGTAAAGATCTTTCATGAGCATCAAACATGAAAAGCTCCATCTTCATTCTCATATTGATTGATTCAGATGTAAGTCATGACCTGTACCTTCTCCCCCTTGCAGTTGACCTCCACCATGGAACCTTGTAAGGTCCGAAGGTCGTTACTGGTCACCAGGGCCGTGGCAGACAGCTGAAACAGAATCAATTGTCAGGACCTACATGTATGTCAAATAGAAATCTATCTTTGGATATGACCATGACTATATCTTTTTTACATTAGAAGTATCCAAACACTCAGGCAAAATAACACTGTAGTACAGAAACAGAAAACATGGAAAAATGTCAATGGCCATTATTGATCTGAATATCATTATTCTTATCATATTGGGACTTGACATCGGTCACAATGATTTTCACTGGATGTATCAACTTTAAATCCAACTGTCTCTTCCTTTCTTGATTTTCAATTCACTAAACAAAGTTGGATGGTGCTTCAAAAGACAAAACCCCAAGACTATCCATGCACACCAAGACCAGAAGGCCCTTTCCTTGGTGCTGAAAGTGATGTATGCTGTACCTTGTTCATTTCCCAATCAAGAAATGACTCAAACTGATATCCAGAAAGCAGCAGATATTGGTATGGTAGGAAAGGGCCTGTGAATGCCCAGGTGGGAGACTATACCTACCCTTGCATCTCTGATGATGTGGTACTTGAGGTACTCGATGAGTTCGTCCCTGTTCTTCGGCTTGAGCAGCTCCTGGTACTTGCGGTTGGGCATGGACTTCAGGGCCAGGTCCGTGGGCCAGAACATGGTGATGGGGGTGTGGACAGGGTCGGACACCAGGCTGATCAACCCTGCTGTCTGAAGCGGGACGGGAATAGGAGGGAAGGTATGCATGTATGACATTTTAGAGACTCATGGTCTTATGCTACATGTCCAGGATGTCACAGTATCAGTTTAACTTACTTAATTCTAGCATTTCATGGCTGTGTGTTCCTGGCTTGGCTGGCTAAGTGTTCAAAAGGTAACTGTTCACAGTCCATAACAGAAAGCCTATTAAAGCGCCCTTTCTCCTCCAAAAATGTAGGGTGTGCCTGATAAGTATGGTAGCTTCTCCCGACAGTAAAAATCTTGGAAGTCAAAAATGTTTACAAACTTCAATATGGCATTCAGTAATATGAATAAGATATTGACAAACATGGGACTGTCTTAACCTTTTCCCTGCTACCTAACCTCTGTAACAATACAAATTTGGTGCCAAATATTACCTCAGCACAGAGTAAGGTTTACATAAACCAAAGAAACCTACCTGTAGTGCCCCAATGAACAGATTATACTTGAACGAAGTTGCTACAACCGTGATGTTGGCCTGTAACATAATTCAGTAAACAATTAGGAACATCCAACAACAAGAGTGCAACAAATAAGACAAGTCCTTCGTCCACACAATGAACTGTCCGATGAAAATGAGCATGGCAAGCCAAAAACAAGGGTGGAAATGTTTTCAAATGGCTGTCATCCATGGCTGCATAAAAACACAAATGGGATGTAGGCAAGCAAGCAAACCAAAGCGGAAAGAGGCAAAAATCATAGTTACTACTAAGTCTGTCCTTGTCCATGGGTCTGTCTCCTGTGCGTCCCAGGTATTGTCTCTTGGTGCTACATAGGAAGTGTTCTGTAGTACAGAGGTTTCATAGAAAACATGGTGACACACAAGCAGCTACCACTTAACACATACACAGAAAGTTTCTCATTTTGTCTACATTCTCTTAGAGGGTATCACCACCTAAGCTGTCACTTGAGTACTATGGGATTTCATGTAATTGTTGGGTTAAGCATTTATAGAATTTCACACTATGACGAAAGTATCTTCTCAATTCAATTCCATGGAACAGTTACACACAGTGAAGGCAAATCAGCACCAAGACTAGATGGGTCCTCTCCTTGGTGCTGAAAGTGTTGTGATTGGTTCACCATATTAGCAGAAGGGACAATGACTTTAACTGATTTGTGTCTAGTAGTGGAATGCGACAAATATTGGCATAGTGATAGAAAGACTACAGAAGAGCCATAGCCATTGTACAATCAAGCAACTTCCTTTTCAGAAAACAGCTTTTTGAAAAAAATGCACAATTTCCAATGTGTCATCTGATTTACTCTTAGTTCTGATTTTCAGTTATTGACAAGTACTAACTACTTGTAAATAGATGAACTAGTCCACTGTTACTTACGACCAAGTCCTCAAAAGACTGCATGTTGGGGGGTGTCAGGACACTGTCGATGTAGTGTATCACACCGTTGGATGTCTCATGGTCCAGTCTGTTAATGTGAGTGTCCCCGTTTAACAGCAACCCCGTCTGAAAAACAAATATTTCCTTTGTACTGGACAATCTCTTATAGATCATACGAATATCCACTATATGAATTACATGTAAGAGAAAAATTAAAGAGAGCTTGCAAACACTATAGCAAATATGTCAAGATATCACAACTAAGCCCTGAGTACAGCTCTTACGCCAGGGAAGTAAGGCACAGGTCCTGTGGTTGTGAGGAGCCACACCCCAAGCCAATTCAAGATCCAACCACACTAATCAATGAGAATAGGGGTCCATTCTGGTGTGAGTGGTTCATAAACCTTGCAGTTTGGGTTGCTAGTCACCTGTAATGTCAATTCTATAACATATGTGGTAAATCTCAATAGATAGAAAACCTCAGCTTACCTGAGTGAGACTGAGTTTGATGAGGTCTCCTTGCAGGGTGCGCAGGCTGTCTTGTTTCTCCATCTTGTGGGACATCAGCTGCACACAGCCGATCATGTGGTACTGCAGCACCTGGTGCAGCATGCCGTTACGTCTCCACTTCAGCACCTGGTGCGGGGGGCAGTGACACAAGTTACAGATCCAGTTCAAGGCTGCATCTTTGGCATGACTTAAGCAACATGCTACTGCCCTGTGCAGTTAACTCCAATATAGGAAAGTTGCATAGTACCTAAACAGAACTGATGCATAGAAAAATAACATTTGTAGACTACCAGTAGTAGCAGATAAAAACAAGGCTGCCATTCAACATCTTTGTGTGCTTGGACTTTCAACAATGAAAGGACAAGTAAGAACAAGTGCCTGGGTGCGGCCATACATTGTACAGATCTTTAATTAGCTTGTGACAATCTAATCATCAAATGGATAAGAACAGTACTAAAAGACTTCCGGGAGGTTGGCCTCTGCTGGGAAGGAGCAAAAGTCATAACAATGCCCCAGTCAGACAAAAGGTAGTGGATACTACCTGAAACAAATGACCATTTTCAATATCTATCCAGTTACTTGAGTAACTGCTGTCTTATTTATATTACCTTGGTGTTTAACATTCATCAACATGGCCCTAGCAATGGATTTGGCAAACTGGTCCAGCTTGTCCTCAGTCTAGAATACATTGTAAGTCTAAGTAAGAACAGTTTACAGGCCTTTATTAAACTATTGCTATGAGATCAATACCACATGGAGCAGTCTTTAAAGAGCTTTGGCAGACAAGACTATCACTGTTACATCAGTGGGTATCTATGACTTTGATGGATGGCTTTAATGGTCAATAGCTTCAAACTATGAAATGAAAGGACAAGAGAGGACAAGGCCTTTCCAAGATCTCTCCCCTCACCAGGTAAAGCCCAAAATTGATGACCTCTTTGGGAAATTAACAATTCATCAAAAGAGGTCATATGAGGTAGCCGTGAATAATCAATGCCTTGTCCTTGGAAGAGACTGTCCGTTGTAGTATATCTATGTGCCTGTGTTGTCCTACCTGCCCAGGGGTGTCCTGTTGCAGTTTCATGAAGGCCCGAGTGGTGGGAGCGAACACGGTGAAGGGGCCTGCCCCAACAAGCTGGTGAGAGTTGGTAGACTAGGGGAAGAATGTTACAAGGTTTAGATCATGGCAATGACACAAAAACTGCTGCTGACAGTATGATATCTCAGTGTGTGCCAAAGAGTCCTAAAATGATACAGATGTCTAGTTAAGAATATCTGTATTTGTATCTATATAGCCGGTATAACCGCCATTCGGCACAACACACCAGTTTTGCAGGCACGCGGCGGAGCAGCAGCTGGTTAGATTATGCCGAATGACCTGTCACAATTCAAATTAAGCTGTTAGTCCATCATTACTTTAAAGTGTGTTCTTGATTTTTGCTTAGCAAAGGGGTCCCATATCAATTTGTTGACTTATTGAATACCCAGTATGGAAGCTGGGTATTCATGATGGAAACTGTAATTGGTTTATTGATCGGTATACCTGAGTCCTGAGTGATGGCTTAAAAAACTCCTGAAGCGGCCATAAGAGGATATAGGTCACAAATGTAAAATACATATTGTTAGGATAATATGCAGTCATGTACGCTGTGCAATGGCTTACTAGTATGTGTTAGATAAAATTCAACATGCAATTGGCATCAAGACGGTGAGACCACAAGTGAAGTTACCAAACTGCAAAGGTATAATAAATTTAAGTGCAGTATAAGGATTTAAATACTTCAGCTGAGATGGTATGATTCAGTGAAATATGACACTACAGGTCAAGTTTCCACAATAATTCCTTACCTGAAGGAGGGAATAGAAAAGACTTGTGTTGGGGTTCAACCCTAGTTCCTGTTAAGGCAAAGAGAAAGAGAGACCGTTATCACCACTTGCAGGCATACATTTGTATTTTAAGCAGCAAGAAGACCAGATTACATCACCTCTGTCTAATAGACTAACAGCTTATAAGGATGCTGGAGGCAATTTGTAGTAAGTGAAAAAGTTGATGTTTTCTAACCAAATGTTGAATCATGATCACATTAGCTTTACAAAAGCCAGTGCTTGAAGGAAATTGCCATCAAAGATTTTACAGTGTTTTTCCTGGAGCCGTCCAGAGCCAGAACTACAGACCTGTCCAATGTTCCCAGTGCAGGTTATGCCGTCTCCGATGTAGTTATCCTGACATATACACTCCCTCTCGTTGGGACCTGTGTGGTTACAGACTGCAAAACCGCTGCAGCCTCCGTTGTTCTACAGAGGGGAAAAGAACAGCAACGATATTAGCAAATTGTCTTAAAATTAAACTCTGGCTACCAGTTTCCATCAGTATTGCATGCACTTGAAACTCATGATACTACATGCGCGAGTATTCAACAGCTAGTTTCGTGCACAGCTGAACTCTCTTTTGGTTCAATTCATTCATACATGTTCGTGTGTAATAATTTTCCATAAATCAACAATTCTCTCAGCAATCTATAGGTCAATGGCACAAAGTCTTAAGAGATTACAGTAAATGACTAACATTGATTAATATAGTTTCTTGTACTATTTCTCTCTTAATGTCTTCCTTACCGTTGTACACGGGTTGACTGCCCTGCAGCTTCGCTCACCATCGCCCTCATAACCACTCTGGCAGTGACATACTCTCTGGAAAACAGGACAACAGTTTGAAAGGCATCCAACACAAAATCTATGATAGCCAGGACACATACCAACATGGATCTTAGACAACTGTGCCATGTTGATGGCTTGTTTGTAGAATGAATGTCATGTGGTTGTGTAATCTTACCATGTTTGGCCCAGTGTGAAGACAGACAGCATTCTCATGGCAGTCTCCATTATCACTCTGGCATGGGTCAATCTCTATGGAAAGCAAAAAAAACACATTTAATTTATCAATGACAGATATTGTCAAGGACCATTCCCAAAAAAAGAATGGCATTTTGAGCTCTACAGCTGCAAGTTAAAGTAAATCCTGCAACAATTACCTTCCAAAGTTTCTACAAATGTTCTACAATTAACAGAGCTTATGTGCCACAGGATTATCTAGTAATCATAAGTTTGATCATCAGTTTTTTTTACTCTTATCTGAGACCCCTCCCCTCCACTTTGACCTTGTTGAAAAGCGGCTGTGTGGGCCGAACAAGCATTTTGAAGTGAAATAAAGGCTTTGACTTGACTTGACTCACCCAGACAGATGACACCGTCCCCTGTGTACCCATCCAGACAGGAACACTTCCTGTTGCCGGGCGTGGTCCTCATGCACTGGGCATGCTCAGAACAGCCTCCATTGCTCACCTCACAAGGGTTGATCACTATAAAGCAAAGGTGACAACAATGTCATTTAGGATTTCAATCCCAACAGATTTTCATTTTAATCTGTGAATTGCAGAAAGGAACAGTATAGTCTTAATAATAGAAAGTTTATTGCAAGTTCTACCCATAGGCTAATTGCAAGTACATGTAACATGAAAGGACGGACAGACAATGGATAACAATGTAGCATGATAACATCCCCTTTCAATCCCTAACAGCATGACACCAAAATGACACCAACATGTATCTTAACTTTCTAAAGAATAGCATCATTAAAAGTTTTCCTGACCTGAACACTGCTGTCCAGTCCCTGTGAAGCCTGCGGCACAGATACAGCGAGCATAATCTCCAGATCCAACACAGCTGGAAGAAAATTATAGAAGTCTTGAGGATGTTTCATGCCTTACAATATATGTACTGTACATCGGAAACATTGCAAAGCATCAGAATCAAGAAGTACAAACGATAGTCGACTGGTTTACTTACTTTGCACTTGAGTGGCAGGTTCCAGCACACTGGTCGTCGGTGATAGCTGTTGTAAAGGACAAAAGATTAAAAGTTTGCAGTTGTTAACATTTGGCCTCTTAAATGAACTTTTGTTCTCAACAAGACAACTCACATACCAGGCTATCACAGTACTCAAAAATAGAGAAATGCAATATTTTCTAGATATCACGAATAGCAGCTTGTAGGTAGTTGGCTGTATACTTCACAGCCGTAAGTTTGGTGTAGACCTACCTTCGTCACAGTGAGGTCCTCTCCACCCCACATTACAGGTGCAGCTTCCGTCTCCCTTCACACCTTCATTACAGGTGCCGTTCATACAGGTGCACACTACAGGAAAGAAGGGAGCCCTTGATCATGAGTCACATATGGTGAACATCATAATGTGTCATATATATAAAAGAGACATGTCTGTACTTCTCTTGAGAATGTAGATAGATATATTTTTAAAAATTGACCAGGAAAATCTCTAGATCAAAAAAACATACATTTCGTACACACATTTCTATGACTTGAAAGAACTACTACATGTATCCTTCTTTGTTCTTGGTTTTGATATTTTGAGATTCTGTAGGAGTCTTAAAGATAAGCTTATCACAAAGCGAAAAACCTGGTGTTTTGTGACACAGTCACTTTGATAAAGCTCTGTTGATGATAAGAACATCTCTATAGAGACATGACCTACCCTGTCCACAGTCCTCCCCATATCTGCCTGGTATGCAGTCCTCACAGGCCGTGCCACCAAAGTTGGGCTGACACTTGCACTCTCCCGTCCCCTCCAGCCCATCCACACATTCACCATTGCCATAGCAGGGGTCATCTACTGGCCCTGGGCATGCTGGAGGAATTCAAGATAGAATCCATCTGTCATCTCTGATGTCATCATCATCGTTATCATCAACAGGTTGCAGCTTAATACTGTTTGATATCAATGTCTCTATATACACATTAGTACATGTTTTGTGTTACATTTCTGGAACTTGTTATTTTTGCTTATTCTGCAAACCCTTTCACAGTACATTGTGTTCTTTGTTTTCAAGCGTGAGTCAATGATATTGAAGAACATGTACATATACTTCTAAGATGGTTTTGACATGGTGCTGCAATTACGTCTTTACCTCCGACAATCCACACCATTTGGGGAAGCATTTTGATTCAAAAAGACTTGACCCCAAACTTTCTTTTTAAATACCACAGTGACTGTGATTTCAGTAAGAACATTTATTACACAAAACAATGTTCTATTGTGAGCTGCTGAGTGTGCAACTTACCTGCACACTGCATGCCATAGTAGCCACTGCAGCACTGCCTACTCTGGAATGGCAGAAAAAACACACAAAAATTGTCAATACACGTAGATATTCTACTGTATGTCTCCTTCCAAATATCTAAAACATGGATAAACATGCAACTTTGGGGAGCAACATGTACATGTCTTGTTCAATTAACATATTTAACAGTTTGCAGAAAAATGAGAAAAAAGATTCCAGACTTACAAATGTTGTCCTGACACAAGTGGCAGAGCAGCCGAGAGATCTTCTGGCTACCCCGAACACGATGTGTACGTAGATGCAGTTGGACACCCGTGGCCTTTTCTGAGGAGAAACAGAGACGAATCTTGAGCGGAAACCAAAACACAGAGCAAACAATAGTACACCTCCAGCCTCTGCCCCTGAGGCGTTGCCTAAAACTAAAAGTGAAATTTGCAAAATTTGCATCAAGACGTACCAGTGGCTTAGTTCCTGGTGGACACACGGGTGGATACTGGCAGCTGTAGCAGTTACCCTGGAAATGCAGAGAAGCTCTGTGTCATTCTACAGTACAATTCTATTTTATCCTTGATACATATCAGCATATCACCTCTGGAATTCTTTTCTGTAGTTCTGAACAACATTTTATTTAAGTTGAATAGAAATCAATATATTTTGAGTAACGATTGCATATCAAAAATTTTAAAATGTCACAATTAATTCGTTCTTAAAGGTTTTCATTAGTTCGAAGATTAATGTGAATGTTAGAGCAATCCAGGGCCCAATTAAGGGAGCCCTGCTAGTCTGTACAGGTTTTGAGTACTGGATAAAAACCATTATTATCAAATTGCTTCCTTTTCCAATAGTCCTCTAACTGGGTTGTCTTAAGTTGAAACTTCTCTACACATGCGCCAAAAAAGCAGTTACTCAAACAACTGGATATGATTTTGGAAACGGTCAGACGTTTCAAGTAGCATCCACTACTTTTCGTCAGTGACTGTGAGCAAGATCAGTCGAACAGCAGGTTTATAACCACGAACTATGAATTGATATGCAAATAAAGAGAAGACAAATTTTTAGATAGTCCAATAGAAAGCAAATTAGACAACTCAAGACAAGGTTGAAGTAAAAGGGAACAATAGCTCCTATTGTTTTAATATAGGAGCTAAAGCTGGTTTGCCCCCAAGGCTATGTTTCCAAAATCATATCCAGTTGTTTGAGTAACTGCTTTTTTGGCGAATCTTATTACCTGGATGTCTAATCTTCATCGACGTTCTCTACACATGAATGTACATCAAGAAATAAAGAATATCTAGTAAACAAAAAGCTAACAGTGAACACCTGTACACACCTGTATGGTAGTGGTGATGTTGGAGTCACACCTGTTCCTGCGCACCCTGAGCACCGTGCCCATCCCGTGGACCACGCCCCCGTGAGTCAGCATGTCGGGACTGGCCACTGGCTCCCTGTTCACCAGCAGCTGAAACAAACAAGCCCACATTATGGACAAATCAAACAACCAACTTGCAAGAGTCAACTACAGTTTTGTATGTAGCAAGTCAATTTTGACCATCTTTAAATATCTACAAATGGGAGGAATATCCAACGCATATAACAGAATTTCCATTAGATTTGTCTAGAAATATCTGAAAGAAAATCACACATCTTCAAGAATTTAACAGCATTTGGCCTACTTACATGTATACAAGACATCAGGACATACAGACATATACTGACTTAAACAGAAAATACAATGGCTTGTAACAATATTTTTGACTAATGTTCACTTGACTGCCCAATATACTACATTTTATCATAGATCAAAAATTACATGAAACACCTTACTTTAAGTAAAGTTACTCTCCAAGCAGAGGATGGGTTCCGGGAGGTTTTTGACATGCTTTTAGGCGTTTGTGTCGGGCTTTCTACTTTGTCACCTTTTTTTTGTTTCAGAGGTTGGGTTGGCGAAACAAAAAAAATATTACAAAGTAGAAAGCCGACAAAAACGCCTAAAAACACATCAAAAACCTGACGGAACCCCTCCTCTGCTTGGAGAGTAACTTTAAGATCACCAGAGACAATCTCACAAGAAGAAACTATCTTACAGATGTCATTGTAAGTTTGCAATCCTTACACTAGGGAGACTTTCCCCTATTCAGCTTATTTTTTGCTGCAATGCAGTTCCTGTCTAACTGCGCACGCCAAATCATACGGCCCTACATCATGTCAGTGCCATTGGCAGGAAATTGCCCATTTAACCACCAGTATAGACCCTTCCGCTTCAGCACGTGAAGAAATGTAATTACAGGAAGTTTTTACGACGGGGGTGATCTTGTGCCAGGACATGTGTTGACTGATAAAGGCAATAACCGTACCTCACGACTGGACAAGATCGTAAAAATTTAACCAAGACGGCTGTTTGAAAGTAATAAAGTCATGACTTGGCTGCAGAGGTTTCATCAGATTTCGATTTAACTGATCACCGGAAAACATTCCAACGTACGTTTGCCTTCACCGGGGCAAGGTTGCTAACAATGAAACTTCTTCTGTCTGTTTTTTACGTGTTTGTACAGGAATGTGCGAGGTATGCATTGTTGTATGGTAGTGGGGATGTTTAGAGTTGTCACCTACATTTATGGCTAGCCACAGGCTAGTTGGGCAGTCCTGGCTGTGTGTCCTGAACAGCCAAACCAATAAATAAATGCAGGACATGTGTTGACTGATAAAGGCAATAACTAAGCCTCATTACCTGACAAGATCGTAAAAATTTCACCAAGACGGTTGTTTGAAAGTAATAAAGTCGTGGCAGAAGTTTTTTCAGATTCCGGGTGCCATCTTACACAAGGTCAAGATTGCTAAATGCCTAACTTTTTCTGTTATTTAAAAAATTTGGCTACAATATGACACAGACATCTTCAAACTTTATGTTTCCTTCCCAATAGAAAGAAGAGACATCCATTCTTTTTGTCTTTGTTTTCGATAAGAAATATCTATGGGCAAGATTTTATCAACTTAAACCATGAAACTAAATTCATTCAAAAGGAAAATACAATACCCAAATTACCATTTCTGTTCAACCCATTCCCTTCACCATTCAATGTAATACGCTATCTTACGACAACATACAAACACATTCTGCTTAAAATCCACCATAAACACATCCGGAATAAATACTTATGTCCACCCGTCACCTAGTCAATGCACCTTATTACCACTGTGGGCGAATCCTATCTGGTAGTTATGGCCCAGGGACGTGGCGAAGTGCTGTCCGTCGATGATTCTGTCGGAGGTCAGGACCAGGCCGGTCACGATATGGTACCTCAGGATGCTGTGGGAGATGGCCTGGGAGGAGGAGGAGGAGGAAGAATCATGGCACATTTAGGATACAAATTTACTCCCCCTGTTGTAGAATTGCTGGAAGCTCATGATGTCATTTCTTCGTTGATACAAAAATCAATGTTGAGGCAAAAGTTGCACAGCCACAGATGTACAATATTCCATCACAAATACAACATAAGACGAAGGAAGTGTTGCTACATATCGACTCGCAGTTTCACCTGACCAATATGGTAACACACATTAAGATGTAAATTACAAACTGATAACAGAAGTTAGTTTAGACACCATGAAGTTTAGAAATTTGATTGATTTTAAGCCTAGAAGGAAAGAAGGAAGAACCATTATATAGCACACATAAGATATACTTCAACTTCCCCTGATGTAGATTTGCTGGAATTTTATGATGTTATTTCTTCTTGATACAAAAATCAATGTAGATGAAACAGCAACAGTATTTCATCACACATACAACATAAATACTGGTGAAGCTACATGAAGGTTTATACACAGTGCAGTTTACTGTACATGTAACTAAGAGACTCTTCCATATTACGTTATAACTTTCATAAACGAGATAAATATAGATATTCCAAGATTGGATGTCAAATGCAACAGTTGTCTAATATCTTATCCCAATATGTTTTTCAAAGGTGGAGTTATCTATCTTCCTATCCTATCGTTCAGTGCTTGCAATATTTCTTACGTACCCTTGGATCTGTTCCATTGCGAGTGAAAGCGAGGACTGCAGCATTGTTAGGTGCAAACAGAGTGTACGGTCCCACAGTCTCCAACTGTTCTAGTAAACCATCTTCCTGTAAAAGTAGAGAATCAGGTTGACATACATACATGTAATTATTTTTTTTCTTAAGGACTATCCCTTGGAACAAATACTTCAAGGATAAAAAAGCTGGATGCAATATAAATGATTAGTAAAGGCACTAGGAATTTCCCTACATGTTCGTCTAGTTATGTTGCACAAGAAAACAAATAAGGCTTGCAAACAAACATATGTAGAGACTCCTATGAAATTACAAACCATGGCATTACACAGTCAAAGCTGCCCAAGAAGACCACCCAGGGACCGATAAAATCTGGTCTATGTGAACAGGTGGTCATTATAGACTGGGCTCTTAATGCTTGAGCCTATGGGAAAAATTACATGTACATGTATCTCACGGACCAAAAAAAAGGTAGTCACATTGGCCAGGTGGTTCTTATGTATAGGCAGTCACTTGTACAGGTTTGACTGTATAACCTGGAGAGATGAAGAGTAGAGTATAAGGTCTCCACACTTACAGATAGATAATGGGAAAATAAAGAGTAGTCCGTGAGCCCCTCCATAAGCTCACTCAGTGGAGGCCTCGGTGGTGCCAGAGTGGGCAGTACTGACTCTGGTGGAAGCAACACCTGTGAACAAAAAACATTCATATAAACTCACAACCTCTTGGGAACAACAGACATTTGATAACGTTTGTAACATTTTACCGCAAACCTTATACCTTTCGACATACAAATGCTTTGCAATAAGTAAAATTCTATGTGATTTGAGGTAATTGTTGTAGACTAAAATAGTTTACCATCTTGTTATGCACATTTGTATTGCCTAAATTCGCCAGCACTTATAATATCGATACTGCCGTACATGTATTTCAGTGGAGAATGGTGGTAGCATATCTCAATTAAACTAGCAAACCAGTCCTGTATAATATAGACTGCATTGCAGGAAAGAAGCAGCTGTAGGGATTAAACATACAATCCCTACAGAAACCATAACTGTCTTAGAGGGTGACTTCTAGCCAATTACTTTCAAGAATCCAGACATTGCAACATACCATAATAAACACTGGAGTTCCTACCTGTTCTATGACATGAATGATCCCGTTGGAGGCCAAACTTTCGTTTCCGATGATTTTTGAGCCTCCCACAAGCAAATACTGCAAGAGAATCATTAAGACATTATGAATGTTTTTTGTACATCTTGTAAGAACTTGAACTGAAAGGATCCAACAGAATTGTTAAATGTGAACTTAAGTCTGGCACAAAGCTGATTTTGACAAAGAGAAAGAGTCTTTAATAGACAATAAACAACAGGCAAAACTTACTATGTTAACAGTTTTCATACCTAGCTATCCCCGCTAACTCATCACACCATGAACATATGGTCTGTCTTGCATTGTGAACACCCTAAATGTATCCTTGACCACACTAACACAAAATCAATTCCCTGCAAACTTTTAAAAATTTTTTACAGTAAACAGGCACATATATAGATTACTTACCCCATCATCTTGTGTGAGTGACAGCATGGTGCCCAGGAGGAGGGTTGGCAGTGGCTGGGACTGATCCAGGTAGTACAGAGTCAGGTTATCGAACGTCAGGCTGCTGTTGGCTGTGTGGTACCTGTATTGTCACCAAACAACAATGCAGTGAGAAAATAAGTCATGTTTCTATATATAGCCTACTCAACAGCCTCTTTTTGAGGGGTGATGCAGTAGTTGTTTGTAAGACAAAGAGGAGTGAACTACATGTATGTGGACAAGTACAAAATAAGATGTTTTAAACTGGAGCTGGGCGTACCCTGGGTACAGTAATAAGGAAGTGCTCCCCACTGTGACCTTTCCAGCAGTTTGAGGGGTGTCAACTCCCCATAACTACATGAACACATAGAATCCCAGACTGTCTACAAGCTGCAATAGTCACTTTCATATACTCATTATACTGTGAGGTAAGGCTATACAATGGAAGATATTATAGCTGCTGTACATGTTCATCTGAGTGATAAGCTCAAAAGCTGTGACCTACATGTAGAATCACAGCAGAAACGTTTCCAAGCTGAAATCAACAGATGAAACAAGTTCTGACTGAAACTCCTTTTCAAAGCTACTGAACCTCTAATGTGCAAGGACCAGTGCATGCATATAATGAATTGGTTTGAAAAAAAGATTGTAAAAATTGGGAGAAAATGAAACTAATTTGTTTCCCTACTTGATGAGGAACGGGATGTTGTCGATCTCCCACCACCTGGACTTAACTTCTTCCGACAGCTTGAGGAAGGCGTCGTCGGTTGGAGCAAACACTGTCCTCATCACAGGGCCAGAAAATAGGTTCTGCAGGCCAGCTGTCTACAACAGGAACCGCACAGGGTTGTTAGGCATGTTGTCAACAGTCTGAAGGGAACTTTTTGCATGCTATGGGCCACTTTTAATTAGTTGTTTAATCTTTTCCCTGCTGCCAAAACTCTGCTTCGGTCCATAAATTAGGCTGTTGAAGACAACTCATTTCAACACAAATAAAGGCTAGTCTGTAGTTTATCAGTATTTCTAAGACCATTTTATATCTAGTCTATCAGCACTCCCATACTTAGCCTGAGTGTCATTCTGTTTAGTTCCAGGCTCTACCTCCACCAAACAGTAGGTAAAGGTAGAGCCTGAAACTAAACAGGATGACACTCAGGCTATCCCATACTTGTGAGGGAGCCATCCTATATAGCCCTGTTAAACTACAATTCATGTATACACTAGGATGGCACACAGGCTAACAGTGACTAGGGACTTGCTACCTTTTTTCATTCAAGCAACATTATGACATAAAGTAAAGAAGTAACAGGAAAGTAAAGGGCATTGATGAGCCCATGGCCTTACAGCAATGAGATTACTGAAGGTGGACAGTTCCGGTCGACCAGTCAGCTCCACCAGCAGGGTACCGTAACATCTGCGCCCGTCCCCGATGTATCCGTCCACACAGGTGCAGTTGTTTGTCCCCGGGCCTGTCTGCGTACACACGGCCTGCAAACAGCAATGCAAAAACTCAATGTATGTTATCAACCTTAAGTCAATGTTTTCCTGCCTTTGGATCACTCCTTACAGTCTTGTCTTGTCTAGTCCATCCATGTTGTTAACCTCCCAGCTGAAGTACCCTTTTGGTACGAAAAGTTTCAGGACGAGGTAGCAAGGTTAAAGACTCCACAACTGTTTTGAGAAGAAAAAAAATCTGTCTTCATACACTTAGAATGAAAATTGCTGACCTTCCTGATATAGCAGCTTCCTACAGACAAGAATACTCCTCAATCAAAACCAAACACTACACTTTCTTAAGAATGATCCTACTCTCTCCAGGCACATGTATGTCAATAACACCTTCTGACATGCAGTTTGAAATACAAGTTCTTCTGACTTGATGCCAGTCCCCTACATGTATATGTACATGCATTTCACTTACTTTCTAAAATGTTCAAGAATGGTATAGGCTCAATTGAAACATTTTGGAGCCTTACCTGACTGTGACATCCGCCAAAGCTCTCCAGACAGGGATTGATGGGCGTGCATGTTTTCCCATCGCCACGGAAACCTTTCATACACCTGCAGTCATTCTAGTGGGGGACAGAGATGAAGAAACTTACAAAGTTTAACATACTTATCAACACATTACCTTTATCATGTGGGACACTCTATGATTAAGGAACTAGATCTAGTAAATGAGCATCCCTTGTGCTGCTATTCTGATATTGAATTGCTTGATTTGGTCATTCAAAAGCTACAAATCATAATATATGTATCAGATTCTGTATATATACATATACATATACATATATAGGCCTGTATTGTATGCCCGTCAGAGCTATACACCAGCTTTGCAGTTAAATACCAATTAAAAGTGTATGTTTGAACTTCAAAATCTGTTAGGAAATACTTCAAATACAGACAAAAAGTGGTTCTTAACACATCCAGTTGTTGTCATAAATACCAGAAAGTGTTCTACTGACCTGTCCTGGTGCAGTAAAGATACAGTCTGCATGTGGATCACATCCTCCTCTGTTCAGGGAGCGACAGTTGTCTACGGGGATACACGAGATGCCGTCTCCTTCCCAGCCTTCGTCACACTGGCACACGTTGGTACCCGGTCCCACCTTGATGCAGGTGGCCTGTGTACAATAGATTACAAGTTTACACACAACTCAAGGACTCCCTGTTGTACTACACTTACACTTAAAATTCCTGATAACAAGACCTAAAGAAATTGGGATCATTGCAAACTTTCAAGACTCCATTTGACTTCTTACTTTCAATTTGCGTTTTGTCTCTTTTCTTGTAAGGCAACATCAATCTAATTTCTTATTCTCAGAACCAGTTGCTTCACCAATATGTATGACTGAGAAAGAAGTGTAACACAATTTGGGCTTAAGAAATCATTATGCTCAGCCCACTGGTAACATAGATCATATGCCAAGTCAAAGATGTGAAATCACAAGCAAAAGGTACTAACATCAGGATGACATCCTCCTCTGTCAGGCAAGCGACACGGGTTCATCTCGATACACTCTAGTCCAGATCCTGTGTACCCCGACTTGCACACACATCTGTGAACAACAAAACACATCTTGGGTAAGTTGTAGGAACTTTCATCTAGAACACTTGCTTCTGCTTTCTTTCAAGATTGTGGCCATTGGAATCTGTTGCTAAGAAAGCTGTCAAGATAAAAATATGTTTAGAGTACAATAATCATCAGTCAACTAGGGGATAAGGGAGTACAAAAAATAAGGCGTATTTAAGAAACTTTGAGATCCAAGCAACAATAGTTTATTCAATTCAAGAATTTTTAAAAATCTCAACCCATCTCACCCTATGATACCAAACTGGTTATCACACTGGGCATTGTCCTTGGGGTTGACAGTACCATTACAATCAATATCCAGGTAACAGTTACTCTTAAAGGGGCATATTGTAGAATCTGGTGGGCAAAAACTACAAATAGAAAGAATTTGAAAGATCTACACTAAGATTCACATTTGCAACTTATTTGTTACTTATTTCCAACATATTCCCGTCATTTTGTCACGTTTCCAGCATTAATAAACGACGAAAAACGCAAAACGTGTAAAATCTGGTTCACTTTACATATTAACTTGCGTCCCGCAAGTTAATATGCAAATAAGCCAGCGTAGAACGCTACGAAAAATCCGAATTGACCGTTGCGGTCGGAGATCGAGCGTCACAGGAAAATCACCACAAGTAAACAAACTTCAGAACGTCGGGCGTTCGATCGCGTGTTCGGTGGTTCGTCGAAATGTTGGACAAGATGGCGGCCAATTCAAGCGGCGGTGGGGATTGCATAATATTATATAATTTTTTTTCAAGACGTTCGCACGACACTGCAAAGTCGCATCCGTACGTGATGAATATTGCTGTGCAGTGTAATAAGGTAGATTCAACTACTGATGTAGAAAAATAATCAAAAACAAAGAATTTTGTTTTATGTTCATGTCACAATATGTCCCTTTAAAGTATGCTGGCATTACTCCATGCCCTAATCTTTTTACCTTATGATACAAAACTGGTTATCCCACTGGGTAATGTCCTTGGTGCTGAAAATGCTGTCATACGCACTATGCAGGTAACACTAGTTCATTCTTAAGTATGCTGGCTTTATTTCATGCCCTGATCTTCTCATCTGATCCTAAATCAAAGTTGAACTGCAAACACCAACACAAAAAACTAGACTTCACTTGAAAGTTCATCTGTGTTGGTAGAAGTCATTCTGAATAGAGTTTAAACTGCATACGCCAACACAATAAATTGGACTTACCCAAATTTTCGACTGATCAGCTACAGTCTTTGTCAAGGAGTGAACAATCCACACAAAAAACTAGACCTACCCAAATTTTGGGTCCGAATTTTGGTGTTGGCAATTGCAGTTCATGACTTCTACCATCACAGATGAACTTACAAGTGTTTCTCCCCTTATCTTGCCTGGTTATCACACTGGACATAGTCCTGGTCATTGACCTTGGTGCTGACAGTACTGTTACAATCAATATCCAGGTAACAGTCTAGTTCTTTTTAAAGCAATACTTCTTGCCCTATTTTTCTCACCTGATGTTGCCAAACTGGTTATCACACTGGGCGTTGTCGTGACAGACGTCCAGGTTGGGCCCACACGGGTTGATGGGCTGGTCACAGTTCTCTCCTGTCCAGCCCTGCTCGCACGTGTTGGGTTTACAGGTACCGTCTCCGTCTGGTCCGCCATTACACTCACCGTGTAAACAGTCGCACTCTGATCAGATGGGGGGAGAAAAACACAGTCAACTTTTAGTCCTGTAAAGTTTAACCACAGAGTTAATTCTGTTGCTATGTACATTTTAGTTAATGAGAAGTTATCCCCAGGTGTTGGGTTTACAGGTACCGTCTCCCTCTGGTCCACCATAACACTCACCGTGTAAACAGTCACACTCTGATCACATGGGGAAAACACATTCAACACTTCATGTACTGTAAATTTTAACCAAAGAGTTAGTTCTGTTACTATGTAAATTTTAGTTAATGAGAAGTTATCCCCAGGTGTTGGGTTTACAGGTACCCTAGTTACTACCAGGAGATAAGCAACAAACAAGTAGTTGAAATCAAATGACAGATTCATACAATGTATCATTCAAAACTTAAGCTCATTTCTAGATTGTAGAAGTTCATTTCTAGATGTCAAGCCCATATGGACTTCTAAGATGCCAATCTATCACAATATAAATACTCGACAGTACTGGTCATTAATCACAATTTACCGAATAGAATACAAAGGCCAGAACTGAGATTTTTAACTGTACTCAACACATGTAGTGCAAAGTGAATGAATCTGAAAATTACTTATTCAGCAAACTGTCTAAAGCAGTCGTATTCTTGTCTTTATACATTGATAAGACCAGGATGAAAGAGAACGTACCTTTATCACAGTTGACGCCATACAGAAGTTTATCCTCGCAGATCTCACAAGTCGTGCCCATGAAACCCGGGTCGCACACGCAGGTGCCGTTGCCATTGATGCCGCCGTTACACTGCATCATAAAACACACCACCAGGTAATTACTATGAACACAAGAGGAGGGATCTATAAAGGTATGCCTAAAGATGTCCGCCCTGCTTTGCTTTAATGTAGTTCCATTTCGTTACTTACGACAGACTCTTTTAGCTTGTATCTATACAGAAGTTTATCCTCGTAGATTTCACAAGTCGTGCCCGTGAAACCTGGGTCACACACACAGGTGCCGTTTCCATTGATGCCGCCGTTACACTGTGTCATAAAAAACACCACCAGGTAATTACTATGAACACAAGAGGAGGGATCTATAAAGGTATGCCTAAGGATGTTGGCCCTGCTGTGCTTCAATGTAGTTCCATTTCGTTACTTACGAAAGACTCTTTTAGCTTGTATCTATACAGAAGTTTATCCTCGTAGATTTCACAAGTCGTGCCCGTGAAACCCAGGTCACACACACAGGTGCCGTTTCCATTGATGCCGCCGTTACACTGTGTCATAAAAAACACCACCAGGTAATTACTATGAACACAAGAGGAGAGATCTATAAAGGTATGCCTAAAGATGTTGGCCCTGCTTTGCTTTAATGTAGTTCCATTTCGTTACTTACGAAAGACTCTTTTAGCTTGTATCTATACAGAAGTTTATTCTCGCAGATTTCACAAGTCGCGCCCGTGAAACCTGGGTCACACACACAGGTGCCATTTCCATTGATGCCGCCGTTACACTGTATCATAAAACACACCACCAGGTAATTACTATGAACACAAGAGGAGGGATCTATAAAGGTTTAACTAAAGATGCTGGCCTAGGTTTTCTTTAATGTGGTTCCATTTCGTTACTTTCAAAAGACTCGTTTAGCTTGTATCTCTGGGCCGCAGCTGGTCTACGGAAGCTTTTATACTAATGAAAAATTCCATTATCAGTTGCCTTTGCCTCGCTTGTGTGAGTTAAGACACCATCATCATATAAACCACAATCCTGATTATACTGCATGGTAATTATATGATTTAGGGCTGTTGTATGAGCTCACTGATCATCATGATAAATGATGGCTGAAAATGTCGGTCTGAAGCAAAGAATTCCGGATTGGAGGCACACTAAGAAGGCTGGCTAATGGGAATACTTAGCAAGCGTGAAGTTAATGCAATCATCTTGCATCATATTACTGTGTTCTTTAACATGAGGTCTTGCATTCCACTGTATTTATACACAAGACTTAATTCTTGCATGTAATTTGGGCCTCATTTCAAGGTTTGACATATGTACCATATGAGAACACAAAGAAGATCAAACATTGGCCAAACCAAAACAAAAGTCAACAGTACAGATACAGGGTATAATTCTTGCTTATTCATTCACTATCCCTATATCTCAGTCCGTCTGAAAAGACTAGGACCGGTTAACTGTGCATGGTACAAATTCGATATACAAATCAACTTCAAGTTGAGGTACAATGCAATTCAAGTTCATTCACTATACATGCCTATTGATTCAAATTTTCTTCTCCTTTAAGCCAAAAAATTAGGTGCAATGTGCAAGGAGCTATACGTAGGCATATCTACATTCATAAGAACTGAGTGGACACTGCTTACACCCACCAAAACTTTGCTTAAGGATGGTCTTGAATCCAATTTGCAGAAACCTATTAATCAAGGGGAACCACAATGTCTGGTGTTTGGGGACAAATTTATTTCACGATTACCAACTTAAGCACTGTAAAAATTACGGCCAACACGAACTGGTATCCAACTGTGTTCACCTTAATGACAAATTCATTAAGTTTCATTACTATAAGGAGACACGTAAGGATTTATCGATCATTTGACCAGCTCGTAAACCTCGACGACAAACTTTAGTACCAACATCCCGGTACTTGGGTCGGAAGATTTGTGAAGGCAGCAGCACTAAATGGTTCTTTTCCATCAATATCTCAGAGGTGGGCCCGCCCTTAGTGATTTCCTATCAAAGCATGGCGTCAAACATCGCTGTTTATGTCGATGTGTGGCCAGGTTGTTTTTACAACATTGGATCTAGGATTATGGTTGACTGCATTTATGGTATACTTATTATGTATGGTTGTGTTTAAATCAGCATAGATGTACCAAGCCATTATGAAAGCAAGGAGGTTGAAATTTTACTCCTCAATTTTAGACATTTTGCTGATGTGATTGAACTTGAGTAACACATGTTTTGGTTTTGTTTGTTTATGTCGCTGCGTGGCCAGGTTGTTTTTACAACATTGGATATAGGATTATGGTTGGGTAGTTACAGCTGAATGCAATGGTACATATTATGCTGTATGGTTGTGTATAAATCAGCATAGATGTCCCAAGCTGCTATGAAAGTAAGGACTTTTAATTCTACACATTTTGCTGATGTGATTGAACTTGAGTAACAAAAAGATTAATATCAAATGCAAATTTCATCGCTTTCTGTTTGGTTGTAGATTAGATAACACATGAATAATTTAGATAAAACTTAGCTGTTATATGGAGCCCAATTAAGAAAAAATGACAAAATTTCTTTCAGCGTATCATACATATGTACGAAAAAAATTTACAATTTCAACAGGTTGCAAAATCATTGTCATTGCTATTTCACCCACGTATAACTGTTTATATTATTTTGTCTCCTAAATGCCGCCAGAAATGATCATTAAAAATGAACGTGACCCAGCATTTAAATCCATGATCCAGACAGACTGCCCTTATAAAAACTTAGTAAAAGCGGGGGCTGTTACGGAATCAGTCATACATATATATTACCTGTCCGTGAAGATTGCAGGGCGTGCGGTAACCGCCGGGGCATGGCAGACACGACTCTCCATAAAACCCTTCACAGCATTCAGGAAGCTGTAAAGAAAACATAAACCCAGATATAATGTATACATAAAACATGCACGCAGTATAAACCACTGGGTGGCAACAGATGACGGATTATGCATTAGTAATACAGACTATTTTGTGTGTTTAACACCTTCATTACAGCCCACACACAACAGGTTTTATAGCAGGTTTACTGGGCACCAGCTGACTGAGAGCCAGGGCTGTCTCCAGCTTTAAATTTTGTTTCTGTCCCACTCATTATTTGGGAGCCCATGTTGCTGATTTTTGTTCTTAAATCTGCCATTCTAAGCTTAGGAAAATACATTTTTATCAATTTCACGTCATGAGCTTGAGGTTCAGCTTTTCTGGACGCATGAGGTGAAATCCGTCTCGACAAGCGAATTTCTGTCCTGGGACGGAGGGACAGGTTCTGGAGACAGCCCTGCTGAGAGCACTAAACTGTTATGATGGAGAAAGATTTAATCATTAATGCCCCATCTCTTGAAGTAAAGTTAGGATCTGCATGTCTTATAGCATTACTGAAACTGGGCACACAGTCCATCTTAAAAACGCCAATTTTCATACAAAGCTACTGAACAAGAGATACAAGCACATATTTACAGAATTGATGACCATTAAATACATGTATGTTAGTCTCAAGTTTATGAATTCAATGCGTCAAGCTTTGCTTGTAGCAGAAGTCATGAAGTGTTACACTGAAAGAAAAATGTGGCCTTTCATCAGGTGTTGATTGCTTTAAGTATTGGGTCATTGAATATCATGTTTTTACTACTACATTAGTTTTATGATGCTTGCAAATAAAAACCATCAGAAAGCACTGTAAGCCTTGAGCCTATGGCTTAAAATCACAATAAAACAATTTCATTGCATATCATGTTTTACTAAGCATTAGGTCATTGAATATTACGTTTTAATACCGCATTAGTTTTACCATGCTTTCAAATGAAAATCATCAGAAAGCACTACAACCCTTGGGGCAAATAGCTTAAAATCACAGTCAATAAACAATTTCCATTGAATATTATGTTTTTACTACGGCATTAATGATGCTTGCAAATGAAAATCTCCGGAAAGCATTGTAAGGGCAAATGGGTTGACATTGCAATAAACAAGCTAGTAAAGTTTGTGTTGTCCCGAAGGAATGTTGCCCACCATGACAGTCTGGTTACACTTGCGGGAGCAGCCGGTGTGGGGAAAACGGATGTTCCAGATCAGGGTCCAGAACACGCAGCCTCGCTCAACAATCTCCTAATTAAAAACAGAAAAGACATATGAATATTAGACTTTGCATGTCATCTATAGTATACATTTACTTCTTTATTTCAGTCAAGGGGAGTGAAGAATTTTTTTTGGCTTGTCTTTTTGCATGTCTGGTCTACCTCTCTGTGTATCTGTGATTCCCAATGCACACGATGCAGCCTTACCATACATTGTACCCCCTCAGAGCTGTTATTTTGTCTGTGAGGCTGTAAGGGCCAAAAAGGCAGGTAAAGGGGTGAAGTCTGCCATCTCTGATTGCCTTTTTGATAAGTAAAGGTCATAGGGGACTCATTTCATGTTGAATTTATAGCAAGGGGTAAGATTGGATCTCATAATCATCCACTGACTGCTTTACTAGAACTAGACATCCCGTAGCTCATCTTTTTAAATTTTACCAATCTAACATGTCAATATCATTCTGTTTTCTATTCATTCATGCCTGTCACAGTTCACATGGTTTCTGCACTGGAGCTAATTTGCTACATCCTTCCAATTGATTTGCCATCATCTTTACTTTGTTGGCAAATGAGTAACATACCATGAATGAGGGCAGACTCCACAAACAGTACCATAGTTGTGCGGTTTCCAAAATTAAAGTTGACATCTTCATTTGTTTTCAACTCGCAAGTACAAAATGATACATGTACTGACGGGATTTAAAGCCGTTTCTGACCTTTCTCAAAACTTGTATACCTAAAGAATCACCCTTATTCCATGTATCTTTATGAATCTAAAAAAAAGTTAAAGTGGTCCCATGCATCGAAGATGCGTAGGGGGGGCGCCCATCTCCCATTCGAAGCCCTTGGGCCACACAAGTGCAAGTTACTACAGCAGGGGGCTGGTCCGCTGGTAGTGATGTGTGTGTTTAACTTCCATACTCTTTCACAAATGCTGAGTGCTAAGCAGAGAAAGAAGTATGTACCATTTTTAGAGTCTTTGGGGTTCCCAGCCGGGGTTCGAACTCACGACCTACCGTATGCAAGGCGAACACTCTACCAATTAGGCCATTGCACCAGTTTATGAATCTACCTGGTGTAAATTTGTAGCTATTTTTCATACAAGGAAGGGTGGTACATTCTAACTCACTGTCGTTTCTCCAATATATAATACATGTATGTCCCTTAAAGATGGTCTCAAACACAAATAGCGGAGAGGAGACTCATGACCTATAATAGGTTTGGATTCCAGGCTACTCAAACATACATTGCTTTAATGCAGTCCAGTAGAAAAAATGCTTAGGTGGGCAATTATCTTGATTTCATCAATACTACAAAGGCCACCCTTCTCCAGTAGGAACTGTGATGGTGACTAATCACTGCAAAGCACCTCTCTCCCTCCTTGCCACACTGGTATACAGTATATTACATGTAAATTCAGCTTGCCCCAAGTTCACAAAAGTGCATCCCTTGCACATCCAGATTTTTATGACCTACATGTACATAACAACACAGTTTGTCAAATGGGACCAGGGCCAGTAATGACTCCCCCCAGACAAATGGTCTATGGTCCATAGCTAAGTGTCACCAGTGTGACTACTTCCCCAGAGGCAAAACCATTCACTTCAGCATTGGTCAGCATTTTCTAACTGTTAGAACTCCAAAGTGCTTGAACAGCCTGTAAATCTTAATGGCTTCTTTCATCGCAAGCCAGTACATTCAGTCTGATACAGAAAAAAATCATGCATTCAACCCTTTCAGATTTGGTTAAAGCAGTGCCATGACAAATTTGAAGTCAACATTCAGTTCTTTAAAGGGGCATATTGTGACATGAACATGAAACAAAATTCTTTGTTATTGATTATTTTTCTACATCATTAGTTGAATCTACATTATTACACTGCACGGCAATATTCATCACGTACGGATGCGACTTTGCAGTGTCGTGCGAACGTCTTGAAAAAAAATTATATACGCCACCCCTGCCGCCGCTTGAATTGGCCGCTATCTTGTCCAACATTCCGACGAACCACCGAACACGCGATCGAAAGCCCGACATTCTGAAGTTTGTTTACTTGTGGTGATTTTCCTGTGACGCTCGAACTCCGACCATAACGGTCGATTCGGATTTTTCGTAGCGTTCTACACTGGCATATTTGCATATTAACTTGCGGGACGCAAGTTATTATGTAAATGAACCAGATTTTACACGTTTTGCGTTTTTCGTCGTTTATCAATGCTGGAAATGTGACAAAATGACTGGAATATGTTGGAAATAAGTAACAAATAAGTTACAAATGTGAATCTTAGTGTAGATCTTTCAAATTCTTACTATTTGTAGTTTTTGCCCACCAGATTCTACAATATGCCCCTTTAAACTTCACTTCAGTCATAATATCTTACCATTTTCTGATTACTAGGACTTCATGGTGCTTCAACAGCCTATAAATCGTAATGGCTTCTTTCATCGCAAACCAGTACATTCAAACAGTCTGATATAGAAATAATCATGCATTCAAACCTTTCAGTTTTGGTTAAAGCAGTGCCATGACAAATTTGATGTCAACATTCAGTTCTTCAAGGTCCACTCCAGTCATAATATCATACCAGGGCAAACAGAGGTACTAGTAGATGGACATGCAAAAAGAATAATGCATTCAAACCTTTGGGTTTGACTGAAACAATATTTAGTATATCGTTAATCTAATATCACTCCTTTGTCGATTAACTACATACATGACTCTTACAAGTTCAACCTATTCATGACGAGGTACATTGTTGCTTCACCCAAAGGAAGTGAGGAATTGCTTTTGCTGTTTATGTGTATGCGCATGTGATTGTCTGTGCTTCTGAAATCAGCATTTGTGAAGGGGGTGAAGTCTGCAATCTCTGATTGATGTCTTTTATCGTCATAAACTGCACTGTATTCGTTGGCATCTTGACGGTGTCATATTTAGCATCAACTTCTCCTCCTATTGACTATCTGCTGTGAAGCGGTTCGGGAATGATATAAAGCAGCCCTCTCAATATTCTGGCTGCTTCTGACGGCAGGCAAGCCACCGCATCAGTAGGGCCATAACCACGCAACCGTACGACGGTAACCCGTCCCATGGGTCTCCCTTCACACGCCATATTCGGTAATGACAGCCCCCCGGATCATTCCGCCCAATGGCCATGATACGGGCCTCCCGATGCGAACACGCTCTATTTTCTGGACATATCAAATAACTGCCTTATGGAATAAGAGGCAGGCTGAGGAAGAAATGGGCCAATAACATTGCTATGTGGATAGAGAACACCTTCCCCGCAGCCATGGTGCATGATAGGCAAAAATGGAGAGGACTGGTAGCTACAGGTTCGGTCAATGGTGCCCCCACTATACCCTTCCTTGTAATTAATGGACTAATGATGATGATGATTTTATTAAGAATTCACATCCTCATCACAGAAACATGTATTTTTATTTCTAGGCTGTAAGGGAATGTGCATTAATGTAAAATATGTTTGAAGTCAAGACATTACGAATTGATATTAGAACACAGTCATGAACCGGTAGTATACTTTTATGTATATGCCCCATATCTTTTTAAGTACATTGGCTTGATAGACATGCAGATCTGACTATACCACGACTGTAAAACTTTGAGAAAACTAAAACATTGAAGATATTGAAACAATATCAATAAGGGTTGAGCCAGATGGAAACATCTTTCCCACCAGTGGAGCTCATATCGGGAATATTACCTTTTACAGCAGTTGCATTGCAGTTACTTATCTCAAGCATTTCCAATAAAGCTGTCACCCCGGGCTGTAGTAACGGCCTCGCTGCAATATACACCCCCACAACGGAGAATCCATAAACTAGCCGGGGGGGGGGGGGGTTTGACTCTCCCATTTGTCTACAATATCGCTTGCAGTGAACAGGGGGGAACAGTCTTAAAATCCATTCCTACCTCAGAAGTACATGCAAGGAGCCGATTTGTCGTCAGAAATTGCCATGCTTGCAACAGAAAATATATCATGGACTCTGGCATTCAAATACAATTTAGTTGGCTTTTTTGGTACCCTTTAAAAGAGCACATATTTCAAGTTTTTCAAAATCAGACTTTTTTGCAGCAGCACTATTCAAGAAATCAAAGTCAAAGGTAACTTTCTTTCCAGCAGTCAACATTTGATGACTACATGCCTTGGGAAGACAGGAAAGTTTACAAATTTTGTTCACTTTGCATGTCTACTAACGTTATACTTCACAGAACTAAGACAGACTTTTCTGCATGGTTATCTTTTGCATCTATCTCAGGTACAGCTCTTTGCATCTAAAAGCTCCCTAAGGTCTTCTTCATGCAGGCTCAAGTTAAATGGGCCATCACAGCACACTAGAGTAATCAAGTTTATGGCAAACTAAGACTCAGTGATATACAACAATCTGTTATCTTCAGTCACATAGACGATACATCTTTAAATTCTATAGATACATATCTACACTAGTGCACTGCACTGGCTTTCCTTTGTTGTGTGTGTAGTTTCTGGCCTTACACCTGTACCAGATTGAAAGGATTTGGAAGCTAACATATACTTGTATGCATGTGTTGGCCTGTGATTTCTAAACATGGCCAACACAGGTTACGTAGTAAGAAAAACCAACTCTTCTAAACTTCTATCTGGTGGTTCTATCTGGTCAGGCTTTGCCAGATAGCAATCTCAGGTTGCCATCTTTAAAGTATGACAGCGTTTGCAATTGCAAAAAGAGTGTACCTTAATCCTTTACTACTAACTAATGCATAAAGAGAAGGACCTGAGGTGATCAGCGAGGACTTACCAGTGGTTCTGCGCCCTCGGGACAGCCGTTCAGGTCAATCTGACTACAACTGCTGCAACTGCCCTGTGGGGACGACACAGAAATCACTGTCATAAACTCCTTGGAGAGGCTGCTTGACATTTCTGCAGGTATTGTTACTGTTATGCCAAATAACAGTTACTCAAGTAACTGGATATGATTTTGGAAACAGTCAGACATTTCAGGTAGCATTTACTACCTTTCGTCAGTGACACTGAGTAAGTTCTGTGGGTCGATCAGAAGGTTTATAACCAAGAACTGTGAATTGATTTGATGCAAATAAGTGAGACAATTTTAGAAAGTCCAATAGGAAATTAAAAAACTGATAAGTCTACAGATCTCACTCAGTGTTACTGACGAAAGGTAGTGAAATCTGATGTAATTGTTATGTGGTGTATCATATTACCTGAATGTGTAACCTTAATCGATATGTTATTGTTATTGGGTGAGGTTGAGGTAGAAATTATCCCTATAGCATATCAGCTTAATCTTATCTTCATACTATCATAAAAGTTGATTTTGGGATAGAAGTTTGAGGAAAAGGTGCCACAAAAAGTTTGCATCAGAAGACCTGGGAATCTGTTGAGACTGTCCCTGGTGCTGGAAATGCCTTCCATTAGCACTGTACAGTGATGGCATATTTTTTCAATACTCTCATGCCCTGGGCAAGTATATTGTATACTCTACCATAAAATTCACACTTTTCATGTTGGTTTGGAGATCTGTTTGTAAGTATCTTTTCAGGGTGGCGGAATCATGTTAGTTACTGTAGATGTCACTCAAACTTAACAGTGTGTTAAAACATCCAATATAAAATATGCTAACCTCAATCAACAATTATCGACCAGGTTACATAAATCTGCCACTTTGAACAACAGTGGGTTAGAGAGATCTCTAGTGCAGCACCACCCAGGTATGCACAGTTTAGATATACAGGAGTGCATCATAGATGTTGGTTTGGAGATCTGTTTGGAAGTATCTTTTCAGGGTGGCGGAATTATGTTAGTTACTGTAGATGTCACATGCACAACAATTCTTCTTCTTACTCACTGCCACTACATCATAGGACATGACATCACAGCGATGGTTGAAGAGGGGTTTGATGGCGTCGGGGATGAGGACTTTGTCAACGCTGTGGACGTAACCGTTGCTGGCCATGATGTCCGTCTGGTACACACGGGCACTGCCGTCGAGCTTAATCGCACCCTGAAACACACAGAATAACATCCTTGTAATATGTTGGAGGTACTTCATCTGTGTCAAAATAGTTATATGTGAGTTTATAGATAATAAAAATGTACATAGACAACAATACAGCTATAAAGTAGATATGGATCCTATTGAATAGTCTATTTAATTCTTATTGTCTGTATATACAAAGCTATATAGATGACAATATGCTTAGACAATATGAATTCCACTGCTTGCATGTAGACACTAAATTGCCTGCTATGAATTGTCTCCAAGCCCCTTTTCATGATCCTGTAAGTCCAGTACCTGGTCCCCAAGAATAAGCACATTGTTGTCAAACTTACATTAGGATTAAGGGCTTCCAACTGCAAAATTCATAGCTAATTTCTTGAGAAACGCTGTATAAATCTTAAACATCACTTCCATTGACAAAGCCAACTTTTTTAAGTAGAACCTATGAAAAAGACCACACAATTCATAGCTAATTGTATGAGAATCACACACAGTAGAATCATTGCAGATTCATAATGCATACATCTTATAAATTACTTCCATTGTATGAAAAGCAAACAAACATTTTGTTTCTCGTCAGAAAAGACAGGATCAGTAGCTAGCTTGAAACTCTGCAAACTCCATAAAGACTTCCAAACACACAATTCACAGCTAATTGCACAAGAAACACGCACGGCAGCGGCATTAACCCCTGTAACAGGGCGGGCTGCAGCACGACCATGAATACCAATCTCCCTAATGTCGCTGATTAGCCCCTCCACACGGAAGTCCCCTCACTGCCCATTCCCGCAGCCTGTTACGGCCACGCTTGGTTACGCCCGACTCATCTTGCTTATTACGCTCTCCCCTCGGTATATATATGATGACATTAAGGGACCTTCGACATTCACAATGGTGAGGGAGGTTGAATGAGAAGCATTAATCCTGTGTTATTAGAGCGATATCCACCGCCCATGCCGAGATGATGGGGTAATGGCTTGCTAATGTAGGGCTTGGAACGGCACAGTTTGTGGACAAATAACCTCTTCTTAGAGTAGGGGTCGTTCAACACGAGCAATTTTATCCGTAAATAGTTCGGTTTACGACCCGTGTCTTCACATAAAAGTTAGTGGAATCAAGGAGCACACAGAAAAGATAACTGTGAAAAGTCAGATACCATGGAACATTTACACTTTACGTGATCTTTCATACTTTATTACAGCAATGATTGCTTTTATAGTTTTGCCCATAAAAGCATTGAAACACATTGAGAGCTACGGCCTAATCATCCTGTTCCTGGAACACCTGGTTATACTTGGTCTATTTAGGCCACACCAATTCCTTTCCTTGGTTCTCAGACTTTTTAAAGTAAAAACGTAATTCCTGTTTCTTTCACTGTAACTTTATGTTCACTGTTTTCACTGTCACCTCTGTACAGTGAACTTATCATCATTGTGAAAAACCTGTTGTAATTATTCATGATTCCTTCACACAGCCATTCCGTGAAATTAAAGTTCAGTGAAAATGTCCATTTTCCTTACACCATGAAATTTTACTACCGTGAGGATAAAGTGAATTACAGTATCTGACTATACTCGCTACATGAAACTATGTATAGGCATAAACTTTTCCCTCTGCCTGTTTTCATGTTGTTCTTCCACTTTTACATTTTATTATCAAATCCAAGAACCAACAAATCAAATTGGTTTGTTTAATTTGTTTTGCATAACCAGTATAACTGCAGCGATAAGTATAACATACCAGTTTTGTACAGTAAGTACAAGTACAAGCTGCGTATGTAAGACTGTAAATTGGTGTGGCCTTGAAATGTACTAGTCAGCTTTATGCTGAGTTATTTGGGCTATTAGCTACACAGGAGTAGCCTCTTGAGAGTTATGAAAGACCTTGGGAAGACAATTCCAGTTTCTTAAAGAATGCGTTGTTGGCGTAATGGTTGTGTAGGTCCTGGGTTCAAATCCCGATATGTTGTGCCCATGGGAAAGGCACTATTATACAAGACTTTACTCACTCCACCCAGGTGTAAAAATGGGTGCCTGATTTTGGTTGGGGAGGTAAAAGGCGGTGGAAGGCGCCTTCCAATATATATACCCTATCCTATAGACACAGTGACAAACCACTGTCCATACGGCCTCCAAAAGGCTATGGGCCTACCTTTACCTTTACCTTTTTTTAAAGAATGCAACTCACCTGGGCAGTTACGGAGACAGTGATGGCCATATTCTCCAGGGTGGTGAATCTCGGCATGAAGATCAAGTCCTGAACTTCAATCTGGGAAAGAAAATAAACACAAATAAATCTTACACACTATGTGCATTGCAAAAGTCACCTATATGATGATGAACTCCCTAACAAAAACATAGGAGTTACAATTGTAATTGGAGTTCATTGGAGTAATAAAGACAGTCTTGTTTAGCTGTCTACTGAAGTGACAGCTACTCTTCCAGGAGAGGAAAACACAGGACATAAATTTAAAATAACATTACAATCATCATACAGGTAACATAAAATTACAGAAACATAGTTACAATGATTTCAAACTAACAAAACATAGGGGTAAGTCACTTCTTTTTCTTAAGGGTATTTGGGTGGGGGACTATGATTCTCAGACTGCAGATTTTTCATTAAATTTCTGTTCCAATAACAAATAAATTCAGTGTTAAGTTTCCCGCAATCTACATGTATTCATTTATCAAAATTGTTTTTCCAACTTGTTTTTGCAATTTTGACAAATTACAGAACAACAAGGTCTCCTAATTACTACAATGAATCACTTCCCTATGGCATGATGGATGACCATGCTTATCTTGCACACATAACAAATGCATGTACATGAAAGAAAGGGCAAATGTTAGTACATAATCTTAATTATATCATAACTATGCATCCTGATTATCACATTGATTGCATGCATGGCACTGCAATCAAGTTATAACTTAAAAGCTACAAGCAAGCATGATAGCAATCTGTTATGTTGTCACACTGCAATGGCAAGCAATTAATAACGAAACAATATTACAGTGACATTGTTTGCATCATATTTCCATTAATCACAGTGGCAATGGGATGTCACTTTAACTGTTGTTACTAAGGAGCTTTAATTTCTTCATGTCAATGTAGAACTCTTCTTAAATTACTTCATTTAACTTCAAGGCCACAGCTGCAGGCGAGATGCTTGTTTCAAACCTTAGTTTTTTCTGTCTGCTTGCTTCTCCTTAGCCTTCCAATTGTTTGTTTTTTCATTAATTTAAAGGCTGCACGAATTTGTTTCCTTTGATTTTCAATCTTAGAAAAAATAATGCTAAATCAAAATCAAAAGTCTGAGAGGAGAATGTGTACATTGAGACACAGTTTCAGGGAGTGAATATATAGTCAGATTCATGTTTTTCCCCCCCTGAGTCCTCTGTTTTCATGATGTCATCAAGCTAAGAATTTTAATGTCGGAGAGAACCAAGGATATCAAATTTTTGCGGTCTAACCCACTTAACATTTTCAAAAACCAGGTTAAATTTCATTCTTTTACAGCCTTAGATTAGTAGACCTTATTTTCTGTCTCTTATCCTGCAGTAACCTCTGCTTGCATGAAGTCGTCAACTGTTGTCGCGACAATCCAAAAGTTCAGAGTGCCTTCAGGTACGTCAGAGGAGATTGGTTCTCAAAATTAGAGGGCACCAGCCTTTCCTACGGAGTTCTCTTATACATCTATCTTTCTGCACAGCTGACTGCATTATCACACTATCAATCGCTGGGAACATGAAGACGAATGCCCTGTCATAGCCTTGTCGGTTACTCTTCTTCCGTCGGAAAATTGCCAATACCACACTTCCATAGTCATCGAGAGAGAGGTGAGAATCTTAAATAGGGACTGGATTAGGCAATCGATAGGGCAGCATTTACCTGCCACTGGCTTTGACCCGGAATACAATTACATCGAGATATGAAGAACTGGACGCTTTACTATTCATGGAAGGGTGGCGACTTTTTCCTCACATTCTTTTAACATTGACCTTCATGGTACCAAGATTCCATTTGGAACATCTCAGACCATCTAGTTCTGGACAATTCTTGATGTTGGTCCTGATACAGAAATATTGATTTCTTTGAAATGATAACCACTGATGAGGTGGAAGGGTTTATTTGACAGTCAAAGTAGGTGTTGAAGGGTTGGGGACTTACCTTGGTGTTGACAATGATGTGGTTCTTCAAAATGGCCTTAAGCTTTGGCTTCCCCTATAAGAAAAGAATAATGAATAATGATTAAAAATTGTATAAATCTGTGATTCATCTACAGTACCAATATTCTTTAAAAGTATGATCATTAACTGATTAAAGATTTACAGTCAAACCTGCCCAAGAAGACCACTCCTGGGACTGATAAAATCTGGTCTATGTGGTGGTCACTATAGCCAGGATTCTTAATGCTTGTGTCAATGGGAAAAATTATCTAAGGGACCACCAAAAAGTCGTCTCATTGGCCAGGATGTTCTTGTATGTGGTCACTTGTATGTTTTACCGTAGTAGTATATTCTGAGAAAACTTTGTTAAAAATCTAAAAAGGTTTATCAAAACTCTGCAAATCAAGAAACATGGAGAATAATTTGTTTGCCCAAGAGGAGATCGCCGATGAAAAGAGGTCACCTGGGGTCAATCTCCCCATCAGAGCAGGTGTTTTCGTGCATGGAACCAGCATGGTTATGCATGAGTATGGATCCTCAACAGTCCTCTGTCATTCACAGACACAGGCAAGCCTTGGTGGAGACAACTACCAACAAGGCCATCCATCAAGAAGTAGGAGTATCGACAACTCAATCACTTTTTAATGGAAAATCCATTACCCACAAAATTCGGGCTACAGTTCAGCAGGCTGTTCACCAGCAGTACCAGGGCTGATTAGTGCAGATAATGGACTGAAGCTGTTAATCTAACACATCCGTCACTCCGGACATTAATCTGTAACCCTTCCTGATGAAGTCCATCTAACATGGTAGGCGCCGCACATGGGGCATCGGGGAAATCATCTATCAAATTTGGAAACTTAATGATGGCAGTTCATAGAGCTCTGGTAATAGTTTGTCCAGACAGAAAATATCCACACAAAAAAAGAAAAATTACCATGAGGGAAGGGATTTTGGCTTTGGCAGCTGTTGAGCAGACATAATGCCTTTGTAATGATACGTCCAGACAAAAAATATTACTACTGTCACAGTGGTCCCTTCGTAAACCAAAGACTTAAAACAAAGTTTAGCAATGTCTTTAACTTCTCAGACATAGATCTCCAATTCCAGATCATGGATTGACTTTGGAAAGTTCAGCTTTGGCAGTCCTTGAGCAGACATAATGCTTTTGTTTAGTTTGTAGTACGACCAGACAGAAAATCTTACAACTGTGGTCCTGTCATCAAACCAAGTTTAACTCTGTCCTTTGAGGTTTTCAAACATGGATTCCCAATTTCAGAACATCTATCAACTTCTGAATTATACCTCTGGCAGTACCTTGAGCAGACATAATGCCTTTGTAATGATACGTCCAGACGGAAAGTCTTACTACTGTGGGCCCTTCCAATATACTGTCATCAAATAAAGTTTAACTATGTCTTCTGAGGTTTCCAAGCATGGGTCTCCAATTTCAGAACATCTATCAACTCTGGAAACTTCAGCTTTGGCAGTCCTTGAGCAGGCATAATGCCTTTGTTACGTTTGTAATACGACCAGACAGAAAATCTTACAACTGTGGTCCCTGCCGTCAAACCAAGTTTAACTATGTCCTTTGAAGTATTCAAACATGGATCCCCAATTTCAGGACATCTATCAACTTCAGAAATTTACCTCTGACAGTCCGTTGAGCAGACATAATGCCGTCGTAATAATACGTCCAGGCGGAAAGTCTTACTACTGTGGTCCCTTCCAATACACTGTCTCTGTTCAAGGGCTAACAATGTCCTGTGGGGTCCTCAAAAATAGATCTCCAATTCCAGAACTTCAACAACAGCTTTAAAGATCTTTAAGTAGTCATACTTAATTACTCTCAGTGATGTCATATAGAGCTGTGCTGTACTTCCTTCTTCCAAACATTCTTTCAAGTCTTAAAGTCATCAAATGAGTTTTCAAAGTTTTACTTATATTGTAGCATGTACCGTTAAGACCTGATTCTTTAGTTTTTTTGTGAGAGCCCCCTAAAAAAAAAGAAACAACTGAACAAACAAGGATCTAGAGACCTATTACATCAGAAAAATTTAATCTCAGAAAAAACGATACCCTCCCTCTACAAGGAGATTAGACGTGGGGTAACAGTAGCCTACAGGTGTCCAATATTCCTTTCTAATCAACCAAGATGACTGCCATAAAATTCAGCTTAATTAATTCCACTCGAAACACTGTCGATGTAATGGCATGTTCACACTGATGATGATGACCCAAAGTAATCAATGGAACCGTCGCAATCTCACCTCTTCCGACATTAGGTAGTCCAGAGTGCCCTGGGGCAGAGAGTCCCAGGCTCCGTTATTGGGCGCGAAGACGGTGAATGGTCCCGGCTTGTCAAACATCTCAGCCATTCCTACAAGCTGGTGGAAAGATTTCAAACAAAACCTATTGATAACAATTTCTGACTTGATAATTTTATTTGCAAATTCGTGCCTAGAGGCTACTTGCAAGAGAACATTTATTAAATACTACAAATAGTGTATATAACAGATATTATGTGTCTAGTGTACGACATGTATAAGTTTCTACATTCATTACAGTTAGCCTCCTTGGCAGACTCATTAGAGAACCTTGGCCCGTGTAAAAAATCGCTAATGGCCCCCCCCCCCCCCCCAAGAAACACAGCCGCTCTTAGAAGTCTGTGAAGAAGGCTACAACATTACTGTAGGGTTTGATTTCTTCTATGAAGGTAGCAGCGAATGAAATGTACTACATGTAGTGGGCTGTGTGCTTACTTCTGTCTTAAACTTTCTAATGTTCAGATGCAGCAGATTTTGTACCAAACTAAGGAAAAGTAAGTCAAAGCAGCCTAATAATGCAATCAATCATGTTAAGGAATGTTCTATGCATAACCTCAACTCTCATAATCCTGCCAGTTACCCAAAGACTGCCTGCCACATAAAAGAACAGTGTTACCAAGGCCTTCTTAAGAATGTCTTGGAAACCTGGATAACTGAAGTCTCCTGTGGGCATACCTCGGGGATTACTGATGCTGCAATTTTAAGAGTTCCATTACTCTGAACTACGACGCCCGTTCCTTATCAGTAATACCGTTAGCACCTTTTCTTCTACACACAGTTGGATATCACCAAATGGACCTTTTAAACAATCTTGTTCAAATCCCTATCATCATGTATATCAAAAATATTTATGGTACCAGCTCAAATCCATTTACAAAATTCCCCTAGAAGGCAGGATTTATTGTGCTGATTCTTTTTACCCTAATGCACAAAAACTTACTGGCATAATTTCAGCAGCGTAAAGCATCAATTAAGGGATTGTTCAGCTTGCCAAAAAGGAGAAATAATCACGGTCTGGCTGCCACTAAGTGCTGTAATGTGCTGACTGCTGCTATTAAATTTCCTGTATCAATGCTAAGTCATAACAAATGGCTCCTAAGGGATAATCTTCGGATCACAGGCGATGAGAACCTGGCGGATATTACTGTACATTAGGACACCTAGCCATGATAATGATTGCCTTGGGGCCGCAGGCTAGTAGCTAGCAGGGTGTCAGGGCGTCTTCTGGATGCCTTACACTAAGAAAATAAAGAAATTAGACACCATCTTTTTGCAGGAGACACCCTGTTTCCCTTGTAATTACAAACACATGCATGTACATGACGTGTTCCACATACATACACTGCCCACTGTTGTTTTTTCCGTAACAGAGGAGAGAAAGTAAATTGATTGACATGCAAGGCTACCAGGTAATCATTAATCCATATATATGCCCTTTGGGTTTCGACTGGTTCCCCCCCCTCCCCAATGTTTAGACCCGTCTATAAATCCTAGCTAAAAGCCTGCTAGGGGCATTTGGTGAGACATTTTCCTACCTTTAACAACCCTTCCATCCGGTTGTATTTGCCTTCCACCTCAATCAACTCCTTTAGTGTAGCCTGGAGAGGAAACAAGTTCATGTGAGGTTATTCCTAACACATCCACAGCTGGTAACAGCCGAATAAAATCACATAAACTAAAACTAACCAAAGTTGACAGGCTAATGGCTTTGCTATCACAACTGAAAAGGTAAGATAATTGTGTAAGAGCACAATCTACCATCTTAGAATAATGAGTTTGACACTGAGTACAACATGCTGGTGGATAACGAGTAGTACACCATAAGGTGGTTTACTAGTTAGAGTGATTTGAAAGGGAAAATGATTTCGAACCAGTATATCTCTAATGAACTTCATAAACAGTTGAGCTAGTCTTTCACTGGTCGTAACAGATAAGACAGATGGTATGTACAGTATATACAGCTTTATTGTCCTAGGGAAATTCCCAGAGCTCTTTCTGACAAGAACAAGCTATGAGCTACAAACAATACCAAGATTGTTTCTTAACTTGAAAGTTCATCTGTGTTGGTAGAAGTCATTCTGAATCAAAGTTGAACTGCAATTGCCAACACGCAAAAATTGGACTTATATTACTTAAATTTTGGACCAATCACAGTCATGTAGCTGCAGTCTTTTTTGCAAGAAGAAATAAAAGAAGCCATCTACATCCGGGCTCTACAACCATACCTCAACAGAGTCATATGTTCTATCTGCATAACGCGACGTCACAGAAGCAGTGGATTACTCATTCCTTGACAAAGACTGGAGCTAATCAGTAGGAAATTTTAAAGTCCAATTTTTGTGTTGTCAATTGTAAAAACCCAAAGGGGCTAGCACGCCGATCCCGGAATTAGAACCCGCGCCAATCCTGATCCGCACGGCTTGGGAATTCAACACGCTAACCACTAGGCTAAAAGGTTACCAGTTAGACTGGTCAGTTAGTGGAGGTTGATCCCCACTGTTACACAATTACAGTTCAACTTTGATTCAGAAAGATTGATTCTATTTATCTAAGCCTTACCTCTGGCATACTGGGTACCACAGAGTCCATGTCCATAACTGTGTCGATCACGTGGATCAGCCCGTTGGCTGCAACAATGTCAGGAAACACCATCTTGGACTTGACGTTGGTCCCAAGAAGACGGACACGCAGGAAAGTGTCATGCTGCAAACATCAACAAAAGCTGTCGTGAAAGTTCATCAGTCTTTGTAATACTGTTACAGTAGCATATTTTTCCTCCAGCGTTAGACTTCAAAATATGCATTCCTACAAAGTCTTGTTGCGGGGAACTCTGGTAAGAACAATTTAAAAGACAAAGTTTCTTTCTTTTACCAACATTGAAACCTAAAGCTCCATCAACTGACACCACAGCATATCAGGACACCTTGATGTGGTGATGAATCTCTTGGGACAATCTGTTAGTGTTACAGTAGCTGAAACATTTTGGTGTCAATGATAACAAGAGTCTTCAGTTGTACAGCTTTCTGGAAAGTACAACTTTAAATGCAAAGTTACTGCAAGAGGCGGAAACTCAAGCTTATCATACTGTTTGGAATAACGGTCATTGTACATAACCACAGTACATCTTACTTTTAGAAAAGTCTGCAAGGTTATCTGAGCCACATTGCACCAACTGTCATAAAGATCTAAATGTATGTGAGAATTGTGCTTCAGAAAAGTCTGCTGAGGAGGTATCTGAGCCACATTGCACCAACTGTCATAAAGATCTAAATGTATGTGAGAATTGTGCTTCAGAAAAGTCTGCTGAGGAGGTATCTGAGCCACATTGCACCAACTGTCATAAAGATCTAAATGTATGTGAGAATTGTGCTTCAGAAAAGTCTGCTGAGGAGGTATCTGAGCCACTTTGCACCAACTGTCATAAAGATCTATGTACAAATTGTGCTTCAGGTAAGACTCTTCCATAAAACATCAGATCAACAAAACTATGCATGACTGATGATTCAATTCTTTTTGCACACACTGCTGTCAGCAGTAATTGTCTCTGGTTCAAAAATACGACATTTGGGGCTTACTTTTCTCTGGATAAGGCACGGACAATAAATCTAGCTATAGGTGTCGAGCCCCGTAAACTGCCAGTGACCTTAACAGTGTCACAACAGCAGAGAGGAAAAGAACTTGAAAGCTTTCTTTGATGATTCACGACTCTTGACCTTTCTCCGTCGTTGCCTTTCTCCCAGTAAAAGTGTTATCTTTTCCCACAGGAACCCATGAAAACGTTCTTGGATGCTTTCAAGTGCGGCTCCATCTTAAGGGTGCCAATAAAATTAAGACGGGGACTTCAGAGATGACAGAGTCTGCCGCTGTCTCCTTGCAGAAAGGGTTCAACTCCACACAGAGATGACAGATGGCCCATTGCTTTTAGTGAGAATTCTCAGGAATAAGTCATGACTATTTGCAAAGGCAGCACATCATTTGGGCAACGGAGAAGAATGGATGATGGCACTTTGAATGCAAGACGCACTGGGAGAGCCTAACAAAGCTTGACGCTAAAAGCTTTTCTGCCGTACACACAGAACAGTCCGTGAACAGTTACCACATGTCAACATGTCCATACAGATGGGCTGCACTTCTCTCTGTTCTCAAAGCCTGAAAGGGCAACGACCTAAGTGTCTTCTAGAACTTGTTAATCACAGATCTTTTGAAACTTTGTCATTTTATGACTGTAAATCTATAAGGGATGTCACTATAGCTCAACCTGTAGCAGCCTCACAGTTGAGCTCCTGCTGGTTCCAATTAGTCATTAACTGGGAGACCCTGGTTCAATCCTGGGTCAAGACATCTCAGTTGGGGTTGTACCCGTCTTTTGCAAGGGATGTAAAATGAGGGTCACGTGTTCGAAGACTTGCCTCAAGCACGCTAGCAAGCCCTCTCTGTAAAAATATACCCTCAGGCTGCTACTAAAACAGCAAGGAAACTTCCTGGCCTGGGTCTAAACCAACTGTAAATCTGTGTCGTCTATTACCTTTCTATTATATTGAAGTAAAAATTACCAATAAAAAACTGGAGCAATTAAGCAAAACTTTTTTATCTTTACAACAGCATTGGACTGTTTAATTACAATCTGATATCATTCAAAGAGTCTCCTGATCGCTAACCCAACTATCACACCTGACAAGGCGAGGGAGACGCAATCATGATTATCTCCAAAATTAACTGCCCTCTATTCAAAGGGTCAACTGTGAAATTTTACTACAAATGAAGGAGCCACTATCAATATTTATCTCCAATCACCCACATCTATGAACCGCCGTAAATTTCCTCCTTTTCTGCCTGTTTATTGAATATATGTATGCAGTGCTACAGAGAGAAATGTCAAAAGATTGCTCAATACATGCAGCATTGAAGACAGTGTTCACCACCAATACATGAAACCAACCATCTCCTGTTCTAGCCATGCATACCAATGTGTCTTTAGGCCACCAATCTAATTTATTGGTTCTCTGAATTTAAAAAAAAAAGGTAAACTTGAACAACATGTAACCAGAGTCTGAGAGTTTCAGGGCGTGAATATCCTCAGAGTGGAGTTTGGAAGTCAGGCCTCTGTTTTCATCTTGGCCTGTTCCTGAATTTTTATTGATAATAGTTACTTTAACCTTTGGCTTACTAAGGAAGACGGTTGGCACGGAAACTGTATTGGTTACCGGGTTAGGCAGGAGGGAAGAGGTTAAAATGTCTGAGAACCGAGACCATAAATTTGAGTGTCCTAATAGTATCTCGCGTTACCTTATTTGGTTCTATCTCCATGCCTAGTCCCTCCAGGTTAAAGACATTGTTGGTGGTGTTAAGTTGATGTGCTGTTAAGTGTCCAGGTAGTATGTGCAGCTTGGCAAGGTGCTGGGCCTTGGGGAGATCACTCACAAGTCGAACAACCTGGTATGGTAAGGGATATCATTACTCATGGATGAATACTTCTCTAACAAGAAAGCTGCTGAAAAAACACACACAAGATTACTCTGATCTGAATTACATTTATTTTTTTCATATACCACAAAAGTCATGCATCGACCTCGTTTATATCATCAAAGTCGACTGAAAAAGTCCCATGGGCCCAAATTGAAATTATTGATCACATGAAAGTTATCCATATTGTTTCTGTAAATATACATACTGTGAATCTATAGCAAGAGACAAGCAAAGGTATTGATCATATCTAAGATCAAAGGAACATCAAAACAGACTGTTTCACAAACTTAACTCACATCAAACTTGTTCTGGAATGCAGCATCGTTGGGAATGAAGACTGTGAAAGGCCCGTTCCTTGTCAGTGTCCTGGCAAAGGCGCTCTGCAGCAGGATACTGCTGTACACGAGGTGGCCTCGCAGTGGTCCCCCATCCTCGTTGTTCAACTCCGAGATGCGCTGGAAATGCAAGAGCATTCTATGAATCTTGAGGAAAAATGAAAGCTCTCCCACTTTCTCAAGCAACTTTTCTAGTTGTATGGCATTTTGTCTTTCAATTGGTACATATTTTGCACTTTGAGGGTAACACGTTGTGCTTGATTGCCGTAACACTCATGAACCGGCATAGGAAACTGTTTAGCATGATCTCAACCTTCTCAAAAACTATACAACTTGTAGTAACTTGAAGACACTTTATCAAGTTCCCAAACTTCACTAAAAGGACTTTTCCTACAGGACTTCCTTATGTTGTGAAGAACTTCTTGATGAAATTTCAGAATCGTTTGGTTAAAGAAATGTTTACAAATTCAGGAATCAGAAGTTCAGGACTGTGACCGAGACGTTGCAGCTCAGTTGCCATAGCAACAGTGTGACACCACAACCCAGCCCATCTAAAAAAAACACCCAGTTTGCAAAACCCAAGTCAGCCTGGTGAATCAGTAAATTTCCCCGGGTGCAATCAGTCCATCTATTCAAGACAGCAGCCCTCTCTGGAATGGAAAGGGTGGGGACCTTTCCGCTGACAGCACACAAAGTAAGTGTGCCGTCAGACCTTTCCCTGCACAGTTCAATGATGTATGATTGCGTGAACATGCACTGATGCCAAGCAATCCCTGGAGGCTATGCTTTAAAAGCTTTGACCTTGGGTGACCACACCAGTCTTAGATTCAAAACTTTTAATGCAACTTTATAGAAGAAAAATGTTCAAGTGCTCGTCAGAGGATCTGTTTGGGAACATCCATCCATTAGGTTTCAACTGCTTACTGAAGTGTATCCTGTCACATGCAATGCCATCTAAAAATGTTACTGTTTAAGTGTAAAGTAAAATATGTCACTGCCTTTAAGGTCATCATCAGGACCCAATATTGTCAAGAGAGAAATATTTTCGAGTTTGTGAGGCCAAAGTGTAACTTCTTATCTGTTGTCTCCATGATGGAGGAACTTTAAATTCAAACTTTTGCTCTTAAGCTAGTTTTATTTTGTGGTAAAAGGAAAAAGAACGTTTTCAGGGCATTCTAAATTCGTGGTTGAAGCAATTAAACAGTACAGTAGTCATACAAAGAAGGCATATTTGCAGCGTCATGAATGTGTACTGGAGAGATCATTGAGAAAATCAGGACAAGGAAACCACCGCAAAAGTTTCAAGATTTGCAGTATTAACATATTTCAACTGATGTGACCTTCCAAACTTGACCTTCCAAACTTACACATTTCAGAGACAAGCAGAAAAGACAGGCATTAAAGGCATTTCTCATGACTGACATCGCATGGAATGCTTTTCCGATAGGTAAACTGCCTCAATACCTCAGCATCAGCGCTGCCCTGTTACTTGCACGGACTATTCATTTTCAATCAAGCGGCCTTCCGCTTGGATCAATGTCCTCTCATGATGATGAATAGCCACTCATTACAAAAGGTCTCTCGGACACATCTTTGATCGGGGCTGACAGCCATCTTCATCTGGTAAATAACTTCATCAAGAAATCAAAGAGCCTTTGTAATGGAAAATCGTTGGGTTCGACGAAACATACCGTCATCTGTCTAAACCATCATCGCATTTAACATGCAAGGGGTCAGCGCGGTTCTTTAAAGTTTTATCAAACGAAGGCTATCACACCGTCACATCAATGTGTCTTCTTCAGATGTGTGTTTTAGTGATTCATTGCTTTTCTCCATCTAGTTGACAATCATAGAAAGCCAAATCAAAAGGTGTTTCTAAAGAGAAACAAACTAGAACCACCATCAATGTGTCTTCTTTAACTTTGTGTTTGTGATTCACTTCTATTCCACATAGTTGACAGTCAAAGAAAGCCAATTTAGCCAAATCAAAAAGCTTCTCTAAAGAGCAAGGCCAGGAACTAGAGCCACCCAATGTTGTGAATTTATTCAACATTTTTCAGAAACATTTCTGTAGGGTAAGTGATGGCCAGCCTACAATGTAGTTTAGTCCACACCCTTTAGAGGGCCCTTGAGTGGTGTTATTCCTTCTCATCTATCCAACAATTACTTCTGATTTTGTCTGTCACCAGTGCTCCTGATAACCTGGACTAGACCGGGCGTACTGCGGATTTGCCTGGCTTACTCTTGGTAGCCGTGATCAATTCTGCCAATGAGTCAACTTCAACAAGACAGCGGTACTGTGCTTGACTGATTCCCCAATACAAGCAATACTTTACAATCAATTATGCAACTCTCTGGTAAGTAAAGTGTTCAAGGGGGAAGATGCACTCCTGTGGCATAACAAAAAGTCTCTCCAGGTGGGACTTTTGTAGACAGAATTTTACACGTCTTTGGGTCTAACATATTTTTTTCAGATGAATGGTAGACAGCCAGGTAATAAGATACACAACATCAATTAGATGTTTGCTAACCGTCAGTCACTGACTAAAGGTAGTAGATGCTACCTGATAGGTCTGTTTACAAAATCTATCCACTTACTTGAGTAATTGTTTTCTTGTGCATTTTTCTATATATTGCTGTGCAACAGCTTGGAGAAAAATTAAACGCCACAGGCTACCTAATAAATACTGGTTCAAGATTCAAGGTGAAGATATGATACACAACACGGACGCATCATTCAAGCTAGGGTGCGTGGAAAACCCCAACCTTCTAATGGAAACCAAAATAACGGTTAGCCTTGGGCAGTGGCTAACAGCTAGATACATTTCAATCGACCAAGTTAGGTGTAATTCAAGCCGTGCACCATGAATCAAGTTTAAAGTTCGCCCGAATATGACGTCAACTCTCATAATCCCGCTGGGTGCCCAAAGACATAAAAAATGCCTTTTTTTAAGACTCAAGAATTTAAGTCTTGAAGACATTGATATCTAAAGTGTGCATACCTCAGGGATTACTGATGCTGCGTTATTGGATCTCTTTAACTTCTTAACTTTTTTTCAATGACAGTCTTAGCATACCTGGCAGAATTATAAGAGTTGATGTTACCACTAATAGCTTGAAGACCCCATCGGTCCGGATCAGGCAAGCATACCTATAACTTGCTAAGCCGGAGTGGCACTAATTGTAATTGCTGTCATTAGAATGGGCACCGCACATCCATTCTGGTTCAAGTCCAAGGGTAGCATGTTGCTCCATAATCCAATTTCCCAAATGACAGAATAATGAGACTGACATCGAGACAGCCGAAGTTCATAATTGCAACTTAGATGCTTTGATCAGCCCTTCCTTAATCACATCACTTTGAGTCAGTACCTAATTATTTTACAGACTCCCAAATTACCGCACAGCTTCATCAACCTAAACCATCACTCCGACCTGCACAGTCAAGAAAGTTAATGCGGCTGACTTTTCAATTTCACACAGTTGTTACTCTCAACTGTGTGGAAAGTCTTATCCAAACTCTGAGTGAGCACAAACGAGTTGAGGTGGGCCGAAAACAACTCTGCGTGTTCAAGAAGCATATCACAGACACATTTCACACCAAATTGCACATAAAGCCATGGCCCACTTATGCCAAAGAGTTTTTCTGGCACATTAGATTAAGTAGCAGATTTGCAAGCTGTTTGCATTACTGTCGTAGATGCACTGTAGAGTAAATGTCAGCAAGAACACAGATCTTATCAGGCAAGACCGAGGAAGAGATATCATTAAGACGTCTGACAGACAATACCTCACCTCCAAGATGTTTCCGTAGCAGTTGATACCATCTCCCACGTACCCCAGCTTGCAGACACACCTTTAAGGAAGAAAGTGAGAAGAAATGGTGAGGAGATGACGTAAAGCTATGATTATAGAAACATGTCTGTTCAAACTTAAAGGAGTCCTAAACTCCAGAGGGGGGAGTTATTTTCGAATAGATAATAATTTTAGGGAGTAAAAATGAATGCTTATTACAGTATACGATAAAGTACCCATGCACTAGTACAGTGTGCATCAAAAAGCGTTCAGTATTCTACTAAGTTCCGCAGGTGACCCTCTATTTTCAAATTAATTAAATTAAACAACCTCAGCCTATGGCTGAATACAATGTACCTGAAAAGGCCTGACAAAAGTTGGGTTACAGGGACTTATCGAAAGTGTACAAGACTGCGTCAGCCCAAAAGTTGGTTAAGTCCCGATTATTTTAGTGTTGGTTATGTAATGTTTAGCCTTTTCACAATGTCATTTACGAACACAGATGATCTTTCATGCTATTATTCATACTAGATACAAAGTGGAGTACAGATCTCAAATTAACACTATTTCATAAGAAGAACAAGAAACTACAGATTGCATAAAACTTGTCTTTTATTTCCTTTTCAGTTGAAACCTGTCATTTTTCATTACAAACTACATCAAGGGAGCAGAGCATTTGTCAGGCTGACGTACAGAGGCCATCAATAAAACTAATGGAGGCATACATAACCGGTTCTGATCCCCAGTGAAAGGACGGGCTTCTGGGGTAAGCCATCACCTTTCGGGGGATGTTCGGGGATATCAACTGTGAAACATTTGTCGGCTTCCCTGTAATCTCTTGTCGGGATAAGTATCGATTTTTCGAGCGGCGCACTTACTCTGTCTGGGACATCCCTGTAGCTCTACTGCTAGAACTAGTAGTAGCCTCATAGTTGAGCTAATGGTTCCAATTAGTTGGAAACTAGTTCAAATTGTGGGAGGGGCATCACGGATGGGGCTGCAGCCGTCTTTTGGAAGGGTCGTAAAATGGGGGTCCCGCATTCAAGGAGGTGCCTCAAGCACGTTCAAGGGGAAGGGCTTGCAACCCCTCCCTGTAAAAATTTTTCTGCTGAAACAACAAGGGAACTTTTCGACTTATGAGCCACTAGGCACTACAAGGGAACAGAACAAAGGAAGGAAGGAATAAACTTACTCTGTCTGCCCTGGCGCCACGGTGGTGCAGTTGGCGTTCTTGTGGCACGGGTTGTCGTGTTGACAGATGTCAATCAATCCGCAGCCCTGTCCCTCCACAAGGTCCACATAGCCCTGCTTACACTCGCAGTGAGCCTGGAAGACACAAGGAACAACACATGTAACTAATATCTTTGCAAACTCTTAAAGATGTAACCAACATAGTTTCCATGCTGCAAAGTCTGAAAAAAAGAGTCAGGTTTACATGTAATACACAGGTATACGTGTACCTCTAAGCTGAAATACAAGTGTGCATGAAAATATATCTACCAAACAAAATTGAAATCGTTCTTAACTAAATTAGACAACTCCAAGTTTTTTTGGATCATCTATGTTTTCTATGCACTTTGTTGACACTTCCACCCGTTCCTCCTAGCTTGTGTTGGCTAAACATGTCCTAGTGTTGTGAGACAGTCCTGAAACATCTTACACCTATATCCTGAACTCTGACCTCCGAACAAATTTAAGTACAAATCCTTTTCATTCAATTATCAATAGTCTGTATTTAAGTATTTTAAGGACATTTAATGATGTGTAACTGAGTTGTATGACTAATTTTAATGTTAAGTTAATCTGTATTATAACTTAGTTAAGTGCAATTTTTTATTTATACATTTATGTTTTGTCCCTGTAAATGTTGGCTCTCAAAATCAGCCATGCTGCCTGAGAGACCGTGTAGTGTCTTGTTACACTTCCAATAAATAAATAAATATCTACCAATATATGCACTACAATGCACTGGCAATGTGTTCTGTGCATTCCATGCATTCCAATTGCAAATCATGTTGACGTTGCAATTATCCGCACTGAAGGATGTAAGGAGACGGAATGGGCTTGGTAAGAAACTTTAATGCGAAAAGACATGAGCAACCATGGAAACACTCGCTCTAGAAGCCACACCATGCTGCAGTGACTGGCGCTTACCGAATAGGTTTCACGTGAGATCACAGGTCATGGTGTCAAGGTTCATGCATCTAATTAGGTAATTTGAGCCTTCACCCCAATTGATCACATTGAAAGAGATAGTTCCTTTTCATTTCTGGTACAATATATCTATGCTTGGTATTGTACGCACCTACCAAGATCTTCCTTTTATAAGAGAAGGAGGTAAGGCAGACTATCTAGTAAATAACAATAACATTCTCAAAAGCTAAATCTATTTCAGTATGTTACAGAATCCTTGTCCAAACGTTCAGAATCTCTTGAGCAGAAAAGTTACGGAATCATATTTTTCTAGTTATCTGATTCTCTCAAGTTTCCCACGATTTCTTCCCAGCCTTGTACATGTACATTTTGAAGTCCTCAGCCCATTAGACAGACAGTCCCCTTCAATAAAGCCCACTGATATATGAGAGAGCAGACTACATCACTACTATCTGTCTTATCTGCAAAGGGGTGAAGGGGAAGGGCTTACAGCGGACAGGTCAATGTTATAAATGTGCGGAGTCTGCCATGCCAGGTGCTCTGGTAATCCCATGTCTGCTTTTAGACCCTCTTAGGTGACATCAGTGAGGAATAAGTGCCCAGTTGCAGCCATCTGGTCTTAGTGTTCGACAAAAACATGCCAGAAACGTACTCCCGTTACTCGCAAGTTGTTTTACAAGTTCAAATCAAAAAACTACAATTCATTGGGCTCAGCTAAATTTTAGTAGAACAAAGACCACGTCATAAATAAACTTATACTTTATATGGAAGAGACACCATGGATGACAAACTTTAAGAAAGAACTACATAAATATGAACTTCTAAAAGATTACAACATGGAAAGAGCTACACTGCCTTAAGTAATGGAGAAGTAGAGAAAGCTTAGTCATGAGAAGATTTCAAGCAAGCTCAGAAGAGTCTGTGAGTAACAGGTTCTTGAAAGAATGCAAACTAAGTTTAAGATGTTCTTTCTCAAGTATATCACCTAATCCTCACAACATTCCCTTCAAAGATAGCTTACACATAACAAGTTTCAAATCTATAACAAAAATCCATCCAGCAAGACGGATCACCACAATTATACCTGCTGACAGTGACATGCACAGCAAAACTGTACGGCCCATGAATTTGAATGGGCTCCAATAAAATGTTATATCGCTAGCTGTATGCATACCTCTTTGAGCTTGCACACAGAGGTATTCCCAGGGCAGTTCCACCACTTCAAACTGATTTTTCACGGCTTACAGGTAAATACCAAGTCCGTTAACCATGCAGACTGGGTTCTGTACTTCACTACTACTGGAACAGTCAGGGTGTGACATTAAAGGGGCATATTGTGACATAAACATAAAACAAAATTCTTTGTTTTTGATTATTTTTCTACATCATTAGTTGAATCTACCTTATTACACTGCACAGCAATATTCATCACGTAAGGATGCGACTTTGTAGTGTTGTGCGAACGTCTTGAAAAAATTATATACGCAATCCCCACCGCCGCTTGACTTGGCCGCCATCTTGTCCAACATTCCGACGAACCACCGAACACGCGATCGAACGCCCGACGTTCTGAAGTTTGTTTACTTGTGGTGATTTTCCTGTGACGCTCGAACTCCGACCATAACGGTCGATTCGGATTTTTCGTAGCGTTCTACGCTGGCTTATTTGCATATTAACTTGCGGGACGCAAGTTAACATGTAAATGAACCAGATTTTACACGTTTTGCGTGTTTCGTCGTTTATTAATGGTGGAAATGTGACAAAATGACGGGAATATGTTGGAATTAAGTAACAAATAAGTTACAAATGTGAATCTAAGTGTAGATCTTTCAAATTCTTACTATTTGTAGTTTTTGCCCACCAGATTCTACAATATGCCCCTTTAAGGGAAGCCACAGGGATTGCTGTTGGCCATTTTTCCATTAAAAACAAAGGTCTCCTTCTCACAAACTGCCTATTAACTCAATTCTTCAAGCATCTTTCAAGTTCTTTCCCTTCACATATTCAAGGGATGGTTTGAATTATATTTACCTAGCCACCTGATCAGTAGTCAATATCAGTAATCAACATTTTCTTCCTCTCCAGATTATAACAGGGTTTTTTTTTTCATTTCCAGTTTTGTAAAGTGAAATGTGGATTCAGAAACCACTCTAGGGACTGAGGAAAAGTGGTTGCTGAGGACAGCTGGTTGCTCAGAACAGGGTGGGGCTAACTACATGTATATGTAAAAATGGACTGGATTTTTTTAATGTGGTTTTTGACTGGAGGTGGTTGCCTGTGCCAGGTGGTTGCCCCACTAGGTTCGTAAGTAGAGAGCAATATTGAATCTATTGTGCTCCTTAAACAAGCCTAATACCATGTCTAGTAAGAGCAGGGATTGAAGATTGTCTACATTTGTTGTCAGACATGATATCATCCAAGGGGCTTATTGGAAGGCAAAGGTTATGTTAGCATAGTAGAGGTTAAAAGGCCATGTCAAGTTAGGTAAGCCTTCCCTTAAAAGATTCCCGTCTCTCCTTGTCAACTCTCTGCTTCCAGTTATTCAGAGTCAGCAGCAATAAAACTCCTCATGAAATTCCTTTCTCGGGGCTGGAAGTTCTCACACATAAATCCTCAGTGTGTCATCCCTCTCCATAAAGAGTCGCTACATTTCCATCAATGTCAACTTCTTGCCCCCGGGTGACAGACCTCGCTTTAAAAGTTCCAGCGTGTCTCAAGACGCCACTGCCAACACTAAAGCCTGGCTGCAGCTGAAAATGGAAGATACCGGGGTGCCATTTCCTCCGACTTCAGATCTAAGTTCCACCCATCAGAGATGTATTGTGTGTGACTGCGATACAACCTTTCCAGGAGCTATGATGGATAACTGCCTGTTTCGTTTCAGGTATCGTTCCTACAAAAAGCAGTATCACTATGCGCTCCATTTGGAATTATCTCCTGGGTAATGGCATGAAGCTGGGACATGATAGTGTACTTTCTTTGCTTTCCAATGACTGAAATTCCTGGATGTTCCAGCAGGAAGTTCCTGTTTAGAATTGATCAACTGTAAAATAGGCTGACAGCTGTTAAGACAAAATACGCCTGTTTCCTATTAAGACTCTTCTCTGTACCCCAGATTGTGTGAAAGTAAGAAAATAAAGTTATGATGTCCTTCCATCTCACAAGTTGAAATAAAAGGATTCCACTGTCCTTATCTTGATGTAGAAGGTTTAAAGTAGTCATAACTTATCCCTTCCCTTTAGCAGAATCTTAAGGTGAATTCCATGACATATTATCTGATCCCTCCTGTTTAAAATGGATGAACTGAAAACTAAAATGAAGGCTTCAAAGACATAATATGTTTTTTTCTTTGATGTTCTGTCTGCCCCGAGGATTCTGCAAAAGGGAAGGTATAAGTTATGACAACTTTAAACCTTCTATATCAAGATAAGGACATTTCCACTGTCAAAGACCTGGACTGCCTTGACATTAGTCAGCAGAAATGTCCTGTTAAGGCCAAACCAATATAACTCATTGGTTCTTGGATTCAAATAAGTAATGCTTGATTGGAAAATAAACATCAAAACAGACTTCTGAGCGGGAAATCTGTACTTTGGCACACACAGTTTCGGGAGTGAAAAGAGTCAGATGAAAGTTTTCACCCAGCCCTCTGTTTTTGTGATGTCCTCTTGTGTGACAATTTTACATTAAAAAGTCTGAGAACTAGTTAATTACATTGGCATAGCCCAGGGCTGTCCCCAGCGTTGAATTATTTTTCCATCCCATCATTGTTTGGGAGATTTTTGTTGCTTTTCGTTTTCCAATCTACCATCTTTAAGCTTACGAAAATACATTTTCATCAATTTCATGTCATGAAGTTCAGAATTTTTTGGACAGACAGAGTGAACTTTTTCTCCTTCCCATCGAGCAAATTTCCATCCCAGGATGGGTCCTGGAGACTGCCCTGGCGTGACCTTAAAATGGATGAACCACAAACCACTCTCGAGGCTTCTCCAGATGAGGCATGGCTTTTTACTTGTTGTCTGGTCTCTGCCCCTGAGCATTGTGTAAAAGGGATGGATCAGGCAGCAATTTCACGGTCTGCTTCACGACTCCGTAATGTCGCTTCCGGGACACAAGCAACAGCTGATGATGGCCTTTCCTGAGTCCCAACAGGTCGGGACCAGGGCAAGACTCACCAGAACGTACTGCCTTGTACCTTGTACAACATACTATTGGGTGGACTCCGTCAATTACGTCTTGAAACACTGGTGTTTATCTTTTGGGGGGAGTGCTGATTAGTGATTTTCAACAAGGACTAAGGTTCTCTAATGCCAGCAAAGGGGCTTTCCTTCTGGTCGAAGAAACAGATATTTAAAAAGCTTTGGGATGATTGGCATAGACGTGCGAAATTTCTGCAAAGTCTCATGCAAAGGAGGCTACTGTTGGGAACGTCTAGATGTTAATCCGAACGGGATCGGCTGTTGAAACAACGAATGACCGATCCTGTACTCAGTTTGCATTCTCGAATCTAAGATAAAATCTAAGATAAAATCTATCTGTTTTAAGTACACACCTTTCTTCGTCAACTTTTCGTTTCTCACAACACAGAAAGGGAGTTGCTATTAGATATAAAAACATTCTGACTTAATTGGCCATTCCAATTGCTTCACATCTTGCCTATTCCAGTTACATAGTATCTTGAGAACGCAAGATTCTTAAAGTAGATCGTACTCATTGTATAGAACGTGGAAAACTGCTCCTCCACAAGTGACCACCAAGATCGAGTGTAGAAACAACCTACAGCTAGATAAAGCTTGAGGAAAGAACAGGTGATAAACTTTAATTAATTAATTAACTAATAAATAATTTTCATTCTAAAAGGAAGCTATAAATACAAACCAAAAGGTTGTTTGGAATTCTTTTGTCAAGTGTCTATAATTGTTGAGTCAAAGTTTAGCCGGTCATAACAGGAAGTCCCAAAAAGGCTTACAAAGTTTGGACAGTCTAGTCAGCAACATACTGTAATTCACTCTATCTTCACGGCAGCAAAATTTCACAGTGTAAGGATAATGAACATTTTCACTCAACTTTAACTTCAAGGTGGCGGCAAGTGAACGAATTATAAATAATGACAACAGTTTTTTTCACGGTGATGATGAGTTCACGGTACAGAGGTGAGCGTGAAAACAGTGAACATAAAGTTAAAGTGAAAGAAACAAGAATTACAGTACCGTAAAGTAAATTGCATTTAGGTCAACTACATTCCTCCCACAAGGCACTTGATTCCCAATACATACAAGCACTTAAAAAGATCTGGCCTGTTAAGCAATCCTCTTTAACTACACTGCATTGTGAGGAACATGCGTAAAGTGGCGACAATGGGCTGGGCTCAGCTTTACTACCAAAGTACGGGAAAGCTTGGCTACCATCCCGCTCTTGTACAACCTCATATAAGAAAAGCTTGGAAACAAAGGCTCACTTTATGCAGAAGTACAAAACAGCGCTGTATAAGTCAACAAAACAAAGCTACACAATTTCCATCGCCATAATAGCCGTAGCTCTCTCAATGATAAATACAGCAATGTAATCAGTACCAAGGACAGCAATGCCTTCTTCCATTGGAATCTACAGTGCTCAATAAAGAGCTACTGAATCGTAGTCTGTTAAATCATTTTGAATAGCTGGGGACACAGCTAGCTAAGAGCATGCTAGACTATCACTCAATCCCATGCCTGCACCCTAGATGGGAAAGATACGTGCATCCCCATACTAAGTCTCCCACGTTAACTGGTATTGCCTGTCCTGCTAGCGTGGTGACGGATCATCAGCACAAACAGTTCAGACGCGACGGGGAAGGGCTGTCGGACTCTCATGGATTCATGTCTCTCGCAGAAGCACCAGAACATGTCTCGGCAGTTTGATCTTTCATTAGGAGTGTATTGGATGGCCCGGGCTGCTCCATTCGTCTTCAAACCTTTCAGGCTCTCGACAGCTGAATGGCTCTTAAGGAAACTTAAGGCACCTCCTTGCACTTCAATGAGGTGTTAGTGTTTGCACTTCTGCCAACATTGTAGTCAAGTGTCAATCGGGTCAGCCTTCCTCTGTGCCTCGCAAGACCGTCTTAACAATGCCAGCAAACACTCAAGTTCACTCTTTGATATCACCAGGCCACAAGAGCATGGCCTCTTCCATTAATCCGGTCTTCAAGCTTTAAGATAATGTATCGGATCATCTGAGATCTCAAGGGCTACTTCATTTCAAGCTTGAGCAGCACTCACCAAAAGTTTGTACCAGTGGTAAGGAATGCAAAGAATTACAATGTAAGAGCATGGGGTCCTTAAAACTTGAAATGAAATGAAAGGCATTCATCATCACTACAATGCAGGTGAACAGGCCTTTTTAGAGCCTGCCAGTTTTCCTGTTAGGACTGTACGAGAATGAAACACAGCAGACTTGTTCCGCATGATAAAGTATAAGCAACAATCAGACTGGCTGGCTCTGGAAAGTAACAATGCGACTTTACTGCATTACAGTTTAGAGTAGTTCTATTACCAAGACTGCGTTTCAATGGCACACACATACATCATTCATGGCTTCAACTGTCAGCGTTTTACGCCGCTGTCCATTTTTCCTCCACCTTTGTAATCTGGTGTTTTATGGCCCAGAAATATGGCTGAAGCTGAACTAAACCTATTGAATCAGCGGCTGTCTCTGGTCTTGTTTTGCTGTGGCTATGGTCCTGCATGCGTAAGTAGGGTGGGATGTAGGCATGGCCCTTTGGGGTATGCGTGCAAGCTTTAACGAGATTGAAGGGTGTACACAAGAGAATGGAGAAGATGGGGAGATGTACTGATGTTGCTAGGATACTTCCTAGATAAGAACACCGGGAGGAGCCTTGGAACCACTGATGATCACAATTAAATCAGCTTTAGCCTTGGGGCTGCTGGGATCTAATTACTGGGCATACAGGTGGGAGTTCCCTCAAAGCACTTCCAAGGGATCGGAGCACTTTCTTGGATTTCCAAGTCACTCCTTCTTCCTCTGGAGTAATAAATCATGCATTGTTGCTCAATTACTGAGGGCTGGGCTGCTTCTTGTTACAAAAGGTTCTTGTTATCTACGGCTTCTGATTTCAAGCTGTAAATGACCTGTGAGAATGGAATGGATAAGGAATAGTTTTCTTCTCAAGTGTAAAATAGATGCCACAGGTAAACACTGTGCCCGCACCTAGCACTAAAACAACAGATTTGTACACTTGCATTGTGGTTCACATTTTGAAGGCTGGGCTCTGTCATGTTATTCGAAGTTCATCGGAAATGCTGCTGTTAATGGAATGAGCGTATGGAATGGATAAGTGATAGTTTTTTAGTAAACCGTCTCCTAGCACCTAGCAATAAAACAACAATGTTGTACACTAAAATGACATCATTTTGAAACAGTGAGATTCCACCTGACAGCAAAGCTACAATACATCTTGTCATTCATTATGCAAAGTATACCATACATCCTATCTGTTTATCTAGTAGTTTTCCCGCTTTTAGTTTCACGCACTTGCGCACTAGGACCCGGGGCAAAGACCCCGGATGTAGTTTTTCTCTATGCACAGATTGTTCTACGTTTCTGTCAATACAACACGTGAGTTTCAGTAGACGTGTGTCTGTGTGATCTTTACACAGTTTAACAAATGGTAGCAGAGGCTGGTTGGTAGTCTGGGTATTGTTGACTGCTCAACCGTTCCAGTGTCGCAAGTCAGGAGTTTTGCTGACGACGTCTGCGAGTTTCCTCTGAGAATTTGTGTGTAGCTGAGTATCGGCAGCAAGAAAAAAATGGCGGCGGGGTCGGAATGGTCGAAGCATCACTCCAGAATGCCGCGTTTCAACATGAAGGAGAAGACATACGAACAGTATCGGTTCGAACTCGAATGTTGGAATGCAGTCACGACATTAGGCAAGACGAGACGGGGTATCGAGATCATGCTCAGCCTACCAGAATCAAGTGAAGATCCTGAGTACAAAACTCGTGAGTTTCTCTCGTCCAAATTGGATATGCCGGAACTCACATCGGAAAACAGTTTCGCTAATGTTCTGAAACAACTGGACGAGCACCTTCGTGTTGACGAAACTGGAAGACTTTGGGAATCGTTTGTTGCGTTTGACCAGTTTAGCCGTGGATCCCTACCGATGAGTGAGTACATCTCAAAATTTGACGTTCTTTATAATACTCTCAACAAATGTGGCCATGTGACTCTTCCCGCCTCCGTACTCGGTTTGTTGTTGGTAAGACGTGCGAATTTGTCCCCTGCGGAATCGAAGTTGGTCATGACAGGGCTCGATTACACCAAAGAGACAGCTCTATACACTCAAGCTAAGGCAAGTTTACGCAAATTTTCCAGTGAGCTTATGACGGCACATTCGTCTAACCCTTTTGCCATGCCCATGATGAAGCATGAGGTTCACGTGGCAGAACAGCAGACATTCCAAACCTCTCGTGGGAGGTACGTACCAGGCGCCACAGGGCAATACAAACCAGGCCGCTACAACAAGCCAGTCAGGGGACGAGGTGGTTTCCGGTTTCAAGATGGCGGCGCCCATGGAAGTCGGCAGGGTGAAGGAACGTTCAACCCTAAAAACAAGTACGGAGATTATTATCGTTGTCACTGTTGTGGATCATTTAGACACATGTTAGAGAAGTGTCCCGACGCTAAGACGCTGAAGGCCCACGTGACAGAAAATGAAGTGGAGTCAGAAGATACCCAGTTTGCAGTATTGTTTACGGGAGCCTCAAAGTGTCTGATGTCAGAGCTTTCAACTGAGGCATCCCTTTGCGCCGTGTTAGACTCGGCATGTTCGTCCACAGTATGTGGTATGTCATGGATGAAGAAATACTTGTCGGTTTTGGATGAGAAGCATCATGACTATGTCAAAGAAGAAGCAAGCACCAATGTATTCAAGTTTGGAGGGGGTGAGAGGTTACCTTCCCTGGGTAAGTTCAGCATTCCCGCAAAGATGGCAGGTCAAGATGTTATGATTGTGACAGATGTCGTGGACAGTGACATTCCTCTCCTGTTATCACTTGACGCCATGAAGAGAGCAGACATCGTTTTGCACACACGTGAAGATAGGGCTACAATCTTTGGCAAGAGTGTTAACCTGAACCTGACCACCTCCGGACATTATTGTGTGTCTTTAGTGAACCAGCCCGTTGAGGTTAGTGAAGTGCTGCAGGTCGACCTAGGAGAAGACGTGGCACAAGCAAGAAAGAAACTGTTGCATCTCCATCGGCAATTCGCCCATCCCAACGTTGAGAAGTTGACAGAGTTGTTACAAGGTGCAAACGCATGGAGAAGCCATTACGCCCCTATTCTACAGGAAATATGTCAAAGCTGCGATGTGTGCAAGCGACTTAAGCGGGGGACTGCTCGGCCGGTAGTAGCATTGCCAAAGTCAACCAGGTTCAATCAAGTTGTGGCAATGGACCTCAAGAAGTGGGGTTCGCAGTACCTGTTATATTTTGTTGATGAGTTCTCACGTTTGACTGTGGCAAAACGAATTGCAAGAAAGTATCCCAAGGATGTAGTTGAGGCATTTATGGAGTTATGGATGGCCTGTGGATATGGTATCCCAGAACAGATTATGGTGGACAATGGGGGAGAATTCACAGCAGCAGAAATCATGGAGTTCAGCAGTAAGCTGAACATCAAAGTGAATACAACGGCGGGTCATTCACCATTCTCCAATGGTGTGTGTGAGCGTAACCATGCAGTGATGGATGTCATGTTAGAGAAGTTGGCTTATGAGAATCCCAACACACCTATTGATCAGCTCATTGCATGGGCATGCACAGCAAAAAATGCCATGGCCATGTTTGCTGGATATTCCCCATACCAAATTGTGTTTGGCAGAAATCCGGTACTGCCTGGGTTCGAAACACACACCCCTTCGACCAATGAAGTCAAAGGAGATGTTCTACTGAAACACCTCACAGCCCTGGCTGCTGCCAGAAAAGCGTTCACGGAGGCCGAGTCATCTGAAAGAGTGCGCCGAGCTTTGCGTCATAAAATCAGAATTGCTGAACGCACATATGCTCCCAACGAACAGGTATATTACAAGAGGGACGATTGCTCAGAATGGTATGGTCCGGCAAAGGTCATAGTGCAGGACGGAAAGATTGTATTCATTCGACATGGAGCATATATGCTTCGAGTCCATGTCAACAAAGTGGTTTTGTCGGGTCAGGAATATACACCTGAGCAACCTACGCAAGATGTAGTAAACATTCCATGTACGGGACCAGATAATCCCCCACACGAAGATGAACTATTAGGGATGTTATCTGTGTAGGCAGAGATAATGTGGTGCTACATAGTAAAACCATTGATGTTAATATTCAACAGGCCAGGAATGAAGAAATGCAAAAACTGAAGGATTTTGAAACCTTTGATGTGATAGATGATACAGGTCAAGACCGTATATCAACAAGATGGGTTGATACCATCAAACAAGATGGTTCAAGGAAATCCCGTTTGGTAGCTAGGGGTTTTGAGGAACAAGAGCATATACAAAGTGATAGTCCAACTATAAGCAAGCAAGTGTTAAGAGTATTCATGGTTTTGTGTGTCATGTATGGCTGGATTCTCAAAACTATGGATATCAAATCTGCATTCTTACAAGGTGACAGATTTTCTCGTGAAGTCATTGTACAACCCCCAAAAGGCTATGAAATGATGGGAAAGTTATGGAAGCTCCGTAAATGTTTGTATGGTCTCAATGACGCAGCAAGGACATTCTACATGTCAGTGAAACACACACTCATTGAACTGGGATGTCAGACTTCGGACATAGAACCCGCAATGTTTTTGTATCATGTAAATGGAGTCATACATGGATTCATTCTGACTCATGTAGATGACTTTCTGTATGGTGGCGATGAACTGTTTGAAGAGAAGATCATCTCGCCGCTAGCTGAGAAATACCACACCAGCCGTCAAGAGTCAGGAACATTCACATATGTTGGTATCAGTGTTGTTCAAGAGAACGACAAGGTGACAATACACCAGAATAAGTACCTTCAAGGTTTGTCCAATGGAGACATGCCCTCTACCCAAGTTGACACTGTTAGGGACCTAAACAATGAGGAATATACAATGTTTAGGTCACTTGTAGGTCAGATGAACTGGTTATCCAATGGCACAAGACCAGAGATATCTTTCAAGACTATAGATTTATCTACTAAGTTTGCTCATGCTACTACCACTCATCTGACTGAGGCGGTAAAGACTGTCAAAAAGCTAAAATCATCAGAAGGGGAAATTGTCTATCCCCGACTCAGTGGAATGCAGAACGTCAGTTTAACTGTTTTTGCTGATGCCAGTCTGGCTAACCTTGAGAATAGTGGGAGTTGCGGTGGTCATTTGATTTTTATGACAGACTCGTATGGAAAGTGTGCACTTGTAGCCTGGCACAGTGGCAGAATTAAAAGAGTTTGCAGAAGTACTCTGGCGGCAGAGACTCTAGCAATGGCAAATGCTCTCGAAGAGGCTATCTATCTTCGGGAGATCCTGCAAATAAGCACAGCCCATAATGTACCCATTTTGGCAATCACTGACAACAGAAGCCTTGTACAGGCAGTTGAATCAACAAGTCTAGTCTTAGAGAAACGTCTCAGAATTGAGATATCTAGTATTAAAGAACTAGTGAGAGTATCAGATGTGACTCTGAAATGGGTCCCAGGAAGCTATCAATTAGCTGATGTTATGACTAAGAAAGGGGTGACTGCCAACCCCTTACTAGAAGTGATTTCTACAGGACATATGGCTCAGATACCTTAAACGTTAAAGATAATCCAGTGAGAACAATAGCATGTAAGAGACTCTTGTTTTTTCCAAACAGATTTGTGACTCTTTATACTTAGAAAATCAGATGTTATCTGACCAAAAGTTTTCCTTTTGTTTCATGTATAATATATATGTTAGTTTTAGAGAGTTGTATTATGATAGATATGTTTTGAAGATAGTTTAAAACATTTTAGTTTTAGGGAGTTTGTATTGTGGTAGATATGTTTTGAAGATAGTTTAATACATATAATATTTTTCAGTATTCAGCAGCCATTTAGTCAACTATAAACATGTAACATTATATTTTGTTTTGCTCTATAAACATGTAACATTATATGTTGTTTTGCTCTAGCATTAACTAACTCTGTTAAAGAAAGAATAGAAGGGAATGTTTATCTAGTAGTTTTCCCGCTTTTAGTTTCACGCACTTGCGCACTAGGACCCGGGGCAAAGACCCCGGATGTAGTTTTTCTCTATGCACAGATTGTTCTACGTTTCTGTCAATACAACACGTGAGTTTCAGTAGACGTGTGTCTGTGTGATCTTTACACAGTTTAACACTATCTCCCCACAAAAAGAACCAAGTCTTGAATCTAATACCTTTAATACCTGAATCCAACACTACATGCCAGCTCACAGTGTGACAGCATACCGCAATCAGATAACGCCGGATAATTGATAGATGGGATACATACAGCTGCAGCTGTCTGCTGATGCGTGACACGATAAGATGACAAAACACGATAAAACTTGTCCCTCCTCTCATCCGTGCTCTGAAGGTTAAACTGTGCGAGATACAGACTGATTGCAACGGAGCAAAATAATCCCTTTCATCCAAGAACAAGCCATTGGTATGCACAGTGGAAGAAATTGCACCTCTGTAAAAATTGATTGTTAGCCCCAATTGAGATAGATCACACACTTTCAAGTTTAGCTTGCTACAACCACCATCATAAAGGCAACCTTATTCTCAGATTGGATCTGAATACATGAAAAGGATAGATTTTTTTTCTGCTACACAGATAGGCGTAGGGAAAATTGCCCATATGTCTAACCAATTACCATGCACTGCCTATAAAAATGGTTAGTTAAAAATCTCCAGAGCTGTATTTATTATATTTGAAAGATGAAAGTAAACAAGAAGCTACAAGCCACTCTCTGATTTTTCCTGCGTATTGCAACTTTATAATCCTTAGATGAGTATTCTCTACTTCTTTGATTACCCAATCTATCTCCACAAAACTTTGTAAAAACAAAGCAAGATTTCTGAACTATGTAGTTTTACCAATAATCTAGAGCCAGGTTACTACAGTCATCAAATAAACTTTGACAAGGGCTGAAGTGAGCTCCTAGTTTCTGATTAGGCCAAATTCACGACAGCAACGATTGTTGAATATCACACACACGATGTCAGCCTCCCTCAATCATTGTACTCTAAATGATTGTGATCACATGTTAAGTACAGCATGCCATGTAGGGGCACGCCCTCATTGTCTGTAAAGGGGCTCTGGGATCCGGCAGTGAGCATTCTGGATGTACACTCATTTTCTCGCGCTTTCCTTCATATTCATAACCAATCAGAAGTCTTAAAACTTCTACCACATTTTGCTGACAGAAAGTTAACTGCAGTGGGAAAGTTTAGCCATGATAACAGCCTAATATATCCTTCATGTCTCTGGACAAGAAAGTGGAAGTTACAATACAAAAATGGCACATACATATTGCTGATATTTTCTTCTGTGTACTCTAACTGTTCTTTTGTGCAATGTAAGAATCCTATTTGACAACAGTGGTGCGTTTTAACCTTAGCCGTTTGGCACCCCATTCCCTATTGGGTACAAACTTAGGCAGCAGCGAGAAGGTTACATCCAGCTAACAATTCCAGTTCACTTTCCAGAAAAAATCAAATTTGGAAAAAAAAGCTGCATACCGAAAATACAAAAAATGGGTTTACAAGACAAGTTTTACAATCAATCAAACTTTTTGTACAGTTAGAATTACCAGAGTCATTTGATGGCTGTCTTACAATCATAGATTTAATTTAAAACATCTTTAGCCTCATTCTCGGGGCGACTGAGATTAACACTGGCTATTTGCCAACAGATTCCACAGAACAGTGACATATGTGAAACCTTGAGAAGCACCCAGTTTTCCGGACAAAACTACTGAGTCAACAATTCCCACAAGGTTCACTTACACAGTAGAGATTATCGATTTCTTGCTTACTAGTCGACAAGAGTCTCCGATATCGGATGAAAAATCAGGCCGTCCCAAGAAGACGGGAAGATGTTCCTCATATTGCGATCAATTTACGTAAAACAGTTACGAGGACTTCGATTTTACTTGGAGTAAATGAACATCTTCTTTTAAATCCGTCTGGTAAAGGTAACCAATTTCCCAAAGTTTTTTTCTCAGTTTGGTTAACAGGCTTTGTGTGAAATGCTTTTCCTCTGTAGGAAATTACTGTAAATGGATTTAAGCTTGTGCTGATTTAATTTCATGGTAGGAAGATATGAAGTGGTTGCTGTGGTTTTTGTTACGCAGTTGAAACAAGCTGGTAGGTGGGTAGACGAACATAAAGCATTTTTGCGGCGGTTTTAAGTTCGCAGTGAAGAGTACACTATGAAAACTGCGAACACTTAAGTACCACAAACTTTTAAATGCATTAACTTTCAGTATAGTACATGACTTTTGAGCTGGCTCTGGTAATTGTTAATTGGAAAAACATAAGGGGATTATGACAATCTTGGATATGATAACCTTGTATTAACTCCACAAGAAAACAATTTCATTGAACTACTCAGTGAACTGCAAGATACTTTCAAAACGACCTATCAAATACTTTTATCAACAAGTACTAACATACCAGCGTGATTCTGTTTTGTGAAACCCAAGCCTTGATTACATCCGAGTGCTACAGTATTTTGGAAGGAACCAGGCAGTGATCAATCAGCTACAGTATCTCCCTTTAAATGAAGTAGGTTGTTGTGTGTTTCTGACATCACCAGAGTCCCAACAGGTTTTCCTACCCATCTCCCATTTCTAGTATTGATTCTCCTTAATGTTTGGTTACGACGTTCCATCCCAAATGACCAGACTACGAATCAAAAGAAGAAAAAGGGCCTTAAGAAAGACATACAGTCAAGTAAATCCAACTAGAATCAACTTCTTTTAGATACCCGATAATCATGATTCTGTGAAGAAATCAATCGTCCTCACCATAACAATAGCAAACCTCATCTGTGAAAATTGCCAACGAAACGGAATCATACCATAGATTAATGCAAGGTTATTCATGTATTCATCCTGCTCCAGGCTTATCTCTTGCCATTTGTCCCCGAGTGAAAGACCTGTAGTCGTGTAATTTCATGACGCTAAATAGCATTGACAGCATTCATGAATAGATGGGTGGATAAGGCTGTCCCTGATTCAAACTGTATATTCATTACCGACACCAGTGTTACTGACCTGCTTGTGGGACACACGGGGAGAACAGCATTCATAGTTTCAGAACTAGGGACAGCGCCCATTAATGTCTAGAGTCCTAGGAACCATGCCATTATTGTACAATAGCAAAGGCAATTCAGTCAAGATGCATATTTCACCCATGGGAACAGCAGAAATTCAGCATTACATATAGCTAGGTATCCTTACTTTGTAAAAGAACAATATCAGTCCAAAATAACTTACTAGTATTATAGCCAGTCAGTACCATTTCAGCACTAAGGACAGTGGCTGACTATTTACAATTTCTGGAGTACTTTTTATTATCCTACCAGGAATAAAAAATAACTCTGTAAAAGACTAGCATTCTTATTTCAAATCTCTTCACTACATACGTTTTGAAGTGATGGCAGTTTATATAACTTTTGCCATACTGAGCAAAACCTCTTCAGTTGTTCTGGGACATTGTTATGCTAAACTCTGACAGGTGTATCAGCATCTCAAACTCCGAACGCAATATACTCTGACCTCGCAGGCACCGTTACAATCAACCGACAAGTTTTTTGCCTCTCGGAAGGATACCTAAACTTTGAAGAATGCATATATCTTAGGTGAGTCCTATTGCTTTAAATGACATTTGAAGGGTAAACAATTCCCTAAACTAACAGGGCCACCACATAGGACAAAACCTTTATAAAGGTGGGCGCGGAAGATGATGAAAATGGAAGCCCAAAAAAATAACAAGACTGACATTTGACTTGCCTCGGTGACTGGAGATTGGAAGACGATTAAGATTTAAGGGCGGCATTACTGCGGCCTTATGTCTGTAGGAGGAAGTGTGACATGATTTAGGGCCACAGAATGCCAATCCTTGGCCTTTCTGTACAGTCAGCTGTAGTTTTATTTGTTCCTATTCCTAATGGCAACAGTGACAATTGACAAGCTGTGGCAGGGGCGAGGCACACATAGCACTCGTAAAACTTACCGCAGAACTGCAAAACAGACTGAATGTTACCCAGTATGTCATTTTTATGGTACTTTTCTCCTCAATTTTTTCCAGTCTTCTTGATAACAATTATAAATGTATAAATCGTACAGCCAACAGAATATACATCCAGCTTTCTTATCATCACTCCCAAAGTTTCACAGAAAGATTACTGATATCCCTAAACCCCTACTTCTGGTGAACACAAACTGTCTTATTTTTTTCATGACTCGCCAAAAGCTGAAGCAACATGTGAAATTTATTGTTAGTTTCGATAAGACGACATTTCATTCAGCAATGTGCCAGAAATCAAACCCTTGGGGGCTCTCCGTAGCCTAGGAGATAAAAGGTTTCATAGATTACTGGGGTCTTAAAACCCCTACTTTTGACATACACCAACGACTCTATTTCTTTCAGTTTTGCCTAGCAACAGGTGAAATTTACTGTTAGTTTCAATAAGACAACATTTCATTCAGCAATGTGCCATAAGTCAAACCCTAGGGCTCTCACAAGGAGATGGAAAGTTTAACCATCCCAGTTGACAGCCAATCGGTGACTACTTTCTCCACGACTTTTTCATGAACTGTCTGACCTCGGTCCACAACAAATCATTACTGCTGGGTTTTGGAGCTATTTGCAGGGCGTATATATAGTTTCGGGCCACATAACCGGTGACCTTCCGTAAACGAGGCCCGGCCCAAGGGATCCATTAGGTGCCCGGAGAAGCACGGCTCACATTAGACCAATTGTCAGGCAATCCTGCCCTTTATCTCCAGTGAGAACGATCCCGGAGAGACAAGTTCCTTTATCACACATCCAGGCCAAGGATATGGCAATTCTTTCAACTGTTGGTCGCATATCGCGTACATGTGATAGTAAGGAGGAAAAAAAACACTGCGACATCAGCAGCAGACCAATTAGACCAATTGTCAGGCAATCCTGCCCTTTATCTCCAGTTGGAATGATCCCAGGGAATAATGTTCCTTTAACATAGATCCCGGCCAAGGACATGGCAATACTTTCAACCATTGGTTGCATAAAAGGTTCATGTGATAGCAAGGAGGAAAAAAATTAAATGTGATAGCACAGCTGTTAACTGTTGCTGTGACATCAGCAACAGATGACAGACAGACAAACAAACAGGTGAAGAGGAGGACTAGACGTTTAAACAGTAAAAGTTCTGGCAAATCTAAAACTTTCTTCCACTTGCAGTCTTGTAATTGTCTCAACCTTTTTTCTTTCAAAGAGCGTTTCTTATCTCAGGAAGGGAAACGTGGACCGATAGGACATGATTCTGCAACTCCAAGCACTTTCAAGCTGAATGAGGCAGCGATAGTCTCCGTGGAGTCACAATCAATAACACCCAGAGACGGGGAACCACAAATTAAATGCCAGTTTCAGCTCGGATCTTTGACCTTCGCCCGAGGCAGCAATTTTCTTCAAACAGTGCCTTCATCGTGGGCGGAATCACAAGAGTAGACTGCTTCAAAATGAACTGCAATTGTCTGGCTACAGCATTAATCATATACATACAAGCATAGTTAACTACTGCAAGAGATGTCCCCGTAGCTCAACTGGCAGCAGCCTCATGGTTGAGCTCCTGGTTCCAATTAGTTGGTAACTGGGAGACCCAGTTCAAGTCCCAGGAAGGGGCATCTTGGAGGGGCTGCACCCGTCTTTGTGAAGGGACGTGAAATGGGGGTCCCATGTACAAGAAGGTTCCTTCAGCATGTTAAAGGGAAAGGGCTAGCAAACCCTCCCTGTAGAAATATACCCAGCTACAGAAACTGCCAGGAAACTTGCTGACCTATATGTACGTGCCACTAGACACTACAAGGTGAACAACAAAAGTGACATAATTTGCAACCAAACTTATTACTAATGTAGGGAACATTACATCGGCCCTTACCCAGATATATGACTGATGAAACTATTAGCATAAAGGCTTGGCAAAATGACTACTGTTTCATTATTGAAGAATGCCCGAGGCCTAAGATTTACAATCAATAACACATTACCGCAGGTTTCCTCTACCAGGGGTGCAAAATCAGACTGATGTTCTTATTCCTGTTCAAACCTTTAATGTCTCCCTCGGTCAATACATTCTGTCTTACCAGAACCTTCAATATCAATTGAGAAGAGTGGGAGAAGTTAATCACATCAGAAGAATGCATGTAACTATATGAATAATCTTTTCACGGCCATGTTTTAGGAGGTGAGTTATGGAAGCGTTGATGAGAAATCCTTGAGAGCTTTGAAGACTACAACAAATCTTTTCTTTTCCTGCCATTAAATCAATAAATGATTACTTTGTAGGTCACTGAGGAAGGCGTCTTAACATATTAATATCAAATATGCATCCTAATTGGCGCGGCTGCTTTGACAGGAGGATATTTCAAAGGACAACTTTCTAATTTGAAAGTCGGAAAAAGTTTGCGAAACTTTGCAGTCACATTTCAACTTGTTTTACATCGAGTACCCATTAGTCCAATTTGTAACGGCTGTCATAGGCCAGTCCCTGACTCTAATCAAACATCATATAGCATTCACAACACCACAATCACTGCTCGTCGTAAAGTGGGCACCGACGGCAGTCAAAACTTCGACATGAATATCGTCGTATTTTTCTTCACTTACCTGTAACAAGGCGGCGAGGCGGACCTTTACGATCCGGCAGGATAAGACGCGGCTAATGGCCTCGTAAATCAGCGGCCACGGCAATGTTCTGTCTTTACTACCATTTCTCTTCCAATTCCTAATCAGCCCAACTGTCCCTGCGGTCTCGTTCAATGAGACGCAATTGTGCGAACGTTACTTTCCAACTATGCTGACCATGGACGTTCTCTATTGACTACAACGGGATCCATAATTAGCTCCAAACTAAAACTGTTGACAAATGTCGGCAAACTGTTGGCAATGGGTCTAGGTTTTTCTAAAGATACACCAATTAGCGTCAGCTCCATTGTACACATGGTGTAGGTGTAGGGACATTACATGTAATGTATCACCATTGTTGCTTTGCTGTTACGGAATTGGAAACACAAAGTTTTAATGGTACTTTGTTGGGAACACATTTAGCAGACAGCTTATTAAAGGGACATTAACAGTTACATGTAAAATATCACCATTATTGTTGCTTTGTTGTCATGGAATTGGGAACACCCTGTTTTAATGGTACAAGTGAGTTAGGTGTACCATTTAGCAGAAGGCAAGTATCAAAGTTTGATCACTTAGTGCTTTTAGCTATGAGTCACACGGTGAATACAACTATTTTTGGTATTTTTATCAAACTTCAAAGGTCTGAATTATTCTTATCAATCAATCAATTAATACAATTGATGCCTGTTTAGCACGTTTGTTTTGAGAAAATTCCAGTTTTCTGAAGTAGCCAACAGACAGTACAAAATGGTTGGAGGGGGCCAAAAAAATTCAGTTAATGCACAAACCTTCCCTTGGTGCTGAAATACCTTCTCTCAACGTCCTTCTCTGTACACAAATGTACCAAGCACCCATCTAGCAGCTGACATTTAAATCTAAAGCACCAAAAGGATTATAAGAAAAGTCCCGCCTTTCCTTTGACAAGTCTTACATAACATATGTCCTTACCAGTTCCCCCACAGTGGAAACTATGGCCTACAGCTACTGTTATGTATCAAGCACAGAGTTATCAGGTAAGGTTCATTTGTTTTACAGTGGGTTGTCAACGTATAGTCAAACAAAGCGATGGAAAACAAGCATGTATTACAAGACTTGCAACATTCTGAGTTAGCCAAATAGTACTGTAAAGGTTAACATTTTCGCGATGGATTTATGTCAGCGGTTGTTGTGGTAACCTCTTCACCGCCGCAAAAATTCTTGTTCTACCTCTTCACAGCCGCAAAAAAATCTTGTTCTGCCTTCTGTCTGTCTACCACGGTGACCATGTTTCAATCAAGAACTAAAAACCACTGCTAAGTGCGAACACTCCATTTTCTCCCTACCATGAAATCAAATCCCTGTGAACTTAAAGGCCTTTACAATCTTGTCTCTTAGTCTCCAAAAGTAGTAAAAACAATCGTCTCCTTGTCATTTCTTTGCGAAGAATTATGATGTTTCCATCTGTAGTCCACCAACTCAAGACGTATATACAGCTGGTTATTCCTCGGGTATAAAACAAATGCACGAAGGTAATCGATAGCATCCTCCTGCATTATTCTAAGGAACACAGGTGATGCAACTCAGAGAAACTCAATCAGTCACAATCCTTCAGGGATTGTGGCGTTCCTTCGGGTGATTTCTGAAAACCTGGGAGACGTCGTCATAAGAAGCCTGGCTGCCATAAGTGACATTGGTGATCCATGTGTCTGCCATGAGTCTTAAAGGTAAGCTGCATAGGGAGAACGTCTTAATGCTTTGTCGCTTGGGGCTTTAGAAATAAAACTGTAGGAAGACCCTTTTATGCATGATTTACTACCTTTTCTTATGAAACACTTTCACTTAATTTCAATGTATTTGTTTATCCAGGGATTTGCATCAGATTTTTTGATAAAGCATGGAACAGATAAAAAAGTAAATCATCTTGGAATACATATATATCTGTTAAGTTGGCCACAAAATACCCTAACAGGACCAAAGTCTTTTGGCAATGCCTTAAGTAATGCTAAATGTTTACATACTACAGTACTGTAAATGCATTTAACTTCGCGTAGTTTTTTTTCCGCGCTAAGGCGAAAATGGAGTGTTTGCGGTGGTTTTGAAGTTTGCAGTGGTGTTAAGTTTGCGGCAGCACTATAGTCACATACTGCTTCAGTATTGGAAGAAAATGTTTGCGGTGGTATTAAGTGCGCAGTGAAACGGTCGCTGTGAAAACCCCAAACATAAAACCACCAAAAACATTTCTGCATTTACAGTATATGATCTATAGCTTTCTGTAAATACCTTAGTCCAACAGTTGCGTCCATCTGAAATGTCTTCAAAGTTCTTTTCACATCTTAAACATCTCTGATTAATGAAATCACAAAGGCCTTCCATTCCTTTCAATCCTTGCGTAAGATCAAAATAAAGGTCACCCAATTCATTTCTTTTGTTCTCTGACAATCTTACGTTAAAGCAGATGATGAAAACATAGACCTGATGATATTGAGTCTGACTACCATTTGTGCATTCACTCCCCAACAGTGTGTGTACAATCATGGTAGACTACATGTACTTATCAGACTCTGATCTGCTAGTTCCGAATTCATTCCATTAATCCTGAAACATTCAAACTGAATGGGTGTTGCTTAAAGTATACAGTATGGTGTTTACATGATCACACACTACAGATTTATGTGTGAACCTGGGCGTAGAATGTCACACCGACACCACGAGCACCACCACAGGACACAGACATATGGCTACGCGCGCCCCCCTCACGAGTGATAAACCAACCCGAAGCACAACCTCCTAAATCACCCTTACTTTAAAAGGCTTGCTTTCTCAGCACTACTTGAGGCAGACCTTTACATCAAAAGGAACACGCAGAGACCTGAAGTAGCCCTTGGGCCTCTTACATCACTCAGGGAGAGGCCATCTTGTTCCTTTGATACTCTCAATCCTCACTCTTCAGCTTCAATAAAATACTGTGGACTATCTTGAGAGCAACTCATCCCTTGCAAAATGTAAAATGACTGGGAATGTATCAGTATAATGAGTTATCTGTTACAGTAAATGACACTTTTCTGAGGCACAGTGGCTTTAAACAGCAGTTTGAGTTAGATGTGAATGGTTTGTGTGACAAATCCTTTAGTATGTTACTGTTAGAGCCAGCTGCTGGGCCCAGCATGCCTGCAAAGCTGGTGTGTTTCGTCAGTTATGTAGAAGCCAACCAATTCAGATTTAGATTGGCTTTGGAAGTACTTTTAACTACTGGGGTTTGAGATATTGGTGCACACCACCAATTCTAACCTCTATTTTACAGCAGTGTTGAAGTGTTTTTCTTCCACCGATCCGTCTTACTTTATGCTCACCGAGTAGAAATCCTTACAAAGCCAGGTGTCTGTCCTTCCAAGGAAGCCGCTCTAAATTAGATCTCAGGCAATGCATGAAATTGGAGTTATCTACGAAGCGTGCGTTCCACCACAACAGCCTCCTTATCCATCAGCGATCCAGGCGCTGCCAGAGCCTGGGCTGGAGCAGGGCCAATCTTTTCAACTGAAGCCGGATCAACACCTCTTGTATAAACCCGTAATTGATATATTCCTCCTCCAGGAACGAGGATGGAGTCAGTGATGGATCGCCAGTATTTGTAAAACGGTGATTAGACTCGGGAAGCGTTACTTCGACAGCGCCGCCTGAGATAAGCCCGGTAAAGCAGTTTTATATTGGGGACTACTTGGAGGAGGGGAAATTTAAGATAACTTTTTATTTCCCTCCCATAAAAGTGAGCCAAGTAGGAACTCCTTCAATACTCCTGTTTAACTACTCCTGCAGCATCCAAATCATTAGAAAATTGATTACTTGTACATTTTGTTGTGATATCTCATATAAATGTGATCATTTCTTAGAATGTAAAAGATACAACCGAAGGGCTCGAAATATTGTGACGATAGGATTCTTGCATTTATCCACATGTGAACACAGTATTCCCCCTCCCCCATCATGTTTGGACATACTAGGTAATCATAACAGTCTATGTATGTTAGTTTTCCCTTTAACTTAACTTTAAAGGGTTGTGAGGTATTAGAGAAGTCTCAAAAGCATTTCGAGCCCTGCTACTGTATGCCAACTACACATTAAAAAGTTCTCACAAACTTTCAAGTCCAATAAATGGCACCTCAATCTTTCCACTTGGCATTGACCAATCACCTTGTAGTTCTTAAGGTGCACGGGCTTGGCCTGGCGTGGCAAGTTGCCCAAAGGCAGCCAATATCGCCCCATTACCTCGTCTGAACGAATGGTATGGAGGAGGGTGAAAAACAATTTTACACATCTCTGAAGGCGCCCTAATAGCCCTTACCTTTGCTTTCTTTGCACAGCTTACATCTGTATAAGTTATTTTTAAAATGTTGCTGTAACAATGTAGAAAACATTGTGATAAAACATGACTCTAATTTAGAGTCTAAACTCTTGAGAGGGTCCCTTAATAGACCTAAGCATTGCTTTCTTTGCACAACTTGCAATTCTCTGATTTATCTTCATTAAATATTGCATACAAGCTCTGTAACAATTCAGAAAACACTGCATAAAGCATGGCTTTATCTTGTGAGTGAATGAATGGATGGCATTGTCTTGAAATAAAGTTCCTTTACTTCCCTTTCTTTAATTGCTGAGCCTCTCTTTGTCTGCTTTATCTGAATCACCCATTAGATGTGTGCCAATCGAGATAACGCTATATCAAACACAGCTCTTGTGGAACTGTCACAATTCTATGCATTTGCTGCAGCTGGCACTTGATGAATAGGTATTGGATAAGTTGAATGTATGGTCATATTTTGGTGAATAGGATACCATTACAATATCGTAGTATATCATTTAGCACATTATGCACTGTCACATCTCCCAGCAGAACACCAGAATTCGATAAAACAATGGCGGCACATAACAGAGGCGTTTTATCATCAATGAATAAATCATACTGAGATGCATTCGGGGCTGCATATCTTGAGACCTTTACTTAATTGGGTTGTCCCTTCCCTGGAGCTCAAAGACAATGATACATGTCAAACTGGGAATCGGTATAACCTTTGATGCTGAGCACATCAAAATGCCATCTTAATGCTCAGGTTTGCTAGTATTTCATTTCCTTTTTACCATAACCTGCAAATTGTAGGTCTGACTTGAAATGTTAAAGAGCTCCAAAAGAATCTCAGGATCAGTTTAAATGGTATTACACATTTCATGTATGTTATCACTACCAGAAGTGTGGTTCAAACTTTTCAACTCTTGATCAACTCTTTCAAACTTTGGAGAGAGACAGCATCATAGCAACAGATGTAAGCATTATTTTTTGGGGGGGAGGAGGTTCTAGACTTAACATTGTACATATACATGTACAGCTGATTAAGAAGCTGATGTCATTAGAAGTCACTACAACAATTTATATAACTTTCTTTCTTCAAAGTTTAGTCCATATCCCTAAATCGACGTGGGTAAAGATCCATACATTGATGCACCACTAGCTATGCACATTTGCCATTAATGCCATTGGTCAAGGGGTCAGTTCGGAGATGGACGATGACCAAATGTCCATTCTGGGTGAGACCAAACGAGGTAAATGTCAAAAGGTCGGGTATGGGATGGTGTAGATCATAAATCAAGTCTTTCATCGTAACAAATGGGGTAAAACAGCACTTTAAAATGCTGTCATTGTACACCTTGTATAGTGCCTAGTGGCACATAGTGCAGCAAGTTTCCTTGCTGTTTCAGCAGCAGGGTATACTGTACATTCCAAGGGAAGGGTTGCTACTTGCTCGAGGCACCTTACCAAACACACTGCCGCATTTTATGTCCCTTCCGAAGACAGGTGTAGTACCAACCAAGATGTCCTGTACCAGGATTGAACCGGGTTCTCCCAGTCACCAACTAATTGGAAACAGGAGCTCAACTGTGAGGTTGCTTTTAGTTGAGCTACAAGGACAAATTCCCCACCCATTGGCAAAATTGGCACTTCCTTGGATTGGTTCCCTTTCACTCTTAGACTTAGACGAATAATAGCCTGAAAGAAAAGAAGTCAGCTCAGCAAACTAGATATCAAACTAGATGTCAAAAGGGCAGATATGGGATGGCACAGGCCACTTATCAAATCTTTCTTTGTAGTTGACGGGGTAGAACAAAACTTCCTACAAAAAGATAGCAAGTTCCCACCCTTTGCCACATTTTGCATCTCCTAGGATCACTACCTTTCACTCTAAATCTAAGATCTAGAAGACACTGTGCAGGAAAAGAAGTCACTCCAGCAAACTATATGTCAAAAGGGCAGGTAGGGAATGGAACAGACCGTTAATAAAATCTATCTTCATCTTCATAATTGTTGGGGTGGAACAATACTACAATCTGCAAAAAAGTTCCCACCCTTTGGCATATTTGGCACTTTCGTTATAATGGTTCACTTACACTTTAAGTCTGAAGAAAGACATTAAAGGGAAATAGAAGAAGTAACCTTTCCAAGAAATTGGACTCAGGGTCATCCAGCATCCATGCCCCATCCTCCCTCTAGCTATCTATCCTTATACACTATTAAGCACTCAAATGCACTGTGCTAAAATCAATGTGCGTGATGACCTCATTATTTACCCTTCGTGGCTGCACATGCTGGTGTAACTGCACCTCACGGAAGTGGAGAACAGTTTGGTCTGGTCTTACAAGGCTTACCTGAGGATCAGTGCATCAGGATCAATAAAAAAGATCCTTGTTTGATAGGAAGATCAAGCAATGTCAATTTGATCATGCCCGTGCTCTAATCATTCAGCATTACGAGCATACTGACATAGATATGTCAGGAACTGCTCAGTTCTCTATTTATTTAACAAGTGACTGACTTGTGTTATGCTAGTGAGCCATCAAAGTTGAGTGATTATACCTGAAAATCTTTGGAAACGTTATTTTCCAGCATATTGAAACACTTTTTGACCAATCGGTAGTTCGGTACCCACAAAACGTTTGGTCACAAGGTATGTGACACTGGCAAATGGTTCTGGCAAGAATGTGGATTCAATCAATTCTTTTTTACTGATCGACTTTTAGTTTATTTCTGCAGCCATATTTTATGAACAACCAAGAAATAGATTGTTACTGAGCAAACATTTCAAGTCTGCTCCCAAGGTCTACTAACAGCCATTACTGAAAAAACAACTGGACAACCATTTCTGCTAATATGGTATTCCAAAAATGTCATAGATAAAACTACCAGGATGCAAAGTGTTTGATACAAAATATGTCAAGTCTATGTTTATTCAAAAGAATCCTGTTTGTCTAAAAAGAACAGCCTCAGGGAAAGAGGCCATCCCAGCAATCTATGTAAATGCCAATAGGGCAGGTATAATAAGAGTCAACGTAAGCAAACTGTGAGAACTGTTGCTGTTTCTCATCTGATGATGAACATCTTTATATTGCTGCTGAAAAGTTCAAGGGCAGTTGTGCTATCATCTTGGTAATACAAATTGGACCATAAAATACAGATATTAGATGTAATGTTCAGCCTTGTGAAACAAAATGGCTGATTCATCAAAATCAAATGCTGGTTGCTCTTAATGAGGGGCACAAATTCCCAAACATCACAGCTCATCAGCAAAAGGCTAATTAACAAAAGGCTAATTAAGTGCCTCACCTTCCCGGGCGCATCGTAAACACAGACGGTTGAGTTGGTTGGACAGCCGCCGAAGCTGGTTTGGCACGGATCGATGGGCAGACACACGCGCCCGTCCCCGCTGTAGTTTGGTCTGCACTCGCACCGGTGCTGGTTAGGGCCTGTGTGGATACAGTCAGCCTGCGGAGCACACACTGCCTCGAGGCAGGGGTCGATCGCTGTGGATGGAAAAAGATGTAAGATTACTAAAAATGAGAGTAAGGCTTGTGTAGACTACAGCAACACTTAACAGCTATGGTTAGAGTGAGAGTTAGAGGGAGCACACACCGAGGCACTGGTCGATTGCTGTGGATAGAAAAATAGAGACGATTTAAGAAAAAGAGGGCCTGTGTAGACTACAGCAAAACTTAACAACTATGGTTAGGGGCTCTGTGGATATAGTAAGCATGTGGGACACACACTGCCACAAGACAGAGGTCGATTGCTGTGGATGGAAAAAGAAAAGACATGATGCAAGAAGGCCTGTGTAGATGACAGCAGCACTTAACTGCAAGCCTATTACTTGATATCCACTATGACAATTACAGGATCTTGCTGTTCATGAAGAAGAAAATATGAAATATTTCTACTTAAAGAATCACAATGTATTGAAGGAAAGGCATAAAGTTCCAGCAAAGTATTGAAAAACATTGATACCAAGTAATAACAATAACTTCAGCACCACAGACAGAACCTGTCAGACTCCAAAGATCAAATCTCTACTTGAACAATGTGTTTACCTCTTCAAAACCTTGAGCTAGACAGCTAAAAGATAAGCGTCAAAGATAGGACTATACCCACTGCATTAAAACCCCTGCGCCTGTCTCAATGCGATTAGGCACGTCTGGAAAACATTTCAGCACCACAAATGTGACAAATCTTCATTACAGAGTGACAAAGTAATGACGTCTAGCTTGAGTTTCGACAAGATATGTATGCGTATCTCATACTTTAAGTGCATAAAACAAGTTAGGAAAGTTTATGATTGCCTCCCTAATAACACACTTGCAGCAAGATGAAACTGCGGCGATGAATCAACTGTCGCTCTGAAACAAACGAGCCGTCAATCTTGCACTAGTATAGCCAATTTCCAGACCCTGCTTCCTGTTTAACACACAGTCATAGTGCTGCGTACCTAAACTCCGGACCTAAACTGGACTTGAAAAAACATTTAGGGTCAAGTCCAAAAAAACCTAAACATCAGGAACCAAGTCCGGACTTGCAAAAAATTATCTCTCACTTATATTCTCCCTTTTGTTCTAAAGCATTTTCCATAGGTCACGAAATTTGCACTGTAAAGAAATAAAACACTGCTGTTTTTGTGTTTATGACTAAGCTTTTGTGTTTACTACTGACTGTATGTAATTTTGCATGTATATTTTTTTAAATTGTATGTCAACTTTATGTCAACATGGAACTTTAAATATGCCACAGTCCAGACCTAAACCTGAACCACTGGACTTGAATCCGGACCTGAACCTGAGTTTAGGTATGCAGCACTGTGTGGGACTGAAGAAATAGAACAGCACTGGTACAAAGATTTGATAGACTAAAGTATAGAATATATCCCACTAGGAATACTGCAACTAAGTTGCTCTCTGGTAAAGAGTATCGCCCACAGCATTTCACTGCTACAATAACTGGATGAATTGTCACCATCTCTCATTCTCTCTCTCTATCTCTATCTCTCCCTCTATAATGCAAAGTTTCAAAATTACAAGCTATTCATGTAACTAAAAACCTGGTTTGGGAAGGGAAAATGTTTTGGCTGGAAAAGATTTAAAATTTCACACTACTAGTGGTTTACAATGCATCGATCTATGACTCTGAGACCTATCAAAGCAGATCTGTTATTGTTGCAGGGTTGATCAACTGTGCGTAATTTGTGTTTGCGAATGCACCTACAGGAACTCAAACAAAGAGCACAAACTTCAACCCCAATGCTTTCACTAGTAACACTTCAAAGCTTTTGAAGGGCAATATACAAGGTCCAGATCCATCCCTTTTATCAGAAATATCGTTTTTTCTCATCCAGAACAGCACAAGTAAAGATTTCAGATTTTTCCTAGGGACAAACAAACCATGAAAGTAGGTCATCCTTCTCATTGATGATAAGAAGCCCTGACCCAAACAAAGGTCGCATCTTGAAAGACCTAATCAATTTCCACTCTTTTAAGCCCTTATCATCTATCATTACAGATTCACACAAGGCAATCTGGCCATTTTATGACCCAATTTACAACAAATTGCCGACTATTTGGTCATACGTCGATCATGCCTTAAATAAACTGGGTCAGGGGGATTTAATTTTGAAATGCCATTTATCTGAACTGTTTAGTATCAGCAAGTCATTGGCACTTGATCATTTGATATACAAGATTGACAATTTTCAATTAGAATCTACGATGTGGGATTCTGTCCATACTTCTACTTTTGCAGAGTGTGAGGCTATGGCGACTGGGTTACATTGCAAAAATACTGAGAATATGACACATGGAGCAAATTTCAAACTGGATCCTGGCTATAGTAAGAAAGAGATGTGGCAAGGCAGTATCTTTGAGGACGACAGTAGATCAAAACCCGAAAAATAATTTCATCAGGTTGGTAGAAAATAGGATATGGGAGATTCCTTATACACAACCAGGTATTGATCTCACCTGCTAACGTTTTGATGTCTATCAGACACCTTCTTCAGAGCTTCTGACTGGAGTACCGCTTCTCACCGCTACAAGTAGCCGATGTAGGTGGCGCTTTTGCGGTGAGAACACGTTAGCAGGTGAGATCAATACCTGGTTGTGTATAAAGAATCTCCCATATCCAGTAGATCAAAACCTTTCAGAGATAGTGGATAGGAGAGGGCACAACGGCTAGCCGGCTAGGAACAGACAATGGAGAATCGGATGACAGGTGATGCAGTGATGACAATGATGATGACCTTGGCGGTAATTTAAATAGAACTTCCCAAACAATCATCAGAAGAATGTGCATCTTTAAGACTGTTTGATCGGATCAGTTTCCCCCGACCTAAAGATCTGCTGACATTACAAAACTGGAATGAACTGAAATGCAGCTCTGAGATGGAAATGTCAGCAATTCTCCTCCATTAGATGCAGCCTTTCAATATGAGACAGTCATGTGTGCATTTGAAATACAGTATAAGAGGTAAAGGGGAGCTGTTTTATCATGCCAAATGCATTTTGCTACCAAGAAAATTGCTGGAAGAAAAGCCCACATGAATTGGTTCGCTTCACGGGAAATGCGTTTGATCGGGGGTCACCCAACCGTCGAAATTGCAGGTTCGATTGCCCAAGCGTCCTCGGGATAGACAGATTACATATGCCATCCCGGAGCGTTAATATCCCCGACAAATTAAACAAGACAGGCTGACACCCTTGAATTGAAAACAGGCCGATGAGCCTGCGCCTCCGGGACTTCGTTATCACCACAACCTGAACATGTTCACCTTCAGGCACATTCTTTCACTCAAAGTTTCGTCTCCTGGGGTGAACAGTGGTGGGAAGCAAGTTACTGGATGATTGCCTAGCTAGTAATTAGATCAAATTTAGGTTGCCTCTTTCAACATTTCAACAGTCAAGAAATTATTCAACTGTATAACTATAAGCTTACCTTGAATGTTGGGGCTTTTTTCACCTGCAAGTTTCTGAACTTTATATTAGCACTCCAAAATTTCAATTTCATGCCTGCAATCTAGACTTAGACATGTGTACATTTTGAGGCCTGATTTCTAGTTTCTATACCTACATCATGGTCTTTCCATTGATGAATGACCCGTGGTCTTGTAACAATTCAGAAGTTTTGAAGATACATAAGGTAACAACACCTCAGCCCCACTGATACAATCACTTCAAGCCCTGTTGTTCATTATTTCATGCTCAATTTGATAACACAAAGATTTCTCTCAAGAGACAACACTTTACATTTCATTCTGTCAAACTGAAACGTACAGGAAGTTGGAACAATAAGCCTTCAACTCCCCACCTAGGGAAATCAAAAGACTAATAGTCCGTATAGACACCAATGGTTGGAAAGCAGTTTGACCTATCACATTCACAGCAACAACATAGCCTCATACGGAGCCTCATGACAGTAAAATATGGTAAATTCTGGTTATTACTTTCCACGGCATCGCGAAGGAAGAACAGATTCTCCTCCTCAAGGGAAATCACGGGAGCGTTCGATTGTTTTACAATTAGTGATAATAACCGAAAAGTTGACACTGTAATCTGTCTCAGACAGCTGTTTCTATGGTAATAAACTTGGCCTCTTGCCAGGTCATTCTTCATTTCGACACCATAGTCATGACTTTGAAACTGGGGCATTAAATCTTCCTGCAGCTCTGTAGTTGTTTCCTTTTTTGGTATGGGAAAGAGTTTCTATACTTTATTAAAGGGGCAAATGCTAAAAGACCAGGGGTACAAGAAACCACACAACTTCAACAATTGTTTTTAATAATATGGAAAGAGGTACATGTAGTTAACAACGAGTATCCAGTGATCAAAATGTGCCTGACGAAAAGAAAAACGGATAATTATATAGGTCTAGCGAAAATTGAAAATGACCCCAACCTTTTAAATGAAGCTTTTATTATATAAAGGGAGATCTAGCTCAGGAATGTCAGACAATGTAAGCAGAATATCTCAAATTTCCTGTTCAAAAGGTAAGACAATCCAAAGAATAATCATATACCATTAACTGCTATTGCCGATTACTATCTCAACCTGCTCAATACCATCTGCAGTTCATGGTTCTCTTATTATCAACCAAATACAGTCCACCTCCCCAGTGTAACCAATATCAGTGCAACAGTCTATACTTACCCACAATCTTGTACCTAATCTGGGCCGGGAATAAGCACTAGGCCAAAGTAGAGCAGGCGGAAAATTGGTTATTACCACCGGACAGATAAGGCACACCTACGAAATGGGTGGAGAGATAAGTTCTATTATACTATTATAGCCTGGAATCCATCCTTATTCTAGCTACAAACCCATTCCTATCTTGGCCCTTAAGGTCATGTTGATTTGACTATATGGATGACATATATTTGATCATTTTGAAGCTGCTTTGTGCAATTAATATAGAGTATAGTCGAAAACTTTATTCAATTCTAGGAAACAGACAAAAATCAATGCACGCGTGGATGTCATCGATATAATTAAATCAACATGGCCTACCGTTATCTAAATCCAGGACCTATCCCTCCATCCCAGGATGGAACTTTGCTTGTTGGCCATCCGAAAATCAGAACTTCATGACATGAAATTGATGAAAACGTATGTTTAAAAGCTTGAAATGAAAGATTAAACAATGAAAATTAACAACATTAACAACAAACAATGAGTAGGACGGGGAAAAATCAAGACTTGAAACAGCCCTGTTTAAGCTATCAAATATTATCAAATATATCAAATATGCAGTTTAGAGCCAATCAGAGCTCTCCTGTATATCATACACGAACATTCAAATGCCGATTGATTTTCTATTAATGGGAGCCAGACTATTCGGCAGGGTGCCAGGCTATCAGCTGAGAAAACCTAAGCTAGAGTAGGATGGATACCAGGCTAGTTCCATTACAGCTTCAGGTGATTCCATATCCCTGGCTTTAAAAATTGGATGTGTCCTTGCTGGGAGGTAAAGACACTGCATGGCCAGCGAAGGCGGTAATTACATTTCTCATAAATGCCCAGACATCAATATAGGTCAACCAAAGGAGAGGAATTAGGTCTTATATTACTTATACTGGGGGCAGCAGAATATGGCCACAGGGTGTTATAAAAGCCTGACCTGGAAATGCATAAGAACCGGCTATATATGATCCCAACATACAGTGAAGCCTCTCCAGTGAAGGGGTAATAATATTCAAAGGCAGTTGAGTCCATTATTTTCTAAATTGTTTTAAGTGTACTGTACAAAATGTATATACATTTGTACATAGATGGAGAGAGAGGATATGTGCATTACTGGAGTTTAAAATAATTCATTGAGTTATTGAACACCAAAAAAAAACCAACACCGGTGAGATGTTGTAATACTCTTCACCAGAGAGCAACTCAGTTGCCCCCTTTCTCATGGGATATGTTCTAATCTGTCGACTAATGCTATTCTATTTATTCAATAAAGATGCATGCACTCCCACAGTATACTATGCTTGGTAAGTATTTCATTTGCCTAGATAGTTGGGCAAACAATAAATAATCTGAATTGAGATCTTTTTTTGATATGGATGCTTACCTATCTCATATAAATCTTCCACAATCAAACCTGGATTCAGAAACCGCCCAAGAGACTGCGGAAAAATGGTTGCTGAGAACAGGGTGGGCTTAACTATGTAAAACTGGACAAGGCTGTTTTAATGTGGTTTGTGACTGGAGTTGGTTACCCGAGCCAGGTGGTTGTCCTACCGGCTTCAACTGTATTATCGCTTTAATTTTTCAGGCACGGAGGAAAGATTTAGCGACCCACCGTGCCAAGGAAACGGAGGGGAGGACACTGACACTGGGTTAGGGGTTAATGACATACAATTATCTGAGGGTACTGAGGTGCAAAACTCAATCTAGCCTGATGCCTTGATGGTTAACTTTCCCATTAAAGGTGCACCATTCCCCAAGAAATGAGTTTACTCGGTAGATAAATGGGCAGCCATTGTGGCTGGAGGGTCATTATTCAGATTGACCAGGTTAGAGATAACCCCATATACTCGAATGGGAAAGGCTAGAATGGCTGTAGCTGTGGAAAGAGCTGAGTTAATCTACCTTACAATTTCTAACAATCCGAAAGAGCCCACATTTGATCTGGACTGTTGCGAACGGAACAATAAACTTTGGTGGTGATAATGACATGTTTTAACGACCTTATGGAACATTTACGATCATAAAAGGGAAGATTACACCCAAAAAGTTATGATAATGCCCAAATAGTGCATTACTATACTGAAACAACTACATAACAAGAATTAATGAGACATTCACAACAGACTCTTTCCAAGAATACAGGAATGACTGACCACTAGCTAAGGTCTTTACCACGTCCTGTCAACAGCATACTGCCTCAGACATCCTCTTCGAATTTTGAGACAAAACTAATGATTGATGCTTTTGATATCATTACCATTAAAGATTCCAACAAACAAACAAACAAACAAACAAACAACCCTGATATGGAATCTTTGCAAACATGTTGAACAGACATCTTTAAAATTTTTTCAGAGATCTTTGGTCTGCTTCTGGCAATTAATGCATAACTCTGTGCTATCACCTTCAGATTACTTCCAGTGTCTAGTCAGCGTACTTGAGAATATTGTGGCCAAGACAAACTATTCCCTGAAGATAGTAGTCAAGTAAGAGAACCATAGATCTTTGGTTTATGTCTGGCAATAAATAAGGAACTCAGTGCTATCACCTTCAAGAAGTCCTTGTCTAGTCAGCATACTTACTAGAATTGTGGAGAAGATGTACTGCTCCCTAAAGACACTAATCATGTAATTGAATCATGAATCTTTGGTCTACATCTGGCAATAAATAAGGATTTAAGTGCTATCACCTTCAAGACGTCCTTGTCTTGTGAGAATTGTGGCCAAGACGTACCATTTCCTGAAGACACTACTCGTGTAACAGATCCATGAATCTTGGGTCTGCGGCTGGCAATAAATAAGGAACTAAGTGCTATCACCTTCAAAACGTCCTTTTCTAGACATCATACTTGTGGGAATTGCAGCCAAGACGTACTGCGCCCTAAAGACACCACTCATGTTAGAGACCCATGGATCTTTGGTCTGTATCTGAAACTCAGTGCTATCATCTTCAGACTTCTTCTGCAGTCATATGTCTAGTCAGTCAGCATACTTGAGAATTGTGGCTAGACTTGCGTTACCAGACCCATACATCTTTGGTCTGCTCCCTGAAAACACTTATATATCATGTAACATTAAGGCAGCCATGGATCCTTAGTCTGCATCTGAAGCTTAGTGCTATCATCTTCAGACTCCTTTCAGAGATCCTTGTCTATTCAGCATACTTGTGGTCAAGATGAAACACTCCCTGAAGATATCAATCATAAGAAACCCATAAATCCTCGGTCAGCTCACAGTGCTATCATGTTCAGACTACTTCAAGAAGTCTAGTCAGCATTCTTGAGAATTGTGGCTAAGATGAACCACTCCCTGAAGACACTAATCATGTAAAAGTCATGAGCAGAGGCCAAGACTGGACTTGTGCTACCAGACCCATAGATCTTTTGTCTGTTGCTGACACTATCATCTTCTGAACTCTTCCAGAGCTTCTTGAGCTTCTTGTCTGGTCTGCTCCCTGGAAACACTTAACGTTATAAATCACGTAATGTTAAGAGAGCCATGGATCCTTGGTCTGCATCTAAAACTTAGTGCTATCACCTTCGAAATTCAGACTCCTTCCAGAGCTCCTTGTCTAGTCAGCAGACTTGAGAATTGTGTCCAAGACGTGACACCCCCTGAAGACACTAATCATGTAAGAGTCATGAGCTAAGGTCAGGAGGGGCTCTTCAGAAGTGGGCAGGTGGGGGCTAATGGAAGAATAAGCCAGGCATGACGGCCGGGGTACTTACGTAGACAGGAGTTTTTGCCGTCACCATGGTAACCGGGCAGGCAGCGACAGACCAGTTCTTCACCTTCGGCCGGCTCCACACATCTCCCAAACTGGTTGCAGTCGAGGGCGTCGCATTGAGGCAGGGCTGGAATGACATGTGAGATGAAGAGGTTAGAAGGGCTGACGAGGTCAGGCCACTTGTGAAACAGTCAAAAAGTTTGAATTGATAAACTTTGGTGGCTTGTTAAAGCTATCGTAACTTCAACAGCCACAGTTGCTCGAAGAAAGCAAAGACAATTTTGAAAGTTACAGTAATTTGAATTTCAGACCTCAAACGTTTTATGCAAGATTACATTTACAAACATATCTGCAATCAGTACTATTCTATCTGCTTCTAAAAGGAACAACAACAAAAAAATGTCCGTATCACTTTTCAATCTCACTGATGTACCTGTACATCACACTGAGGCAGGGCTGGAATCATGAATGACATGGCAGATCAATTGTGACATACATGATGACCTTGCAACAGCATGTTTTTGTTTTTTTCAAAGGCCAACTGTCAGTCAAAAGTCAGTTAAAACGTTTGTATTACTGAAACTTGAACTTTTGTGGCTTGTCTGTTATCCATCCTCCATCATGCCATGGCATGGTACTTCAACAACTGCCAGTTGCTGGTAGAGGGCACAGTTGTAGAACAAAGTTACTGAACTTAGGAGCTACTCTAAATCTTATTATTATTTGTGTGTACTGCCTTTCTCATCTCATTCCAAAAAGGGAGACTACACTAGTACTGCCTCTTTTAAAGCATTTTGATGAGTTTATCTTATGCATATCTCAATTCCATACAATTCACATTAACTGAAGATCTTTCCTATGCAGCATCTAGTAACCCTTTTATATCCTCACTTCATTACCTTAATGACTGCCATCCAGACCTGATATTGCTTCAGATACATTAATTAGTCTTTTCCCAAAAGGTCCATCCAGGTTTGAGTAGGTATATCAGAAAGATGCTGCCAAGAACAAGACACACTAAACTCCTACAGGTATTAATGCTATCACCATTTCCCCCACAAAAGGTCTATTCTGTTTTGAGCAGGCATATCATCAGGCTCATGATGTGAAAGAGATGCTGCCAACAAAGACAGACACCTCAAATCCTACAGGTAATCAATTTGATCCTATCATCATATCCACATGATATCTTCTCATCTGTGCCTTATTACTTCAGACATGCAAGTCTTTTCCCACAAGGTTTATCCAGTTTTGAGCAGGCATCTGGACTTATCATATCAAAGAGATGCTGCCAACAGAAAGAGCCCTCAAATCATATGTGTATGTATACAGATAATCAGTTCAAATCTATTATCATATCTAATAGTAAATGATATCTTCTTATATGTGCCTTACTACTTTTGACGTCCTAGTCTTCCCCTATGACTCATGACTATGAGGTTTATCCAGTTTTGGGCAGACATCTGGGCTCATAATAATATCACAGGAATGATGACAACAGAAAGAACCCTTAAAATCAAACAGGTAATCATCAGTTTGAATATATCATATCCGCATGACATCCTCTCATCTCTGCATTATCATTTGAGACATGCCAGTCTTTCCCAAAGGTCCATCCAGATTTAAGCAGGCATCTGGGCTCATAATATCAAAGGAATACTGACAATAGAGAAAGAACCCCAAAATCATACAGGTAATCAGTTTGATCCTCCACATGAAATACTCTCATCTTTAAAGTTATTACTTCAGACATGTGAGTCTTTTCCCAAAAGGTCTATCCAGTTTTGAGCAGCCATACGGGCTTACCATATCAGCAGGATGCTGCCAATCTTTCGCTGACAGACAAAAAGCACCTGTTAAGCTAATCAAATCTGATCCTCAAGATATGCTTTCCTGTGGAAGCTAGTCTTGAAGGTTCAGAATACAAATCATCTCTGCTCTTTAGGGAGTTAATTTCCATAACCCCTTTTACAGCCCTTAGGGTGTCTCATTTGAATCATTCCCTGGAAGAATTTCACAACTTACGGGGAATTGCCAAACTAAAATTTACACATGGTTGGTCACCATAGCCTTCGAAAGTCATCCAAGTATGTGTGTATGTATGGTAATATGGTGCTTGCTTCAAGCTACGTAGCTCTAAAAGTATGCATGATTCTGGTTTATTATACATTTCAATCTATCTTGCATCTGTATCAGAACAAGCACTTTAACATTTAAAAACTATATAATTCTACCATACTGATAACCCCAATGTCGATGTCCAAGGACATACAAAGTAGGTTCTTTGTAATCTGGGCTATGCTTATAAAAGAAACAAACTACTTTACACACATCATGAAGACCCAACAGTGTGAGGTGCTGATACATCATGTGTGGCAAGTACAAGTGCAACAGTACTAGTTTGTTCTTTTTGTGCTTAGAGTTAGACTCCAAGTGATACAGTAGCTGTTAACCTTGGCATTGAAAGTTTAAGAGCATGAAGTTAGTTGTATACAGTATATCGAGTATACAGATGAGTGAATATCTGACGGGCAGATTATGAAATGTGCATTGCCAATCGAGATACTCACCAATGCCGCTTGGGATTAACAAACATCTTCACACAGTGATGAACAGGCTCAGAAATCAAATTCAGTTGTAAAGTAGTGAAATGTAAAATGCATTATTTAGTGATAAAAGTTGGTGCAGACTTGCATAACAATTGCAGGCGGTGCATGGTACCTGTATATAATTGAATGTCACGGTACAAACTCCATTGTAAGATGATATACACCGTGCCAGTAAATGAATGTCACCATCTATTGTCTGTCATAGCTTCATCACCTTTTGATATACGATTCCGCTTTTAATCACAGTGAGACTACGGGGACTTCAGACAGTTCAATTTTTCACAACTCTATCATAAGTGTCAAGGAAGATTTTCCAAGTACTAAAGCATGTTTTACAGTGGGTCTTGATGCGCCTCTATTTCAATCCTATATACCAGGGGAAGAAAATATAGCCGAAGACGTGGAGACTATGTGACAAGATAGGGCTTGGTGTCTCCCTTGTCATTCTTCTAGTCCACGTGGCATAGTCTGAAATTTGTCTAAAAGCACTAAATTTGGCACACATGTACATGTGCTTGAATGTATTCTTAATAACAATATAGATTTGGAGGCATTTGAAATTCTGCTTAGAATCAATGTTGTCATTTTGGGCTATTTTTCAGCTTTATTTGCCTACATGTACATGCATGTGTCAAGTAAATTATGATCAATACAGATTGAAGAAAATCTATAGTACTGTTTCCACATCTTAAAAAGGTTAGCATGCCTTTCCACAAAGAGCTTGTTTAGAGACATAGCTGCTTATGAATGCAAAAACATGCACAAACACAATCATGATGATACCACTAGTACATGTACTGCATACAATTGTGATGGAAATAATCCAACTTTAATCAATCTAATCTATGACATTGGTAATGTCAGTTGCTCTTCATAACACCTATAGCTTCTGCCAATAGGGTGATTAAACCTTTTGTCATCATCATGGATTTTCCTTAATATCTACATTCATTCTAATCATTTCTACATTTTGGGCTGACTTTCCGACACGTTTCAATGTTACCCAGGGTGAGTTACTGCAGATTGTGTAATTGCACAAAAACAACTCCACCTGCGGTTGGGTGTAAATTACGGCAATATCAAACCAATCTTATGACATTTTCCCAATACAGTTAGTGTTATGATTACCTGCCATGGGCCATCATCGTAATTTCTGTGTCAACCAGACTTTAAGAAAATGTCACATTGATGTGGCTTTATTCCCTTCCTCTCTGTTTGTGCATAATTGTAGGCCAAACTTGTAACATTCATTGCAGTTGTCTATCCTTCTGGTATGATTACTGTACATGCATTTTCAGATTTTATTTCTGTTTGGCCCTCTTTTTCAGCCCATGAAGTTTCAGGGAATGTCTAAAGACAATTATCATCAGCAAGGTACAGTGTCCTCTTCTAACACAAATCAATAGCTTATGTAAAGTTTGGATTACAAAATGTAAATAGATCATTTTCAACAAAGTTGTTTTCTTCATTCTACATGTAACACATTCAAAAGTGAGAATTCAGCAAGAGGGAAGGAGAAAAACAGAAGTCTGACCACAAAATGTTTCACTATTCATGCTTGATAGTGATACTGTTAAAACCAAAATACAGTAACTGTTGATATTGCAGTTTAATTTACACATTTATTCTAATACGAGAACAAATTATATTGTGTGGACTAAATACATATAATACAAACGTAGCTATGCTATACTTCGCCCTCCAGCATGACAATACCATATTTCTATTGCCTGCTACTAGAACGTCTCTTGATAACAGACAATTATAATGGCATCGGAGAGACCACAAATCACTGCAGTGCATTAACCCAGGGAGTGTCAAGTCTGATTAGGGCTTGGCTTTGTTATCAGCCTGTGGAGCTGGGAGGGTTAACTAGCTTGGGGGACATCATTGGCTTTTAGGTCGCACAACCACCCACTGGGATTTGGTTTTACATGCCATTGAGGTTTACAAATGACTGGTTACAAGTCTCAAAGTCTAATTGGGGTATATACATGTACATGTAGGACAGACTGCATAATGTGTTGAGTGTGTTATGAATATATGTACAGGTGTGTTTAAAAACTAGAACCTTGACTAGGTGGCTGAAATTCTTGATTTTTTCTTTCAAGTTTAGGAGAAATGAATTTAGCGTAATACTATGCCAGTAAGTATTTTCTTTGTTATAACTTATATAGTGGTTGGAATATTGATTAAGACTAGTACAATGTAAACCATTGCAAGCCAGGGCTCTAGCCAGCGCCAGTTTTGCCGTAAATTTACGGCACTTTGCTGCGTGTTACGGAAAAAAATCAAAACCAATCCGTAAACCTTGACGGACAAAAATCGGGAGAAAAGATATAGACAGGGCTTAAACTTTTGCAATGATCTCCAAAAAAGAAGCGGAAGTTTGAAGCGAAGTCGATTCAGGCCATTTTCATCTTCCGCCGCGACAGGTGACAACCCCAAGGTGGCTTTATAGCAGACAAACGGAGGCGCGGAGGTTGCCAGTGGTTCTTGGGCTAAGAGAAAATCAGCGTCGTGCGCCCCCCTCCCCACTAGAAGTGCCCGGTCGCATCGGGCTGACATTTTTCTGCTGTTTTCGCTGGTTCACCCAAAAAAATACTCCGGTAGTTACCAGGCTTTCCGTATTTTCTGCTAAACATTGTTAAAGTTTTACGCCGAGTTACACTCACCTTCTTCCCGCGAAAACTGGTGTTGAGAGTTTGAAACCACAGAATCAGATATTATCTACTAATAACAGCGTTCGTTCACGCCGCGTCACGGAAAATGGACCAATGACATACAAGTCTCGCGGTTCACGAGATGTTGAAGCGCGAATTCGCGAGTTTTTATCGGAAATTGATATTTGGTGCGACGATGGGGCTGTTTGAAGACTTGAATCGACGAATTTTGATTAAATCAAGTGGAAGTTACCGGAGAAATCGTCCACGGAAAACATGGAAGGAAAATATTGAACGTCTTTAGGGCGTTCTGTCCAAAGTAGGGTGTCTCATTTCCTACTATATTTAGTACAGGGCGCAACCGGGACCGGTGTTGAAAATGTTTTATTTCTGCCGACTTAATTCACGTGTATATTTGTCAAGTAAATAAGCAAAACTTGCCCCTCAAAATGCTGGAGATAGCGTTTCAGAGGGTCTAGATTTCAAAATTTCCCGGGGGGGAATACCCCCGGACCCCCCTAAAATTCGATATGTTAGGTTTTGACCAAAATTTGGGGCTTACGGGATTAAATTTCAGGCTGGCTAGAGCCCTGTTGCAAGCACAAGGCTAAATTGTTTATCTTCAGATAGGAGGCTTTCACAAAGAACTTAATCATTTTGATGAGCAATTTTCAACATGAAGACATTGTACACGCCCAATAAAAAAGGTGACTGTGTGTATGGTTTGACTTATAATCAATCTTTGTTGCCTTCCTCAGAAATGCATTTGCCTTTTTATCTCCCCACTGCCCTCTATCAAATTCAGCCAATGTCTGCATCATATTCAGTTATCAAATATCAAAGCAATAATGGTGAGTCATTCTCGTCTTCCTGGAGTGATAAATAACTTTTCAATGGAGCAGATTTCAGTTATGTAAGCGTGCCCTAATCTCCAAGCAGATCTACACGGGGCGCGAAAATCGTATATGCTAGCCAGAGAAGCTCCAGTCAGTCAGAGAGGGTCCAGTCAGCCCCTGGAGCTTCTCTGGCTGACTGGAGCTTCTCTGGCTAGCATATACAATTTTCGGCGCACCGTGGAGATCTGCTTGGAGATTAAGCGTGCCCTACAGCATGGCTCAACTGCGTCACAAATGCACAGGAGACACGCTATGACAGCTGTCCTAAGGTACAATATGGGACACCCACAACTGCCCATTTTTATAGTCTCCATATTGATGTAAGGCCCAGACAGTTGATTGCACTCGGTCAGAAAATAATCTTACAATCATATTTTATGCTTCCACAGCTCTAGTTTTTCATATCATGCAGGATCAACTCGAATTACATGTTTTGAATAATGCAATATATCCGATAATCTTCCTACATCATTTGACCTACTAACTCAGCCAACTGCAGTCCCTCATCTTTCAGTCCATGTCATCTCTTCAAAGTCCATCGCTACGGGCAACCCAGAGGAATGACAGTCTCATTTTCCTCACTTAGGCCATGTTGATTCAATTATATGGATGACATCCCCGCGCAACAATTTTCGTCCATTTCAAAAATAAAGTTTGCGGCCATACTGTACATTGTACAAGGAAGCTGCAAGATGAGAAAATGTATCCCATCAATATTTTAAAAAATATCGGAAAACGGAATCCGATACTAATGTCATACAATACCTCTTTTCCTATCGTGAAACATACTGATTTTGTCATAAACATAGTTTACATTTTAACTCCTTGCATAAGATGTAAATGTATTTTTAAGAAATATGAAAAATTTATTGTTTGTTATACTGTGTTCTGTTTTCATTTGAAGGCAACTTGTTTTTTCGGCCTAACTTTTTCTTTTCACGCTCGCATCAATTTTGAGGTTCCAAGAGGATGTCAGCCATGAATCAAAGAGGCCTTAGATTTCCATCCTGTTGACCCAGAATGTATTGAACAACACAGCCCTTTGGGGCTTTATTAAATGAATGCTCTAGGCTAGCTTGTATGTATGACCTAATTGTTCACTGATGACAATCTGCAAAACATGACTCTATAAAAATTCATTCTTGACAGAAATGTAATTGCATATTGATGCCTGGAGGGGATGAATACAGATAGAACAGTGCGGTTCAGCGGTCTTTACATACGGGTGGAAAGCGAAAAGAAAAATTAAGCATAAAAGACAAGTAATGAGCCAATCAACAAACTGTGAAATTAACTCAACAAAGTAGAATTAGTATTGATCTAAACTAGCTTCTAATAACTCTATTACCACCGGGAAAATACATGTAGATGTCAGCTGTAAGTAGAATGTAGAATGAGCAATCTGACTGTGATTGGTGGTATGAATTGCTTATTAGTATCATAAATACTACCTCTTATATCACTTTTACGCATGTTTTCAGTGTTGAACATAAATAAGTCTTTCCAAAAGGATCCAAATTTACAAAAAGGCACAGAAGAAAACAAGAGTCTTAGGACCCAAAATCTCCATAAAACTTTTTCTTTTATTAAACCTGTTCCCCCCATTCTATATCGCTCAATGGTATGACCCCCGGCCACATGTTGGGGGCTCAGGTTCCACAGTGACCCACTTTCGCTAGCCTCCGTTGCAGTCCTTTTCCCCGCAGCGTGTTTTTTTTCCAATTTTTTTTTGGGGGGAGGGGGGGGGGGCGCCACGTATCTGCTTGGGATCCCGTATCCGCCGTGCCTCTGTGTCCGCTATAGACCCTGTGTCCGCTGCTGGGGAAGGACTGCGTTTTGTCGCTTCCAGCAAAGGCCCATCAAAAATCACTTATCACCATTGCCATGGATGTGCGAACTTCCCGTAATAAACACGGCCAGCGCGGGGAAATCTTCATGCCCCTTTGAGCAGCGACAACGTTCTAACGGTTGCCGGGATGTCTTTTCAAAACACGACGGACGGACACCTAAATGAACGAACCTTTCGCATTTTTTCCTTCGTACATCCATCGAAGTTGCTATAATGATTTTGTGCTTTTCGTGCAAGGAAACGTGGCTCAAACATGTCTCACAAAGCGTGAGAAAGCTGCAATACTTTCTCCGCGCACGCTGCGCTAGACAATGGCCGATCATAATCTAACCCCTGACCCCTTGTTGTCTTCTCTGTCGTATAAGAAACACTCTAATTATAAGATCTCTTAGCTACGACGGCTGAATCCACAGAAGATATCAGCAATAGAAAGAAACATCAGGCCACATTTCAGACAATTTGTAACTCGACTTTGAAGACAACATGATAATCATTTGCAAGGAAGCATGCGTCACTTCACGTGGGCTTTGTGCAACGTAACATTTGAATTGCTTCTCGTGGTAGTGTGAATTACTTCTCCCGGTAGTGTTAATTACTTCTCGCGGATACATTAATTGCCTTTGCTGGAAGCGACAAAACGCAGTCCTTCCCCAGCAGCGGACACAGGGTCTATAGCGGACACAGAGGCACGGCGGATACGGGATCCCAAGCAGATACGTGGCGCCCCCCCCCCCCCCAAAAAAATTGAAAAAAAAAACACGCTGCGGGGAAAAGGACTGCAACGGAGGCTACACTTTCGCTATCAATAGCTAGTAACAGCTGTTAGTAGTGCTACAATGGCCAAAACTGCAAATATAGATTTCCCCATTACTTAGGCAAATTACAGTCAAACCTGCCTAGGCGACCACCTTTTCAACGCGACCACCTGGCCATGGCGACCGCTTTTTCTCGGTCCCGAAAATTTTCCCCATAGGCACAAGCATTAAGCTGCCTGCCCAAGGCGACCACCCGTCCAACGCGACCGCGACCGCCACGGATTGGGACCACACAGAGCACAATACCTGTCCATGGCGGCCGCCTAATTTTCAAGCGTCTTGACATCGGATCATTTTGCTGTCGGATTTCAAGGAAATGTTTTCAAGACTTTGAAGGACAAAAATATTAAAGGACAAAAATAAATGGAATAGCAATGTTATCGCATCGATTCCTCCATGAAGTGTTTTAATAAAACGTTCCCCCTACATAAACAAATTGTAAAGACAAATGTTTGTGATGTTGTTGTGCCTATCGGAATCTTATAGTCTACCGAAAAACTCAGTTCGGTTTAAACTCAATTTTCAAAACGAATACGTAGTGCATGGCGTCAAAAAGTAAGATTTCACAGAAATTATTATCTATTTCTTGTATTTTCAACAAAAATGTGTCTGTGTCTTACTAAATTCCGCCGAAAAATGACTTCGCGGCGGGCAAAACATTGGGCGAGAAATGTTGTTTCTTGGTCTTGGCGCGGCGCGGATTTGGCGTACCGCTGACCTTTCTAAAACACGATGCTTTTGTGTATGAACATTTACAAACACTCTAGTTATTGATGAAAATTAATATTCTTATTTTCTTTTTATTTTCATGAATCTCACGAACCTTTGTTGGACGCTGTGCGTTCTGCTGCACTGACTCATACCTTTCGATGCGGTCGCACAGAGCTTCGTTGGCGGCGCGGCGCGACGAAATCACACCGTTCTGTTTCATCTTTAGTTGTTTTGTACGCAAAAATTATGACGAAAATTTTTACACGATGTAGCGGTATACAATTATTACAACGATAACGGAACATGTAATTTTTGTAGGATCTATGAGAATTGAACCTGGGGGTCATGCTGTCTAAATTCACATAATTTTCCATCCATCTACGTACTGTATTTGAAAACCTCGACCTGGAAGCATGTGAGTGGAATCCTCTTCATGGCGACCACCTGTCCATCGCGACCGATTTTGCTCGGTCCGCCGGGTGGTCGCCTTGAGCAGGTTTGACTGTAAGTCCAATTTGCATAATTTGCACTTTATTGTATACAACCCTCTCTAAGCTACCTGCCAAGTAAATAACATGAAAATCTGTCGCTCCTTTCTTCAGTTATTCTCCTTTGAAAAGATTTACAAACACGCCATTGCAGTTCCAGTGACACATACCAGGGGGCCCAAAATCGACCTTGACCTTTCTCCTCCCAGCACCTACCCACATACCAAATATCATTTCAATCCATCCACACGTTCTTCAGTTATGCTGATTTTAAGCGTCCGGTGACACATACATACATACACGGTGACACAAACATACACACACGCGCACACGCACGCAAACACAATGACTTCGCATGATTTGCACTTCAGTGTGTACATCTCCGTCCAACCTACCTGCGTACCAAATAACATGAAAATCTGTTGTTCCTCTCTTCAGTTCAACCCCTTTAGAACATTTTTACAAATAGGCCATTGCAGTTCCAGGGACACAAATCAGGGGGCCCAAAATCGACCTTGACCATTCTCCTCCCAGCGCATACCCACATACCAAATATCATTACAATCCATCTACACGTTCTACAGTTATGCTGACTTTAAGCATCCGACGACACACATGCAAACGATTTACCTCCTTACTTATGCAAATTCGGTCTCATTTGCATAGTTTGCACTCAAGTGTGTACAACTTGGTCTAACCTACCGGTGTACCAAAGAACATGACGATCTGTCCATCCACTCTTCAGTTCTTCTACATTTAAGATTTTAACAAATACGCCATTGCAGTTCCAGTCACACATGCCAGGAAGCCCAAAATCGACCTTGACCTTCCTCCACCTAACACCCACCCACATAACAAAAATCATTTCAATCCATGTACAGGTTCTACAGTTATGGTGACTTTAAGCGTCCGGTGACACATACATACACACAAACACCAAACGCAAGCAAAACAGTATCTCCATGAAAAAGCCTTTTTTCATGGAGATAATTATCTAACTATCTATTAGAAGTACTTCTGTCTTCCTGCTGCAAAAGCAGAATCTATTTCTAATGATAATTTCATTGCTCCTCAAAAGTTTCTTTCTTCTTCTTGTTCATTCCAATCAATATGCTACTTTCATTTACCTTCCAACCTGGGTTGAACCCAGCAGGCCTATCTATTGCTATTAGGTTTGGAGGATAAAATTTGGCTCCTATAGGGATTTGACATTCTATACGTCTGCATTGTCGGAGACCTTTATGGCTTTAGGCACTGTAACCTCTGCACTGCACAGATAAGTAATAAGGCTCCTGGATGGAAGCCAGCCTCATCTGAGTGACCTGGGCTACTAAGGGCCATATCATTCTTGTGTAGGTCAATCCGCAATTCATTCACAAGAATGGTAGAAGGAGATGACGCAACTTTTTTGTTGAATGATACAAAAAAAGGTGTGACATTCCTTGATCTCTAATGTCACACATGCAGCCCTAAGCAATTTTAATGCTGAAAGCAATCTCTTTCCATTGAGATTGCCCCTTCCAGTAATCTTGCTCTGTCACCTGTCATTATATCAAGGGATAACCATATTGAACTGAACGTAAAAAGATTATAATAATTGAAAATCTTTGTGAACTGGAAAAGCTACTCTACCCAGTGGACTTGTTAAGGTCTACTCTCTTGAGCCAAATATTGTTAGTACAGGTTCCTCGTAAAGTTTCATGAGGCCGAACTGGAAAAGGTCTTTTATTCATCAGACGGAGACAAATTGAATCAAATGTCAAGTATGCCCTCCCACGCACCAAAAAGGTTAGTCTACCAGTTTCCACTGTATTTGACTTCCAGTACCTTCATGTACTACCATCTATCTTAGAGTAAGGAGACTATTCCAAGAAGTTTCAGATAGGTGTGGAGGTTGGTGTTCTGGATGACTTAGCCTGGGTACCAGCCTGGTTATTCTACGTTCATGGCTCCCATATAACCACTCACATTTCTGGGATGTCACATTTCTGGGATGCTAAATTATAATAATATTAATAATAACTTTATTGCACAACAATTGTACAAGGTACAAAGTATGGCATTCACTGGTACATCTTTAGATAACATTCTATCAGGCTAACCAATCTATCTAATACAATATTATGTTATAGTCTATCTTATACAATATGGTGAAGTAGTCTATCTTATACAAAATGGTGAAGTAGTCTATCTTATACAATATGGTGAAGTAGTCTATCTTATACAATATGGTGAAGTAGTCTACCTTATACAATATGGTGTATGGGATGACAATGGGATTTTACAAACATTGGAGGAGTTTCTTACGTCTAGACATTCTTTGATATATTTCCCAATGTATAGGGCACTCTCTCAGTCCCATAGCTAGTTGGACGGATAACTTGTGGCAAACTACAGCAATGCTGGAGGACTCACTGACATGGAATGGGTTCCATCCTGGTTAGTTAATGGTACCTTCCATACCAAATCTAGCTGAATTGTGATTTACTATCCAGCCTTGATTCATCTAGCCTGTAAAGCTGCTCCAAAAATAGAACAATATCGTCCCTTAATCACCTGCAAACTGTCTTCCTACCAATGGCAGGTGAGAATTTTGAGCCTGAATGAACACACCAAACTTTTTTGAACCATCATAATTCAAGGGCCATAAAAAGAATATATAATCCTAGTTGAAAGAGTGGCGAGAGACATGGAAACTTCTACAGGCTTTCTCCTAAAAGGGGTCACAGATCTCCACAGATCCCTATGTCTCCTCCTGCGCCATGAGATATAGTGTCATGTCTGCACCTCCTGTTATATACAATTAAGATATGCATGTTTCTCCTTCACCTGAAAAGGTCCCCAGCACGATGTCTCGCCACCACGCATCATGCGCCTTACATTCTGACCTTCACTTTGGTCTGGCAGTATTCCATCTTACTGATTCATGCGCCCTTTCCCTCTTGTCATGCAGCAGTCTAGTCGGGTCAGTGTCGCCCGCCAATTGAAATCACCTGCCATGATGCCCATGACAGAGGTTACAGCCAGCAAATTGTCTTTTCCTGATCTGTATCGTGTATGCAACAACTTTCGATCAGGTAGCCATCAATAATTCTGAAGGTGATCATGGTCACCAGTGGCTGGGAGTCCAGCCTTGTTAGGTTTGGTTCGCTCCCAATAGTCGCAACTCTACTACTGTTGCAGGAGTGGCGACGATTGGGAGGGGACGAAAGCTAAGAAGGCTGGACTCCAGGTTAGGTCACCAGAGTGATACTCTGTCTCCCTGGTGCTAAGGAAGGACACCAATGGGCTGTGAAGTGATGTGAGATGTGAAAATGTCAAAGTGCCTTCCCACCAGTATCAGTCATACAATATCTAAGGTCAAAGGATGAGTTTGAGTCTAAGACATGAAGTCTGCACCTAAGTCTAAGGTCTGAGTCTAACGTCCGCATGTAAGTCTGACTCTAAACATCTTAAGTCCAAGTCCACTTCTTAGAGTCTATGTTAAAGCATCAAGTCTAATATCCTACTATGTCTAGCCATAATATCTGTGACAGAGGTTACAGCCAGCAAAGTGTCTTTTCCTGATCTGTATCATGTATGCAACAACTTTGATCGGTAGCCATCAATAATCATAAATGTATGCATGGTCATGGGAGTGATACTCTGTCTCCCTGGTACTACCCAAGGATACCGCAGGGCAGTGACGTGAGATGTGAAGATGTCAAAGTGCCTTCTTACCAACATCAGTCAGACAATGTCTAAGATCTAAGGTCTCACTCTGTATCTGAGCCTAAGATGTATCAACTCAGAGTCTAAGGTTAAGTCTTTGGTCTGACTCTATGCATCTTAGATCAAAATCTACGTCTAAGAGTCCAAGCTTACGATTAAGAGTCTATGTCTAGTAGGTCTGAAGTCAAATTAGACTCAAAGTCTAAAAGTCTACAAGTCTATGTGTAGAAAGTCTCACATCTACCTTGACTGTAAGTCTAGGTCTAAGTCATGCTAGACTATATATAAATCCAAAAATGCATGTCTCAATCTATTAGAAGGTCTAAGTTAAACTAGATTGTAAGTCTAAAAACCGAGGTCTAGAAGGTCAAAAACGTACGTCTGAATCTAAGTCAAGAAGTTCAAAGTCAAACTAGACTGTAAATCCAAAAATGTATGTCTAAATCTAAGTCTAGAGGGTCTAAGTCAAACTAGACTGTAAGTCTAAAAACTGAGGTCCAGAAGGTCAAAGTAAAACTAGACGGTAAGTCTCGACTCTTTAAGTCTATGTAGTAGGACTCACGTTCGTCGCAGTGTTCTCCTGAGTACCCAGAGAGACAGGAACAGCTGCCGTCTCCCTCCAGACCGCTCTTACAGATGCCATGGACACATGTGCACTCTGAAACAGGAAAAACATGAAATTAAAAATCTCATACCTCAGTCAAAGTTTTTGTCGAACTTCTTGTTTTATTCATTAGCCAGCCTGCAAGATCAACTTTGGACACGGGCCAAACCAACCTTCCTATCCGGCCAGTTTCCGGTTACACCATCTTCCGTCTCACATCCTGTCACTCTACAATATTGAAATAAAGACTACGGACACACACCAAGACAAACATACACACAGAATGTAAACAATACCTTTGTTTTCACAAAGAGGAAAACCAACATGCCGCTCTTGGTACGAGCACTTAAGTGTCTGAGTCATCATACAATGTAGTATTCCCAGCGAGACTAAGATCTTCCCTTCTTCAGTTTATCACATTTCACAACTGGTGTCTTCTTTCCAATAGTATCTGACAAGACAATTTATTGTCTCTTGACTTGCCTCTTCTCTTCTCTATCACATTACATTACAAGTGTCTTTTTTCCAATAATATCTGACAATGATATTAACTGTGGGTTTAGCTACGGAGTCATTGTAAAATGTAGTATTCCCAGTGAGATAACTTACTGGAGTATTGATTCATCTTCACTATATCACATTACATTTACAGCTCTAAGTGTCTTCTTCCCAATAATGTCTGACAAGATACCAACCTCGGTCAATAGCTTTCGGCCCTTTCTTTATCTTATTTCACCTTATTTCCTATTTTATCTTTATTCTTCTTTTCTTTCCATCCTTCCATGATTGTGCTTTTGGCACATCTTTCCCACTCACATAATTTGATGCATGGTCAGTGTAATTACTATAATTGTAAGTGAAACAATTCAAAGAAGGCAGTCTTTGTAACAGACAACCCCAATGAATTCAATCTGCACTCCATACGACTCCAACATGTCAGAGTCCATGTCCAATCTCTCCCTCCACCGCCCCTACATAGAACCAACCCTCCCTAACAACAACATTTCCAACCTGATCAAGTTGTTAGGAATTTACGGCCATGAAATTGCGTACCACAGCTGGGTAGAGTTTCTGCTGGAGCAAGAAGACGGACAGTCTGTCAATTTCACAGTGACTGCCAATAAAATTACTCACTTCTGATTTAAGGTACAGCTCTTTCTTGGCTCTTTAAACTTCTATAGGTCCGGGTCCTCTGGGGCAGGGAGACAGGGTTTATGGATGGGCCTCTAGCTCTGTGTAATCGTACACTTTCTAGCTGGATTACCTATAATGTTTCCCGCAGGAGCTCTTGGAACTGAAGGATACTGATAGTGTATCTTTAAATGGGATTTTTCACCACCTGGCAACATTGAAGCTCCTCTAAAGTTTTACGATAATGTTGCCGTTACAATAATGTAGAACAATATCGAAGATACCAGGACTATTTTTCCTTGTTTAGATGACAGGAAAATCTAGTACAGTGTGTTTAAAATGATCCCCCAGTAAAACAAAAGTAAGAAAAGTTATTTTTATGATTTAGATGCAATCAGTGTGAAACAAGGTCGCAGTTAACAATGCACGTAATTCATTTAAAGAAAGGTACTTGCCTGGAATTCAAAATGGTTGAACTGAAAGTATCCAAAGCAATAAATGGAATATCTTATATGAAAATGTTACTGTCATCAAACAAAGTACAGGTTTCTTACCTCCGCTACAGTCTGGACCGAACAGCTTGTCGTTTTTACACGTCTCACAGGCTACTCCTCCAAACCCTCCCTGGAAAATACAAGACAAGATTGGTTAATATGTGACACAAATGTACGCATGACATTGTGCATGAACAATTCTTTCATCTACAACAATAGCATTTCATACTTTCTCCTACATATTTCTTTGAGCTACATATCCTGCATGCTAATAAGCTTTCTTGGTCTATTGATGCAATTTTGCCAAGGTAATACGGTACAAGGGCAACATACTCTTCAAGCAGAGGTTGGTGGGGAAGATTGTAATCTTCTTGATATATTACATCTTACGTAATGCCCCATTTTCTTTCTACAAGCCCCACTGGATACAGGCATGATATATGACTCTACTGTCAAAGGGGGACGTAATTCACACCTGTACCTTGAGTGGAGTTTGATAAGGTAATGATAAGCTGTTAATAGACGTACTTGGGGCAGAGGTTGGTGGGGCCAGCCAAAATAAAATGGGAAGATAAGAACTTAATAAAGAAGGTCACAATCTTCCCCACCAACCTTTGCTTGGAGAGTCAGGGCAAATGGTAATAGCTTCAGGTCACTTGACTAGAAATATCTATCTTGACAGACAACTATCAGTCAGCTGGTTGTATCATCAGCAAAACTTTTAAGAAATGTCCACAGACCCAAACCTTTTAAAAATGAGAATCATGTATGTAATCTATGGTCCACGCCACAAGCTCCAGACAAATGTATGTAGTCCTGGTCAATGGCGTGTCATTGAAGACGAATAACCAGCCATTCCACACCCAGATACAATCAACTCTCTTTCATAACACACCATTATTTATCTTGTTTCATCCTGATTAACCAAGTTAGGGCGCCGACGCATTTAACGATTACGCTCTGCACTAGGCATATTTTTAGAAACTGGGAGGCTCTCAGTCTTCCTCAAGACCCACAGGCACGAGTAAATCAATCTGCATTGGTGTAAAGCAATTAAGCGTATTTCAGCCTCGCAAAGATTCCGAGTCGATAGTACAAGACGTACACAAAGAACACGCATGCCAGGTTTGGGAGTGCTCACTATTGCCACCTGAGCTAAAAGTTTACTGATGTGGTACACAGTTATAGCCTGGGTGCCACCCTGATAAGTTTACTGGGGGCCTATTTACCAACCTACCAACTAGCTTCAAGGGTAACACAGTTCTGGAAACAAACACCTCGAATCAGTTTGTATGAAAGGGATACATTGATCCCTATAATTGGGCAATGACCTTACTGAGTACACTGTTAGCCTTGCATGCTATAACTGTAAGTCACATATAACTGTAAGTCACATGTACAGTTCCCATCCTTGACTAAGTTAGACCACAGACTTCGAAAATGGTACATACTGCTTTCTCTACTTAGAACTTAAGATCAACACTTATGGGAGGGAGTATATGGCAGTTGAACCCACACCACAATAGAGTAGTCCTGTACTGTAGTGCTTACACAGCTGTGTGGCCCAAGGGTTAAAGAAACGCTGCCCTATACGCCTTTACCTTAACTAAGTTGGGTAGAATGGTTTATACGTTAAGGTCACAATGTTTTCATATGATACAGCTATGAGCATCGAAAGAGCATCAAACACTTATCTGCAGTCTACTCCAATGGCAGCTCCTCTGCCAAAAACTGACTCATCAAACGGTCTACTCAAAGTTGGGGCAGGTCACATTACAACCATGTAACGATTTTCTTGGACTTAAATATTTATATTATTACTCCCTATTGGCATCAAGATGTCCAGTAACTGGACGTCTGACAAATGAAGGAATTAAGGACACAATAGGTTATACAACTGGCAGTGAATGCCGAGGCTTTGATTTGGATGGTTCCACAAAAATGTTGCTTAGGTGTGCATTAAAGACAATATTCAAGGCGTGAACACATAGGGATGTCCCTGTAGCTCAACTGGCAGCAGCCTCACAGTTGAGCTCCTGTTTCAAATTAGTTGGTAACTGGAAGACCTCCGTTCGAACCCAGGGAAGGGCATCCTGGTTGGAGCTGTAAAATGAGCACCCAGTGATCAAGAAGGTGCCGCAAGCATGTTAAAAGGTACTAAATAACAAATAACAATAAATGCAAATGTGCTGAAAAGTGACTTAAAATATTGTAAAAATAAAGATTCTATCAAAAATATTTTAAGTTTTGCTTCCAAAACCTAACACTGAGAACCCTCAACAGCAGGGCTATGGAGGGCCAATCAGCACCAAGGAAAGACATCATGCCTCATTTCATGCCTACACAGATAAGTGACCATTACACATGTAGCAGTGTCCTAGATATTCCTTCACATCAAAAGCCAATTTAAAAAAAATCAATAAAAAGGAGAAACCTTAAATCCGGCTTTCATGGAAGGAACATTAGGGGAGATTTAAAGAAAGTAGAAGAAAGAGGCGATGCTGATACTTGGCCTCAAGGAATGAACGGTTCATTTAGAGTTTCAGGTAATAAAAACATTCATTTCACGGCATGACATAATTTTCAATTTGGGCTCAAAAGAAAATGTCTTTAGTAGAAAGAACTATGACTTGGGCATGGTGTTCTGCAACATTGAGCAACTAGGTTCCCCTCAGTGAAATCTAATACCACCATTCTGTAAAAACAACACAAGACAAGAACACTTGTACAGTAACTTAATGTAAGTTGTAGTTTATCAAAAAAATTACAACTTGTAGTAACAACTGGATATTGTTGTATCCCAAAAGCAAAGGAAAAGGTGGCCTAAAAACAATTGCCGGGATAATTGGTATTTTCTTCGAACACATCATGTATGAAATTGATCACAATAATAGATCAATTCATGGTAACAAATTACATGAAGAAAGTAGGCCACAACACAAAGGTATGGCCAATAAAGAATAAATTACAGCTTTAGGGTATATCAGCAGGCACTGTTAACGTGACAACTCACAATGATGAGGGCATGGCAATTTCAAAGAGCATGAAAATCAATAATGATAAAATCTGTCCTGACATCTTTTCACAGTATCTTCTTTCAGAAAGGTGGACAACTTAGAAATGAACTGCCCTCTAATGTTTAGGTGCAGGTAATGCTAAGATCACTGGTAGAAATACATTTGTACCTGCAATTACATTCAAAGTTTACATATGCAAATGTCACAACAAAAAAAGTTCCCATCCTTAATCTTTCACAAGTAATAATTAGAAAGCCGCTTGTTCGCCCATAATCTAATGATTTCTTCTTTTTGCCGACGCCTACTGACATACCGAATATCATAAAGATCCATCCATAGTTCCTAGAGCTATGCTGTTCACAACACACAGACACATCGATAGACACATGGAATCAAAAACATAACCTTCCCTGCAAAAATACAGTAAATTGTGAAACTTTTGAGGAGGTTAAATTTTGCAGCATCGGTGAATTCCCGATGCTGCAAATTTAAATGTGTCTCCCTTTCATGACTACTGTGCTATATAGAATTGTTCCAACCGCGGATTTAAAACACAGCAAAATCCCCGTTTCCTCCTACCACGAAATGAAACCACCATGATACAAAATGAAGTTACAATCATCAACTATGCGGATATACAAGCTGTATATGAGCCAAATTTCCTGTACATCAGCAGTACAGTGTAAAGAATCAATCATAAGACGGGTCAAGCCTGGCAGGCCATAGTCCCAAGTGTTTTACGGAGTTGGGCATCAATTAGAGGAAACTTTCACAAATCAATATGAAATTAATCTGTTCACCGAAAGTATATTGCCCCATTTGTCTGCTCGCATCCATACAGGAGACTTATGAAGTGCTATTTGTCTCCACTCAACTGCTGAGTCGAGCTTTCAGATTCAAACCCGGGGAGCTTATGGGACCATAGGGACTGTAGGCTAGCAAGGATCATCATCAACAATTCTAATTGATTAAAACTGGCAGGTTGGTGGGATGCTCAATAAGCTTCAGGGAAAGAAAGAAAGAAAAAAACAATAGATTTTTCTTTTCTACGTTGTGAAAGTACCTTTTGGAAGCTGATAAAAGTTTTAATACAACCCTTATCAGGTGGTGTTAGTACATTGTATATCTATCAACTTAATTATATATCTCCGTTTGTGCTTGCAAATCTGATGTTTTATGCTAAAAGACAGTTATACTGACTAATAGTATACAGATACAGATAGATAGTACAGAATACAGATTTGTACAAAGTTATGTGGCTCCATCAAGAAATAATTTTTTTAGAACTGGAAAAATCGTTACTTAAAAGATTTCCAAAAAATAATGAATCAGTTTGGAAAAGCTTGTACAGTGGTAAAAATTAGCATTTCCTTCTATGCACTTAAAAACTCACTAAGCCAGAACATGAACATTCAGTCTACTGGGGCCTTAAATGGCCCCTAGACACTTTGGCAAATGGCTCTATCACCAAACCTGCCTGAATTTCTGGATTCATCTGTATTACCATGTAACCTATTAATATGAAAAAGCAGCTGGGATATTGATCAAGATGAAAAAATGTTTGCTGTTGCCAAAAACATCTCTCTGCCTTTGTAGAGCTCTAATATTTCAGCAACTTTCCCCCCAATCCCAGACAACTTGTAATTATGCCATGATTATCTTCTCACTTCCCAATTGGCATTTGAAAGGCAGTTAGGCCCAATTTATACAGAGTTTTTTCAGATATCTAAAAATCCACCGACATCTGAGCCTTAGATATCTGGACGCATTTATACACACCGACAGGAAGTACCGCAGGACTCACGCAGCACGCTAATTGCACTCGTGACCCTATTTAACCTTTTGCGCGCGTTTCAAAATGGCGGGAGAACCGCCTGTGTTTTTCATCATGATGAAAATGGTATTCTTTCTTTATCTGACTCGCGTGTGGCTAAACATGAGGCAGCAAGCAAGAGTTGAGCGTAAGAGGCGTTTGAGGTACCGGGGAAGACGACAGCGACCGGTCAGAATCAACGCTGCGTTCCTACTCGCTGCCCTTGTCGTGGCGGAGGGGGGAGGGCCGATCCACCGAACGATCTGGCATCACGAAAGAAGTCCGTCGTCCGTTTGGGAACAAATGATCCTTGATGCTAAGAAGTTTTCCCGCTTTATTGCCCGCCAAATATGCAAACTAGCGTGAACCCCGACCTCCAGATGTCTACTACGCGACACATTCTGTTTAGACATCCGGCTGGAGCGGTCGGGGACTCCCGCTGAGTTGTCGGGCGAATGCTTCAGAGTGGTCAGCTGAAATTTTCCCGACATCTAAAAAAACCCTCATTAAGACCATAAAATTCCTGTTTAGACACAGAAAAAAGCTGTCGCCGGGTAGATATCTGCAGTCCAGATATCTAGACAAGCTGTGTGTAAATTGGCCCTAAGTTTTGTAAGTAGGCCAGGACTTAATCCTAGGGATCAAGAAGGAATTAATCCTATCAAACAATGCATCAATAAGTTGTGATCCTACAAAGGGCAGTTATCCTCACTAATTGACCTACTCTACTGCATTAAATGCATCTAATCATCTAACCACTTGCTATTCCATTCTTACACATTTTCAACATACTTCAAAGACGTCTTCAAAGAAGTCTTTCTTCAGCTTGATCAGTAGTGGCATTTCAATTGAATGATGGACTAGGAAAGGACAGGACTGCCAATAGCTCCGGGCAAAATTGTTTGATTCTGTTCGCTAGCTTGTGTCGGAATGATTTTCTTTTAAGCCCTGTAACTTTGAGATAACCCATATCACTTAAACTTAAGTAAAAGCCTGTAGAATACATCATTGCCAAGGACCAATTGCAAGACAACTTCATCCTATTGACTGTACATTGTTTCATAAACTACTGTAACAGGTATGTCGTATTTGGTCTACCAAAATTACATGTACTTGTCCATAGAATTTGTACACTGACTTTGTCCATAGACTTTGTGACAACAATGTGGGGTGCTTTTTTGTCCCTTTGATACTGAGAATGGTATTTGATCTTACCCTTCTAATAACAAGATACTGCAAATGCATTTGAGTTTGCAGGGATTTAATTTTAGGTTAGTGTTCACGGTGGCTTTTACAAATGTTAATGCTTGCAACAAGGTGGTAGGCAGGCAGACAGAACAAGCATTTTTGCAATGGTTTTAAGTTCATGTTGAAGGGGTTACCATGAACATTAAACTGCCACGAACTTAAATGCATTCATAGCAAGAGTGAGTTCCCAGTGTATGATCAGGATTTGCACAAATGTCCATTTGCTTGAGTTTATGCATCCTAAGTACTGTTGGCCAATAGCAAACAGCCATAATAACAATGAGCCGTAACAATCAGTAACATATCTCTGACCAACAGAGCGAAACTTTAAGTCAGTGAGTATCGACTCCTTTACACAGTTCATCATGCTGAGAGAAGTTTTCTTCTTCAAGTTGCCCAGAACTTAACTGAGACATGCCTTCTGGGCTGATAACCAACTTAAAGTGTTTTTTTTCTGCTTTAAAATCTTGCAGCAAAGAGTGACTACTGGGAGACAATGTCTGGGTGAGCGTCTCTATCCCCCTGACTTCAAAAACATGACTGAATGGACTTTTAAAATAGGGCTGGCGCCACATATGGAGATAGTGCGTCGTCTCTCGTCTTTGAGCTTGATGTCTCATTCCCTCTTAGTTAGCTTCACTTATCCATACCATTATCCTGTCTGGTCCAGAAAATGAAACAATTCCTTTGTGGCAGACCTACAGAAAAGCCCACCTGGGTCCTTACAATTATAAAGCTATATTGATGGACTGAAACTCAAACTGTGGCTGTGTTACATTTAAAATTTTGAAGAGATCCTCAAAGGAAACAATGGTACTTCATCACACTCCAATCCCAACTTCTGTGGGAGTCTTTACAAACTCACACAAAAGGAGACTGAACTAGTCTGCTGTTCAAGTTTGTGAGGAAAGTTAGTTGATACAGTTTCAACAGACACAAAACATAAAAAGTTTCTATGCCAAATGCTCTCACTTAAAAGTCTTGGGGATCTCTTGCCACTCCCTTCCTATGATTTATACAATACCATAAAATACTTCTAGGCTGACCTTCTTCTTATATTTCAAAGTCTTGGAGAACTGACAACTTTGGCACTCCTGTACGTATACAGATCTCCTATGATTTATACCATAGATACATATAATACCATAAAATCCTTCTTTGCTGAACTTAAGTTTATACTTCAAAGTCCTGGGAATTGACAACTAATTGCCACTCCAGCTTCTTAGATTTATGCCATGTGATACGATATAAAACTTCTTTGCAGAACTTAAATCTATACCTCAAAGTCTTGGAGAATTGACAACTTCACTGGTCCTCCCACTATGATCTATACCATGGAATACGCAACAACTCTGTGATTCATGTCTTCCCTTTCAGCTTCGTTTCACGTTACAATTTACCACAACCCCGGACGGTGTCTGGAGGACCATGAAGACAGATAGCTCATATGCAATATTCACATCCACCATCTAGCAATAAAGGTCTCCTCACAAATCTCTCTATATGGCTGTCTACATATAACTTTATAAGCTGGGGTTACTGCATGCTGCTTTGAATAGCATCTTTTAGGATTAATTGAAAATTCTGCTAATCTTTCCTCTATTCTGTCAAGGTCTTTCTTCACACTATACATGTATGTGGACATGCTGTGATACTACCACGCAAATAAAGATAGTAAGTCTATTCACCGAAAGTAATATAAGTTATTCTCTACCTCTCACCACCAAACCAATCAATGTGTCTTCTGCCAATATGATGGTCATGCCAACAGCAAACTTTATTGGAAGAGAATAGTTCTGCAATTCTTACCAACACAATTTGGTGTGGAGTTTTCCAACAGAACCTATTGTGTACTGATTAATTCCTGGAGACCTATCATCAATGGAGCCAGAGTCTGATTAGTTTTTGAATGATGCTATCATTACTTTTACGGCCATGAGACCATACAAACGTATGTAGGCCATGATTGGACTCATCTCCAAGCAGATAAAACGTTTTGGCTTGTTTGTTCTACAGTGACACTGTTTTGTCTTGATTTAGATGTCTAATGCTGTTGTTGTTAGCTTTATTTACTTAGAAAACAACCTCTAAAATGGAACAGCAAAGCTTGCTGTGGCAGTAAACTATTGAATTACCTTGATAATTATATCAACATTCACCTTTTGCAGGGATAAAGAAAGCATTGTGTCCTTGTGATTATTCAATGTTATTAATATGTAAAGATCTGTCCACTTAACGTACTTGTCCAGTACATTCCTGACCTAATATATGGCTGTAAAACAAATGGTATAGTAGTTTCATTTAAAAAGCAATCAAATCAATGCAAAATGTACAAGCAATGTAAAAATCAGTCTATGATTATTACATTGAAATCTGGGTAATGAGATATTCAATACAAAAGATGTTAAAGCAACTGAATTATTTTTGTAAATGGTCAGACATCTTAGACAGCATCCGGTCTTTCTCCATCACGAAAGACAGCAGAAACTGTCTGAAACTCAGACCTTTAACAAAGTTAGCCAGTTGCTGGAGTAACTAGTGAGGGTCTGCATGGGGATCCCGGCAATGCTTTACACTGAATTCAGAAGAACCCTCTATGTATTACGATAAAATCTAGGATAAGAAGTAAATTGCTTTACTTTGCTCAGCTCCCTACAATTTACATGTATGAGACGGCTTTTCCTACGAATTACGGGAAATAAAAACAGGCTACCTACGCCTTATGGAAAAGAGCATGCAGACCCTCACTCGAGTCCAGGAGTGTTTGGTACATGACTAACCTCGCATGTGCATGTCCCGTTCCCCTGGATCCCTCCAGCGCAGGCTCCATGGCCGCTACAGGGGTTGTCTGCTCCTCCTGGGCACTCTGGGAATCAAAACAACAGGAGTTAACCTTGAACTCGACATGATTACAAGGTTGATATAAGCAAACCCAAAAATGCACTAAATAATTGTTATCAATGTAAAACTATACATTGTGGTAAGGACTAAGCTTAAGATAACTTTAAACAATGCTTACAGTTAGATGTGCAAAGGTTAGGTGTGAGAGGTCGTTCAGTGCAATATAACCAGCTGTTGTCGCGCTGTTTGCATGCAAAGCTGTTGTGTTACCCCAAAGGGCAGTTATAATGTATACAGATAGTAATGTAAATGCCTTTAATTTCAAGGGAATCGTATTTCACGGTGGTTTTTAGTTTGCAGTTGAAACAAGGCGGTTGGCGGGCAAAAGAAAAAAACAAGCATTTTCACGGTGGTTTAAAGTTCGTGGTGAAGAGTTTACCGCAAAAACCGTGTCAGACTGCCAAATGACAAATTAGAATGTATGCATGTACAGTATACTTAATAAAGACCAATTATAACAATCATTATCCTCATTGTTATGGAGCGAGGTTGTAGTTTGCAGCATCCTCATCATTCAACATCACAGAACTACAGCATTGGTCCTAATTTGCATAATTTGTATATCAAAACATTATCAATATGTTCCTCCAAAATCAAATACAACATGACAATGAATGATGAATCATTAAGTAATGTAGAATGATTGCATTATGAACAGAAGTAAGACATAAAACACACCATTACTTTGAAAATGCTTTGACGCTATGATAAACTTCAAAAGGGTCAAAATGTGACCATGATGACTTGCCATCCAGATGTGACCCAGTTTCAGTAAACAGAGGATTGGGTACTGTGGTGCTATTGCTGAGCCATTTCATCCCCTGATGTTTTTGAACTCATGAATGATTTCATACTTGATGATCAACTAGATTTTATTCATGTGGCTTGACAATTATATAATGGCACTGCCTATGCTTTATGCAAAATGTTTGAAAAGTTTTATGTAAAACTTACAGAAAAGGCCATCATAGTAGGCTCCCAGTAATGCTGTCTCTAAAACTTTCATGAAGGCCCTCACTTACAGTTAAACTGTCATATGTAGATATCCACACTTTCTAGACAGTTTCTTGTTTTCTTCAAGTTGAACTAAAGTAAGATACCATTCTTAAGAAAGAAAATAAATAAATAAATAAATCCCTGTATTCTTTTCCATCAAACATCAGTAATTTAGCCAGGGCAGTTCTATCAGCACTGGAATGAACGAACATGGATACATGTAGCTGCACTTCTATGTAGATTCTAACATAGACATGCAGTTTCCTGTTTTCTTCAAGTTCAACCAAATTAAGATAATCTACCATCCTTGTCTTTTTCCTATCCACCAAGCAAGGGCAGATTCATCATCACATGCCAACCACATCAAACAGCATGTGAGAAGAAGATAAACCAAGGGAAGATCTGGGAAGCCCCAAGGCCCTGCCCCATCCTGCCCTCTTTCCTTTCAGCCTGCTTCCTTGTCAGCAAGGGTATCTCGACTGGGTTTCCTACCTTCTGAGGGCTGAACTTCCGGACAGATTCACTTTGTAATGGATTCTCAGCTACCTAAGTATTAAGGTCGCAAGGGAGATGCATTATTCACTATACTTGTGTAAAGTAACAGCATACATAAGAATGACGGCCAAGTCCAAACAAGATCACTTTTACACTTTTTACAGCAAAACCTGACCTTGCTGCTGTCTTGTATTTTCAAGTGGTTAATGTAAGTAGGCTTTTGCGGCAACCTTTCACCACAAACTTTTAAATTGTTCTTGTTTTCTGCTCGCCTAACCCCAAAGCAAAGTTAAAAACACTGCAAACCCTCCATTTTCTTCCTACCCCAAAATTAAATCCCTGTAAAATCAAATGCATTTACAGCTTTTACTGCGCTTTTGTTTAGCAACAGCATAAGAGCAATGACCAAGTCCAAACAAGATCACTTTTACCGTTTTCACAATGAAACTACCAATTTAGTCCAATGCCTAAACTGGACAATTGATAAAGTCACCTGTTAATGATCTCACTGATTAAGCAAACAACATTTGTATCCATATCATTTTCAATTCAAACACATTCAAACAAAACCACCTGACATGATTACAACAGGAAGTATCTTGCTAACAGGACTTGTGACACAGTAAAGGGACAGATCAATGTGCAGGACTGTAATCAGAAAAATCAGCTGTCAGAAAAAGGCCAATGCCTTCCAACTAAGGCAGGTAAAACATCCTTATACAGGCTCATGGAAGGTTACCAGTTTACAGCACCTCTGAATCTTGTAGGAGATTTGATTTGCAAGCCATGGGAGTACAACCCTGACATACTTCTGTGACAAAGCTGTTCTCATATTTGGCAGAACATTTGAAGGACAAAGTATCCATCTATTCCCAGCTCTTGCCTACAGAATCTATAGCTCTGTCTCACTACCTGAATACAAACCTAATGCACATATTGGATGTATAGGAAATACAATACCAGACTCGATATTCAACTATAGATCTCCTTATTGGGAAACCTCAATGCCTTCTGCTGTGATGTCACTACACAATGTAGAGACAAGTTTCACTGTTGTTCTAGGACTTCAAACTTCAAATATGTTTACTAAAAGAAACCAACATACTTATCAAGACGAGAGTGGGTGACCTGGTGCTTGCCTGATAACGCATGCAATGTCAAGGCCACATTGCAAGAGTACTAGCTATCGAAAAAGCATCATGCTGAGTCCTCAGGCTGATGTCGGCCACTTTACCTTTACCTTTACCTTTACTATTACCCATGCATAAAGATTCTACCTGCGAAATCAGACAGACAGCATGCAGACAGTTAACAGTCTATCACTGCAGGAGATGCCCCAGTGATATCTATAGCATCATCCTGTGAGGCAAAGCAATGTACTGCTGGCTGCTTACATAATTGTCCAAAATCGGTGTTTTAAACTAAGTCTTACGAGATTTACAGTTGACAATTGGCATGATTCTTAGGGGATCTTGTTTCTTGAGAACTTATTCATGATCAGGTATGAAGAAAAATATCCTAAAGATTCAATACATACAAAAAATGTGGAGGCCAGAGATAATCTTGGCAATATCTGTAAGGAAGAGGGCGGCCTCTTGAGATTGCACCAATCACCTGGTATCACTTGACCTTTGCTACAGACTGTTGTATGGGTAACAGTGTGTGTCATGAAGGTAGGGTTCAAGCAAAGGACAAGACTTACTGTGGAAATAGTGATGCTCATATCTCTGTTATTGGCAGGGCATCAACATGTAGCATTCACTCATATCAGGGAGTTCTGCTCGTACTGTAAATACGCGGTGATTCAATTTCGCGGTGGGGAGAAAATAGAGTGTTTGCGGTGGTGGTTTTAAGTCTGTGGTCGGGCTATAGTCATGGCTCTAATGGAAACACAGGTTTTTAAGTTTTCCAAGAATTACAGTATCTACTGATTACTTTGAATTGAAACAAAACATTGGTAAAGACTGAAAAAGAGTTCCATTGTCGGGGATGTAAACCCGGTGGCCCTACATTTGAGGGAGCTTATGGCGTCAAACCTCTGCACGTAAAAGAACCCAACACATTTATAGAGAAGAGTAAGTGTTGGGGTGACCCAGTGTGCTTGGCTGAAAATGGGAGCTGTCTTGAAGCGGAATTGCAAGTATCTAATGAAATAGCTTCATCCTCAGTCTGAAGTCACTCGCTTTACCTTCTACCTTTTTACATTTAATCAGTATCTCGTTGATGTCTCTTTAAGGGACCGAGCATGCAGTATAGAGACCTAATGTGGTTATTTAAGACAACCCCCCTGTTCATGAACACTGCTACCTTCACCATGGAGGCAATGTTTCAGTCATGTTGGTTAGTCTGTGTGTGTGTGTACATGCGTCTATGATAACATGAGATTATTAATTAGGTTAGGTTTTGGCAAAATAAAAGTCTCAATTATGAACCCCTAGCAGCTTTCTTTAGAACTGCATTTGTTTGTTTTTTCATTACCACTGCCATATATCTGTGTCAAACTTGTTGCCTTGCCTTTACTAATATATATCATGTAACAGTTTAATCCATTGGTTCACGTTACTTTTCGCTTGAGTGGCATCCTTCTAAGATGAACTGGTATTGGCTTATCCTGAAAGTTGAAACCAACTTCAAGATCCCTAACATATAGCACAAGCAAAATGCATGTATGACTTCACCTCTCTCTCATTATGTTCAAAACGGATTTGAGGTGGGGGAGTATATCTTAATTTCCCTTTGGACCCTTCAGCCAATGATCTGATAATGAATGAAATGGTTGAAACCTCTGATGTCAGCCCTGTGCGATGTCAATCGATTTCAAGATCGGCATCCCGATCTTTGCCACCCTCATTGGTATGTCAGTAGTGTGTCCCCTTTAGAAGCTTCTCCCTCCTCAGGATAGCTGTAGTCAAACTGGCGCTATTACTTCGGTCTCACTGGACGTGCGATGTCAGATATCACAAAAGGACATTCAGGGTATCAACATCCTTGTGGAAAAAGTGGTAAATGTCACCAGTGTAGGAGACAGGATGTTGAGTTGTGAGGTTGAAAGGTTTACACACCTGGAGGATTATAAAAGGTGTCACAGGTGTATTGCAAAAGGTTGTGGTATTTGTTACTTGAAGAAAAGGAAATTGATGTGAAAAGGCCACTGTTAGTGCTAGCCTTTGCCTGGATAAGCTATTACGGACCTGAAGGTCCCAATGAAACATGATGGACAAACATCATGATCATCATTCCTGTCCATGAAATGCGCCCTCTGTTACACTTTCACAACTACTGTGGGGATGTCTCTAGGACTCGGGTCTCTCTGTTCCTGGATGGAAATTTGCTTCTTGGGATTTACAAAAACTTTCCCCCGTCCGTCATAACATGGAACTGACGAAAATATTTTTCGTAAGCTTAAAATCACAAATTTAACAACGAAAATTAAAAACAGGGGCTCCTAGAACAGAGAAAAATTTAAAGCTGGACACAGCCCTGTGCAAAATGCTTCACCGAAAATATTTCTTCAAGTAACTAGTGATTAGTGAATAATTGTTTGGATTGGTCTTTTCATTTTGAACGTTGAAGCATGTTCTTTTTTATCATACGCTTCTTCTTCAATACACGTTTGCTGCTGTGCTGCAAAATGATATGATTGCATGGCATAGTTCCACTATAATATAACTACTGGGTGAAAGATATCATGTACAATGTAATCATGGCTTTTCCTTGCCACACAATGAGACATGAATTTCTACACATCTGGAATTGGGCCAAGGTTGCCTGTGCTACAATCAAGAAATACAATATATTTTACTGAAAATAACCCTTTTATGTGTTTTACATGACCGAGGATTTTCTACCTATTCAGTTCCATCATAAAACGTACTACAGATGGATGCACATGCGTTTCTGTCTTCAGCAAAACTTAAGACATACAATTCATTTTGACTGAAAATGACTATTTTATGTGATATAAAGGACCAAGGAATTTTCGAGTGCTCTAGTTACTCTTGATCTTCTCATGGTCCAGCTTACTACAAATGAATGCACAATTACGTGTACTACTACTGTAAATCATTTCGAGTTCGCAGGGAATAAATGTTGCAGTAGGAAGGGGAAAGAAGGCATTTACAGACTAAGTGTTTTCAGTTTGCAGTTGATCATGAAACAATACTGTAGTACAGCTATAAGACAAAGCGCATGTTGGCAGAATAGTAAGAGCTCACTGCGAAATACACTACGAAAATGTCAGGATTTACAGTAAAGTCTGTGCAGCAGGTGATTGGCTGATGAAGTCATTTCTCACAAAATGCACGTCTGACCATGAACCTGAACACTGTAAATAGTGTAATTGTAAACGTCAACCATTACTCTGAATGTAGCTAAAACTTTAATAGCAGACTACGTACTACCGACTGCCAGCTGACATTTCGTGAACGGTCTTCACATGGAGCAATTTTGTTCTTCTACAACATCAAGTACGGCCTGCTCGGTGACTGTATACCAATCGAGCTTACAAACTGAGGCAGTAAAAGCTCACTTAATTACAAAAATGTACTGTAAATATCCCCCAACTGTCACATCTATTCCAAATCCCATTTGAGACTGTGTCCTTCCCCTGAATTGCTAAAGGCTTTTATCTGCCTTTCGCATTTAATGCTCCAGTTGGAATGGCATTTATTTCCAACCGCCTGCCTTCTGCGACAGTTCATTATCAAGGAATGGCATTCTTACAGGTGTAAGCTGTGATAAATGGGGTATTGACTTTGAGAGGATTTCACATTTAGAAGAGTAACGGCCGCGAAAGGGATTGAAATCTCAGTAAATGTCTTCCCAGTTTATCGCCACTTTTCGCAAAGCCATTGTGATTCACACTTTTTTTTAATTCTTAAAACTGATAGTGTCGTTCTCTGAATAATCATCAATCAACCAAAAATGGGCCATCTGTTAACTGTGACGTATAGCTTTGGAAAGATCAGGCATAAAAGCTGAAACAAGTGCAGAGCGGTAATTGATTCTGTGTACCCAGAGAACAGAATGCTTGCTGGGGATTAATTGAGTGTTGTTCTCGCATGGTTTCCCATGAAATTGGCTGATCTGATTGTAATGTGTTGAAATGATTGATATGACATCTCACTTGCTGTGAAATTGTGTTTCTGGCCATAGTTTCAATCTGGATGCACCTGCAAGTGAGTGAGTCTTTTGTATAAAGGTAAACTGAGGTAAACCGGCCAACCCCAGACTTTCTTTATTAACCAGAAGTGAAACGTGGCTTTGCCACACAGCTCCCGCATTTAGAAAAGTCCTTCTACCTGCAGAGGTTTGATGCTTCAGGCTCACATATAGGCTCCCTCGTCATACACAGGACCGCTTTTATGTCCCCTTCCTTTCCTTTTCTCTTTTCCAGTCCTGCCCAGACCCTGGTCGGAATTTGAACCAGGTGTGGCAAAGTAGCAGAGTGCGCAGCCCACTACACCACATGTACATGTACTACATGATATAGATTAACCTTCTCCCTGCTGCCTAACTCTGTAATCAATAGGGAATCGATTGCCAAATGGCTACTTCGGTGTGCTAAAGGTTAAAGTACATGCATGACTCCTCTAGACTTCTGTACAAGCCCTGATGACAGCACCACAGCCCCTTGAGTTGAGCTGCTACAATTGCTACAGACCCCTCCATCAAAACAGGCTAATTTCTCTGAGAACCAGGCTTAGCTGTCAACAAGTGTTTGATATTGCTTTTCCCAATTTCCTCCAAGGACAGCTGCGACTGTGATCTGTTGGTCTACTGTGGGCTTTCAATCAGTCTTCTCCGGCCAGCCCTGCTTCTGCTATTACTGAGATACGGTGCCCCAGGGATTGCCAGGTTTTTCCTCACCTAAACCTTGACTTCATCCTGATCCATACATCAAGTGTGTAGGAAAAATATTACAGGATATTCCAGCTGGATTCAGGGCAGTTTAGAAATGATAACTGTACAATAAAAGTAAAATTCAGCACAATTTTTTAGTAAGGAATGTCGTGCGACCACGAAATTAAACCTACTCCAGGCAAGGCTATATTTCTTCCCTTTCCTCAGATTGAACCCTTATCCCCACATTTATCAGATGACAGTTCCAGTCAAGCAAAACATTTCTTTTATAGAAATGGCGTTTTCCAGGCGCACCGTACAAATCCTTGGTAGTGGGTTTTAAATCTCTTACACAGGCCTGGCTGTGACCACAAAGTTGCCACCCTGACTATGTAAAGCCCAGCACTTCCTCTTCCTTGACCTGAAGTCAAGGCCCTTTCCTCTCTCCCTAACCCATTGCCCTGAGGGGTTAGGATATAGGAACACACTAAGCTAAATCAAGCCTGCTGGGTAAGAAGGAACTACACTTTACAACATGTAAGCAACTGTAAAACATCACATGTGCTATCAAGTTCAGAATCTGTAGTTGTTGTCAGAGACAACAAGTCCTTAGCCCATGGGGAAGTCAAGATGTAGATGTACAAATACTTGTAATACCGGTAGTACTTCGGCATGGTGAATGCCTCTGCATGTAAACACATAATGCTTTTTCAATAGCTGAAAGTGCAATGCAGCTTTTAATTTTTTTTTGCTACACTCCTATTCTCAACCAAACAAACAAGGCCAGGTCACTCCTACTCTTTTCTAGATAAGAGTCTTTGGTTCTTTTACATGCAGAGGTTTATCACCCAAAGCTCCCCCATATACCATACTACCGGCTGTATGTCACCATCCAAAATGACAAATGCAACCCCTCATGGCAATCATCAGACCTTGGCATTCTGAATGTTCCAAATTTTTTGCTCTCCATCAATGCCTTTCTGTCAATAGCTGAGTGACAGAAGACAAAATTCACAACAACAGCTGTGATGTAGTAAGAACTGTTAGTCGTAGGGTCTGCAGGGGGGGAGAGGGGGTTTAGGATGTTGATATCCCAACAACAACGCTTCAGAAGAACCCGCTAAAGCCCCTACGTATTACGCTAAAATCAAGCAAGGCAATTATGCAAAATTTGGCCGTCTCACTACGAACTACATCGTATGTGAATAGGATGGCTTTCCCTACGAATGGCTGCCTATGCCTTACAGAATAGAGCATGCCTCTTGTAAGGAACAACAGATGCAACCACTCAAGCTGCAGTTATCTTTGTAGCAGGAAATAAACATATCAAGTGAAATCAGGAGTTCGCCACTTCTAATATCGACCGGTAAAAACTGTCACAATCCTCCCTCAACCTATGTTTACACCTACCAGGATTTTGCAACAACAAAAACTTAATGATCTTACAGTTAAATGCCAATGTGTATTTTTGCTGGCAGGCATGCATATGTATATGAAATGATTGGCACAAGCTCCCAGCCAAACCTTTTATTCTTTCCCTTTTACTATGTAATATGATGTGCTGTACGTAATGCTTCTTATTGGAGTGAACTTTCGCGAAATGTCATGCAGTTATCTTTCACCACAGTACTTTTATTGCACTTAAATAGCTCTGCCTCAGGCATGAGCTGCGAGTGATATTACAGAGGGAAAGACAGGAATGTATAAACATGACAATCACAAAAGACTCAAAACCATTTTACCACAAGGCATATGAATTTCAACAATGTTTTAGTTGCTTTTTGATTTGTATCTACAACAACCTGGGGACTTGTTTCTATTTTACTTAGCCTACCTGCTTGATTGATTTTCTGCAACAATCCAAATTGGTGTATATAGGATATTATGACCTCTCCCAACTACAAGTCCCTCAATGCATTTTGTGAATATTACACAATTCTTACAACATCAATTCAAAACGCCACACATGACAGAAATCATAATGAAAGCTCATCTGTGTTGGTAGTAATCATAATACAATGCTAAACTTTCTTCCAACACTAAGGTATTGACGGATCGAATTTTCGACGACCACTGTCGCCTTCTTCAGGATCAATAATGACCAATCACTGCCGAAGGTAAACTCGCGAGAGTTACGGACATGTGACTTTATTGACAGCAATTGGAAATCATATTGTTCTTGTAAGGATCACCAATAAAAATATCAAAATGTACTACTTATGTCTGTCTGGGCATAGTACATCAGCTTGGCTATGGTCGTTAAGTATTAACTGTCTAACCTTAGCCTCGAGGCAGTACTGTTCCACAGGTGAACAGGGCCTTGAGTGTCGCTATTGGGAAATCACAAGTCGCAATAAAACTCATGGAGCCATCAACATGTCCCCGGGAGACTAAAGGGGCTAGGCTGGGCAGCCTAGTGGTTCTGAAGTGGGTGATTTTATCAGTCAGCTGCACTGTAAAACGGACGGACACAAATCCCTGGCAACCCAAAATCTACACGGCTTTTACGACATCAAGAATAGCATCGTTCAAGAGGGGAGTTTTCACAAAAAGCCTTATGCCCACATGTTGCTTGGGCTATCAACCGGCACTGTACGTTCCAAGCAAATGTTAATAAAAGGGAAGGTCATGACATTCTCTTGAGGACAATCAGATAATGTTATGATCTCCCCTTCAAACATCTGCTTGAAGATTGACGGTAATCTGTATTATATACAGCCTTGGCTCGGCTCCCAACCCACTTTTCTACATTGTAGTACAGTACTTCAAGAGTATAAACTTTTGCCAAACCACCGCAGTTTCCGCTCTAGACTCTCATAAGTTATCCTTTTAGATTTTGACCAAGAAACAATGACTTCATTAAAATGGCCTGTCTGCGGTCTATTCTGGATCAAGATAAAGTGGAAATGCTATAGGTCATGGGAGCCTTCTATCCCATAGGTGTATATAATTACCCTCAAGTGTAGGATTCAGGTCAGCTTCCACTAGTCTTAGCACTATACTACATAAATCATGCATACAACTTGTCCAATATCGCAGCAGCCTCAACACAGCCCTAATAAAAATCATAACAGCTTCTGCTGTTTCATCATCAACATCTAGACCTTTGTATTAATCAGTTCTAGAATGAGTGAGAACAAATGTCATTCCACAGTTTTAAGTTTACATAAAGCAGGAATTGATATATGTCAGAGTGTACATTTCAGCATAAGCTTTTTCTTCTACTGCCACAAACAGTTCATTAGCTACATATACCAACTCCACCGAGTCAAAGTTGTTTTGTGTTGTCCTTCTGTGTCCAGCACTGAGGGACAATCGGTCTCTCAGATGTGCCGCCACAAGCAAAGTCAGAAATATGTCACTAATCAGGCTCTGGCAACTGGTATGTTATGAACGCTAATTGGCAGAAATATATGAAATATTAGCTGTTTTGACTTCCTGTAGTTTTGATCCCTTGCTAATATCAAAACATGGGGACAAAATAAAGTCATAGGTCATAAAGAACGGGAGAGGTGTGACCTTCAACATCCCTAATTTGGCAAAGTATTCTCTTCTTGGTAAGTGTGTTGGGTTCTTCATCACATTATTAATATTCAATCTTCAAAGCGACATTGATACATAATCCTTGTACTTTGTAGACCTAAGACACCTTTCGAAATAACATATTTGGGTTCTATCCCTACATTTCTAAGTTATGATTGATACAAATGTTTGCTAATAATATATGTATCTTCAAATGTTGCCCATGATGTTACACAATACACATACAACTGTCCCCTGATGTCAGGTGTAAAATTGTTGTCTGGACAGTGTGGATAAATAGTGCTCTAGAGAGTTTGTTCATCCAACAGCTGTTTCCAATATACTTGACAGGATAACATCCACTGGTGCCAAACTGTTCCAGCCTCAGTGACTCACCAGGACCTATCACTCTGAGTAAGGAGGTTAAAAAGGATAAACATCTTTGCTCTGTAAGCATTTAAAGTTCATCTGTGTTGGTGAAAACATAATGGAGAAGTCAAACTAGTTTCCAACACAAGATTCACCAAGGTCTGGTGGAAGATCGATTGTGGAAAGATACGACAAGACACAGTCATCACAATGCAATGGAAAGAAGCTCTACTTCTCCATACCCCTGGCATCTAGCCTGAGTGGAACTAAAACAGGGTGACACTCAGGCTAGGCTCTGCCCTCACTGTAAGAAAACCGATTAGGGACCATACGATATTTAGCGGGGGGGGAGGGGTGGTGCGTTGGGGGGGGAGGGTCATGGAAAAAATTTTCGAGGTGGGGGGGAGGGTCATGGAAAAAAATTCTGGGTTGGGGGGGAGGGTCATGGACTTTTTTTTTTACGAATCCGTTGAATTGGTGTGCATAAACATTATGCTGTGGGCCGACAAACTGACGCTGTAAATAGCCCGCTATGCTGTCTTTTCACCCAGCGTAGCGGCGAAAAAATACAAAACTACCGTAGTAAACATGCCGAAGCACACGTCCAGCACGCGCCTCCACTGTTTCACAGGAAGCTATCCAGCTATCAGCTCTAAGGGAGGTACCAAATTCTAAATTAGCACCCCGCCTCACCGCTCCGATCTTATCTCATAGCCCCTCCCACCCGGCTACTCTCCAAGCAGAGCATGGGTTTCGGCTGGTTTTTGACGTGTTTTTAGGCGTTTTTGTCGGACTTTCTACTTTGTCATCTTTTTTTTTTGTCTAATCAAAGTAGAAAGCCCGGCAAAAACGCCTAAAAACACGTCAAAAACCAGCCGAAATCCATGCTCTGCTTGGAGAGTACACCCGGCAGCATCGCGTCAAAACGTAAACAGTAGCCGACATGGCCGAGTACGCCTCTCTGTGACGATCAGCGGGGTGGGTCCCGGACTATTAGAACAGCCGTACATGTATCAGATTCCGGGTAATCTCCTTATTTGGAAGTTGATAGTCCGCAGTTGAGCAACACAGAAGCTGTTTTTTTTTTTTTAACGTAAAAGATTCCTTTCTTTGTCAGTGCGGGAGAGAATTAATTTTCAACTGTATTTCTGACAAATTTCTGGAGCAAGGTTATGTCATTTTTCCATCCAGAACAGTGAATTGATGCACAGAAAATTCATTTCTACCAAGGTAGGAAGATAATGTTTCAACTAAATTGATAAGCTTCGCCATGATTGGACGATTCGGCTGCTTCAAATTTGTGGCGCCGCCCACGACTTTCCTTGTTCCCAGGGCATCTAGTCTTTCTGGCGCCTTGGCGACTGTCATCAAAGGCTGCCGACTGTCAATCAGCGGCAATTTCCTGGGAAAATACGTGAGTTGGAACTACCAGCGAACTTCTGGCGACTGGTGATTTTTACGTTCCTTGAACTTTCAGTTCCACGTTTTCTGTAGTAGTTACAATTTGACGCAGAACAGCGGTTTCGGAGGCTTCCCGGAACGGCGGCGTATATATTTGGGCAATCTTGGGGGGTGACGCGATTTCTATTAACACGGGCCAAGGTTCTCTAAATTATGCCGACAAAGGGACTTTCGCCGCAGAGAGAGTTACGTCGCCGAGGGACAACCGCCTCGCTCGGCGGCGATTTTTCTGGAAACATGTCAGCGTTTAAGCGTGGGAATACCAGGAATATCGCTTCTTATTTCGCACCGAAGAGAACTTCTGACAGCGACGATATTGTATGAGTCTCGTATACATGTAGCGCTTCGACTTCGGAGAACGAGATGGACACAGCCAAAAAACGGAAAACTGGTATCGACTATTGATATTTTTGAGTAGCTAAATAAACCAGCGAGGTTAAAATCTCCTTGAATAAACTATTGATATTGTTGTTTCTGAGTTTTTAGTTGTCTTTCACGGTTTCACCTAAACTTAAGTATTGTATGTCAAGGTCCTGTGGAGAATAGAAGTTGATTGACTACCATGATTATCATAAATATGACCCTCAAAGCTGAAAAAGAAGCCTTCTCAATAGCCTAAAAATGCAAGAGCTTCCGGGGGCTTCGCTCCTGGGTCATTAAAGTTTAAACTTCCTTTGTTTACCAGCAAAATTTGTTCATCAAAATTCGGGAAATAGCATTTCAATGGCTAAAGATTTTTAGATTTTCCTGCGGGTGCATGTCGCGCCTCCCGCGGCGAAAAATATGTCGGAGGGCATCGTCCCCCAAAAATCAAGCTGTTTTTCTTTTTACAATAGAGATGTCTATATATCTGCTTGATTAAACTTAGCTTACTCTTCCAGCAAAATTTGTCTCTCATATAGAAGTTCAAAGGGTCCCGATTTCAAAATTTTCTCAACTGTCTTGCCCCCTATACAATTTGATTTTTTTGCTGCCGCCTCTGGTACCGACAACCGCTGGCTCCAGGTTCTTGTTTTATAGCATGCGTCATCAGCTATCCCAAGTGGACGCCCGATGTCCATATACTAGTACGTAGTAGTTGTTTTATAAATGGGGGTCGTTTTTCTACCATTATTACACGATACCTGTAGGTGGAGGGTCATGGAAAAATTTTTCGAGGTGGGGGGAGGGTCATGGAAAAATTTTTTGAAGTGGGGGGGAGGGTCATGGAAAAATTTTTTGACCGGACTTCCGGTGCACCACCCCTCCCCCCCCGCTAAATATCGTATGGTCCCTTACTGAAGGCTCTTTCAGAAGTTTGAAAATAAGAAAGAACATAATTCCTTGAGAAAAATGAGATTTTGAACAATAATATCTACATGAAACAGGAGAAAAATTGATAGGAAACAGAATGGGCAGATGAAAAGAATTGTACAAATGCTTGACCCAAAAACTCCTCCTCCTCCACACATACCTGGTTTGTCCCTATTCCAACCACAAGACTTCCTGTGTTCAACAGTGGTATCTGGAAATGCCAGTCAGAAAACTTATTGGGTTACTATACAGATTGCTAAAGAAATGTCAGCTGAGAGGGCAAATGACAAGACTGAACTTGAAAACAAAATAAAACATTGGAAGAATATCATTATGTGCGGTATGTATCGCAACTGCACAGATTCTGTCGTGACTTCATGATCATGTTCCCTTTTCAGCAAAAGTTTGTCCCTTGTCAACTGCACTGCATGACAATAAAGGAAAAAATTTCAGTTTGATCTTAAGTTCCAAGATGATCATGAGTAAACCAAAATTCCGTAGACTTTTGCGGCGCCATGTTTTAGGCTATGAAACATAATTTTCCTGCACTACAAACTGAAAAATACTGCATTATCAGTAAGCATAAAAGAGTAGTTTTCAACTGTTAACAGTACATTGACATATCAACTATCAACACAGTTGTCACCAGCTGCGTATATCTGTTGAAATCATGTCCCTGAAAATGGGACATGTTGAAATCATTGATTCATAATGAGTACAGGTAGTGATGATGATAGTGATGACACTGGTATAGGTTTGAATTTGTACATGCATATTTCCTTTGTACAATTGGGAAAAACAACAATAAAATACCCATAACCTTATAAACACAAAGCACATGTGTAAATGAATCCAGAGCTGTTATGAGTGCATTTATGCTTCCCGTAAATATCTAGCTTGAGCACGTTGATTTCCATTGTAAAATCTTGAAAAGATCAATACTTTCTTATCCAAGTTATCGTCTTGGAAAATACTTCTAAAGGTTGCAATCAATCAAAAGCCATACTGACTTAAGATTGTCAATAACAAGGCCAGTAAGATTATACAGTGAGGCAATAATAGTTTACCATCACCTTTTCAATCTATTCAAAGCACCTTACTATCAACTTTTCAATCCCGTTTAATGTACCCAAAGGAAAATATCCGGAAGAGCTTGCCTTCAGATCAATAGATTTTATCATTTCAGAACAGAAAGGTGAAAATTCTTTTGACTAATGATAGCACAGAATGTGTTAAAGAACTGTTGTTAAAAGTTTGATCGTACTTACTTTTTTAGGTTTCAAGGGATTCTAGAGTGTAATGAAATAGAAGGCTCGAAATAGCCCTACATTTATATCTCCTCAGGTGGAAAGAGATAGTCACGAATCAGTCCCAAACCTCAGACCAATAAAACTCCATTCTCAGGGGTGGACATCAGCTTTGATGGTACATAGATATCATCCAGATGGATTACTGGACCACTAATCTTCCAAAGAACCCATTTACCAAGGAATCCCTAGCCTTGCTGCACTGTTACTCCACACAAATCCCTCAGACACCAAAACATCAATCACTTTTCCTGGTAGTTTATCAAAGCACCACCTTTACAACCGTTATTCGACAAGGGTCACTGATTTAGGAGACCCAGGAGAAACACTAGTAAGAGCAAGAAACTACAGGCTCTGACATTTGCTCTCACCATAAAAGAGAAGCCTTGACTTTGAACAAGGTTGTGACGCTTTGAAGTCTGCAAAGGAAGGAAGCGTGTCACTAACCCAGACCTCTCCCACACAACAACCACAGTAACTACATGTACATATTAGGACTTCGTCTAGAATTACCTTCTTTTACTTAGCAGTTGATGTATCTTATAACTTTCTGCTGCAAGGTCCAGCCATTCCAAGGGCAAGATGATTAATGACCCATTATAGTTGGTCCATGCTAGCAGATCCCTATGACCTTTTAAAAGGGCATCCTTAAAAAGGCATGACATTGCTATCTAACAATTCAACAAGCTTGTTCCAGCAATGTCCAATATGATGCAGAATGAGGGTTATAAAGGTGGGTGTAGAAGATGTATAAAATGATATTCATGTGACACAAAGATGACAAAATGTTGAAATCTAATGTTGACTGTTTTGCAATGCACAAACGGCATTATTCATTTCTTGTAACTTGCGAACTAAACTAGTGCTTTCAACAGAACTTGCTGTAGTGTTGCCGTGAGACAAGTAGTATTCTTGTTACCTACAAATTCGAAAAATGCTACAAGAAAACCACCCTGCTAAGTTCCATAAATTTGTACATGTTACGACATCGGGTTGTTTTTCAGACGGTTAAATTGTTCGCTCGAGATCCAACTTTGTCAACCTTTCATTCACTCCAAGAAGTCTCTCTGCTGCCAACATTTGGCTAGCCTGGATGCCAGACTGTTTCCAGGGTCTAATTAACAGCCCAGCTCCTCGGCTTCAGGGCCAACATACCCTCAAGGAAATTTTACCACAGATCCCACTGAGCTAGACCCTGAGACACAACTCAGGGGGGCCTGTTGTAAATTTCCTTGGTTGGCCCTGGACTGGAGCGGAGGAGCTGGCCTGTGTAGGCCCTGGAAACAAGTCTGGTGCCTAGGCTACATTTGGCAGGGAAGGGTTACCTTGGGGGAGACTGAGCTAAACATGATGCTATTAAGTTATCTCTTCCTCTGATCTCCAGCCAAAAAGGGAAAGTCTTTCAACCTGGTGGCTCCCTTACTTAATTTCGTTGGACTCAGCCTTTTCCTTTGAACTTGGACCCTAAGTGACTTTTGACAGCTCCTTGGAACATAAAAGACTGAAATAGGCACATAATCCCTCACAGTCCCCCAGACAAATTGAGTAAAACCATGCTGAAGGCTTGGATTTTCCCAACAGCGCATGGTACAAGCTTTGTGGTTTAAGACAAGCCAACATGTACCGCCTGTGTCTGCATAATGTCTGCTGTCACCTTTTTATACTTAACATTCTGACCAACATATCTCCACTTCCTTGTAGCGAACATCTGTTTATGCACCTACAAGGTACCACGTGCACTTGTATAATAGACATTAATTGCCAAGCAGATGTAGGGTCTTACCAAGTGTCTTAGGCATGTTTTTGCAGCGTTTTGTTACTCACAAAAGCAAAGGTTAGACGCGGCTTGTTTTGGACATCTTTTGAGGCGTTTTTTGCTGGCCTTTCTACTTTTTTCTCTAAGTTTTTTGCAAAAACTGACGAAATAGAAATGCCGACAAAAAATGCCAAAGACATCATCTGCAACACACCCGGGCCTAACCTCTGCTTGGAGCGTAGAGTTTTGTACTTCTTTCTAGTACATTGTAGTTCACAGTTTTAGCTCCTAGAAAACAAAACGGTGTACAAAACACAGTAACACAGGCCTAAAACGCAGAGCCAAGTCCCACATCTACATGAAGACTAAACAAACATGCCTGATATGATGATAGCAGTGCTGCTTCCTTGCATGCATATCTTCGGCTAACAAGCTTGGAAGCTTCCCAAGAGAGATGTTTTCCCCCTGCAGCTCATGTGGCATTTTTCTGCTAGACCTGCAATTATCTCAGCAAGCTAACCCTGGTTAACTGGGACAGTTGAAACAGAAGTGGCCTACAAAGTAAAGGAGGTCTGACTAGGGTCACAGAACAGCTGGGTCCATTCAAAATATTCCCATCCTTTGGAATAAATGTAAAAGAAAAAAATAAATAGTGCTACAATGCATTCAGAATTCAAATAGGTACAGTACTGTAACTATTTGCATGTACATTTTCTATTTATAAAAAGGCTCATCGTTGAGTTTGGGCATCATTAGTATTTACTTTTAGTTTTACTCAATTACTCTCAAGAAGTTCTTCACTGTATCATCGCAAGAAACTTTGCCTGGTATCAGTCCCTATTTCCTCTCTGCGGTAGCCCTATCCATTATCCGTCAAATATATCAAAAGTATTTGGAACAGCTTCTTGGATAGGGACCAGCTTGCTAAATACAGATGGATCCTAATCTCTAGTCTAAGCAGATCTTTCAAAATGGCTATGTCAGCCAAGACAGTATCCATTGGCAAAATTAGCATCCATGGCCCAGTACTCAGGGAACCGTGAGCTTCAGAAATGTTACAGTTTTTACCTTACTACATCTGCTTGGAGACTAGATGGATACCAGGTTACCAGAAGCTACATCTTGGTATGTCCAAGGGGTTTTAAAAAAAGATCAGTCTCTTCAAGTTCAACCTGGATTGTCATGTCCTTCAAGTACCGACAGCCCAGTGCTCTGGGAGCTGGAAACTTTAATGTTTCATGTTTGCCTTTCCTACATCTGCTTGGAGATTAGATGGATACCAGGTTACCAGAAGCTACCTTAATCATCTTTGACATCTTGGTATTTCCAAGGGGTTTTAAAAAAAGATCAGTCTCTTCAACCCCAACCATTGTCATATCTTTCACTTTATGAATGGTTACCCTTTCCAAAAAGAGGTCATGGTGGATCAAAGACCTGTCAGTTTGTGTAAACAGTTGCTGGTGATGTTTTATCGAAAGGAAGCAGCCCTCTATCCCTTCAATTTGTACTTCCAGGAGCGAGCTCCCCTTGGAACATGCCCAAACATTCATCCTGTTATCTCTCTCTCCCAGGGATACACCAGCCAGGGAAAGTGTGGGGATGTACACAAGCTGGGCTCAAAATTCATATTTGATGCACCGAACCTAAACATTTAGGTGCAGAACAAAATGGGGTGAACATCATGGAATAAGTTACTGCCTCTTAAGAGCTTGAATCTGAAAAAAGAACCTACATTGTAACTTCAAACTTTTAGACATAAATATGTAGAACAACAAACCAAAAAAGTTTTGTTTTTTATTCTGACATCAACAATATGCTGTATATTAGTTATTATAATCATGAACCTACACAAATATCTAGGTGCACTGGTGCACCCACAGTCCAAAACTAGGTGCACTGCTTCAACTTAGGGTGCACAAAAGTGCATAAGCAACTAGTATTTCGAGCCCTGAACAAGGCTGTTTATGCAACTGACCTCTTTGAAGCAAGGCGGATGTGGATGACCTGTCAGCCACCCTGGGTCCCAGCCACAGGGGTTGTGGGAAGGCTGACCTTATAACTTTACCAATCAGTCCCGACATTCATCTTGACTCTTAGCGACATTCATCTTGACTCTTAGCGTGCTATGCTGTGCTAAGCTGCAATCAGTCACACGGGAGGAAAAATGTAAACAGAGTCAGACTTCTTGGCTCTTCAGATAAAATCAAGTAGTATGAATCACAAGAATCACATCCTGTTGTCTTCCCCAAAGAGGAGGAAAACTTTTGAGAATAGCTGTGATTCCTCAAGCTTATGAATCACAAGTAAGTTTTTTTTCTTAGTGAACTTGTTGCAGACCATCTGTACAAGCATATCTGAGGCCATGGCAAGGCCACGAAAACAGGGAATTCTCTGAGTCCTAGACTCCGCCTTTGTGGCTGAGAAAATATAAGAAATTGGCCAAATGGCGTGAATAACTTGCAAGAGAAGTACTTCGGCCAAAGGACACTATCAGAAATGTCTTTCTTTATCTGGCTATAACTCCTTTGGCAGATTATCAACCTCTTATCTTGCTTGGTCCAATGTCTACTATTCTTAGCTTCTTAAAGACCAAAAGGAGTAGTGGAGATCTACAAGACTTTCTGAGTTGTACTCAATTTCAGGAGGCAGGAAAATTTCGGCTCTTCAAAACAGACTGGAGGGAAACCAAGGCACAGCTGGATGTGGATAAATCAAGGTTATCACAGAAGCATCTTCCTGTTTCCAGCCAAGTAAAAAGGCGCTGTTTTTACCTCATCTGGCATTCAGAAGTCAATCTAGCCCTTCTCAGTTAGATTAAGCGAAACAGCTAGATAAGTAACAACTGAATTGTTTGTCAGTTGTTGGCATCAAGAGATATGATGATTCTACACTTAAGGTTTTCTTCTGGCTTTAAAGACAAGAGAGAATGTGCTGTTCCTAAGAACACTACTGTAAATGCATTCAAGTTCGAGTGGTTTTTATTTCGCGCTAAGGCGAACATGCAGTGTTCGCGGTAGTTTTACATTCGCGGCCGCGCTATAGTCACATACTGCTACAGTATTGGCTAAAAATGTTCGCGGTGGTATTAAGTTTGCGGTGAAACGCTCGCCACGAAAACCGCGAACATAAAACCACCGCGAACATTTCTGCATTTACAGTATGCTCAAGAAGCATCTGCAGACTTAAAAAATTCCAGGCTTCCATTCAGGCTTCAAGCCAACAAATCAAATGAACCAATATGTTCCTGAACTTTACAGCAGCACCAAAGGCCATTGCTGTCTGTCTCCATTCAGCATTATGAAAGATCGCTGCGGTCTAAGGTACATATGGACCTAGAGACATGCTATGAGCAAAATATCACATCCGTGAATGATGGAGAGCAGTAGGCTGACTGCCTCTACCAGCCATTGCGTCTTCATAATATAGAAGTACAATAGATCTAAAGAGCTTCAAAAACCAGTCAGCAAAAATCAAAATGAACAGAAAGAATTTCCTGTATTTTGTACTTATAACGTTAGTATACTAGAATGACAAGATTAGGTGGAAAATATCAGATGAGTCAAAGAGGTGCTTTGAAGAGTGGAGAGTCAAAGTATAGGTTGTGTGATATTGAATGTAAATGTGGCCCAATGCCCATAATGGGGTTTGCAGTGCTAGCCTTGTGTTATGGTCTGGAAAACCCTTGGGAGGCTGATGTGGGTTATGAAATCCCAGGCACACTATGTCATCTTCAACATTTACCAATACCAACAGGAGAAAACTTTGAAAAGTGGCTGGGAAAAAACCTACCAGTAATCATTAAATCCTTCTCATCAATTCGAACCAGGCCTTGGATGATCGGTTTGATAGGATTAATCAAAAAGGCATTACAAAAGAGGCTGTAGAAGTCAAGATGTATGATTGCAAACTGACCACCACATTATGTGATTACCACCTCATTCAGACTCAGCAAACAAACGGCCAGATGCACTGAGGACAAAGGAACTCTCAAACTACTTTCCTCAGGACCACAACCTTGTGTCATCAATGGGAATAAGCTCTTTGAAAGAAAAAATATCATGAGGGGGAAAAAGAGATCTAAGAACTCTATTTAGCTAGCTGACATGATATTCTTTCTTTCAAAGAGTTTTCCTAATGATGACACAAGGTTGGTCGTCCTGAGGAAAGTGGCTTGAGTATCCTTCTGTTTTCAGGTACTGGCTATTTTCCCAATCATCATGAGAAAAAATATCAAAATTCATTGTAAACTTCTGCTTTAGTTCCAACAGAGCACTTGAAATACCATTATCATCATTGATGCTGATCTTAGTAAATGTATTCATCTCTGGTATTCATATCTGCTTTCGACAGATTACCACAAAGTTTCAGAACAAGGTTTAGACCTCATCAATCTACTATGGTAGCTATACCCATGATGGACAAGGGTGAGGGTCAGGTTTTATCTCCCCAGAATTCAGCCAAAAAGAAACACAGACATCCATTACCTAAGGGCATCTCATTAACACACTAATGCCTATCGACCTTTAGCTGCTATAAATAACACATGGCAGCAATCTGGGCAACCCTCATGTGGAAGAAAAGCGAACAATGCATCTTGTGCTGAAGCGGGTACCAGGTCAACCTGGGGTCTTGTTGTCCTTAGCCTGTGTAGTTGTTATTGATGAAGTGACAGTTGTGATGAATGTGGCCCATGTGTGGCAGGCATTGCCAGAGAGAGACATCACAACCCAGCATTGCCCATCCCCTCTGGTACTTTCTCTGGCCACAAGGGATCATACAGACTTTCTGTTGAGACTGTTGGCATTGGTAACAGTTGTAACAGTAGGCCAAGTGGCCAGGTTTTTTGCTTAGTGTTAGTACTCTTAGAAATACTGTAAATGGTGAAATATTTGCTTTTGCAGTCGTTTTTATGTTGCCGGATTTCGCCATGAGTCACTATACAACGAACATGTGCTCTGTCTTGTATAGTGTTACTATGGTCGTTTAAAGTCTCCCCCCCCCCCCCCCCCCCCGAGAAGTTTCTACCAGACTCCATAGGTTGCTGGAAAAAAAGTAGACTGAATGATATAATCTCCAAGCAGATCCATCGATGGCAAGGCAGTATCAAAAGGGCCAACCAGTACCATAAGCCACTCCGATGCCTGGCTAACTCCTCTTTTTCTATTTCTAGTACATGTACTGTATTTTTCCAACAGCCTATGTAGTCTGGTAGAGACTATCCCCTCCTACCACGGAATTGTCTTCTCATACTTAAAACGATTTACAGTGTCTCGCTGGTAAGGCTTCCTCGCATGGTGAGCTTCAACAATTACTATTATTGGAAAAACACTGATAGTGGGTTGTATAACATGGGCAATTCTGTACTATCTAGCAAGGCTCTGTAGCTGTCCCAGTTCCAAGGAATGTTCTCCGATTTATCTTATGTTGCAGGCTTATCTTAATATTTACATAACTGTGTGAACGAATAACAAACATTACAATATCTGTGCCAGGCGCAAGAACACAAGACATCGAAATAAAATAAATATCGTAGCTGTTTTTCGAATTTGACTCATTCAGTTGTGCTCAACAAATGGATACATTGAAAGTATGCCTAACATTAACTCTAGCTGTGGTGGTATTGAGAGCACTGACTAAAGCCAAGGGGATTATTGGGATAGGATATCGCCTTCCTTGTTTGGGGATGGGAGCATATTCCTCTCTAATCGTCAAGCAGATGTATTGTCCAGGCCATAGGTTTATGCATGTTTTTGAGGCTTTTCATGACACTTTCAAGTGGTCTGCCTTTTCAATCTCTTTCCCACCCTCTAGAAAGAGGCATTGATACAGAAAAAGCCTAAAAAACTGAGCCGGATCAAACGTCTGCTTGAAGATTAAACGTATTCCATTCCCGTTGATGGAAACCGCTCTGGACAAAGCGCACCCTCAGCTGTAGGTATTACCCGCACATTTTCAGGTCATTAGCTATGGAATATGACAGAAACACATGGGGTCAAGCTGGCACAAAGGGGGTGCAATGGAATAGGAGTACACAGCTGATGTGCTTTCCATGCATCATACTCTGGGGTTTACAAGACATTAGCATAAGTATGGGCAGACATCTATCATGCCTCAAAACTGAGCTGGGGGAGAGTCCCAAAGGGGTTGAACAGACAAGGGGGAGGCAGCACTGGAAAAACAAGCTACAGTTTCTTAGATTTTATTTTCTGATAGATGCTAAGCCAACTCCCAGTAGGATACCACTGAATTATTATTACAGGGAGAAAAGGCCCTGCTCAATGCTCTGTGAGGACAAATTTTCTGCTTGTTAACACCAACAGGTCCTCTGAAGCTTGAACGAGTCTTTGAACACAAAGGATCGCATGATGTGGTGGGGAGGACGGGGCAGGAAAATAAAAGATTGTGTGCTGCAGTGTTTTTCTATGTAACAGGATGTTGAAAACATCGGAGGGTCAGATATGGCCTGGGTTTCCTCATTCTAACATGCTCGACGGCTGTAAAAACAAGAACATGCGGAGAAAAGTCTCCGAAGTGCCAGGGAAACTGGCAAGAACAAAAGCCTGCGTTTGTTATTTCTCGAAGTAGGGACTGCTTACAAGTCTCCGATTTTCTACGCTTGACACTCTAGGGGGAACTAAGCTCTCAAGGGTATCGCAAAGGAAGAAAACATTTGGTATAATCAATTTTTATCAGAGCTTGCGGTGTGTTTGTGTGTGTTACAAAACTGCAGGAAACGCCGTCCTTATATAAAGGATCCGTAAAAGATTCAAAGCAGACCACACGCGGGTGTTTATCACAAACCGATGTAAAACTACATTTTTGCGTGAAGGAGACAAACATTCTGAAAAGGGAAAGTATTGATGCCAGAAAAAGGCCTTAGCTGGCACAAGACCAACCGATGAAACAAGAACATTCCTAAGATGAAGCTAGGGAGGAATGGAGAAATGAAATACAACTGTTCTCGGTGTAGTCAAGTGTGGGTTGTTGAAGGGATTTGGAAGAGAAAATTGGATGTCAGAAAGGGGAGGAGCGGGGCGGCTAACTCCATTTCATCGTTGACAGATTGATGAACACCCAAACACAATGGACAGTTTTTCGCACGCAGCGGTCTGCTAATCGTTTGACAATCAACTGTAAATGGAGTTCCACACTCCTGAAACAGCATGCTACAAGAAAAACGGACAAACCTTGGCAGTCCGGTCCCCAGTAGCCCGGGCAGCACTGGGGTTGGAGGACCTGACGGGCACAGACGTGGTGGCAGCCCGTCAAGACGATACCCCAGGACCCGAAGACGGGGATGCGGTACTGGCAGTCGCGTTGTCCTTCTCCTTGGGTTGTCTTGGTCGTGCCTTTCGGACACTCAACTTCCGCGTTCAGAGGACAAGTCCGACACGCCGTGGTCGCCGTTACCGTGGCCGTCACGTCGCAGCGGTTGCCGAAGCGGTCCGGGCGCGGGGACGACACCGTGGGGACGGGCGGGGGAACCGTCTCCTGTTCCCGAGCCTCCCCTGACCGGGCACAGCACCACACGCACGCTAGCCATACCGTTAGTCCGACCCGCGCGAATATCATCGCAAAGACACTTTCTGTCAGCTTGGAGATGCGAAAAAGCTGTCTCTACGCGATATAGGTGACAGGGATAACTTGTCCGCACCAGAAAGTCCTCGTCAAAGCTTTCCGGCTTGGTTTATTCACTGTCAAGTTGAGCGCAGCTGGTTTTGTTTCTATGCAGGTCAGCGCACGTTCTACGGGTCACTAACTTCCGATGACGGGCATTTCTCAAAACAGGGGGAGCCTTATCGCTCAAAATTCTAAATTCTCATACAATTCAATATATACGAATGTACAGATGATTTAACAACAGTTTTAAAAATATTTACAGTATTTATAAAGAACAAAATTTTCTATATAAGCTTAGAAATAAGAAATTAATTTAAAGGTTTAAGATACACCCCTCACTTAATGGCACCGCCCGTGCTAGTTACACCAATAAGAAGTGAACGCTCGCGGCGGGAAGCAGGCGGCGGGAAGTCCCGCCCTCAGCTGATTCTAACAGGACCCCGCGGGATAAAAATGAAAATTAGTGTGTTACATGATCTTTTAACCGGTGCACCGCCGGATAATCTGCCTGTTTTTGATACGTGCCTTGGTTATATGATGATATGAGCAATTCCAGAGAAAAGCATATATGATATTGTTTGAGACTTAAACCAGGCTACCACGTTGGCACTGCCCAAGGAGGTTATATAACGTTAACCTCCTTGCACTGCCCATAGACGTTATATAACGTATGTAACTTTTTAGAGCAGAGTTCGAATTTATATGATACTATACAAACAAACAAACAAGCTATGTGCAGTTGTAGACAACCTTACAATGAACTCAAGATTGTATAACGTTAGTGCCGTTGCAGTTGGGTATTTTAATTTCTTCTATTTTCCTTTTTATTCATTCCCTACATTTGGCATGTTTAGATAATCTCCAAGCAGATCTACACGGGGCGCGAAAATCGTAAATGCTAGCCAGAGAAGCTCCAGTCAGCCAGAGAAGCTCCAACCTCCTTGGGCTGACTGGAGCTTCTCTGGCTAGCATTTACGATTTTCGCGCCCCGTGTAGATCTGCTTGGAGATTAATGTTTAGAGGCATGTTTGGTCTTTCGCGTTAGGATAATGGTTACATATCAAAAACGATACGTTTTGGAAAATAACACATGGAAATGTCGTCATTACCGTGGATCTAGTTCGCAATCTACGTCCAAAATGCGCGAATATTTTGACATAGCATTGTAATAAAAACTGGTATTTCACCGGTCGGGGGCAAGTACACACACGCTCGGGGGAATGAAAAATGTCCATGAAAAATTCACCCTTTTCTGATTGATTTATGAGACTTTCGTTTCGGGGTTCACACAAAAATGCAAAATAGCCCCCTTGAGACTCTCTCGGGGACGTACAGATAGTAGAAGTCTGTCCAAATGCGGTAAAGAATTTGCAAGTCTAGTTAGTCAGCCATTGAATTTGTGAAGGTCCGTCCAACTGATGGCCGATGTTTATAATGTCCAAGCAGATATAGAAACGCAAAATCTCAATCTCACGGTTCCGCCGACTCGGCAGCGGGCTTTTCTAGAAACTTGACCATTTTGCCTTTCTACATCTGCTTGGAGATTACAATACTAGTATCCACCATACGTATATATTCGTTGGTCGATTTCTACTATTCTACTAAGAACTTTTGTCAACATGGCAAAACGCGACAAACTTCTAGCACGTCACCGGACAGTAAGAGTAAACGTTCATGTTCAGATATATCAAGGAGGTTTTATATAGATATATATGAAACCTCCTTGGATATATTAAGTTAATAACCAGTATATGGGTTCATGTACTTGCGTCAAACAAGTCCAAAGAGATATCTAATGCAACGGCCACTACTCTTATGCAATGTTGACCAAAAAGGACGAAAGAGACTCGGCAGTTATATTATAATACATGCAGTTTTGGATACCAGGTTGTATACCGTAGAAGCATTTCGTTCTGGATACAGACATTTCCATGCCCTTCCATATTCAGTGGACCCCGTTCACACTCATTTTTTTCAATCGCGATTGAAGTATAATCGCGATTGTTCGATCCGATCGCGATTGAACGCAAAGAAACTTTTGCGTTCACACTGCTTTTCGCCAAGTGGATTAAAGTACGCCGTGATCCGATCGCGATTGAAGCACGATTGAAGCATGCTATCGGCGATCATCTGGTAAATGTTGTTGTTGTCCTTGTTGTCCTTGTTTTGTGTCTATTTTTCCGCTAGACATTGTCACTTGGTGCGGTAAATGTCCCTCTTTCGGTGACATTTCCCCAGTTTGGCCTGCACCTTTGGCGGAGTTTTATTCTTCTTCTTGGGCATTGTTGACGATGAAAAGTTGTTGTTGTTGTAAAAGAGCGATCTGACGTGCGGATTGGGTTTGTTTTCCCGCGCTATGCGAACTATGACCCCACGTACCCGCATGTATGACCTCCCACCCCCGGAACCAGCCGAAATCTCCGCCGATCGCGATGGAATGAATCGTAGTTGTGTTCACACTCAAAATTTGATAGGATTGGATTGGATCCGATCGCGATTAATCCAATCAAACTACCTCCGGAGGTAGTTACAATCCAATCGCGATTGGATCGTTTTGGATCGTTCCAATCGCGATTGGGAGCGTTCACACTGAAAAAATCAATCGCGATCGGATCGATTCAATCGCGATTATACTTCAATCGCGATTGGAAAAAAATAAGTGTGAGTGTGAACACCTACCGACTAGCTGCTTTATCGTGAGGTGTTGATGCTTGTTCAACTGTGTTGGCCATCTGGAGAAGAGAGTAAAATAACCGCTAGATGACGCTTCAGAACGCGGGCTCTTCTTGACGGTGCATCATTGACCACGCGTTTGGCTTTCAATTTTTGGCACAAGCAGGGCCTTGGATAAAATCGTCAATCGTCTCTGAACTTAATCAAGTCTCCTTAAACAATCTGTAGATAGTCTACCTTCACGATCCGGAGAAGGTGGAATTGAAAACGTTTGATTAAGCCCCCTCTCACTGTCGGCGTCGATGCGTCCTAAACTAGCTTTGTGTTACCCTTGACTTTATAATGGGAATATCATTCAAAACGTACAAGTATGACCCAAGACCCAAAAGACAACAAAACACACAAAGCTGGAAAAGGTTCGTTTTTTGTCTATGAGATTTTCGTTGAGTGGCTTTGTCAATTCGATCGGCCGGCCGCAGCGACGCCGCCAGCGTGCCGCGGGTCCAGTGAGAGGGGGGGGGGGCTTTATAAAAGCATAACAGGCCTAGGTGTGAAGTGAAGGGAAATATAATGATCAAGACGGTCTGTAATAATCTCCAATCAGGGGTTCGGCTCCGGCTGTTTTTGACGTCTTTTAGGCATTATTCGGGCTTTCTATTTCCCGTGTTTTTAATGTCCCGGTCGGCGGAACAAAATATTTAAAAAAACATGACAAAAACGCCTATAAACTAGCCGGAGCCGAACCTCTGCTTGGAGGGTATGGAAAAGTAGCTCAACTTTTTTTTTAGTTTATTGAGCTGAGCTAAACTGGCTCGAGATCACTTTCATTTTCGTGAGAATCATAATCCAACTTACGATGTTTCACGATACATATGCTTCACCTTTCACTGGTTCCATTCCCTACTTACATTCCTGAGTAGATTTATTGGAACTGGGGTTGTGGTCGCGTTATCGGGAAGGAAAGCCAGCTATCAGGAAACAAATCCCTATTGCCCTAATTTTGATATTGGGAAACACTAGTGATTCCCACCACAACTTCTGGCTTAGGAGCTTTTCCTTGCGCACCGCAGCTCATAATCCATGAGGTACTCGTGGTCATGATATCCCGCGAGCACATGCTATGTTACGAGCCGACCGGATACCTGGTGTATTGTGGTTTATGTTATGAAATAGGACCGTACCTGGCAGGCAAATAAAGTTTAATAGATGTTGGCTGCCCGTGGGTAACAAGGAGTAACTGAACGCACGACGAGTTGTGTGGAAATTTAGTCCTCCCAGGGTGCAACTATGTGTCAACGAAACCGCACAACAGTAATTTATCTCCATATGGATATAACTCTTATATTTCCAGCTGGTTTCCCTCCTTGAATATTATCGATGTCGGTTTTCATTACGCCTCGACAATGATGTCTAGATCTAGATCTGTAAGTGCAAAGTCTTCCCGGGAGCACAATTGTTAATTTCCAAGCAGATATAGACATGGTTTGCTTGTGTTTTTTGTTGCATTTTGTACGTCTTTTCAACATGTGAGCGGTTGGCCGGATTGTCTTCACAAAAACACGCTCAAAACAACCTGAAGAGATTAACAACCTGAAGTGATGTTGGCAGCGAGAAGAAAACATGGTGCCAGGAATAATTACAGACATCGCGTGACTGAAATCCATGCAACCGTGGACCAAGGGTGGCACAGAAAAGAGCGCGAAACATTGAGGTGCTCTGGAATCATTTCACGCTGAAGGTAGCATATAATCACCAGGGAAATTTTTTTTTTTTTTTCAAAATCTAGAAGGCCGACAACAGAAGCAGCAGCGTCTCTTTCTCAAGTAAAATCACCCAATGAAAAGGCGCAAAACGTGAAAGCTGTCATACTTCACCCCCTCGGAGGCGACCTCTGACAAAACGTACAGAAACTGCAGTGCGGAAATACAGCTAAACATGCAGAAATTTATTCATGCAGAAAGTTGTTATCCCTCCTGTATTGGTTGTTTTTTGTTGCAATCAAAGAAAAATTGAAAGGTAAAAGTGTTGTCCATTTTTTCCGGGCTACCCTGCTTTTCTGAACGTAAAACCTACAAGGATTGTATGTCTGGAAAAACAGAATGACCATAAACCGGGCTTACAACTTTCGCTTCCCAACCTCTACTTGGTGATTGGGCTGCATCTGGAAGTATCTATAAATTTTCGTATTTCCGACTACCATGTCCTTCGTTCTATTTTCCTACAGGTGCACAGGTGTTGTACCCAAGGGAAATGAATACGACAAAGGAGGAGGTGCAAAATAATGAGTAATTTCTTACGCCCCCGAGTTAGACTAGTAATGGGAATTGGATATGCTCACTCATTCGGCATGTGTAGCAGGAATTTGTTCTTTTGTCCCATTCATTGGCGGTAGTTGTTTGTATCCCTTGATGACAACCGGAAGTGGTATCCCTGCCGCTCCAGGTGGGTGGGACGAGTCCAACTCTTCCACCTTATAGGGGTAGTAAGAGAAAAAGGAATATATATTTACGTCGAATTAACCACAATTGAAAGTAGTCTTGAAAGAAATACTATATTTCTACATTCATTACAATTTTCTTCACCAGTAGATTATCATGTAGGCTTTATCTGTGTTAAAATGATAAAATGAAAATAGTTTACGAATGTTGAATCCCCCGCCAGATTGCATCCCCGCCCCCGCCGGATGAACGTGAGCCGGGTGATGTCACACCAGCTCGGCAGGGTGCTGGCTTGTGTAGCTGCCAGAGACGATGTTTTCACACCACAACAACGGACCACCCTGCAATGTTTTCCTCCTTCAAACACTCCAGGTAAGTCCGCGAACGTTAGCTACATCTCATCCCACGTTCCGATCGCTTGTAAATGAATATTCCGTGGCGTGATGTTTGAATGATTTCCGATGTGTTGTTGTGCATATATTTTCTGAACGCGCTTTCTGTGCAGCGCGCGACTGTGTTTTCACACGGCTAGCGCCTTTGTTTGCGAAACCGTCTGTGCACTGATAACCTGTCCCCTCAATTAAATCACTGTTTATCTAAAGCTGGCTAGCTACATGTAACAACTCGTGGATCAGATATACATGATGATACTGAAAGTATTGTTGGTACGTAACGTTAGACTGTTATTTGAATGGGAAGGTATACCATACCTACCACAACAAGGAGGGGGGGGGATCCGCGATCAATATTTTTCATACATTCAATCTTATTTATGGACGTTTTATTGAATGGCGGAAACATGTCCAGTTTTCCATGATACAAACTTAGGGTTGTTGGAAATAGAATATCCTTGTTTATACAAATCACATGAGAATACAGCCACATCCTTAGCCTTAGGGTAGGTGGTCCACGAAGAGGGTCAAGGATGATGCCAAGTTCATCCGTAACGTTACACCAAGGTTATACACGAACAATGGGACCCTTAGTAGACCCCTTTCCCCTGAGATCCCCATCCCTTTGGGGTCCATATGTTTAGATCTGGGAGGTCAATGCACCGTGTCACTACAATATGTTTGCAAGTTGGTTTTTTAAATGTAATGAATCAAAATGTATCCCAGTAACAGTTAGTAGTTAACATTATTGTACTTTTCTAATACACATGTATCTAACGTTAGGCTGTAGGGTTGTTAGAAACAGAAATCTGAATGTCTGCTAAAGATCACAACAGAATTCCACTACATCCTTTGCCATAGGGAAGGCATCCACAAATTCGAAAAAGGCCTTGGTGTCAAGGATGATGCCAAGTTCATCTGTTACGCTATACACGAACAATGAGACCCAGGGCAGACCCCTTTCCCCTGAGAGCCCCTTTCCCTTTGGGGTCAATATGTTTAGAATTGGGAGGTCGGTGCATTTTCACCGCAATATGTTTGTAGGTTGGTTTTGTAATGAACGAAAATTAGTTCTACTGATTTCTAGCATGTTGATTCTATGTTGAAATATAACGTTAGATGCTTTACAAATGCAGTCTCGGGCAGTGTATTCTTTAGGTCATGATTCTACTGATTTTATCTGTTCAAAGGTTATAATTTCCTGTATCTTCAGTTGGACAAGATAACATTTTTAAGTGGCATTTCCTTTTTCCTACTGACATTCCCAGGCACAGGAAGAATGACAGAGGCAGATTTTCCTACGGTGGTCTGCAATGAAAACTGGATTTTTAAAATGCAAAATGTAAACAGAAATGTTACCAATGAATGAAAAGTCCAAATACTTTTATGTATTACAGTATACAACAGCTTAATGTTCATTTATTCAGATTTGCTGTTACATGTAGCATTCAGTGAAGTCTCTGTGTTTGACTGTTTTTTTTGCAGCATTCAGTACTTTTTACCAGTGCACTTTTTAACTCTTCACTTTGAACTAGTCCTAGGAGACTGAGCCTGATGCTACATCTGCTTAGGCCTACCCTTGGAGCCAGACCCCATGTATTCTGCACGATCACCCACCGCACGCGCGCCCGGGTTTTATCGGCCCCACTCTCCCGCTGGCCCCGACAATCCACCACGCCCCCACTCTGGCTCTGGATCGTCGGGGCCAGTGGGAGAGGGGCCGGTAAAGCTCGGGTGCATGTGCGGTGGGTGATCACGCTGAATACATGGGGTCTGGCTCCCAGGGTAGTTTGGGCCTCACACTGCTTTAAATTTATCATAGATAAGCCACAGGGTGAGGCATTAAAATTTGAAATATGGAGTTCCAAAGTTGGCAGGAGCAGTGCTACAGCTGGGGATGATAAAGATGTAATGTAGAAGAGTGCCAAGGGCATCCTCTGCCAGGACTTATGAAAATGTTTTCACGGATAATGAGTGCCCAAATCTCGGGGGCCAGTTGGTATTTCAAGAGGTCATACGAACTTGGCATAGAGGAGCATTACACAGTACCTAAAGCCTTACACACTGTCTCAGTACAGCTGTTAGCAGTCCTCAAAAGACTGGTTATAAGAAATTGTTCTTATCATGCGGCTAAACAACAGACATTGTGGTAGACCAAGGAAATCTTGGTTGGATTGTGTGTCAGGAAAGATGTGGACCCCCTGGATAGAGCCACTTGGAAGCCTGTGTGAAGTTCACTGTCAGGGACCCCAGGAGCCATATATACTACATTGACCCCGTTCACACTCATTTTTTTCAATCGCGATTGAAGTATAATCGCGATTGAATCGATCCGATCGCGATTGATTTTTTCAGTGTGAACGCTCCCAATCGCGATTGGAACGATCCAAAACGATCCAATCGCGATTGGATTGTAACTACCTCCGGAGGTAGTTTGATTGGATTAATCGTGATCGGATCCAATCCAATCCTATCAAATTTTGAGTGTGAACGCAACTACGATTCATTCCATCGCGATCCGCGGGGATTTCGGCCGGTTCAAGGCTAGGGTCGCAACTTATCACATAAGTAATGTACCAAGTACAATGTTTTCCCACAAATCGTCGCTTCATTCACGCTCCCAGATTGTCTACAGCACTTGTCGCGTTCATTACCCGTACTACAGCGAGGCCAATATACAAAAGCCTTCATCGTTCACGCCTTCTAGCGATCATAGCCCGCCGATTGTGTTCCCTTCCACGGCTACAGAACATTCTCCAGAGATACAAAATCATCAAGAGTTTGGGGACTCCCGCCATTTTGTAGTAAGCGACGCCGAACCTTTGACCTCGTGCTTCAATCGCGATCGGATCACGGCGTACTTTAATCCACTTGGCGAAAAGCAGTGTGAACGCAAAAGTTTCTTTGCGTTCAATCGCGATCGGATCGAACAATCGCGATTATACTTCAATCGCGATTGAAAAAAATGAGTGTGAACGGGGTCATTGTACTACTATGCGTTGTCCCAGGTTATGGCATTTCTTTCACACCACCCTTAAGCTTTACTGAAGGCTTGTACAGGAAATGTTATGCCACTAACGATAGTAAGTTCACTAGAGTTCACTGATGTAGACAGCTTCCTGTTATTGTTTTGCGGCTAGGCAGGAGATGACTTTAGCAGAAAGGAAAGAGAAACCTGTCATGACGTTATAATTGACATCATAGGACGTAAACACTTGAAATTGGTTATGAGTTGCCTTCGTGCATTTCCTGTGTGCAATACGCCTCCTCTATTTGTTGTTTAGTCTAGCCAACTGCTTTATCGAAGTAATGTGTATGCTATAGACTAGTTAACTATACTATATATATATATGAGTCAAGTTTTTAGTGATATCACCATGCTGCATGCAATAACAGATGAAATACGTAGGTTCACCAGAAATCACTCAGATAACGTAAGGTATTTTCTTATCAACGGTAATGGAAAAGTCCAGGATGTGAGGAAGAAACCTGCCAAAATAAACATCTTGGAACTTTGTTGCTCCAACACGTTGACTGCAAGTCCGTTTCGAACCATTACAGCGACTGTGCTGTCTCGTCAAGATCTATTTCATACAATCAGACACTCAGACAGACAGGTACCCTTGCTTTTGTACCGCAGACTACTACAAGAAGTCAGAGTCACTTTGGTATGTTTGTTGAGCTTTTACATTGATGGATAGCTTCAAGATAACCTGGCAAGCACGGTAAAGTGCAAAGGTGAGTGAAGGTGTTTACCTAGCCTGGTATCCATCCCTTTTTCCTATCATCGTCAGCCATATCCTATATCCAGTTCCGTTGCCCTACATAGGCATTCAGTACCTACATGTATTCGAAAATAGATATTTGCAAAGGGTTCTTTAAGTCATAGCCTTATGTCTGTCCAGGGAAGAAGAGGATCCAATAAGTACATGTAAGTAAGTGAAGGGTTGTTTGATAGGGACCAGGTAGCTAAGTATGGATGGGTACCAGGCTAGTGTTCGCCTTGACTTGACTTTAAATCACCCGTGGTACCCTCGGTTCAAGAGGTCTGGGTACAGCCCAATACTTTGTAGTCTCCATGGCAGGCCTTGGATTCTTGTATTGTTGATTTGTTCATGTTGTGTTATCCTGTTTGATACCAGGTACAGTACTAGTACATGTATTAGCAATTTTTGTGCTCACTGGTGGCGATATCATATGCTGATTTTTTATCCCTTCTGTGTTCCGATGGCTGTCATATTATAAAACATTTGCTGCTAGCTGGCAGATAAAGAATATGCCACTATCAAAGCATGGCCTGGAGCTATGAAGGCTAAGTGCTCAGGGAGGGACGTTCCATTTAGAATGAGCCATCAATTATTCGTGATGCTGGAGAGAAATGTGGTAATGAAGGTTATTAAATGAAGGCCACTTACTGTGCCAGGCTAAAAGAGCAGGTTTAAGTTACTTTAACGGAGACTACCTCACCAGACACGAGTAAGCACAGACATCATGTTTGTATTGGTTAGTACCTGCACATGTACACATTGTTTGTCCATCAGTACTCGAGAAACATCGTGAATTGTCTTGTGACAGATACCACCAATCAGTCCTTTACGGCTTGTTTATTTTTTTGCTTCCCAACAAAAGAAAACAAAGAAACAAGCATGAAAGGATGATGAATACTAGTGGTAGCACATGAAAATGCAGACATATATTTTGCAACAGGTACCCAAAATTGTATGCATTAACCGAATATACTTGTATTCATAACCACACCTGGACATTGATTGATATCTTTTCTATCTGTTGACTGGCAGTTGATAATTCAGGGTCATATTTAGATAAACAAAAGTAGATGCTACACAAATACTGCTCATTCAAAGACATGAATACCACTTTCTAAGCCTACATCAAAAGCATTCAACAAGTAGACAGGTAAAGAGAGAGTAACACAAACATGTAAACACACAGGCTTGTTTCTAAAACATTATTTCTGAATCAAACTAAATTTGTATTTTTTCAGCCCCATTCTAGTGTTGTGTGGTTGGTTCCCTTGTTTATCCCAAAAGTATCAGGTGCACACACATGTAGGCACCTGCTTGTGCAAAATCATTGGACAAAGGACGTAGTTAGCCATCTAGATAGAATTCCAGGCAACGTTTGCCCCAGGAATGCTACTTGCCAACTTTCTGTTGGCTCCACTTACTACACAAATAACACACTCACCTTGAGAGCACCTGTACAGTTTAAAGTGGTGTTGGATTTGTCTTTTCAAGGGGCACAACTTGAGACAGTTTTAATCCTTCATGGGCTATGGATGAACACGGCTTAGGGATTAGGGATGCGGTGACCAGGTGAGACAACTGGTATCTAACTTGCGGTTGGAAACTAATAGCTCATAGTAATGTAGAGCTCTGTGAATGAAAACTACTGTATGTTGTCGAGAAGCATTCATACATGTATTTACAAGCAGGTACAAAATATGTTGTTACTAACTGTTGATAACTCATAGTACAGTCAGTATCGCGTACAAAGATGTTCCTCCATTAAGATAGTACCGTAGTATTGATGTATAATTCTCTAAGAATCACGCTCATAGTCATTAGATAGTGATAACAATTGTAGAATTCTTGAGGAACTATAGTTATCAGATTATGATTGTATCAAATTGTTTGATCCATTTATGGTCATTAGGACAGTCAAAATTGCTGAACATAGATTTTTGTGTAGCAGAATCTGACACTAAGTAATTAAGTATTAGATCATATACTGGTTCCTGTAGTATTGTATGGATCCAATCTTTTTATCAGTATTAATGCCACACAAGCTATTGTTGTAATGTTGCTTTTGGGAATCGATATGTACTCAACGGGTATCAAATGCCACACTGTCTGGGCTGGTCATTGATTAGAAAATGGTGAGTTCCCCATGTAAATGTCCCCCTGGCACTTTGCCCATTTGGACCTGTTGTTCATTTGGCAGGCTGGAATAGCTGAGGGTCTGTATACTCCTTTTCCATAAGGTGTAGACAGCCTAGTTTGACTTCCTGTAATTTGCAGGGAAAGCCGTCTTTTTCGCGTAATTCGTAGAGAGGCGACCAAATTTTGCGTCATTGCAATTGATTTTTAGGGTAATACGTAGGGGTTTCTTCTGAATTTAGCGTAAATGTTGTCGGGACTCCCCCATGCAGACCCACATAGCTGGGCTAGTCTGTCTGCATGCTTGAATCCTGGCTATGCATACTCATTCAAAGGTATAGCATCTTGAGGGGCAGAGGAAGGGCTGTAGAAATGTTAATCCCTACATGTGACAGCAAGAATATTGAGTGTGCAAGAAGACAGATGATTGCAGAAGCAGTCCTCAAGGCCATAGAAGTCCGGCTTTATAAAAACCAATTATATTGTACTTTTTATTGGTGATTGAATAACAACATTCTTGATTTATAAAAGATGGCCACCAGAAGCCGCCACTTTTGAATGCTCTGTTAAATGTCATTTTCTATGCTATATAAAGAATATACATGTACATTCAATGTTTACAATGTCTCCCGCTACCTGCAGTGTCAAATATTCAATATACATGCATGTGAAATTTTATGGCCTTTAACATGTAATTTATAAACCATTAAGGTCCCACAATTATATAATGGAACAGGTGCTATGGAGGATGTATTTCAGCCTTAGCATTTCAGATAGCAACTCTGTTGAATGACACAGCACAAACATCAATGGTTGGATTATGGAAATGTGTCACTGAGTGACAGCACTTAAATCATACACAGGATATGCCATGTTTGTCTCCACTCCAATACACTCCCTTATTTGGCCTTATGTGTCACTTCCCTTTCGATGTTGAGACATCAGCGGATGATCCTTCAGGTGTGTTGTGTACGCAGTTGACAGGTGCCTTTTGTCGGGCAGAAGGGAGATGATCTGACAAGAAAGATTCTACAGGAGGAGCGTAACGGGTGCCATCTCGGAGTGATGTACTCTCCAAGCAGAGGTTTGGCTCAGGCTGGTTCTTGACGTGATTTTGATGCCATACTTGGCTCGGCCACATGAAGAAAACAGGACAGATAGAAAGCCCGACAAAAACGCCTAAAATCACGTCAAAAACCAGCCGGAACCAAACCTCTGCTTGGCGAGTAGTAAAAGGGAAGTTGCCCCAAAAGTCTGTGACAGGAAGCTAAAAAGGAAAGTCTTACAGGAATGAGTGCACGGTGCTGAATGAATGGCTTGGGAAAGGGGATCATCGATTTGTATTCTGTAATCTCCAAGCAGAGGTTTGGAAGAAAAATCACGACATTTTCCTAGCTGCCCGTTTGTGTTACGGAGGGGAGTCAGTCTCTAACAGAAACCGGCAGCTAGAAAAATATTTGGCCTCCCAACATCTGCTTTGAGATTATGATATCTGTCCATCTCCATTTTGCTCATCAACCTGCAAATGGTACTAAAATCTTTATGTGGGGATGGTCTAGATTTCCAGCTGATGGGACACTGCAACAGCACGAGACAAAAGTCCCCCTTCAACTATCAACTGGAATCACTGGTCTTTATTTATTCATCTACCTCCAGATGTATTCGGCCGTGACATTGCTTTGGTAAGGCTCTCTGCCAGGAAACTGGCACAATAAAGGTATGAGATGCCCACCAGTGATTGAGCACCCTTTCGAACAAAGGAGTACGACATTATATTGGTCCAATAACATAACTTGTATCAGTAACACGGGTAGTCACAATACAAGGCTGTAACAAGGCTTTGTAATTTGATTAAAGGTAAATTTGGTTATTTCTCAAATCTACACCATAAGATATAGATAGTTTCTTTGTTTCAAATGAAAATAAATTCTATGTATGAATAAATTGAATTGCTGTCAATCCGTTTGCAAATTGGGTTGAGGTAAAAGGCATATTCAGGTGGCCCCATTCAGAAAATCGATGGCACCACAACTGAAACACCGCTTGGACTGTAAATCTTTTCCTTACTGCGATAGAGATACAATGTGGAGCTGATTTGATGAATGAACAGTCCTGTAGGAAATGAAAATCTAAATTGTAGGTGGGAACAGAATATTGTAAGAGAGGCCCCAGTGTTGATTTGACTATCGTGGGCTCCCTTGTGGCTGTCACTTTATTGCTCCAGACGTAGAATTATCGATCATGCGGCTGTGAACCGTACATGCTTTGTGCCGGTGTGAAAGGAAAATTAGATAAGCAAAAAGAGCCGCCTGCAAGCCGAACTTATTGCCCTTTTCAAGGTAATACCAGAAGTCATGAATTATTATGAGTGCACATGTCAATGTATTTCATTCGAATATATGTAATAGTCAAATCCTAGATGATAATATTTTTCAAAGGCTTAACGTTGCCAAGTATTTTTTTGGTGTCGTTCTATGTTTCGTTGCCATGTTTTTAATTTGTAGCCAAACAGAAAACCTGCTTGGCACACTTATTATTTTTAGTTCATTGTGTCATTAAATTGCTCACTTAAGAGTTTAACAATGTCAAAATATACAGGTGTGTCTTTGTGTACATCTCTTGTTAAAGATACACATAATTGAAGTCAGAAGGCACTGTCTTGCTGTAAAGAATTTTCAATTTTTGAAATTTTTAAAAAGGTACATATACCTCCTATTCAGAATGATTTTAACTTCCTGACACAGAATGATGAAATTATTATTCTGAAATGCTCTCCCCATTTTTCTTTTGGTTCAACCCATTCCACCCAATCTAACCTAATCATTACCAACCTATTTTTTATCAAGAAGGCCACGAAGGGCAGGCATAAAATTTCCTCTTTTGTAGAAGATTAGATATATCCCGTCCTACTACGGGATCTGAAAGGGTACAGATGTAAAGTGATTGTAACAGATAACCCAAATTTCACCTTGTTTCCCTCCAGCGTTGGAAGATCACATTTGACAACCCAGTGAGTAGGAAATTTCTAATTGCGCCAGGTGGAATCATGCGCACAGTGCGCTCAAATGTATGACACAAATCATATCTGCCAGGATTCCTTTCTGCATCATCCTTCTGTCTATTCTATCTACTGTCCCCTTTAATGAAATTTGTTGCGTTTCACCAGCATAGGTTCTCATCTGCTAATTTGACATTCAATGTGTTACAATCATACAAATTCAGAAAGTTAACTGACACTTTCGTCAGATTTTTTTTTTGTTTTGTTTTGTTTTATTCAGATCTCCATTAGTGTCACATAAAGAAACACTATTCTACCTTGAGTCCACAGATAATTTATAACCATGTCAGTTGCTCTAGAACCGGAATAAAGATGATTTTTGCTGTCCTTGCATCTTAGTAGCCGGTATAACCGTACTTGGGCGTATCATACTAGCTTTATTTCCTGATATAGTTGTAATTCCAGTTGTTCAGAGGGCAGCCTTGAATATAATTGAAAAGCCTCAAGAAATGCAAGTTAGAGTGCAATTACTGTCTCCATTGTTACGTGGAAACTATTTTTGCTTGACGTCGTCTTCAATGTTCAGACAACACGGCGCCAGCGGGATATCGGAGAGCGGATTTGAAGGTCTGACTGTCATCATTTTGGCATCTGCTTCGGATGGAAGACAGATAGACATGTCCTCCTCTTATAACCTCAGGTGTACTTCTAATGGGCTTGTCATTCATGCAGCAACCAGTTACTAGTACTCCTCTTTTCTACTAGAGGCTGTAACCACGCTGCAACCACTGAGCGACCAAAGAAATGACGGATTGCAAAACAAGTTTCACGGTTTAAGAAGAAATCGTTTTACATTTTGTGTGTTTTGTTACCTTTTTGAGTCATACTGTCACATCTTGCATCATACTTCATTCATGAAATCAAGGATATACAAGTCCAGGTTTGGTCGCTGTTCCGTTACTTAGCGATTAGTGTCTAGTGGAAAAGGGGCCTTACGTCTAGGTTTTCCTGGGGGAAGTATCCAGGGGTCAGAACAGCATATGTGCAGATCAAGCCATTAGAGGCACATGTACTGAAATGTAGCATAAGCAACATATGGAAACAGAACAACCTGCAGATGACTATTGATATATTTCTACAGTTAAGCATTTTGTGCATCTTACACATGAAGATTATACATTGTACTTACATTTGTATATCTATATAGATGCACATACATACATGTATGCCATAAAATAAATTAAAATGCATGATTGTTTTATCCAACATCATAATGTAGGCAAGATACCCATCCAGATTTATTAACTCTAATGTCTATCTGACATATAAAAAGCTAAGAGTGCCCTTTTCCCTTGCTGCTTTTCGAAATGACCCACACTGGGCCTCTTGCAAGTTACCATCAGTTATGAAACACAAAGAGGATTTTGTAATAACCTCTACATCCACTTCCACCACTCATAATCTTTCAATGTCGTGAACTGAGGGCTATGCATACAGGCACGCCTTACCATTACAATTGTAATGTGCAGAATCATCATGTTTCCAAACCTGGTATAGAAGAGCATTGCCAAAGATGTCATTAAAGGCCAATTTTATTTTTTGTGTAAGGCCACTCTGACTTGATTATATGGTTGACATATCTGTACGTGCATCAATTTCAAAAAAAAAAATTGCGACCATAGTGCAAATCGTGCAAAATGTATGGCAAGCGTTGGGCAAAGTTTTCCAAGGTCTTCCAAGAAGATGTGAAAGAACAAATATACAAAATTAATTGGTTGGTACCATTCTTAAAGTTCAGTCATTAGTAAAACCTTCCAGACCACTTCGATTTTATAATGAAGGAAACCTATTTTTTTAGCACACTCGCATCAATTTTGCAAAGCCCAGAGGATGCCATCGATGTAATCAAAAAGCTCATAGGAATTACAGATCATGCCTCGGCCATTAGGTTGACATGCTTTCTAGTGCTCGGACATGAAAGAACCCTCTACGGACTTAATTTTCTGTTGTTCAAGTTCTGTACTAAATTTTTCGGCACATATTCACTGTTTCGGATCACGCTTCAAGTACAACATACATTTAATTTTTGAGGTTTAAAGATATGACAAAATCATTGTACATGGAAATATGGTAATTATAGACTGTTAAGTACATAAGAATCAATATACATGTACTGGTGTAGATAAGTCACTTAGATAAGCTGCTAGTTCAAAGTCAACAGATACTAGTACCTGCCCTGAGGGATAATTGCAGTATATGTCATAAGGAAGTTAAGAAGCCTTGGTTGATTAGATGTCTCTGCTACCGCTAACTGCAAGGTGGGGCCATTACAGCCTCGGACAGAGGAGTTTGCATTATACAGACTACCGGTACTTAGATACACCTGATTGGAAAACCACAGATGATAATCTTGAAAATGATTTGATAGATGATTAGTAAAAGTTATAGAAACATAGTATTACATGCATCTGGGCTTCCACAATATAGTACATTTATATTGGCATATGCACAGTTTTATTAATGATAATGGACAGTCTGACACAGTTACCCAGTTAGCTGGCTGTCTGAATGGCTGAGTCGGTATAACGTATTAACCTTTGTCTTTAAATCAATGTCATTTTGTGACCTAGTTTTGCATCTATAAACATCAAAGACAGACATAAATTTTGTACTGCCCATATCTGAAGTTAAAGTGTGACAGCACAATTTTTACGTGCATGAAAAAAATCTGGAAATGTATAGGTCCTGTTATTTGGAGGTCACCAACATGCCACAATACACTTTGGATGCAACAAGGAAAAGCTGTCAGGCAGGAAATTATTTTGGCCATCATTCCCTTGCAGTCTATACAGTTCATAAGTGTCTTTCTTCATTTCTGCATTCTTAAACTTATGTACTCAATACAGCAAATACAAAAAATGAGAGATACTGTGAATACGTTACAGTGGAAGATGAAATAAATTTCAGAGTTTTTGCCACTCTAACATGCACTGATGTAAAGCTCCTGATCTTCTTGCCTTAGCTTAATGAACAAAGATTTTGGCTTATGATCTACATGTAAGCTATAAAAGGCAGAAAGTTCTATTCCCTCAGGTACCAAAACTGTCCAATCTCTGGGGAGTTCGATTTAGCTTCATTTGTTCCAGTTCACCCAGTAACAAGTGGGTACCAGATGTCCCATTAGGAGGTTAATCAGTGGTTCAGCACCCCATCCAGAGGTGAGCCTCACACAGGTGCTGCTGGAATAACAGGGATTTAATCTGGCCCAGTGGGCCTGGCAGGGTCATACCTTAGGCCTAAGAAAAATGAGATGAATTTATCCTTTAAGATGATCTATAGCGCGAACATTTGCCTCCTCTCAGGTGATACTGAAGAGGGATTTACTCTTAGTAAGTCTTACCCATCGGGCCTGGTAGGGTCGCATCTTTGGCCTAAGGAAAGATGATATCATCTACATGACTAGTGTGAAACTATATTCGAAAAGTTGTCTTCTGCAAGTGGTGCTAGGATAACAGGGATTTACTCTGGCCCATTGGGCCTGGCAGGATTTTACCTTTGGCCTAAGAAATGATATTATTTTATTGTTTAATATGATCTATTACTGTATTTGAGTGAGCATAATATTATCTTCTTGCAGAAAAGGGATTTAGCCTTGCCCATTGGACCTGGCACAGTCATACCTTTGACCTAAGAAAAATAGGATGATTTCATCCTTTCACATGATCTATAGCGTGAACAATTGCCTTCTGTAAGGTTATACTGAAGAGGGATTTACTCTCAGTAAGTCTTACCCAATGGGCCTGGCTGGGACATATCTTTGACCTTTGAAAAATAAGACGATTTTATCCTTAAACATGATGAATGTGTTCAAAAATATCTCCTGCCAGGTCTAGCAGGAGAGGGATTCACTTAGCCCCATTGGGTATGGCAGGGTCATATATTTGGTCTGAGAAAAATAAGATGATTTTATCCTTCTACATGAATATGGGTGAACACTTTTCTCCTGGCATGCCGTGAAGTAGAGGGATTTAAAAATGCCCAATGGGCCTAGCAGGGCTATATCTTTGGTCTTAGAATTGGCTTAGATACTTTAAACGTTTAACTTCTATACAGGTGAACATTTCTGTCTTTTGAAATTTGTAGCAATTGTCGAGTACAAGGATTTTCACACAAAAAGGAAAGAGAAGTATCATGAATAATGTCCATTCCCTTTAGATTGACGTTATGCAAAGAATATCAAACAACGTGTGTTTTTTTTTTATGAAACTTTTGCCCAAGTTTTTGAAAAACCAGTCTTGACATCTCACCAGATTTAAATCATGATGATACATTTGTCTCATCCAGGTAACATCATCCCCCTGTAGACAGAAGGTCTCCTTGGGTGATCCTAGGCAGATCCAATGATTTGTCACTGGCAAGCTATAAGATCCCCTATGAATAAACAATGATGATAAACTACCATTCTTTAGCCTTACCCTTGCTATGCCTTAGACCTGATTAGAATTTATTTTGACACAATTAGCCAGTAATTGATTGATGTATAATAACAGTTTTAGATGGGGTTAGAGCAATTAAAGGAAATGGCATCAGTTGGGGACAAGAGTTGAAGATGGATTGTAAATTGCTAATGATATGAAAACAGCACACTGAGCTCAGAATTTAAAAGAGCCTTCTGTGGAACTGTGTACTACATGACAGTGTAGAAAGTGGCCTGCTCAGCTTAGTCATGGTGCTAGGCATAAGCTGTGAGATTTGTCAGCCAAACATTCATCCAGAAATTCCGACACTTTCTTGAAAGTCAAAGAACCAAGCAATTGTGTTTGTTTAGCCCAATGGAAGGAGGCAATTTGCATAAATGAATAGCAGGAGGAAAGCCATCAATTGCAGATGAAATTGCAGAAAATATGCACCAATTTGCAGATCTAGATATTTCATGTGAAAAATTGTATAGCCTCGGATGCAAAATTACTGCAATCGGGTTACCAGTTTCTGCTATAAATGGAGTGCCATGAAGACAGTCTAAAGACAATCATTTCTTACAGGCTGGGGTGTGTTTGCCTGCCTGCATTTTTAGGTCAATGATATGTGAATGCCTTCCATATATCTTAACTTGCCCCAGGAGAGTGGCTATCATTCCAAGAAAAGTCTCTTTGTGTGAGATGAAAGATTGATGGCCTCTTATATCGACCCACAGTAAAAACCCTGAGTGGAGACTCACAGAGCAACCTGAGTTACTGTAAATGCATTTAAGTTCACAGTGATTTAAAATGGAGTGTTCGCGATCGTTTTAAGTTCACAGTTGAAACAATGCATGGGGCAGGCGGGCAGAAGACAGAGCAAGATCTTCACAGTGGTTTTCACCGAGCACCACAAACTGCTCGGTGAAGAGGTCACCGCAAAAACTGCGAACATAAAACCACCATGAACTTAAATGCATTTACAGTATCTTCCAGAAGACAGCTGATTCAATAGACAACTGAATTGCTGTTGTCTTTTAGATTAAATTTTGTGGTAACATTCCTAAGTACTATTGAGCAAAGATAAAATGTAGTTTAGCTTTTTGTATAAAGTGAAAACTGCCCAAGAAGACCACTGGGGACAGATAAAAACTGGTCTATATGAACAAGATCACTATAGACAGGATTCTTAATGCTTTTGTCAATAGGAAAAATTATCCAAGGGACCACCAGTAAGTAGTCACATTGGCCAGGTGGTCCTTATGTACATGTAAAGGTGGTCACTTGTACAGGTTTGACTGAATTTGAAAGTATTACATGTATTATATGTACAACACACGCATTTTACTAAATGCACTTTCACTCTGCATTTTTCTGTAAAAGACATTAAGACAAACTAATCAAATTGATGTGACCTTCCTAAATTAGTTATGCCATGTCGATAGGATGGAGGTTTGCCGTTGGGAGTGTTTGCTTTTTCCAATTTTCACCGGCCATTTGGTTTACGGGAATAAGTGACCATTTGTCAGCCTCATGTTATAGCCCTTTTGTGTCTCTATGAGTCCCCAAGGCCATCTTATAGGTAGGATCTAATAACACAGTGAGTGGTGAAGCAGAGCTATGTCACCACTCACTGGTCTAAATATTAGAAATTTCCCATGATATTATGATATGTGCATTTGTAACTGTTCCAAGCCCAAGTTGAATATACAATGTACATTGCATTATCAAAATCTCTTATTGATGTTCCTTCTTTAATGAATGAATGAATGAAGACCTGTGTATTGTACACACATACCCACTGGGTTCAGTACAGGTCACAACAGAAAACGTCACAGTTTGCAAATACATATATACAATGATAAGCTAGCACTAGTCTAATAATTACGTGAATTTGGCCTCTTCTGGCTTGTTATTAGTGGTGTAAATATACTTATATAGGTACAGATGTGCTTAATAATCATGGGTTTGTATAAAGCCATTAGAAATGTATTTAGACAACAAGTTTATTTTTGGCAGACTATTACTGTACAGCTTATATTTGAACATTTTATACAAATAAGTTTTGTCAGATCAATCTTGTCATGGCAGGAGAGGGTTTCTAACAAAATCATGTATATGATGAGTCAACAAGTACTACATATTAGCTACGGCCGCGTGGCGCGTTGGATACACCCGATCCCTCGATCTCGGAAGTTAAGCAACGCGCGGTCCGGACAGTGCTTGGATGGGAGACCAACCAAGGACGTCCGGATTGCTGTAGCCTCACGAAGTTTTCCATGAAATCGTCTTCCGGGAGGGACGTAAAACGGGGGTCCCGTGCTCGAGGAGGTGCCTCGAACACGTTAAACAGCCTCATTACCCTACACATTGGGTACCTGCCTGTGGCACTGGCTGCAAATACACCTGATATTATATTATATCTATCAAATAGCTTTTTAGAAATCACTCTCTATTTCCACAGTGTGAGAAATACCATGATCCCAGATATGCACATACATGTATGTGATGCACATTAAGTATTGATGTTCTGGAGAGAAGTAAAGTTTAAGTACTTGCAGGAACAGATGCATTCCAGATGCCATCATTCCCATCCAACATACCCATGGTGCCAATAGGGATGGATCAGAAAGGATGGGGAGATGGGGAATGAATGTGTAAAAATGTACCAAATGTTTTGGTAACATTCTGCACTGTTGTCTTTTGGAACCCCTTTCACTTATCCCCTCTCCCAGTGCAGCTGCCTTGGCTGATCTGCATAATGTGTTGTTGCATTTTGAATCAATCAAGATCAAATCAAATTGTTGCTGCCCTAATTTTCTAACCCCCATCCCAACAATGTCTCCTGATCTGTCCCTTAGTTTAATTTCTTTCCATTAGGGTAATATTGTTTCCACTGTGTTTGACTCTGTCTCTTCTTCCCATCTGCAGGGCTTTCTGGATCCTCTCAAGCTGCCGTCCCAATAAAAGACTGAGATCGCAATGTCCAGATGACAAGAACACCCTGTAGGAGACACCCATTCCAACACACATCATGTATGGAAGGCCTACAACCCATTCCGTGCGTCTAGCCCTCGTGATACTTTGCCACATTGTCATCTGTGAGGCTAACAGAGAACTCGTGCCCACTGTGAGACTAGAGACAGCTTCGAGAGGTACGGATACCAGCCAAAGGGTGAAGACGACGACTGGTGTCCTACCAGTAGATTCTGCTCTTCAGCCATCAAACACACTCAGCAGAGGCTTAACCACGCCGATTTCATCCACTGCAATTAGCAGTGGTGGGACCAAGTCCGCGATCCCTACATCGATATCACCCATTACAGACGATGCCCAGGCTTCTAGGGATGTGTCTACGGACAGTGGGCAACCTGCCAGACAGGATAGTCTGTCCGACGTAGGCAACACTGTGACATTAATGCCCACCAGTGTGCAGCCGTCGTCCATGGTTACGCGGGTTCAGCCCATCCAGCCTGTCCCGAGCCGACCCACGCCGACCCCCACAAAGACGCCGCAGTTGGAGCCGAGCAGTGTGGACGTCCAGGGTCAGCCCAAGCCAAGCCGGATCGATGGAGCTCAGGGGCAATTAAGCACTACAAATTGGTCTCTACAACCGAGTCCTGCCACAGTGGTGCTTATTTCACGGTTGCAGCCTCAACCAACTCCTGCTGTCATACCTCTTGAGTTGAGCAATGGGCCTGCTGTCATACCTACCCCAGCTGTTGATGTTCAGTTAGGGGTGAGTAGCAGAACTATTGTAGAACAGACAGGCCCTTCGTTAATGTTGCAGCCGGACACGACCACTCAAACAGCTCAGCCAAATGATCCACCGTCAACTGTTTCTCCTGTGAATAGTGCAAGCAGCAGTGCGGTTATTTCTCCACCCAGAGCTGTAACGGACAAACCACCATCACAGAACGACAGATCAGTGACAACCGTGGATCCGATAGTTACAACACCTGTGTTGAGCCCTCCTGTGAGCAAACAGATGGGGAACGGAGGAAACAGTGGTCCGTACAGGCCCAGCACTTCTGCAGGGAATCCCACACAGACAGCACCTTCACCGACTCCTGAACCTGAACCTGAGCCTGAACCCAGTGCAAAACCAACCACCAATTCACCAAGTGAAACATCCATGACACAGCAGCCTGCCACTCCACCCAGGGGACAGTCCCAGACTCCGGAATCCGAACCGTCTCCAACACCAGAGAGTGACCCGTCCACTACACCAAAGGTAGAGCCATCTCCAACTCCAGAAGTGAATCCACCTCCCATCCCAAACACTGGTCCTCAAATCCCAGAGACTGAACCATCTCCCACCCCTGAAAAAAAACCACCTCAAATTCCAAACAGGGAACCATCACCCACCCCAGAAACCAACCCACCTCAAATCCCAAACTCAGCACCATCCCCCACACCTGAGGGATACCCTCCCCCAACTCCAGAGACTGAGCCATCTCCCACGGCAGAGAGGGCCCCGCCCGAGAGGCCGGGGTGGAGTCCTGATCCTAACCTTGAGTGGACCCCAAAAGCCGAGCCAGAAGGAGAACCCACGAGCGAGCCGTACGACCCTTACGGAATGGGCTGGGAACACATACCGTGGGCTGAACCTGAACCCAAGTGGGACGAGGCCAAAGAGACCTGGCGGTTCTGGTGGTTTGTCCACATCTACACCTTCGGAGGGCTCTTTGCTCTACTTGCTCTGTACTCCCTCATCAGCATGGTCAGGCTTACAAGGAAGCATCTGCTGAGCATGGGGTACTTCCTAGCACTTAACTTCCTCATGCTGCTGATGGGTGCGTCGCGGGCAGTCTACTTGTTCGTGGACGCGTACAACTCCCTGAAATTGCTGCATCCGGCATTGTCCTACTTTCTCTTCAGCGTCGGGTTTCCATGCATGACATCTGCGTTCTGCCTGCTGTATTTAGCCCTACTACAGACCACGAAAATGCAGGCGATGTCGCCCAAAGTCTACCAGACCTGCGTCATGGTTGCCATCATCGTTCTACACTTTGGACTGTCCGTTGCCACGGATCTCATCATCGGATTCCTAGGGACGGCAAAGATCCTGATGCTGGTGTGCCAGGGCGTGTTTGCCATATGGGGTATCATCCTGGCGTTCTCCTACTTCTTCATATTCAGGAGACTGTACCGCAGCGCCAGGCACAGGATGAAGGAACTGCAGCGAATGAGCCTCAGCAAGTCCAAACTGCCAGGTATAAATCCCATCAAGAAGAAGCAGAAAACCCGCCTCGGTACTGCTGTGAAAGTGACCCTTGTGACTGCGATATTGGGGCTGCTGTGCTCCCTACTACAGGTGTACGCTATGGTGGAGGTGTTTGGGATATTCTACAAGCAGCCTGAGCCATGGCCTTGGTGGGGCTTCCAGACGGCTTTCCGCCTGTGCGAGTTCCTTATGTGCGTCACCATGAGTTACGTGGCGACGCAGCCGTTCCGCTTCCACAAGGACGGGCGACCTCGGGACCCCTGCTGCGGCAGCTGCTGCTACTGCTGTTACAGGTAGGAACTCACACCTGCAAACCAACATTAGCTCCTGTACTCAATCAACAGGAGCTAAATGACTCATTAAAATCAACTTTGTCTTATTTTTGTCCTATTGGACCTTTTGAAATTGTCTTCACTTTACTTGCTTATCAATTCATAGTTCGTGGTTAAAAAACCTGCCAATCTACAGATCTCTCTCAGTGTCACAGACGAAAGGTAGTGGATGCTACCTGAAACGTCTGGCCGTTTACAAATTCTATCCATTTGCTGTTACAGGTGTTGCCACCGGGGGGAGAAGATCGAGCTGGACCTGCCTGACGGAAACGCCCACCACTACAGCGAGTTCTCCTGCATGACACACAGCGACGGCAACCTGGGCAACATCCACAACCCCCAGGGGACCAAAGACATCGCTGAGATGATCCCCATGATCACCATGGCTCCGAGTGACGTGCAGGGCTCCGTCTCTCAGGCAAGCTCAAGTTCATGTTTGTGCTGTGTACAGCGTTTAAGGCAGCAGGGAGAAGGTTAAACATGTGGAATTGTTGTAGAACCTTTATTAGTACATGTAATGAGGTTGGGGAATCCAGTAGCATGCTAGGAGATAAGAGTCTTCAAGATTTAAAATTATAAGATAGACAAAAGTACTGAAAGCCATCGTAATTTGATGTAAGATGAAGTTGTCAAATGTATTAGATTCAACTACAAATCAATAGATCCTTTCCCTCTGACACTAAATGTTATTAGGGTAAAGTGACGACTTATGATTACATTTGTAAGTGTCGAAACCTTTGTTCTTAACCATTAGAACTCATTTTCTTACAACAGCAATCTGACAATTTAATTTATAGGCAAGCATCATTGTTGAGGACAACCCCACCACGGACGATGAGATTCTGGAGAACATCGAGGTGCAGACCCTCACGACGACCTACGACAACTTCGCCAGCAGCGAGCAGGACACCAGGGACGAGGATGAGTATGATGTCGACATCGAACCGCAGACTCGGTCAGAGGCAGAGGGGACATCCAACACCACCAGTCCACAGCACTATGGCACTGACATCGACAGCCCAAGGCATTACGTGGACCTGGAGACGTCGGAGGAATACCTTGACGCCGACAGCTCTCGCCAGGCGTCCACCTTCGACAGTCCGGCTCACTACGCCGATGTGGACAGTCCTCAGCACGTGGTGGATATCGAAATTTTCCAACGTGACTCGGATGACTCACCCAGTGAGTCCAATAGTATTTCACCCAGTAATTCACTCATTGATACTCCTCTACTTGATGGCAACTTAGACTTCGAGCCACCATCTCCGTTAAACTTCAGAAGGAGCATAGACAATGTCTTCACAAACATGTACACGCCGTCGAAGAGCCGTAGTACGTTTAGCTTAGGGATCACCTTGCGGGACTTCTCTCAAGGGTCGGGTAAAAGTGACTCTGACGGTGAAACGTCCCTGTTGACACTTAGCACTACCGATAACAAGTACGGTGATAGCACAGGACCCTCCTCCGAAACCCAGTCTCCGTCCAAGAGCAGATCCATGACCGAGCTTGGAGCTGTCGGAGGAAATCCCAAGTACAAGAAGAATCCGGGAGGCACGAAGACCAAGCCGAAAATCCTGACATCTTTGCCCAAGTTTTCCAGGTCAAGCCTTTCTCTTGGATCCAACCCTTCTAAGCAGGGATATTCACAGTTAGATGGAGAAGACTCCCAGAGTGGGGGAAGCAGCAGGCAAGACACCCTGCGCAGGAGCTTCAGCGATCCTCAGAGGAGAGAAAGAGATGAGATGGCCAGGGGAGAGGGAGAGGGTCAGGAGAGCCTGGCCCTTAGCGGGGAGCCTCTATCTTCCCCTGTAAGCGTTCAGGCCGAACTAGGACATGTGTGTGACGCCATTAACGGGTTTGCAATAGAAAAGGATGTTGTAGACTTGTGAAGCTCTACTCTAATGTTGCCCCATTGTGCCAATTACCATCACCAATTCATGCACATTTGCAAGCAAGAACAAAGACTGTTTTTAACTATCTGTAAGCCCCAGTGCTGTCAATTGTAGTGTAATTACAATTCTATAAAAATCTCAGGCTCAAGTCTTAAAGGTGTAGCACAAGGCAGTGGAAAGATGGAGGGAGTGCATTTTAAATTTTGTTTGACTACCTTTAACGAAGCAGATATGCATTGTCAGTGTTATGAAAGGTTCAAGTAACAACTTTGTGATTTTATTGCTTTTAAGACGAGTACATTTGTGAAGGACATGTGTCACTTCTGACTGTAATTCGACAACTTTGTAAAAAGCTATACAAAGCCACAAGCGGTAGGAATACATGTTTAAAGAAATTATGTAACTACTGTTTAAGTATGTGAAGTGAAACAACCCTGAGTTGTTGTGAGGTTGCATAGTCATTTACATTATAAGGTAACAGTGTTTCGAAAGACGATATGCCACAGTGTTGGGGAAAGGAAGAATCATGTTTTGTAACTTTGATATTTATAATTCTTTGGTCCAATTCGCAGTACAGTATATGCCAATTATTTGTATACCTTTTTTCTGTATATTTCGTCTTTCTGTATAGAATTCCAAAACACCAAACCATTTACCATTCACTCAATTGTAAAAACAATGCATATCTGTATAGCCCATAATCGTAAAGTTCGGGGTATTGTATAGAATCTTGTCCGATTTTATCGTAAAATGACCCACAACTACAGGCTAAATTTTGGATTTGAATTGTTGTTTCGGGAGTGGGGACGCCGTCTACTGTTCAACAATCACATTCTTTTGTTACTCGCTATTGTCATGCTTGCAAACAATCGATATCGGTGCCTTTGACATACGGTGATCTCATTAAAAACCTGTTTTTCAAGACTCAAGCGACGAAAGTGAACAAAAATACGAAAAGAAAAACACGATTTTTGTCGGAGCATTTGAGCCTCTACGCTGTATTTTGCCGCGATTTACAGTTATTTGTGGCCGTATTCGACGGAGAACCTATTCCTTACATTCTTTCCCCGTGAAAATCCTGCTTATGTAGCGTAGATGAATCGTATTTTACGTCGCGATTTCAGAAAAAAATAAAGCGACGAAGGTCTTGTGACGCTGGGCGGCCATCTTTGTTTACTCATTGATATGCATTTTTCTACGCGCTGATTGGTTTACGTCATAAAAACCTGTGCTCTGATTGGTTGACTGTAAGATTTCACGTGATCAACATGCGGCGGGAGTTTTTTATTTGGCAGGAGTTTCCCACGCAGTTCGGGCTTATCTGAACAAAATGGATCGCGTATTTAATCCAATATGGTGACGTTAAGATCGACGAAAAGGTCGGATTGTACTTTGATTAAAATTTTGCAAAATAAAGTTGCGATATCGTTAGTGTAATTGTGTGTCTTGCCCAAAATCCAATTCGCCCCCCCCCCCCTCCCCTCCTTCGGGACGTCAATATCGCTAGTTCGGACAGTCGTATAGTTCGGGGAGTCGTATAATTTGCGCTGACAAATGGGCTATACAGATATGCGGAATCTACTGTACCAGGTTCTAGTCCTTTTTAGACTGACTGACATATTTAATTCTTTGGTTGAGATAGTTACAGCTGAAAGGTACTTAGTATTTGTCTGTAAATATTATGATAGTTGAAGCCTTGTCATGGAATCATAGGAAGTGAGCCATTGTGTACAGTTCGATATCATGGTTGCCAAGGGGATAACTTGGGAAAGTGTATAAAAGTTGATGACATAGGAAACAGGTAGATATGTTCTCTGTACAGATTTTTTCCATGCTTTGTATGATAGTTAGATCTGTAATGGCATATATGAGTTAAGGTAATAGCCAAGTGTATTTGGTTGACAAAGAAAGGGTGGTACTGTCAGTATAAGATACATACGACATAGAATCTGATATGTTCCAGGCTTTTAGCTATATAATAACTCAGGCTTCCAAGCCTTTTCTTAGCTTGTTAAAAGCCACTGTTGTTGCAATTAATTACTTCCAGAAAAACATGTTTTTGTGTAGTATTACTAAATATGATGGGAACAAATAATGACTAGTTTCTTGATCACTGTATTGTGAAACTTAACTAGTACTAGTGAATATTTTGTTAAAAGAATATTATGAGCTTTTTATCTAAACTTCAAATACTATGTAGGCTTGTACTGTGTGTTATCGAGAACGAGGTGTTATGTGTTATAGCGTACAGCTAGTTCTAGCAATTTTTCAATTCATGTTGAAATCGTATCATTCCGGTAACAGATATTTTAAGAATGACAAACATAGGAATTCCTCAGATTGGTGCTTTAGGTAGGGCCATTTCATCATAGATTTCTACAAAGTTCAAACCTCAATAAGTACAGTAGGTCATAACAAGAAGCCTCTCTGTAATGTTCAGAGTAGGAGTATTTGCATGTCGAGACATAAAATCATCCATTGAATCTGAACCTGAAATGTACTTTCCATTCTTCACATAATTGGGACATTTATTTATGGAGCACATTTGTTCTGACATTATTAACTCTTGTGTTGGTATATTGATACATTTGAACACAAGGTGTGCTAAAGATGTCAAGAGAGAGGAAAATGTAGCACAGGTATATGGAAGCATGTTTCCATAACATAGTAGAAGAAGAGCCTATAGCCATGTCAAAATGCTGGTAAGTTTAGAAGTAAGTGAAGGGATGTGATACCGTGGTGTAGAAAATGAAGTATACATGTATGCTCTTAACAGTGGACTAAGTGATTGTGAGAACTTGGATTGTATTCAAGAACATGGAGAAAAGAATGAAGGTAGTTTGATGTTTTAAAACAACCTTCTCCCTGCTGATGAAGGCTTTTATCATCATATTCGTGTTGTATACAGTCATGGTTAAGCAGCAGGGAGAAGGTTAAACATGTTGATTGTAGGAGAACCCTTACCTGAGTGTTTGGACATCTAGTAGCATGCTAGGAGATAGAGTCTTCAGGATCCAAAATGATAGACAAAAGTACTGAAAGCCGTCATAATTTGATATGTTGTAAGATGTATGAAGTTGTCAAAAATTAAGTGAAGTTCAACTACGAATCAATAAATCATTTCCTTGTAATAGTACATTGTACTTGACATTAGGGTAAAATGACTACTTACGAATGCTGGCTTTATATATGTTAATATGTAAGTGTCCAAAACGTTTGTCTTGACCATTGGAATTTATTTTCTTACTACAACAACAGTCTTACAACTTATTTTCATACAACAGTCTTACAAATTGTTACTAAGTCGATCTGTCGCAAGGAACCATTTTCAGTGACATAAGAAAGACAGCCTTTCCAAGGACTACCTGAGCAACACCTGAAATTTGGTTATCTCCTTCCGGCCACTCCTACACAATGTAGTTAGAATCCACTCATAGCAGTAACTTGATATTTTAAATGGTGTATCTAACAATGTGTCCATATTTATGTAAATTAGTATGAGACATTACATACTAGTACTTAGACTCTGCTGAGTTTTACAAGTATGTAGAATAAGCTAAAATGTGAATTCTTTTTCAGAACATTCCTTTGATTACCACTTGTACATATGTGTTCAGAAGCTACCTGCTACCTTATGTTGTACTTGTCTGTTTTTCACCCAAGTATTATTTTTGTATGCATTATTTGTCACCCCGTTGTTGCATATTTGTTATAATGTAGTACATGTATATTTGTATCAGGATGCGGATTCAGATCCTTATCAATATATGGGTTAACGTTAGAACCGTCTTCCGTTGCTTCTTCATGTGTCTTCACTTGCCTGACAAAACCACAGAAAATGTGATCAAAAAGAATGTTGAAATAGACATATCTAGTCTTGACATAATTGACAAATAGACGATTATAGAAACAAACATAATGAAAAATCTTAAACAGCATAGATATATTCTTTCTTAAATTTAAATTGCAAGAGAATCTAATATTTTTCATGTATTAGAATTTTTCTCTGGATATCCGTGCAGTTAATGCATGCTTTCTACACTAATTGCATAATTGTTAAATGATACATTATTTTAAACTACAGGTGTTCCATTTAAGCCAATAGATGTTACAGTCATCCTTATTCGATCTTTGACCGCTAATCATATTGAAAGAAAAAGACAAGTTTGATGGATTGGTCTATACCTTCGTATTTTTCTTTTCTGGTCACAACCTTGATTCGTAGTTTCCAATTCATTGCTACAAAACATTTTTTTTTTTAACGCTTTATTGAAAATATACAACATTGCTACAAAACATAGTGAGCTCTACATCTGAAGATATGATTGTGGGACGGATTTTTTTTTAGATTTGAATGGGTTTTTTTCAACCAATTGGCATTACTCTATTACACCTACTTATCACCAGAGGCTGCGACCGCTAAGCGACCAAAGGTTTGACAGTTGCTCAACGAACGTCATCCTTTAAGGACAATTTTTGACGTTTTGTGTTATTTGATGCGTTCTAATGATACTTTTACATTTTGCAATATCATTGTATATTCATATTGCAGTTATTAAATCAAGGGACACAAAAATCCGATTTGAGTTGCGGCGAGTTCGCAGCCCGATCACCGTCTAGTGGAATGGGGGCCTAAAGTTGACCCAATGAAAGTCCGTGGACTAGCCTATTCCTGCTGCTTCGCAGGTGAAGTTCCGTTCGAGGTCGCAAGGCGCGTCGTTCCACGTATTCCAGCGCCATGCTTCAAAGTACTAACGCCGATTGTCAATTAAAGTCTCGCCCGTATTTTTCTGTTCTGGTCACTACCCAGATTTGTAGTGCTGATGAGTTGCTACAAAACATAGTGTGCTGAAACCATTGTGGTTGGTACGGCATTTTAAATTTGTAAATTTGACCTTTTTTTTCCAAAGACAACGAAAGTGCGTGGATCGACTATTCTCCAAGCATAGGTTCGGGTCGAGCTAGTTTCAGACTTTTAAAAACCCGACAAAACGCCTAAAACACGTCCAAAACTGCATGTAGCCGAAGCCTAACCTCTGCGTGAAGAGTATGGATCAACCTGTTGGCCATGGTGCTACTTCGCAGATGAATTTCCGTTCGAGGTCGCATGGAGCGTCGTTCCACCTAGTGTTCCCCAGCCAAGCTTCGATGTTAGCCTTAGTTGCAGTCCTTCCCACAGCGATTTTTAAAATAAAAATTTTGGGGGGGGGGCGCCGCGTATCTGCTTGGGATCCCGTGCCCCTGTGTCCGCCGTGCCCCTGTGTCCGCTGTTCCCCAATAAAAAAATCGCTGTGGGAAGGACTCCAACGGAGGCTACTTCGATGTACTCCACGCAGTCTACTTCACCATTGCCTGCGTCATCTGGCTCACCCTGTCCCCAGTCGCTGAACTCACCAAGCTAAGGCTGTTGCCGCTGACCCAGCGCCAGAGGTTTTCTGTGATCCTGTCGTGCAGACCAAACCGGAACCGAGCTCTCGGATCCAGCGAATTCTTCAGCGTTACCAGGAAGCTGTTGGTCTCCCGATCGCAAGGCATGGCGAGTGTACCGCCCACCACACCCGAACACTGAACCACTGAACGCAGGAAGTTTGCAGTGGAGTTGAACACCTTGTAGCACATTCCATGGAATAGTGTGTAGCCACTTGGACAATATAATGTACAATATACATGTAACAATATACATGTTACATGTAGATGATGTAGATGTAACACGACGGGTTACCCAACACGTAAAACCAACTTTATTCGGAAAAGATTGTGAAAAGTATTGCACCTTCCTGACTATAACTTCCATATACTAGAATCCTTAGGAACTCTACATCAAAGAACATCAAAGAATATAATTGCTATTGACAACATTCTTTCTAGAGTTCATATCTGTCGTTTCTTTCCATCTCTTCGAAATCCATGATCATTCTCTTAGTACGTCAACAAACCAAAGTCTTCCTACGAAATCATTGGTCGCTACTGAAGACTAGCTAGCTATCTTGTTGTAAGAAGCAAGAAAAAAAAAATTGTGTACTCCTGATCAAATAGAAGCCTCATCCTAAAACTCACTCTTCGAAATCCACGATCATTCTCTAAATAAGGCAACAAACAAGTGGAAATCATTGGCTGCTGCTGAAGATTAGCTAGTTATCTCCAATGTAATATCATCCTGCACTGGGAAACAGAAGAAACTGTGTACGCGTGGGTACATAGAAGCATCACTCTAAAACTGACATTTCAAAACCCACTATGATCATTCTCTAAGTACGGCAACAAACAAGTGGTCTTAAGAAATCATTGGTTGCTGCTGAAGACTAGCTAGTCATCTCCAATGAAATCTCATCCTGCACTAGGAAAACAGAAGAAACTGTGTAAGTGCGGGTAAATAGAGGCCTCACTCAATTCAAAACCCACGATCATTCTCTAAGTATGGCAACAAATAAGTGGTCTTAACAAATCAGTTGCTGCTGAATACTATCTAGTTTCCTTCGGTCTTGGCGTTGCGCAGTAGCTCCAGTATGTCCAGAAGTTTGAGGTTTCGGGCAGATTTAGCGCTGTCATCCGCAGCCTTTGGGGTCGGGGTGGCGGCGGCCGGTGGGTTGTCTCCGACGGTGTTGTTACCAGCAGGCGGCGTGTCACCATCGGGGACGTTGTCGGCAGAAGGGGGTGTGTCACCATCGGCATCGGTGGTGTTGTCACCGCCGATGGAGCCCGACGAGCTCTGAAACACCTGTAAGCATATACAGGTGGAGTATGACTACAGTCTACAGTATCAGGGACCCGTACTATTGATCAAACTCTCTACAGAACATATGATAGGCAACTTACTGTCATAAATGGCATTTAAAATGGACTGTATTAGGAATGTGTTAGCTATATACATGTATGCCCTTCGTTTTGTGTAATCTGTTGTATTTCTTTGTAACTTAGTAGTGGATCCTAGAAATTCCTTTGTATTCCGTAAAAGTCGTGTGAATTCCATAAAATCCGTATAAATACTGGATACACCATAGTCATTATGCTGATCACTGAGCAAGAGATAACTGAACGTTGTTGTGCTCACCTGTTGGACCACGCTGGAGAAAGACTTCTGGTTCGGACCGTCGACGCTGGTCTGGACCTTGCCGAAACTGTAGCTCTTGCCGTCGCCCTGAGACTTCTCAATGGTTGTGGTCGTGTTGACGGTAGTGTTCCCTTTTTGTTCCGAACTGTACAGAAAAAAAAAAATTTGATATTATGTTTTTGACAACAATGTTTACAATTGTCGAAATATTTAACCTGAACTAGAATTAGTTTCTTTGTTTCATTATTACTTTACGTTGTGATGGATGGTAAAAAAACACAGGTGCATAACGTTTTACAGGCTGTCACCCCCGTTCATAGTAGGATTGGAAGAATCCGCAGTAGAGTAGACTGGGGTGATGTTTTGAGTCTGTTATTTTCGCTTCGCTGACTCGGAAAGAAAGGCGACGCCTACATTTGCTGACTCGTGTCAAGGTTCGATCACTGAACTGTAGGTCTGTAGGTTAACGTGTATCAAAATTCTTCTCTGAATGCGATTAACGTGTTTGGCATCTTGACGACATTCTCAAACCCTGATAACAATAGCTGCACAGTAGCAGTGACCGGTATTTTTATGGTGTGTTGAGGAAGGCCATTGTTTGTAATGTCGGACATGATTAGCATAACAGGTTAGCCACAGGTTATAATCAGGGGGCACAAAACTACAACCTGGTAACCTAAGATACAAGAATTTATTGTACACAACCAAGTTCTTCTTCCTACTTGCCACGTACAGAAGTTGTCTGTACGTATTGTGTAACAAAACCTTATATGATCTACCAGCCAGATAAACCTGTTCACGGAGGTATTGTTTACAGTTCATTGACATTTTCAAACAGCTGGGTAGCCCCTTTCAACTCTGACGAAGTGGGACCAGTCTACACAGAACACTGAAAAAATTATCATCATTGCAGTAGGTACAACGAAAACAAATTTCATAAGAGATTGTAACATACGCCAAAAATAGTTACGCAAGATTGTAACATTAGTAACACAAGTCACAAATGAGGTTCACTCGTATCTAAGTCTTACTTGTGCGTGACTTTGCTGAAGTTCTTCGGAAGACCCGCTAACATCTCGGACAGCGAAGAAAGCTTCGGTTTGAAGTCTTCTCCCTTGACAAGGTTCTGTAGAAGACCCATGAGGCCGTAGAAAAACCTCTCAAGTATTTCTCCAAGAGGTTTTCTACTGTCGTCCTCGTCGTCGTTGTCTCCGCCTTCCTGTCGGGCAGCCATGTCTGCCACCCGCTCGGTACGCTCTAAGATCTCACCCAGAAGATTGACCTGCTCCCGTAAGGTGCGGAGTTTGGTTCGGGTGGCTCCAAGGGAGCCTTCCCCGCTAGTGGACAGCAGTGCACCCGCCAAGAGGGCCAGAAACAGCGCGGTCTTCATGGTGGACACGGTTTCTCGCTGCTGACTCAGTTATAATAAGTGACTGGTTCCGTGGAGATAAACCTGTCTTTCCAGGTAAAGACAAACTTCTGGAAGGTGAGAATCGTGATGTCATATCCGGTCTGCTGAGTAGGTTGCATCACCTGCGGCACGTTGAATATCTTTAAAGTAGAAGACGAAGTACATTTTACTGTAGACTGTCCTTTGTCATGGTGTTCAAGAAGACACCATGGAATAATTTTTTTCGGTTAGGCTTTGTTGATTTGATTGGTTAGGCTTTGTTGATTTGATTATCTGGATGACATCCGCGCGCGCATCAATTTTCGTCAACCACCCCACATAGCACAAAAAGGTTAACCACCGCCTCAGGGCTCATGAATGATCAGTATTTGGACTAATATCACGTGTTGTTTTCTGATTGGTGAACCGGGGACGTCAAGAGATCTCCGGTTAGCCCATAGCAGGCTGTACGAGTCGGCCTTTTTGAGGACTTATGTTTTTTTTTTTTCTGATGGCATATCAGCTGATTGGTTGCTTGAATACGCTAATCCAGAGAAATATGAACTGACATGCCACCAAAATAAGCATTATAACCCAGGGCTCTAGCCAGCGCCAGTTTTGCCGTAAATTTACGGGACTTTGCTGCTGGTTACGGAAAAAAATTAAAACCAATCCGTAAACCTTGACGGACAAAAATCGGGAGAAAAGATATAGACAGGGCTTGAACTTTTGCAAAGATCTTCAGAAAAGAAGCGGAAGTTTGAAGCGAAGGCGCGGAGGTTGCCAGTGGTTCGTGGGCCGAGAGAAAATCAGCCTTGTACGCCCCCCTCCCCACTACCAGTGCCCCACTGGCCGGTCGCATCGGGCTGGCGTTTTTTTCTGCTGTTTTCCCCGGTTCACCGCCAGTTATAGCCACACAAAAAATACTCCGGTAGTTACCAGCCAGTTTTCGTATTTTGTGGAAATATTGTTAAAGTTTACGCCGAGTTACACGCACACTTTCTTCCCGCGAAAACTGGTGTTGAGAGTTTGAGACCTCAGAATCAGACATTGTCTACGTAGCCAATAACAGCGTTCGTTCACGCCGCGTCACGGAAAATGGACCAATGACATACAAGTCTCGCGGTTCACGAGATGTTAGCTTTAGCGCGAATCCGCGAGGTTTTATCGGAAATTGATATTTGGTGCGACGATGGGGCTGTTTGAAGGCTTGAATCGACGAATTTTGATCAAATCAAGTGGAAGTTACCGGAGAAATCGACCATGGAAAACATGGAAGGAAAATATTGAACGTCTTTAGGGCGTTCTGTCCAAAGTAGGGTGTCTCATTTCCTACTATATTTAGTACAGGGCGCAAACGGGACCGGTGTTGAAAATGTTTTATTTCTGCCGACAAAATTCACGTGTATAATTGTCAAATATATAAGAAAGTTTTGTGGTGCTAAATTTAATTCATTTGCCGATTGTATACAACGAAGGCCCAAGTAATTTTTCACCAAAAGAGATGGCATTATTAAAGCTTTATCTACCAGCAAAACTTTCCCCTCAAAATGCTGGAGAGAGCGTTTCAGAGGGTCTACATTTCAAATTTTCCCGGGGGGGAATACCCCCGGACCCCCCTAGAATTGTCGCGCCTACGGCGCGACGCCTCGCGCCTTCGGCGCTCGACATGTTAGGTTTATACCGAAAATTTTGGCTTACGGGATAAAATTTCAGGCTGGCTAGAGCCCTGTTATAACCTCCAAAAGAGCCCGACTCGTAGGGCCTGCTAATTAAGGAGGCTAACCCCGGTACCAATCAGAAAACAGCACGTAACATGAGTCAAAACACCTTGCTATGGAGGCTACCCCCACGCCCAGGTAGGCAGCCGTAATTTCAAAGCAGATGTATGACAACGGTCTGTTTTGAAGATCTTCTTTCTACGTGTTCTATATATCTCTCGCTGTACATGTGCTTCTTTTCTGTGAACACCTCTAGCCCTTCTACTGACAAGAAATGAACGAAGTCAACTCAAAACCGATGGCAAACTATACTCTGAACCTTTTGTATGTGGGACACAGATTCTAAATCAAAATTCAAGTTGTAATATAAGTTTTATAAAGATCCCCATCCCTCGTTAACAAACGTTATAATTCCACTTAAAGGCACCCAGAGCATTTGATGGAACTTGAAAACTGGAAATATTTTAGTAGCTGCAATATTTATGACATTGACAATTAATGCCACTGTTTACCACATTTGCGTTTGGATTTCTTCTCAAACGTGCGCAAAAACGGCACAAAAATAATCTACATGGTGATCTTTTAGTTTCACGCGCCTACTGTAAATACTGTAGATACCATAGCCCCGCCCACCTCCGTCAAAACGTAGAAACGCAAAATTAAAACTTAAAAATGCAAATATTTGACGGACATGCAGTCACTTTCTCATTGGTTCTCACCACACAACGACATCGTATCTCTGCTCATTTAATTTCGATATGTAAAGGTAAAGTGTTATTGAAACTTACTATGTGTAGGAATGACTAGAAATTCGAGTTTTTTCATTCAAGTTTCAAGCCTCATAAAATGCTCTGGATGCCTTTAACGGACAGAACACAGTGACCGATCGGATACAGATATCTGTTTTATGGCACCCGCGCTTTTATTGAGCTTTGATGGAGAATCAATCACAACTACAAAAAGAGCTTTAAGTAAAAAAAAAAGATCGTACGTTAGAATCTATAAAGCAAGGACCTATGATGTTATGAAATTATTTCCAAGTAAATATCCAACAAACAGAAAGGTGATAACGACCAAGACGCCCACCTCCTTGATAAGGTGAATGATGTCTTGATTCACATCTTATAATGTTGATGTGTTACGCCGAAGAGCGGTTATACCGGCTATACAGATACAAAATGTCTAATCTATAAGCTGTTTATTGAAATGTTCGCCAATCGGCTGCCTGCTGGCGTTAGCCTGGCACCCAGTATCCTACTTCTGTTTAAAGTTTAGGAGGTAACGTTAACTACAACCTGAAGTTCAGGGCTTTTTGGCTGTCAGATAATAGAAAGCCGACAGGTCACAAACGTTCACATCCAGATTGCTGGCGAACTTCTTGATTTCGATATTTGTGAGACCAAACTTCGTCAGACTGTCGCGAAGGAAATCGTCTTCAACGGTGACATTGTAGAAGAGTTCCTTCCCGACGGTGTAGATGGTACAGTCCAGGGTACCGATGAGGATGAGACCCCCGCCCGACTTGACGAGAGACGCCATGTTTCCCAGACATGCGCAGTATTCCTCCCTAGTTTTGCAGGCCGAATCCAGACAGAGAGACGAGACGACGACATCGAAGGGCTCCAAACTGTGGAAGATGATAATGCTGCATTCGTAAATAACGAAAACCAAGATATAGGTAACCATTCATTATCTACAAAGTCATGCCTACAAAGTCGCTACATGGCGTAATCTCTTTCACCATATCCCAATGCGATGAACATTGTATACCAGTGGAATGAATCCTATTATCTTCCGGAAAGATCAGTTCAAGTACTAATCGTAAATGTCTATGAACTAAAGCTGTCTTCTGGGGTGATATTCCTGTGAGTGTCATCAATAAGTTCCGTAACGTTATATTTTCTACAGGGGAATTTGAACCTTAGTGGTGCCAGCGGGTTGGGTTGAAAGACGTCACAGGGCAGGACGGCCTTCACTGCCGAGCGCAGGCGAGAGGCGATGTCCTCCGGGGTAGTGCTGAAAGACAAGCAATAGAGGCATCAGTGTGGAGTATATGTACTATCTAGACCGGGCTTTTTGGGGATTCACCCCCCCCCCCTCTCATAACTTCCAAACAGTATGACTTATGATCACCAAATTTGCAGGGAGTGATCTACAGGTGAATTTCAATAACTCCTGTGACTTTAATATCGTTATGACGTAATATGACGTATTATGACGTCAATAATGCGATTTTATTGGCTAAAACCGTCTAAATAGGGAATTCCCGTAATCTCGTCCGGCCACTAACGAAAGGCAGTGGACGCTCCCTGAAACGTCTGACCGTTTAAAAAATATATCGAGTTGCTTGAGTAACTGTTACCCTGCGTAACTTATTGTTTGGACGTCTAAACGTCATCGACGGACGAAAAGGTAGTATTACAGTGAACGTTCCACGATACCTGTCTCCCTCCAAAGCACTGGTGTACTGCAAATGAGGGCTCCAATCAAATGCTCCCGGGTCGTCATGCAGCCACTGCTGAAGCTCCTCTCGACAGCTCTAGAAGACAAGATGGAAAATCTACATTTGTTTCAAGTTAGTTGGAACCATAAATGAAAAAAAAAAGATTTTGAATATCAATCTTTCGGAGAGCAAAAAGCAACACGGTATTAAAGAAAAGACGAAAAGACTAGAAAGGTAACATTTGCAGGCAAATGCATCCTGTTTACCTGTACATGGTGTAGTTTAACAAACTACTGCTCGGTTTACTATTACTCAAATACATGTATATGTATGGTGACCTGTCCTGAGCTCACCTGCTACATTATATAATCGAACACCACACGCAGGGTGTCCCCTGTTTTGTCAGTAATATCATGGTGACAGCCGTCTGGTCCAGGTCATCGACCTTTTTATTTGTTTAGAACCGGAAGAAGGAACGGGTCGGAGCAAAAACAATATGTTTCCCTTCCATGAATGCAAACATAAAGAAAAGAAAGGAAAAGAAAAGAAAAGAAAGAAACCATCACCATCCAAAAGCAGTAGATGTTATCATTTCCACTCGACCTAATAAATTTTGGTTCATATAAATTTAGATAGAAGCCTTATAATCGATCTTACCTGTAAGTAGTCTGAACAGGTTATCTCTGGAAAGTACTTGCTTGCACTGAGAAGGCTCATGATGTTTGGCCCTGTGCCGATATCCAGAAGGCGCTGACCTGTTAACTGACCTGCATGCAACAAAGCTTTGCAAAGGTTTAGGATTTATGTTCAAGTTCAAGTCCATGCCGGACAACGACTTAATGCTGAGTTTGCCGCCGACAAAAACATGCCAACCCATTCAAGACCTCCCGTCCACAGCCGAATGTTTTGAAAATTTCAAAACATTCGGCTGGCTCCTGAGCCTGCCAGCCGAACGCGCCGAAAACCAACCGACCGCACCGAACACCAGCCGACCACAGCCGACCTTGCCCGAACCACTCTCAACCATAAATATCGTTTACCGGGTCAGATTTTTGTGACATTTTCAGTGCCTAACGGACAAGTGACACAATAGACAGCAAAACATCTAAAATAAGTGTTTCTTTATTGGATTTGTGGGCATAAATGTTGCGTAATTTTACATTAAATTGAATGGTACAGTCTAATTGGCCTAGGAAACCTTAAGCGAGCAAACCTGTCTTATTACTTTTGGCGAGGCACTATTGAACTATGAACTTGAACATCTGACATGGGGAGACACATTGCAGCAGAATACAATGTCATGTGATCTTCGATTGTGCAAATTTCTATGTTCATGTATTCATTTATTTGATAATATGACCTTAGATCTATAGAGGGAACTACGGTCGCCTATTTAAACTACCACATATTTGAATGGGGTACCGTCTCGTTGTAGTACACCGTAGCTCTCCCGACGACAACATAGTAACATGACCCTTAAGCTACCAGAAAGGCATTCTTTGGAACAGGTAAGTTTATGTAGTTCACCCGAATAAACATAGTAACTAATAATTGATAGTCCGGTCACGTCCATTACTTAAGTCTTACCCGGCTGAAAGATTTCGTGGTGTCCTTTCATCATCCAGTGTCCAAAATCGTCTTTTTCGTCCTTTCCTTGGAAACCCCTGAAATACGTGTTCAGATAGTCCCTCGGTTGGAAATATCGAACGTAATCTTCACCTGGCATACGTAGAGTCACATGAGAGCCCGCCATTTTGGGTGACGTTACAATGTGATCATTTAATCATGGTACTTGACGTCATTTCCGCCAACAGTTGAGTGTGCCTGTCTTTCAACTTTAACTTAGGCAAACTTCTGGAAGTTCACATCGTGATGTCATATCCGGTATGCTATGCAGCTGGCGTAAAGATATAAACAATCGGCTAACTTTGACATGTTACAGCCAAGGAAAACATGGTGGACACGGTTTCTCACTGCCGACTCAGTTCTAATAAGTGACGGGTTCCGTAGAGATAAACCTGTCTTTCTAGGTACAACCAAACTACTGGAAGGTGCGAATCGTGATGTCATATCCGGCACATCGTATTTACAATGGATACTATGGGCTAACATTGACATATTGCAGCCTAGAAAAGACACAGAGGGAGGTGGAAAGCAGCAGCATAAGGACTATATCTAGCATATCACAAAAGAATTAGCAGGTTCTCCAACTAATGATAATCTAACTTTTACCAAAATCAACCACCTGTATTAAGAAATTGATATACATCTCAAATGGCACAAATCGCCTTAGGGCTTATAGATAGTGGTCAGTATTTGGACTAAATACGTGCTGTTTTCTGATTGGCGAAAACAAGGTATCTGTATCTGTATAGTCGGTATAACCGCCCATCGGCGTATCACACCAGCTTCAAAGGCACGCAGCGCGGCAGCAGCTGGTTATATTACACTGAACGGCCTGTCACACCTAACTTTTGCACATCTGACTGCAGCCGTTCCTTCTTATTGTGAAGATGTTCTTACAGTATTTGATGACAACGAGTTCCATTCTACTATAACTATAACAGTCAAGACGTCCACCTACTCATGTGCCTTAATTGATCATTATTTGTCATAATTTTGATTACTTTATTAATCAACACTGAGGAACGTTTTCCTGGCCAGATGTTAGGTAAATCTTGATTGACATCTCATAACGTTCAATGTAAGAGCTGTTTTCTGAAATTCGCTGTTTCGCGATTTTCAACATGGGATTAGGTTCTCAAGTGTCGGTACGGTGGAGACAGTTTCGCCACGCCAAGAGAAACTTCTCCCATGTTGAAAATCGCGGATCAGCGCTTCCCTAAACACTCAACGCCTACGCTCCAAGAAGTCTGCAAAGGAGGCTAGAAACTTCTCATCATTCAACATAAAGCAGGCAGGGACCACGACACTTCTCAAAGAGAGCGTTGTTGCTTCTTCAACACAACAGAAATCTGAAGATTGGTATCGCTAAGAGTTTTGGATGGCGTGGTTTCAGAAAAATGTGGCAGCCACGAAACGATTTACCGTCCTAACCTCTGCTTGGAGTTTAGGACGTAACGAAAATTTAGGCCTTTTCGGCTGTCAGGTAATAGAAAGTTGGCGTGTTAGCAACTTTCAAATCCAGATTGCTGGAGTGCTGCTTGATTTCGATGTTTCCGAAACCAAACTTCATCAGACTGTCACGAAGGAAATCTACGTCAATGTCGGGGACATTGTAGAAGATTTCCGTCCCGACGGTGTACATGTTGCCGCCGTTCACGGTCCCGATGAGGATGAGACCCCCGCCCGACTTGACGAGTGACGCCACGTTCCCCAGGCATGCGCAGTACTCCTCCCTGGTCTTGCATGCCGAGTCCACACAGAGAGAGGAGACGACGACATCGAAAGGCTCCAAACTGTAGCAGATGATAATGTTGCATTCGTAAACTATGGCACATGTATAGGTTATCATGGCTAATAAACACTAGCACCATTCATGATGGTACAAATGCCATGCCTACATAGTCGCCAGGACGTAATCTCTTTCTTTATTGCAGCTGAAATTCACTGTGCACAATCATTTCTATATAGTCGCCACGGCGTAGTCACTTTCATCATATCCCAACGCGATGTATACCTGTGGAATGATTACTATCATCTTCTGAAAAAAATCAGTTCAGGTGTTGTAATTATTTAGAAATAACAGCTGTTACAGTATCTCGTTGGGTAAAATTCATGTGACTGTTATAATCAAGTTTCGTGTATTTTCTAGAAAGGAATTCGAACCTTTGTGGCGCCAGCGGGTTGGGTTGAGTGACGTCACAGGGCAGGACGGCCTTCACTGCCGAGCGCAGGCGAGAGGCGATGTCCTCCGGCGTAGTGCTGAGATAGAATAAAAGAGTTCATTTCCAAAAAAAAGGTGCATTTTTCTGTGTTTTGTCGTCTTTTGAATCATGCTTGGTCATATTCGAATGATAATGTCATAGGTCATACAAATACACTTTTGGTCGCACTTAGGGTCGCTCAACGGCCTTAAAATACACATGCAAGTTCGGAAACTGAAATATCATAGTATTATGTAACACAGTGGACTGCTATAGATTATGTATCACTGGAAAGCTTATCTAAAATTTTTTGTCGTTTAAAAGATACTGAATTTGTCACGTATGTTTCCCACCTGTCTCCTTCCATTGCACTCAGGTACTGCAAATAAGAGACAAAATCAAAAGCACCGGGGTCGTCTCGAAGCCACAGTTGAAGCTCGTCACGGCAGTTCTAGAGGACAGAACCCAAAACAACAATCACAATGAAAAGATATTTTCATACCTGATAGAATAACAGCAAAAGCATAACATATCAATCCAGGGAATGAAGACCAAGGTATCCTAGGATAACGAAGCGAAGTTTGAGTGCTTCAGCATATGCAACGTAAACAGCCTATTTTCTTTGTATTATCAAGTATACCCTTATGGCTTTGTGGTGAAGAGTTTTTGAGATTGAACTTTGGGTAAGTACTTTGATGAGGTCTCCTTCGAGTGCTTCTTATGCTTGACTCCGATGGGGAGAGTCCACTGTAACGTCTGCCCTGTAGAACAGTATCGAGCATACAACTATGTATGCTTGCCACAACTCCGAGTCTCAATAGCAAGATCTCCGTGCAATTTTGTTTCCTTACAAGCAATCCAGCCTGCGAAACTGCAATTCGGTCCGTCAGTAAAAAGCCATTGTACATGTTGTAGCTCAATGTAAAGTTCTTCTTGGTTCATTAAGCAAACTACATTTTGCATTTATTAAGATAGCATCATGTCAAAAAATGACAAATAAACTATCATCAGCATGCAAGAAAAAACGAAAAGATTATTATAGGAGAACAGGGAAACATATTTAAAGTTCTATAAATCGAAGGGGGAAAACATCAATTACAGTTGTATGGTAGCCTCTTTTATACTCGGCCTAACAAAATTCGTTTGCCATCCATTACAGTAGCACAAAAGAGGTTTTACCTACAAGTAATCCGAACACGTTATGTCTGGAAAGTACTTGCTTGCGCTCAAAACGCTGATGATGTTTGGCCCTGTACCGACATCCAGAAGGCGCCGTCCTTTGAACTGACCTGGAAAAAGCACATTTTCGAACGGCCGGGGCATTTAAAGGTGTAAAGCTTAGACGTCTCATACTAAAGTTGTCTTTCGACAACCATTTGATTATATTGATTAATGCTTATTGGTCCCAACTGCGCCGGTGCCCGTATGGGGTGTAATCCCGGCCGGACCCCGAAGACACAAAATTGTCCCGGTGCCGGGGCAGGGGGTACCTCCCGATGTTCGCACGATTATCTCACGTCGTCTACTAGTTGCCGGGTCCCCCGTCCGATTCGGGGTCCCGACCGGGCCCAAAAATAGCCCGGCAGTCGCATGGTGTTTCATTGGGCCAAGTAGGGGTCACGCTTGAAAGAAAGTACAACGTACAAAAAAACAACAGCCCGTGAACTATCCAGCGGGGCCCCTTTCTCCAATTGGGACATAAGGCCACAGCAAGTAAATTTTATGGATGACATTGCTGTGGCCTAAGCATAAACGAGCTCCGGGGGCTAGAATAGCAGAGCGATGACCTGATGCCACACATGGATAAAGGCACAGAAAGTGCCACCTCGACTAATGTTGCGCAATCTATGGATTAATCTTCGTTTTTACTTTTTGCTCACGTAATGAGGCTTGTCACCGTGGTTGAAAAAACAAACAAACATATACATAGACAATCTTTAGTTAGATGTTACCCTCCCGCCACTTAAGCCCCAAGAACGCGCCCACAATTTATGGCCTGTCACACATTCAGGACCTTCCCTCGACCTCCCTCCCAATATAAAGGAGGTGCTCCCAACCACTTTCCCACCATGGACGGCGCAACTGGGAGTAGCCTGGAATCCTTCCTTCTCAAGGTCTAGTTCGCTATTCTGATCATATCCTAGCAAAACATGACTTTCCAGACTTTCATTTTCACCTTTTCAGCTACATTTTCGCCGACCAACTCTCAACCACAGATGACTTGCTCGGTACAAACTCCCAACCATCGTCTGGAGTGGGTCGGGGGGCCTTGGTCGGCTATGTGTGACAGGGACTTTATAGAGCTGTAGAAAAGCAGGAAAGGCCGCTATTAAACGACAAAATAACCGAGGGGGCATCTGCTTGAAGATTAACTAAGGATATGGTTTCTAACCACGGTGACTTTGAACACAATCCTCACACAGTGTAACTTAAAAGTAAGACTTTTCCCTGTCGTGGACGTGGCGACCACTGTGTTTAAGTCATGAACAAACGACAGGGGTAGAAAGTCTTAGACAAAAAGTCGCTTACCCGACTTAAAAGTCTGGTGGTGGGTTTTGATGAGCCAGTGTCTGTAATCTTTCCCATCGTCCTGTTGTGGAAAGTCGCGATAGTAGGTCTCCAGAAGGCCCCTTGGTTGGAAAAACTGGATGTAATCCTCACCCGGCATGCGGAGAGTCCCATTGACGTCCGCCATGTTCTGATCTACGTGCAGAATGCGGAGTAGTATGACCAAGGTCGACCTAGCCTCCGTTGCAGGCTTTCCCACCAGCGATTTTTCAATTTGTCGGGTCCAGTTTCTTTGGCTGGGGGGCCGTATCTGCTTGGGGTCCTGTGACCGCCTTCCATCCAAAGGGCGGCGAAAGTCCCTAAACCGGCATTAGAGAACCTTCGCCCGTGTAAGAAATCGCGTACCCCCCCCCCCCACACACACACACACTTATATACGCCGCCTTTCTAGGAAGTCTGCAAAGGAGGCTAAGAAGCGCGAAATGGTAGTACAAATGTAACGTTACATGTACATGCATTAATTAATTTAATGTATCCGCATATTTGTGCATCAATACCAATAACTTAAGGCAATCCCTGCATGATGTGTCATACATAGAAACCATTTTCTCTTTAAAAACTGTACAAATGGAACAAAAAAACATGTTATTTATCTTTATCATCTTAACATGTACGTTCTTATTCTACCATGTGACAATAGCTCACGTGACAGGGCAATAGCTCACGTGACAAGGCAATAGCTCACGTGACAAGACAACTGTTTCCCAGGCTTCTTCAGTTCAGACGCAGACAGCACGCGCCCAAGGTGTCGACAACAGTGTCTCTAACGAAATGGCATCTGTAAATGACGCAAATTTATTTCTGCTGTATTCTGCTGAGAATGACTCACTTGAAGGCGTTAAAGCCGCTTTGAAAGAAGGTAAGCACAGTTTGCTTTTCTAAAGACGTATGTTCGCCAATCGCGTCATGATTCGGAAAGACTATTGCAGGTCGTCTGTTTCCGTGATCAAGTGATTGTTGAACACGAAATTTCTTTTACTTTACCTACCTATCCTTAAGTTTGTGTGACGCCAACAAAGTCGTTCAAAAGCTCCCGAGAATGGCGTCAGTTTAATAGTTCATGGACAACATCCTCATCGACATGATTTATAGACCAAGGAGGTTATTACTGGTTAAAATATCTAACCTCCTTGTAATATAAGTTGTATAGACATAGACTCAACCATTTTCTTCGCCCCTGCCTGAATATCCCACCACGCCGCGTGTATAGTTTTCTCCTCGAGAATGTGCAGTAACGTGCATTTTGGTAATATGGTCTTATTTTACAAGTGTTGGCAACAGCAGAAATGCAGTAAATGTTTTTCTCAGTCAGAGTTGAATGTAGAAGGAGGTATTTGGAGCGGTAGATGAGTATTCAAATGTAAATTAACAATGATTTGCACACAAGTAAGGAGAACAGTACACTATTGTTCTTTTTCGTGCTATGCAGATTGAGTAGTGATACAAGCTCTCATTGAAATGGAAAGTCTAGCACAGTATGTGACAGGAGTCGACACTATCCCACGGAGTCTCAAAGTCACAAAGTATGCTAGGATAATGTCAAAATTGTCTGCTACATGTAGCATATAGTGCCCATAGGCCTTGTAATGTGTTTCTCATCACAAGGATATTGTATAGAAGACCTTGCTCTCCATAACGCCGTATCTCGGTGGGCAATCTTTTTGGGTTGATAGAAGCTCTGAACTATCATATATCATCACTGAGCAGTGTTTGGGAAGCATGTCATTTGAGACGTGATTGCTTTTCTGTTTCCAACTGTAAGCTCGTTCACGTGTCCAACTGCGCATGCACAGATCAAAGGTGAAGGCCCTGACTTTGTTCTTGTCGAATGTACATGACATGCCCATTATAAACGGGGGTAGGTTGTAACAGCGTCGTCAAGACGTGGTTTGTCTGTGTCTCAGGGGCCTTTGACCTGCCTTTGTGCAGTTGGATCCGCAAACGGATTTACTATATAGTACTGTTTGACCTACTTGTAAAATCATATCAACGCTTGTGCACTCGTGTGATCGCCAAAATGCAGGTGCAGACATTGACTTTGACTACGAGCTCGATGAGGTCTCCAGCAGTGGCACAGCATTGCACAATGCTTGCGCCATGGGGCATGTCGACATAGTGAAACTGTTGCTCCGCAAGAGGGCGTCTGTGGCGAAAAGAACCATGCTTTCCTGTGCCCCCCTTCATGCAGCAGCGACTGGAGGTAGGTCAATCCACAACAAATGTGTGTCTGTTAGACTAAAAGAAGATAAAAGCATATGAACTAGAAATAGGTACGACTTTTCATTATAAAATGATCTCGGTGATGCTTTCCGATCATGGCCAACCAAATTTACGGAATAGATTCTACATGTAGTAGTAGTACGGAAGAAATGTATGTGAGCAAAGATGTCCATAGGCTAGACCAGGCAAGTGCTGGACTACAGAGTTGGGCTGAAGGGCGTAGAAGAATTGCCATCTATCATGCCGGTATATCATATTTTCTCGTCGCGAAGCAAGGAGTGAAGGACGTGAAAAATACCCTCTTTATTATCTCCATGAAAAATGGAGATATTGTTTTGGGTGTGTCTGTGTGTGTGTTTGTCTGTCTGTTTGTGTTTCCGCACTACTGTAGTCAGCATAACTCAGGAACCTCTTGATGGATTACGATGATATTTGGTATGTGGGCAGGTGTTGTGAAGCCGAAGTTCAAGGTCGATTTTGGGCCCCCTGGTATGTGACCTTGGTACTGCAGCGGAACTTCAATTTTTGTATCTTTTGACCTGGACGTGCTGTGGTCTTGATTTTTGGGTGGCAGATAGCTTGTGATGTAACAAAGAAGTGGTGTAGGTTTGGGCCCCCTAGCAGCTTCCTCTGGAACTGCAGGGGCGTTTTTGTGAAAATCTTCTAAGGAGAATAACTGAACAAAGGAACAACCGATTTCCATGATATTTAGTATGTAGGTAGCTTAGATAGAGATATACACAATGAAGTGCAAATTATGCTAATTGGGACTTAATTTGCATAGCTAATGAGGAAAACCTATATTTGCAGTGTTTTCCATTATCAGACTCAAATACATGTAACGTATGTAGTTTATGGAAAGTGGAGCATCAACAGATACCGATTATGCAAATCAATTCCTAATTTGCATAATTAATGCAAAACACCATATCTCATCTTATTGGAAAATTATAGGATTGTCAATATGATACTTAGTATGCAGGTAGCTTAGACAGAGATATACACAATGAAGTGCAAATTATGCTAATTGTGACTTAATTTGCATAGCTGATGAGGAAAATCTATACTTGCAGTTTTTTCCATTATCAGACTCAAATACATGTAACATATGTAGTTTATGGAAAGTGGAGCATCAACAGATACCAATTATGCAAATAAATTCCTTATTTGCATAATTAATGCAAAACACCATAATTCATCTAATTGAAAAATTATAGACCTGTCAATATTGCAACATATGTAAGTTAGATAAAGGTGTTTATGACCAAGCATATCTTATGCAAATGTGTAAGTTATTTGCATGAATAGAATTGTTCATGGAGATATGAGGTCGTGGAACTCTTGTTTACCATGTTAACATTACGTCCCTGGGAAGACAACTTTTGCTTAAATTAATAAGTGCTTCTTGTGTCGCAAATACAACTTTATAGGGAATACAGAAGTGGTGGAGTTGCTGGTACAACATGGTGCAACATTAGACATACGGGACGGCTTCCAGAACACACCACTCATGATCGCATGTGACCACAACCATGTCGACACAGTTCGGCGACTGATTGAGCTTGGAGCGAGACCTGATTTGACTGACGGTTCTCTAGCCGAGAAGTAAGCTTCACATCCTCCCATCAGAATATGGAATCAATTAATGAGTGATTCTTTGTTATTGATTGACGGCCGGAATGTGTTCACTTCTTTATATTCTTTCAGTGTGCGTGTGAGAAAGGCTACATGCGTGTGCGGTGCATGTCATGTTTTATATTGTTCTGATCCACAGATAAGAACCCTGATGTCATAAAGTCATGTAGTATTTCAAATTTTCTAGAATTACACAATTGCCTAGTTATCTAAATGAGTCACATCTTCCACCAGGTTGGGGATAGCATCGGGAAACATTGACTGCCGCGACGAGAGTATGCAGCTGTTACAAGAGGCGAGAGAGACCAAGCTGTTGAGATGCTGCAACCCTAAATGTGGCAAACCAGGCTACAGGTAGGCTTTGCTGATGACAGTTCCATCTCTAAAATGCTATCTTTTCACATAGTCCTAAAGGACTACCATACATCCGATATATGTTCAAAAGTTGGTATTGAATATTGACTAAAAAAAGATTGAGTGTCTATTTCTATCTGACTTTCTACAGGTTTTTGTAAAATGGCATTGAAAAAAGTCCTGAACTGTGCATAGTCCCTGAGCATCTCGTGTACCTGTTTCATGATCTACAGGTCAACCCTGAAGCTGTGTGCCCAGTGCAAGCTGACCCGCTACTGCAGCCGTGGCTGTCAGATACAACACTGGTCTGTCGGGCACAAGAAGTGCTGTGGGCATGACACGTGCTCTGATTCGGGACCTGAGACCTTCCTAAAATTGGTCAAGTTTTGGGCTAATCAGACCATAGAAGATGCACGTACAAAACAAGCGTGACTCTGAACATTTGTACAGTACAACTTTTCATCTTTAAAGCGGTGCCGCTACAGCCATGTCAAATGTAATGTGGCAATGCAGCATATAGCATTGATCTTTTTCTCACAATGGATATGGTGCTTGTATCTTTGTATAGAATAATGTTGTTTCCAGTTTTGTTATTTCACACACGTTTTCTGTTTAAAAGGTCACAGTCAAACGGTTTTATAAGACGTCGACCTCGTTTGATTTATCTTTTAGCAGAAAGTAAATTCAAGTTGAGATGTAACATCGGAAGTCGTATACTTACAAAGTAACTTTTGCAGTGACCACATGTCCTTTCCTATTCTTTATTTTATCAACGATGATTATGGCCTGGGTGCCATCGGATTACTCCTGGGACCCTACGCTCGCTACCATGGTTACTACCGGGGCTCCTACACGCGCTACCCCTAAAAAAATCAGAGTAGCGAATGTAGGCAGCAATCGGGAGGCACCCAGGCTACGATGATTCGACTGTCACAGAATATTGTCACTGTTACGTTTTATATTCTCACTAAATCGTGTTTCACCTACTGGCAAAGGTGTCGCAACGTGAATGTGATAAGCTAGTGAGCTGTTTAGACATGTGTTGTTATCCCAAGTAAATAAATGCAACATAAGGAAAAGTGAACACGTCTCTTAATGCTTCCTTTGATGCGCGTGCAAGTTCACGTGGCTCTTGCAGAGAGAGAAGAGAACGAGAACTCCTGGTCTCGATTGTCTTTTTATTGCTTGTCTACACTTTGCACACGCCATCCTTGAAAAACATATCAAATGATTGCTAATAATACTACGATAAGTGGTACATTAAATGACATAATTCTTCTTCCTTTTACTAGTAAATTCATAGTGTAATGGCATAGTTAAGCAGCATAAATCACCCTGTCCCTCTCAGATTTGCTGTCGATCAGGTGCCTGACACGTCCGCGCATGTTCTCGATAGTTTCCCTACGGATTCCATCCAACAGGTTCAGTTTAGGCAGGTAGAAGTGAGGCAGATGTTCGTCCCACAGACACGACTCGATCCTGAGGAAATAAATGCATACAGGTTTAGGGTTCATCTTTGGGTTCGTTCTACATCTAGCAAGTTGTATAACAACCACGCATTGGGAGGTTGAAATAGAAATACGAGTATTGTAGTATATATAAATGACCTAAAAGAATTACTGTCTTGCACTCTTGGGACGCCAAGACACCAAAATCAATTGTAAGATTCCGGCGGTGCTGATACAACGAGCTTCGAGATTTTTTATTACTATCTTGATGTTGCCTACAAGCGGCTGGAAGGCAGTGTTGCCGTTGGTGTCAGACGCTATAATGGCACGCATTGCGCACCCGGCATATGCACTCCGACACGGCACTGCCTCGAAACAACATGTACAGGACATCTATTTGAAACGACGCCTTAAACTTGTGGCCAATCAATGATGATATTTCTGAGCGGTAGGTTGAAGGTTCGTACACAGGCAGAGATCGCGATCGGAGTCTCTGTCGACAGAAATCGCGATCAGGATCTTTGATAGTACAATTGACAGAAATTCCGATCGCGATCTCTACTGCCTGGAAGAATCGGCGATTCTATAATGCAGATCGCAATCTTTGCCCTGACTTATATGACAACGATTGATAACTAACCTTCTCAACATGTCCATGAAGCGCTCGTCCTTCTTCCAGCCTTGCCAGTTGCCTTGAGATCGACACTCGTGCAACAGGACTGTCTTCAGGTGATAGGACGTGAACTTAGCCAGCGTTGGTCTCTTTTTAAAGATGCTCTTCAAGACACGGAGACACTCCCGACGACACTCGTTGGTCCCATCGATGTTGGCTAATGACACATGTGAACTGTCTAGCCTTGGTTAGTTACATATAAACTTCTTCAGCCACAGTATACGACAAACACAGAAAAGACGACACAAATTGAAACATTTCAAATTTGACTAAATCTTGACGATACCCGGCAACTCTCCGATTATATCACGAAAAAGGATTGCCGTCACACAACACAAATACACCAATGGTTGAACTGATATACACACCCAAAATATGTTACATCTACATGTAAACTATAAGGTTATAAGTGCGAGAGCGTGGCGTATGGATTTGCAATCAATCAAATGTCCTGTACTCGGTTACTTATCGTACAAGATTTTTTTTTAAATCAAGAAAAGTGACTCAGACTTTCAGCGATATTTTGAACTCTGTTCTAGAAATACAAATATGTACATTTTACCTTGATATCGTCTTAGTTTCGATGACGGAGAAGGACTGTCGCCACAGCACAGCAGGATTGCACGACAGGGACACGCCCGGAGGTTCGTCTGCGTACGGCTTGTACGGTTTAGCGACGTAGTACCTCTGCTGATCCAGCTGGAAACACACCACCAGGTCTACGGCGATATCCACGTCAGTACCCTCTTCCTTTATGTTCACCTGTTAAAGGGACGGTTGATTCAATGTGGAGTCTCGCACATTCCCATTACGTACACATTCTGCTGACGTGATCCAACACTCGCAGTGCCAACTGTTCTGACGAAAATAGAGCTGCTAGAGGGGCTAAAGGGTATCTCAATAAACTCAACTCAAAATAAGCGTGCAAAGCTAACCTGTACGGCTGGTCCGTGGCGAGAGACCTTCAGTGAGACAGGATCCCGGGCCCAGTCCTCCTTTGATACCTGTGATTTTGATATCATATAAAACAAGGTTTACCTTAACATGTAATGAAACCAATGGTCAAATTTGACACTATCATTCAAAGAGCAGTATGCTACTTCAAGATCATTCACCGTAAACAACAGTAGCTTAGAAGACGGGGAAGTTGAACATTAACAAACATGTAATTAAAAGACTAGTGACAAGGAAACAAAGGTTAAGATCTCTATCAATGAACCGGCCTAACCTCATTGAGACCTCTCTGCACAAGTCCATAAAACCAGTTCACCGTCAGGGTTGGGGACATGGTTTGGAACCGCTAGTGCCCCATCATATACTCTGAAAGGGACATATACTGGTCTTGGTGAAAATCAAAACAGTGAAAGAACCGGTGACCAGAGACGTCCCCGCGCGATCGGAGCCTTGCAAAGCCGGGGGTCACCTCCTTGCTCTGGAGCTCCTGTGATCCGTCAATCACAATCATGATGTCAAACTCATCAGGCTGACCAAACTTCGTGCCCTCGTACATGCTGCCCGTGTACTCTATCCGGCAGGGTTTGGCCTCCAGTGGCTTGAAGCTGTCGATGTTTTTCTTGACACTTTCTATTATGGCCCCGATGAAGATGTCAACCAACTCTACAGCATGCTTCCTTTCTACGGCATCAAGTTTGATCTTATCGTGGTACCTCTCCAATTGCTCCGCAAGTGACAAATCTTGGAACGGAACAGGGACTGGGAACCTTTTTACCCGTCCTTCATTCACGATGTTGCTGCTTCCTCCAAGCACCGAGTTACCCCGGTATTCGTAATCCCTCTTCAACTGCCCTTTGTACCGACGAAGGGCGACCATCTCTCTTGCATGCCTCTTTTGCTCGGCGTCAAATCTAACTCGATATTCATGGAACCTGTACGGGATAAAGGGTAATTTGTTAGGGTAATATCCATAACGTTATATAATGCAAATAATGCTACAACTAGAATATTCTCCTCGTCAAAAGTCATTTTAGATTAGACAACAAGGCTTGTAGACCTACGGGAGCCCTAAGGTTTAACGACGTAATTCCTTGTATTGGAATTTATAGAAAAAATTGATTATGGTAATATTCTTTTCATTTAATAGTGACTTATGTACCTTGTGTCGTCATAGCTGTCTTCATCGTTTCGATATCCAGTCAACCATTCCCAAGGTATGGAGACCAGTTGATTGATGATGTTAATGATGATGATGATGGTGTCAAGCAGATAGTTCACAGCTTTCGCTAGCACGTATTTCAACGCCTTATACACCGTCACTAGTACGTATGGCAAGGCATATAGGAGCGCTAGCACCACCGCAACTAGGAGTAGGTCTACCGATTGCTTCAGCAGCGCTAGCTGCGCAACGCATAGCAAGGACATTACACATAGCAAATGAAAGTCTTCCATAGTGCTGGAATACAGTCGACTAGTGAAGGGAGCGTGTTGTTGGCTTCTCTGACGGTGTAACTCTGTTTGACAAGACAGAAGGTACACGAAGTTAACTTATTGTTCAGCAATTCGTGGTCATGAATTCTCACCGGCATTCACAGAACCTATTCTTGTAGCTTTGTTGCCACAATACTGCCATGACTCCATATCCAATACAGCTGATTTTAGAGAGCTAGGGTACGAAAGGAAATGTATTCCGAGTCAAATCGAAGTCAAATGGTATATGTTACTATAATTGTTATCAACAGACCTTACTTTATGTATCCCAGCCTAACTGCGCCTCTGCTCAGGGTGTTATAAAACGTGGCGTTTCTTTGTTATTTATTAACTCAACAAAGATCGCTTCCTGTGGAAACGTTTACTTAGTAGGTCACACAATGAGGCCATATACACATACATACACGCATTCAAAGTGAATGACACATCAGGGGGCATGGAAAATTCTGTTGCCGCCCAATCTCAAAGCAGATGTTGGGGGTCTTTTATCCAATCTCCAAGAATATGTTGAGGTCTTTAATCAATATCCAAGTATATGTTGGGGTGTACGATCATAACTTTCTGACTGGCTTCCGAGACGGGCGCATGTTCAACCTTGACAGCCAGTCAAAACTTTCTGACCGTCATCCCGAAATTTGCTAAGATATTACATCTACCAAGCCCTACAAGACAAAATCTTGTTTCTGAATTACTCGTGAAAATTTTTGTTTACGGAGACGGTTCTATGATATACATTTTTATTAAATTTATTACATTTATCTATTACGTCAAGTGCTGCGCTGTCTGAAAAAAAATGTTAATGTTTACCCCAAAGCAAACCCTGGGTGTCTGTTACTCTTAATCAAACACCTACGACTATAAGCTTGCACCATGACATCGGAAAACTATTAATTAGACTTTTAGTGACTTTTTTTTACCACAACTTTATTCGCCACCACAATTTTTTACAACCAAGGTCAATATTAAGTTAAAATCACATCATCATAATCATTGAAAACAAAACTTGAAAGTAACATTACTGAAGCGATATAACATTGTAAACAAAACTTAACTAGCTATGACAAATAGGTACATAAAATAGGTACTTTTGGTGACGTTTGTCCATTACGCAGGTGGCCTCAGCAATATAGATATATCTTATGCATGGTATCCATTATACTTACCTTAAAAATTACTTCTATCAATAATAATGTTTTATCTTAGAGATTATCCAATCATTGAAATACGTCCTAAGATCAGCTCTTTTTTTGTATAAAGTTGATAAGAATAAAGTTTTACAAAGACTTAGAATGGCCCTGGTAATTGACTAGTTTTGTAATCTTTTTATTAAGACATTTGTTTCTATTGATGGCATTCAGTCAGGAAAAATAACGTTAACGAAGACCCATTAACATTTGCCTCACTGACTAATATCATTTAGAAAGCTGATAAAATCTACAATATACTTTATTCTCCTCGAAAACGTCATTAACTGACATTTTACAGGGTTACAATGGTAGGTGGCATCTATTGGCACTATCCCTACACATTCTACTAGTGAACAAAAAGTATTCTGTTCCTCTCAGATTCACTGTTGATAAGACGTCTGACGCGTCTGCGCATGTTCTCGATGGTCTCGCTACGGATTCCGTCCAACAGGTTCAGCTCAGGCAGGTAAAAGTGAGGCAGATGTTCGTGCCGCAGACACGACTCGATCCTGAGGAAGTAAACACTGAGATGTCACACAGGTTGGAGTCGGCCCGAATATCGTCATTACACCGTGGTTTCAGAGGGTTGATTAACTATTGCTTAGTGAGTATAAAAGCACTTGGATCGACCCTCCCCCCCTAACTGGATGGCAAAAAGTTTGACATACTTGCCGTAGAATATCTGTGTGTTTTGACAATTGGTGAAGGTTTTAAGAACTAAGCTGTCTTTTGAACTATTGCCAGTGAGTGTGAAGCTTCGACGTCACTAACGCCCAACATTTGACACAAAGATTCGCAGTTTTGCATGTACATCAACTCTCGGCTAATACGATTGAGAAATGGCTAACCTCCTCAGCAGATCTAAGAAACGCTCGCCCATTCTGCTGCTTGGCCATTGGTCTTCATCTACACACATGCGCAGCAGCACAGTCTTCAGGTGAAAGGACGTGAACTTGTCCAGACCTGGTTCCCTCCGGAAGATGCTCTTCAGGACACGGAGGCAATCCCGGCGGCACTCGTTGGCCCCGTCAATCCTGAACAAGTAGGAGTTGATTTGATTGATTGATTGATTGATTGATTGATTGATTGATTGATTGATAATAAGCTCAGTCTGCATTGGCTATGATGTTGATTTAAGCACAGAACTCCACAAATATGTCTCTACTAAAGTCGAGAGACATTTTGTCACATCTGACCTTGCTATCATCCTTGTCTCGGTGACGGAGAAAGACTGTCTCCACAGCATGGCAGGATCACACGCCAGGGACCAGTGCGGAGGTTCGTCTGCGTACGGCTTGTACGGTTTGGCGACGTAGTACCTGTGCTGACTCAGCTGGACACACAGGACCAGGTCTACGTCTATGGACAATCCATACCTTCCTTTTATATTCACCTTTCAGAGATGGGAAGTGAAATTTTAACAAGAGGCAAAAATAGTCTCCTTTTTATGTGGTAATCTGCCGCATGGTTGATTCACAGAAAGCAAGAAAAGTGTTGCGAAGTTGCAAAAGCTACACTGCTCTAACTGTTCTGCGCTTCAAGCTGTGTGATGTTACACTCTTTGCCCGTTTTCTGCCAGATGATTTCATCAAGATGTTGTTTGATGTTGAGTGAATTTTTATGCGAACTACGGTGACATATGTAAAATAATAACTGCGAAGGCTCGCCGGTCCAGCGGTTTTAGAAGTGGCAACAAGATCACCCAATGATTTTAAATTCAGCACAGACAGCTCAATAATTCTTTTTATGCGGTAGAAGCAGTTATTGATCTGACAAAAAAAGGTAGGCTTGCTCACCATTACGGCTGGTCCGTGGCGAGAGACCGTCAGCGAAACAGGATCCCAGACTGAGACTGATGCCTGTGAAGTTTGATTTCATGTGAGGAAATCATAACGTTACCTTAGACTCTTGACCCTCTCTCCGTAGCCGACTCCCTTCAAACATTTGACTCTATTTGGCCAATTTCTACTATTTTCCCAGCGACCGGGGGAGACTGGTAGAGTCTAACGTTACCTTACAACGTAGCTATTGTAATTGTCTTTTTTTTTTACATAAACCACACAGTAAGTAATATGCTGCCTTGTTCGTGTAATAGACCTGTCAATTTTATTAAACATACACAATCTTGAAGCGTATGAACTTAATCTGAATGGAAATATGAATGTTGTGAAATAAAAGAAAATAGAAGACACGTTTGGGAATAAATACGTTAAGACATTAATGAGAGGTGGGCTAACCTTGTTGACCCCTTTCTGCACAAGTCCAGTGAACCAGTCGACCATCTTTTTCGGGGAGATGCTTTGCCTTTGGTGTGGATCAAGAAATCTAGAAAACCTGTCACTAAAAGGGCCGGTTCGTAGCCTTGCATAGCCGGGAGTCATCTCCTCGCTGTTGACCTCCTGTGATCCGTCAATCACAATCATGATGTCAAACTCGTCAGGCTGACCGAACTTCGTGCCCTCGTACATGCTGCCCGTGTACTCTATCCGGCAGCGGTTAGCCCTTGGTGGCCTGCCCGCATCGATTTGTTCCTTGACATTATCCACTATACCTCCAATGTAGATTTTAACCAACTCTTTTGCACGCCTTGTTTGCCAATCGTCGAGTTTAAGTTTCTTGTTGTGGTACATCTTCAATTGCTCTGTGAGTGACAAGTTATCAAACCTGTCAGGGACGACGGGGCTGAAATATAAAACTTTTATTAACATCTTAGCCAATTTCCATGTGGGCAGTCGCACACAGTGCAGATATATCTTACTGGCATTCGGATGTCGCCTGCCTATAGTTAATACGTCACTACCACACTGAAAACTTGTATGTCCAATATCAACACAGCTATTTCAGACCCCTAGGGAAGGGTGCGCACGTTGCGGGACATTCCGATTTAAAGCAGTCGGGCGGACGGAAATGGTAGTAACAGTCTGATAAGTCGACAGCCACTAATGTCAATCTCAGATCTTGAACAGTTACGGGTCACGTGGAGTGTTGGTTAGATCCAGGACAATACATCGATACAGTCACATGTTACTATGATTTGTAAAATATCATATAAACACATACAGGCCTTGTTCTTTTGCACGCCTTGTTTGCAGTGACAAGTTATCAAACCTGTCAGGGACGACGGAGCTGAAATATAAAACTTTTATTAATATCTTAGCCAATTTCCATGTGGGCAGTCGCACACAGTGCAGATATGTTTTGGAATGACATCCCGTGTTCGTGCGAGGCGTTATTTTACTTCTTACTTTGGCAGATGATTCACTCTCATACACAATTTCTTTAGGTTAGTATATGCAAACTGAACAGATAGAGAGAGCTACGTGAAAGTCTTCAAAACGGCGTGGAACGACCGTCTTTTTGCGCACCTTTCTGGCACGACGTTGACACGTCTTCGAGGTTCGTCTTCATCTTCGCCCACCTTCATCAGCTTATAGACCGACAGACAAGCGACTCCAAGGGCACCAAGGGCGACTGCAGTGGTTAAAGTCCCTGCAAGACTTTCTGGTTCGGCGGCATCTTGATATCCATGGTGCCTGTGCGAACTGAAATTCAATGCCACAGCAACATTTTAAAGGCAATTCCTTTAGCAGGCTTTGATTGTTCCTCAAGTTGGTATATCTACACTGAGAAAGAGGCAGCTACGTGAGCGTTATTTTTACATAGCAAGGAACGAGTGTGTTTTAAGAAAAGATGAAAAGTATCACATTTATGAATAGTAACGCCTATATTCATCTTCTTATTGCTCTGAGAGCGTCAAATCCCTGAATCAATAAGAGACCAATGGACTGGGGTTTTTTTCAGTACCTTTCTTTCACGACGTTATCGTTGACACTACTTCGATATTCGTGGTCTTCCTTCGTCTGTCCTTCGGCTTTGGGCGTCCGAACTTCCTCCTTGGCCTGTGCATGCCTTCCAGGATCAGCACTGAACCTATCTTTATTTTCGTGTTGCCTGTAAGGATCAAAATTTACTATGATGGTATGGCAACTTTTTGAGAACAATTTTTTGCAAGCTAATGTTACAACAATGAAAGCATAACGCTTTCGACAATCCAAGCAGAACGCTTTCGACAATCCAAGCAGAACGCTTTCGACAATCCAAGCAGAACGCTTTCTCCCTCGCAGAAGTAATGCAAAGTTGAGAAATTTACAATGGCATAGACAGGTGACCTGTACAAGCAAAACCATCCATAAAGGATCATACTGTAACGCATTTATAACTAGTAAATTCTAGGGTACCTCCTGTGTTCATCAGCATCATCGTTTCCTGTCCAACTCTTCCAAGCCTTGCTGGCCAAGTCAAGCCAAGCCATGACCCTACCACAAGCAAAACGCCGGGCAAAACGACTTCTAACGCCGGACTACAGCCACTCACTGAAGAACACTTGTTGCTGGCGGTTGGCTCTTTGACTCTGTTTTACTGAAAGGAAGGTACACAAAGTGAGCTTATTGTGCGCATCTTACTGGTATTCAGATCGCCTGGCTATAGTTACGCCACTACCTCAACTTGTATATACAATATCAATGCAGCTATTTCAGACCCCTATAGGAAAGGGCAATGGGGAAGAGTGCGATTTAAAACAGTCGGGCGGGCGGAATGGTGTACCAGTCATTGTAGTATAAATCCAACTGAAAAGAAAGTTGACTCTAGCATTGCTGGGTACTGCATGAACTTGAAGATTTGAATGGTCTAGGTTGACTTTTCGATCGTAAGAAATTGACGTGTATGCTCCTACGCAGGCCTTCTGGTGGTTGGCGGTTTTCTATTACTTTTTTGGTTCCAATTTGCGTTGTTTTCTGATCGCTCATGTATTCTAGTATGGCCAAGCTTGTACTTGTACGCCAAATTATTGGGTTGACGTACAGATCAAACTTGGCCATATTAGAACACGTGAGCGATCAGAAAACAACGCAAATCGGACCTAAAAAGCCATAGAAAACCGCCAGCCACCCTGAAGGTCTGCGCAAACGGCTAAGGAATGTTACTCTCTCTCTAGAAACGTTATCTCCAAGCAGATCTATCGGTGGTAAAGACAGCATAAGTTTGCCCTTTGAATACTGTCTATGTCACCAATAGACCGGAAACGTACCTGTGTTGACTCATGTGGGCGTGTCGTGTGCTTTCAAGTGTATCAACTATTTGATCTGCAACTACATATAACAGTTGTATAAGGGAAATACCGAAGCAAATCACATGTAAAATGGTGAAAGAATTCTCCTTTTTTTCGAACATGAGACATTTTATAACGTAGGAATACGTATAGTTTATCCAGTCGCTGGCTAAGACTAATGTCAATCTCAGATCTTGAACAGCTCCCGGTCACATGGATTTTCATTCAGTTTAAATCTAGGGCAATACAAAGGGGGTAACGTTACAGTCACATGTTACTATGATTGTAAAATATCATCAACACTTACAGGCCTTGTTCAAGATCCCACTCTAGCTGGGCTTCTGCTCAGGGTGGTTGCTTGTTATTTAGCAACTCACGATTGCTCCCTGTCTACTGTATTAAGTGTTACTACTAAGTGACCTATTAAAAGTACGTCATGAAGGTGAGTGGCGCGCAAGGGGGCATGGGAAGTTCTGCTCAGCATGGTCGTACATCCACTTTTACCCAATCTCCAAGCAGATGTTGAGTTGGACGATCGTAAAATTTTCACTGGCTGTCAAGATTGGCACATGTTGAACCTTGACCTTGCGATCTACCATTTTAACATCTGCTTGAAAACTATATCAGAAATTGTACCAGACAAATTTGGATGCCGATATTTAAGAATTGCAAAATATTGAATGATGATGTACAGCAACAGGAAATATGGTTTACTTAGTATATCGCAGTGCTGCATTGTCTGGAAACAATTGTATACTAGTACTAAAACGGAGATCAGTTAGTCATTTACATATAGTTACCAACAACTCTTGCAAGACTTAAAAATAAAAATAAATCACTGACCTGGAAATCTACAAATGTGACTTTTTTTATTGTGCAAAATGCAACACATTGTGAAAATTCGAAAGTGTAAGGCAAAACCACCAAAAGTATACAATCATTTCAAGGCCTCAGTTCTTTGATATTGAAACAATTCTTGCAGAATATAGACATTTTTACATCCTGAACCATTTTTATGAGTACCTGCTCTTTCCATCCATTCATATACAAATGGTGAGGACTGTGTAGATTTCCTTCAGAGTAATTTTCTATGTAAAAAATGACTTGTGTGTAGATCACTTGGATTTATATATCTTCAGCAGCTGAATGAGGCAAAGATGACACAAACAAAATATGATACTTTCACATCAGTGTCCGTCCAACCGTCTGGATAATGTTTCTGTTTCAGGGGAACGATAATGCTTCTGAAGTGTGAGAGGTTCTGTAAAGGACCACCTCTCTATGTTTCTGTCATAATTCTGATTACTGTAGACCTTGAAACTTTTGTGGTGGTTTTATTTTTGCAGTGACCTCTTCATCACAAATTGAAGAAGTGTTTCCAATGTATTACTACTGTATACAGAATGGTTTCGACAGCAAACTTAAAATACAGTGAAAACCTCCTTTTCCCTTCTACCTCAAAATAAAACCACAGCAAAAGTTAATGTATTTAGAGTATTAAAAAACTTGACAAGCCTCTTCTATTTCTGGAATTGCATAGTTAATACAGGTGTTGCACCATTGTCTTTAAAGTTCTAATTCTTGTGCATTTCATCTGTACATGATTCTATAGTCTAATCTAGTAGAACATATAAAAGATATATATATATATATATATCAAAGCAATAAATCAACAGGCACAGCGGTAAAATGCTAATACATCATCTTCTTCCATCAACATTTGATACATACATGTATATTGTCAATCTATTCATTCCAGTTGTAAGTGGTTTCCATATTTCAGTATCCAGCTCTCTTATTGCAAAAGCATTTGACTTCGTTTTTGGGCAGCAGTTCTTTGCACATATTTGTTTTGAAAACTTATCACATGGACTTGTGAATAGAAACACCTTATACTGCATATCTTTGTTTAAATCTGCCGTGCTAATCTCATTTTACATTGATCTCTTGATTTACTTAAAACCATCAAAAGCACTCTACCATTACTGTTATTCATCAAGGAAAAATGATGTTATTGTGGACTGCCACACTGGTTTAACAGTTATGTACAACAATCCTTCAAGGCACTTAATTGCTCCTTTTCATCCTTACTCATGTGTCCCTTCTTGGGTCCTCTTCCTCTCCTTCCTTTTCTCAAAGCGTTCCTTCATCAACTTGCGCTTCTCCTCGTCCGTCATCCTGCCCCGTGTTTTTGGCCTGACTTGTTCGCCGGCGGATACCCCTTCCTCTGCACCGCTGTTCACAGAGTCGCTGTCTGCGCTGTCATCCAGGGCAAAGGCCTGTTGGGGAAACAAGCACAAGTCAGACTTCCACACTGATGTGATGAGGCCACACCAATTTGATTTGTTGCTTCTCAGACTTTTAAAAAGAACGGCTTATTTGGAAGATCAACATGAAAACAGTTATATACATGTAGCTTCTGTAAGTAAATACACGCATGTTCATGTTTTCCTCCTCTGTTTTCACAATAATCTTCTTTTTAGAAAAAAATAAGAGATGTCAAAGAACCCAAGGAAACAAAATGGCATGGCACCCTAGGACCACCACATCAAAAATGGTGAATTTAGAGAGATCTACTATACATCATCAGTAATCCCAGAGGTTGATGTACACCTTTGATATCCAGGTGTTCCAGACAGTCTTTAGAAGGCCTCAGAATTATGAGAGTCAACAAAGTCGTAAGGAGGACCGAAAAATGTAATGAGAAGGAAGAGGGTATTCATGGATGATGTAGTCATGTTGTCAAGTTGTCAAGTCACAATGTCATGTATAGAATGAGTTTAAGAAAAGTTTAGGAAAGTTTAAGAAAATAGTATATTTTCCGGACATTTGTGACTATAGATGTTCAAAATTATAGTGTAAAAGATACTTCCTGATATTGAATTAAACTAAGCCGAAAAAAGGCAAAAGCAAACTGGAAATCAATCAATGAACCAAACAAACTAGCAAACAAACAAACAAAGCAAAGAAACAAACAAACAAACACTTCATAAAACTAAATGACAAACTTGCCAAGCAACAAAACAATCCAAGATCAAGCAATAAACATAATTGCTTAATTAGAAATGAAACTAAATTTAGGCAGAAACAATGCCAGTCATACTCATATGATGATAAGTAAGGAAATCAACCTTACATGTAAATCAGAGGCAAAGCAAAAAATCAAATGCTGTAAAATTGTCCATGCTTCAATCTAATTCAATGCCTTTATTAAGAAATCAAATAGAGACAATCATGTTCATTGACATAATAAGTGAAGACTTAATGTGTTACTTTTATTCATAACAAGTTTTATATGATTACAATGGTTGAACCTCAGACTGAGGACGAATCATGGAGCTTAAAATGATTATTAAAAGTTGTCATCATCGAATTACAGTATCACCAGGATGATAAATGTGGTTTGAGACTGTTTCTCGAAACGTTTTAGAACATACGGTGACAGTGATGTGATGTTATCAATGATTTTGAATGTGAACAGCAAGAAATGTTGGCATCAAGAACACTTAAGACACACAGGAGAACTATTCAAGAAGGAAGTTGGCAAAACCAAGGCACACAGCACACTGAGCACCTTCAGAACACCACAGAAAGTCTGGCTCAAGAGGAGTTAGAAGCACCTTCCTGCACCTTACAACAGACACCAACAGAACCAGTTAGCATCCACTCACCAGTGGCAGTGACAGCACATAATTATACAGTCAAACCTGCCTGAAAAGACCACTCAGGGGACAAATAAAATCTTTGTGGACAGGTGGTCATTATAGACAGGATTCTTCATGTTTGTGTCAATGGAAAGAATTATCCAAGGTAACAACAACAAAAAGTGTCACATTGGCCAGGTGGTCCTTATAATTATGCAGTAGAGGTGGTTGTCTGTACAGGTTTGACTGTATAGCAATGACAAGGTGGTTGTTATATATAGGTGGTCACTTGTACAGGTTTGACTGTGTGTGACAAGAGTATCAAACACAGCAAAACAGATATTGTGCTGTTATATAATGGCAGAAAATGTGTTCAGCTTATGACATCGAGAGTTAACCATGTCATCAGTTACCGCATGAGGGGTTGGTGGTCTCTTACTGACATCCTTATATGCTTTAGGAAATGCATCTTGTAGCTTGTAAATACAAAGGACCAAGGATAGGTTTAGTTGCAACAGGCTCTGAACAACAGGGTTAAGAAGTGAGTTAGTAAGTAGTCAGTTACATAATGTACAGGAGAAGAACAGAGATGCTGAGAAAGCATTTCAGTATGTTTTCAATCTCACAATGTACCACTGTATCTAAATTGTATCTAAATCAGAATCATGACTGAAGAAAATATTTCAATCCACTGTTCGAGTATATTTTCAGTGAGTGACTATAAATATTCGAAATGAGGGTAAGAAAACAACACTTGCTAATATTGAAGCAAAATACAAAGGACCAAGTCTGGTTTAGTTGCAACAGGCTTTGAAAAATGGTACACAGGAGAAGAATAGATGTTGAAAACACAGCATTTCAGCATGTTCTCAAACACACAATGTACCACTGTGTCTGTATCAGAATCCACTGAAGAAAGCCGTAACAGAGACGTTACCTGAAGAGAAAAATCATACAAATGTACTGCTATCATCATAACTGATTATCTTGATCAAAAAATCTTTCGATCCACTGTAATAAGTCACCTGTTAATGAATTATAGATAAGGTGATGTGACAGAAGACAGTTGTAGATCCACTAGGGCTGTCTCCAGTCTTTATCTTAGTTCATCACACTCATTGTTGGAAGGCAAATTGACCACAACTAATGGTTGGGATGTTGGAAAGGAAAATCTTATTCGATTGGAATCTGGGAGACAATGTTCGGAATTTTCATTGTTAAATCTGTCACTTTAAGCTCACAGAAATTTTTTTTTTTTCAAATTCAATCTTTTGTCCATCCCAACAAGCAGATTTCCCTCCTGGAATGAAGGGATGGGTCCTAGAGACAGCCCTGGGATCCACTCATTCCTTGACAAAGAGTGGAGTTGCACAGTTGAACATTTAGGCAAGTTACACTCTTCAAATGACTTCACATGTACATGCCTTTGGGCTTTCACTACTTTCACAGAATGAAAAGAATGGCTCAGGCTAGTCAAGTAAGATTGTAAAATGTGACCTGTAAGGAAAAACTGTAAAATTGTGTTATTTTTACCTGCTTTCAAAGCAATGTATTTTGATGTACAAAATGTATAATATTTTCCATCAAATGTTAAGAAAGTGATTTGTAAAAACTTACACTTTTCATGCCTTTCTTCACATCTTCCTCATCCGTGCGGAACTTCCGCATCATTTCCTCGGCGGCGCGGTTCATCTTCTCATCCCTGGAGAAGGAAAAGCAACAAGGAAAACTTTCAGAATGGACAAACTAAACACAAACTAGAGGGCCCAAACGTATGTCCCTTCTTCCCGACTACAAGAGCTATCCAGGAACAAAAAATTGTGACCACAGCGTGTCCAGAACACGAGATATCAAAACCAGAAGTTCCACTGCAGCACCATAGAAAGCCACTAGGGAATCCATAATCTTATTATTTATTCTTTTTGCCAACCCCTACCAACACACCAATGACTTCACGATTTATGCTGTCCACAAACAAACAAACAAACAAACAAACAAACAAACAAACAAACAAACAGACACACTCACCCAAAAACATAACCTTCTTGACAAATGTAACAATGTGAAAAAAAGCCTTTACATACAGAACTACATCAGAATGGAACAGCCCACCACATGAGCCACAAACTATGCCAGCACATGAGAAACTTGAGACACAAGTAAAATTCCAAAACACAAATGTTGAAGCACAGTTTTTTGTCTATTGTCAGTGACTGCCTACTTTCATCATTGACTGACAAAAGACAGTGGATGACCGTTTCCAAACTTTATCCAACTGCTTGAGTAACAGTTACTGTTACCTTGCGTATCTTATTACCTGGCTAACCTTCGTCTACCTCCTATCTAATATGTATTGCATGACTATTGTATTTTTTCCTCTCCTGGAAAAGTAGCAGTCACTCAACAGCTAAAGGAAACACCAATAAACACCTGGACAGCTGCTGCACGTCCTGCGTGGTCAACATCTCCTCGAACTTGGCCTGGCTGGCCCGCTGCCGCGCCTTGATCGTCATGGTGCGCTCGTACTTGACCTTCTGTATGCGCTCCTTCACTATCGTCATCTGGCGCTCACGGTCCTCCTGAAAATGAAAAATGAATTTTGAAAAGGAGATTGTTCAAATAGATTCAGACTATAACTGTAAACCTTCATTTATTTAAAAGAAAGTGACATGATCTTGAACCAGCTCACTGAAGACCTAATCTTCCACTAGTAACAGAGAAGACAGATGCTATGTACAGTATTTACAGATTAGTTGTACAGGGAAAATTCCCCAAGCTCTATTCGACAAGAGCAACAAACAGTGGCCCACGCTTCAACGTCCTGTCCTAAGGACTGTGACTCTTTCAAGTAGCATGCATGTCGGGATTCGAACTCCCAACCTATTGGTCTGGTGGCAGGGTTGCTAATGACTGGAGTATGCATGCTACCAATCCATTGTGGAATATCCTTGATCTCCAAGCAGATGAATCACTTCAGCTTGTTTGCATTTTCAATTATTTTTAACATCTATCACCAAGCATGCACCTTTTACTAGACACCATGTAAATTGACCACCAGTTTTTGTGCTCTCTGTCTATTTTTAGATCACAGACTGATTGTGGATTTTTTTAGAGAAGAAGGATTCTTACGTGTTGTGTCTTCTCCAGGATGGTCTTCTGTCTTTCTCCCAGAGTGAGGACCTCTTGTGCAGCACTGAATCTTGTCCTTTTGCGCTGTTCCAGCTTGTAATGGACCTACACAAAAACAGTCATCCAATCAATAAACAACTCAAGAGTACAAAGAGGTATTGCAAAATTTCCTATACAAAGCTATAGCACGCAATGGGATTGAAATACATAAAGGATAGGTATCTTCAACCTCCACTTGATAAAGAACTGTAGTGTTTCCATACAATTTGGCCCTTACACAGCATGATAATTCACATAGCACCATAGTTTGGCTATTGAATTTTAACAATGACATTGCAAACTGGTCTGGGACATAACTATTTTTTTGTGTGGTTTATTTAACGTTGGGTAACATAAATTCGGGATTTTTCCGATAATGGTTGACTGAAATCAATCTAGCAGAACAATAAACCATCCTTTTTTTCTATAATTGTGTCAGTATCATGTACTATCTTTGCACTAATCATATATATGGTAGATTTTGTCTCTAGTCGTGCTGACACCATAATATTTCAACTTAAAACTACCGTCCGCCGCACGCAGAATGACAGTGCTGTCGGACAGGGGGGGCACATTAATTCGGGAGAGAAGATTCGTCTTGAATATCTTACCGCTAGTCACATTTTATACAGCAGCTATTCGTTCCATCCTTGGCTTGAGGAGAGTGCTATGGATATAGACGTGTCCAAGTAAAAAAAATACATGAAAAAACGGCCGTACCGCACACATCAGGCCAGTTCGGGAACAAGCCGTGTGTTGAGTCGGTAGAACTTCACTCAAAGTCGGCCCATCGTCATCATCGGGCAACGTGTAACGTTACATTATTCATGGCAAGTTAGCTGGATGCCGTAGCAATGGTAATACTACTATGTCCATGTGTTCCTTGTTGTGTTAGGAGCAAACTTTGAGGAAAATATCTTCCTCAGTCCACTATCACACGCAGCATTTAGACAAAAAAGTGTTCCTCACAAACCTTTGTCGTCTGCTTGACAACAGGATTCTGGTTAACAATATGGCGGCGGGAAAATACACGTGCCGTAGGTTGTAGCAACAGAGAGGAGTTTTGATGATTAATCACACTTAGAATCCAGTTGCAGGTTAGCAAAAGAGATTGTAATAAGTTGTCTTGTAAATAATTGTGTTTAGCAGGAAGCGGATGTGACATTTTTCTTATAAACCAGCCGACAACCATGTTGTGTAAGTCTCCCACGAAGCCCTCAGACTGTTCCAATAAGGGACGGAGAGTTTTTGACCTCGTCGCCTTATAATCCATGCTTATCGAAGCTTTTCAGACAGTGTTCTGAATACGTAAGTCTGTCAGGTTTGCATTTCTAGCGGTATTACTTATGTTGCATCTACAAAATATCCCTAAATACCCCGTTTTCGAAAAATCCCGACTTTAAGTACCCCACGAATTTAGGTTACCCAACGTTACAACAAAGGTCTGTTGTATCTGTGTATCTAGAGGATAGGTGTACAACAAAGCCAGTACCTGTAAAGATATACGTTCTTTGTCCCTCTGTAGTTTCTTGTCAGCTTTCTCCTTGTCTGATCTCAGTGACTCCAGAATCTCGTCCTGTTTCTCCTTGGACAAGTCCACGTTGATAACAGTCTTCTCACGCTTCATGGAGAATCCAGGCTGGGGTAGGAAGAAGAAGTTCCTCATTATAGTTTTTTAAAACATGTTCGATCAACGTAAGGCCACAGGGACCACTTCTGGACACTGAACTAGTTTACACTCACTGAAGCAGTATCTCCTCTCACTAAGTCAGAAACATTCAGATTTAGACAAGCTTGACTAACTGACCCAATAGGAGAAGCAGGGGTTACAAAGGCTGCTCAGGACATTTCCTACCCCATTTCCTACACAATAATTTTAATGTGTGAAAAAATCACGTGTCCACAGCACTTGGGTCAGAGAGCTGATGAAGACCGAGAGATTTGTTTAAAAATTCTGGTGAATAAAATTCTTTGAGCAGAACAGTTTATTTCTCATTATGTTATTTACCAACTCAGCTGAACTTTCATGCCAATAATCTCAATTGACCAGTTTGAAAACAAGCCCTCCACCCTCTCAAGCCCAACAAAATAAAAAGCAATGTAAACATATAGTGGGTATACTAGATAAAGTGATGAACATATGAATGCTTGATGTTTCCTCACAAAATCATAACTTATGAAGACTTCTAAAGGTTCTGGTATGTAATTCATGTACAAATTTTAATATTTTCTCTGGGCTCCCTTGGAAATCAACAAGGTCTATTGTTGAAGGGGCTATCCCAATTGGTTTGAAGATTAAATAAATTAAGGTATGTTTAAAAAAAAATCTAAAACAGTAGGCAAATTAAAACAAAACTTCTGTAACACATACAGGTAAGGCTCCCTTCTCAGATTTCTTCCTCTTCTGGTCCTCCTCTTCTTTCTTCTTGGCCTCTGCTGCGAGCCTCCTTGCCTCTCGCCTGGCCGCAAGTCTTTCTTGCAGCTGAAAAACAGCAAGAAACACTAAGAGTTCAGAAAAACAGTCACAGGCTTTGAATTTCCTGTCTCATTATCAGTTATCTTTATTTCTTATATAGCCAAGCTGTTATATAAATATTCAGTAACAAATCAGTGCAACCATTGGTTTCTGTCCTTGGTGCTGAAAATCAGCACATGCTACTTTCATTCCCAGTTGTGCAAAGCTGTTGTGAGAATCAACCATTCAATTTCTCTTATCAACACACAGGTCCTTCTATTCCTTTTCTGTGTTGCAATGCCATAAACATCCTTCAACTGATTACTCCCAAACCTCGCCTTTTGAAAAAGCTCCTTTGTAGTTTGCAGAAGTCATTACTAGAATTATATGATACAACGTAGCAGAACTTTCGCATAGTTTCAACTGCACTATGCAGGGGTTAATCTTAACAGGAGAACAAGGGTGCTGTGCCCCCATGTCCTGACCATGCATGCCTTACAAGCATGAAATTCTGATTGACCAGGGATGCTACTAGGTCACATGTGGCCAGTCTTCAACTGTGACCTGTCTGACAGTAATTTTGCCCCTCAGGAAGCCAAATAATGTCCAATTTAAACTTAAATTCTCTACAACTCCCCACCACCCCCCCTGAAAGTCGCTCTGCTCCCTCACGATGATCCCCCTTGCCCTTTATTTCTAGAAAAACCCTGCTATGACAAATAGTGTGTTCAGCCTCCCAACCTTGTCTCCGTGTTTGGCCTTGTCGGCCTCGGCCATCTGGCTGAGCTGGGCAGCCTGCTGCGAGGCGCGCTGGATCATGGCCGCCGCCATGTCCTCCTCGTACATCTGGTTCTCCCGTTTCGCCTTCCGCGCCGTGAGACGCTCCTTCAACTGGGCTCGCTGACGGGCCATGTCGGAAGACAGCGCCTGAAAAAAAGATAATTATTTTCAAACAGCTTTCTTCATAAAAACATACATTACAATTTTCATAAACAAGTACATTACGATACATAGTACAATCTAAACCTGCAACAAAACATGTCTGAACAATTTTTTGTTTACAAGATTTCATCTCTATCCTATTTTCTTTTAAAAAAGAAACATTTTTTCAGAACGATATTCTGGACTGACCGTCATATTTCAAACACAGTTATAGATTTGATAGATGAAACGTAAACCAAGGTACATGTATCAAGACAGCTTTCTTTTCTCACCTCCCTCTTTGCCTTGTACTGCTTCTCTAGTTCAGCCATGGCTTCCTCCACATCAATATCCTCACCCAGTTGCCCTGTAGGAAGGTAAGCATCCATGAATAGTTTCATCAGGTTGGTAAGTCACTGAATTAAAAAGACTCTTTGTACACAACCAACTGTTTTATCCCACCAATGTTTCGGTGACCGTCTGTCATCTTTCTCAGGGCAACTCTGACTGCCCTGAAGAAGGTGACAGATAGTTGTCAAAACACCGGATAAAACAGTTGGTTGTGTACGAAGAGTCTTTTTATTTAGGAGGGTAAGCAGCTTGTCATCAGACCTCTCTCAATTGCAAGTACATGTATGTAGAAGTTGACCCAGTAGTTTGATTTCAAAGACAAACATAACTGTGGATTTCACAGCACACGTCTGTGCAATTTGTGCGGATAAAACAAACTTAAGTCCAAAAAGCTTTCGTCAGGAACACTGGTGGATGTCTGGGTTGTTTTGTGGTTAGAATCAGAGTGACCAAGCTGCACCTAGGATTGATGTGATGAGAAGAAATTTGTATTCCTAGAACCATTGTAGAGTAGAATTTATTATCAAGTACACTGTAGGGGCATCTTTGCTGGACATGTACAGCTTTAAAGAAAGTTAGTGCAGAAAGTAAGGTGTGACAGGTCGTTCGGTGTAATATAACCAGCTGCTGCCGCGCTGCGTGCCTGCAAAGCTGGTGTGTTATGCCGAAGGGTGGTAATACCGGACATGCAGAATTGGGAGCAGAAAACAAAACATGTGCACCACGATACAGTGGAATGATCAACAAGAAGTCTTGGCCGAAGCGATATCGTCGATGAATGCAAAATCCCACTTCCTACTTACAACTCCGGGGGGTGTTGTTAAATGAAGGGGAATTAAGGGGTGAGTCTGAAAAGATGGTCAAGTATAAATAGTATGTTATTTTTTACTCAAGAAATTCATTATAAGTCTTGCGATTGCTCTGTGTGGCTTTTTGCTACATGCATATAAGAAAAATCTTCAAGTCCACCACATCTTTGACTTAAGTAGTGCTTGTGAAACAAATTACAAGTCTAGAGTCTAGAGTGTTTATTCATGCACATAATACAATAGAATGCTCTGCTCCATGAGTAAAGAAACTCTCCAAAACTTTACATCATTTTCCATCACGACTTGTTGTAACTTCCAGCCTGCTAATATATGTTATGTTATACTCAAGAAATTCATTACATGTCTTGCGATTGCTCTGTGTGTTTGTTTTTTTACTACATACATATAAGAAAAATCTTCAAGTCCACCACATCTTTGTTAGTGCTTGAGAATCAAATCACAACAGTGTTTATTCATGCACATAATACAATATTACACTTTTTGAAAGTAGCCGAATGCTCTACTCCACGAGTAAGGAAACTATCTAAAACTTTACGCAATTTTGCATCACGACTTGTTTTAACCTCCAGCTTGCTAAGGTAGCCGTTTGGCACCAAATTTGTACTGACTACAGGGTCAGGTAGCAGGGAGAGGGTTAAACAAACCTTTCTTGATGAGCTCCTGTTTCTGCTGCTCCAGTTCATCGTCCAGGTCCTGCAGTTGTTTCTCCTCCTGGCCGCTGATGGCCTTCTCCTCTCGACTTCCTGGAACGGTAAGGTGGTCTTGCGGTTAGGGTTGTTCACTTAGAATCTAAAGGTTCTGGGTTCGAATCCCTAGCATGCGCCAGTGTTGTGCCCTTGGAAAAGGCGCTTTACACCTATTTCCTCACTCGAAAATGAGCATTTAGCTTCAGCTATGAGTTACTGTCCGACGTCCTCTTGGATGGTGGTAAGGTGGTTAGGGTTGCTGACTTAGAATCTATAGGTTCAGGGTTCGAATCCCTAGCAGGCGCCAGTGTTGTGCCCTTGAGAAAGTTTCAGCTATGGGGGTCCTCTTGGATGGAACTAAGGTGGTAAGGTGGTATCATGGTTAGGGTTGTTCACTTAGAATCTAAACGTTCTGGGTTCGAATCCCTAGCAGGCCAATGTTGTGCCATTGGGAAATGCACTTTACACCTATTTCCTCACTCGACTCAGGTGAAAATAAGCATCAGTTAGCTTCAGTTATGGACATCTTCTTGGATGGGACATAAAGCCGGAGGCCCCTTGTTTGAGGAAAGCCACACCTTGAGCACGATAAAGATCCCAAGATTGCTTATCGCTAAGAAGTCCACCCAGTGTGAATGCATTAGATGAATCTGCCTGCATATGCAGCTTGGATATTCTGGATATTCAGTATAAACCTAGTGTGTTACGCCATGAGGCAGTTTATCGGACATGCAATACAAACAAACAAACAAACCTGTGCTGTCTGTAGTGCCAGGTCGGTCCTGTGCATCCTTTGTTAGTCCCAGTACCACGGCAGCCAGGTTGTCCAGCCAACCCTCCCGACGTGCTCTACGTTGGTCGTCCTTTAAGCTCTTTAACAGGTCCTCCTCCTACAAAATAACAATGATACAGAAACTAAGAGATCACACTGATCGTTTGCTGTGAGGAAATCATCATAGATTCGTTTCAAAAACAGTTTAGGTAGGATATATTACCATCAAAGGAAGGTCAATTCAATCTCGCTACAATTGCTTGAAGAGCAGTAGTTAAAAAATTAAAACTTACATACAAGACAAAAAACAATAGAAGAAGAAGATGAGTGTGGGAGAAAGTCCTACAGCATCTGGCTGCTTCTATTTAACAAACAATATCACGGATATGCTGATACTAGCAAGTCATGGTACAGTAACAAGTGGGCATCTGGTCATGTTGCAACCTCTTGATACATGTTCATTGCTAGCATGAGGATTATCAACCAAATTGTTGCAGATGTGATAAAGCTAGGAGGAACATCTTTGCCAAGAGGGTTATGTTTTCGGGTAGCATTTGTATGTGTGAATGTATGTGTGTGTATGTATGATTGTACATGTATGTATGTATGTGGATGAACAGCATAACTCGAGAAGGCCTGGATAGATTGTATTGATATTTAGTGTGTGGGTAGGTCTTGGTGAGACCTTAAAATGATTAAATTTTGGGCTCCCTAGCAGTTGCTGCACATGTGATAAGGCTAGCTGGAACAAACTTACCAGTGAACCAGACAGCACAGAGTTGAGAGCATTCCCCTCTGCCTCTTGTTTCTGCTGCAGTTCTGCCAGGAGCAGTACGGCGGCCTCGGCTGTGACCTCCTCTGGTGTCTTACCTTCCAACTGGGGAGTCAGCTCTCTGCATTTACCTGGATGAAATAAACGCTTAAACTTTAAAGTTCAAACATAAACAAAGAAGTTTGCTACGATACTGTTAATCATACAAAATGAGCAAATATATGATGTAAATTGCAAAAAAATAACGGAAAACAAATACTAATGTTGTTGAATGCCAAAGTAAATTCCAAAGTCAAAGATGATGTGAAAGAACAGAAATGAAAAATGTATTGCTTGATATACCATGCTTTGTGTGTTAAGTCGTTTGTTCAACCTTCTCTGACCACTTGGCTTTCAAAATGACAACTTTTCTTTTTGCACAACTTTTTCATTTATTTACACGCTCACATCAGTTTCGAAGGACCCACCTAAAAGAGGATGTCATCCAAATAATCAAATCAGTAGCCGAAACCTTGGTCACTGATGTCACATCACTGACAACTGTTAGTCATAACACGTCAAATATTAATACTGTACAAGCATGTAGCGTTAATCTTGATTGCATGAACTCTGACCTTCCATGGCAATGAGAACGGCCTGTCCCAGGAAGTGGTTCTGCTCGCTCTGGACCTTGGCTCGTTCCGAGACGTCAGTGACCTCCTCGCCTTCCGCCACCTTCTGTCGCCACGCTTGGCGCTGCTGGCGCAGGCTCTCCAAATTACTCGTCAGTTCCTGATGAAGAGAAACATGGGTGACTACATGAAAACAGTTTCTGTCCTTGGTGCTGAATAAGTTTTAAAAACATGACTGTCACGTTGTTGTTGTAGCACATAGGGCAACAACTTTCCTTGCTTTTTCAGTAGCAGGGTATACTTTTACAGGTAGGAGTTGCTAGCCCTTCTCCTTTAATGTGCTTGAGGCACCTCCTCGAACATTTTACATCCCTTCCAAAAGATGGGTGCAGCCCTAACCGAGATGCCCTTCCCAGGATCGAACCGGGGTCTCCCAGTTACCAACTCTGAGGCTGCTGCCAGTTGAGCTAGTGACATACATGTCGCAGACTTTCCAAATTGCTCCTGATTAATGAAGGACATGTTAACATGAGAACAAGGCTTGTCCTTGGTACTGAATTAGGAAGCGATGCTGCTGATGATGACAGGAAATTAAAAGTATGCTGCAGATAGGATCTGACAATAACTAAAACTATGTAAATCATGAAAATCAACCACTGATTGTTACTGACCTCGTCAGCCATCTTGTTGACCTCTGCCCTGCCCGCCTGATTACCCTCGGCTGCCTGTACCAGCTGCATCAGGACGTCTCTCTCTGCACTGTGCTTCTTCTCCAGCTCTGACAGCACTGCCACCTGCAGCCCTACTGCACCTGTGTCACACACAGTGTGTACATTTGTATATCAACAACTAGGATGCAAATCAATGCACAGTCCAAATTGCTCTTAAAGACCACTCAGGGGACTGAGAAAAATCTGGTCTTCGTGGACAGGTGGTCACTTAAGTTATAATTCTTAAAGTTCATGGACTGAGGGTGATATCATACCCACCTGAAAAAACACACATTTCAATGCAAAATGCGGCAGAATTTGAGACAGTATTGAGTCCTCAAACAAAAAAGTTGTAGCAACATTGATTCCAACCTCTGAATCCGGTATTCAAATTTTTGACAGAGGTGCAACTGGCACGCTCCAAATACATTCTAAATATGCTATGGAAGCCTGTGTGATAAAAGTGGAACCCTGTGTGAAAACCAAAGTCATCGCCCGGTCCGGAACACCCGTATCAAACATTTTTGCGGCCCAGGTATGACATAAAAACTGTTATCAGTCTCTGTAAGCCTATTTTGTGTAATCTAAGTTTAAGATGTCCTTCTTACCCTCATCTGTCATCTTGCTCCTCTCCTCTTCCTCCTCCAATCTCTGGTCCTCCTCTTCCTGCCGAAGACGTTCCTCCAGAGCCTCCCTATTGGTCAGGTCTGCTTGCTCCTGTTTCTTCTTCTTGCGAGCAGCCAGTCTCTCCTGGGCAAGCTGCTTCTGGCGCTCTCTGTCTTTCTCCACGCTAGAGCAAAACAAAATTATGATATTCCCTTGTGTATATCAACGACAATGTAAATCTTAAAGAACATCTTAATATTTATAAGAGTAATTTTGGAACCTATTACTATATAGTATTAGAATTCCTGTCACTATATGTATTTTACTACTACAAAATGAACTTTAATTCATATTTCTATGACTGTACTTAGCGCAACAGGGTATGACTATAAAATAAAGGTTATCATCATTATAGACAGTAATTAAATGTGTTCAAGGAGGTGCCTTGAGGAGGTGCCTTGAGCACGTTAAAAGGGAAGGGCTAGCAACCCCTCCCTGCAAAATTATAACCCTGCTATTGAAACAGCAAGGAAACTTTCTGCCCTAAGTGCCACTAAACACTACAAGGGTCTGAACAAACGAAAGAATGCAAAATACTGCAAAACATTCAATATTGCAATCTTGAATAAAAAGATACTTACTTTGCTTCCTTTGCTGCTTCGTTCCTCCTTGCGATGCTGAATACGATGGCGGCACTGTCGAACTTGTCCTCCTGGTTCAGACGCTTCTGTTCTCGGCGCAGACGGGCGAGCTCCAACTGACGGTTCCTCTCCGAGGCAAACCTCTCGTCCTGGTTGCGCAGGCTGGCCAGCAGGACCTCTTTCTCTGCCTCAAAATTGTTCTGAAGTTCTGCCAGGATGTTCTATGCAAAATTATACATTTGCTGGTTACAGCCTACAGGTTTATAGAATAGACTGAAGACTTAATTTCAAAATCTATTGTCCATCATTCAAATGCACTTTGAGTGCTCTTACAAAATGTACATGTATGTCAGAGGAAGATTGAGCAATTACAGGTAATTTCCTCGGGCCGTTCTCACAAGATGAAAACATTCATTGTGTTTATGAAGTGCAAATTGGTGGGTGAAAATGTGCAAATGCATCTTCTTTTCCCTTGTATTTTCTGATACCCCTGTCAGACAGCAGACAAATTGATGGTCCGACAAGTCTGTAAGCTCTAAACAACACTTCTAGCAGTAATTTGCGTGGTGCTCTCTCAATCATCGCACGGTTTTTAGGGATCTGCCTGATAGCAAGATAGAGTAAGTTTTTAGTCGATTTTCAAATTGGGCAATCTTCTGGTGATCAAGAAATACAACTGAAGCTTGTTGACTGCATGGCGGGTATAAAAACATCCTAACATTTTTTCTACAACTTGAGCTGTCTACCTTGGGAAGGTTCTTCTTCTCCTCCTCCTCCTGAATCTCGTCCAGTGTGGCATCGTCCATGGCGAGTCCCTGAGCCTCTCTCTCAGCCTTCAGCTGCCGTCGTCGTGCCAGCTTCTCCTCCAGCTGTTTCTTCTGGTCTGTCCTGGCCTCTCCCAGCAGCCTGGCCAGCTCTGAAAATCATTCCATGATGTCATCTCAGCCGATAAAACTAAAACCGCCCTTCCCTTTCAAGGCTGTAATTGCCCTTTGCAGAACTTTGACAAAAGACTCGCAAACATGAAATCCTCAACATCACATGATACTGGTCTATGTCTAACACCAGTAGCACTAAAACAGTACCATCAAACGGCTTTAGAGACACAATGTCTTTTCAGTTAAAGAACATCTGGGCCCCACAATCAAATATCACCCTGGGATGATGTTGACAAACTTCCAGGTTGCAGCAATCAGACATTGTAAAATGCAAAGCACATTGTAACTTGTACTGGAGATAACAAAAGCCATTTTAAACCCTCTTGTGATGGCAGTAGCACCTGATCGTCATACAGTACTTCAAAATAACATCTTGATTTGAAATTCAAAATGTTGCTTAGAGCCTTTCTCACCCTCTTGGTTCTTGATCCCCTCCCCCAGGAGAGCGGCGGCCTCGTCAAACTTGCCCTGCTGCCTGAGCCGACGTTCCTGAAGCTTCATCTTCACCAGGCGGGCCTGCCTCTCCTTCTCCGACAGGGCCGCCCACTCAGCCTCACCCATCGTGTCTATCAGGGCCTAAGGGGAGGTACATGGTTGGGAAGTATTAATGTTAGACGTTCCTGCAGCTTCATCTTCACCAGGCGGGCCTGCCTCTCCTTCTCCGACAGGGCCGCCCACTCAGCCTCACCCATCGTGTCTATCAGGGCCTAAGGGGAGGTACATGGTTGGGAAGTATTAATGTTAGACATTCCTGCAGCTTCATCTTCACCAGACGGGCCTGCCTCTCCTTCTCCGACAGGGCCGCCCACTCAGCCTCACCCATCGTGTCTATCAGGGCCTAAGGGGAGGTACATGGTTGGGAAGTATTAATGTTAGATGTTCCTGCAGCTTCATCTTCACCAGGCGGGCCTGCCTCTCCTTCTCTGACAGGGCCGCCCACTCAGCCTCACCCATCGTGTCTATCAGGGCCTAAGGGGAGGTACATGGTTGGGAAGTATTAATCGTTTTTAAAGCGTTTATCATCTCCGCAAAAATGGAGATATAGTTTTCTTTTGTTCGTTCGTTTGGTCACTCAGTCGTTTGGTCAGTTGGTCGGTCAATTGATCGATCAGTCATTTGCTTGTTCGGTCGGTCGTTCGGTCAGTCTCGCCTCACAACCTTCAATGTGCTGAGATAGATGTGTCTACATGTCAAGCAGATGTTGGCAGTCTCCATCTTTCTTATGCTACATGTACCTCTCCGACTGTATATTGAAGGAACTATCCATGAAATGAAAAATAAATCTTTCAATATGCTCTTTCTTCAGAAACAAAGTTGTATGTCTTTGGTTACACATCAATGATAATCTCCCAGCATGCTTGAAAAAAGACAATAGTTTAGTTTAACATACATCAGTTTTCTTGAGAGATAAGAAACACAGAAGACTCTTTCCCTCACCTGCATGATGAGCTTGTCCCTCAGGGCATCATACTTGTCCTCCAGAGCCTTCACCAGTTCTCCTTCAGATCCTCCCTCCTCCGGAGACTTGGGCCTTCCTCCCGTCAACAGTACGGCCGCAACGTTATCGTACCACCTGTCTGCACGCGCTCGGTACTGCACCATCTTCACTTGTTTCAGCGTGGCAATTGTCTGATTGTGATAACAATAGATTGTTAGTCGGGAAACTATAGTCAAACTTATACCCGGTCTGGTGATAACCTGTACATATGGATCACCTGGCCAACATGACCACTTTTAGTGGTCCCTCGGCTATTTTTTTTCATTTATTGACAGAAGCATTAAGAATCCTGTCTATAGTGATCACCTGTCCACATACATGTAGACCATATTTTATCAGTCATTTGAGTCTTCTTGGGCAGGTTTGACTGTACTTGTATTTAATTGTACCCTACCTTTCAGGTCCTTTTGTATTGTTGTATATTATTGTTACTGTTTTGGGGAAAACTTCCATCCATTGATGACAGGAAACTGAAAGAAATGTATTTCTTCTTCCTGAGTTTCATTTCTGGCTAGAGAGCAAAGCCTGTCTTTGACACCTACCCCCTTTCCAGTCAAGGACTTAATGAGCAAGAGGTTACAATTGATGGGGTTGATCAGGGGCAGTTTTGGGGCACAATTGGTGCTACCTCAGGTGATTGAAATACTCATTGGATTTACATGTAGGAGTGAAGTTTTTTTATTAAGTCACATCAAGTGATACATTTACTTTCTGCTGATCAGAAGCTTTAACCATTTAGCATTTCCTCTTTAGAAACAGGTTTATCTCTTAATCAATTTACCTTAGTAGCCAGGTCCTGCAGCAGGTAGTGGCTCTCCTTGTCCTGGTGCTGCTGCAGGTCAGCCAACAGTGAGACGTGAACGTCGTCATCGCTCAACGACTTCCCCTCTGCAGCAGACTGCAGGGCCACCAGACAGCACTCCACTCGCAGGGCCGTGGACTCCTGAGGGAAAAAGCCGCCAAGTTTGATTTGGTTCCTACTAGTATCTAAATAAGTTCTTTCAAACAAATCTCAATCTCCAGCTTGCAGAATATTCAGTATTCTGTCATAAGCTCAGAAGCATGAATTCACTTATTCATTTATCTATTTGATATGTCTTGACAGAACTTACCAACGACATGTTTATTAACATGCTTAAAAAATGTGCCAAATAAGTTTTAAAATTGATAGCCACATATCTTTGTGCTGCATAGCTCACACAAAAATTTATTTTCTACCTACGCCTACCAACATGTATATACTAGATAGAGAAATCACTCAGGCCTTCATATGATTAACTATCATTTTTGTTCATTTGATTTGTATAATTCTTTTGCACAACTGAATTTTATTTCACTTGCATTATGTATGACCTCTTCAGTTTGTATACTGTTCATTTTTCATGGGGTCCCGTCGGAATCAGCCCTGTTTTGCTCAAGGGATGACCCATCTGTATCCATGATTGATGAATAAAGAAATAGAAATAATGAAATGTACTTGGCTAATTGTAAAACTAAAAGACAATTTCTTGAAGAATAAGAATGACCTCAAATATCTCCTCCTGTTCGTCCTGTGTTTCGGACAGTTCCGCCGAGCTCTGTTCCCTCCAGTCTCTCCTGATCTCGCTCAGCTCAAACAGCCGGTCCTGTCTGTCCTGCTCCGTCACAGCCTGGGCCTTCTGTCGACCGGAGCTGCCCGTGGCTCCCTCCATCTGCAGGAGCTGTACAGAACATAAAGTAGTTTCTTTCAGATTCTCATATTTTGTTTATTCATTTCTCAGCACTACCTCAGCACATACATGTAGTCTAGGCTATTATTTCAGGTACAGATGACAGTGTTTTCTAACTTATACCCAAGAATTTCTTCAAATATTGTCAACACAAAGAGGTCTTCACCAGCTTTCACCGTTTGTAGTCCACTGTTAACTTAAAACAATGAGAAATTTATCTTTCCTTCATCTCTTGATGCATTAAAAGCATTATTTCATGAACACTGATACCAATAAGTGTCTAAATAGCAGTTCGTAGTCACTTGTCAACAGGTACAGCAATGGGTCCAAACTCTCCCTAATCTCCTTATAGAGAAGGAGTATGCCAGTGCAAAGAATTAGTAGTTAGGATTGCAAAGAAATCACCTCCACCAGTTTATCCCTCTCCTCTGTGTGCTTCTTCTCCATCTCTCTGACAACCGCCTCCTGCCAGGCCAGGGCGTCCTCCTCATCCTCGGGTACCGGTACTGCCTCCTCCGTAGGCTTCACCTTCCCGTGCCCCTCATTCCTCTTCTTCCTCCTCTCCTCCAGCCTCTCTCGAGCCAGCTGCTCCTGGCGAGCCCTCTCTTTCTCTTTTCTAAACACCAGGAAAAGAACAAAAAGTATAGGTACAGTCCAAACGAAGATCACTCAGGGGAGCATTGAAATATGGTCTGTGGTCATAATAGACATGATTCTAATAAATTGTGTCAGTTGGAAAAATTATCTAAGGGCCACCAAAAAACATTGGTCACATTGGCCAGGTGGTCTTTATGTTGACCTCTCTCCTTCTCTTTTGGATTTCCATGGCCAGTCCATTCTCACTGTCTTACTGTTATACAGAAGCCAGGAAAAAAGACTATGTGGTAAGCTTGAGGTGTCGTGTTACAGAAGAGCAACACCTCGAGCACGTTAAAGATCCCACCACACTTATCGGAAACAGTAGGGATCCATCCTTACAGTCTTACCCAGCTTGTACTTATTGTACACAACTGGTGTGTTACACCTACATGTAGAGGCAGTTTACCGGTTATGTGAAACAAACAAAAAAGTTCTTACGCAGCTTTGCTTGACTGCGCCAGTCCCATCACGATGGCGGCTGCCTCAAAGTTGTCCTCTTGTCGTGCTCGTCGCTGCTCCAGCCTCAGTCTGGTCAGCTCCGCCTGCCGTTTCCTCTCGCTATCAACCTGCGCGTCTGCAGACTTCAGGCTGGCTAACAGGGCTTCCTTTTCCTGGAGATGACCAAGCAGGTAAACTTCTTAAAATGATCACAAACCGAAGTCTTCACATTGAAGACAAGATTCGGACACAATATCAAAAGGAGCAATCAAGGTGTTTGGTACTTTTCCACATGATAACCCAGCATGTGTACTTTTAAAAATGCATTGTAGTCATAAAGTTTTTGAATTGGAAATAAGACTTTCAAGTGATTTGGGTTACGTATCAAAAGGAGCTAGTTGTTCCATACACCGGGACAACACTAGTGGTGATTCTTTAAAATGTGCATGTAACTGTGTCTCCTTCAGTAATAATATGCAAATGTGGCAAGTACATTGTACTAGACTAAGTGCACAAATACAGAAGAAGCCAGTTAATTGCACAACAGGTTGTTACAAGATTCCATTGACTGCACAGAATAACAGTTTCCCATTCATTCCATTGTTAGGGAAATTTGCATTTTTTCACGAATCAATTAAATTGATCCATCCTTTATCAGGATATCAAAAAGCGAGAAAATTTTCCATGTTTTTCCAAAGAAACTTCCCTACATGTACCTCTTCATATCTCTTCTCCAGGTCTGCCAGGATGTTGGCTGACAGCTGCTTCCTCTTCTCCTCCTCCTCCTCCTGGATCTCCTCCTGCTCCAGGCGCTCCGCCTCCTCCTCCGTCATCCCCTCCTCCAGCCTCTTCTTCCTCCTGGCCAGCCGCTCCTTCAGCTTCCTCTCCTGCTCCGCCCGAGTGTCTCCCATCAGGCTCTCAAGGTTCTGTTGGTCTTTAAAGGAACTCTTTGTAAGATTTTGGCACCAAAATTGAAAATGTTCTTGAGAGCAAAATCTTCATGTGAATGACATGACTTGTACATATCTAATATCATACAAACAACCACTTTGAAGCATATTTGCATCATTATTTCGTATTTTTGGTGTTTGTGAACTGTGCAAAAACAAGCTGCACAAGGTCCGCCGAGTTTCTGAAGCCATCTCAAACTAGACCCTCCTACTGTAAATACATGTAGCAACATACTGTACACTGAAAGGTCCCCTAGAGTGGGATAGATGCAGATGTCATGAAGATCTCTTTCTTTGGAAACACTCATATAAATTCTTTGGAGTTGATCTAACCCACAATATAAAGAAATGGTAGAAAAATCTACTTTCTATATTGTCCTAATCTTACATAGAGTACAATACGTACCTTTAAGTAGTTGTGCTAGGATGGCGTCCGCCTCCTCCTGGCGTCCCTCCTGCCGGAGCTTCCGCTGTTCCAGCTTCATCTTGATGAGCCTCGCCTGTCGCTCTTGCTCTGACAGCAGCGACCACTCTGCCTCACCCATCTGTAGATGAATTATTCAATGAGTAAATTTTGCCTTTTTTGTCTGTTTTTCTTTATCAACATATAGCTAAAGATAGGGCTTGTTGTTCACTTTGCAGTGCCTAATGGAACATAGGTCAGCAACTTTCTGTGCTGTTTCTGTAGCAGGGTGTTTTTTACAGGGAGTGGTTGCTAGCCCTTCCCCTATAGGGCTTCAATACATGGTAAAGTTTGATTGAACAGTGTAAGATCAAAATCACCAGAGAAGTCTTGTCGACCAATGCAACAATGTTCCAGGTAAAACTAAGCCTTAAGGTTTTATAGCAGCCAGCAATGCATAATAGAACATTAAAACAAAATGTCTACAATTAGTGAATGCTTAGTACATCATACAGCCAACACCACATACAGGTGATATGATACAGTACCTGCTTGGCGAGCGCTTCAGCAATAAGCTTGTCCCTCAGGGCATCGTACTTCCCTTCCAGAGCGTCAATCAGTTCCTCCTGCCCGGCCTCCTTGGTGACCTCGGCGGCCAGGACGACGATGCTGACGTTCTCGGAGCGTCCCTGTTTCAGCAGCTCCAGACACTGCTTCTGTACACCTGCCAGGGTGGGCTCTCCCTAAACAGGACAGAGATACCATTATTAGAAATAATGATACGGACACTGTACTTCAATACAGTGTGTACTACATGTACAATTCAGTGTATATTCAGTGGGTATTTTCCAAAGGAAAAGAAGGGGAAGTGAGAGGGAGGCTGGGATGTTTGGCATGAGATCATGACAACTGCTACAATGTACAATGCACAATGTATTCTGTTAAGTTAACTCCAAATGAGATACAAAGGTACGACCTTCAAGACAGTTCAGTTTAAGACTTTTTGTTGAATAGTTTTGCTTGATGTTCTAATTGACAGCAGCAATTCATGAAAGAGAGAGAAAGAGGGCAGAAGACCAAACCTTTCAAACTTACCCTAGGAAATACGGAAAACTGGTAATAAACTATTACTACTCCCAAGTTATATCTATCAATCCATTTCTATGGTGTCCTCACATCTCTATCATTACATCTTTGAAATCAAAAGTATTGTTTCCAGTCTACGTTTGTTTGTTTGTCTTGGCGTGTGTCTGCAATTCCCACTCTGCTGGTAATTTCAACCTTTTTCCATAACCGAGATGAAGCAAGAAACTTACAAAAGCTCTGAATATTTCACAGAGGCACAAGGTCTCCGAACTCTTGTTTAAAATGTCTTTCCAGCTGATTTCTCACCATGACTGAGGACTGTTCGATCACGTTCTTCTGGTCCTTGTCCTGTTCATGGTACAGATCCTTCAGGACCGACACAACCACATCGTCGTTGGACACGCCCACTCCCTTCTCCTTCTCCAGGGAAGACTTCCGGCTCTGGAACTTGACGATGGCGGCTTCTTGTAGGACCTTCCTGTACTCACCTGTCCCAGCCTTACCTGGGGATAACAAAACATGTACATCTATCAAAACATGACTTTCACAGATGTGGGGTATATCATAGATTTGTGACAAAAATTGCAAGACCTTGCAAGTGAGAGTAAGAATAGAAAAATGACTTCATGAAGACATTTTCATATGCTGTTAGTCATCATGCAAAATATGAATCAAACATTGTAATTATCTTTCTTCTTCTGTGTATTTTGTAATCAATTTTAAATGTGTATCACTTCAACATACAGGGGTACATATCTACCTTGTTGGCTCTATTGTCTCTATGCAAGAGGATAAGTAAGGCTCCGATCACATGCGTCGTACAATCGTCATATGATCGCAAACTGAAGGCCTCCTGGGAATAGTTGTGCATACGTGGTACAAAACTTAGCTATCTTGTTATGGAAAAGGCTTTCTTAGAGTGTTGTTGGAATTTGGTTTTGTCACAGCCTCAAACTCAACAACATTAAAATCAAACAAAGTCAAAAGATGCATGTAACCATGCTATGAGTGAGTAAGTCAGTGAATTTTGTATCTTGTCCTCTATCAATTATTACTACAAATTTAAGTTATCTTATTGTTATCTTTTTGGTATAGTCTACTACCTGTATTGTTTTATTGTTTCTCGTTTTATAACTTGCATTGCCCATGGGTGGCAGAAAAAAATATCATCATTATTACATCTATCGTGATTAATAACAAACAAAGCTTACCTCTCTCTGCAGTTCTGAGTGCGGTAGTCAGCTCCAGGAGTCTCTCCTGCTTCTGTACGGAGGACATGACCGTGGCAGCGTCCCACAGGTCCTGGCGCACGCGGTCCTGCAGCAGTTTGCTCAGGAAGGCGCGCTCCTTCTCATGCTTCCTCTGGAGAATCTGCACGGCACAGGACAAAATAAGGTAAATCAATGAATGTTTTATTTCAGAAAATGCACAGCTTTGCAAAGGAAAAGATTCAAAGCAAATAATTGAACTTCAAACATCACTTGTGTCACTGAATTGCTTCTTCTGAAGTATCTGCACAGCACAGAAGGGAGGATTTGTAAACTGATGCATTTTTTTTCAGGAATGTATATTTTTACAGCTTTACAAAGGAAAGTATTCAAAGCTACCATACATGTAGGAAATCAAAAACTAAAGAACTCTGCACCATTGACACACTGAATTTCTTGCTACAGTTAAAATAAAGAACTTTAACACCACTTACCCTCATGAGATCACTGCCTCCGCTGTCCTCAAACCTGGTGAGGATGATCAGTACGTTGTCTCCAGCATTCCACTGCCGCAGCTTTGTCTGCTGTTCACGCAGACGTCTCAGCTCAGCTTCAGACTGTACAGGACACAAGAACAACCGTCAGTACATTTTCCTCAGTTAGACTTCGCAATTTCACACTTGATATTAGAGTTACAGTATTTGCACACCATGATCATGGCTTTGGGACCCATGATCATGATATTCGATGCCAACGAACTTGGCTAGACTCACTTCCCTAGAATGTTACCAACACAACTATGACATTTTAGACAGGACTTATAACACTGAATTTACAGGCAAACCTTACTACCTCTGCTATTGTGGCCACTTTTTAGTATCACTTTCCCATTAACCTGCAAAATCACACACAACTCAAGACCATTCTGAGACCATTCTATTCAAGTGTGGTTACTATAGACAGGTATGACAATACTTATGTATGGAATTCCTTTCTGAGTACTTGAGTGGTACTGTAAGTCTATTAATATTCGCGAGAAATTTAAGTTCGCGAGATTCGCGGAGACCTTCTCTTCGTGAACTCATCTCCTCGCGAACTTGTAGTTTAACTGGGCTGCCCCCCTCCCCACACCTTCCGTCCCAAACACTTACACAATGATAGCAAATTCTACCGATGACAAGACTCAACTGATAACAGACCATTCACTCTTTCAATTGTTATCAAGTCATAATTTATTTAGTTACTAAGTACTTCTTACAACGAACGGTAAAAGAAAGTACGTATACACCTAAGTTACGACGGTATCGGGGAAAATCGAAAAATTCGCACACCGGCATTTTGTGTTTATCCACATTATTATGACGCTGCGGGCGTAAGGACGCCGTCCCCCGTCAGAAAATCCAACTCCTTTGTTTTGTTAGGTATTGTTATTCTTGAATACAATCGATGTCGGCACCTTTCGCATATGTTGTTCTCATTAAAAACTTGTTTTTCAAGGTTCAAGTCGGTCTTTCAAAGCTCATATAAGCGTCATTCATGTCAGTTTGTCGGCAAGCGATTTCCTACGAACGTGGACAGAGCACGACTAAAAGCCGAAAACCTCAAAATAATTTGTATCGAAGGGCCAGCCTTCGATCAATTCCATTTCTATCGGGACATTAAAAGATAAACTTGTAAAATGAAACGTATTTCCACCGCTGTAATTTCAGTAAACAAGCCGACCCCAAGCGGCCGAGGGCGCCATGTTGAAGTCATGAATATGCAACACGCCCGCATGGTCTGAGCTGTGATTGGCTCACCTCAGATAACCTGTGCTCTGATTGGTTGATTGAAAGAAAGCGTCAGTGTTTCACGTGATCAAGATGGCGCGGGCTTCTCAGAACAGTTTGTTACATGTAGCAAATGCTTCCCCAAAAAACGCGTGTTGGAACAATTTTTCGCGGCCTTTGTTACGATATCGATAAAATGTAGCCAAGCCTCTTCTGAAGGCAACAGTCACTTAATTTTCCCGGCAAGGAAACAAAATTAGATACATGTAATACATGTATTTAGATCGTATATGCGTGGCGGGAAACTTCCGCTAGCGCTCCTCGGCGTAAATGTGATCGCATTATTACGTACCTTTACTCAACAATTTTGTCCCTCAGAATGCGGGAAATAGCGTTTAAGGTTCAAAACGGTTCAAAATATCAAAATTTTACCTTGCGCTACCGAAAAAAAATGATAACACTCGTTCGCGAATTCAAAGACCTCGCGAACTCCTGTCTTGCTAAGTTTCGCGAAATTAAGTGCTCGCGAACATAAGAAGACTTACAGTAATTTGAGGATATCTACAATCTTCTTAAACAATTACAGATGTCCCCACCTTAGAGGCGAGTGTTGCAAACACAGCCTGTGCCTCCAGGTCCTGTTCCTCGTGCAGGTCGGCCAGAAGCGTGGTGGTGACGTAGCGATGGGTGATCTCCCGCGCAGGGTGCTTGTTCTCCAGACAGAACTTTCTTGCAACACTTTTGAGAGCAGCGGCTTCTTCAAGAACGCTGAAGTTCTCGTCTCTTGAAGCTGAAAGAAGGAGGAATGCTGTTATAATTTATCCCATGTGTATGAGTGAGTGAGTGAGTGTTGTAAGTCTCAAAAGACTCAAAAACTAATAGATATAATCTGATACAGCTAACTATATGTATTGCCTTTTCCAAATTAAAAAAGTCAGTATGTTAAAATGATTTCCCCAATGAAAAATTGTACAAATTAGGACTCGTAGGCAAAAATCATTGGAACATTTTGAGCCCCAAGTATGAATTTTGAAAGTATATTCTGGTAAAGACAGATGGATTCTTAAACAGATTTCTATATGAATTCTTTAAGACGTTGTTCTTTGTCTCTGCTCAGATAAAAATCACCAGAATCAGTCCCTACCTTCTGATTCAAGGTCAAACTTCCTCTTCTTCATCTTGACCTCCACCAGGCGCTTGCGTCTCTCGTCGCTGTCCATCTCCGCGGCTACCTCCCGTAGTTCCTCGCTGGTCTCGTCTCCCAGGAGACCCAGCAGCAGGTGTCGCTCCGCCAGGTGTTTGTTGTCCAGCGCACGCAGAACCGCCTGCTGCCACCCGATCACGTCACCTGTAACAAGAGAAACTACAACCTGTGATATGTGCAAAACATTGCTACATTATGAATTGGAAATGCCACTATTCTCTGGATGTCATAAACAAGTTTGAATTCCATACCATAGCCATCAATTGGCCAAACCTCATATTCTCAAACTATTATTATTTACAAAATGACTCATAAACCTCAGTGCACAGGTCAGCAATGCAAAATTGTATGTCACCTTCACTGGGGTCCCTTCGGTCGTCTGCGTTCAGTTCCTCCTGCAGGTTAGTTTTCTCGTAGGCAAAGTGCGCCATCCGCTCCTCTGCCACAGACTGGTAACGCGCTTTGTCTGCTACAGATCTGGTAAAACACACATTCTTGTAGTCAAGTGCATGTACACCTATGTGTAATATTTCTAATCCTCTGTGCTGTGGTGTCAGAGATTGGGGATCATACATATGTAGAGATGTCTCTAGCACTTTCTTCTCAGCAAGACCACATAACGCAATATCAAAGAAGATTTGGTAAAGGGTGCAATGTAGTTTAAAATGAACAGTAACAGAGGTCACATGACTGAAATTATTGGGTCTAATGAAGGATGCAGGAATATCTAAAAATCTGGTGAGTTGTATCAATTCTATACTTCAAGAAAGTTACCTCCCAAAACAACTGAACTTAAATGTACAGAACTGTACAAACAAAAAAGAGAAATTTTACTGTCTGAGTCTCTGAACACTTTTGAACTATGTACTTACCTGGCATTGGTCCATGCCCGTAGCCTCTCCGCCAGCCCCACAATGAGGGCTGCTGGGATGAACATCCCCTCCTTCTCCACCCTGTGTTTCTCCCTGCGCTGCCATACCAGCTCCGACTGGTAGATGGCCTCGTGGCCATCCTGACTGTCGTGCAGCAAGGTCAGGATCAGTTCCATCTCCTCCTCAAACCTCTCGTGCAGCTCAGCCAGCGGGTTAGCTGACATCTCGGGGCAGGCAGGCTCTTCTAGGTCTTGTTGTTTAAAAAATATGAGAAAGAAACATTAATGCTTATTAAAAACCTTCTTATCTTCAGTGATGTCTGCCCCATATTGGCCTTTGTTCCGTCAGACTGAGGATTGCTTCTCCCAGTCTTCTTGGTCTTGGAAGACCATCTCCTACTCAGGTCTGCCACATCTGCTGATTCTATTCTTCGTTAGTGTCTCTTTTCTGCTGTCTTTCTCTTGGCATTCCCAGTTGATGTACTTAAAAGGTTTCTATTTTGCATATCATATTTGTCAAAGCTCATAAAAATCCATTCATAACTTTCCGGATTATCATTTTAACATGCTAGGAAAGGTAATTGCAGACATCATCATAATGTTATTCACATTTCTCAAATCAAGTACAAGTTTTAAGAGTCTCTATGCTAAAGACTGTTTTGAGTACACATTAAAATGCAACAACCTCCACAATGCAAAAATATGTAAATATTCAAACGACTGCTTTGTCATTAGAAAAGATACCGAAACTAATGATTAGCCCCACTCGATTATTAGTAGTTATTACACTATATCAAAAACATATGCTAGCCCTTATTGCATCGTATTAGTAATTAGGATGTTAAGTTTTATTCTATACTTCTATTTTGTATTATGTTTAAGAATTGTTGCCATACTTTTTACTGTGTACAATTGTCGTACATTAAATATCTATTCTATTCAGAATTTTTATCACTCACCAAAGTTGTCTTCCAGGTCAGCAGCAGTCTTCCCAGTGTCCTTCAGGTGTCTGAAGACCCGCTTCTCGAACGCCAGTCTCAGCTCACCCATCAGCTTCATGATCCCAGGAGGGGTCTGAGATGGGCGGATCAAGGAGTTAGCTTTCAGCAGTGGCAGAATTAGGGGTGTCCCTGTGGTGTAGTGGTCTTCGCCTTTGCTACTCTGCCACATCTGGTTCAAATTACTTGGACCAGAAGGACTGGGGTTCAAGCCCCACATAGGGCACCTCTGGACAAGAGGCGCATTGAGTCATACCAAAGACTTTATAAAAATGGTACATACTTATGAAACAGTATGGAAGTTAAACACACTCCACTGCCAGTGGACTAGCCCCCTGCTGCAGTGATTGCACCACAGTGTGGCCCCAGGGCTATGAAACGGAGATGGGCACCGCCCTATACATCAATTATGGTGTGGGAGGATTTTAAAAAAAAAAAGTGGCAGAATTACATAGAAAATGATGGAACACAACATCAAAGATAAGACTGTCACACCAAAAATAGTTACTCAAGAAACTGGATAAAATTTTGAAACAATCAGACCTTTCAGACAGCATCCACTATCTTTTGTCAGTGACTATAAGGAGAGATCTGGCAGAACCAGGTTTTATACCATAACTCTGAATAGATACACATGTATGTTAATGAAGGGAAGACAATTTCATGAGACTGTCACAGTTATGGGGCTGCAACTGTCTAATACAATAAGTGGATAAGACAGTTTGCTCAATACAGCAAAGTCATTGTATATAAAAAAACAAGTATTGCATAAATGTTTAATGAATACAACAAGGTATGCTTTACAAAGCAACAAGATTCCTGATGTTTTCAGTTTCCAAACATGCCCTTCTTTGTGATATATGATCTTTGATATTGATTTTTAAAATTTTGATATGATTTTTCACGGTGGTTTTAAGTTCGCGGTAAAGAGTTCCCCACGAGAACCGCGAACATAAAACCACTGCAAACATTTCTGCATTTACAGTACCTTGAAGTGTTGCCCTAAGAGCTCAGCCATGTCCTCGGTGTTGGCCTCCCGTCTCAGGTTCTGTTCCTTGGCCTTCATGCGGGCTAGCTCGTGTTGTCTCTCCTCCTCGGGCAGCGATGTGTTGGTCAGGATGGACACCACAAACAGCTTCTCTCTGTAACAAACAGAGGAAAGGTTTTAGGGTCATTTTTAAGTTAAACAGGACAGCTGACGAAAGAACAGACGGATGCTTGGGAGGGAACAGGACAAAACTTTAAAGAACAAAGGAATGTAGTGAAGTTTCTACAATAACATGTATGGCTTGTTTGGTGTGTCTGGCCAGTGTCTGCTCAAATATGGTTACTGTTACTTACTGTTACTTACTGTTACTAACTGTTACTTACTGTTACTGTTACTTACTGTTACCTACTGTTACCGTGTTGTTACTGACCTGAGGGCGTCGTATTTCTACTCCACAGCGGTGTACAGCACCTTCTCCTGGTCGGTCAGCTCAAACATGCACAGCACATTACTATTACTTACATGTAGTATTACTGTAACGATTACTTACTGTTTCTTACTGTTACTTACAGGTACCATGTTGTTACTGACCTGAGGGCGTCGTATTTCTCCTCCACAGCGGTGTACAGCACCTTCTCCTGGTCGGTCAGCTCAAATGTGCCCAGCACCACGGCAGACAGCTGGTCCAGCCACTCCTCACGACACGCGCGCTGCTCCTGCTTACGCTGGTGGTTCAGCTCCTTAGCAGACTGGGAAATGACAAACTACTTTTACTCCCCAAAGTAAACATTTGTTAAACTTTTGTCATGCCAATGTATATGGGGCTTTGACTCCTAACCGTGTGCACTTCACTCATTCATTCATTCCATTTAATTTGGTAAGGAAGTTAATAATCCTCAAAATCTTATGTGCTAACCTCCCCTTTTTCTATACAAGCAGAAACAAGACAATCAGACATACACACAGGCACATGCAATGCATACACACATTCAAAGGTACACATAGTGGTCATACACACACACACACAAAAACACAGAGACCAAAAACAATACTTCGCTGTCTTGGTGTGAAGGAAAAACATGCCAGAGAAAGTCCTCTGTCATACTGTTTTACTTGCATGTATGTTCCTGGCCTACCTTCCCCTGCATGCCCAGTAGTGCGTTGGACCACTCCATGTCCTGTTTCTGCTGCACGTCTGCTAACACGGAGGCTGACACCACACCGTCCTGTACACTCCTGCCTCCCAGGGCGTCCCTACGGCTCTCCCAGTACAGACCAGTCGCCTCCTGGAAGATTTTTTAAAATACAAAGTTAGAGGAGATATAATTAAAATTAAAATAAAATAACTAAAGTAAAGGTGCTAAAAACTGGGCAACGGGCTAGCAACCCCTCACTGTATTATACTTCTAAAATATTGCTACAGAAACAGAAACAAGATTGGCAACATAAAAAGATGTTGCCATGGCGACGGTGGTCTCTGTTAACGTTTTCGTTTTTAGCTCACATGCAAATAAGGACATCGCATAAATCATATCAGTCGATCACCTTCTCCACCAAAATAAGACAAGTTGTCCAATGTATGAAAATCTTGTTTTCACAAAATAAGATATCGTACCATTTCCTCATAAATTATGTAAATGACGCCCTCTATGCAAGATTTGTGTCTAATAGTGGCCACATTTACTTAACTTCCAAATGGTGCAAAAATGAAATCCCCATCATTTACCACTATGGATTTGTAGTATTTTGTCATTAATTATGCAAATTAAGTATCAATTTGCATAATTGATATCTATCGATATTTATGTCTTTCTCAGTTACATATGTCATGTGTTTGAGAGTCCTATAATAGAATGCAGCTGATTTATTAACTGTCCTCATTAATTATGCAAATCAGATATTGATTTGCATAATTGGTATATGATTATGTAAATCATCACTTAAGCTATCTACACACCAAAAATTATAATGATCCGTCATCCCCTTCTTGCGTTATTCTCTTTCAAAGTTTGAGTCAAAATCAGCTCCTGCAGTTCCAAAAAAAGCCGCTAGGGGGTCCAAATCTACAGGACATATTCTCCTAACAAAGAGCTATCCACCACTTAGAAATCATGACTATAGCATGTTCAGAAGACGAGATTTGAAAAGTGAAAGTTCCCCTGCAGTACCATAAAAAGTTGCTAGGGGGCCCAAAATCCAATCATTACAAGGTCTTCCACAGACCTACCCACCTACAAAATATGAAGACAATACATCCAGGCATTCTTGAGTTATCGTCCCATGGACTTTCACATTCCTGTACAATTCCTAGAATTCTTGCAATCTGCACACAATATAGTACAAATTTGGCTCGCCCCTGAGGCGTCGCCAAAAATACTAACTTTCTGCCCTCTGTGCCGATAGACCAATCCAGGTCAACCAATTAGAGATGGCAATTAGTTGTTCAACCAAATGAGAGAGTGGGTGCATGTCTGTCAAATATTGCATTTCTATGCTTTTATTTTGCATTTCTACGTTTGACAGAGGTGGGCAGGGCTATGGCATGAAAGGGACCAAACAAACAAACAAAATGAAACTGATTCAAACAATTTTACTAACTGACAGTAGTAGTTACAGGTAAAGGAAAAAACAATCTGACAACTATCAACATGACACCTTAGACTGACCTGTAGAATCTTATGGTGAGCACTCCTGTTTGTGACCTTGAACTCTGACCCCCGGGCGCGCCACTGGTTCCTCTTCCTGCGCAGCTCCTTCAGCCTCTCCTCCCGCTGCTCCTGGCTCATCTTCCGCGCCGTCTTGATGGCATGAGTCGCCTCCCGACCTTGAACCAGCTGGATAAGGAGCTGTGCAACAAGAGAAGATATCTTTAGTTAGCAAAATGCAAACCATTCAGAGAAAGGCATGCTGGTTGGAGCTGCATTCGTCTTTCGGAAGGGACCTAAAACGGGGGTCCCGTGATCAAGGAGGTTAAACGGAAATACAATAGCCACATTACTCAGATGGGTACCTACTAGCTTCATATGAATGATTTAGGACACAAAGAATTAGTCCACAAGGCAATATTCTATGTTGTTGCAGGCTTTCCAGTTTACAGGCCCCAGCTCTGACTTCTATAAGAGACTCTTACAGTAACAGAAATAACCAAAACGAACGGACATGGACTTTCACCCTGTTATAATTATGTGTTTTTGTGACACATTGTGTAAGGATACCACTCCATATTTATAGATTTATTGTTACTCTAATCATGGAATCTGTATCTTGATAGATTTGTCTAAACCTTCCCTCCTTCCTCACAATCTCAATGAAAAGTGACAAACTAAGGGACCACCTATTTCTTTTTTAAGATGAACAGAAAGAGTAGCACTGATCACCTCTCTCTCAGCTGCCTGTTTCCTGGTCACCTCCCTCCCTACAGCCAGCTGCAGGTCAACGACCCCCAGCCCCTTCCCGCTCTTGACGTGGTCCTCCTCCGGAACCTGCGGCTGTCTCCTGCCCTTCCGCTGACGTAGCCGCTCCGTCGCCAGCTGCTCCTGTCTGCTGCGGTCACTGTCAAACCTGGGGGGAGGGGGAGTAGAAAGGTAGAAAACTGTAATGCAACTGTGAACTGAGATGTTTAACACAAATTTTGGACAAATTTTCAACAGTCAAACTCCGGTCTTTGTCAAAAAATGAGAAATTTACTGCTTCTGTGATGTCATGTTATGCAGATAGAACACATGATTTGGTGAGCTGCTTATGGATCATAACTTGCAGAAATTCTATGGTGCCCCCCATCTCTGTTAAGGGAGTGAAAGATCACTAAAGACCAGGTTCCATGAACATAAATGTCCATTAATATAAGCTCAACATCATTGGATGTGCCACAAGTATCAATCCCTTGCCTGGGTGAATCCCGTTTCGCAAATTTTGGTACAAATGAGGTCTTAGAAAGAACAGGTATTTTAGTCACCTTTGAGCCCTGTATGTCTGGAACCTCTCTGCTATCCCGGTAGCGAGCAGGGCCATGTCAAAGCCGCCCTCATCCCTCGCACACCTGTGCTGCCTCATCAGGTACACCAGCGCCAGGATGCGTTCCGGCACGCCCAGGACCACATTACCGTCCACCTGCAGTTTGCCGAGCAGCGTAGCCTTTTCCAGCTCATAGCGCTGCTGAAGGTCACTCAGGAGTTCACCTGTGGTAGTTGACCCTGAAAATGTCATGTATTACTATTAGCAAACTTGTATGTCCATGTATACTGTGGTATATATAAGATAAACCACTTTCACCGACATACCCATTAACTGTCATTCACATGTTAAAACTTGTAGGCAGTGTTTCCGCCAGACCGCGACTGAGAGGCCGTCCACTTGGGGAGGGCCGTACCGCGAAAATTAATTGACCGTACCGCGAAAATTAATTGACCAGGAAAAGTAACTGAATGTTGTGATCAGAAAAGACTTTGTTAATTTTTCAAAATCAATTTGTTACGAAGGTCGCTATAATACTGCTTCAATCGTCACAAAATGCGATCTATATTGACCAGAAGCGCCGGAAGTGTAAAGGGGTTTTCCCGCTCTGTGGTCACGTGACATCTTGCCGTCAACCAATTAGAGCACAGGTTTTTCTGACGCGGACCAATCAGCGCTTAGAACCTTGCATATCAATGAGCTTAAAAACATGGCGGATGGCCCGGGACGGGGCAGGTTGCGGCTCGACTTATGTGAATTCATAGCGAAAATTACGATTTATCTACGGTACATATGGAGAATTTTCACGGAAAAACATTCAAAGGAATATATATTGTGTCGAATACGGTCAGAAATGATGGCGAATCGCAGCAAATCACGACGTAGAGGCTGAAATGCACGGGCGAAATTCTTGTTTTGTTGACGTTTTTCCTTGTTTTCTTCGATGACTTTCTTCGATTGGGTCTTGAAAAACGGGTTTTTAATGAGATCACCGTATGCCAAAGGCACCGACATCGATTCTTCGCAAGCTTAACAATAGCAACAAACAAAAGAGTGTGAATGTCCAACGACATAGAGCGTCCCCACGCCCGCAGTAACAAAGAAAAACAAAGAAATTATGCCGACCTCTCGTATTTTTTCCCCGATTTCTCGGCATTTAGTTTGTCTTTTTTTTAAAGAGGACGGCTAATGTCTGAGTTCAGGCCGTCCAAAGCGACATAAGGCCGTCATTTGACGGGAATACGCCCCTCTGGCGGAAACACTGCTTGTAGGGTTATTGTGTTATGGTCTTAGCACAATCAAAAATTTGGAAAAATCTCAATGTGTTCTTACTAAGTTATGATATTAATTTGTCTCCCCTCTGGTAAGTAACGGGCTTATCGCACTTGAGGATGGGACTTAAAGCTGGAGGCCCTGTGTTTGAGGAGAGCCACGCCTTAAACATGTTATAGATCCCATCACACTTATGAAAAGTGTAGGGGTTCACCCTGGTGTGGATGGATCCAATGGATCACATCTTATAGTCTGGTCATACGCAGCTTGTACTGATAGTGTCCAAAACTGGACCAGGTGTTTGACACCTAAAGGCAGTCTACCAGTTATGCAGAACAAACAAACAAACAAACAAACAAACAGACAAACAAGAAGACAAACTTTGCAATGCGAGGACAACCAACAACGAATGATACTTCTATAAGAGACATTCTAAAACGTACCACTGATGAAGTCTCTGTAGTTGTTCTCCATGACCTGGAATATCTCCTCATCAGACTTCCCCTCCTCCATCAACCTCTTGGTCTGTTCCATCTGATCCTCGTGTCTCTTCTTCTGGTCGTCGTAGATCTCTCCCATCAGTGCCCGAACGTTCTGGTCATGGGGGTGTCCACCACCAGGCAGGGTGGGTGCCTGATCAAACTGTTTGCTCTGGAAGAGCTGGTCGGCCTTCAGCTGTACCTGGAGCACCTGTTCCTGTCTCTCACTCTCCGACAGGGACAACCAGTTTCCCTCACCTGTGAGAAAGATAGAGAAAGTTTGTGAACTGTGAGTCTTGTTGGTACATAATAAAATGAAGTCTGAAAATCCCTGCAAACACTGATCTTGTGGTATTTGTTGTGGGATGAAAGATCCATCATTCTCTGACCAACATATCTTTGCTGATATACCACCACTCCTAACAGGAGTGAGCAAAAATGGGGCAGGTAGGAAATGCAACAATCTTCCAATTGATGCAGTCAAACCTGTACAAATGTCAACCTGTACATAAGGACTGTCTGGTCAATGTGACCACTTTTTGGTGGACCCTTAGATAATTTGTCCATTGTTTTTTCATTAGGAATCCTGTCTATAGTGACCACCTGTCCACACAGACCTAACTGTATTGGTCCCCTGTGTGGTATTCTTGAGCTTTGAACTTTTTGACTGTACCTGGAGAGTCAGTAGACACAAAGCAAAGTTGGCACTGTTGATGGAATTACAAAGGCTAGCAAATAATCAAATCAAAGACAGATAAATCCGGTATCCTTAAATGTTTCTGATGGACAACTCACCAATGTGGACCTTGGCCATTTCCTTCAACAGCCTTTCCCTCAGTAGACGGTACTTCTCGTCCAGAGCGGCCAGCAGCTCGGTGACCCCCACCTTGTCCCTGGCGCGCTGCTGTGTGTCCTCTCCCCAGTCTGTCCCATCGTCAAAGATAACGGCCTCAACTCCGCCTTTGTTCCACCTGAACATAAGAAGGTTGTTAATATTTGAAATGGGCCATATGCACAGAAACTCAGGGAAGACACCACTGCAAAGATGTGCTAGGAAAGAAACCCTAGCACAGGAAATCCAGGGGGGATGAAACGCCCCTGTCAAGTCCTAGGGAGCACACCCTAGCCAAAAAAAGCCAGTGGGAATGGCCCCTGTAACATAATGTAACTGTGTATATCTAATATTATCTATGTTTGTGAAATTATAAATGTGTCGTGATATGCAAAAAAATTGAAATGGGCCATAGATAGTTTTTCGAAAGAAACAAAAATTGAAAAGCATGCTTAAGTTAACAGCATTGTAAAACAAGACATTGCCTTTGATGATTATCGGCAATTGAAATTTCCTTTTTTACGACAAACAACCATACATTGTATTGTGGTAATTTACTTCCACAGGTTTCAAGTGTTATAACCAACCTGTTGAGTTTCCTGTGACCATGGTACTTGAACTCTGCCTGGTACTGTTGTTGTTGTCTGGCTTCAGCAGCAAGAGTATGGTCATCTTCCTGTTACAGAATATGCATTGTTGTTTTAGAAATAAGATACATGTACTTCAATTAGAATCACACCTGCCAAGAAATGATTAGTTATTGTTCAGACTTCTTAGAAGCAGCACAGAAATTGATGAAATGTACATTCCTGGGATTATCATGAAAATTCATCTGTGTTGTTAACTTGGTATATATACAACATTTGGAAAATGTGAGTCCAAACCTTGTGTTGGAAAACACTAAATTTACCATAAAACACATTCTTGTCTAGGATACTGACTTATTTGAATCAAGGTCCTCGTTTGAATTCAGTCTCACCTGTAACTTCAGGAGTTCCTCACGTTCTTCCCAGTCCATCTCTGTCCTCTTGTTGATCAGGTCCTCCTCCTCCTTCTCCGCCTCTTCCTCCCCACACGGGTCTCCCTCCTCCGGCAGCATGCACAGCCACATCTTCATCTCATCAAAACAGACGTCGTCGTCGGGATCCACGCGCGACGCCACAAACTTGTTCCACGTTTGAAACGAGAACTTCTCGCCGTGGGTCGCTCGAAAGAGAAGCAATGCATCGTTGAGATGGAGTCGGTGACTCCCGTCCCTGTCGAGCGCTTGGAAGTCCCAGTAGACCTTTTCTTCAAGGCATTTTCTGCGATCGAGTTCCATGAGGACATCGACGAAGTGTTTCTTGCTGCACCTGCCCTGTGCGGCAGGCCCACAGATCTGTGACACAGCTGCCTGCGCATGTCTGATGTCCACCTGTTCATAGTACAGAGCCAGGTAGAACTCCTGGAGTTGATCAGGCAGGAGGTAGCCTTGGCGGGAGAGGTCCAGAGCATCGAACACCGCATCAAAGTCCACTTCAGGCATACTGATGGTTTATCTGTTACAAATCTGCTGGGCCTCCTGGATATGAGATAAAATGATACAAGGGTTTCAGAATATTGAAACATGCTGAAGTATGTGCAAACTAGTGGCAAAACTGAAGGTATGTCTTGCGCACGGAAAACAATAAAACAAAAATAAACTTGACGGTATATTTCATTTCCTTAGAAATTATTGCCCTGCCCCCTTCAGAAATAAAGTTGTTATAAAATAAAGTTGCAGCAAAATTAAACCTCATTGGCTGCAGCAAGTGATTTCTAAATTGTATGGAGGCTGCCTGTTTAAGCTCTAGATCCTGCAAGTTTACTTATAGCATTACATGACATTAATTTGGTAACTTCCTTCAAGGAGGTTAACTTTTTTGTCCCCAGGCCCTTCGCCCCCCTCCCCATTACTTCTCAGCTTCAGTCGATCTCCCAAATTATTTACGACGAAAAGTCAATATCTGAGCATGATCACCCACCTACAAAACACTCCACACTTCGGGATATTGCTCTAGCTTCAAACTGTCACATTTTCCAGCAAAGTTGCCAATTCAAAGTACATTGAACACTTAATCATTTCTTCAACAGCGCCAAGCTCAGCTATGACAATTAACTCTTCACCTAGGCAATTCTAAACTAATGACGTCAATGGACGAGACGAAAAAATAGGGGTGCTGCTTAAAAAATGAAATAAAGATAAGAACTTTTTGCAAGTAAGGGGCAATGGTACAAGTAATTTCATAATTCTCTGTAAAGAAAACAAGTAAAAATATGATAAACTAATATCAATGTTTGGAGATAAAAAGCGAAAAGTTAGCCCTGTCTTGCACTAATTTAGCATACACCCCTTTTCTGTAACGCCCCTCTTACGCGCCATACACCGCATGCAAACACAATGCACCAAAGAGAAGCCAAGAAAAATTTTGGAAAACCTGTATCCATCACGAGCTGAATAGCATATTTTGGCGAAACTTGATATTTTGTATGTCTAAAATCACACAGTAATCCATATCGTTGATGAATAGTTGCGTGTCTCATAACAATCTGTACACATTTGTTCTTTGCGACTATCTGCGGTTTAAGTCAGAGGTGTTGGTGTTGGAAAGGGAATCGTCATGGCGCCACCAGAAGAAGTGGACGTGTTTAAAGTGCCACATCGGCGCATGAAGGAGCTTGTCAACTACTACTGTCAGAAGGTGAGTTGCAGAAGGTCTTCTAGAACCGAAGGAAACCATGTTTGGTGGGCGTTGATGTCTGGAAGATGGTATATTTGGTATCCGATGAGAGGAGATTTTGGCGTCCTCATCGCTGGGCGCCATTTTCATCTCAGGATCTGTCACGGATGTTTACTTGCAGCGCTGGCAGCTACGTACTTCACAAACTGTTGCTGCCTTTGATGTACCAAAGAACTTTTAGAAGTATCTAGATAAAACAGTCTCCTTGCGTAGCTCACGCAATCCTCATAACCGTGATATGTTCTTTGCAGAATTAAGCACCCTTGCAAACGCTATCAAATTACGTCACATGTTATAAAGTTGATGAGTTACACAATATCTTACGTTAATTGTTGCGTAAATACCATCGTTATCTTTATAGGCATTTATTTTTTCTTGAAGGAAGTACTTAATATTTGTCGTCTTTAGCAGTGTCATTGTTTTTGTTGTTATCTTTGTACGCGAATGAGGTAAAATGAACATGACTACATACATACTTAGTAACTTATTACAAAGGAACGAATTGTTAACATGAACATTATTTTAGCTAAGCTAACTCACGGTTAAAGGGTTTGCTCTGTCAGAATGTTTCCAAGCTTCCGAAGACTGTTCACTTTTTATCGTGGGAATGTTTTTCCTTACTTATAATCTCCTTCTTTCTTAGCTGTCCAAGACAGACTTCTCGAGTAACCGGGACCTGGGAAACCTGCTGAAGAGTCTTGAGACAACTTTCTCAGAGTTCAAGATTCACGAGCAGATTGAGAATGACTGTATCATGAACAAGTTACAGCGACGGCTTGAGGTCAGTGTTCGTCCTGGAATGACTTGCCATTTTTGTTGCTGCATGATTACTTTTTAGCTAAGTCAGACACGGCATGGTACTGAGTACAAAAATACAGTTCAAAGTTCAAAAAACAGTTCAAATGTCCTCAAAGTCAAACAGTTCAATGTTCATTTTCGATTGTTTGGCTGGTGTGGTACAAAACTAGTGTGTTTCGTAGAAGGGCGGTTATACTGGATACAGGTACAGATTCAGGCAGTATCGGCTCTGTGTAAGATTGTACAAAGACATCAAACAACGCTCTGTTCCCCCCAGGCTCTCTCCATTCAAAACGAGCAAGTGTGTGATGTCCACTCTCACAACCAGCTGTCGGAGATGTTGGAGCTGGTAGCCCAGGGCTACAGACTGGTGCAGAAGGGGGAGGGGGAGATGACAACTTACGGGAAGGAGCTACAGGTCGCGCTGGAGAACTTCACCCAACGTTTCCTGCCTCACATGAAGGAGGAGGAAGAGGTTAGATTTTCTAAAACCAAAATTTAGTGTCGTCGGTGTGGCGAAACGGTTACAGTGTTGTCATAGGTCCAGGGTTTGATGCTCATCATGCCCCGACGTTGTAGGCACGACCTTCCCTGGCAGTAGAGTGACACTCACCAAGCCTCTTCGACTAATCTGTTTAAAATGTGCCAAAAAACACACTATGGATTTGGTGGCTGATGTGCCAACATTTGGAACATTTGCCACCAAGAACCATACAATGTCTTTTTTAAGTGTTATTTGATGATTTCTAATCTAATCTATTTAGATAAATAAGTTTAAGACCTTGAAATGTTGATATAGTTTAGACATTATATTCATTGTAAGCTGCCATTAAGTAAAATTATGTCCTATTCATTAAAACGATGATCAAACATTCATCAGTAGACATTTTTTTATGTCAGTGTATCACATTTCTCTTAGTGTACCATATTTTGTGAGGCCGTCTACACGAATACGTAGTTTCCTTATATATATATACACTTCAGGATGACTGATGATCAAATTCCATTGGTTTCATTCAACTACATGTACTATTTAATGTTTTACGTTTGTGTTGTACCAACCGCTATTGGTATAGATTTAGCACCGCTAGTGGTTGTTTTTCAATCGTGAAGGCTCATTGGTTTCCCTCCCTCCTTAGGTGTTCCAGCCTCTTCTGATGGAATACTTCAGCTACGAGGAACTCAAGGACATCAAGTCTCTCGTGATCAAGCGCCACTGTCTGTCCAAGTCCAAGTACGAGGCAGAGTCCAAGGAGAACAAGGAGAAATCAGATGAAGACAACAAGTCTGTGAAGTGTAGAGGTGGGTTATACAGTGAAGGAAGGTGTAGGAGGTTTATTACAAATTGTAGGTAACTGTAGGTTACTTAGTGATACTCAAGAAGATCAGGAAATACTCTGTAGGTAAGATGACTGAGTTGTTTAGACAAAGGATTACTTAGATGCAGGAATGAATAAACAATCCAAGAAAATTGATATTTGTTAGTCAAAGCTTTTGACAGACAGCATAACAGGAATGTCCCAGCTACAAGCATTATGACAGGTTTCTTTCGCTTTATTGTTAGTAATTTGTTACAAATGTCCATGTAATTTGGACCTAATGTTGAGAACAGTTTAGATTGTGATATTTGCTTTGCAAGACATTGTCACCCCCTGAACAGTGAACAGCAACGACTGAGGTTGATCTGACACCGACATTAAATGCACGAACACGAGAAATTGCTGACGACTTGCTTGGCACAAGTTGGGAACAGAATAAAGTAGCTTTTAGCAAATGAAGAAGAGAGCATGTAAAAGTTCTGTAATCTAACTGCCAGTTATGACAGCTTTAAAGGTGAGGTATGCCACTGTTTAAGACAACATGTGCAACTTTACTAACTGCCATCCTGCAATAAGTCTGCTCTGCAGAGGAAGCCCAGGAGCAGGTGGAGGTGTCTCCCATCCAGACCCTGCCGTCAGAGATCCTGCTGCGCGTGATGTCATACCTGTCCCCGCGGGACCTGTGCAGAAGTGCCCAGGTGTGTCGCAGCTGGTCCGACCTGTCACGCGATGGACAGCTGTGGCAGGTGATGCACCCGGCACGATGGGCTCAAGGTGAGACCAGTTTAAGGTCTTCTTACACTTTCTTTTTTTTATTCATTTCTGACATCCTTTCGTCTTGCAAGACTGGAGCTGTGAATTTTTCCCGCTGCTTATTCTTTTTCATTATATTTGACAGTAGAGGATGTCACGGCGTCATAATTAGATAATGTACTATCATAATGTTGACAGTACATTATGGCATAACGTACTATATTTTTATGCAATACACCATGATGTTGTCAGCTTTTAGTTAACAAATGGAAATTCTAAGATTGAAAGTGGAATATTTGGCTGTAGCTTCCACCTTAATCTTACCGATGACCCTGTACTGTAGCTCAACTGGTAGCAGCCTCACAGTTGAACTCCTGGTTCCAATTAGTTGGTAACTGGGAGACCCCGGTTCAATCCCCGGCAGGACATCTCGGTTAGGGCGGCACCCACCTTTCAGAAGGGATGTGAAATGGAGGTCCCATGTTCGAGGAGGTATCTTGATCATGTTAAAAGAGAAGGGCTAGCAGCACCTTCCTGTAGAAATTTGCCCTGCTACATAAACAGCAAGGAAACTTGCTACCCTATGTGCCACTAGGCACTACACACTACAAGGGTCTGAACAAACCACCATTGTCTTGCAGGAGACTGGCGTTTTGGGTTCCTTCCCGATGAGGACCCAGACGACCTGCCGGTGTACGGGGCCATGGGCGGGGAGGAGGAGACAGATCTGTACGTGGTCGTGGACGAGGATGCTGACTTCGACGAATCAGCAGAGAGTGACAACAGCGAGTCCAGCAATCTCAGCTACACAGGTATTAGACTCAGAGACTTTGTAAATTTTTGTGGAAGTACAGATGTGTCAATAGTTTTAAAAAGTCTTCAAAGTAGATTTATTAGATACTGTAAATGCCTTTAAAGTTTAAGTTTGCTGTGATTTAATTTCACAATAGGAAGAAAATTGAGTGTTTGCAGTGGTTTTAAGTTCTCGGTTGAGATATTCGGTTAAGAAGGTAAAAGACAGAACAAGCATTTTCAAAGGGGAAGAGGTCACTGGAAGACCATGAACATTAAACTACAATTTCGACATTTACAGTATGTAGTCTTTTGCAGTGTGAGAATTAAAGTTCTTCACATGTATATTACAGATGTGTAAAAGGTTTTAAGATTGATCTGAAATAGTTTGAAGCACAAGTCATATATGCAACCCATTTTAGACTGCTAGAACTTAAAGATGCTTGAAGTGTCCATACCTAAACCCATGTGCCCCTGTGTTATAGCTGCCTGTATCCAGCGTGAGGCTAAGATGTTAACATCCATGGTGAGAAACCTCCTCCCCCATGTGAACCGCTCTGTCCAGTCTCTGGTACTGAGGGGCAGCAGAGGACTCACCAACGGACTGGTAAGTTTGTCAACTCCAGGGATGCCAATTCTTTTGTAGTTGGTCCATAGAGTATTTCTTAAAAAGGTTTTAAAACATTTTTACACCAAAATATTCTACAATATCAATTTGCTGTATTGTCCTTTCTATATATCTTTTAGAATAATGTACAATGTTACAACCACTTTCCATAACTCGATTACGAACCTTTGTTATCTTTTGGTTGTTTCTTTCTACAGGTGTACAAGCTGATTGTGAGCTGCCCTAACCTGGAGTACCTCGACCTGTCTCACACCAACGTGTCGGATGTTGCCTTCAAGGGGTAAGAAAATTGTCTCGTCTACTGTTTTACCACTAAGTTCCTAAAGTTATTTGAGTCAGCATGTATTCCCTGTTAGAAATTCTAAATATCTCATGTAAATCAACATTTCAACTGTGAACTTTCTTCCCCTGGTTTTCTAGTCATGCATGGAGTAAACTTTGAAATTTGTTCCCCTGGTTTCTAGTCATGCCTGGGGTGAACTTTAAACTGTGTTCCCCTGGTTTCTATTCATGCATAGAGTTAACATTGAACTTTGTTCCTCTGGTTTCTGGTCATGTCTGGGCAAACTCTGAACTTTCTTCCTCTAGTTGGTAGTGATTAAGGTTTGTTTCCTTTGTCCTCTATTAGGCTTGGAAAGCGTGGTGCAGGAAGAAAGCTCCGTCACCTCGACCTCTCGGGCTGCGTAAACATCACAGACTTGACCCTCGTCCGGCTGTCCAACGGGCTCGGACGTCTCACCTCAGACAGCCCCAGCGTAGCACGTTCTGCAGAGAACAAGAAGCGCAAGGAAGCCTCCAAGTACATCTGCTGCGACTTCTCTAACACTGAAGGCAACTCGGGCGCACGTTACAGCTGTGACATCACTGCTGCAGACTTCCCTGTGCCCTGCCACACCGGCTGTGCCCAAAGCAGCAACCAGTTCGAAGACATTGAGTGCTGTGAGGGCTTTTCGGAAAGGACTTTTTGTGTTTCCGAAACCCTTGCTCAGTACCAAAGGACTTGTTGTGGTTCTGAGCAGAAGAGATCACCCCCCTCCCCTCCCAATAATGACATCGCATCTGCTTGGACTTGTTGCATGTCTCACGAGGGGAACCGCCCATTCCAAGGTGACAAAAATGCAAGAGATAATAGTCGCCGCAAGAATAACAAAGACAATGATTATGCCGACAATGATAATGTTGGCAAAAGGACTAACAACTGTCCCCCCAACAATGGGGATGTGGACAAAGACTTTGATGAAGCTGAGGATGTGACCAGAGGCCTGGCCTACCTGGACCTGTCGGGATGCTACCAAATCACAGATGAGGGGCTTGGGTAGGTATTGGCTGATAGAGGAGCCGTGGTTTATGTCAGTGTCTGTTTTTTCTGTATTTTGATGAACAGTTTTGAAATAGTTTATTACAGACTCAGTATGATAGTTATAAGGATGGTACCAGGCTATTAGCAAGCAATATCAGGGTGCTCTTTGGATGCCCTACACTAAGAAAAGAAAGAAATTAGAAGCACTGTGTTGACATGCAAAGCTACAAGGTAATTGTTAATCCAAAGGGCCCATTGGGGAATTCTGTTTCTGACTGGTTCCCCTATGAACCCTAGCTCTAAAACTAGTAAAAGCAAGGATAGTACTACTACTACTAGCAGTGATGTAAGGGTTTGTGTTAAGAGAGTACATGCAGTTTGTAATACAGGTGACAGGTGATGCTGTGGTTCCATGGATGCCTGCAGTAACTGCAGTTTGGTATGTGGTCACCAGGTGGCATTGCACACATGCTGCTGAGTTTGGGCTTATGTTTCAGAGGTTTTACAGAGCCATATGCAAATAATGGTACTTAAAACTTTATTTCTTTGAAGTGGACCAAGAAGGAACTGGGTATTGTTTTGAAATGGTGGTAAAATTTTGTTTAAATTTTCTTTGTTACCAACTAAACAAATAGTAATCATTGTAAACCTGGTCCCAACAGTTCCCTGGCGTCCCATGGTGGCCTCCCTCAGCTGACACACCTGGACCTCTCCGGCTGCCTCAACATCACGGCTGAGGGGCTAGCCGCGCTCGCCGACAACTGCCTCTCCCTCGACCACGAGCAGTTCTTCTACTGCGACAACATCACGGACGGGCCCTTCTCCGACACCGCCAGCGGGTGTCAGAACCTCCAGTGTTCGTCTCGCGTGTGCTGTCGCTCCGGGGAGTAGATGGGGCGCGACCCTACAGAACCTGCTCTGCTGTTAAAGATCAGGAAGTATTGCCTGGTTATATATATGAAAATATAATTATATACTCGCTCTATGCTCTTATGTCAGCTTAGCTGTTTAAGAAGCCAAAGAAGTACAGACTTCCGAATTACGTACCAAAGTTATGCCAGTAAGTCTTTTTGTTTTGTGTTTTCTGTGTTTGTTATTTGTGTACAATGCAAAGTTTTTCCCTCCAACAAGGGGTGTCTGAAAGTAGTGTAGACATGCATGAAGGTCTTGTAAACTTTACGATTTCAGTTTGTTTTGTTTTTCAATGTTTTGAATATGATATTTGCTAATTTAAAGTTTTTGTGTGTTCATAGGACACTCAGAAATTATAAGTATCAGAATAATCATTACATACATTTTTGTAGTGTGAGGGAACAGCCTCTTTAAGCTTACCTCACATCTTTTTCTTTGGCCAGTAAAAATAATGCCTGTTTTCATTGTATTGAAAATATTTCAAGCCAGTAAGTTGTAAAATGAAAGACAACTAAGCTTCAAATAAATGTTTGTAGAAATTTTGTCGCTGACAACTGAATTAAGTTCTAAAATTGAACAAAAGCTACACGTAATATAGTATACATCTATATACATCGTTGTAGGAAAAGAGACAGCTTTTATGGTGACAGCTAAGCTGTTCATGTATTACATCACATGTTGCTCAAAAATACCGCAGTTGGAAACTTATACAGATACTCGCTACTTCTTAAAGCAAGTTTGGAAAATGTCTTTTTGAACATCTTGTATTCCAAAGACAAACATCTGTCAGGTCCAATCTTTTCAAGCCTAAGCCCTGCAACATTCTTAACAACTATTCATGAATAGGACAAGACTGGGCGCTTTAAATATTAAACAGTGCCAGGTTTCTTTTCATTCTTAGAGAATAGACAATGAGTAGTGTGAAAGACTTGTCTTCTATTATGTAATGGTCATCAGTTTCAAATTGGACGACACAATCGATGAGGAGACATCGACAGATCCGGTCTCCATGGCAACAGCACGGACTTGGACGAAAGCCAGTAAATGAGCGCCAGACAGTCCATCATCCTTGGCTCCATGGTGCGGAAGTGACTCCTCTTACCACTCGGGTGGCAGAGTGCACCTATTAGTGACACCCTGCATGTGACTAACTGTCAGAACTGTCGCAGGAATGCTCGGATCAGTGACATGCAAACGTGACGTCTGTTCGCTAAAGATAAAGCTACAGAATACATGACATGTACGAGTATTTTCGCTGTGTGTTCTGAAAGTAATATATCTGTCTGAGCTTGCTGTATGCTACTACAATGGACATGTAACTAGATATCACTCAGATTGAAGAAGCAATATAAATCTATTGGAGACAAAATAAGAATATATTAGAAATCTTTCAGAAATTCAAAGGATGAATCGATAGCTATCAGGAACGAGAAGACATTGTATGTGTAGTTGCGTTGCTCTTGGTTGCCTCAGAGCTATTCTCTTATCTCTGAAATACTGAGTGATTGTATCAGATGTAATTACATGAAGTAAAAAAAAACTTACCCAGTTTTTCTTTGTTCTTGTCTTTTACAATTGGCTAAACTGAGTCAATTTCAGATGCATGGTAAACCAGTCTTTTGGCTAGAAGCCATTGACTTGAGTATAAACTAAGTCTCCTACATGAAAATAAATGAGCTATGAAATAGATTCCTGGCCTGGCTTGGTACGTTATGGTGTACCATTTAAGGACAAGGTTGTCTAAGGACATGGAGGTATGACAAATGTAACAGTGATTCTAAATGTCTGGTTTGTAGTATAACTAAGGAAAAATCCATATTTCATGCTGCAAAGGTCAAGGTATATTGAAGGGAGTTTGAATGAGAGTTATGAACAACTGTCAGTTGGGCAAGGCCGTAAAATGGGTATCATTCATGCATATCTGTGGAGATGACATTGTACGGCATGATTTATTCTTTTCATAACTAGAAGGTCTTATAGAGGTGAAAGGGATACAGATTGGATGTATATTATGCTGGGGTACTTGCCAGGTGAATTCTCTCATGTTTCCTACCAGTGTGCCAGCCATTCAAAGCATGTACAATGTGTCAGAAAAATTAGTTTCTTGAGGCAGAACCTAGAGGATATTTATCTCACTCCTCAGCTACCTTCCCTAGAGCCAGAATGGAGTCTTGGGGAAGGTAGCAGAGGTTGCCAGGTAAAAGTCCAATGTTCCTACTACTATGCTCTTCCCAACCTTATGTGTACTTTTACGTCCCTGTCTCCCCACTCTAGGCAATATGTAAGCCATTGTAGACATTTTATGTGCTGTTTCTACTTGTACAGGATAGCATTGGCATCTCAAAGTTCAGATGCCTTGGATCAAGGGCAAAAAAACAAGCGACACTTGACAGGTCAGGTCTCCATGTTTTGACTGGCTGTACAAAGTTAACTACCCTTGCAAACAGAGGGGGGATATTGGATGAAGAAAAAAATTAAGAAATTTCTGTTTGCCCCTCCCCCAATTGAGCTACTTAATGACCAGTGGTATGATATAGAAGAGCCAGATGTATATGTTCCAGCTCAGTTTCTATGTAACATGTGTTTTGTGGCATTTGGCACATCATTTTAGTACTGTGCAAGAGAAGGCAAAGACTAAAAAGGTGCACTATAGCTACTAGAAGGCATTCTAAATGCCAGGAAAACGTGCATAAAAGACTCAGAGACAGCTGGACCCTACATTTGTACATCTGCTTGGAGATTTAGCATAGCATCTCTGTCATTTGCACCTGCGGTCTGTGGCCTTTCAAGCTTTCAGGAGTCACAATGAAGACTTGACTAACAGTGTTCCAATGTCTGGGTAAACAAGATGGATCTTGCACAAGATAAGGATCTGTTAAAATGAAAAGTGATTAAACTGGCCTTGTTACTTTTAAAAAAAGGAAAATGCACCTTGTTATGACAGAGGTCATAGCTGCATCGTTGGTTGCTGAAGTAGACCACAACTACAAGAGTCCATGACCCCAGCACTAGCACTCTCAAGCTTGTCCTTTGTAGAATAAAGCATTTTAAGAGGTTTCTACAAATCTGTAATGTCAAGAACATGCCAACTGCTTCTGAAGTGTGTACTTGATTTTTACCAATCTTGAAGTGCGTTTTGAAAAGGTGGAGTACAAGTAATTTTATTGAAAAAAAGCTGGCAGGAACTGAAGCACAGCTGGCTTGCAATCCCCACCCACCTCTTCAGGGTTTTTGTATGGCCCTGTTGTGTGTTTGTACAGGTTCAATGGATGCACTTTGTGGCCGCTCTAGACCTGCCTAGGTAACAGGTTGGTTTAAACCACACCCAGAATGCAGGCTGATGGTTGAAGAACACTTCGCACAGAACTACAGCAAAATAAGAAGGGTATCGAAGGGCCTTGAAGTCAACCGAAGAAAAGATAATTGTAGAGGCCAACAAAATATGAACTTTTATGCCAATACTATTAGACAAATTCAACTTTCACCTGTTTGACAGTTAGGATAAGGTGATTGACAACTTTGTTGTTCCCCATGGCCTCAAAGTTGTGTTAGGCTGTTTTAAAAACGCTTTTCGTTCTGCTTTTAGATTTTCAAGAGCAGCCTGTCGTTTCGCATCCACTTCACTCTTGGTACATTACACATGACGTTGCTGATTCAGTGTGCTCGAATGACACTGGTTCTACAAGACCAAGGACGGTACAAGCACTTGTACGTTCTTGTTTAAGACAGAAGTGTTCGTAAGAGCGTCGGTCCTGGTAAGGGCAAGGTAAACAAGTGAGTAATGGAGGTCAAAGCCTTCGTCATACCGCTCCACACCCACTCTCTGACACTCGGCCATTTACATGGCTCGGGCATGTAAGCGTTGCCGTGGGACCAAGCATTATGTTTGTGTCATATCTACAAAACTAAACGCAGCCGCCTTTAATTCTGTTGACATTCCAAAGTCCCCTGACAGGTTGATTGCTCGGATAATCAACACAGTCTGGACTGGCTGCGTGGTTTTTGCCGTCGTGTTTGGCCAAACGCACGTCTTCAAACATGGCAATCAATTTGCGCTGCTCGGTGTTTGAACTGCTATCTGATACAGTCTGTTGCTATATTAGGTCAGTTTTGGACTTGGATGTAATGATGCAAGTGTAGAAGGCCGGTGTGGCAGGTGGCTGGGTAAGGGGAAAACCCTGTATAGGTACCAGTACCCGTATACCTGTATAGGTATACCCCATTTGGGGCCCCAACAAGCCAGGAAACACGCTATGACGGCCGCCATATGGGGCACCCAGAACGGCTGTTTTTTTACGGTCTCCACATTGATATAAGACACAGACAGTTGACTATACTCGGTCAGAAAATAGCTGAACAATCATATTGTATGATCTTTTGATTTCTATGAAGGACGGAGTTTTGGAAAATACGGAATTTGCGAAGTTCGTACGGAGCGCCTATTAGAACGTGCGAGCACCGATCTCGGAGACCTTTCAACTAAACCTGTTCTGAAAAGAAATAGAAAAAACACTCAAATTATCAACCTTTCCGCATTTCATTATCTTCAGATGCAATACTCATGATCTGTTTGGCTGGAGCTGCCAGTAAACCTGCGTAAAACCTACAGGAAACGCCCGGTTCTCGATGCACGGAAGGTCCGCCATGACACATGTGCGAACTAGCCGCTTTATATATTTTAGACGGAAAGTAACCACTTTATATATTGCGACACAAACATTACGGCCATTCGGCGTGATTTGTCTGAATATGCCGTGCTCGGTCTCTGTCTTTAGCGTGAGGCGTTTCCAGTAGGTTTTCCGTATTAAACCTTTTCAGAGCGGGTTCCGTTGAAAGGTCTCCGAGATCGGTGCTCGAACGTTCTGATAGGAGCTCCGTACGAACTTCGCAAATTCCGTATATATTCCAAAACTCCGTCCTTCATAGAAATCAAAAGATCGTAAAATATGATTGTTCAGCTATTGTCTGACCGAGTATAGCCAACTGTCTGTGTCTTATATCAATGTGGAGACCGTAAAAAAACAGCCGTTCTGGGTGCCCCATATGGCGGCCGTCATAGCGTGTTTCCTGGCTTGTTGGGGCCCCAAATGGGGTATACCGGTATACCTATACGGGGACCTATATGGGTACGGGTACCTATACAGGGTTTTCCCCTTACCCCAGGTGGCTATCCTTTTCTGGTCAGAACCACATCATTTTTTTCCATGGTTCTTTAAGAATTCTTTTTTGAGGGGGGGGGGGAATAAGAAATTATTAGAAAGCCCTCAGAATCTTTGGAGGACTTAGCTACAGTATCCTTCCAGTATGCTTTTGGTACCAAACACTATAAACCACTATTTCCCATTGGTACAGAGAAGCTAGGTCAAACTTTGTGTGCATGGCTAAACTTTTGCATGGTCAAACTCAGATAGAAATTAACATAGGCAATGTAGAGTTTCATCTGCCTAGCCCTGCAGTCTTGCATAGACATCCCAAGTGACCATCAAAGTCAAACATTTACCCTCCCTGCTTGTGATGTAAGGGTAGTGCTTTGGTGATCCTAACATTATCAGGACATTTCATCTCCAAGAGGTTTTGCTGTCACCTGCACAATTGGTCTACAAATCACTGTTTGTAACTACAGTAAATTCCTATTGTTAGGATTTTGTTATTGTAAAGGTTAGAGTTTAAGGACTGAGGTTAGGGTTCGAATTAAAGCTAGGAGTCCTCTTGGTGGTGAGACATCTAGGAACCATCCTAACAGCAAAAGGAAAGTGGAAACAGCCAGTAATGACCTCAAAGCAGCCACTTATAAAGGCATAAAAGCCGCGAACACAAGTTGCGAACTCTGCTAAGAGGTTCTTTGAAGTGACCTTGTTGCATTGCCGACAGCAAAGATTACGGCAGTTCATAAAGTACCATGCCTTTGAAGATGCACTTAACGCAGCCTTTGACACCACTGGGCATGTCTCCGACTCTGGCGCAACTTTTTAATGCAGGCCAATTAGCGAGGAGCTCTCACATGCCCGGCCGCGTGAGGCCCGGGTGTGCGTGGAATATAGATGTCTGTGAGGAAGTGTTACTAAGTACAGCGTGCTCGAGTAGTGTCAACTCCTCAGTAGTTATTAATGAGCATAGCTGCACAACGCCACAACAACGCAATTAAGAGAAGTTGGTGCACTTCTCACTGTCTCACTGAAGTTGTAAATGTATCAGTCAAGTAAGCCTGTATTCTTAATTGGTGGGAGAACAGTAATACCATAGGCTGAGGGTTTAGAATGTTTGTTTGATATTAAGAATATCCTTCAGTGGAATACGAACTTTGTACTTGCTAATCTTCCCTTCTAATAGGATAGAGTCCTCTTCTAATAGGATAAAACATAAACACAATAAATATTACAATTTTGATATAATTACAATGCATCATTCACCATAATTACAGTATTTAACTGAATATGAGTACACATAAGTGACATGATATTAGTAAACCTTAATAGACCTCAGCAATAAGATAAAATTGTCCCAGAGAATGTTGATTTCAGACCATGATGTAGGGCTTCAGCAGACCTCTTTGTACATGTGTGAAATAGGGGAGTAGCTTCTCAGACACTACACAAGAGAACTCCCAATGTCAATACTCCCACTGGAGATTTGTGGAATAGAAGAAACAATTACATGCAGATAATGTATTTGCTGCTGGCAAATATGCCCAGCCTTTCCCCCCACCCACACAAAGTTTTGAAGTGCAATGCAATCATGACAAGACATCTTGATGTGTCTGCACGAATGCTACAGCTCACTGAGAATTTAGCCTTCTATTCTGCAACCAGCAGCCTATTCAGCATAGCAAATGCTGAATCTGTTACAGTCAAGTTATGCTTTGGTCACAATTTCCAAAGCAGGGCCTGACTGGGCTGTGATGTTAAAATAAAAGTGTATGTCAAGAAATATACAAAGATTATGCTCAACTTTTTGTATGTTGTGTTGTCTTTCATATCATACTCTTCATTTCCAGTAACTTGGGTTTGGAAATGTGACCATAGCATTAGCATTAGCAGTTGCATTCATGGTCTTCAGGCACAGCCATGTGCTCATTTAGATTACATGAACTTGCATTCAAAGGTGGACGGTCACCGCCCCAGGGGTTGTTCATGGCAAGACCAGGATGGTTTGATTCATCATAATACCTTAAAGTTTAAGTAAAGTATAACACCTTGCAGTACCTCAGGCTTAGACATTCTTAGCTTCTGCATCTTATGATTTAAGGTTTACCCCATAGTAACTTCATGTCTAACATGTCTATTTTAGACTTAACTGAAGGTGCTACATCATGGTACTGGGATGGAAGCTCAGATCTTCAATGGATTCGCGTATTAAAATTTTCAGTGCATTGATGAAGGTGTACCCATGCAACAATACCTTTATACAATCTTTTTTTACAGCAAGTAATGCCTTGCAATTTGCCCCAAGCTCGGATAGTTAAAAGAACATGTGCATGAACATTCAATGTATGGATGAACGATGACAAAGGTAGACCTCTGATACAACAATACCTTGAGATATTCAAAGACAATTCAATCTAAACTGGATAAGATACAGAGATAACTTTGAGATGTTTCGAGTGACATCCATCACTCTTCTGCAGCGTCACTAGAGTGAACTAGCTGAATGAGTCAATACTAGTATCGAGTAGTATTATACCTTCTGATATTCCTTTCTTACAGCGAGTAACACCTTGCACGTTGCCCCAAGCTCAAGTGGAATGCTGAGAAAAACAACTGATTACAATGCTTTTTCAGGTCATAAAAATTCCAGTCCGTCTTGGAAACTGACGTTCGTAGCAGGCAGCCTCCAATTTTCACCAGGCTGGCAATTAAGTAGACTACAGTCCAATCTTAGCGGACATAAAGTAACCAATCCATCTTGCCAGAGCTTTGAAATATGTGTTAACCCTCAGCTTTGATGTGTATCTTACTGAAGTGTCAGATGCTGTGGATGGATTATTGTGTGTCTTGCTCTCCTTTGATCTGCTACATCAAGGTCATAGGACCTGCATTGCTTCATAAGGCGTATAAATCTTTTGCTTCCTGTTGTGCATTACCGGTACTTACATACAAATGTACACAGGTCTCAGTATACTGGGTCGAAATTGGAGCTCTGCACCTAATTTTTTTACTGAGGGTGCACAGGTGTACAGATAGATTTGTGTAGGATTACTTATATGTAGGTAAAGTTACTATTACACTTAAAGTAGACAGCAGCATATTCTTGACATACAGGTGTCAGTATCAGAACAAGAATAAAACCTTTGTTGTATTACAAATTGTTTAGAATTAAGAGTCAGCTATATAGAAGTTTGATACATCGCAATTTTTAAAACCTTGAAACTTTGTTGGCTGGTTAGGCTAACTTCTTACATTTTCTAGCTAGTGCACCCAAATATTTTTCCGTGCTAATTTTTAGGTTAGGTGCACCAGTGTACTGATTCCCCCCAAAATGGCTTTCAAGCCCAGATACAGTTGGACCAGGTATAGATGAGGGCCTGCATGCCCTTTTCCGTTAAGCGTTATGCACGATTTTAATTCAGTTAAACGTAGCCGGCTCGCTCTAATTCAACATTGTTGATATATTGATCGTGAAGCGATACACCACATCTATTGTCTTCAGAGGTATCTCATGTTTGAAATACGTAATAATCCCCGTTTTTAACGTTGTCGGCCATCCTTTGATGTCAACACCGCCTGAATAGCGTACCGAAGCTACCGAATTTACCGTTAACCGTTGTCAACCGGCCTGAATTTACCGTTAACCGTTACCAGGACCTCCCCATGCAGACCCTCATAGATGGCAGAGGCTAGTCCATAGTATAACGGTACAACATTGACATTGGCCAAGAGCACCAAATCTCTTGCTAAATCTTTTGCTTCCCATTGAGCACTACCTCCATACAGATAGTTACAGATAATGGGATTGGTATAGATGGCAGAGGCTGAGCTAGTCTATTGTATACAGCCTTGACATTGGCCAAGGGCACCAAATCCCTTGCTAATACTATAACACCCATTGAACCAGTGAAAGATGTTTGAGGGTCCTTTGATTCATCCCTTCCTATCCTGACCGGTAGTCAGACTGTCCTCTGAAATCCTGTTTTTACAAGGCATGGGCAATGTTCTTGAGATGCGTTGGAACAGTGGGACAAGGGGAGAATCAAAGGCCTATAGATTTGACCACATCAATTTATTTTCTTGGTTACTGGATTTGCTACAAAAAAAAATTCATTTTTTTTATTTGAAAGTAAAATCAGTGCACCATTCAGTATGTGAATCTCAGCCTTGAAATCCTCTTACTGCAAGTGCAGAAATGTTCGCGGTAGTTTTATGTTTCTTGTATTCGTGGTGAACTCTTCAGTGCAAACTTGAAACCACCGCGAAATTTTTCGCCTTCTTATGACTGTAGCACTACTATAATTGTTTCAAACACAAACTCAAAACCACTGCAAACACTCCATTTTCTCCCTACCGTGAAATAAAAACCACGCGAACTCATATGCATTAACAGTATTTTGGCACTAACTGATAAAAATATCCGTGTCTTCCTAGTTGTTACAGTGTTTCTATCTATCAAATTGCATAGTCAAAGTAGTAGTGAGTGAGTGTGTAGCATCTTTAGATTTAATGTTTGAAATGTCAACCAGCCTGGTATGTTGACTTTGTGTCATGGTATGTTGACTTTGGTGGTAGCATTTGGGTCATTCAAAGATCACTTTCTTTCTTTATTTAATTTTGCCCACCCAATCCATAATTTCCTTCAAAAATCTGAGAACCAACAAGTTAGATTGGTGCAGCCACTGAGTGCAAGGAGGAGAATGAAACCCCCGGGATGGAGGGATAACTGTAGCATGAGAAAGCCAACCAGACATTGATCCATGCTCTGCAGTAGAGATGGGGCTCTGATGTCTGATGAAGGCTCAGCCATCAGACACAACCAGCGGCAAGGGAGAACTTAATCCCTCTTTAGGATCTAAGATGCTGAACTCCATCAAACGATTCCATCTCAACCAAGTAGCTGACTAGATACTCTTGACCTTGGGGAACCAATAAAATCTATGTGGACAGGTGGTTACTGTAGACAGGATTCTTAAACCCTTTGTTGATGGAAAAAATATCTAAGGGACCACAAAAAGTGGTCTCTTTGGACAGGTAATCCTTACGTAGAGGTAGCCACTAGTACAGATTTCACTGTATATCAATGGCCAGGTGATCCTTATGTAGAGCTTGTCACTAGTACAGGTTTGACAATGTATGATATGTTTCATCTCTTTTTTTGTGGGGTTGGAAATGTATGCATTTCAGAAAGTAACTTCTGTTTTGACGACTGAATTATTTTTTTAGCAGTCTGCGCAACCTTTTGACTTTGATATCCATCACTTCAAGACTTCCAGCCAAATTGCATACCTGGGGCTTGCTACTGAAGAATGTAATAATCAGGCTTAATTTCCATCCAGATACATCATTATAAAAACCCTGTGTCACGAACAAACCACTGCCAAGTCCTATGTGATTGATAACTAGTTATGCACATAAAATATATGGTGAAGGTCCCCCTCTTGTGGCACTAATCTTAAAGGGCAGCAAGTATGCTTGCCATTTCTTTAGCAACATCTGGAGAGGTTTGCAGGATGGATGGCTGGGTGGATGGAGGGATGGATGAGGGCCTGCATGGGGAGGTCCCGACAACGCTCTACCGTAAATTCAGAGGGCCGGCTACGTAATATGCTAAATTCAGAAAGCCTCCCTACGCTCTATGCTAAATTCAGAAAAGCCTCTCTACGCTAAATTATGGAGTGGTCGGCAATGCTCTAGGTAAAATTAAAAAGGCCGATTACGCTCTACGTAAAAGGGGCATGCATGCCCTCATGGATGGATGGATTGATTGATTGATTTAAGTATCAACATAACATAGCCCTGTGTCACAAACAAGCCATTTTTAAGTCCTGTGTGATTAATAACTGCTAATGTGCATTAAGAAATAAGGAGATGTTGTGGCACAATGTTTTTTAAAGAGCAGCAAGTCTGATGGCCATTTCTGTAGCTGTAGCAATATTTGTAGAACAGGTATATGGGTAGGGGTTTTGGCAGAGCTGAACTGAGTGATTACACACTGCACCTTAACTGCTGGTGTAATAGATTCTTAGCTTGAAGCAAGGTGAAAATTGCTTTGTCTCAGAAGATGACCTCCAGCTGGAGACAGACAGGTGTCATACCTTTTGGCATTAACATTCTTAGGGAGGTGCTAGAACAGGTTTTGGCCGAGGTCAGAGGTACAGGCAGGTATCAGTCTTAGTCCTGATAGAGGTCATGACCTTGGTGGGGGACGTAAATCCAGTTACTCCGTATATGAGGGAGCATATGGCGTCAAACCTCTGCATGTAAAAGAGCCCAAGGCACTTATCTAGAAGAGTATGGGTGAGGCTATGTGCTTGGCTATAAAAAGCGGGCTGTAGCAAGTCTGCATTGCACTATCGGCTACCAAAAAAGCATTACGCTTCGCCTCCAGCAGCAGGGAGAAGGTTAAGATATCTTTTATATCCTGCATATTTTGGGTTGTCCTTCCTGCTTAACTAGCATTGCCTCCATGGGACACGGACTTAAGAAAGCAATCATGGTAATACGATTTAAGATTGAAATTCATGTTGCAGAACTGGGAAAATGACTCGTAAAGCCCTGACTTGCTATGTATAATCTCTGTATTGATGGTACAGTCTCACTACCCTTCAGCATGATGCCGGCTTTACAGAAATGGCAGGTTATATTACAAGGGATGACTTGTCAAAGCACATCCCTTCATTTCTAGCATATCTATCTCCAGGCTTTCTCATGTCTGTATCAATGAGTCAGGAAATTGCCCTTTGGCACAACTGCAGACTGGCACCAGCTGCGAGTTATATTACATCAAACAACTTGTCACATCAATCCCTGAGACTCTGCTACTTCTATATGTTTTCCTCTCCATCCTTCCTTTGGTATAAACTGATTGAACCTCCATCAAGTGATGGCGAAATGCACTTCCTGCATGGCTGCCTAAGTGCTGATTACGGGTGGCACCACTGGGCTTGCCCCTTCCTCTTCTTATTAAGTCCGAAGTCTTATACTTAATGTCTGTAGCTACTACATGTATTTCAGCATCTTACATGTAGTCAAGCCTCAGGAATCAAGATGGCTGCTATATATGCAGAATACCGACAACAAGAGCTAACCACATACCAAATTTCATAATAATCCATCCGTTGTTTTCTGAGTTATGCTGTTCATCCACATACATACAAACGTACAATTGCAACCAAAAACATATTAACCTTCTTGGCGAAGGTAATTGATGAATAAAGTTTTGATCAGCCCTTATGATTTCTTAACATTGTAAAACAAGGAAGGGAAAAAACAGAAAGTGAACACGATGCTCAAAACATTACAAATCTTCTCAGCCTCCTTATTATATGTCTTGTGTGGTACCTCCTAAGTTTAATATTATATCATGTGTAGTTATTTTTTTTTATTTCCTGAAGCAACTGCATCCAGACAGCTTATATAGTAGGCGGCCATTAAGAAGCTGTCACATTAAAGACTTTCCTGAAGCTCAACATCAGATATAAACAGTTTGACCTTTAAAACATAAGGCGCTTTATAAGTCTCCAGAACCAACCCAGAGCATTGTAAACAGGCCTTACTTTGGGAGTTGATACAAAAAGTAATTTATGATGATCCACAGGTCTTGTACAGAGCTGGAGGAAAAAGGTGGATTGCCATGGCTCCAGCCTAACACGACTATTTTTGTTCATCTTCATCCTCTACACGTACACCACCCCCATAGTCCCAGGAGATGAGATTGACTGGCAGACGAGTCTACATATTGCAGAACTATGTACATGTATATTTGAAGGCATTATAGAACACGCTTAGTGTAGCTTTATCATAAAAACACTACATTTACATCAGATTCTGTATATTTTTTTTTTTTCACTTGTCATAGATTGGTGAGTATGGTGTGAAATACATGGAGCAATTTTCTTTAAAAAAATGATGCAATGGGAGATTACCTGTGTCTTATTCACAAAAGGAACATGCAGTTGTGTACCGGTAAATTCTGGGTAAAACGATGATTCCCAACTTAGGATTGTAGAGGAGAAAATGGATAATGATTCACAATTTAGGATTGTGGAGGAAAAACCGAATAGTGAGTGTGTCTAAAGGGACATGTTATGTTGGCATACTGATGATACACAATTTAGGATTGTGTAGAAAAAACTGAATAGTGTGGGGCCAAATAACAGTGGCTCCCCATGGTTTCATACTATGGTGCGTTTTATGTTTGTATGGTAAGTTGTATTGATTTTTACTTTTCCCCTTCGTGGTGGTCATTACTCGTCAGAACTTTATGGATATAGAGTGTGGCAGGCAGAGGTGGAGGATCCAGCCTAATGGAGAACTGATGTCAAGGAAAGATATATCATGTACTAGTGCATGGAAGAATGGTTTGAACAAGAAAGTTTGTGGATGGGTGGTTGACTGGATGGATGGATGGATGGATGGATGGATAAATGGATGGATAAATGGATGGATAAATGGATGGATAAATGGATGGATAAATGGATGGATAAATGGATGGATAAATGGATGGATAAATGGATGGATAAATGGATGGATAAATGGATGGATAAATGGATGGATGGATGAGGAGAGGAAAGTAAAGATGGAAGGAGGAAGGAATCGTGGATGGATAGAGGAAGGAGTGTTGAGATAGAATGAAGGACTGGATGGAAGGAGGAGAATATAAGGAAGGATGCATGGATTGATGGATGGACAGATGGGGAAATTAGGAGAGGGAGGGTTGAAGAGATAGAAGGAGGAAGGATGGGATGGAAGGTGGATGGACTGATGTGTGGGAAGAGGAGAGGAAGGAGGGTTGAAGAGATGTAAGGGGAGGGAGGGATGGATGGATGGATGGAATGAGGGAGGAATGGATAGGAGGATTGATGGAAGGGAGGAGTATCCAAAGGGATAGGTGAGGGAATAGATCATAGATACATTGAGAGAATGCTTGAATGGCTGGCCGGTTTGCAGTTTATGACACCAGAACTATGACAAACTTATTTTTTCCAGTGTTTCAGAATTTTTACAGTCGTGACAACCTGTGCCAGCGTAGGCGTGTTTGTACATGTAATAACACTAGACCTCATTAATTACTGCACATGTGCACGTAGGAGGATGAATGAAATGGCGCATGTTTTTGACACACGAGACTGATGTATGTAACTCTTGAATATGAATGGCTCCATCCTATTTAGGTCAGTCCTGGGCTGCCACGTGCACCTGGCTCATCATGGAAACAAAAATCGTCCCTGTTTGACAAGACCGTGCATTAGGTTTGTATTTGATATTTTCCAAGCAGAGGTTTTGGTCGAGAGGGCCAAAATGGGGAGAAACGTTAAAAATCGTGGCCATGCCACTCCTAGCCTTCTCGACAAAACCTCTGGTTGAAGAATATGTAGTAACACTCTTGACACTAAACCTGCTCTATTACTACTAGACTAAGTGACTTTGTAGATGAATGAAATGGTGCATGTTTCTGACAACCAGGCAATTATAAAACTACTTTCTGTCATATCACATTTTTAGACGTGAAAGACAAAATTATGTAATGTAAAAGAGTACTCCATCATTCTTTAGGGCTGAGCACCTGGGCTGCCATTTGCACCTGTATTGCCATGGCAACCCCCTACATTTTTTATCTTCGTCCTAATCTGTGCCAAGACCGTCTGCTGGGGACGACCTTCACACCCATCCCTGGTGACCTTGCATGTCTTTGAGTCCGGCACAATCACGGCTCATTAACACTCCACATAATAGAGTCAGCCATCCAGCCATACATTCACAGACAAGCCGTCGACAACTGTAATCAGTTCTTCAATTGAAGCTGCAGATATTGATCGCACTTGGGCGCAGCAGAATGGGTACTTGGCAGTGCAAGCCCACTTCATCTCCAGACCAGTCTGGCTATGTGATGCTATACATAACATTAATTGTTTTGTTATTTTAGGGTCTACATGTATTATGAAAAATTGATAAGTACAATTTGCAACATTTCTTGCATTCGAAACTAATTGTTTTGTATAAGAGGCTAAGAGCTATGATTATTTAATCACAGACATAGTATATTTCAGAACTCACATCCTGGTTTGGTGGGGATAAGGACATTATAGAATGTCCTTGCTCGGAGTAAAAAGCACTTTTAGTATCAGCTTTCGGTATAGAATTCCATTGTTCGCTTTCTTGACCAATAAAATGCATTTAAAGGCCATGACTGACAGCTATGGTTTACGTATGTTTATATGCTGGTTGACTGATCAAACTGGGATTTGAATTTTTTGTCATTTATGAAAGGCACCTTACAAGATAATGCAAAATATCCAGAATAAGACAAAGCATAAAGTACTTTTTGAATAGCTAGTAGTACAGCTTTGCTACTGTTCACAAGTACACCGGGTCACTCTTCTGGATGATTAATGTGCTAGTGCAGGTTGAATTATGATGACTTCTTTTTAGTATTACAAAAGAAGCCAGGGTTCCATTAATATTGTTGTCTGCCAGGATAAGAAGGATGGACTAGGATGCCAGTTAAGTCATGGAGTAATCAGAATTCCATATTGTCCTGTTAAATTTTGCTGGTAACTTAAGAAGCCATGTTTGTGTGAGAAAGATATTTCAATCAGATGTAATCTGTCATCTCCGGTCCTGTGATAACATTTCCTCTGACATCATTGCTTCTAAGAAAGCAAACAAATCAGAATTGTGCTAAAAATGCCCGGAGCTAAAAGGATCTAGTTGTTGGTTGTTATTGTATCAGGTCCCAGGCTTCTCATCTTTTGCAGAAGTCATACATTAGTGGGAACCTGCATGCCTTTTTTCTGCATGATATAATCAGCAGCCATTTTAAACATTTTAAGAGTAGAATAGAGTAGAATTTTCGGTCAGGTAGTACTGTTCCAGAGTAGAGGACATTCTAATATACTACTGTATCTGCAGTCAGGCTTCGAACTTGATCCATGATTTTGCTCCAACTGTCTGTAGCTTGCTAAGGCAGGTAAGAAGAAAAGTTTGGATTCTTATATAAATGGAAAGACCTTTACGAACCAATTTCCAATATGATATAATCCATGGTTGGTCAGTTAAGACCTAGTCGAGTGACCAAAAACCAACATGGAAGAACACTGACCTTTTATTTCCAATACATCACCATCAGCTGACATTTGTAAAGGCCTGAGTCCTGGCAGCGTTGTACATGTATTGACTCCAACTATTTGCGGAGAGAGACTCGGGAGCTATAAGGTCCTATAATAGGTCTGGATTCCAGGCTACTATACTAGATGCCTAAAAAATGACCCAGAGGTCAAGTCTGAGGTCTGAATCCAACTGACTTCTGCTTTAAGGTCTGATTTTTACACACCAAAAAATAACAGCACAATTCTTCATGGGAGGGCAACTTGTAAAAGTGTTTATGCACCTGTTTTGCCCTCCCTTTCACATTGTGATGAATCCAAATAAAGAAATGAAGAAATTCTTCAGGTATTGATTTGGACATTCTTTCATATGATGCTTATTTGTACATTTTGCTTCTGATTCTGTATGTACAATTATTTGTGATTTAAACTCACCTAGCTGAGATATTGACATACATACACCAAAAAGTCATCACAATTCTTGATATATGGACATGATTACATATAAAAATTATTTGGTATAATCTTTGTATTAACTTAAAGTTAGAGGTTTACTTTGCTAAATGTGCATGTTCAATTCTGCAAGGAAACAGTACATGATGACGAATATCACAAAAGAATAATGATCCTTATGAATGTGTCACATGTTGGTCCATGCTTTCCAGCCTGCTTTCCAGGTCACAGGAAATACGCCCTGAGTTCTCATAAATCACCGCTCCCATTCATGAGCTGGGTCTTCAAGGAGTGGTTTCCAGGCGCACAAGGAAAACGGGTGGAAAACTAATCAGGAAGATTAAATGGAAAGTCCCCAGGCGGTAGGATTTCCATACATCTTAGCCGCTGTCAAAACGAATTCATAAATGTTTTATTTAGGTCAGAATCAGGGTTTAAAGCCTGCCATAGATCCAGGACCGAAGGAAAGGAAGGGGTGAAGAAACAATGTTGGAAATTTGGCGCTCACTTAGCAGAATGTAGAAAGGAGGTCATCATGTTGGTTTCTAGGCTACCACCCTTGAGGGTATTGTGGAGTAAACAAAAACATCTTCAGAGCAAAAACACTTGCTGCTAAGGAGTGAGGTCACCGAGAGCAACCCTTTGGATTATTTTATTGAATCATTCTTTCTTTCTCCTTATCTTTTAATGAGATTATATTGCAAGATGCTCTAGAAATGTCAAGAAAGGACCATCGTCTTTATCTATTCATGTAGTTCTCAGAACCAGTTCGATTTAAAGATCAACCGTACACTTATCATTCCTTGACTCTTCCCAAGAAAGGCTGAAATTAACCTTAAATTTGTTAACAACATTTTGTCCATTATCTATGGTACACAGTGGCACCTTATAATCCTTGGTGATCCACAATTATATTTCATCTGGCGGATTCCCATTTGTCTTTCAAAATTTGTATTCTAATAGTAGGTAATGTTTTATCTATTTTCATCTGACATTTGTCTACCATGATGGCTCACTGAGTGGATCATTTTCCCCACTGACAGCCCAGAATCATGTTTATCCAGAACCACAGGCATCTATCATCAAATTAGTGCGCAGGGAGCAAGAACCAGGCTAAGTAGCACTGGTAAAATGGACGCCTCCTAGCCTCCTGGTTTTAATTGGCTCTAATGTAGAGGGATGTGACAGCTACCACAGATTTCTCACTGGTCTAATTGGATGGGAGGATTAAATCTAAGGCCCCTGTGTCATTAAGGGAGGTGCACCTTCTAAGCAGAATGAAGATTCATGGTGGTAATTTTTCTTTCTTTCAATTTACTACAACAAATTTCATTATACAATCCCAAAGCTTGACTTGTGTTGTTTTGGCTCTTTTCTTCCGATACATGTACAAAAAAATGTATGTCTTTTCAGGGTTGTATTGATTTACCTTTACTTTACACCTGCGACCAGTTATAAAATAGCTTCACTTTTTATGAAATGTGTGATATGGTCCAAATCCTCACATCTGCTTGAACATCCTACATTGCATACTCCACTGTAATATTAGACAAACTTGAACTTAAAAACTTTATGAAACCTTGCAAACCAAGATTATACATGTAGCATTACATATAGTCGTACATGTATCTATTCTGATTTTTTATTTGGTGTAAACTACCACAAAATGGCACTAACGTTGTCTCATCAAACATTGTACATTTTAGGTGTTTTTTTCCAGTGTGCGTACAACATGCAGTGTGATTACAACGGCCCGTTCACACATGGCCTAACACCACTTCTTTAAGCCACACTGTGAACACAACATATTGATGTGACAACGTGGGCCATTCGGAATGCGTGATTCACAATCGAATTAGTTTGCTCAGGAACCTGTCTCCACGGATACAACTCCGCTATTCATTCTCCACCTTTTCCTTCTCCCCACTGTAAATGGGCGCTGCCTGCCGAGTATATTTGCCCGGGAAGAAAGGTTGGAAAGCAGAAAGCACACAAATGATTGGCAAGTGCAAATAAATTTTATTCAGAGGTAAAAAAAACACTGTGTATCTGACCTTCACACTGTGACAATGAAAAACAATATTCCAAACCGTGTGTGACAGGGTAGGGTCCTATTGGGTCGAATCCCATGCCATCTCCAGACACCAAATCGATTTAGTATCGTAATTCTACCACCAGCTATGTACTTAATGTAACATAAATACTGTTATTTTGTGATATACATGTGGTAGTAACTTGTTATACTTTCAAATTGCATGTTGTAGATTATATGTTGTAGTAGGGTTAGGAATTGTGACAAATTACTATCGAATTCGTTGTCCTGCTTGTACATTTGTTATTTATAGAATGTTCAAGCAGGTGTCAGGGTAAAAAAAGGGCAAAAAAAAATGGTACGGTAAAAAAAGTAACAATTATTCTTACCACATCTGCTTGGATCTTGCCCACAAAAAGGTTAGGAATTCTTTGAAATATCAGTAATTTGTGTTTTTTTTCTTCCTGAAAACAAACCATGCCCTACTTTCAGCCATAATCCATAGCTTTGCATGAATAAATAGAATGATTTCTCTGTTGCAAAAGTGAGTGACTTTTGTTGTTAGGCCCAGATAAACAGACGGAAAGCCCAGTTGAATGCAGCTGTACCATAGCTACCATGGCGCCGGATGTAAACAGGTTTTGCTCCAAGCAGATGTTTGGTGTTTGGCAATTGTTGAGTTTTCTGTCCAGCCTACTTTTCGGATAGTCCACTGCCCCAGCATCTTACAGACGCTGGACACAGAGAAGGGCACTTCTTGTCAAAAACTATGTTGCTGCCCATCCCTGTGCCATCTGAAGATGGGATAAGAGTTTTACAGGCCATGTACACATTGAATCTGGGACAAATGCAGTGACCCATACACATCCCAGTGGAGGTGCGTGCAGGATGCAAGACTGAGGATAATTTACTAATTAACACCTATCACCAAGCACAGTTTGAACAGGCAACAACTGGTTGTTAATAGCATTTAAACTTGCCGACTGTCCGAAAAGCCAGCAAGTCAGAAAACTGTACAACTGTCCCCCCAACATCTGCTTGGAGCTGAAGTAGGTCTTCAGTGCCCTGCCAGGCTACCTACATCCTGGATAGCAGGTGTTTTTATGTGGTGGTAGAGTTGAAACTGGTGGTCCCCTTGAGAACAGGTGCTTTGTGTTGGTTAAGTGTGGAACAAATGAAGACATAACAGGTGCTTGTGTGAAATGAAACACCTGAGGATTGAACAACCACTTTAAGGGCTAAGAAATACTGATGATTTTTGAACAGGTTGATTTCTATATTTAGCACTTGATTCCAGACTATTGTGGCTAATCAACCCTCCATGCAATACAGCTCAAATAAGTTGGATTTTGAAAGAAATCACAATGGACTGCTTATGTAAATGTATACGGTTGCTGGATTTAGATTTTGGAAAATACAGTAATGCTATAGCATTAGAAATACAGTTCTAAGATATATGATACATGTCCATCTCAGCTGCCTACAGTCCTTAACCCCTGACCCCATCATGTGGTTAACGTGGCGGGACTTCATGTTGGAACGTCTCTCATGTGCATAGATTTCTCAGAAAACAACACTTGAACTTCAAGCACCCTTTACAACACACACCTGTCACTGTGCCCAAGGAGGTTATAACCTCCTTGCTGTGCCCTAAGGCTGCTCTTGTGGTGTAAAGAAAACAACACAAATGAAGGAGATGATTTCTGTACTTTTGTTTCCAGGGCTCAATTATGAAAATATATATGCTTTCTGAACAAAGCTTTGCCATGATTACCAAACACTCGTGTTTTCAAAAAGGTTTGTGCTTGGAGTGTTGACAAAATACGAAGTCTCAAAATTGGAACATGGGTGCCATGCATGAACGCCAAGTTGGCAGTAGAATGGGGAGGGGGGTAAAATGTAATCTGGCCCATGGCAACAAAAGCAAATGAAATTCTTGCAACCCAAAATGTTTGCAAGTAATCAGATGCCTAGAAAAGATAAATTCCCATTTTTGTACAGATTTCAATTTTGAGAACATGGCATGTTGCAGTCAGATGAAAATATATTTCCCTGGTAAGTCTGAAAAGGGCAATATTAATGGCACTAATTATCACCCTGCCAGACTGGCGCTAAAGTTTGCCAACAAACGACCAGACGTATCAACATTTTCGTGCTGTGCATTTCTGTTCCCACCGTGAGTTTCAACTGTGCTGCATGGAGTCAAGATGTATTTTTATCACAACAGTGAAGTGTTGACGGAAATGAAGACACCAAGGATAAGAAAGCCATTCGCTGTAAAAGCTGGGAGTCAATCCTGAAAGCATGCCAATGTACGCTGGAGGAGAAACACGCTATAAAACATAAACTACATCCACTTCTGGAAACTGCAGATTGGCCCTCTGGCTTTAAAGGATCTGTCCAAAATGGCTGCTGTATAAACAGAGTGTTGACATTTGGGGTCCAGGTGACAAAGAGCCAGGGAGAAAGTAAGACAAATAGACTGGTTCACCAAAAGGCATTTAACAGGCAAATGAAACCTTATCTTGACTCCATTCTTGCCTTGTTGTGAATCCTTTATCTGTGTTTGGGAAATGGGTCGTGTGCATTCAGGACATGCAGCCACTTCCACAATGGCCTCAGCCGGGCGGTTTTGTGTTCGGCAGGCCAACCTCGCAGCACGATGGTTGGTGCAGTTTGCACTTCCACAATGGTAAAAGGAGCACTGGTAGCCAAGACCGTGGAAGCAGACATAACGTACTCTCTCCTACTTTGCTCTAGATTCCTTCCTGTAATGGTGCATGACAGGGACAGGTTTCTTCTTCAACATGAAGATGTTTTACTTGACAAGTGATTCTGTGGCAGAAACAAAATGGTCTATCACTAATTCTTAAAGCCAAGGTAGAACCAGTATGGAAAATACTAATGTCAGTGTATTTGCAGTCGTCTACCAAACTGACAGAAATGATTACACTAGTCACAACCTGGACATAGTTTCAAGTCACATTGTAACATTACCTCATATCTACACAGAGGTAGTAATTGGGAGGGTATCAAAATGTAGCATGTAAGGGATGAATATTGGCAAAAATCTATTCAATGTTTAGATTACCCTGCAATTTCATGGTTGGAAGGCTCAGATAAAGTGCCTGGGTCTGAATACAGGTGCCACCTACACATGCTTATGATAAGTATATACATAAACATCATAGTGTGTATATAACAAACAATCCAAGGGAACACAATTTAGTCTGCTAGAACTGCTAGGCATGCTAGATATGAAATGGGTGAATTTTTTTTTAAGAATTAATGATTAACGTGCAGGGGTACAAGTAGGTTCCTTTCAATATGCATGTCCTTGGATATGTAGAATAATTTTCCACCTCTAAAAATAAAATTGCCCTAAACCAAAAACCCAACTGTCTGGTAACAGGAGGCCTGTCTGGAAGGTAGGATGATTTGTATGTAACACAAACCACCCATATCCATACAGGCGAGTCCCAAGGGCCTGTCGTGGTCAGCCATTTTATTAACAGGTGCAGGCTTCTGCATTGCTTCCACAGCACTATACACATGTGGGGATCCATACTAATGGTTTGTTCAAGGTCTTTCACCCCTGCCCTATAATCCTATGGGACTCAATAGTCCATGTCTGCCTGGATATGAAATGGTGACTGCTTTATCTGCAGAATTAATGATTCACACGCAGGGTCGGCATTCATTTCCTCTCCATTTGTACGCCCTTGAAACACGATTCAGTGATAGGGGCAAAAATTCTCCCCTGCTCAGCCCGATTGGCCGGTCCCGGGGGATTGCACCAGTTATGCAGGGTGCAGAATAGAACCGCATTCAGCAACCAGAAATAGCACAGGCTCCCGCCATCTTTTGATGAATGGGCCATGCTATAATTGTCATAGGTGGGATTGAACCTGAACACATGGCAGGGCGCCCAGTGGAAATGAATTTGGTGACTCCCTGACCCACTGATACCTAAGTGGGAATGTCCCTGTCCTAGTAGATACTTAACAGCTAGTGGGTGTGAAATTTTGGCAATTCTAATCTGTTTAGATTTCTCTAATATATAAATATTACATGCACCAGAAGTGCCCACCACAATATGTAACTGTTAGGTAATCCCTGAAGGCTAGGTTGCCTTATTGAATATTCTATATCAGTCCTAACCAATTTGGCACCTCATAACTCTGTGCACTAGCCCTTAGCAATAACACTGACCTTGACTATCACCCTGTTACAGGTCACTTGGCCCCTAAATCTGTACTTGACACCAACACAAATTAAACAAGAAACAAGATTTCCAGTTAGAACCTGTTTTTTTAATCAGTTGATTAAAATTGCAATTCTGGAAAAGAAAATCACTCAACATTGACATGAAAACCTTCCTCTTTGCTACAATTTTTTTGAAAACTAAAAACTGAAAAAAGTGCTATTTCTTAAAAAAATTTACAGATTTTTTTCCTTTCACACAAATAAATCATTTGTAAGTATTAAAATCGTATATACAGAAGAATTGTTGTGTCTTGTGGGTATGTACAATTGATTTGAACATAGTCTTCTATGCACCGGCTAGGTTTTACATTACTGCAAATAGTTTCTCTAGTGTAGTAGACCTTCTTAGCATCGTGAATTTCACGATGAAAATATACATTTCTATTTGATACAGTACAAAATACTTGTATCTGGATACACACATGATCTGTTCCTTTGAATGCCCTATCTTTTACATGATAATGTGTATGAGGTACAAAAATATACATGCGTCATTTCTTTCAACATGTATTTTTGTACATTCTAGGGTGTTAAATATATATATGGCATCTTCCACCAACCCAGTGCATGATAAACTAGGCAGTGGGACATGCTACATGAAAGGCATACAAACTGTGGTCCGGGTGGCAAAAATGGTCTGATATTTGACAAGGAATACATTAACATTACATCAGCCACCCACTGCCTAAAGCACCATTACAATCAAATTTAGTTTGGTCTCTATGTCAAAGGGGGAGACAGTCTTCTGTTACTGCATGTGTTTCGGAGGTGCACTGCATTTTTTTCCAGTGAGAAATATGACCCAAGGTTGCCATGCTAGCCACACCCCCTTTGTTATTGGGCTTTTCTTAGCGACCACACTGGGAACAAAGCAGGGGCTGAAACACCACAGTGGCACATACTGCCCCCAAAAGAAAGCTGATCTGCCCTTACTTGATTACCATACCCCCTTGGAGCGATACACAGAGTGATTGGCAGGAGCCCACACCCCACCAGGATAAACAACAGTGCGGGTGCAATGGTAGTGCAGCATCTAAAACAGGGTTATTTGGTACATCCGTGCTTCTTTCTACATTCTAGGCACGGAGAGGGAGTCTTACAACATTTAGGCACTTTTTTGTAACCGTTAGACTAGTTGATAATTCACTGAGAAGTTGGGTTTTACAAACACACACAGAACCGTGCACAATTCTGTACACTACAGGGTGTGTGAGTGGCCCTACAAAAAAGCAGCACAGAGTAGACTTACAATCTAACATTTCTCTGACCTGCAGTTTTTAACCAACTATGTGCTGTGTGGAGCACATATTTTAGGACTCAACTTTGACACATAGGCAGCAATGACACAATGGGGTCATCCCCACATAACTACTAAAGAGGGCTGTCTTCCAGCTTGCCATGTCCCTACTTTACAGGTTGAAATCACATGGAATGTTTGCAGACATTTTGTCCCTGATGAAGGACTTGGCAACCAAGAAGAAATACCATCAAAACACACTACATAGACTCTTATTTTTTTGTTTGCACGTATCACAGATACATGCAGCAGCTAACCTGGGCGGATTCAGAAACACGTGGCTTTGTCATGCCTACCGTACAGTGGCGCTTGTTTTAGCCAACGATTTTTGGCAACACAGTTCTTTGCTGCAGGGAGGAGTCGTTCTGAGCTTGGTGCTGCGCGTGCATTGCTCTGGCTTTGGATGCAGATCCGGTCGGAGGTAGCTTGGCCACCGCTGCATTCCTCCCCGACGAGCCTCTTCTCGAGGCAGAATCACTAGCTTCCTGTACGGGTGGTTTCGGTAGCTTGCGGCGTAACCACGCGTGCCGCAGGGCTGCCGCCGGGGTCATTCTCGCCGCGGGGTCCCATTCCAAACATCTCTTCAAGAAGTCAATGAACAGGGGGTCGTCGCAGCCCTTCAAAGCTGTTACCCAGTCTTTGGACCCTGGCGGACCCCTCCACTTCCCCCGCCGAGAGCGGCTACCATCCAACACGGTGGTCCCGTCGCTCAGGGTTTTTACAGAACAGTACCTGGGGTAACCTTTGGAGCTAATAAAGTTTTTGGCCCGTTTGGACACGTCCAGCAGCTTTTGCGGCGGCATTCCTTGCAGCTCGATCATGCAAGCTAGTTGGTCCCCTTCATCTTCTCCCGGCAACAGTGGGTAACCAGTCAACAGTTCGGCCAGAATACACCCCAGGCTCCACATGTCTATGGCCATGCCATACTTCGCACCCAGAATGACCTCCGGCGCTCTGTAGAAGCGGGACTGGATGTACGTGTACACACGTTGGTGTTCGTAGCAGCTGGACCCGAAGTCTATAACCTTAATCCCGCTGCGACCCTGCTGCTTGAGGAGAATGTTCTCCGGCTTCAGGTCGCAGTGGATAATACGATTGCGATACAGGGCCTCCAGACACTGCAGCAGCGAGTGTGCGAACTTCCGTACCAGCTGCAGCGAGAATCCCTGGAACTTGTTCTTCTTGATAAGTTCATACAAGTTCATGGACAGCAGCTCGAAAGTGATGCAGATGTGGTTCCGGAAGGTGAAGCTCTCCCCCATGTGCACAATGTTCATGTTATTATCCTTGTCCTGCTTCTTCAGATGCTCCAGGATGCGGATTTCCTCCTGCGCCTGACGGTGGAAGCGTTTCTCGTTTCTAACCATCTTCAGTGCCGTGTGCACGTGGTTCTTATGGTCGTAAACTTTCACCACCTAGCGTAGAGCAGAGAGACAGGAATTTTAGTAAGCATGACATGAAAAATTTCTGCCCTTAAACTTTAACCCATGTGAAGGACATAGACATGGCACAATGCCAGCTGGCCAGACAGTCAGATTAGTGGGTTGATACTGAAGACTATGATTATGAACATCTATAATACTTAATCAATTTTAGACAACACTAAACACATTACATGTGCTATTTTTGGCTTCTTTTATACAATCATGCAGTTGGGCATTGTCACGTATGTGTAAACAATGACATGATAACTGTCTGTTCTAAATGCCCTGGGGACTTTGTGTTGCAAATTTGGATCTGCCTGGCCCCTTTGTTTTGTCCTAAAGTTGTCCCGCATTCATCGCCTGGTAACAATACATTTCCATGGTGTCTCCGTGAAAAATAGCCCGGGGCTAGACAACGACAGGTCGACCATCTTCGCGCGGGGAGACGATAGATTGCCCAAGATGGCGTGCTGAACACATTGTAATTCAATAGAAGTGATCGTGGTCAGAATAAATGTGGCTTCGCTAGAACGATTTCACCCAGGAAACTGCGGTAATGAATTGATTATTTGCAGCGGAGAGAGAGCACGGCTCACATAACCTATCGTTTCTTGCACACCTCGTGATTACACAAAGAGCTAGTGGGTTGGTTGAAAAAAAAAAAAAAACTTGGAATGCAGACAATTTTCTATTTTACCTGAGCCATCTGAAAGCTAAAAATGGGGAGAGGAGTAGGGTCAGACAGTGGCGATGCCAGATGCCAGCTGTACGCTCTCAGCTGTCGTACATGAATCATACAGGATATCAAAAATCAAATATGGGGGAATCCCGGAGCTACATACCTGGCCGAAGCTTCCTTTTCCCAGAACTTTGAGCACTTCGAAGCGGTAGCAAATGTGATCGTGGGGAATGTGGATGTACGAGCCCTGCTCGTCGTCGAATCCGTTGTTGTTGGCCCCGCCGATCACCCCCTGACGTTTCTTGGCGTTTGGCCCCGCGAAGTACACCTCGGGGTAGTTGAAGATCTCGTGGTGTTCAAACGGGGTCAGCTTGTGCATGAAGGTTTTCATGGCTTGCTCGGGAGAGAGTGGTGAGGTTTTGGGCTTGCCTGAGCTGGACTTGCTGGCGGTTCCTGACCCAGCACTGCGCTCCCGGTAGATGTTGGGTGGCTCGTTTTGGTTGCCGAGGTTGACGGTGGGCAAGGATCGGTGGTGGGACTCTCTGCCTGCGACGCCATTTTGAATCGGCTTGGTCAGGGAACCCTGTCTTTTGTGCATTCCATGGTCGGCCTCGTAAAGCTGCTCCACCTGGATCCCGCCGATCAGATTGTCGGCCTGCTTGCCGCCTCCGACCGTCTGGCTCTTGAGCGGCGGTAGGCCGACGTGGGAGGGAGGATCGGCCAAAGTCCGGTTGGAGGCCGTGTTGTGCGAGGCGAAGTAGTCCGCCGTTGACGTCGTGTCCCCGGCCGTTATCAAAGACCTGGTCCGAGAAGGCATCGGGTTCCTGGCGAGCATCATCCGGCCAGAATAAAGGCGAAAATCCGTAGGGTCATCCGTAAAACGTCGTGTGATCACCTCCGTCAGTTTGCCGGTATTGATTGGATTCCCGATTGGCGGGAATTACGGCGGAAAATGGACCAAAAAGCCCGACAACTTCCAGTGCAACCTGCGGGCCAGCTTCTGTTTCCTGTTGCTGTTTGAGAGGTCTGTGGGGAATGGGCGCGTTGCCTGGCAACAGCAGTCTGCAGTTAGTAACACGTCATAACACCATGACGTATACACTCACGTGACCTCACGCTGACCAATCACGACACAGCACACCTGCAAAACATTCAAATATCGCGTTACTAAGGCTCGCAGTCATCAAGTAACACCTGTGGAAACTGTAAAGTTAAACTTTGTCGTTAGTCGGTTTACAAATTCAACACGACTTCACAGAGTTTATTTGCAACGCCGACAATTACGGTCTCGAGTGTGTTTGCACTGCAGGTAACACTTTATACCACTGAGGTTGGCAAGTTGCCGTTCCGGTTTTTGGGTCGACGTCAACCGGATATTTATTCCTTATCTGATGAACTTGGCTGATAAACAGCGGTGACGCCCTTCTAGTTTTACCAGGAATGACATTCCAGTGTAGACTACTCATTTAGTACACAATGACACAAACCCACACGATTGGTGGGCTCAAAATTGCAACGAAAAAAAAATGAATCTTGTTTTGCAACCGCTCTCGAAACTTTGTGAAAAACAAAGAAAGAAAGAATAACAGAAATAAAAGCTTCTTTCCCTATCGTAAAAAGGTAACTGATATGCCGGTTGTCGAATAACCCCCAGCCCTTGCTTTGTCTTGAAATTCAAAAGTAAAATTGAGAAGTCAAGGCCATTCAGACATTTCATAACTCCGTGTCTGACACTAACAATGCCGTAAAATGACACCAACGTTCTTCCGTTAATCGCCCATTATAATTTGCTACAATCATAGTTATTACCAACACTTCCCTGTCATTTTCTCTAACGTTTCCGCACACAGAGTGTTTGCATGCACGAAGCCATGAGCCATTTTGTGCCCACAAACAACCGTGACATCATCATTATATTTTTGGCACGCGATTCAGCCAAAATTCCCTCCCCAGCTTTGCGTCATGTCAAAATTGACAACTCGACAAAGAAGCGAGACTGACAATGGTAAATACGTTCTACTGTCCATGGTTGTCCCTTATTGACGGACAAACGCGTTTATCAAGAACTGTGTGATAGCTTTGTTTATGGTACAGGTGCGTAAACATGCACTTTTGTGTGTGGACTGTTTGCAAGCTTCTCCACGGAGAAATATATACAGTGGCGTGCATCTAAAGCTCACTGCCTCAATTGAAGGATTCATAGCTACGCTAGACAGGCAATATAAGAATGCTCACTGCATCAAATGAAGGATTCATAGCTACGCTACAGGGAATGTACGAATGCTCACTGCATCAAATGATGGCTTCATACTTCATAGATATTCAGGACAGGCGGTATAAGAAGGCCAAGCTTCACAGAGCCTGGATAAGATGGCTGTCAGTGAAACGGGGCACTCAGAAGAAAGCCATAATCTTCCCATTTAAGACAGCTAGAGCTAAATTTTGTATTATGATGAAGTTAACGTTAGCTATCAAAGTTTACATAAGGCCCATTTGTCGTCAAAATGAAATAACGGAATCTTTCCAAAAAGGGCAATGCTGAGCAGGAAATGCGAATAAAACCCCGCGGATGATTTCGTTATTCCTTTGAAGTTAGTCTGCCTTGCCGTCGTGACAGAAACGTTATTTCAAAAGCATTAGTTTCAGCCTTCATCATTACAGGAGTATTAAGTGAAAGAAAGCCTGCGGCGGTTTTTATTTGAATCTAAAAGCTAGTCACAATGTGCCAAATTAAGCACCCGGGGCTGTATAAATCAAGCACGTCGATTCAAGCAGAGCTCTTCTAATTCCTAGTTATTAATGAAGGTAATCCGCAGTGCCTGATGAATACTGATCTAACAGTTCTGGGAATAGCTCAAATTTCCTATAATTTGAATGTACGCCACAATGATAGCTTCAACAGCATTGTTACACACAGTTGAGTAGGATGTCAGTAATATGTTTCAATTCCTTGATGATATTTCGTGGATTGCGAGTCACGTACCGTGTGTTATTGGGAAGAGAGCGGCGCTTGTAAGAGGACGACATTTTTGACCCTTCAATTTTAGACACTCTCAGGGGTCGTGCCCGAATCTACGCACCTGTGATGAGGGTTATAATGGTCTGATTCACGCCAAGAAAGAGGGAAAGCTCCTTGCCTCACACCTAGCCATCCTGGCACCCCTGGTCATAGGTCTGCTTGTATCATCTGCACTTTTTTTCTGTATGATTTTTACTAGAAATTGACAATCATTTTGCTCGTTGATGTGTTTCTGTTTTCATATGAGACTTTACGCCAAACCACGTACCAGTACATGTGTATATACTGTGGTACATTTTATCGATGATAATGAAAATCTAACTGGACTTGTAGAACCCCTCCCCCAATTACCTTTACTTTTTTTAGTCCACCGTAGAGTATGCACCCCGGCCCTGTAAAGTCAGCCCTGCCAAGTTTCCCCGGAGACAGACTGAAAGGCTGCGTTGCAAAGGAACGTCCGTCAGAAGCCAGGAGACGGAGCCATTTTCAAGATTAAAAGTGTCAATCATTTGGCCAGCTTCAAACTTACCTGACACTGCGAACTCACCGCGGCATTTAGCCTGACACTGCGAGCTCACGGGCGTTCCTTCCTTCTACAGCGGCGCCAAACTATCCTGTTCGTCATTCATCCCCCGACTTAAACACCCTTTTCAGCGACGTCTCATCAATTTACACGTCTCCAGGTGAGCCATTCACCTGCGTTACCTGTGGCACCTTTCTCCTCTCACGGAGCATGACCGGACTTTACAGGGACTGCTGACAGCCGGGATTTGGTTTCAAGTCTTCTGTGTGCGGAGAACAAATAACAAATGACCTTTCAGCGGACTACAACGTCAGGAGGTTCGGAGTCCACACTCACAAAGTTTACAAAAATAGTACAAAATGGTGCACCATTTTTACCTTTTATAAACAGCGCCCGACTTTAACATCCTGGCATGGGGGACTGGGTAAATCCCACTTAAGCCCCTCCCAGAATAACGTGAAATTTAGCTTACACTTTATTGAAAAGGACCACAAAGGCAAACTGGTGTGTTGTTTGCAATCCGTGAGCTCTTTCCAACATGTGTAGCAGCTTCTTGGTTACCACGCAACCTTGGAACGGAGAGAAGGATGCCGCGGAGCATCGGCAGGTGTATTACCTGGGATTAGATAAGGCTAAAGACTAGCGCTCAGACCTCCCAGAATTGTATAACATTCGGGGTTATAGCATTGCTTTGAAAAACGGGTGGAAGGACCATATCTAAATCCCCAGGCCGCTGGAAATGGAGCGAGTGGCGATAGGTGCATGCTCGTGTGGTTTCTGCACACACGGCACACCGGTCCTGTTGGACAACACTGCTCTCTTTTTACACCTCGGAGTTTGTTTGGAACACACAAACGCATTGTTAAAGACCCGTCGCTAGCTGAATTCTGACAGGGGATTACGGGAGCTATTCTGGTCGACATCGATGCTATTAAACCGAGATTTAGTGACGTCACGCTTTACGATCCACGGAGAGAGTTTGAAGTAAACAACACCTGCGTGCGCAACATGCATGGATGCCCGAAGCAGCCGTCTTCATGAAATTATTCTTCATTTCGTCGGATTCACATGAATACGTGTACCTGACTAATCATATATCTACAATATAGCCCTCCGGCTTCTCGTTGCCATGGTAACGATTACTAACAACGTCACAGGGAACGGTTGGTAGCTAAGGCCATTTACCTTGCAATTTGCCAAGCTAATAACTACGCACCTTTCACACCTTCAGGAAACCGGCAAAGCAAGGCGGACATATTCTTTCACCATTGCCAAGAAGGTTATGATTTCGATGCCATTTTGTGTGTGTCTGCCTGTCTGTCTGTCTATCTGTGGACAACATAACTTGAGAAGCTGTGCATGGATCCTAATGATTTTTGGTAGGTGGGTATGCGACGGGAAAACAATGGTCGTTGTCATGGTCGATAATGGGCCGCCTAGCGGCTTTCCATGGTACTGCAGTGGAACTTCCGGTTTGGATATCTTGTGTCCTGGACATGCAATGGTCATCATTTTTAGTGGTAGATAGCTCGTCGTAGAACCAGAGGACCTAAGATTCTTGTACGTTGACGTCTAGATTAATCCTTTAGTAACAGCACTAGCTGATAATACAATAACATTGCACATGAAAATCAAAACGGGTACAGCAACTAGCTATCCCGTGGCTGCTGTATCTATAATTTAGAGTTTTTAGATGTTTTAAGAGACGTTATAACACAAGTCTGCATTGGAATCACTCTGGTCAATGCAAGATTGACCCAAATTCTAGCATTTTCAAAGAAAACGTGGCTGCGTCAGCTGTAACTCGATTGCTTTGGAGAGATTCAATTTACAGGAAGTTAATTTACAAGCGTAATTACAAAAGCTCTAAGTGAGTTAGAACTTAGATCACAGGCTGAGATGTGTTAGACTTACCCACGCAAGTGCGAGCCTGACCCAAATTCTACCGTTTCAAGTAGCATAATTTCGCTCGAGGGAACTTAATGACTGGAGAGCTTCAATTTGCAAGAAGATAATTCAAAGCCTTCAGGCGTAACTCTTTAATCTTCAGTAATTCCAGCCGACGACTTTAGGGTCGATAATAAAGCAGAGAAACGTCTTTAAGAATGATGATGCCATTTTTTCCAATGATCAAAAGCTGTACTGTCTCCCGTTATTCTATGTCTATAATGATATATAGATAATCTTAGGTTAGCAACAGCAATTCGGCAAAATGCATCGGATAGTAAATTTTGGTAGTCTCCACCAGACTAAATGATGAAAAATGATGAAATTCAGCCAAAAAGGGAGAAGAAATTGCCGCGGAAGTTTGACCACCAAATGGTTTCGCCTGCTCCCAATGGGGAGTGTTATCTTTTCTGCGGGCTCTCTCTCCTGGCCAATTTTAATTGTTCACCCTTTTTGCCGAATTCTACTATCCAAAAACCCCAGGAAGGCCTGTGTTTGGTGGAGGCTAAGATTTTGCCTGATTCGCCGGATCAAACGCGTACACTTCATCTGGGTCCTTCAATATCGAGCCCCTCGATCCGGAAGCCCGGAAATTATCAGCTTGACATATTGGAAATGCGCTTTCCTGAAATCCTCTTGGACTATATAATCAAGGTCCTTGGATTGATAACTGAGAGTGATGCGCGTCGCTTAATGTGTACGCTCTCCGAGTCAAGTTTTCCCACTTTTTTTTTCCTAATGAATCAGTCACAATGATTATGATGGAAAAGTACGATGAAATATGTCACAGTCTGATGTGACCCGTTTTTCAATGAATAGAGTGCGGATAGAGCCTGCCATCTTTGACAAAGTACAGACGACGTGTCTAAAGACTAATCGGAAATTAAGACTTGATAAGAAACGAATGATATCCATTTGGACCAACCCAGAGTGTACGTGCAGAGGGGCATGCAACTCCACCTTCCGCCTTCATATATAAAGATGACAGAAAACGCCCACGTTGAGTCGCATCATGGCGATATTATCAGGGGCCAAAGAGAAGTGTCGCCAGTACAATGGTAAATCCCCAAGCAGATCTTTAGGTTGGCAATACAGTATCCCTATGGCCCGAACCAGTATCCATTGGCCAACGGTAGAAAGGCCAATAGCTAGGGGAATCGGGATCTTACGAAACGTGTCGATTTTGCCTTTCTACATCTGCTTGGAGATCAGCCAGTGGTGCTGATTCCCTCTTAGGATGATACCACTCAGTTCAGCCGCGCTAATTCAGTTTGAGAGACAAGAGTAGAGTCAATCCGACGCCTGGGTTTTCAGCGGCAGACAGCGTGATCTGAGATGCACTAGTGGCTGTCTATTGAAGCTCCACTTTAAGCCACCATTGCTAAGCCTACAGACGCATACATGTTTCGCTCTAAGCACGCAATTCTCTGCGGCCAGGGGAGTGGCGCCGTCAGACTCATCAAAAACAGCATTAGGAGTCAACAGACCAGGAGGAAAATGGCGAGGGAAATCACAAGTCTTTCGTAGCGAATGATGGCGTCGTGGTTTCACTATGCTACATTTCCTATTTTTTGTTTGTTAATCTCCAAGCAGATGTTAGGATCTGGCTCATTCTAAGTGTTTCCGTCTTTCTTTGCAACATTTAGTATTGCCTTCTACATAAAAGTACTAAAAGGTGCCAAAACAGACGTAAAACAATGAGACTGAGATGGATCCTTACATTTGCTTAGATATTGATACTCTGTCTCTTCAACTGCGGCTTCCATGCGACGCTATAATTGCACTTGTATACGAGCTAATTCCACCTGACTTTAAAACTTGATCCCTTCGTTTACCATCTGATGCAAGATCTATCCTTGCGTGAAATCGCTGGATGCCACATTTATGCTCTACGAATACTAATACTTTTGTCAAGGAAAAAAATCACAGATATTGAGATACCTCTACATCCCATTTTGCACTTAAATCAACTGGTCTTCCATGTAGAAAACGGTCTTTTATCAAACAATATATTTTTCTTCAAGCGATTTTTACAGCGAAATCAATAAACGGAGCTTAGGTGTTTTTTTTAATGACAGCACTATCATGCTCATCTTCAATATCAGTATTTTCCCCACGCTCTACGGAGAATCCGGCGACTTCGCGGTCCCTATGGCAGGCTTGCTGTGTAATGACCGTACATGTCTTCTGAATAAGAACGTGCAATCCCAAGGGGAAATAGGGATGAGCAATAATATCTCAACCTTGATCATCAAAGCTGCCGAGGTTTGTGTTCCGGACTTGCTTTCTGCCTTCCCTATCGACTCATCCTGGTTCTAAACTGCACTACAATTTAACGGTTCCTTCAAAGAGATAAGAAACCGGAGATAGCCATTTAGATGTTCCGGCTCGGGTTCTTTGTCCTTTAGTACAGGCCATCCATTGATTGAAGGTCGCCATGTTTTCGTCAATGAACGTTGTTATTTCTCAAGTATAAAATCTCTGCTAGCGTCAGAAGCCGATTGGAAACGTCGGTAAAACACGAAGGCATATTACTTTCATGCAGCTTCGTCTTTCGTTTGATACCGAAGGCCAATTCGTTTTAATACAAGAATTCAGACACGGCTAAAATGAGGAAAAAATGGATTTCAGAAGAACTCGTTAAACTGTTGAGTGATACTGATTACATGAATGAAGGCGATAAATGTATAAAGAATATTATGTGCTGTCCCCTCATGCATTGAAACGTCGCCCGCGCAATCACTTTGTACATCCGAAGCTTTAATACAGTACTATATAACCCGAGTGGGAGGACGTATTATACCGTATAGACATGATATAAAACTGTTAAGACTGGAAACTCTGTGTATATAAAAGCAACTCTATGATTATATCTACTATTCACCATTGTACGACTCACACAAGATATGACAAATGGCAGTATAAAACATAGAGAGCAAACATGTTAAAATGTATAGGCAGATATATTCTACAATATCATCTACATTCACGCCAAGCCATACAGCATATCTTAACAACAGCATATCTTAAAACACGCAAGCTATCAAGACACTGGTACGTAAGAAAGTACGTGTCTGGGATTAATTTTGTATTTCTTTGTTCACCTCGCAAATTCTTCAAGATGCATTCAAAGCTTGCAGCCGTGGATTCCTGGATCCAATACTAACATTTTCTAATTCACGAAACCCATTAATACATCTATCCTGATCGACAGTAGTTTACAAGGTGGGTTTATACCTCTCCAAACACTGCGGTGGCGGCACTTTAAAGTCAACGGGATGCAAACACACGTGAAGAATGTATTGTAGTTGACACAACAAAACTTCGAAGTACCTGGCAACGCCTCAAGTTTCTACCCTGTCAAACTATTGCAAAGGTTAACAGAATGATGTAACCAGGGACATCTGAGTGGTATAATAGTATGAAAGGCATCGGGGATAGCCTCTGGCATATATTAGAGAGAATAATGCGGTTTTCGCGTCACAGCGTGTGTAGAATGTGTCGTTACGTAGGTTAGTGACGCACGGCCGAGCTATACTGCCAACGGCAAGACTTCAGATTGTGGGAACGTTCCAGTCGATTTGATAAGGACCCAACATTCTAGCGATGGCAGAATATAGGAGTATAGGTAAACCTGTATAACTGATCACCTCTACATAAGGACCACCTGGCCATTGAGCCAATAAGAATCATGTCAAAAGTGACCACCTGTCCACGTAGAGCAGAGTTTTTCTGCGGCCACCTGACTGGTCTTTTTGGGCAGGTATGACTGTGTCATAAATGTATGTCTTTTAAACAGATAACTACCAAAAGGAAAACAGATTCCGAAAAATAATATTATCGACTTTCCGAACTTCAACATGGTCTACTGGTGCAATCATACACCCCCGTGTAAAGCCCCTTCGCTCTGAATAAATCTGCATTAGTAGGATCGCATTTTTTTCGTTCCCATAGGAAAGGGAGAAAACTTTTTGCTGACTTGTCCTACGAGTGACAAAGTATGAAATATCAGAAGCTTTGCCCTACGTCACCCATGTGATACATGTGAAAATGCTCCTAAATTCCAACCCAAACTGTTACTCGTGCCCGTATTGTGTGGCCTGTCAGATTAAACACACAACAAGTGGACCCGGTTTGAAACAACCAGCCCCTCAGGTCGCCGTGTAGTAGTTGCAGTTTGATATTTTGTTGTTCTACAGTGTCAGATGTTTGTGATGTGCTTTCACTGCGCTGTCACGACCGACCCGGGGGCACCGCACAGCCGAAAACACGCCGTGCAGGTGCACCTGTCACCGAACGTCGTTACCATGGCAATCTCTGTCATCAAACGTCGTCACCATGGCAACGTGCTGCGGCCAACAGTGCGGTATAACAGAAAACAGCCCACGACTTAATGCCAAAGGTTAAGCTGCGTTTGATATTTTATTAAAGATCGGTTGGTTCGTTATTAAGGAAATCTGTCGAAGAATTTTTTCCAAGGAGGTTACAGCAGCAAACTGCATTGATACGATGTGACTAAAATGCGGCTCAAAATATGCCCGGCGGATATATCCAATTCTTCAAGGTGATCATTTGCTTTAGCTGTAGGGATCGCTATTACATGTTTCTGGGTCAGTTGAATTAAACTCTAATGTCATTAGCAAAAGAGAGAACCTTGACAAATGTTACAGGATTTTATCTTAAATTCCAGATGGATTCTGGACCTCGTGATATTTGCAGTGCTCACGTGTTTACAATAAACGACAGTTACAACTTCTCTGTCATTCCCTACACAAACTTTGCGCTGTTTTTCTGTACGCACAAAAACAACAACACCAACAAAGGAAAGACAAAGGCGACGTGGGGTACAGCGTAGGGGTAAAGTCGGTGTGAATGGGGCGTAAATGCACGCCGTATCGTCTGACCTGGCAACCGGCCCGCGCGTTTTGTCCGCCTCGCAGACTCGGATAATTGTTACCTGTTAACTTACCTGGTCTTTCACTGGTAGCGGGCACTTTTCCCCTCCGATCTGAAAGCCGGGAGGATGTGTTTTCAAACCAAACAAGGGAGCAAGGGCGAGAGAATGCGCGGAGAGCGTCAGCTTGTTAGTTTTGTTCTTTAATCTGTTTTGCACGAGATGTGGATAGTTTTCGCGAGTCTGAAAGTGATTTTTATTCTGTGTGTCTCACATCTTTGCCATTCTACACTATGATTACAATCTCCGTAATGATATTATCTGCTGCTAGACGTTAGATCCAAGTCCTTAACAAAGTCTTCCACTTCACTTAAGTTTCACTACGGAAGGGTTGGTCTACAGCAACTTGAATGGTAAAGGCGAGAGATGGGGGAGATTACGTCATACATGAAAACAAGACGAGGTTGTGAATCAGGGATGGGAGATCCAACCCGTAAGCAGGTGGTCTTGGGTCAGTTCGTCAACCTAAAAAGACGCAGAATTCTTGCGTAGATGATCTGACAAGTTTATAAAAGAGGCGTAGAAAAGCAACACACAAAAGCCCCCCCCCCCCCCCCCCCCTCTACAATAATGTGCCAGTGGCTTCAGATTCCAGAACCTCCTAGGATTTGGCTGGTAATTCGAATCTTTTCAAGAAAAAGTTTTTACTTAGTAGAAACCACCAAATATTGGATTTTCAAACCATGTATACCTTGGTATTTACCTAGATAAGATTTTCATTAAAAGCTATTGTTTCTGTGGTCTGTGAAAAAATACAACATAAAACATACAAACTTTACAAAGATAATCTCTCAGACAAATGCCATTAAATATAATACATGTAACATGACTTCTCAGTACATGACTTCTCAGAAACAATAACAACCGTCCAAACACCCCCATGCATCTAAGTTCTTTTTTGTGTTATTCCATAGTGCAGTTCCTTTTCTGGCAGTTGAATGATGGTTTTCGAAGTCTGAGGGATGAGTAGATTTTTTTGAAGACGCAGACGACAATTCCCTGTGTCGTCACCGACATACATTGTAATAGCGACGCGTCAGAACGTCAAAAGGTTATTAAATATCTCCAGCCTAGGAGACAACAGACATGGCTTACAGTAAATCACAAAATATCGCATCCGACTTCAGACGTACATGCCGCATGAGCTTTCCGCATCTTTTGAAAAGGGTCTGGCAGAAGTTATCAAGAGAAGACGACCTCGGAATCACAGGCTACAGATTTAGAGGTTTGTAGACTGTAGAGGTTGCAGAGGTCTTCCCGTACACTGAACAATTCAGTGGAATCTTCCTGGGGTATTCTTTGTGAAAGGAGATTCAGGCGATTTGGAATTCTCGGCTTGTCTCCCTACGCAAAGGTTGAAGTCATTGGCACGGCTGCTAAGCTACTTTTCCCAAGTGATGGACCTCAAAACGCGTAAAGCTTTTAGGCAAATACTAAAAATTCTAACCGTAACGAGACAAGTAGAAACAGAGGTCATTGTGGCAGGAGTGATGACGTACAGTATCTCCTGCTAACGGAAAACCTGACAAATTGTTGTTCACCTTGTAGTGCCCGAGTACCACATAGGGCAGCAAGTTTCCTTGCTGATTCAGTAACAGGGTATATCTTTTACAAGGAGGGGTTGCTAGCCCTTCCCCTTAATGTGCTCGAGGTACCTCCTCGAACACGGGACCCCCATTTTACGCCCCTTGAGAAAGACGGGTGCAGCCCCAGCCGAGATGTTCTGTTCAAGGATTTGAACCGGGGCCTCTCAGTTACCACCTAATTGGAACCAGTAGCTCAACTGTGAGGCTACTACTTGTTGAGCTACAGGGACGTCCCCTACCAACACATTGCTATGCTCACAAAGTTATGTTTTTTTTCCGTACAAGAAATCAACACAATCTACTGCTTTTCTTAGATACTAAGATAGGAATGGCATGCAATGTGTTATTATTCATCCGCGCTGCAGATTCTTAGTATACTAACAAATCTAAAAGGATCATCAAATTTGTGGACACTTTTATCGAAATAAGTCTAGTTTTTTTATCGAACGATACTTCCCTGTGATGTGCATTACTTCGTACATTTCAGTTTGCGAGATGCCTTATCAATTCGAACGCCAAGAATCAAACTGGATGCGAGACATTTGATTGTTTACGTGCGCCTCTAGCGGTTGTCTTCTGTAGGACAGCACTGCCTGCCATGCCCCTTTAAATGACCATGAACCTGGATTCATTTTCATTCATACGATGAAACCAGTAAAGATGTAGAAGCGTGCAAAAGTTTATTTCATACATCCAGATAGTTGTTGACATCTCGCCAGCTTTGCATTACAGGATCTAGCATAAGGGTAGGCCCAGAAAAAGGCCCACATGAGGAGTCGATTAGTGGTCTCACTATCTGGATAAATTCACTATTCTGGTTGTCTTCTTGTTGTTAATGGAGATTGTCAATATATACATTCTAACGTACTGTGTGATTTGGGATCAGGGTTGATTACGACAGAAAACTAGGGGGCGGAAGCATAGGTGGCGCCTACCACTCAGCTACATGTAACATGTCTACTAGTATCTAAAAGTCAGTATCATGCCACTTTTCATGAACTCCGCAAGAGGGCATTACATTAGCATCATTTTTTCTCCATGACAAAATTAAAAACGTTTTGGATTTGAAGGGTTATTCAATGGATCGGTCTTGTCTTCAGTAGATACTTCTAACATACCCCTCTTTCAGACTCTCTGGGTTTAACTTCGCCGGAACCGTATACCATGTCCGTCTTGCCGATCAATCTCGTCAGTTTAGAACCCAATAGTTGCGAACTTGCCAATATTTCCTGAAAAAAGCTCTTACTAAGAAAAATGTTATCGTTTTAAAAGTTGTATTGAAGGCACATTTTGGGCTGTGACTTGTGGCTGAATTCACCCTCTAAGTTATAGTTCTTAGTTCCTCCCGTGCCTATTCTAAGGCACATCAGGTCGTCCTTTTCCCAGTGGTGCGGTACGGTGTTGCACCTCTCTCGTCTGCAGCTGTACCAGGAACTTCCAGCAGCTTTAAGAGCCTTTTCTACACTTTGACCTGCTAGTAGTTATCCCGCTCGTCCTGTTCCTCCTCCAGTGCTGCCAGGTCCCGGCAGTACCAACCGACGCGGCTCTTCTGGGTTTCAAGGAAGCTGTGGCCGAATAAGGCAAAGGGCAGAGGCATCTGCGCATGCTTTGTGGAACTGTAGTGGCCAGAGGTCGATGAGTGGTCTCCAAACTCGTAGTTGCTAATGGTATCCACGATGTCCTGTAAATTCGTGGACCAGTAGCCAACGTTTTGCTTCTCACGTCGCGTGCGAAGGAAGTTCTCCCTTAAATCTTGTTCATTACCCTCATCTAGGCTTAGAGTCTCCTCTTCGGCATCGAAGATGTACTGATATATGCGACACCCTGATGATAGTCCATATCCGATACGAATATAAAGTTTATCATCGACAGCAGTCGCAAGTGTGACTGAGTTCTTCGCCCAAGAGCTAGGAAGAAGTAAATAGGCGTTCTTCCAACCTTCGGTTTTTACGTCAAACGCATGGACACAGAGGTGATCGATTTCCTTTGACATGCTACTCACCCTCCAGGCGATTGATCCAAATGCAACCTTGCAAATGAATGCAATCTTGTCTCCGAATGCTGTTACCATCATATTCGATGAAGTCAGGTGCTTCGGCGGTCCCGCATATATCTTTATCCAAGCCCCTTCTTCAGGATCATAGCAGTCCATGGTCACCAAAGACGTCGCCTCAGCGTCACCGCCGACCACGAACAGTTTCCCGTTAACGATCACCGAGTGATGCCCTGCCCTGCCGCGAGGCATGTCGGGCAACTTCAGCCAAGTGTCTGAAGGGAAATCGTACCTAAAGGCTTGCCTGGATTGGCTTTGGAAATGCTTCCTGCGAGGCCCCATCCAGGTAAGCTTTTCGGTACGATTTTCCTTCAGAGACCAGCAGGTCCGACCACCGGTCACGTACAGGTGTCTCCCTGCACTTGCCACGCTCATGTTGCCGGAGACAGGCGTTGGTAGGTTAGTGACGTGGTAGTATTGCTGACTATCTGGATCTAAGCAAATTATGCTTCTTAAGGGCCCGGGCTTTGTTTCTGCATGGATGGGGAACGCGTCGTGAGGACCTGGCTCCTTAACTGCCATCCAACCGCCAACAATGATAGCCAGGTTGTCCGATGTCCCGCGTCTATTACGACTTGCCTCTTCTCCCTCTACCTTTTTACCGAGAAGGTGTTTCTCCTTGGCTGCTGTGATCTTTGCCTGACATTCTGCGGACTCTTGTATCACAGGGTGGGACTCGAGCTTCTGAAGCACGCTGATCTTCACGGAGGTTAGACGGATCTCTTGCAAAATCTGTAGGATTGCTGTTTGACGGTTCTCAGGGGCATGGTAGAGCCATCTTATGACAAAATTGACAACGTCGTCTTCATTCGTAACTTTCAGATCCTCGTCTCCCAGTAGATCTAAGAGTTCTTGCACCGAAAGGCTAAGGAACTCCCCGTGTTGTATGGCATCTGAGAAGTTCGACATTGCCATGTCCCTCGCGCTCTTCTTCAGGTCAGAAAGACCGTACATGCCGGCCAGGCGCATGACGCCCAGACAATTGGCCGGACAAAGGTTTTCTTGGATGAACTCACAGCAGTACTTCAGAATCTTATCAAACTGTAGCATGTGTGCGGTCTGCAGAATGTCCTGGACATCGTCCTCGCTGATGCGGATTTCCCCGGTATACAGGAAGTCCAGGATCTTGCAAAAGCTGATGGCTTCAATCCCGTGAAGTTGTATGACCTTTGAACTACTTTCAGCCATGTTGGAGGACAGCATGGCTTTGAAGTACGATATGGTTGCCAGCACAGGACGGTGACAAGGGAACTCACAATCTTCCACTTGTACCACCACATCAAGGAACTTCCCGGTCCTACGCTGGTTAGCAAGTTCAGCAAGAAGCTTGCGTCCCTGGGCGTCCTCCTTGAAGTGGCGGGAGTTGTCTTCCGTTGATTCAGAGTATGAATCCCAGTCCGACTCATCATAGTCATCGTCATCATCAAAATCAGACAGTTCCCCGAACATGGCGGCTGTTCACCTGGTGCTCTACTGTCTAATCTGCTGGACAAAATGATACGGGGAGATGTCATCATGATTGTAGAGACACAATGATGCAACGCAAGTAAAGTACAAGGCGCATGGATGTACGAGGGTGATCAATAAGTTGTCAGCCTCACCCAGAAATGAGGTGCACAACTCAAATTTCGGGGCATAATCATAAAACATAAAATCGTTTATGAATGTCTTCCGAAATCAAAATCATTGTGATCATTACTTTGCAGGCGACACCCAGTAACGAGTATGTATATGAGGAGAAACAAGAGATTAGGGTCTAGTAACCAAACGACCTGTAAGGTGAGAGAAAAACTAAGAGAGGACACTTCAAGATCGAGAGATACACTGTCGTCCTAATAAACAAACAACCTTGATCATTCTTGTATGGGTGGCTCAGATGTTTATCTATTAGCTTTATAGTAGATTTCCCGCCTTTCACATTAGCACATGCGCATTAGGTTCCAGGGTACATGGTGACCCCGGATGCAGGTCACGACGCTGTGAAGAAAGTTCTTTGTTCTGTGAATATACTTGAATATACACGTGGGTTTGTGGACGTGTGTGTGTTGTGAATCTTTCCCTAGTTTAGAGGGATTGATATCAGATGGTCAGCAAATCAGCCTCAGCTTGTGGCAGTTACTAGTACATGTATATCCTGAGAAGTTAAGCAAGGAAAGGTCTGTTAGAAAGAGATGCAGGATACTGTGAATTGTGATTACATCCATGATGTAAACTGCAATCTTCCTTAACGTGGAGGTTTACACCTACTAGTTAAAACTGAGTAAGGTTACTAAAGGCTAGAGTTAAGTATTTGAGCTACATATACTTCAGGTTGGCTATGTTAGTTTAGCGACTACGGGGTCTTTTTATAGATACGAATTGGTATTGAATTTTTCTTTATATTTGAGTTGAATGTGTGATAGTTGTGTGCCGATTTGTTAAAAATAGAGTTGAATGTGTGATAGTTGTGTGCCGATTTGTTAAAAATGGAGAGAACGCTAGCGACCCCAAAAAACACCCCTCCCAATAAAATGGTGTGTCGACTCTGTGACGTCACAATTCAAGATGGCGGCCACCACACATGCCAACGGATCCAACAAAGGTTTTGCTACGCAAACTTGTATAAATGACCAAACGGAGAGGGTACCGTCTTGGATGCCTCCTGTACAAGTCCGGAGTACTAAAGTGGGAAAATAATGGCACATATAATATATCTTCACATGGTTAGACTAGGATGCAGGAGCTAAATGAGATGGTAAGAGAGGACACTTCAAAAGATACTCTTGCCTGTAAAAAAACAAATACACAAACAGCCTTTGAGCTTCTCAGGGTGGCCCAGATGGTCAGCAATACAACATCAGGCGGAAGGGAGCCCAGCATGATGCTGGGTGTTTATCTGATAATATGGAGGAAGGACAGAATTCAAACTGGATAATTTTCCTAGATCTAAAGACTATCACAACATATGTGCACAGTACTGAGCTGGAAAAGAAAAGGTATATCGTCAACTACCTGGGATAATAACCCAGGCTGGGATGGTGGATTGTATAGATTATAGATACAGCAGGAACTAGCCGATGACGTGACAGTTAACCTCCCCCCTCAAGGTAGTCTGAGTCGCACTGTAGAGGACAGACAACGGAAGAACTCACAGTTGAACCAACTTGAACGGCAAAAGTTCCCGGAGTTTGAAGAGATGCCGACTACACAGATGACCGATCAGAGAAGAACTGCAGGGTAACTGGAGGGCCACGTGACAGTCAAAATCCAAAGTGTTCAGCACAGGAGTCCACGACTGGTAGACCATCTACATGTAGGAGATCCACGGCCGGTAGACATAAAGGAGCAGTCTAAGATAGGTCGAAGAAAAAACCAAAAAGACGATCAAACTGACGAGGAGCCTAAGTTTAACACCTCCAAGAGGTCCTCCAACCGCCAAGAGATAATGGCCACGAATGAGGAAGGCAGGGAGGGGAACATCTGGGATTGATAAGGGCAGGGGTAGGAACTCAGGGGGAAGGGGAGGATCACTAACACTGTGATCCGATCATCAAATTTGTAGACGCTTTTATCAAAATAAGTTGAGTTTTTACATTGACTGATACTTCATTTCATTTCAGTTTGCGGGATGCCTTATCAATTCGAAAGCCATGAATCAAACTGGATTCAACGTATGTGACTGTTTACGTGCGCCTCTAGCGGTTGTCTTTTGTACGACAGCACTGCCTGTCATGTCTCTTAAATGACGATGAACCCGGGTTGCATGTCATTCATACAATAAAACTAGTCAAGGTGTAGAAGTGTGCCAACGTTTATTCTAGACATCCAAGTAGTTTTGGGAGATCTCGCCAGCTTTGCACTCCATGATCTAGTAGGCCTAGAACAAGACTCATATGAGGAACCATTAGTTTAGTGGCCTCGTCATCTGGATCCGGATAAATTTACTATATTCTTTTAGCTGTGATGGACATTCTCAATATATATTCTTAATTACGACAGACAAAGGGGAAGGGGGGGAGGCGTGCCAATTGGACTTCCACACTAAGTTCCATGGTTATGCAACGACCTTTCTGACGGTAACGAAAATGATACAGTTCAAGTGAGCCGACGTCAAGTGCTGACATATCGATCAACTTTGCCGGAATATCAAGTCGATGACAATCCCTGGCAAATCCCTGCTGTGGTTGACGGAAGCAGAACACAGTATTTCGCCTATGGGGATTAGCATGGTTAAAGACCCCAAAATGAGGCGCTTCGACGCTTCAAACTCTATGGTGAGGTCCACGAGGAAGGTACAGAAATTGAAGATGTTTGAGTTCAGGGTACAATCTACAAAATATGTGAAAACGAATTAAAAGTTGCCGGTGTAGTGGGACAGAATATACCCCTGTCCAGAATATTGTCCAGAGTATACCCGGGTATATTCTGGGCTAGGCCAGATGATACCCCCGGGGTATTATCTGGCCTAGCCCAGAATCCCCCCCCCCCGGGCCAAATCATACCCTGGGGGTATAGTCTGGCCTAGCCCAGAATGTACCCCGGTATATTGTAAGCTAGCCTAGAATACACCCCTACCCAAACGATTAAGGTAGGTCAGTTGAGACAGCCTAGATGACGTACTTTTTGATTGGATTTCGAGGTCTGCAGCTAATGGATGACAAGAGAGATTATTGAAAAAAACAATTAGATGCATCTATCAGCGCATTTCTTTTGATCTTTATCAATATCAAACGCACTACTTTATACCGGCGAACTACTATGTAAATACTGTATTCTGTAACCTTAAGTGTTCCATGTTGTTTGCTTGAACCTTTATAACCTGCAACAGGGAATACCCATAAACCCGTGCGCACCTCGTGAAATTTGCACCGGAAGTTTAAAAGTAACGCTATCTGATTTCGATCGGTTCTTTTCCTAGGTATTTAAAGCACTGAGACGTCAATGAACTGTTGACTAACATTAATACATACACTGCTGTTCTCTTAGAACTGAACACCGGAAGTTTGCAGGTTTGTGAGTTAGCGCTAGTATTAAAAGTCATGTTGACCATAATGGGCTTTGGTACCAAATGGTAACGTAAAGCCCCTGTCACACTTGTGCGTATATACAAGCCCGCATGAGTTGCTCATTAAAATGTTTTTGGTTGAGGGTAAGTTTGCAGCCGAATAGGTAATTCCTTCGACGGTTTACAGTCACTGACGAAAGACAGTGGATACTGTCTGAAACGTCTGACTGTTTCAAAATCTTATCCAGTTGCTTGAGTAATTATTTTTGGCGTATCTTATTACCTGGATGTCTAACCTTCATCAAGGTAATTCCTTTGCTTTGATAACTAGACTAGCTAGCAGATCTTGGGTTTACAGCGGAGAGTGGGGCGGGGTCGGTCTTCGGGGGACAGCGGGAGGGTGGCCCGGGAAAGCTTGGGCGCGCGTGCGGTGCTTGGTGGCTAGCCGATATACGGTGTCTGGCCCCCAGGGTAGGACGCAAGCTTCTTGCTGAACTTGCCAACCAGCGTAGGACTGGGGATTTCCTCGATTTTGCGATACAAGTTGGGGGTAGGGAGTTCCCTTGTCACCGTGCTGTGCTGGCAACCACGCTGTACTTCAAAGCCATGCTGTCTTCCAACCTCGCTGAAAGTAGTTCAAAGGTCATACATCTGCACGGGACAGACTCCATCAGCTTCTCCAAGATCTTGGACTTCCTGTACACCGGGGAAATCCGCATCAGCAAGGACGATGTCCAGGACATTCTGCAGACGGCACACATGCTACAGTTTGACAAGATTCTGAAGTACTGCCAGAAGTTCATTCAAGGCAACCTTTGTCCGGCCAATTGTCTGGGCGTCATGCGCCTGGCAGACATGTATGGTCTTTCTGACCTAAAGAAGAGCGCAAGGAAAATGGTAGTGTCGAACTTCTCAGATGCAAACCAGGACGAGGAGTTCCTTAGCCTTTCGGTGCAAGAACTCTTAGATCTACTGGGAGACGAGGATCTGAAAGTTACGAATGAAGACGACGTTGTCAATTTTGTCATAAGATGGCTCGACCATGCCCCTGAGAACCGTCAAACAGCAATCCTACAGATTTTACAAGAGATCCGTCTAACCTGTGTGAAGATCAGCGTGCTACAGAAGCTCGAGTCCCACCCTGTGATACAAGAGTCCGCAGAATGTCTGGCAAAGATCACAGCAGCCAAGGAGAAACACCTTCTCGGTAAAAAGGTAGAGGGAGAAGAGGCAAGTCGTACTAGACGCGGGATATCGGACAACCTGGCTATCATTGTTGGCGGTTCGATGGCAGTTAAGAAGCCACAAACCGAGCCTGTACAGCTGACGCCAGGGCCCCCACTGCAAAGCATAATTTGCTTAGATCCAGATAGTCAGCAGTACTACCACATTGCTAACCTGCCAACGCCTGTCTCCGGCTACATGAGTGTGGCAAGTGCAGGGAGACACCTGTACGTGACCGGTGGACGTGTCCATCCTCTGGTCGGCCATGGTCCTCACACTCCCCCATCCAAGCAGGCCTTTCGCTACGATTTCCCTTCAGACACTTGGCTGAAGTTGCCAGACATGCCTCGCGGCAGGGCAGGGCATCACTCAGTGATCGTAGACGGGAAACTCTTCGTGGTCGGCAGTGACGCTGAGGCGACGTCTTTGGGGACCAAGGACTACTGTGATCCTGAAGAAGACGACGATGACGCTGAGGGGACGACGTCTTTGGTGACCATGGACTGCTATGATCCTGAAGAAGGGGCTTGGATAAAGATACCATGTTATTGGGCTGATGAGTCAATGCCAATTAGAATAGGCTCACTAACGAAGTGGACGGTAACAGGCTTCGGAACCAAGGTTGCAATCGTCAAGGTGTTCCAGGGAATCGATCAACACGTCGTTGTCCTTGTGTTTGATGTGAAAGCCAAAGATGAAGACGATTGCTGGCCATGGGAGGCCGTCCATATGCCTCTGCTAGGGGCTCGGCTATGAGTTTGGGAATCGATGGGAGGACGCGGTCATTGTTGCGACTGCTATCAATGACAAGTGGTTTTACGTCCGAACCGGGATGTCGACTGGCATCGAGGACAGCGTTGAACAATACATTTTCGATGTCAAAGAGGAGATTTTAATTGATATGGACGATGAAGAAGATTTCAAGGAGAACTTCCTTCGCGCGCGAAATGAGCACACCTTCAGCGACGTGACGAATGTACAGGACATCGTGGATACCATTTGCACCTACGAGTTTGAGGGCCACTCATATGAAGATGAAATGGTAGACTCCGGACCGGATATCTATCCCTTCGACCACTACAGTTCTACAAAGCAGACTCCTCTGTGCTTTGCCTTATTCGGCCACAGCTTCCTTGAAACCCAGAAGAGCCGCGTTGGTTGGTACTGCCGGGACCTGGCAGCACTGGAGGAAAAGGACGAGCAAGAGGGGTCAGATTAAGACTGTAACTAGTGTAACTACATGGAGGTCAAATGTAGAAAAGGAAAAGGATCTTGAAGCTATTGGAAGTTCCTGGCACAGAACGGTGAGAGAGGCACAACACCATGCCAGTTGAAAATGGAACTAAGAACTATAAGAGGGCGAACTCAGCCAAAAGTCACAGCCCAAAATGCACCTTCAACACAACCTCTAAAATGATAACATTCCCCTCAGTAACAGCTTTTTTTAGGAACGTCGGAACTATTGGGTTCTAAACGGACGAGATTGATCAAGACGGACATGCTAGACCGTTCAACACAGGGAGTCTGAGCAGGGGTATGTTACAAGTCTATATTGAAGACAGGACCGATCCATTGCCCTTACTTTTCCTTTGGCCCTGGAGAAACATGACGCTAATGCCCTCTTGCGGAGTTTATGAAAAGTGGCATGACACTGACTTTTAGATACATTTGTAGTAAGTTGCATGTAGTTGAGTGATAGGTTAAGTTGTTGAGTGATTTCTGTACATAACTTCCGTCTGTTAGTCTAGCATTATGCTTCAGTTTCTTCTTCTTAGCTGAAGTTATGTCTGAAACAATCATTTAACAAAAAGTGGGAACACACAAGGAGACCATATGACATTCCCATCTTTAATCTAACAGTTCTTAGGCATCTATACACCAGCACCCAATGTCACCCAATCTACCTGAACACTGTCTCTTATCATTGGATAACATATAGAATTTCAGTAAAAGGCTGTTTAATTGTACTATTATAAATAATAATAGTTGGCATAACTTTGTTTCCACCCCTTTGCAAACAGCAACCTACCAGTTAGCTTTCATACTCTGATGCAGATGACAACATATACATACTCACATTGTAATATGTTGAAATAAGGATACATAAAGCATCCAGAATACTACAAGAGAAGCACCTTTAAGAATAGCAGCTTGAAATACATGTACTTGGTACCTGAAAGCAAGGAGGTCCTATTTCAAGGAACATCTATTTGTGAACTCCAATGTTAAGTATACTTCATGGTATACCATGCCATGGCTATTAGTAGTTTGAAACTGTGAAGTAATGTATCAATCATTAGTCAACTGGCCAATCACAGAGCAAGCTCTGTGCATACACACACACACAGGCGCACACACACACACACACACACACACACACACACACACACACACAACACACACACACACAAAACACACACACACACACACCCTGTGCAAGTTAAAGAACCCACCACACCTTTCGAAAAAGAGCAGGGGCATGCCCCGGTGTGCGATGGTCCAAAACCTTACAACCTTGTGTACGTCTTACGTACCGTGCTAGAGTCCTCAACTTAATGAGGTTGAGCACGTAATGAGAAGAAGAAGAAGACATACATACACACACACACACACACACACACATACGCACACACACACACACACACACACACACACACCTCTCCTTACTTGTAGAGGGTGTAGCTCTATCACAACCCACACATACCCATATTTCTGTACTATCCATACACATTGTATTACATCGGCATAAGTCATTACAATCTGCTGTGAGTTGTCTATATATGGCTATCACCAAATTACATCAACTTTGGCAGATAATATAGGAATAAAAACAAAACAAAAAAATTTCCTGCCAGGCTAGTGGGGAGAAAAATAACAAAAAGCTTTTGCGGAAAATTGATGTGAAATTGGGAATTCAATAAAAATGGAATAGTACAAAAGTATATCATGGCATATTGGCATATGGTAAAATGTATAAAAAGATTGTGAACATTTCATACAGTATGCACACATTGTATCAGTAAATATGATACTGCTAGATGTGTGTACATGAAATGAATGTAGCAGAAATCAAAAAGAAAAGTACATGTATTAAGCATTTTTTCACCAACAGACTATGAATAATTTGTTACATTCAATATGAATGTTTCAGTATCCATGAATGTGTTATACTCTAATTTACAATATTATTACTGTAGATAGATATTGAATACAATATGATTCTCAGCACATCTTACTTTGTAATATTAACAAGTGATCTTTTATATTTTACAAAGAAACACTACATTATCACTTTGTAACATTTTCTAACTGTAATATATTTGCTAAAACCACTCCTATTATTCTACATAACATCAGATATTGTACTGTAATACTGTAATATCAGTAACATTCCATTCTTTACAAGGCAGGGATGCATCTAATTCACTCCAGAAAGATTCAACTTAAATATTTTATACAATCATGTTCTCTGGGGAAGCTGTGATTCTTTTACTGCCAGTTACTATTGTATAATCAGTATGTGAAAGACTAATTGTTAATGTGCTACCCTCAGGTGTAGAATTAGACAGAAGTAGACATACATTCTATTTTCTGCTACAGTATTTTGTGTGCATTCTGGCAGCTCAGAATTACATATATCATACATTGCTTAACCTTCTCCCTACTGCCCAACCCGTAACCAAAAGAGAATTGGTAGCCAAACGTTAACGGCTACTTCAGTGTGCTAAAGGTTAAGAAGGGTAGCAATCTAAGCTATGAGTGTAAAACTTGTTTGCAACAAAATTCTTCAATCTGAAGCAATTTTTCCTGTATTCTGGCAGCTTAGAATTACACATACATTTTTGTACATTGCTTAAGCAGGGTAGCAATCCAAGCTACAAGTGAACAACTTATCTTGAAGACAATTCTTCCATCAGATAGGAGGTAAACGACACAGTTACCCTTCTAACCCCAGCCTGTCCAGTAACCAGTCCAGTGCCGCCAGCTTCTGATTGGCCTCGTCCAGGGCGCTGTAGGTCTGCACGTTGCTGGTGATGTGGTAGCGGATGTCATCCACCACGGGGATGGAGTCGGTCTCCTGTCGCGCCTCGACCTGGGCCGCGTCCTCTCGTACCAGATCTGCAAAGTCCTCCATCTCCACAAGCTGAAAAGAGGATTAATGTTAAAGTTAAAGTCCTCTCGTGCCACTTGGATCACCCTAAGGTTGGTGCACAATTCAGATTCGCAGCCCTTGGGCCACACAACTTTTTGCACGTCACTACGGCAGGGGGCTAGTCTGCTGGTAGTGATGTGTGTGTTTAAATTCCATACTCTTCCCCAGATGCTGCGAGTTTTAAGCAGAGAAAGCAGTAGTACCATTTTTACAGTCTTTGGTATGACCCGGCCGGGAATCAAACTCATGACCTACCGTGTACAAGGCAAACACTCTAGCTTTTCATTGTGAATCTCATTACCTGAATGTCTAGCCTTCATTGACATATTAGACTTTTGACAAAAACTTCAAGCTTGAGTAAACTTTTTATTGTGTAGGCTGACTAAGTTTGCCAACAGCTTTTGTTTTCTGACTTGCTCACCTTATCCAAGACCTTGGCCATGTACTCTGTGCACTGGTCCTCGAGTCGCGGCAGCTCAAACAGTCGCGACGCTCGTACGACCGGGATGACGTTGTTTTCGTCCAAGTGTTGACTGATGACGTTGGCACACTGCCTCTTCAGGCCAGGTAACAGGTACATGTCTGCCACTCGTAACACATCAAACACATGGTCGGGAGACACCTGGAAATAAATGTACAAAATTTTAGTACACAATATTCGGAATAAAGTACAGGCATATGACTGTGTTAGTGTTGAATCAATTACATGTGGGGGGATGTTCCTGTGTCTCAACTGGTAGCAGTCTAACAATATTGGGCTACTGGTTCCAATGAGTTGGTAACTGGGAGAGCCCGGTTCAAGTCCCAGGGTCAGGACATCTAGGTTGGGGCTGCACCATCTTTCAGAAAGGACTTAAACTGGGGGTCCCGTGCTCAAGCACATTAAAGGGGAAGGGCTAGCAACCCCTCCCTGTAAAAACATACCCTTCCACTGAAACAGCAAGGAAACTTGCTCCTCTATGTGCCACCAGGTACTATATTAGGGTCTGAACAAACGGATGAACGAAATAATGAAAACCTACTACCTATTATCCATGCCCTCACCTCTGTACTGTCCTGATAGATGTAGTACAGGACCCTGCTGAAGACATACGCACTGACATCATGGAGTTCCACTACAGGGATGGGAGCCTCTGACTCTGAGTCCTCCTTGGGTCTCTCACTGAAATGGTCAATCAGAAGGGCCTTGAAGTAATCACTGCGACCACAGAGAAAGACCTGGAACAAAGGGGGGAATGGTCAAGTCATCACAAGCAACACAATTTTGTGCAATGTTGTTATGAAATTGATTGAAGTAAAATACATGTAGTAATTTTGTCTTTAAGATTGTTAGTTCTTGTTTATCAACCCTCCTCACAACCATGAACCAAGTCTTCTTACATACAGAAAAAAAGTAAATCTTGTTGATTGTTAGTATTTGTTTTAATGGTGACCTCTTAACTCCAGTGAACATTTGTTCAGTAATGTACCCTGTGCATCCACTGCAAACTTGTGGCAAACACCTTCTTTTCTCCCTACTGCAAAATTAAGTTTCTGCAAATTTTACAATATATGAAGCATTTAAAACATGGAAAGAATTTGGTAGCAACTTCCCATACCTTGTGGCAGTAAAACCTGTGGGATTCCACCTCAAAGCAGACGTCGTCATATGCAGTTTTGTCTTCGTCCTCAGGGCTGCAGAAAAACGGTAAAACTCCGGAGGTGACCTGCAAAGGAAAGTTTAGATTTCAGCAAACATCTGACAATCATAGAAGAATGGGAGAGGAATGAAACCAATAACAACACGCACAATACAAAAGTAACTCAAGCTACTGGATAGATTTTGTAAATGGTCTGTTGTATCAGTCAGAATTTTCTCACTCACTCACGAAAAGTAGTGGATGCTATCTTAAACATCTGTCCATTCACAAAATCTATCTATCAGTAGTTGCCGGTCTAACTTTTGTATTGTGTATCTTCTTACCCGAATCTCTAACCTTCATTGATGCAAGAAGAATATCAAAAGTGATTATTTTGTTCTGAACATACCCAGTTGCCCAGCTCTGGAGGCATGCAGCTTTCCGCGAGCCTGCCAAAGTCTTCGCACAGCTCCTGGTTATACAGACCCTCATGTTCCACACTGATCATGGTCACATGGGTACCAGGCTTGGTGGACACTGGGAAAAGAAAGAACAAGACTTGTAACACAGCCAATCAAAATGCTAAGAGACTTTTGACGCATGCTTGGTGTGCAACATTCGAATCCCAGCCTTTGTTGCTCAACCAACTTACAACCAAAAGGGTTACAGTTCTTAAGCGGATGTAAAGCCAAAGGTCCGATTCTTGAGGACAGCCACACCTCAAGCTAGTCAAAGAACCCACCATACTGATATATATAAGGGTAGGGGTCCAACCTGTTGTGAATGGATCAACTGTGTCAGTCTTCTCTTATGCAGCTTGCATTTAGAGCTGGGCAAAACTGGTGTGTTATGTCTTAAGGTGGTTTACTGGCTATGCAATACAAACAAAGCTACTGTTGATGGTACATACCAAAGTCATAAACTGCTTTTAGCCTCTTCTCAAGTTCATCAATGAGCTTTCCAAGTCGACACTGCTTGGCCAGTCTTATACAGTCCTCAACATTGTAGACATCAGTGTCAAGTCGACCTACAGTGAGTCATAATACATAGAGTCAGATTTAACTCGACAAACACCCTTGTAACAAGGATCTCTGACTTGTCTTATATATCAATTTGCATCTAACAATTGCAGGTAATGATTCAAGTAGAAAAAATCTTTTCTAAAAACTATCCACAGAATTTTATCATTGAAATATTTCCACCTCTTCTACTGGTACCAATTCGTCCGCTTAAAAAAGCACTCTCAACATTTGAAAATTACACAACACCCCAAGAAACAATTGATATACATTTGTACTAGAATCCCTTAACAGTTTTGCCTACCTGTGTATAGATACTGCAGAACTGATCTGAAGGCGTTGGGGTTCACCAGACTGTGTTTGATCTGAACATGAGCCTTGTTCTTCCACTTGGTCTGCAGCATCTCTGCAAAGTAGGCTGACCGTGCGCTCAGGATGCACTTGTGGGCCGTGAACACCTCATCGTGGACATCAAACTCCACATCCTCATAGTTTCCCTGCTCTAAAAGCCTAGAAGATGTGCAACAATTAAAATCAACATAATTCCCTCTTGGGGTAGAGCCACATGATCATGAAGAACTCCAAGCTGAATATCAGGATCAAATCTAAGCCTTTTGCCTTTTCCATTTCATTTTATAGCAATGTCATATGTAAATACAATTATTGTATACATATAGATCAGCATACTGTACACAGTTAAAACTGCCCAAGAAGACCTTTTGGGAGACAAATGAGTTCCATGTGCACAGGTGGTCACTATAGACAGGATTCTTGATTGACGCTTGTGTCAATGGGAAAGGACCACCAAAAAGTGGTCACATTGGCCAGGTTTACAGGTGGTCACTTGTACAGGTTTGACTATATGTAAACATTTCATTATTCTATCCAATGATTCAAGTAATGCAACAAGTGCATGTCCTTTGACTTGCAGACCATTCCATATTCCTACATGTGTCATGTTTTACTGGGCATGATCATGAGACTATTTCTGACATTGTTTTACTACTGAATGGTCACAATGATGCTTACTTTCGTAGGAACTCATCGTAGTGGTCCCTTCGTAATGTCTGCGAGGTGACCTGTTTGTAGTTCTTCAGCATGTTCCTGATTCTGTCGTTCAGTGCACCGTACAGGCAGCGCTCCCCATCGAAGGTGTTGGCTTCACACCGGGCCCCTGGTTGGATACCAGGTTGGAAACAAAACAAACTTCACTTGCATGTGTACAAAAAACGTAATGCTCCCTCCCTCTACCACTGACCTATACTATGGGCGCATGATGACATCAGCAGTATGCAAGGGAACTATCCCACAAGACTGGCAGCACTGAACACATGCGTGAACTTACGAGACCTCACACTGCAGGTCATATGTGCGAGAACACAAGGACTGTATCATCACTTACCTAATAGAGCCATACACATTGTATGACACTGATTTAGTAGATATACAAGAATTTTCCTACGTGGAGCCTGTTTGGAAAATGACAATGAGAGCTGTTGTTCTCATTGTCCTTTTTCTTTTATTTGTCCAATTTGATACTTTATTAATGTTTCAGTTATACGTGTAACCTTAGTACTCTTACCTTTGTCTAGCAGATATTCTACTAGATCTTCATGGCCACATAGACAAGCATAGTACCTGCATGGTAAAAAAAAAAGACATAGACATAGTATGGCAAACTGCAATGCAACAAAAAAAGTAAATGCCTCTTTCATGCAAAATACTGAGGGTCTCTTGTAACACATAACTCACACCTAAAAATGATTCCAAGGTGATTCTAAGACTTACAATTGAAATATGATCTGGGAACAACTGCAAACAGATATAGTAAGTAGCAAGCAGGACTAGTCCAATACCAAAAATACAGTTACATTTTTAGCTGACTGCCTGCATAAAAAAATTGCTACATTTATTTTTGGTGTTGGAACAAAATTCAGCTATCTACTGTATGTTACGGATCAAAACAGATATCCATTCATCACAATATTAGGCAGGCCTGGAACAGTTCAGACATGACTTACAGAGGTGTACTGTCCCAGCGGTCTCTCACGTTCAGATCCACGTCCTTCTGTTCCACCAGGTGCCTGTAAAGTGTATAATTTGTACATATCGGTATTTTATTTGCTCTAGAGTTGAAATCTTGTTTATATAAATACATCATATTGATCACTATGATACGATACTTTAAATGTTGTGGACAGTTTTAACTTTATTTAGAAACATAATTCATCACAACATACAAACACTTGGGGACAGCAAACATGAATATTAAACGCTTCATTTATAAAAACATCATATGAACATAAACGGGTATCATCTACTACCCAACTATTATACAGGCTGACTTGAGACATATTTGTTAAAAATATAGAGGATTCTATGTGATGTTATCTTACGCCAATTGCTAGAGTTTGTAGTACCACTTCATAATCACTGATTTATCCCGACAACTAAGTGGCAGTTACCATTCCTGTTACACTGGCATGTCCCTGAGATGTTGCTTACGATGTGTGAACTTTGTGATGAACTGGACTGAACTGAACCCAGTGGGGTTATGATTCTCCCTGACCTAAGCCTTTTATAAACAACCTCTGCCCTGATAGATTTTATGTATGTTACTTTCATAGATACAGATCAACGGTGCAAGAAAACCTTAGGCGTCACGTCTACTTTTGCATTAAGAAAAATATCCAACGTCAAGCACTATCTATATAACCTCCTTGATCTAGCTTAGCTACTAACAATCATACAAAATTTATGTTTGAAAGGTTTCTTATTCTGCTCTGGAGATTTCTCTGGAATGATGTCCTCGAACGCTATGTGCAACGGAAGGTCGCCTGGCTAAGATCCCATTATAGCGTATGTTTGTCACTTGACACCAGAGGCTGCTACAGCTAAATACACACACCAAGTGTAGTTGCCTATGAGGCTATGACGAAACGCCCCCCTCCCACTTGGAACACTGCAGAAGCAGACGATCAAGGCGTAACACCGCCAGAAAACTTACTTGACACGCGAAACATCTCCCTTTCTACAGGCAAGGAACAGTTCATGAAGATCCATGATGTCTTGGCTTCTGTTACCATTCGATGAATATGTCACAATCTCTTTAACAGGACAGATTGAAACGAAAACTTTGGCTGTGATTGCAACACACTAGGAGATGTCAACAATCGGACGCCATATTGGATTTCCTTGGGGAAATCCGAGTCTGTGATTGGTCAGCTATTGGAACCAATCAGGGCGTTTAAACCAAAGGTCAACTGGGTCAACATTTGACCTACATTTGGCGGGAAATGGCGGCATGTTCCGGGTTTTTGATGCAAACAACACATTTTGGAGGGAAAACGTTGTATAGAGCAATGCCATAATGCTTTAAAGCTGCGGGATACCATTGGCTTTAATCGACTCAGAGTTTCGGCTCCTGAGTGACACCGCAATGGTCTTATGTGGTCTTTTGTAAAAGTGGGCGTTGCGGCATCTCTCAAGCTTGCTCTGCGTGTTGGTATGACGTCTAGTGTTGGTTCTTCGGTAAACTTTAAACGACAACCGATGAACTCAGGATCACACGTGCGAATCTCGTGACACAAGGCTAGGCCGTTGCCCCCCTGCTGTGCTAGAAAAACATGCAAGCACGGGTACAAGTTGTACCGTACAACTTACTCAGGTACAACAGAAAGTCATAACCGGTGCGCTTCCACATGGTGTAGGCCTATCTGAACCTTTATACCTTTATATACCTTTATACCATCTTCAGTCGAGGAAGGCAGCGCCTGTTGTGGACTGATCTATTCGCTTCCGCCGTGTTCGTGCATTAGCTCCTTCCAATGTCGGTCTAGTTGATTCTTGAACTGGTTAACTGTTTCACTGGAGACTACACTCTCTGGTAGGGAGTTCCAAGTGTTTATTGTCCTTGCACTAAACACATGTGCTCTTGTTCTTGATTTGGCCAAAGGTACTTTAAGCTTGAGGCTGTGCCCTCTTGTTACTGCTTTCCCTGCACTTTCAAAGAAAATCTCTGGCTGTATTCTCTCCCTCCCAGTAACAATCTTGAAGACTTGTATCATATCGCCCCTCTTTCGTCTGTACTGGAGAGACGGCAAGCGGAGCCTCTTTAACCTCTCACTGTATGGCAGGTCTCTCAGCCCTTGCACAAGCTTGGTTGCTCTGCGCTGTACTTTCTCAAGTCTCTCTTGATCTAGGGCAAAGTGAGGTCCCCAAATGCAGTTACCATACTCGAGGTGGGGTCGAACCATAGTTTTGAAGAGGATGGGGATTGTGAGTTCATTTAAGTTGTAGAAAGTTCTCTTAATAAGACCCAGCAGTTGATTACCCTTGTTGGCCGCCCTAGCCGCATGTGCATGAAAGGTAAGCTGGTTATCAATGGATACACCAAGGTCCTTCTCTTCTACTGTCTCTTCAATGATCTGCCCCCCTAAGGTGTACGTGGCTCTTGGGTTCGTCCTCCCCAGGTGCAATACCTTGCATTTACCGACGTTGAAGTGTAGCTGCCAGTCCTGTGACCATTCCCCCACTGTCTTGAGATCCTGTTGCAAGGTCTCTTGGCCACTGACATGTTTAACACTCTCATACAGTTTACTATCATCGGCGAAAATCCTGACTGCACTAGTGACTGACTCAGGCAGGTCATTTATATAGATCACAAAGAGAATAGGACCGAGAACGCTCCCCTGTGGTATACCGCTCTTTACGTCTTGCCATGTTGAGAATTGTCCATTTAGTACCACCCTTTGCTTCCTCTGGGCTAAAAAGTCCTTTATCCAGTCTCTCAAGCTCCCCCCAACTCCGTACCGCTCTAATTTGCGGAGGAGCCTTGCATGCGGGACTGTATCGAAGGCTTTGCGAAAGTCTAAGTAGATGACGTCAATGGGTTCCCCCTCCTGCAGTAACTTAGTCCACTCTTCCATTACTACAAGTAACTGTGTCATGCATGACCTGCCAGGGACGAAACCATGCTGGGCATCGGTGAAGTATTCGTTCTGTAGCATGTGCTCTACCAGCTTGTCTCTAATGATTGATTCCATAGTCTTCCCAGCTACCGACGTTAGACTCACTGGTCTATAATTGCCCGGTGATGTTTTGTTTCCCTTCTTAAAGATGGGTGTTACGTGTGCCTGCTTCCACTCCTCCGGCAGTTTGGTCTCTTCTAGTGATTTCACAAACAAAGTAGATAAAGGGGCAGCTAGGTGATGTGCCAGTTCCTTTAGGAATCTTGGGTGGATGTTGTCGGGACCTGCTGACTTTGAGGGGTTGAGATCAAGCAGTTTCTTCAATACTAACTCTTCTGTGATGCTTATGTCCTCTAACTTTACTATGCCCGGTATGCTGCTTATGTTAGGGATCGACGTTAAGTCCTCAAGTGTGAACACACTCGCAAAGAAGTCGTTCAGAACCTCTGCCTTCTCCCCATCAGTTTCAGCTACTGTGCCGTCTTCTCTAACCAGTGCACCGACCTTATCCTTAGTTTGGAGTTTGCTCGAGACGTACCGCCAAAAGGTCTTGGGGTTGTCCTTAATGTCTTTAACCATCCTATGTTCAAAGTTGCTGCAGAGCTCTCTAGTGACACTTCGCAAGTGGTTCCTGACCCTTGTGTATGCTTCGTAGTCACTTGCCCTCCCAGAGTTCTTGAATTTAGCCCATGCCCTTCTTTTACGGTCCCTTGTTTTCATTGCACGCTTGTTTAGGTACAGCTTGTTTGCCTTTAGGTTGGGCTTAGATATAGGAATGCACTCTTCGATGATACTGTCAATTTTTGCATTGAAAATTTCCCATGCTTTTTGTATGTCTAGGTCACATAGCTCCCTCTTCCATTCAATGTCCTGGAGCATCTGACCAGCCTTAGCGTACTGACCTTTATTGTAGTTCCTTCTTAATGATGGTTGAGTGACGGTTGACACGTCTATTTCAATACAAAACCTCAGACAGCAGTGATCAGCCTTCCCCAAACCTGGCATGTACTCGATGTCTCCTACAGTGTTTTGTTCATTTGTAATAATCAGGTCTAATGTGGACGGTTCTTGACTTAACCGAAAACGTGTTGCTTCTAGAACGTGCTGGTAAAGAAAGTTATTATCCAGGCAATCGAGCAACACATGGCTGTGGTGGTTTCTTCCCATTGTAGATACCTTCTTCTCCCAATCAATTTCTTTGATGTTGAAGTCACCCACTATCACCAGCTTCTTCATCCTTCTGTTACATACCGTTGACAAAAAGTCACATAGCTTGTTTGTACTCTCTTTCGGGTCTCCCGACGGGCTTCTGTAGATGCACCCGATAGTGAGTTGCTCATTACCAGCAGTAGTTGTACAATCCAAGAACAGCTGCTCATGGAAGCCTGTTCCACTGTAGTCCAGCTCCCTGACAGTGATATTCAGTGCCTTTCTCACAAATATCACGATGCCTCTAATCCCACTGGCCCCTAGATCATGTAAGTCCGGGTCAAAGTTTGTGTATGCCGCATAGTCATCCAACTGTATAGTGCTCATGAACAAGGGGGTTCTCTGTGCCTTTGGAATTACTTCTGTTATCACAATGAAAGACGGCGGATCATCAGCTATTACAAACTTAAGTTCATCCCTTTTATTAGGAAATTGGTCAGCATTTGTGTAGACTACTGACAAGTGTGAATGTGGCTCATTCCCCTGATCTTCTCCTGCATTCGGTGTCTCCTTGTCTAGTCACATGGAGCTCTCTTTATTACTGGATGTAGTTATTGGTATGTTCTTTCTTGTTGCGGCCTTTTCCACCTCATGTGTGGTACCCTTACGTGCTAGTGTGGATTTCCTTGTGTTGTGCACCTTCTGCCTTTGGCTGGTATAAGGTCTGGGCCCTTCGGAGACGCAGTCCTGTATGTTAACGATTGCTCCACCCCTGATTACTAGACCTGTTTCTCCCCCTTCCTTTCTCTCCTTCAGCTCCCTCCTCAGACTTCTACTTCTTTCCCTTTCGATTGGTGTGAGGTCGGGTGATATGTAAATATTAGAGAATTTATCACTGAATTTCAAAGATTTGGCCGTCTTCAGAAGATCATACCTGCTGTCAGGGTCCTGCAGTGTTACTAGCAGTAATCTATTTCTATCAGCTGCCTTCTCCCCAAGTCTTGTGACCTTGCTTACTTGGATGGTGACTCCCAGTTCTCTTGCTACTTCCCTGATGTACTCAGTATCATGCTCAATTCCCTCCTTAGTGCTCTTGCTGACCATTTCAGGCATGTTGTGTACAATAATGTTTTTCTTGCGTCTTTCCCTTTCTACACTTTCCTCAAGTGCAATGTAGGAGCTGTCCAACTTCCCCTGTGCATCTTTGACTGTTGCTGACCCAGTCAAATCCCCTCTTGATCTGTGCCCCACAGTGTGTACACTCGTTCCCTCCTCTTTATCCTTTTTAACCACATCGGCATATGAAATGGCATGTGAATACTGCTGCGCATTATGGTTACTACCAATCATCTCATTTAACCTCACCGTCACCTCACAAAGTGTTTTTGTTAGGGATTCCAGGACCTCTTGGTTCTTTGTGTTAACATCCACCCGAGTGCCTTCCTTTCCCCCTCTCACTGGTACATCTGCCCCTGTTTCATTGTGGGGTTGGGTGGTGCTATTGTGCTGTTTACTTCTGATATTAGCAATAACACATTGTGCACAGTAGTAATTCAACAAGTTCTGTTCGTAGAAACTGCTTATCCTTGGGTTTAACCTGGCACAAGAAGTATGCCACCACATGTTACATTCATCACAGCATATCCAGTTCCCCCCCTCCTGGTGGGGGCTGCCACAATAACAACTTCCCTCCTCCATGTCAACAGAACATGCACTTTGATTTTTGTCATTTCTTAATTCAGCGTTCGCCTTCTTCATTACTTTGTTCTTCTCGGTATTTGTTCTTCTTGAATCCTCTACAGAACTGTAACCATCCCACCTGAGTACTTGTTTCTGCATCCGTACTGCTTTCTTCTGCTGCTGTACGCCCCTTGGGGGACTCTTGTTTTGCAATCTGCCGTCCAGTTTAGCCCTCATGCCTGGCGCTTGTCCTGCTGTTTTCCTCGACAGCCGGGCGCTTCGCCTTGTTCCCATCCCGGTCTCTGAGTCTCCCATTTTTCCGGTACAGGTTCCCGCTGCTCTGGTTGCTAAGATGTGGTGTTCCTAAAGGTTTTTCCCACCTCAGGAATTGTTGTTCAGGTCCCCGCAAGCGCCGCTTGTGACCGTCGGTGAAACCCAGGGCACCGCTGCCGCTTCTCCCGTCGCTGCCGTCCTCGTTAAAAATTTGAAAAAGACTTTTCCTCAAGACCAGCCTAGGCCAGGCAAAGTCACTGTAGAGTTCTCAAAAAACAGACTAAAAAATCGTTTGCCTAGTCAAGAATAAATTTAAAAGTGGAGAGAGGTTCCAATATGGCGCCTAGCCTGCACGTGCGCCCCCCTCCCACTTCGTACTAACACCTTGAAAAAATACGAACTGTCGCCTAAAAGTGCAGTTGTTCACTAAAAATTTTGACCTAAAAACGCTTCCTAGGTTGGTGAAGTCCTTTTCTGGGCTAAAATCGTTAACTTGAAGACACTAAACTACTATAAAATAAGAAATTTAACAAAAACTACTCTCGGGTTTCCACTCAGGCATGCATGAAGTTGAAGTGGTGTGCCTCATGTAGCTAGCAACGGTTTCACTTAAGCCACCATGGCTTACCGCACCACTGTGCTCCTAGCCTCTACTGTAGCCGCTGTTACAATACCTGGCTACTCAAACTACAGTAGGAAGAGATCACTGAAGTCCAGACGACAGCGGGTGATAGTGTTCACCCGGTACCCCTCACCCGGAACTACCAAATCTAGACTCGCCCCGGCGCTGGGACAACAGGGGGCTGCTCTGGCACAGCTGCACATGGTGATGGTCTTTCTGTTCAGTTTCAGTATTTTTTTATGTTTGACAATTTCACAAAGAATGTGAAGTTGTGAAACCATAAACAAGCTACTGTACTCGTACTGATAACTGCTGAGTCATTAGAAAACATTTGATTTGATACAATAACTGTTATGATATACACTTCCTGGGTACATATTTTTGGTACGCCTCAGGGGCGAGCTATCATTACAACAGCCCCGACTTACCAGTTTTGTGTATTGGTTCTTTAATTAGTTTAGGCAGAGATCATATGTCATCATATGTCATCATATCAACATACCTACAAAAAATCTTATAATTAGGTCTATTGATAGATTTCTACTTTCTGATTGATACAGATACTGGCCAGGTTTTGCCTTCTTTCAGCCATCTTTTATCAAACGTAACATGATCTGTGGCAAATGCCACGTTTGTTTATAATCTCTAACGTTATCGGTATATTCTATGTTACAGACAAATGTAATACTGCATGAAGCAGGTAAACTTCAACAGAGGAACCCAGAGAACCTGTCAGTAGAGGTGCGCTACCATGGAGGTACCGAGGACGACATGCGGTACTGGCTGGGGAGGAGGGGAGACATCACCTGTTGGTGGAGGGTGCAGGATGGGGAGGACCTCGGACACAAAATGGCCAATGCCTTTAAGGATGCTTTTAGAGAGGGCACTGAAAATGTGGTGTTGGTAGGTACTAGGTTTATGCAGAAGAAGGGATACTACTAATAGTTTTCATATTTTGAATCATGTTTTTACTCAGTGTTATTGCTTTATATTTATATTTATATTTATATTGATTTTTTTTTAGGAAAAAGCTTCTCTAAGCCTGATCCTCAATGAATATATGTGAATAATAAAGAAGATGGTTTTCATAGTTCTGTTTGAAATTGCAGAAATGCACCAAGTTGCTTCAAATGTAACACAGTCCTTTGTATACCAGTTAACCTTTTCTGTGTTTAACATTACAGGTAGGGAGTGACATTCCTGCCATCACTGCAGACGTTTTAGAGGAGGCTCTTCAGATTCTGCAGTCAGCTCAGGAAGAAGACATCTGTGTTTTAGGGCCTGCCATAGATGGAGGATACTATCTAGTAGGTCTGAACAGACAAACAAACAGCAGTGTTATAGGTAAAAATTTCACTGAAATGGTACATGAATAGATAAAGGAAGAAACCAACTGTACAATCTATCCTAGACAATAGGGTGAATGGTATATGTAGGGAGAGTTAACAGATTCGTCTGTACCTGTATAGCTGGTATATCTTCAATTCACTGTAACACACCAGCTAATGTCCTTTAACACACCTTCTTCTTACTTGTACATGTAATAACATTTGAACTTGAAATTGATGAGAACTTGCCAGTATGTTTTCAAGGTCTTTATAACAATATCACATATCCTTTTCATATTTCACTTTTGGTATTTTTTTCCCACATTATCCCAAATGCCTCATATTCCCAGGTCAATAACTCCATCTTCTGTTGTTACGAATGTTGTACAGGTCAGCTGTTCCAGGGGATGAGGTGGGGGACAGATCAGGTGCTCCAGCAGCAGCTGCAGGTGGGGGAACAGCTGGGAGTCAGGTGCCACCTGCTGTCTCAAAGGTTACAGGATGTGGTGAGTAACTGTGATGTAAGATACAGACCCTGGACTCTGGTGTAAGACACAGACAGTGTTAGATACAGACAGTAGAGGCCCTAGTAGCAGGTGTTTCAGTAGCAGATGTAGGGGGAACAGCTGGGGGTGCCACCTGTTGCCTCATTAGTTACAGGATGTGGTGAATAACTGTGATGTAAGATACAGCCCCTGGACTCTGGTGTAAGATACAAACAGTGTTAGATACAGACAGTAGAGGCCCTAGTATAGTAGCAGGTGTTTCAGTAGCAGATGTAGGGGGAACAGCTGGGAGTCAGGTGCCACCTGCTGCCTCATAAGTTACAGGATGTGGTGAGTAACTTGTGCACAGAAGATACAGACTCTGATGTAAGATACAGACATTAGCAAAAGTAAGTGGCAGTTGCAAGTGGGCCTGAACAGCTTGGAGTCAGGAGCCACCTATTGCCTTACAGTCTGCAGGATCTGGTGAGTTAACCAGGGTAATTTGAAAACTCAAAGTGAATGTTGCTATAAAGTGAATCCTTCTCACACCTTCCAGTGTATAGGGGCAGTGCCCATCTCTGTTTCTATCGCCCTTGGGCTACACAGGGCCACTACAGTAGGGGGCTAGTTCACTAGTTGTAGCGAATGTTGCTATGTTCTAAAATAGATTACAGTGAATTTACAAACTGATCATGTGACTGTGTTCCAGGACACAGCTGATGACCTTGGTGAGTTTGAGCGGAGGACAGGCATCCCTCGTCAGGAACTGTGCAGCCCAAAGTGGAGCGTCATCATTCCTGTACTGAATGAGGCAGAGAATATCAAAGCTGTGATAGATAATGCACTACAGGTAATGTTTTCCTGTACATGTCTAGAACTTTGATTAATAGTTTCATTCGTGATTTGAGATTAAATGCTAGTAGACAGGTTGAAAACAGTATTCAAAGCTTTGTTTGTTTGAACCTTTGTTTATTCATGATAAGCGCAAATCGGCACGAAGGCCGTTTTTCATTGAGGTCATGCGGGAAGAGGTAAGGGTAAGCTCATTATTGTTTTGTTTTATTTCATTGATTTGAAATTTTGAAGAGACAATATGACTGTAGTCACAGTGATTATGCTGAAGACCTGTGCTATTTTACCACAGGAGTTCCCACACCAACACCAGATAGAAGTAGTGGTGAGTGATGGAGGCAGCACAGATGGAACCCCTGACATTGTGAGGGACATCGCCAAGTCCTATCCTCAGGGAACAGTCAAGCTTGTATCCAGTCCTAATGGTAATGACATGTTATAATACACAGTCAGTGGGCAATAAGTACTTTAACCAACTTAGCTGTTGTATAGTGCCTGTGATAGTAAGGGTGATATATGTGTGGGCGAGTGTAGCTCGTTGCAGGTGATGCAAACAAATAGTTTTTTTCTTGATCTGGATTATTTTGATCCGGATTATTTTCTCTAATATATGTTGTAATAACTGTACTTTGATCTACTTCATCATCAAGTAGTTGAGTTGAAATAAGTGGTGAAATAGCTGTATAATGGTTACCCTTTTCTCTGTCAAAGTAACACTTCATCCTACCCTGTTTCCAGGTCGGGGCGTACAATTAAACACTGGTACCCAGCATGCATCAGGAGACTATCTCCTATTCCTCCATGCTGACACACGACTGCCGTCGTCATGGCAACAGGATGCGTACAGAACGCTTTGCAGACCAGGGGTGGCGGTCGGAGCCTTCCCATTTGGACTGGATGTGGTGGAAGATTCAAATCATTCCAAGTACAAATATTCTCTTCTTCTTGCAGATATAGTTAAGAATGCATTTCAGTGCCAAGGCTATTGAAAGTACAGTATAGTATATGATGAAAGAAGGTACCGCAGAACTAAGGTATGGGAAGGAACATTATAGTGCATGGTGGAAGAATGCATTGTAGTACCAATGCTAGGGTGGTACTTCCTCTTCTTCTTACAGTACTTAAATGCATTCTTTATAAAACATCTGTATTACAGATGTTTTATAAAGAATGCATTTCAGTACCAAGGCTATAGGCAGTACATTATAGTATATGATGGAAGAAGTTACTGCAGAACTATGGTATGGGAAGGAACATTATAGTGTATGGAGAGAATGCATTTCAGTACCAATGCTAGGGTGGTACTTTGAATATCCTCTTTGTTTTGCAGAATTAGTTATGAATGCATTTCAGTACCAAGGCTATAGGTAATACATTATAGTATATGATAGAGGAAGGCTACTCAGCACTAAGGTATGGGAAGAAACATCATAGTGCAAGGTGGAAGAATGCATTTCAGTACCAAGGCTAGGGTGGTACATTATAGTACATGTACATGATTATGATGGAATGACTTCAGCACCAAGGTCAGGGAAGGTGTATTATAGTTATATGTTAAGGTGGTACATTACGATTGAAATATGAAATGGATGGCATTTACAAATAGCATGACATCTTTGGACATGCTTGTATTTGTATCTGATATACAGTGTATTTGTATCTGATATATTTGTTATTTCAGGTCAGATTCCTGGTGGTTCAGGGCACAGATGAGACTTCTGCAGTGGGGGACCAACTTGAGAGCTTCATTCTTTGGTGAGTCTCACCTGCCACTGAATAACAGTAGATGACATATTTCTCCATAATCGGTCTATCATTTGATACACACATACATACACACATTTGACAAAGTAGGTACATAACTGTCATTGATATCTCTCTTATTGGACCAACTATACCAAAATTTGTATTAATGATTTTTTTCACAGCTTCACCCTGTCCCATCCTCACCTTGAAGGTTGGGTCTGTGGTCTCTTCCAGCACAAGCTTTAACCACAATCAATACATTTATCTCAGAGCTACCATATGGAGACCAGGCACTGTTTATGACTAAGAGACAGTTCCATGCAGTGGGAGGGTTCCCAGAGTTCCCTCTGCTGGAGGATGTAGAGTTGGTGAGGAGACTGAAGCAGCACGGCCACGTGGGCATCGCTGAGGGGAAGGGCGTTGTCACCTCCGCTCGCAGGTGGAGGAAACATGGATATCTCAAGGTAGGAGGGAGCTAACTTTTCCTTAGTGCATACATTGTAAGTGTGATGTCCCTGTAGCTCAACTGGTAGCAGCCTCACAGTTAGCTCCTGGTTCCAAGAGGAGGAGCTTTGAGCAGGTTAAAAGAGAAGGGCTAGCAACCCCTCCCTGTAAAAATACACTGCTAAAAACAGCAAGGAAGGAAACTTGCTGACCTATGGGCCACTCGGCATTACAAGGTAAATAACAGCATTCTTGAAAATATGGCAGTAAAGTATCTGGACTGTACATAGTTGAAAACATTTCATGGAAATACAGTATACATGTATGGTGGGCAAAATGACAGTTCATACACATTTAATGTAAATCTCTCTTTTTTTACCATTTGAATTGTCAATGTAAGAGCAACCAATGACTTTTCGTTACAAAACTTTCCAGTGCATTTTCCATTTTAACAGGCATACACCTGAACATTTACATGACATCACCCTGTGACATACTCCTTTGTCACAGTCCCCACACCCTTGTCTCACTTATGTAGATTTAACGAGCCAAAAGCGTAAGCACCATTTTGTCCCTAGCATTACAACTACCTTTACAATGACATCATCTGCAATGTCTTACATGGACAAAGCCATAAATCACACATTATTACATGTACACACTTTTATATTCCCAACCTCCAAGACATAGTCATAATTACAGACATAGCTTTATCCTTTGACAGAAACTACATTTGGGAATTAATCATCTTCTGCAAAGGACAATATTTTGAAGGTTGTCATTGCTACATGTAGTTACGAAGCACATTGAGCAAAGTCCTTGAAACAACACATCTTTATCGTTGGTCTCCTGTGGTGTACAACGAGATGTTAACACGTTAGGTGTGTCTTATGATGATGTTATGTGCAACCTGTTATTAAGAGCTGCTGTATCAGCAACTCTAAGGCATGGAACGTCTGCTGTTTTTGTGAAACTGACCAACGCCTGCATGAATTGAAACCAGGGCTGTCTCTAGGACCTGTCCCTTTGTCCCGGGATAGAAATCTACCAGTTGGGAGGGACAAAGATTTCACCACGTCCATCCAAAGATCTGAACTTAGTGACATGAAACTGATGAAAATGTATCTTTCGTAACCTAAAAATGACAGATTTGGCAACAAAAATTTAACAACATGGGCTCCCAAACAATGAGTGGGACGGAAAAAAATCTAAAGCTGGAGACAGCCCTGACTGATACCATATATTATAATAGTTTGCAACACAATTGGTCGTGTTATGATTTGCATCTTCACAGACACCTGCCTCATTTTGTGTTTTGTTTCTCACATCCAGGTGACATCGATGAACACGTTCATCCTACTGGCATACGAGATGGGGGTTCAACCCGACACATTAGCAGAGTGGTACTACGGCAAAAGACTGCCAGACAAAGAATGAAACATACTTAAAGGGGTATATTACCTATGTGTGGTCTCTCAAGTTTGACATATTTCTATATCCAAATGTTAAGCCTGGGGGGGGGGGGAGTCATTCTTAGGGAGAGGGCCCAATAAGCCCCCAACAGTGGTCATGAGAGATTGTATAACAGAGGATAAGACTAAAGTGTGCTTATACATGTATTAATAACCTATGGGTGGTCTCACAAGTTTCAAATTTTCAAAAACCAAGTATAAGCCTCGGGGTTTTGAAGACAGGGTATGGTATAATGTAGCAGAGTGATATTGGCACACTTGACTTTAACCTTTTCCCTGCTGCCTAACCTCTTGACCAATACAGAATTGATAGCCAAACAGCAACTTGCAACTTCAGTGTGCTGAAGGTTAAGTCAACTAAGGTTATAGTGATTGGAAAGGAAGCAAACAAGTCATATTGAAGTATGGAAGGATGTCCAGTTTTTTTGCCTTCTATGTGTTTGTCCAGATGAAAGTCTTGAGACAATTCTCTTCCTTTTTCTAAAGAACATGACAATATAGAGGTTAGGCCTTAAATCAGCTGGTGGTTTCATGATGAACAACAAGCCGGCAAAACTTCTCATTTTTAAGGGCTGGTGCATTGTTTGATTATATGTGACAAAAAGCAAAATTGCTACCTCAGACATCTGATGTCATGCTTTCAATGCTAGACGGACAATCAATGTTAGTCACTGAGTAATAATGAAAATTATTCTTCAGAAGTTTTTCAAATGTAAAACATTTTAATATTGAAGAATTACAGTTATAAAATGTATAGGAAATAATACTGTAATTATCACTGTCATTATCACTGTCACTATCACAATATATTGTACCTGTTGTAATTACCTCAACCATCTTAATACTTCTCTCATTTTATATTGTACAAAAAAGTGTGAACCATTGACTCGCTTAAGTTTGCTCTATGGGCAGATCTCTGATATTATAGAGTTAGTTTGTTGTTAGGGACCACTCACTGTCCATACAAAGGCCATGTTTTACAACTCAAGAGAACAAAGGGTTCTGTAAAATTGAATGCATTTTAGGTTTGCGGTGATTAAATTTCACGTAAGGGAGAAATGGAGTGTTCGTGGTTAGTTTTAGTCTGTGGTTGAAATAAGGTGGTAGGCGGGCAGAAGACAGAACAAGCGTTGTTGCGGTGGTTTTAATTTTGTGGTGAAGAGGTTTCCGTGAAAACCGCGAACAATAAACCACCGTGAACTTAAACGCATTCACAGTATCTGCCATTGATCATGATCAACAGTTCTTGCCACTGAGAAACAGATTGAGTGTGATAAGAATTGCCATTTTACCACTTTTACTCAGGTTGATCTTTGTTTTTAAAAAACACTATCTGCCATTGCAATGTAATAATGTGTATAGTCTGAACTTGCCAGAACCTGTGGTATGTTGAAGAAAAGCACATCTTACACTAATCAAAGTTTATAACTCATAAGATATTGGGTGATATGTTCAGTATTGAAACCAGTATCTTGTAACAGTTTTATATCGTTATATCTTTATATTAACTCAATTGTGAGATATGACTATTGCAAGACTTCATAAAAAGTTATAGAAGCTATTACATGTATACATTTGTAGTCTTTTATGATGAATAAAGCATTTTCTGAAAGTTGTTTGTAGTCATTTATTGTATTGTCTGATTTATAAACACACCAATTCTAGGTAGGAGCAAGGAGGTTTTTTTTTGGTATACGTTCTTCGGTCGATTAGACGTAAAATTAATTAGATGCAAAACGTTGATGAAAGATCAAAGCTGATATTCAGCACCTATTTTTATTTGCCCTTTTTTGCATACTTCCATTCATTTGCAAAGTGGTTGCAATCTTTGCTCACAGCAAGGATGATTTCTCGAGGTGTCTCTTTATTTTTCATGGCCATGTCACGGAAAAACACGTCCACACAAGGTCTGACAATAATGGGAGTGATTAAACGAAACTGCCGGCCTTGTGTGCTTACTTTTTACTCCCTGGTTGCGTGTTTCCAGATGGCCCTTGAAACGGAAAGTGGAGAAGGACCCAGAAGGGCTGTAACACCTGCATGACGTCACAGACCAGTGAAATCACCTCTAAACCTCACCATAAACCAATTTGAATGAATTACGCCAATTGAAACAGGCTGCTAATTACGAGTGAAAAGCGATGATTGTGTTGGTTTTTACATGTGTGTAAGACACAAAGAATGAAAATTACACCTTACGCCGGTGTTTCAGTCTCCTAGGATCAATATATATACATACGGCACTTGGGAGGGGGCCAAGACAAGCTGTCAGTCAAGACTATATCAAAGGGGTCGCTGGTTACTTTTGCCAAGCAAATTAGAGTGTTTTTATCAGGGGGAGCGTTGTCTCAAGTGGATACAGCAGGCTCTGTTCTTACCTCTCTAAACACAAGCGGGACACCTGAGACTGAGGTTTTTCTTACCTGGTTGGGTTGACATCCCCTTCACGTGACCGTCGTTCTCGGCCGCCATTGGCTGGCTGGGCGATAATACAGGTGACCTCGGGCTCGGTACATTTTAGCAGCTGGCCAGCGCATTGTTGCGGGGGTCCCGGCCCTTAAGAGATACAAGTCAAGGAGCTAGCTCGACAAATTAAGGTCCGGGAGTGAAATGACAAAGAAACACTTTCCTTCTGTATTTTCTTCGTCACCCAGGAATCGGAGGTGCCCCGTTTTCATTGCTCGCGACAGGTGAATCCAGGTGAGTTACCGTGTTTGTCTTGTGCCTGTGGATATAGCGAATCACTGTTGGTGGAAAATATACATGTTGTGTACGCCTCCGGGCTTTTTAAAGTCTAGGATTTCACTGGATCGATTTCTGTCCGCGGTTGTTTTGCCTTTTGATGCCGACTGACCTGATTGTGTGTTTTTATGTGGCTTGGAAAAACAAGAATAGGTGGTGAACGCGAACCGCTTGTGATAATTGTAATGATAACAATTCCGAGTGAAACGTGGACAGTATACAAAGGTACAAATTCCACCGTAACAAATCAACCTAATTCTTGATCCATTGCTGTGCTGGCCTGGATACAGAATTAGCGTTACGCGATTGGATTTGGGGCAGATTAGGTATTTACAAATGGTAAACAAGCGCCCACATGGTGATCGTCGGTGCAATGACAACTTGAATATTTTTGCAATGACTTCCCACTTTCAGTCACCCACTTTAAAAAAAAAAACATTGTTTACATGCCGAATCCTGTTGTATAGAGAAGGTCATCGTGTTTGTTCTATTATGTTCGAGATGTTTGTCGGGCTTAAAGGGGGGTTTTCTAAACGTGCACTGAACTTGGAAAACAAACGTTCTTTCATTGAATGGAAAGAATGACGTTCGTTTGACATCACTGTGACATGTGGTACTCAACCCCTCTTCTGCCGTCTGCAAGCTGTTCGAGAAATGAAATTAATGTGCTATATTGTAGCTCAGTTGGTAGCGGGTTCATTGTTGAGCCCCCTGGTTCCAATTACTTAGGACTGGGAGATCCCGGTTCGAATCCGGGAAGGGTATCCTAGTTGGAGCTGCACCGTCTTTCGGAAGAGACGTAAAATGGGGTCCGGTCTTCGAGGAGGCAGTGCCTCGAGCACGGTTACAACCGTTGAGCCTCATTACTCAGAAGGTTACTAGTACCGGCTACTGGCTGTAGTAATACAACACGGTGAATTATCAACTGCTGCACTTATAGCATAAGTGCATCAGTTGAGACGTGTCATGGGATACATAGTTGAAGTTCAAAGCGTAAATGAAAGCCTTGTCGAACAATAGTCAGGGTTTGTCTGATGCACATGACTTGTGGGCCAGGCGAACCACCTGTGAACCTTCAAACATAAGCAATTCCTCGTGACGGCACACTAGTCACGGCAGCTGCTAGCGCAGCATTTTCCAACGGACGTAAGTCTTTTTATAGAAATAAGATATACATAGGATAACCAACATCCTTCGAGTCTCAAGAAAATGTGCAGTTTGTCAATGAAAAATTCGAAGGGTCCAGATTGTATCTTGACGCCAAAGGCATTTCTTAATATAAGATTCACAATATTCGTTGTCTTCGTGACATTCTGGCGTCTTGATACTAGATTGTTCCTAGAGAAATATCAAGCTCATCTGTCCATAGCCTGGTTTCAACCAAGCCCCGTGTCCGCCCGCCGCCTGTAACGGCTATCCACCCACGCGGGGAGGGGAGAGAAACCCCCGGACAGCTGGAGTTTGCGTTATACAGACTAATCTGTCCACTTCCTCCCATACTGTCGCCTAGTGTATTTCCGTAATAGCATTGTGTACAGAGAACATGGTCTATCTGTACATATTGGAGTATGAACGAGTGACACCAAATACAGCGCTGTAGCTTTTTCAAAGCATTTTATCATCGTCATAGCGTCATGTTTGACTGTCCTACAAAAATAGCCAGACCGAAGGTCCACCCACACCTTATATCGCCTAATGTGCTACCGTGCAATATGTACACGGTTTGTACATATTGACATGTGCGCCGTGACACACGCTGACTGAGTGACAGGACGACTCAGGCGCGAAGAAGTGGGTAGCAACCGGGGCTAACAGTCCTTTGTTCCGGCGCCTCTGCACCTTAACCCGGGGGTCTTTCTTCAATAGGATCAGCGAAGAGAAAAGACGCGAACTGTGTTTGTCTGATACACAGATATTACCTGCCCTGATGAACGTGTAGAGCAGGATCGGAGACCACGTTTGGTTAACGTCGATCATTGTTCTAAAAATGCGGCGTACAGAAATATTGACTTCTGCGCGCCATTTGCCAGTCTTCTGTGACGGCCACGCATTGTTTGCGCTGCTTTTTCACGTAGTGTTTATTAAGTCTTTTCACTCTGTAAAGTGTATATCGTGCGAGGGAAAATATTGACTTAGACCCCGCCTTCTACTGAAATAGCCGTGCCACATGACAACAGCGGGGGCGTGCGTAGTGAAAGGACTCCGTGAACCATTTCTAGTGAGGGGCACAAAGTAGAGAGATTGTTGACGTTAATAGTTGTCTTGGCAGAGTCACAGCTTCGACGATTACTGTAATTGCGTTTAACTTCGCGGTGATTTAATTTCGCGGTGGGGAGAAAATGGAGTGTTTGCGGTGGTTTTTAGTTCGCGGTTGAAACAAGATGGTAGGCAGACAGAAGACAGAACAAGTATTTTGACGGTGGTTTTAAGTTCGCGGTGATGACGTTACCGCGAAAAGCGCGAACATCAAACCACCGCGAACTTAAATAACGGTACCGACTCAAATGCACCTTATTTTGCTGTACGTGATCAGAACCTCTGTTAGCAAGAAGAATTTCTGTGGGAGGTTGAGGATAGTTATAAAGTGTACGCATACCTACTAGCCATCGATACAATGGAGACTGTGCTGCCTGTCATTTGCTTTTCTCAGATCAAAGTAAAGTAAAAGCCGGTGCTTGGAAAATGGCAGGAAACCGCGATTACGGGTCTATAGAAGACGTGACGTTTTACAGGGGTCACACATCGAAGGTTCAACAAGTGTTTTCAAAGCACGTCTTGTTTTCTTTGTGTGTGTGTGTCTTAGATCCCCTTTTCACCAGCGCTAGAGACTGCGACCGCTGAGCAACCAAAGATTGGACAGATCGCTCGACGAATTTCATAGATAGAAAACGTTTTTTAAACGTTTCTGTGTGTTTTGTTGTCCTTTGGATCATACTTTTACATCTTGCATAGTATTACAATAAAAATAATATGAAATGAAAGGTTACACAAATTCGAGTTAGTCGCTCAGAGACCCCCGGGGCCTTAAGAAAGGAAGCACTTTTGGTCGTGCGGCGCGCCTCTAAGATCGCCCCAAGGTGTGCTGCACATACTCTGTCCTCTAAAACGTGCCTCGTCCTTTCACGAAAACGATAAATTGTGGGGAATTGCTGCCCTGTGGTGACGAATTACATGTTGTGCCGAAGTCACCTCAGCCACACCAGAGGACCAGTGTTATGGCTTGAAAATTATAGTGATGAATAACACGGGCTGAGGTAAACATGCTATTTTCTCTGCATGAAAATATGCACCACCCTAGCGTGTACGTCAGTCTTAAGAAGCTCCAAGCAGATGTTCGAACGCATAATTGTAGGGGATACACGGGTAGAGGACTGTTAGAAAGGGTTACAATTGTCCACCCCACCATCTGCTTGGAGATGACAGAAGTCTATCCTTAGCCTGTATGTGCAAGTAAAGAAACTTCAGAAGAATTCTGAGCAACCAACTTGAACTGATCATAAAACTTAAGATTTCCTATTTTGTCACGAACTGAGGATAATGTCACAACTTCTCATTGGGGGAAAATGGCCATTCCATTAATAGAAATGTGAAGGTATGATCATGATTATTATCTTACCCTCACTAATTACAATTACAAAACATGTAGTGCTTTTCTAAGAACCCCAAGAAAACCAACTTATCCATCCAAACATGTTTACAGTGGCCATTCAATTAGGGACAAAGTAGGGTGAATGGTGACAGGTGGGCACTATGGACAGAATTTACATGTATCATACCCAAGTCAATGGGAAAGTAAGCTGAGCACCATCAAACAGTGGTCACAAGGGACAAGTTGTCCTTATGTAGGCGTGGTTACTACAAGACATTATACAGGTTTTTCTGTTTAAATTCTTTGAATTAGCACCGGCCTACACAAAGATATACATGAAGTAGTTTCTCTCATTACTAAGTTTTACATATGTTTATTTCAGCACACCACCGCCATGCCCAGTCCCACCACAGACAGACTGGACTTCCACCAGCCCTTCCAGGCAGCAGACATCCTGAAGGCGCTAAATGACATGCGCGGATTCAAGGTGCTGACTGACGTCATCCTGACGGTAGAAGAAGAGGAGTTCCACTGCCATCGGTAAGTGGAAGACGTCAACGAACTTTAAGTCGCAAGATTTGTGTACGGTCAAATCTGTCTAAGACGATCATCCAGGGAACCGTTAAAATCTCGTCTATGTGGACAGGTGGTCAATTGGTAAAATTATGTAAGGGACCATCAGAAACTCATATGGGCCAGATGATCCTTATGAGAGGTGGTCACTAAAAACAAATGTTACATTTTACTGGACTGTCTGAAGTAACCTTCTCACAAAAGCTCAAAGTCCATACCTTACAGCTGGAGTCCCCCCCCCCCCCAAATCCTCATCCATAGTTATATATTACCTTAAAAACTGGATGAAACGTAATCAACCGAGTAAAACAAAAATAAACACGGAAAATATACGTATTTTGTGATATATATGGTATATATCTTGCAATAGTTTTTAATCCCGATAATTGAGAAATTGAGTTTATACGGCTTTTAAAAAAGTGCAATTTTAACTATGATCAGAAATTTTCTCATATTTATTTCACCCAGTCTTTAAATCCCGTGTTGTTCGCAGAGCGGTCCTGGCGGCCAGCAGCCCCTACTTCACGGCCATGTTCGCGGGGAACCTGCGGGAGAGCCGGGCAGAGCAGATCAAGATGGAAGGCATCCCCGCCGACACCATGCAGCTTCATCTCGACTACGCCTACACCGGCCGGGTTACCATCACACGCGACAACGTCTTCCAACTCTTCGAAACCTCCGACTTGCTACAGGTCTTGCCGGTCAAAGACGCTTGCCTGACCTTCTTAGAGAGGATTCTAGACGTCTCGAACTGTATAGAGATTCGCAAGCTTGCTGAGATCCATTCGTGCGACTCGCTGTTCCGCAAGGCGAGAGACTTGGCCCGAAGTCGGTTCTCCAAAGTCATCAAAACGGAGGAGTTCCTGCAGTTACCAAAACAGTACATCGTGGACTATCTGTCCGACGACGAACTGAACACGGAAAACGAGGAAGAGATCTACAAGGCGATCATAAGATGGATCAAGTTCGATCGGGAGAGCAGATCGCAGGATCTGGATCAGTTGATCGAGTTGGTGCGTCTACCCTTCGTGACGCCGGAGTACCTGATCTCCAAGATCGCCCTAGATCCGCTTGTGTATAACTCCGACGGGTGCGTCCAGCAGATCTACGAGGCCAGAGCCTTCCAGATCTCGGGCACGTACAGGAGAGCAGTGAAGACGAGACAGAGACGGCCGCGAAAATGCAACTGTGTGGAGGTTATGGTGGCGGTCTGCGGAGAGAAGAAGACTTTCAAGGGGTCGAGCAAGGCGCGGGAAGTGCCCTACTACGACCCTGTACACCAGAGATGGCGAGCCCTGGGTCCCGTACCATCTAAAGATCTCCAGGTAATTTTTTTATTCCAAACTTTTATTAACGATACATAGTGGCGGGTGGCGACACAATTCAAGTCGTAGACGTATTTTCATGCCGTCCACCAAAGACAACACAAATAAGTACAAAACAGGCAAAGTAAATTATACAAATATGATTCAATATCTATGGAGTTAACAAAGGTTTTGAGTCCATTGAGACTGATAGTTCGATGTTGGATGAATTAATCGTTATCAAAGCGATTTGAATCTGTCAAAAAGGTTTGGACATATTAAGTAATATTTGAGAATTTTTTTTCTCTCCAGGTCTCCAGTGCTGTCTCCACAGGTTACGACATCTACATCACAGGCGGGTTGATTAACGACAAGGCGCGGAAAGACGCCATGTGCTACGTGTCTTACCTGAACGTCTGGAAACCCATCGCGTCCATGCTCCACCCGCGCTACCACCACGGCGCCGCGGTGCTGGACGGGAAGGTTTGCTACTCTGCCGTTCTTTTGAGCTGTATTTCCCATTGAATATTGTTTAGTAAGGATTTTAGATGGAATATTGACATGGGGTGTTTGCCCTCATGTGACTGTGTACAGCGTAAGTTCACCAGAGGTTTTAACAACAATTGTTAGTCATGCTTCAATAAAGCCCTTTTGTGGCTGCCATGGTATTTGATTCTGATTTTATTGTGATTTTGTCAATAACCATTCCCTCATTCCTTCCTTCCTTCATTCCTTCCTTCCTTCATTCATTCATTCATGCATTCGTTCCAGGTGTACGTCATTGGCGGGTACGACGGCCAGCGGTGCCTGGAGGACGTGGAGCGGTACGACCCCGACCAGGACAAGTGGGAGCGTCTCGCTCCGCTGGTGCACGCCGTCAAGTGCCCCGCCGTGGCCGCCTACGACCGCAGGTGCGATACCGGCACTGACTAGACTCCTTGTCGCACTACAGAACTAATGCTCTGGTCCCATTTTCAGTCCGGGGCCCGGCCGGGCTGTTTGCGACAACGAAAAACAAAAAATGCATGTCAAGGAAATATACAATATATGAGTAATTTCATCTACGTTTTGTGCCTTTTTTTTTTAATATCATATTTTTCGCTTTGGATTTGGAAATTGGACCGAAGCATAAGCTCTTATATGTGTTGGACAATAGCCTTCGTTTTGATACCAGTAGTGTCGAACGTACAGAGACCCTACTTTTGATTGTATTGTCAGTAACCCTCACGTCAACCGATAGTGATGATCGTGACTTGTACATATTTTAAGTACCGTGATTTAATCCGAGGTTTTTATTGTATGAGGTAATGACTGTAAATTTCGACACAATTCAGTATTTACTGCAGGGCCGATTTGTTCTATAGTTTGCTCAATAAATCAATCACTACCACCGCAGAATCTACGTGTTCGGCGGGTTCTACGACGGCTACAACATCTCCCGGCAGCTGCAGTGCTACGATCCGCACACCAACTCCTGGAGCGTGGTGGAGTCCAACATGATAGACTACACATGCGCACATGCCGTCAGACTCGACAACCGGATATACTTACTAGGTGGGCACTCGTCGTGGCGTGTGTTAATATATGTCATCGTTTGTTCGTTCAGACCCTTCTAGTGACACATAGGGCAGCAAGTTTCCTCGCTGATTCAGTAGCAGGGTAAATCTTTCCAGGGAGGAGTTGCTGGCCCTCCCCCTCTAACATGCTCAAGGCACCTTATAGAACACGGGACACCCCTTTTACGCCCCTTCCGAAAGACGGGTCCTGCCCCAACCGAGATGTTGTGTTCAGGATTGAACCGGGATCTCCAAGTTAACAACTAATTAGCACCAGGAGCTCAACCGTGAGGCTTCTATTTGTTGAGCTACAGGGACATATATCAAAGATTAAGCTATGTTTCAGATAGTTCAGCTAAAACATAAAGTTTTTAAGGTGAATATAAATTCTTTTAAGGGTGTATTGTTTAAGTTGTTGCTGTTTCGACGAAGGTCTTTTGGAGATATTGTTGACAGAAAGGAGACAAGCGTCCTTTGTTCACGGTCGTAACTGACGTCATTCATCAAATTGAACGTATAATCAAAAGGCCATAACGATGATAGTGTCGACTTTAACAACTTATAATTACATATCATAAATCTACCACACAGTGACATGGACGTCAGACAGAAGGACTCATTGCATGTCTGGCTCCAACGTAATCCGTCGTTTCCTTTCCTCTAGACGATGCAAAATGACGAAAGGTCTCAGGAAAGCTTTTTATATTTAACGAAGCAAAGACAAAGAAGTCTTCATACTTAAGTGACAACCTGAGATCATTAGTATAAGTTTTTAATACCTGTAATATTTTCTCTGGTTCCAAAAGGCAATTACACATCTGGCCTCAGGTAAAATGACGGAAGGTCTTTTAAGGAAAGCAGGACAAAGAAGTTCTTATCCTACGATGGCAACTACGAGTATGTACAGCAAAAGTACCAAAGTAACGGGTTCCTTTCTCAGTACCGAACTTATGTCTAGCACTGACGTCATCACTGTAAAACCCCGCATCAGCACTGTATATGCACATGCGTCTTATATGTGACATTTCGTTTGTTTTTAGGTGGCTCCTCCAAGACTGTAAAGGCTTACGACCCATCAGACGACTCCATCGTCCGCGTGGCCGACATGAACATCAAGCGCGACAACTGCGGCGTCAGCGTGGTGGGCGGGAAGATCTACGTGTCGGGCGGCGTCACCGAGTCCAACGGGCCCGCCCTGGACTGCATCGAATGCTACGATCCCAAAAAGGACGAGTGGACGTTCGGACACAAGTTACCCTGTCAGTTGTACCGACACGGGTTCGTCACTGTTCAGATGTACAAGGAAGACATTCATGCGGGACAGAACTAGTCTCCAAGCAGATCAACTGAGGGCATGACAGTATCTGTAGGGCCCAAATACTATCCAACCATGGCTCTATGATCCAACTGCCAACCGGTGGCCAATTGGATACTCTTTTGGCCTGGCCCTTAGGATACTGTCTTGCCACCTGTAGATCTGCTTGGAGATTGAGGACAAACCTGGCGCAGGAAAAATAGTTCCTCAAATTAAATTACGCCTTCTCAATCCCTCTCTCTTCGCGGCAGAAACTATAGAACAAGGCTTTGGTCACATTCGTCGTGCGAAAGGTTTACGACGGCAAACCGAGTACATTCTCGAGGACAATATTGTGGATGTATTGAACAAAATTCAGCTGTCTTTTGACCGAAAAGATTATTGTAGATCATTGTCAAAAAACCTAATCTCGAAGCAGATCTATCGGTGGCAAAGACTGCCACCGATAGGTCTGCTTCGAGATTAGGTTTTTTGACAATGATCTACAATAATCTTTTCGGTCAAAAGACAGCTGAATCTTGTTCACAAAATCCTGTGAAAAATCATACGACAGTTGTGATCTCGCCTTTGGAATACGAGTATGGGAGTGTCACCAGGACCGGATGAGTCTAATTTGTTCAGAGCGAATTCCTAGAAGTAAATGATGTATTTCGCAGCATCTTTTGCTTCAAACCTAAACATGACATTGTGATCCCTATGGGACAATAACACACTCGCTTCAGTATGAAGCTGAGTTTTGTAAATATTTGTTAACCGGTGATAGGTAGTTAAAGGAGTCATAAACTCCAGAAGGGGGTGTTATTCTTCAATGAATTATAATCTTAGGAATTAAAAGATTGTTTTACAAAACACACGTCGCCTAATTCATCACAAACGGAATTCTGTAAAAAGTCGTCTGATTACGTATTTATTGATACATAGCTCTTTGGAAAATCATCATCATCATCCTCGTTCCCGGCCTCCATTGGAAAATAACACACCTTAATGCTGGAGTTTAGGACTCCTTTAAGACACATGGCTGGTTTTATGTTGGTAGGAATAGGAACATCAGACACTTAGTGGTAAATCAAACAATGATGGCTTTTATTATGTTTCGCCAACGAAACATATTGTTTTTGTCAGGTTTCTTCTTCTTCTCCTTCTTCTTCTCCTGTCAAATCTTCAAATCGCTTCTTCTCGGTCGTCCGTCGACCAAATTAGCTGAAATTTGGTATGGAGGTAGAGTACGTGTATACCCCTAGACCCTTTTTAAATTTTTGTCATATAAGTTTTTAAAATGATTTTATCGAGGTTTTTTGGTCATTTTCCGACAAAAGTCGCACATTATGGCCTCCTTTGCCGTGGTGTTGAAACCTAAGGACCTGAAATTTGGTTTAGTTGTGCATTGGATATTTACCCAAAGTACCCCATTATTTCTTTTGGTATACACTACTTCAAAATGATTCATTTTGCAATTTTTTTGATGGAATTTTTGGTTATTTTCTCACAACTAGGTCATCTTGTAACATAAGCCCTCCTACACTTCCCCTGTCTGGGAGTTAAAACCAAGTAGATGTCAGGGGGTACCTCTACTAATGGTATTACAGAAAGTGATATATACCTTATGTTACATGGTACGGATGTTATATTTGAGATGTAGGTACCTTTAGGAAAGGCGAACACACCTGACAATTACTTATGCTAATGAGGACCTAATTTGCATAATGTATGCATAAAGTTGTATGTCCCTTACCGTAAAAGCTGCGGATGTCATCTTTGAGATGTAGGTACCTTTAGGAAAGGCGAACACACCTGGCCATAAATTATGCTAATGAGGACCTCATTTGCATGATTTATGCGTAAACTTGTAAGTCCCTTACTGGAAAAGCTGCAGATGTCAGATTTTAGATGTACGTACGGTTAGCAAAGGTGATCACACCTGGCCATGAATTATGCTAATGAGGACCTCATTTGCACAATTCATGCATAAACTTGTATTTCCCTTACCGTGAAAGCTGCGGATGTCATCTTTAAGATGTAGGTACCATTAGGAAAGGTTAATGCACCTGGCCAAAAATTATGCTCATGAGGACCTCATTTGCATAATTTATGCAGAAACTTGTATTTCCCTTACCGTACAAGCTGCAGATGTCATATTTGAGATGTAGGTAGCTTAAGGAAAGGTGCACACGCCTGGCCATGACATATACTCATGAGGACCTCATTTGCATAATTTATGCATGATGTTGTATTCCCCTTACTGTAAAAGCTGCGAATGTCATCTTGAACATGTAGGTACATGTAGGAAAGGTGAAAGCACCTGGACATAACTTATGCTCATGAGGACCTCATTTGCATAAATTATGCAGAAACTTGGATTTGCCCAGGAGTTATTTTGGGACAGCCCACTTCTTGCATGAGGAGTATGGGCGAAACATGCTGAATTTGCTCTTAAAGCAAATGACGGCCAGTCTAGTGTTATATGATTTATGTCTTTGATAACGCTACTTGTATACGTTGAATAACATTACGATGACATGTTATAAATGTCAGATCGAATGCGAAATTAGTCTAAAAGAACATGACAATATGACCTTGCTATTAGCCTTAAGGACGATCACACCTGAATGACAATAGGGTGCTGGCAAAATAGTATGAATTAACGTGGAATAATGGAATAAGGAATGAAAATATCATCTTGATGTTTTGTATATTTGGATATGTATTGTAAATGTACAGAGGAATAAATCAGATATTTGACTATGTTAATTTTAGTGTGATGTTCTTTTCCGTTGTAACGTTATATGAAATAGGTAAAGGGTAAATCGAAGTCGTAGGCAGCAACTTACATAATGTGACTTCGTCTCAGTGTCGTATATAAAAGTCATAAACACGAATTCAGGTTCCGAAATATGCATTTAATCTGTGTATCTTCGTTCGTTCAGACCCTTGTACTGCCTAGTGGCACATCTCCCTACTTTGCCCCTAGCGGGATCATCTAGGGGTAACAAATAAGAAGAAGAATCGGACAGCACCTTGAGCTTCCTCGCTGTTTCAGTAGCAGGGTATATTTCTATGGGGAGCGGTTACTAACCCTTTTCCCTTAAACGTGATCGAGGCATCTCCTCGAACACGGGTTGTCCCTTCCAAAAGATTGTGCAGCCCCAACCGAGATGCCCTTCCTCGCATTGAACCTGGGCTTCCCAGTAATAAACTGATGGGAACCCATGAGGAGCTCAACTGTGAGGCTGCTACCAGTTGAGACACAGGGACATCCTGTGTATCATAATGGCTGTGCACAAACACTTGACAGTTCCCACCGAACAAGCCGTGACATTGAACAAGGGGTCTATTTAAAACCTCATTGCATTGAGTTACAACCATGACTGTAAACAAGGGCTCATCGCATTGGCGTATGGGAAATGACCCGGATAGTGTTACCTAGGTAAACCTGGTCAAGGAAAGACGGAACAAACTTCAAGTGAAGGACAACGACTCAAGGAGTTCTTATGAAATGTCAGGACTTATGGAAGTCTAAGACATGGGCTGCTCCTGGGTGATATTAGCGGGAACTTTCATGGCGTTTTTAACGCAGACAGGTCATAGTCAGGACGTCACGGGGTCCTCCTGGAAGCCTGCACAGGTAAGCGGAACACCTGTTAGTTGGTGAGGCTGGGACACTTGTTTGTGACAAATCTGACGTCATGAATCTGATCGACCAGCTAACACGCCTAAACATATCGTCAGGATGATTACAGAATATTTTGCTTGAGAACTTCCGCTTTATTCCCTCTTTGTATTGTCCATAGTTGAATGCTTAATACTTTGTCATATCTAAGTATCTAAGTCAGGTCAGTGTCACTGTTGCCATGAGCTCATAATCTCTAAGCAGATCCCGGTTGGAATAAAAATTTCTTCTGCCAGTTGGATACGTATACGGTCTTCGCAACCGCTGGATCTGCTTGGAGATTTATGAGCTCAGGCATGGGCCACACTAACTGGTACGTTTGAATTCTTTTCATGTATGGTTAAGTGATTTCGATCAATATTCACTTAGACCCTCTTGTTACACACTTGATACGTTGGCATCTTTTGTGGATTAACGATTTCTAATCGCATTTTCTACAGGTTGGTTCAACGTGTCAAATAGTGTACAGTGCAGCACCGTGTCCGCAGCATGTGTGTTCCTGTCCGCCATGCCCGGCGTGTGTCTGTCAGTGTTATAAGGACAACGTCACCACACCTGTTACACCCCGGCCCACACAGGGAGTGAGTACACAGGTCGGAACAGGTAACCATCATGGGGATCGGGGATCAGGTTTCACAAACCTGCGTGCAAGGCCATGGTTTTACTTCCTCGTTTCTGGAGGGTGGGAGTCTGGGTGAGCTATTTTGTATACAGGGCAAAAGTTTAGAGACAGTGTCGGTTTGCATTCCTAAATGATTAAGGAACATCAAATGGGGTCGTATCCAACTCAAAAGCGACCGAAAAATTAATTGGCTTTCCTTTTCTTGTGGTGTGGAGAGATATGAATATCAGAAACCCGTCAAATCGTAAAGGAACTCCGTTCGGCGTTACATAGGAAACAGTTGTAGCATAAACGTGTAAGAATGTTTGCTCATTTTGTGCCAAACGCTTATTCAATAGTTTAATCCACTAGAAAAGACAAGGTTTGGGCCAACATGACCTCATACAGATGAGTGTGATTCATAGAGTACGTTTCCAAAGGCTAAATCTTTACTTACGATGTCTTCTTACTTCCGTAACGTTACAGATTTGTTAAGCGTTGCTGGAGGCTGTGACGTGTTGTACAAGAGCGGTGTCCGAGTAAACGGTGTCTACACGATAGACCCGGACGGTGGAGGGCAGATAGAGGTCTACTGTGACATGGAAAGGGACGGTGGAGGGTGGACAGTCATCCAGAAGAGACAGGTGGAAATTTTAAGACTATCTTGAGACTGTACAAGAACAATACTGGATTAGGGGGTGAAAATGGGAAAGAATAGTATTGGAAGAAAAAGAAGAAAAACCAGTAAGTTGACAAACATGTTGGCACGAAAAACACGCAAAATTGCACTGCGACAGAAGGGAAAATGCACGAATTGTGGAGCATTATTTCACATAGGTCCCTTATAACGTTATCATCTACACGTAGTCTTTGTCCTAATTATAAGCAGTTTGTGCATCGGCTGCTAACATACCTCTCATTACCATATAGTTACTCTAACGATATTTGAAGCTGTTCCTTAGTCTTAGAGATAATGATTCAAACAATGTCAATGATTAGGCCTGCATCAATCTATTTTCATTGAGCAGAAGTTGAAAAGCAACTCTTCAAAGGAAAGACATTCTTTCATCACGCCTGGGTTTGTTTATTTTTTTATTTTTTTTTTACGTTCGCACAGGATGGACACATGGAGTTTTCCCGTGACTGGGATGCTTACAAGAGAGGGTTCGGAGACCCGCGGGAGTTCTGGATCGGTCTGGAACACATCCACCGTCTGACCAAGGCGAAACTGACGGACCTCCATGTAACAGTGGCGGACTCGGGGGGCACCGAGAAATTCGCTCGATACAGGTGGGCATGGCTCTGTTTGTGGATAGCATGTTTACATAGCCTCTGTGTAGTCTCCACCAGACCTTCCCACGGCGTATGGATAGTAGAATTCGACCAGGAGAGAGAGATAAGGTTAATATAACTGCGCGGACAAATAAAACCATTTGGTGGCCATTAAGCTGCCCTGGCAAATATTGTAAAGCCATCGTACTTAGTCTAATGTTAGTCTACATCAAGAAGGGTTGTTGCGTAGGTATAATAACAACGATATGTGATTTACTTCTCCTGTTATAAACTGTGTATGGAGTAGATACATAGAACTGTAGTATCTAGGCCCCATTGCAGTGACTTTAAAAGCAGCAAAGCTTATGTACACAAACCATGTCTCAAATACTTTGTGCATTTGCAACTCATATTAGCGTGGTAGCTATGGTTTTCATTACATAACTATACTTCTTTTCATCAGTGTTAACTATTGTTCGCTTAATGGTTATTCCGTCGCACTATTTCAGGGGTTTCAAAGTCGACGGCGAGGACACGAACTACACGTTACGCCTGGGCCTGTACCTGGAGGGGTCGGCGGGGGACTCCCTGGAGTACCACAGGGACATGCCGTTCAGCACCCCGGACAGGGACAACGACGGATCCGCGTCTAACTGTGCAGAGGATGTGAAGGTGACTACACAATGTAGAATTTTAGCATTTTCTTTATGAGTCTTCAGAAGAAAGTATTATATCTAAAATGAAGAAAATATGCCACATCCTCGTCATTTGACACTAACCAAATTATGTCGAATGCTGGAGCTAATCCAGATAGAAGTTAAGAAGTATTTCGTTAACCTGTGGCTCATCAAGTCAAGCATCCAGACATCGTAAAACACATACATATCGGTCTTTCTTACTGAAAACTTCATCATTCAGTCTGCAGACACTGTACAGTGTTTTATCGAGATGATATTTTATGTATATGTGCATACAAGTTTACGTTATATCATCAGACTTTGTAAAGTGGTTATGATTAATGACCAGTTTTTCTCGTTTGCGTGTTTCAGGGTGCCTGGTGGTTCAAAGACTGCCACACCAGTGATCTGAACGGTGAGTACCACGGAGGTCCCTCCCAGTCCATCAACTGGTACAGCTTCTCAGGAGACAACGCCCCCCTGGCAAGAGCGGAGATGAGACTCAGGCCCTCCGACTTTTAGAAGGATCGCGTCTGAACCTTCAACCTGCTGACGAGCTAGAAGAATAGTGCCTTAACCTTATCCCCGATGACTAACCCCGTAACCAATAGAGAACTGGTTGCCAACCGGCTAAAGATTAACGACGAAAACGTCCTGAAAACCTCGAGATCCTTTCTAAAGACATTGTATTGCCTCCATACATTGTGTTGTACTGTACATCAACGTTGTATTTTATTGTATATATCGTAAATGAATAATCCGGCATGGTTTTTGGTATTGCCTGTATATAGCTCAGTGATGTATATACATAGTACTGGTGCATCGGATGTAGTGTTTAATCAGAAGGTTTTGTTGCAAGAAGCCATCCAATTCGTTGTAAAAGACCGTGATTTGATCGAGCGACAGCCACACTTTTTGCAGACGTTGTTGTGTTTTATCTTATTTTGCTTTCACTGGAATCACAGGACATGTAAATAACCAATGTGATCAAAATAAATCAATTTGTATGACACTCTGATATCTCTGTGGTTTTCTCTCAGGTGACGCGATGCACAAAGTTTGAAATTATGTGAATTAATAGATGTAACGTTAACGTTATAGAAAATTATGACTAGCACAATTTTCTTGATTCTGAATTCAAAATCACCTTGCAAAATCATTGTGATCACCATCATGATAGTTTCATTCAAGACTAGAGTACGAATTCCAGTAAGCGCCAGAAAGTAAAAGTATTGTACGTTTATGAAGATTAGGCATCCGATTAAACGATATCTACAGACAAATTTAGCTCTACAACTGGATAAAGTACGGAGAACATTTCGAGGGATCGATCCGGAAGTCCGTCGCTGCTCCTTCATCCTCCAAGAATGCATTCATTTGATGGGAAATTGATTTTTAGGTTCCAAAAACTGGTCCACCTGAGCCTTTTTCTATGGCATTGTAATGGCTCCATCCTTTACAACTTTAAGTTACATCAACAACATCATGCTTTTAAATGTGGCACAATCACGTGATTTGAGTTTCGCGCGTCTTTCTGACGCATGCTCACTTCGGAAACCACGGCCAAGATGGCGGCGCAGGGAGCAGACGTGAGCCGCTCCCTGAAAGAGGCGCTTCTGGAGAGTCTCACAGCTATCCTGTCCCCGCAACACGAGGTCAGAATCGCTGGGGAGGAGCAGATCAAGGTTCTGGAAGTGACAGAAGGTGCGTTCACGTCTACATACTTCACTGCGTGCTGCGCACCGCGAATGAAAAGGGGACACCTTTCGAAAAGATGAGGGAGGGGGGCGTCCAGACATTTGGCGCGCGGAGAGTGCGGAAGCATGACATCACGGAATTGATTTTGAGCGCTTCTATCGGGCTTGATAAGAATTGCCGGTGTGTACACAAGGCAGCAATGAGGCCTGTCTTCTAGACTGTTCAGTATGGTATGTCGATAATGTGCCCAATGGAAGATGCAAAGAACAGTAGTAGGTGACAAAGCCACCTGCATCCACAAATTATGTTACAGAAATCATCATTTATCGTGCTGTAAATGTTTGTTGTTGATGTTTCGCACTACTTGAGTCTTTCATTGGTTTCAAAAGTCGAGCTATTTGAGGGAGAGAGAGAGAGATCAAAGATGGTGTATAATTTTGAAACTCATTGCAGTCACCACTAGTGCTATTGTACAAATACTATGCAAATGTAACATAATTACAGTTTGTCACATCGTTCATGACCCTTTTTGATTGATTGAATTAATACATCTCATCTGTAAGGTATCTAAAATGCTTTTGCTTAAGAAAGGAAATGTTGTTGATTTCTTGCCATGAATGAGAACTGTGATTTTTGTGTTGCAGAATTCGGTGTGCACCTGGCAGAGTTTACGGTTGATCCACAGGGAGCGTTAGCCATACGGCAGGTGAGTTATGATGGAGAGGGAAGAACAACTCACATGCGTATTCAACCATTTTCACCTTTTCAATGTATCTTGATCAGGTACTGGGCAACACTCTTCTTGTTGGAGGGTGTTTGGGATCTTCAAATGTAATGCTGACTCTGTTAGAAGCTTCACATGCATGTACATAGTAGCAAGTATTACAGTGACAATGCCTTCAGTAGTATGTGTCATTATCATAAACAAATACATTATACCTCAGTGTTGTATTGCACATGCAGTATTGAATGAAGTTATGTTTTCAAAGATTTGTATGGATTTGATAAAATGCTTGTGACTTTTCCCCCAGCTGGCATCTGTGGTCCTGAAGCAGTATGTGGAGACTCACTGGTCAGCACAGTCGGAGAAGTTCCGCCCACCTGAGACTACTGAGCAGGTACGCTTTTGTAATGTCTCAAACCTTCTACCTGCTGCCTGCCAGTCAATGTTCTACCCCATGTTCTAGCAGTGTTGTTGTTGATAAGAAAGATATAAACTGCACAGATTTAGATGCAGTGCAATACAGATGTAGTACATGCTATTGCTTTTAGTTATCTAACAGATTGCATTTAGCACTTTTGGGCGGAAACATGCATCATACTCAGATTATTGTCATTGTAAATGTTTCTATTCACTCCAGGCTAAGCATCACATCAGACAGCTTCTGCCCATCGGCCTGAAGGAGTCCATCAGTAAGGTCCGGTCCAGCGTCGCCTACGCCATCTCAGCCATCGCTCACTGGGACTGGCCCGAGGCCTGGCCGGACCTGTTTCTGCAGCTGATGCAGGCCCTGACCAGCGGGGATTTCAACGCTGTGCACGGTGCCATGAGAGTTCTGACAGGTGGGTTTGCATAGTTAATGTTTTCAAAGACAGGGAATATACTTCTCCAAGTGTAACAAGATTTGTCATCAGTCCCTCCTTTTGAGAAAGTTGACTGTAATAGAGTACTTGAGTCACATCTGACCAGATGCCAATGCTGTCAAGGGTGCCATGAGAGTGCCAACAAGTGGGCATGACGGGTCATTGATACATAATGAGAGTGGTCCTTTTACTGGTTTCTTTTAAGGTGTTTTCAATCCCTTTTTGCTTCTTCCTTGCCATAAATGTGCCCTCTGACTTTCAAGGGAAGTCCATTGGCAAAATCGTACTAGAGGCTTTGATGATTTATGCCTGGTTAATTTAGATTGTAGGAAAATTAAGGGTAGATTAACTACAACTTTGTTTGGTGAGTTAGCCGGATTAGCCCGTTTGTGATACATATTCTCCATTTAAAATTTTTTTTGTTTCGCTACCCCCAGAGTTCACTCGTGAGGTGACAGATGCGCAGATGCCTCAGGTGGCACCTGTCATCCTACCTGAGATGTACAAGATCTTCACACAAGCCGAGGTTTGGTCTCATTGTTTCTGTAACATGCTCTGCAATAGCCACCGAAGGTTGGACATGACCATCAATGACTAAAATAGGCTATAGAGCTCTACATAGCACACTAATTCAGTGGCCAATTAATGGTTCACAGCTGCCAACTTAGAGACCTTTCAACCCACATGTACAGTAGTTACTGTAATTGTATAAAGAAAGAAGATGGTAGTGGCCGCTGTCTCTGATATCTCCTGCCACAATGTACGGAAGCCAGTCCTTATATGAATGCTCTTTTCAAAGATGATGAGAAGTTCACTGTTAGACTTTTAATTTTAGAAAGCCAATATTATGTTATACTTGAGTGGTGATTTTCTGAATATATGATTATGTGTGCACAGGTGTACAGTATCCGTACTCGAGGGCGTGCAGTGGAAATCTTCACTACTTGTGCCAACCTTATCTATACCATCAACGAGATCAACAAGGTTTGGGCTTTACTTTATACTTATACTATATCAATTGATGTTGTGGCTTATTGTTGAAATAGTGTTCAATGGATCATGCAATCACGATACTGTAAATATGTTTACTTTTGCGGTGGTTTTATTTTGTGGTAGGAGGGAAATGGATGTTTTTGCAGTGTCTAACGTTAGCAGATGAAACATTTCTGTAATAAAGAATTACAAAACAGATATTCGCAATGGTATAATTGTGCAGTAAGAGGTCACTGCGAATACAAAACACTGCAAACATTTTACGATTTAAAGTGCCGTAGCCCAAAAGGTTAATGACAAAGTCATGTAAAAAATGAGATGTACAAATGAAAAGGACACAGGCCAGCTGCTTTCAGATGCATACCTAATTTGTATTTGAGCAAAACAAATGGAGAAAAGATGTCACTCATGAAATACATTGTTTGTTGTATGTTATTCTAGGGAGCAGCCAAGACACTGTTGTTCCCTGTGCTGAACCAGTTTGTGGAGGCCTTGGGTCAGGCACTTAGTGTACCGGACGGCCCTACGTCTGACAGTGGGCTGAGAATGGAAGTACTCAAGGTAAGAAAAGCATTATTGTAGCACTCATTAGATTTTTGAATACACATTATGCTTTTCTCCATGAAGAAATTATTGTGTTTCTTCATTCATCTTTGAATTGAAAAGGTAAAACAGTCAGCCTTCATTGAGGTGAAGCATGGCAAAATTTTGATATTCATGCCCGCCACATACTGCAAGTTTTTAATAAAGGAGTCACAAATTGACATGTCATTTCTTTACAGGCTCTGACTGCACTGGTAAAGAACTTCCCCAAGCAGATGTTGGGTTGGATGGCACAGATCCTGCCAGCTGTGTGGACCATCTTCACTCAGAGCGCTTCTTTATATCCTTCTGTATGCTAATACACTATACGGTAGTCTGCATTCTAAACTCAACAAGATATTCAGTGAAAATGGTCTTGACTGAATGGGTATCTGCACATGCAGATTGACACAGTTTTATCTTACAATGGAGTTAAAAGCTAGTGCTATTTGCAGGACCTTTTTTAAAGCTATATGTACTGCAATGTTTGTTGAATGCTATGCTGCCCCTGTGGCTAACTACTAGCTAAGGGACTGATAATGATGATGTAGATGTACTTCTGTTGTCCATTGCAAGCTGTTTGCAAGTTGAGGGTAGTCGTTGAATGGCTTGGAAGTTTGTACGGTCTAGTAATGCTAAAATCAGCAAATGAACCACAGAAAGAACCATGCCTTAACCAGTCCTACTTATGTGAGCACTGAGGTGAACAATGCAGAGGACGCTGATGATCCCGTAGACTCTGATGGTGAGAAGTACTATTGTCTCATTGCCTGATTGAGATTCCCAAAGCTCTTTTCAACTGTTCTCTGGGTTTTCGAGAAAAATCAAGTTTGATAACGTACACCATAAGGGCAGAGTGATCCTTCATGCTCTTAAATGATTAATAAGATAATTCCTTTTCTAGTGTTCTACTTTGAAGTTGTTATCTCAAGTTTTATTATCAGTTTCTAAAGAACTGGTCATGTCTTATGCTATGAATCTATATTTTAACCCTCCCCTTGCTGCCTCATACTGTAACCAATACAAATTTAGTGAATGGATAAACTCCTTAGCAGACAGAAGGTTAATGTGAACCAGGGATCCCAGAAATATAGAGCAGGATGGGGGGAGGGTGCCAAGCACAGGATACGTGTTGCGAGGGGGGAGGTCTAGAGGGGGGGGGGGAGCACACCCCTCAAAAGGAGAGCGGCTGTTGCACTTTGCCTTTTTCATACAGAAATGAAGTCATTTCCTACAACTTCAGCTTCCCTTTATATTTGAAATTTCCAGTTTTGAGCAAAATTACAGGCTTTGCTGGGGAAATATTGGAAGAAATACAATAACTTTGAAAATTAACAAAATGGAGCTGGGATTAGAACAGGATGGAGGAGTGCCACTGTTTCATTCTTTATGGAGATCCCTGGTGAATTATTTTTCTTAACCATCCTCAGGTGAAGTACTGGGTTTTGAGAACCTGATCTTCAGTATCTTTGACTTCATCCACGGCCTGATTGAGACCCCCAAGTTCCGCAGCACTGTGAAGAAGAGCATGAGAGAGCTCATCTATTACATCATACCTTACATGCAAATTACAGAGGAACAGGTGGGGATGGTTGCCTTGGATTTTCTTTCAATTTTGTGATTGCATCAAATCTGTAAAACATTTTTCATCTGTTTGTATGCTTATCTTTGTGAACCTTTATCTAGAATGAAAAAAGCTAGATGGGTGCTATTTCTCACCGTACATGATGTTTGATATGTATAAAGACAAAATGTGTTCAACTTGATATAAAAAAGGGGGAAATAAAGGACAACAGAAGAAAACAGGTGACCTGAAAAAGTACCATAACTTACTTGTACCCATTACAATACAGCATGCTACTGGTAGAAAGGACCAAGGGTTATTACACATTGATTAAGAAAGTTTCCCCCTACAGATCAAAGTGTGGACAGAGAACCCAGACCAGTTTGTAGAGGATGAAGATGATGACACTTTCTCCTACTCTGTCAGGATCTCTGCACAAGATCTGCTGCTGGTAAGATTGTGTTATTTTATCATGTTGGGGATAAAAAAAATTACACAGTGGTACGCAAACAGTCACTGCAGCAATAGTCAAGTGGATAGAGAGCTCACTTTCCATGCTGCAATGATAAATGTTGCTTCTCTGGTTTGTCACTCAGCAAATATGAGTAAGGAAATTGACACAGTACAAAATGTACTACTAGTACCGATAGCCCGCAGCTGTAGTTACATCTGTGCTTGTATAACTGTGCGGCTCAAGGGAAAAGGAAAAAAAGATAGATTGTACCCTATACACCACATGGCTTGTAAGGACTTTAACTTGAATACAAACTAATCAGAGTTCTAGACAGTGATTGTATGTACTATAATGTCCTGTTCCAGGCTGTGTCGTCTGAGTTCCAGACAGAGAGTGCGGCTGGGATCACAGCAGCTGTCACGCAGCACCTGCAGGAGGCTGAACAGGCGAAGAACGCTGGCAGCCCGCACTGGTATGCAGATCTCTAGGATATCATTAGAATAATGGCTAACTTCTCACAATATTCATGGCATACCAAATCATAACGTCACTGCATGTATATAAACAAGGGAGGAATATTAGCAGCTCACATTATTATCCAGATCATTAGCATTGACATTGGAATAATGTTCTACTTCTCACAATTTCTAGATCATTAAAAAAAACAGTTGATGTTACGATATTCATGCATTTACCTTGAAAAGTTCTTTTGGCTCTGTAGATACTAATAAAACATGCTTATGTGGCAAGCAGTACCTAATGACAGATCCTCGAAAAACATATAATTCCCTAGTTGCACTTTTGTAACTTTTGAATGAATTTGAGGTTGCCATTGTTATCGATCAACCTTCTCTATTAGATACATACATGCTCTTTTTACCTAGCTATTGGTTTCATATGGGATGCTTACTTGAAAAGCAGTTTCCTCACACGTGTGTTTCTGTGTACCCTGTCCAGGTGGAAACTACACGAGTCCTGTATGCTGGCTTTGGGCTCCATCAAGAGTCTCATCATCGACATGTGTAACAGTGGGAAGATCCAGTTTGACCTGAACGGCTTCCTGACGTCTGTAGTGTTGGCTGATCTGAACATGCCAGGTACACCAGTTTCTGTTGAAAATTGTTAAATATACAGTATCACAAGATTTTTTGGTACAGTAAATTTATTTTAGTTTGTGAGGACATAATTTCACAGTAGGAAGGTTAAGGGGGCCTTTGTAGTATTTTAACTTAAGATCACGGTTGAAACAACCATAGTAACGCATACAAGTCAGTACACATGTTCATGGTGTGAAGAGTTCGCTGTGAGAGCTCACTTCGAAGAGCACCAACCAATATTTACAGGTTTGCGATAGGCAAACCTGTATTTTACAATTCAAAGTAGCACACTTGATGCAGTTCCTTGCTCTCCTGCTCTGTGGCATTTCTTTCTGTTTTATTCTGGCATGGCAAGGGGAACATGTTTTTACCAGACTTTGTTTATTGGGTTGTGAACCAGATAATGTTTTAAGACATGATAGAGTCATTGTGTTTTTATTCATATTGTAAAGTGATATGGAAGTTATTACCAGAACATTTTCTCACTTGACAACCTCCTGTTTTTCTGTAGTTTCTCCATTCCTGTTGGGGAGAGCTCTGTGGGCTGCCAGCAGGTTCACCTTAGCAATGTCTCCTGAACTAGTACAAAGGTTTTTAGAAGCTACGGTGAACGGGCTGCAGCCAAACCAGTCACCATCTGTCAGAATATCAGCTGTACGAGCAATCTTTGGGTGAGATACCTCAAGTTGTTCTTTTTGTCTGTGAATCCGTTGTATTTTCCTGACTACTTTGAGGTCAAAAGTGGTTAGGACTTCTCTTCTGATCTCTTTCTATTATTGTGCATGATACTTTTCTGTGCTGTCGTCTAGCTGCAAGATATTTTACCTTACCTTACCTTACCTTACCTTACCTTACCTTACCTTACCTTACCTTACCTTACCTTACCTTACCTTACCTTACCTTACCTTACCTTACCTTACCTTACTTTACCTCACCTCACCTCACCTTTACCAAGTCTCATCCACCTGGGACAATGGTCAGGTCCAGCACCAGCCTTCTCAACCCCCACAATCTTTAATGATTTCCTGGTCCTATTTACATAATCCTTGATGTATGAGACGTTTAAGTACATCAACAAGTGTAATCTCTGTCTTTCCTACTGTTGTTGTCTTATTCCCATCTTTTATACCGTTGATGTGCAGGTATTGTGACCACTTGAAGCAGTCAGGAAACACCCAGCTGCTGGTGCCGTATCTCCCACACGTCACAGAAGGGCTCATCAGTATAGCAACACAGTACGCATCAGAGGTAACAGCTTCTCATTTCTCTCAACATTTTGGGATCCTTGATATTTTGTGATGTTTGGTTGGCCAATGAACAAAAGTAATCTTTTAATGAAGCATACTTCTTAGTAGCTGTAGTTGTACTTTTTTTTCCAGCAAAATGTTTTTTGAAAGTTGGCATTTCTGATCTGTATTTGACATCTACATGACCAGTTGATATTTTATACTGTGATTTTTTTTCTGTTCAGTGACTCTTCCCTATACATTTTGACTGAAGTACTGGCCAATGCAAAGAATAAATGGTAATGCATGTATTTGCAATTGGAAGAATAGGGCCTCAGGCGAAAATGTGGTAAAAAGCAAAAGAGAAATTATAGTGTACAAGAAGTTCATCAGAAAAATATTGACAGAAGAATGTTGCTGCAATAATTACACCCATCCCTGCATAATACTTCCATTCTTCCTAGATCATCCGAAGAATCGATGCAACAAATTGAAGCTAAAATTTTGTGTTTATCTCTTCACCCCCAGGTCCTAGCCCTGGTGTTAGAAACACTCAGGATAGTCTTAACCATCGACCATAGTTTTACTGCCTCGTACGAGTCCAAGATCATACCCCTGTCCATAGCCGTGTTCCTCAAGTATAACCACGGTAAGTCTGAAACCAGTGGCTGTAACAGAACCTTATCAGCTTTTTTTCTGTGATAATGTTCGTATATCCTCTTCTTTGTTGAATGTAGTTTGCTGATTCAAATGTGTCCGTTTATAAATTTAAAAAACAGCTATTGATTTTTTTTTCAAACTTAAGGAATGCATTGTTTATGAATACATTTGTGGATTGGAAACTAGAGCTGAAAATGCCTAAAGTTGATAATGTACGAGAACTATTGAATTGACAGAATCATGTGAAGTCTTGTTTCATAGTCACAACTGTGGTAACAGAATATGTTACATCATATTACAGATCCACTTATAGCTTCCCTGACAGAAGACATCTTCAAAGAGTTAGCAAGTATTCCAACGTGTCAACAGGTTAGTTTCTGGAAAGCACTTCAAGCTTTTGTATTCAACCCCAACTTTGCTCCTCTACATTGTGGTATTTATACAATAGTCCTTGACACACACATTCTTTCGTTTTGAAAAAAAAAAACCTCCCGAAATGGAACAGTCCTAAGTTGTTTATTTGTTTGTTTTCCAGCCTCTTCAGCAGAGGTTACTCCCCACCCTCATCAGCATCATGCAGGCCCCGGCAGACAAAGTACCACATGGGCTCTGTTCTGTAAGTACACTCAGAAGCAAAATGTTTTCAAGTTCATTCTTCCTTACAGCTGTTTGAACAATGTTCTTTGGAATCTCTGTAGTGAGTAGGAACTAAGAAACATGTTACCATGTACGAGCTTCTTCAACAGGCATCTTTAAACAGTTCTTAGTCTTAGAAGAACTTCGGCAAAGGAATCACTAGCCATTCTACATTACAGTAGTTACAGAACCTACTGCATGCCTGCCAAGTCGGTATGGTATATTGAAAGGGAGCTAACCAAGATAAACACAGATTTACTTGTCATAGGCACATGAAAAGTAGGACTGTGTTTTGTATATTATATTCAGTTTTGTTTTCATTACAGATCTCCATGGACATCCTGTGTGGTGTTGTTCGGAGTAGTGCCACCCCCCTGTCTGATGTGCTCATCTCCCAGGCTTTCCCTGCGTGTGCACAGGCTACACTTAGAACAGACGACAACTCAGCACTACAGGTAAGGTCATCCACACTTGATGAATAACTAGTTTATAAATTTTTCTGTCTTAGATATCAAACACAAGATCTGAGTATTGTAAAAATGTAACTTAGGTCACCTTTAGCTATGGGTCAAACCAAATCTATAGATGGTGGGTGAGCTACTGTTACGAATGACAAGTATACAAATGCTTACAAAATATGCACCAACAAATGCACCATTGCCTTCCCCAAGTACGTATTTATTTGGGTCTATGGAAATTTTGGCCATTAAGTTTCTGTATTTCTTGTTCAACAATATTCCACATTTTTTAAATCATTGCCATAATGATTGTGTTTCAGAGTGGGGGTGAATGTATACGGGCGTATGTCTCTGTCGCCTGCGAACAGATAATCGCGTGGCACGACGAAGCTGGCAACAATGGCATATACTACGTCATCCAAGTCGCCTTGCACCTCCTGGACCCGCGGACTTCCGAGTTCTGCGCGTCGTTTGTGGGGAAGCTGCTGACGGCCCTGTTTAAGAAGGCCGGGGAGAGATTAGGGGACAGTCTGGACATGCTGCTGAGAGCAGTGCTGAGTAAACTGCAGCAGGCGGAGACACTTAGTGTCATACAGGTAGTCCACTTGTTTTTCTACAATAAGAGTAACTATCAAAGTTTTGAAGGATCTTCTGTAAAATACAGTCTAGGTTTTGTATAGCTGTGATGATAAATGTAAGGCAAAGTAACTTTTCATCTTAGACCTTAAGTAGGTAAACTGCAAATTGTAAGTTTTAAGATGCAAGAAGAATGTTGTATCATGTTTGTATCATGGGTTTTTGTGTATCTTTTTGAATGTATGTGCTTGCATGTGTGTATTTGTGTGTGGCAAATTGATGTGCTTGAATATGTGTGTGTGTGTGTGTGTGTGTATGTGTGTGTGTGTGTCAGGCAAATTTCCAAGTAGTAACTGAATTATTCTGTAATTCTTACTCCAGTCCTTAGTGATGGTGTTTGCCCACCTGATGCACACTCGTCTGGAGGACCTGTTGGAGTTCCTGTGCAGCGTCCCCGGCCCCACGGGAAACACCGCCCTGGAGTTCGTCCTCTCAGAGTGGTGCGAGAAACAACACCTGTTCTATGGAGCGTACGAAGGGAAAGTAAGGTAGGTCCAGTGTTAGTGCTTGTGTTCATGATGGGAGAGTGAGATGTGATTTCTAGCTGCCAATGATGGGGTCATGGCTTATCAATGGTTGTGACTATGATAAGATATACATTTCTGTAATTAGTCTTGTCTTAGCCTCTAACATGATATTTGAAATTGTAGCCTTAAACTTAATATTTGAAAGCTAATTCTCATAACTGAGTTGTAGCAACATTCTTTAGCTCTTTTTAGTCATATGAATGAATGAAATCAAGACTTTGACAAATGACACCTTTCCTCCAGTATACAGTAGATTTACCATACAGACTCTAAAATGTCCTCCGTTACGTTGGATCGCAGCATTAAAGATGTCCAAGACCTGTACTGAGAGTAGCATGCATGTCCTCTCTGTTGGTCTCAGTTCTGTAGCGTTGTCCAAACTGCTGAGCCACGGGATCAGCAAGAACAACGATGTAACGAAGAAGTTACAGGAGGTGACGGTCAAGGGCGACCAGATCTTCAACCACGAGGGAATCAGGACTAGATCCAAGGCAGCGTCCCGTAAGTTGAACACTGCCCCATTTCAGTCCAGGCTTAAGCTTAAAGTCAAAAGTATGGTAGTAGTATCCATTATTTGAGTATACTATTGCTGGGGTCGCTGACACAGGGGTGGGCAGCAGTTGGCTAGTCTTCACACTGCGCTTCCAAGCGGCTCTGTCCAGCAGGTCCACGCTGGTGTGGCCGCACACCTTAATGTCCTTCTTGACACAATCCATCCAAGATTCCTCGGTCTGCCGCAACCTCTGTTGCCTGGCAACTGCACTTTGGTGATGGTGTTGATGCAGCCACTGGCTCGTTCAACGTGTCCGTACCACCAGAGTTGGTGAGACCGAGCTTTAAGTTGCACATATTTTCCTTCCTTTCAGAGCCGGAGCAGTGGACCATGGTTCCAGTCCTGGTGAAGTTGTACAAGCTGCTGATCAACGAGCTGTCCAGTCAGATTGAGAACAACATGTCCAGACAGGCCTCCGCAGGGGGAGAGGACCTGGATGATGTAAGTTCAGCCAGTTTGTGATGGCTAAGGAATGGTGCTTGTTATTTGTGTCACATGGTTATGTAGTGCCTCCAAATATGCAGGTGAAATTGGAGTTGTGCAGGCATTTTTTGATATCAACCTTCACCTAATCTGGGCCAGAGTTTGTGTTACTGTTAGGGCCCTTGACAATAAGGTATCAGATTTCTTTGTTGTGTTGTGTTTTAAAAAAAGCAGTCAACTGATGTAGACTTGATATGTTGCTATAGGAGATCTATCAAACTTTGTATTGTTGACATCACTTTTTTTTTCATTTACTTAAAGCAGCAATCTAGTGCAAAAACATACAATGTAGTAAATCTGTAGAAGTGGTACCCGGTTTTGCATATACACTGATGATGTTAACCCCTTCTGGCCACTAAACACAAAATAGACAGCAGTATTAATATAAGTCAGTACATGCCACTGTTACTGACTTGACTATGACGGATAACGAAATATCTGCCTGTCCTTCCAACTGTTCCAGGAGGAAGGGTGGGATGATGACAACGTAGTAAATCTGTAGTACCGGTAGTGTTATTGCGTATTCTGATGATGTTTACCCATTCTAGCCACCAAACACTCAGTAAATAGTCAGCAGCATATAGATACAAATCACTACATACCACTGTGACTGACTTTATGTTGACGGATAAGGAAATATCTGCCTGTCGCTCCAACTGTTCCAGGAGGAAGGGTGGGATGATGACGATGATGATGATGCGGGTGACGAGGAGGCCATGGGCCAGACACTGTCCCAGCTGCTAGATGTCGGGGGAGCAGGAATTTATGGTAAGCATTTGTTTATCTTAGGGATGTCCCTGTAGCTCAACTGGTAACAGCTTCACAGTTGAGCTCCTGGTTCCAATGAGTTGCCTTGGTAACCGGGAGACCCAGATTCGATCCGGGGAAGGCCATCTTGGTTGGGGCTGCACCAGTCTTTCAGAAGGGACTTAAAATGGGGGTCCGGTGTTCGAGGAGGTGCCTCAAGCACATTAAAGGGGAAGGGCTTGCAACCCCTCTTGTAAAAATGTACCTTGGTAAAAAAATGACAGAGATAACAAGGAAAATCAACAACATGGGCTCCCAAACAATGAGTGGGGCGGAAAAATGGAGACAGCCCTGCCCACATGCAACAGTACCTTTAGACAGTACTGATGTTATGCCAAAGGCAGATAACCGTGGATGATCTTGAAACGGAGCTGTCTGAAGATGATGTCATATTGATGCTGTTTCCACGACTACAGGTTATGATGACTTTGATGATGAGGAAGAGGATGACCCGGATGCTGCCAAAGACGAGTTGAACCAGGTGGACCTCCAGGTAAGTCATTAATAAAGATATGGTTCCTAGTGGCTGTGGTGAACCCACTATGGCCCCTTAGGGGAAGTGTTAGAACCCAGGGGGCAAAGGGCACTCAGGTGACAAGAGTCCTGGAAGAAGGTAGAATAAAGTTGGTGCTCCTGAAGATACCGGTTTGCTCGTGTATGGCTAAAGAACCTACAACTTAACAGTGGCAAATGTGCAGTTCTTGGCACATTGGGGCACAAAATCTATGTGTCTTCATCAATGTTACATGTAGGACACACTTTATTTAAACAGATTAGCCAAGTGGCCCGGTGGGCATCAGTCCGCCATCAAGTGAGGAAAGTTAGTGGGCCCAGGGCTCAACAAAATACAGCAAGTTGCAATGTTAGCATAAGCATAAGTAAAAGCATACTGTATTTCGGTAGATTCACCCTTATTTACATGTATTCCACTGTATTCAAGTAAATAGTCAAACCCCACTGCAGGGCCAGCAAATTCTCTGTGTAATGTATGTGTACATGTATCTGTCAGCCTTTTCTCCTATTTGACAGGGTTTTTTTTCCACATTATTCCGCAGGCTTATCTGACGGACTACCTTCAGCAGCTGGCGCAGCAGCCCTGCCACTCTGCCTTCCTGCAGCACCTCACCGACTCTGAGAAACGCGTCCTGGCTTCCATCGGCATTCCAGTTTAGTGCGCCTGGGAGCAACCAGGGGATTTATCCACAGGAAATTTACATATACCCCAGGCATTCATAACTCATTTGACATTTGCATTGTGGAAGGACTAAACTTTTCTAATTCTACCAACACAGACGGACTTTTCATATTCAGCGTACCAAATTGTCATTTTATCTAAGGAAAGCTAAAAAATTTCCGTGTTGGAAGAAAAGTGGATTCTTTACATGATGTCCTTTACCAACACAGATTCATCTAACACTAGCCTAAAGCCTATAACAATGCTAGGGCTCAAAATACTTTGTTCTGCATACGTACAACTGGCCAGTCAAATTATACCTACATTGCTTGTTTTAATTGCATTGAAAGTGTCGGGGACCCATTCTTTTACTCTGGTGCAGGTAGACACCGGAAATTCCTGCACAACTGGAATTCTACCACTTTTTAACCTGAATAGTATACAGGTTGTATTTCGAGCCCTGGTAGCATTTGTCTTGAGGTGCTTATAAGAGTGTCACAATAATCAGCCAGATAAACTTGAATAGAGACTACTTCACTACAACATATGTTTGAAAATTTGTTCTTGTGTGCAGAGAGACAAAAATATCTAGCAACGACTTACCTTATCTGATCAAGTAAGCCCACCATACAGGGAAACCAATTCGCGACAAATGTTAATTTGTATTATGAAACGTTACTGCATACAGTGTGTGTACCCAGCTTCCTCTACTAAAGATGTGATATGGTATTGTTTGTACATTTGTACTTTGCCAATTTTATATGTAGACCTTTTGCAGTCATTTCCTCAAACTTAGATTTTATTGCATATATCAAATATATGTATATACATACGCTACTATTTGTTTATAAGAAAATTGTGGAACCATTTGCACAATAGACTTTCTTTCCATTCATTATGAGCTGTTTTTCCATATGAGTAGATGTCAAACAATATTACACCAGCCCCCAGTAGAATTGTCTGTGCCCATTTCATACCCAAGTAAGCTCTGCCTTGGAAGTGTTATCAAAATGACTTCAGCTCTGATAGCAAGGGCTTAGAATTTCATGAGCCGCATGTTAGGTGTTGAGTTAAAAAATAGGGTGCTACTCAGTAGTGTAATTGGCATGTTGCTTGTTATATACTGTAAATGCAAAAATGTTCGTGGTGGTTTTATGTTTGCGTTTATTGCAGTGAACTTTTTCGCGAGAACTTAAAACCACCGCGAAAGCCGTTCCATTGTGTGACTGTAGCGCTACTATTGTTTCAAACGCGACCTCAAAACCACAGCAAACACTCCATTTTCTCCCTTACCGCAAAATTAAATCCCCACGAACATTTCTGCATTTACAGTATCAAACTCAAAGATATGTGTTCTAAATAGCTCTGCCCTATAGTGATCTAGTGCTTGATCCCAGTTGCTCTTGCATGCTGTGTTGCTTCAAAGTTAACACTGCCATCAAAGCTACCAAAGAATGCCCTGCCAAACAACAGCTGAAATTATTGTAAACTTTCATATACTGGCTTAAATGTGTGTAAGTCTGTGTAACTATATGTTGCAGGGTGTTTTTTTTTATGCTGGCTCTTCACCTATATTTGTAGCAAATTACAAGGTCTCTATTTTAGGATAAGGCAAGTGGAACAGAGCAGTGTTTTTGACTTCTGTATTCAGTAGTTTGTGCTATTTTTCCTGCCGACTTATGCTGTAGTTGCTACAATTCCAGCGTGAAATATTGAAAGCCTGTGGGGCATTAAAACTAAATTAATTTCTTCAAAGTTGGTGATTACTGGTAATAGAAGTATAATTTGTGTAACTACCAAATGTTCATCGTTAGGGAATTATAATTATCATTCTGAATTCCTGTGGTATCAAAATTAATATGCTCACTGGAAATCCAGCATTGTACATAACATATATTCAATGTTCCCTATGTTTGAAATGTCTTCTGTAGTTGTCTAGACTGGTTTACTGTGAAGTCAAGGGCAGCATTGTTTTTTTCAAGCTGAGAGAAATGCTGGAAATTGTACTAGTTTGACTAAGTCTTGATGAATTTGAATATTGATGGTTATTTTGAAAGTATATGAGTGTGGCCTACAGTTATTGCTGTTCTGTGTGGGGAAAGAAGCAATAATTTGCATTTCTGGTGGTGACTTCTCAAATGGAACATTTTTGCTTTGTACCCATTTTCAAAGTACAAGGGACAACTGGCAAACTTTTGCCGACTAGTCAGGGTGTTATGCCAAATATCTTTCTAAAGAATACGAAATGATGGCTATATTGAGTCTGACAGAAAAAATTATGATAAAAGATTGTAAGATTTAGGTAGTTTTTCTCCTTTCTAAAAGGAACTGTTGCATTTTCTCCTTTGTATGTTACTAAAATGTTCTTCCAACTAACTGCTAAGAAAGAAGGAACATTACTATTGATGACTAGTTTTGCAGTGAAATGATAGTAATAATTCCTGAAGGAAGCTGCAGCTTGGAAATTCCATATTGAAATGTGTCCAGAGTTGGCGTCAATGTTAAAAGTGTGCCTAAGACTGTACTGACCATTTGGCGGCCTTTCTATGTGTGAGGTACCCTGTTTTGTGTCTGAGTAGAAATCTAGGTTGTATGATGGAATGACAAAATGCTATGTGTAAAATACTGTAAAAGGGGAAATGTTTGTGTTGGTTTTATATTCACATTTTTCACAAGAAACTTAAATTACCGCAAAAAGTTTTGTCCACCTACTCCCTTGTTTCAACTGCAAAATGAAAACCACCGCAAACACAATATTTTCTCCCTGTTGCCAAATTAAATCCCTGCAAATATTTCCCCTTTTACAGCACATCACAACTACTGTACAAGTATAATGCCATTAATGGATGTATACACAAGTTGAATTGGGCTAAGTGTTTCTCAATCTTCGACAGTTACTGAGATAGAAGAAGAACTAGACTTTTGTGTGAGTAAATCTATTTTCAGTCACTTCTAAATGTACACTTACTACATGCTGGCTCTGGTTGAGTTTAGAAGCATACAATTACAAATTAATGATACTTGAAGCACTATAAAAAATATGATCGCTCAAGTGTTAGACATACAATGTACTACTCGTTTGAAGCTAATGAAATTACGAGTCATTGCGAATATTCTGTGTGTTGTGTCACATTTCTTGAAAGAAAATGGAGACGACTTACTCGTCAGTCACATTCTTGTGAAACCCGAGGAAATTAAAGAGCATGGAAAATGACATCAACGCCTTGGAAGTGATATCTCATTTGTAGTGTCATTAGGAAAATTGTCTTTGTATTCAAACATGATCCATGTGGGCCAGTAATGTCCAGTCTACCACTCTAGTCCTTTCCCCTTGGCCGTACGTCTCCCCTTCCCTGCTCTCTTTGCCTTCTTGCCCTGTTTTCTGGCCTTGGCCTTCTTGATCTGTCTGCCGCTGACCCAGACCGGGTAGGTACCGTGTTCGTCACGAAGGTCCTTCATGGAAATCTTTTTCTTTCCAGACGTCTTCCTGTCAATGTCCATCTTGCCACATGTGTCTGAAACCAATGTTAAGTGTTTACTGTGATGTAGTAAGGGTGGAATAATAACACAACATCATCTACAGAAAATAACATTCTAGACAGATTTGGATCCACTGTAATTTTGATTTCTTCAGAATTCAAAGTGTATCCTAAAAACAGCTGCATTTTGATAACAACATAGAATCTCATAATGAGCCAATAAGGCAGTGTAAAATGAATACCAGTACACACAAGTACATGTAAGGAACAGGACAGATCAAGAATGACCATGCCTTACGTACGACTGAGTCAAAATCTGCTACAACGTCTAGAATCATGCTTTCTGTCTTCTTTTGTATTGCTGAGCCCCATGAAAATGGGATTCTTCAGGTTTAATGTGCAATATCTATCTTAAATATTATTCTTCGTGATTTGCCCTAATCATAACGTACATGTATTATATTACACGTACCTTCATTTGCAACAACTTCCATGCTGGTGTCCTCAGTACTTTTGGAGTCTTGTGTAGATTTCTCTGCTGCCGTACCCTCAGACTGACTGCTGCCAGCTTCCTTCATCTCCTGGTCCCCCACACCCAGCAGCTGCTTCAGCTTCACAAGTTCTTTCTTGGCATACTTTTCCCTCTTCAGGGCGCGGAACGCCCTCTTCCGTTTGCTGCGCATGCTCTTCGCCATTCTGCTTGTGGTGAAGGTTTGATCTTTCGTTTTTAGTTGGTGATCTGTGACCTGTTTTCCAGAAGACATTGAAGGGATGAGAACTACAATTTATTGACAAGATGTATGTATATATCATATGTGATTCTTAGTGGTGCGGTTCGATCTTTCGTTTTGAAAACTTGAGTTGACGATCTGCTACCTATTTACTGATAAATATTGAAAGGATGTGAACTACAAATTATTGATAGGAAACATATCCTTATTTTCTCATCATTTTTCCAAACAACTTTGCATATGTATCATATAAGGAAAATTTCAATAGTCCGGCCGTATAATTTGTCAGACATTCTTGCACTGATGATATGTCACCTAGTTCAACTTCAACTACCGCCAGATAACCCCGCGACGGGCAAAGTAGGGGGGGGGGGAGAAGGTCGGAAGTCTCAAAACTACATGTATGTATGTAGCGCTGTTTCACTGCACTGAGGCACGTGCCCCCCTCCCCACAGCACACCGAAGTTCAGATTCTGAATCTGAGTCACCCCTCCTCTTTTACAATTTCTTTCCACTGGAGTAACTGATATACAGTTTCTACATAAACCTGGGGTAACCAAGGATGGTCTGACACATATTTCTAGTCTGTTTAGGTCATGTGTTTGACATAAAAGGTTTTCTCACCCTCTGGAGTTCTGAGCAGTTCCGAACAGCTGTGCACGTGTGATTGCGTCCTGTCAGGTCATGGGTTAGGAGAGTGTGCCACTATGTCAAATAGGGTTACGTGTCAGAAATTATTTTAAAACTCTACATAAATTGACACATATAATGTAAAACAAATATGTTTTAGGAAAGCAATTGATACATAATTCTATTTTCAATAATAATATTCAGTATTATATATTCTATATATTTCTTTATATTTAGGCGATTTCTAGTTTTACCCTTTTACACGTGTACTATTCCAACCAACATGTCGCTGTCCGTGTGCCTTTGAAGGCGTCACCGCTGCAATTTTTCACGAATTTTGCTTCTAAAGTTCAACAACTCTCAACCTAGCATGGCGATGTTACCCAAGCGACTTCTTCGGGAGATGGACGTCCTGTTTCTAACTCGGATTCACCGCTTACTGTCCTCCAAAGCCGGCCAAAGCCAACATTTTCCTGTATCGGCCAGGACCAGAGTCAAATGTCTGTCAGAAGTTCACGTGTCTAGAAGGACAAAAACTAGTACAGTTCGCCACAGTTTCTCCAACCCAGTCGCCAACGTCGCCACCGCCAGCAGTGCCGTGTGTAAACGCCAGCTTTCAGCCGAAAGCGACGACGACATTCCTTGGTTTTTGGATCCACAGAATCCTCTAGAAATGGTGGAACACTTGGACGATGGTGAACGTGCAGTTCAATGGGGAAAGCAAGAGGTATCTGAGGATCTTGGTAGTGTTAAGGAGGCCTCAGAAAAGAAGGTTTCAGAAAAGAAGAACATCTTGAGTGGTCGGACAATACCGAGGATCGACATACTTACGAAGAAGCAACTCCTGGGACGGATTCAGAACAGAGGCATTGTTTATGATGATGGTAATGTTGATATCACAGATACTTGATAAAAATGTTTTGCATATTAATTTTCGAACTCAATAAGTTAGAACTTAGTGGCAGTAGTTAAGACTAGAGTAGACATTTGTTATACTGTTCATTATTGTCTGTCCGTCCACTCTGTGTTACATGTACATGTACTTGCAATTAGCCTACGGGCAGGAATTTGCAATAAACTTTTCATAAACCTTTCATTAATGATAATGATGATAATAATTTATAGATTGATCACAGTCTTCCAGCACATTATAGTGTTTTATATACGCCGAATTGTGTACTTGGTGTTGAATCTACTCTAAATTCTAATCTATTCTAGTAGAAGTTGTGTTTTCTTTTAGTTTCATGCCAATATTTTTGCAGATTTTTTTCAAACAGCAGAATGATGATATCAAGGTATGAATTTTTTTCCAGGTCACATTGTAGCAATCAACAAGCTGGCAGGTTTACCTGTGCAAGGTAAGTTACTAATTATAAGTGTTAGGATCGAATTTGTGCTTTTGTATAGTGTAAATCAAACTTTGCCACCATAATTGTGAATCGTTATACAGTATTGCATTTTGTCTCTTTCATTACACCTTTTTATATAACCACAGTAACACATGGTACTGCTTTAGATTTTATTTCTTGAAAGTATGCTGGAGATGGATCTTCAGGTTTTTCTCATTGTTCTGCTAAAGTCTGCTAAAATACAGACTTTATTTATCTCTATTCAAAATTTGTCATGACAGGGCTCAAGACTAACTTTTTGACTGTGCTCCCAACCCCAAAAATTGGGCACATCAGCAAAAATCTAGGTGCACCACTATAAAAAGTTGGGAGCACAAACAAAAGTTTTGGCCATTATGATTGCTAACAAACAAGGTTCTCTGTGTCCTGGCAGGTCAGAATCCAGAACAGCTGAGTCTGAACAGTCTACTTCCTGAACTGGGTGCTGCACTGGAAGCTCCAGACTTGTCCATAGTCAAACCCTTAGACTGGTGAGATGTGCAGTCATGTTCATTTTTTCTTCATTTGTATCTTCCAGGCTTCTTGAGATTTACTAATTATAACCAGTCAGATATGAGCAAGGAACAGGTATAATTACCAAAATGATTACCTAACAACATTGATAAGTGAATAGCAAGGTTCTTTTAATCACAACCAAGCATTTTACAAGAGCCGACGTTTCGACAGCTGTCAGCCATCTTCATCAGGGCAATACTGACTAGTTCACAGTGCACTGAAGCTAGGTGTTACTGCTAACAATGCAGTCCCAAATGTAAAGTATTGTTTCATTAATAAGTACTGTTAAGCAACAATGGTGAGATGATGCGGTTCCAAATGTTAAGTCGGCTCTTGTGAAATACTTGGTTGTGAATAAAAGAACCTTGCTATTCAGTCATTCGCCAACCTGATGAAACTATTCACGATTATTGATTAGTGACAGCAAGTGGAATGTGTTCCCTTACTTTTCTACACCACAGGCACCTATCTGGGATTGTACTGCTGGCCAGGACACCAGAAGCTAGAGCAGAAGTATTCAACGTAACAAAAGCTGCCACACAACGCAACAAATTCTACAGGAAATACTGGTAGGTGGTACAAACAAGTCAACATCGCTGTGCTAGTTTGTAGCTGTTGACTTGTTACTAGTAACTCATACTTTCCATCAGTAATCTTGTTATAAATTGTGAGCTTTAGCAGTGTCATAACCTGCAACAATAGTGCACTTGGTGTCGTCGTCTTTACCATGAAGCATGCCATGAATAATGCCACACAATGTATATGTTTTTTCTAAATTGAAGTTTTCAAAATGTATGTTCACTGTTAATATTCATTTAAAAAAATAATAAAGATCTCTGTAATCTTAGACTAACAGCAGCTTGTGTTTCTTACTTCACAGGGGTGTAGTTATTGGGACACTCGACTCTCCTGAAGGTAACATGGTTCTTTATTTCTACTTTTCACATATAAAATTGTTTGTGTATCTGTGTTTTTCTATGTTAGCTGTACACTCCATCCTTTACCAAGTACTTAACTGTTACTAATGTATACAGAAAAGTTCAAGTATGTGTCAAGTTTGAAAAGGGTTGATCAAGTCATATCAATGTTTGATATTCAGAACTTGTGAATTTTTAAATGGCTTTTGAAGAAATATTACTTTTTCATTTCGTCTTAGGTGAAATCAAGTGCCACCTTGCCCAACAGAAAATTGGAGATCACACAATGGTAGGTTTGTCATTCTGCAAGTTGTCATGATTCATGAATGAAATACTACAACAGAATGAAAAAGTATCAACTTGGTACTAGCTTATGGATAGGTTATCAGAAACGTTACAAACCAGCTTGAATTGCTTGTGTTGAGTAGCATATACTTAGGGAAATGATGATTATACTTTTTTCGTTTCTTATGTTGCGTGACAAGTCATTTGGTAAGACCAGTCCATTTTTATGCATATTTGATTGAAAGTCAAAGCTTACTAAACTGTTGTAACTTGCTGTCATTCTGTACCTTCAGACTGTACCAGTGTTAAACCCAACTCAATCTGCAGTGAGAAGAAAGGAGGCACGGAACTGTCTGACGCGGTACAAGGTCCTAAGTCAGGGGCAGGGATATGCACTGGTCCAGCTGGAGCCGAGGCAAAGTACGGGAGATGTTTCCTTTCTTCAAAACATTTTAGACCTCAGTCAAAGCTGCCCAAGATGACCACTGAGGGGAGCGATAAAATCTAGGCTATGTTGACTGGTGGTCACTATAGACAGGATTCTTATTGCTTGTGTCAACGGGAAAAAATATCTAGGGGACTTCAAAAAAGTGGTCACAATGGCCAAGTGGTCCTTATGTACAGGTGGTCACTTGTACAGGTTTGACTGTATTATTATGATCTATCATTTTTAAATTCATTTGCTGTGAGTGTCATTGTTGGATTAAGGAGTTTTCATACATTAACTCCATGGTTAGATTTCTGCTGTTGATATTGAATTCCGAATTTTATTTGCACTACTTGTACATTAAGTAGTATGATTTAAAGAACATATTTTCTTTCTTTGATAAAGACATTATTTCTGACCTTGTTACTCTGTACTTTCTAGTGTTTGTGGACCAACTGCAGGTCCATCTGTCCACCAAGCTGTGCAGTATCCTGGGGGACCATGTGTACTCCTCACGTGTGGGGAGTGTCGCAGGAATGCCTGCACTCATGGAACCAACCAATGTAGGCCCAAGAACACAGGTAGTCTTCTGTCAAATACATGTATTTATCATGTCTGATTTTTTAGGAAACATAGGGTTGCTGCAATGTCTTTTTTATCACCCTTCATATTTCCTGGTCTAGTATTCATATCATATTTCAAAGTTAAGGTCAAAACATGAACACTTTTTATGGCAGTCAGCCTTTCGGTCAGCCTTTCTAGTTGTTGTTGTTTCCATGCTGTTTCTGCACCAGGGTATATTTTCATAGGGGTGGTGGGGGAGGGGGTACTAGCCCACTCAAACCACCTCTTTGAACATGGGTCCCCTATTTTACTTCCCTTCTGAAGGATGGGTGCAGCCCTAACCAAGAAGTCCTGTCCCAGCATTGAACCGGGGTCTCCCAGTTACGAACTTATTGGAGCCGGGAGCTCAACTGTGAGGCTGCTACCAGTTGAGCCACAGGGACATCCCTAGTTGTTGTAAAGAGTCTTAAGGTCTATGTTTCCCTTTGCCTTTCAGCGGGTGCCGAAGGATATCCTGAAGAAGATGAACCTGCGTGCCATCCAGATGCACAAAGTCCCCGTCCACCTGCACTGTGGGGATATGGTCCTGCCCAGGTACAGGGGACGGGACGTCAGAATCACTGCCCCCCTCCCCAAACATTTCCTCTGGACACTACAGCTGCTAGGACTGAAGGATCCAACACACGATTTATGAAGTACAGATGCAGTAAGTTTGTGTACTGCTGCACTGTGAAGAGCCTTGGCTAGACAGGCAATCACTGCCCCCCTCCCCAAACATTTTCTCTGGACACTACAGCTACTAGGACTAAAATACACATGAGTCTTAAAGTACGGATGCAGTAAGTTTCTGTACACCAGCATTGTAAAGAGATGGTCCTCCCTGAGCAATAACTGCCCCCCTCCCCAAATATTTCCTCTGGACTTTACGGCTGCTAAGGACCCTACTCAGGAGTCATAGAATACAGCTGCACTGTGAAGAGATAGTCTGTCCTTGATAATTGCTGCCCCCTCCCCAAACTTTTCTTTCTGGATATTACAGCTGCTAGGATTGAAAAACCCTACATGCGAGTCATGAAAATGAAATACAAATGTAAACAATAAACATTAACTTCACATTATATCCTCTGGGAACCAGATGCAAATAAATGTGAAAAGATAGGCTGCTATTGGCGGTTTCAACCTTTTTATTTGTAATGTATTTCAAATTAAACAGACAGTCTATTAGATACATGTACCGGTACATTGTACATGTATACAATGAAAGTATGGAAAAACTGGAACATAAAAGCTACCCATTGCAAATGAAAACTACATTGTACTACGGAGGTAGAATTTGTACTTCTAGACACGACTAATAGAACTTGTTCTGGTATATGTAACACACTGTTACTTTGCTGAGATAAAAAGAAATAAACATTGGATTATAAACAGCATAAAACATCGTCAGTATCAATAAACTCTGTGCCTGTTGGTACTGAATTTTACATGTAATGATACATGATTTAAAAGTCAATTTAGCATTTCTATACATCAATGAAGGTTAGACATCCAGGTGATAAGATACGCAAGATAATAGTTACTCAAGCAACTGGATAAATTCTATATGATAACACAATCTATCCAGTTACTTGAGTAACTGTTGCCTTGAGCAGATGTTGCATAGTCTTAATTTGTTGGTAAATGCCAATACTAGAACATGTATCATGGACCTCGTAATCTTCTGCAGGCTTGGTCAGGAATGGGCCCAGTAAGGAGCAGAAGTTGGAGACGGTGTGCCTGAAATATATTTAGGGAAATCATTGCATTTAGACATTCAAATGTTCAGATATTACATCTGTATCATTGAAGATTGTTATATGCATCGTTGCTAATACCAAGTTATTCTGCGAGCCTTCTTCTTCTTGTTTCCAACATTCTAATAAAACAGCTATAAGGTCTTTTTTACTGCTTTCATAAGTCTTAGGATACTTCCCAGTTTAGTCCTAAGTACTTTGAACTGAATGTTTCTCACTTAAGACCTTGCAATTGGTTAGTATTTATGACAAGACCATAATAACTATCCTTCAAGTGAGTAAACTTCCTTGCAATTGCCTGTATCTATAGAAATACATGTACATGTAATAAAACAGTCCTTACGCCGTTCGATCACATTGTCGTCCACGCTTGGTACGGACGGACCGCCCGGCAGACCGGGAACTGGTAACCCTGCTGTTGACTCCACTACCCTGACACCAGTAAAGCCAGCATCACTTAACCCTTCTGTCGTCACAAGTCTCAAGTTCGCTGGAAAATAAGAGAAAGATGTTTCCATGAGTCTTCTGGAGCATAATAGAAGATGAACATTCTGTAAACTCCTGAACTGAGTCAGCCTACAGATGTGACGACCTATGTGGCAGAGACTCTTCTTCACGAATACAACTGTTTAGCCACAGGCTATGTAGAGTTGCAGACAGATATTAACTAGGACTAACCATAGTGAGAACTGAACAATAGAGGCTAGAGATAAATAACTGTAAAATGAATGCTGGCGATAGGACACACTGGTACGGTACATAAGAGCTACTGAGCCCTTACAACACCTGCACAACATCAGGATTCCAATACATTATGGTCATTTAGTTGACAGTTGAGCATGATAATGTGACACTTAGACGTTACAGTTAGATGTACCAGCAAGGGTTCAAAGTCAAGAACACAGGAATATTAGCTCTGTGGTTAAGAACACTGTGATTTCATACTTACAGGGTGGATCTGCCTTTATTCTGTCAAATTCCTTCAGTAATTTTGTAACTAAGTGTACTTGGGTCCTTTTCTTAGTCATAGCCTCACACATGGTGTCAAATGCATTGGGACCGCCCTGTTGTATCAGGTCGATGAATTTGCTGATCTTTTCCGCAGACGTCGGTCGTCTTTCAATGATTTCCTCCGCGTCGCGATCTAACGTCCGCTGCGATCTGAGGTACGGTAGGAGCTTCTCAAACTCCAGTCGGTTGTCACACAGCTCGCTCCGAAGATTTTCAAGGACCTACAGTCATGCAATAAATAAGACAGAGTGTGAAATGAGGGGAGGACCATGAAGAAACTTAAAGTATCCAGAGCTGTTATAGAATATTGTGAATGCTATTTTCATAGCAGATTAAGACACTTTTTCATTATGAGTTAAATAGTAGACGAAATATCAGGCAATGAATAAGGCGTAAATCAAGATTTAGGAAATGTTCCTACCTAAATAAACTACTTAGAAATTATTGCATTATCTCAATGTATCTTATATCTTGACTCTGATATAAAAGTTGTGAGATTAACTCTTGTGACCACTTCCTTGTAACTGTAGGGAGGGAAAGGGGCATCAGCCGGACCATTGAATGAGTATGTTCTATTGTTTTGAGTTGTTTTTATGACTTATTACGCCTATGTTATTACTACATTATGTTATATAATTGTGTTGTGAATGTATGATTTGTTTAAGTTAAGTATTTCCTTTATATCTTGATTTGTTATGATTCTGTAAGGGCTCAATTGGAAACCAGTTTATAATACATAGTTTACTAACTGAAGGGATTACCCTGAAGAGTCATAAATGCATAAAAAATAAAAAGGCTACAAGAATGAGATCAAACAGATAAGCTATATGTACTGGAAGTTCGCCATGTTTACAGTCAAAACGAAAGCCAATCATTCGCTGTTTAACCCACACAGGGGCCACCCACATGAGAGTCATGCTAAAGTTCTACAGGTCGTTGGTATTAAAACGTCGAAGATTCTCACGGTCTTGCTAACAACCTGTGAATGTAACCAAAACTCACCTCCTTTTTGAGAACATGGTAATACTCCTCTTCGTCGTCAAACTCCTGTGTGCACCCGCCTCCCGCCATGGCCACGTTGTTGTGAACTCATAAAAAAGGAAGACGTCCTTGTAAGTTTACTTCTGTAAATTTTAATACACCGAAATAGCTGCTACAGTCACAGGGTGGGTTGGAACCGGCGATATAGTCACTGAACTTCCGTTAAACTGAATCACACAAGCAGCTGCACTTTCCGGTGCGTGGGTTTTAAACTTTGAGTTACATCAGGTGGAAATTCCTAAGTAATACCCCTGCTCCCCGATAGGTTCAATGTTCCCGCAAGTTGTATTCAAGCGTGGTAAGGAATTCATCAACCTGAAGAGCGTCTCTCTTCCTGTTCAGTACTGTATTAATCTACTTCCGGGTTCGATGCCCTGAGAGAGTCAGGTGAGAGTCTGAGACGCAAAATACTCCCATCGGCCCTTGCGCGAAAAGTTTCTTTCTGTTTCCCGGCGGCTTCTTTCCTCCTCCTAAAAACCATGTAAACACCATAATCTAAAGTACTGGACTTTCAGAAAGGACCAAGTGAAATTGAGTGAGTTACTTGCTTGCTTGCTTACATTAATAACCAAGCTTTGGGGCTTTCAAACTTTTTTTTTAGTTTACATACTGCCTTCCCATAGAACTTAGCCTAGAGTCTAGCTGTGGCGACTAAGGAAGGGCCCTTCGTTTAGTCCACACGGCTAGCCTAGAGTCCAGCCTTGTTAGCTTTGGTCCGCTCTCAACGTCGCCAACGGCTAAGCTAACAAGGATAGACTCCAGGCTACCATAGAACTTTACTGGATGACATATGCGTAGATTAAGCGTAATGACAGCTGCACTAACTTTTAAAAGTTATTCTTGGAACACGTTACTCAGTAATACCCTAGCCGTGGCGACTAACGAAGGGAGTTTTTGCTTGATATTACAAAGTAGGTATACGTAATATCAAGCAAAAACTCCCTTCATTAGCCACGGCTAAGTAATACCCCTGCTTTCCGATAGGCTCAATGCGGACATGCGTTCATCAAGGGCGCCTCTCTCCCTGAAGCCCAGGTTACACACAGCCGAACATGGCCTCCCGACTCTCCCCCGACCATGGTTAGAGTGATTCGGGAGTGATGCGGGAGCTAGGTCGGGTGGCGTTCGGCTGAGTCGGGTGGCGTTCGGCTGAGTCGGCGGGTGTTCGGCTGCGCCAGCCGAATTTCAAAACATTCGGCTCTGGACGGAGGGTCTGAAATGGGTCGGCTGGTGTTCGGCTGGTGTTCGGCGCGGTCGGCTAGTGTTCGGCTGGTATTCGGGAGTGAGTCAGCAGTAAAATTAGAACCTTATTCACGCCAGAAACACTACTGACTTACTCCCAACTAGTTTCCAACCTACCCATAACTCACCCCAATGCCGTAGACAAATCTCTGCTAACTAATTCTCAACCAAGTGACTACTATCGGAACGTGGGCGAATCACCCCCGACCTTCACACGACCAAAAACAAAGAAGAACACTGAAAGCAGTATTAAAGCTAGCCATGATCCGAATTCGATCTCTCGGTGATGTAAGAACATAATAGAATGGATTATTTTGATTAAAAACGAAAATGACCCCTCTTTTAAAAGTCGCTGAATATGTCCATTTCAATTCGTGAGAGGGTCTGCATTCGGTCGGGGATTAGTCAGGAGAGATTCGGCAGTCTGCGGCTAGAGGTCGGGATGGTTGAGAGTAGGCTAGAAAGCATTCGGGGCTCATTCGGGAGTAATTCGTGTACTGGTTAGGAGATGATCGGCGCATGTTCGGTGCCAAAGACAGGCGTGGCCCAAAAACTGGTCAGACTCTCCCGAACTTCAGCCGACCTGAGTCGGCTGGTGTTCGGGAGCTATGTTCGGCTATGTGTAACCTGGGCTTGACCCATTCGTCTTTACTTAAATACTGCCGGGTGCGATGCAAGACGCAGAAAAGTTCCAATCTTACCTTTGCGCGAAAAGTGTGTTTCTGCTACTCTCCAAGCAGAGCATGGGTTTCGGCAGGTTGTGCAAAAAAAAGATGACAAAGTAGAAAGCCCGACAAAAACGCCTAAAAACACGTCAAAAACCAGCCGAAACCCATGCTCTGCTCGGAGTATGTTTCTGCTATCTAAGTTTCTTCTTTTCTTCTGTTCAAAACCACGCAAAATCTTTCAAATTGGTCTCAAGACATTCCATAAACGGTACAGTGCGATATTAGGGCATAACGTTAATGCCTCCTTCGTGTTTTATCAATAGAAATGGTGAGGTATACATTATAGGTAAATTGTCACTTTCTGAAAGGCTACCAGTTCAAATTTCAACCTTGTTCTCTGAAGCAAGGAGGTGCAATTATGGTGTTTTCGTTTGTCTTTTATCAGATCTGATTTTCCTTTCAGAATGCGTTTTATAATGTGTATGCCTTTTTTAACGGTGCAATGTAACCTTGGGCGTTTGGGAGAGCTGAATTTTTGTTTCATAACAAACAAACAAACAAACAAACAAACAAACAAACAAAGACAACCTACCTTTTTTGCGTAGTACCGTACTAGTTTTTTATCCAAAACCTTATGGACCTTATCTAACACCAAGTTTCTGCAAAAGTTCACATGATAAGGTGCCTTTCTCTAGTACTAAGATAGTTACTTAGTTCCTGGTGCATCTTAACTCTAGTTATATTCCAAGATCCTCATGTCGAGAAGCTGTATCAGCCACCACTTTTTTCCTTGTTCTTTTCTGGGAAAGAGGGGGCGTTTAGAGTCACCCTGAGTAATGACCACCCTTGCCCCAGGAGGTCCAAGGCACGCCATATTTGGGGAAATAGGTCAAGGGACCATCCGGAGATGGGAACAGTCTTTAGAACAATGCACCTTTTTCTTAGAAATTGATGTGTAGGCGGTAAGGTAACATATAAATACGGAAATGCAACGCCTGTAGTGAGTTAAGATCCGACCAGAATCTTGGACAGACGAGAGAACGAATACAGAAGTCTTCAAACGTACTATGGCTCCGGCGTCAGTCCTGACCGTACCACTAACATCGCAGCTATACTAACGAACTTCGTAAGGGACACTCCGTTGAGGCCAAGGTTACCGTGAACAGCTACCTACAACCCTTGCATTCAAAAGTGACCAATTAAGACAACTTAAATTATGGCAAGGTATCTGCAGACAGCTTCATGTCTTGAATATCAAACTTAACTTCTAAAATCAATGAGTCACAAGATTTTTCTGTGAAAGATATATCTATTGACCGCATGTCATAATAGCCATAGCAAGCTTCTTATAGCGTGAGGAGACTTTTCTATTTTGGTCTCCTTGAGAATCAAAAGACTGAAAAGACAGTAGGAGTACTGACCAAGGAGGTTTAAATTTAAACTGACAGAACTGGAATAATGACTCAGAAAGTAAAAAAAAATTCTCATTAGGTTGGTAAATTACTATATTGTCAGTTCTTAATGCTACACAACACAATTTAAAGTTCTGTACAGCACTAGTCTCTGCTGATGTCTCAGTAATTCCTCAGCTGCCTTCACCTGAGACCAGCAGCATCAGTACTTGCTCTTCAGAATGAGACAAGAAGAATGTCTTGAAGACCTAACCAAATGGCCTGAGTGATGTAGGATGTACACATGCCAGAGGTGTAAGGTTCAAAATGTAATGACTAAAAAAATTGTCAATCTGGTTTGACACCTACGTATTGAATAATTCTTAATAGAACAGTAAGTCTGTTCTCAGCCATCAGATGCATGTCTACCATTCCTAATACAGTACTGGTGTAAATTCTATGTGCCGTGAATCTTTGCTGTGAATGACAGTTTGTAGGAACCAGTACATCACTATTATGTACCATCTAACTTTCTACATTTTGGTCTCAAGTAACCCTCCACTGGGCTTTACATTTGGCAGCAAACCTACAACATTTCAATTCTAAAAATATAAAAGCTCTTAACTGTAAACTACATGAAGACTCCACACTGTCCCTTATTAAGGTAAGCTGTAATTTTCCTGACCACAGAAATGGAACCAAATGTTGCTTGTAGAATGCCAATGATTCAAAGTTAAGAACTACTGCAGACCAATCAAATGATTGCTACTAGATACAGGTTGCATTCTTTCTAAATTACATCACAATAATTGTGCATTCACGCACTTTCCATATTAGTAAAAAATTTATTTTACTTGAAGCTACAAAGAAACAACAATCACAACAATTCACAGTCTCTTCTACAGTGGTACCTGTTTGGAATAAAAGCCTGTTCATAATCAGTACAATGTACATTGTACATGAAGATATTCTTATCCATACAGGATTAGGTATTCATTATAATATAATACAGTAGCTTTTAGAATATCCTCTCCCTTCTTTTTCAGATCTTTGGCACATACTTGTTCCCTGAAGTTTACAAACACATGTTTACAACTATTTGATATTCCACTGTTTGCATAACAACATCATAAATGATGTAATAAAATAATACATTAGATTCTAAGATATCATTACTGATTTCCTATTGGAGGAAATGTTCAGTGCAATTGAATTTTTTTTTAAATTCAGAGACCTTGTAATTTGATAACACGATAATGGCCAAAAGTCAATAGTATAGACCACTGGAATTCTAGTATAAAAATTTGTTGCTGTCTTAATTTTCCTTAATTGGATGAGTACCTGAGGCAAGCACATTTAATAATAAAATTGCATAAAATCATCAAAGTTTTCATAAATAGCTTAATTGTTACAACTCAGTGTGGCGATCCCCACTTCCGTGTGTGTTGTTTTGTTTTGTTACAAACTGGGGATGGCCCTGTATGTAGTCAGCAGCATTCTGCACAATTCTCATGAATTCAGCAACGTCAAACCCGTAGTTCACAAACTTGGAGTGTTCCCCAACGGATGGATGGGATCCCTGGAAATTAAGAGAAAGAAAAGTTTTATAAATACACATACTATAGCCTTCTTTAAAGCCACTGGCCATGGGGGTAGAGCAGTGTTCTCGCCAGCCTGAAATCTTTACCCGTCATGTCAATTTTGCCTCAGGGAAGAACATATCGAGCGCCGAAGGCGCAAGGCGTCGCGCCGGAGGCGTGACCATTCTAGGGGGGTCCAGGGGTATTCTCCCCCGGAAAATTTTAAATTCCAGACCCCCTGAAACGCTATTTCCTTCATTTTGAGGGGCAAATAATGACATCTCTTTCGGTGAAAAATTACACAAGGGTTTCAGGCTTGATTTTTTGGGGAGGCGTGCCGTCATCGCGGTAATGTCGAATGTTCACACCGGTAGAGTACAAAATGTAATTACCTTGTATTTGGAAGATTGGGGTTCAAACTCAGCAGTTATGAGAATGACTATAAGTTTAAATTACACAGTAAAAAACACAAAGAGTAACATTGCTACATGTAAGGCCAAAACAGATACAAAACACTGAAAATCAGCTGCATGAAATCTACAAGTCAAACAAAGTAGCATTTCTTGTACAGAGTTATCATTGAGATGGGTTGTTTTCTCACCTTTTCCCTCTGTGTGATTTTCTCCTCCTTCTCCCATGTGTAGTATTGCACACCACGCAGACGAGCCAGATCTTTGTAACAGCGAGGATCCTCACAGTTGTAACTAAGGAAGATACAATGTTGATAAGATTGAATTTTTGTATATACAAATGTGTCCATAAGTTTTGCAATTTTCATTAAGTCAAGTTTCCATGCTATAACGTTTAGAGGAGGAAAAGTGCAATGCTGAATACGAAAAGTGGTTTATCTCAGATACTAAACAGTACACCTTTAGAGCTCTTTTCTATTTGAGACATTCATGAGGATATACTTAATCTGTGTGCTTTAACAATGATAAAACATTTCACTTGAGTTTGATGCTCCCATTTTATATTGGAACAGTAAAACCTTTGTGTTCGTGTTTATGTGTGTTAGCAGTAAACATCTCTTGTCATACTTTTTTGTGTTATCTACTCTAAGCTTAAGTAACTTAATTACTACTATGGGTAAGTTATGGATAAGTGACTTACAGTTCGAACAACACGCCCCAGTCTGGCAGGAAGAGTGAATGGGTGAGGCCAGCTCCATGCATGCCGATCAACAGGTCTGAGTTCTGGGTTACCTGTAGTACACAGATGTTAATTAGCTGTTCACTAATGGAAGATAGGACTGAGTGGAGCAGAAGAATGTCCTCGTTCAAGTTCAATGAGCAGTTGAATGTGGGTCATCAGATTCAACTTAAACTACAGTTTGAAGTGGTGACAGCAGGTGAAGCACCGCAATTAACGTTTAACTTCATTCATCAACATGCTTTAAATTTACGTTAATGAAGGTTAGACATCCAGGTAATAGATTTAGATTTAGTTTGTTTTCACCTTGCAAACAAAATCATGAGCTCTTGTATTATAGTATCTACCAGACTAACCGCGCCGGCTACAGGGAAAATATTTGCCAGTGGAGTTTGGCCATGGAGGGTTTCATTCGCAGGCCTAGGATTGCAGATTGGACCCTATCTGCGTAGCTGACTCTCTTCATACAATTCACTCTATTTGGCCAATTTCTAATATTTTCCCAGCGATCTGCGGGGCCTGGTAGAGGCTACTTGTATTATGTAATCACAATATCAAATCCACAAGGAAATCAGAAAATGGTATACTACTACCAGCATATCTAGTTTTCAAAGAGGAAGAAATGTAATTGCTACTTAACTATTTTCCATTACAGTCAAACTTGTACAAGTGACCACATCTACATATGGTTTGCCACCTGGCCATTGTGACCACTTTTTTGATGGTCCCTTTATAGATAATTTTCCCACTGACACAATTATTAAGAATCCTGTCTATATTGACCACATAGAATAGATTTTCTCAGTACCCCGAGTGGTCTTCTTGGGCAGGTTTGACTGTATTTTAAGAAGGAAGAGTGCATTTTATAAGAGCAAATTCATACCTTAAGTTGCTCTGTGAAGGACATCTTCCTGTTTCCCACAGAATAAATGGAACCACCACCACAAGAAAAGACAGAATTGTTAGAAACAGCTTCTACAAGAGTAACCTCACCCCACACATAATGCAAAATATGACACTTTTCTGTGGCAGATAAATTCACACTTAACAGCCCTACATATTAATAGTGATAATCAATCAACACATACTTCCAATTGTAGTCCACTCTCCTGACTTCCAGTCTGGTTTCAGACTTCATAGCACTCAGCAGCTGCAGAGAAACATGAAACAAAGCATGTAGTAATGTTCAGTATACAATGTATAACATTTTCAGACATGCATTGGCTTCACAGGGGTTTGATATTCTGTTCATGGTCTTCGAAATACACTGCATTTCATGATACCCCGGTATGACAAGATAAGCATTTTTTAGATATTACACGCAATATTTTCAAAGTTAGGGTACCACAATAATTGTATTACAGTATGTTATTATTGTGCATACAGTGCAGTACTTGTGAAATATACAGTCAGCCAGTATTTAGAGTTTTCTGACCTCTTCTTCATTGAGGATCCTTCTCCACTTTGTAGATCTGCTCAGGAGAGTTACTCGTACCTTATCCTTCTGGAATACAGAGATATTATCTTTAACACAGTTTACCATCGTTTTCCACCTTAATACAAATCAGAGTTGACAACTGACAACATACTCTGTCTTCGAAACTTAGTCTCAAATCTGGACTTTTATTTGATTCTTCACATCTTTCAATGTATCACAAGATGCCACACAGCCAATCACACAAATAATGTTAAATCATGACACAAATGAAAATAAATATGAAAACATTTTCATGTTAATTCCAGAAGAAAAGAACAGGAATATGGCTATGCACTCGATTATCATCTGCTTCACCGGAGTCCACAATTGGCCGTTTTCTATTTAATGGGGATTGGAAACTAAGAAAGCCTTACCAGTGGCCCTTCCTGTTTGACGTTCAGTCGATGTAAAACATGTTCAGAAAACGCTTTAAACAAAGCTGTTCCACTGCAGCCTGGGACCTGGTGAGCATCAGTGGCAGAAAAAACAAATGCACAGCTGACAATACTATAAAACATTCAGACGATAACAAATAGCTAAAACAAATACATTTACTCTGAAATTAATTGCGTCTACAATACATTAAGATCTTCTGTACTTCTAAAATGTAATCATCACTATATCTTACTTTAATGAGTTAGAATAAAAAATATTGCACAAGCTTTGTCTGCTTTATCATAACAGTAATCTGATATTGTCTGGGTTTAGGGTTGATATTCAAATGATTCATAAGCTAAAAGTATGTAGAAGATATGAAATACTTAATGTAATGAAGATATTCCATATAATGGTAAAAGGATGATTAGGATAATTGAGATGAATCGACAACAAACTATGGTAAAGGCCAAACATGAATAGTAATACAAGCCATTACCTATAGCCCCAAAAGGAACATCTACAAACCCCAAGTGAAACTAAGCACTACTTTGTAATGGGATACTGGTAGGTAAGATCATTTAGATGGAGTCTGCAATGAACTCCTGACATTTCAACAATCAACATAGATTTTACCCTTGGGATGGTAGCTGTACAATTTCTTTAATATCGACAGTTCAGGCTAATGCAGGGCTGTCTCCAGCTCTAATTTTTTTTCCGTCCCACTCATTGTTTGGGAACCCATGTTGTTAATTTTCGTTGTTAAATCTGCTATTTTAGGATTATGAAAATATATTTTCATCAATTTCATGTCATGAGGTTCAGATGTATTGGACAGGCAGGGTGAAATTTTCGTCTGTCCCAAGAAGCAAATTTCTGTCCCAGGATGGACGAAGGGACGGGTCCTGGAGACAGCCCGGGAGTGATGGGATCCATCATTTAGCAGCAGTAGAGAAAGACAAATACTTACAAGTGGCATGTTGTAGTACATGCCATACTGCATGCGGGGCAGCAGAGGGAAGACGGCATCACGGATACACAACTGGACAAAAGGAGAGAAAACAAGTTTGTCAACAAATCGAAATCACAATATTGTACACAGTTATGTGCATCCTCTATACAACAGTACTTCCAGTAATTCCAATAAATCATAATATAGCATGTTAGTTACATATATGCTTATGGCACTAGTTGTAAACAGGTGGAAGCTACCGTACCTTCTTGCCATCATACTCTTTCAGGTGAATGACTGGATAGTCTGAGAAAGCCTTCCAGGTTGCACTGAAGAAATCTCCATACCCAAGTCCACTCTGAAATACAGAGATGTAACAATAACTACCAAGCTGAAACACTCTTCGTCACACATGTTGGCAACAATAGTATGAATACTATGAATGCATATTAATAAAAGTAGAGGTCCTTCCTTGTGTGGGTGGAAAAAACTTATCAGTCTGGGCTTACACAGCTCGTAATTAACACACAAAACTTTGGTGTTAAGGTGGTTTACCGATTCTGCAAACAAACAAAGTAAAATGGTACAGGTCTGGAGAAAGATGAAATCTTACCGTGTCCCACATGATGATATTGACGTCCTGAGAGAAGGACCCGTTGATGTGCTGTGAGGCGTACAAGTTGATGAAGTCACAGAAATGATGGTACATGTTCACCCCTGAAAATCCACAAATCAAATTGTTTTAAGTACAATGCATGCTTTCTACATATCAGAATAAAAACGAAAATAACAATTTGAAAAAAAGAAATCCAGTCTTTTTCTGCAAACAGTTGAACGCAATTGGAAAAAAAAGCCATTAAGTACAGATGTAATTACAAAAACCAGCAAGACTTTTCAATTTTAGTTGAATTTAAGACCTACCAGCATCTAGCTTCATGAGGTAAGTTGGCTTGTCCAACACAAGGTCGCACTTGCCATCATCGATCGGTCGGAAAGGCAGCGAAGAAAACATCTCCAACTCTGCATACCTGGATCATAATAAAGTTTAAAAATACAAATATCAAAATGAAGGTGTTTGAGTATGATACATGTGATGTTATGAAAGCTGTGTCACATTTCAATATGCAAAAAAATATTCTGTACTTATTTACCAAGCCTACATTATAACAGCACATGTCATATCATCACCAAGTGTATGATAGAACTTGTCATATCATCTTCTATCAATGAATAACACAGATCCTTCTCCTTACAGCTTCATCACCATGAGAACTTAGTTCCTTACCAAGACTGCAGTGCACTTTTGTGTTTTCCCTCTGCAGACAGCCTGCTGGGGTACAGCTTGCAGTGGCCTCCGATTTGTCCAGCATTGAACAGATTCTCCCTGTACCTGAGAGATAAAGTAATACACATCAATGCCATGGTTTAACAAGTGATGAAAAGGACTTGGGGTTATCATATACATGTACTGTATACAGATAACATACTATACATGACATTATACAGTCCAAATAATGTGACCACCTCTACATAAAGGACCACCTGGCCAATGTGACCACTTTTTGGTGATCCCAGATGATTTTTCCCATTGACAGAAGCATTAAGAATCCTGTCTATAGCGTCCACCTGTCCACATAGACTAGATCTTATAGGTCCCCTGAGTGGTCAGTTAACTTTTTTGTTAATTTGATAAAATCATACATTATTTCATTATGGATGCCACAAAATGAATTAAGGACTAGAGAGAATCTTCGGAAAGTCATCACAGCCTCCTTGTTTTACAGTGTAACACTGTAAGATGTACAGTGGACACTCAGGTACAGCAAGAAGTGGGCCTGTACACACCTGTTATTGTTGTTCTCTGAGTCCAGGTTAATGAAGTCCATGTAGATGTTTGTAGCCCGACAGTATCGCGAGTGTTTGACACAACTGAGGGAGGAGTCTCCCTGGAAATGGTGAAGCAGCCAACTTTTTTAGGTGTTATGTGTCCTGCTACATTCAATCATATCATAACTTTTGATATCATCATAGATGATGGCTGTTCAAGGCTGCATTGTTTTCAAATTGTTAAAACACAATTTTAAGAACCTCAAGCAAGAGCTAGCTACCAAAAAGTCATAACACAGTAGCATGCCAAGAACAAGCAATATTAAACCAGGAATTCTGCTGCGATGCCATATAGAAAGGTGGTAGGAGGGTCCATAATTTGTTTATTCTCAGTAAATACAAGTACAAATAATTGAACTTGTCCTGCATTTTGCCAACACCTACCAGTTACCAACATAACAAATGTTATAAAGAATCATCTACAACTTCTGAAGTTATGCTTTCACACACACACACACACACACATGCATACACAGATGTACACATATCCAAAAACATAACCTAGTTGGCAAAGAAATAAGACTCAACCGGTACCTTACCTCTTCCTGTGCTTTACACATGACTGTCATCTCCTGCAGTCGCTCCCACACGTAGCCAAAGTCAGCCTCCTTCCAGAACAGGTCAGCAGTTTCCTCAACAGTGCGAGATCCCCTGTATATACAGACACGCAGAAAGAAAATAGGATCTTCAAGAGATCTGAAAGAGGCCATCTACATCCGGGCTTTACAACCATCCCTCAACAGAGACGGGGAATTTTTGCAACATGTGATCCACTGCTCACCGAGTCACGTGTTCTATCTATATAATGTGACGTCACAGAAGCAGTGGATTGCTCATTCCTTTACAAAGACTTGAGGTGATCAGTCGAAAAGTTGGGTACTTAAAGTCCAATTTTTGTGTTGGCAATTGCAGTTCAACTTTCATTCAGGAGATCTTCAAGTCTTTAAAATACCTTAAGACAGTCACAGAAACATCATTTGTTGTTGTAAATATCTTGGTTGTGAAGAAAGAACCTGATCATCCTTGAAAATATCTTGTAGTCAACTTGCAAATGGAAATGGAAAAGACACATGCAGTTTCCATAGGGCTGGCTTACGAACAACAAGAATGCCTCGAATGATTTGTGCAACCAAAATCCTTTATTGATATACAAAAAAAAAAAAAATGTATGATAAGAGAATTGATTCGTAATGAAAATTATGTGCAATCAATATAGTCCCTAACAAATTTCATGGAGACTGTGATTCTGCAATAAACAGCTGCCTTTGTTTGTCATGGAGAGATGATCACAAACAATTGAATCAGAGAGATCTAAATTGAATTCCTTTGATAAGATGGGCTTCCAAGGTTCAAACCTGCGCCACATCAAGGCCACAGAAAATTACATCAGAATAGCATGAACGGTTTATAGTACCAGTAACCTATTGTTACAGCAAAGTCAGACACAGTTTACTGACGCATGTATGTTTTTCCTATGTTTTTATCATGTATTTGCAATTAGCCCACGGGCATGAACTTGCAATAAACTTCTATAATATATCAGCAACCATTGCTGGAAGAATAGCCCAGTATCTTTTACCCGTAAGCATGTCTCATCATATTAGGTAGGCCCCACCATCACACTTAGAGGTATGATGTTGCAATGTATTGTAAATGAAGAAAATCAAATTAATGTAAAATCTCACCATCCAGTGTTGGCTATAGTACATGTAGGGTTGTGAAATCTGTTTTTCTTCTTGCAGTTTTTCTCATACCCCCAGCATACCTTCTTACCAAGGTACTCCTGAAACAACAAATTCATACACAAACCTCATGAATGATTGTTTGCTCAAAAATGCTCCCAGAAGAAGAAAACACAAAATTTGCATGCAGTCGCATTGATGTATGCCCCAAGGAAAAGGTCACTGAAAATCCCTTCAGCTATACAAATTACTGCACTCTAGGCACTGATTGGTTTTCTTGTAAAGTGGATTAGAATTGATCCATAAACAAAATGCTTGTAGCCTGGGTACCATCTTGATGTGTCTGCTTAAATGTAGTCAAGGGTCTGCATGCTCGCTTTTGTAAAGTGTAGGCGGGCTATTTCTTTTTCCCGTAATTCATTGGGAGAGCTGTCTTATTCACGTAATTCGTAGGGAGGCGACAAAATTTTGCGTATTGCCTTCCTTGATTTTAGCATAATACGTAGGGGTACATCTACCTCTGAATTCAATGCTATTTTGTGACTTTTGACAACTTGTGATTTTCAATTACTGTTTGGTAAAACTTTGTTTGACAATCCCAAGCACCACAAAAAAAGGCATTTGAAAAAAATTTGCTGGGGCACGATAGTAAAGGTGGTATTGGTCATTACCTTATACGGGCATTCGTCATCCCTCTCGCAAGTGCGTGCCAGTGCATGATGGGAAGAGAAGAAGTATGGGAGATGGGACTCGGGTAAGTTAAGATGTTGCAGTGGTTGGGTGAGTTGGGGTGAACTTTGCAATATGATCGCTAACAGCAGCAGACTTGCAGTTGGCATGGACATCTCAGGATAGCTGGAAAAAACAAATAAGAAAATCTGCTTTATTTGGTATGCCAATCTTGTGTGTGTGTTTTTTCATCGTGAAACGCATGAGGCGAGTAGTACAGTACCCAACGCACTTATACCACAAGCCTGAAAGGTCCGGACCAGTTAGACTGGTGGCAGTTGAACCATTTGGTTTAGCACCTGAATTATGGACTTGAAGGGATGTCATCCACATGTTTTCTGATGGCCGGGCTTCTCTGAAAGTCCCTCCCCTCCGAGAAGCCCTGCCATTAGAAAACACATTACGATCTTTCACCCCAACATCTGCTTTGATATAATTTCTGCACCACTAAATGATATATGGCCAAAGAATTCCAATAGGCCTAATCTGCCCAGCTGCCAGACTTGTTCCAGGCTACTGCGTTTCATGAAAATCAAATCCTCTGAAACTACAGTACTTTGATGATTCACAAAAACATGGAACTAGTATTACACAGACTAATCAAATCTACATTTATGCATAAAATATTTCTAAGACTCAGACTTTTAGTCTTCTGCAGAGGAAAAAGATACAGTGTTTTTAACTAAAATGGTACCTTTCCAGCTCTTGAAAAATAAGTGACAAAATCTATTTTGCTAAAGAAACAGTCAATCACCCACCAGAATATGACAGGTCAACACTACAGTAAATTTCCATATCTTTGATCATACTGAGCTTTTAAGCTTATTTTTTTTCTGACTTCACAAAAGTCCTCAGACTCAGAGCACTTTTGACTCATTGCTTCACAGCTAGCTAGCTTGTTTTACTAATTTCTGCTGACTTGGAAAATCAATCCAACATGCAAGCTCAGTGCATCTAAAGCTGCAACTCTGCAATCTTCTTGAACGGAGACATTCCAGAATAGTAAAAGTTTGAAATGAGACATATGTTGGCATAGCAAATCAAATGCAGTACAGTTTTCAGCTCCAAATTGTTTCTACTCTTACTCTCTTTGTTATCCTCAATTTATTTCAGAATATTTGTCATTATGAGCAAAGAAATCTGTCAGTTCCCACACATGCTATAACAACAATTGTTGTGAAGGATTGCGAAAACAAAGTTTTTAGCTGTGATTTCCCGGCTGATCGTTTTAAAGCTTCTTTCGTAACAAAGAGAAATAGAATGTATATTGTGCATGACTTTGAAATCATGATCCTACCTGTTTGTTGTTGCATGCAGACCTCAGGTCCAGCCTGTACACAATAGCCAGGTAGATGGGAACAGCACACCTGGATGGATGAGGAAAGAAGGCAGAGGAGCTAAATCTCGCGAAACGCGAGACGCATTTCGGCGAGAAATAGCGAGATCTAATTAAGTCTAGCCAATCAGAGCTCGAGCTGATCCCGCGACGTCATGTCTAACCAATCAGACGAAAGCGTGCCTTCACCATGTGACAAGCAGGAAAAACGCCAGGTCACGAACTCTGACCCGTTGGACTGCGTGCTTATTTCTTCTGCCCATTTTTCACCCATTTTCTGCAGGTAAGTGAACTGTTTTAACCTAAAATCGCCAGAATATGGTAGCTCATGTATCTGTTTGTTCATAGCGTGACGCTAATCGGAAACAAAGAGCTCCACGGTGTAAGATTCCTCTCCGAAAAGAAGCGATGTCTGCTTCCATTTTCTTCGCGCTGCTGCGCCGCCACCGAGACGCATTTCGCAGTCAGCAAAACACATTTTTCCACTGAAGGAAATTCAAATAATTTTCACCAAGGGTTGCGCCCACCTAGAACATACCTCAGCCGATCTTTGAGCTCTATCGGGAAGCCTGGCGTTTTGTTCTGGGCGGGAAGAATGAGTTTAGCTGGGTTGTTAGGCCGGATGACCTTTGTGTTGTTGTTGGGTGGTGAGTGACCCTTGCCTTCTCTCTGTGCATGGTTCGGAGGACATCTTGAATTCTGAATTCTGGACACACGCCCCATCCCCACAATCATGGCAAAAAACTCCCCTTCGGAGGGACCCTAGGTACAAAGCTGCGGTCCCTACCTATGCTACCGCCCTGGTCACGTATGTGTAGCAGGATTTTTGGTGCAGGGAGGCTCGATTTTCCAGACAGGAGGCTTTTGGGCGGCGGGCTTGAAGGCCCGCCATTTCTTGTGCGGGCGGTACGCCAGAGATGAGGCACCACCCTTTACCCTTTTACCCCTTGTCCTCTGTCCCCTGCCCCCCTCGTCTCCGGTCTCCGGCCCTGTCAAGGCCCCGTGGATCATCCTAACACCATCTGTTCGTGTTTTTAATGTGATAACTCAAATTTTGGGGTGAAAAATGCACGACTGGTCGACAATGGCCTTGCGGTTATCGTGTTGTTTGCTATTTGATCAGTGGTATGAAATAGTCTCACGCGCCAAGCCCGACCTCGGTGTTTTTATAGAGCGGGGGTGGGGACCCGGGGCCCGCCGGCAGTTCCGCCTCAACCCAGCACCCGATGGTCAAATTTTGTAAATACTTTTTTAGAGGCATTTTTATGGGAAAATTTTAGGCGTAGACTGGAAAAGCAGAAATTACGCCTGTTTGCATCGAATAGCCGGTAAACCCACGTAACACTAACAGACCAGTTTTGTATGTTTAAGACAAGCTGTGTAAGACGAGAATGATGTGTTTGAGCCCTACTTTTATCCGTCCTTGTGGTGGGTTTTTAAACGTGCTTGAGGTGTGGTTTTCCACAAATATGCTACTCACTTTCACCTGAGTCCAGTGAGGAAAATTGTCTTTGTGTCTTTCCCAAGGCAGACCGTGGGAACTGTGGCTCTAGATTCCTAACCACAAGACCACCTGTAAAGTGTAATACATACATGTAATTTTCAATTTTGTGCATACCTAATTAGTACTGTCATACATGGAGATTTAAGGATTTAACCACAAATCTGGTGAACCTGGTTAACATACCAGTATCTCTGTATTGTGTGCAGTGGTTTATGTATATACACATGTACTTTCTGCGGGCTGTGTTGTTTCTTTTGTACATTGCCGGTCTTTGAAATTTGAGTTATTGATACGCCAGTAGGATTTCACATGAAAGTATAATATTTTCCTGTTTACTGCACACCAACTTGCTCTTTCAGCATGAGAAGCTAAAAATGTATCGACCAAAACAGCAATGTTTCATGTAGTGAATAGTGATGGTGGAAAATATTTTGGAACGCTCAACCTAAACAGGATGTTCTGTGTCTACAAGATAACAGGACAGAGTCACACACAGTCGAGTGAATGAATACAAATCTGATTCACACATTACAATAAATACCTTTATCTGTTCCCCACTTTTACTTTCATAACAGTACTCACTACTGAAGACATGTCTGTGATTTGCATGTCTTCCTATGTATGGACATTTTCTATCTCCACCCTTTTCAAACCAAATGGAAAATAACTAAAAAGTATGTAAAATTCTCATAAACTCAACCTGGATGTGTGCTGTATTTCTACTAGCTTTAATAGCTTGTTTGACTTATGTATTTGGTTATCATGGCAAGCCTTAGGCAGTATCAAAAGGGCCAACGGTATCCAAAGTCGGTTCTTCTCCTGTGTCTAGAGAAGAACCATGCCAACCACCAGTGACCACCGATAGATCTGCTTGGAGATTAAGCTGTGGTGAGAATGACAATGCTGGAGCAATGTTTATAGTCCAATTTTGCAGGTTTTTATGATCTGATGCCACATAAAGTCTGATATGTCCCGTAAATCTTGGGAGACCTGGGCTGTGTCTGAAGGACAAAGAAATAAACATGCCAGAGAAATAAATATCCCGAGCATGAAGTAAATGGTACTCGAGCAATCATGGATAGGACATACCTCTTAGGTTGTAATTTTTCTGGGATAATGTCTACTTTCATATACATATACGGTATACTGCAGTCGGGTGGGAAAGGGAGTAGTTCACAATCATAGCATCTGGTTTTGACGGTGGGAATAAGCATAATTGTCTTAAATGTTAGTAAACAACTGTTTGCGCTGAAAAAATTTTAGCGGTTTAAAGTAGGTACAGTTAACAGATGAAGAATTACAGTAGTACTATTCCTGAGGCAAAATGTGGTCTTATGAATAACAATAGTGTATTTTGGCTTCAATGCAATCAATACATGAAGTGACAAAAATTAACTCAATAGCAGTAGTTCAAAAGTTTTGCGTTGGGAATGAGGACAATATGCTTTTGTCACACACTTTGAAACTCTGCAGTGTCCAGTAGAATAGGCTTTTGTGTTGGTCATGTACTAGATGCAAACATAATACAGTACCAGACTACCACTACCAGAAGTTTTTTTATTTGCAGACAGCATTGCATAGCATGTGTGTCAGTGTCCCCAATGTTTTCATATTTTTTGAGCTCAAATTTCACCATCTAAATTCTAAGGAAGGTTAAGGTGGTTTCGAACAAAAAGGAGAATATAAGTGTGAGATTTTTTTGCAAGTCCGGACTTGTTTTCAGGCATTTAGTCCAGTTCAGGTCCAGTATTTAGGTACTAGTATGCAGCACTTGTAGAGATGAGTGTATTTTACAAATTAATGATGCAGAATAACTGTTTTACATGCAGATTGCAGCTGCCTTGTGTTTGGTATATATGATACAAACATAGACATGAATGTATATGTATGATACACGCAGACTGACATAAAGGGTATTATTTTTCACGGATGTACGACAGCTGTAAAAGAACAGGCAGCCGGTAAATCATAAGTGCATGCCCCGGGGGCCCTGTCTGACTTCTTCTTTTAGTCTATTTGAAAGTGAGACCCAACAGCATGTTTTATAGTTATACATGTACATGGACATTTTATTCTACGTTTCTATTATACATTAAATAAATGATTCTACTTTTGTAGTGTTCCTGTGGATAACTTCTTTTAGAATTGATCTGTTGACAAATTCATTCATGAATGTGTTGTTTGCGGTAAAAAATTTTGAAAATGTAATCAGACAGTCATCTCGTAGTGTGTATGGTCCTGTTTTCATGGCACATTTTTTATTTCTACATTGTGAATATTGATTAGTATTCCTTGGTTAGGTAACAGTAAACAGACACTGTTAGTGATACCCAGGTACTGGTGCATTGATTATGATGCTGCCATTCACATGTTGAACTACCAATATCAACTAAAGTGGTGTGGATCTAAACCCGAGTTTAGGTTTAGGTTCGGACTCGAGTCCAGAGGTTTAGGTTCAGGTCCGGACTTGAAAGTCCGGACCTGAACAATAATTTTGGAATATTTTTTCGTGTTACATGTAAAATTGCATATTGGCAGATATTTTACACGTAATTTGAAAACTATATATACGGAGTCCATTCCGAGTCACCGCGAGGGTTTTATAATAATATTTGTTATCATTTTGAAAAATTTCTTATAAAAGTATATCTGACTGACAATAGTTCTAAATTTTTCTAAAAGATCAAATACAAAAATATGAATTTATTTGAATTTGATTAGATAATTTAGAAATATTTTGAAAGTAACTGCACAAAAACCTCTTTATTTGTAATAATTTCTAAACATCTATGTGATTATCTAACTTTTAGAAATATTAACAGAAAATGGTAGAAAATGGTTAACAATGGTAGAATGGTGATTGCCCCCATAAAAGTAGGTGCTAATCTGGCCCTTTTGTCTGCCTTTGTACATCTTTAGACTTCACTGCAGGACACTGTTGGGTCCTTTGTGGAAAGCATTCTTCCCTAAACTTCGTAAGGATGTGTGAATTACTTTCTTCCCAGCCCTCTGACCTATTTATAGAGATGTTGCAAATAATGGTAGAAAATGGTAAGAAATTGTAAATAATTGTAAATAATGGTAGAATGCTGTTACCATTATTTAGAAACCATTGTAAATATTATATTCTACATCATGAATATTTCTCAAGTTGTAGAAAACTTAAGAAATATTTATAAAGTTGAAATCACATTCAAAATATTTCAAAAGTATCAAATCTCTTACACAAATAATAACAATAACTTGAAAATAGTTCTAAATTATGACAATAACAGCCCTCGCGGTGACTTGGAATGGACTCTATACAGTCAGTAATTAACACAAAAGTTCAGTTATAAACACAAAAACAGCAATGTTTTCATATTTTTCTAGTGCAAATTTCACGATGTAAGGAAGGTTTAAGATGGTTTAAAACAAAAGGAATGTATGAGTGAGAGAATTTTTTTCAAGTCTGGACTTGTTTCCAGACGTTAAGGTTTTTTGCGTTTCGGCGCATGCGCGCCGGAACGCATTGTCCTGGCTTTTACCTTGCAGGCAGGAACCAGGGAAGCTTGGTTCAACACTGTGTCGCACACAATAAGACCTTATATGGCAATACGTTCCCAAATCCTTGTATAGCCGTTGCCTTATATGGCAAGAGAGCACGAAAAGGCAGGCAGGCTAGATTTGCATGTGACACAGGAGGGCGACCGCATGTAACTGCTACAACTGTTCGGAAATATCATTGCATTGTGGTTTCGGACTTTGATATCCTGAAAAATGACCATATTACATCTATTCCACAAGATTGCAGAAGAAAAAAAATGATTTCGTCAAGAAAACGACCAAAAATCGGCATAAATGATACCATATAGTGAGGTTATAGCATTACGTCCAGAGTGACTAGTTACGTACCGCAGCTTGGCCGATCTGGCAACGCGAAGCACTTCGGACCCAGAAGATCCGGGTTCGTGTCCGTGCATGGATTTTTTTTTTTTTTTTAGATATTGAATATCAAAAATATATATTGATATTATATTAATCTATCAATATCATATTTATGAATATCATTTTTTTTCATTAATAAATAAAGAAATATTTTATATTTGTTATTTTTAAATATTCATTTAATATATACAAGGCCTTTGTCTTATGAACAGGACTTCATAGATTCCAAACCCGGCATTCAAATTTTTTTGTTCATTGTAATGGAAAATACCGTGCAGCGGCTCCTATGCGCGGTAAGATGATTCTTGCAAAACACTCGCCACTAAACTTCTATCCCCGATGTAAACAGAGGCTCTTGATGTTGTTTGCAAAACAGCGATTCTTTGTTACAGTAGCAAATGCTCCATTGTTCAGTATCGACTTCATTCAGACAACACGGACGTGGAAAGTGGCGCCCCTCGGCACAAAACTATGGGAATTTTCATGAATTTTAGCAAAATTACCCAGGAAAATAAGGAAGAAATGTTGTAAATGCGGAAACCAGAATAATACGGATGAGGTAGCTGTTGATTTGTTTGACATTTGGTAGTCATTTTAGATAGAACCTTAGCTGTTATGAACTTCTATTTCACTTAATTACCATAGTGCTGATGATTCAATGGTGCTTTTTCAAATTTTATGTTTTATTGCGTGCCATGTACATAATTACATTGATAGCTTTTATAATGAGCCTATTATACATTTTACAAATAAGTACAAGTTGTAGGCCAAGACCAGCTTTTTCAAAAGCACTTAAGTTAAGTGACGTAACTTCAAAATTGCTTTCCCCAATCTGCCTTTCTCTATTAAAACAGTACTCATTTCCCAAAATGACAATTTTTCTTATAGACTGAACAGCCCTTGAGTGACTTCCTCTGGCAGATTTTACTTCAAGTAAAGGGAAAAGACAATTCACACTCATAAACGTAGCCGAAACGCCAGCTTTTTTTAAAAGCTCTTGTTTGGACTTGAACCTAAACGTTTTACAAGTCCGGAACCGGTCCGGCCGGACCGATCCGCACCACTAATCAACTACAATGATTAACATTTTCTTTGGTAGTTTATTCAGGAGTCCTGGACAATAGCATCAACACTATTGCACAAGATTAGCTCTATTCTACAATTAACACAGTTTACAAAATGAACATTAAAAATATTCCCTGTAATGATCAAAAGCTAGCGGTATAGAAAGGCATGTTACTAGATTTGAGAGTACTGAATGTGCTGTTAGTAGGAAGTCAGGTATTGGACGAATTTTCAGTATTGTAAATACTTGCATTGGGTTGCAATTGGTTGGTCATAGGAAGATAACTTGTTGGACAAAGGAGACCATCTGGATTAGAAAATCCACACCAGTCATGAACGGAGACAAGGCAAGGGGAAATACATAGACTTGGTCATGTTTAGGTCCTTATCCATTAATCTAATTTCAGGCCCCATGGATTTACTGAAACATCTCCCAGGTCAATAATCTTTAGGTGGTTTCAGACATGCTTGGAACTGCATGGTGGTTTTGTGCCAAGGAATAGTAGAGTCCTGTCAAGTCCCAAGAAAGGTAGCTGTAGATTTACTGAAAGAAATGTTAGCCAGGTTAATTTTCTAATGTTTGTGCTACAAGAACATTTTCCTGTTTTTCCATCATGTTTATATACTGTTCTTGTCCTGTGTCCCCAGCCTAAGCACCTGAGTGGTGCATCTGGTCAGGAAGGGTGTAGAACTGTGGAAAGTAGCTGAGGAGTTATTGAAACATCTCTGAAGTTAAACAGATTAACATTTCTTAGGTTGTGTCTCAAGAACAGTGTTTTCCTGTATGTTTAATGTATCTTCAGTTCTTGTCCTCTTTTCCCAGCAGAGAGCACCTGAGTGGTGCTTCTGGCCAGGCAGGGTTGCATGAGCGATAAGTCTCCGCCGGTCGATCACACGTACTACCAGGTCACCATGGACGCCATGCAGGAAGCCGTTGCGATGAGCGAGGGCCAGACGGTGAGCGTAGAACAGCCCATCGAGACGACGGTGGCCACGGCGCAGGGTGGTCAGGAGACTGTCTCCATGACAGAGACCGTGACGGTGTCTCCCGGAACGCCCATGTCCACCTCCACGGCGACGGTTACCATCACGGTCACCCCTCAACAGGTAGGTCTCACCTGTCAGCATACTTCTGTACAACACAACGTGTGATTTGTGTTTTACAATGTCATGTGTCGATTGGTGTGTTTACAGTAGTAGCTGTAAATCAGGTAATGTCGATGGTACACTGTATTTAGCAACCCGTTATTCAGGAGATTTATTGTATAAAAACAAAATTAAAACTTTCCATTTGATATATTGGTTAGATCAATGACTGGCCATCAGCTTTTAAAGCAGCCTATGCTACAATGGAAGTTCTACACCGTTTACTGTTTAGTACAAAGAAGATCCAGTGCTTTCAAGTCATGTAACTGCAGTATTTCTTTCAATCCCTTGATTGTTGTCTTCAAATCTATATAGTATCATAAGTTCTGAAACATTCTGATAAAACACAAGCTAATCAATTTCGTTGACATATGCAGAGACACGCAATGTAATTGGCTATCACTGCGTAGCAGTCTCTTTTTTAATTTCATGGTTTTTGATGGGTGATTTTATGCTGTCATGAAATTTAACTCCTGTTGTGTGACTGTTACAGCTGAGTGCAGCAGGTGCTCACCTGACCACACCTACCACCCTGATGGTATCTCCCACGAGTACCCCCATGGTGTCCTCCACTACATTGATGATGACGCCCGGCGGAACCCCCTTAGGGACCCCCACGGCGGTCATGATGTCTCCCAACAGTGTGATGTTCACCCCTCACGGCTCGGGCGACACCAAACCGCAGGAGCTGTGTGTCGTGTGTGGAGACAAGGCATCAGGTGAGCTTCTTTCTAAAGCTGTTTAAGTAGTAGTAGTAGTAGTAGTCCACTGTGTTCTGCTGCTGCAGTAGGGTAGTATAATGGTAACAGTAGTATAATAGATTAGCATTTCTTTGGGTTTTGTAGAGAAAAAGATTTGATTCTTGACTGTTAAAAGCAGCTTTCTAACATTTACTAACAGTACTGTGTGTTGGAAGGGTCTAGAAAGACAAATGCTGGTAAGAAATACCCAGTGCACAATGAATATTGAAGTTGTGAGACATTTTCTTATGGTGACTTTCTTGACAACATGCCTGGCTTGTTTATTTTCTCCAGGGCGGCACTATGGAGCAATAAGCTGTGAGGGCTGCAAGGGCTTTTTCAAGCGCAGCATTCGGAAGAACCTGGGGTATGTGTGTCGGAGCAGCAAGGACTGCCCAATCAACAAGCACCATCGCAACCGCTGCCAGTACTGCCGCCTCCAGAAGTGCCTGACCGTGGGCATGAGGTCGGAGTGTGAGTATGCGTCACTTGTCTCGTGTGTGGATGTCAGTGTGACTGCTAGCAGAGACTCGTAGTCTACAAGCAGATGTAGGGTCAGTCTCAGTATCTCAGAGCCCAACCCTCTCCTCCCACCACCCTTTACCTCCCCAACCGATGCCAGATACCCGTTTTTACACCTGGTGGAGTGAGAAAAGTCGTGCTAAGTACCTTTCCAACCTTGGACCCAAGACCTTTGGGTTCTGGGCCAATTACCTTAAGCGTTACGCCAGCACGGCGCCACAACTTTTGTAGTAGTGTACCTTTATTTTAACCCTTCACCTCCTACATCTGCTACCATCACTAGGGAGGTAGAACAGAAAAATGCGGAAGACGTATGTAGAAAAGGCCACAAAAGACCTAAAAAAGAAGCCCAACTGATGCATCTGCTTGGAGATTAAGAGACCCTGCCTTCTGCACTTGTAGAGGTGGTGTTGCAGCACTCTAGTTTTAAAACTGCCATTGGTGGCGGAGCTGTTGTGCAAATGTACAATTGTTGTTTAGCACTGCAAATTTGAAACGTCATGTAAAACATGAAAATGGACCATGATATCCAAAGGATGGAAGAAAACTAGATTGCTTCAATGTTGCCAAAGTTGTCACAATTTTGTATTATTAATCTGTGTTGTGTCTTTTCCTCGCTTGGCTTTCCATTGCCTTTCTTCATGAAAGGATTGGAAGGGCATGGGGTTCAGTGTAACAGAATAGATGTATTGTTTGAATGGGGGTGCTTGCTTCTACTTTGTGGTAGAATTTTCAGCAGGGGAGTTTGTCCTGACAGTAATAGTATAGAAAACTCACCACTTAACCATTCACCATTCTTAATCATTTTATATGCTTCTTATATTTTTCATTTGTTGAGTTGCGTGGTTTGTTGAAAACTTGTTTTGGATCCCAACTGTGATTTCTTACAAACAAAGATGTAACAAATATATAAAACTGTTTATAGATCTATCTCATGCATAGATAGCAACAAATTACAGATTGTGTAAAAACTAACAATGGCTTCTTAAAATGTACAGTGTAAATCCTTTGAAAAACAGTTACGGATCCTTAGAACAACAGTTGTTGATCCATGAAATTACAAGGATCTCTGAAACCCACGTTTGAGTAACGCAGTTGTGGATCCTCCAAATCCGTTCATGGATCCAAGGAAACAGTGGTGAGCGATTTGAAACTTGAGAGTTGTTTGACACATGCACCGCTGCTGGAATGAACACATGGGTGGAGACATGTTGAATGTTTCTGCATGGCCTTACACAGCGGTCCAGTGTGAAAGGAAGCCTCTTGATCCAACAGCTCGCGAGCGCCCGCCCAACTGTGCCACCTCGACAGAGAAAATCTACATCCGCAAGGATCTGCGCAGCCCGCTGGCCGCCACGCCCACGTTCGTGACGGAGAGAGAACCCAAGTCCGGAGGGCTGTTCGATGCCGGAATGCTCGCAAACATACAGGTAGCCTTCATGCATTTGGTTACCATTGAAGACCAACCCATTGATAGCATTGATTTCTTCTTAGGATTGTAGATTAGTAAGTTAGTGCTGATTTTGCAACATCATAATGTGCAAACCTACATACAGGTAGGTATACAGTAGCCTGACCAAATCACATTTACGTGACAGTAAGAGATTGCAGGTAGCTATCATCCATTGAGTCAGTGGAAGGAACAGCCATGGGGGAGGCTATTGATAGAATTGATTTCTTCTTAGGTTTGTTGCAGAAGGTAAACTTAAGATTAATGGTGCCTTATTGTACAGCAAACATAATGTACAAACCTACATCTTTATAGATGACTGTTGTAATGTGGAAGAGAGTATGTGTACCAGAACATCGAGCTTTTGCTGAGAATGATGTTCGGTGAGACAAGCAGGAATAAGTATAAGAGGTCTAATCTCTCTCTATGGCATAATGTTCTGGATGTTTCCAGGATTAGATAGAACAGTGTCTGACAGTGGTACAAACTACAAAGGAAAGTATGTTTGTGAGAATTATAGTGTATGCGTAGACCGTTGCATCTCTTGTGTGTCTTTGTATTTGTATTTGAACTTGAACAGTGACGAGCAAGCTACGTGAAGCTCGGGTGAGTCTTTCTTTGATTTACTCGGTGCCTCCTCTTTTACAGGAGGCACTTAAACAGCAAGGTGACAGCAATGCACCCATTCTGCTTGCCGTGGACCCTACCAAGTCGGACGGGAAGGAGGGGGACGGGAACACGGACCTGAGCACCCTGGCTAACGTGGTGACCACGCTGGCGAGTATGAGTAAGAACAAGGAAGGCCAGGCGCAGCAGAACGGCGGGGAGGGGGACGCTGCGATCAGCAGTGACGGGACTGTCATGGAGGTCCAGACGTCCACGGACATCTCCAAGGCCTTTGATAACCTCACCAAGGCCCTAAACACATCTCAAACAGGTATGTTTCTACAAAATGATGTAGGTTTTTGTAGCCTAAAACAGTTTCCCCGTAGAAGTTGGTGTCAACCAGTACCAAAAGATCTCAGTATAACTAGAAAAACTGAAACTAGTCTAATGATAATATTCTACTTCTGGCACTGTATAAAGGATACTGTAGTCTAGATTTGTCAAAGTACTGATACATATGGGAGTTTTACCAATTCAGGAATATTTCTGCAAACAGTGGCCATCCCGGAGTACTTGGCTAACAGTTGATGTCAGATCAAAAATTATATGTCCCTTGCCCTTGGTTGACCCCCCAAAAAGGCTAGGGTTGGCAGGTTTTTGCTAGAATCAGTCCTGCATTTGGAAACACAACCTTTTTTTCCCAAGCCTAACTTTTACTGTTGTCCCCAGGTGAACAGGGGATCTCATCAGACGGTTCGCAGGCGATGGAGGGCACATCGGACCAGGACCAGACGACCGTGATCGAGCTGGAGGGTCCGCTGCTCACGGACGCGCACACGGCCTTCAAACTCACCACGCCGTCGCCCATGCCTGAGTTCCTCAACGTGCACTACATCTGCGAGTCGGCGTCCCGGCTGCTGTTCCTCACCATGCACTGGGCACGCTCCATCCCTGCCTTCCAGGCCCTCGGGTGAGATACATGGAAAATTTTGTAGCAAAAAGCAACCCATTTTCTTACTAATTTTAATCTAGATCGTTAGTAAGACTTGTGTTATGAACAACTTAAGACAACGTAAGACAGCTAATAACAGGATAACCCAATAGTTGTTCGGATCATCTCATATCTATACTGTGTTTTTACAGACAAGAGTGCCACACGGGGCTTGTGCGGGTGTGTTGGAGTGAGCTGTTCACCCTGGGACTGAGCCAGTGTTCGGCCGTCATGTCCCTCCCAACCATCCTCACAGCCATCGTCAACCACCTGCAGTCCAGCGTGCAGGCAGGTCAGTATCACAGTTATCTCACTGTTATCAGAAGGGTACCACAGTCAAACCAGTCCTCATAATCATGCTTGCTGGGTGGTTTTAACTATATAAAAATGATCGGGACTGTTTTAATGCGGTTGCCTGCGCCAGGTGGTTGCCCTCGCCAGATGGTTGTTCGGCTAGGTTTGACTGTACGGCAAACATGGATTGGGAATGGCCCGTGGGGAAATGAAAATGAATGTAAAGCAAATCAGATGGATTATGACTTGATTACGATTTCAAGTTGGAAATTTACCAGTTGCATGATTTAGACCAGATCTATATCGTATATGAGTGTAAACCTCTGTTGGGATATCCCTGTGACTCAACTGGTACTCGCCTCACAGTTGACCTCCTGGTTCCAATAAGTTGCTAACTGGATCATGGAAGACACCAAGTCCCGGGGCCAGGACATCTTGGTTAGGGCTGCACCTGTTTTTCAGAAGGGACGTAAAATGGGGGTCCCGTGTTCGAGGAGATGCCTCAAGCATGTTAGAGGGGAAGGGCTGGCACTGCCTGTAAAATATACCCTACTACTGAAACAGCAAGGAAACTTGCTGCCCTATGTGCTACTCGGCACTTCAAGGGTCTGAACGTAAAATTTTGATATTGTGTCTTCCCTGTGCAGACAAGTTGAGTGCAGACAGAGTGAAGGTCGTGATGGAACACATCTGGAAGCTGCAGGAGTTCATCAACAAGATGGCCGCCCTGACTGTGGACCCTACAGAGTACGCCTACATGAAGGCCTTGGTTCTCTTCAGCACAGGTGGGTCACGAACCTCAGGAGTGGTACAGACCCAAAGTTTGTATAGATTTGTACCTATAAGAAAATTCCAGGTAGGTTTTTATTATGCTCTTCAAATTGCTTCAAATTTTCTCTCAAGTGTGACATAGCAGCAAAAAATTTGAATCAACTCGGCATTATTAAGTTTAAAGTATGGTTTGTTAATTTTTTCATCAGAAGGTATTCAAACATGGACACATAGGAATGAGCAATGAAAGAAAAACAAGACTTTATTAGTTGTCTTTTATCTTTAGTATTTCTGTTAGTACATTTGAGGCAACTTTTCCAGGAAAAGTGTTAGAAAGAATAGAAGTACCACTGCTGTTTCAATGTCTTTCTATACCACCTCTGTCTTGTGTTTTCCCAGACCACCCAGGCCTGCTGAACCCTCGCCAGATCGAGAAGTTTCAGGAGAAGGCCCATGAAGAGTTGAAGGAGTACGAAGCTCAAGCACACCCTGACGACACAGACAGGTACCACACCTTATAACTTGCACCATTTGCCTATGCAGAGACTTGTTCGCAGCCTATACAATATACCTTTGGGAGGCTCTGCTAAACTCTGCTGAGGTTTCCACTTTTGTACGTATGGCTTCTAACCAGCTATCAGCCAATCAGAGAATCGGCTTTAACTAAAGAAAAAAGAAGAGCCTCTTCAAGGTATATTGTATAGGCCACAACTACTTGTACTTAAACATCCTTCAAACCTTCCCAACCTGTAGTGTTTAATGTCTTTCACAATGATCTTGCCCACTTTGACATCGAATAACTGACGGATTTTGTTGTTTTTCAGGTTTGCGAAGCTTCTCCTGCGGCTACCTGCCCTGCGTCTGCTGTCTCCGTCCATCATGGAGGAGCTGTTCTTCGCAGGACTGATCGGCAACGTGCAGATCGACAGCATCATTCCGTACATCCTTCGTATGGAGACCGCCGACTACAACAGCCAGATCGGGGGGACCTCGCAATAGAGAGGGCCAGCTATCCCAAACCCACACATAAATACAGCACAATACAACATGTTCTATCCCGTTTATTAGTACACACTCTGTACATTGTTGTCCACTCGTAGAACAGGACATGTTGGCAGTCTAGAAAAGGGGGAGACTTTTTGTGGAGAACAAAACTGAAGTTCACAGACCTTCTTGAGATCAGCTCGTGTAAGATTTTTCCCCATGGTGTAGTCTTCTGGGTTTGGTGTGTCTACTACCGTCTGTTGGTGTCTTCTGTGTGATACTGTGCACCGTAGGATTTCATTTGTAGGCACTGTATCACACTTATCAGCAAATACAAAGAATGAATGTAAAGTAGGATGGAAGAAAAAAATTCATTTGGTGACCACGAATATTTGTATGCTTCAACAGAACATACCCTACAATCTGAACACTGATTGGCTTACTCTGGTAAGTCTGTTTGTTCTACAGATAAGAAGACTAACCCTCGGCTCAGGTTGAAGGTATCTAGGTTGAAAATTTCGACATTTGTACTTACATCGACAACCCTCTAGCAACTACGTGTATACCTGGCATGCTTTCTTGTGCGGTCAGTGAGGCCCCGCCAAGCGGGCACTCCTCACCCGACGTGTACTCCTGATTATCCGCCATGTAAATAGAGCAGCACTACAATTGACCAAGTCAAATTTCCTGTGGGGTGTAGGTGTAAGAATCTGTACATGTGTCTATCCACCAGTGTGATTCCATCGGGACCTCGTGTGATGTAGTTAGAACTCGGAGGGCTTGCGGTAGAGAGAATCAGTTGGACGGTTGTGACCAGTGTGGTGTCCTATCAAGTAGACGATAATGTTTCAAGCAACGATAATGTGCCTTGTACCATAGTGAAGACCAGCAGAAGGATTGGGGGTCCCTGGAAGATAAGACTGTTGATAAACCATACATACAAGACATTTGTCACGTTTCTTTTCCAATCAATCCGTTATTGTGATGGAATTGTATTTTGGAGGTAGTTGTATGTAGATTGTTCATTAACCACCCGTGTGTCGTTGTGTACCTTAGAAGAAGCAAACCCTTAACACTGAGATGAAATTTGCTACCCAGCTGTTTGCCACGGAATATTGCACTCACATATGATGTATTTTAATTCGAAGCCAGATAAGTGGTAATCCTAGTGTGTTTTCAACGTATTGTAATTTTTAATTAAGAATTGTTTAATACTGTTAGCAGATTATAACGAAGGGGTTGGAACAGGAGGGGGAGAGTTGTCTTCACATAGAGGTCCGTTGGGACAACATTTTTGGGGTTTTAAGTTGACTACAGATCCCGGGTTGTTAAGAAACTAAAATCCTTGTGAGAGCCGCTAAGAGTAGACGAAAATGATGTAAATGTGGTTTGCGGCAATATGTAGAGTGTGTTTGTACGCTGTGGCTATCTATGGAAAGATGACTGTTTTATAACACCGGGGTTCTATATGTGAGTGTAAGCTTATGGCTAGAGCTAGTGGGAACATGGTGTGTGGTATAAAAAAACGTACAATACACTCAGGTGCCAATGTTCAAGAGTACTTTAACACCGGTACTTCCTTGGAAAGAATGGACTGATCTACGAACCTCTCACCTGGCTGAAAGAAATGTGAATAATATGTACAGGACTCAGATTTGAATGTATTAGGAATCGTTGGTTTGTGATATTTTTGCAATAGAGTTGTCGTTTTTTCTTTTTAATCGTTTTTTAAGTGCTTCGGATGATTGAAAATTTGAATAATTAATTACAGCCTAGTGGGTATAATCGTTTACAGCTGAGTAACTTGTTGTGGGGGTACAGCTTGTTAGGTTGAACCTATGACCATTCCAGTGAATAACATTGACAAGGAAAAGTCCTGTCAATGGAAACTAAGACTCCCAATGTGCAACTTCTCAGCTGTTCTAATCGTGATTTCATTGTTAAAAACTACCCCCTACTTAGTTGTCTATTTCCCCTCTGTGGCTTCATGGTTTTCAACTGTCTTTGCTGACATTTAAATAAGATGATTTTGGAAAGAAACACAAGTGTCTGTGTGTTTTCTCTTTGTGAGTCTCTCTACATTTCTATAAGAAAGAAAATGTGTACCTTGACCACTGCGTAGATATAGATTCTTGTATTTGTACAATATTCAACTGCCAGGATATATGTATATACATATCATTGATAATCATGCATTCCAATTGCCAGTATCTGAGCTTGCCCCATTGACGGTATGTGTTTTCATCTATTAATGATCAATGCGATTTGTCTAAATCTATTACAAAGAAGATTGTTATAAAGCCAAAACTATCAAAGGCACAACAGTTTTTTTCTCGACTAGGTAATATAGCTTTTATTACTGATGCAAAACTATATGAAAAAATGTCAGGTCACAAAATTTTACCTAACATAACAGTAACCCCTAAATTGTGGGTGATATACAGATATATTTCTACTACATGTAGTGTAATTTAGTACAATATACCTTTGAAATATATTTCTAGAATACAGTAAAACCGGTTAAGGAATGGAAATAGCTTTTGATTGATAAATCCGAATATCTATTAACTCGAAAACATAATATTTCACACGCCATCTCTTCTCAATCTTGTTTTTTGGCCAAGCAATGTGATTTCCTTGCCACCTTGCAAGTGTCACTTTCACTTCCAGAATCCTCTATGGCAGCCGTCCATACTGTTAAGCCGACACTCTGTTGTCGAATCGTCTGCGATGTACACGCAAGTCTGGTGATTCATGTTCGTTCCTGCTGTGTACAGATCGCACTCCAGTTTCACTTTCGATTCTGCTCTCTTCCTTCACTGCTTGGTTTACGGCCCATGCTGCCCCTATACTCTCTTTCCCGACTTTGGCGAAAAATTTACCGCTCTTGTTCCCAGACTGATTGGGTGATCTGTTGTTGTTTGATGAAGTTGCCCCTGGATCCGATCCCGAAAACTTTGCACCTCCATTTGACGACGCTGTGTTGGACGCGAGTTTCTGCGCTGGCGACGCTACTTTCTTGATGTTAGAGATGGTATGAGCTGCGATCCCTCCGCCAGCACCTATGGCCACCCCTTTAGCCCACATTTCAGGGTCATTCCCATAATTTTTCCACTTCTTATTGCCCTTCGTACAGTTTCCGACCTCTTCCACAGCAGTGCTCGCTACGGAAGATATCACTCCACCTGCAACTCGAATTCCAAGCTTCGTAGCGCCTCGCTTGCAGGCTTCGTTCACTACTTTACTAGCCGCAACCGTGGCGACGCTCTCTGTCGCTGCTACACCACCGCCTCCTATTGCTCCTGTCACAAACCCGACGGTTACATCCACACCATACTCCTTCCCGCTGATCTTCTCTCTCTTGATCGCTTTGACTGCCCCATGGATAGCCGAGCTAATGCCGGCACCTGCCACCATACCTCCAACTATGGGAATCGCCAGACCTCCAGAGAACACGGTCAGGGCTATCCCGCCAGCACCTAGAAGGTACCTGCAGTGATGGCGGAGGCTTTCTGTGCGATGTCGTGGCCCTTGCCGACGTTACACTTGCAGGTACAAGTCACCTTCTTGCGACAACGACAGTAGCAGCTCCCCCGTTCTTCTCCATCGCTGCAACGCTGGCATCCTGTACAACCACCACACCTGGAGTCGCTGTTACCCATTGTTCCTGGACCGCCAAGAACACGTTTCCTTGAGTCTTGTTATGATTATTTAGCCTCCGAGGGAAGGAAAGAAATAACAGGGAGCAATCCACGTTCATCTGGAATTTCCCAGTGAGATTTTTCGGGGGTTTCCACACAGCGTAAATCCCCCAACCACACAAAGAAGTTTCGATGGACCGATCCATTGTAACACGGGGATGCAAAGCCTTAAACTGGTTGATTTAGAAAGACCTGTAGCGGTAGCGCGTGCATGTTGCATTATGAGGTCTAGAAGATTAAGCACATAGACACACATAGATACATGTTTATCGTGAAATGTGGAGACAGAAACAACCTAATTGAAATACAGCCGACAATGCCTGGCACGCTGACTCCTGTTGACATTTTCATTTTAGATCAGTCCGGAGTAAAGGGCAAACACACAAGTCCGGAAACAACTTCGACCTGTCTAGGTTCCTCCATTTTGCTCTTGAACGTTTAGAAATAAATGAAAAGTGGGCCTGTGATTTGTCAGCCAATACGCACCGTTTAATGAACAAATGTGCAATGCCACACTATCATCAAGTTGTGTTTAACCCCATTTTATTTTCCAAATTTACTGACTTTGGGCTAACAGACTCCATTTGCTGCTTATGTTCCAAATCTAACATTATGCCTTCATGTTGTTAAAGGGAACGCAGGGTAGATCTACACTCAGTTTTAACACCGTGTACAAAATGAATAAAACTGACAAAGGTATCATAATGTTCAAGTGTGATGTCTTATAAATGAATCAAAATGTAAGTTTACCAGTTTTGGAATTTATCATCATGGAATAAGAGCCCGATATGATTTTCGAAGTATCTCTACTGTATTCTGACTGTTGTTAACGTTGGGTAACATAAATTCGGGATTTTTCCGATAATGGTTGACTGAAATCAATCTAGCAGAACAATAAACCATCCTTTTTTTCTATTATTCTGTCAGTATCATGTACTATCTTTGCACTAATCATATATATGGTAGATTCTGTCTCTAGTCGTGCTGACACCATAATATTTCAACTTGAAACTACCGTCCGCCGCACGCACAATGACGGTGCTGTCGGACAGGGGTGAACATTAATTCGGGAGAGAAGATTCGTCTTGAATATCTGACCGCTAATTACATTTTATACAGCAGCTATTCGTTCCATCCTTGGCTTGAGGAGAGTGCTATGGATATAGACGTGTCCAAGTAAAAAAAATACACGAAAAAACGGCCGTACCGCACACATCAGGCCTCCGGGAATAACCCGTGTGTTGAGTCGGTAGAACGTTACTCAAAGTCGATCCCCACCGTCATGGAAATTTATACATTATTCATCGGGGCGTCAGCTGGATGCCGTAGAAATGGTAATACTACTATGTCCATGTGTTTCTGCTTGTGCTAAGAGCAAACTTTGAGGAAAATATCTCCATCAGTCCACTATCACACACAACATTTGGACAAAAAAGTGTTCCTCGCAAACGTTTGTCGTCTGCCGAATAGCAGGATTCTGGGTAACGAATATGGCGGCGGGAAAATTCACCGTAGTGCCGTAGCCATTGGTTGTAACGTTAGCAACAAAGAGGCGTTTTGATGATTAATCACACTTAGAGTCCAGTTGTAGGTTAGCAAAAGAGATTCTGATAAGTTGTATTGTAAATAATTGTGTTGAGCAGGAAGCGGATGTGACATTTGTCTTATAAACCAGCGAACAACTATGTGTAGTATAATTCTCCCACGAAGCCCTCAGACTGTGACAATAAGGGACGGAGAGTTTTTGACGTAGCCAACTTTTAATACATGGTTATCGAAGCTTTTCAGACAGTGTTCTGAATACTTTAGTCTGTCAAGTTTGCATTTCTAGCGGTATTACTGATGTTGCATCTAGCACATATCCCTAAATACCCCGTTTTCGAAAAATCCCGAATTTAAGTACCCCGCGAATTTATGTTACCCAACGTTACCAGACTAATGTATGTATCTCAATAGCTAGTTGACTGCTCGATCGCCGGCTTGCACCCATTATGATAATGCCTGGGGCAGACTAGTATTGGCGCAGTCCAGTGAGATACCCCAACTGATCAGTCTGTACTTCTTGTCGCACGTTGATCCTATCCTCACTGCGCATAAGCCTCTTCAATGCTGTTAGAAATCCACCCTACCCTTGGGGCACTTCCTTTGTTTCGGGATCCCGCACCGATTGATGTTTAGTGTTGTATACACACATGAATGTTTGGCTGTTATGCCGTCATTGTTCACATACAGCTTTCTAAACCCCCAAAACGCCGCTTGAATGTGTACCCTAGTACGTTAATCGAACTTGTTTGTCAATGTTTACCTGGATAAGTATGAAAGGTTTACTTGTTGTCAGTACTAGTGTTGCCGTCATTCTGTAGAATGGAACACGCATATGATTGTTTTTTTTGTATAATTTTGACCTATTTCTTTATAAATTGTTATTCATTATAATACTTATTATGTTTACAACTCAAAATTCACTTTGTAATTCCTATTATTTTCATTTGTTTCATTGGGATTTATGCTACAATTCCAATTTCTTCTTTCGTTAATTTTTCTTAGTTTTGATTCTATATAATTTTGTAAAAATTCCATTTATGTAGTTTAGGGGAGGCCCCCGAAAAGCCTTATAGGCTTCTGGCCTCCCCTGCATGTATTCTTTGCTCTATTTATCTTTGTTTTATATTGTACACATGCAAATAAACAATAAACAAAACAAAACAAAAAACAATAAACACATACAACCCCTTCCTCAATTCATCCACCACGCCTTACATTGTGAGAAAAAACAGCCGTTGACAGTAACATCAAGAAACTTTCGCACTCTTCTACATGCCGTGACAGCAAAGCCGATAGCAAAATACCAGACAGGTCAACTATAGGTAGATAACGTTAGATAAGCATCACAGACACCGTTGTTGTTTTGCACATTTTGTGCCGTTGTTATCAGTAAAGACGCATGCCCGCCATTGACGTCAGTGGCAAACCCCGAAGGCTCTGTGGAAAAAGAACATGACTAGAGCAGTTGGGCTATGAATATTTCAAAGCCCTTCAAAGGAATCGTGGCCTTGTACTTAAAGCGGGTTTATGGTGAGATTAGTACGGCCATTGCGACATGGGTGTGGCGCTGTTTAGTACCAAACAAAGGTTGTACAGTGTCAGACGACAGAGGTCGCCAGAGTATTTGGGTTTTGCAGAGAGAGAACACCGGGCCAGCTCAAGCACGGACGCATCATGAAAATGGTAACATTACAGCCACTTCTCACTTTGTTTTCTGTGTTGTATAGTACGAAGGTTGTGATTCATAAACTGGACACGTTTTCCCTCAGGACACGTAAGTCAACTGCACGGTACCGACAGCGCTTGATTACTGTAAATGTTCTATTTTCTCACAACCGTGACTTATTTAGGCATTTGAACCTGTAACGTACAGTATAACGTTACATCAGTCGCTGCCACTGTAGGTGTAGTAAGATATCACGTTCTAAAATCACTGTAACTGTACTTCTGCATTTATCACTATAACCTGTACTTAGCTTATAAGAGTATAAACGTACAATAAAGGTATTGCATTCAATCAGTACATCCGTCTGTTGCTGGCCGCTAAACTGAAACGTTTCCATGTACTTTTGCCTGGTTTAAAATATTGTGACCAGCTGATCTACATGTGAAGCGGAATGACATGACGACCATAACAATAATTCTTTGTTGACTCTTTTCACATTTCCCCAGTCGGTATTATATACTAGATCTAGATGGCCGCCTGTGCTGGTGAGTTATGCCATCAGTCTGGTGATGTCCTGGTCAGGGTCCTCGCACACTAGTGACGTCAGTACTCAGCCCACCTGTCCCGCTCTGGCACACCTGCGTCTGCCACCTGAACACCTGCCGTACTACCTGTACTCGCACCCGGAGGTGACTGCAGCTGTGCGCAACGACATGCAATGTTACCGGCAACACAGGGCACTATTGCCGTGCTGGGGGTACGAGGAGGACTGCCCTCCCGAGTCTCGGTACAGCCCGCCAGTGTGCGCCCAGGAATGGGAAAGGTAAGGACGGACGGTGGAGGAGCCTGTGATATTGCTGTATGGAAAGGGGAGGGGGTCACTTGGAGTACGTCAACAGCAAGAGTTTAGTGTACCAGAAAGTTGACAGAAAATAAATAATGCTTGCATCTTACCCGGCCATTCACTTGACGATGAAAGCCTGTCGACTGTCGTGTTTTGCACTGGGGAGACGTGGAAACATCGCTATTGAAATCGCAAACCTATCGAAAATTTCAAGAAAGGCGATTTACCTAGGTCCAAAAGCCATAGTCTTATTTGTAACAGCTTCTTACCTATATGTCTGAATAATTTGAATGAATGGATTGATAATGGCTTTGATTATCTTTTTCAACGATTCATTGCTTTGTTCTTACCGATATTTTTCTCGGTACTGACGTCATTGTGTATAATAACAGAGGGAAACGTCACAAACTGTCCAACACGGAACGGTTCTGGCGGCAGGCGGGGTTTGGATATGTCAGAGAGCAGAGGAGACAACTCGTTACGCTATGCGAGGCCGGGAGTCAGGTATTACTGTATTTCCTCTAGAAAATTTTGAAATATCTATTGAAATTTAGCCAAATAAAGATCACGATCTTCAGAAAAGGAGAAGTTGAAAAAAGACCTCGATTCTCAAAAAAAAAGAAGGCGTTCGTAACGTTACGTTGTTGTTCTCTCCAGGAGGACTCGTGGCTGGAGTGTTCTCACTACGCGCGCTACTGCAGAGGAAGAAACCTTTATCTGGACTTCCGCCGGCTCAGAATCCACGAAAACCACTTCGGGAAAAGGTTTGCAACTGAACTGAGTCAAGTAACATATTTTCCCATTGACAAAAAAATTCGTTAGTGCCACTGACTAAGTTGCTTTGTCGTTCTTTGAATATGTTGACGTTTTATCAATGCTTGTGTTCAACATAAGAGAAATCACACACATGTTAGTCTTTCCCATGTAAAATAACTTATTGCTGTAATGTCTATTTCTTAACTCATGCACTCAGTTTCGCCATTCTCGTAAGAGTATTCCTGTAAGATACTTCGACTGTCAACCCAAACTTCAAGCCAGTGTGTTTGGAGCTATGCCTATGGGCGTTTCGCAAAGCACCAAGAAAAGAATGATTTTGAGTTGTAATAACGCATTTATTTCTTTATTGTCATCTGCAAATGTTCCAGATTTAGAGGAGATATACTTGGACCTGGTGACATAGGAGGTCGTTGCAAAGTTATAACTGACAGACTGACAAACATGGCAGGGCACGAAGTCCATGGTCTCATGTCTTGGTAAGTTACTACTATGTGAAGATACCAACCATCAACTCCGTTGCGAATATTAACCCATTGGCCGTGAATATAAGGAAAACAGGCATCAAACATCGTCTTTGCACTTGTGCAGGTACGCAGAACTGGAAAACTTTACGTCACTAAACTTCCGACCAACCGCAGGCAACGAAAACTGTGACGTCATTTTGGACACGCCCACCTATTTCATGAAGCTGGACTTAGGTATAGGAACACAGTACATATTCTCCTTTTAAAGAGCATACTTCAAGATGTCTTTGTAGCTCAACTGGTAGCAACCTCGCAGTTGAGTTCCTGGTCCCAATACGTTGGTAACTGGGAGAACCCGGCTCAAATCCTGGGAACGCGGCATCTCGGTTGGGGCTGCACCATCTTTCGGAAGGGACGTAAAATGGTAGTCGACCGGTATCGTGTTCGAGGAGGTGCCTCGAGCACGCTAAAGCCTGTCGTTATACCCTTCTACAGAAACCGTATATGTCACTAAGCCCTACAAGGTCGGAACAACAACCACCATATAGCAACGTAATCAATATGCGATATCAAGGACGAGTAAAATCGTTTGGTTAGTGTAAGATATGCAATGCGGTTGTGTCGCTTTCCGCAGGTATAAACATGTACCACCACTTCTAGATCTGTAACTTGATGCTGATGTCATGATGTTGCTACCTACAGGTATAACATGTACCACCACTTCTGTAACTTGATGTTGATGTTGTGTTGCCACACGCAGGTATTAACATGTACCACCACTTCTGTAATTTCCTGAACATGTACATCTCTCAGCACGTCAACGGGTCCTTTTCCACGGATGTCAACATCATCGTCTGGGACACGGTAGGACAGCTTACATACATGTAGTGTTCAATAGATATTTCACTAAGACGGAAGCACTATATTTGATAACACGAACTTTCCTTTGGTAAATACCATGTCAATTTTGGTCATTGAATGTAGACAACATGACTCTGTAACTCACATGATGATCGCAAGAAGCATATCTTGAACTTCAGAGCGGGCGTTCCTACATGGACATGTTCGGCGACACCTGGCGGGCCTTCACTGATCACCCTCTCCTACACCTCAAGGATTACGACGGCAAACGGGTAACAACGCTTAGAATGTTCCTAGTGGTACATGAATTTTACTTGATCCACAATCGCAATATACCGACAATGAATAAATGAAGTTTTATTTCATTTCTTTCCCAGATAATATTAGATTGCCTTTCGTACGTTTCACCAAAAAGTGCTTGACGTAGGCTATCATACCCTGCAAATGCTCAAGGCGATTCCGCAATGTCGTAATTCTCATTGAAAAGAATGAATGCGCTTTTGCCTACAGCGCTATGTTCTCATTAGTATTTCCTGTCTCTCGCAGGTGTGTGTCCATGAAGCCATCTTCCCCCTGCTGCCCAGAATGGCATTAGGACTGTACTACAACTTGCCCTTGGTATGAACGAATTTGATAGACACAATCGCTTAAGTGTCATTCCTTTTCATATATTTGAGAAGTGTCGTTACAAAGAAAGACAACGAGTGCGAGAAACGCAACTTTGCAGCTGGCTATAAATAATTGTATTCACTTTTACATTAGTAACAATAGTACAGCCGGGAAAACACGGAGTAAACTTTGGAAACAAAACACAAAGTCACGCAACATATTCATATTCGTTAACTTCTTGTTTCTTTTAGGTACCAGGCTGCAAGAACAGCGGACTTGTCCGCGCCTTTTCCCGCCATGTCCTATACAGGCTAGGAATAGATCATGGACGATCCCAGGTAGGGTACCATCCTGGAAACGACACCGACTGATCTAGAAATATGAAGGGGACAGTCGGTGCTTGAAGTCGAATTGGATGACAATGATTTCCATTAGTTTGAAACTATAGCAGACTCTGCAATTATATCCAGAAATATAAACGGTCCGTTAATGGAAACTTTTAGCACGAATGTTAGCTAAATGAAAACCTGTTTTAAAGAATTATGAAAATCTAAAGTACAATACCAAGGCCGCTACACAGTGATAAGAGATGAATCTTTGTTGAGGGAGTCAGTATCATCTATAGATTGATTTCCTTGCGTTTAGCTGTTCCTCCAGTCTTGTGGTCTGTGTTCTGCTCAGAACGGGGGCCTGCGAGTCACCTTCCTGTCCAGAACCACACAGTTCCGCCAGGTGCTGAATGAAGACCAGGTCAGTGGGGCGCCTTCAAGACCAGTTTTTAGCGTGCCGTGACTTAAGATAAAAACTCACGCCATGGCTATCCTTTACAAGGGGTTAAATAGTATTTCATAGTTATCATATTCAGCCGACCTTTTAAAGCACCTGTTATCTCCAATCAGACGTGAGGCTGGATTCTATCAGTACTTCTACCTGTCCCGGTTTCAGGTTTATTTAGTGGACAAAGTAGAAAAAAAACTGTCGTTATGAAATGTTCTCAAGGTTTTTTCAAAAGAATTTTCATTTGGAGCTGCCCAATGCTTTTCTCCACAGCTCCTGGCACAATTAAGGACGGATCCAAGACTTCACGTCAGTAAGGTTGACTATGACCACAGGTGCGTTCCCCTTTTATCTCCATCACATTGGTCCCACCTGATGACGAGATAGGCATGCTTTATTGTGTGGTAACGTACATGATAAAGATTGGAAAGTTATAGCAGGAAGTAGGCACAATTTGGTTGTACAGACTTTGGAAAATAACTTCTTCTGTGACTTAGATATTCATAACAAATGAATGATCTTTTCACTTTGCAGAGAATTGTCATTTCTGGAACAGTTACAGGTAAAGTATGCTTGCGCGGTTTGTCATACATGTACAATGTACTAGTGACTTTGTTCTAACATCATTATATGCTAAATAAAACAATAATGAAATATTAGTGCTTAACTTTCTCTGGAGGAAAAGGGAATTGTAGTGCAAATACCTTTTTTTTAACTTGTTGATATTTCTAAATTTTTAAACTTATATATCAAATTTCAGCACACACAAAACACTGACATCTTCATCGGGATCCATGGTGCTGGGCTGACCCACACCCTGTTCTTACCTGACTGGGCCTGTCTGCTGGAGATGTGAGTGGCAACAGCGGTATTCATGTGCGCAATATGGCAACAAACCTACATTACATCATCACCCCGACCAATCTTTGAAACTCAGATTCGAATCAGCCATGACCCGACAAATCGCTTTCTAGGTTGCCTTAACGACTAAATCGGGCAAAACAAACTCGCCAGTGAGATGTGGGAAGGTGTCAGCTTTTAAAGGATGTTTTCAGATTGACAATTTTGGCACTTTGAAAATGATACAAGCCGACCGCGATTAAGCTTTAAAAAAAAAGAGTTTCTGCTACTTTTCTTCAAAGGTCTTATGGCGGTCGGCTTGTATCATTTCCAAAGTGCCCAAATTGTCAAACTAAAACATCCTTTAAAAGCTGACACCTTCCCACATCACACTGGCGAGTTTGTTTTGCCCGATTTAGTCGTTAAGGCAACCTAGAAAGCGATTTGTCGGGTCATGGCTGATTCGAATCTGAGTTTCAAAGAGGTCGCTTCGGGTCGGGGTGGCTTTTCTATTGACTGGCTGATCTGATGTATGAAAGTGCAAAGGATCATAAAATGTTCCTTGCTAAAAGATGAAATCTGTTTAAGTACAAGTGGTTGATTTTTAAAACATTTCCTCAGCTACAACTGTGGTGACGAGCCATGTTACCGTAACCTAGCAGCACTGCGGGGGGTTGGATATGTCACGTGGGAAGGCAGCGCCGGCCTTACACAGATGGACGAGGTAACAATTCACACAATTCACACAATCAAGGTACCTTAAAACACTGTCTTTTGGGGCAGTAAACATTTGCTGTGATTAAGAAATAAAGTCAACAACTTGTCTGGTTGAGAGTAAAAGCTTGTCTGCTTTTCTTAGCCTCCATAGCAGGCTCTGAACCGGCCTTAATGGGGGCTAAATAATACACCTTTTGCAGCCAGCCCGTAACCATCAGCCACCCCCGTAACCATTTTGCCGGTTGATAGTTACAGGGTTGGCTGATAGTTACGTGTTGGCTGCAAAAAGTGTATTATTTAGCCCCCCCCCCCAAAAAAAAGCCGGTTCAGAGCCTGCAATGGAGGCTATGCTTCTCTTCAGAATGTTATTTTTGTCATGAAGGAAAATATTCTTTCAAATGAAATGATAAGATCCAAAAATGCAATTTTCTGTTATGGACGATTCAATACAAACCTTTTTTTGTTGAGATTTGAGATGAATATCGGCAAGGAACAACTCTCATTATCATTTCAGTTGGGCACACATAAAGGACGAGGGGATTACGACAAGTTTGTCAACTACACCGTCAACCCTACGGAATTCAGACGGTTGGTGGAGAAAGCCATCATGTATGTGTTCAACCACCCTGCATTCCCCTCTACACACATGCATCCAAAGGAGGAGCTTTGACTGGTTCTCCTTAAGATGCCAGATGCTGAGGCAGATGCTGCAGGAGATCTAAGATGTTGGGATATGGTTGAGTGTTTGTTTCGGATGTGAATGTTTTGGATGCCGAAAGATGTCACAGTTGTTTCTATACCAGGACTGGTGCCTTTGCAAGGTCTAACTTTACAACATGTGTTCACTTATCATATTGTTGCATCAATGTATGCTGAAAAAGATCTTTTAAGGATTTGCAGTATATTTTAGTATATTTTAAAAAATATACTAAAATATACTACAAATCCTACTACGACTCTATATGAATAATGTATGTCTGACCTACTACCCTCATAACAAATTCAGAACTGCTCTCACGACATCCTTATCCATAATGGATGTTAGACTTAAGCCACCTGTAAGGCTTATAGTCACAGAAACATGTCTGGATAAACTTATGGGACACATTGTACATGCAATTCACTTCACAGAGATCCTTGTTATCACTCTCTGAATATGTATAGTATTCAATAATGGCACAGTAAATATGATGATACCACAACAGCATAGGTATGAATAAAATTGTATTTTTCAGAAATATCTAAGATTTCTCTCCAATCTCTCCTCTTTTTACATATGGAATTTACTGCATTTACATAAATGAAAAGTAGTTTCAATCTCACATGATCTAAATCTCAAATTTAAAGATACATTGTAAATCTCCGGCAATTTTTCTGACTCATACATGTATGTCCAACTGTATGTATATGGTATTGCAGGTATAACTCCCCTTTGGCTTAATGCAACAACTATACAGGTCAAGCTGTGTTAATCTCAGTTTGGCAGCATTTCTTCTGCTCATACACGTACTGCTGAAAACTAAAAAAGTATTGATACCAGGGTTTGATTGGAATGCAAAATGAGCAATTTGAAATGACATGGATAATATTACTTGATCACACAGTGTCATTACACTGCATGAACCCGTAGTGTGGGTGGGGCAACCTATATAAGGAGCTTCAATAGACTTAGAAACATGATCACTGAGGAAACCAATTTTGTAGCCATTAGATCCTCTAGGCAGGATATTTCACAAGAAAACAGAGGTCGGGCCTTATACATTAAGTTCACATAGACCTTTTTAAAACATGCAGGTTTGACCTATTTTCCTTTGAATCTCAAAATCACACCATGTACCAATCATGTTTAAAATGTACACATTTCTTCCCAGTTCCTTACCTGTCTTTAAGTTATAACATCTCAAATTTTGCACCTATTAACACAAAACTCTAAAAAATAAGAAGATTTGTAGCCTCATATTTTGGAAGACAAGTGGAGTTATTGCTAAGCAATATGTACAACTTGATGACTACATGAAAACTACAAACTTTTGTCTGGATGGTCATAATGCTTCTTGCACTTGGTTTTCTACATCCTTGCTGTCCTGTTTAATCCCAGGCTTCTCTGGAGTTGCCTGTGGTACCTCTTCTTTCTTCTGATTGATCAGGACATCGTCTCCATGTGGAGACGGCTGTACTTTCTTCTTGTTTCTACTGATGGTGTTCTTAATATGCTTAATCACAGCGAAAGGGTCGACGTTCACATTGGATGCCTGCAACACAACAATGTTTTAAAATTTCACATGATTTCTGTATAGATGTGTGTAAGAATATATTTCAAAATGCTAAATAGATGGTACATATACAGTGAAACCTGTACAAATGAACATTTCTATATAATAAGCACCTGGCCATTGTGTCACTTTTAGGGGATCCTTTAGATAATTTTCCCCTTGACCCAAGCATAAAGAATCTTGTCTACATGTATATATAGTTGACACTGTTAAGATTTTCTTCTTTAAGTCCCTTAGTCTTTTCATTTGTAGTCCCTTAGTCTTTTCATTTTGAACATTCAGGCATGTAATTGGATTACAGCATAAGAAAGTTGGCAAGTTTAACAGACGTACAATATAATCCAGTGCAATATGGCACAAATGACGTCATATGAAAAGTCTGTGTAGGTAGATTGGATTGAATCATTAACATCCCAGCGATACTAACCAAAGAGGAAAGAGACTTACTGCAAAGAGTTCCATGGCACTGATGTCGTTTCTGGGGTTGTCTGGGGGACCACGTGTGATGATCCTGGCTACAGCGGGGATGTCATCTGATGTGGGTGCACTGAACGGCTCCTGGAGAAGACCACAAGACATCATGTGACTTTGAATGAAGTTAAGGTATAAAAGGGATCACACACTGGGAAGCTGTGTAACTATGTATACTGGCAGGTGGTTCAGACTTTTTTAAGTGAGTATAGATGTTCATATACAAGAAAACAATTTGGTTTTCTCAATTGTCCCAATACTGTTAAAGGTTTTCTGGGAATAACAATTTAGCATTATACTGTCTGTTCAATACAATATTACAACATACGCTTATGAATTGTGAGACTTGCTACTACTATGTATGGCTACTGCTATGTATTTGTTCAGTTTACTGCAAAGTGTATAAAAAGTGAGTGAGTGAAGTTTCCTACCAGTCTGGGTAAGAACATGGCCATACTGAAGGCTGGAAGTTTCAGGTCATCAATAAAAGCTGGAAGAAATAAGATATCAGTCATCATCACACCTGGTTACATTGTTCGGAATAGTTAGGCCCATCACAAACTTGTTTTGTAAGAAATGATTACAACAAGAACTACATTGGCATCATTGCAAGGTATGTCTAGGGAAGAAGTATACTTACTCCTTATGGTATAGTAGATGAGTCTGAAGAAGTCCTCTCCAGATGTTCGGCTCATGATGAAGACTTCATGGTCTTTCTTAGGCGTCTATGAGGTGAGATCATGTCGGTTTCATAAGAGAATGAGTGGATGTGGATTTCTTCCACATTTATATGTATATGTATCTTACCAAGTGGTTCTCATTGGACATTCAAAATACACTGTAACTCTATTTTGACTCTGATTGGTACATAATAGTTTTAAGGGAATACATACTAATGCACTGTTGCACAATTTACTCATAAAATCCAAGGTTTTTTGTGTGTGTGGGTATCTGATATTTTTCTTTTAACTACTTCTACCTAGGATGTGCTTCCATCAACATACCAGGTAGGCCATGGCCGAGGCATTGCCAAGGAAGGTAGTCAAACCAAGTGCGTTATGGACCTGTGGATACAAAAAGATATGTAACCGTGTTTTTGAGCACAATGTTGAAGATAATCAGCAAAACAATGATGGGAAATGCATTGTTCGTTCATTTGTTAAGACCCTTGTAGTGCCTAGTGGCACATAGGGCAGCCAGTTTCCTTGCTGTTCAGTAGTAGGGTATATTTTTACAATGAGGCACCTCCTTGAACACGGGACCCCCATTTTACGTCCCTAATGTCCCTTCACAACCGAGATGTCCTGCTCAGACTTGAACTGGGGTCTAATTGGAACCAGGAGCTCAACTGTAAGACTGCTACCAGTTGATCTACAGAGACATCCCATGAAATGCATTCTATTACCTGTAAAAGGTGTGAAAAGTAGTTGTTGCCGTCATGTTGATCTGCATAGTGCTCTGCTGACAGGTGGATGTGTTCCATCAGACCTGAATGTAGTCAAAGAAACAAGGAACATGAACTCAACAGCCGAGATTAAAAACATTGATCACTGTTCCAGACGGGGCCAATCAAATCCAAGAACATTGCATTCATCTGTGTATAGTTCCATCAGTTTGGTAAATCAAAGGATATTGGAGTTTTCTTCTACACAGACATATCGTTTCTGTAGTCTTCTGTCTACTACATACCGCTCTCAGGAAGGCAGAAGACAGACTATCACACATGGTTGTGTGCAAGAACATTGTTCATTTGTTCAGACCCTTGTAGTGCCTAGTGGTGGACCTACGGCAGCATGCATGTTTCCTTGCTGTTTCTGTAGCAGGGTAAAGTGGTTGCAGCAATGCTAGCCCTTCCCCTTTAACGGGCTTGAGGCACCTCTTTGAACATGGGACCCCCATTTTACGTCCCTTCCTGAAAAACAGGAGTAGCCTCATCCAAGATGTCCTGCCCCAGGATTGATTTGGGGTCTCCCAGTTAGCAACTGTAACATCTGACAATTCACTCAGCAATAAATAAAAGAATATAAAACTTGATATAGGTTGAATATTTACATTGTCAGTTGTGCAAGTGACCCACCGTAATGTCTGGCAGCACTGAGGCTAGCCTGTGCGTGTGGATGGACCTGACTGGCGCTGGCTTTGGGCAGACTGTCCCACATCAGGTGGGGATAGCGGTACTGCTTGTCTGTGTCATAGCACTTCATGAACCTGAGACAAAGGGAATGTCAGCTTTCACTTGTGAATATGATTGTTAATTGTACATGTACAGCAATTTAAGTGGATACATACACATGTTTGTCAACAATCTCCAAGCAGATGTTAGGATGGTAAATGGCACCTCAAGTTTTCAGGTTGCTAAGTTTTTTTCTGACATAGCATCATTTGTGCCAGAAAAACAAATGTGTCCAGAGATGGTTTCAATTTTCCCTTCCATCATCTGCTTGGACACACTACAAAAGCAACACACTCTTCTTGAGTATATAACACACCTCTAGCTATAGGTATGGTATTTGATTTACCATTTCATGGCTGTGCTTGTAAAATCCATAAACTGTTCCTCAGTGAAGGCAGTTGGATGATGTGTCTTAAAAAGAATGATGGCGTGGAAGCTGTCGTACTTGAAGGTGTTGGCAGCGGTGGCGGAGTGCGTGGATTCTATCCTGCCAAACGTGTCTTCTGCTGTTTTACTACAAAGGAAAAGTTATTTCACAAAAATGCACCATGCAAGCTGGCATACAGGTGTTCTTGAAACTGTACACAGCCATTGAGTTACCTAAGACTTAACAATATTCATTAAAATCAAGACACAAGTATTACAAACATATCAATATCCAAGGGAAAATTTTACATCTAAAAAATCTTTAAAAAATGGAGGATGATATATACTTACAATTGGTATGCACAGAAGTCACACTCATTCTCTGTCTCTTTGGCCAACTCATCTAAACTGTTGGGACATGAGGAATTAAGCAAACTGTACTGAATTCCTGAACAGTTTAATACGTTTTTTACAGATTCACAAAAGTTCAAAGTGAAATCATTGAGATACAATTGCATACCTTGCATATACTTTTGGGAAAGCCATATTTCATAAAGACATTTATGCTCCATTCACTGATTCAACAATGGGTCTGCAAATCAAGGATTGTTACATACTAGTTTGTTACATCCTTGTCTGCTGTTGCAACTCCAGGCCTTTTGGAGCGGATGGGGTTGAATACAGAACTCTCGTGTGTGATCAGGTTGAACACCGTGGTCACAAACTGTGGAAGACAAAAGATAATTTTTCAGTATCACATGAGCATTTCATACTGTTATCAGTTCAAACAACATTTGACCAGACAAGAATTGACCAGACATGCAATTACTATTTTCTGTTTGACCAGCAAATTAGTTGCAAGACAGTACTAGTAACTCATTTTAGGACTGACATTGCAAAAATTTGAACACATGATTACACATCTAAATCATCTGTTATCTTACCTGTAGTTTTACATCCTTCAGTAAGTCATAGTTATTTCCCAGCCACTTCAGTACTTTGGTTTGGAAGGTGTCAGGTATAACCACCTGCCCAGACTTTCTGGTCACCAAGTAGAGGTCATCAAATATTCTGTGCAACTCTCTGAAAACTCAATAAAAAAAAGTTATCAGATTATCAACATATTACAACACCATTCACATACTAATCACTCCTGTTTACACCCTAGCAGTTTGCAGTTCTTGCAGTTTGAACAGTCTTAAAGTGCTTAAGCTTCTTGACACCTTTTGTTATTGCTCACCATGTCTATACCCTGTTGAATGGTATCATCATGTATGCAACAAGGTATTAGTTATAACAACCACTTGTTTAGCTTGAGTATGGATGATATCAAGCTTAGGTTGTTGTTCAATACATATTTGTGCAGTATGTCTGTGGTATTTGACTGTCAGTGACTACAAATGACAGCATTACCTGCAGTCAGGGTGCTGTGCTGAATGCCATCCTTCCAGAAGGTCCTCCAGTTTACCTATAGTGAAATTTTCCTTTGTGTTCCCAAAACAGTGCTGTCTATACCAGTCCTGGAGAATTGAAATACATTGAACAAAAGTCCAAATATTTCATCATTTTTCTTGTGAATTCTGTATCTGTATTTGTATCTATATAGCCGGTATAACGGCCATTTGGCGTAACACGGCAGCTTCGCAGGCACGCAGCGCAGCAGCAGCTGGTTATATTACCGTAGCGTTGTTTAAAGCTATCAAGCGAGTATGCTACAGTCCTTGGTGGCAACGAGTTCCACTCTATGACAGTTCTAGGGAAAAATGAATTTTTGAACACAGCAATTCTGGGATGATAACTCTGGTACTTGAAGGCATGACTATTTCTTGATTTTTTCTGAGCTGGTACTAGATAGTTATTAGTCGGTACGTCCATCAGTTTATTTGACATTTTGTACATCATGCATTGAGCTAATGAAACTAAAAGTGAAAAATTACCGCATGATTTGGTACTGCTGTGCTGAACAATCTCATTGCCTCTGGAGCATGTCTTCTAGGTTTGAACTCATAGGAGTTTATCAAGAATAAGAGTCTCAACCAGCCGAAGACTGAAAAGGTGGCCACGAAGAATCCACATAGAAGAAGCTTCTTGTTAAGTCTGGCTCCAGGCATCGTTAAAGGTGAATTGACAGTTCCAGGGTGTTAAGGATGGGTCCTTTCAAATAGCTTCATCTTACAGCGACCTTCAAGGCCTCCTGCAAAAGGAATGATATGTTAATTCAATAAATTGACATACTAATATACCAGGGCTGTCTCACGCTTTAAATGTTTTTCCTTACCACTCATTGTTTGGGGGGTTGTGTTTCTAATTTTCGCTGTTAGTTCAAGCTTACAAAAGTATATTTTCATCAATATCATGTCATGGCGTTCAGATTTTTTTTGACGGACAAGGTGAAATTTTTGTTCCATCCCAACAAGCAAATTTCTGTGACGGGTCCTGGAGACAGCCCTGTAAATATGCAGACGGGACAGTGCTATGATATAGAAACGAGTCTAGAGTGTACATTAAGGTTAACGGCTGTATTGATTAGCAACCAGACAGTCACACATTTCTGACATCTAAATGACGTACAGTGGTCAAGTGGGTAGTAATCATGTCTCTGTATCCAAAGGTCGGAGTGCGAACACAGGTCAAGCTGTCTGAACACTGCTTAATATCAGAATATCCTTGTTCTCCTAGAGGAGTGCTGTATCATACAGTTTAAGATACCATAAGGCTGATCAGAGAGAACACCGGACACAAAAGACAAATACTAGTAGACTGCGAGCAACCAGTGCCCTAATTGACCTTGACCAAAATACTGTGCCGTAGCCCTCAGTATGATGAGGTTGTGCACATAATCACAAGAAGAAGAAGACACTTGCCTTAGGCATATAAACTGTTATAACGTGTGTACAACTACTAGTAATACAACTGGTTACAGAGAGTGGTATCCTTGAAATGTCAGTCTCTTAAAGCCAACGCGTTTAGTACTTGATGTAAGATAGATTTGTTTTACACCGACCAGACCTGTTTTCAAACAGTAAGAGTTGCTTTCTGAGACATCATAATTGAGCCAAGATGGATCCAAGATGATATGATTTTCTTCTCCGGGACCGCCCCCTTGCCCTTTCAAAGCCGCCCGCGACGTTTTAGATAGCGTTCCTAACTGTACAGCTTGGTCTTGAACACTTAAGTAAGGTTGTAGCTTATTATTGGTATGTACAATTTAGTCAGAACGCCGTAAAGTGTAAAATTACCTACATGTATTCACACCGGTGATCAAAGACACGTCTATCTGTGTTGGCCATATTGGAAAACAAAGGATAGTCCATTCATTAATGGGGATAGATTATTCTATGCATGTATGTAACTTAGCTATTGTTCCTTATGACAATTGAATAATAACATTTTATATTATCACAAATATCATCCACTCTCGTCTTTTCTTCAACTCCATATTTCTGCCTTTACTAAGAATATGATAAATATGTATCCCCTTTTACATAGTCGCTTGATCTAAAATATAAGGCATCCGAACGTACAAAAAAGGCCCGTAATAACGGTCATTGAATACAAAATTTTTAAAAAAAAATTCAACATCTTAAACTTTACTATCTGTTTGTATCAAAATGACATATTACAAATTTTAGCCAAGATTATGTTTCAAATGATTTATTTTGTTACTCGTTGGTTTCGTTTTGCCGCGTTGTTTCTATCTGTTCCAGCTGCTTTGCTTTGCCCAGAGGCGATCTCGCCCGAACTGATAGCCATCAGTCTCAAAGGACATTTACCATAAGGGTTTCCCTTCCCGACCGAGAGAGACCAGGCCTGGGTGTCGGTGAAAACGGTGCAGAGACTCCCAATAAGTCAGCAGCCGCGATATGCCTGCATGGAAGCCCTCGTGCCTCAAAGCTTTGGAGAGCGGTGAGTGTTTTAGAAGTGAGGAAGGGAATCCCCGAGTTTTGTTTACACGTTGTTGTAGTTTTCGGTGAATGGCCCGCGGGGTAGATAAAGTTGATGGCTTGGCGCGATTCTCGGGAAAATACAAACACGGATGTCCGGCGGCGTGGGCTGTGTGTGTGGCAGAAAAAAACGGGGTCGATCTAAAATAGAAACGAGCCACAGACTTTACAGCTAGCACGCACGCCACACATCTCTAAAATAGGTAAACTCCTGGCGAAGTTGTGAAACTTCTCGGCGCGTGTTGTTTCTCCTGTGTGGTACATAATTTCGTGGGAGGCACTGTAACTAGTGTAAGCGGATCTTTTAGAGAAGGAGACCTATTTAGAGACTGTGTGTTGACCTTGCGTTGTTGTTTGCAAGGGTGTTACGGTTCTGAATGTTGGATATGTGGCGTATTTGTGGCTCAGCCACAGGTCACTACCGTTACCAACATGGCCACGCCATTTCCTACCAAGCTTGAAAACCAAACGGTTTTCGAAATCACCAAGATTTAGATCGACCTTGGACCGGATTTATCTTAATCATTTTATCAAGGAGTCTAATTGATTCCAGATCTGCAGCGTTGAAAACTTGAATTTATGGTCTTCAACTTCAACTTGTTAAACCCCCAGATAACCCCGCGAGGGGCAAAGTAGGGGGGGGAGGAGGTCCCAGGCTAAGGCGGGCAGGCCTCCAGCCTGGCGCGGAAAGACTCGGTCTCGTCTATTTTGTATCAGGTATGCAGAAGTTCAATGGGTCAGCTCTGTAAAAATAACCCCGAAGTCCAAGTTCAGAATTTATGATCCCTCTGGTGATGTAGGATGTCCTAATTGTGATGTAGGAAAGATAGTGTCGATCATTGGATGACCCCTCGGAGGCCCAAGATTCCTTATCTTTGCAGCAAATCTTCTAAGAGGTGCCTTATACAATGTAATACAAAAGTTGAATATAGCTTCCAACTTGCAAGGAGGTTATATAACCTCCTTGCAATTTGCAAGACTTCTACTTGAAACTGCAACTAGAAATGTTTTTTTATGTGCGGATATGTAAGAAAAAAGACCCGGTGTATGTGATGTCCAACATACAACCATGTTGATGATACTTTAGTGTATATCTCCACCCCCATGTGTATCGCTAGAGAAGTTTGTTTAGGCAGGAGTTTGGTGTGTATCTGAGAAACCAAGTCAGAAGTGACATGGCTGAAGATCAGTAATCCCCTGAAGTTGACATCCCTGGCCTCCAGAGGGAGAAACATCTGCTGAAATTTAACCCTGTGTTTTTCTATGCCACCAACCTGGGGGTCAGTAAAGGAAATATTGTCACATATGTCCATGTATCATGACTGTGTAGGGTCATCTGGCACAGAAATTAGGCTAGATCGTAGATTTGGCATGATATTGGCCATGTCATACCATAAGAGCACAGCTAGGACTGTATGATAAATTGATTATCTGCAAGCAGATTTTTCTTTGAGTTGAGTCTTTGGCCAGGTACTGAGGTAGGAACAGACAAACAGTGGATATTGGAAAGGAATTTTTCTGGCTGCTCTGTTTGTGTTTCACACAACCACCCGAAACACGGTTACAGAAAACATTATGCTCTTCTATCCTAACGTCTGCTTGCAGATTATGTACATATAGTAGGTCTTGTTGCTCTGAGGGGGTATAGTTATGGAAGTTGGGGGGTAGCAAAACTTTGCAATTAGTAATTGCAATTACTGTGTAGCTGGTAGGTGGACAGCTGCATCATCCTATGTAAACTTACCCAAATCCAAACAGACATGTAATGCACTGCAGCTTTCAAGAATGCAGGAGAAATGTAATATGTCATTACTGTAATGTTATCTATTGTCACAAACTCAGCTACAGATGAGTTGAGTGATAGATCACTGCCAGGACAGTGTTGAGGCTTTACCTCATTTTTCTGTTGGTCTGTGTGTTTTTCTGTTAGTTCACAGTAGGCATGTATTTGTTGACAAGGGATGCTTCACATGAGGGTGCATCTGGTGGGCCCCCTCGCTGGTCTGTTATTTCTTTGCTCAGCTCTACTAATTGTTGACAGTTGATGTATACAAGTATGCAGGGAGGAACCGCACATCCTCCCAGTGCCCTACATTCTGGCTCTAACAGGGCAGTGTGCATGTATTTATGAAACCGAAGACTACTCTAGTGTACTAGACTGAAGTGTTTTTATAGACAGCACACTTCTCTCTTACTTCAAGGAGCTACGCATTTGTTCGCATTTGTTTGGCATATTAAGGCATGTGAAAGGAAAGCGATTTATTGAAAACAGGTATCATAATTAGATTGTGAGGTAGAACTATTTTCCTCATACCAGAGTCCCCTGGTTGCCAATCAGTGCACAGCATACTTGGTCACCCCATGGAACTACGTAACCTTAGATCTGCTTGTGCTTAGGGCAATTTTTCAATATTCGTGTCAATTGTGTGGCATCTATTTCATCATTTACCGGGTTAATCCTTGGTTTTGCAATGAACTTTTTCCAACTGCTTGGTAGTTCCTTGTGCCTTAAGTTAGAATCATAAAACTAGTAAATCCCAACCCAGATCACACATTCTGTGCTTCACCTCAAAGAGGTATTTTGCAGACGCCCATTTTGGAGAGCCATGGGGTTTTGCTAATAGGGTTTAGGGTAACTTGGATACTGCTGAGCTTGTCGGGGCCATGCTGTTTGATTAAACTGGAAACCAAGCAGAACTGGCTTCTATACTTGCTGAAAGAATGGATTCCCAGCTGTGGAGGGAGTCCCTGGTTATGCTTGGTGGTCTCTGGACTAGTAATAGTTGCAGTTATGTGGGTTTTCTTGAGCCAAATTGATAGAGACCGCTGCTATCAAAAGACACAGTAAAATTGCTCGTAATTTAGAAGGAATGGCAGGGAGCTGTATTTTCATAGTGTACAGGTATGGCACTAATCAAGGTTCTGTTTTTATCATCATTCTTAAGCTGAAACACCTGCCCTATACCCAAAGTTTACAAAGACCTGAGTATAGTTGGAAATCCTAATTTGCATTCAGTATTGTACCAAGCCTGTTGTAAATAGTGTAAGTTTGATTGAGGAGGTTTGAAGAGCCATACAAATGTGAGATTGTCAGTTGTTGAGTTACACAGCTGGAAGCTGTCAAAATTCCAGGTCGCCCAGTACTTGTGCCAGGTCCAGCAGTAAGGAGAATTCATAAATAAGAAGTGTTGACTTTGATTCATGAGATGTTTGATTCTCCTAAGTGGTTTAATTTGACAACATAGTAAAGCATGTTAGGAGTGTTTGCCACTGCTATCTTCGTAAATTTTGTTTGAAACTGGTTTATTTTTCCTTGCCAAAACGGCAACAAACAACTGTCATGCTCCTGTACAGAGGTTAACCTTTACAGCAAAAGTAACAAATATCTTGACATTGCACCTAGAACTAGAAGTATGTTTGAAAACAAAAAAAGAGGTGAAAGATATTCAACATTTATCATTTTCTATAGGAAGCTTTTTACTACCTTAAGATATGAAGATAATATGAAAATGAAGATATGAAAATGAACACAGACAATAGAAGAAATGATTAATTAATACACACATACAGAAGAGCAAAGCAACAGCTTTGTCCTTATCACTCAGCTGCTACTGTACATGTATTGGCTGCTCAAAGTTATTGGCTTTTTAGAGTGTCTCTCAACTTCCCTCATATTGATCTATGCATGGATGTTGTGTTCACCCCATAACATTATACTCAGTTACTGCTAAGTAAGGTCCACCTAAGTGTGGTTACCCCTTTGACAGAAAACAAATCTACCGAATTACAAAACAGAAGTGCCGCTCGATCTATTGGAATCGTAGGGTCAAGGAAACGTGTATCCAGAGAATCAATAGAGTTAATACTCCAGGGGTGTTGTACAGCGATGTCTGCTCAGAGGAAACAGGAATAAACCATCGCCAATTTTCCACCCGCTTACCTCCTGGCCATTTCATCATGCCACTACTCCGACCCCCTGACCTGTCTTGTGCATCTGCATATTGGAAGATTGTCACCTGGCTAATACGATGGCCTCTATTTGGGTCAGGCTTTCATTACTACCCTTGTTCTGTGAGCAACAGTTCCTCTAGTCTTGATGGAAAACACTTAGTATGAGGCAGCAACGCTACATGAGAAAATTTCACTTGAAAAAGAGCCTTAGATGCTAAGGGAGATGAAAGGTGTTCTCCTCCACACAGTCTAACCCAGGCACCTCCAGTAAATTGGAAGCAGTTCCAGTTAATTTTCCTCCCACCTTTAAAGAAATCAAACAGAAACCAAACAGAACTGTGTATTTGAAATGAAAGGCAGTGATGACTCATAAGTCGAGGCTTTGATAGAAATTCGAAGGCCTAACCAAAAGAAAGTCCAGAGATATTATAGTATTTATACATGTATGTCAAATTATTTTGAATGATTTAAAAAGAAAAAAATCACAAATCTTTGCATAGAAGATGCATAGTCATGTACCAAATATGATGAAGAAGGTAATTAAGATAAAAGTGTGTGTGTGTGTGGGGGTACCATTCTATCATTTGATTATCCTGAGATGATGATGATGACCCAGATGATTAGGTGATTGGGTACCATACAGCAGCAGCCTTTTGAGCTGTACTCCTCTCTCTCGGTCACTTCGATAGCCACGGAGTAAAGAGTGGAGGTAAAACTAAAAAAGCTGGCACCCAAGCTAACATTTTCTAGCTGAGCCACTCAGCCCAGTAAAGGAAGAAATTAAAAGGGCAAGGTATAGGATTACAGGCTCAGCCATACATTTAAATCATATCAATTATCTTCATGTAGCAAAAGTTAGCCTGGTATCTAATCCTATTATAACTGCTGTGTCTCTGGACAGTAGAGACTCATAATAGGTTTGGATATCAGGCTAGCAAAAAGTTGTACTTGAAACTTTGAAATATCACCTTCTTCCCTTCACGTTTCAGATTTCTAGAATAATTCTGAACCATAGGAGGTCAAAGCCTAAGGGTATCCTGCCAGATATAACAGATTGCCAGGCTCCCGCTGCAATTATTGCTAAGCCTGTACTATATACGGACTGTACCCTTGATTCCATCCAACTATTGCTGATCCCACCAGCTGAGCAGACAAAGCCCCAGACTTGTCACCTTGTGTTGACGTATGGCTATAGCACAGAACAGACAGCCACAGAGACCTTGTTGAAAGACAAATGGACCTAGAATAACACACATTCCACTTTTCAAGTCTGTCTGACAGACACTTGGTTCCAATTATGTGAAATAACAGCAGCATGTGGCTGAACTTCCTGTGGTTGGGAGAATCCAAATAGACATTTCTGGCAGAAAATATCCAATTTCTCTTGCTTAGAATCTTTCTTGTAATGTATCATTTCAATTTAGGAATAGGATGAGTGAAAATGTATTTTGTTCTTGCCCAATATTAATTGGTATGTTGAAATAAAGCCTGTTGCACAGCAAAAGAAATTGAACTGTATTAGTGTATAGCTAGCTGTCAGGGAAATAGGGCTAGCCTCAAAGTAATGGCTAGTCCTATTACTCAGAAGTCATGGCCATCTAGAACTGTACATGTTTAACTAATGAAGGTCCCCTCCATTGGAAGTTCCTGTGTGACAGCATGAAGATTTTAGCCTGGTAATTGAATGTAGATAGGTTGTCACGTACTAGGCTATATCTAGGGACAGATAGGTCCTGAAGAACTAAAATAGTGTGTGTGTGTGTGTGATTTGTGAAGGCCATCTAAGCATTATTAGGGCGTTGAGAGTCATATTTCATTTCTTTCAACAGTACGTAGTATAGATATTTGCCGTTTGTTGTGTCTTAATTCTTTATGCCAAGTTGCATGTAAGACTTTTATTTTGTAGATTTTATTACCAGTGTCACTCTATTTTCAACCCCCACCCCACCACGTACTGCATCCCCTTCCTACATGTACATGGCCTGTTGCTTCATGCTAACAGTTGGAACATCTAGTACTAACAGAAGTACATGTAGACGGTGTGTTGTACAACAAATGTGCATTTGTGTATCGTGTCACGGACTCTGAAATGTCCTAAGCTGGATCCATTGCAAATTACTTTTCAACTTTAATTGTGTTAAGACTAGGCTTTTAGATCCCCATGGAAGTTGAGATTTAGCAATGGTCTTCCGATCACAACTAAAATCATGATATTTTTTATCATCTAGGCATATTAAACATACCTATTGAACATTGATAACTATCAGGCCAAGGTATATATATACTGGATATGTTTGTTCATTGATAGTTCGGTATAAATTACTATAAGTTAAATAATGCTGTAAATGGATTAGCAAAGTTTTTATCTGAATGACAAGACTCAATTCAAGAGGGTACTGAATGTGTTAGAGTCTAAACTATGAATAAACCTGTTTGGGACTGATGGGGAAATAATTGGGTAACTGTTCTTTGCATAGAAGACTATTAAAGAGAAAAGAAGTGGGTCATGCATGACAGTGAAGTTAATGTGTGAAATTGAAATTTCCATGTGATAGTCCCACCTTGGAAGGGAGTCTGGTGATTCTAATCAGGGGGGAATAGCCAGTGCTGGGAAATCAAAATTAAAAGGTGGGAGTGAAGAAGGGATTATTATAAATTCAGAGTATAATCTGGCCTCAGTAGGACACAGGATTATCCGGAGACCAGATTGTATTCTAATCAGGGAATGACTTCAGCTTCCTCAAGAGCACTGAGGACCTACATGACCCTTTTTCACAAGGTGTAGGCAAGCTAGACAGTACTCTTTAATTTCCCGTAATTTGTAGGGATGGTCGTTTTAGTCACATGTTATTTGTAGCAGCAAGGCAACCAAATTTTTCATGATTACCTTCCTTGATTTTAGCGTAATACGTAGGGGGTTCTTCTGAATTCAGCGTAAAGTGTTGTTCCCCACTTTGAGGGCAGGCTGAATCCACTGGTGTTATTTTATAGGCCGTGGTTGACTGACTGTAGTATGGCAGAGCAGCAGAGATCAAGGGTGGACGGAAGTGCAAAAGTGTTGGTACATTTCATTAGTCACAGCCCTCAAAGAAGAATTCAAACCCTTCAACAGTGAAGTCGTATAGTAGACCAAACACTTTCCTTCTATTTTATTTGTTAATGTACACGATTACTTGTTCTACTGCAATTAGTTATAGACTTTGTGCATAAATTTGCAAATGAACTTTATGAAGAAATTATCATTTGTTTAGAGTCTTTGTTGTTATATTCAAATTTTAGTTATGACATTGATTTCAAAAGCCCACCAATGCCCTGCATGCAAATACTCACTGGAAATTACCAAAATTCTCATCATGATCTGACAAGGTTTGAACCTTGGAAACCCATGTCATCTCTGAATGGAGTTGTAATGTTATGTTTGAGAATTTGAGCTGAATGTTTTTTCATGCAGGTTTCAATGATTACGCTACAGGCACGCCCCATTTGATATCACACATAGTTCTGTATACACTACCAGTCCGACTTGTTTCAGGTCGATGTCAAGGTCAAGGACTCGTTATGGTCCAAGTCTGAACTTGAACCTGAAGCTGACGTTTGTTTGGATGGAACCAATGAGGTTTTTTCCAGTTCAATCCGGTGCAGCTGGATTGGTAGGCGCTTTTGGCTGGGTTCCATTTGATCTAGTATGAATGTACACGTCCGAGGGACAAGTCACCTTGAAAAGTACTTTGTCTGTATTTGACCTGGGATTTTATCCAAAGCCACATGACAGGAAGGGACACCTTTTCCTATAGCCATTTTATCCGTGATGATATATGTCCATTTCAACTTCCGCCTAGTTTCCAAAGCAGGAATTTGTCAAGATGTTTCCTATCACTGTATGTGATCAGGAAGTCTGATTGAACAAGTTGATAGATTATTTTTACCAGGAAAAAGCTTATTTTCTGGGACAGACCCTTTGATGTCAAATCTGATGTATGGTATGGTTACCTTTTATAATGACCAACTGCTTAATGTTTATATTTGATGTTAGTCTCTAACATTCATTTCCAATGGGACAATTCTACCACAAGGCATTTATGAAAGTCACTTGACACCTTTTCGTATAGCCCTTTTATCTGTAAAGCTGAGTTGATTTCAATTCAAACAAATTTCTGTTTGGTCTTCAGTGCAGGAATTTGTCAAGATGTTTCTTACCACTGTACAGGATCAGGAAATCTAATTGAACAAGTTCTTGATTAATTGCAGTTCTTGCGCTTGGAAAAAGCTTAGTTCTTGGGACAGGCCCTTTGAAGTCAAATCTGATCAATGATGTAGCTACCTTGTAGAATGAGCCTACTGCTTATGTTAGTGCTTGATGTCTCTAACATTCATTCTCAATGGGACGAATATACCAAAGGACGTTATTTAAGTGTTGATATTATTCGATTTTTTCCATCCCACTCATTGTTTGGGAGCCCATATTGTAAATTTCTGTTGTTAAATCTATCATTTTAAGCTTACGAAAATACATTTTCATTAACTTCATTTCATTTCATGAAGTTTAGATTGTTTGCACATGTTTGATGAAATTTTTGTCCCAACAAGCAAATGTCGGTCCTGGGACAGAAGGAGGGGTCCTAGATTCAGCCCTTGTTGATATATCTGAAGAAAGAGGACGTTATGGGTTCATTGTGCTCGTTATGTTGACCTCTTTAGATTGAAATCAGCATGCTATGAGGTAGTATGAGGTAGGATGATTGAAAATGAAATTAGGGCCATCCCATTTCCGGAGCTTGGACTAGTTAGAGGTGCATGTATGTACATGTAGGGCTCTAATTTGTATGAAATAATAATATAATATAATGGCCAGGGGAATTCTAAAAAGGTGTATTAGGGAGATGATAATTAGATAGATGGGACTGTGAGGGTACTGTAGTATTTGTGACATGAATGATAGAAAATAGTACAGAGCCCATTCTGAGGAGGTCTATCACAGTACTGTAACTGCATTTCACTTTGCGGGGATTTAATTTTGCGCTAGGGAGAAAGTGGAGTGTTCTCGGTGGTTTTAAGTTCTTGGCTGAAGCAAAGTGGAAGGTGGACATAAGTATCTTTGCAGTGGTTTGTCAAGTTCGTGGTGAAGAGGTCACCTAAAAAAACACGAACATGAAACTACTGCATAAAGTTCTACATTTACAGTATCTTTTTGAAAAGGGAATGCTAGAATACATATCATTTCAAGGTAAAAAGATTATATTTTCAAGTTAATGGTAAATGCATTTAAGTTCGTGGTGCATTTAACTAAATTCTTAAGCTCACGGTGATTAAATTTCACGGTATGGAGAAAATGGAATATTCGCAGTGGTTTTGAGTTTGCGATTTTGCAATGAAGAGGTCGCCGCAAAACTTAGCTTGGAGTCATGGCCAGATGAGGTCAAGTTACAGTCATGACAAGTACAGATGACTTATTTACATGTAGGTTGTAACTCCCAGTGATTTAACCTTGGCAGTGTCAGCCTGTGTGTTCTTCATAAACTTGAGTCAGTGAGGGAGGGGTTCCTCCTCAGGAGCAGTGTCACCCTGGCATGGTGATGATGATGATGTACATGTGTATGTTCATGATTTGATAGGAAAACAACTTCTAGCATGGTATGAAGTTTGAGTTTGATTCTTCTGAACTTCCATCAGTATCAGGTTTCTTGATTGCACCTTATGCTAGGGTCACATGTCCAATCCAGGGCCTGGCTAGGCAGTTTGCGGAAACGAAAAATAGAAGTGTACATGAATAAATAGTGTACAGTGTACATAAATTATAAATTTTGTCAACTTTCTGTGTGTTTTGTTGTCTTTCATATCATACTTTTCGTTTTGGAAAACTGCCCTGCCTGGCGATTGTTTGGAAATGTGACCAAGGCGTACAGTATAACTATAAGCCATGTGATTGCATCATGTAATGTTATGTACACGCACTTGCGTCTGGAAAAATGTCCTCCATATGACTTTGATCAATGTAATCTACAGACGTTAAGAAGTTGCACAATGTTGTTGGTCTGGATTCTATTTGTGTTTAACCTTGAAGTGTCCTGAAGGAGAAATGTCTTTACCACGTGGATGTCTCAGGCTGTCTGTTTGATTAATCATATATAACGTTTTACAGCAGCCACGTGTCACAGGACGACCCCATACTTCTGGAATGCCATGGAACCCAGGCGCCATAAAAAGAAATTGGTTTCATACTATTAGGATTGCCTTGCCTAACCATTTCATGTTCAGTTGCCTATTCTGAATAGTATATCTGACATTTTATTTGTGTTTTAATTTAGCAGTTTCGTCATTTCCATAATTTTATGATCTTACACAGATGAACTTTTATGCTAATCTTGCTGATGTCATAACGACAGACTATCTGTCAGATGACATATTACCTTGGCCAAGGAGGTTATGTTTTGTTTGTATTCATAAAAATTTGAGAGGTATACATATAGTCTTTTATTTTTTCATGAGTCGGGATAATTGCTGAATAGCTGAAAACGTTCCATGTCTCAGACATCAGATGGTGCACGTAACAAAAGCCTGATCTATGAATATAAAATTGCAGTACTACATGTATTAGCTTTACTACATATGTTTGTCTTCTATAGAAGTTCTATAGAAGGCAGCTATGACATTGAAAAAGACCATAGCCTTTAATTGGGGACGGGCTATGGAATGGATTCCATTAAATATTATTATTTCGGGTGGAAGACAATGCGCATGAGACTCATTCTTAGTGACCTCTTTGATAAATGATACTATCAGTGTTTTTCTACCATAAATGGTAGCTATGACATTGAAAAAGACCATGGCCCTTAAATGGGGGAGGGGCTTTGAAATGGATCCAATCTTCACATACTTGTACTTGATAGGTGCCTTGAAGATATGGACAACTACCTTGGTGCGAAATGTGCTTCTGAAGGACATTTGGCAATGAAGTTCACATATACAGTGGTGTCCTAAGCCAGCACTGCTCCAAATGTCCTGAGGCAGATGCCGGGTTTATGTTGCGTGGCAGCTACCACATGTGCAGTGTTGCTGGACTGTTGGAATCAAGATGTAAATTTTATATGGGTGGCTGAGAACCTTGAGGTTGGGCCCAGAGCTTTGCATCAGCAAATGTTTTATTACAGAGCACTTGATAAAGCTTTGAGTGGATATTGTTTCTCATTTTGATTGTATGTTGTGCCTATTTCACGGTAAATGTACTTTGTTACAATTGCATAATAAAACTCAACCACTTGACTTTATTTTATTGCAATGTACCTTTGATGAATTTACCTATAACCATCTTCAATATCCTTCAAGGAGGAGCTCTATATCCAATGTTACATACTTTGTGATATGATTTATCATATTCATGATAATAGTTTAATGATAAGAAAACAAAAAGGAAAATTTGCCCTCCACTGTGGTGAAAGAAGTAGTGAATTTACATTGTGTAGGTAAATCTTGATCTTGATAGAATTTCTCCAAATTTCCCTATTAGCATTGTGAACAGTTTTTTTCTCCCATCTTCTTTTAAATTATTAAAACTTTTCATACTTTTTGGTAAAATTTCCACCTCTGAGAAAATAATGGTGAGTGAATGCAGCTTCCCTGCATAGCACAATACCGTAAATATAGAAATGTTCACGGTGGTTTTATGCTCTACGCCGCGAACCTAAAACCACTGCAAAATTTTTTGCCCTCCTACCCCCTTAAGCTTATCTACTATTGTCTCAAACGTGAACTTAAAACCACCGCAAACATTCAATTTTCTCCCAACTGCAAAACAAGATTGGCAACATAAAAAGATGTTGCCATGGCGACGGTGGTCTCTGCTAACGTTTTCGTTTTTAGCCCACATGCAAATAAGGACCTTGCATAAATCATATCAGTCGATCACCCTCTTTACCAAAATAACACAAGTTGTCCAATGTATGAAAATCTTGTTTTCACAAAAAAAGATATCGTACCATTTCCTCATAAATTATGTAAATGAGGCCCTCTATGCAAGATTTGTGTCTAATAGTGGCCACATTTACTTAACTTCCAAATGGTGCAAAAATGAAATCCCCATCATTTACCACTATGGATTTATAGTATTTTGTCATAAATTATGCAAATTAAGTATCAATTTGCACAATTGATATCTATCAATATTTATCTCTTTCTCAGTTACATATGTCATGTGTTTGAGAGTCCTATAATAGAATGCAGCTGATTTATTAACTGTCCTCATTAATTATGCAAATCAGATATTGATTTGCATAATTGGCATATGATTATGTAAATCTTCACTTAAGCTATCTACACACCAAAAATTATGATGATCCGTCATCCCCTTCTTGTGTTATTCTCTTTCAAAGTTTGAGTCAAAATCAGCTCCTGCAGTTAAAAAAAAGCCACTAGGGGGTCCAAATCTACAGGACATATTTTCCTAACAAAGAGCTATCCACCACTTAAAAATCATGACTATAGCATGTTCAGAAGACGAGATTTGAAAAGTGAAAGTTCCCCTGCAGTACCATAGAAAGTCGCTAGGGGGCCCAAAATCCAATCATTGCAAGGTCTCCCACAGACCTACCCACCTACAAAATATGAAGACAATACATCCAGGCATTCTTGAGTTATCGTCCCATGGACTTTCACATTCCTGTACAATTCCTAGAATTCTTGCAATCTGCACACAATATAGTAAAAATTTGGCTCGCCCCTGAGGCGTCGCCAATTAAAAGTACACGAGCTTAAAGGCATTTACAGTACTTTATGGTTTCCAGAAACTGGCAAAGTGACATGTTTGATAACATGCATAAATCCATTAACCTTTACTTCCTGTATGTGTAATAAATTACTCTTTTAACCAAAATCAACCAATTATCTGCTATGATATCAAAACTGTAGAATCTCACTGAGCTCAAGAAGAAGGAAGTGTTTATCTTGGGTCTTGGAGAGATATTTGGTGCTGAGATTTTGGAGTGAAATCAAGCCACCGGAGGATACATAGATTTTGTGTTAATCTTTCTGGAAAGTGTCTTTTCTCTGATGTGTTTACATTGTGAGGAAGGTAGGGGAAACAAGGCAGCTTCCAAACTCCTTATAACATACACAAGTTTCTTAGAGGAGAGTTTTAGCATCCTAGTTTTTGATAAAAATATACAGGTTAAAGCTTAAAGTGAATACATCAAAGCTGTACGTATATGGTCTTTGTTTATGAGACCAAGACAAGAGACATGTACAATCATGTACTCTCCAAGCCAAAAATTGTGACCTTATCATATGGCCCGTTTTTTGTCCGCCCTCCCCAACAACTTGTCACAATTTTCCACAACAACCTCTTCTTGGAGAGCAATGGTTTTCAGTTTTTGGTTGAATGTTGATTAGCTGAAGTGGTGTGAAAAGTCTGAAGTGGTTGGAAGAGATTTCTATCTAAAGAACTGGGAACCATTCCAAGCCTGTCTTCCTAAGGGAAGAATGAGTTATGTGGTGTGACCTAACTTATCACAAAAAATTGTTTATGTTGGACAGCCAGATCTCGAGTTGCCCTTAAATTTCAGAAGTCCTGGGGAGTAAGGCACAAGAAACACACATTTGAACATTCCTCCATGGCTTGATGGTAACCAGTTCTAGTGTAAGGTTAGGTCAACTGGCTCAGTCAGACAGAGAGCAGTTGTGTGGGTGTTTGGCTGTGACCGGAAGACTGAACGGTTTTTGCATCATCTGCGCTGACAGGGCCACAGGCAATTGCAGGAATATTTACACTTGATGCTTACGTCCTGGTGTGAATTCACAGGGGCGTTTTCCCCAGTTCATCCACCATTTCGTGCCCTGCGGGCCTTGTGAATAATACTGCAAGTACTTTTAGATGGAGTGGAACAGTGATTTGGTGGCTGGATGAGCACAGCATAAAGAGGAGGTGAAGAAAAAGAAATGTGCTACATATACTTCAGGTTTGCTATATTAGTTTAGCGATTACGGGGTCTTTTTATAAATATGAATTGGTCTTGAATTTTTCTCTTTATTTGAGTTGAATGTGTGATAGTTGTGTGCCGATTTGTTAAAAATAGAACGCTAGCGACCCCAAAAAACACCCCTCCCAATGAAATGGTACGGCTACCCTGTGATGTCACAAAATCAAGATGGCGGCCACCACACATGCCAACGGATCCAACAAAGGTTTTGCTACGCAAAGCTGTAATTTGCTTGGAGTGGAACAGGGAAGCTACAACGCCATCAGCAGATATCTGAACAGTATTGTTTTATACTAGGGAAGAGCAGCAGTATTGGTTTGTGTTCGGGTATTAGAACTTCTAGCACAGTAGTATCACTGATGATTTAAGATTTTCTCCAATCCCAGTTGAGCTCCTTGTTCCATTGTGTGTATCGGTCTAAGATTTAGTGCAGGGCTCGAAATTCATTTTTGGAAATAGGTGCACTGGTGCACCCAACCATAAAGATTAGGTGCACAGAAAGAATTTTGGGTGCACCACAAACTAAAGTTGAATGTCAGCAGAACATAATTACAAAGTTTAATGCTCTTAAGAACTTCAATCTATAATTCTATAGCTAACTTCAAAATTTCAAACAAGAGTTCCACGACCTCATATCTCCATGAACAATTCTATTCATGCAAATGACTTACACATTTGCATAATATATGCTTGGTCATAAACACCTTTATCTAACGTACAAATGTTGCAATATTGCCAGTCTTATAATTTTCCAATTAGACTAATTATGGTGTTTTTGCATTAATTATGCAAATTAGGAATTTATTTGCATAATTGGTATCTGTTGATGCTCCACTTGCGATAAACTACATACGTTACATGTATTTGAGTCTGATAATGGAAAACACTGCAAATAAAGATTTTCCTCATTACCTATGCAAATTAAGTGACAATTAGCATAATTTGCACTTCATTGTGTACATCTCTGTCTAAGCTACCTGCATACTAAATGTCATGGAAATCCGTTGTTCCTTTGTTCAGGTATTCTCCTTAGAAGATTTTCACAAAAACGCCCCTGCAGTTCCAGAGGAAGCTGCTAGAGGGCCCAAACCTACACCACTTCTTTATTACATCACAAGCTATCTGCCAACCAAAAATCAAGACCACAGCACGTCCAGGTCAAAAGATACAAAAATTGAAGTTCCGCTGCAGTACCAAGGTCACATACCAGGGGGCCCAAAATCGACCTTGACCTTCGGCTTCACAACACCCGCCTACTTACCAAATATCATCGTAATCCATCAAGAGGCTCTTGAGTTATGCTGACTGGAGTGGTGCGGAAACACAAACAGACAAACAGACAGACAGACAGACAAACAGACACACCCAAAACAATATCTCCATTTTTCATGGAGATAACAAGTAATACATCCAATAAAGTATAACTGATACAATTATATTGCTTTTTCTGATACTTACATTTCAAGAATATTCTGTAAACTAGTGTACAATAGCACTGGTGTACCCACAGTCAAAGATAAGGCGCGCAGCTCCAATTTTGGGTGCACACAGGTGCACATGCACCCACTATTTTGAGTCTTGAAGAACAAGGTGTGTGTGTGTATGTGTGTGTGTGTGAACAACCTCATTACCTTCCTCCAACCACACATGCTGTTGAAAGGCCAAATTCAGACATTGATAAAGACCATAATTATAACAAACCTGGCTTTGTCAAAACTCTCCTTTAATGGTTTCCCATGTACTTGGTAATGGTTCCTTTGGTAGTTACCCATTGAACTTGAACTTGAAATGCTTCCAGATGGGCTGTAAGTGCCAAATTCCTCTAAACATCACACGGCAGGGTGTGTCTTTGTTGTTCCCGCCTTTTGCATTTTTGTGATCGTCTAAAAAAACATTGCTACGTACTGTCCTGTATTGTGGGTCGTAATTTTTGACTTCAGGAAAAACATTTTCATTTTGATAATCGTGATCTTTTGTTGATCTTGTAAACACACTTTTGGGCCAAGGTCTGAGGAAATGGATAGCAGGAGTCATTCCTTACGTAACCTACTTCTGTTGCGCAGTTTTCAGCGTCTCTTCTTGACCTTTCTAGTTTTCAATGATATTGTACAAAAAAGATAAACAAAGAGAAGAGTAGATTGACAAAAATTGACGGGGAATGGACTAAAAAATTGGTGTATCTATTTCAGGACATATGTTTGTGCTCATCTGTATGTGAGTACTGTTCCTGGTAGTCCCTGGTCCCCCCCCCCAAAAAAAACACCTAATGAAGCTATGTGTACAATCCACATGACAATGCTTTTAAAGATTTTTTGCTGGCAGAAATTGGCCCACATTGTAGATGGACTATGTTCCCGTAACTACATTTCGGGGAAAACATGAACCTCTAAATGCCTTGTTCATTTAGAGTAGTAAAGGAAATATTGGATTTGTCTGTTGTCCTAATAGATTGGTGCTTCCGCAGATTGTGATTTGTTCGATCAAAGCCTGTATTAATTGTGTCTGTCAGATGTTTGTGTGATGTTTGAGGTGGATAGTGTTACATTGCATGGTGAGCTAGTTGGATGGTGTAATGTTGTCCACTGCTCAGCAGAGCCATCTATCAGTCTATACAAAAACTGCAACTACCCAATCTTTAGTACAGGCGTTGGTCGATGAGCAGGGTAGCGACCGCTAGAAGAAGACTTCAGTTAAAAGACAGTGCATTCCAAGCTACCGCAGTTCATTCAGACCCTTGTAGTGGCACATTGGACTACAAATTTCCTGCACGTTTCAGTAGCAGGGTATACTGTACAAGAATTTATTAAAGCGAGGGGTTGCTAGGCACCTCCTTGAACAGGGACCCCTATTTTACGCCCCTTCCAAAAGACTGGTGCAGCTCCAACTGTGATATCCTACCCAACATTGAACCTGGTCTCGGTCTCTCAGTTAGCAACTATTTGGAACCAGGAGTTCAACTGTGAGGCTGCTACCGGCTGAGCTAAAGGTACATCCCAGATATTGCAGTACCAGCAAAAATACATGTATTGTGCCATTCATGATTGATAACGGTAACACTAAATACTTCCGTACACATTCTTGACTAACTCTTTGCCAAGTGCCTCTGTCAAAGTCCTCACTGGAATTGAGATGCATAGAGATAATGAACAGTAAGAGATGTCCTTGTAACAATCCCTCTCTGTTATATAGAATCGTTCCCAAACCATGTGTCATAGGTAATCATGAGACAGCGTGATCCCATGCATACAAAAATCCATACAATGAGGGACAAGTTCTTTGGGTGTTTGCAAGTACATGTAAATGTGTTAAAGTATTACTCCTCCAATAGACTCAAGTGCAAAACTCATCAAGCCTTTCCCTGTTTTACTACAGTAACTGCAAGATTTTAATCAAGCTGCATACAGCTGATATTACTGCCATACGTCAAGTATGCATCCCATTCTTTATGTTCAGATCATAAAGTCTTGTTAAAGTACAGTATAATGATTGTTGGTAAATCAGACTATGCAACTTCATTTATTTCATTGTGGTTTTATTTTGCGGTATAGGACGGAAAAGGAAAAGGTTTTTGAAGTGTTTTAAATTCATGGTTGAAACAATTCTGTAGTACATCAGAAATACACTTTGTACATGTTGGAAATGTAATATATTGTGAAAAATGTAATTTATGTGAATACGCATATGAGAGAAAATGACATGTAGTGATAAAATGATATGTATGCGGTTTGAAAGAAAAGTTTTAATGTTATGGACCGAAAATGGAGCCAACATGTAAATGCAACAAAATTCAGGCTTGTTAAAGCCTGCAGGTTGTGTGAATAAAGATCAATTCAATTCAATATTGAGAGTGTCACAAAGTCCCAGTGGGGAGGTCACTGCAAAAGGTGGGAAAATAAAACCGCAGCAAATATTTCATGACTCACAGTATATTACTGTATCTCTCATTTTTACACAAAAATACACACAAATACATGCATTTTTTTATTGAATTATCAAAATCAGGAGTTTAAGAATGACAGCCATTGTGAGGTTTTTTGTCCCCTATATTACTTTCATACCTTTGTAGCTAGACAAATATTACCTTAATCTATAATATTTTTATGTGTACTGTCCTATATGGTCATATACTGTAGCTATACAGTAAAATGTCTGTGAAATCGATATGACAGCCCAGATAAAAGACCAACGTTAAATCCATTGGTGTGCAAGAGCAATAACTCTAGGCATTGGTTACGATTATCCCATAAGACTGTAAGTCCCACTGGGATGTTCCATTTCATTGCTAGGTATCAGACAATTTAGGCAGCTAATAGCATGATTTTATTACTTGTTCAGTTAGGCAGAAATACAGTGAAATTCAGCTGAATCTGTATAAGAGGTTAGGCAAAGATTATCTTGGAACATGCAGTTGCACTACTTGAGTTTATAGCATGGGGGCGCTGTTGATATTTGTGGCCATGATAGGAATGCCTGATGTATGATTGTTGAGTTTGATCTGGATTCTATACATACATAAGACAATGCTTTTTCTTAAGGTCTCATTCATGAGTTTTTCCGCCCCATAGGCTTACATGTTATAAAACGTGTTTTACATGGGCGCGTTCGTAATGAAGCTATAGGAAATGCACCGATGTCATTCATTCTCTGTTGAGCTCATCTACCCTAGATCATTTGAAAAAATTGCCAACTACCAGTTGGCATACAATACCTTTTTATGGCAATTAAAAACGGCACTTAGCTAGACCCCCTAAATAGGCACTTTCCAGCTGAAAGTGATCGACCGAATTACCGCCAATGTCCGGCTGTGGACGTCCGATCTCGCGCGCGGCTGCCAAACTTTACCTGTTAATTTCTTCCGTTACAAACAAGCTTTCATCAGTTTGACGCTTGATATCAGCTGGCCTAGCTAAAAGGGATTTTTACACCGATATAGACACATGTACATGCAGCCGTTCATTTTTTTGGGCAACGGACTCTTTTAGGGTACCCACTCGGAGTAATACATAAATGAGACCTTAAGTATAATGTATTAAGTCAATAATGATTAAAACGAAAGAAAACTATCTTCTCCATCATCCTTGAAAGTTCGAGTGTCTGACGTCGACGCATTGGCCTTTGACACCTGTGAAAAGCATGAAGCGCCCCCTAGCGGACGCGGTTCAGGAGAGAACAGATTGTGCGGCTTTTAGTGATTCTCGGCATCAAATTACACCCATGCTGGCCAGCAAGCGTGTTTTTGAGCTTGACTGATATGCGATCAAAGGCGTACAGGACTAGACAACGACTAAAAGTGCTGCTTTGTGCGCAGCCTGGCTGGGTAGACTCTGAAAGAACGAGGATGGAATCTGGGTACAGACACAAAGACGGCCGTCGGAATCGTCCTAAGATACACGATTAAGGCAAGATACACGAATAAGGCATGGGGGAAGGGGGGGGGGGTGTCGCCGTCAGCCAAAGTGTATTCCATAGCCTTTTACTTGACACGGAGCTTTACGTCTGGAAGTGTATTGCAATATGCTAGCTTGCGTACGCGTTAGCTGCAGTTTAGTGAGGTACGTGCGTCGTTGTGCCTGTTGACACCTAATTTTCCAACACAAAATGCAACAGAAGGAACAGAAGGATGCTCTATTTCGTGTATTTACGATCTGAAACTTTAGTCCTCTTTCAAATGGCTTCTATTTCTAGCAACGCATAATACAATAAAAAAACAATAAAAACGCCCCTCAAAAATGTAGACTAGTCCGTTGCCATGGCAACTTGGGGTCAGAAAATGCGGGGTGACGCCGGGTTATCAATTGTTTTGAAATTTACGTTCCAGCGCTAATCGTTGATTTTTTATGAATATTTTTCATTTTTATTTAAGGTCTCATTCATGAGTTTTTCCGCCCCATAGGCTTACATGTTATAAAACGTGTTTTACATGGGCGCGTTCGTAATGAAGCTATAGGAAATGCACCGATGTCATTCATTCTCTGTTGAGCTCATCTACCCTAGATCATTTGAAAAAATTGCCAACTACCAGTTGGCATACAATACCTTTTTATGGCAATTAAAAACGGCACTTAGCTAGACCCCCTAAATAGGCACTTTCCAGCTGAAAGTGATCGACCGAATTACCGCCAATGTCCGGCTGTGGACGTCCGATCTCGCGCGCGGCTGCCGAACTTTACCTGTTAATTTCTTCCGTTACAAACAAGCTTTCATCAGTTTGACGCTTGATATCAGCTGGCCTAGCTAAAAGGGATTTTTACACCGATATAGACACATGTACATGCAGCCGTTCATTTTTTTGGGCAACGGACTCTTTTAGGGTACCCACTCGGAGTAATACATAAATGAGACCTTAACATCAAAATCTTAATATTGCCATACGCTGTCAGTGCACTGCTGTTTTTGTCTGTTGGATTTGAAAGGCCAAAATTACAAAAAGCAGTATGGATAAGGGGGTGAAGTCTGCCATCTCTGATTTCTTTGCTTGGTATTTAAGTATGTATCAGGGGCGGAGAGGGATGGAAAATTGATGTATTACCTGCATGGGTGATGAAAAATGTAAAATTTTTCTGGTAGCTTGAAGAAAATACCTTGACTCGAGATCATTGGGAGTCTCAAGTTAGCCATGCTAATCCATCATAGGAGGCTTTAATTACGAATTAAGAAAGTGTTGAGAAATAACTGACAGATCAGAGGCCAGAAATGTAGCAGCATGCACCAACTAACTGTGGGAACTTTGTGTCTTAGCTTTCACACCCTCTGTTATGTTGTGTCTTACTTCAAACCCAATCGTTAGTTGTAGTCATCTCCAAACAGATGTTTCCTTTACTTTAAACAGTCTCTGATCTTTTGTGATAGATAGCAGAACCGAGCAGACTCAATTTACTGCGCTTTCGCATTAAGAAGATGACTTGCCCAAAGCTAAACTGTCTGTAAATATTTAAAGGATGGGGGACGGTATATTTATGCCTCTTCCCACAATTCCTCAGGACTGTTCCATTTCAAAACTTTTGAAGGGGGTTGGAAAACTTTTTCATCAACTGGATTCTGAACTACATGTACTTGAATATTTGTATCACACAACTTCCAGAAAGAAGGTTATGACCCCAACTCTGTGTACTTGGAAGTCTTGGGCTCTGCTCCAAGTAAAGATTACATCTCTCCATAATGGCCTTCCTGAATCCCGTTATAAAGTATTAAAGAAGGCACTCTGCAAAGGTGACGAACCCACTTGTAGATGGTAGATTATACCACAAGTGGGGATTTGTGTGCTGGAAGGAAAATTTATGCTGGTGCCTTTTTGCTGCGCTGTAGTTGACATTTTGTGGTACAACCAGGCAATGTATATTTATACATGGATAAAAGCTATCAGATGCAGACCTTGGGGAGGTTTAGGCTTTGCTGTTGGAGTCAGGTCAGATGTGTAAATCAGTCTGTAGACTGGACAGGCATGTGGAATGCTAATTATTCTGAAGGGCTTGCCCCAAAGTTTCTGGCCACACATTACAAGTATTGAAGACTTTTACTTGAAGGCTGCTATAGTTTTTCCATTGTTCGGTTTTATGTATTAAAGATTTATGAAGTGACCCTCTCGTGTGAGTCATATATCATCAGAATATCCTATTGTGGTGACTCACATGTGTGAGGTTTTAAGTTTGTAATCTTCGTATTCATTTCAGATAAGCAGCAAGCTGTCCGTAAATGAAGATTGCGATCTTTTCTTAGAGTTGATTTCTGATGTGTAATGAAATTTGAATGCGGAATTCTATGTTCTCTGCAGTTGGTTGTAAATTTTTCTTGACAGTAAAAACGTCATGCTAAGTCTGGCTTTGGAAATAGCTTGCAGGATGTCGTTACGTGTCTGAGCATATCTTATGCAGCCCTTTCACGTTTCTGGATGGGGCTCGTAATACAGTTTTCTGTATACAAACCATTTCAATCCTTTGTTTTGCATTTCATAGGTGGCATACAAAAATCTGGTAAACATATTATATCCAATATATGTGCCGTGGACCAGTGCAGGTTGAGTAAAGATATACCAGAAATACCTGGCAGGTACAACTCCAATTTTATGAGCACTTGCCTGCATATACAGGTGGTACTGTAGAACTTCTAGAAGTTTAAATGTTTGCTGTGGTTTAATGTTTGCGGTTTTCTTGAAACCACCGTGAAAATGCTTGTTCTGTCTTTTGCCCGCCTACCCCTTTGTTTCACCTGAGAACACCCCATTTTCTCCCTAGAGCAGAATCAAATCCCTGCTAACTTACATGTAAATGCAGTTACAGTATTTTGAGCCCTGCCAGAACATCAGACCTATGTACATGTAGGTACATGTATATGGGAATGACGATGAGTGAATTCAATTCAACAGGAATCCTCTAAGGCCTTTGCTGGCAGGAATACTTGTATAATGTCAGGTACATCCGCCATTACCTGCTTGTCGCATCTGTTCTTTGGACACGCTTAATCCAATATGGCAGTCGCAAAGATTAGTCTGTCTTACCTACATGTATGTGTACGATCATGGAATTCTTAAAAGGTTTCACGAACTGTAGTTTTCAAACAATTTTTACAGTGTTTCTAAAGCACATATTGTAGAATCTGACCAATCAAAACAAAAGTCACTGTTTTTCATCATTTTTCTACATTGTAAGTTGAATCTATCTTATTTCACTGCAGTGATATTTGCAGCGTAAAGATGTGACTTTGTTGTGTCGTGAAAACATCTTGAAATATGTTATGTTCTGTGGCTGGGCAGTTTTTGGTAGACTACCGAAAACTAGGGGAGTTCGCGTAGCTTGCTTTCAAATTGTTTACTAATGCTGGAAATGTGAAGAGATGACGTGAATATGTTGAAAACTAGTTGCAAATAAAATGAAATATCAATCTGAATTGAGATTTTAGACTCTCAGTTTTGGTGTCAAAATTCTGTGATAGGTACATGGACCTTTAATTAAGTTTGGGTTTCTAATTGCACCACAAACAGATGCTCTGACTGATGTTGTTTTTCTCTGGATGTCCTCCCCCCCAACTTAAACTTCAAAGGTACTGCAAACTCTTGATTTTTACCGTACTATGAAATTGAACTGCCATGAACTTGAAGTCCTTCACCTCTTGAGTGGATAAATGACTTTAGAAAAGAAAGATGTTCGCATTAAACTTATCGTAGTAAGCATCTGTTGGTTTATGGAAAAGACGGCAGCAGTGTAGCGCTCTGGACTGGTCTGCTTTAGAAAAGACGCATAGTCATGCAAAACTTATCGTACTAGACATCCGTTGATCTATATAGAAAAGATGACAGTGGGTCTGTCAAAGTCTACAATGCAGCAGACTCAATGAATGGTGCTTATGATAAGGCAGTTCTGGGCAGACCAGGCCACAACAAGATAGATCCATCAATTATGCCATAGATAGCGAGATTATCTACCCAGATGGAGAATCAGTCACTGGTAATCATGTTTACGGAGATGATTATGACTTATATGAGATTTGGGGATAGGGTTAAAAGGCAATGGTCGTAGATAAAGTGGATCATATTACGATTTATATGTTATGCTAATCACGATGTGGCTTGGGGTGTAATAATATTGTTATTAGGCATGACATTTGGGAATGGGTTTCCCATCTTGGATGGTGGACCCTGGAGATGCAGGTAATGTAATACATCATCGTAAGCAGGGCTATCTCCAGCTTTAAGTTTTTCCCTGTCTTTCTCAATGTTTGGGAGGCCATGTTGTTAATTTTTGTTGTTGCATCTGTCTTTTTAAGCGTATGAAAATATATTTTCATCAATTTCGTGTCGTGAAGTTCAGATTTTTCGACAGGTAGGTTGAAAGTTTTGTCCGTCCCAAGTTTCCCAACATGCAAATTTCTGAGACGGAGTGATGGGTCCTGGAGACAGCCCTGGGCGTCCTTGGAGTTCGAAGCAGAAAGTTGGAAGTAGCAGATCAATCTCTGTAGAAAATTGCAGCATGACAGATCCTGCAAGCTATAATGTATAGTCTAGTGTTAGACTTAGAGATATTAGCAATTCAGGTTTGGATGGAAAATGGCCATCTTTTCCTGCCGTCAATACACGTACAATGTACATGTAGCTTCGAGGGGCTTCTTGCTGGGGAATTCATGTAACGTCAGGAATACATCATTGGTAGCGTGATGCAGCATTCATGAGTTTGTGTACGATAAGCCGGCTTTGAGTAAGACTACACAAGGTCGAAAGTTGTAGCGTTTGAGCGCTGCGCCAGAGGGACCAAATCTCGAGTAAAGTCTGCATTAGGAGCGGGCCGTGATTTGTGACTATAGCTGGTGAAGAACGGTGCCATTGTCCCAGGCGAAACCTCAGAAGGAAACAGCACAAAGCACAGAAAATACCTCTGTACAGTACAGTACTACATGAGTAATTGTTTTACAAGTCCAAGTTGAAGTGTACTTTGTCAAGACTACCGTTGTGATCTAACATACACGTAATACTATATATAAAAAAATTAAAGATATCTAGTACTCACAGTGCATTTCCCTCTTGTGCTCTGCAGTCCGTACTTGACAATGTAATAAATAGCCCATCTCCAATTGTCCAAAGCCATTCTGTCAATTCTTCCGGTCCAAGAGAAAGCCTACAGGAGATACAAAAGGAAAGATTGATGCTGGCCATTATTACACTTATAGATAACTTAACTGTTATGACGCCATCCTTCTCTTAGATCTAATGTTCATGAATCATCCATGTGTCGATATGCATGCCCTGAATTATTTGTAACAGTTTGGGTGAAGGCCACTTGGATAGCTGGTATCCTGTGGAACAGACTAAACTGAAAGCTGAGCTAAGCTGGGAGGAAGCTTGAGCTGTTCGTAGAGCAGCCGACTTGGTTTATCAGTTTACAGTCTAGTCACCCACACAGGAGACAACCTGTCAGAATGACCTTCACTTCCAGGTTATTAGGCAGGAGTAAGTCATTTATATGTACTTGGAACAGTGTTTCTTGAATTTGTGTAATGATCTGCCTTTTTGCAAACTCAAAAGTCACATTTTTCTGAGAACACAATTATGTGCTGTTACAGTCCTAATATGATCAACAGGGACATATGTTTTCCAGGTAGAATCTTCCATTTTATCTATTTCCCAAGGAATCTGTGCTTGTTCTTATTGTTCCAAATATATTTTCCTGTTTTATTTCTGCTTGTTTGACAGTGATGTCTTAGGTTAATAAGTAAATGTTAAACATTATTAAAGACAATATCATTATTGTCATTATTATGATCATCATTATCACTACCATTAGTATCATCGTCATTGTCTTGAACATTATCAAAGAACTCAAATGCCAAATACCTGCCTCTCTGACTTCTTGTATCATCTTTGCACCTCATTGAATTTTATTGGAGCATGATTGTTATTTTTCTAACGAATATACATTTTGTATTTCATGGCTTCCATAGTGAATGATGATGATCATCATCACATCAAGTCACAAGTTACTTTTTCTTCTCTCCCCCTCTGACATTTTTTTGGTGAAAGTTTGTGAACCAGGTAACTGTATTGGTCTGTCTGTACTCCCTGCCTGTAGGCCACATGCCTTTGGAGCTTTCCGATCTTGCCTGGGAACCCCACAGATGTCAAAGGTTTTCCTGGGGTTGAGGCTGTAGGGATGTTTGCTAAGACTAAGAGAGTGAGAGGCAACAGTGTTCCCAACAAACATGAAAATGCAGTGTGAGCTGATGCTGCCCAGACCCCACATGAAAGGCCTTTGTTATCACAGTGGACATGACAGCCCAGTTTGGATAGAAATCCCCTGGCAGGGGCTACTAGCAAAGGGCCTGATGAATTTAGGGGTAAGATAACAAAATAGAGGTTATGGTTGGGTGTAATATGATACGTGTGACTCCAGGGGCTCTTCCCCAGACCACCAATGAGGTCTCCCGCTCTGACTTCAAAGGGTACCGGCAGATGGGAGAGTCCAAATGGGAGATTTTAACCACACTGACAGTTCCAGCAAAGCATTTACCTAATCTAGAGAACATCTATAATGCCATTACCTATGACTTTCGGTGCTCAAGTCATACGCTATCATTCTACTCCACCTCTCTGATAAAGCCATTTGTTATGTAAATAAGAGAAAAGAAGACTGTCAGTCACCTGTTTGTGTCCGGGAGTGGGTGAGGGGATGATGATGTATGTGGCTGCCGGTAAAACCCCCAGTACCCCTGTAACCGGAAATGCCTCCTCCAATGAATAGTGATATAGATGCCTGATGTTCTACATACCCATTAATTATAGTCGCTCTTGTAATCAAGTCGGATGAGAGACCGCACTGTCCGTGAGCCTATAGGCTAAAGGATTGGCCCGTCTGAGCAGGAGATTTGCGGAGCTTGACTAGCCTGTGAGAGAGAAAGAGAGAGGGGAGGCATTGATAGTATGTTCATGTCTCCTTGGTGAAAATGAGCCGTCCCATCTAGCAAAGCGCATGGGTGGTCACACAGTCTAGCCTGCCTGCAAGTGGTTCCATTTATGTACCTACTAGGGGACAAGCATGTTTGCCTGCATACCAAAGAAACATTTTGGTAAGTTTCTCTCATTTTCTCCCACATTTATCCTACAGAGAGTTTGTGTGTGTTTATAATTGCTGATGTGGTGTTTTATCAGGATGTAAAGTTAGGCTTGGAAAGGTTTACACAGGCCTGTCCAGCGGAGGTGATGGCACACATTTTAGTTTACCGACCACGTCATGTTCGCTTTCATTGTACCCTCCTGCTGATACACTTTGCGTCAACAAGATAAAAACTATTTATAGATTGATCGAGAATTATCACAAAACCGGACATCGAAGCCTGCTTTGAACCTGAAAGCTTTCGTAAACACCTTAAATCAGTCGAGGGTATCCTGCATTTTGATGTTTCACGAATGTATCACAGTACAGTTCTCATTCTTATACTAAGGAGGTTTTACACAGCAGCTGTTGAAAGGTCTTATATATGAGAGTAATTTGTGTATACATCTATATTTATATTGATGTAACGCCAACGGAGTGTTGATGTCTTGATCCGGCATGAATTACTGTCCAAACAAAACAGATATACGATTAATATCTGAAAATCAATATGTTAAATTTGCATGATGTTTCATTGGATTTGATTAAGTCAATGGATGATGAGGGGCTATGATATTGACAGAGATGAAGCGTAATCCAGCCTCCTATGTAGTAAAACAGTAATACACGTAGAAAACAAAACAATTGAGAGAGGACAAAGTAATAATGATGAGTGCGGCAGGATGTCCGATTATATAAGGCATGGAAGATCAGAAGATCAAGCCTCCCTTATGGTGATAGTAAAACAGTATTACGTATGATAAACAAATCAATTGAGAGAGGATAAAGTAATAATGATGATTGTGGCAGGCGGTCCATTGATCTGAAGCATGAAAGATCAGGAGATTACCCCCATGCCAAGTGCACAATCTGATTGGATCCAGCTGAAGGATTATCCTAATAGTATACGTTTTGGGCACAACCCGAAATCAATTGATTTCAGGATTGTAGATTACCGGTCTTTGATACAGTTTGATCAGGACCAGGTTATACAATCTGCTGTGTGTATCCTCTAGTTATACAAGATTTTTTCATCTGAATGTATATAATTGTATTTGTAAAAAGAGGATTCTACATTCTTTATTGAATACACGTTGGATCCATTTTCTTTCAAGAGTATAAGGTCCATGTTTGGCTTGCTTATCGATAGATTTAACAGTTTTGGTAATTTGTATAGTACCTTTTTATGTCATCAGGAATTTCAATCCATTTAGGCGCAAAAAAGAAACTGATGAAACATTTTTTTGTATCATTCATTCTAAGACATCGTTCATTGCTATTCTGTTCACTTCACTCTACGTTTACTGCGTCAAGGTCTTCGGAAGCATTTATTCACAACGGTAGATAAATCACGAGTTTACCAAACAATATCCCTCTCAGCCGAAGTGAAGTTATAAACAGCACCTTTCAGAAGTGGCAGGATCGATATGCCGCCTGCATAAATGTTCACATATGTATGTTCAGCACATGAAAGTGTGCCGGGCCACCTCACAGTAGGGAAGGGTAAGAGGGTGTCCAAAACCCCCTGGGCTATACATTTATCCAGCATGTGTCTACACTTGTCTTTACCATGCTGGAAGGATGGCCTAAAGGAGTCTATCTGGGAAGGAGATTGTAGACCTTAGGTCGACTTTGTGACCTTTGAGAGGTCAAGTAAGAAGTCAGCTGTCGCACCAGGGAGCAGGAGGTTGTACTAGCCTCTGGTGGAATCTTGTTCAGCAGATATTTGTGAAAATTTGTGGTATGTCTGTTCGAAGAATGACATGGTAGCCAGACTGTTTTCTAGGGCCTACACAGGCCAGCTCTTTGGCTTCAGGGCCAACATGCCTCCAAAGGGAACTTTCCCTGGCCTCCTGACTGGTTGCCAGGTTATGGGCAGAATGACACATAGCCCGTAAAATCCCTATTTACGTATGCACTTTTTAAACTTTTCAAGTTGCAAGCAGGTGCTCCAGGCTGATGCCAAAGTCGGGGTGCGTACGTTAGGAAGGGTTCTTCCTCGGAAAAATCGCATATCAGCATGAGAGTACGGTACATCTTCATGCAAATGAAGTGTGGAATGCTACCACATAATCAATCAGTAATAAAGAATAAATAATACATATATTAAAATTGTTTGATATTTTCTACCCAGAAACATTTTCTCAGTAATGTCAACCTCTTAACTATCCACCGAAATGCTGGAGAGGGGGTGCGTACGTTAGGAGGGTTTTTCCCCTGAACGTTTCGATTCACTGAGTCAGGCCTGCAATCGTCCCCAAATCAGGGGTGCGTACGTTAGGAGGGGTGCGTACGTAAATAGGAATTTTACGGTATGATTGTGCTGAGTGCTAAAACATAACGTTTTGCTTGGTAACCATGGCAAGCGAAAAGATTAGGATGGCACCCAGGCTAACTGAAACAGGGATCCAGAACAATATTTATGTGGCCTTTTAAACGTGAAGCGAGAAGTGTGCAAGACTGCAGTCTTTGTTCTTCAAGAGTGGAAGTTTATTTTCGTTGTCAGGTTCTGGTTAGAGGTGATTAGATTAAATGTTAGCGCTCAGTCAAATGTGTAATCGCTGACTTTGTATCCTGAATTTGGGCCAAAAAGACACTTTTGGTCTCATTTCTCAAATTGACATTTTTAGAAATCAAATGTGATGTGGTTTCTCGAAGTGAACGTTCTTAAAAAAAAGCTGTTTCATTCTGAATCTGACATTCAGTACCGTAATTTGCTGTGACCCCTTACATAAACATAGCCTTTCTAGACTAAAAAGTAGACTCCCCAGCCAAATGTGTTGTAACAGCTGTCACTCATTCACAGAAAGATGGAACTGGCATATATGTACAACAATATAACCTTCATACTGTAATGCCATATATACATATAGTAATGTATATACATTTATAATCTATTGAAAAGCCTGTATTATTTTCAGTCTCGAAAGGCAGTTAGAATTTCTGAAAGCATATTTGTATTTCATTGTGTTCAAGTTTTATGATGTGTTAGAGTCTACCAGATTTCAGATCATCCACTGAATAGCCTGTGTTATTTTCATTCTCAAAAGGCAGTTCAAATTTCTGAAAGCACAGTTTGTATTTTACTGTGTACAAATTTGTATGATGTATTGGATTCTACCAGATTTCAGATCATCCGCTGAACAGCCTGAGTATATCATTTTCAGTTCGAAAGGCAGTTAAAATTTCTGAAAGCATATTTGTATTTCATTGTATACAAGTTTTTGAGATGTATTGGATTCTACCAGATTTCAGATCATCCACTGAACAGCCTGTGTTATTTTCATTCTCGAAAGGCAGTTGAAATTTCTTAAAGCATTTTTGTATTTCATTGTGCAAAATGTGAAATCTGAAACAGATCAACTGGCAAATTCAGGTCAGAGCAGCTGTATACAGGAGAAATGAACAGGTGATTACTTTGATTTAATGGGGATGAAAAATAGTGGCCAGCCCAATGGCTTTTCTTGGTTGTGAATTTTCCACTGTAACTTAGTGTAAGAAAAACAGAAAGAAAGAAAATAAGGAAAGAAATTCTAGAATTAAAAGAAACATGTCACGCCAAGCTTGAAATAAACAATGCAATTAATTCATACTGAAATATTAATATATACTAGTCAAACTTGCCCCAAAAGACCACTCAGGGGACTGATAAAATCTGGTCTATGTGGACAGGTGGTCACTATGGACAGGGGAAAAATTATCTGAGGAACGCTAAAAAGTGGTCACATTGGCCAGGTGGTCCTTCTATAGAGGTGTTCACTTGTAGTTGTAAAGGTTTGACTATACACGGAAAAGCAAGCATTATCAGATATGCTTTTGCTGTATTTGCAAGCTATAACCAAGTAGAACAATTGATGCTGCCTTAGTTGGCTATATCCAATTACAGACGAAGCCACTTAATTGCACCTCGGATAAACGCACCTTCCATTTAATTGCACCGAATCCCAAAATCCCAAACCGATTCCCATTCACTGCATTGTTAGTGACTCCGCATATCTGCACCGCGCATGGTCACCAATGCCGGATAACTGCACCATTTTTTTTCAAAAATCCTCGACAAGTTAACTGAAAAGGTGCGCTAAAATCGGCAAACGCGGTACAAATGAGCCGATACCTGCCGGTGTAAAGGCGCAATACCGCCAATATGTTTAAAACTGTTTTGAGTAACAAAAGAAGGCGGTCTCCATTGACAGTTACGTTGATAGGAATCGTATGGGTAGTCCCGGGCGGGTCACCCATAATCAGTAACCAAGTTTTAGTTTAAATTCCTAGTTTCATGGCGGTACATGATTTACGTAAATCGACAACTGCACCCTACGTAATGTAACACAAAAACTGTTATCCCATGAGTGGCATGTTTCAGAATGCCTCCCCTGTAACATTACGTGTGTTGTAATGCGGTAGATCGCATGGAAAAATGAAAGAATGCAAAATCTTTTAAAACAGGTTCGTAGTCATTTCCTTATTTTCAGCAAAGGGTCGATAAATAAAGTTAATAACTGAATAATGTCGTCTGTTTCCTTTGTGCTAGTGTTTCTGACTAACAATACACCCCCTTGCCCATGGTGGTGCGGTCCAGCTGGGCATTTCGCATAATTGCACCAGCCGGATAATTGCACCAAAAACGCTGACAAATGGGTGGTGCAGTTAAGCGGATTCTACTGTACATCCAATCAAAGACCCTTCCACCCCCATTTTCAACCTGCCCCAAACTTAATTAATTCACTGGAGGTTCAACCATGTTCTGATCAAACAGCATTATCCAAATACCTCTTCACCAACCAACCATGCCCAGATGTGCACACACCCATGCTGGGTCTGGTGGATGCTATGGCCAAGGTTGTGCACTTGTGTATGAATCAATGGAACTGACCTCTGCACTTTGATCTTGATGTGTTAGGAAGGTTTAAAATGCATGTGGTAGTGCCATGTATAATTATAACCATGGTAACTATGTAAACAAACACTATCTTCATGTTGTATGTTTATACTGTGTAGATTGATTAAGGTTCTGACAGGTTGAATATTATGGTGGAAGGATGTGTTATCTGTACCCAATAATAAGATTGAATTGCTGTTTTCTTGGAAGATTCGTTTGGCACTGCTACAGAAACTAGAAGAACTAGGAAGCGAACTTACATGTATACTATGAATGCCAACACATGGATATACACATGCATGCTGGGCGACCCTGACTGACTTACATTGACCAACTAGCTCAGGATGTTGGGTTGCAGGTTGAGAACACTATGGTTGACCAAAACTTCTGGCAAGAGAGGATGAACTTAGTCCGGGCAACATGCCCGAAAAAAATTGATGATGATGGCCTGGACTTCTAAAAGTAAAAGGTAGCTAGGACAATAGTATGTGTGACAATAGTTTTTAGGAAAGGAACGGAGCATGTGATGGTGTACCAGAAATTGTTCACACTCAAAGATTCTTCAAACATTATGCTTTGAGCTTTGCCTGAATCCCATCGTAGTAAGTTTACCAGGGCTCCCATATTCCCCCCTCCCAATTTCATAGTTTCTAACCTAGCTGGGAGGGGGAGTCAAAGAATAAAGATACTGTAAAATAATGCATTTAAGTTTGTGTGTTTTTTATTTTGCGCTAAGGCGAAAATGTAGTGTTTGCAGTGGTTTTAAGTTTACCGCAGCGCTATGGTCATATACTGCTGCAGTACTGGACAAAAATGTTTGCGGTGGTTTCAAGTTCGTGGTGAGACGGTTGCCGCAAAAACTGCGAACATAAAACCACCGCAAAATTTCTGTATTTACAGTATACCGGATATACGCACATTGGCAGCCATTACGGGTGCCCCAATACATTTGCACTAGGATGGCACCCAGGCTACATTGAACAGTCTTCGCTTGATTGCTGGCCCTCGCTGCAAGGCTGGCTAACATCAATATTAGGGACGGCCCGTACAACGTACATTTTATTTGGGGTACATGCAGGTTGGCCGTTGTTGCAGCGTATGAGCTGCACCTAACTGTGCGAACTGAAAGGAATATTTGAAGTCTGGTGTTTCCATCTGCCGACTAAATCATGTCAGCGGTGGTGATAAAAGAGAGCAGGGAGCTCGGGGTAACTCACAAGGTTAGAAAAATAACCAAAGGGAGAGGAAGAACACAAACAATACTGGTGCAGCCTGTCAGAATAACAAAGATATACCAGATACACACTCATAGGCGGTCATTGCTTGTACAAGGAACTATATTGAGTTCATTTTTTATCTCGTTCTAGATAAAGTCTCAAAGTCTTTGATTCTTTGTTATGGTTAGGAATCCAGGTAAACTCACAAATTTCATTACTAAATCATTGCATGTCTGATGTTACTGGATTAATATTTTGATGTTACTGAATTTGATTTCAGTCAAATCATCTATCAGACTTTTGCTCATTTTCCACAAGGCCTCAGGGTTTGAGTGTAATGTAATGAGGTTATGTGACCATTATCATTTAGTAGAAAAAGTACCTAATTGAGCTCTAAAACACAAACATACAAATCCATATTCATCCCTTCAGGCATTGAGAGGATAGGGTTGACAGCAATTACATTTCTATAACTCAGGAGATAATTACGTTATCCAAGGATTAGACTACATATATGATGTCGATGAGTTGACTGTAATTTGATGCCTTTACAGATTATTACTTTGAAAAGTCACTACAGTATTTCCTCTTGTACTTTATCCAATCGATGTACTTGTGGTGGTAGCGATCCATAAGTCATTAGATTGTAGTGAAAAATAGCTACAGGCGGAAAGCTAAAGACCGCTGGGAGATTTGTTAATGGAAAAAGATACCAGGAAGTCCCACTTGTCCTCTTGGGCCTTCCGCTTGGAAGAAAAACTGGCGGTGTACCATTTTGTAAAGACAACGCAAGTCTTCTGTCCATATTGTTATTTTTCAGTTGCGTTTGACAAACATTCATCGGAAGCTGTGTCCACCTAGCGTAAAATTGAACAGCTATACAACCACATCTGAGTATTGATTAGTAGCGGTAGGTGGTTTGAAAAACACAGCTCATTTGAAACTGGTAGAGAGAGGTCTAACGTATCGCTCCTTGGTGGGTAGGCTTGCAGTGGCCCCTGCGTTTGACCCTGTCTGTTTCAGTCAGGGTCGCTCCTCGCCTACAAATGGAGCGTTTCCTGCTGAAAGTTTCAACAGATCGGTCACGGTTTGTAAAAGCAGCCCCTTTCCGAGGTGATTTGCGCCATGGATGATACAACCCATGTGGTTTGGCCATGCATGGGGGTTTGTCAACAGCGCGTTCAGGTGCATGATGATTATCCTGTGAGGCACTGAAAGGGGACCTTCTTTTGACACTGAATCGCTTTGTTCCACCAACGCAAATGATATACAAACTGTCAGCCTTTTGCCTTGTTGATAGCTGGAATATATTGGCTGGAACATTATGAAGGCTTTGGACACTGGAAGTGACCTTTCTGGCTGTGTGTCTAATTACTTTGTTCACAAGTACTAGTGATAGGGCAATTTACAGGTCTCTTAGCTTGTTGGTTGCTGGAATGTACAATATGTCTAAATTTGATCTGAAATAGGAAGGTTGCAAATATTGGATTGACCCAGGGCTGTTTCCAGCCTGTCTGTCAAGAAAGAATTGAACTTAATGACATGAAATTGATAAAAATGTATTTTTGTAAGCTTAAAACGACGGATTTAACAATGAAAATTAACAACATCAGCTCTCAAACAATTAGTGGGACAGAAAAATTTTGAAGCTGAACACAGCCCTGGATTGACTTTAAGAAAATTGAAATGCATATTGATACAATGTACATTTTTGGCGACGCCTCAGGGGCGAGCCAAATTTTTACTATATTGTGTGCAGATTGCAAGAATTCTAGGAATTGTACAGGAATGTGAAAGTCCATGGGACGATAACTCAAGAATGCCTGGATGTATTATCTTCATATTTTGTAGGTGGGTAGGTCTGTGGGAGACCTTGTAATGATTGGATTTTGGCCCCCCTAGCGACTTTCTATGGTACTGCAGGGGAACTTTCACTTTTCAAATCTCGTCTTCTGAACATGCTATAGTCATGATTTTTAAGTGGTGGATAGCTCTTTGTTAGGAAAATATGTCCTGTAGATTTGGACCCCCTAGCGGCTTTTTTTGGAACTGCAGGAGCTGATTTTGACTCAAACTTTGAAAGAGAATAACGCAAGAAGGGGATGACGGATCATCATAATTTTAGGTGTGTAGATAGCTTAAGTTATGATTTACATAATCACATGCCAATTATGCAAATCAATATCTAATTCGCATAATTAATGAGGACAGTTAATAAATCAGCTGCATTCTATTATAGGACTCTCAAACATATGACATATGTAACTGAGAAAGAGATGAATATCGATAGATATCAATTATGCAAATCGATACTTAATTTGCATAAATAATGTCAAAATACTATAAATCCATAGTGGTAAATGTTGGGGATTTCATTTTTGCACCATTTGGAAGTTAAGTAAATGTGGCCACTATTAGACACAAATCTTGCATAGAGGGCCTCATTTACATATTAATTTATGAGGAAATGGTACGATATTTTTGTGAAAACAAGATTTTCATACATTGGACAACTTGTGTTATTTTGGTAGAGAAGGTGATCGACTGATATGATTTATGTGAGGTCCTTATTTGCATGTTGGTTAAAAACGAAAACGTTAACAGAGACTACCGTCGCCATGGCAACATCTTTTTATGTTGCCAATCTTGTTTGTACTTTTCGGTTTCACATTTCTGTGCCGCCTAAAATTTTCCATAAGAGACTGAAACCAGATCAAACCATTTATTATCTGTTAGTGTTGTCATCTTGGGTAAAAGAGGACATTATATTACAAGTGCTACACACATATTGTTTCAGAAAACAAGTTGAAGGGTCCTGTCACTCACTACAGGAGACAGCAATAATATTTTTATCTTTTATAGCAAGGCTGTTTGTGCTTTTTGTGATAACATCTGCAATGTAGACATGAGCTAGATTGCAAGGAAACTAGTACTATTTTTAAAGTCTTTCATATGACCCGGCTGGGGATCGAACTCACGACCTACAGTATGCAAGGCGAACACTCTACCCACTACATTTTGTAGGTCATTACACTGTAGTATGGCTATGCCCTAATTAGTTAGTCTAGAGTGAAGTTGCAATCTGTTACTTAGTGTAATAGTTACATGCTGTCTAGAATCTAAGAACGTCATTGGATCATGGTAGTTATGCAACACAAAGGGTAGAATCTTTTATTCATAGCGTAATATGACAGATTTTTATTGCTCCTGGTCATGAGGATCTGTACACGAAGAAGTAAGAATGGACTGGCTATGTAACGGCATCTGTGTTTCTTTACTACATTTGTATTCCAACAGCACAGTTCAAACCATTAGCGGAAATGGTTCCGTCAAGTTTTACGGTCTGATAAAGAAGCTCGAGAAGTTAGCCTTCTATTTAAGCGCTCTGAGGTAACTTTTTTAGTACTCTGAGTTCACAAGTAACCAGTACATTGTCAAGTTTTTATTCCCCCACAATGAGGCACATAAAAAACACTAGGTGTTAGTATTCTGGTAACATTGCACACTCCATTATAGTGGAAATACTACATACATGTGTTATCACCTGATAAAGGAGAAGTTGACCCTACATTTCAGCATAGAGAGTCTGAGTTCATGGTTGAGGACAAGGTTTTCTACTTCAAGGAACATTAGATATACAGAACTGTACTACAAATGAATTGGGTATTCTCCTTAGTGTGACGTCGAATGCCGAGCAACTAGGCTACCAGATATGAGAATTACAGATCATGGGTTCAATTCCTGGCATTCATCACTAGACATCCTTGTGTCCTTCACCTTGGGAAAGGCCTTCACACGATTTTCGTCACTCCACCCAGGTGTAAAAAGTAACTGCCCTATAGTCACTGTGGATAACATCGCACTGCCCCAACGGCCTCAAAGAAAGGGCTATGGGTCTACTTGTCCAAAGAATGTACTTTCCTTCATTACCTTTACCATTTATTCTCCTTGTTACAACATGGCACACCATTAGTGCAAATTACACCAAGAACTTTTATACAAATGTAGTCTTACAAAGCATAAGTTACTGAAAGTGCTTACTAATAGGTAACCATTAATTTAAAATGATATTTCCACAATGGGGCACATGAAAACACTACTATTGAACTGTATTTCTGGCAGTGTCCTAAATAGTTAGTGCCATATTTTAACAGCACTGTGAAAGCATTATGATTGATGGAAATTTTAGCATTTGGGAAAGAGTATGGCACACAGCACTACCAGTGGACGAGCCCCCTGCTGTAGTGATTGTGCAAAGTTGTGTGGCCCAAGGGCTATTGAAACGGAGATGGGCGCTGCCCTATGCAACATCTGGTGCGGGAAGCACGTTAACTTAACTTGCAACAGTGTCCTAAATACTTAGTATTCTAACAACACTGTGAACAACACAAGTTTAATGACTAGTGCAGCAGAGGTTGACCTTACATTTTAGCACTCATGAGTTGACAGGTCACCAGCACAAGTTTGATGCTGCAGGGCCTCCATAAAAGGCCAAAGGTTAATGGACCCTTAATGGTGTAAAATTGATGCTTTATTGCCCGGGGATCTAGGCTACACCTACGTGTTATAATGGCCTTTACCAGTCCCGTATTGACAGATGTACATGCTCTTTTATGTCTGGAGGAAGTTGTGAAATTGCTTCTAGGAGAAGACGGACTGCTTCCTTCCTTGAGCTCATTGATCTCGAAAGTCATACAGGATGCACCAAACGTGTGCCCATTGATTACGATCTGAAGTAGCGTATTTCTGAATGCGCTTGTGTGACTTGTTTTGGCCTTAAAGAATGTTGTGTGCAAAGAATTATGTAATTTTGCCCAACGGTTCGTGATCCTGCATTAAGTATAAAAATTATGTTATTGTTAGTCGTAATGTTTCTGATCTGCTATGTTTTCTGACAGCACTGTTGTACAGTACTGTCAACTTCATGGAATCGTGTTGGTTAGAATCCCCTGACATACCACTAATGTTATGCGCGTGGGAAAGGCACTTTGCACAACTTTCATTCCTCTACCCAGGTGTAAAAATGGGCACCTGACTTTGGTTGGGAAGCTAAAAGGTGGTTGAAGGAGAGGATTGGGCTCTGCCTTTTAATTTTGTGTCGTATTTGACTCGTATACACTACTAACCTTTTACTGTCAGAAAAAAACAACAACAGCAGGTCAGATACAGTTTTCCACACCAACAGCTGCTTGGAGATTACATGTAGACATACATGTCTCCCCCCCCCCCTTCACAATCAAAATGTAATGTTTCGGTAAAGCTGACGCCACGTCCTCAGACTGAGGACGAAGCGTGACGCTTTTTCGTTAGCTAATAGTAGTGCAATGTGGCTTGTTATGGTTCACATATTTCAGCCAAGTTCTCATACAAATGTAAGTCAGGCAAGAACCATTGAATTCCTCTCTTTACAGGAGTTGAAGGTCGTTGTCTAGAAGTCGTTGGAAAGCCGTAAAAAGATACCCGTAATTGGAAATATCTGAGGTTATGCCGTCATGGTAATGTTACTGGTTTGGGAAATGACAATCAGTCGACCCGAACGAAGACTTGTGACACCTATTGGAAACACTTCATTAGGAACCGGAACGCAATTACAGCTCAGGATCCTTCCCTGCCAACAGTCGTTACATACATGATTTATTTGTTCAGCTGAGCATAACTGTGCCTCTTTCTAAATGCAGGATCCCAGAGGTAACTTACCTGTGCCAGGCTCCATGGGTCGCTGGAAGTAGTAGAAATTGGCATGTTATCTGTCTATTAATTGGTCAGTTTCTATTATTTCTTAAGCCAAGCCAACAGTAATTTTTTCTTAATGTGACTTATAAAGCCTGTTAGAGGCTAAAAGGTAACTACAAACCTCTTATAGTATACATTACATGGGTGATGCTTATTTTGATACTGTTGATATTTTTCAAGCATAAGCATGGACTGTTGCTAGTTGCTACATGGTAGCCATTCCATCCTTAGTGGTGAAAGATGCAGCGCACATGGTCTATAATGTTGTTAGCCCCGAAGGCGGTTCCATTTGAGTACTTTGCCAGGGTGGCCAAAAAATTGCTTGTTTGAACGCCATAGTGGTCGGTCAATGTCTGCACCCTAAGTCGGTCCATAGGAGCGGACATAAACTTAATCCAGGACGGTACTCAGACTAGAAAATTGTGTGTAATTTAACGCCTTACTTTCCATCACATTCTTCATCATACCGGTCTCAGTGCTAAACTGTTCTATCGGACATCGTTTGTTCTTCCCTGAATCATTACTCATTCACTGTCTTTGAAGTTATGACCATGGCCCTTTCTGTATTCATGATTTCATTCATTCATTTGTTCATTTGTTCCTTCATTCACCCATTCATTCATTCATTCATTCATTCATTCATTCATTCATTCATTCATTCATTCATTCATACTCACATACTCACTCAATTACTCACTCAATTACTCACTCACTCAATTACTCACTCACTCAATTACTCACTCACTCAATTACTCACTCACTCTATTACTCATGCACTCACTCACTCAATTACTCACTCACTCAATTACTCACTCAATTACTCACTCACTTACTCATGCACTCACTCACTCACTCACTCACTCACTCACTCACTCACTCACCTATATCCTATCAGTCTTTATCTGTATTGTTTAACCACCCCTTCAGCCTAACTCACCCTTTACCAATCAGAGGCCCCAATTCCCACACGACTCAATCTTATTGTCTTCAGGCAAAGATTCATTCAGGCAAGGAGGTTTTAAAAGCTTTCTGAACCCCCAGGTTCAAGGTTGACTGCGACCATAGCCAATATTGGTCCCCTGTAAGCCTTCCTCCATTGCTCTGTTGGCTGCTGAACTTCGGAGGAAAATACCCTTGATATTTCTCGGAGGCCTGATGAATGAAAGTTGTAAAAATTTCCAGAGAAACTTTATTTCCACCAGCCTACATAGGAGGGTTGATAACATCTGACCTTTTAGATGCGTGCGTTGTGATGTGCGCTATTTCCTCTGTTCCTGGAAACTATAGTTATTGTATGGTGATAATGATTCATTCGCGGAACTGAGGATAAGGCAGATGATTGTGTGTGATGTTCCATGAACTGCATGACGCACATACACATGTATATCTGCGTCATATGTATAATTATACCCTGTGTGATATAATTGGATTTTTTAAGTATGTTTTAACAAAGGCAATAAATCTTGATGTAGAGAACAATGGCAAAGTCATAGCATATGCATGTACAATATAGTCTAATTAACTTCAATTAAGTGATATCAATCTTATCATACATCATGTAGCTTGGCTTTGGTTGTCAGCAATGTTAACAAGATGCTGAAAACTGGCAAATAGGATTTCACATGCATGTATGATCTCTGACAAGATTGTCCCTTATTCATCCATCAGTCGATGATTTGACATGAACCATCATCAAAATGTTTTGCAGTGTAGGCCTTTTTTCCCCTGATGTTGGAAATTGAATTTCATAATTTCTTAATTTCAGAATTTCATATACATGTATGACCTCTTACCAGATGAATATACAGGATTTTCATGTACATGTAAGCCTGGTGTGCTGGATATTTATCATGCGTCACTCGTGGAAAACATCCTCAAAATGTTTCCTACAGAATCTGGCCTGCTATCAGATAGCTGAATGGGTCATCATTTAGGCCATGGAGGTTACAAAGTCCTGTGGTCAATACGATTTCACGTATTATGATATCTGACCACATAGCCACCATCCGCATCAATGTGATAAGCACATCCTTAAAATATCTGACTGTTTTCGTCCACAAAATCTATGACGCCATTGGTCAATCTGCTGTCAGATACTGGTCAATAGAATTTCACATATGATATCAAACCAGATGACTGAATTTCCATCAAACATGTATGTCACCACTTGTGGTAAACATCATCAAAATGTTTCCTTCAGTGTCTTACACTCTTAGACAACAGGCTTTCTATCAGATAACTGAATGGGTCAACATTTAGGCCAAGGAGGTTACAAAGTCCTGTGGTCGATACGATTTCACATATTCACTGACAATCTCGGACAGATATATCCCTCTATCCTTATCAATGTGATAAATGCATCCTTAAAATGTTTTCTTCCACGAAATCTTTGATTGCATTGGTCAATCTGTTATCAGATACTGGTCAATAGAATTTCACATGTGATCTCAAACCAGATGACGCTGAATTTTTATCAAACATGTACGTCACTACTTGTGGTAAACATCATCAAAATGTTTCCTTCAGTGTCTTTGACAGCAGGCTTTCTCCCTATCAGATAACTCAATAGGTCATCTATTTAGGCCAAGGAGGTACAAAGTCCTGTGGTCAATAGATTTCTCATATGATCTCTGACCAGATATCTGGCCGTCCTTATCAATGTGATAAACGCATCCTTCAAGTTAAAATGTTTTCTTCCACAAAATCTTTGACAGCATTGCAATTGGTTCATCTGCTGACAAATCGCGTATACCAAATGACCCTGAATTCTTATCAAGTTATCATACATGTACGTCACTGCTTCACTTGTGGTAAACATCCTCAAAATGTTTTCCACAGAATATTTGACAGCAGGCCTTTCCCGATATCAGATGCTGGTCAACAGAATTTCAAATATTCAGTATCTTTGACCAAATGACCCTGGATCGTTATCGTACATTGTACATGTACATCACTCAAGCTATATCACTCCTTGCGGTACATCTTGTGGTAGATCTGAACATCCTCAAAATGTTTTCTTCGGGGTCGTTGACACCAGGCCTTTTCCTGGATATCAGATATTTGACGGGTCATCACTTAGCCCACAAAGGTCGGACATGACATGGCAAATAATTGCCCTACATAGCTGTGGTGCTCATCCCCCATTTAGTGGCTGTTTGGCATGATGAGCCTGCCTGATGCCAGCGGAAGATTGGCAGCAATGGCTGTTTCTGGCTATCCTGGCTATCACCCTCTTTAGTTTATGCTCGCTTGTACTGGCTCGTTTACACCTGATGCCAGTGGGGGCAAGTTTTAAGTAACAAGGATGGGAGACAGGCTAAGTTTCTAGTAGCGATGTTAGTTAAAAAGTTTATCCTCTGCTAGGGTGAAGCTCAGCTATGCATTGCAGCTTTGCTACAGCTCATGTTTGAACTTAAATCTAGCACACTGGGTCACTCCTACTCTTTTGGATAAGTGTGTTTGGTTCTTTTACAGATAGACTAGAGGTTTGATACTTGAGGCTAACACCTGAGGCTCCCCCAGACACAGGACCAATTTGCTTTTACGTCACAATCCGAAATGATGAATGCAATCCATCACACCATTTTCTTTGTGGATCTCCCGTCCCAAATTGGATCCAAAAGTTATCTGGCTCTTATACCTTCTTCCAATCTTACACTAACTGTTGCAAAACCTACAATCTTATTTCCGTGACATTGAATGCACAAAAGCAACAGAAACCTAAAAGCAATTGAACTTGGCCATAACCAATACATGTTTGGTGTCCCAGGACACCCATTGAGTGTTGCCTGACCAGCCAGGCCTTGAAAATGAAATCATACTTCACCTTACATGACCACAGACTCTGTCTAATATGAAACACTCTATCACCTTAAAAGCAAGAATTCTGAATAAAGTTTTGACGTTAAGCTTGGTATGGGTCCCATTGTTGCTGTTATGACTAGTAGTGTAACCAAAAATTCATCTGCGGATAACAAAATTGTCATTGGACTATTACTAGCCCAGTACATATGGAGAAAATTAGAGCCTTGTACATCTTAGATGTTGTCTCCCACTTAAAAACTCTAGTTTTGTCTAGGTGTGGTGAGTTATTCATTAGTGAAGTTGAAGATAGATCAGAACTTGTACATGTAAGTCTTACCTTCATCAACCTACAAATGTACTTTTGGATTTCCTGTCACGGAAAGAGGTGGTATGATTTGTTTCAACTTCCTGAGACTTTTGACCAATTGCTGATCATGCTTTCAGGTGTCTGTAAGGTCATAGTATACATGTACATGAAAGTGATTGGAAATTCAACTCTGATCAAGGCTAGCAGCCAAAATCACCTGACTTCTTTGTCGTACAATACAAAAGCAACTGCATAGATTTTGTAAATGCATCTAAGTACTAGACTCTATCTTTCCTCATTGACTGAGGAAATCTATCTAGTCGCTCGAGTAACTTTTGCATTGTGTATCTTATCACCAGGATGTCTAACCTTCATTCATGACTTCTTTGTTGCAGTGGAATACAGTTTATCCGTCTGCTATGTATCACTTACTAAGATGTTGATTTGTTTGTTTGCTACAGAGGATGGGGAGTATGCCAAGAAACCAGCCTTCCTGACTGACGACCTTCCCTGTGGAAGTGAACTCATCCCAGGTACGTGCTGCAAGCGCGATGACAGTAAAACCTATCTGTCTGCCCCATCAACTATCAATACATGACATATAAATGGCAGAGACAAATACTAGTGTGGTAAACTACTGATTGAACCATCTGCATATCATAATGCCAATAGGGAGAAGGCCAAGGTTTTCTGTAACCATAGGGACAATAGAATATGTGCTGTGAGGAAAATGAGGAGGGGTGGGCAGAAGGTCAATGTAGTTATGCTAGGAGGAAACCAATATTCAGATGTGTCAATTATCAGCACATTAAATGATGACAAGACAAATGCTACAGTGCTAGACTACTGATAGAGGAACGTGTTTATCAATATGCCAGAGTGAGAAGGCCAAGGTTTTTGTAACCATGAGGACAATAGAACTTGGTAGGTACTTTAGGGGTAAATGAGGGCGTTAGGCAGCAAAGGATTTGGGGCGAGCATTGAAGATATTACTACAATTGGGATGTGCTGGGAGGCAGCCACATGTTTGAATGCTAAATGCTAAATGGAATAAAGGCAAGACAAATGGTTAATCTAACTGATTTGAGACAACTGTATATCATTTAGCTTACCTGGAGAGTGTGGGAGCCACTGGAAACTAACTAGAATGGCACCCAGCTTACATGTCCATATGCCAAAGTTACATTTGTACATGTATGTGTGGTGACAGTAGTTTTAAGGAGATGAGGAGGAGTAGACACCAGATGACTTCAGGACAAAAAAGTGTAAAAAGAGTCATGTTAGGAGGTAACTATATACATGAGGAGTGTCAAATATCAGAGTAGGATATGAAGGCATGACAAATGATAGTGTGGTAAACTACTGATTGAAGCACCAGTCCTGTTTATCAATATGGGGAAAGGCCAATGTTGGGGACAATTGGATAAAATGTATCAGTTACATGAAATAATGGCAAAACAGATGATAAAAATGAAATCTTTATTGACACAACAGAAGTACAGCGACTTTCGTAAGGTCTGCTAAATCTTTACGTACAAACAGTCAAGTGCAAAAAAGGCATCAATATGCCAATTCCAATCAGTCTGGTACTTTCCCCATGGTGAAAAACAACCATGGCCTTTTCACATTGGCACATTGGCATCAATATGCCAATGTGAGAAGGCCAAGGTTGTATGTAACCACTGGGACAATGCCATCGGGAAGATGAGGACGGGTTGACAATTGATGATTGGGGATGTGCTTGGAGGCAGCCACATGTAGGAGTGACGAATATTTGTACAGGAAATAATGGCATGACAAATTATAGCATATTAAACTTCTGATTAAAGCAACTGTATATCAGTATGCCAATGCAAGAGGGTCAAGGGCATGTCTGCTCCAGGGACAATAGGAAGGATGCTGACCTCAGATGACTCTGAGATAAACTGGAAACCAAGAGGGAAATCTAGTGTCAGGAAATGTGAAGGGATGGGGAAGTGAAAATGGAGGTGTTGATAACAGAATGGTGTCTGCTAATGGTGGCCTGCAGGGGTGAAATCATCAGTGATGATCAATATTATACATGCTAACGTGGTGTGATTAACTTCAGAATGAAACCCCACTTATTACACTGAGGTATGGTGTGCTCCTGACATCGAAGTGGATCTATGTTTTGTCATAGGGAAATTTTTACTGTTCATCTTGAAGATTGATGACTTGAAACTTTGAAGAATATATGGGTTTATCTAAAGACAACTTATTTTTAGACAACAATTATTGATTTGTTTTGCCAATAATGTATTTTTTTAGGAAGTAAAAAATGCCAGGAAAATTGTAAGATAACATAAAAGTGCATGCTGAAACAAGTTTTAATTGTAATTTCCAACACAAAAATTGGACTTACCCATAGAAGTGCATGATTCAAAAATTTGCTTTTAATTTCTTGGAAAAGTTTGCTCTTAATTTCTTGGCAGATTTATATTATAGCAGATACCTGGCGGGCATGTATTGTAGTCATGTACCTGCCACAGGCAGGTTGAGGCGTCCTGCCGGTTAGCTTGTCTCTCAGACTTATAGTCTCTGGGGACAGTTTTGTTCAAATTCCATGGTCATGGTCAATGCTAAAAAACACATTAAAGCATTTTCCATTTTTGGGATAAAGTTTGAAATTGTCATGTTCACAGTCAGTGCTTCTAAACTTAAGTCTGCACTGACAAACCTTTTCTACTGACTCAAAGGAAAAGTGTGAGAGATTCTGGAATACCAGTAGGAAACCATACAAAATGTAGGTGAAGGGTGAGGACAAAGTGTAAGGTTGACCTATGGCTGCCCGCTGCCCAAAGGTCCCTGGTGGAGGAGCATGGCCATTCCTTGACCAGTAACAGATGGGATGGAGTCAGACTTTCCATGGACAAATTCTCCATTTTGTGGTCTGTCTATGTTTTACTGGACACCCCAGTGAGGGTCGCTCGCTAGTAAATCTCATTTTCCGAAGAAAACCCCATTTACGGCATGCAGAAGGGTCTAAGGTGAAGCCGGAGCATTTGCGAGGGCACCTTGTGAAGGAACTAATAGCCACAATGGGCAGCGTAAAGTCTCGTTCTTCCCAACAGCCACCATCATCCTATTCATCTTCCCAATCCCATCGGAAAGTGCAACACATCCATGCGGATGGCCACAGGAATTGGCCAGTATATCATGCGCAGCTCAAGACCAGGGCAGGGACGACTGAAGCTCACATGAAGTCTGTTGTTTTCGCAGATGAGCGGAGGGGAGTGTCCGTGGTGGAACTCACCAAGAAAGATGGCAGCGGCCTGGGGCTGACGATTTCAGGTGAGGTTTCTGCTGCTGTGTTTGTCAGGTGATGTGGAGAAAAAGAGTGATTATCATAGTGAAATGGATATTAACTCAAATGCACCTTAGACATGTACAATGTATGATGTCAGATCCAAGAAGGTGGGGGGGGGGGGGGGCACCCTCTGTTTTTTTGCAGGAATGATAAAACTTGTGCTTGGGTTTTGTCAATCCTAAAACACAAGTAGATAGCTACATTGATGAAGGGCCAACCGCCATAAGAAATCATGAATTCAGTGTTACTGTATGACTTGTATAAAGGACAATGTACATGTACATATATGACTGCATCAGTGCATGTGTGTTACAGACTGGAGCAAAGGCATTCCACAATGCCACAGGGACCATTTCCTGTAAACTGTATAATTCCAATGCTAGACTTGTCTGTGACCCCTGCACCTCCCAAATCACCTACCATATCCTAGTCCTGTGGACCATTTGGCCGTCATAGGTTTACACCCCCTTAAGTTTGAAGATGAGCTCGAGTCTTGTGGATAGTCCCAGTCTTATAGAGTAATAGACCATTAGGGCAATGCAGCTCTTACATGTATCACCGCTGCATCCTTATCTGCTAACATTGTGAAACATCTGTACTTAGCTCAGTGGACATTCCAGTCAATGAGCGCTACGTCCTGCCCTAAGGCAAAGATGTGCACGCACGCTTCGTGCACTTAATACAGTCCAATACCTCACCGATGCAAAAGCTGGAAAGGGCTATTCCTCATATTGCATGCATTTTTTTCCTGTCCAGTGTATATACAGTCGTCACGGTTGATCAACCAAGTGTATATAGCTGGGGATATCAGCAAGGTCATGGTGGATTAAACTAACGGTCTTGTAGGTTATGTCTTACCTGGGCCGCGATAACTTTCGATACGGGTGTTCCGCATCGTGTGATAATTTTCCATATCACACGGGGTTCTATACTTGTATCACATGGGCTTCCATATTTAGAATGTATTTCGAGTGCGCCAGTTACGCCGCTGTCGAAAATTCGAATACCAGATTCGGAGATTGGAATCAATGTTGTTACCATTTTTTTTGTTCGAGGACACAAAACTCTCTCAATTTCAGGTGCATTTTGCATTGAAATGTGTTTTTTTCGGGTTGGTATGACATAAATAAAATACAACACAGTGTATTCCGCATCACCATCTGTCCCGGCCCTCCCGTGAGTCGCATCATGTTGTATTCTATATATATCCTTAAACCTTATTCTTCTACAGTCTAAACTCCTTTGTCTTGTGACATACATGCAGGGCTGTCTCAAGCTTTTAATTTTATTCGTCCCACTTATTGTTTGGGAGCCCATGTTGTTAATTTTCATCGTCAAATCTGACAGGTGATTTTAAGCTTACCAAAATATATTTTCATCAATGCCATGTCATGCAGTTCAGATTTTTTTGGATGAAAGGGGTAAAATTTTTGTCCATCCCAACAAGCATCTTTTCCGTCCTGGGACGGAAGGACAGATTCTAGAGATACATGTAGCCCTTTGTACATGTTAGACTTAAGTGATCCATGATGAGTGTGACTTTTACGTTCTAAAATGTCAATGCAATTTGTGTGCTCACTGACAGACTATCATTATCAAAAGTGTCAAGTCACATGGGTAAATAGTTTTCTTCTACACCGATGAAGGCAGCAGATAAGTGAAATGTCTGAAGAGAAAAAAATTCAGATTGTGCACCTAAGAAAACTATGTTCAATGTCAAGTCACATGATGTGAATTCAACCATCTCCGGTACAACTGACTGTGAAAAGAAACTGCCTTCACATTGACCATTGAGGATTATCAATCCGTAGGCTAAGCTGCACTTATCTAAAGTAGGAACATTGAAAACGAAATAAAGGAGACAGTTGCCAAGGTTATTTGTTCAACAATCATGGCCAGTCATTTTCAGTGAAGACGTCTCTGTCCAAAATTACACACCCTATAAAGTTTGAAGCATTTCATGCCCCCTGATCTTCAATAACACCTCCATAGCCCTGCCCCATGGCTTCTGTGGGCTGAACAACACCTTGATGCACTGAGTTTCTAAAGCTTATGAGATCCACGAAGTGTCGTAAGAGAACTGATTGCTGTTTCTGAAAGCAATAAGTAACCTTCTGTGCGAGTTCACTGCCTTCCGTCTGTTTCATCAGGAGCAGGGCTTGAAATCCTTTTTCTTCTTCCTTTTTTTCTTCATACCTGCACTGGTGCCAAAAACATTCAAAATTACCAACACCAGACAAGTTCTGCCTGCAAGGCCGCAACACTCAAACAATCGCAAGGTAACAGTAGCTCAGCTGGATAGATTTTGGAAACGGCCAGACATTTCATGTAGCACCCCAGTCACTAATGAAAGGTAGTGGATGCTACCTGAAACCTCGAACCGTTTCCAAAATCTATCCAGTTGCTTGAGTAACTGTTACCTTGCTAATCTCATTACCCGGATGTATAACCTTCATCGACACTCAATCAATCATTTTCATTCTGCTTTTCGGTTTTCAAAAAAAAATGTTTTTGAAAGTACCATTGTAATGTAAATCCTGTTATACGCTGTATTCACAGATTTTATGTAGTACATTGTATTATGAAGAGTGAATTTCAAAGGCATACTGTTGCCACTACTTTCATATGTCAGTGTCCCGATAGTGTCCCGAGCTGGTTTTACCATGCACCAGTGCAGGTACATTTAGACATCAAAAACACCTTTACAGCTCCAATTCTACCTGCACAAACCTGCATCCACAGGTGTTGTTTCAAGCCCTGAGGTATGTTGGATGCAGGGTATTTGCTGTGAGAGTATATTACATACCATAGATCATCAAGAAGAGCACAGTGGCCCCCTGCTGCTCTTTCATCACTTTATCTCCCTCCAACTCCCAGTATTACCCAATTTTATTGCTGATTTTGTAGATCCATCTCCTCGGTTGCTCTGAGGGCTTTTCTTTTTCCATCACGCTGGAAGCGAGTCAGAGTCATGTGACGCCCTTCAAGGCTGAACTAAGCTCGCTTACTGCGTGAAGGCATCAGCGTAGATTCTGCGGCAAGCAGGAAATACCGTAGCACAGTAGGGGCATCCTCACTAGAAAGCTTTAAAGAACGTTTGCCGCTAGACGTGCAGAAATAAGGTGTGACAGGTCGTTCAGTGTACTATCTAATATAACCACCTGTTGCTGTGCTGCGTGCCTGCGAAGCTGGAGCGTTACGCCAAAGGGCAGGTATACCGGCTATACGGGTAGACATCAGAAATACCTGCACAGCTCCAATCCTTCATATGCAGATGGTATCTCGAGCCCTTCATGCTTCTATTCCTGCTCTTCATTTTGAAAAGACGTTGCTAGGCCCAACATGCAGCGGCAAAAAGAAATTAAAAGAAGTTATCAGATAAAATCCAGACTTGTCAGCAAATCGTTGGTATGCGCCATCTGGTAGTACATACAGAACCTGCAGTACAGAAACATGCACATGTCTTCTGGGAAAGGGAACTAGGTGCACCCCCTACATCATTTATCCCCTTACACATACAGGGTTCACATGTATTGTTGCACAGTCACATGAGAAACTCTAGATCTACACCATTTTCTATGTTTTGTATACACAGTGATCAAGATAATGTTTCTTTTGAATGAACATCCTCCACTATGTTTTATGATCTTAAAGATAAGTTTGTTCAAGGCCATATGAAAACCCTTAGTTTCCTAGAAATAATACTTTGGAGCCAAGTTATTTGAGACTCATTGACATTATCCATGTCTTGGAGTCATGCCTTGGCCTGGAGTCTTACCATTTGAATGGAATTAAGGTCCTGACCCTTTGGCTTGTGAGATCACTGTACCTCGATTGGATTAATTTGCTGGGGAGGGAGGTACAAAAACGGGTACTCTAAATCTTGAAATGTTCCCGGTGGTTTTATTTCTGGGTGACGAAAGTCATGACACCACGAATTGGTGTTTTTGCATTACTTCTTTGCTAAAGAATTGTTCCAACTGTGAACATCAAACAGTGCAAAAAAACCCTTTCCCTTCCTACTACAAAATGCAATCCCTGCAAAAATTAATGAATTTCCAGTACAGTCAAACCTGCCTAGGCGACCACCTTTTCAACGCGACCACCTGGCCATGGCGACCGCTTTTTCTCGGTCCCAAAAATTTTCCCCATAGGCACAAGCATTAAGCTGCCTGCCCAAGGCGACCACCTGTCCAACGCGACCGCGACCTCCACGAATCGGGACCGCACAGAGCACAATCCCTGCTCATGGCGGCCGCTTAATTTTCAAGCGTGTGGTGACATCGGATCATTTTGCTGTCGTATTTCACGGAAATGTTTTCAAGACTTTGAAGGACAAAAATAAGAAAATATATGGAATAGCAATGTTATAGCATCGATTCTTTCATGAAGTGTTTTGATAAAACGTTCCCCTATAAACATTGTGAAGACAAATGTTTGTGAACTTTGTGATGTTGCTGTGCCTATCCAAGGAGGTTATATATAACCTCCTTGGCCTATCGTAATCTTATGGTGTACCGCAAACTCAGTATGGTTTAAACTCAATTTTCAAAACAAATACGTAGTGCATGGCGTCAAAAAGTCAGATATCACAGAAATAACTATCTATTTTCGTATTTTCAACCAAAATGTGTCTGTGTCTTACTAAATTCCACCGTAAAATGACTCTGCGGCGGGCAAAACATCGGGCGAGAAATGTTGTTCCTTGGTCCCGACACCATCTTGGATTTGGCGCGACCCGGATTTGGCGTACCGCTGACCTTTCTAAAACACGCTTTTGTGCATGAACATTTACGAATATTCTAGTTATTGATGAAAATTGATATTCTTATTTTCTTTTTATTTCCATGAATCTCACAAACCTTTATTTGACGCTGTGTGTTTTGCTGCACTTGCTTACCTTTTGATGCAGTCGCACCGAGCTTGGCGGCGCGACGAAATCACACCGTTCCGTTTTCATCTATATCTTTAGTTGTCAGATCGAAAACTTTTTGATCCTTTTATCCAGCGGTCGGCGCCCCAAAAAAGACTGGGGCTAGCAGGTGCTATCTGGGGATTTGTCTTAGGCCTTAAAACTCAATGATGTGCGTGCGTGTGTGTGTGTGTGTGTGTGTGTACTATTTAATGTAACGTGTGAATGCGGGAAGGCGCTGCGAGAGTATCAAGGCAACCATTGTTTTGTAGTCAAAATTATGACGAAAATTTGCACACGATGTAGCGGTAACGTTATACAATTATTACAACGTTAACGGAAAATCAAATTTTTGTAGGATCTTTCTGTCAATGAGAATTAAACCTGGTGGGGGTCATGCTGTCTAAATTCACATAATTTCCATCCATTTACGTACTGTATTTGAAAACCTCGACCTGGAAACATGTGAATCAAATCCTCTTCATGGCGACCACCTGTCCAACGCGACCGTTTTTGCTCGGTCCGCCGGGTGGTCGCCTTGGGCAGGTTTGACTGTATAACTAAACTACAATGTAAAAGGGCAGACTCAGTTACAAATTGAAGAATATCAGTGACTTATACATGTACATGTACTATGTACAATGAGCATATACATGTAAGATATCCTACAAATGTCATACCAGTACTCCACAATTTGTATATCGTAAGCATAATCTGATCGACCTTGTGTTTTTGTTCATGAAAAGTGAAACATCCTGTAAGGTTAGACATTGCGACAAAGCAGGCACTGTGTAGATCTGGACTTGATTAGTCAGGAACAGGAGACAGGGCAGGACTTGGAACCTTGACAGAGGCTGCATCAAAGAACCTCGTGATAACGATGTGGTCTTTGATTCCCATTTCATGTGGATATACTAATTGTTTTCCTGAAAAGGCCCTTAATTTAAAACACTGGTTGAAATGAACTTGATTTTGACCTTTTAACAAAGAGAATGTCAAGACCACAGTTATGTAGCTTCGACTTAAGCTTGCTTTATTTGTACACAACAGCAGTGTATAGCCCAGATGCATTGTAATTGGTATACTTTAATACCTTTGCCAAAAATATTTTGGGGGCTATGTGTTTGTTTGTTTGTGAACAGCATAACACAATAAGGTATGGATGGATCTTTATGATATGATATGATATGTTGCTACATGTATGTGTTGGCAAAATGAAGAAATGAATTAGTTTCTGGGCCCCCTGGCAGCTTTCCATGGTACTGCAGCAGGACTTCTGCGTTTGATACATGATCTAGTTTTCTAGACATGCTATATTACTATTCAGAATATATATAGTCATGATTTTGCAGTGGTAGATAGTAGATTTGGGCTCATGAAGAAGTGGCTTTTTTTAAACTACATGCAGAGACTGATTTTGTTTTTGTGTGTACAAGGTCAAAGTGATGCTGATATTGGGAAACATGAATATACAAGAGATTACACAACAAGAATTTTGGGAATCTTAAAACAAAAATCAAAAGGATTGCTATAATGAAATCTAGACTTTTTAACTGTTAAAGATGTCTGACCTTAGGTGTATGGTAACTGTCATCTCATGAAAGTCAAAGACTTCATTAGTGTGACCTCTTGTTGCTCCAGGTGGTCTTGATAAGGGGAGCAGAGCTAGAGTGCTGCATCTGAGGCCAGGAGGGCTCGCACAGAGGTAAGACAAAAACCTGCACGACAAGCTACAGCAAGGGTTCGTGAACTTGGTTTTGAGGATGCATTCATTTGAATTTGATCTGTTTTACAACAACAGCAAAAACAAATCTTGCTCCTTTTGACTGATAATTGATCCACCAATTTCACAGAATTGCCCTATTTGTTTTGCTCTACTGCATGTGCATGTGTGTTGTGTCTTGTTGCAAAATTGTGCAATTTCGTAATTTTGAAATTGATTCTCCTTACATTTTGGGTGCTCTAGAGGATGTAATCCATAAAATCAAGTCTGTGTAGCGTAACTGTTTGTACAAAATGTACTGAAGCCTTGAAAATGTGTCCTCACAGGTGTATTGTCTGTGAACTACCTTCCATTGATTAATAGTCTAATACATGGTAGTATGATCATCTCAGGGTTCTAGCAACATGTATATGTAGCTTGAAATTTTCTTGTATCATCCCAATTAAAATTGATGGAAAGATCCTACAAAAGTCTTCTTTTTTCTGTACAAACTTCCATCAATTTATTCCAATTTGGATCCGGACATTTTTACATCTTTTACATATTTACTCATGGATTTTTGTACTTCAAGGTGGACAGAAAAAGTTTTCCATCATAATTATAATGCAACCAAATTCTGTCTAATGATCGATGGAATGATGGGAGCTGGCTAGATCCCTGGATCATTTACATCAAGACATCCCAGTGATTCTCCAGCGTTAAAAAAAGGCAACCAAAGCAATCTTAGGGCCCAAAATATAGACATAAAAAAATGCTGAAACCTTTATGGTAGTGACATTTATTAACACTGTTAAGCACATTTGCGTAATAACTTCACACTTTGAGCATCTTAAAACCGTGCAAAAACGAGCTGTACAATGATCCCCTTAGTTTCGCGAGCCTACAAAACCCCGCGAAGATTTTTAGTGAGTTCTCACATCACACCGACGTCAAATGTTTGCATCATGGACGTCACTATACATTGTGATAGTGTTATTTGAACTAATCATGACATGTATAGAAATGACTTAATGAATTGACTTTCAAAATCCAATTTTCAGGCCCTAATATTGCTTGGGTTTCCTTTAAAATGCACTTTGTCCTTAAAAAAAGGGTCAGTGTGGCAAGTCTTCATAACATATTAATTTTACGGGTCAGCGGGTTTATTACTGTTTTTTTCGAGTTGGGTGACTCAGAAGTCACCAGGTGCAAAGGTGACTTGGCAGAGGAACTGGAGTAAAGGAAATTGGCAGAGCATGTAATGTCGCAGTATAGTGCCTGTATAGTATCACAATCATGTATTTTGTACTGCAATACTGAAATTTCCATGGATGTCTCAGTATGATGTTCTAGTACTAGTAATATTCTGAATTTGCAAAGAAATTTCCTTGAAAAGCTTCCGATGTCTCAGTTTAATGTTATAATAGTATAAGTACACTGTAGTAGTATACTGAATCTGCAAAAACATTTCCATGAAAATTCATACATGTACACACAATGTACACGTACATGTACATGACACTGTGCCTGTGTACCATTTGAATCACAATAGAGCTATGAAAATGTGCTTAAGAAAATTGGCAAAGCATTGTGATGTCTCAGTATAATGTAGTAATAGTATGCTTTATCTGCAAAGTTTAAAACATTTCCATGAAAATTCATATCTTATCTGTGCCTGCATACCATTTGAATCATCTAGAACTATGGAAACGTGCCAAAAAAATTAGCCAAACATGCAATGTCTCCATGTACTGCTGTGCTACCCTTTCTGGTAGTGTATCTGCAAGGAATTTCAAGATGTTTCCACAAAAATTCCTAACTTATAATGCCTGTTGTCCATTTGAACAATATCGAATTATGGGAACATCTGCTTATAAGAACTTGTCACTGGCAAATGTTTTATGTGCACGCTTCCATCATTCATTAGCCAGGAAATTAAAAGAAACCCCGAAATGACCTAGATCGGCAAAATATAATCCCAACCTAATACAATTGTAATTGAATTCAATCTACTTATGATTGATTTACTGTGGTAATACCCATCTGGCGGGCCTAATTAGCCAGCAGGGTATGTAGAGTAATGTACCATGGAGCACTATGGCCATTTAACATTTCCCATATGGTGGTTCCCTGACTTTTGGAAAGGTTATCCAGTTTTTGGGCCATCCGTCAATTACCACCTGAGAGGTAGTTAGCAGTCCCAGTATGTTATCATAATTATGAATCTGCATGCTGTAAAGGCCTCTTGTGATTATGTGAATCCCGTTATAAGCTGATTATGTTATACAAAAAGCACAGTGCATTTGAAATGTGTGGTAGATATGAACATAGTAAACTATCTACACTGCGCAATCATTGAATCATCCTTAATGAGTTATGGGGTAGTGCCGAAGTCGCGTGATGAAAGAGAGTCCCTACATATCAACTAATGAAAGGAAGGGCGGGTGGGTGGGGGCGCTAAAACCAAGAGCCCGACTCCTCGCTACTTTTGTCCAACCCTTGCTCACTCTGTCCGGGACCTGCCTTCCACCACGCTCCTCGGCGTTGCGGATGATTTCAGTTAACTACACAGCCTGGTCAACTGCCGCTCCTTTTATAGCATTAGGTGATGTCATTGGCGGATTGATCCAATTATAGCGCAGTGTAAATAGTAAACTATCTACACTGCGCAATCATTGAATCATCCTTAATGAGTTATGGGGTAGTGCCTACGTCGCTACGTTCTATCCTGATAGCCCTACTTATATCAACCTTTCTTCATGACCTTAGGCAATTCATAACTACAACCCCCATACTCATCCAAACCGCCACAACCTAAACCTATCCCATTCTCATCCCATTCTCATCCCATCCTAATCAGCACCTTTTCGGACGGGTGACAGAAAAATATATTAAAACCCCAAGCCAATAATCGCAAAAATATTCCCTCTTTGCACAGGCTTGGCACAAAAACCGACATACCGCAAATAAACTGCATAACGTTGACTTACAGTATTCTTGCCGTAAGGCTAATTGTACGTCTCTATGTACAACATTCTTACCTCGAACCAAACGCATCGTCTATCCCCCATCCTAATCACTTACTGGGACGTAAATGAGCACACATGTAGTATTCACCAAATATGGGGGGATGACACAATTGACATCTGGGACGAGTTAGGGCACTGTCCCTGATTGATAAACCTCCAACCATGCGGTCCGGAGTCAGTCTGAAGTCCATCTCCGTGTGTGCTGCTGTGCCTCTCTTAGCCTTGTTCTTACCACATAACAATTGGTGGCAGCGGCCTATACTTCCGAGTATATTTTATCCACGCCATGGCAGCCGCACAACGTTCGACTCCCCCCGAGACCCCCCCCCCCCCGTCCTTCGACGGGAGCGACGACTTCCAGTTCTGGAGCCAGCAATTCGATGCCTGGGCCGAGTCCCAACCACTGGACGACCCATGCAGCGAAGCTGCGCCACCTCCCCACCTACCTCACCGGCGCAGCGTTCGGCTACTACACCGAACTGCCGGACGCTACCAAAGGCCACAGTATGAATCCCACCTCATCTCCAAACTCTGCACCCGACTTGGAATTCGTAAAACGCGCACATCGCCCTACCACCCACAGGGCGACGGCCAAGTCGAGCGATTTAACCGGACGATGAAAGACATACTTGCGAAGTGTTTAGCAGGGCGCGAGAACGACTGGGACAGAATCCTACCCCACGTCGCCCTGGCCTACAACACCAGCCTCCACACCACCACCAAGCGCTCTCCATTCTACCTCGTCCACGGCCGAGAAGCCCACCTACCAGTCAGTCCGCGACGCCATCGCCCAGTCCCATCAGACGCAAGACCAACATCAAGCCCCCCGTGTCAACTACCACCAGTACAGAGTCGGTGATCGCGTCTGGCTTCACCATCCACCTTTAGCACTGTACAAACCCCGTCTCCCTTGGACTGGACCGTTCACAGTCATGGCCACCCTACCACCCGGTGAGCCAGCGCCCATCCTGTATCATATACAACATGACACCGGTCGCCAGCGCCAACAAGTAGTCCATCACAACCGACTGAAGCCGTACATCGCCCCTACCCGCCGACTCCTGCCACACACATACCCAATATGTATTTGGATCTGCCTTTAATCTCCCTCCACTGACTAGGTGGAAACCAAACCTATCACCATCAACAGAGGATCACGTCTTCCTTTAGTTAATGGCCTAGCTTGTGGATGATGACAATATCTTAATCCAAGACCCTCTCTCATCATAAAGTGATATCGCGTCTCCAAAACTAGGAGCTGCTCAATCCAAACCAAAATACCATTCTAGTTCACCCAAGAACCTCTCACCATCAACAGAGGATCACGTCTTCCTTTAGTTTAGCCTAGCTTATGGATGATGACAATATCTTAATCCAAGACCCTCTCTCATCAGAGAGTGATATCGTGTCTCCAAAACTAGGAGCTGCTAAATCCAAACCAAAATGCCATTCTAGTTCACCAAAGAAGAACCAATAAAGCCAGGGAACATCTTCCGACGCCTCAGCCTTTCTTTACCGACAAGTACAGGGTCTGAAAACCGCTGCAGACTAAAGCTTACCTTACGCCTAATATTTCCTCGAATGGGCGGGTCTGGTAAGCGCCGTCCTGCTCGAAGCCCCGTTGAAGCTCGTTGTGAGTCAAACGCCTAAGCCAGCCTCTCTTCAACTCTAAGAAGTGCATTTGAACCCATACTCAAACTCGAGCAGACCATTTCCCTTACTCTACCGTCAAGTAAACTTGCGTTTATCCGGCTTCCGACCTACAGCCCCAATCAAAAGATGGCTTTACCATCGATGGGCCCAGTCGTTTGAGACGAAAAAAAAAAAAAAAAAAAAAAAAAAAAAAAAAAATCTAAAATAGCTCTTCGCTTCCACGCCTTAACTGGGCCGGATCGCCTAAACCCGTTGGCCTAGACCCCATCTGGCGTAGTCGCACCCGCTGCCGGCAACTTATCCCCTTAGCTAACATTTTTTAAGGAACAGATTTCTCTCCCATCTTGCATTTCTCCTAGGTTTAAACTCCCATGCCCTACAAGGACATAGCCACTGTTACCATCTACCAACGGTCTCCCAATGTACCTACCGTGACCGAAATAACAATGACTGTTTTCTAAGAGCAATCTGTCACAGTTTCAGTCCATGCGCACCGTCCCTTCAGCACTCCCGGCTTGTGTCTTACTCATATGCATGACGAGACCATCGATATCGCCATTGAGTGCCTCTATCCACCACGAGCGTGACCTATCAACCTTCAGCGCTAGTCATGTGTAAGACGGCATCTGACTGCGTATTACTGGTCATTCACACATAAAACTCGCCGAACAGACACTCTCGTGGCGAGAGTAACGAACGTCACATGCCCGATGCCAAAATACTTCCCGCTTGCCAAGTGTGTCACCGCCGGACCGCCCATCAATTGGTGCCTCTCTTGCAAATCGCCACTATAACAGCCAAGTGACCCGACAACATGCACGACAAATACTCCCGCCTGTCAAATGTGCTACCAGCATTCGCACTCGAAAATGCGCCACAATGACACTCAACTGACGATGTCACCGAACCTGACATGCACGACGCAAACTCTTTGCCGCCCTATTATCCGACAGCGAGAGCGTGCAATAAACACCAAAATAACTCTCAACCGACAACATCGTCGTACATAACATGGGGCACGTAAATCTTACAACCCTTGCCATGTGATCCTCCGCCCAGCTGGTAGTGCTACCATGTCGAGTGTACGTGTGCAAACAGTCACCTTACAACATTGATGCGCCGCACCTGCACAATTCAAAGTCATCTGGCGCTCGCCATACGAGCCACACACTTAACCTTTCAACAACTAGGTCATAAACGTATTCCCATGGCAACGAATACCTACTAACGCTCGCCATGTAGGTCACGCTCGCCTTCCCGACACACCGCTTGCACGTTACACACCCTTCACGAGCATGATGTATGCCACATGCACGAATGCCTGCCCTAAGACATGCCAAAGAAGACCCTACCCTACCGAGGATATTGACAAACCCCACATGCACGACGTAACCCTTCACGATCGCCACGTGTGTCATGCTCGCCATTAGCCATCCGTACTAAGATCGTGCCAAATAACATTCAACGGAGGATATAGACGACACCACATACACGTCGTAAATCTCCTCACACTCACCATGTGTGTCACGCGTCAGTGTGCCCGCACTGAAACGTGCCAAATGAACACTCCACTGAAGACAACGACGAACACCGCCTAAACGACGTATACCCTTCACACTCACCATGTGTATCACGCTCGTTCTGCCCGCCAACGAGTGTCCGCACAAACTGTGCCCAAAGACACCCTCCACTAAGGACATCAACTGACACCACATGCATGACGTATACCCTTCACATCCGCCATGTGTATCACGCTCGACCACCCTACAACGAACGTCCGCACTAAAACTGTGTCATAAGAATATTCCACTGACACCAAATGCACGATGTTAAGCCTGTGAGCCTCGTCCTGTGAGTCACGCCCGATAGCCCGACCGTGAGTGTCCACACTAAATGTGCCACAGAAATATACCACTGGGACATGGACGAACACCACATGCACGATGTGAGGCCCGTGAGCCCCGCCCTGTGAGTCCCGCTCGACAGCCCGACAGCGAGTGTCCACACCAAATGCACCAAAAACGCTCCAGTGAGGACACCATATACACGATATACTATATCCTTCCCACCCAACCTATGTATCGCTCGACTGCCCCTCCGCGAGTGCCCGCACTGAATGCGCTAGATACCCCTCCCCTGAGGGCATAGACACGTACCACATGCACGATGTAACGTGTCTGCAACTCTCGATCTCGCGATGTGTCACGCTCCACCGCGAGTGCCCGCACTAATTGTGCAAAGGAACACTCAACTGAGGACATCAAAGAACACCACCACGACACAAATCCCATGTTACGGGTGTCACACTCGAAGGCCCCTCAGCGAGCGTCCGCGCCAATTGTACCGAAGAACACTACACTCAACTGAGGAGATCGACGAACATCACCACGACGTACACATCTGTCACGCTACGTGTATCACCGATCGACTGTCCCTCAGCTAGTGCCAGCACTAAAATGTGCCAAATAACACTCAACTGAGGACATCGACGAACACCACTACGACGTACACATCTCTCACGTCACGTGTCACACTCGACTGCCCCACAGCAAGTGCCCGCGTTAATCGCGCCTAATAGCACTCAACTGAAGACATCGACGAACACCACTACGACGTGTAAATTGCTCGTGTCACGCGTGTCACGCTCGACTACCCCACATCGAATGCCCACACTAATTGTGCCTAAGAACACTCAACCGAGGACATCAACGAACATCACGACGTGCCCAATTGTCACGTCACATGTGTCACCGCTCGACTGCCCCTCAGTTAGTGTCAGCACTCAACTGTGCCAAATAAAACTCAACTGAGGGCATCGACGAACCTCACCACGACGTACACACCTCTCAAGTCACGTGTGTCACCGATCGACTGTCCCTCAGCTAGTGCCAGCACTAAAATGTGCCAAATAACACTCAACTGAGGACATCGACGAACATCACCACGCCGTACACATCTGTCACGCTACGTGTATCACCGCTCTACTACCCCTCAGCTAATGTCAGCACTAAAATGTGACAAATAACACTCAACTGGTGACATCAACGAACATCACCACGACGTACACATCTGTCACGTTACATGTGTCACCGCTCGGCTGCCCCTCAGCTAGTGTCAGCGCTAAAATGTGCCAAATAACACACGACTGGGGACATCGACGAACATCACCACGACGTACACATCTGTCACGTTATGTGTATCACCGGTCGACTGCCCCCCAGCTAGTGTCAACACTAAAATGTGCCAAGTAACACTCAACTGAGGACATCGACGAACATCACCACGACGCACACATCTGTCACGTTATGTGTATCACCGGTCGACTACCCCTCAGCTAGAGACAGCGCTAAAATGTGCCAAATAACACTCAACTGAGGACATCGACGAACATCACCACGACGTACACATTTGTCACGTCACGTGCGTCACCGCTCGACTGCCCCTCAGCTAGTGTCGGCACTAAAATGTGCCAAATAACACTCAACTGAGGACATCGACGAACACCACCACGACGCACACATCTGTCACGTTATGTGTCTCACCGCTCGACTGCCCCTAAGCTAGCGTCAGCACTAAAATGTGCCAAATAACACTCAACTGAGGACATCGACGAACATCACCACGACGCACACATCTGCCACGTCACGTGTGTCACCGCTCGGCTGCCCCTCAGCTAGTGTCAGCACTAAAAATGTGCCAAATAACACTCAACTGGGGACGTCGACGAACATCACCACGACGCACAAATCTCTCACGCCACGTGCGTCACCGCTCGACTGCCCTTCAGCCAGTGTCAGCACTAAAAACGTGCCAAATAACACTCAACTGGGGACGTCGACGAACATCACCACGACGTACAAATTTCTCACGTCACGTGTCACCGCTCGACTGTCCCTCAGCTAGTGTCAGCACGAAAATGTGCCAAATAACACTCAACTGGGGACGTCGACGAACATCACCACGACGCACCCATCTGTCATGTCACGTGTGTCACCGCTTGACTGCCCCTCAGCCAGTGTCAGCACTAAAATATGCCAAATAACACTCAACTGGTGACGTCGACGAACATCACCACGACGTACAAATTTCTCACGTCACGTGTGCAACCGCTCGACTGCCCCTCTGCCAGTGTTAGCACTAAAATGTGCCAAATAACACTCAACTGGGGACGTCGACGAACACCACCACGACGCACACATTTGTCACGTCACGTGTGTCACCGCTCGACTGCCCCTCAGCTAGTGTCAGCACTAAAATGTGCCAAATAACACTCAACTGGGGACGTCGACGAACATCACCACGACGTACAAATTTCTCACGTCACGTGTGCAACCGCTCGACTGCCCCTCTGCTAGTGTTAGCACTAAAATGTGCCAAATAACACTCAACTGGGGACGTCGACGAACACCACCACGACGTACACATTTGTCACGTCACGTGTGCAACCGCTCGACTGCCCCTCTGCTAGTGTTAGCACTAAAATGTGCCAAATAACACTCAACTGGGGACGTCGACGAACACCACCACGACGTACAAATCTCTCAGTAATACGTACCTCATATTGCTACTCGACAGTTGTCCACGGCATCCCTAATGTCTCCACCGCACGCCTCTCTACTCCAGCATGTTTTCTCCCGTCTCGGTAGCGACTGCTGCAGCCGAAGTGGTTGTCATTTCTGTCACCGCAGTCTCCCATCTTCCGGAGTGACTTGCCAGCCTAAAATAAACAAAACCCATGAGACAACCACTCGTAAACAAAGCAAAGGAAAATCAACAAACAACACGTCTCAAAAGAAACGAGCTCCGAAAAGCCTGAAGCCCTCGCCTATAAATTACAAACAAACGCGGAGCTTGTTCCATTATCGCTTCTCTGTCACTGCAAGGTTCTTGTCCGCCACAATTGGTAGGCAGCTTTTCATAGGCAGTACCGGCCTCCAGGACGCCAAACTGTAGACAACAAAACACAAAACGTATCGCATCATGCATAATCAGAACAAAAACGCAGACAAACATGTCCGGCGTCTCCGTCATACAAATGCAAATCACCGAAATACGATTCAAAGAAAGAAAACCCAAGAACGCCGGACTCCCGCCAAAATTCCTGCAGACAAAAATGGTGGCAGCAGGTCAGCTGCCCTGGCAGATGCCACTTCACACCATCGCCACAGGTCCTGCATCTCTCGATTAGGCAGCCCCAAGTGTCCGCGTGTCCCATCCTTCTGGGTGCTGAGTTGGACTCTGACGAGGCCCATCCAGCACCTGAACAACGGCGGCGACTTTCTTGGTGTAACGCCTGCCTGACGTGCTAAACATGTCCGCTGCGGAACCTGATGAACATCCTGCAGGCCCGCGGTGGGCAGCGTCGGTACTTGGCTTGTCAATCCTATATAGGCACACAATACCACTTCATAACTGGATCAAACCCCGACATTCCAAGGAGATTAAACCTCCTTGGACATACACACGCTCCCCACCCGAGGAAACTTACATCGAAAGGGAAGAACAAGTCCCAATCCGACCGAGGGCCAGGACACCGATTTGCCAAGGCCGAAAGCTCCACTCAGGTACCCTTCCCTTACCATTTACTGTAAACCACCCGAGTAACCCTGTTACGAAAACCAGAGAACAAAAGAAATTCTCCACGCATACAAATGCAAATGTCCCACGTGCAAAAAAGCCGCCAAAATCCCGTCGACAAAAACAGCTGCAACGAGAAATCGTCAAAACACGCTAAAAAAGGCACTTGAGAAAACCCCGAGGTTAAAACAAGCTACAAAACACCCCAGGAAACAAACCCAACTCGTAAAAACGAAGCCACAAGCAGAAAACTGAAAAACGGGAAAAAAACAGCCGTCAACTAAACTCGTTACGGCCTAAAAAACCAAACGTCCCCCGCTCTGCCAAAACCAGCTCAGTAACTAGCCAAACCTTGACCGAAATTCGGTCGTGGTAGTCCAGAAAACCTCTCCTAGGACTCAAGACGCTGCCAAAGGCCGCTCGAAGCACCGGTGGACGCACACTCCATTGTAAGAAGACCCCACTTCGAGCCCGGGACAGACTGCCCACCACGTCCAGTCGTTGCGTAGGATTTCAGTTAACTACACAGCCTGGTCAACTGCCGCTCCTTTTATAGCATTAGGTGATGTCATTGGCGGATTGATCCAATTATAGCGCAGTGTAAATAGTATGATCTGTCTACAATGGATTATAATATCCTGATAATACGCAAGTACAGTAATTGTAAGGAAAGGCGTAATTTCTCCATTGATATTTAGTATGTGTCAATCACATGTTTAGGTTGTCGGACCGTTGTCCTATCCAATTTTGGACTTAAAACATGAGTTTTATGTTTTTCTTCATAGAATACAACAGTATAAAATGGTTGAATGGAGAAGCAGATGTATTTGTGCTTCAGGGCTTTTTCAGTCAAGCATGCTATTGATATGGAATATTTGATGAGATATGCCTTGTTTAACATCTGTCCCTGAGGTAGCTAGGGAGAGGGAGAACATTGTCCCTAACTTGTCCTGCCTAACTACAGGATCGTGGTATAATTGGTATTCTTATAGTGACACGCATGTGCCATGATTATGATGTTCATCTGACAATAACTTCCTGTAGTGTTACAGATGTAGGATTACACAAACTGCAGGAAATGACTGTCAGATGAACATTATTCACAAGGAGAATTACTGTCTTGTTTCTCACTGCCTGTCCTTTACTCTGTGATTCAACCTTGATAATGTTTAAGTTTCTTAAAATTGTTGCTCCTTTAGCCACAAAGGGAATTACTTACCGTCTCATTTCTTCCAACCTGTCCATTCTTCTATGTGATCCAAACTTGTTTAGCATTAGCTTCTTACAATTGTTGCTCCTTTAGAGCTCTGCAAATTGAACTGTCAGTCAAAGCTTCCTCCTTTGTTGTCCTCAATTGAGGTGAAGCATGATGGTTTTCCAACAAAGCTTAACTGCTAGTAATCCCTAAAATAAGGAGCTACGAGCTAACGAAGATGATGATGAAAGCCGTATGTCAGATTTGTCCCACGCAATTGTATTGTTAAGCTTTACCTGTGAATTATTTTGCTCTTCCTCTCTAACTTTCTCTCTAACTCATGTGCAAGCGTGTATCAGACATGGCTTAGGTATGTTACAACCTTCTTACTAAAACGTGCAGTGTTTGTGTGGTGACGTTCTGTGTTGTAATCCATTTACAGTGTATGTCCAACTGTACAGATTACCGTATTCAGCATTGCTCCTGTTATTTTGCTTACATACTAATGCCACCTAGTTAAGGCTTGTTTAATGAGAATGTAATGTTTGAAATGGTGCAAAAAGCAAATGTTGGAACCAGTGGCAAGAAAGTGTGATGAGGTATTGGCTCGAGGACTTTGATTGGTCAGGAATAAGCCAATGAGAGGGCACAACAGTTACCATTTTAATTTGATTTAAAGAGTCATCAGTTTGTCTACAATCACCCCCCCCCACACACACACACATACACACAAATGTGTGTAGTTGATATTTGATTACAATTGTTGAAATACTTCATCCTTTCTGTTTAACCTTCTCCCTACTGCCTTGTGTCTGATATGAATTCATGCCAAAAGGTGACTTCAGCAGGGAAAAGGTTTAGTCCATAAGTCAGTGCTGTTTTATTTGCTTTCAGCCACACATATCTTTTTTGTTTTGTTCTCTGGCATTTTAAAGTCAAGCATTCAGAAAGATGGCTGGGATGAAAACTTCAATCTGCTATATACAATGTATACACAGTCAATCCTTGAAAGTTTGAACTGTGTGTACCAAGGTACATATTTTCCCTTCGACTATGTTTTCATGACGACTCTCATTTGCCCAATGGTATCCAAGAACCAACCAATTGAATTGCTGTGGCCGCAATAGAGAAATGGAGGTAACCTTGTGATATCAAGGAGCGTCATCATAATCCCATGTGATTGTCTGTGCTCAGGAGTGATGCCTTGGAGATTGGGGACTACATCTTATCGGTGAACGGGATCAGGACGGAGAAGCTCCGTCACGACGAGATCATCAACCTGCTGAAGAACGCTGGGGAGAAGGTCATCTTAGAGGTCGAATATGAGATCCCGCTCACAGGTAAGCATTTTTCTTTCTTTTCAATGTGATAATTTGAAATAGTTGTTTGACTTTCTTTCACAGATCAGATCATGCAACATTTTTAGTCTCAAGTCAAAGTACATGATGTCAACAGTTACTCTCAAAATTCTGCTGGATACTTTAAGACATCGACATAAAAATGGTGTTTAAAAAACATGTATATTTGGAATATAATACATGCATACACTGTACCTATGGGATTACTGATGCTGCATTAGTAGCTCTCACTGTCTTTTTAATGTGGCAGTCTTTGGGCACCCAATGGAGGTATGAGAGGTGACAATACATAGTGAGATGTTATTACATGGTATGGCCCAAACTGCCACCATATGTGTATCTGTGGATCAGGAAAGGGTCAAAGTTAAACAGATCATGGTCATCTTATGTAATTGTAAACAGTCCAGTTGGCAAACAGAAGATGAGTAGAACAGACAGTGAAATCTAGAATTGAAGATTAAGTTTATTAACCTAGAAACCAGCATCTTCAGCTCTTTTCGTCTTGGAAAACTAACGGCCTTGTACTTACATGTGGGCTGCCTGTGTCCTGTTATGTGACACGGAATGTCGTATGGAATTAGTGGTCAGGTGTGCCCAACCTTGAATTTTGAAAGGGATGGCATTGAAGAGATTCATCAGTCACTTATGATTACAAGTTAGTACCGGTACTCTAGAATATTCTTCAATCAATGACTTTTAAAAAAAGACAAAACACGCACCTCCATGGGTTTTAAAAGATTTTTTTTCAAAACAGCTATCGACAATCCTATTTAGAGAAAACTTTTTAATTTACCTTTCCTAAGTTCGATTGATGGACCCTGGTACATTTTGTACTTTTGTACCCCCTAGATACAGATACTGTACTTAGAGAAGTGTGCAACCCATGGGCAGTTTGTGGGAAGTATCAGTGTTGTACTTGTACATGGACAAAACGTCACATCGGGGCATGCCACAGCTTTTCCTCATCAAGGAACGCAGCTCAGGGCACAAAGTTTTACAGACGGAATTCAAAACAAAGACAGATAACGCTGCCAGAAATGCCAGCCCTCAGCCCTTGACCCTGAGATGCCATCTCGGCTGGAGCATCTTTCACAGTTAATCACTGATTCAAAGCGAAGTTTGCATCCAACAGAAACCGTGGTAATTTTTCTAATGCCTGTATTTTGGGGCTATGATTGTGGGATGATGATGATGGTCAGTGGCTTTGGAGGCACACGTGAGGAGCAGGTTTTACTAGCCTTGTCCAAACAAAGTATAAGACAGAGAAGAAATGCACGCAGATGTGCGAAAGTAGAGCAAGTTGTCGCAAGCTACAAGGTGGGGTTCACCAAGGGTCAGTGCATGACAGGCCTGCCCTGGAGACATCTGTGGAGGCAGCAGTATCTACCGAGGGGGGACATCTCCAGCAGCTTCTGTTGTGTGGGTGTGAGGTGTGGTCAAAAGTGAGCAGGCATCGGGAATAAGAGATAAAGGAATTACGTGGAAGTAAACACCGTTTTTAGAACGATGTCAAGAGGACAAATCAAATGTTTCCCATTCCCATGTACTGGTGATGAAGACAAGATGGCCTGTCCCGAACGGTGTAAGGATTTATGACATCTTAGACTAGTTTTATGCCTAGCTGTTAGAATTTGTTTGTGCTTATGCAAGCTTTCATCTCTTTAACCTTGTTCTTATCTAGAGTTTGTTGTTGCAGATGGGGGTACATTAGTTTTACAGGTTTATGTTGGTCTACTTTTAACGGTCTGTGAAACAAAAATACCTTTTGAAGGCTGCTTTTATCACCCACTTTGACCTGGACAAAATTTATGTGTTTTTCTTCTTCTTCTTTTGCCTTCCAGCACAAGAGGCAGGTGGGAATGTGGTAACCAAAGAGGTGGAACTTTGTCTTCAGAAGGAGGGTGGAAGTTTTGGATTCACAATTCGAGGTAAGACGTGTTGAGAAGAACAAGTCTGAATGGATGTAATTTTGTTGTTTACTTTCAACATGTCTTATATGGTACTTCAAACCACTTTGTATTACATTGTATTGTATTAAGCTAGCTATATAATGAATATTATATACCTCACAGAAAACATCAAACAAATGATACTCCTTCAAGAAAATGAATGCTTGACAGACAACATATAAGACATTAGTGATTATCACCTGTTTAAGAAAAAGTATGCACCTACATTGATGAGGACTCATTTGATAAAAGGTATCTCTTTTCTATACAGCTTATTGAATTGCAAGACAAGGTATCCCTAGAGGCTTATAGAAAATTCATTTAAAGCATAATCAGGTAGAAATTTACTGTTCTGTGAATGCTGTCATAAATAACTTGACAATTTGCCAAAGACAAATATCGATCTTAAAGATGCTAGTCAGGATCATATTGTACCTGAGGGGATATTCAACCAGTTTTCTTGACCTTGACCTTGGGCCAAAAATAGAATGAAAGTTTGCCAAGCTGGTATTACTGAGAAAACTTCAGAGCAAGCAACCAATCAGAGCAGAACTCATCACAGTTAGTACCAAAGGGTGGAACACCTGCTATGACTCAGATAAATTCTTGGCTGTTTTGATTTTAGGTTAAAACCAATGAATGGGAAATGACAGATATGACTGCATACTACCTGGCATGATATGTTTGTATGTCATCTCATTTCATCTATCCCATAGTCTACTAGTATTTGACCGCTGTGGCACCACAAAAGATCTGGCAACCACAAAAGCTCGGTAATAAGAAAAAAGACAGCAATTTTTTTGTCTTTTTCCAGTGCGAATTTCACGATCTATGGAAGGTCTTAGATGGTTGAAAACAAAAAGAGAATATAAGCAAGACTTAGTGATAGTGTTTTTGCAAGTCTGGAACTGGTTCCTGACATTTAGTTTTTGTCCAGAACTGAACCTAAACATTTTTACAATATTCCAGTTCCACTCTGGTATACAGGTAGGCAGCACTAGTGAGTATACATGTATGTCAAGTGTTGTTAGACTGTATCTAGATCTGTCACTGTCACTGCCCAGCTTGACCTCATTGCTATAATCTTTATGTTATCTTTGTTTGGGGAGCAGGATTTTGTTTGTAATCAGGATGACTGCTTTATGAATGCTTACACTCTCTTTTCACATCACTCAGGGTTATCAAGTGGTCAGTGGGGGTTATTATCAGGGTTACTGATACACTGATGTTTTCCAGGACGTGTGTTGGTAGATGGAGAAATAGACACGCATGATACTGGTCACTTTTTAAGTTTTGAGTCTAATCCTTCACACACCTTTTGTTGCACCAGTGCCCATCATTGTTTCTATAGCCCTTGGGCCACACAGTTGTGCAAGCACTGCAGCAGGGGGCTAGTCTACTTGTGATAGTGTGCGTCATACTCCTTCGTCAATCCCATAAGTGCTGAGGGCGAAGCAGAGAACACGTTTGAACCCACACCCTCCCTCCCAAATGAAACAAAAGGACTCGGCTATTGCACCAGTCAAGCAAATTTCTTGGGTCTTTCCAACTTTAAAGATTAGTGATGATGTGTTATTTGGTATGAGAAACCCTCCACCATCTGCAGACAATGTTACTAAGTTCTTAACAGCCGTTGTCAGTTATGCCAAACAGAAGCGCAGCGAGTGGCAAAGAAGACAAAGGTCAACTTTGCTCATATCGCCTTCTGTTGATTGGCAGGAGTCTGTTGGAAGTATTTTGACATTTGCAGCCATTTCCAAAACTTTCTGGACTACCAGTATAGCCAGTTACTCATTGATCAGTGATACATGTAAACACAGCACAATTGTATATCTTTGTTTGTTTTCATCTCCAAAAGGACACAAAAATCACCGAAATAACAGGGCTAACCTTTTCTTCTAGACTTTTGGCTAACAGGACACACTTTTATCCTTATTGGTGACCTTGATGTCAAGTTGCACAACAAGTACCAGTGGGGGGCTTTGTGATTGCACAAGTGTGGGGAGGGGACTGTTTTACATTTTGACAGAGGTCTGTGAAGTTTTTGCTGGAAAGACGTCTGAAACCATCACCATGTTAAGTAGGTAGGAAGAAAGAAAGCAGTCTGAATATCTGGCTGTGAATATCTGAAGTGAAGAAGAAGACAACATGAATACAGAGGACTGGTTAGAAGCTTCTTACTGGTTGTACATGTATGTTCACTCTGAAACTGTGTAGAACCGTGGTTAGCAAGCGTAAAGATTGAGCCAGCAGTTACCATAGAGAATGGTACCCAGGCTAAAAAAGCTGTGTGTACCACTTGAAAATTTCATCTTCAGACTCAGTTTTTTATCTTGATCTCCCAGTTCAGTATTGATTTCTTAAATCTGATAATCAACCAACTAAATTACTTTGGCTTGAGATTGGTTATGAAAAGCTTGCCTGTTATGCAAATCTGATCATGACCAGTTGTTTGTCACATCCACCCAGCCCAAGATTAGGTAGATCATGTAAACCCGGGACATCTCAGCCTGCCAAGTTGGATCAAACTTGGAGACGGAATATAGAATAACAGCTGACATATAAGGAAAGACTGGATTTTGGTTTGATTCCAGACGAGAAGCACTGCTTACAGTAAAGCTCAGCGAGGAGACAGGATTGTTGCTGGAACTCTTCTTCTGTTGTACTGCAGTTCTTCTGTTGTACTGTAGTTCTTTTTTCAAGTTACATTTTATGTTGATCGGTGAATCTCTGAGATAAGGTGTAAAAGGTGTTGCACTAATACAGGTGAGCTTAATAGTTATTGTGATATATAATGTAGATTGCAGGTGGATGCTCTGTTTTATCTCTCATGATAACTGTCATTACTTTACCGAGTTTCATTATTGTTCCTGATGGTATTTTTATGCAATATTCATTTCCTCTTATAATTGATTGAAGTTTAGGATCATATAACTGTGTAAGACAGAATTTTGATAGAACAGAAAGTCTGAAAGATACATAGATTGTACAGTCATTTTCAGATTCTTTGCTGTCCTAAAGTTTGTATTGTATTTGGCACATCTACATGAAAAACAAATTTTATTTTCACTTTATATCAATAAACGTCATACATGTACATGTAGCTACGTGCCTTTATTTTGTCAGATTTGATGAGTTGGCAGAAGAGAAAACCCTCCACTAACCCTTTGTCGTAACCCATACACTGTTTATAAGGATATCTAACGAAGTCAGTGTTTCATGGAGTTTTCCATAAACCACATGTCACTCATTGCCTTTATGCAAGTGTCCATAATGCTTGCAGGTTGTATTTCAAAGATTACTGTCCACAAATGCTGATAACAGTTTTAACTGCAATGAGTGTATTTCCCCTTAAAGTTGAAAGTACGTAGTTGGAATTCCTTTCCAGAGTAACTTTTTTTTACTACATGTATGTCATAAAAAACATTCTGTCTGAAACTCCTTGTGCTCATGATCATTTGGTATCTCCAAAGGAAAATCTGCTCTTCCTGTTACTGTACTAACACGTAACAGCAGAGGTGGTGGGAAAGATAGGGTGCATAAGGATTATAAAACAGAAGGCTACCACTTTGTCCAACACCAGGCCGCCCTTGATGAAGTGTTTGACGTACACAAGTTGTTTTGCCTATCAAGTGGTGTTTGAATGACATGACACATACATGTACATGCATGTACACTTCAGTCTTGCCCAGAGAAGACAAGTAGTAATCCTAGCGGTCGCATTCATCAGAGGTGACTGGACAAGAGACTCCCCCCAGAAACAGACTACTTTCACTTCTTCAGCCAGGGTTTTTGTCATGTTGTTGTGTTCGGATTGCGTGTAGGGATTTGTGAATGGTGCAGCTAGTAGTCAAGATTTGTGGTGACCTTTACCATCTGCGTTGGCATTCCACAGAGGTCACTCTACAAGGGACTCTTCCCTGAAACAGACCACTTTTACTTCGTTGGCAAGGGTTTATGTCACATTGTTATATTTGCAGGGAACTCAGACTGTGGAATAATGGTGCTGCATCGCTATACTGCTAGCTCAGCACCGCTTTTACTGCACTTTTCATATTTCGGGTGTTCCTTCCCTATAAATCTGACTTCTTTTGCTAGAATTCATGAAAACTCACATAGGGTGCATGGCACCCTTCTACAGCTCCGCTATGCTCTACTGCTACGTATATTTCCGTGGAGAATCCTGGTGTTCAAACTATGTGTCAGGGTTTTTGAATGGTGCAGAAGCTTGAGATTTGTGGTGAACTCTGACCCGTTGTGTTGCAGGGGGAGTGGCAGATGAGAGGAGACAGTCGCGGCCGCTGCTGGTGACTAACATCAGACCCGGGGGACCAGCAGACAGGTATGTGAGGCTCGTCATAAATCTGCCTTCTTACGCTTCCTCCTTGTCTTCGGAAGAAGAGTTATAAGACACTTTCATCGTATATCAATCCATGCCTTTTTTAGTTAAATCCTTGCAAGTATTAGAAACAAGGAATGTTGTCTCTACTATATTTTTTTAAGTAGACCTAGCACTGCAAACTCAAAAAAATCTGCCTTCTTACACTTTCTCCTCGTCTTCGGAAGAAGAGTTATAAGACACTTTCATCGTATATCAATCCATGCCTTTTTTAGATAAATTCTTGCAAGTATTAGGAACAAGGAATGTTGTCTCTAATGCATTTTTTTGTACTAGACCTAACACTGTAAACTCAAAGAAATCTGCCTTCTAATGGTTCCTCCTTGTCTTCCAAAGAATAGTTACAAGACGCTTTTATTGTATATCATTCCATGCTTCTTTATAGAAATTCTTGCAAGTATTAGGAACAAGGAATGTTGTCTCTAATGCATTTTTTTGGAGTAGACCTAACACTGTAAACTCAAAGAAATCTGCCTTCTTATGGTTCCTCCTTGTCTTCCGAGGAAGAGTTACAAGACACTTTTATCGTATGTCATTCCATGTTCTTTATAGAAATTCTTGCAAGTTTTAGGAACGAGGAATGTTGTCTTTCCAAACTCAAAGAAATCTGATATCTTACTTAAGGTTTACTTGTCTCCAGAAGAATAGTTATAAGACACTTTTATCGTATATCATTCCATGCTTCTTTATAGAAATTCTTGCAGGAATGTTGTCTCTCCTTACACTGTAGACCCAAAAGAAATCTGTCATCTTAGGTTTCGTTGAAGTCTTCTGAAAAAGAGTTGCAAGATTTGTTTATTGTACATCAATCCATGCTTGATTATAGAAATTCTTGCAAGCATTAGGGACAAGGAATGTTGTCTCTCCAAACGCTGTAAACTTCTGCCATCTTGGGTTCCTTCTTTCAAAAAAGAGTTATGACTATGAGACCCTTTTATCATATTATTGATCCATGTTTCATTGTAGAAATTCTTGCGAGTATAAGCTTGCCAGGAATGCTGTCTCTCCAACACTGTAATCTCAAAGACTTGTAGACTTGTAAGAATGACAGTAAATCGGGCAAAACGCTATTACTTGAGATAAGCCTGAAGGAGCTTGTGTGAACGATTGTTTGGACCTTTTCCAAAAGTATTTCCTAAGTGCATGTAAGATTTCTAACAACTTTATATATATAAATGGTTTATTCAGGAATTGACACATACAACTTGCAATATTAAAAGACGTTTCAATCCCTGTTTTTTTATTAATATGACCACAGGTTGTACATAGCAATGAAGCATTAGAGGATAACTTTCAAATTAAAATGTGGTGCAGTTTTAAGCTGCCCAACTTCGAAGGCAAGACATGATGTATTTTGCCCGATTATCCTGTATATTTCACAGGATTAAATGGCAATATAGTGCAGTTTCACAGACGGTAAATTTGTTTATCACCGCATCATGGGAGACATGAAGGTTTTTGTGGTGCGTTTTATGTGCGCAGGAATAACATGTATGTCACCAGCATGCGTTTTACGTGCGGCCGCAATTTTTACAAAGTGCAGGCAATCGATAATGCTCGCTCTGTGTGCGACAGTTGATAAAGAATCAACCCAACTTTGTGTCAGGGCTGTTCTATGGCTTATAGAACTTAAATTTTTCCCTGTAAAATGTGCCATGTGTCGTAACCTTTTTACAGTGAGTGGTGGTGAAGAAAGTGGCATGAGTTGCACACAGTAAAATCCAGTCATCCATTTGATGTCTAGGGACGTCATTTCTTCACCCAGGGTGCAGAAATGACGTTACCAATAAAAATTGACCGAACCCAATTTTGCAACAACTTCCACATCTTTCAGTCGACTGCTATTAGTAGTATTTATTCTATGCCAGGAAAACTGGGATTGTGACTTGAGCCCTTGATTTATGTTTCAGAACATTTTGATTTGATGTTGAATTGTTGATATGATATGTATCATGTCATAAGAGATACACATGTATTTTGATTATATACTACTGTCTACGGATGCTTCTTGCAATGACTCCGCCCCTGATAATGTTGAGTACATGCCAAATTTCATGCTTTTACTGCCTAAGATATTTTTTACCAATTGTCTGGACCTGTCCAAATTTGAGAGAATAGTTCAAGATGCTTTGACAGAATTGCGGTTTTCTGAGGTCATGTGGAATGGAATGGACCACTGATATCGGGTCACTCAGTGTTAAGAAGACTTAACAGCTTTCACTAAGGCATTACCGGTATAACAGACACACAGCAAATTACACGTGATGGCTTAGGCTGTGCCAATTCAATTTGTTGGCTATGGGATTAAGGAATAATGCTAATCTAGACAATCAACATGGAAACATATTCTGAGGAGAAAGTCTGTACTGAGGTATACACAGTTTAAGGTGTTAATATCCAGAATACTAGTAACATGTAATTGTAGTGTCAGTACTAGGTTTCCTCACAGCTCTTATAATGTTTTTAGTTTTACATGTAACTCTTGCTGAAATATAAATTGGTGTGTTGTTATCTATCCTGATGCCTACAAGTAAGGTAAGGTTTGTTGGCTGTGAATTCAAAGGTTTTTACAAGCAACTGTATCTGTATAGTCGGTACAACACACCAGCTCCAGGCATGCGGTGCAGCAGCAGCTGGTTACCTTACTCTGAACAACTTCTCACACCTACTGATTTACTTGATCTATGGCAGGTGTCACACCTAACCTTTGCAATTCTAGCTGCAAGCATTGTTTAAAGCTATATAATGAGGATGCCCATACTGTACTTGGTGACTAGCTCAACTCTACCAAAGCTCCAGGGAAAAATATGACATTTGAACACATTAACCTAGGGTTGATAACTCTGGTACTTGAAGGCATGACTATTTCTTTTTCTGCTCTGAGCTGGTATTAGATACTAAGTAGTCGGTACATGTACGTTCACCAGTCATTTTGTACAAAATATACATCATGCATAGATAGTCTGGACATCTCTCTTCTGCACAAAAAATCATGCATGCCGTCCTTGTGTCCCCCCAGGGAAGGTACGTTGGCGGTGGGAGATCGACTGTTGGCTATTGACAACATCAGCTTATCAGGGGCCACGCACGCGGAGGCAGTGGCAGCGCTGAAGCAGTGTGGGACGCAGGCCAGCCTTCTGGTGGAATACGATGTGTCAATCATGGGTAGGATACTTCAGTCAATCAATTAATCATTCAGGCAATCATTATTCAAATGAACCTGCAGGCGGTACAAGTGCGGTACTGTGTAATGTTGATTTTTAACAATGCACGTATAATTTATGATATCAATTTACAACAACCAAACACTTATACAGAAACATACAGTCAAAACTTACAGAATCTGGTCTGTGTGGACAGGTGGTCATTATGGACAGGATTCTGAATGCTAATGTGTCAATGGGAAAAATTATCTAAGGGACTGCCAGAAAGTGGTCACAGTAGCCAGTTGGTCCTTATTTAGAGGTGGTCACTTGTACAGGTTTGACTTTATACATTTACATGTATCAATGACCAGGTGGTCCTTAATGATATGTAGAGGTGGTCACTTGTAGAGGTTTGACTTTACATGTATAGGACTCATTTGATCATAAAACCTTTAGATCTGGATTTGCCAGCTCTGAAATAAGATGCATACATGCATGAGATTGAATTATCTTCCTGCGTATTGATGTGAGATATAGCAGCCGACAGTTAAACAAGCAGAAAATTGCAGCATTGCCAGACTGTCTGACCTGATTGCAGAAATTTGATGTAATTTAACGATTTCTAGGCATGACTGCTCAGCCAATTCTCTCGTGTAAGCATTGAAGTCCTACTGCAAAGTTTTCAGCAGATGTGTTAAAATTAAAGCCCTTCCCACATGGTGCATAGGGTACCATAGCCCATAAAGCCCTTACCACATGGTGCATAGGTAGTTCACTGGTAGTGGTGTGCTTTTAACTATCATACTATTCCCCAAATGCTGAGTGCTGAGCAGAAAAAGCAATATGTGTGTTTTTTAAAGTCTTTGGTATGACTCGACCGGGAATCATACTCACAACCTACTGACTGCAAGGCCAAAACCCACTTGGCCATTTTGCTGGTCTAAGCAGATGTGTGCAACTTTAGTATTTGCTGTGGGCTGTGGGCATTTTTGATTGTCGCAAAGGCTTCCCATGGGAAAATTAAACTGTGGGATAGACTGCGGAACTTAAGTGTTTTTTTTACGAGGTGTAGCAAACTAAACAGACTGTCTAAGATTTCAATACAATTATGTTGTATGAAGAGGTATGAACTTTGTGAATGTTTTACACAAACTGTTATATTTTTTCATGCCTCTGGAATCATCTGCAGCAGGTAGTATTGGAATTACTATATTTAGAACTAAACCTTACACATGAAAATTCATTCCTGTATGTATTTTGTATACTTTGAAACTAGTGGGTTCAGAGCTGTAAATACGTGAAAGCATGTTTCTATACCGGTATATTAAAGTTAGAGGAAATGAAGACAGATACTTCCTTTTTCCAGCTGTCGCCAGACAGTGAATGTTACGTTCCATGGGGAAGATTTTATGCAGTAGAACTAAGCAGAAAGTCAGATTACCATTGAAGCAAATTTCTTACTGTAAGCTTTCTGCAGATGCTCTGTAGTATACCCAATTTTACAATGTTGTGATAAATCATATTAATTTGTGATCAGCCACTGAAAAATGTGGATAAAACACCAACAATAACAGAATTTGATATTGACGCATCATATTATACATCATTGTTATTATATTAGTATCATGTTGCTGTTATCATACAGTATCATTAAAGAACACACACAAAAAAAACATACTATACAACCTTGTATTAGGTAGATTAGCCCTTACATTGTAGATATATATAAAACTGTATTTATGTACCAGCCATAATTTGTGCCTTGTACAATTGTTGCGCAATAAAGTTATCTTTTTTTGTTATCATATCATATTAGCACCTCAGAAAAGACAGTTTTTGATACAAATAAAATTCCATCTTACAGAGGCAGTACAGAATGCCAAGGGTCCTTTGCTGGTAGAAGTGACAAAGGCTCCTGGTGCCAGTCTGGGCATCACCCCTGGTATGGCAGTGGTCAAGAACAGGGAGGCACTCATCATCAAGGAGATCAAGGCCGCGAGCATAGCAGACAGGTCAGAAGACAAGCTTTGTTTTACTCCCAATTTCTGCTGTTGTATGTTGTAATTGCAGGGTAGAAAGAGTTGAAACCTTTATTTTCCTTGGATGGCCCTGTCGGCCTGTACAAATGTACAAATGTAGTGAGAGTGTTGTGAATAGCAAAAGATAAGCTCACCTCAAATACATGTACGATTCGATAACTTAGAGGTTGATTCATGAAACTTGAATGCCAGGTGAAAGTAACATCATAACTTTCTGCAATCCAGTCCATCTTTTGATGGGCATACTACATAAGCCAGTGGCCATCTCCGTTTCTATATACATCTAGCTCTTGGGCCAGATTCACGCAAGCCTTGTCTGTTGGTAGAAGACATACAATGTCATGTGCTTCAATTTTTTATGGAAAGTCTGGGTGAGTGGGCCAGAATACCTGACTAAGATAGAACTGATGGTCAAAGGATAAGATATTTCCTTGTCTTTGGATCAAAAGTCTTTAAAAAATTGATATTCCTCATTGATATTGAACATCCTATGATTCCACTCCCCTACTCCAGGTGTGGTGCGTTGCACGCGGGCGACCAGTTGTTATCCATAGACGGCACCAGCACGGAACACCTGACTCTGCCCGAGGCTGTGCAGCTGCTGGCCAGTACGGGGGCAGAGGTCAAGCTGGAGATCCTGCCGCTCAGCCACATGAAGTACGCAGGCGCCAGCAACGAGGCAGTCATCAGTAATGGTAAGGTTTTTTTTCGGAACAATGAGATATTGGGCCCAAAAGTCCCCAAAATGAGGCATTTTGAAGTGATGTATACCAAAAACGTTATTCAATTCCTGTGGGGACATGTTCAAGGCACCCTTGTACCAAATTTCAGGTCATTTGGGCTCCTGTGCCCTGAGCCAAAAATATAATTTTTGCCTAAAAATGGCCAAAAAAGACCTCCATAAAAATGTTTTTAATGTCTGTTTTTGGGGGTATTTATTTGCCTTCTTTACCCCATTGCCAAATTTCAGGTCATTTGGCCCAAAATGATGAAGTTGAATCGATTTAACTGAAATGACAGGAGAAGGAGGAAATGAAACCTGAGAAAAAACAATATATTTCACACTACCCATACCTATGGTATGGGGAGTGAAATATAACTAGAATAATAGAAGAAAAGGGCTAGAACCATCTCCTTAGCTGATGAAAATTCCAGTAATGCACATGTATATGAGCAAGAAAATGAGCAACAGCACACATACCGTCTCAGTGCTGTCATTTTCCCAACGGGAAATTTTTAAACGCTAGGAAATTACATTCATATTATGAGTTTCATGGGGAAGAACTTTCATTCATAATGAGTTTCAAGGTGCAGAACCATCTCCTTAGCTGACGAAAATTCTAGTAATGCACATGTATATGAGCAAGAAAATGAGCAACAGCACACATACCATCTCAGCGCTGTCATTTGCCCAACGGCACAAATGAAACAACAGAACAAGGGTACAGATTCTAGTATTGATTATAGTATTATGTTCCTTAACTTCAGGTTGCCGAGTGGAGGTTCAGCCCACATCTGCCAGTCTCCAAGCACAGACGAGGGGTGAGGGGAGTTGGAGGGAGAGTGCCCATCACCATTCTGCAGGTAAGGACTGGGCTACACTGTATATGCCAATCATCCACACAGTATCTACATGAATTCCAGAGATGCCCCTCTTCATTAGTTGGAGAAGAAAAGAGATGTATTTCAGTTGGTTCTCTGTTAAGGCTCTAAAGCATACATGTTCTCTGTTAAGGCTCTAAAGCATACATGTTCTCTCTTAAGGCTCCAAAGCATACATGTTCTCTCTTAAGGCTCTAAAGCATACATGTTAATCAGTGATGTCACAATCATTAATTTTGGATGCTGTGTACATTTTGGATGCTGTGCCATGATACCAAAATTGAAGATGTCTGAAATTATATTGAACTTATTATGATTGAACAAACAGTGCATTCCTGCTGTCAGGTGTTTCTTACGCTCATTGTGTTTGCACATTTATTATGTGATTGTCTGTAATCATCTTTATACTGTACATTCCTTTTAGTGCCGCTGTTCTTCTTTTTTTTATTCATTCATTCGTTGCTGCATACGCATCTGTCCATAGTATTGCTTTCTTTGCCACGCACTCGAAAGGTTGATTCAAGCCTCTTCACTGTTGTGTCTCCAGCAATGACGGGGCATTCTAGCTCTATACAAGTACTTCTTGTTTTATGTGTATTGCCTTCTGATTGTTACCTGTTTTGCTCTTTCTTCTGCTTTCTTTCTTTCCTTCTTTCTTTCCTGTGCTGCAGCCTCCCACCATGTCTATGTCAATGTGTCCCAAATCCCTCGTATCGTGGACACTCCTCCCGCCCTCCCTCCCAAGAAACGAAAGCCGCGGACATCAACTTCCAAATCGGGTACTACCACTACCTCTTCCTCGTCCAGTTCCACTCTAGACACGTCTTTCAAGCAAAGGTCGAACAGTGAATCTATGCTTAGTGACGGTAAAGACTGTGTCATTGTCTCGCTTTGCCCCTGTGTAAGGCTGACCTCACTCACAAATGCTGGCTACACCTGCACTGCTCATCCCAATGAGGAAATGTTTTTTAGAACACAACAGAGTTTATTCTTTGCTCCTTTTCGTCTTTTTCTGTTTTTATCCTATTACATGCACAAGTTTCTCTGAACGTAGTATGAACTTTCACAAGGCTGTCCCAAACATCACCCACAAGACTTATCCGACATCAGAATAATCTACAGCTTATCAGACAGTTGATATTGTTGTTGACAGTGGTGTGACTTGAAATATTTGCCACATTATCTGCCTATAAGCTTTTTCAACAACTGTGGTGCCCCAAACCAGCTCTGCTGCTTGGGCTTTACACAAGTGTTCTCTTGTTGCATTTTTTTAGAACAAAATTTTCAATTTTGAGTAACATTGTACAGCTCACTCACAAACTTAGCCACTGCCGGTGCCATTCCAGCCTTGCCGATCGCCTACCCGATGGACTCGCCCACCTCCCCCAGCGTGTCCAGCATCCACACCGGCACGATCAGCCGCGCGTCGCTGGCTCGCAGGAGCAACAGGAGACCCCCCAGGAGAAATAGGCTCAACTCGTCTGCAAGTAAGGAGTGATTTGTATTTTTCTGTAACATAGCAAGGGGCTGTATGATGTTTGGGAACTGAGAGAGTTTGGTAAGTCAACAATGACATACAATGTAAGTACTACATGTACGTTGATGAAGATAAGACCTCTAGGAAAACAATATTTACAGATAATGCAGACAATCTCTGCAACTGGATAAGATATGGAGATTACTTCAGTTAATTCTAGTGTCGCTGAAGATGGATGTCACTCAAAATCTCTGTATCTTATCCAGTTGCATTGCTGAGATTGAGTTGTCTGTAATATGTACATGTAATGTGCAAAAGTTGTATGATGATGATCCACTGTATTCTGCAGATCAGGTAGTTGTAGAAACAACCTCTGGTTGCAAAAGTTGTATACTTGTAAGTATAAATGATAAATGTAGTTTAACTGATAGAATACATGGATATGTGTGTTGATAGATTTGAAAATGAGAGAAGATATTCTAAACACATTCTGTATCTGTATCTATATAGCCGGTATAACATTTTATGCTACTCCTTTATTGTCATTAAACCCTATAGCATAACCTCCCCTGTGTTGTTCCCCCAGTGTCTGTGTCGTCAAGCCATGCTCCCCAGCAGGTTGTACGAGGGGAGATCGTGGAGGTCCAGGTCCACCCCGACCCCTCTGGCCTGGGGTTCAGCCTGCAGGGCGGAGTCTTCGCTACAGAGACGCTGACGTCACCTCCAGTCATCGGCTTCATCGATCCTGATGGACCTGCTGACAGGTATGTACATTGTAGGGATACAGATATGTTAAGGACAAGATCTAGACTACATTTGTTGAGAATTATTAGCTTTGGTGGAGGTACTAAAAAATACAGGATTTGTGTTTACTAACTTTGTTGATGTGGACATCACAGCACAATGTTAAAATTGTTTTCATGCACAGTCACAGTGTTTGTATTTCAAACCATGTCTTGTGTTGAGGCAATTGAATAGGATAAATTAGCTGAAAGGCATGTCAGTAACTGTCTTAAACCAATAGACAATACACAGTATCATGAACAGAGATTTATTACCTGTATGTATCATGTAGTTTTGCTTTTGAAAGACATACATTGTACATGTATTTAGAAGAAGCTTCAAGACAAAATTTTCTTTCACTAATGCAGACTGATGATCAATATGCTTAACCTAGTATTTTATGGGTATCAGCATTGGTTCATACATGCATGTGTTTTATCTTATTATAATAAGACTGATCTATGCGTGTCCAGATGTTTTAAAGTAAAAATGTTTCTTGTTTACTCCCTCAGGACGGGGATACTGCAGGTAGGAGATCGGGTGCTGTCCATCAACGGAATGTCCACAGAGGAGCTGACCCTGGAGGAGGCTAACCAGCTCCTGAGGGAGTCGGGGCTCAAGTGTGTCCTGGAAGTGGAGTTTGATGTAGCTGGTAAGCTGAACTACATGTACATGTCTTTCATAAAGGTAAAGGTGAAGAAATGGTACCTGTAGTGGTTGTGCTTTTTATCTCCGCCAAGAAAGTGTATGTGTCTTTGTGTGTGTGAACATGATAACTCCAGAATGCCTCAATGGATTATCTCAAGATTTGGTATGTGGGTAGGTCTTGATAAGACACATATTAATCAGATTTTTATGCACTGTTTCTTAGGCAATTTTTAAAAATCATGTTGGATATAATGTAAATGTATTTATCACTGAATAAAACACTTAAGCAAATTATGTCTTCCAAATTCCATTGTTACTTTATGAACCAAGATTTTTTTTCCATTTGTGTATGAAGAATCTGTGGTGCCCAGTAGTGGAACGTTTAATATCAAGCTTCCCAAGAGAGCAGGTGGCCTGGGGATCACCATCAATTGTAAGTTCATCCTCAGCTATTTTGATTGCAAACCTTATCTGTCCATAGTTATTAGAGCGTCCTTTTAATGACTAACATATACATTGTGTAAAATGAACTATGAAAGGAAAACTGTGACCTAAACAATTTGAATAATCCTTCCACCATCTAAATTATTGCAGGTTTAGTTTTTGGAACTGTTTCTTTAGTTATTTTGAACAACAGTAAGACGTTTGTTTGCCGGAGTATACATGACTTTGTATATGTTGAACTAAGCTGAGGATCTGTAACCTACAAATGTATTGCTGACACTGATAGAAGCTCTCCATTTTGTTTTCTCAGCTCCCAGTACCAGGAAACAGGGAGAACCACTTCTCATCTCTGACATCAAGAAGGGAAGTGTGGCACACAGGTAAGGGACAGGGTACTCAAATGTACTTAATGTTTTTGTGATCTCTCTATGTTGATAAAGGCCTTCTCCTAATAAGGGGCTACTCTAGTAGTATTCCTTCTAACCGTTGCTACATGGCTGTAGATTGCAAGGATGTCAACTGTATGTGGGAAAACCTTGGCTAGAGATGACTCTCTCTCAGTGTTTGCCCTTTTCTTTGTTCTGCATGTATGTAGTAAATCACCTTTAGGCCAGTTGTGTACTGTAGGAACAAGCTGTGTAAGACCTTACTGATAGGTTTAATCTACTTACACTGGGATGGACCCCTTCTTGTTGCTGGAAAATAACTGTGTGAAATTACATGATCCTATGTAATCGTGATGTTTTGACTGGTTGTGTTGTTCAGGACTGGTACTCTGGCTCCTGGAGACAAACTCCTAGCCATCGACAACATCCGCCTGGATAACTGCTCCATGGAGGACGCAGCACAGATCCTGGCACAGTGTGATGAAATAGTGAAGCTCAGGATACGCAAAGACGAGCTGTACTCAGGTATCAGTAGTCGCATTTTCATTACATACAATGTATGTATGTTTCATAATACATGTACTTAAAATTTGCTGTGTTTTCAAAGGGGACTTACAATGTAAAAGTTAGATATATGGAGGAAAAAGCTGTGGAAATATGGAAGAAATCAGAAAGAAGCTTTACCTTTTTTTGTTGAAATTCTGTTTTTTTGTGTACATATTTCATTGTCTGATAGACCAACTTATACACTCTCAAAATCAACTCTATTTGTATAGCCATTATATCTGCCTTTTTGAGTAACACATCAATTTTACTTAAAAGCTTCATCTAAACATATCATGATTCATCGCTACTCTCAAACTATAGCTAGGAATGGTACATCACCTGTTTTGAATTAAGGTCATATAAACACTGAAGGCCTGTAGTTCTGAAAAAGTAGGTAAATGGAGGATTTCAGCTCTTGTAAAGCTCTTAACCCCCTTTTCAGCAGGAAAGGCAAAGTGCATTTTGCTTCCTCAAATATCATTCACAACAAACTCTATGGATTATGCCTAGACTAAACAACACACAGTGCCAAACTAGGCATTCCGTTTTAACACTTGTGGCGGTTCCAATACTGATGTTTATAGAGTATGCAGGGCTTTCTTCAGCTCTAGATTTTTTGTCTATCTTGTCAATTTTACAGAACCAGCACTGAAGGAGTAAGCTAGGGGGTACAGGAGCATACTCCCCCTTGAAACTTTGAGCTCCTTGATTCACTGGATCTGAAACACTTTCAAACATTTTAGAGTCAAATTTCAAATGGCGTCCTCTTAACTGTCTGGAAGTTTTGTGGCACTGTTGATGACTTGATGGAATTATCTTGAAGTTTCAATTTGTATAAGTTAAGGGGGCAGAATGGTTTAGATTTGTGTCCATCCCAAACAGCTACATGTAACTTCCCCCTTGGATAGGGGCGGGTGCTGGAGAGAGTAGTGATGTTTACATGTATGTAAAACCTTGTCTGTTCTGGTTAATTGACTGGAGTTGTTTGTCCCCATGCTGCATGGCAACTGCAGTGTCCTTCTGTAGTGCAGAACCAGGTAGGGTAGAACTATTCCTCCCTCTGCTGAGCATCTCTGGGCCTTGGACATCCGCTTCATCATTTTGGCTGAAAATAATTTCTAATCAAAGCTTGCCATTTTGTTTTTGCCTTTATTTACACTCGAAATTGCTCTATTCAGCCATCAGGGCTGCTTTTAGCTATTGGCTTTCATATGCTGTTTCATCAATTTTTTTCAAGTGATAATGGGATTGCTTAACAGATTCTAAAAATTCTACAAAATATCTTGTCGAACATCTGCAAAATATACAATGTCATGGAAAGAAGATGCAGCACAAGAAGAATGATACGTGTAGTGTCTGTCTCAAAGTCCTTACCAAAGTCATGAAAAGTCGTGAACTTAAAGGCACACTGAAGGGAAAGCTTGATATGATAATCCTGAAGAAAATGTTCAACAAAGGTTCACTTCTGTCCGTGTAATCAGTTTGACAAGGTCACATAAAAAGCTTACGTCATTTAGTAACTGAATCATGTGCAAATCTTGCCCAGTACTTCTTTCTATATACGTGTATAGGATAGATAGTGATACTATTGAATCTTTGTGTCCCTCCAGAGGAGCATGATGTTAGTGGAGCGATCTGTTACTCAGTGGAGCTGGTCAGACACGGTGGACCGTTGGGCATCACTATTTCAGGTGAGAGCACTCTTCCTAATTTTTGTTTCTTCCACGTACTCGGTAAACCACTTTGGGCTTATCACACCAGTTTTTTACAGTATGTACAAGCTGCGTAAGACCAGACTGATCCGCTCATACTGGGATAGACCCCTAGTGGCCCTACTCTATTCAAGAAGGGTGGTAGGCTCTTTAACATGCTTGAGGGGCGGCTGCCCTTAAAGGTAAAGTTAAACACGGGATCTCCAGCCTTTAGAGAGGACTAACTAACTGAACCTACTCATTTTCACCTGAGCAGAGTGAAGAAATTGGTCTAAAGTGCCTTTCCCAAGGGCACAACATTTTGGCCTCCTTTCCTTTTTGGTGTACAAAGTTTGATGTATGATGGATAATATAAAATTGTATATATATCTAGAGAGAGAGTGTGGACTTATCCTCAAGCTAACTCACATCTTTTGCACCCCAGGCACAGAAGAGCCGTTTGACCCAGTCACAGTGTCTGGGCTGACAGATGGGGGACTAGCACAAAGGTACAAGGTTTTTATTTTATTTTCAAACATTTTTGTTTGGATTATCTATATCATAAGAATATTAAGAATAAAAGTACTATGATAATTGTTCTGGTGATCTTCTAGGACTGGAGCCATCCATGTAGGAGACCGTATCCTGGCTATTAACAGCCAGTCATTGCGAGGGAAACGCCTGAGTGAGGCCATCCAGCTTCTCCAGTCGGCCGGAGACACCGTTACTCTGAAAATCAGCAGGCAGGAGGGTAGGCAGACATCGCTAGGTAACTCAGGACATGTCCGCTCCCTCTCTTTGCTGGCTACCTGACTGCCTGGGTTGAGGTCTCATTCTTGAGGTTTTTCTCCCCATAGATTTACATGTTTTGGGTCTGCATTCTTAAGGGTACCCACTTGGAGTAATACATGAATGAGACCTTATACTAGTTTTCTACAGTGTCTGTCACAGAGAAAATAAATTGAAAATGACCAGCAGGCATAGAGGCCTATATCCATTTGAAAACATGAGGTGGTGCTCCTAATACTTCTGTCCCCCTCTCTCTTGCATTTGAGTAGTTCTCTACCCATGAATGATTTTTAACATATTATTATCACCCCTTGAAGTTTTCAAATGGAATATCTTCAAGATGGGAAGCTGAATATGTTCCAAGTCAGGCATCTAGCATTGAGAAACAGTAGTGTTTTGTGGGATGAAGTTATACTATATTGTTGGCTCATGTTTTATTTTATTCATTAATTTTCTTAGTTTCAGTGCTGTCAGTGATAGTGTTATCACAGTTCATTTCAAATGGAAAGGACTGAAAAGAGCTTGTCTAACTTAGCAACGGAAAATGTCCTGTTAGTAAATAATCTGCTTGTTAATGCCAAGTTGCATGTGTGTTTCTTATCTGTTTACATTGTTAGGGTACGTATATGACTAGCACATGTCGTACCTGTATTTAACATGGAAACCATGCATCAGAAGAAAGTTACAGATAACATAGAGGCATACAACTGTTTGTTGACTGACAGAAAAAGGAGCAAGGCAATCTAAACATGACCCAGTTTTTAATGGAGAACCATCAATAGATCATTTGCCTTACATTGGAAAATTTGACAGAAAATACTGTAAAGTATTCTCTGGAACCATTTAATGGGCCCTCATTAAGTCAGTGGTGTCCGACTTAACGTTAGACATATTAGACCCATGCCTTATACCTTGTAATAGTGCAGAGGATCTATAAGGGTTTCTCAGTGACTCCTTTTTGTTGTTCCTCAGACCTGTAGTCCCCCCCTGGACTCTCAGGAAGATACATGGTAACGTGGAAGTGTACATAAAAGCTGTAGGTTGCTTCCAACTCTAACTTGCCACTGTGCAGCACTGAAACTTGCCTCTCTGTCAAGCTTCCACCAACAGAATGCCTGCATGTGACTTAGGAATGTGTAGAAAGGACAAAATCAGACATGGCAGTCAGAACTACTTTATCTGCATCAGTTTTTTTTATAGAAAATGGCCACTGTAATTTTGCAGACATCCAAACATTAGTGCTGGGTGATCTTCCTCAAGTGTTCATGACACCAGACTACAACATTTTCTTAGCATCTCTAACAAGGATAGTATCATTCAATGAACATAACTGTTTACATCAAATAAACACCCTTCTGATGGTATTAACCACTAAAAATTTAATTAGATTAAATGTTGACCATACCTGTGATGACATCACAGTGAACATGACATGGCATATTTGGTGTTGACGGTTATGTCCATTGAATGATACTATCCTTGCTAGAGACATTGAGAAAAATGCTGTGTTTTGTGGCGTTTCATGAACACTTTTAATACAAGTAGGAATGCTTCTGTGTAGTTAGTCATTTAACGAGAAATGCAAGAATCTGACCTCTACTGATTCCTAATGTTATGTTGTGATCTGTTGGTAGGATGTACAACATTATTTTGTGTGTTTACTTATACAATTTGTGCATCCAATGTTTGTGTTCTTTCTTCAGAGTATTTGAATTCAATGGTCTCATTTTACATTGCAGATAAGTTTGTTGTAGATGGACCCAAGTCAGATCAGGAGGTAAGAATCCAGTGATTAAGATTATTTCTACTCTAGAATAAACCTGGTACATTTGTACATTTACATGTACAATGTAGGTAGATCTATGTCTCTGGAGATTTAAGATCATTAGAAAGTTAAAGTTTCCAAATGTAAAAGTTTCCTGCCCCTCCATTGCTAGTTTTTAAGGTCTGAATCTGAATTGGTCATTCTGCGTAACACCCCAGCTTGGCAGGCACGCAGTGGCAGCTGGCTCTATCACACCAAACAATTTGTCACACCTAAGCCATTCATATCTAACCCTAACACTGAATGCCATTTGAAGCTATATGATATGACGTCAACTCTCAAAGTCTGCCGGGTACCCTAAGACTGCCAGTTTATAAAAAGTTGTTATCAAGGCCATCTCAACAATGTCTTGAACACTTACAATGTAAATATTTGAAGTGTGCACATCTCTGGGATTACTGATGCTGCATTAGTAAATTTCTGGCGTTCACTGCCGAGTTTTTTTAATGACCCGGTATTAGATACCAGGCGGAATTATTGAGTTGATGTTACATGTGAGTTATTCAACAGTCATGAATGATTTGAGTCTGCCATATCTACATTGATTGATTGATGTCTGCAGAATGACAGCATTGGAAAGGAAGAGAGCCAGACGAAGAGGGTGCCCCTTCAACATACCCCAGTCCCTAGTGTGGATAGTGCAGTGGAATCATGGGATGGGTCAGCCTTGGAGCCAGGTAAAGCATTTGACACTTGCTGTAAAAGGTTTTTCATGGTGGCCTCTTCACAGTGAAATTGAAACTGCTGCAAACATTTCTCCTTTTACAGTAATTTACCATCTCTAGTTTCTGGTATAACATCATTAGTGTCTACTGTTCCCTGTCTAGTGTGGGTTGGATACATATTTACATTGTACATGTAGTTGATTTAGTTGATCAGTGTCAACTACCGGGTTGGTCTACATGTGTATAGTAGCGGATTGCCATCTACATGTACATTTGTATATCTATCTCTACCATGTGGTTTGGCTCTAAGACTTGTATTCTTCACAAAGTTTATGATATCCCAAAGATGGGTTAAGAATTAAGATAGGTTAATGTTTTAACGTTTCCTGTTCCTTTTCCTGTTATCAATGTAGGCAACCCTGAGGGAAACTCGCAGCACCCCCATTCAGGAATGGTTGTGACCGCCCAGGTGCACCACCATGACAACCAGACCAATCACATGACAGAAAGGCACACCCAGAGGAGGGACTCTACCAAGGCAGACAGGAGGATGGGGGAGAGGCTGCACGACGAGTGGGACGCCCAGTCCCACAGCTACAAGAGCAGCAGTGACATCCTGGACAATCCACAGCTGGACGAGTATGGTCTGGTACAGGTACAGTTCCCTTGTTTACTACTAAACTCCATTGACAGCTTGGATGTGTGTCGTTGTGTGGTGTGACTTGTACATTGAATGGGTTAGAACTGCATCTTGTTGAATGTGTGTCATTGTGTGGTGTGGTTTTGTCTTTTTGCATGGTGCATACTTGTACATACTGATAACCGTATAGGGCTAAAGCTGTCGCTTTGCTTTGGTCAGAATCTTTTCTGTAACTGAACTACATTGTATACATGTGTTGCCAATGCCTGGGATAGGCATGGATTGTTTACAAAGTCAAACCGTCATACCTCAGATGAAATATGGTGCTTTTGCAATAGTCTATGTCCTTTCCATACATTTACATTTACATTGTGTAGTTTTACTGGCGGGATAATGTGGATGTAGATGGCATTTTTGTGAGCCATCCTCCCTTCTTAGCAAGCAATAACAGTTAGAATTGCCCCAAAAGACATCAGGGGACTGATGAGATCTGGTCTATGTGCACTGATAGTCACTATAGACAGGATTCTTAACGATTCTGTCAGTGGGAAAATAATCTAAGGGACCACCAGAAAGTGGTCACATTGGCCAGATGGTAGAGGTGGTCACTTGTACAGGTTTGGCTGTAGCTTACTACTTTTTGTACTTAAGTGTCTGACATCTTGTGGTTGACAAAGTTTACGTACAATCCAAGTCAAAACGTCGGAGCTAAATCCCAGCGTCACTCTCCCTCTCCATCTAGGCACTTGAGGACCTGGAAACCTGCGGTCACTCCGAACTGATGCGTCAGATCGAGCAGACCATCGGCCCCAGCAGTAACCACGCGCACACGCTGAACTGCCGCCCCAGGCCGAACCAGTCCGTCATCAGCTACAGCGACAGCCACAGCATGACCCTCCCGGGGTCCAACAGGGGCCAGACCCCCACCCTCCCCTCCAGCAAGAAGATCCAGGATCAGATGAGTCTCATCTTTTCACCCACACCTATTGAGATTCAGAAGGTACGAATGACGTTATGATAGCTAAAACTCTAAACAACTTGTGTGATTTAGAAAATTCAGTAATGTGTCAGATTTCATGAGCATGTCAGTGATTGTGGTGAAAATCCTTGACTGAAGATATGTAGTATTACAAGAAACTAACACACTTATTGAGAAGAGTAGGGCTTACCTGGTGTGCTTGGCTGAAAATGCAAACTGTAGAAAAGCCTGGAGGCCTGCCCGCCTTAGCCTGGTTCCTCATCCCCCCTACTTTGCCCCTCGGGGGGTTATTTGGGGGTTATCGAAGTTGAAGTTGAAAAGCTTCATCCCACCGCTTCTAGTTACTGATGGAAAAGCATCATGCTTCAACTCAGCTGAGAATGACTGCCTTACTCTTACTTCAGGACTACATGTGTCTTTGAATGCATATTTACATTTACAGCATTGAGAAGTTTGAAATATCAAAGCTATGCAGGAATCAAAGTCAAAGTTCCTTCCCGCACAGATGGTGCATAGGGCGGCGCCCATCTCCGTTTCAGTAGCCCTTGGGCCACACAACTTTTTCCAATCACTACAGCAGGGGGCTAGTCCACTGGTAGTATGGAAGTTAAAACTTCCATACTCTTTCCCAAATGCTGAGTGCTAAGCAGAGCAAGCAGTATGTACCATTTTTCAAGTCTTTGGTAGGACCCGGCCAGGGATCAAACTCATGACCTACAGTGTGCAAGGCGAACACTCTGCCCACTAGGCCCTTGCACCGTTTTTTTAATGCAGGAATGATTGCTTTCAAATTCACTGTAAGTTCATTTCATTTGTCCTTTTCAGGTGACTCTGTTCAAGGACGATGACTACGGAGATTTCGGGTTCAGTGTGTCGGACGGTTTGGTGGAGAAGGGCGTGTACATCAACAACATCAGGCCGGGGGGGCCGGCTGACCTCAGCGGGGTCATCAGGCCGTATGACAGGATACTGCAGGTATTTTTTATCTACTTTTTATGAATTTCTATATTCTTTAGTCAGGGTGGCTGCACAGATAACAGGCCATACTTTACAGTGAGGCCCTGGAAAGACAATACATGTGCACTCAGTCACTCTTTAGGGTTCTTTCTCTGAAACAGGAGGAAATGATTTGGAATTTTTTTCCTTTTTCATCCCCTTTTCATTTTACACCATCTCTTTGATTTGAAACCTTCTCATATGCTCCTGAATTTCATTTATGGAATCAAATTCTACAACAAAAGAAATCTTTGGAATGTTTTAGGTCTAATCTTTGTTTGCAAATAGTTCTCATACATGTACCTAATCTTCACCCACAAGTTGCTATGTACTAATGGAAAACATATAAAAGGTAGTCATAACATTAAACAAACCAAAAAGTGGGCACTGGAGAAACAGCCTCTAAAGGCTCAGTCAAGATGTTTGTAGTGCCTGGATTTGCAAAGAGGGCCATGAGTTTTGAAATTGCAGGCAAAAAGAAGATCATTGTAAGGAAAACACGAGTTTTGCCTCCAACACTGTACCAAATATCATTACAATCTATCCATGATGTGTAGGCCAAAATATCCGGAAACACAAACAGACAGATAGAGAGACAGGCAGACAGACAGACAGACCAAAAACAAATGAAATCAAATTCATTTTACTACCCAGTATATCTCCATTTAACTATAGGTGAACAACAGCAGGACCCGGGATTTCGACTGCTGCCTGGCCGTGCCTCTGATCGCAGCTTCGGGCGACAAGATCGAGCTGGTCATCAGTCGCAACCCGCTGGCCCAGAACATGTCCCAGGCCAACCTGGAGTGGGGCGAGGAGGCGTACACACACCCGCAACTCAACCACAACTCTTCCAAAACACTCTAGAGAACACCATAAACTTGGACTGAGGGAGGGGGGAGGCAAACTAACATCCACAACTTAACCACTCTTCCAAAACAGTCTAGAATACAATTACAACTGAACATCATAAACTTGAACAGAGGAAAGGCCGAGACAGACCAACATCCACAACTCAACCACAACTCTTCCAAAAGACTATAGAACATCTACAGCTTAACAGAAGTCTTCCAAAACTCTGAAGAACAGCTACAGCTCTGGGGGAGGGGGAAGTATACCAGCATAAACAAAGTCTTCCAAAACACTGCAGCTCAACCCCTTGAGGCCTAGGGGTGCCAACATATATAGAGCTCAAAACTAACTCTAGATCTGTAGAACATAGGAGCATTGATTGGGGGTGTCCTCATTTCTAGAACACATTTTTAGAACACTGCAGCTGTCTTGGGTTGGTTGCACACATACATGTAAACATGGGTTTGTGTTGTTGTTTGATAAAGGGAGTGATGGCAAGGGTCTTATAGTTACAGAAGTGCTGGAAACTTGGAAAGATGACGAGAATTTCACAGGTGTCCCTGGAAGGACAATGAGTTTAGAAGGAGGTATTGTAAGCAGTTGGTGCTGAAAAGTAACCAGATGTCTTGGTTCAAGAATTTCTAATGCCTGCATTTGCTGAATGAACGGTCATGGAGATATCTATTTTTTGTGCTGGAAAGTGTAGGAAAATTTGGGTAAAGCGTCAGTAGCTCCGTTCTGTACATCCTCCATCTAACATCTGTTTTTACATTCTCAATGGTAGACGGAATACCGTCATACATGTACGAGGAATGGGGTTTCTGTGAACTGAACACACAAGTCCAAGCAAAAGAATGTAATATTCATAAGCAATATTTTCTGGCATCTACATAGCAAAGGTAACAAAAAGATAGCAAAGGACAGTTTACACCTAATGTGGCATTATATTCTCACCTGAAATAGGTGTAGGGCCCTTCCCAATGTCCTTAGACACTAAGAGCCAGTAAGTTGTCAAAACAGGTAGTTCTAGGCTAGTGCAGTACTTAATAGTACGAATGACATGTTGTATGCTCTACACCCAGAAGAACATATTCCGGAAACCTTACCGGTATACCAGTCAGTGTTTATACATATTACAAGGAAGGCATAAGGAAATCTACATAATATATTCTCACTTGTAAAAGAGAGTTTTATTAAGCTTGAACAATCACAGTTAACCTAGCTGCATCGTGCATTTTAACTGTTCTTTTACCATAATTTTCCCACAGCATTCGTTTCATAGACAATCTGTGATGTGCATTTGTAATGGTCGCAGACTGTGCTGTTCAAGCATGCCCCCTAGCAGGTTAATATGTCCCTGCAGGCTTGTTTGAATGAACAAACTTGGTCCTAGACTGATGGTTGAAAGTGTTTGGAAGAGGTGATGCATAAAAGACACAGGATGAACTAGTGAATGATGTAAGATAAGCATAAAAAATGGTGGGGTTCTACGTTGCTACTAAATCTTAACAGTTGTTCTTTTAATGGAGGCAAGAATTGCTTTGTGTTGCATGAAGACTGGTAATAATGGAAAAATATGGGAATGCAACAAACAAAGACTTGATAAGTGCTCTGACCTTGAATCAAAAACATAACTGTGTTTCTCAATATGTACTCCATGTGGGGTTTTACAACTTACTTTTGCAGCAAAGCATCTTTGAGGCAGTTGTATTGTTTCTGTCTGGAAGGAACACTGTTGAGTGTATTCATGGAGGCAAAACTTTTCTCGGACCAGTGAGCATATGTGGACATACAGTCAATCAAACATTTGGCCTCATTGATTTTTAATTCCAGAAGTTAATGTGTTATTGATTGAAATAAATGATCAATCATTTTGCACATTATGAAAACCATTGATCAGTGTGCTTCCAGGAGCTGAAAACATGTTTATGTTATTTGGAGGGGCACCAAACAGGTTTTCTTTTTAAAAAGTCTTCCACTGTACTACTGTAGTACACACAATGTACATGTAGCTGTCACATTGGAAATCTACTACATTACACTTTTAGCTTGATATGGATATTACCCCTGTATTTAAGTTACAGCAGTATTAAGCTATTACACTACATGGTTTATGTTTAAATACTTATGTTGAAATGTGGAAATCCTATGAATTAAGGTATCAACCATATATTTATCTTGTCCCTACCAGACTAACTACTATAATGGCTATAGGGAGAATAATTTTGCCAGTTTAGCTGCCATAGGGTTTCATTGGCCAGGGGAAGAGGGGGAAATGTTAACCTTCCCATGGACTAACTCTCCTGGCCAATTATTCTCCCTTTTGCCGAGTTCTATGATCCGTACCCCCGTAGGAATGCCTGGTGGAGGCTAATATCTATCTCCTGACAATCTGGTTCAAAAGTTAGAATTGCCTTTTGAAGACTAGTCAGGCATGAAGTGGTCCATACTGGACTGATGCCAAATGGATTTTAGTACTCAGTCATGCTGATTTCATGGCAATTATGACAACAGATCACTACGTAATTAGCCCAAATTGATTGATGACAGTCATTTGAGAAAAAAAGTGGCAGTTACAGCATATAAAAACACATGTAGTGAAACAAATTAACTCTTGTATGTTATACATGTACATACCCACTACAAGTAAAGTACAGCTGGATTTTGTCACCATGGTTAACTTTCCACCTTTGATCCAACATACAGAATTAATGTGGCCTTTAGAAGTAATGTCTGTAGCTGAAAGAGGGTCTCATACCAATGTTTCTGGTGCTTGTACAGAGCACAGTCCTTATGTGAAAAGTTGTCTCATGCCAGCATACCTCATTTGCATGCCACTTATGTTAAGAATTTTATCATAACTTAATGCATGATAATCATTGCAAGAATATATCAATATGATATTGCCCCTTACGACATTATGTTATATATAGGAATCACAGAGATGTTGCCAATTCACACTTGTGCTTAGCTCCTTTGTTTAGCTCCACATGTGCAAAAACTGCAGGCAGTCTTTAGTGGGTACAGTTTAGATACTTGATTATCTTGAATGTGTGTGTTCGTCCATGGGCAGCAACAGTGACTCACACTTTTTAATCTACACTTCTATTTTTCTTGTTTTAATATTCAGACATACATGTATGTAAATGATAGCTACAGCAAGTACTGGGGTACTGTTTCAATCGTGTAGCTACAATTGAAATTAGACGTCCTTGTGTGTAACATCATATTGTGCCTTCATACAGAGAATAGAAGGATTATATTGCAAGGATTTTGGGTCTTCCATGTCTCGACATAGGACCTGATCGTTAGAGAAATGTATTTAGAAACCAATGAAATAAAAGTCAATAGTATCAAGAACAATCAGTGTCTAGAGGTACGTTATCAACAACAAAAGTATTTTTGTATGTTCTTTTTCTATATGAATCATTATTGTAGTGTATTCATTATAAATAACAGGAATCAAAACCAGAGAGACATTGCATGCTACTTAAACAACTTAATATGTACATTTACAATATATGAATACAATAAAGATAAATAATTTCTTTAAACTATGGTGTCTTGTCATTTTTGAAAAGCATATCCACACAATGTACATTGTAGGGATTTAATGTTGGCATTCTCATTTGCACTCTTAACTTACATGTTACCGGGTAGTCCCATGGCCGTTTTGATGCCGTAGAGCAGTGGACTGTTATCCACTGTATCTATGGCGAATTTTACCTCCTCAACCAAGGTCAGGTGGCGATTTTTACATGATTGTATACCCGAGTGGAATGAAGAAAGTCATTTACATATATAGATGTACAGTGTATAAGCCACTTAATTGTTCCTAGGATTAACGCACATTCCATTTGTGCCTTTCCCAAGGACACAACGTCTAGGATATTAGAGTTTTCTTTTGTCACAGCCAGTAGATCCATATCTGCTGATGTTTCGATGTCTGTCAGACACCTTCTTCAGAGCTTCTGACTGGAGTACTGCTTCTCGCCACTATAAGTCAGCAGGTGAGGATTTACCGGTTGTGACAAGAAAACTCCAATATCCTAGTATGTTCTACCAACCTGATGAAAGTATTTTCGGACACAACGTCTAGCCAGGAATCAAACCCATGACCTCTAGATCTCGTGTCCACTAACCTAGTCACATGGAGATTTGATGCTAATTAAGCAGGACCTGCAGACTGAAGCTTATGGTAGTTGGGACTGACAAGCATTACAAGATGTTTATGGAAGGCCTGTGGTAAGAGTCAATCTCTTCTGGGGTCAGAAATTTCGTAAATCTCTTCTCAATGTGGCTAATGCTGCAGTTTACAACCAAACTGCTAGGAGGCTCTGTTAGTCCAGTCTTGGGGTCAAATAAAGTTACAACTGGGAAGTTTGATTGTAGCAATTAAACGGGAAGCTAACATTAATTGCAAGCTGCATGAGACCTTAGTAATTATATTGACTGGGCGATCTACTCTTACCAGGAAGTACCCCTACTCCCCTCTCAATAAGTGTGGTGGGTTCTTTGATATGCTCAAGTCAGAGCTCTCCGCAAATTCATCATTCAATTTGACATCAAGGTGCTAGGCTTAAACAACATAAATAGATTCTCATTAAGGAAAGACAGACGAAGAAGACATTTGTTTGATATTTTATTAATGATATATTACAAGTAACAGTGTCATGTTATGGGCATGTTCTATTTCACTAGCTGTACACAGAAACACTCAACAACACCCACAATTTATACAAGGTTTCTTCCCTGTGTAACAGAGCTTGGCTACATCCATGGACATGGTAATAAATAAGAGGTAACTACAAAAAATGACAGAGTTCAGGGTAAATAACTTAGCAACAACCTACCAATGCAACAACATATAAAATCTCCAGTCCGTAGGTGCCTCGCCCCTACTTCGACGATTTTATTCTCGTAGAAAAATATGACTATATACAATAGTAACAGTCTATATATAAATACCATTCCATTCAAAAAATAATGCCAATTGCAAGAGCTCAACCAGTAGCAACATCAGGGATATCGTTTACCATATTTGGCGTACTCTCCCTATTAATCAAGAGGGGGGAGTTAGGCGGGTTTAAATTCACTCAGTTATGTAAGAAATGACGCCTTGCAGAAGAAGGCATCTCTCGGTATGTCTAGAGTTAGTTGCGACTGCCCTGATCTGCTACAATCACTCAGAAGTCTGGAATTTTCCAGATCAACTTGTCGTCCTGTCAAACCGCTATGAGGGTGTGAAAGGGTTTTGCTGAAAGTTGAACCTCACAAAAAGTGTTGACCATAAAGTTGATGTCATTAAGTTCAGAAACAGATGCTGTACAATGCGTGGTTTTACCACAGTCAAAATGCTGCTATGCACTTTTTAAATTAACAAGTCTATCCTACCACAACTCCCTTCCACACCCTCACCTACCACAATTTTCCTTTCCTTTGCAGTGATACAGTTGATGTTTTGAATGCTCTGGTGTAATGTACATCAAACATTATCTCATTGTTAAGATTCAAACAGATTTCCTGTCCAAGAAATGATTTAACATTTCACACACTAAATTCCCAGGTAACAAATATAAATTTGGTGCCATAAGGCACCATTTTCTGCTCAATACTTTGTTTCCTCGAAATATTGATATTCTTAATTCCAGCTGTACACTTAAAATTTGCCTTAAGCAATGAATTTTGTGGAATATTTTGATTTGTTTTAAGACATTTTTTTACAGAATATATAACTTTGTTCCCATGAGTACAATGGGCCATGTTCCCTTCTTCCACTCAGCTGTGCTGTGAATCATATTCACCATTGAAAAAAAACCCAGAGAGCCAAGACAGATCCAGGGTTGGACAAGTTTTTGAAAATTCACTGGGCCCTATAGGACAAGTACATGGTCATTTCTATTTTCCAGACCCAATATTTCACACCAGAAATTTAAATGACACTTTTCAATGCATTTTTTCTTGCAGTAAGGAACTTCTTTTACTTTTCAATGAAAATAGAGAAGGGCATAAAAAAAATCCACTGGCCTGATAGGGCCCATACAGGAGGACATACACAGGCACATACACATTGGTACTTTCACTTGCCCCAGGCAATCAGGCCTATGGCCTACTTGTCCAACCCTGAAGACATTTTACCCAGATCGAGGCTTGCTGTTGAAAATCTCTAACTGATAGCTGCATCTTTCTTGATCTAATCAAGAAGCGATACACGATATAACAAGACTGTGTTGATATATACATGTAGCTGAACGTAAGCAAGCAGAAATAACGTAAACCGCTGTTGAAACGATTCTGTGAAACAAGGGGTATAGAGCAATCTACAGTATACAATTGTAAATTTTACAATAGACTCAAGCACCAGTGTTAAGCACCTGTTTTTAGCATCAGTAGCATCCTTAATCTCTTGCCGTACGAATATTTGTAAAGACTGATGTATAATTTCATCAGTTAAGGCTTTGAGCATTTCCATTGTAGCCGACCAACATCGGTTGTGAAGTTGTGCTAGCTTAAATTATACAAGCTATGCAGAATCAAAAGAATTGCCTGACATGACGCCGTGGAGTTTTGATGATCTAGAATTTTATACAAATTTATTCCAGTACTAGTGGGCTTTTGATATAAAGAATGATTCACCAAAAGGTACTCATTAGTATGAATACCTCTTTTCCCTGCTCACTCCTTCAAGGCAGTGTTGGCAGTAAAGAGGACAACAATTCCCTATCTCTGCTCTCCAACATACAGTACACAACTTCAAAAAGGTTGAAACAAAAACAAATAAAACATACAGATAACGTCACTCCAAGCAAGACAGAAATTTGCCTGTGGAGTTAAGGAAACAATGAGGTAGTTGATGACGTATCATGACGTTGTTGTTGATCTCAGCTTCTGTAAGGCTCGCATCCAGTAGCTGAGTCGGGGGCTGACAGTCTTGGCCTTCTGCTTCTTACTGTCCACTGCAGAATGGTGGAGAAAGGATATTGTGAGATTAGATAAGTCTGTGTCAATGTTTCTGTATACACCGTTGAAAACCATATTTCAACTATCTTTTGTTATGTTGTAGCGGGATGAGCAAAAAACCAACTCAAAAGTTCCAAAATGAGCCCTTTCATTTCCAGACTCTAGCACCATGGCAAAAGCTGCTCTTGCGAGAGTATGATCTTGCTGGAACATGCGTGGGTTGGGCGAATATGAGGGTCGGGTGGAGGGCTCGCCATATTGTGCTCTCTTGAGAGCAGATTTTGTAATGGCGCTGGAGTTTGGAAAGAGGTCTACCACTTTAGTTTATTTCTTTATGTACTCACCACAGTCTCCGATATTGCACTCATATCTGTCGGTGGGTCTGGTGATGTGATCACAGTACGTCTGATCTAGATCTTCCCACGTGCCCTCCGACACCTCTCTCGTGCAGGTCAGCGACCTCACCATCACGCCCTCCCCGCACGTTCTCGAACACTCGCCCCACGTACCAACCCTCCATCTGGAAACAAAATGGCAGATACATCAGAAAAATCATAGGCGAAATCTAGAAGATTGCAACTGGATGAATTTTCAGGAAACGGTAAAAAATCTATCCAGTTGCTTCAGTAACTGTTTCGTTGCATATCTTATTACCTGGATGTCAAACCTTCATCATGTATCCTTGACATTGTTCGGAATTTATGTTGCAACTTATAGAACAGCAGTGATGCCAGGAAAGCCTCAGGCTTTGACATTGGTTGGAATTTGGTGAAGGTCGTCCCAATGTCGTTACTAAGGAGATACATAATGTTACAGTTTGAATCTGCATGGTGCTATATTTAGCAGTACTTCATTCAACCCTGTATAATTCCTTGTGGGGATGGAGAGAATGCTTAGGGGTGGGCGTAAGTATTTCAGGTTGGAGAGGCTAAGATCAAACGAGACAGTTTCTTGGCCAGGGTTGAAGAAATATGTCCAATGTCATGTTCATGTAACTGTTATGAGCTATTTAGGATGAAATTGGCTAGGATCATACAAGATCGTTTCATGGCCAGCATTGAAAAAATTTGAAATTGTTACACTATATATCTTTAAGGTCGAGATAACTAAGTTCATACAAGGTTGATTCATAGCCGGGGTTGACGTTAAGTTCAAGCTAACTGTACAGTCAAACTTGGAATCAACAATCACTCAAGGGACTGTCAAAAAGTGGTTGATGCTTGGGTTAGACTTTGGTTGGCTAGAATGTGTAGTACATGTCAAATTAGCTGTGTCTATTTCTGAATGGCTTATAACAGGAGTTGGCTGGCTGCACAAAGTGGTTGGCCAGGTTTGACGGTGTTCTCCAAGGCGAGGTTTAGGTCTGTGAGCTAGTAGTGGACTTAGACTTAGTGGCCACAGTTGTTTTTTTCATCTGCCTCCTTCATACAAAAAAATTGTGGCCACTACTAGCTCCCCAACTGAAAAATCTGCTTGGAGAATAGTTTGACTGTAGCTAGCTGCTAATCAGGGTAGACTAAGTGTTCTCACCTGACAGGACAGGGGTCCAGGTTGCAGGGTATTCTGCGTTCTTCGTGCGGCTTAGGCAGGTGTTGACAGAACTGATTCCCCACCACGTACCCCGTGTCACTTCTCTGACAGAACAATGTCACTGCTTTCGTACCTGTAACAATAAAAGCAACCATACCTAAATCTCCGCTCTTTCTACTCCAGCTGTAACTGATTGTGTTGTGTAGTATCTCAAAAGTCTAACATCTACATGACATTGTACTAACATCATTCCAACAGGGTACATAATTCCACCACCCTGAAAAGGTACGTCCAAACAGATCTCCAACCCAACATCCCCCAGTATAATGTACTTCTGTGTATACATGTATCTGAATATCTGAACTGTGCATACCTGGGGGTGCTGCCCTAGAGATCTCTCAAACCCACTTTTTCAAAGTGGCAGATCAATATTAATGGAGGATACATGCACTAGCTCACTCTTGGATCCAGTTTACATTTCAGATCAATTAATCAATGCTGTGGACAGATCGTCACTATAGACAGGATTATTAAATGTGTCAATTGGGAAAATGATCTAAGGGACGACCAAAAAGTGGTCAGGTGGTCCTTATGCAGAGCTAGTACAGGTTTGACAGTCCTGGTTTTTATTTTCAAAAAAATCTCTTGCCCTTGAAGTTTAGTTGAAACAGGATAATGAGATTGTTCGTATGCCTTTTAAATCCTCTATTCATCATATGCCCCCTTTTGTTTGGACTTGATATTTTTAGGTAAAACAACTTTTAGGTAAGACAAGTTTTTCGTACCTCCAGCACAGTCTTTGGAACATTCCCCTTCTTCTGTGACCCAGACGTACAACTCTGTGGGATCTGTGGTCGGGCTGGGCTCACTTTTCGTTTTCATTGTTTGTCTCTGTGATTTCCTCTGGATGTGATTCTCTTTTCCTAAACATGGATAAAACAACTGTTCATCAACTACATGTATGTCTATATTTGAATTACATGTAGTAGCATGGATAAAGTACAAAACGCTTTATTTCTGAATTCAAACAATCATACACAATCAAATCTTATGGCTTACTACAAGACAGTATAAACACTATTGCATCCAAGAATTCCAAGAGGACAACTCACAAGAAATCTTACCTTTTAGCACATTGAACTTGTAGGTGATTCCCTTATTGTCCATAGAGATGCCTGTATAGTGGACCATCTGTAGGGAAATGTATAATGTCAATAAAACCACACTACGTTGAATTAGAAAATAGCCTAGCCTAATGTATGCATCTTCAAAAAACACAAAATCAATAGTGATCCAAGAAAATCCTACTTACAGTGACTTCTACAGGCTTGGTCAGCGGCCCCTTTGCCTCAAACAGGAGTTTCAGGTTGTTGTACTGTGTGGTTTTCCAGCCGGCACCCCCGTAGAAGAAGTAGTGCAGTCCAGCATTGGGTCGCAGTGGTCTCTCCCCTTCTGCCTCCAAGCCTAGTTATCATATGATGAAATATCGTCAATACTGGACATTGCTAGAAGAGTACAGTAATTGACTAAGGCAGCATATAGTTCTCTCTATAGGATTTAGATATTGGTTATCTCTAGTTTGAAAGGAAACTGCTGTAGGAATTGCTTCAATTTTTTTTCCCTATGCCAAGCTTTACCCCGAAAGAAAAAAAAATGACTTAAACATTTGATCTTGTTCTTTCTACATAGTTTACAAACACACCAGAAATAAAACAAGCAACCAGCAAACTAATGAAAATTAGTAATAGATACTGTACATGTTATATGTTATATATATGATATTGGCAGAGGTAATAGATACTGTACAAAGCTCCTGCAGAATTCATGAAATTGCTTGAGAAAGTCTTACCAAGAAGATTGCGAGACATCTCCCCCAGAGGCACTACAGACGAGATGGTGATGTCATAGGCCGACTCAGGGAGGGTGACAACAGTGGAGGTACCTGTGTATAGAAGACATCAACACATCAGGACAGGTGAGACAACTTTCTATTTAGATGACAATGCAATGACAATGCATCATCATCATCATTTTAATGACTCTTTGTGCAATAAAGAGTAAATTTTACAATTCATAGCAATTCAAAGCAATCTCCAGCAATCTAAAAGTTTTTAGTAATTCTATGAAGTGTCCAATTGCCACATTAAGATGCAGAGCTCCAATTGGTCCATCATTCTGCTAGGAGGCTTAAAATTTAGCATGTAACATGTAAATGATGCACTGATATCAAAGTCTAGCCTGGGTGCCATCCTTATTAGTTTCCAATGGCCTCTCTTAAGAGGAAGTATGGAAGCCCCGGTAAACTCACTAGGATGGCACCATGCTAAGATAAAGCAGTCAGTCTAAGAGGAAACATCAGATTCTCTTACCATGGTTGTTTCCTGTGAAGGTTCCCTGGATGACAGAACACGTGGACCCGTCACCGTTACACACACCGCAGGAGTCAAACTCCGCTGAGGAGCCAAACTCACCGTCACAGCCCACTTGCTGGAAACAAAAGGAGTAGAACTGTTACACCAGGAGCCTTGTAACTAAAATCCACTGATCTATTTTTAGGTGATTTATCAATCTTTCCTTGGATCACTGCTAAGCAGACTTACTGGTAGGTTTAAATCTTGTTGTAGTTTTTGTAGCTTGGTGGAATATTACACATTCAATATTCTACAGACCAATATTTTTACATCAACTTCTATGGAAGTCTTAAGGCTTTTCCTGCACTTATGTTACCATACACAGAGTAGTTTCTCATCTTATAGGACTATTTGAGACATAAGCTGCTGTCCGTGGTGCTGAATGGCACTCTGCCAGGGACATTACTTCTCTGCATATTTTCTCCTGTGCCAATGTCCTGCACCGTTGTAACCAATTACATTTATGTTGTAATCAGCGCTGCTTGAAAATGACACTTTCTCACCTTACATGAACCCTTGACACAGATGCTGCTGGCCTTGGTGCTAGATGGCACTCCATTAAGGACATTACTTCTCTACTGATTTTCTCCTACACCCATGTTTGTACTGTTTACATGTGGCAGTACTTGAAATGATTCTCACCTTACACGACCCTTTAACACAGATGCTGCTGTCCTTGGTGCTACATGGCGCTCCATCGGGGACAGGTCCGTGGTACGCCCAGGCACCGTTCTGATGTTGGCACCACAGACGGCATGCATCATCACCTGCATGGGTGGTCAAGATTGTTAGGTTGTGGCCTTGGTACATGCATGATTGTGAATAAACAGTTGAGGTTATTGGAATTTGTCAATAGCACCATATATTAACTTTGTAACCAACAGAAAGTCTGTACAAAGCATTGTAGTAAACAAGGTACAAGAAGGAAGGCTAGAAAGCTTACCGGTGTATCCACGCAGTGAAGAGACCTCAGAGTAGCCGGCAGCCTTGCACACAGCTCCTAGTTCTACATCCAGGTGGGGAACTGGCTCTGTACACTGTTAGGAGAATAAAGGACTATGTTTACTATGAACGACTTTTTGGAAGGAACAGGGCAAAAACAGGGTAATTTACACCTAATTGAATGATATTGATAAGTTTATGATCATTTGAAGTGCAAAACTGACCTCGGTCTCACACAACTCCAGCAGGGTAGCGTCTCCTTGACACTGCCGACCACCATTGGCTGGCCTGGAATACAAGTGATCAATGTTAGACTTTTTAGACAAAAAAATTAGAGACAAGACACATTATAAGACTGTCATGACTACAAGCATTGTCTAAAATTCTTGCCTATCAGTCCTCACAGAGACCAAAGGGCCCACACTAAACATGGAAAAACTTCATAAATCTGCCAAAGAAAAGCAAAGACATCTTGAAACTTTTAAGCAAAAGAACATTGTACTTGAGACTATGGAGACTGGACTTACGTCGGGCTGTTGCAGAGTCTCTTCCCAGTGCGGACACCAGTGCCACACGTTCTGGAGCATTCTGACCACTCAGGCTGACTCCATCCTCCGTCTACCGCTGTGTGAGGGAAAAATGAAATTTTAGTTTATACAGAGAGATGTACAGAACAAAGGCTTCACTCTTCACATTTCCGGATTAAATATCATATTGCATTACTGTTGTCCCTAATAAGGATTTCCAACATTTGAAAACCACTCAATTATTCATTTTGCCAGCTCAAAATGTCTTATATCAGGCATAAATATCCCCCATGAAATTACAATAAAATCTACATCTCGAACAACTTCTTTCTTGTAAATATAAGAGAAATATCTTTAAGGAGAGTATTCTGCAGAGAATGAAATCTGCTTACATCTGCCGAAGACGGGAAGGTGATAGCGGTAGAGGACTTCCTTCTCTTTACTGGCTCCAGCGGGGCTCCAGGTAGATGCAAGCTGCAAGTTATAAAATGAACGATTAACAATGCTGCAAAAACTCATGTTACAAAATACAGTGGATGGATTTGAGAACGGCCTGGTCTCTACTAACTGTAGATCTATAGAGTCTTGTTGTTTCTATTGTTGAAAGGATTGTGCTCCAACTTCGAGGCCTTATCTTATAATGCAGAGTATTAGTATTAAGAATGACACACAAAAATTCAACAACGAATGAATTTGCCTTGGACATTTTTCAAAGTAGAATATCTGTATCTGATAATTACCTGTACTGTAAGATCCTCTGTGAGTTTCCCTTGCGTATGGAAGGAGTGCAGCCGGTTGCTGAACCTCTCTGCCTTCCAGGCGGCTCCAGCAAACATGAAGTAGTGACGACCAGTTCTTATCACCTTCATGTCTCCTGCCTCGTTCTTAAGAACTGTGTGTGGGAAAGGAACAAAACATTGTGAAAATCACTAAAGGGCAAGACATTGCAGAAATCCTTAAAGAATTTTGAGGAACAGCTACAGTAAAGGAAGCTCAAAATAATGCCACTATTATTATAACAAAGTTTTGCTACCTTCTATACCAAACATTTAAAAGAAATTTGATTGATGAATTTTTGATGCACACAACTTTTACACAATGTCCTTGATACAGCAGATTAAATCATCCATTAAAAAATTAAAGAGAAGTGTTAATGAATTTTTTTTTAGGTAAAAAAGTCATCTAACTGAAAAACTCACCGATGAATAGAGGCATCTGCCGCAGGATTTCAGAAGTGCTGATTCTGATGTCGTAGGAACCCTTGGGGATGGTTGCCATGTCGATGACCCCTGTACCAGAAAACATGACAAACTTTTACATTAGTATTGTGCTAGGTCTTATTCTTATTCAGTGAAGTGACATTTAATTATTATGTAGACATAATTGCATTGATCTGCATAATTGCGTGGTAGATATCAGAGCTGTTCCAAAAATGTGCCAGTTAAAGCCAGTCTCACCTCTGCTGTTGACCATTCCCTTGTAGGTTTCTTCCACGACCTTGCAGGTTGACCCCTGACCCTGACACACCCCACACTGGTCATAACTGGCAGAGGAACCGAACTTCCCATCACATCCTACCGGCTGGGGGGAAACAAACAAAGAAAAATAAACATGAGTGGAGAGAACAACATATAGAGTTCAAGTACTGATTCCCAATATTTGTAGGGGCAGCTGGACAAGAAAACACAAGTTTGTTCTTCTGTCCAAGGGGACAGATACAGATGTCTTTGGTTGGTAGAATATAATGCACTTTTCCTAGATAGCAACTTTGCTGAGAATATAACAGCCAACAATGTGCCGCAGCCCAGCAAAATGCAAACAAATTCCTTAATGTTATTCTGTAAAATGAAATTGTAGGTAAGCAAAATGAAAGTGTCCATACTCATACCTTGCAGGCTCCTCCAACGCACACATCGCCATTCCTGCCATTGCCGCAGCTTGTGCCGTCTTCCACACTGCCGAAGAAGTTGTAGATTCCACCCACCTGGCACCACAACTCACAGGCCTCAGGACCTATTGTAGAGAAGAGGATAAATAAAAAGAAAGATTGATACAAAAAATCTAACCACTGACTCTTTATGCCAAGGCTTAGTCTTATCCTCCCATTAAATCATAAAGCAGTTCAGTTTTTGGAGACAACATTTGTAGATCAACCAATTAACGGTAAGAAATGTTTGACAAACGTAGAAACAAGCTTAAGAAAATAACAATCAACTTTCTTTCTTCCTTCCAATTTAATTCAAAATTAAAGTAACATTTTACCTTTAAGTAGCATAAGACGTTCCTTAAATGTAATTGTGTAAAGTGGTTATCCCTTAACACTAAGATCCTTAAATTCTTAAATACACCAAATAGGACATTAAATGGCCATTCCAATCTCATGTTCGCTGACCTTCAAGGCTCTTGGTGAAGGAGCTGTTGCTCCTGCTCTGAGTGGCGTCCTGGCACTGGTGCCCTCTCAATACATCAGGGTGAGGCTCAGGGTCACTGCACGGCTACACAAACAGGCCAGGTTCAAGTTCAACATCACAGACATTACATAACAGCTGCTGCGACTGCCGAGATTACCTTACTGTGATTACCTTACAGTGCGTGCTTACAAGTGATTACCAGTTGTAAACACTGTTACCTGCACCTAGGTCGGTCACAAAGGTGCGAATGCCACAGCTCTATTATGTCGTCCCTGGTCTTAAATGTTCTGGATAGTTCCAAAAATACGTAACTGGCGGAGCATTAAACCAGCTGTTAGCAGTTAGTGTCAGTAGCAATAAAGACAGCCTCTGATCATGGATAATCTTGTACTCTACTGATACCCTTGCCTTCAGGACTTTCACATTGCTGAGTCTTCATGCAGGGATGCTTGGGTGTTCTGTGACAGTTGGTTAGATGTTCTTATGTAACACACAGTGGAAAGACTTGACGCTTGACACACATGTTGGAAGGTGTAACATCCACATACCTGAGTGTTGCAAAGCTTGTAGACCAGTCTCTCTCCAACACAGTAGCGGCCTCCATTCACTGGACTGTAGTGTGCAAACAATAAAAAGATATTAACGTTAAAGATTCTCAATTCGTTGCGTTGTAAACATGCCTGCCTACATGTATCTTCACTGAAGATAACAATGAATTTTGAATACAGCACTATCATACAGTATCACTTACTACTCTATCGCTGTGTTTTCCTTTGGAGAAGCAGATACTCCTACAAATGTATGTGAAACTTGAAAAAATTCACATGCACGTCTACTAAGTTGTCCATGAATGGTAAGTTATTATTTCTTTACTTTTCTCTGCTATAGGCTCATCATCTGTGCCTCAAATTTATATCTGTACAGTACAATTTAGCAGGCGGAGACATGAGTTTATAACTTGATAGCTTATTGTGAGGAGAACTCACACAGGGTTGTTGCAGGACCTCTCTGCTTTCATCACTCCGGTGCCACACGTGCGGGAGCACCTGCCAAAGTCAGCCTCAGACGGGACGCTCCAATCACCGTCCACGGGAGCCGCGGCAGTGCTGGTACGGAGGACACACTCCCCCCCACGACACCACTGAGGGATGATCCAGATATGTTTGAGTATATGCATAATTGTGCCTTAACTTAAGGCAAGTGATTCATGCACATGCTAACGATTTTTCTTACAGACTAGGCTGCCTACAACTGTTTTGTCAAAAGAGTCAAACTTGAATCAATCTTTAAGTATCACTCTTTTGTTACATGTATGTCTTAATGACTCTGTAACAAAAATTGTGTTTTGTTTATTTTACAAATGATCTTATGTTTTGTAGCATCAATGGACCTGTGACAACAATATCTGAGAAATGAAGCTACTACCACAAGAAAATGGAAGACTTCTCAAATAAATGGCACTGTGACAAGTCTTACATGCTCCTAGACTAGAGGCATAAGTCACATTGCAACATTCTGCAACAGTATATCAAGGTCTCACCGACATCAGACATAGTTAATGTATCAAGTCGGCCTAACTACGCGTAGCTATGAGTGGTATGTTGATGAAGAACTGTAAGCAGCTACTAGAGGACGTTGCATGTGCTCTGACCTTGCCAGTGCCGCAGCTCGTTCCCTCCACAGCCGGTGATGAACTCCACCAGATCTTGTGGTTGGGCCTGTCCAGACACGTCAGCCTCGTACACATGCTCTGTTAAAAACATTTACCAACACTGTCAATCACTTCTGCTAGCAGATGCAATATCCGAAGATGTTTGTCCAAAAGCTTTTCCATAAGCTCTATTTTTTTTACCTTCATCACTTGGAAAACTATTCTTTCAATCATCATTAAGTATTGAATTAGTATTATCTGTAACAGTTTAACACATGAATCTCGTACAGATGCTCTGTTAAAAACATTTACCAACATTGTCAATCAGTTCTGCTAACAGATGATCCAATGATGTTGATCAAAAAGCTTTTCCTTAAGCTGTTATCTGAAGGGTAAAATTGGGTGCTAGCTGGAAGCTTTCTGAATCTCAATTACTTGGAAAGCTACCCATTTGTATTATCTGAAAACTTTTGGGCCGAAGTTGATACAAACTGTCATTGAGGGATGATCATTGCTGATCATAAACTGTAACCAAGACAGCAAAATTTTTGTGTAATGTTGCCACAGAAGTCAAACTCGTTTCCAGAACATTCTAATACCTACTTCTTTGTCTGTTTCGAGGACACATGCACAGGTAGCCATCACGACTAGAGACCGGAATATTCAGGATCCAACATAAGCAATTGAGCAATTTGTCTTTTTGAGTTTAGTAACTTACACTTCGGAAGTATTTGTGTTCTTCGGTCCCTTTTCCGAAGCGCAGCTCACACTGCTGGTCTGCGGTGTAGCGCTCACCAGGTAGTTCTCCTGTTGGCAGCGCCAACTCGGGCGGGGCTCGCGGGCTGGGGCTGTCGTTCAGGCAATCCGATTGGTCTGTTCTGGAATAAGAACACCAAGATTCAATCCAATGGTTTGCCAAAATTTGATCTGATCTATCGCGCTTCAAGCTGTCAAAGACTCACGCAGAATAAACTCCTCATAATCACGGTTAAAGGGAAATGAACCCCTTGCCCGAGGACACAGTCACCTCTTGACTCAGAGAGTGAGTCCGTGGGAATTCTTGGAACCTTGGATGTAGGTCTGACCCAAGAATCAAACCCAGACCACCTACCCTTGACACAAATCAGTAGAATCAAAACAAGGTAAGAGTGCCAATAGTGCAATGGGATGATTGTCTCAAAGGTTCACTAAGACTCCTTCCAGTCAGAGATTGCTTCTTTCTTACCATTTCTAAGGCAATGGGCAACAAAATTCAGTTGATGTCTGACTTTTAATTCTCATATTCTATTGAGCAACAGGTGAGACTGTATAATCTTAATGAAGGCAGCCTTTTATAGACAAAATTTGCTCACTTAGAGACCTCAACCAATTGTATGTTTGTTTAAGAGACTGATTTAAGACAGAACAAACCACTGCCCCTATGGCCTCAAAAGGGCTATGGGACTACCTTTACCTTTTGATAACCTTTACCTTTTCCTACATGGTTGTATGCTTTGGCATTTGTTCAAGATAACAAAATCTAACAACGTTTTGTATGAAAGGTGAAGAGAATTGTGTGTACTTACAAGAGGAAGTGAGAGAAGTGGTCAGCACTGCAGGGTGACCACTCCATGTGGCCTGGCCCGGTGTGAGTGGCCATGATGAACTGACTGTCAGCGCAGTTGTTCTGGTCTCCGTCATGGCGCATGCCCAGACTGACCACAACAAAACAACAAAATATGTTAGCAAGTCTTGACAACATCTGTTGACACCGAGGAACACATACATGCATGTCATAAACCTGATTAAAACACACACTCTTCTTTTGCTTTAAATTGTCAATAGTCATTGTCATTTAAACTGCTAAACTAGCAGTATCAAGAGCTCAGATGAACTATGCAATATGGCACACTTTGCCCTACATCCTGTCTATTGCTAAATCCCCCAATTACATTGTGAGACCACCCATCAGTTGATCTGTTCTTGTTCACTAAGAATCAAGAGGACTTATCAGTTTAAGGTTGATAGCAGAATGAATTTGGCATACTTTTGTAGTTTAGAACAACTGGTTACATTTTTCAGGCAACATTGTTCTGTTATCATATGTACAAAACATAGTTAATGTTATATATCAAAACAACTCACTTGTGTCCAATCTCATGCCCCAGCAGGAAAGCACTTCCCAGCCCGCTGTCTTCGTTCAGTGAGCAGCTCCTGTCTTCAGAACACATGCCTGACACAGGTGCCATACCTGCGGACAAACGCGATATCTCAGGTGAGTTACAGGTCACAGGTAATGGGGTGTGTTAGTGCTGAATGCCATAGGGAGTACTGTAGAATGCTTTGATTTGGAGGAGTTTGATTTAAGCAATTTGGGAATGGCACAAAAATTTGCTGAGCTTTGTTTTGTGCAAAAATATTTGAATCAACATTCACATTGGCTGGAATGCATAGTAATAATTCAAAAGACACCTGTCAAATTTGCCCACCCAAAATACTTGCAAAATTTACCATCTGTCAGTAGAAGTTCACAATTGTAACAAAACTGAGCTGTTGAGACCTGACATTGTCCTGACAAGTACATGTGTATACAATGCTTATTCCCCATTATGCTAAATAGAAACAAGGTATTAAAAGCACATACCTGCAATAGCACATGACTGACCAGGCCTGCACATCTCCATACTGTAGTGAGAGACATAAGATAAACATGTGAGAATGTGCTATGTAGAAGTGTTGAAACTTGCTGCATCTTTGCTGTGCAGCTGTGAAGTAAGACCTGCTAACATCGTAATAGAGTTTGACGGGAGTTGTAGTAGCTCTGTGGGTCACAGTGCCAAGTGTCATAGCAAGCAAATAATTCATCGCTTATTTTCTTTAGCCCAGACTCCACTGTTCTATCTTTAACACCCTTTAAAAGCAATTTTGTAAGCTCTATGATCTTGCCTCTATCAGGAGTTGTGGGAACTGTGGGTCAAAGTGCCAAGTGTCACAAGGAGCAAATAGTTCATACATGCAGCTTATTTTCTTTAGTCCAGACTCCACTGTTCTCTCTTTGGCAAACTGTAAAAGCACTTCTGTAAGCTCTCTATGATTCTGCATGCCTCAATGATATGCCTTGTTGCTTAAAATTAGCTTCATGCAGAAAATGTGTGTTATGCAAATATTAGTGTATGATCTCTTTGATCTTGCCTCAATTACTCAGCATGTTGGTAAAATTGGTTTCATGCAGAAAACGTGTGTTATAAAAATATTTCTATTTTCTTTGTTCTCTTGTCCCAATTATCGAGCATGTAGGTGAAATTGGTTCCATGCATAAAAAGTGTGTTATGAAAACATAAGTGCATGTTTTAACTGACCCTGTGATGAAGACAGCATGGTCCCAGTGTTCGGGGTGGTCGTCAGGCAGGTCGTACATGATGTTGTTGTACCCATGGTTCTGGGTGTGCTGCCACTTGCAGAAGTTGTGAAGGGTCTTTTCTGTATCACTGTTATCTGATGTAAACTATGGAAGAAACACACAGTAAATCCAAAAGTCATGAACAATGTATTGATTAGTATGTCAACCATTCAAAATCGTGCCTGTGACTGGCTTGTGACTAGATGATCTTGTGACTGTCTACATATTAAGATATCAATCGCCCCCAAAGTATGCCTTATGATTGTCTTATGACTGTCTAATGATTGAAATGTCCACCATTTCAACTATTCCTTATAATTGTCTTGTGACTGTCTCATGGTAACAATATCAATTACTAAAAAGTATTCCCTATGATTGTCTTGTGACTGCCTTAAGGTAAAGATATCAATTACCCAAAAAATGCCTTATGATTGTCTTGAATTTTCTCTTATTTATCTTTCATACCAACCTTGCATACTGAGCCATACCAATACTTCATCATGCTGGATATTCGGAATGCCAGTCAACAAAGTTATGCCTCTAGTGCGGACTGCACTGTAGTTATTCTGATTGGGCAGTGATTGGTCAAAACAACAGGTCCTTTCAGGTTTACCGCCAAGTGCCTTAAGGGCGGCCCAAAACCTTACATTATCTTTCATAATTGGGCCCACTCGACGTCAATCCACCACTTATCAATGATTGAAGCGGTCCGTATGGACCCAATTTGATACACGTATCCAGTTGGAGTATATCTGCCGGCGGCCTCACCTCATTGCCCTCAATTATCCGGAGTCGTAAAACAGCGAGCTGGACGCGGTGTCCGAGGGACCCACTGTTGTAGAGCAGCTGCACCTGTTAGGACACCAACACAGTCGCTTTGAACAACACTTCATCTTCTGTTTACAGTGACTAAAGCCATGGCCAGAGAGGCTTTGAAGGTTGTTAACTTGCCATTTGCGGTAGCTTTATTTTGTAGAGATGTTAAGGCAACCGTTGATCCCAATCCTAACCCCTGTATGGGAATCCTGTATGGAGTTACTGTTTTGTAACTAATGTCAATTAAGACCTGCTCTTACAAGTTTAACATAGCTTTCGTCTGAACCCAAAGTAACTTCTAGCATGTACGTCACGTAAACAGTGAAGGTAAGCTTCGACAAATTTTGGACATTCATCGACCTCCAACGAACACAGAAAATGTACCGAGGAATTACCTCCCACTGCTCTTTAGCTTTCACTCTGTTTACACTCATATAAAACAAGTGCTTGTAACACATTGCTGACGTCATGTGCCCGTAAGGTCACGTGACCTGAGTGATTGGCCATTCAGTGGTTTCAGTGCGGTTTCAGTGCGCACACTAAATTCAGCGAGACTTCTTAGTTATGTCAGAACGCAGTCTTGCTGTTTGCTGTGTTAACTACCAGCAAAGCTGTATCCATCCTATTCTAGAGCTCCAGCTCTGCTAAATAATCGGCAGAGAAGCGACCAGAGGAGCGCAATGACGCTACGACGAAAAAAAAAACTTCTTACCGTGTTGATAACGGACAGGTAGTATGTAGTTGCCCATTGGAACTTCTCCTCCGCGCTGCCCTCGTGCAGACTCTCCACCTTGTCCCAGGCGCTGCGGTCCACGAACAGGGCCAGCTCGATGGTGAGCCGCCGGGAGGCGGACAGCCTGTTCCTCGGGTCCGAACGCGCCGTGCCCCGCTTGGTGCGACGGAGGTGAAGGGGGTCCACCGCCGCATCTGTGAGCAAGAGGGTGAAAACATTCCGAATGAACGGTTACATTCTGGGCGGTAATGTTGAAGTGACAACCAATTTCATGTAGTCGTCGGCAGGCCACACTCTAAAGAGTCTAATTTTTAATAGCGACCAAACGGCACAAGTCAACGTTGATTGAGCAAGATTGTGCATTCGATTCGGCGTAAATCTAAGATTTCGACCCCAAATCAATTTTGTCATTTTTGATGGTCTACCCAGGATGCACTGCCTCGATTGCAACTTTAAGTGAACTAACTTTTTGATGAGTATCCATATGTCATATGTTGATTGTATGGAATATAAAATTGGGCGAGTTTCCAAATATAGTATTTTCCGCAACTTCTATGAGTTGTGACGACGAGGGCCGCAACGCAGTTGTTGGACTAGGCTTTCAAAAATATTTCCAAAAGTTTAACATTTCCGCAACTTAGGGCATAGGAGAAATACATATTAAACTGCCTGCTAGCCATGCAGCATCTATTAAGCACCTTTATGAAGACCATGTTCGCTGAGAGCCGTCACGTCGTCCAGCGCCTGGGAACTTCTCCTGTAGACGATGTGTGGTCTACCGGCCTGCCCGTCCAGCGACCTTGGGTGCCGGGTGCGACGCGACAAGCCCCCAGACATCGGCGTGATGACGAAATCCTCTCCCGAAGCCACCACCACGCCATGCTGCAGAGAAGGTGCCAAACGCCATCAGCATAATCCTTTCTGGGAGTATTTTTAGACCCAACAATGCCCTTAACTATTTTTAGGCGGCCTTAGCGCGGGCAACATGCTGTTCTTTTGTGCAGCAAATTCTATAGTCAACTCCTGAATAGACTCGGTGATGAATTCGACATGCCTGGTCTTTACCAAAGGATAACCTTTGCTCGTTTATTTCTCCGTGTTAAACGTTAGGAATAAGGAATTCATACGTACCAGACCGTTACAAGTGCTGAGGGCAACGCTGCTGCCGGGTAAGCCTTGTACCTCCCCCGTGAAAAAACAATCCAGCGTCCGAGGGATGACCTCCCCGTTCTTCCCCACGACCCGGAGACCGGCCGCCGCCACAGACATGTCTCGGGTGAGGTTCAACAGATGTTTGGTGCCGAAGAGTTGGACGGAGTAGAACCGTCTGTCGCCGTCTCCACAGCCTCCGTCGTCGAAGCATCCGGCAGATCTGGTCAAATCAGCTGTCATGTCAACTTCTTGTGGAGTAAAGATGTCATATTCTGGAACTGAAAGATGAGAATATATACAAAGTTACATGTAGTTAATGAAATGGAATTACGTGAAGCTAATCATTCTTTCTTCATTTTTTTTTTTGGGTGTTCGGCATGAAAGGAAAATGTACAAAAGTTGCCTACGTCATGACTCATCCCGATGACGTCAGTGTTCCTTTTGTCGGTAACACACCTATTGTTTACTCTGACAAGATAAATGTTCGGGACTTCCGTTCGTCTTCTGTTGCTCAGTCAGCAGCTACACGATAAAGTGATGGATAGTTCTTAGTCATCTCAACTTGTTTTTCAGTCTTCGTTTGCCCTTTAAAACGTGCAGATGTGTATCTGCTAGGCTTAAGTCTTGACTAGATGATAATCTCTTTGCTTTCTTGTATTGCCAAAAGATAAATTAGGTTGAGCTAGCGTCGACTCTTTGTTTTTGCCAATCTTCCTTTTTCGGCGTCGTGGCATAAGTAGTACAAGGACGGGACGTTTGATTTAAAGCTGGAAACGCCACGCTAGCAGGTCTATTGGAAGCTGTGAAGCATCCGATATCAGCTACTAACGAAGCATGACAAAGGTCAGAAATAAAACATTCTATCTCTTACCCGCAACGACTATGGTGAAAGAGGACAAGGGCACAGTGAACTCGCCAAACTAACGTATCAGTAGCTTTAACTTGACATGCCTTGTAAATCAGGATAACTTTTCGTACTCACTTCCAAGTAGGTCATCAGTTCCTAAGTGCAGCTTCATTTCGTCCCTTGTCATGTGTTGGTGTATTCTCGGGGTTACTCTCATCTATGGGAAGAAATGATAGACATTGATGAGTGTAAGAGAATAATGTTACTTTGTAGTCTTAATGCTTTCAAACCCAGGATTATATTAGAGTTTGCTGGCGTAACTTCGAGGCTCTCGCACGCAAACGTTTCGGGGAGACACCTTTCTCTCCAGGACGAGCCACGAGGGACCACAACTCTCATGGCCTGGAGGAGGAATCCTCTCTTCTCGTCTGAACCCTGGCATATTGCGTGATGTACTCCAGTCTCGCGGTGCCCGAAGCAGTCCCGTCACCTTTCTCGGAATATCCTTCTTCTTGTAGACTCCTTTCACGTCTCGTGCAAGCTCGTGCAGACGATAACACGATGGCAGAGTGTGACGGCAGGCGCGACGTCTTCGGAAAGCCGGATTTGCGACCACCTACCGCCAAGGTTTCTTTCTCATGGGCTCTGACATATAGGCAGACATATGTGATGTGCCAAGGATGACGACTGTAACTTTTGATGTCATTCAAAACAGATGCCGCGATGTGTGAACATTTCATGTCATAACTCTTGACGTACGTTTTACAGAAAGTCACTGTCACTGATGGAGGGTAAGCCGGTGGCTATTTGTTAAGGGCTGTGTCTTGATTTGTAAGACTTCAAGCATGCATTAAGCGTGGAAAGTGTTTATCGTGTTCATGCATCATTTGGGAAATTAGCGCCTTTTAAGTTACGAGGTTTTCCTCGAGGTCATGGGTAGCAGTTGTCGTTTCAACATCCGGATTTGTCGCTCCAGGGTTTGCGGCAGCGAAGTAAGCATGCTGGGGACAAAAAGGACTTGGAACCATTCAAGTCAGTTTGGCACAAGGTTATGACTTCCTTGCCTTTTCTGTCGAGGTTTTTTTCTTCAAGCCACAGGGTCTCTAGCAAAGGAAAACATCTCCCAAGTTGGGTTTAGTAAAAGAATGCTGGAAGCATGCAGTAACTCTCGGTGTGTGAACGGACCTCAAGTTGTTCCTGTCACGCTTAGCCTGGGTGTTTGTTGTTACAGACCAACGCCTCTGTTGTAAGATGACGTCAGAGGGAACAAGAAGAGGCGATAAGGCCGACTGGTCATTTCTTAGAAGGGTTCCTCAATTATTCTGCACACCAGCTCATTAAGTCAACCCTTTATTCTGGTGTACGGCAATGGCTGGCTCTCACGGTCACGTTTCCTTGCCGTTTCTGAACTGTGGGGATTTACTGGGAGGTTGCAATGCGCTCTCAGTTCTACTGTAGCCTGCAGATGGCATTGCGTGTAGGCAGAAAGCCTTTGACTCTGAAGCCCAACAGTCAAACTATAAACTGAACATCGATGAAGGTTAGACATGCAGGTAATGAGATACTCACTGAAAGTTACTCAAGAAACTGGACTAGTTTGTAAACGGTGAGACAGTGACTTACAAAACATCCAGTTGCTTGAGTAACTTTCCTATTGAGTCTCAGTATACTCATGTCAATGCCACTCATGTATATAAAACTGAACATATAACGAGGCGGTAGGTGTAGGATAGCGAACCTTCGCCAGTCAAGAAGAAGTGTACGTCGTAACGCAACACCTTTCGTGCTGGCAAACGTTATACAAAGCGTAACCAGAACAGAAACCTTTGGCATCATTACTTGGCGAGAACGTATTGTTCAGTTCAGCACTTCGGACTGACTATTTACTACCTAGCCCCTTATCGCATGACGTCAGTGGCAGCTAGGAGGTTTTAAAGCTCCTTGGTGGCATCCATAAAAGAGTCCCGCGAAGTGTGACGGGGCAGTGACGTAGTTCGAGGTTGTTTTGATCGGGCCGACTGAAGCCCAGACAGGACACAGATAACACAGCTCCCAGTGACAGACACAGGTTGGGATGAAAGTTCGTCAAGATTTTTTGGCGATAATTGGGTGAAACTTAAAACAAGCCGTCGGGTTGGAAAAGTGCCCAGTCTGACGGGTAGCGCCCAGGGATGACATGGAACAACACATGGCGATCTCCAAGCAGATGTAGGGTGCGGCACTATGTTTTTGAGGCCTTCTATACGTCGTCTTTCTAGAGAAAACAACGCGTACTTATACAAAGACGTGTTAAGAAATTCAAATCCAAGTGCACACTAAGCTGAACCCTACATCTACTTGGAGATTAACACAAGGACCATACAAGTAGTAGCGCGTTATTACCCGGCGCACTCATGACCTAATCTCCAAGCACATCTACCGGTGGCCATTTGGATACTGTTTTGGCCCTTAAGATACTGTCTTGCCACCGGTAGACCTGCTTGGAGATTACTTATAACCTCCAATCGGTGAGTGATATCAGGAGTAAGTAGATAAGACTTTGATGTTGTTTCTGGAATGCCTTATCCGTCTATAAGAAACCTGACACAACTGGGTTCATGCAAGGCCTGTTTGTTTTCCACGAGCTTTCTAACGTCGAAACTGGGTTATGTACGAAATCTCGCGTCCCTTGTCGGCGCGGTGGAGCTAGTGTATTTGTTGAGCGGTAGAGTTGTATCGGCGAAGGGGGTGACTACCTAGCACCTAGCCTCCACCAGACCTTCCTACGGAACTATGAATTCGGGGGAAATAGGGTGGAGAATTGGCCAAGAGAGTGAGTTCGCAGTAAGGGTGACTTTTCCCCTTGGAAGTGAACGGTGGCCAAACTCCCCTGGCAAATGATTCTCCCTATAGCCACCGTTGTAGAGACCCGTAACTACCGGAAGCGAACGTGACCGGATTGGATAATTGTAAGGGGCAGATTTGTATCTTTTGTCTCTTTGAATAATACATAAAAGGCGTTGTCCTTAAGTTTGAAATGTAGCATTTCCGGCCAAACCACAAAGTCAAGGGCATTGCCATGACGTCATTCCCGTCCCACATGCGCATAACGCGTGAGTTCACTTGTCCTGTGTATTATGTTGAGCCGTGTGTGTTGCGCCGAAGGGCGGTTATACCGACTATATACAGATAAAGATGTTTTCGGCACAAGTCTCCGAGTTGCTGCTTGCTGAATTACTTCTACATGCTTTTGACAGGATTTGCATAAAACGTCGCAGCGTTTTTTTCAGTAAAGGTTTTTGATATTACACAATCTGAGTCAGAGAAAGAACTAATTTGTGGTCTTTTCAATCTGCATAACAATAGGGTATACTGCTTGATGAATTACTTGTACTTGCACTTGGCATGAGTTGCATAAAACGCTTCAGCCGTTTTTCAGTGGCATAAAAGGTTTTTGATATTACCCAATCTGAGTCAGAGAAAGAACCGATTTGTGATCTTTTGTATCTGCATTACAATAGAGACCCCCGACATGGTCTAATACCCAAGAAAAAAATGAAACACAGAGGATGCGACAGTTTTACCGTGTTCCCTCTATTTTATCTTCCCTTGAACAATCCTAGTGCACACGCCTACAGAAAGAGGCTTGTCATGTGCTACGGATGGAAAAAATACTGGTGAAATATGTGACGATCCCTTTTCTCACTAGGAGCACCCCTACTCAGTACAAAAGATAAACAAGACATAAGTACTTCATTCAGTCAAGTGGTGGGGCAAATTTGTTTATCAACTGGAAGTGTGTAAAAGTCAACAAGTTTCACAAAGGGGGCAAGGGCTATGATTATTGTTTAAACTGAGGAGCGATGCTGTTTATTTTCCTTCGCCAATCTAAGGACGGGGTAACAAAAACGGCGGTGTCGTTTTTCTCCTCGCTTGCAACTTCGGAACTTCCTGGCGACTGTGGTTCCTTGTGACAACGTAACGTTACACAAAGTCATACAGTTGCGGTTCCTGGTTTGTGTAAACAATGTCAGCTCGCTACGTTACTTAATTGATATATATCTCTGCAGTGACGCCATAGATGCCAGGATAAACTCGCGGCAGATGGGTATGAAGAGGAGAGATATGGATGATTGATGTGAGATAGCCCGTGTTTGTCAGCGCGCTACACCTGTCCGCACTTGTCCGGCCGACCCCGACACCCTCCCAACCATTCCCGGCCGCCCTCGCTACATGCCCCCGAGCGCAATGATAACTCATGACGGAGATCTCACAGACCTGCTCCGCCGCGGAACTGTTTTCCACAGCAACAAAACAACAATTACTGTTTTTATTCTACCTCTAGCAATGCTGCAATTTCGCACGGAATCCCTCAAACACGATTCCTGACTTTCTTTCTCCTGAGGCAAATCCTACGTAACCCACAAAGCCGGTCTCGTCTGCCATATAAGAACATTTGTACCCGTTGTAAAAGAACACGACAAAACACTGTTTACCGACTGACATTAGAGCAGCGATATGAAACAAAGCTTAAGAAATGTTTGAAGTGTACTCACCGTGCATGACGGGCCCGCCGTCCACACCAGAGAAGCGAAGAAGACTAAGATTCGTGCCGCGTGCCTCATGCTTGTCGTCGGGACTGCCTGCGCCCTCAGCCGTCAAGCCTGCGAATGGGAAGGATGGAAACGGTTATGGTACCTCTGGTGCGGGTTGACAGGCTGCACGTGACCGGGTCTTGGACGTGAGACTGGTTTCAATGCTACCAAAGAATAACTCGAATTCCTCCAAGACGGTAATTGTTGTGCCGAACCACAACTACAAGCAGTGCCGTGGGGCAGCAACAACACTGGCGGGGCCTGCTACGTTGGGAAGCGGACTGGTGCCGCGAAGGCAAAGAACCGGGTTATTTATCCAAACCATCGCAAATTGAAAACATTGTTTGTGAGATGTGTCGTCTATGATTAAACAAGAAATATCCGGCTTAGGCTAGCAGCCGACCACGGAGAGACACCCAGGGGTAGGTTCCTGTGGGTGAGAGAACCTCCGCAACGCGACGGATCCATTTCACACGTTAACAGGCTCGTCCAAGGTCTCAGCTTTAGACTATAGGGGACACGATAGGCAGCAGTGCCAAATTCTACAAGCTTATCGTCACACCTAATACGCCAGAACCGCGACTTACGTACACGAGACCGCCCTACAACTTAAGGACGACATTGATCTGATTCATACGCGAAGTTCCTGGAACAAAATATTTCTTGAGGGAAATCATTAGGAGTTAGTTAGAAATTCAACCATGCCAAATTCTGCGAGCTTATCGCTGCCGTCCCGTACACACCGGAATCACCGTTTGCGTAAATGGGACCGCCCAATACAACTTGGGCACCACGATTTAAAGCGAAGCACCCGCACACTTCGTAGTAGCTAAACACTCTTCCTCCGAAGCAATAAGAAAGTACAGAAGTTTGTACCCACACCAAGTCATACTCACTCACCGCGCTAGTAACTCCGTGTGTAGTATAGGGGACACTTGAACTCTGATTGTCGCGAGCAAACTCCTCGGTTCTAATCCAACACCACCGCGGTCCGGGAGTCGGTGCACATAACAATGTGTCCACGGCTGTAGTGTCTGCGCGTTTATATAGAGCCAGGCTATATCGAGAACAGATACGCAGGCACGGTCTGCTCTGACCTTTGGTGACCAAAAAGAATAATTTGTTTCACCCCGCGCGCTGCAGAAAGGTTATAAAAGAGCTGTCGATCAGACGGGCTCCTCCCCCATTCGTGACGATTAAGAGTCGAACGGTGACCGGGCGGGTTTCCTTCACAATTTGGCACGCCGGAACGGTCCTACGTCATCTGACGTAAGTCTGCCTTTCATCACCTTGTACGCGGAGCATGTACCCGGTCCCCGATTCGCCGCTACGGCTGCGAGCGCGAACCCACAAGGTGTCCTACTGGGAGGTAGCCTTTCCTCCTTTCTTCTCACTTAATGTCAGTGCACATTGTATCTGCGAGAGAGCATTTGCTATGGTTGCCGGCCATTGTTGAGTGATTGAGTTAATTATTGTAACATCGTCAGCGCCTGAAAAGCGATGTCGGCGGATAAAGCCTCTCGCCCGGCAGTGTCATCCATTAGACATAGTTGTCATCTCCTGTGAAAAACCGTTTTTCAGGGGAATTTGTTGGCCTACACAGGGTCAGATTAAAGCGACAAAGAAGGGCTGAAGGAACCGGAATATCTGTGTGCGTCCATGGAAGTCTGCGTTGCCCCCGTTACAGACGACGGGGAATGGGGAAACTTTCGCTCCACGTACAAGGCAACTAGGTCAAAGATTTGACTGCACATAAGACACAAATAGGCAGTAAACCTTATAAAACATGTGTCTGCATATAGCTCGGTCGTGGTGTAGAGACAGGTCTTTGTCCTTTAGAAGTTGGAGCTATTTTTGGTCCACGCAGCTGAAGTCAGACTCAGGGGTAGGCCCCATGGCTTCTTTGACGAAAAGAGGAAGAAGGTTTACTACATAAGACGTATATATAGTCTTTTAAGACACCCCGTGGCTGAAATCTTAAGACCTTAATCAGCACTAGGGACGACGTGACCGTCACGTTCAAACGCTTTCGCTTCTAGTTATTATTATAGGACATGCTGGTGGTTTGGGACAAAGCCAAGAACGATCTATTCAACAAGGGGCTAACCTGGATCACCGGAAGGGCTTGGTTAGTCCGCTCGAGGTCTCTCTCTTCACAAATCCGCCTGTGTTCTTGAAATCTTTCACAAGAAACGGCAGTAAGTCGAAGATTAAGGGGACACAAATAGCTCCTTTTAACAGGAGGATAAGAATGGGATTGTAGGAGCTGAAAGGGCTGGCAGGGTACGACAGTGGAGTAACCCGGGGACGTCCCCAAAGATGCCGGTCTCGGTGAATCACCGCCTAAAGTTCATCGGTTCTCTGTAACGGTTCTCCATATGTGGTTTCCTCCAAGTTCACGTCCACTTCCACCCTGGAGACGCGGCGTGCCACACACCGACAACTCAGAAACAACAACAGCAAGAACCAAAAAATAATAATGACGCATACACTGTGCATTGAGAATCTCAAAGAGCCTTAAAGTCCAGGAGCCTTTCTTGGAACTTGTTCAAGATTACAACATGAGAATCCCATATTGCATGGTCGTTTTGCCAGTAATAGGTGTTTGTGTTAAGTAAAGGCACAGACAAACAATTAACCGTAAGAGACCGGCTTCCGGAACTGGAGACTGGCAACGGGCGGTTCTTGAGAAAAAAGGACGTCTTCAAAAGATCTTAACTCAAAGAGCAGATGGCAATGCCGCAGTAAAGTTGATATTCAAAACACATTTCGCAATTTATGTTTTCATAGACATTAAAATGAAGAGCTACGTCGATGTTTTTTGCACAAACTAGTTCAACTGAAATGCCTTGAAATGCTCAAACAGTTGACGTAATAAAAGATAGCAGCTCCCTTCTCCGCAATAAAGATACCCCATCTAGATCATAGGTAGGAATGATTCTGATGACGATAAAGGTCACACTGACATGCAAGCCGAAATGGAGTCAACTACGGTCACCTAACCCAGATAACCCTGGGGAGTTCATTGCCCTGATCCACGGGCGAGCATGGCTACCTGCCTAACGTCATTTCTTTTTACTACTTTTATAGCCTGGCCATGACGTAGAGTCGTGTTACTGTTTTCCATTCTCAAGTTCCAGTCACTTCCGCCAACTTGGTTGTTGTCGTATATTTTCCAGGTTTACGGTGGAGATAGGTTCCCAGGCTTCGCGTCATCGGCAGCCCGGGTGCCGACCAGGTTAGCTTACTTTGGCAGGTAGCTGTCATCAGATCCTGATTGCCTCCACGGCAAAACAAACTACAACGGGGACCTCCTGGCGAATCTCGGCCAAGAGTACAGGTTTCTTCCAGTACAGACTAGATTCACTCAACCATAACATTGGATCTGGATGTGTACATCGTGTCTACAACTCGCTCTTGTTATTGGTAAATATGTGAAAAACGTTTGCAATTGAAAAGTCTGCAACTCTAGATCTTCAGAGCTGGATTCTGATCATCGACGGTTCGCAATCTTGCCACACTGTTCACTAGCAGCTTTCGCACAGCCGATGGTTAGGTGTTCCGGAAGTCCAAGTTTGACTGATAAAGGCTAAGGCATGCTCATGAAGAAGGATTTGATTACAGATCAAGCTGGCTAAGCCTTTCAAGACACTTCAGTTCGGTAATACCGCTACTCTGTCAGGTATGGTCAGTTGAAGAATATTGAAGCACAAGTAGCACAAACGTGGTCTCAAGATGCAAATCTTATGGAGTGTCCAATTGTTGTCAGATACGACCCTGTTTATATATGAGGGGATAGACTAAGTATAAAAGAAATACCTTCTTACAGCTACCAATCAAACGAAACTCAGAAAACGTTCAACACCGGCTTGTATGAGTTATACGGGTGCGATGAGCTTGCTTGTATACAAAATCAAATGGAAGACCTTCGTGAAGCCTACAAACCACCTGCATTGCGGTAGCCAAGTACGTCATGTACTTAGATACCAGAAGAAAAGCAACACAATGAAAATACCTCCTACCTAAAAAATAAAACACTGCCTAAGATGATGAGGAAGTCAAAGACAACTTACCTATGCAAAAACCTCTGTGAATGTAAAAGCTGGGAGATAATATCTGCGATGTTTGCGGAGCGTCGTTCGAGGATAGAGCCTGTTGCCGTCGGATCTGCCCTGTCGTCGAATGATACTGGTAATGACAGTGGTAGCTTTTATAGCAGCAGGCGCAAAACAAATCAGGAAGGCACCCGAACACACATATTAGGTACGACTGAAACAACAGTTAGGACACCTTTTTCGCTTTACAAGTCAAAGGCAGATGGCGACAAGTTAATTGAAAGGACGTGTTCTACGTGTGGTAAGCGTAATCCATGCGTGTAACCAGTTAATGACATCATCACATGGTTAGTTTATCTTGGATGGAAAACAGAAACACTATCCTCAGCTTTGGTTTTACGGCCTTTTACAACTGTGAGTGACCTACGGACTGCCGGGGCAGACGCCCAATCACGGGATATGGCATGGAGCCACCTATGGTCATCTACAAATTTTCCCTTAACTGTTACGCACTAGAGATGCTCACGTTTCGGACCCCGCGGCGAGACCACTTGCTTTTTAGGGGTGAACGCTAGGATTGAGGTACGAGTACATTGTGGACTGTGGATGCTTCTTGGTCAAAGCATATGGTTTCAGCTCTTTGTTTGTTTCATTCGCTTTGAACTTTATGATAAGCACTACGTCACTCTAGCTCACTACTCACAAATGTATCAACATCATTTCATGCTTCTTGGTAATGTATAGCTTAAATAGCTTTGCTTCTTTTAATCGCTGGGAACTTTACAGTAAGCTCTACGACGCTATATCTCATGATCACTGCTCACCAATACCTAAACGCGTTTTCCGCATTGTTGACTTCATTCGTAGACAACATTCTTGTGAGTTCAATGACGATTTTCTGTCCTTGAAGAAAGCTGGAGTTTGACGCCTGATGCCAATGCTACTCAACTTCTTCGAAAGAATGTGTACGTGTTCTGCCGTGTAGCATTGTCATGTGATTCTCACAGCACTGTTTCATGCCTGGTTGAACAGGCAAGTGACATCCACACCTTTTTGACATGGATACTGTTTGATTTGCTCCAGTTCTTCCACCTCCCTGATGCTTAGGTTTCCTCGCGTGTTTTTCCATGTGCTTTTCTCTTCTGTGTGTGGCGTGCAAAGAAAAGAAGCCCAAGGCACCACACCATACCTGACTGCGTAAAACCTACGTAAAACATTCCGCCGATGTCTAAAGGTGACCGAAAGTACTTAGATGAAAACCAGGCGTCGCTTGTCTTGAAGCGGGTCCATGTTCTAGTTCGTATTTCGTAATCGACGATGGCTGGCATGAAAGTGCCGTTTACTCCAGGCGTTTCCCTCTCCTGCTGCCGCCCCCGCTCGATCCAGGCTTCTAGAAACCGGTCAACTTGCAACGACGTAGGAAATGTACTGTACATTCGGTACTGCGGCAATATAACACACTGCATGCATTTCACACAACAGGTGTTGGGAAGCAAACTAGACTAGAGTAGTCAGAAAGCCGTCAGAAGAGAAACTTGGCTTCCTCAGCTCTCCAAGTCATTTGAGGATAATTGATTCAAAGTCAAGTCTATGCCAACTTTCTACTTCCATGGCAAAAGAAATGGCCCCTTTCTGAACATTGAAAGTTCATTCGGACCCTGAAAACCAGGTGGGGAGCGTATGGCAGCCCGGTAAACTAACAGGGTGACACTCAGGGCATTCTGAACTGGGAACATAAAGTTAAATTTACTGCCGTGTATGTACGCCAAGGATAGAGTCGACAAAGAACAGAACCGGACTTTATCTAAATAAGCCGTCGACAAGTGCGCACATGCCAACTGTAAAGTACAGTTGCCGGAAGGATTTAAATAATAGGAGTAAACTGTGGTAAATATGTTTTGAAACAGAGTAGTTGTACCTGTAAGTTTCTAAGAAATTCGCCTTCAGTGCAAGGTGCGACGGATCGGAGAAATGTCAACCAACGACAGGAGACAGGCCTGCAGGATAGAGGTATTTTTAAAGTGTTTACGTACAGATTCTCAATGATCGTTGTTTGAGCAGGATTCTGATATGTACTGATTGTACTCTATAGTCTAACTAGACAGCCCTTTTGGCATTCTCTCCTAGAATGTATGTACCAGTAACTACCAACAGAATTCTGACTCCGAACAAGTCTGCTAAGGGGTATGTTGAATAAAGATTTCAAAAAGTTAAAAGGTAGAGAAGATGAAAGGACCCGCTAGAAGGGAACTAGAAATGACATAAAGAACTAAAAGCGCAGATGTGAATATGTACAGGCGACCCAAAGAATACCAAGCATGTTTCTCTAGCATTGACAAACAATATAATGAATGGCCACATTTTTGTCCCCAGTGCTTTAGGCCTCCTTAGCAGCTTGGACCGAGCACAAGAGAAGGTTCCGATTATGAGTAATCCTGTTACCTCGTGGGGTCGCACTGAAAACGTAAGAAGATATCTTTTCCTCAGGGCACGCTTGGTCCAGCAAGCTGGAGTCTTCCAAATCTGAAGTCTTTCAAATCTCAAGTTGTTCAGGCAAAAGTGGCATGTTTTGCTTCGAGCTATTTTCATGCTTTCTCATACAGGCGACCTACTACTACCAAGACGGTGGCAAACGATCAAGGTGTCATTCAAATCTGGAATCTTTGAAATCTCAAATTGTTCAAAGGTGGCATGATGGTTTCGTGCCCCTTTCTTACTTTTTGGCGACGCCTCAGGGGCGAGCCAAATTTTTACTATATTGTGTGCAGATTGCAAGAATTCTAGGAATTGTACAGGAATGTGAAAGTCCATGGGACGATAACTCAAGAATGCCTGGATGTATTGTTTTCATATTTTGTAGGTGGGTAGGTCTGTGGGAGACCTTGTAATGATTGGATTTTGGGCCCCCTAGCAACTTTTTATGGTACTGCAGGGGAACTTTCACTTTTCAAATCTCGTCTTCTGAACATGCTATAGTCATGATTTTTAAGTGGTGGATAGGTCTTTGTTATGAAAATATATCCTGTAGATTTGGACCCCCTATCGGCTTTTTTTGGAACTGCAGGAGCTGATTTTGACTCAAACTTTGAAAGAGAATAACGCAAGGAGGGGGTGACAGATCATCATAATTTTTGGTGTGTAGATAGCTTAAGTGATGATTTACATAATCATATGCCAATTATGCAAATCTAATTGCATGTGGGCTAAAAACGAAAACGTTAACAGAGACCACCGTCGCCATGGCAACATCTTTTTGTGTTGCCAATCTTGTTTATACAGGCAAGCTACTACCAAGACACTGGCAAGTAAGCACTCTAGGTGTTGAAATCGTGCAGAGTGACAAGTACAGCGTGAAGGAGTGTGTGTGTCCCAAGTCTCCGGCCTGTAAGTAGTTTGTAAAACCTGTTGCTCATCACACGGCACGTCACCGCTCATTATCTGCACTACCGCGAATGGCCGCAAGGCGTGGTGTCCTTGAGAGCATCCCGGGAGTGACATGGCGAGCAGCTGTAGCTTGTCAGGCGGCGGGATCACTTCTCGAGGTCGGAAACCCGATGCCAATTTAGCAAAGCCCACTGACACTGCGTTTACACACACTACATATTAAACAAAGCTGGGAAGATCAGAGAACTGGAGCACGACCCAAGAACGACCGCTCTTCGCGATCAAGTGACTCGCGGACACCAAGCGCGGGGATGGAGTTTCTTTTACCGCTTAGGTTGACGACTGTAACCAAACATTGAAATTACGCAGTCGGGTAGACAGAAAACAACAACAACTGATACTCAGCCCCCTATGTCTCCGGTAGTAATGTTGATAATTGTTCCTTATTAGCACTAATAGACTCTAATGCAATCTATCAACAGCACAGATCCACGATTTTTCCGATAAGAAAGGTGGACAGCAAATCTTTCTCTAAGAGTTTTGGAAGGAAGAAAGGTGTACGTAGTGCATCTATGATATCAAATGCACTTCCTCGGCAGTTGATTGTATTAGAACTTACGCAAAACGGTGAGACGTGAATCTAACACAAACACAGACACTACAAACGAAGAACCACCCTCGTGTTCTAAGCTCGCTAGTCAGCGGTAGATTGAAGAAGAAGAACTTGTGCAAAATAGTGAGATGAAAGGCCCCCATTCCACTACACCCCAATCTTGCTGCGATCTCGCTGCGACCTAAATCAGATTTGTCTTTGGCATTGTGATTTCATAATTGGAATATAAAAAAAAGTAAAATGTAAAAGTATGGCTGAGAAGGCAAAAGAAAACACACACACACACACACAAGGCGTAAAAAGATTCGTTTTCTATCTATGAAATTTGTTGGGCGATCCAACACAGTTCAGGTCATAGCGCAGTCGCAGCGCGGTCGCCGCCCTAGTGGAATGGGGGTGTAAGGTGTTCAAAAGTGCACTCCCCCTCCCTCCACCTCTGCCTCAGCTCACATGCTATCACTTACGTCTGTCCCACCTGCTTGAAGCGGGATTAGGACATCACGACATGCGATATCTCGCGCGAGTTGTCCCACATGACAACGCATGTGGTGGGATCAGAGCTGAGAACGTTTATCGGATTCCGTACAGGGTTCTACTATCTGCAACATTTTCAAGGGGTATTCCTAAAACAACAGTCCCTATATGAATTTCATTTCTTAAATTGCCACTTGTAGAGTCTGTCCTATGATTAATCTAGCCACTAACATTTATGTTCTCGTGATATACACGCCAACGAATATCAAAATCTAATTTCCTGATCTCAAGCACAGCTATTTCAAACAGGTATTACCAAATTGCCAAATTATCATCCTCGAACTGAAGAATGGCCGAACCCGGACTTCTTTACAATATTTGTTTTAACAGCATCCTGGTTACAAAGCACCGGATATGACACTGCTTGGGACTCTCGTATTTTTCGACTGGAGGGCACTGTACTGTACATACATGCGTACAACACAGAGGGTAAAGAAGGCATCCTCTGGGTTCTATTGACCGTTATTACAATGCTTTTCCTATTGGCAGATACTAGTAGTGCATTGCGGCTGGTGATGCCGTATCAGGGTGGCCAGTGCGTGCTGGCTGGAAAAGATCATAGATTCGTACCAATTTGCCCACCTTTTCAGACTGTTGTTGTCTCCAACTTTCCAACTAAAGTTTCCCTGCCATTTTTGATTATCAACCTATTGCTTTTGAGAACTTAACATGCATACAACTTGAAGCTAGCGTATAGCCTTTTCAATTTAAAAACTGGTGAGTCAAATTTAAAAAAAAGGTGAGTTATCAACTTCCCAGAACTATCGAAACACCGGCCTTCGACTAGATGGCCTTTTGTCTGACGAGCATTGTGCATGCAGACAGAATGACGCGTTCTAAAAAAGACTTTTTCCGCCATTTTCGTTCTCCAACCTGTTGATACCCGGTGCGTCGTAAACCTTCCGGTACTGTCAGTCCGGGGTGTGGGAACCACCTGACATTCCCCGCACTCGCACGTGTGCCCCGCGCCCATCCGTGAGAAACCCGGGAAACCCTAGCCCGACAAGCACCGTGATGGGTTGACTCCTCAAGCCGAGGAGACACTCCTTCCCATAACTTATACAGGAATCCAAGCAAACAAACGGAAACTACGCCGCGAATCTCACGTACACTTTTACACACAAGGTGGTCGACGTCTAATGGCTTGTTTCAAATCAACTTTATTCAGAAACGTTATCTGACCAGTGCTATTATTAGATGGCAATTTACGACGAGGAAACACCGAGAGAATTAGAAGAGAGAAGAGTTATGCAACGTTTTCGTGGCCTCAGGATAGATGTGCCAAGATGGAGTGATACGGAGTTGAACTCTTGGTCCCGCGTACCTCAAATATTTGGTCTGACATGGTACTACCTTGTCAAAGCGACTTTCTATCCAAACGTTTAAAAAACGACGGCAACATATATGATCTTACCCGCACGTAGCTAGCAGATCTGCTGAGCTCTTCGCTCCCAGGCTGCAGAGGTTTGATAGTAATCTTATCTACAGACTGATCGTGACCTACAACGCGACCTCTAGTATGAGTCATGTGTAAGGAACTATAGGCAGCGAGGTGCACAACTTTGGGAACAAACAACCCTTGCATGTTTGATTAGATTTCTGATTGAAGTAATAAGGACCAACGCCACGATGCGACAAGGAAAGTGTACAAGAAAAGGGGCATTCTTTACAAGGATTTTGGGGTGTGACTGTAGAAATGGTGAGTAATAATGGACTTAACAAAGGGATTTAGAGATGACCCCGTATATGACGTAAAAACGCCTTTACAAGAATGTGTGTGTGGGGGGGGGGGTGAGGTGGGGTAGTCTGCCTCCGACGTGACGAAAGTTAAGGGCAAAAAGAGCACATCGCAAGGAAACTGAAGACCAAAATTTTCTATATTGTTTATTGGTTCAATGGCTAATTAGATGTATTGTCATTCAGATGGCACCTTAAGCATTTACGTCAAACCTTTAAACGTTAAAGAACCCAACACACTTGTCAGGAAGAGTAGGGCCTATGGGGGATCCAGTGTGCTTGGTCGAATGGCGCATGGTCCGGTGTGCCTTCTCTCTCTCGTCCCTCGATTCGCAAAGTTTCCAAATGGGGGAGGGGAGCATAGTAGATTGATCGATAGACAGCCCGGCTGATACTTTCTCACACGTGCGAATGTTTTGCTCGCGTTCGTGAGAAAGCTTATAGAGTCCAACTTGGCACGATTGTGATCGGTCGCTTTCTTAGACCGAAGAGACAGATCGTCGCTTATGTCTAATGAGTAGAAATCAAAACAAACAAACCGAGTCGTAGAAAATGTATCAGTCTATGCAGCAATTGTAGGCATCAAGTTGGGCTCTCTAACTTCGTTAGCAAAGTTTCACACGTTATGTAAGAGGGAATGTGTGAAAATGGTTAAATCGTGACAAATTAGAACCGACAGGTTTTGGCAGCGGAAGGTCTTTAACGTTTCAATGGTTTAAAGGTGTATACGCCGGGACAGAAGGGGTGACGGGAGCCGAACCTAAGGTCTCGTCTCACTCCTGTTATTTTTGGCAACCTTGTCAAACAAGCCTACTAGCTAAACGTAAGACGATGATAACAAATGGGTGCCCTGTCTTGGAGGGTACTCGAATCCTGACTCTTGTGACACACTTTTACAAAATTTACATCGTTCTTGGACTTCGTCACTCTTAGCCGACTGAACTGGAGCATGACCAATCGCAATATGTCACTTTCAGGCACGAAATACGAGTGTGTCATCTACGGAACACGTTCCGGTGACAACGCCGCGCAGAAATTTACTAGGAGTACGTCACCGTTGGTCTTCTTAACTCTTAGCCGACTAACCTATTGAAGGTAACCTACCGAAACTTGCCATTTAGCACGTTTTGGTTGCAGAACACAAAACACGCATTCGACTAGAAGTTGGAAGAGTGGAAAGATCACGTTTGTATCAGGGATTTGTACTCTTAATGAGGTTGTGTAGGATTATTTTTAAACAGTTGCTGGAAACGCGTTAGATATGTACAAATAGATTCACAATCAATGGACGCGAGATATTAAGTCAATTTCATTGATGAAAACTTTCTCAAGATCACACAGACGTCGGATCTGCATATAAATGCTACATATGGCAGCAGTCAACCCAAAGTCCCTGACTCTATGACCCTCAAAGTCTCGCTACTGTTCTGTGACCGCTAATCTGTCTGTCAGAGTAAACAACAGCAATCCCGTGTCCGTCAGTGACAAGTCCCCACACGAGAAAAACACTGACCGCATTCTGACACCGTAGCGAAAGGTTCAATGCTAATATTACTATGGACCTTTCCAAGAAATACACCCACCACTCACCAACATGTCAACCGTCAATGATCCCGTCCACTCCTTAACGTTGATATGACAGACATCAAAGCCCCCTATCACTGGACCCGCGGCACGCTGGCGGCGTCGCTGCGGCCGATCGAATTGGCAAATCACTCAACGAATTTCATAGACAAAAAACGAATCTTTTTCAGCTTTGTGTGTTTTGTTGTCTTTTTGGTCATACTTAACGTTTTGAATGATATTCCCATTATAAAGTCAAGGGTAACAATTCAGTTTAGGACGCGGTGACGCCGCCAGCGTGACGCGGGTCCAGTGAGAGGGGGGCTTAAGATACTTTTACCCTCATTCCACGGCGAGAGTGGCGACCTTGCTGGGATCACGCTACTACCTATTTTGACAGAGCGCTCAAGGAATTTCATACATAAAACTCTTTTCATGCGTTGTGTGTGTTATGTTGCCTTTTCAGTCGCACTTTTACATTTTCATGATATTCCAAGGAAGTCAAGGATTACAGGAATCCAGCTCAGTTCGCAGCCAGATCGCAGGCCTTAATAATTTCCTATCATCATATATCAGTCTCTGTCTCAAGGTTAGACCACAGACTCAGACTAAAAGACAAACAATCTCCCACCAGTGCGAGGGGGTCGTGATCGCCCAAAGACCAGCACATGACGTAATGTGCTAAAAATAGTAACAGAGGAACTGGAGCATCTAAAGATCTAAGCTTAACGGTCTGGTTCGCGACCCTTAAATAGACCCATAAAACGCTCCCCCGCTGCCAACCTTTCCTTGAAACTTGAAAGGCGGTGCGTGTGTATATATACAAATAAAAGATGGCCAGTGTTAAAGGAGCTAAACTTGGCTTTGACGAGTGGTAGGTGTATTTACAAAGGGTAAACAGACAAGCGTGCTTCTAGTCTTGGATGATGTCCTGTCAGCACCGATTTAACTTGACAGTCAGACGACAGGGTTCGGTGGTTGTGAGGGGTGATTCCATTTTGGCCTCTCAAAAGGGAAAAAAGAACTGTTTGAAGGAGGAAGAATATATAGGGGAGGGGGGCAGATCAGGAAATGCACATTGAAAAAGCAAAAGTAAAAAACGCACAAAAAGTTGTCATAAAAAATAAAATGCAGCACTAGAAAAAATATCAGATGCTCCGCTGCAGTACCATAGAAAGTCGCCAGAGGGTCCTCCGTGTAGCTGACACTTGCCCACACACCAAATATCTTATAAAGATCTTCATACAACTTCTAGATTTATGCTGTCTCATGCATACACACATACAAACAAACCCGAAACATAACCTTCCTGGCAAAGGTAAAAGTGAGCGAATTCTTGCCCTAAAGAGCAAAAGTGCCACCGACAAGTTTTCACCAACACCCTACCGCCCACTTTCCCATCTAAAGTCGTCCTGTTAGCTACAGAATATACAAAAGAGGGAAGGTCTCTGCACCAATGTGCAATATCTGTCAGCAATGTTTTCTCTTCTGGGCCGAAACATGTGCGCGAAGCTGAGGTGATCTGGAAAGATCAGGAAAGTGTCGCCGGGTGACATTTCATCTCAGCTTTCCCACTTGAGGCATCTGAGTCATACTGGAGCGGGGTGTAACCGACACTGTTTGCTGTTTCAAAGTTTCTGAGGGAACGTTGCCCGTGGTAGTTTGGTGCAAAATAAAGAATGTTTCTAAATTTAGCTTTCACTGTCTGATGACACCTGTGCATCCAAGTATCACATAGAAGTACATGACAGTTCTGACAACACACTATCACGAGTCACAGTCGACACTGTTTGCTGTTTCAAAGTTTCCGAGGGAACGTTGTCTATGGTAGTTTGGTACAAAACACTGTTTCTAAACTTAGCTTCACTGTCTGATGACACCTGTGCATCCAAGTATCACATAGAAGTAACATTACATGACAGTTCTGAAAACACATTTATCATGTGTAACCGACACTGTTTGCTGTTTCAAAGTTTCAGAGGGAACGTTGCCCGTGGTGGTTTGGCGCAAAACAAAGAAGGTTTCTAAATTTAGCTTCACTGTCTGATGACACTTGCGCATCCAAGTATCACGTAAAGGTACATGTCAGTTCTGACAACACACTTATCATGAGTCATAGTCGGGTGCGGTGTAACCGACACTGTTTTCAAAGTTTCAGAGAGAACGTTGCCTGTGGTGCAAAATAAAGAATGTTTCTAATTTTAGCTTCGCTAGTGACACCTGCGCATCCAAGTATCACGTAAGCTTACATGGCAGTTCTGACCGACAACACACTTGGTCGAGCGCTGTTGCATCATGGGATTGCCAATCAACATTTCTGGTCGAAGTGTCAAAGACAATGCATATGTATCCGTTCAAGTATGCTTGAAGACACGCCTAGCAATGTTTTTCATACTAGCATATTCAGAAATGCAAGACCCTTGTAAAAAATCTAATTTAATCGCCCCTTCCTCTGTAAGTTTGAGAAAGTATCGGCGACAATCATTTGAACGCTGTTCTGAGGACTAAGACTATTTGCTTCGAGACTTGCTCTTAAACGTTGCCAATTACTGGTTTGCAGATTCCGATAAACATTCCCCACAGCGATAAGAACACATCCTACCGGATCTGACTTCCTAGAAACGCTTTCTACACTTGCTGAGGTACATTGTAAAAATAGCGAAAGTATTACGGTTCGCACACAACAAGCAGGAAGCGACGCATCAAAATCATGATAAGACGAAAATAATACAGGAAATCTGGCTGATATAAAATCTACAACATCCGTGGATATTATAGAAAAATATTTGTGAACGAACTGGCTGTTGTTGTCGAGACCTTAAAGAACGTACCTCCTTTGGGATAACCGCCCACAGAAATTTCTGAATCAGGAGTCAGAACTCAGCGATGTCTAGGCTGTGATCTAACGTTACAGCTGCATAGCCTCATTCTAACCGAAGTAACTCCGTTTACCATCGTATCTGTCACTACAGAAGAGAAGGCCTGGCGTACCTACCGCAGGTTAGAGATCCAGACTCGCACCAGGGGCTTCCCGACGACTGATGTTCACCTGACTTCCCCTCGGGGAGGGCTCTAATCAGGAGCCAAGCCTTCAGAATTAAAGTGTTTGAAAACAGGTCGACCATCGGGGGGCTCCCAGTCGGGCTTGTGAACTTGACTAACTCCCCGCTCTCACCGTAGTGATCTCAATTTTACGAGTCACTTAGCGTACAACCCACACAGCTTTTAGACCTTTGCAGACAGACTTCCCGCGCCCCCCTGTTCTTATATACGCAAGTGCGCAGCGCGCTATTAACCAATGATTGTACGACAGCCGCCTTGCGCTGTGACGTCTTTTGAACTCAGAACAAACCGCTGGGTAAAGTGAGAGTGCGTTTTACAAATGTGCGTGCGGTTTTCCTGGAGAATTACCGAATGCCTTCTCACTTTCGTCTCAACGGTATATGTGCGTGTCTGGCCCTCGTTGCTACACTTAAAACTCTCCTGCGCTCGAAGCACCCCTCTTCAAAAGACAAATCACACCGCCGACCAAGAAGGCAAAGTCCGACCGCCCGTTTTCGTGAACAAGACGAAAGCAAAAGCGCTCGTTTCTTAACCTAAGAGTTCTTAAACCCTGCCACCCTTAAGACAACCCAGGGCGCCGCGACACGATGAATGACCTGGGAAGGAAGTCTAGCATGTTTCCAGTTCCATCTCATGCCATTTTTATTTCCTTCGCGGTGATTAACGCACGCTGTGCTGGTGGGACTTAAGCGTGCTTTCCCCAATTACCAGTGATCGGGACAAGCCTCGCCGTGACCCGTTCCAGGTGCGCGGGCGACCTTGGATGTTAACTCTCCAAGGGCCAGGCAAATGCCGCGACGCGGTGGCAATAGATCACTGGCGAAATGGGGAGCAATTAGGTACAGAACCACCTGGTAGCGCTGGGGGCCACGGTCTAAATATAATCTCAACGTCGGGTGCCAAGGTAGGGACACGAGTTCTTCTTAAGACTCTACGCGACAGAAGATTCCCACGGACTGCAACCGGATTTAGCAAAGACAGCTATTTTAGCAGCTATTCTAGAATTGTCGTCTAAAATGTCTATGGTGGTACAACACAGCAGTTTCATTGCTTCAAACAGAAACCATTTTCCAAAGATAAACGTTCTGGATGAAGATCTACCAATGGATCTATCTACGCTTTGTAACAAATCTCTTTAAAAATACTTTAACATCACTTTCACGTATCGTTCGCATGTTCTCCAAGCAGATGATTCGATTGAGAGCAGAGGGTTCGCACGCAGTGCTCTCTCTCTGTCTGTGTGTGCCCCTGCGCACAAGCAACAGATGGCGGGATGTCACGGAGGGTCAAAGACCCCGGCCAGGGTCTTAGGATAATTGGAAAGAAGGTGCTGGCTTCATTGTGCGATTTCCTTTAGGCCGCCACTTCTCCCCGGATAATAAGCAAAACCCGAAAGCTCACGGGATGTCCGTAATTGGAAAATAGTCCTGTCGGGTAATCCCTACAGTTATTTATATCCAGGAGACGGGAAACAAAAACAGACGCTTTTCTAGGAAACTTTTCTTGTTGATGTTGCATCAGCAAGATTTTACGGACGCTATTTCTTCTTTCATCGATTAAAAAAAACGATCTGGTTGCGATTTTGCACTCGTAAAAAGAGTTCGATCTTATAGGGTCGGCCCCAGCTCGGACTAGTTGTAAGGGATTGCATTCGTCATTTCGGATGGTGACGTAAATCCGGCGGCCACGTGTACGAGGAATGATTTTCAAGCGTCAAGCATCTGCAGGTATACGTAAAAGACCCCAACACACTTATCGAGAAAAGAAGGGGTGGCCCGATGTATACGTACTTGGCAGTAAAACACGATCCGTAGCACTAGTAGCTACTTAAAGTATTATGCTTCGCCTCAATTTAGGATGACTACTTTTTTTAAGAAATACACTGAAACCACCTGTAGAGTCCCCCCAATGCTGGGCCAATTACGTGGACAAAACTGGCTGATAGGGCAGAAGACGATAGACATATCCCCGGGCAACGATGGGGAAAGGTGACTACGTTTGACACAGAAAGGTCGTGTGCCGTGCGTATGCGGAAGACGATGATGATCTGTTCTGAAAGGTCTATCTGGACATACAGGGAATCACAGGCGTGCAACAAGTAAGAAAAAAAAGCTTTCAAACAAGGCCGCACAAGGAAGATATTGATTAATCGCTACACGTAGAAAGTAGGACAGTGTATAAAGAAAAAAACGGGCTCCACATCTGTTAAAACAAAACATACAACCAACACTCCTTATGACCTTCGTCGCAGAGACTACCAGGTCGGGTAAACAAGTCTTATCATTTTGAATGACGTCTAGCTATCGATAACATACGCAGACAGGTCTGGTTTATCGGGTCATCACTGATTACGTAGTGCATCGCGGCTGATAAGCCTGTTGAATCGAATTGTAAAAGGGGGCCACTTGTATAAGACGCGTTCATCATCTACAAGACGCGGCAATGGTCAGGCAGATACTGCCAGGATGCAAAGGTCATTGGGTGACACCGCACGTAAATCAGTCTACGTGGTCACCTTCTGGTGGAGGAGGAGAGTGTAAGAAAAGCATGATTAGTGACCATGCCCTACTGGTTTCAAATGGTCCATGATATTGGTCGTCTGGAGGAGAAGCAGAGGTGCATCTACCTATCACACTGTAGTCCAGGCGGAGAAACCCGAACAAAACTCGTGTCGTAGCCCACCCTGTACACAATTAGTCCTTTACCATAAAATGTTTGACTTTGACTTTATTGGGACCCACAATTAGCTTACAATGAGCAGCTATTCTTCCTGTGGTCCTTAAACAAATACAAATACATATACACATAGATACAACATTACGCAAAACTGTCCCACACAATACATTAACAAAGGATAACTAGATAAAAAGTTCACAGAAGAGTATCACGTTCATGCATCAACTGTCCTGTTCCAGAGGTGTGACATTCAGTACAGAAATCTTCTCTTCTCTGCATTCGTTTTCGGTTTTCGGGAAGTCTGCTCATGTTAGCTTGATGCTGCTCTATTTTCAATTTTGGGCATATTTGCTTAATTTACATTAATTTGCATAAAGAGCCCTTGAAGCACGATGTCCCACCTGGATCTGTACCTAAAAATGATTGAGAGACACCAAGCTACCATTCTATGGTACTGGACTAATTCTGTACAGGGAGCGCTACACGTGTACGTTTCTTATTTTCTAGGCCTCTTCTGAGAATCTCCTCCAATACTGCTGTTTTAAGATGTTCCTTTGCATGTGATTGATGGTTGAAGATAAAAGTGTACAAGGACCCTTTTCGCTTTCAGTGGGTGCTGCCAATTCATAATGGGGAAATGGGACGATTGTCCTTATCCTCAAATCAACTTGGTCACCGTCCTTTATTCATTAGCTAAAACCCTAAAGTTGTTTTAACCGATGTTAAATTTTGTGTGAGGGTCTGTGGTGGCGTTGGAGCCACGCCAACACGACTCCCGCCTGGATAGAGTCACAATGTCCTACCCGTGACTTTTTGCACGCTTTTCTCTCTTCCTTATGTAGAACAATTTCAACATGTCTTTCGTTGTTTCACATGAATTATCGCACATCTTTCTCTGGAAATGAGGAAATCACGGCTGATCACAATCGCTGCACTAAAGAACTTCAACATGATGTAGTACATAGATTTGCAGTGGTGACAGGACAACCTTTTTTTATCAAATCATTCGGAAACAACAGCAAAGACCAGTAACTGTGCTCAAGTTATACAGCTTATTTTCACAGCGCCACTTAACATAAACCAAGAAATAAAGGACCCTGAGACGTGTTCAAATGTTTGTTTTTCACCGAGATGAATCCAAAACTTCCCTGTTATTTTTTCCTTGCAAAACGGCCAACAGCCCACCCATGTGATCTCTGAGTGTCGGAACAGCCCTATTGGATTATCCGGCGAACACGGAACGGAAATCTCCCGGAGACTTGACTTGACTTATCAACAATGTTATCAACGTTACCAGTTAACATGGTAAGGTTTATTTTTCTTCTCTTAAGGGTCGGGTAGCTCGGGGTACACTAAGGAATACTCAAGGTTGGAGCAAAGCTCGTGTGTTCTGTGCTCCTTCTAGATGTGCGGGGGAGGTGTTTGTAACTTTTTGCTAAGAAACCATTGCCAACGCAGATTGAAATCGACGTGTAACATCTGTTTTAGCAGTATTTAGTCTGTGTTACGAATAATGAGGAACCAAGTATTACCCAATCCGTCAAGGTGACGTGTATACCATATCAATCAAGATGATAAACTATTGCCAATGAACAAATTAATGTGATTAATATTGATAGTAATATATCATTAAGGCAAAATATTATTTCAATGAGGCATATCGTGAACGCATATTTTTGTGTGCGTCTTTTGTGAGAAAGATGTCTCAGGACAAAATGGTACGAGCACAAAGGTGTCATGTTCAATTCTTCTATTCGCAGAGTTCGGGAATGACTGAACAAGAGTAGTGAATTAGTAATGGGAACATGTGAGAGATCATAAGATCACTCCGTACCGTATTGCACCTCCCCGCGGGGGTTTCCAAGTATAGAAACACGAGAAACTTAAAAGGAAACACACAAGTAACTTAAAAGGATTTGATTCTGAAGTCGTGCCAAGACCTCGCGTTTAAGCTATCGGAACAGGAACGTCTGCGGTGTTCTGGCTTGAAAGGGATACGAGGAAAATTTAATACCTGTCATCTTTGCAAATCCACCGCTAGGTGACTCACGGGCACTCTTGAACAAGATCCATATGACCGTTCTGGACTATTCCATTCTTGAGACATTTGTGGGGGAGGGGGGCTTAAGGTTCGAAAAACTTAGGGATGAGCTAATATGATTAATGCATTCAAACGAGTGGAAGGAAAGATAGGCATATTCGACCTTGGAGTACCAAAAATCAGGGGCTCTCAAATCATCCCTGCAAGCTTAAAACTGCGACACTGAGGTCAGTAGCAGTTTTTTTTACCCAGACGAAGTCAAATGTTCCTCATACTGCATCGAGACTTGGCCCCGCGTGCTAAAGCAAGCAGAACAAATGTTTGTGTTCGCAGCTACGCATGTGTGACAACGGCGAACATATGATCCGCCGAAATCACCTTGTTAACACGGAACTCGCGGCGAGATGCCCGGATCGTAGTTTGATTAACACTGGGAAGGCCTGGACACGATTACGGGAGAATCCTTTAAAACCCGCGAGCGACAACAGAAGGTATCCGACTCCCGCGCCCGACCAGACTGCGGCAAGCGTGAAGTTCACGGCTACAGCCAGACGGCAAACCCGTTTATTTTCTGTTCAGCGGGAGAAAATAAACAGAGTGACAACCATTTGCCAGCTGGCTCGGACCTCGTCTAGTCGTAAAAGGGCCGGATTGCATTACAGAAGTCACGATTTTGTTACAGTTTTCTTTTAACGAGGTTTAAAGCTAGCTGCGGTGCGTACCACGTTTGGCTGTGCGCTGACTGTTCGCCAGAACTGTTCTGGCGCCTACGGCATTTCGTAATATGGCCCAGCTTTTTGATCTGCCAAGATAGGTGGGAATGTCTGTCAGACACTTTCAGGCTGTTAGAGCTTGCCGCGTGCTCGCCCGTGGTGTTCTCGCAGCCAGTAATAGGCTGCGCTGTTATAAAAACCCTCTTTTTTGTTGCTAAAACATGTAAGAATGAGGTCGTCGCTTACCTGGCGAAACCTTAGACCAGGACAAGATGATGACCACCCGGTAGACGCTTCGGGACACCCACGGTGCGCCGAGAGAAAACTTGCTCCTCGCGCTGGTTAGGTCTGAGCGGGCGGGCGGCGGGCTCGCTCGCCTCGGGAGCGAACTCGGTGTCAGCCGGCGGGGCGATGAGCTGCTTATCTTGTCCAATCAGGCTAATTGACACACAGGTAGGGTCTCTGTCCGGTGCGTTATGGATCTCTCCAATAAACCGGGATGATAGTCGTTAACAGAACAAGGCTGCACGCAGAAAACAGAGCAAAGTGTTGACCAGCAGGTGATTGTCGTCGTCGTGCAGAGCTCCTATAATTGTACCGCCTTGAACATGAGTTTGTGACCGCTCTCCACACGCTCCTGACTCCCGCAGCAAGGAGTTTTGCTCACACTACAGTCTCTAATCTTGCCCTGTTATCGTCGGTCCAACAGCTGCATTCACTTCACCACCCTCCAAGGTCTGGCTACACCACTAGAGAGATGCACAGCCCGTCTCTTCCCTTGCTCTAAATATGCCTTTTGCGAAAAAATACACACGACCAAGTGCATGCGTACGTCGAGTTGAGAGAAGAGGCAACCGCTGAACACACAGTCGAGCGGGGGAGACTTGCTCAACTGCACGGCCGGTTTCCAAACTTCAAACAACCGTCTGCAAACTCCGCGCCCCTGGTATGTACAGGTTTGTACAGAGCCTCGCGAGGTAGAGGGAGCGTCGGGAGGACCGTTAGAGCTGCGCTCTGAGTAGCATGCGCGGAGACTGCATAAGGTGTGGGCCATCTGTACCGTGAGTAATGAGGGTAATGACACACCGGGACCACTGACCCGACAATACGTCACACTCCACAGAACCTTCAACAGGTTCTGACCAGCTGTCACGAAGAAGAGAAGACAGGCGTGACGCCTGTCAGGAGAGAACTTACCTGTGCGGTCTCTGTTCTGTTCTGTAGGCGCTCAGCGAGCTGCGACGACGAGTCCCGGCGATCGACTTGCCCCAGATACGGCTCACCACGAAGGAACACCTTCATGTAGGGGAACCGACAGTCTTGCTCCGTCTTTTTCTACACGTGCAGTCAAGATGCGGCAGAGGCGCTTGAAGGGCATGGGGTATGCAAACAAATTACACGGTCATTGCTAGGCGGCCTGGGAAATCCTCCGTTTGAAGCCTCACTTTCCCTCTTTGAGCAACAGTTGGCCGCCAGCGTTTTTTTGGTCTTCCCCACAGACCATCAAAAGTGCTGGCTGACCTTCTCGTGTAGCTGATAGAATACCAGGCGTGCTTGCCCACTACTGTACCATGGTTCGATCCCCTGACTGACTGACAAGCCGTGAAAGCACACCTATAATGTCACCACCTCAGACTGTCGCGGCTTCAAGTTTCTGGGCTCGAGTGCGGGGACGTGATATGCCCACTCCGCGCTGGACCGCAATTGTCCCCTATGTATGCCTTATCTCAATTTACACACAGATAAGGCCAGCTGATCAGCCCTATAGACGCACTCCTCACATATTACCGTTTGCCGATTTTCTTTATTCAGGGTTGGTCGATGAAAGGCCATCTGAATTCTCAGCCAGCTGCGCATCGAAGGCTGATAAGGCGCGGAGTTGGCATTTATATTTTCCCGCGCCCTGGGAGCGTACGATGAGTGAAACCCCAGCCATGGTCTCCATATGTGAGACTTGCAATACCACTACAAGGTCTACCAGCTGTTCATAACTATAAGCAGGAAATAAAGAAAATACGCTGTCGCGGAAACCAGAAGGCAAATAACGAAATTGTTTGTAAACTTCAAACTGTGATAGTACAACTGTTTCCCGCCACTCGCCATCGTCCCAACGCACACCCCGCTGCGCTACAAATTGGCAGATGGATTATCTGGGAGTACAGCTAAGGCAGAGGACATACAGGCTTTATTTTGGCGCGGGAGCTCAGCGCTCAAACTTTCCACCTGTCGGTTGAGAGGCCGGGGATTTCTTGAACGTGAAATGCTTTTCGCCTGACGTAATTTTTTGGCGTTCAGGTCCTTCAAACGGCCGGGATTCCAGGGTAAGTTGCACATACCGGAAAAGTTAAGTCAACATTCGTCTCGAAGATGTCGAAGACGTGGAGGATAAATCGTCCGACACTATTCCAACAAAGGCCACTTCTCGGTAGCCTAGATCGCCCCTGGCCCTGTATACATCAGAGATAACCTTATCACAGTCAGACTCAACTCAACGCCATTTGCTTCAGAGTGTTGAAAGGACATCTTGTCCTGAAGGCATTACATCATCGCTGTCTTAGACAAGCATCCGATAAATGAAGGTGCGGAAGATTAAGGAATGATCTTTATTTGCACTTTCTTGCACACATGGGCTAAATACTACTACATCAAAGACTTCAGGTAAAATATCATTATCTGTAGTGTCCATAGTGCATAAGGGTAGAGACATACCAGCTAATATATAAGCATAAATGGCTATGCTACCACTGAATCTTTCGTATATTATTTGCAGTTGTTATACTATTGAATCAAAGACTACAGGTAAAATATCATTACCCAAGGTGTAAACAAGGGTAGGTACAAATTAGTTTGGCATAAAGATCTATGCTACCATTACATCTATCGGATACATGTTATCACTAAATCTATAACTTACTAAACAGTTTAACATATAAAGCTACGCTACTACCGAATATATCTAGCTAGATTTTCATAGTAATTGTAGAAGTTGTTTATGATGCTAGAACCAGTGTCAAGTGCGAGAGTTGGTGCGGCACATATCGGTTCTTTTGTTCTGGGTTGGCATATCCCTATCTCTTGTAAGTGGATAACACGGGAACAAATGAAAACAATGTGTACATCACCCTAATTGGAGACTTGACCTAGCGGTTTTAGCCAATTCTGACTAGTTACACCGCCAGTTTTACGTTCTATCTTGTCAGGACGCTATCTTTTGAACTGCGACAAGATATACAACTCAGGTAAACTTTCCGACGGGTGTATAGACCTTGAGTGGGCGCTTGGTGTGGCCTTGCTGTTGAACCAGATCGTTCGCACGGGTACTGGGACAAATGTTACCAGCCCACCGCTGGTTCCTCGGTGTTTACAATGATACTGCACTACTGGCACCCTGTAAATTATGGGTTGTTCTTTCTGTAGTCCTTTGATTGTTATGAGGGAACGAACTTTATACGGGCGCGTTGTACAGCGTACTCAGCACAGCAGCAGGAACAGGAGCTAGTGATCCCTACCGGCGAGGTGCCACTCAAAATTCAATCTACGTTACATTGTAGTAATCTCCAAGCAGATCTACTGGGGGCAAGGCAGTATCCAAAGGGCCGAACCACTATCCAAATGGCCCCGGTGGTCTGCATTCAGTCGGTACGAAGACAGGCTATTAACAGCCAATTGCTACCTAATCAAACTGTTCTTGGATAGTGTTTTGCCCTTTGAATACCCTGACCCCAGTAGATCTGGTTTCAGATTAGGCTGGTATAGCACTGCATAGCTATCAAGTATAACAGAAGTCTGATTTGTTTTGTATTAAGATGATGCCATATTGAAAAGATATGAGTCAGTGTGTTGATATGACCCCTTGTGGCAGTTGTGCGCCAGCTAAGGCATCATTAATATCCAAGCAGATGTGAAGGTCCAGCTCAGTCGAAGTATTTTACCCGTATTTTGTAACATTCAACGTTTGTACGTTCTAGCAGCGTATCAACGATAATGGAGGATCCTTACATCTGCTTGGAGATTAAGGAAACATACTAGTATCGCGCCCTCTTTCTGACCCGTCACGCCCACTCTGAGATGACTAAGCGTTGAATGTTTGCGTTATCTTATCAATGCATTGTCGTCTATACGTTACTAAAATAATAGGGAGCAACTCGATAATCATCCCATATCGCGTCTAGACGACGGTAACATCCGACAGCTTTCTACAACCGAGCCGGGCCGACCCGCACGTAACTCAGTTTTCACATTTCACCGTGACTTGTGTTGGGACTTTTGGGAGTCATGTGGAAAATGTGCATTGCAATAACGAAACGCACGGTGGCGCACCATGGGTACTGCGTCGACGCCTTGTGCCTACAAAAAAGCAACTTCTTCGTCATTTTTAAACCATGACAGAATGTCTTTTCAGCCAACACAGAGAAAGAAGCAGAATCTATTGAGGCTCGTATGTCACCGGCATGACTGTATTCTTTATGTATGTGGAAACAGCGCTATCATATGGTGCTCTCTACGACAGAGTACGGGAGACTGCACGTCTAACTGTGCCGCTATTCTTGGTGGATCTATCTAGTCTTTTGGTCATCGAGCGACGAGAGACAAGGTAATAATGCCTGTAATGTCCCAAAAACCTGGGGTCACCCATAGAACGGGTCACTCTGCCCTTCTCGATAAGAACGTGGGGCTCTTTTGGAAGACCCGAGCTCCCCCCATCCACGGGACCGAAGGTTAACGTTCCCTCGGAAGGACGCTGAACTGAAGTCCCATCCAGCAGTGCCCAAATCGGACCAATGGCCGAATACCATGCCCCTATATGAGCCCAAAGGGACGGGTCTGTACAGTGTACAAGACAGGCAGTCGACTGCAATGGACTATTATGAAAGTGACCTGTTACTGTTTAATGTTTTGTTTACGTTGTCATATTGGTCACATTCCGTGGATCCGTGGACCGGAGTTCGATCTTAGGGTGAGACCCAGCTCGGACATGTTGTAAGGGATTGCATTCGTCATTTCGGATAGTGGCGTAAAGTAGGCGGTCCCGTGTATGAGGGAGCTTCAGGCATAGGCCTGAGGCGTTAAACCTCTGCACGTAAAAGAACCCAACACACTTATCGAGAAGAGTAGGAGTGACTCGGTGTGCTTGGCCAAAAAACGAAAGCCGTAGCGAAGCACAACTGCCATTTACTAGCTACTTGAAAAAGCAATATGCTTCGACTTCTTTATCTTTTTTGTTCCCGGTGCTGTGCAGCACGGGTGCCTACAGGCGGCGTTGCCGTACAAGAAAGCCTCGTAACAGTTACTCGTAACTTTACGGGCCTGGGGAAGAATAGTCGCCAGGAACATTAATGTTAGGACTACATTTACATGGTCATCATGGATGTTTCCCCTTTCCTCTAACCGAACCTTTCCGACATGTACTTGACAAGTGGATTGTATAACGTTATAACCTTGTACCATAATGAACACCAGGAGATGACCGACATTTTGGCCGGATAAGAGGCAAATTTATGTCCTCAGCTGGCCACAAGGATAACTTCAGTGACCTCGGTTGTGGCAGTGAAAATATTCAAATATTCGTTGACCTCCAAACTCAAGATGGAGGAATGTTGATGAAAGGAGTATACGCTAGGCACAGCTGCCTTTTTTCATTAAGCGAACAGAAATTTACAAATACAGAAAAGATGTCGACGCACTCAACTTGGGTCAATTTATATCAGCGCCGCCACCAAACAAGAAAATGATTAAACAAACAAAGACCCATAATGATCCCGTACATCTCATCTGATCAGGAAGGCACACAGAAGCAAGATGAGCCCTCGACGAAGACAGGGGCGACTGCGGTGTGAAAGCTGTCGGTTAGCTTGAGGAATGAATCCACTCTACTTTATAAAACAAAGACACATTAATACATAAACGGACCGGACAAATGTGTGCCATTAAAACATCACTTGAGGGTCATATGTAGCTTTATAATGGCGCAAATTCCAAATCCCACTGCCTTTGAATTTCTGGTAACACTAGGACACGGATAAATCTGTCCTTGACAACCGCTTCTTATGACAATACGTTACGACCCGCTTTCGGCAAGTCTCAATAACAAAATTAATGGAAACCTAACTCCTATTTTAGTCCAGATCAAGGACAAGGCAAGGACAAAGGATTCGGCCACAGCACGTAACTTTTATGGATGACATCGGCGCGCTCATTAATGTTCGCCTGATTTAAAAAAAAACAAACATTTTTTTCCCCTCCGGAGATGGTTAACTTGACAAGAAAGTACCAAAAATGGGAAAATATATTGTGTCGTAGCCTTGATTGTTGAGGTGACAACGGTGTGGTAGCCTTGATTCTACCTGTAGAAGGTGAGGTAGCCTTGAGTGTAGTTGCCTACTTGGTAAGTGATACCAGTCTACCACACTAGTGTCGCTTTGTGCACTTCTTGAATACAGGAATAAAAGGCTGTGATACCACGTCTTGTCGCTTTAATTCTTGTTACAACGTATGTACGTTTATGGTGTCTATTTTTAAAATCTAGGCATCTTCAGAGGATTTGATCCATAAAATTTATTTGCTGTGGCCTTATGGGCTTATTTGTTGTACATGACTCATGCTTGGCATTGACAACATCTGAGGTTGTCTAATGATTACAATATTGGGAAAGTTCAAAGAAAACTGGGATTACGATCAAAAACGATAATGAAATGGAGAGTTGTGTGAAGGAATGGTCAGATGTCAGATCAGTCTTTGAAATCTATGTGTATTTTTGAAGCGATTTAGAGAATTAGAAATTTTTCATAGGAATTTGCTGTGAAACGCCTTGGCGGCTCTGCCAGAATACAAGGCTCAACCGCACATGGCATTGCTGAAGCGAAAGGCAAACCTATGTATTCGTTCGTATTGACATTATATAACACTTTAAGGGACTCAAATATTTATTTAGAAATATCCTGGAGTTAGTACGTTGTTTTGTAACAACGACTTCATATGTACAAACGTAATAATGCATACAGTTACATACGGATCTACTTATCCGATGGCGACTGTTGAGTATACGACGTAAATGGGGGAAGCTATACTTGTAGATCTTTGCATTTGTTTGTATTGTATACCCGTAACACACCAGGTTTGTACTGAACAGATTTATTTGATCCACTCACACTGGGAAGGACCTCTATTCTTTCATATCTTTTGTAACGTTATATAATGACACGGTCAGAAACGTTATATCAAGGTGCTGCCTTCGCTGGAGTCCGACGTCGATGACACCGACTCTGATCGCTGAAGCGCGTTTGACGTGTGTAGATAGTCCAGGAACTCTTGCAAGTTCTTAGCGTTCGAGCAAACTGAAGGAGACACGGGGCCTCCTGACTCATCTGTGGCCGCGTAAAATGTCGGGCGGGGGATCTTAGACGGAGGCCAGGGCACCGGGTCTTGTCGTGGGGACACCGCCCTAGGAAGTTTGTGGTCTGACGGGACAGGAGTGCACGGGCGTAGACTGGATCTTCTCCGGTCTGATGAGGTGTCACCAGAGGAGGAACTGTGTGTTTCCTCTGTCTCGTCATTTTCTTCAAAGTTTGTCTCACTAGTATACGTGTTACTGTGTTGTTGCATGCGGCCGTCACTGTTGTATGCCTTTGTTGTCGTTGTCTGTCGGTCGACTGTGGACGAACTGAGACGCCTTGATACTGCTGGTGATGGCGATTTAGTCCTCTTCACTTCTTTCAAGAAGTCTTCGTAAACGTCAAGGTCCACTTCATTGCGATGTCGTCCAATAGCGTACGAGTCTGACACGCGACGTCTTTGAGACCCGGTTTGATTGTGCGAAGTGTGTTCAGATGAAGGGTAGAACGTGCTGTTTTGTTTAGCGGATTCTGACGCGCTATTAATGACACCTGTTGGTCTAGTAGACGTGGAGGCACCAAAAGCGGGTCTCTCTTGTCTTTTGGTGACAAAAACCTCGTCAATAAGAGGCAACGACTTAGACTTGTCTCCGGAGAGAAAGGGTTCTCTACGGTGATTTGCAGTTCTGTTCGATGACTCACTTTGCGCGCGCCTTTCCTTGATAATAAAACTGTTGGCACGCTCCAAAGGGATGCGGCCGCTCATGTTGCTTGTTCCATTTCTCTCCACTGGTGTCTTTTTCCTGATATCCGAGGCAAATGAATGCCTCTCTGGTGTCTTACTCTCCTTTGCATCTCTTCCAGTGAAGACTTGCTCTTTTTCTCGCACTTGTAGAGGTGAAGAACATTCTAACTTGGCTACTGCCGACCGAGGCCGTGGTCTCGGTTCAGACTCATGATTATTTCTGTTCGGAAAGGGATTAAACCTTTCTGTGTACGTGTTACTTTTAGGACGTATTGGAGTCCGCTCCTTGCTGCTTCTGTTAGGGAAACAGCTGGTTCCGTTTCTCTCGTCTAGGTTATCTTTCCTGATATCTAAGGAATGTGTATTTTGTGTCTTTTCAGTTGAATTTCTCCCCTTTCCACGTAGGTATTGAGGAGGGGAAGTAGGAGCTTCCAAGTTCGCCATTGCCGAACGCGGACGAGGTCTTGTGTGTTCAGGCCCATTTCTGTCCGGGGAGGCGTTTTTAGTCCTTTCTTTGTTGCCTCTAGGACTTATTGAAGTCCGCTCCTTGCCGCTAATGTTTCTCTCGTCCGATTTCCTAATGTCTGCGGCAACGGAAGGATCATCTTGTATCTTTCCCTTTGCGTTTGTTCCTGTCAACGGGCGCTCTTTTTGGGGCTGGGAAACTGGAGCTTCTAACTTTCCCATTGCCGAGCGGGGGCGTGGTCTTGGTCGCTCAGACCCATTTTTATCAGTGGAGTTTCTGGCCATTCCTGTGTAACGTCTAGGGCTTACTGAAGTCCGATCCTTACTGCTAATGTTAGGAAAACTACATGTTCTGTTTGTCTCCTCTGACGGTGTCTTTTCTTTCGCAATTCTTCCGGATAAGGGTCGCTCTTTTTCGCGGACATTTTGAGGCGGGGAAGTGGGGCCTAACTTTCCCATGGCCGACCGGGGACGTGGTCTAGGTCGCTCCGACTGATTTGTATCCGTGGAGGAGTACCAGTTCTTTGCACCCCATGTGTTGCCTCTAGGACTAGAAATCTGATCCTTGCTGCTAATGTTAGGAAAACTGCCCCGTCGTGTGTGAAGCCTGCCGTCAGCTGACTTTGGTCTCGGTCTCGTGACGTTTTCAGACACAGTGGGCAGACCAGACGGCAGGGATTTCCTCCTGGTTTTCGGACGAGACAACCTCTCCCAGAACGACTCCAGACTCTCTTGTTCGTTTGAGTGTTTTGGGCAGACCGAGCAACCAAGCGAACCTCTTCGCGGAGAAGAAACATGTTGGTGTCTTTCTCCCCCGTCTGATGATTGTATGAAAGGGGACTCGAAGTGTGTTCCTTGGGAACTTTTTGATGCGATCACTCGTGATAGAACGCGTTCTGATGGTGACTTGCCACTGTCTCTCCTACCGGTGATTCTCTGTGTCTGAAACCCGTCCGACCATCGTCTAGTCGTCCGCGTTTTCTCAGTGGGCGTGTTTGGGCGCTGTCCGTGCGCCATGTCATCAAGCGAGGACGATCTTCCGTGAGCGGGACAACTTTTCGGCTGCTCAACAAACTCTGTATTTTTGCTGAACACGTCATCACCAGGCGTCCTCGTTTTCTCAGCTGGCGTGTGAGCGCACTGTCCGTGCGCTACGTCATCAAACGAGGACGACCTTCCGTGTACGGGACAACTTTTCGGCTGCGCAACAAACTCTATACTACTTTTGCTGAACACTTCATCTCCAGGCTTCACGGCTTTCGTATCATCTGCTGGAATGGCCGCCATGACGTGAAGCTTCGCGTCTTGGTCTTGTTTGTCGTTTTTGGTCGTTGGTAGCTCTACCGTGTCGGCGCACACGAGTTGGTAGTTCTTGGCCTGCAGGTCCACCGGCTCCGCACGGTCCCGCAGCACCGTGTGCTTTCCATGGGAGTCACGGACAACCATCATGACGTTTCCGGTCACCTTGTCGGAGGAAACGTCACTTCCGGTCGCTCCATTAGGGGAGACCAGGCTCCGAGAGGAGACAGTGCGCTGAGGATGTCTCCTGTGAGCAGGTGGAGTTCGGCGCGTCGGTCCGGAGTCTCTTCTGAATTCAGCTGGAGGGACCTAGATAGGAAGAATAAATGTGGTATTTAACTCTAGCGTCGTACTACCAAAGAGGTTAAAGTCAATCCTCCTTGGTACCCATAACATACAGCGGTCGACCAATAAAGGGCTAGGGTTGGCAGGTTTTGCTAGGTTCGGTCGGGTACTGTTCGGAAACACAATAGTTTTTCCTAGGTTTAGTTAGGTTTTTCTCACTCGTATTTGATTGCAATATAGAAGTTACAGACAAGTTGACATCACACGCAAATCATCAGTATTCTACATGTGTTCTCCCGATAGCTAAAGCTCACTGAAACTGACGTCGTCAATAAAGAAACCACAGTAGTGGTTAAGTCGTTAAGTGTGATGCTTTTGTCTGTAATACCCAGAAAAGGAGACGCAATTTGGGAGCAAAAGGTTATTCAGTACAATCAATACATAGACATGAAGCGAATAATACTACGATTAATACCTCTTGAATTTTTGATGAAATGGGAAACCACAAATTTGTTACTCGTCGAAGTCTAAACCACTCAGAACTCGGAAACTATTGTCGAGAGAAACTCGAGCGGTGAGAGAGAGGAATTTAAGAGCTGTTACCTGACGTTTATTACCCCCGCAGAGGCCGAAGAGTTATGGTGCCTACATGCGAATCAATGCCCTGTCAATACAGGAACAGTGCGGTTCACAAAGGGGTTTGTTTGAAGTTCTGTACTTCGCAGATAACATTCAATAACTCCACAGTTTGAAATTTTCACTCGGCTTGTGTGAAAGGAAAGGTCGAGGACGGGTGTTGACTAGTTAAGGGGTTAAACCAACACTACGAGATAGCGATCATATCCAGCACGGCGCATGTACAGAACTCAAGATTGGGGATAGAATCGTGTAACCTCTACCAGGCTCCAGAGGTGGCCGGAAAGAGTAGAAATGGGCCAAATGGATAGATAACATTCCAGATGAGTTTAGCCGGCCGGAGGATAGGAGTACAGTTTGCCACCTCCTGAGGTGGCATGAGTTACCCATGTTACCTGTCTATTTAGCCCATTCATTTCTACTCTTTCCGGCCACCTCTGGGCCTGGTAGAGGCCACTGAGAAGCGGTAACAGTTGAAGGATTCGAGGCCTTGTACACTCTTCTCTTCGTTCACGTTAGACTAATGTTTAATCATAGCTAATGTCTGTGTTCAATCAACTTTGGAGCAAAAAAAACAGTCGTTCATCTTTCTTAAAGCAAAGAAAAAGAAATCACCTAACGACTACTTGCTAATCGTCCTGCGATTGCCATACATTTGTAATAGTCTGACAGAATTGGCACATCTAGTTGTTAATGCCGTCTTAAGTTAAAATGTTCGCCATTCAACCGGACCTTTCTGAAACGCCCGTGGCTACAAATTCCAAGTAAAGGTATTCAGGCGTCAATGTATTTAAGACTTTAAGTTTTATTCTATACCTCTATTTTGTACTATATTTAATGGTTGTTGCCATGTATTGTATCGTGTACGATTGTCGTGCAATATAGTGGCTTCTTCTTCTTCTGTACGCTTGTTACTGGATCTGGGGATTCTGGGGGCATACAAACTTGGATCGCTTAATGAATGCATCACTCTAAGGCAGTCCCGTCCTTATCTGGCACTGACCTTCTTTGTCTAGGTCACAACTTTTATTTCACGTCTGGAACGAAAAGCTAGCTCACTTGTGGATGTCGTCAAATCGATATCTGTCTAATCACCCTTAATCGTACCATTTTGAGCATGCGCAGTGCATCGACATTTGCCCCGGAAGGAATAGTTGGTTCGCTCGGTACCGAGTGTTCAAAGTAGAGCGGACACCAACATAATCACTTAAAGACCATGTGTTTTTGTTGGAAAAATGTATACTAGTGTATCAAACATCGCTATGAAAAGTCTGTGTACCATATTGTCATATGAAGTGTATCGAACAACCAATCGCATTGAGTAGACGTACAAAGTGTTTGAGATACTAAGTGTCAGTTTGGTGTACTTAAAGTGTTTGATGTTTATCTTTAATTAGGAATCCATTCCTTCGTGTTTGTCTTAAGATATGTACAAAAAAGATGATTACCTTTTTGTCACCGTAAGACAAGGGTATACTACTCAGCGGTCCGGTGGCGAACTTTTCCACACACATCTCTGGCAAGTCGAACTCAGGCTCGGGTAGACCGACCTCCGAACCTTTCCTCGCCACTTCCAACAGACAGACAAGAAAATTGTGCTCGTTCCTTCCCTCTACAAGGTCATTGGTTTCGAACAGGAGTGTCTCGGGGAACTGTAGACTGCGGCGGCACCAGTTTATGAAGAGAGACACGTTGTCCCTGGCTTGGAACGACCCGTGGGTAGCGCGGGGGGAGAAGTGGACACGATAGTCCGTACCCCTCTCCACCTCCCACGTGTTGGCGTGGTGACACAGCACCACTCCCGTGCTCAGGTACTCGATCAAGTCGTCGGGCGTCAAGTTCAAGTTGTAGAGAGAGTTCAGCCAATCGGAGAGCCCAGTTCGGATGACTGACATGTACTCTTCCGTGGAGCTAAAACGTCGGATGGACAGGGGAGACGGAGAGCCGTGACCACGGGGTGTGCCTGGTCGTGATGACATGTTTAGATATTTTTCTTCAACAGGTAGGGCCGACGTCAAATCATCATACCTGCTGGACAACACAAGTGGTATTAAAACAGCATATTGAACTCACATGGTCTACCAAAAACTACAAGAACACTTATATTAGTAAGTTTGGAATAGGAGTAAATTTCGGAACAAAGATGTTCTCGACGAGGGACATGTTTTCTGCAGAGGTAGTGGTGGGAGTAGTCTTGTAAACAAGAAGTCGAGGATTGGTAGACCATAGTAAAAAAGGACAAGCTTAAAGGAGTCCTAAACTCCAGAAGGCGGTGTTATTTTCCACTAGATTATGTATCAATCAATACATAATCAGCCGACTTTTTACAGAATTTTGCTTGTGGTAAATTTTACAAGGTGTGTTTTTTAAAACAATATGATACTCACTAAACCCCTGCAGACCCTACCAGTTTATTCCCTATGCGTAAACATACATTTTTAAACGTGGATATTTTCGGCGTAAATGAGGGTGGTTAAGCACAATAAGAAAGCCAATTGTTAATAAGAAATAAAAGAACACATAGCAAGAAGAGTTTTCTTAACCACCCTGACATTCTTTTTATAATCTAACTTTTGTCAGGCATTGTCAGGCACATTGTAAAAAACACATAGGCTGAGGGTCACCTGGGGAATTTGGTAGAATACTGAATTCTTTGGATGCGCACGGGACTAGTGAGTACTTTATCGTATACTGTAAAAAATATTCATTTCTACTTCCTAAAATTACCATCCATTGAAAAATAACTCCCCCCTCTGGACTTTAGGACTCCTTTAAGTATTAAGCAAACCTAGGACAAAAAGATATATAATTAGACGGTCCACTGCAATTCTGCAGTCCCCATTTCCTCACACACACAGGTGGTTGTAGGGAAACGAGGATCGTACCAAAGATTTAGGACCATCTGAGAGTGCGTCGTAGTCTAAAGTACACCAGCTAAGTACGTATTCCTTTTCACCTGCCCCTAACGTCTGGTTTACAAGGCTAGAACTAATATCCAAGCCAATGTTGGGTGGGGAATTGTAACGCTTTTTGACAGCTTGACCTTCCTGCCAAAGCAGCCAGGAAACGTTACAATCTTTCACCCCAATATCTGCTTAGGGATTATTTAGGGCGGCCATAGTAGTTACTGTGCCACTCAACAAACACACTCTGCAGGCGTTACTGGCCCTTATCGACGAGTTTACGGCGACAATAGGGCTCACTTTACACCTTGTTGAGACAAGGGAATGGTCACCGATCAAACACTGAACCATACGTGTGTCAATGTTAGTACCAACGCTCCACGACGCGTGAACAAAATGCACAGATTAACATCGCTAGATCTAGGCTTAAGTCACTAGTACAGGTGGGTTCTAACACATAGAAAGACTATACCTGCTCGGTTGGTTCAGCTAGCTGGCAGTGACCAAGGTTCTGCCCCTTCGCAGTCATTTCTACATTTACAAATGTTGACTTCAAACTCAAACACTCTCAAGCAACGGTGTGTGCAACAGGTGAACTTCAAACGGCGGGCTTTCAAGCAAAACATCACGAACAGTCTATACACTTAACACTTACCTGTAGTTATGCGGTCAATGGCACGGACGGGCTGTGCCTTGTCGAGTCCAGTTTGGTGTGAGCTGTGCGTCTGAGAGACAACGCCAGACCTCGTCGTGGGAGGCACGGGCAAATAGGAACTATAAAACCTTCAGATCACCAGCGATAAGTTGCCCGTAATTGGCCTGCGATCTGCGTCTTAAGAAGAAATTGAAGACTTGCGGTCCGCCTCTCGAAGAAAAGTGTGTGCGGAGTTGGGTCAACACTCCGCCTTACCTTTCCCGCCTTGACAGCTAAGACAGTAAACAAGCATTGTGAAGAAATCAGATTACATTTTGGGTCGCCCTGTTCGTGACGTCACTGTGTGTAAACTCGAGCACAGAGGTTTGGAAAAGGCCGACAGTTTGAGGACAAAGGTTACCAAGGGTGGGGGGGAAATCAGCGCGATGTTTGGGCAACTTCTACATAAAGGAAAGAGTTGTTTAAGATAAGCCTGTGCCGCTTGTTGTAAACTATTACGGTGTTTTGATTGTCGATCTGTCAAAAGGTCGGGAAATTGTGGCAGAATGTTTCTCAAATGACGCAAAAAGAAAAGTCTTAAGATTGGAAGGGTACAGAATATAGACTGTGTAAAAACTATAGAACAGGCAGTAAAGTTAGCTAGTAATCTGTGAGTAGTAGGCTGGACGAAATTTCAACACAGGTGGCACAGAAGAGGGCAGTTAAACGGTCTTTAACCTGATCCCTTTTCAAGCTTGAAAAGAGTAAAGAAAATGTGCTGTTATTTAAAAAGGTTAAGTGTCAACGATTTTGCGATAAGTGCAAACTAGGCTGTAACCTGCTTCTCAGGTTTACAGCCGAAAGGTGATTCGATTCCTAATCTTACTATAGGAAAGAAAATTATTTCAGTCTTATTTTCTTGTGTTTTGTTTTTAATACATGTACATGTAGTTTGGCTGTAAAAGACACCAAGTACTTTTGACTATTACAAAGGGCAAGTTGTAAAGTTCGTTTCAAGCATCATGCTTCAAGCTCAGCCTGCTTTACCGGGATACCTAGATAAAGCTGATGCGCTTTGTAACGTTTTGCATATCATAACACCGTGCGGCAAAACAAAAGCTCGGAAAAGCTGACTTTTTGTTCATACTTATAAGTTTTGAATGATATTCCCATTATAAAGTCAAGGGTAACACAAATCCAGTTTAGGACGCAGCGAAGCCGCCAGCGTGCCGCGGGTCCAGTGAGAGGGGGGCTTTACTTCGCCTAACTCACGTGGGCGCGTTGGTGAATGAACGGGGACGTCGCTGGCATCAGTGAAGAACTGGGATAAGATATTCGCTCGACTTTGATAGATGATCGACGCCGCTTACAGACTATGTCTGTGGGATCAGAATAAGTCCGTCCCAGGACTTCCCAAACTGCCGGATTCAGAGTGGCTGCAATGTCCCCTGTTAAAGAAGACGGAAATGTTTAGTTTTAACAAAGACATCCTGAGTTGAGTTGCGGCACTAGCGTAGCCGCGGTTTCACAATGGGAAATATTCTACCTACCACAGGTCTCATTTTCTATTGTCTTCCCTTTGTTAGTGACAGACCATACAGAAGGAATTGCAGCATATCAATTGCTGTCCAAAAAAATTCCGTTTGAGTTTTTTCATAGTTTTTTTAAAATGTACAAATCATTTTTCATTCCTTTCGAACTGGTTGTAGACTACAGCGATGTTAAAGCTACAGAAGAACCCATGATACCTTGGTGGACGCTTGTTTGATTGTCATTTACTTGTTCATGTACCTCAGTGGTCACAATTAGGCATAGCAATCAGTAAACCAGGGATGTACCTTTAGCTCAAAGGGTAGCAGCCTCACAGTTGAGCTCCTGGTTCCAATTAGTTGCTAATTGAGAAAACCCGGTATGAAACCCGTTTCATTCCTGGAAGGGCATCTCGGTTGGGGCTGTACCCGTCTTTCGGATGGGGCATAAATGCGGGTCTCGTGATCGAGGAGTTGCCTCGAGCACGTAAAATGGGAAAGGCTAGCCTGTAAAAATATACCCTGCTACTGAAACAGCAAGGAAACATTCTGCAATATGTGCCACTAGGCACTACATTGGTCTGAACTAACGAGCAGTCAGGAAATCAGGCAGTCAATCATATATGTACTAATTGGCTTATGGATGAAGTATGCACTAGATCATAAATGTATTAGATTGACACAATAAGGTCACATCAAACATCATGTGTATGCATAGTACAACCGCACAGCTTTACGTACCAATTCTACTGCTATTCTCTCGCTCATTTTTCTTGTTTTTTTCTACAGTGACATCCCCCCCGATCTGTTAACAGCTACTTTGCTTCTAGTTTGTCAGACCTGCGGCGTTCTAATGACTCTACTTAAGGAATATATACAATATAGTGTTCTTAGTGGCGGTCAGTTTCTGGCGATGTTAAGTGACTTATTTTGTTCTATTTTGCCTTTGGACAGACAAGGGCAATGTGACACTGCATTCAAGTTTTATATTACTTATTTTAACAGTGCCACACGCAGAGAACAACAAGCCCATTTTTACACCTGGATGGAGTTAGAAAAGTCTCAAGGGCACCGTTACGCCACACGACCCCAAAACTACTTTTCAGAGAGCGAGTGAGTCAGGTGACATGCAAGATGTGTAAAAAAAAAAGACTCCATCTGCACCGATGCACTTCTTTGTGGGATGTTTTACACTTCTTGTAGAGTTTGTTGCTGATGTGACTTCAGTAGCCGGCTATACGCCTCAGCTGCTTGCGGTGTCACACATCTATCTTCCTTCAAGGAATATGACTCCGAAGAGAACTTATTAACGGCAGCAGAGCTTCTCAACTTCCAGAGGGGCCTGCAGACTTGATCGATCAAGTGGAGAGAGATTTACAAGTCTTCTGTGTAAGAATTGATTGATTTTTTTGAAAAGATGATGTATTGCGCTGTCACAGAAGTGCAAGACGTCAAAGAAAATGCGGAAATCAATCACGGAGAAGATATATGGCATCCATGCAAAGATGAGGCGTTACAAAGTCCCATGCGGTAGTTCATAAACCTATTTTTGTCGACAGTAAAATTCAAAAGACAAATATCAACGATGCGCACTCAAGGGCGAATGTTACCTAAGTCGTTCTTCAGAGCTAAAATTAATCTGTAATTCATAGAAAAGAAGGACAGTGATACAACTTCCTGACCTACAAGCGAAGAAACAGCTATGAAAGAATCAATAGGATTAAGGGTAGTTTTTTCCGCCTACAATCAATTATGAAGCTGTAATAAATGGACGATGTACTTAATTGTGCATTTCTGGCCTAACCGGCTAAGTGCAGGTCAGTAGTTTTACACACAAAAACAAGAGTATACAGATAAAGCTGTGGTCACTAGATACAGATAGTAACAAGGCTCAGTAAAGTAATCTAATACGTGGATTAATCTTCTCGCTTCCCTGTAATGTTTATGATATAGCATTAGAAGAATGCGATTGGTTCGTTTAAAATAGGTTGGTCAAAAAGCATAAAGAATATTGATGGAACTTTTTTCATGACAGGAAAAAGAAGGAGAGAGCAAACACAAAGACACTGCCTACCTACCGACGCAATCATTGATCTTAAGCGCCGGGGAATCTGAAACACTTACGTCACGTACGTCAGAAGTATCGTTTCTTTGTAACCGAAAAACAAGAACAGAGAGTTAGCACAAGGCAATGACTGACCTACATTTGTACGCAGAAAGCTATAATCATCTTAGAAGTTTCTATATCAAGCACCGAGGAACCTAAAACATGATCACGTACGTCAGAAGTATACTTTCTTTATAACCTAAAAACAAGAACAGAGAGTTAACACAAGACAATGTGTGCCTATCTGCGCATCTAAGAAGTAATCTCTGTTGATGGCTCCCTCTCTTCAGCTAATGTAGCAAGATAATCAGGAACTTGCTTTAATGGTCGGCACAAGACAGGACATCATCCGTCTATTAGGTTTGCACATTGATTACGTTCTAGCATGCTGGCTCGTACGTGGGCACTTATCTAAGTACGTCACGACAGAAGAGAGTACATCGGGCAGTGTTTAGGGTAGTCAAGTCTTTTCTAATACGTCGTGACATGAGGTGATATGCTGGACAGATTCTAGGTAGTCGGCTCTTTTCTAATTCCTTCTAATACATCGGGGCAAGACTCAAGAGACGGTGCACTGGGCTAGTACTGGGCAGCTTTTGGATAGTCAGAGACTTTTAGCAACAACTGCGATCAGCATTGACAAGAGAATCCGGCACAGCCCACGTATAGATGATCATGACTCCCACACACTCTAAAATATTTATCACTGAATCACAAGAAACGTTTAATCCAGAAAGATCCTACAATTCTGATTCAATAGAGCGTGATGGTTGCTTCGTGGTCCAGAGAACACCTTGATAGCGTGATTTCTTTTCTGTGTTTCGTTTAAATGTTAAGTCGAATACAATACAGCAGCAGAGAGAGAGAGTCTTGTCTTTTTTTCCCTTACCTTCGCCACGAAGATTAACCGGAGTTGTTTTATATGGTTGAATAGTATAACTGGAAGAGCTATTGGTCGATTATTGTGAAATTTGATATGTGATTAGGTCTTGATCAGCAGGAGAAATAGTTGGGTTTTGGGCCACTTAGCGGCTTTGCCCGGTACTACAGCAGAAATTTACGTTTTGATGGTCTTGCAACTAGGAATGCGTTGCCACAATGGTATGGAAACCTGGACCGCTTTCTCTGGTCGCCAGAACATCACTAACTATTCCTCGTCACAACTGAATAGACTTAGAATATTAGGGTACGTTATTCGTCACTAGGCATTGGTGTAAACCTGGTACGCTTGCAGCTGGAAATTGCCTTTTGTGGGGTGTAGCTAAGGGCGGTTTGTAATTGCTATAAACAGAGATTGTATGTAGGAAGTTTTTTTTTTCATGATCTAGGGTAAATGTGCTCAACATAGAATGAATGACCTTAGTGCATTTCCAATAGCTTAATTACAAACGCGCCCATGTAAAACACGTATTATAATATAGAAGTCTATGGGAAGAACTGAAGAACAAACTCAAGAATGAGACTTGTAATGTCAGCCTTCACCTTGCTCAGTCAGAACACGTTGGTCATAAGGTGACTCTGAATGCGAATCTAAACCCACGTCACTTACGGTACGTATCAACGAGAAAATAAGACACTCGGTTGGATCTGCCTGACTGGTAACATTTCCGTAGAGCAGAATTGGACGTCATCAAATCACAAGTTGATTGATTCGACAACGTCAGCGTTGTAAGCATACATGTAACTCACCGATGACATTACCGGTACTTCTTTTGTGTCTTTAATACTGCTATAAGGGTTAAGTCCTTCGAGGCCTAGCCTTCACTGGTGCTTTTGTTGGGAAGCGCTGATTCGCATTTTTCAACACATGGGCCTCTAGAGGGCGCAGACAAGATCTTCCCGGCATAAGAACCTGGCCCATATGTTGAGAATCGCGAATCATCGCTCCCCAATAATAAACGTCAGTGTTCCTAGAATACTGCGAGGGGGGCTAGTGAAGTCTGTTTATCACAGACCAATTCCTCTGACTTAGTGGTGGAGTATAGTAATTTTGTGTTAACTCGATTTTGTAATCGAGTTTCATTCAGCCCCCCTCCCCAGCCCATCTTATCCTTGGTGCTGAAATACCTTCCCCAGTCACACAGTTGTTCTTAGACTGCCTTGAAATTCATTTTCATCTTTTTTTGCTATTGGAGAGCAATCAAACTGCCCTCCTAGTAGCTTCCTCACATGCAACTAACTAACTTGGTCAGAGGACTAGGAGTGGGCACGATTTTTAACGTTTCCCTCCTTTCGAAGTGCTAGCGGAACTAGCCTCCTTTGTAGGCCTTCTGGGTGGCGCCGGCGTTTGTTATTTTTTTGGAGCGATGATTCGCGATATTCAACTTATGAAACTTATTTTCAACCAGGGTCTTTTGCTGGAGAAATCGTATTGCCGCCCCTTCTACGGGCAAATCATTACCCCCCCCCCCAAATTAACGCCGGCACCGCCCAGAAGGCTTGCAATGGTGGCTAAAAAATCACTCCCACTCCTAGCTCCCCTACCAAAATCTCTGGAGAATGACACGTGCATGTCTTCCTAGTAGACGTGTGCCGTTGCTCCCCGGACAGCGGGAGTTTTCTGTGTGTTACGCAGGTTATCTAATTGCCAGACTCCCTAAATTGGGCTAACCCTCCGCTAGAGACTCTGTTTAGCCTTTTCTCCCTTACTAAAATATTCTAATACAGCTCTCATGGACAGCTATCAATTTGTCTGCAAGCAATCAGCAACTAGCCTGGACACCAGACCCTTCGCGCTAGACGATAACCCCTTTTGGCTGGGGGAGGCCACATACGCGGTATAAAGTTGGCACCCAGTCTCTCTTAAGAATACGATCTCTAATATCTATCGCGTTTAGATAGAGCGCGATAGATAATTAAGGGGCCGTGTGCTAACTGTGGTGACGGGGCAATTTGCTTCCTCGGCCGAAGGATTAGCGACTGTAGCGCGTTGGTCTGGTACCCAGGCTAAGCAGCAACTGGTAGCTATCAGAAAGATGTGCATAGTCGACAAAAAGTCAAGCAGGGCCTGCAACGGAAGCACACTCCCCGCCCAGCCTTGTTAGAGGGATCCCGCTGATTATGGCGTCAAGCAATCTTCTTGCAGGCAATTAATTTCCTCCGTCGACTCAGGTGCAAAGGGCGCGACCCCCCGGTAACTAGAGGGTGGGAGATCAAACCAACACGGGACCCTTATCGGTCAGGCACGCTGGTTAACACGGCTAGAGCCAACTAGCTGTCTTTATGATGCACACTCCTGCGTACGTAGTGCCCTTTTCATGTGCTGCTTTCTGACACGCGCTCCTTGAAAAATGTTTCAGACCGAGTCAAGCAAAGCGAATAGAACAGAGCGCTCCTGAAACTGCCTGAAGGCGGGTGGGGTAACTCTAGGGTAGCTCTGTCCCCTATTCAGTGGTCAATGGAAGTTTACAACAACCTACATTTTTTGTATCAGGAGTTAGGTATAACATAACGGTGTAAAAGAGTGTACAAATGTTCATGTTTAATTGAAATGTTTAATTTATTTTGATACATAAGACCGCAGATAAGTTGGGCGTGGTCTTTCAATAGCTTATAACACATACTGGTAGCGTAGTAACGTTACTAGAAATCATTTCTTCGGTCAGACCCTTGTAGTGTGTAGTGCCAGGTGGCTCACAGGGCAGCAAGTTTCATTGCTGTTTCAGTAGCAGGGTAAATTTTAACAATGAGGGGTCACTAGCCATTCTCCTTTGCTCAAGGCACCTCCTCGAACACGGGACCTCCGTTTTACGTCCTTCCGAAAGACGGAAGCTGCCCTTCCAAGGATTTGAACCGGGATCTCCCAGTTACCGACTACATGTAATTGGAACCTTGAGCTCTACTGCTGTGAGGCTGCTACTGCCAGTTGAGCTACAGGGACATCCCTTACCTCTGTGATCCTCGTGTACAAAATACCCAATACGAATCTACGTGGTGACCAGGGTTCGGACAAGACCTCACGGACGCTATATAGTTACAAATCGGGTCATCTCAACGTCTCCCTATTGACTATCCTTTTATTGAAAGCTTTACCGTTTCAGGAAATGCAGCTCTAAGCCACCAAAAGGAATAACACACCTGACTAAATAGCCAAATCTATCGTATTGATTCTAGATCCATATCATGAACATCCTGCTCAAATCCGCCGTCCTTTGGGTACAATCTAAGAAGACAGATTCACCTCGGCCAACCGTAAAATGAGGCAATTGAATGTAAGCAAGTATTCTCGATCAAGTGACCAAGAGTTTATAACAGCAGTTGGTACGCGGAGGAATTACGTACAATTCATCAAACTGTTGGTAAATGTTGTTTCGTCGCCGGTGCCCCAACTAAGTTCCCGTGATGAACGAGTTACATGTTTTGACCTTTTCTTCTCAGGCGAGGAAAATTCATCCGACATATCATTCTTTCGCCAAACTTCTCTGCAATGAATCAGTCAAGTTCTTTTTCTTTATTTCCGGGGATGTATTTGCCTGAGGACGATTCTCTCCAGAGCTATGAACTCCCGATATCCCCTAGGTAACCGCGTGAGGTCAGAGGGCAAGCGCGCGTGTCATCCGCTAGTTTCAAAGGAAGGAAATAACGTGTCACTCGCAAAATTAATTGGCTGTTGATGAGAATGGGAATTACCGCTGCAGCGGCTGATGAGCTGTAGAATTGCCCACGGGGAAGCCACCTGTGGAGTTACGTGCGCTCGCGGTGCCGTCCCGTGACGCTTGCTGTGTCGTCACGGCTGGACCTGGGCTCCACAGGAAGGCCGGGATATCTGCCGCTCCAGGAGAAGGAGCACCTCATTCTGGTGCGGACTGCAGGGAAGAGAGGACCAAGCAACGATGAAGGTAAGAGGACTTCTGCTTTCTTCTTTGTCTCGGGAAAAACTGTTCCTTGTCTGCCGTCGTGCCACGAAAAAAACGTTTACGGGTAAAGGCTAGAGTTTTGCTCGCATCTTTCTTTGTTTCAAGACGTCTTGCTTGATGTTGCGCTAGAAAACGGAGCTCCGAATGAGCAAAGGTTTCCCCACTAACACAGACATCTGTGAAGTATTGTATTCTACCAATTTCCAAGCGTTTTGCCATCTGCACTCCATACAGACTGAGTAGGCATCAAGTACTAGTCTTCTTTTTCTTTCAATCATCTTGCAAGTACCAGATGTTTGGCTTTTGAAAACGGTTCGGAAAAATGAAGATTGCTCTTAGTTCCTCTGCGCTTTTGTCCTGTTTCGATTGCAGCAGCTCAAAAGGGAAAAACTGCTAGGTTAAGACGATAACATATCGCCTCACATGTAATGATACAGGATGTGGCCTAAATATCAGGCAATCCCATGGATCTATTCATACAAAGAATCTTCTTTTCACCTGGATGAATCGATAGAACTTCATTTTCACCATATTACCCGGGCCACAGTGTCCAGTATCTCCAGTAGACGTTGACGACACCCTATGTCTTTGTCGGAAACAATCTGAAAAATTCACAACCCCATTTCCTCGCTTCATGGCCAGCTTTACATCTATATTTCACATCAGTCTTGCCTGTTGTAGTTTCCCGGTTCCTAAAACTGGTAAAGATACATGTTCGCAGGTCCTGCTTTTCGTTCAGTTTTTTCGATCTCTTCAGTTTCGTAACTTCATCGCTTCCGTTCCATATGGCACGTATTCACTGTCATGATGATTGGCAAAATGATTACCAGAATGATACCAGCTGTATTCAAGATAATCAATCGGCAAAAGCATCAATGTTCGAATTCTTTCATTGCCAACAGTTTCACAAAAGGTTGCTTTTATCTGCGGAAATGCAAGTCGACGATCTAATCTTTATCAGAGATGAACCAGTTTTCAGGTTCAGGAGTCTTGATTTTTTTTTTTTAAACCAGCCACCTCCCTTGCGCTTCGTCGTCGTCATGAACCATGATGCACGAGATTGCAATAGCCAGAAATTGCTGCATTCATTCTTGATCCAGTAGTTGTATAAGTAACACTCATTGGCCCAAATATCTATTCATCTTAGATATTCTAATGTTCCACCGATCCAGGATCACTCAACCTTTCTTAGATGAGCCACTACTCCATGCATTGTTGGATATGGAAACTGTTCTGCTACATTTACGATAGTCCGGCCTTACTGTAGGGTCAGATAGGTGGACGATGGACGATTATGAAGGTTTAAAGTGCGATGAGTACACTAGTCCCTATAAGTGATTGGATTTTGGCTTATCAAACGACTGGTTTATGTGCTTTAATCTTTTATGTCTACCATGAATACGAGGGAATATGTTATACTGGTCATTTCCTTCACCAATATTTGTTCGGTACTGATTTTGATTAGACAGTATAGATTGAGAAGCTGTTGATGGATTGTCATGATATTTGGTATTTGGTTAGGTCTTAATATAATATGATTTTGGACCCTGACGGCTTTCTTGGTACTGCAGTGGAGCATTCAGTTTTTGTATTTCAATCTAATTGACATAATTTAGATTTTTAATGCAAGACAAGGACTCATAAGTCATCAGTGCAAATTTTTGGCCGAATCTTTGATCCTTCGTCAGCTGCTTCTACTACTTCTACTACTACTACTACACTGGCTCATTTCTCGTTGTTAGCATATGTATTTTTAACACCGGAAACGTCTTGTGTGTTTTGTATGTTTCGGTTATCCTGTTGTCGTAATGTGTCCCGGCAGGTCTGACCAGGCCCTTACAGTTAAGTTAGTTCCGTCGGAAATACAGTTCGTACACGTGCCTAAAGCTATTATAGTACTTCATCAAACTAACCGGATGCGACTACCCGAGTACAACATTAATTCTGGTCGGAAATACACTATTTCTTAATGCTTATTTACTGTTATTATGGTTCTTCTAACTAAAGCTAGCATGGTTCAGCAAACTAACCGGATGCTACTTATATACATCCCGAGTGCAACATTAATCTTGGTCGGAAATGCCCTATTTCTTACCGTTTTTTTACCGTTATTATGGTTCTTCTAACTATCATGATTCTTCATCAAACTGACAGATGCGACTATAGGTCCTAAGTGCGACAGTTAGTTTGGTGTAGTCTGTATAACCCAAACTCCAGCTGTCCGGGCTGTAATGGCCCCCTCTTCTATAAGCGCGATTAAATCAGGCTAAGTTTGGTGGGAATACCCAATTTCTCACCCATAACTAAATCCATTGTGGTTCTCATCAAACTAACAGATTCGACTAATATATACATAGGTCCCGAGTGCAGCAGTGATTTAGGTCGGAAATGCCATATTTCTTCCACATAACTAAGGCTATTCTGGTCCTTTGCGCAAAGTAAAAGCTGCAGATACGCAGGAGTAACAAAAAATTGTTATCTAGTTATTATGATGCGAAATCTAATAGTATGACTGAAAAGACAGCAAAACACACTTAACTTCGTATCGTTCTTTATCTCTGACACTCCTGACACATAAAAATTATTCTTTAGTTATTATGATGCGAAATCTAAAAGTATGACTGAAAAGACAGCAAAACACACAAACTTAACTTCGTAAAAAGAAATCGATCTTTATCTATGACACTCCTCATGCGCCCTGTCAAATCTTCTCAGCGGTCGCAGCCTTTATTAGAAAAGATGTTTTGAACAGAAGTGTTCTCACCGGGGTTACAGTAACGTAGCAGGTACGACGGCAGATTATAGGGTTCTTAATTGGTTGCCTAGGAGACTATATACCGCTCTGTAGCTGGACACCATGCTGTGTTACCCCAGCAATACGCGATACAAACAGTCCCTATCAGACTCCATAGCTATAGGTTGCTGGAAGTAGTACAAATTGGCCAAATAGACCGAATAACACGTCAGAGGAGTTAGCCAACCACCGTGTACAGTTTGCAACATGGGTAGACATGTGGCCTTTACCGCGGACTGACTCCTGACCATCTATTCACCCGATTTTTGCCGAATTCTACTATCCACATCCCCGTAGAATGGCCTGGCGGAGGCTAGGATAAAAGATAAAACCCTCTCCACTTTAATCTTGTCGAGTTAAAAGTAGAAGATCCGGTGGTGTATGTTGCCACTTTTTTTCTTCTTACCTTGGAGATCGACATCTCGGAAAGCGGTGTCATTGATGAAAAGAAACGTCACCAAGTTTGATATAACAGAATTGACCTTTCCAAATGCATCCCTCAACCATTTTGATATTTGACGCAGTTACGGCACCATTGTCAGTCGAAGAGAACACGTATCGTTTCCACAGAACGTGTTATCACTTTTGTTGCCCGAACAAATTACACACATCGCGGTTCCCCCAACACTAAGATGACCTCCCAATCGGTTTGGTAAAATTGTATTTCAACACGACACGTTTTATCAAAGAAAAATCGTGATAGTTTTGGTGAACACGTTGAGCAAAATACACGTACTTTTCATTTACGGAGTATCCTGATATACAGAATGCGTGTGCATTCCACCTCTCTTCAGTCATTAAAATGTCTCAGATGAACGCGCAAATATCATACTCGATCACTCTGCGAACGCGATTGACATTTTTTTGTGTGGAAATCCCGACCACCAAAATGGATATAACCTTTGGATGAAATGCGACTCTTTGTGCCCATGTAGAAATGAGTGGCAGTTGTGTGTCCTGTGCTCAGCGTTGGTGCGAGGAACCAGTCAAACTACTAGCACGATCACGTTGCAATGTTCATGGCGTTGTGATTGTTACAGCGACTGCAAAGGTTGACGCCTGATCAGTTTGTAGTGTCTGTTTAATTATGGATATTTTTTAGTTATAGTTATTTTTGATATTGCATTGTACTTGTGACGGTTTAGAAGGTAGACCACTACTCAGGGATCGCTACGTGGTTCTTTTATGCCTCTTTCTTTCCGTGATTAAAGAATCTTTGAGGCCTCCGATAGAAATTTATTTTGGATCATACATTTATCGGGATCTTCGAGGATACCAAATTAAAGTTTCCTAAGTGCTCGGAAAGCTCCAACAGGTTGGTTCGTTATTTTGCAAGGCTTATGGTTCAAATTCAGATCCTGACTAGGGAAGTGTCTAGATATGTATTGATTTTAGTATAGAACCCCCGAGTTTAGCAATCTTAGCTGAGACCCAGGCTTTATGATTAAAGCGGGGTAAGAAAGAAGATACATCGATTGGCTAAGTATTGAGGACGTTAAGGGCGCGCCCGTCAACATTCCTGTCGTACCCGGTGCAGAAGCGGATCGGAATGCATTATATAACATTTATCTATTCAGCTGAACACTGTCGTGTGCTTCCTTTGGTGTCGTCCATATGGCTCAAGGCAGCTTTATATTCAACAATAAGAATACAATGATTCATCAACGATATGTCAAATGTTTCAGAATTAGAATGGAAAAATAGATTTTCTTAATTACTTATGCAAAGTAAGTACCGATTTGCACTTCATTATGTACATCTCTGTCTAAGCTACCTGCATATTAAATAACATGAAAATCTGTCGTTCCTTTGTTCAGTTATTCTCCTTGGAAGATTTTGACAAAAACGCCAATGTAGTTCCAGTGTCACATACCAGGGGGCCCAAAATCGACCTTAACCTTTCTCCTCCCAACACCTACCCACATACTAAATAAGTTACAATCCATCCAGACGTTCTTGAGGTATACTGACCACAAGCATCCGGACACACACACACACAAACACACACTTAAACACACACACAAACACGCTCAAAACAATATCCATGAAAAAATCTAAATTTCTTAGGGAGCAAATTAGCAAATTAGAACGCTAAATTGTTAATTTCTTAAGCGCGCTCATGATAGATTAGAAAGCGGCGCATTTCATTTGTCGTGAATGCAAAAGAAAGCCTCTAATGTCATCAATAAGAATTACCCGTTTGAAGAGATTAGCGGTAGATTACTGCTTAAAAGCGTTTGAATATTAACAAACATCAAACAGAGCGGTACGTTCAAAAGAACTACTGGTATTGCCTGGAGGGTAATCGGTAATTTGTGCGTCATTCCTTGGATCTAACGAAGTCTTTAAAGAATACTCTGTGCTTTTTCTTGTATCCAGGGTGCACAGAAATGTTCATTAACTCAGACAAGCGTGAACATTGAAGCTAGCAAGAAACGTTCTTTTTACCTGAGTGTGTTGATTTATAGATGATGAACGGAAAATTGAAGAGACGGATTCGCTATGGACATTTAATATATTTACTGTATTGGGATAGAATCTGTGACGGTAATTGACAACATTAAGATTTTATACATTATTTCTGTACACAAAGGAAAGCACCTAACAATAAGGTTCCGACCAGACCTCTGACCCTTCTCAAGTTTGACTGACACAAAGCCGATGTCATGTGATCAGTCAGCAACGGGTCAAAGTTGACAGGAAGTCGGTATCGGCCCCCGTCTCGGTTGAGGGATGGTTGGTAGCGAATAAATTCTTTCTGATGATTTTTGGTTGGACCAACCAACCAACCAACCAACCAACCAACCAACCAACCAACCAACCAACCAACCAACCAACCAACCAACCAGCCAGCCAGCCAGCCAGCCAGCCAGCCAGCCAGCCAGCCAGCCAGCCAGCCAGCCAGCCAGCCAGCCAACCAACCAACCAACCAACCAACCAACCAACCAACCAACCAACCAACCAACGAAACAACCAAACAATCAACCAAACTAACAACCGACAGAACCCCATGTTTGTCGGTGTCGGTGTCGGTGTCCTTTCCTCGTTGTTGTGGTTTGCTGATGTAAGATAGAGTGTAATACCCAAAGGCGATGTGTTTCAAGACCCGATTTTCAATTACTTTCTACAGCAGTCTGTTGATGATGGGAATTGAAATCATTGCTTTGATGTTGTTGTTTTTCCTTTGGACCAAACTTTGTCGCGATAGCAGGAAGAGTGTCTCATTTGCGGCTAGCGGCTCGTAGAGAACGGTGAATGTTTTCTTATATATCCGGGAAGCTACATAGCACCGAAAAACGTGCTTCAAAGTGTATTTGATAGATCAGGGTGTCGAGAATATTAATCGGTATCAATTTGATGCTTTGATGTGCTCTTTTAAAGGTCTAGCCGATAGGATTTTCTATCCATTCTGTCTGCTATCATCAAAGAAATGTAGCCTCCGTTGCTTATCCTTGTTTTTATTTCCTGTTACGCGTGTGGCCTTTCTGATTTTACAGGGTACTGGTTGCCTCAGTTTTCTGGTTGCAATCAAAGACTGCACAACCCAGAATATCGCGCACAATGGGAGCAAAAAAACAACAACAGATGATGGAATGTGCAAATGAGGCTAACAGCGTTATGTAACTGTTGTCGACAGAGTGACTGAGAACTGACGGTGAAACTTGTGATGTAAAACCAAAATAACTTTAACGTCTGTGGTAAAATACCAAACTATTGTAAATGCATTTGAGTTCGCGTGGTTTTAATTTCGCGGTAGGGAGAAAATGGAGTCTTCGCGGTGGTTTTAAAGTTCGCGTCTGACTTTGTCTACTGGTGGTTGTCACCAACAGGGCATCCTAGAGTCCAAGATGTTCAGCATTACGCAATCACCGCAGTCGTAGAAACTACAATATTGGCTTAAATCGGCTGATTTTCTAGGAGAATACAATGATTACCTGAATATACAAGCTCTGTGTATCCAAATCATGGGCCATATCACTGGACAAAATGATTTCTGTATAGAATACTCTCCGGTTAGTCTACATTACCCTATGTTGAAATATTTGCCAAAAAGGCAAAATAGGAAAGGGTGTCGAATACTATAGGTTCATCATGACCGGACTACATGTTTGAGTAGATGGTGAAGTGTCGAGGAATAAAGTTTGAAACGCCTGGATATAGAAAATGGTGTCCAATAGGTTCATCAAGGGCAGGGCTGCATGTTTGTAACACTCTGAAGCTGGCATTCAGATGAGAGTATCACCGAGAAACATGCCGGCACCACTGGACCCAATTAAACCACGCCCGCGGCGAGTTGTGCTCGTCTTCACAGTGGATGATTGAAGAAGATCGTCACAGAAGAAGAGGAGCCCATCCGGTGTCGTCTTTTCTCTTATGGTAAAAGAAAAAAAGGCGCTTCCCGGTGCATCACTGCACTAACTCACGTCATAAGTGTTGGGCACAAACTGAGTGAATGAATCTACTGTGGAGAGATACGCTTCATGCTTGTTAACTTTGTCTACGCCTTGCCGAATTCGTCGCCAAATTGTGAAGACCTGTGGCGCCGAGTACAGCCTGACGCCATGGAGGTTATGACCAGCTATGTGGACTTCCCCATGGGTACTGGTCATGCTACTTTGGCTACTATTCTACCCAGGTTTCAAAGTTTCAGTCGCCCCAGGCTATATCACAATATGTCCGAAACACGCCCGATAACTATATTGCAAAGAGGAAGGAAGGACATGTTGAAACTTCGCACAAACCACTAGTCTCAAAACTAGGCTCTGAATCTTGCTAATTCGGTCCATGGTTAGAGAACTTTTTTTGAAATCAATTATCTATTTTGAGTGATGGACATTGCACCGAACCCTTGTACATTGAGGTTGATTCTCTTGATTCTATCCGAGAAACATTTACACATTATAAAGATTGTCTTGAACCATCAGATTCATTCTGAGATCAGATACTAGTAGACGAGTCACCATTTTGCCATTGGTTTTCCAATCAATTTTCAATCAATACAGAAGTAAGTACATTTTGTATTTCGGAATTTTAGCCAGAGAGATGAAACCACCAACATAAAAAGCCCACATTAAACATGGAATTTGCAAGGATCTGGTCCAACTCCTTCATTACGTACAACTATCTGATTCACGACTGCAACTCGGGCCCGGTTTATACCCGCATTTCCAAGTACAGTCGGAGCACACTCCGAGTGCATGTGCTTGGAAATGCGCGTGTAAACCCAGCCTGGGAACCAAAATAGGCTAATGACACGCTTGTTGGTTCAGTTATTATCTTATCGGGTCATTAGGAATGTCAGTCTGGTTAGAACTCAGATCCATCTCCACCTGGATGACAGTGAGACTTATCCGACCATTGTCATCGCACGAGTGAACAAACGATTAGAATTTCAGAGTGACTCTTCGTGAATAATTAGATTGTTGTAAATGAAGGATTTGAACCAGATTCTTCTGTAGCAAGCTCATTTGGAAACTCCTTTTTGCAAGTTGACTTTTTATGTTGGTGATTTTCAGTCTTCGTGAATAAGCCGCATTCTCATTCTTCAACTGAAATCTCGTCTTAGACCTTACATAATTCCAAGGTGTTTGGCTTTTTTTCTTATGGCATATCATTTCTATTGCATTCGGTTTCTATCACACACGGCTTCTGTTGCACTCAGTTTCTATTGCACTTCTCCATATGGAGGCTGGCGACAACGAACCGAGTGCAACACTAGAAACCGTGTGCTACAGAATTGATATGCCAGCAGAAAAAAGCCAGTACAATCTGCTAAGGAGGCTACTTCAGCGATCAAGAATCATCTAATCCTCAGATGTCTTATTATTCGTCAGCCGAGGTTCGGACTTGTGGGTTCCAGGAATTCGGAGAAAATGAAGGGTCGGTTGATAATTAGTCTCTGTAGGTCTGTTTTCACCAAGACGGTTAACAATGTAGGAAGGGTGGTAAATCTGAAAACAAGATTCTGAGCCAGGTCTTTTAAAACCTTGACATCTTTTGTGTGGTGCTGTTGAAAGGGATGAACTGTTGCTAACTGTTAACCTATCTAGTTTCAAACTTGTAAGATTTAGTGACATAAAGAGGAGTGTTCTGTGTCAGTCCCATATTTCTTTAACCTTTAGCACACTGAAGTAGCCGTTTGGCAGCCAATTATCTATTGGTAACAGAGCAGGGAGAAGGTTAACGACTGACAGCTGATGTATTCTGACATCCACCCCAAACCATTGTGTGGTGCAAAAACAGATAAATCGAAAACGATTGCCGCTATAGAAATCTAACCACGTATTGACCAGTCGTTCCACATTTCTCATCATACTGAATCGAATTCAAACCACGCAAGAAATAGTTTCTCCTCAATCTCATTTTCTTGTTCCTATGATATGATTTAGATCTTCATCAGTTCATACATGGAACGCGTGGAATTGAACATCAGTGGTACGTTTAAGACGATGCTATGAATCTTAGTCTTAAGTAGATTAATACCAGTTGAAACTTAAAGACCGGCAGGTACTTTCCTTATGGGATTTGGGTCAGGGTTAATCTTTCTAATAGTCAGGGCAGCGGGAACCCAGTAAATTATTCACAGCAGGAATATCCTGTATTATTTGTGGTTATACCGGTTTTATTCGTCTGCAATCATCTTTAAGCGGCCGTAATGCACACGTGCAATGTCAAGACATTTGTCTAGACGGTGATTTAACTAAAGATGTCCTGGAAAGTGTTTTTTCAAACCAGATGCAGGACATCGTGTCCTGGTGATGTGATTCAATAGAAAGAATTCCATCAGCTGAAAGAAAAAACAACCTATCGAACAAATGGTTAAACAGTCCACGCAGAACGATCTTTGCAGCATGTTATAATCTTTTTTCAATCTGTATCGGAACTTTCATGCCAGAGTTTGACATCGTGCCCCTGCTGCTATGGTTCGATAAACAGAAGCTTATCAATTAAAGGGTAAAACAGTCTTGTAGGACATGCTTCGATTAACGGTCTTTGCAGCGGGTTACGAAGATGAAGGTATGGTAGCTTATCTACTCAGTACCGAAACTTTTTTATATCAGAAAAGGACATCGCGATTTCACACCTGCAATGTCAACGGCGATATAACTTCAGATGTCTTGGCAACTTTTTGAAAACCAGATGCAGGACATCGTGTCCCTAACCCTGGTGATGCGGTCCAATAGAAATAATCTTATCAGCTCAACAGAGAGAAGATTATCAGATAAATGGTTAAACAGTCACGAGGGACAAGCTGAATAATCTTTGCAGCGGGTTATGGATATGAAGGTATATTAGTTGGTTCACTCTGAATCGAAACTTTCTATGCTAGACGTTGAGATGCTTATCAAATAAATGGTAAAACAGTCTTGCAGGACTTGCTTTGACTGTCGACGAGTTATGTAGATGGGGGTATGATGATGATAGCTTATTCAGTCAATATCGAAACTTTTCAGAGAAGGACATCGCGATCATGCTCCTGGTACTACGGTTCGATAGAAAGAAGCTTACCAGATAAATGGTTAAACAATCATGGAGGACTTCATGAAGGACCTATGCAACGGGTTATGAAGCTGGAGGTTTGATGTTCGTTTAGTTGGTATAGAAACATTTCTATGCCAGAGTTTGACATCGTGCTCCTGCTGCTATGGTTCGATAGAAAGAAGCTTACCAGATAATAAATGGTTAAACAGTCATGAAGGACTTGCTGAATGATCATTGTGAGGGATATATATGGAGATGGAGAGATGATGGTTTGGTCATACTTGGGTTGTTTTGGGAATGGAGGGCGTGCAGTGGGGGAAGAATGGGTCCCTGTCCTCATTGCAGAAAACGTGTAGTACTGGACCCTATATGGCCTCTGTTTCTATGAAAAGCCTCAGGATATATCACCTTGAAAACTTCACGAAGATATTGACGTTATTACTTACAACAAGTGATGTTTTGCCGAATGCCGTTTTACTTATAATGACATGCGATATTAGTATTGAAAATTTTGAACGTCATGCTTTGACGTCATCATGACGTCTTCTGACGTCACACTAGGTGTGAAGGCGAACGTCGGCGTCTGGGGGCGTCTACGAACCGAGACCCAACTGGAGCATCATAAGTACCAGTAGACTCGCTAACCGTTCGTACTTTGACGGTCTCGCCAGTATTTACAGGTTTGCAAGCATTTCTAAAATGATGGAATCCTTCTGCCGTCCTCCCCAGGCCGCTGCCATGTGCTGGTTGTTTATAATGTCGCTGGGATTCCTGGCCATGGACATCTGTGCAGCAGAAGACATACGTAAGTTGAAAGCCCTTAGACTTTGCTTTGTACACTTTTGAGAAACATTTTTCTTTTATTTCTATGTTAAGTCTTGTTCGTCTATCGTCTTTGGTCTTATGAAGAAGAATAACTTTATTGCACGACGATCGTTCACGGTACAATGTATGGCAACATTAAACATAGTACAGTACAAAGTATAAAAGTATTGAATAAAACTTAACATCTTAGTTACTAAAATGATAAGGGCTAGCATAAGTCTTTGATATTGCGTTACAATCGAGTGGGGCTAATCATGAGATTCGGTATTTCTATAATAACAAATCAGTCTATTATGTATTCACCTCTTTTTGCATTGCGGAGTTGTTGCATCTAAAGATGTATGCAAATCTGTCTGTAGCATCGAGTCTTTTGAAATCTGATGCACTTGAATTGAGAAATGTGAATAACTTATTACGTAAAACATAACATCTAGAGCCTTCCATGACAAAGTGAAATTCATCTTCAATTTGCTTTGGACAGAAAGGGGGAAACCTTTGTTCAGGGGCTACATTATAATATCTGCCTGTTTTCATATTCATTCTATGTCAGTTTCTAAATTCTCTGTGTGCTGTGAATATTGCATGATAAAATTAACTATAAAATCTGTTTGTGAGAGTTGTGTTAGATGGAATCGACTAAGATTTATGTTTTGTTTGATTCCAAAGATGTGACGAAATGGGTGGGCAGCCTGTCCGGACGGACGCCCTACACTAGAGGGGTGCCAGAGCACGTGACGTCACGAGGTGCAGCAGAGAGAGAAGGCGTCCCTCCGCACTCCCTGGACTGGAGCGGCATCCTGGACGGGAAACTGCGACAGGCAGATTACTCAAGGTGGAGCAGCTTCTGCCCGTTAAAGCCCCCCTCTCACTGGACCCGCGGCACGCTGGCGGCGTCGCTGCGGCCGATCGAATTGACAAAGCACTCAACGAATTTCGTCGACAAAAAACGAATCTTTTTAAGCTTTGTGTGTTTTGTCGTCTTTTTGGTCATGCTTGTACGTTTTGAATGATATTCCCATCATAAAGTCAAGGGTAACACAAATCCAGTTTAGGGTGCAGCGACGCCGCCAGCGTGCCGCGGGTCCGGTGAGAGGGGGGCTTAAAGGCACCCAGAGCATTTTATAAGACTTGGAAATTAGAAATATTCTAGTTGATGTAATCTTTATGAAATTGAAAATTAATGCCAGTGTTTACCACATTTGCGTTCGGATTTCTTTTCAAAAGTGCGCAAAAACGGCACAAAAATAATCTACATGTTAATCGTTTTGTTTCACGCGCCTACTGTAAATACTGTAAATAACATAGCCCCGCCCACCTCCGTCAAAACGTAGAAATGCAAATTAAAAACATAAAAATGCAAATATTGGACGGACATGCAGCCACTCTCTCATTGGTCGAACCGCTAATTGTGATCGACAGTCAGGATCAGTCTATTCGGGTCTGGATTTTCTATCAGTTCTCACCATACAACGACATCGTATCTTTGCTAATTTCATTTCGATATGTAATGGTGTAGTGTTATTGAAACGTACTATCTGTAGGAATGACTAGAAAGTTGAGTTTTTTAATTTAAGGTTCAAGCCTCATAAAATGCTCTTGATGCCTTTAACGCTATGTTGCTATTCCATACAATTTGTATACAATTTTTGTTTTGCGCCAACTGACAGTTACTCAAGCAAATGGATACAATTTTGAAATATTCAGTCGTTTCAGAAAGCATCCAGCCACTGACAAAAGACAGCGGATGCTGTCTGAAACATCTGACTGTTTCAAAAGTTTATCCAGCTGCTTGACTAGAGTAATTGTAATCTGGCGTATATTATTACCTGGATATCTAACCTTTATCAACGTAATTTTTGTTTTGCTTTAACGGTACGAATTGTAACCAAGTATAGTGGGATTTAGCGTAGTTTTGCCCATTAATGTGATTATGGATCTTCAATGAATAAAGTAACATATAAATGTTTATAAGACTGAGAGCTTCACCATGTATTGCATGCTATGTCCAACAGCAGTGGCAGAGTACATCCAGAGGTTCAACACCTGCTGAAAGGTCATTTTGATTTAGCCTTGATGGCATAAGTGTTCTCTCGGGCTATGTATGCTGTGTTTTTTATTTGAAAGAAACGTCGTTACGGCAACGTGTTGGGCGTAATTGGTTTCGAAATTGGCATTTACGTCAGATATGCCTTCCGAATTACCGCAAGGACGTGTAATCTTTGTGATATTCTACTGTGTTATGGTTCTTGTATCTTTGCTTCTGTAACTTTGTCCCTGCCTCCCACTGTCGCCAACATGGCCTTTGTCCCGAAAGAAACTGCAGGTCTTTTATAGCCCTCAACTATTTTTTTGCGGATCCGAAAAACATTCAGCTTATGCGTAGACACTGAGGCAGGCGTTTTTACTTCAATCGCAGAGTCACGTCTTTTTTCACGGTTTGCTCGATCGTTAACTGTGTGGGCCCATTTGACTTAAGAATAACAGTTAACACAGGGGAACCAGAAGCCACTTGTACCCTATAAGCAGTGCAGACTGTATTCTTAGTCAAAACGACAACACATCGCACTTTGTTTTTACTTTTGCCTATATGATGTGCACAGAAGACATTCTTTAAAGTGTTAAGACGGTAGGAGCTTCTGCAGAACTTCTTCTTAGAACCCTTGTTTGACAACCCCCAGTGTAATGCCAAAATAGGTAACAAAAACATGTTAAGCAATAGACCATTCACATATTTCACAACTTTACATTTTATTAGTTAGTTTGGCCATTGGCTGCTCGTACTATTTCGTTCAGACCGTTTCTTACTTTTCCATGGAATTGCATTGCGAAAATCAATCATCGTCTACAATTAGGTATTGAAGAAATCACGGAGTGAAAGTCAGTGATGGCGCATTTTCTGACATCTTCAGATGTTTCTTTTTTCAACAGATGGCATGATGACGGCAGACACGAGCCACGACCTGTCTCGGAGGGGACGTCCTGGAGAGAGGCCAGCGGAGGAGAGGAAGAGATGCCCCGGGACGAAGTGTTGACCAGCCGCTCGGCGGATCTGTCGGCGCGGATCCGAGCTCCCTTCGGGAACAAGAACGCCTGGGTCCTGTACAAACGGAGGAGCGACAACAACAACAACAACAACAACAACTACGGCGACGTGGCCAACAGCGATGCCGGCAGCGATCGGTACGATCAGGGCGCTTCAAGAATCAAACGGTTCATGGACAAACATGCAGGCTTTGCCGTCAGGGCGAAGTCAAACGCGTGGATCCTCTACAAGAGAGAGGGGGGTAAACCTATGGTGCCACCACAGTGGGCACGGTAATTCTTTCCTTTGCCAAAGGGAGCAATAGAGTAGCAGAAGTGTGCGCCAGCTCTCAGAAATCAAATGTACCGAACCCGATGTTTCGGACACTGTCACTGAAGATGCCGGGCTGTCAGAATCAAAGTAACGCCGTTGTTTTCTGTTCTGTACAAAGCTTTCTGCAGAGCCCAAGGAATGAAAAGATAAAAAAGTGTCTGAAAGAACTGTGCTGTACGTAAGGATATGATAATTGACATTTAAGAATATAGAGCTAGATTTAGCCTTGTGTTTGAAGCAAAGGTACAGCCCAACTGTAGTGACCGTAGAACAATAAAGCACTTCTTGCGTACGTGACATTGTGCTCATCTGTATTTTTCCTTCTGTCTACTTTACTTTTAAGAAGAAAAACAGCAGTTTTCAAAGCCTGAGTAGTTTAAGATTCCATTTCTACTCATAGAGGTTACTTGTTGGGTACACCGTAAATGTACAGATTCTGAAGAAGATTTAAAACTGATTCAGTAAGGTTTCGGTAGCCGCTTTTAGGACGAAATTGAGCCAAATGTTGAAGATACATTGTTTGATAAGATGCAAATTAAAACATAAAATGTGGATGAATTCCCCGTAAAATACAACTCTTTGTTCAAGATGTTGATAACAAAAATAACCTTCATTATGAGTAGGATAGGCCAAAAATTCGCAAGCCACTGCGGGTGCCACAAGGGATACATATGCCGTGGTTGTGCTCGGGAAATGCTTTGGGAGCCTGCAAACATACAAACTGTAGATCACGAGCGCCCCCAAGCGACCCTGTTGATGCTGCAGCCTTACAGCACTGTGAACAGAAAAAACCCATCCCGTCCAAGTCTACCATCCAACTGTCGATGGGCATCGTGATAGGAAGCTTTTGGTAGATTAGGCAAAAATTGATCGTAGGTCACTTCCTTCCAATACGAAATACTGAAATGATATTCAACTCTCAAAGTAGTGGAAGATTTGTCAGGGTACAATATGCCTTTATTGTTTCGATGCTTCCTTTTTCCAACGGTGACAGGTTTGAAATTTGATGGTCACGATTTTTCCTATAGCAAATCACAACACTACAACAACGCACCGGCTGCCAGTTTATGAAGCAATGCCTACTCTATTCTACATTTTACGGCAGACTAGGCGTTTCACAATATTCCTTTCTTTAAAAAGAAATTCAATATATAAATCGAAGAACAGAAATGGGCAGAAGGAGACAGCCGGCCCTTCGCTATTTCATATTCTATTCATCTCTAATAGGGACCAATTTTGGCAGCATCACTTCGTAATCTGTCATAAACCACCCGTCCTCCCACATACAGCGCCCGAAATATATAATTGAAGATGTACAAACTTATTGCCGCGCAGACAACCAAAAAAAGCATTTATCAAGAGGTCCGCCGAAATTGAAAAGCTGTCACCGAGAACTCGGGCGGAATGATTGGACATGTACACCGACCAGCACTTGGTCAGATAAATCCGGTGTCTTCCGTGTTAAACATTATAATTTCGTATGTAAAGCCGACCTCGGGGCTTTTCAGACGTTGTGCTTACACAGGAAGGGATTGTGCGTAGTACACGGGGTGAAAACAATAACATTGAAAATCTATTTGTATTTGACAGCTCCATAATGATCTATCGACTCAAGTGCCACCTTCTGAAAGAGGTTCATTTAAAAAAAACACACACACACATCGAGCATCCAGTGCAAGTGCATGGAACAAAGGACACTCCGAGTATCTAGAGGAAAGAAAACAACATATATCTTCCCAAACTACAGACTAAATGTTAACCTTGTACTTGAACAGTAGATGCCCCGGTACGCGTTATACATATAAGATCGCTGCGGTATCGACTCTTCTCTGCAAGCACCGTTAGAATATACGTTAGGAATATTTATGTGGGCTGCAGTGGTGAAGAAGTTGACGTCCTGGCAGATAATCGCATGGGAGGCATGGAGATATTGGAAGAGTTTCTGCTAAATAGGCACATGGGAACCGGAGGAAGTGGTTACAAACTAGCCCCTGCCTGGATTTCTATCGATAGTCTTATGAGTCGTCATGCAGAAAAATCCGCTATCTTATCTTGTCTCGTTCAGTGTTTCCCGATTTTTCCTCTTCCGGAGCAGTCCCTCGGGCATGTGAGCAGATCTCCAGAATTATCGACAAAACGTACATCGTCCACATTTGTCAAGATCAAAGGAAAAAAAAAAATGCCAATAACACAAACAAGATCTAATAATGATTTTACTCATACACGTATTTATGATTCGTACATTACAAATCTTTCTTGAATCAAGCGACCTACATTTCATAATCACGGTTGATACTAAGAAAACTCATTATGGAAAACAAGACACGAGACCTTTCAAGATTTTTAGGTGTAGCCTTGCCCTTACAAGTTTTTCAAAGATGCTTTTGAGGAGGAAGGAAGAAATCTAGATACTACATGCCGACTTGGTCGACCCACATTGGATGAGTGATTCTATTAAAGGAATAACCCAGGAGGCCCTTTGTGTCGCTGGTACGGGGCCCATATGTACCACCAGTAAGCGTGGCAAGGGCGGTGCTGTGCCGGTCCATGACGGATGTTACCAGGTTCGTGGGGTTATCCACCGCGATGGGCAAATCGAACCTGCCGGAATGACACCAATCAGTGTCATTTTTCTTTTTCACACTACATAACACACAGATTCACCACAAACAGTGCGGTGACACATATAAGACAAATACATATGAGATCGTACACGTATCTGAGGTCAAAAGATAATTTTATTGCGATTCCCTGCGATATACTATGATTTTCGTATGTACACTGTAGTCTGAGGTTTACCAAGGTTGGAGTATTAAAAGAGGGGAGGGCGTTTTACCAACTAAAACTACCATATACTGACTGATTTGGACAACCTTAACGATAACCGTGGTGATTCTCGTGGGATTCTTCTGCTTATCGTCATCCGCATTATTCCATACGTAGTACAGAATACTCTAAGCAGAAGAACTAATACAAGTCTCCACGGCTATCTAAATGGCAACCTAAACAATCGCTTTGGATACCCGTATCATTTAAGATTAACGGTTGAAAACAATAGATTTCATACATGCACGTTCTAGTTCTACACTACGCCGTTTTTATCCTCATTCTTTAGCAATAAATCTCTCATTTCGAACGCATTACAATGTTCCTTATTGCTAAACTGTTGTCAGGTTTTATCTAATACCATGCAGTACGAAGGGGACAATGTCATAAAATAAATTCAGATGCAAGAAAATGCGATGAGATATAGAATATCAATACTATTTTGTAGACAACGCAGACGAGCAAAAAGTCGATGTCCAAGCGAACACCTATCTATAGATATACTCAAACTCAATAATATGTACATGTGTTTTATCGGATATAAAATAATCATGTGCATTATCGGTAGGGAAATAATAAAATTAGGTCAGAGAGTGAATCGATACATCTAGCAACCCAGATATTGACGACTTAGAGAAGATCCAAGATCTATTGATAAAAATGACAATGAGATGATGTTTCCTTTGTTTCTCGAAACCCAGCATTGGATATTGATACCCCCTTTTCACCGAAGTAGCGACCGCTGAGGGACCACAAATATCATTAGTAGTTCAGACAAATTTCATTGATAAAAAGTGTATCTTCTTACTTTTGTGTGTTTTGTTGCATGTTAAATCAGTACTTTTAAATCATGGATCATATTCAATTCAAAAAGTCATTGGTCATACAAATCCTATCTTGGTCGTACAACGGTCTCCATCCAGTGGAAAGGGGATCTTAGTGACGTAATCTAAAAGTCATGAGAACTGTATAACCTATGGCTTACTGTGGTAAAAAGACGTACGTGTCTTGATTTGTTGTATAGTCTTGCCAGTCTGAGCTGCCGTCGTCTGTTGAGGTGGACCCAATCCTGTTCTGGTAATCCTCCAAAGTTTCGTTTGACTTTAACCTCTTAAACCTCCTATCCGTCGTGCTATGTAGACACTCCAACAGGTGCTGATGCTGCCGCTCGAACCCTTTGATCTCCGTCTTGTCGGAGATCACCGGCTCGAAGTTCTTGCGTTTGAGCGCCTCCACCTCCATGGCGTAGATGGCGCTGAAGTTGGAGACGATGATGGTGACTGGAAGAGTGAGGAGTACGATACTGCTCAGGCAACACACCGCTGTCACCAGCTTCCCGGCCAGAGTCTCGGGCACGGTGTCTCCGTACCCGACCGTAGTCATGGTCACCACGATGAACCAGATGCCGTGGGGGATGCTGTGGAACATGGTATCCGGGTGGCCCTTGTCGCAGTAGTACATCACGGTGGCAAATATGGTCACCATGACGGCTAGGGCGAACAGGAGGAAGCTGAGGTCCTGTAAGCAGGCCGTGAGCGTGTTGCCGAGAAGGCGCATATTGGAGGACGAACGGGACAGTTTGAAGATTCGGAACACTCGAAAAATCCGGAGGGTGACAAAGAAGCCGTTCAACTCCTTGTTCTCCGGGATGCATAGTGCGATGTAGAAAGGTAGGATAGAAACTAGATCAACGATGCTCAGTGGGCTTTTTATAAACTCACGCCTATCCGGGGTTGATATAAGACGCAGTATGTATTCTGTAGTAAATACACCCACACTGGCTACTTCTATTACAGAGAAGGTGACTTTGTAACGGTCCCCGCACCGCACGTACGACACCAGGTCATAGTCCCGACACCATGTCGTCTCCACCGCGTTAGCGAGGATGGACAGCACGATAAAAAGACCCGTCACAGAGAAAATCACCGTAGCCGCGACACAGTCGGTGGGATCCTCGAGAATCTGCCAGAGCTTCGCGCGAGGACCCGTTCTCGGACGTTCTTTAGGTTTCTGAATGTCTTGTCGGTACTTCTCCTCCGCCTCTTTGTTGTCCGTGTACAGTTCCCGGCAGCATGGCGCGATGAGGTCCGGGCGTATTCCGAAGAAGGCGAGTTCATCTTCGAAAGCTTGTGCGGTCTCGTCCTGGGGAAAATGCAAGCTTCCCGTCCGGTAGTACATCAATATATATCTGAAGACCTTCGGGTCTCGGTCAAAAACGTACTCTTCCCTGTGGGGGTCGAAGAAATAGTCTCTCTCGTCACATCCGAGGAGTGTGTCCGGGTGGTTGTCGAAGAGGAAGGCCGACGTGACGAACACCGTGCCGCTCACGTTAAACGACAGTCTCTTCCGATGGGTCGCGGGAGGTCTTCTTGTTGGTCTTCTGGTTACAGCTGCAGGAAATGGAGACATAGAGAACAGACCGTGTGCTGTGATAGCTGCTTATGATCATGACAGAATACGAACGACCATTATTTTCAACATTCAACATTGGACATGTCCTTTGCATTCAGCTATGCATTCAGCTACCTTCTCTACAGCAAGTTCTACTTTCTTACAACTGAAGTTTGTTTAAACAATGGACACACGGTAGTCAGAAAGTATCTCATTCTTTTCAATTGACCAACATACATATCATGATTTGAAGGTGTAATGCGGAAAGTGATATAAAGTAACTTTCCTAAGGACACACCGTCTAGACAGGAATGGCCAGAAATCGACCCCGTGACCTCTCGATCATAGCCGCTCGCCACAAAATCATTAATCTGCTTGATATTAATTTATCATATGCTGAATCATGTAGATGTATTCCTGTCATCACTGAATGATATTGATGAACACCATAGCAAGATGGTCAATATCTCGAAGGAAAGAAATGCAAACATATATATTATATATAATTTTAGATCTTAGAGCTAGTAGTGTAAGTGATAGTTTAAACTCGACATGTTAAAGTATTCATATACTTGTTATACTTGTACTAAGGTGAATTATTTTGTATCCCATTGTTGTTGTTTGCATGTTTAGTTGTAGAAGACCTTACGGAAGTCGCTGTACTTTTGTTGTGTCAATTAAGATTTCAATTTATAACGTTTTAACGGAAGTGTTTGTAACATAAGGACATGAATGAATGAATGAATGGCAGACAGTACGCGTTAATGCTGCATCTCGACCAGATCTAGAGTAAAAACAATGATGATGATGATGGAAACTGAAATACAATTAGACATTAGAATATATCTAGAATTCTGTAGTATGTATGTTGTGTTAATACATGTACTTCAATCACTGATAATCAGTTCGTTATTGGTGTCTAGTTACATGGTGAATAATAATGATGAATATTAAATGTGTAATGTTTTGTAAAGACCTTATTAAATATGTAGGACATGTATGTACGAAAATCACAACTCAGCATTTGTGCTGCTATGGTATTTTTCTATTGAATAAACCCTTTCTCCCTAATACTCAGCGACACTTAACATTAAAAAAGTTACAATGTCTCTATGGCACGACATGCAAATACAGGCTCCTGTTCGTAATCCATCGGCCGTCGCGCTGTCTACATCCTTCATCGCGACTCGATTTGCGGGAAGTTGTTACCAGGCCGCGACCATTGTCACGCGCCGCTGCCAGTCGTTCGAAGGGGGCTAGATTCCGTATTTGCGACTCTGGAAGCAGGCCAAAATCGATGCGGACGCGTATGTCACACATAAAACCAAGTAAGTATGGCCTAATAAGTATTTGATAGCGTTTCGAACTTTCCCAACTTTTTCAACGCTATACAATAAACTAGACAGCGGTTGAGTTATGACCTCTCTTCAGAAGATCTACGTGCTCAGCTGCAGTTTCATACGAAGTTGCTAGAGGGATTGTTGATTTTCGTTAGTCAAAATTAAGCAATTCCTAGACTTCCTCATTCAGATCTTTTCCAAAATGTCCTTATTCCATTCATTGACCAACAGCTAGCTGTTAACCAAAATGAACGTCAAAAAAACGTACATGATCATCAAAAATCCTACTAACAAACTAACTGACTAAGAAACTGACCAACGAATCGTCCAACAATGGTAAGAATATATAGCTTCCTGGTGGAAGTACATATCTAAAGAACACATAGTTTATCACACGATTATAGCATTGTTATTAGGAAGGAAGGAGGGTATAACGTTTAAGATAAGAAGTATTTACGTAACACATTGAGGTTTTGTCGATGAAGGTTTGACATCCAGGTAATAAGATACGCACGAAAACGTAAGGATAGATTTTAGACAGTCTATTCAGTTGCTTGAATAACTGTTTTCTTGTGTAACGTATTGATGATGACAATACAACACAAAATGATTAAAATCTTGATCTCTATGGCCAATTATTTGCAAAATATTATAACAAATTACAAAAGTCAAAACATATGTACATAATCTGCACAACAGTATAACACTGCGATAACGAAAATCGATATCTTCCTGGAAAGCTAGTTTAAAATCACTGAGCTATCTCTCAACGGGTTCTACGTGAGGGGAAAGTATTTTAGAGAACACTTTCGAGGTTAATAATGGTCTCCAATTATCCACGTGTGTCTTAGTTTGAGTACTGTTGTCGACTGATCACCTAGCCTCCATAGCAGGCTCTCTGGGCCGGGGGGGGGGGGGCTTATGATATACATCTGCTGATGTTACCGTGGTACTACAGGGGTGATCATAGCCTCCATAGCAGGCTCTCTGGGTTTATAATACACTTCTGCTGATGACTTCTTTTTGTACTGGGCCGTTTGTGCAGCCAGTCAGTCAGTAACTATTTGGCCCGGCACCGGCCCGGCCCGGCTGCACAAACGGCCCAGTACAAAAAGAAATCATCAGCAGAAGTGTATTATAAACCCAGAGAGCCTGCTATGGAGGCTATGATCACCCCTGTAGTACCACGGTCTATACGGGGATGACAGCTACAAATGGTTCCTGGAGCCTTCCTTGTGTGTGATTCCAAAAGTGATTCCTATAGCTTAACTGACAGCAGCTTCACAGTTGGGCTCCTAGTTCCAATTACATGTAGTTGCTAACTGGGAGACCCAGGTTCAATCCTGGGTCAGGACATCTCGATTGGAGCTGCACCCGTCTTTTGGAAGGGACGTAAAATGGGGGTCCCGTGTCAGAGGAGGTGCTTCGGGTACGTTAAAGGGGAAGGGCTCCCAATGAAAAAAAATCCTCTGCTACTGAATCAGCAGGGGAACTTGCTGCTCTATGTGCCACTATGCACTACGTGGGTCTGAACGAACGATTCCGAACGAGCGGTTTCCTGACGGTCCCTTTCCAAACCAGCGGCGACTTGACGAAGCGAGGGGGTTAATTCTGGTGTGTTTGCCGGGACAGCTCGGTACAATGGCAGTCAATGATTATAACCATCATGACCGGAGCAAATAAAGGGGCTAGATGGGTCAGATGATCACCTGAACGTGCCCCATTGAGGACGGTGCACTCTAAATGGCGCAAATCATTATCTCTGTAAAACGATTTTGGGGCACCGAACTCCTGTACTTTCATTGGTTTTCCGATATCAAGCGCAGAGGGATGACCATACGTTTTCGGATCCGACAACCACTGGATATCCGAATAAAATCATCCGCAGAAAATGTACCAAGCGTCGGCGGAAAATTCGTTCATTCTGAACAATATGTCTTTGCCATGTGCCCATGATATACACATCGATGTTAGATGATTCGCTGTGTGGACCCTAACAATTGATGGACATCGATTCCAAAATGGTGATTTTCGAATAGCTTGCAGGAAACTGGGCCGCAATTTCGCTTGCAAATGTCGTTTGACATAAATTTACATTAGTGCGCCTACTGTTACGCACAAGTGGCACCGTGGGTCGGCTCAGCTCCAACATTTGCGAATAATTGAATCAATAAAGTCGTCAGGCAGGGCGACCTGGGTATGAACATGAGTCTGTCAGCACTGATCGTGCCAAAGGTTAGAGGGGGGAGGGGTGTGTGGGAGGAGGGGGTCGACAGCGTCACTTTAGAAGACTTAAAAACCGATGTATACGATTCCAAATTAAACGTACAAGCAAGAAGATAAGCAAACAAACAAATAGACAAACGATGATTTGATTTCTGAACGAACACACGTTACTGTTATACTAAGCAATCTTGAGTTGCTTTCATTAGAGGACTTCAGACCAATATGAACGATTCCAAATTAAACAGCTGAACAAGAAAAAACGAAAGCAAAAAACAAACAAATATAACAATCATTTGATTTCTGGACGAACACACGTTACTCTTATATCAAGTTATCTTGATTTACTTGCATTACTAGTTATCAACGATTTCTACTTATTTATAAAGGTTGATTGATTTTAGTCGACCTTTGCTTACGTTATGATCATTTATTGTAATTTTATGATATTCTATGTCGGGGCTCCCAGGAATCATTGAAAACGGCCAGTAGGCGACATTCTGGCGAAAAAATAAACGGATACTGAAACAAATAAACAAACAAACAAACAAACAAACAAACTAACTAACTAACTAACTAACTAACTAACTACCTAACTAACTAACAAACAAACCGTAATAACGAGTTCTTATTCATAGAACATTCAGAGAGCTAAATGACATGTTCTGTACATTGAAACAACGTTGAATTGACTATCATACCAACATATAAGACTAACATAATCAACGAGTTAAAAATCATAGACGCATTCAAACAAACACTAACCGTGTACAGTCAAACACATATTATAATGCGAAATAATCTGGCAAAGAAAATGGTGACGGCACGCAATATCCATTCCACGTCGTTTCAATCATGCCAACATGTGGATATAACGACGGCAGCTATAGGTTAAGCGCAGGGGTTCGTGACCATCACATTCTGTAGGTCAATGAGAAAGATAAACTCTATCATTAGGAGGGTAATTACATTTTCTAACATATTCTGAATGGCCTAATTCTACAGAATAAGACCCAATAGCTCGCCGCCGTAAAAATCTAATAAAAGTTTTTGAAAGTTTGACGAAGGTTAGAGATCCAGGTAAACAAAATTTACAGACTATTCGTTCTCTACAACTGGATATCAAGATTAGGAGATTACTTCAGGACGTCTCGAGTCACACCCATCACTCTTCTTCAGCATCACTAGTTTTTCTGAAGATGTCATTAAGAAAACAACTGCTGATTAGCAAAAGTCAACCAGGGTCACTGGAGTGAGCCGCCATATTTACGTCATCGTTGTGATTATCGATTGCAAATTCCTGATGAAAACGACAATTAATACTGCCAAAATATTAACTCAGGCTATCCTTTATGGATCCATCCAATCCATCTATTCATCTCTACATCGGTCCAATTTTATGTATGTGTAGTGTCGCCTTTGTAACACGTCCTTCCATTTTTAGTGTTTGATCAATATTGGCAAACACAGGCCGAGGGTTGGTTGAACAAGGAACCGACACATCATATCTGGTTGAGTCGAAAGTTTACACGCCTGGCTTGTGGAAAAACTCTGGCGACGGTCCAAAAGCCAGAAAACGTTTCCCGTTACGATGCAGGGCGGCCACTCTTCAACCGTCTCGTCCCTCCCGACATTTGATTCCCCCGACAGGCGTAGCAGCAGACATCCCAGCAGAACGATATCGACCGCTTGATTTTTACTCTATTACTTAACTTCGTCTCGTCTTTTTACTCTCAACGACCAATTCCGGATCTGGAACTAGCAACTGATACATTCCCCGTGTTACAAACTTAAGTTGTAGAATGTTCAGGGGCCCTTGACTTCCCCCCTTCCAAAAACTGCTGTCCTGTGAAGACTGCAGCGGTTTACATCAGTGGTGATCGATACGTGGCGCCAGGAATGGCGTTCGCACATCGTTATCTAACATTGCAGTTACTGTAATGGCGCGGGCAGCGGTGGGACCTGACGATTTTCGATAAATGTTGATTACAATGTCAAACATTGCGACCAATATCCACGCCAGATGTCGATTCGATGAACATCGAGGAATGCAAAAGAGGCCAATTTGCATAGCCCTTTGTCGGGTGAAGGTGTAGTCGTGTTGCATCATATTGCGGCGTGCGCGCCCTGACATTTGTTTTATGGCACCGGCAGCGCCCTTTTCTTGCACTTCATGCCTTGGTCCGGGAACGATGTGTTCCTACACCTATTAGTCATCATAAATTCCAACAAATGCCTGCCACTGCAGCTCGGTTCATATCGCATTACATTATATCTCTCCCCCCTCCATTACATTGCCGCTGAGTTCAATTATCGAACGTACGACCGGCCCAGCCCCGCGCTAAGGTCCAACAGATACAGGGTGATAAAACAGCAAAGAAATGACTGAAGAAGAAAAAAAAAGACATTCAGCTAATAGCATCCTCTGCTGCTCCAAAGGAACATTCAAGGCTTTTCCAAAGGCAACGTTACGCCCTTAGCCCTTAATAGGCTCTAATGTCCCTTACTTTAAAAAAAAAAGGAAGTGTCAACAAATTGGTGGCAAATGACACTAGAGGTATCTGTCTTAAGGACGGTTTGACAAGACAATCATTGGAGGCAAATCTACAACGAAACTGGCTCCGTCATAGAGTCTTCTAGAAATCAATTAGCAGCATCTTCACAGCCGTATCTTCACCGGCAGCCTGGCGGAACTATCATGCGTCGATCGGGAGAAGTCTGAAGTGATCTCTTGTCGCAGCTAATTGACGATCGATCGATACAAATGCAAATATGATTTTGTTTGTGGTTAATTCTGCAATTACCAGGCATACAAATACCCACAATAAAACCCACTTAATTAATTAATTAAGATTTGGAAGACGTGCTATATGATATCACAACACCGACATGACCGCCTTCAGTTCACTGGAATTCATACCATACCGATCACCTGGTACCCCCGTCTGGAGGACGACCCACGGCTGCAGCAGGCTGTGTCAAGCTAAATGATGTTGTGAAAGAAGAGCTTGACCTACCGATGGTCCTGGATATTTCCAACGATGACTCCCTGGTCAGACAAGATTCCGTCTCCGAGGTGCCGAGGCTGGACGTGGAAGTGTCCATGTTCGAGAAACTTCCGCGGCTTCATTGGTGGCACCACCACCGCTGGCAGACTGGCAGGGTGCGATTTGGTAGAGGGGGTCGCATCGTGGTACCACTTTTGTTGTGTGACGTTCCTCCAGCGCTACACGCAGGCCCAGCGCACGCCGTACTCCTGTGAGTGTGTGACCCAAACAGATTGTCTGCATCGAATTTCCCAATATCATGCTCCTCGGTGCATTACCACAGTAGGCGACACCTTCTTTGTATTGATCTTTCAATTTGGCCAGACAAAGGACCACATACGTGAAATGAGAATTAATCCATCCAAATTAATCCATCAATACGTAGCGCGGAACCAATCTCCAATAACGAGAAAATTGCCATTTATGTTTGGATGATTACCGAGTTTCAAGATGAGGCGCCCCATATGGATGGTACAGGGTAACAGACGCAGGTGTGTTCTCCTGCAGCGGCATGGAATAAGACGTACCCATCTGGAACATTTAGAGATTGTCATAGGAGAGGGAGTTGTGGTAAGTAGGCCGACACCACAGCGAAGGAAATACCCCTAACCAACACCCTCCGCGTTTTTGCACACCGCGGAGCATGGCATTGTTATTGTGAGGGTGCTCCGATGCATTGTGGGAACAGGTGGTCCCTTAACTATCAATGGGGCAAGTGGGGACACTAAATTCTTAATATGGCTGGTTAACTCCTGAGCGGTATTCGATCAAAAATCCCGATATCGATCGGGAACAGACCGCATCGGAATTGGAGATTGGGGCGTGGTCTCTTTCTACAGGTGCTACACTTGGGGTGATGGATTCAAGAGCACCGGTACATGACGTCACACGAGAATCCCCTTTCGCCGCAGCTTCTCCATCACCGGCGGGCGACGTGACGTTTTCGGTCGCCACGAGGCTCAAGTAATCTGCGCCTGTAAATTGCGCGGATAACGTTAAACGCGCGGAAGGCGCACACATGACGTTCACATGACGCTGCAGACGGGTTTGCGTATACGTCGTCGATCCCCCTGCATTGTCAGAGATGTACCGTAACGCTGGATCCCGCAGAGGCGTGATGAACGCTCCGGGACCTGCCCTGGATAATATTTCATGTGGCAATGCCCCTCAGGAGTCACAGTCCTGGCGCTAAATTCTGCACGTCGTGGACTGGAACGAGCGTTTGATTGTTCTTAATCTAGATAAGGGAAGCAAAAGTGTGGAACCCAGGGCGCTCATTTTCCGGGCTTATAGAAAATATTAACCCTTGCTTACGGGAACCTCGTTATTCATAGCTCGACCTTTCCCGATATTTCTGTTTTAATGGCAGGCATTATTTTCGATAGGAAGGCACATTGCCAGTGTTCCGGAAAACGGAGCTGTTGGTAATACAAGGTTAATGTTGCCGACCGAACACGCCGGCTTGTAGGCCACGTAACGGCCGCGGCAGGGAAACCGAGCGTGCAGCGAGTCAAGCGTGTCATCAGGTCGTAAGAACGAAACATCATCGTTACTTAAGACAATCTTTAAGACGTCTTCCTGCAGCGCATCTAGCCGTAGTGATGATGGAAGTCTTCTTTAGACCTTAGACTCGTTGAACAAGAACGTAGCGATATGTTTGTGACGTAAGATATAGAGAAGTTAACACGGCGGAAGGCGAGCCATATCCTTCAAAGCGTTCTTATCGATTTTGACGTGTGCATTTCACTGCAATTGTTTGACCATGGCGGTGACGAATTCGATTGGCCACCGGAAGGTCAGTAATAACCCATTAGCGTGACGTCATTCGATCATTTTCCGGGGGGGGGGGGGGGGTCTTCACATTGTATCAGACCTTAGACGAATGGATGAGAAAGATTGGCCAGTCTTAAATATCTACACAGAGCAATGTGGTTTTATGTCAGTGAATTTATCTACTTCACCTCTTAGCCCCGAATTACGTATGCATTGTCTTCTTTTATAGCATCGCCGATACGCAATGCGGTAAGAGAAACAATGCCGCAGTTAAAATGTGCATCATGCCTTAGGTCATGTTGATTTGATTATGTGGATGACACCCTCGGTGGACCCCCAAACTGATGTGAGTGTGCGAATAAAAGAAAAGGTTTGCAAAAGTAAAAGTTGGCTTCGTTATGGATTCTACGTGGTCAGGAAGGATGAACAAAACTAAATACATGGTATACCAAATGATAGATTCTTCATTCTGGTTCTTTCGTATCTTCTTCTTTGACTTTCGGAATTATATTTACCATTCTACGACATTACTATCCTTTTTCCGAAAATCTTTTTTTTGAATTTACAGCATATATTTTCTCATTTTGCAGGTACTTTGTACCATGTACAGTATGGCCCAAAACTTTTTTATCTGTAAACGGACGAAAATTAATGCGTGTGCGGATGCCATCCATATTATCAAATTAACATGACCTTACTACGTGTCGTATCAGTTCAGTTTAAGCCGTGGTCGTCCCAGATGAGTTCCTAAAATAGGTAGGTCTTGGTCACCGCAGCCCTCAATTTGACATTTCTCTAACCAAAACCAAACAACTCAAATGTTCTGCCTGATTGACACGAAAACCTACCCTTTAAACCCCCTCCCCTCAAAAAAAAAAATTCAAGGAATTTTCACACACAAATTATGGACACCAACATCTAACACTTTTAAACAAGTACTGCAATGTTACTTGCCTTGCCATTGTAGCAGAAAAAATGCATTTTCTTTATCCCATGCAAACATTAGTTCCTTGCAATCTAGGGAGGATTCATTGGGCTTGGCATGTCTTAAACTGAGAATAGCGGCAGGGTCAATCTACTGTCATACATTGTCTATGTAATGACATCATTTCCTTCACACAAAATGAACATAAAAGTTATCCTCAAAGTTCTCTTCAACAGATGACCATAAAGAGTTAGATTTGTGGCATTAATTATTGCCTATAGGCCAAAAAGGAAATATCACTCTTTTACAGGTTCTTTACTTAATCCCATAAATGATGATTGGGTCAATATTGTATTAACCCGCCTGTTTTGTTGAAGACCTTGGGAACGACTTCGAACCGTGGTCTAAATGCATCAGCAGCTGTGACTTACGCGGTAGTGAGAAAGACGTCTTTAAATCTTAAGAAAAGGACATCATAAAAAAACAGAGGGTTGGGAGGAAAACTTCAATTTGGCTACACTGACTCCCTGAAACTGTGTTTGCCCAAGGTATAGACTTTCCCCTCAAACCATCTGTATACACGTTGGTATTCCAGTTCAGAACTATCTTTTTACATCAGAGAACCAACAAATCAGATATGTGTGGCCCAATGAAATCTTAACCGGAAGGGGATTTTCTGACCCCGTTTCCACAAAGGTATGTGTGTGGATCGGTAATAATTCCTTTACCTCATACAGCCTGATTCAATTAATACTTGCTGATCAAATTTTCTTGTTACTTGGAAATCTGTTCAACTGAATTTAAAGGATCAAATGTTTCTCAAAAGATGGATTGAATAAGGAATTGTATATAACACTGTTAAGGAAACACTGTTAAGGAAACAACAGTAACAGTCACAATGCTAAAGAAAAGTCTTCAATAAGAAAAATTTATTATACAAAGTTGTAAGTACATAATCAGTAACATAGAGGAACAACATCATATAAAGCTCTCTTCTAAACATTTAACCGTAATATCCTATGTGCAACTAAGTTGGGACAGAGAATAATAAATTTGGTATTCGTAAACAAATTGCGTTCGTATTGGGCATAAGTGAAGGGGGTTAGGGTGCATATTTGATTTCCAAAGTGTTGAGTGGTTCAGCCAAGTTTTGAGACATTTCAATCCAGTCAATCAAGACCTAATAGCTTGGGTATATTTGATACAAAAGTGGCTCAAGTCTATGTGTGATTGTCTACTCTGAGAGGTGAAGTTTGAAGATGACAGACTGAGGTGTGGTGCTGTCAGCCACGACCAGCTCCTGGCCGTCTACAAGCCCAAGTTCTGCAACAGAAGATAATCATTAATTATTTCACAAGACATCTTGTGAAAATCTTGCATAAGTACACATACATGAATAAGTGGTGTTGTTTTCCTTAAGATTATTTTTGTAACCCAGTTCTGTAACATACTGGTTAAACATTCAATCTTGAACACATACTTCTTGGAACACAAGACATCAAAATAAATCCCAAGGACATATAATGAAGACAAATCAGAAGGGTGTTTTCTGAAAGTGTTGAGCTCCAAGATCATATTTTCTATGAAGTGCAAGAATCCATTCAAAAATTGTCATCTACTCCGAATTCAGAAAAAGAGCTTTTATAGAAAAAAGAACGAAACGTGAAAATTCTTACCTCCTAATGTTTTCGCTAAGTTATCTCTCGTCCTCTTCTCTATCGACTCGACCGCCTGTAAGGTATTAAAACACGGGCATGGTGTTAACGACGGTGTCTGGGCAGTTATGGGGCCAACTCAAGCATACCGTCTGCCGCACAGATGACATTTAGTTTGCTTAAAATATTCAACGGCATCGCCGCTGTAAAATGGAATTTCCCGCAGCCTGGGATGAGCAGTGTCACCTTGGGACAGGACACTTTACGGGGAGGAATGACCAGCATTGTTGGAGATACGCGTGGTGGGTTCACCTCGGTCTTACATGCATAATCGTTTGTTCACTCAGTCTGACCCTTGTAGTGCCTAGTGGCACGTGGGGCAGCAAGTTTCCTTGCTGTTTCGGTAGCAGGGTATATTTTTATAGGGAGGGGTTGCTAGCTCTTCCCCTTTAATATGCTTGAAGCATCACCTCACACACAGGATTTCCATTTTACGTTCCTTCCCAAACCAAAGAAGGTTGCAGCTCCAACCGACATGTCCTGACCCAGAATTTGAACCGGGGTCTCCCAGATACCAACTAACTGGAACCCGGAGCTCAACCAGTTAAGTTACAGGGACTCTCTTACCTGCATGTACAGTGTCTTGTTCCTCCCGTCAACAATGGCAGTGACTCCTGGTGCCTTCATCTGTCTGTAATGTCAAGAAAGTCAAGTTTTTCATTCCTTTCCTTGCAATCAGACAAAATTAATTTTCATGGATGAGATCTTCTGGAGACTCAAATCTAATCCCAGAAGACGTTATTAACTAAGGAAAAATGAGATGACCCAAGAGGTGCCCTGGTTTACAAAATGGAAAGATTAGACAGGCCAAAATCGGAAAGTATGCCTATGTCATCCGTAAAACAAACGTTTAAGTGCCCAAAGTGGAACGGGCATTATGGCATTACGTACATGTAAATGGTGCACAAATGAAATGATGGGGCCAAATATAGCTACAGCTCTGGTGCTGCTATGAATATTTTGAGCAAAGCCCTTTGTCTGACTGATCACCATTGAGGGAGTTCAGTCCTGTGCCAAGGAAGGACGATTCCAACAGAGGATTTATATGCTTGTAATCTACAGTTAGCTGAGGGGAAGTTGAGAGTGGGCTTTGAGGGCATTAACTTGCCTTGCAAAGGTTGACAATTCTTTAAGAAATTTATCAATATAATTCAAAGAAAATGGACCCACAAAAGACATCTGTGAAAATCAATTCATAACTTTTAAAGTTCACAAGTCCTGTTTGTCAACCAACCATTTCCATTACTGTACCGACACAGTCAGTAGCCAAGTCAGGGCAGCTAATGCCATGCTATGTCACTTCAGGACAATGACATGCTATGACATTTAAAGCCAGAGGCATTCCCTGACACAAACAAGTACAACCAATGGCATTCAACTGATGTACATACACATGTATTACAACCGATGGCATCCTTGGACACTTTCAGCCAATGGCATCCCATGAGACTTACAGCCAATGGTACCCTTTGACACTTACAGCCAATGGCATCCTATGACACTTACAGCCAATGGCATTCAGGATACTTACAGCCAATGGCATGATTCCTTGCATGAAGCTTATGGCCAATGGCGTCCAATGGCAGTTCTGACCAGTTGCAATCTATGACACTTCTGAGCATTGGAAACTCTTAAAACTTTTACAGCCAATAGCAACCCAGGACACTTACGTTGCGGCACTGTCACACAGGTACTGGATGACATCCTTCAGCTTGGCTGAGGGGGCAAAGGTGAACTTCTGGGGGACCTGGCTGCAGGCAAGACAGTCCTCCTGAGGGTGTACAGGGGGAGTTAGATGTTGTATGAACTGAGTACATCTGATAAATCAGAATTCAGTCTAGCCTGACGGTGTAGGACAATTGTACTTGTCTTCATGTCTGAGCCATGGTTGAACCTGCTCAAGGGTTAAGTTCTTCAGTGTTTTTTCTTATCCTTGAATTATTGGCCACTGCAGGATTTTAACATGTGGGACTAGAGAAACTGAATGTTTCTCTTTCTGGGAGACACTAAGTGCTAATGGGGGTCTTGGAGATCAGAGATATCATCCTGTATTCAATCATGGTGATGGACAAGAAGACAACAAAATGACTGTTTGCACATCAATTGAAAGAGTGTGAAGAATATTGGTTTAAGCTGGGTTGTAGGATGTTTTCCTACCTTTTTCTCAGCTTCAAATGTATATGTGTACAGGCCCTCAGTATCATTGAAAACCATGTAGTTGTTCAGTGGGGTACAGCAGCTGAAAAATCAACAGAATGAATGAGTGTGTGGCAACCCAATACACGTCATTGCAAATATATCAAAATCAAAACTTCAACCTCCTAACACTGACACTAGCACTTACCTTGTTGCAATTTTGAAGACTTCAGTGGCACAGGAAGCTAAGAAGTAAAGAGCAGAAAGAGTGTTTATCAAAACAAGAAAACATGGTGACCTCCTGTCAAAAAATAACACACTACACTAGTCAACGTTCAATCATTTATGACGTCGTCAATATGTTCTTACTGCAAGCGATTGATTACCCTACTGTGCATATGGAAGTTTTAAAATGCTCCTGTGCGTTTTGTGGTTAATTTTTCACAGTGCTTCTATGCATTATAGATGGATAATCATTACATTTCCCCAGGAGACTAATCTATTCAATCAAGTCCAACCTGCAATGACAGCATTTGTTGAAGCCACTGCTGGGATGATGTGCTTCACAACGCCTGAAAAATAACAGAAAAAAAATCATAAATCATTAAGATATATGAAGAACAAATTTTTTGGTTAATAATTGCTAGCACTATGCTAGTGTGTAGTATAGTTATCAAAATCATATAACATTAACATGTAACTCGCATGGAGATTCTAACAAAACTACAAGTTACAAATCTTTTTTTGTTAGTGATGATCAGAACCAAGCTAGTGTGCGATAGTTACTTCAACAACTTAAAAAAATCAAATACTAGTAACAAAGATATCAAATAAGAAAAAAACTATGAATAAAAACCATCTTTTGGTTATTAATTATCAGAACAAAGCTAGTGTGCAATGAAGTTATCGCATGACGACGTCCAACTGATCTGTGGTCTTACGTACCAAAATGAACGTTTCAATTAAACATGAACCTGTTAACACTCTTTTACACCAACTTGTTATGCCTAACAGTTTCAACATGAAGGATGGATCATGAAATCCCATGCTAATATCATGCTATGCACCTACTACTACCAACAGGAGCATCTTAAGAAAAGTTAAAAATCTACATTCTGACAAGAGTATAATTAAAGAGGGCATACAGCTATTTCATATTCATGTATCTGTATCTGCATAGCTGATATAACCACCATTCTGTATAACACACCAGCTTCACAGGCACACAGCGAGGTAGCAGCTGGTTTTATTACACCGAACGATCTGTCACAGTCTCACACCTAACTTTTGCACATCTAGCTGCAAGGATTCTTTTAAGCTATTTATGTGAAGATGCCCCTACAAGGTTTCTTTCCTCCTCCTGCACGTTCTTATTGTATTTCTAATTCATTTATTATTGTTTTCCGTTTTTATGTGCGAATAAATAAAACAAAACAAAACAAACAGACAATACTTAGCTATACTTGGATAATGAATTCCACTCTATAGTATAAGTATGATAACTCTACATGGGTTACTCTTAAAAACAACATCCCCAAACTAAAGAAGACATGGATTTCAGTGAAAAGACAAAAAGGATGATTAAGTACCTTGTGTAAGTCTGTAGGTGACTCCACCTATTCCATACTTCTCCGCCCGTTCCAGTGCTTTGTCGTAGATCCACTTGATGTGGGAGGGATCATCTCCGTCTATCCCTATGTCCGCTACAGTCAGTAAACATATAAAGGCATGTTAACCCATAGATAGCTTCATCAGATTGGAAAAAAGGATCCTCCTTACACAACCAAGAGTTTCTTTATTCTCCCAGCAGATGAATTGGTTAGGGGTATTTTCTAGGTATTTTGTAGCCTTTTCTGCATTTCTACTTCCCTCTTTCTAATATTGCATATTTTCTTGAGAGAGGGTAGACCCAAGGAGGCACACACCATTAGAGAGAGCCGTAGATATGCAGAAATGGCTGCAAAATACCAACGAAATAACCCGAAATCATCTGCCTGAATGTTAGAGTTTCTTATTTGTCATTAGGCTCTGTCAAAGGCAAGAGAGCAACTGCTAAAACACTAGCAGGGAAGAAACTTTAGATTGCACAAGAAGAATTCAAAGCCACAAATATCATTTAGAACTTAAAAAGACATTCCACTGCAATTAAATCATACATGTCAGCCTATGGGATCACTTGATACAGCATTGCAAGGATGATTTGCATACGGTTAAGCCCTCTAAAAACTGAGTGATTTGATGATTGGTATAATATATTCATACACTGACCAACAGGCGGTTAAATATAGAATTAAATGGCTTAAAGGAATCAAATCAGAGATTGACCTGAACAAGAGGTCAAAGAGAGGTCGCAGCAACTTACACTTATTATGATATAGCATTAGCAGGGAGGAGATTTCAAATTGAATTATTCACCGTTTCAAACAAGAGGCTTACCATTATCTGAACACCAGATGAAAATAGAAGAAAACATAAACAAACAAACAAACAAACATACATACATACAGTTAAAACATTGCTTGCACACTTCCATTGAAAGGCAAACAAAATTGATCAGAGGAGAATAGAATGAGACAGAATTGAAGCATCAAATTGATGCTGTATAGATCTACAAATGAAATGCAATACAGAAACAAAACAAAACAATACAAAATCATGGAAAGAAAGCAGTAAAGGGGTTGAAATGTAATAGGATGGGGCTGAAATGCAATAGAAGAAAGATTTGACTAAGATGGGGATAATTGGGAAGCACTTTGAATAACCAGTAATTCGCTCCAAAGAACTTACCTCCAAATGGTTTCTCTTGAGGCCATAGGAGTATCCGAACCCACTCTATACAGTGCTCAGGTAGGCGAGGGGTGTGCGCTATGGTACACATGGGGTAGGTCACCTGATCAAGAAACAGTAATGTTAGTCAGACAATGTACAAATGTAGATCATATCGGGCAGATTGAAGGTATACTGAAATGTCTGTTTTCAAAATCTATCCAGTTGCTTGAGTAGCTTTTGTACTGTGCATTAAAACCTGCTGTTATTTTTCTAACATATATCATACTTTATGTACATCCCATTTGCAGCTTTTAACTTATCCTTTTTTTATTCAATGGAAGACCAAGTGAAGACCTTTACTATTTTCTACACTATTTTATCTATTGACTTTGAAAGACTGAAACCTGAGAAGGGCTGTCAATAGACAAACATTCAAAGAAACAAACTGAAACCAGAACACATGACCAGTACCTCAGTAAAATCAAGGAGGTCTAAATAAAAACATCCTTGGTAAAATACTGAAACAACATCTATCCTTGTCCAGAGGCTGATTTTGAGTAATTGAATAACAGGATGAGCACAGTGAACAAAAACAATATCAATTGCAAGTGCTAATACTCACTCATTGATAAAATCGAACCTACAGCCATCAACTGAATACAAATAATCACGATAACTGATAAGATGGATAACAACAACAGCAACAATAAGACTAATAATGTAATGGAACCAAAAAATTAAAGTTGTGGCATGGACACCTGTGGTACAAGTGTGGAACAAGTCAACATCAATGAGAAGGTACAGAGGTATACCCTTGCTGTTTTGTCAGTAGTAAAAATAGAATTAGTGCTCACCCCCTAAGAGGGGGCCATATAATTATAAGAAATAATCTCTTAGACCAAAACAAACACATCACATGGCTTCAGTCAGGGCAATGGAACAGGAAAAAAACACAAAAAAAAGAAGATTCAGACAATTATATCACTGTTTTCACAGTCCTTGTCATGAATTGCCAGGCTACTTTTAATGTTAATGTGAACTCATACATTCATCCACTTATAAATTCACTGACCCACTATCTATTCGTAAATTCACTGATTCATTCACTGCCTCATAGCCTGACTCACCACTCCTTCCCATAATTCATTCATCTATCCACTCCCTGCATCCCTCCTATATGTGCCTGTTCTGTACCTGTGGAGGATACAGCTCCAGTGTACAGTCCATACAGGCTGTGATTCCCGGCAGGATGACCCTGCTGTTCCCCTTCAACCCCTCCGTCCTACCATCATTCCTCGACATTCATTCATCCATCCATCCATTCATCCATCTACATGTATACATCCATCCAATCCCTCCCTCCCTTCTTCATGATATGCCCTACCTGTGGAGGATACAGCTCCAGTGTACAGTCCATACAGGCTGTGATCCCCGGCAGGATGACCCTAGCGTTCCCCTTGAACCCCTCAGTCCCCCCGTCGATCAGGGGGATGATGGAAGACTGGTCCACGGAGCCGTCCTCCTCATAGTTGATCAGGCTCAGCTGGGGACACAGAACATCACTTTCACCCGGGTGTAAAAGAAGTGAAAGCAAAACACCGAAGAGCTTATCTTTAACTGGTTGTGGCAGAGAAGATAGACGCTGTGTATAGTATTTACATATGTATAGTTCATTTTACTGGGGAAATTCCTCTAGCTCATTTGGACAAGTGACCAGTGGACCATGCTTAACGTCCTGAGGACAGTGACCATTTTCAGTAGCGTGCATGTTGGGTGAGCGATAACTGCCGGGATTAGAACTACCAACCTCTTGGTCCAGAGGCAGGGTCACTAACCACTGGACTACGTACACTTTACTCCACGTATACATGGGGATTAGAAAACCAACGTGTATACCCTACAAAATAGTACAATCATTTCTGAGCAGAGACAGAGGACACCACAAACTATCTGCTACATTTGATCCACTGCCATCACCTTTTCATCATTATGTGTTTGCATAAATCTGCACAAAAACAGCAGATTCATTCCTTGACAAAAAATACCATACAGTAAAGGTCAAAATTCTTTGAGAAATTATAGTTTAGAGATCCTTCTTCATAGGCCTAGCTCTGGTCCATTCAACACAGAAACTTGTCTCCAAAATGTCAAAAGCAGCCGGTGTTTATTGATTTTTTTGTCGTTTTATGGAAGGTCAAAGCATAAAACAAGGCCTGAAATTAAAGCCATTTGAGGTGAAGGGTTAATTAAACTTGAATGGGGTGAGAGAGATGAGAGACCAGGAGTGAAATGATAGATATCAGGACAGCTGACATTAACATTTACATTAAGTAGTTCAAACCCTTGTACTTGTAGTGCATAGTGGCAAACAGGGCAGTTTCCTTGCTGATTCAGTAGCAGGGTATGTCTTTACAGGGAGGTGTTGCTAGCCTTTCCCCTTTAATTAACATGCTCAAGGAACCTCCTCCAACATGGGACCTCCATTTTACGTCCCTTCCAAAAGATGGTTGCAGCCCAAACTGAGATGTCCTGACCCAGGATTGAACTGGGGTCTCCCAGTTAACATCTAATTGGAACCAGGAGCTCAACTGTGAGGATGCTACCAGTTGAACTGTAGTGACATTAAGGAGGGTCCATTTCACTCCAATTTTGACAATTGGTCTGAGAGGTTGAAACATCGATGATGTCTAGCAACACAAGTCGTTGGTGGAACGTTTCAATCAATCATCTGTTCCTCTAGAGTGAGTGACGGTGATCAAATGCTTTATCATAAGAAGCGCCTCCTAGCAACTTTTAAGAGAACTGCATGCAGCAAGCAAGTGGCTGGAGTCCAAGAACTTCTGATGGATTGCATACAGATGGAAACATTCTGCAGCAACAATAATGAGTGTTTGCCTGATGTCTAACTCGGTGATTAAGGGGGGTCATATGCCATTTGTATGATGAAGGGTGTCTGCATTCATGTAACAATAGACTTAAGTATTGCTGGATGATAAAATGCAAGTTGCAAGGTAATCCAACTTATATTATGTAATTATAGTCTCCTAATTGTTAATTCATTCTTCTATCTGACTCTTCTAGGTTCAATCAACCAGCATGTGTGATAATTACTGATATCACATCCAAACACCATACAAAATTATATCATAAATTTTATATTCATTACAAACAAAACAATAATGGAACTTACCACCATTCCATTCATCCAACGTCGTGCAAGAATTGAATCTAGCCCACACACTATGATATGGAATTCTGCAAAAAATACATGTACAGATACATTTATAAAGGACATTGAAAGAAGCTAATCCACTTTACAGGCCATGCTTCAGAAACTACTTGTACAGAGACAAAAACCGAAACAAAAGATACTGACAACAAAGCATACTCACGTCTGTAGAACTCTCCATCAAAATCTTGAATTTTTGCGTAGTGTCTGATTAAATCAAAAGTTAAGGTCAACAGTGAAATGACGCAAGAAAACCAACACTTGCAATTGGTCTTACAACTGTAAAACATTTCCATTGCTATCTTCCTAGTTCTAGTTTACATATCATACATCACATCACATAATAATATGCTATGGCAATTCTAAATGGAAATGGGGCAATTTAAGGTTTCCTGAGGGGAACAATTATTGTAGGGCAGGTCACAGTTAAAAAGTGTGGTAACATGTGGTCAATCTGAATTTTATGCTTGCCATTACATGTAGAGTATCTGCTCTCAACGGTAAGAGGGCACATGAGGATTGTAGGTTCCTATTCTCCAGTTTAGATGAAGCCCTGATGTTATACATAACAATGATAGTCATTTCAAAATGGATACGGTATAACTCTGCATCCTGGGACTCTGGTGTTCACAAACTCTGCTGCAGTCTCAGCCTTGGGTTTCCCAACATCTTTGGGTCTGTCAGGGACACAGGTTAGGTTTAAGTCCTATTGATGAACAAAAATGCAGTGTGCACATGTCTAAGAAAAAGGTAACCCATCTTAGTTTGAAAATAATGCTTATTTTGACACAGTAGCTGGACAGCTTGCATGAATATTCTTCATAATAGATGTCATCAGGAATTCATAAAGTTGATGATCTCCAAGCATATACAAATGTACAGGCTTTTCTGATAGTCCACTGCATCTATAGAAAAGCTGGCTGGTCAGAAAACATTGCCAATTTCTAACCTAACATCTACTTGCATATCACAAAGTTGCCAACTCAACTAAGTTACCTTACAAGCTTTCTATTCAGACAAGATAGAATACAGATTAACAAAACAAACAGACAGCGAAATACTTGCATTTTCACTAAAAATCTTTTTTATAGAAGTCAGAAAATGCATGAAACAACAGAAGAGAGTCTGACCTGAAGAGGAACTGTCGGTTGAGGTTGGACACGTCGATCTTGTCCATGTCGATTACGTGGATGTTACGGAAACCCATCAATGCCTGGAAAAGTAGAATGTAATATTGTAATATTTTCCAGAATCACAATGACCACAATGGCCCGTTGTCTTGTAATATATAGTCTAGTAACATCTAAAATAAACCTGAAACAGCTGTACAAGTACTCATAACCATATAACTCTCGTTGAAGAGGTTCATCAGTCACGTATAATCACAGTTACAAGAATATTCGTCAAACAATGACTTGAAAAGGTAGCAAGATACGTACCTCATATAACTCTACAATACTATGAACTGGAACTTTTGAATGAGATATTTGCGAGCTTTATGTGTGGACCTATTGGTTTAAGTTTTCTTGACCTCCTTGTAAGGACATGTCTTACCAAGTCTTTCAGCAGCTCACAGCCCAGCCCTCCTGCTCCAATCACCAGAATCTTACACACTTCCAACATGAACTGGATAGTCTGGACAGGGAAACACACATTCAGTCATAATCAGATCAAATCATTCATTTCATATTACATCAACAGCGTATTTGCAGTGTTAAAATCCTTAGCCCTCCTTCACCTTCAGATGCGTTAGGTGGTGCCCACTTTGGTTTCAAAGCCCTTGGGCCACACATCAGTTGTACAAGCACTAATGCACTATAGTGGACTTGCCCCCTATAGTGATTGTACAAAGTTGTGTGGCCCAAGGGCCTTTGAAACAGAGGACTTTAAGTTTTAACTGAGTGCTTGAAGCAGTATGACCAGACCAGGGTTTTAACTCATGATGATGACCCCCTGGAGCACTCTACCTGCTAGGCTACAGCTTTGCCCCAGTTTATTGAATTGTACTGTTCAAAAAGATATGAAATGAACGGCAACTGTCGCAAGGAAAGCCATGACTGACAGCAATGGCGAGGCGCTCATTCATCAAAACAATGAGAGAATCCAGTTACCTCAGGGCTGGGTTCAAAGTCAGGATGTGCGAACGGCCCGGCTCTTTCCAGCAGCTTCTTGACGTGGTTCCACCTGTCGGGCCAGCTGCCACCTGGGCTGTCCACACGCCCATCCACCATCATCCTACATACCACAACACAGGTATACAGGTGAGCATGCAGCTAGAACATACTGTAATGTGCATACAGTTGAGTATATGTTATATGAGATGGATGTTTGCTCGGTCAACATTGTATCAGAATAACGTACAAGATATCTTTAAAAAACAATCACATACGGTTCTTCAACTTGATTTGCCATCATGGATCGTGAGCTCGTTGTGGTGTCTATCTATCTTTTTTGCTGACAAGTTCTTCCTGTCTGGTTTCGCTGAACACATGTGACATATCCTTATGTGCTTATGTTCTGCTGATGTACTCATACGTTTGTAAATACGCTTCGCTGATATTCTACTTTATTTTGTTGAGCACCCAAAAGCTATTACTGTGCACCTAGATTTTTAGATTAGGTGCACCTGCAGTGCACTTAAGTTTTTAGGTTAGGTGTCAGCACCAGTGCACTTATTCCCAAAAATGAATTTCGAGCCCCGAAGATTGTTGCTTGTTACTAGCATTACTCTTCTGTACAACTCTCAATGACTTACTTATTTGGAGACTGAACTACATGTATTGGAACAAATATTGTGATATTTGTTGGGGTGGAAATCAAGTAACTACACTAAGTCTTCTGCAAAGAAAACAAACCATGGAAACAAAGTTGCATATAAATTTTGAGTACACGGCACCTACGAAATGTCATTTTATGAACATCATCTTATATCATGTAACGTTGGATTCTCACGAAGTAATGTTAGTGTAATGTACCAAACATAAATGCGACAACGATCGAATAATTGGTGCAAATGATCATGACAAATTATTTCTATGAGGGAGGGGGGCATAGGACGTTTTGTTTGTTTCGCGGCGTAGAAATTATGTTTGAAAAACAATCACGTACGGTTCTTCAGCTTGATTCGCCATCCCTGGTCTTGCGAACACTTCTAAATGTTTATATTTTCGCTGTCACGTCCTTTCTGGCTGATTTTGCCAAGGAAAAGTCTCACGTTGTTGTAACCGGTGGAAGAAAGAGGTCTATGATATCCCAGGGTGCTCCTCGCGCAGAAGGGGTTTCCCCGGCCCAAGGATATTTAGCCGCCTAGCGGTTTCTGGTGAAACTACACATCGCATGGCATTTTCAATAACATTACGATTTCCATAACATCATCATACAATACGATACGATCATACTATCCTTGATTGATTCAAGTGGTTCTGTGTTGAGTTGCTTTTGCTGCAACTGTTAAACGTAATCAGAGACAGAAACAAGAATAGTGAAAACAAGAGTGGTGTTTAAAAAACACACCGGCGACGTGAGAAAATCATAATTGTGCAAATCGGGCTAATCTACATAATTTATGTGGAGATTCAACATACCCGATAGGACTCTCAAACTCGCGTCGTATGTTTTTGGAATTGTGTGGTATATCGATAGATGTCAATTATGCAAAGTTAGACCTAATTTGCATAATTGATAAGAAATACTGTAATTCCTTATTGGTAATTGATAGGCATTTCATACTTGCAAAACTAGGAGGTTATGCGAATATGAGCACTTTTATATCTCCAAAGGAAAATCCCTACCGTAATCAAAAAAGAAATGTGGTCCTAATTAGCATAATGCAAAGTCCGTTGTATTCACCTGTTCTAAATGTACCTCCAGTATGACATCCCTAGCATTTTCCATAAAAGAATGAAGTTTCTGTATACGATATGCAACTGATGTCCTCATCAGCATAACACACATGCCATTGTATTTACCTTTCCTACAGCTGCCTACACCTCCAATATGACATACGTAGCATTAATCGTGAGGGAAATATCAAGTTTCTGCATATACTATGAAAATCAGACCCTCGTTAGTATAATTCACATTCCTTTGTATTCACCTTTCCTACAGCTAACGTTACCTACCTACCTCCAATATAACACCCTTAGCGCTATAGCATTTACTGTAAAGGGAATAATAGAGCTACCATCCTACATCTACCTAGTTTATGTTCAGAAGGAGAAAGAAGAACATGCCAGCAAAAGCAATATATTTCCCCCATACCCAATGGAGGGTATACGGGGGGGGGGGGGAAGCACGAGGGCCTCATTTATATAACTTCTGAGGGAATTCTACAAGAGCCTTCTTTGCAAGGATTAGACCTTCGTACTACTTTCAAAAACTCGTGCTATTCAGTACCAAAAATCATAATTACAATTGATATGATTTATGCAAAATAGGGTCTGATTTGCATAATCAATTAGAAACGCGAGGGAGAGGCAGACCAAGAGGCTGACAGGCTGGTAAAATCACGCTAGGGTGATGCAAAATGTAATAAGGAATAGACCCTGGATGGGCTCGTCGCTAACTAGATATACGCTGTATCCTCCAGTTGTTGCTTACAATCCGAACTGACTGGGTTGGACTTAATCAAAAACTTTATTTGTATTATCAGAAATCCTGTACAGGGCCAAACCAACATTTCACTGGCCTGAAGTTTACAATAAAATCTAGACAAACTTGTAGACTTGGGGCTGTAAATGTCTCCATCAATGAGGGTGTACATGTTGGCCAGAAGTAAGGTACACGCTTTCAATGCAAGCACCAGAGGATATTTGAATCAAGGACATTATATAGGAATGTCCTTGTTTGAATGTTTGTTTTCCAGTAGTCTATTCATTGAAGAGTTGATTTATTCATTTTTTTTTACATTAATCCGCTAAATAATTACCTTTAGAAGAAGAAGAATTACCTTGTGCACGCGTTTGAACTTCGCGCCCTCCTCACTTAGCACTTGGGAGGTAGAGTTAATCCTGGAACCAAGAACGTAGCTCTGCACAAACAACACTGGGTACGAGATGACAGCTGTTTTTCCGGAGCCGAAGACCACCCGTGCTTCCGTAACACAACTTGCGGCACAGGATAACGTGCACGCACGGGCATGGGACAACCAAGGAGGTCCTTGGGACAACCGTCCTGATTCAGCTGGGATTTAACGTCTCTTACCCGAAGACAGCACAGACTTCGATACATTTTTCGTCTCCCGACCAGACAGCTTCAAGAGTTCCCGTGTGCAACCTCGATTCGACTCTCCGGCCACGGCCGATTCCAGCACCCCCACTTTTCCTTGCGGTGAGTCGTTCTTTCTTCCATTGTTGTTTTTATTGCCAAAAAAATACGTCGAAAATACCCCGAATCTTTAATACCTCTCTTGGAGAGTACCCACACGCAGTTAGCGTCTTTCGGCCTGGTTGTTGACATGAAAGACATGAAAGAACACGCACATTCCAATTTACTTAGAAAATTTTCGTCCTACCCCACATGCGTTGGTATTATAGTTTGTTGTACCTCACAATAAATGGTTGTAAACAATTCCCGCCAAACACAGGCTTTAGCATGTGTTATTGCTCCACGACTTTTGAAGCAAAAAGCATTTCAATCAGACTTATAATTTGTAAAGCTCCCGATGGTCGCTGTCTCGACTGTTGCCATGGCAACAAAACTATCTGTCTCCATCAGGGTGGTCTCAGGCCGTGTCGCTAATCCTTTCACACCTCGGAGTACAATACCCAGCCGGGATGGCTTCTGCTCAAGATACAGTTTGTCATCCGTTGGAGAATTAAAATAATGCTACTACTTCAATACACAATACGTTTGGTAGTGTTTTGTTCTTTTGGTTTTGACAATGTACCGTCGGTTATACCTTTAATGTCATTGTCAATTACACCGTTACGGACAAGTGCAACGTATGTTTTGACAGTGTTTCGTTTGTTTATATAACATTAGTAGTATCATGTAGTGATGACGAAATATCGTGTTATAATTCTTCCACTGGGTGACACGTTGGAATTCGACGCCAAGTCCATAACTAGTTATTTAGCGGTTGTTACATGAACAGCACTTGTTTGAGGGCTCTTAAATACGGTGAGGAACAGCTAGACTTTCGACATGTGTGGCTCTTGTAGTATTGTCTTTTGTTTGAGCCCGCATAGCAACAAGGTTCACACAAAATGAATGACTGACCAATGACCGTCCTCCTCCCCCTAGTTGGAATTCGACGCCAAGCCCACTGCGCAAGTCCGGATTCACACATTGAGGCCGTGTTGTCATCCAGCCGTCTCTGCGCGTGGGAACGGAAAGTAGACCGTCCAGCTAGCTTCACTCATCTGTTGCAGGTAAAACCTTAGGTGTGAGCTAGATTCAGGCGTGTTTACCCGTAAATACGCTTGAGAGTAACTCTTTTGCTTTGGTAGAAATTAGTGCGTGTTTTGAGATCGTGTTTTCCGGCATGACTTAGAAATGCCAAGTCCTGAAGAACTGTGAACTTCTTAACGTAACTCCTTTGCTGAAGTTAATATTGATGTGTATCTTGGATAATTCGAGTACAGTGTGCCAAATTCCCGTCACGTTTGAGGAACGTAACTTCTTTGTTTGTGTAGATATCAATGTATTCTGATCTTGTATAGAAATAGGTCGACGTCAGTGCCCGAAGTATCCTGTGATCCTTCAGTTCCTCTAGTCCATAGTTATTTAGCGTTTGTTACATGAACGGCACTTGTTTTAAGGCTCTTGAAAACAGGGACCTCTGAACGCTACGTAAGTAAAGACATACTTTCGACATGTGTGGTTCATACAGTATTGTCTCTTGTTTTGAACCCGCATAGCAACAAAGTTCACGCCAAACCTGACCAATGACCGCCCTTCTCTCCCTCTATAGTTGATTTGATTTGACCAAGGAGGTTTTTATTTGACTATAGTTATTCCAACTATTTGGAATTCGACGCCAAGCCCACTGCGCAAGTCAGGATTTACACATTGTGGCCGTGTTTCTTCTGTTGTGTTTATCTATGACGAGGTATTATATGTTACTAGAATGTTTTTACTAAGTTATCACGATGTTATACCTAATCTCTGACAGTTCGTTCGCCCCCTTCCTTAATACCCAACCTACTTAACCAATTTCTACAAATTCTACAGTGTGTTTTCTGGTTGGTCTGTATTGGCAAGAAACACAAAAGAAGAGTACTACAATATTACAATATTAATTTTTCGTTATTTGTGTTTTTCTACAGCAGTCCCTGTATTTACAAAAAAGATTCTGCGACATAGATACTGTGACGACCATCCAAATGGCGACTTAGTCCACGTAGAACACATGCAGCCGCCCAACGATGATGGAAAATTTATTTGGGTAATTTTGGAATAATCCATTATTGAGATCATAAGTTTATTTATAAGTGTCCAAAGAGTTTTGAAGATTTCATGATTTGACGATATTTGCAGACTAGAATATCTTTAGGGATAGGATGGCTGCCATAGCTTCTTTGAAAACAGTTAAACTCAAGGACATTATATAGGAAATGCCCTTGGTTACCTACAATGTATGTATCTCATAGTTAGGCATCCTTAGAATGATGACCGTGTGAAATATGCCTGCCATGTTTTGGGGTAGACATCAGATCAAACCGCCGTGGTCGTCAGGGCTCCACCGACTGTGTTCCCACTTTATACCTGCACAGGCGGACCACACGGAACGGAAGCGATGACGACGAGATGTTCCAGCCGCCCGTGTGATGTCCCGCCACACCCCACACAGAGGGGTGAAGTCGGCCGATACAGATCTTCTACTGGATGCCGGTGAGACGAGCTGCGTCACTATGAGAAACCGGAATAGACGCCCGTGCGTCCGGAACGTCGGGACCAAGGGGAGCCAAACAACAAACGTTGTAGACAGGAAGAAGGGAACGGGATGGAACCAGATCTGCAGCAGAGACACCATGTGCACCCGATATCGCGCTGCTGCAACCGCTACTACAACCAGACAAAACCTGACGCCTGTTAGAATATTCGGGACTGACTTGAACTTGTTTATACAACGGATATATATTGTCTATTCCATAATGTATTTTAGTGTGTGTATATAGTAGTGATCTATTCTATATGTATATCGAAATCGTACATAAGGTAATTACGGCCGATGACGGTTCTAATAAACCGAAGGTGGATGTAACCTGACTAAATCGCGCTCCTAGCGGCCGGCCCGACGGCTACCGCTTCCAGGGGAGGGGGTCATTAACCTCCGCCAGGTAGGGAGAGAATTGAACTGCGGAGTTAGCAGAGAATTGTTAAGAGGTCCGTCTTCGACGACAGAATATAGAAACATTTTTTTTACGACAAGTGAGTTCAATCCAGGAAGGGGTAGAGAACCTCAGTTGAGACTGATTTTAGCATACTATTAGCCAGTTTTAATTTATGACGTAGTCATAGTCAGTCCGTCCTAAAAGTCTCCCGTGCCCAGTGTACGGAAAGCCTTGTCTCTGTGTCCTTTCTTTATCCTTACTATGTTAGTCTTCAAAGTTAAGCTGCATTTAAAAGAACTCGGATTTATCCATGGGTTACTTGTCAAGCATATCATTCTTATTGAAATTAGGAAAGCACAAAGCTTCTAAGAAAAAAAATCAATCAAAAGCAGTGACATATTTGTCTTCTTTGCAAAAATCCCGACATCTTTGAAACGTCTGACTTATTTAACTTTCAAAATCAAACTTTACTCAATCAAAAAAATGAGCCTGTCCAAGCATGCCATCCATGATTAAAAAGGAAAAACTTTTAGGACATTGAGAAACAGCAGTGATATATGGGTCTAAATCTTTTTGCAACATCCAGAAAGTTTATTTCAAACATCGAATAACAGCTGTAAAAGTGTATACAAACCAGCACCTTTTCTATGCCCTAAGCAATAGAATTCATCTCTGCTATATAAAACGCCATACCAGCAAGGCGTTGCCAAAAAGTAATTCCCTAGGGAATGCGTTCGCGAAAATCCTAGAATGTTTGACAAACCGAAAGCAGTACTATACAATAGGCTCCTCCCCTGAGGCGTCGCCAAAAACACACAATGTATTTCCATTTTCCCCCAAAACACAACATATAGGAGGGAAATACTGTAGAACGGTAACGTTAATTGAAAACAACGCTTAGGGTTAGTCACGCAACAGACCGTTTGATGCAATATATCCAAACCCTGCCGCATGCCTGCAAAGCTGGTGTGTTACGCCAGAGGACATGTAACGTTAACAGTTGTGATGGTACTGCCTAAGCAACAGAGATGATCACTATAGATGAGGTCATAGATGAATAATATATGTGACTGTCACAGGTACTGCATTGGCAAATGTCAAGTCAAGGTGAATGAGCAATGACGTAAGGTGTTGTCGGGACAACATCATGATCAGGCACATTCACCGGCCATGTTTTAACAAGAAGGTCGGGTAGGGATATGGAAGCACAGTCTGCACCAAGCTTAAGGACAGGGAAACACAGTCAGGGACAGGGAAATTCAGTCAGCACGAAAGACAGGGAAACAAAGTCAGGACCAAGGACAGGGAAACACCGTCAAAACCAGAGACAGAGAATCACAGTCAGTACCAGGGACAAAGGAACACAGTCAGCAGCAGGGACAGGGAAACACAGTCAGCCCTAGGGACAGGGAAACGCGGTCAGCACCAAGGACAGTCGGACACAGTCAGCACCAGGGACAAGGAAACAGAGTCAACACCAGGGGCAGTGTAACACAATCAGCACCAGGGATAGGAACACACCGTCGGCACCAGGGACAGGGAAACACAATCCGCACCGGGTCTTCATTGGGGTTGAAAATCAATCATAGTCTTAATTGTCAAGGACCGTGGTTCAACCCTGACTTGCTGCTATTGGCAAGGTTCTTTGTTCTCTCGCCGGTTGTGGATGAATCATGGAGACTCTGCGAACGCTATTGTGCCTGGTGCTCTCCGCCCTCACGCTCATGCGGCTTGTGGTGTACATACAAACAACACAAAGTACAGCAGTGCCACATTTCCAACACCCTGCTTACCTTAACAGGACAGGGCTTGTTGTAGTGATGCCTGTCCCGTTGACGACCGCTCCTACACGTCCGACATTCATGGACAGGATATCATCCCACTTTAATCAAACGAATATCAAAAAACTGCAGTAAGTATAAAGTCTCTGTTGCCAACCTCCTTTATGGTGAGATAAGAGTATACAGTGATCAGATAAAGAGAATATTTTGCCACAGGAGCTAGCCGACCAGAGAAGTTCACGCTCCGGTTGGCACATTATTCTATCTATTTGACCAATTTTACTCTCTATTGCAAGTATAGTTTTCAGAATTTATAGCCAAACAAGCTCGTCGAAAACTCTATCATTTTGCTTTTACATTTATCACCTACGATCTAGGCTGGCATTTCTTACCCTCTTTCGAGTGCAACGAAGCTACACAGAGAATACATTATATCGTGCATTACATTTGTATTTTGAAAGTTCTCGCGCATTAAAGTTTGTCTTGATTTTATTTTTGTTCTGAAGTGACGCCTGCATTTTGGAATTAATTATGGATCTCTTCAATACATCTGTCCTGCAGGAACATCACTAGGAAATATCTTAGTCCTAAGCGACACATCATCAACTTCTCGGACTTCAACATCTTCGTGGAAAAGTGCGACGATCTAACGTTCACGCTCCTGAACTCTTCTGAGAGGAAGACGTGTGACGTCGTACACACCCCCATCCGGACCCATCGGGCATGCGCGATCGTCGGGGGCAGCGGGATTCTCCTGGGCAGCGGATGTGGAGCAGAGATAGACGCTCACGATTTCGTCATCAGGCCCAACCTCCCGCCTACTCGGCTCTACGAAAAGGACGTCGGGAACAAAAACAACATGACGACCGTAAACGCCAAAGTGTTAGCAGAAATCAGCAAAGCACTGGCATCGAATGAGACGGTGATGAAAAAGGCTATGATATCACGTTTGGTGGAGCATCCGGGCATGATATTGAGTTTCCCGCTGGATGTTATTAGGCTCCGTCGTTATAGCGGGCCACGACTGACGGAGTTGAAGACCGTCGGCGATGCAGTCAGGGACAACAACTTTCCGGTTGTGGTTACTTTCGCGCACCAGTCTATCTTGGCTAATAAAAGGTAAACGTGAGGAAAAACTAGACTACTAGTAGACTAGACCAATAAGGAGGATCATGGTTACAACTGCTCATGCGCAGCAAAATTCATTGGGTGTTATATGTCAAAGGTGAAGGCTCCTAACTTGTAAACGGCTATTGTCTGGACCAAGTTTAATTAATGTCCAGACGTGTTTTGATTATGTTTCAGGCCCTTCACCTTTGATATATTAGCCACAATGCCTTTTGCTGTGCATGCGCAGTTGGAACCACGAACATCCTCATTTGGTCGACCTGTTATGTTTTCATTCACCCATTGGTAATTCACATATGCCATGGCTATAAAATCATCATCATCCAAACATAGTTTGGAACTATAGAAACTTCACAAAATGGATGTTTTGTCCTGACATAACTTACATGTCACAATTCCCATCATAACGGCATATTGCATTTTTCCAGCTTGCTTGGAAGTCTTGCCAGAGTTGGCAAGAACTGGAAGCTTCCGTCGACCGGCCTGGCCACCTTTGCTCTGGCTTCGACTTTCTGTGACCGAGTCTCCCTGTACGGTTTCCATCCCACGCGGTGGGACAAGAGCAGTAGAAGGCTTATCCCGTACCACTATTACAACCATGGCAAGATAGACAACCCAAAGCACAACATGTTGGAAGAGTTTGCCATGTTCCAGGACCTTCATAAGAGGGGGATCATCAGACATGTCATTGGGAAATGCAACCTCCAAGCAGAACGAAAAATACATGGCAGCACTTCCAAAGGCTAATGGAATGTACTACTTTAGTGGTTTCCACACAAATATCAATGGGCAAGTCTAGATTTGGAGGTGACTGTAGTTTGACTGTAGTTTCAAACACCTATTTTGTTATTTCAAGTTGCCTTGCTCCGATCTGCACTGCCAATTACAGATTTTTGTGCATTACTTGTTATCAATGCTAACATATTGCTAAGTGTCAAAAGGGAGTCTTACAGCTGCATGCAAAATTATTAACCCCCCTTCACATTTTGGACATTTTGGCGAAATGAGGAACAATACAACTGCAGAATATTATCAAATCATATAAGTGGTAAACAGCTAGTTTATTGCAATCTAATACCAGGGCAAAAGTCAAGATTTATTTCATCGTTCATCCAAAATTGCAACTTTCACAGAAAAAGCAGGTTGCAAAATTATTCACCCCCCAAGAGGGTCTGTCTTTAGTACTTCGTGCAGCACCCCTAACTTGGGTCTAACCTGCAATTACCTGGTGCAAACGGGAACAATAGCCTGTCACAAGCTTCTGGCAACTCTCTTTATGAATTGTGGCCCATTTCTCGCCGGCAATGGTCTCCAGCTCAGCAATGTTCTGAGGTCTACGTGCCACAACAGCTTTCTTCAGATCCCACCAGAAATTCTCAATTGGGTTTACGTCTGGAGGCTGTAATGGCCACTCAAGAACCTTCCAGCCCTTTTCTCTAACCTGGCTTGAAGCCTTTTTGGATTTTGATGAGTGTTTTGGGTCATCGTCTTGCTGGAAAGTCCAATGATGCCCCAGCTTCAACCTCTTTTGATAACAGACTCGGTGACATTCTAGGTCAGAATTTCAGTAGCTAGGGTAAGATTCCCGGACAAGGACCCTAGTCTTACTGCAAAGGACCTGAAAAACAATTTGGCTGAAGGAGGAACTGATGTTTTAGAGGACACAGTATGCCACACACTGCATGCTAAAGGGCTCAATTCCAGGACCCCAAGACCCACACCATTGCTGAAGCCATGCCACAAGCAATGAAGCCTGCAGTATGCTCAAACCAACCTGTTAAGGCAACAAGAGGATTGGGACACTGTCCTATGGACTGATGAAACAAAGCTTTACCTTTTCGGTCCTCTGCGTCAGAGATACAGTGTATGTGTATCAGTGAATGCGTACGCGGAGAAGAACACCCTGCTTATCGTGAAGCATGGTGGTGGGTCTGTGGTGCTGTGTGGGTGTATGGCTTCTAATGGCACTGGGGATATCCTCCACGTTGAAGGCATCATGGATTCAAACAATACTAGTCTTTTCTGGCCAAGAATGTCACCGAGTCTGTTATCAACAGGTTGAAACTGGGGCGTCATTGGACTTTCCAGCAAGACGATGACCCAAAACACTCATCAAAATCCAAAAAGGCTTCAAGCCAGGTTAGAGAAGAGGGCTGGAAGGTTCTTGAGTGGCCATTACAGCCTCCAGACGTAAACCCAATTGAGAATTTCTGGTGGGATCTGAAGAAAGCTGTTGTGGCACGTAGACCTCAGAACCCAGCTGAGCTGGAGACCATTGCCGGCGAGAAATGGGCCACAATTCATAAAGAGAGTTGCCAGAAGCTTGTGACAGGCTATTGTTCCCGTTTGCACCAGGTAATTGCAGGTTAGACCCAAGTTAGGGGTGCTGCACGAAGTACTAAAGACAGACCCTCTTGGGGGGTGAATAATTATGCAACCTGCTTTTTCTGTGAAAGTTGCAATTTTGGATGAACGATGAAATAAATCTTGACTTTTGCCCTGGTATTAGATTGCAATAAACTAGCTGTTTACCACTTATATGATTTGATAACATTCTGCAGTTGTATTGTTCCTCATTTCGACAAAATGTCCAAAATGTGAAGGGGGGTGAATAATTTTGCATGCAGCTGTAGTTGTTTGGCTTGTATTAATTTCTTTAATTGATGTATTTCGTAAATACATGTCGGGGGTGCTTTTTCCAGGGTGTATTGAAAAACACCTATAATGTTGTATCCCTTATGAAATAAATATACTGAAACAGCAGTGCATGTATGTACTTTATTCTCTATTACTGTTAAGTGATGACACTGTAGTAAAGTGATAAAACTTTTATTTCCAGTTCAAGTGGCTTCAGCATATGTAAACAGATTTGATATGGACAACAGTATGTTCAGACCAAGCAACTGAGGAAATTACAGGTATAACCAAACCCCTACTATGAAAATCAAAGGATAAGTTTGATTCAAAAAGGCATTTTCTGCTGACATGGCTTCAAATAACATATTATATGGGGACTTCAATTCTCACAGCAATAAGGTTTTGATGAATATCTACATGTTGTAGTTAAACAGGGCTTTGCAGCCCAGCATTGTACAGATTTTTTTCATACTGTAAATGTTTAAGACATGAGCTAGGTGAGGAAAAACATCCTCAGGCTTACATTTAATGGTTGGAACTTTTCATGGTCAGGAGAAGTCACTATATGTAGTGTAGGATCTGGACTTTGAACTTGAGTGGACATTTCATAGGGAAAATTTCTTCAACAATGACAGATAATACTATTGGATGATGTGATCTTGCGGGGGTCCTGTAGGGGGTTACCACCGCAGCCAGTACATGGATCCTCGTAGCCGGTTGTAGTCAGGGAGCTGTTCCACAGGACCTGAGGGGAAACAACGGTGGAATTAGAAGGTTACAAGACAACACTTAGCCAGGGTAAACCTTCCCAAAGATAGCATAGTTTGCTTCTACATACCATGAACAAAGATGTAAATAGAGGGCAACAAGACAACACTGGTATAACCTCCAAGCAGATGTTAAGGGGGAGAGTCGTTTTCTGACTGCAGAGCTTTATGACAGTGTGTGTGGCTGTCAGAGTCCAGTAGTCAGAAAACGTTACAATCTTCCACCCCAACATCTGCTTGGAGATTAGCTTGCGAAAACCTTCCCCTACGGCATGGTAGCATAGTTTGCTCCTATAAACCAGAAGAGGTCATGGAATAAGCATTCTGGCATATAATTTCTTGACTTCAAGAAATATGATACCGGTATATGGTTCACAAACCAAAAATATTAAATAGAAAACAAAGGGATTGAGAAAGTCCTTACCAACTGCTGCTACTGCAGGACATTTGTCGTAGATGTACTTGGTGCAGACATCACGGATGGTGCTGGCTGTGATGCTCTGTATAAGGAGAGAAAACAATGTTGTAAACCATATCCATTGCACAACATTCAAAACACAGTAATATTAGCAACATTACAAACTCACACCATACTTTCTTCACAAAAGATCAATTTCAACTCTTTCAAGACAGCTTCGCTTTAATCCATTATGTTTTTCAAAGATATCTTTCTACATGGCCATTTACACAGTTAAGGCATTCTTAGTCAATGATAGAGTGGTGGCTTGATGGCTTATCTATTTCTTCACAGCGTATGAAATACATTTACAGACAAAAATACCACTGCAGCCAATTGTTTCAATTGTGGCACTTATACAACATTTTTCCAATAAGAAAAGGGAAGGCGACAGAAAAGATGGCATGAAAATAACTAAGAGAAGCATTAAGAAGAACAGAAAACTGAGAAGGGAAGAGAAAACTGGTTGTAAGATCCTCTGCGATGCTTCAATGGTGAAATGATTAGACTAACATAAATGAGATGAATAAAACAGTTTATGTTACACATGATTTGAAGCTTTCCAAACATCTAACATTACTTCTTACACATATTAACTACACTACAATAACAACAAAATTCATACGTCAATGCGTGCGTCCAGCTCGTGCAGCGGGATCCTGCGCCCGTAGCAGAGCATCTGCCGCCCTACGTCCTCGCAGATGGGGGTGGAGCCGTCCAGCTGTAGCAGCATGTTGGTCTTCAGCAGGTTCTTGGCACGCTGGACCTCGCCTTCTGTCACACTGGTGCACAGGCGCATCCTGATAAACACAACACTGGTGTTAACTTACTCTCAAAACCTCACCCTCCGTCACTGGTGCACAGGCACATCCTGACAAATACAACACTGATTTTAGCTTACTCTCAAACCTCACCCTCCGTCACACTGGTGCACAGGCACATCCTGACAGACACAACACAACACAACACAGGAGTTAAGTTATCCTGAACTAAGGCGCACTTTAGACCTACAATGTTATAAGGTCGTACGATCATCGTCGTAGGCGACGGTTTTCTTTAGACACACGGTCAGGAAATATCATGGGACCCCCCGGCGCAGAATTCCATTGATATGCGCGTGTGACTCAAAGTGAACTCTTGCGCTCAAATTCAAAATGGCGGGGGAACCGCTTGTTTTCGTCAAAAGATGAAGCTTTTACTGACTTTGCAACAACTGTTGCCCTGCAGATGAGACGTTGAAAACGGTGCTCAGCAAAGAAAGAGATTGAGGCTGGTACAGAGACGGACGGGATTTAACCCGAGTTCGTGGCCGCCGCCGGGGATGTCCCGGGGATCGAGGAATAGGGGCATACTAGAGAAGTAGCCACTGGTAGCAGGGCGTCGCGCCGGAATAACTGGTTTCGGATGAGAAAAATATGTTTCCATTGCTAACTGCATGCATATTTACAAAGAAAACGATAGAAACTTTCCTTCCCGGACAGGAAACAGCACGCTGTAGGCTTATTAGCATATCACCCACTTCCGTCGCCGGCGACGATTCTTCTTTAGACGAGAAAAACACAGCCACAGGCCCCCCCGCTGAACGTCGTGCGACTGGGTCCGAGGTAGTCGCACGACATTTCGAGGATTTCCTGTTTATTGCCGTCGTACGATTGTTTTGATCGTCTTTAGACGGCCAAAAAATACCGTCGCCGGCGACGTCGCCCACGACGATGATCGCACGACTCTAAAATGTCGTAGGTGTAAAGAGGCCCTAAGTTCCATCCACAAGTATACACCTAAATAAAAAAAGAGTTTATGGTTATCTCCAATGTGCTACTTTTCTCAGTCTACTACAATCACATCTGAAGAGCATACTATCTTTTTCAATACGTACCATTCTCCCTGGACGTAGTAGGTCATGTCCTCAATGGTCATGCCGTCACACACAAAGTAGATGCCCCTATAAGGAATAACAATTAAAAAATATGCTTAAAGGAGTGATCTAAAACATTTGGAGTGTAAGGCCTACATTCAATGCTCCTATCTACATGTAAAGGCAAAATTCTCTTCGGTTTGTACTTGGCAATTTTCTATGACAATAACATCAACACAAAATGTACCCTTTCAAACATTTCTGTCAGAAAACAACTTCAGTCGACACACTTGAATGGCATAACATGAACAATCATAGAAATTTAATTGATTTGCTATCCTACATGTACATATTATATGGCATGCCCAAAATATTTGCAACTTAGTGAAGGTTTGTTGAAAGAGGCCAGAGTCTATGTAACAAGTGTGTACCTCTGTAACTGTATCTGTAAACAGCCTTAATAAACAATGTGAAGATTTGTATAGAGCTCTCACCAGAGGCCAGTGTCAGTATAACAGGTGTTGAAGGACTGGAAGCTGTGACACAGGTTCCCCTCCCCGGCTGCCTGGGCCAGCTTACTGGACAGGTTGTTTCCACCTCCATAGGAACGGTCCCAGCTGCCTATCAACTACAGTAGGAAGGTTTACATCATGTTAGATGCAATCATATCAAATCAATAAGGTGCACATATGACGTTGAAGTAATCTTAACTTGTTGCAAGAATGAGACAGGATATGCATTATTCTCTCTATATGTTGTTATGCATATTAATAAGCTACATGTGTAACTAATTTCAAACAACTTGTATGTACCACATATAGGGAAATAGGAGAGGTCAAGTGTCAGATAATTCCAACAATTCTCATTCTTTGCTGTAAAAAGTTATCTAATATTATGAGACTGTCTACTGCCAGTATCAATCAGTTTACATCCTTAACAATTCATAAATTAGGTTACAAATGTCAAGAACTTACAGTGTTGGCCACCATCAGTGGGATTGTGTCAGGGTGAGACCAGCCAACTCCCTGGAAATCAAAATACTGGTATATTAACAAAGTTGATTCTTATGAACTAACTCCAAGCAGCGAAGCAGGATAAAACATTTCATTTTCCAAGACAAAAATAATATCAAAGTAGTTACCTCAACAGCAATAGCTATGTGGGCAAACGGCATCTTGTCGTCCCTTACTCTGATCTGCATAACACAAGGAAAGGCTTTTCGTAAGTACACTGGAATACTTGATAAACAAATGATATACCACATTTTCATCTAAGCACATTGCACATTGCATACCCAGGAAGGAAGGAATGAGTGAGTCATTATACCTGTTCCAAAGCTGTAACTCTCACATATTGGTTACTGGTACATTTGAAAAATATGGCAGCTTTATATTTAGTAATTTTTGTCTTAATTGCAAACAAAGATTTCATGTAAAGTCGATTATCAAATACTGTTACACTCAAGCAGTTAAGTTTTTTTTTAAAGAGTAAACTTTATACGATACAACTTTAATATCAAAAGAAGTGCCCCAAAATGGCTTTCTTCTGGCATCAAATAACACCTTACACTGTTTGAATCTTCCCTGTACTGTGCTACTCTGCTGATCCAGCCTTACCTCACTGCCTGTGTATCTGCAGGGAGGCAGGACGGGCGGGGCCTGGCCCTCGTACGACATACTCAGCTGGCCAAAGTACTTATCTGCTAGCTTCACCAACTCATCATGGTTCACACCTGCAGGGTGGGGAAGATTGCAGGTTTTGTTAATTTGTAAGACAGGCTATATGATAGCAGCACTTTTTTTTTTCTTTGTATGACATGAACAATAGCCAAGAAAGAGATGACTACAAAAATAGGCTTTAAAACTCTACATTGTACTCCTGTTCAGTGACTTATCAGTACTAGCTGCCAAGTGTTCTTGTATCTTATGAGGAAGAGTAAGGCATTTGATCACACACAACTACCAGTGGACTTGGACGGCTGTGTGGCCAAAGGGATATTGAAACAGAGACGAGAACCACCCTATACACCACATGCGAAGGACTTCTACTTATTATACATACATTTACTAGCCATCTTAAATTCTGCACTTTTTCTTGACTTACTGAGGCCTGATAGTGATAGCTGCTAAGCAAAGCGGAATGTTACAAATGGGAAGTGGTCAACACATATAAAGTGAAAAATGTCTTACCTCCTGCTGCTGCCAGGACGATACGTGGGCCCTTGTAGTGAGTGCTGATGTAGTCCACCAGGTCCTGACGGTTTATAGACCTGTTGAGGGATTGAAGGAACATTTTACGCAGATGGTACAGTCTTGTCTCTCTGATGTGTCTATTTCTACAGACACTTGTAAATCAACCAGTAGACCATAGTACTTCCTCCTTCTGATACTGGTCAAAGTAACAAACAAACAAATAATGCCAACCTCACCCTTGACAACTGAGTCATCGATAGAATTAAATTACCTCTACCAAGAAAGTTATGATTTTACCAGTGTCCATTTGTTTCTTTGTGAACACTTTGTAACAGACGAATCTTGGTTTGCAAATAGTGGCCTCGTAAAAAAGTCTTTAGACTTGCAGTAACATCAAGAAGATGCCATGCGTCTTACTTGATGTTCTCCGTGGGTCCGAGAATGGTGCGACCCAGTGCGGTGCCCTGGTACGCGGTTGCGTGGAGGTGGTCGAACACGACCTCCTGCAGGTTGGTCTCCACCTCCTGCATCTCGCGCAGGATCACGCCGCGCTCCCGCTCGATCTCAGCCTCACCCAGCGTGCTGTTCTGGATGATGTCAGACAGAACATCCACGGCTGGAAAAAATTAAAAAATCTTTTTTAAGCATTGTCTGCACAATCTTACTTATACAGCAGTCACCAGAAAGTCTTAGCATTCAACATTCTAAGTCTCTAACACACCAAAAAAAATGTAACTTTCTCAAGATAAAATGATTAATTCAAAGAAAAAATACTAACAACCCAACGGTATGTCCATTAATGACTTATTTAAAGAAACCATCTGCAGGGTGCGAAATACCCGGTTGCGCACTTGCGCAGCGCAACAATATTTCGGTTGGCGCAACTTATCTCTTAACCCAGGTTGCGTGGTGCGCTACCTGAATTTTGGGCCGGAGAAATCGATTTTGCGGCAATTACTTGACGAAGTAGAAAATAGTTGGACCAAGGAAGCTCACACACCCGTGTGGTGTGCACACACACTCGCTCTCAGTCTCGTAAATTTTCAAACCAAACATATAAATCGACCCCCAACTAAACAAGTTAATAAAGTTACCGATACTTTTTCACTCGTTTGCATCCATAGTCAACCTGTTTTATTGTGCCTGAAACGCAAAATTCGTCGGAAAGAGAGCGCGACTTAGCGCTCGGCTCTTGGCCGCCATGTTGAATTCATCGACTCTCGCTGGATATCGCGTGATTGCGCGAGAGTAATGACGTGTAATCTGCAGTACCAGCAACAACTGGTAGGGGGCAGTGTTTGAGTTGCTGTGTATTTCTATGGGCGAAATGTTGCTAGTGCTTTTTGGGGGGCAAAATTAAAATTTGCAGAAGTGGAGATGGAGCCACTTTACTAATAATAAGCTGAGATTTAAAAAATCTTTACTTGGCAACAATGATCATAGAATAAACAAAGTTGTTAAAATGTTGTGACAGTGAGATAAAAACTGGACAATGACATAGACTATATTGTATTTATCTTATGATTATCATACATGTATATCATTAATAACTCACCTGTGAATTTTTCAATAAAAAATATAGGTAATTCTATTCCGGGGGTACTTTTATTAGATTTTGAAAATATGCCCAGTAGCAACTTTTATGTGAGGGATGAGAATAATGTACAGGTACAAGTCCTATTGCAGTGTAACTCTTCCTAGAGCAGAAAAAGCAAAAAGGCTATGGGGGTTGAAAAAAGGATTTATTTGTACTAAAAAATAGCCGTGTTACACATGAATTGTATAAGTTTGTTTGTTGTGGGTTGTGGTGTTTTATTTACATTGTATATCATTGAATTTTATGTTGAAACAAAAACACAATTAAGCACCAGTTATATTGTTAAAGGCCATGTGATACTATGTACTTACAAAATATAATTTCAAGAAATCAGTGAATTTTAGGTGGGGCAACCTGAAATTCTGACGGGCAACCTAGCTTTCTACCCAGGTTGCACACCGTGCAACCTGGCTCAAAAAAGTATTTCGCACCCTGATCTGTACTTAACCATCATGAGCTGATCACTTGAAGTTAACTTTTTCATTTTGACAATCTCTTTAAGGTCTATAATGTACATGATCTGCTGTGTAGATGCAGTTGTAGCAATATCATAATTCATAAGTTGGCATACTTCTTGTTTTGAGAATTTTACATGCAAAGTTTGCACGACATGCATACCTTTGTCCAGGTCACTGGAGAAGCTTTTGGCATAGTAGACAGTCTGTTCCCGGGAGGTGTAGGCGTTCAGGTGGGCTCCCATGTTCTCCACCTCCAGCTCTAGGTCCATCTGGGATCGGTTCTTTGTACCCTGGGGAAAAGTATCACACATTACATTTATATCACAAGTTGTCATTATTAAGGCTGCAGTAAATTCACAATTACCATTCTTGGATGAAATCAAAATTGTTGCTGTGATGTCATTGAACGTTGTTACCGTTAGGCCACAATATTGCATGTTGTCTTGAGGTCCTGACTATCATGTTCAAGTTTCTTTCTTTATCTAAAACATCTTGTACAAATAATGGCATGGCATCTCAACAGTTGTCTTGATCTCTCTGCCAGCCATTTTACCACTTAATAAAGCAAATTCTCTTTTGATTAAATCTAATTTGTCTATTGAGACAGCTTGCCAAATTTCACAATTACCTATGACAAGCAATATTCTGAGTATACATCATTACATGATGGACTATATTAGTATACAGTCAAACCTGTCTATAGTGGTCACTCAAGGGACTGAGTAAATTTGGCCACTATGGCCAGGTGACCACTATATAGAGGATATGGTCGACTCAAGCAATGAGTGACACAAGACATACATGTGTAAGTTTATACTAAGGTACTGAGTATTTTTTCACATACACACTGCACAGGTGCTTATAACATCTACAGTTCAATTTCTGTTTCCTTATTTTTGTTATACAGTATATCATAATTTTCATTGAAGAAATATTGCAATGACCATGCCCTACACAAACACATAAACTGCAAATGGTCTTCAATTTAGTTGACATGGATGTCCAGTTTACCAGTTCCCACGGCAAAATTAGTCAGCTGCCCCGCACTCTTCGCTGTTATCTAGCGAACTCGAAAAAGACGGACTTGTGCTCCAGGTTCTGAAGACTTCTGAAGAGACCGCCATTTTTCTTGGAAGTTTGATGCCTCTGTCGCCGACAACGAACGAAATTTAGCCATGTAAAACAACTTATTTTGCAACTGAACGCCACCCATTTAGTTAACAACATTTTGAAACAAAGGATTGTTCCTTTGTTTCCACTTATTGTTCGTTTTCGGCCGGTTTTCAAACAAAACATCGTGGCGAGTTCCCTTTGTTTTCAGCTTGGGTTCGGCTTCTACCATTATCCCTAGTATGTGTTAATCATTGGAAAAGTGGATCCGTTCATGCTTATTTCTTTCATAAATTGAGTACAACTTGTATCTTACATCATAACATATCTGTATCGATGCATTTTTAAGGTTTTAATAATGAAATTACTCTCAGGGATGCGGTATTACAAAATAGATTTACCGTATTTAACCTACATATCAGTGGTATCGTCTGAACTCTTGTGACCTTTGCTGCGACGCCATCTTGGAAAAATGCGTAAATCTCGAAAATTCTTTATTTACCCGCAGAAAACGGAAATTCCGCCAGGAAAATTACATTTTCAAGAACTTAACACATCAGATACATGAATGAGTCTTCTGTTAAAAAGCTGCGGCCGTAATTTCGCCCAGTCCGACAGCTCAGAAATGATGATGTGCCGCGGAACCGAGACGAGTGTTTACAGCCACGTAAAAAATCAGAAGACACCATTTCTGGAAATACTTCGCGTCAAACTACGAAATTCTTTAATGTTTTCTTTATTCAAACACATTAAGGTTCTAGTTGAGCCCACGTTTTGGTGGCGCAGCGCGGAAATTGTGAACCAGGCGTGGGCTGGCACGGCTCGGAGTTACGGCCGCTGATGTAAACAAAGGGCCGGTGGCCACGCTGTGACCGCGGCCTGACCACGCGCAGTGACCGCTATCGGCAGTGTTGCCGTTGCGGCCGGACCGAAAATTGGCTGACCGCGACCACATTGGACAGGTGACCGCTATAGACTAATTCTTAATGCTTATGTCAATGGGAAAAATCCAAGGGACCGACTAAAAGTGACCACTATGGCCAGGTGACCGCTATGTCCAGGTGACCGCTAACACATGTTTGACTGTATTGTCCTAAAACCCCTTGGTATACATATCAAGGATAAGGTGACTCACCTTAAAAGCCATGTGCTCCAGGAAGTGAGCCGTGCCGTTGTTGCGCTGGTTTTCGTACCTGCTGCCTGCGTCAATCCACAGTCCGACCGTGCAGGTGGGCAGGCCGGAGTCCTCGCTGGCCACCCTGAAGCCGTTGTCCAGCGTGGTCACCTTCGTCTCCGGCACGTTCAGCAGGGTCTGGCCGTACGAGGCGCGCGTGGAGGCACAACGCCATGTCTGGATGCTCAGAGCAGGCTGAAATGTTGCAGAAACAAAACTTATCCTTGATCCTAGCTAGTATCTTAGCTAAAATCAATAGGAGTTCAATATGAGTGTGTGAGACAAATTATCTGGTGTGATGCGACAATGCTTCGATGACCAAAGACCTCCAGGTAGTAAGATACGCAAGATAAGTCAGTGATGAATGACAGCAGATGCTGCCTAAAATGCCTGACGGTTTTCAAATCTATCCAGCTACTTGAGCAACTTGTGTTACTGTACCTGGTGTGACATAACTAACTGCACAACAGCTTCTTGAAAGTTTAATTAAAACCTTTATCATGTTTTACGTAATAGCTAAAATGGTTTAATGTTCATCTACTTGCTGTATTATGCATACATATAATCCAATACAAGCAGCATATTTAAGATTAATGGATCCCCTTATTTGTATAACATTACATTCACTGTATTTCTTCAGGATCATTCACATGTACACGAAACCCTACACTGGCAAACACACCGTGGGGAGGGGGGCACTGTGGGAGGGGGGCGATACCAATACGTGTGCCGTGGGTTTCTTACACTAAAATGCGTCCAGATATTCCTGGCCTTCTGCCTTAAATATCATGTTAAGCACTTATCAATAAAGAATTCTGAGTAGTAAACAGTGTTACGGCTGAAATTCGTCCAATTTTGTCGGACTAAAACATGTGCAAGGTCAGGCGATGTCATGACCGGCAAGGCGGAATGACCGAAGTTTGCGGGCAAATTTACAGCTCCAAAGAAAACCAAACATCACCACCGCGAGTTGGTAAGGTAGCTAAGTAGTGTATCTGTTTGATAACAGGAGACTTTCGAACGACTTACGTTTGCTCCGGGAGAAAATGTTCTTGAAAGTCGAAGCAGAGAAACACGACACAGACCGGCGGCCATCTTGGAGAACTGACAATGGGGTTTTCTGGGTAAGCTCCGTAGAGCGCAAGCTCAGAATACGGACATTTTCTCCGCGGAGTCCAGGACTGGAGAATCCTAAAGTGTTGGTCAAATGTGGTACTTGGGTCGGGATCTCTGGGTCGTGATCGCGAATCACGAAAGCTTTCAAGAACTACGTGGCTGATTGAATAGCTGCAAAATGAGGAAGGCTATTTTAATAGAAAATCTTAGATACAAAGCGAAATTAACGGTTATCACGATTACGAACAGTATCATAATATAGCAGTTAGTGTAGTTAGCGGAGTTCCACGATCCCATACCTTCGCCGACTGATGTTAGCCTTTTCGAGTGGCATATCATAAATGTTCCCATTCATTATGCAAATACGAACCTAATTTGCATAAACTATGTCAGAGGATTATCTTCTTTACCCAAAATAAGTTGTTCAAAGAAAGAAAGCTATTGTAGCATTTCTTCATAAATTATGTAAATGACGCCCTCATTTGTATGATTTATTTGATAATGTCCACATCTGATTAACTTCCAAATGCTGCGAGAATGGAATCCCCATCATTTATCATCATGGAGTTATAGTATTTTGCCATTCATTTTGCAAATTAGATATTCATATCTACCGATATTCCTCTCTTTCTCAGTTACATGTGTCAAGAGTTTGAGATTCCTATAATAGAATGCAGTGGATTTATAAACTTTCTCTCATTGATTATGCAATTCAACTACTGATTTGCATAATTAGCATACGGTCTTATCAATCATCACTTAAGCTATCTACATACAGAATATTCATGACGATCCGTCAACCTCTCCTTGAGTTACTCCATTTCAAAGTCTGAAACAAAATCGGCTCCTGCAGTTCCAAGAAAACCCGGTAAGCAAACCTACACAACTTACTCTCCATCCCAAGAGCTATCTACAACTAAAATACCATGACCATAGCATGTCCAGAACACGAGATATCAAACGCGGTAGTTCCGCTGCAGTACCATAGCAAGTCAATAGGGGACCCAAAATCTAATCATTTCGAGGTCTCAAAAAGACCTAACAACAACAAGTATGAAGACAATCCATCCTGGCATTATCGAGTTATCGTGTTCACACACACACACACACACACGCACACACACACACACACACACACACACACACTCACACTCACACTCACGCACACGCACACGCACACACACACACACACACACACACACACACGAACGCTGACGAAAACATAACCTTCATAACATATAACTGGCCTGGTCAGCGACATGTACATGTTCTTGGTATAAGTATACGGTACATTTCCATGTATATTTCAGAAAATTCATTGTCAAGTTTTATTCCCACCAATTAATGGACGATTGTGTGTCCCAGTAAAATGGTCATTGTGACCATAACGTTTTTCTTCACACGTCATAATCATAACAAATGACGCGTAGATTCGTTCTCTGACGATCCCAGGCACTTATTGTGCGCTGTGGAGTTCTAGAATCCCATTGTTTTGAATTTCTTTGTTGTGGTGAGGCCTTCTTTATTCCGTCATCATGTTAATTGTGTGAAAGTAACCAATCAGCAGCTTTACCTGGCTCACATGTAACAATACCATTTCCATCACCTCAGGAAAGTTGGTATCGAAATTCTCGCAGTGCTTAAATCTTTATACCAGGTTAGTAAACTAATATACTACCGTGTACAGTTACTAACTTAGTTGTAACGAGTTATAGCTTTAGTCTCCATTACGACGATCTGTATTTGGAAGAAACTCAAAATGCGTGAATCGTTATCTTATTTCCGACTCTCCGTACATTCATAATTATTCAGATGAACTTGAGGCAAACAGACAAACGCCATCTTGGCCTTTTCAGACACCCCCTCCCAAACCACTTGTCCCCTTCAGCCATATCGATGTGTGACTGAAGTGAATATTGAATTATGTATACAAAAGGGGCCGGGGCACGAAATGCCCTGCGGGGTTCCGGCATGCTCATGATGTACTTAAAAGCAAGCAGACAAAACAACCTTTTATGTTGGGCTTATAGAACGTAACGTTAAAATCCTCAACCACATTTGACCCAGTAAGTGTACTGTGAAAGTTTGTTCTGCCTCAGAGCAATGGCGGTGTAAAACAAAATCTCGCTGTATGAGAGAAAGATTTAGTCAGGCTAGGGAAAAAACAGCACCAGAAATTCGCAAAATCAGTGGAAAGCTATTGAGAGAAAGGCGCACGAGAAAAAGAACGTTTGGGTGAGCGCCACAGACCGGGGACCCTTGTGCGACCTGAAAAGGGGAGCAGACAACCAGTTAAACCGGCTTATGCAGGTCATCGGTTCAGTGGGAGGCTCCCACGAGCACATCGATTCCTGCACTATCAAACAGAGTTAGTCTTCGTGGCTGTCGTCTCGTTGTGAGCATATATCCATGGCCATGTGAATCGTGACGTTACAGTTGTCTTGACAGAACGTATACAAGGTAGTTCTGTTCGACACTGAAGTCTACTTCTTATGAACTGCTAGACGACTACAGCACAGCGATGTCAGAGGCTAAGGCAGGCTCGGTGTCCTGCCTGGAGACAACGTTCTACGGAATAGGGATGTTATCTGGGGCCCTGTTCATCACTGTCATGAACACTTACAACAATGTGTTTTTGGTGGAAGTTGCACAGGTAAGATTTACACTATGATCTGTAGTACCAGTATACAGTGTATTAGCTCTAGGCCTCATAATTATCCTTCTATTCAACGTTATATAAACAGATGCCTTGGGTCTAAATTTGCCCCTTCTTGCACTGGACAATTACCCTCGGACAAAAGCGGCAGGGACACAGGGATTACCGTGAGAAAAAAAAGTAAGGGCAAAATCAAATATTAAAAGAAACTTTATTGCATATAATCTTGCTTCAAACTCATGAACTCAAATAGGGAAGTGGATGTATTCACAACTCGTGACCGCCATTTTCCCATTTCCAAAAAGACCTACAAATAATCGATAGCCTCCATCCATGCATGTACAATGTACCGGAAAGGTCGGCAACAGGTGGGACATGGAAGAACACAATCACCAGAACTAGACAACCAAAAAAAGTTGTAAATGGATTGCCATGGTTGCGATTTTGCTTGTTGGTCTTGGCATAAAGAAAAAAAATTACGAAACTTTCAGGAAACATCTTGAAAATCTAAAGGAGCGCTCATTATTGCGACGTATGTGTATCCATAATTGGTTTATAACCTGTTATTTGTCCAGGAATACATAAGTGATGCTGTACATCAAGATAGCACATGCTTAATTCACTGAACACGCTGTACACGTAGATATGTACGCACGACACTGCCTCATGTTGTCAATATAACATACAGCTGTTGTTGCTGCCTTTAGATAAGATCAAGGACGTCGACGACAACAGCCTTTGCAAATACACCTCTTCATACTTGTGGGGAAAATTTGGGCTTGGTACAGGGAGGCAATTACGCCAGACAACTATTGTATTAGCATGCTACAGTCATGGGGATAGAACACATTTTTTGTTTGATGGACTTTTATGTACAGTGCTTGGCTAAAAAAAGTCACGACCCTTCACCTCTCATTTGCTGGACTCAAGAGCATGTGTTGATTATGATGTAATAAATGTTGTCATATTCTATTGCTCGCTTGGCGGACAGCTAGTTTCTAAATCTGGCAGCAAATAGAATCCATAGTGTATATGCTAATTATGAATAATTGTAGGGAAGAGAACTTGATTCTCGCAAAACAATACAAACTACACTGGCAGTAGATGCGACGGAACTTTGAGAATATTTGCACTTTCAGACGAATACTATGCACGCTAAATTCCAATATCAATTGCATCAATTTTCAAGAGCAATCATCAAATACAATATACAATATTCCAATACAACAAGACTACAACTGTCCAACCTAATCTTCCGAAATCTACCCAGTCACTAAGTTGCTTGAGTAACTCTTATCTTGCATAAACGTTAATGAATGGATGAATGAAGGAATGGATGGACTTTATGCTCGACAGTTGTACACGGTACAATGTATGGCAACAATTACAAAGCTAACAATAAAATGATACTACTCTATAATCTATGACTACAAGAATTTGTCATAGTTGATACCATACAAAGGTACATACAATATGACACATACAACAAGTACTGTACAAATATGATAATTGATAAATAAAAGGCTTTCGAAGCCAAATCTCAATGAACTTTAAAGTACAAGTCGTGCATAATTGATATAATTGATATAATTGATTGATTTGTTGGTTCACCCCCTCCCCCAGATGTCTGCCCAGTTCGCCACAGTGGTCGTGTTCATCAGCCGGGCCTGGGACGTGGTCTGTAACCTCATCGCGGGGAAACTCATCTCCTCCACAAACACACGCTTCGGCAGGATGAAACCATGGTAACTAGTTCTAACAATGTTCTTAAACGTGCTCGAGCTGTACGTGGCTCTCCTCAAACACGACACCTCCAGTTAACGTCCTATCAGAGGCGCGTCTCTAGCTGAAGCTAGGTACTCATATACACGTGAGTCGATCGATGAAATAGGTCTAAAGTGGCTTTTTTTCTGGTTTTCTAGGATCTTTGGATCCGGAGTGCTTCTCGTTCCCGTGTACTTCCTGTCTTGGTACGTCCCGCCGAACCTGCCGGATGTGGTGAAGATGATCTATTATCTCCTGCTCTGTTCGACCTTCATGTTTCTGCAGTCGGTATGTACTGACAATGAATTCTGTTAATGTAATATTGTAAATCAGAGCGCAATTCAGGACATCAGCGGTGGCCTGTGAGGCTGTCGTCTACTGTAAATGTTATTGAATTGAATATAAAACAAGAGTCCGTAGGACACAATTCTCCGTGAAGTATTTATAGTATGTACATTAGTCAAGTATTGACCCACACAAATTGCATCTCTGCTCAGTCCAAGTAGTGTTTTAGAGCAAGTAAAGAAAAAGTGTTTGTTTATCTTTTTCTTTCAATACAGGAGTGGTCAACCTGCTGAAAAGTATGTTTTTACAGCATGGCACAGATGGGATCTAGAAATTCCGGGAAAAGTCACAAAGTTAGATCTAGATGGCCCCTTTTCAATTATCAACGAACCATTCAGCCTTACAACTAAGACGTATCAGAAATCACAAATATGCAGTAAATCCTCTTTCCACAATTTATTGCAGGCCGGCCTGATCTATATCAAGCTATTTGCAATAAAAAAGGCTAATTTATATTATCGTAACATTTCACGAAGGTCAAAGGTCACCGGATCTAACCACCCGGAAGTGACACTGGCGCGCGCACTTTTCTGAGAGATATTTCTCAACAATCTTTCATCCCCTGCGTAAACTTTTTACATTGTCACAGCCTCCGTCTTATAAACTACAAGTGTGGTAAGTTTGAAGGTCCAGAGATTTGCCATTTTCACACTGTGCGTAAAAATGCATCGTCCGTCCCGTGCGCACATACTGTATGCGAGTTGCGAGGGACACGGCATACTTAATACACAGACTGGAGCTCACTCGGCACATGTTCGCAGCTAAAACTCACAATTCCCGTTGCCGCATTGGTATGTAACTTGGTATATCGTTTGCTAGGTTGCGTGTGGTGATGCACGTTGTCTATTTTTCAATTTAACAGTGACTATACGATCACAGCAAGTAAGGAAGATTTATACCCCGTATCTGCCTGAAGTATTCCAGTCATGCATAACGGATTATAACATGGTCCCTATGGCAGGGCAGTGGGACATAGCATTAATTATAGGGGTGCAATTACGATATTGGATTGACGTTTAAAGTAGTTATGGTGTAACAAAGCTATTGTGCATCACCACGCCGAACCAGGCAAACGATATGCAAAGTTACACACCAATGCGACAACGGGATCGTGAGTTATAGCTGCGAACGCGCAAACAAATGCATTCCCAATACTCCCAGAAGGAGGTCATCCTCCTTCCCGGAGTAACTAGTACGAATGAAACACCAATGAAACAACAGTTAAATACAATCTGACAAGGCACACAGAGAAACATGAGAACAGAATAAATGACATAGAAAGGACGTACAGAAGAGTATTCGAATTTAATTGGTGTACACATTCACGTTTGTAAAGCTTAGTGTTTCCAGTCTTATCTCAGAACGATTAACACCACAAAACACATATACACACAATTAAACACACTGGAGGAGAGTCTTCTGTATTTCATGCTGCATTGATATCATGGTACATATCATGTTATTTCAAGCACCATGCTCGTTGGTGTTAATATTTTAGCACTATCTCATTCCCAACATGGTTGTTCTATTTCCTTTCCCGACCTGTTTTTATAAGTCATGCAATACCTATCATTCTGGTGAATGATATAGTTGACATGTTTGAAATCTCCCGTCGTGCAGGTTAACAACGTGGCTTACCGGACCCAGGTGATGTACATGAGTGATGACGAGACCGTGAGGAACCGGGCCACTCTCATAAGTACGGCACTCATTCAGTATTACTTAGTATTACTTCCGTGCGAGCCAACAGATTGCTGAACTGTTGCTGCCGACAAATTTCAATTATTGATCAAACAAAATTAAAAAAATAGAAAAAAAACAAAAAAGACAAGAACAAATAAACAAAGTAAGAAACAAACAAGATTCAAAAGCGAAACGTGTGTCTGTTTACTGTCCAAAATGTCCGGTCAATAAGCTATGAACAGTCCTAGAGTTTGTTAGAAAACATACAGACAAACAAATAAACAAACAAAGAAACAAACAAACGTTACTGATTTCGATATGCTCTTGCTAGAAAATGTAATATTGCTCATATCCGTCACTTACATTCCTACTTTTATCTACTAGTATCACCTTGTAATAGATAAAAAGTGGATACGTAGTGTGGATATGTTTGTATCTATACATCTAATATTATAATGTATATACACTATTTCAACTGTTAAATTACTTTGTACTAAGACACGATTTTAAAGTGTTGTAATGTCCTGGTAACAATTTAATCAATTGACTTCCACTGTGGGAAATTTGTCTGATCTTTGATCAAATAAACCATTGATGTATGTCACATCCCCAGGAGGCATTGTTGAGCTGGTTGCCGTAGTCATGGGAATCGCCCTGCACGGTCAGGTGGTGGCCTTCTACGACACTGTGCCCAAGAAGGCGTGCAGACTGGCGAACAGTACGGACAACAGCACTACCCACCGCCACATCGACCCGGAGGCACTGGAGGATATCGTAAGCACACAGCTATCCAAGGTTGTGGTGTTAAATTGTCATGATAAACGTTATGATCTTGTTCGTCGTTAGCACTTATACTTTAGCTTGTGTATGTGTATTTTTGTGTGTGTGTGTGTGTGTGTGTATGTATGTCTATGTGTTTGTGGGGGGGGGGGGGTGTCTTTGTGTGTATCTAAATACAATCCGTGCACACGGTCTCTGTAATATCGCCACACAACAGCATAAAAGTCACGAACGTGTGCGTGGATGGCGTTTAGCACCAGGGGCAGATCCACACCATCTATCGTGTTGTGCTCAAACTACGGTTTCTTTGATTTTCCCCCCAGAAAAACGGGTACCTGATTTCTGCCGCGGCCATCTGTGGGATATCCCTGCTGGCAACCCTGATTGTCACTTTTGGAGTTAAGGAGAGAAGAGGTGAGAATTATTCAACTTTTTCTTTCCAGCTTGATGGTATACTCTTTCACGTTTGCATCGAACTAATGACCACACTGTGCCACTTTTGGGTGGTCTCTTTTAATATTTTCCAACTTCCATACCATTACGAATACTACATATAGTGTCCACTTGCCAACTGGAACCATCTTATTCAAGTCCATTGCTTTGAGTGCTCATTGTCGATATGCTTGATTATATGTAAATTGATTCTTGCTATCTTAGTATTTCCTGTGATTCGTAAGATAGATTTGAAAGCCATTATTTCTGTACAAAATATATTAGTTAATTTCTGTATGTTTCAATATCCTCTCGGCTAGAATACGTAGGGTTTGTGTTTCAACTTTCCACTGAGAAGCCTCCATCTGATTATGAAGGCTTTCTGTTTTATTTTTCACAGACATGGAAAGAGAAAACGAGCAAAATTTGAACGGCAACTTTCTGAAGACCTTGAAAGGCGTAGTGACATTTCGTCCCAACGTCTATTTCCTCATCTACGACGTCTGTTTATATTCTCCTACTGTGGTGAGTCACAATGCTATTACTGTAAATTCTTTTAGTACTGCGGGGATCTAAGTTCGCGGAAGGAGTGACAGGGACGTTCTAAGTTCGCGGTAGAAACAAAACTGTAACACAGAAACATATTCGTTGTAAAATAGCAAAAGTATTAAAGTATCTGTGACCAATTTTTATTGGTCCACTGCTCTTGAATTGTCCTATGGTCAGAACTACTATCAATTATGATCCATTATCATCATCTTGTGTTATCGATTTTTATTGGCCCACATTGCATAAGTTAATCTTTTATGTGAAAGGTTTTCTGTTACGCATTTCCTTATTGGTGAAGAAACATGAACCTCTATTCTGGGCTTCACGTACGATCGTTTCTTAGTTTTGTACGTTGATCGCTGTAAGCATCCGGCTCATTTTCGGTGTTTACGCCTGTTTTTGCAACATTAATCGATGCTTGGCTATTCGACTATAGTGCTCTTCTCTAGGAGGAGGCGGATCTTTAATGATAAGGGTGATGCTAGAAAAGAGTACTAGATGTTGCAAAAACAGACATAAAACACTGAGAACAAGCCCTACCCACATACCAAATATCCTCGCAATTTATTCAGACCTTTTTAAGTTATGCTGACCACAAATATGCGAAAAGACAAACAGAAAGACACACACACACACACACACACACACACACACACACACACACACACACACACACACACAGGCACACACACACAGGCACACACACAATAGAATACCTACATTTTTCTTGCCGGCAACGAGCCGATCCTTACATCTGCTTTGAGATAAAGTAATCGTAACCCATCTAACGCCCTCTTGCAGATCTACTCTGGAGGTGCAGCAATATATCTACAATATTCACTCGATCTTCGCAGTCAAGTGCCAAACATTCTGTTGATTACTGTGGTAAGTTATGATTCACAACTTTCACATGATTTGTATCATTTTTGCGCGCCGCAGCTTCTTTGTCCATTGTAACTTTCTTTGTCGTTTCTTTTTTTTATCGTTTACCCCCATGTATGCCGAAGGACTGTTAAACCGGCTACATAGATACAGATACATTGGCAGGTTTTATGCATATCTTAAGATAGAGATTGCAATCCATCGGAATCGCCGATCATCTACGCGTATCGGTATGATTCGATCGCGATCAGTCTCTGTCGTCAGGGATTGCGATCAGGATCTCTGCCAGTACATTCTATTAGTAGAGATCCCGCGATCGGAGTCTGTAAATTTGTCTGTGCATGTCAGAACATTTCAACTTCAAGTCATGTCACTTTAGATCAATTTGGCTCAGGATTTGTAATTGAGAGACCACCCTAAATCCCCTATCTCACTGGACCCGAGTTACGTTGGTGGCTTTGTTACGTCCTAGATTGGATTTCTGTTACCATTAGCTTTGTAATGGGAATATCGTGGAAAGCATCACGTATGAACAAAAAAGACAACAAAACATACAAAGCGTAAAAAGACTCGTTTTTCATGCAATTCATCGATGAAATTCGTTGAGCGCTCTGTCAAATCGTTCGGTCGTAGCAACGTCGCAGCGAGGTCACCAACGTGCCGCGGATCCAATGAAATAGGTGCTTAACACATTCCTAGCTTGATCGCGATCTCTGCCGACAGAGATTCTGATTGCACATCTCCACCATGACATATATGTGTGTACATTTTTCTGTGATCACTCAGGTGTCTACCGTCGTCGCCCTGCCTGCAGTCGGACTACTCGTCGACAAGTTCGGAAAGAAGCCGGTCTACATAGTCATGGTGGCGGTAAGAACAAGAAATTAATCATTTGAAATCTTCAAAGCGTGCTCTAATCGTGTTGCCATCTTAGTCATTATCTTTTATTCATTAATCAATTTGCTTTTATCACCCGGTACACGTATGATATAATAGAAATATCAACTCAATTAAAGAAGAGGAGGAGGTTAAAAGGGAAGGACTAGCAACCCCTCTCTAGCTCTGTAAAAATATACCCTGCTACTAGAACATCACGGAAACTTACTGCCCTATGTGCCACTATGCACTACAAGGTGAAAAACAACAACAAGTACTTGATTTATGTTTCTACAGTTGACCATCCCGTTCCTGATTGGTTGCGGGCTCGTGCCTCCGAGGAACATGGTGATTGTGCTGGTGATCGTCATCTGCATGGGAGCTCTGATGGCCGCCAACAGCTACATCCCGTGGTAAGTCACTCTAGACTCTTAACGCTTATCTAGGCGGTCAAGATTCAAAATTCAAGATGTCTTTATTGAAATTCGCAGTGGGGTCGCCACTGAATTACATTCAGTTTACAAACATCAAAGTTAAAAGCCTTTACGCCTTGCAATATTGCACATTTCGTCGCTTGCATGATCAAAAGTGGCATGATTATTGCACTTTTACCCCTCACACACAATGATTAATGCAGTCATATATTCCACATAACTTAAATAGAAAATGTATACATAGATTGCACTTAATTTTTTTTCAACATCGGTGGCATGGTGGTCTTATTGTTAGGGGTTTTGATTCAGAACCTAAAGGCTCTGCACAAGGTCCTTGTAAAATCGTCGTGCAACAGTGCAAACAGTCACGAAGATGTGTGTGGATAGCGTTCAGCACCAGGGACAAATCCGCATCATCTACCGTTACGTGCTGTTAGCTGTTAGCGCTCAAACTACGGTTTCGTTGATTTTTTCTCCAGAAAAAAAACTGGTATCTGATTCTTGTTAGGGTTGTTAATTCAGAATCTGAAGGATCTGGGATTGAATGATAGTAAATCCTGACTTTCTAGTTTCCAAAGATCTCACTACTACATTTGCCAGCAAGCAAAGCTCATCCAACTGAAATATTCTCTTTCCCACAGGACCATGCTGTCTGACATCGTGGACGCCTACCAGCTGCAGACCAACCAGCGGCTGGACACGCTGTTCTTCAGCATGTACCTGTTGATGTGCCGGCTGGCGTCTGTACTGGGCCAAGCAGCCACAACCGTTGCACTGGTGTAAGTCAGCTCAAGCTCTAACATGTAGAGATGCTTACTATAAAACAATTGAGAGATGCTTACCATAAAAAGTATCAGTCTTAAAGCAAGATAGGAAACATACATGTAACTAATATCCCTTTCATATATAGTCTTGCAGAAATACCGTCATTTGTAAGTTACACTTAATACAATGTTATTTATAGACTTAGAACCAGTGGTGTTAATCGTCTAGCTAAACAACTTGATATTTTTATATACTTTCACGCAGTGTAATTGATTTGTACCCACTTGTTTGTTTGCATGTATAGTTGTAGAATGCCATTCGAAAGTCACTGTACACCCAGATTGTACAGAATATATGTAAATGTACATAAATTGTTTGCTGTCAATTTTAAGGATATGTTTTCTTCATTGGTTGCAGAATCGGCGGCTACGTAACTGGTGAATGTTCTCAGCCGAAGTCAGTGGACACGTCATTGAGAATCCTGATGTCCGGATTTCCCGTCGCCATCTCCCTGATTGGTCTAGGGTGTCTAATAAAGTATCCAATCAGCGAGCAGATAAGAAAAGAAAACAAGGAGGCCTTAGACGAAATGTACGTTCGCTTTCAATCTTGTTTTGTGCTTTTGTTTATCTTTATTATAGTTCAGGAGTTGCGAGAAACACTTTTTATTTGGCGGTGCGCGCTCACAGTACGTCAATCTTTTCTATGATTGGGAAATTTTGTGGTGTCAGATGCTTTCTTCTATATAAACCCTTCTCCTATTGGTTTACATGGTCATGTGCCTGATAAGCTGTCTAAAATGTACAGGAACAACAGCTCGATGTTGCATATTCAATCATGTCTAGTTTTGATGCGGTGTTAACCAACTCTTGTTTCTACTTCTACAGGACTGCCTCTCTTCAAGAAATGAAGGCACCCATTGCGAGTCAATAAGCTTAAGGTCCCCTCAGTTTTGTCGTAAAGGAATGGGGACATCTAACATTACAACCTAGACTACTTTTAAACTTTAAACGTTTGAAATGATGATAACAACCAAATGTAAGGCAATTCGGATAGAATGAAGGGACAAAATTTGTTTCAAGTAAATGGGAGGAATTTAGAAGAGATGTTTGTGTGTATGTATGTATGTATGTATGTATGTATATGTGTGTGTGTGCGTGTGTGTGTATGTGTGTGAGAGAGAGAGTCTGCATGTGCATGCGCTGGTACAGACAAGAACTTCTCAGATTAGATCTCACAAAGTCGTCGAGAGGAAAATTTACTAATGCTTTGTTCCTGGAATAGTCCATAACTAATTTATTCTCTTGAAAGTTTGTAACTACTCTACAATGTAACTACTGAATCATCAACCAATACATCCAGATTGACATTGATTTGTTGTATTTTATATATAGCACTTGAGTGATCATGTAGTACATTAGTCGTCAAATTGTGTACAAAAGGAAACTTTTAATAAAAGCTTCGGAAACGTCTTTCTGTCGCAAGTGTTAACGTTGTTATTTACTGCATTGATAAAATACACTTGGTTTGTTCCTTTCACAACTTTTTATAGAAGTGGAAAATTTCAAGGACGACTGTGACAGTATAAGAAGGTCATTGTGCGGGTGTGTGGGTGCTGTCTAGCCTCTGATACTCCACAAGTCGCTGGAAAGAGTAGCATTTGGCCAAATAGACAGATAACATGCCGGAGAAGTTACCTGTGCTCCAGGACCGGCTAACACCTCTGGCACGTTATCTGTCTATTTGGCCAATTTCTACTCTTTCCAGCCATCTCTGGAGCCTGGTAGAGTCTAGGTGCTGTCATGGGGATAGACTGTAATGAAGAACTAGTGGAGATGTCAAGAAATCGCTGATAAAGCTGACAGACCATTCCTGTGATGTTTCTCCAAACCCAAAAAAGCAACATTTCAGAGCGCTAAAAGTTTTATTGCAATTCATTTTCTGGTTGCAGTGAAGACCAACGCATAGTCTCTCCATGAAGCTTGTATGTAGAACGACTGGCTTTATCATAGATGACATTTGTGATTTAAGTCAGGTCAGCATATAGTAGCTAGCACAAGTCATATTCTGCAGGGCGCTGGCTTCTCCGTAGGCGGTGCCGGCGGGCCTACTGACCGAACAACTTCTTCAGGAAGGAGGGGCCGCGATTTATCTTCACGGCTTGTTTTTCTCCATCCTTCGCCTCTGTGGAGAAAGATACAAAAGAACATATGTTCCAATTCTTTAGATAGTGGTTGTATAGTTCCTAAAATCATCTATATGATAGTGGGGGAAGGTGAAAGACAGTCACCGAAACTTCGGTCTTGAATAAAACACTTGGTTGTGTACGAAGAACTTTGTTAAACACTGTTGCATTCCATTATTCTACAATGTTGCTCAGATCCACAGGAAAACTAGCCTGGAATAGTTTTGGATACCATGCTACATGGAAACGATCAGAGGAGTTACCTGGAGAAAGAACAGGATTGGAACTAGACTACTGTGATCTAGGAACCCTCAGAAGTTGCTCTTTCTTGGAAGAGACGGTGAGTCGGAACTTACCCAGACAGCTGACGCCCACGTCCTCGTTGTGGTTGCAGTTCGTCACGCCCCACCCGCTGTTGGGGCAGTACTGCAGCGAGATCTCCCTCCCCGTGCACGTCACCTAGTTTTAACACAATTAACCCCATTAACATTAATCCGCCGGGTTACTTGTGTTTGAGAGATCTCTAGTGCAGCACCCCCCCCCCCCCCCCAGTAATGTACAGTTTAGATATGCAGGAGGGTATTATACTGGCGGGCGTTGGGTTGGAGATCTGTTTGGACGCATCTTTTCAGGGTGGCGGAATTATGTACCCTGGTGGAATTATGTTAGTAGAGGTTAGGTCTTAAGAAATCTAAGGTCATTTGATATTGTAGCCATGGTATAGATGGTTTACCCATTCCAGAAAGTAAGAATCTATTTCCGATGAGTCTGAGAAATGGTTAACAAATGCAATCCATACGTTTGACGAAATATTGAAATGCTTACACACAACAAAAGAGTTTGCTAGGTTTGGGGGGGACTTTATAGGGAAATAGATAAACCATTCTATGTCCCTCTAGCCCAATTGGTTGTAGCCTCACACTTTAGCTCCTAGTTTCAATTGACTTTCGAATCCAGGGAAGGGCATTCTGGTTGGAGTCTTCCGGAAGGGACATAAAATGGAGGCCCCGTGAGTTATGAGGTGCATCGAGCACGTTAAAAGTCACTACCAACAGCCTCATTACTTTAGATGGGCACCTACTGGCTGTACTTCAGATTAATGATAATGGTGATACTAGCATGCTAGTCACCTCGTCCAGCCAGATCGGGCCCTCGCCCGGCTCGAAGTAGGCGTCGGGGTAGAACTGCAGGGCGGCGGGGAAGCCCAGCTCCCGGCACACCACGTCCGCATCCTCCTTCATGAAGTTGTCGTCGCACACGGTCCCCCACTGGCCGTTATAGAACACCTCCACACGGCCGAACGACACGCCTCCAACAAGCCGGATTTGGTAATCTGTAAAATGAATAACTTTCTATAAACAAATGTTTCTAAATTACATTAGCTAGTAGAAAACACTCCTTAAAATCTTATTCTTCAAACATGCCTGATCAGTTGGCATTTCAATTCGGTTTCTGTTGCGAAGGCGAATGATATGCGAACATATCTTTCAAGGATATCTGAGGAAGTTTTGGTCTGAAAACGCATACAGTTGGTATATGTACCCGGGCAGGCACAGATGCACCATCACCGTCAAAGACAACGTAGAAGTGCAATAAAACGCAGTTAAAATCTACTTTGTAGGAAATTACAGTTGGCGGTAGACAACAGTAAACAACAACAAACCTGGGATAGGAGCGCTCGTTTGTAGGTCCGTGCCTCCATCTGAAGACGAGATGAAAAGACACTTATTGAAATGAAGCAAAAATGATCCATGCAAAAATCAATTTCAAAAGAGAAGTGTTTGGAATGTAACGTTAGTGTCGCAGAGTTTCTCACATGTGAATCCAAAACGTGACGTAACTTTAAGCCATAAATATTTAAAAGCAAATGATGCGGTGTGTAGTTATCATCAGAATTTGTCCAAAGATAACCTCCATTAACATTAATCTACTGGGTTAGATAAATCCGCCACTTTGAAAAACAGTGGATTTGAGAGATCTCTAGTGCAGCACCCCCATGTATGCACAGTTTAGATACACAGGAGTGCATTATACTGGGGGACCTTGGTCTATTTGGACGTATCTTTTCAGGGTGGCAGAATTATGTAAACCTGTGAGTAGATGTTAACGTTACATCGGACGAAAAGATAAGAAAATTGAAGCCTGACCAGCACACGCCTGTAGATCGCAGTACTCCCAGCGCACGTTGGTGTCCGTGGTGTAGCACCAGGGCTGGGCGGCGCCGTCAGGGTTGCGGCAGTAGTTCCCGTCCAGCCCGGCCTCCGGGTACGACTCGGCGTCGAACACGTGCAGGTGGGGCCGCTGCTCGCCCCAGGCCTGGCAGTCGTACCCGGACACCGTGGTGTTGGCCGTGCCGCGGTACTTGTCTCCGTTCCCGCTGTAACAGGAGCCGACTGAGATGGCACAAAGGGTAGTGCGTTGATGGTGGACCAAGATGCAGTTTCGATACCAAGAATTTGCTCGCAAAGTTTTAACGCCATCACAACTTGCCTGTTTTTATGCCTTTATGCAGTCTAAGTTTTTCATGTCAAACTTGCGTGAACAAATGTTACGTCTTCCGTCAAAAGGTATGATCGTGATACAATAGATGATAATGTATCGCATGTAAATAAGTAACGATAATTCACGAGTATATTTACCATCGATAGGACCATCGGAGGTGTCGATGACAATTGGGCTGTCTGCAACAGAGAGAGATCAACATCTTTTCATTTTTAAACCTTAACTACGAGAGGTACAATAAAATGTAGCTCTATCAAACAATTTTATAAAACGAACTGAATACATTTGAAGAGGGAACGGGTAGAATTGTGTAGCGAGCAAGCAACTCTGCCTCTGGACCAAGAGGTTGGGACTTTGCATCCCGGCTGTTCTCGCCCACCCAATATGCACGCTACCGGAAAGGGTTCAGTCCTTAGGACGGGAGGTTAAGCCGTGGTCAAATGTTCATTGCGCTTGTCGAATGCGAAAAGAGGTAGGGGAATTTAGAATGAACCTATAAATAATACTGTACATAGAGTATGTCTTTTCTGTGGCGATTGGCCCTTCAGTGAGAAAACTGGTTCGAGATCACTTTCTATCACTTTTACTTTGAATTACCTGAGGTGATGAACTTTCTCCCTACCTTTGCTAATCTCGCAGATGTAGTAATTCTGCATGCTGCAGGACTGGTCGTTCCAGGCCTGCTGATAGCTGCCCTGCATCTCCACACAGTCCTCGTTACCGCTGGAGTCATTGGGCTCACCAACAATCCAGTAGCTGGAGGAGACGGGACACAGAAGTTAAGAATCTTCTTTCTAAAGAAGCGTGTGTCAGTGTAAGAAGTGCAAACTCCAAGAGCTAAGGGGATTCGCAAGACGCAAGATAGTGCCCTTTTTAGTTCAGTGCCCAGAAGTGGTCTCTTGGCCTGTTACAATCACAATTGCGCAAACTCGTTAGAAAAAAACAACATGCCGATCAACAAATCAATTTTTGGTGATGCCCCACGAGCGGGACCTTTATTATCTTTGACTGATTCGGATTCAATTAGTTGCCGATATTTTGCATCGTACACTTACCTAACAGTGAGAGGTCTTCCGTTGCTCCAACTGAAGCTGGTCTCAGTTCCGAGGTCATTCAGACCGATCCACCACCACGGCTGGTAATAATCAACCTGGGTCTGGAGCCAAGTCTGGAGAAATATTGGCACATGTACAGGTATGACTTGATTGCAACAATGTATAGCCTGTTGTTAAAGCAAAGTACTGCGTTATCTTCGATGTCTGAATATTCAATTCAACTGTTATAGAGAGGCCAATCTTTTCGGCCAATACGGTAAGGAGATGATTTCCAAAAACTTTTCGTCTGTTTCTCCCGCCCACTTCAAGTAGAATGACCCGTTACAGTTATCACATGACCTCATGGATGTTGTACGGGTCATTCCACTTGATACAAGCGAAACTTGAGTAAGTTTTGATTTTCTACAGAGTCTGGTACAAACAGAGACGGACTCTTATGTGTCTTTCATGTGGTTGGAAGTACATTCAAACCTACACTAGTGATCACCTCTGTATAAAGACTACCCATCCACTTTTTGATGCCCCCCCCCTGTAAGCAAAATGAATCCTGTCTTTTGGTGACCACCTGTCTATAATGACACTTTTGCCAAGTCTCCTCGGTGTTCACCGTACACAGGTTTGACTGAATATGATATTTCACCACATTTATTTTCAACACAAGGAGCGCCAGACGCACGTGTTCGGCGGCGGAGTCGACGCTGACCAGCCCCGCCCCCTGACTGCGGCAGTCGTCCCGCGCCTCCTGCCAGGACTTCTGCACCTGCACGAACTTGTAGCACGAGTTCTCGGTGGCCGTCCAACCGCTAGGACAGGCTGTGTTGAAGGTAGGTCATGTAAACACATTTAGCAATATTAGACCAAGAAATGTATCGCATTGCTTATCATTTTGGTTGAAGTAAAGGATACTGAAAAAAAGGTGAATACCGAATACTAAGTGGAAAGGTGGACTATGATAGCGACAACTTCGTCTGTGCTGCAGATAACAAAACGTGCACGTACTTTGACGATGCTCTATGTAGATCACAGCGCAATTCAGGCAACTAATGGCTTCCGGCGAGGTTGTTATTTGTTTGTAAATACTGTAGATCTATATTCATCATCATCATCACACACAGGCAACTGTGGCGTCCTCATAGTATTCACATGATGATATGCGTAGTGAAAACAATTTTGGAACGATTGGCTCAATATTTGGAACAATTCTATGGCACTTTGAAGTATACTGATCATGTGTGAACGTGGCGGTAAGTGGTTAGACTTGATGCTAGTAAAGCTTAAGATCGCCACAGGCCATACGGTATTCCATCAATAGACATTAACTGTCATTACTTTCTAAAGACTGCCGATCTTACCGATACAGAAGCCTTCCGTCAGTTGGACATCGTCGATGGCGATGTTAGTATTGGGGTTGGTGCCGCGTTCGGCCTCGAACACAACCTATGCGTAGAACACAAGAAAACGTGATATCAGATGCAATTTTGAAAATAGCTTCAGATTTGTGTGCGATGGCACAACAATAACGAGAAAGCTAAAAATTCAAATCTGAACTACTGTATCATATGTGTTTGTTTATACGGCAGGGTTACTCTGAAACATCTCATACAGATATACAGGTATTTTCCTGTGGTATCAGCACGTGTTGCATACGGAGGAAATACAATGGTACGACGAATGGCGACATAACTAGCAACTGTTGTGCGTAATGATCAAGCATTACTAAATTGCGCTTCTAACACCTTGGACAATGAGAGTTTGCAGATTAACCAAAGTAGCACGTTTTACTGCGTAAGTATCGGTTGGACTTTATGCCACAGCTCTATATAATAGTAGCAACTTCTAATGGCTTTAAACAACGATTCCAAAGCGATGTTCCTACCCTGAAGCTTCCCGCCTCGACCTCTATATTTGCTTTAAGCCAAGTGTTGGTGTTGTTGCCGTCAGTGCTGAAGATGGTGGTTTTGCCGCGCGGCCCCTCCACGTGCACGTTCAGGGTGCCCATGTCGAACCCGTAGATGTGGTACACGAACCGCAGGCAGGCGTGGGTGTACACGTCAATGGTCGGGCTGGAGAAACTCACCTTCGCTCCGGGATTGGGCAGGGGGGTCGCCTGCGTCAGCATGTAATATCCTGTAGAAGTAGACGTATAGAATATTCAGAACACGGACAACATATAATCGAATAAATGCATAAATGAAGAGGTCATATAAACTACGCACAAAAAGTTCGGAAACTTAACTTTGGTTGATCATATCTCCGTTGTTTTTTTACCGATTTTGATGCATTATATATCATTATAAAGCTTGTGTGATTCCCTGTTCTATGATACCAAACTTATTGTGATTGAAAACCCACGGAACAAGTACCAGGACTAATAACGTGAGTGGGTCACGGAGAAAAAGTGCCCAAAATTCCCTGTTGGTGTCATACGCGCGCTGTGACATCCTATCGGTATGGGCGCGGATGATAATTCAATATATGGCTTCCTCAGGTTCTAAGGTTATTTTTAGAACACAGACCACCCAAGGTTATTTCTAGCACACAGAACATCCAAGGTTATTTTTAGCACATCGAAGAACCAATTGTTTACACCACATAAACACCTGCGTCCTGCAACGGTATCGTCATCCACAGGTGTTATTTTTTTTTTCACAACAAACATTGGGGTATGGGGAGGCATAAACTCCAGGGGAAAGACAAGACTTGTACCAGGAACCCTCAATGCAGAAAGATATCGTGACACAATACTTGATCCGGTGGCCATCCCTGTCCTCCATAACATGGGGCCGAATGCCTTGCTGCAAGATGATAACGCCCGCCCGCACCGGGCAGGGATCATCGCCGACCATCTCCAGCATGCAGGTGTAGAGAGGATGGAGTGGCCCTCTAAGAGCCCGGACCTGAACCCCATCGAACTTCTATGGGAGCAGCTTGGGCGAGCTGTCCGTGCAAGACACGGTGGCTGACCTAGGACGACTGCTGGTGGAGGAATGGGACGCTATCCCAACAGCATCGCATTGCGCGACTGGTGACGAGTATGAGGAGTAGGTGCCGTGCTGTAGTGACAGCGTGTGGCTGGATCACCCGTTACTAAGACTTCTTGCTAACCCGTTACTAAGACACAGATTGTTGGTTTTGATAAAGAATAAACTTAGCTTTCATGAATATGTCTTGTTTATTCTTGTTAATTTTTCACAATACTCTCGTACAGAAGTCAATATCAACAGAAGAATATGTACGGAATAGCATGTTTGACTATAGACTAGTATAGTAAGGTAATCTGGGCACTTTATTTCTTCGACCCACTCACTTAAGCAGGCCTGATGCTCGTTTCATGAACTTGCAAGCACAATAAGTTTGGTATCATGGGAAAGGAAATCAAATAGGCTTTTAAATGATATGTAATATATTGAAATCAGTAAAAAAATAACGGAAATATGATCGACCAAAGTTAAGTTTCCGAACTTTTTGTGCGTAGTTTAGTTAATTTGATTTGTAGGAATTGATGTCTTTTTATTGATATGCGAACATTCAAGAACTTATCGTGTACGCTAAAAATGCCCCCAAGAATCTGTATCCCCCTGCTTTGGTGACCTATATCTGATACCACATTATCATTTTGTCTTTCAAAGTCAACCATTGCAGATGCACTACAAGTTTTAGAACTTGCAAGTAGATCTAAATCCCTAAACAAAAACGTGTTAGTTTTTTTTGCTCCATGAATAATCTTTTCAAGGACAGTTTCAGGATCCTTCCTTGAAAGCCAAACGTTGCAGATTGTATGGATTAATGATATTAGCAAGTTCCTGACCTGATCCGGTGGTGTGGTCAGCCAGCGGCCCGGTGTTAGACTGCGGGGTCCACCCCCGGAGCCTGTTCCAGGAGAAGTCGGCGGTGCTGTCGTTCGTGTACCCGCAGACGTCAGTGTCGAAGTCGCAGTCGATTGTCGCCGTTTCTAGAAACAAAACAACAAAAAGTAATGTTTTCTAAGCATGATGTGGTCTTGACATAGCGTTCTGCCTGAGTTTTCGGTCCATAGGAGCTCAAGTTAAATTGTCTCGTTTTATTTTCTTGTATATCTCGTCTGTTGGGGAGCGTTAAGAAAAACGAATCCAATATGTCGTCACGACATTCGCAGATTTCACTTACCATTTGACTCCCGTCGATGCATCTACATCATGCAGTCTTTACGTGGATGTACATTATTAGGAAAAAAAGACATACTGTATGTACATCCTTAACAAGAAAAATGCTTAGTTTCCAGTTTCCTACCCAGTCTAATCTCACAGATGTAGCGGTTGTTGTTAGAACAGGGGGAGTCATTCCAGGACGTGCCGCCGATCTCTACGCAGTCCTCCCCGGTACCGGCGTTGTTCGGTTCCCCAAAGTTCCAGTAGCTTGATAAACAAATACATGGCATTTCTTACTGATAGTCTATAAATGTTCGCGGGAAAGGTTCTCTTAAGTACAAGGAACAGTTGACCTAAGAAATCCAAGTAGATGTTGAGTCGATGGTGGAGAGAGCTGACAAAAAACGGGGCATATAATAAGAACTTTTAAGAAGGGCACAGTTTCCCGCAACTATCTCTGCTTGAAGAGTCCTCGAAGTAAGTCAAGCCTTTTGGGCAACAACAGTCGGGATTCAAGTTCACGACATTTGGTCCAGAAGCTAAGGGTGACTAACACGCTACTTCAAGTATGTAGGATACCTACGTGACGGTTACCGGACTCCTGTCGGACCAGACGAAGGTCCCTTCGCCCGCGGTGTCGTGGAGCCCGATCCAGTACTGAGGGAACGAGCCCAGCGTCTGGCCGATTATCCAGTTCTACGGTGAGATACGGGAAGTTGTTAGTTTTGCGAAACTACTGCATGGTTATCGTTGATAATCCATCTCTTTCTATTCTAAGAGACCTAGTGGGTAGAGTACTCGCCTCGCAGGTTCGATATCCCACCTGACCGAGTCATACGAAAGACTTTAAAGAAATGGTACATACTGATTCTCCGCTTGGCATTCAGTACAAGGGATGCATTCAAACGTGTACGTACCCCCATTCAAAAGTGTCCGTATCCCCTTCAAATGTGCCCTTACCCCTATTCAAAAGTGTCCGTACCCCCAGAACTAAATTTGCTTTCATTCTATCCCATTAATAAAATCAACAAGAGTCCGTAGGACACAATTCTCCGTGAAGTATTTATAGTATGTACAAGTATTGACCCACACAAACTTTGCATCTCTGCACAGTCCAAGTAGTGTTTTAGAGCAAGTAAAGAAAAGGTGTTTGTTTATCTTTTTCTTTCAATACAGGAGTGGTCAACCTGCTGAAAAGTATGTTTTTACAGCATGACATAGATGGGATCTAGAAATTCCGGGAAAAGTCACAAAGTTAGATCTAGATGGCCCGTTTTCAGGCCGGCCTGATCTATAGCTATCAAGCTATTTGCAATAAAAAAGGCTAATTTATATTATCGCAACATTTCACGAAGGTCAAAGGTCACCGGATCTAACCACCCGGAAGTGACACTGGCGCGCGCACTTTTCTGAGAGATATGTCTCAACAATCTTTCATCCCCTGCGTAAACTTTTTACATTGTCACAGCCTCCGTATTATAAACTACAAGTGTGGTAAGTTTGAAGGTCCAGAGATTTCCCATTTTCACACTGTGCGTAAAAGTGCATCGTCCGTCCCGTGCGCACATACTGTAACAGCGAGTTGCGAGTGGACAAGGCATACTTAATACACAGACTGGAGGTCACTCTACACATGTTCGCAGCTAAAACTCACAATTCCCGTTGCCGCATTGGTATGTAACTTGGTATATCGTTTGCTAGGTTGCGTGTGGTGATGCACGTTGTCTATTTTTCAATGTAACAGTGACTATACGATCACAGCAAGTAAGGAAGATTTATACCCCGTATCTGCCTGAAGTATTCCAGTCATGCATAACGGATTATAACATGGTCCCTATGGCAGGGCAGTGGGACATAGCATTAATTATAGGGGTGCAATTACGATATTGGATTGACGTTTAAAGTAGTTATGGTGTAACAAAGCTATTGTGCATCACCACGCCGAACCAGGCAAACGATATGCCAAGTTACACACCAATGCGACGACGGGATCGTGAGTTATAGCTGCGAACGCGCAAACAAATACATTCCCAATACTCCCAGAAGGAGGTCACACCTCCTCCCCGGAGTAATGACTACAACAGACGCACCCATTCTGCGTCGGAGTTGACGCTGGCGAGGTCTCCGCCCCGCCTCTGACAGTCGACCCGGGCGGTGGCCCAGGGCTTCAGGTCTTGCTGGAACAGGTAACAGGACGACAGCCCGCCCGTCCAGCCGTCAGGACACGAGTGGGTGAACTGGGAGGCTGTGCGGGGACATTGGACACGGGGAAAATTTTATTGTGTCGATGCCGCGTAGGTCAGGTTAGGTTAGGTTATCTACGTAATGCGATACATAGTACCAAAGTTCCTCAAGCAACTGGATAGTACTTTTCACCGAAGAAAGATAGCGGATGCTATCTAAAACGTCTGACCATTTACAAAACGTATCCAGTTGATTGGATAATTTTTGTATTGTGTATTGTATCTCTCTGTATCTGAAACGTACAGAAGATATACGGGTTTGTTGTAGGTATGTATTGTGTAGGGCCGGTCATCATAGAGATGCAGTCAAATCTACACGAAGAGTGGAGCTTAAAACTAGATTGGTAACGTTACAGACATGTCGATGTGAGCATGCGTATGAGTTTAGAAATTGTTCGTTAACGACGTTGCATTGGTTTCAACCGTGAGAGTCTTGAAGTTTTTTTCCGAGTGATGATCACTAGTGCAAATTACAGTGTGTTTACCTGTTTTAACTTATTTTAACTTATACTTTACCTAGTTCAATGGTGGCGTTGCACGTCCTGTCCGCCCAGAGCTGGTGAGGGAAGATGGGTGGCGGAGCGGTGTCACTCAACACGCCTGGGAAAAAAAGGAATGCAATGATTGTTTTCATCAGCTTGTTAACCATTCCCCTGCTGTCTAATCTAGTTGTCAATGGACATCGTTCGTCAAAATGTAGTTTTGTCAGGAGAGGGCTGAATAGCAGCAGCCGTGCTGGACGCGTCGGGTGCTGGTTATCTCCAAGCAGATCTATCGGTGGCAAGGCAGTATCAAACGTATCATGACTCACTCGCGTATCTGAGGCGGAATCCCGGCGCGGTGACGGAGGAGTCGGAGGTGAACTCCACTTTGACGATGGAGTCAGTGGTGGTGTAACTGCACCCGAGACCTGCATCCAGCTTGCACGTGTAACTGTTAGAGAGAAGATATACATCTTGTTGGTGTATTCAGGTGATTATCTATCTGTTTTTACACACTGTTTATGTTGTACAGGGTCTATGTTACACGTCTGTGGCACAGAAATGATAGTTACTGGATCATGTTGATTTAAGCTCGCTCATTCGTCTATTTTAGGTCTATTTGGTCTATCTTGCGAAGCTGCTCGAAGGGTAATATGTTCACCGTTCATTAACAACGTTAATGTGGTGAAAGACACCTCAAGCACATTGCAGTCTAGATCTTATAAAATACTTATAGGGAACTAGAATGGCAACATTTTCGGGAAAATGCAGGATATTCCCCTCCCATTACCTACACCTCAAACATGACATCCTTAGCATTGACTGTAAGGGTGTTATGAAGTAATAAAGTTCTGCATAAATTATGCAAACGAGGCCCTCATCAGCATAATTTATGGCCAGGTTTTCTGACCTTTCCTGATGGTACCTACATCTCAGATATGACATCCGTAGCTTTTACGGTAAGAAAAATAAGAGTTTATACATACATTATGCAAATAAGGTCCTCATTAACATAATTGATGGCCAGGTGTGTTCACCTTTCCTAAAGGTACCTACATCTCAAATATGACATCTGCAGCTTTTACGGTAAGGGAAATACAAATTTCTGCATAATTTATGCAAAGTAGGTCCTAATTAGCATAATTTATGTCAAGGTGCTTTCACCTTTCCTAAATGTACCTACATCTTCAAGATGACATACGCAGCTTTTACGGTAAGGGAAATACAAGTTCGTGCATAAATTATGCAAATGAGGTCCTCATTAGCATAATTCATGGCCAGGTGTGATCACCTTTCCTAAAGGTACCTACATCTCAAATATGACATCTTCAGCTTTTACAGTAAGGGGAACACAAGTTCCTACATAAATTATGCAAATGAGGTCCACATTAGCATAATTTATGTCCAGGTGTGTTCGCCTTTCCTAAAGGTACCTACATCTAAAAGATGACATCCACAGTTTTTACGGTAAGGGAAATACAAGTGTATGCATATATTATTCAAATTAGGTCCTCATTAGCATAAGTTATTGTCAGGTGTATTCACCTTTCCTATAGGTACCTACATCTCAAATATAACATCCGTACCATGTAACATAAGGTACATATAACTTTCTGTAATACCATTAGTAGAGCTACCACCGCACATCTACTTGGTTTTTGGCAGAAGAAGAAGAAAGAAGAAGAAGAAGAAGAACAGGCAAGCAAAAACAGTATATCCCCCTTCCCACTGGAAGGGGAATATAATTACAAAGAGTCGAAGAAAAAACAACACCAATGGTATCATATGATAGCATTTTTTCGTTGACACTTGGGATTTACCTACTACTAGTACTAGTGTACAATGTACATGTAAGTACCTTAAGATAAGGATGAAATATGCTTGAGCATTATCCAACCTACGTGTGCTGCTTGTCGCCGTCTGTGATGAGTAGGAAGTCGTAGTCGCACTCGACGTCGAACTCCTCGAACCAGATGTTGATGGCAGCCTGGTCGGGGTTCTCGATGGTCCAGACGCATGCGTGGTTGTTCCCGTACTCGGCCGGGTACCCGGGGCTCTCGATCACTCCCTCGGCGTCCGTCAGCGTCGCGCCGCAAGTCGGCGCACCACCTGGCAAAGATGACAAAGACGAAACTGTAGATCATTAACTGAAAAACTGCGTTCTAACATATTGTAAATACAGAAATGTTCGCGGTGGTGTTATGTTCGCGGTATTCGCGGTGAACTTTCAGCGCGAACTTAAAACCACCGCGAAACTTTCTGCCCACCTGTGTTTCAAACGCGATCTTAAAACCACATCGAACATTCCAATTTTCTCCCTACCGCGAAATAAAAACCACGCAAACTTGAATACATTTACAGTAACCTCCTACGGGGGTATACGGATCTTAGAATTCGGCAAATGGCAATAATTGGCCAGGAGAGTCAGCAATCGGTCAGTAGTGCAAGGAAGTAGGCAGTGGTTGGAAGGGTGTCACTTGACGGTTTTAACCAATCAGATTGAAAGGATTTTACCAATATATATATTAATGCCACTGCAATGAAACGTATATCGCCCCCGTCTCTATTGAGTGATGGTTAATTGCCAATGGGCTTTTTGCAACAACAAAAAGGGGTTTTCATGCTGACAAAATAGCTTTCTGGTAATTGAACAAACGAGCCTGTGTATACATGTAGAGTGAGAGCTCCTTTAGAATGCTGTTTCGATTGTACCGACCTGTATCAATCTCGCAGATGTACTGGGCAGTCCCTCCGCAGTAAGCATCATTCCAGTTGTACCCTGACAGCTGCACACAGTCTTCGTCTCCGTTGTTGTTCGGTTCTCCGAAATTCCAGCTCCTGAAGTCACAAACGTCAATACGACAAAAAGAATTGTAATTTTGCTGCACAACCTTGTTTTCTGATGGAACATTGCGTATTCGTAACGACTGCCAAAACTTGGCTTATAAAAACTTTTCTATACCAACGTTAACGTCCAAAGCATTTTATGTTTAAGACTTCAAAGATCCAATAAGTGGAACGATAAAAGTAACAGAAGCAGCAGAAAGGAACGTTACAACATGTCTTGCGGCAGCCATTGAATCCCTATGGCATACTTAATCTCCAAGCAGATCTATCGGTGGCTATGACAGTATCCAAAGGGCGAATGCAGTATTATTGACCACTTGGATACTGTCAAGGTCACCGATAGATCTGCTTGGAGATTGTGGCATACTCGCTAAGGCTTCCCACTACGGACCTTACGTTGCAGATGTCTGGAGATTTCTCCTACTTACGTGTAAGTCAGCGGAGTTCCGTCCACCCAGATGAAGGTGCCCTCCGCCCCAGTGTCGTGCAGACCGATCCAGTACGGCTGGTAGTCGTAGTTGGTTAGTCCCTGGATAAAAGACTGGAAAGAAATACTATTCAGTAAAAGCAAACGAGTGTCTCAAGTTATAAATTTTAGACTCCATATGTATGTACGCAGTAACAGCAATTGACACAGCCACAGCGTGATAGGCACATGATCCATAACCAGGTCTGAATACAGTGAGGCGATCGATGCTGAGACCAATCGAACAAACGGATCAAGTACACATATTTTACTTTTTCCTAGACTTTTAACGTTATCATCTATCAAACGTCGGATTACCAAACAAGACCAGTTAAGACTGCAGTGCCGTTTCACTTAGACAAATCCTCTTCGAGGAGTAGATTTCATACATCTTACCTCCTCATCATAAGTGCCAATGGTGGCCAGATGCCCGCCCCAATTGGAGACACAGTCGTCGCTCGCCTGTTGCCACGTCACGTAGTTGTTCACCAGGAGGAAGCACGAGGAGGGACCGGTGGACCAGCCGGACGAGCAGCCGACAGGAACATTGGGGTCTGTGGGTAGGACAGACACTGTGGGAGTTAGAGACGTATGTCAGAGGAATTGGGGTTTGATTTAGGAGAAGTATGGCAGTTTATAATGTTTGCAGACAGGCCGTCATTAGTACGTGTGCGTGTCTTACGGATCTCCACACGCTTGTACCCGTACTTGGTAGCCTCCTTCGCAGACTTCCTGTAACGGCGGCGTATATATTGGGGGGGTGGGGGGGTGGGGAGGGGGCAGGGGGTGCAAGGTTCTCTAATGCCGGTGTTCTATGAGATTCTGTCCGGGCGTGAGAATCGGTCCGGGTTCCATATTTGGAGCGATGACACAAGAAGTGGGCGTGGTCTACAAACTACAAAGGCCCACACATACAATATATTATCGTGCATGAAGTACTAATCACGGAGTTCTGCTTACATTGGAGTAGGGTTTAACATAGTTAAAAGATATGAAATCAAATACCACACAAGATGACGTGTTCGTTTCCTTATAAGAGCTACAGTATTAGTACAAATAGTGTTTTCCTGTACTAAATACCAAACTACAGTCCCTAAAGAAAAAAATAAAAGACGCCTACCTTATGACTGTTTAGAATCATTCGCCGAGTTAATGAACCTGATTGTAATAACCTAAGTCACTCTATTTGGAAGAGTGTAAGAGAGGACCACTTTCCACGGGAGGATCAAATGTGATAGAAGGTCGTGAGAATCGGTCCGCCCTACTGAAAATCGCGGTATCGTTAAACAAAACACTTCTCAAACATGTTTTATCGCAACGTTAAGACTCAAGTAGATATGTCCGAGTTAATAAGACTGATTGTAATAACCTAAGTCACTCCATTTGGAAGAGTGTAAGGGGGCACGACTTTCCACGGGCGGACACAATGTGATAGAAGGTCGTGAGAATCTGTCCGCCCTACTGAAAATCGCGGTATCGTTCCTCAAACCACTTCTCAGACATGAACAACTTCTCAGACATGTTTTTTTTTTCGCAACGTTAAGACTCAAGTACATATGTCCGAGTTAATAAGACTGATTGTAATGTCCTAAGTCACTCCATTTGGAAGAGTGTGAGGGGGGACGACTTTCCACGGGCGGACGAAATGTGATAGAAGGTCGTGAGAATCTGTCCGCCCTACTGAAAATCGCGGTATCGGTCCTCAAACCACTTCTTAAACATGTTTATCGCAACGTTAAGACTCAAATAAGTTTGTCCGAGTTAATAAGACTGATTGTAATGTCCAAAGCCACTCTATTTGGAAGAGTGTGAGGGGGGGACCACTTTCCATGGGCGGACAAAATGTGATAGAAGGTCGTGAGAATCTGTCCGCCCTACTGAAAATCGCGGTATCGTTCCTCAAACCACTTCTCAAACATGTTTTATCGCAATGTTAAGACTCAAGCAGGACAACCTTCCCAGTGATCTTTGGAAGCGAAGAAACAGCCATCACTATTAGAACAACAACTGCACTTAAAGATTTTCGTAGCAATAAAATAATCAAATTTCCTCGCGATGAATTCGAACATCATTTTGGAAATTATATCTTAGATCAGAGAGGGTAGCAGAATAAGTGATAACGTACCGGAGCCGCCACAGTTGCCACAGCTCTGAGCACACTGGACCAGCATGTAATCGGGGTTGGCGTCACATTCACCAGTGGACGCCCAACTGGCACAGTGTGGATTGGTGTCCGTGCAGGAAGAGGCTGCATTGAGGGGGGGTTGGTGTACTTTGTACTTGTGGGCCTTCCAAGTTTTTAGGCCACGCCCCGGACAGATTCTCACGCCGGACCATATTTCATCGCCAAGGGAGTTGTGTAGCCAAGGGAGTTGTGTAGCCGAGGGACGACCGCCGCGCCGTGGATATAAACGGCGGTCGTCCCTCGGCTACACAACTCCCTGGCCGGCATTAGAGAACCTTGCCCCCCCCCCCAATATATACGCCGCCGTTATAGGAAGTCTGTGAAGGAGGCTACGTACTTAGCCCCTCCATGAAAAGCACGTCTTACTTGTATATTATGACAGATATAATTGGGCCATTATCTGCGATTCTAAAAGATGATCCTATTACATCATCATCGGAGAAAAAGTAACGATCCGTGAAAAATACTGAATATCGCATAGCGTATAGATAATGCTGCTGCACAAACTCATTGGGATACGTCAAGTCCTTTTGAGCTTCATTCTAGTCAGCTCAAGAAATCATCAGATAGGGGTAGTAAACAGCGACTCACCGGTAGTGGTTGGAGGAGCGGGTGTTGTCGCTGTTGAAGAAGACCAAATAGAATCATAATCTCAAATGCATATGAAAGTTTATTGAAACATGCTTTCTGTCTCGTCATTCGTTGATCAATTGGAAAGCGCCAGTCGTGTATATATGTTGCATCATTGGCACATAACTAATGCCACATTACAGAAGGATGTTGATAGCACCGACATATATTGGTTCTTGGTCCACCATCTCTTTAGAAGCTTACTGTACCGTCGCATTGTTCAAACAAAAGCAAACGGAAAGGTTTTCTTAGTTGTTAAGGGGGTACATCGCGACCTAGAATCTCAGCAATGCTATATTTTACATGAGAAGTACAGAAGCCTCTCTAAATGTAACAACGTGCTCGAATACATTTTTTTTATCAAGCAAACAAAAAGGAACTGATACAGATAGGATGACGACGCACTCAAGTTGAGCCAACTTATATCAGCGCCGCCATGAAAAAGGAAAAGAACTTACTAATCATACACTAACGAAGATACATTTAATACGTAAACTGACGAAAAAACGAATGTAATATATGAAAACATCAATTTAGCTTTCTTATGCTAAGGTCACATTTCCAAACCGGGGCCCGGCGCTTTTTATCGTACTTTTCGTTCCGGCAAACTGCCCGGCCGGGCCCCTGCTAGAAGATATTCAAGAAGTGTGTGCTACTTACGACAAGCGTTCACGGCGCACGTCTCAAACTCCGTGGCAGGGTCGGTGGTGTAACACCACGGCTTGGCGTCCACTCCCAGCGGGTTCCGGCAGAAGTTCTGCTCCAGGCCGGAGTCAGGGTACAGGGTGGGGCGGAAGATGTGGGTGTGGGGCGTCTGCTGGTCCCAAGCCTGGCACGTCAGGCCGGACTCTGTCACCGTGGCGTCGCCTCTGTAGCTCTCTCCGTTTCCGTAGTAGCATTCTGATACTAAAATATATATCAAATACATGCGTTACCATCAAGAGGGGCACTTCGGAGCAAAGGCCCAGGACGTGGCCTATGCGCTGAGGTAGGCAGGCAGGCAGGTACCCTTAAACTTAGCAGTCAAGCGAATCTTGTACACTTGTACATATAATTATTTCAATTAATCAGTCAGTTCTTGATTCTAGTGTAGAAAAGGACAAGAAATCTTTAGCGTCACTCAATGTAGGTGTCTGGTCGACATGATAGACTCGTTAACTGAAGGCATTTGTGTGCCTAGGAAATTAGCGTGTTTCTATACCGAAGTGCGTCTTAAAGAATCCATCAATATAGTACTATGTTGGTTTTGTCAAAATTGATCGGGCTTCTAAGCAATTTAGCCGTGACTAGTTGATCTGTATTATCCGAGCACAGGTTTCGGTCGGGGGCTAGTAGTGGCAGCAATTTTGTCATTTGCCTCCGGAGCTCCCAGACGAAAGACATCGCGGCCACTTCTAGCCCCTTGACCGAAACCTCTGCTTGAAGCAGTAGCCCAACCGTACCGCATTCGTCCACATCACACAGCTCGAACTCTGTGCCCGGGTCGGTGGTGTAGCACCAGGGCTTGGCGTCCACGCCAAGCGGGTTCCGGCAGGCGTTCCCGTCCAGCCCGGCGGTGGGGTACAGGCTGGGCTGGAAGATGTGGGGATGAGGAGATTGCTGGTTCCACGACTGGCAAGTCAGCCCAGACACCGTCTGCGATGTCGGTCCTCTGTAGCTTTCTCCATTCCCGTAGTAACAATCTGGTGGCAGAAAGTGGCAGACATTCAAGCATCATACGTTATGACAAAAGGTAAAGGATAAAGCAGTCATCCTGAGGGTTATGAAGCATGATACTTTATCTATCGCGGCTTGCGCTTTCAGACAAGCACATAGGCACTGTGTACTGTTACCCGTACTATTCTCGATAAGCGTGTTGGGTTCTTTCACTTTAAGAAGTTCGACGTATGAAGCTCCCTCATACACAGCTTACAGAGATGCCAGCTTTATAAGATAGGTACGGTAGAACTTTTGTTAGAAAACAATGAACTTAATTATACGGGTTACGCCAAGCTTCAGAAATTAAGATATCAGTGATCAGTTCCATATGGTACACTTTTCTCTTCATCTAAAAGTCACGGAATATATTTTTCAAACCTTGTGCGCTGCTGCACTCCCAATGAACGGCGGAAATCAGCAAAAGCAAGGCTGCTATCCGCGCCATGGTAACAGTAATGAGGAATGCTGAATTCTCTCTCTCTAGTTCTTAACACGTCTGCACGGTGTGCCTGCTCACAGACAACTGCAGATGTTGAATTTGTGTGGCCACACTCCTCACATCCTCACAGGTTTGTTTAAATATGACTAACTGTACACAGAAACTTCCGCGACCTTCAATAACAGGAACCATAGTGTTTGAATGACTGATAACGTCACATGCCACGGAGTCTCACTCTACGTTAGAATGTAGTTAAAAGGTCACAGGTGTACCGTTACCTAACAAATCAATATATGAAAGATATCTTCCTTTTGGTTGCGCGGGGCAAGGTTCAAAAGTTCCATAGCGATACAACTAGCCGCGATGGCAAGAAAAGTATTGTGACAAGTCAAGTATCTATTTCTTTCAAGGTTGTTGTCTTAGCGATGACAATATGATAAGAGAGTGACTATTGACAGGATGATCCTGTCAATAACAGACTTTTGCACCATTGACAGGGTGATCCTGTCAGTAGTGGAAATTCTGTTATTCTACTGTCAATAGTGCCTACCGTATGCATTGTTGACAGGATGGGCCTGTCAATAGGGCAAACATGTACGTCTGTTATTGACAGAATCATCCTGTCAATAAGAAAACTTTTCTACTATTGACAAGATGATCCTGCCAATAGCCTCAGGCATATGTTAAACTAAGACCAGGGCACCACGAGGTTCGATGTTGTAACAAAGAATGCGTGGGTAGTTATAGAATTTATGCCGGCACATGTATATGCACAATATAAACATGATATTGTTTCTTTTTTTCTCGTATAGCTTCTACAATAGGGCGGTTAGCGTTGAATTTTTTTTTACAAGGATATTAGTAGATTCGTGCATGGACAAATAAATTCCATAAAACAGAACCTACATGCACTCGTGTATGCATGGTATGTTCGCACAATACAGCAGCGTAAAGACTTGAAAACAATGAAAACCCCTGCCCAAGGCTATAGAATTCTGAAAATTATTCTCATGACCCCTATCACCCTACTTGCCAAGTTATTTGTGCCGTATTTGTTCGTTCTTACAAACGCGACGTTCGCTCCGGCCAGGGAACACGCACACCTGTCGTCCACTCGTGCCAGTCCCGTGCAGGATGTGATGCTGCAATTCATCCTTTTGGGCAAATAGTACATGTTTGTGAAGAAAATACTGTGTAGTATCTAATTTTGTATCGTTACAAAACGTGTTTAGACAACGCGATGATATAATGTTAAAGATTAAAGAAATAACTGCATATATAAGAGCATCGTCTTGAAATGTCAAACTTGCAATGTGTATAGGATACATCGCATCTAGAGCTAACGTTATCGACAAAAAAACTTTCCCTTCAGTATGAAAAAATGAATTCAATACGTAACATAAAGCACTTTTTTCTTCGTAAATTGCGTTAAGTTTGAATGCCTTGGTACGTTTGAATCAATGTGATGTTTTCGACATAGAAAAAGACATGGGAAGTTGATTTCATCGCTGCATCCACAGCGGGATGAGACCGCCAGCCAGAAAACGTCATCTTCCATCGCAACATCTGCTTGGAGATCAGGTTTTACGATAATTTGACGTTTTGCGTTCCCATCTGATAACGAAAGCTGCGCATGCGCATTAACAGAAAGCACCATGCCAGAGAAGATGACAGCACCGAAAGATGCTCAGGTAAAACTCAATAATCTGGGTAAACTGTACGTCTTAGACCTCGGTTACCTATGTGAAATGTTTAAGTATATTCAACAGCAGCCACAGAAGTTAAAATCTGAACTATAAACTGAAGGAAACGATTTATTTCTGCGTTTTTAGTCCACCTCCTTTATACTTCTTCGGCGTGTTTTCATCTTCTTTGACATAACCAAGGCGGTATATTTCCAAGGATGTTTTTACTTCATACAAATTATACTCAGTGTTGAACATTCTATGCATAAATTAAGATATAGGTATGTTGATTATTCATTGGACGCCAATGATTAGGATAACTAACGTTATAATTCTGAATCATTTCTGAGCTGAGTGACGTTAAATAATATATTGTCCCGAGATGATGATTTTCTGAACAAAGATGACAGCAAGGTTATAACGTTACTGACATAAGGATTTCTACCCTGTCTCCGCCAGGTAATGGCAGCCGTCTTAAAGGACATGGGCGTGACAGACTACGAACCTCGAGTCATCAACCAAATGCTCGAGTTCACCTACCGTAAGTTCAAAGCCAAGTTCATCTTAATTTCATTTCAATCTTTTCTCTCAGAAAATATTTTCCTGAGTGATCATAAGCTAACGTTACCTTGCAGAAGTTGTTGTGTTACTGTTCATCAGGATTGTATGACCTGCTTTCTTATTCCAGCTCATTTCAGTTAGATTCTGACATGAATTATTGAATATCTTCCTGGCAGGGTATGTCACAGACATCTTCGAGAACGCTCGCGTCTATTCCACCTTCGCCAAGAAGAAGGAGATGGACACCTCTGACGTGAAGCTGGCCATCAGACATAACTCCGACCATTCCTTCGCAACCCCACCACCACGAGATGTAGGAGTTTTTCTTCAGACAGCCTTCATGATTGGTGTATTAATTAACTCTAGCTCTAACCAATACATGTATAAATATGGACCATAATGATGCAGAACCCTCCGAGTAGTTAGATTGCTGAAAGTGTCTTGCTCAATGGCATCATATAGAATATACTTCGTGCTGGCCCTCAATAAATGATTGCAGAGGGACATTGACTTTGTTACATGATAAAGACACAACGTTTTAGCCTTGAATTTCATCTTTGATTGATGAAGTAGTTATGTATTTCACATCATGCAAAGTTATTGAGTGTCCAATTATTGGTCATTTTTGTAATCTTTTATTGTTTCCCATACAGTTTTTGATGGAGATTGCCCGACAGAAGAACAGCACACCTCTACCACTCATCAAACCATACGGAGGCCCCAGACTCCCTCCAGACAGATACTGTCTACTCTCCAACAACTACAGACTCAGGGCCTTGCACAAAAAGGTACATAGTCTAGTTTTTATTACCCCTGGCAATAGAATAATCAGACTAAGGAACTAAACGCGAGCTGTAGCAAAGCCACATTGTACTACCACTAGCTACTTGAAAAAGCATCATGCTTCACCTCAAATGAGGATGCCTTGAAACGAAAAACAAAGGAACTAAAATGAAGGAATTTACAGTTGATTATTACATACTTCTACATACATTTATAGTCATGCCCAAAAAAAGTTACTCAAGCAACTGGATAAAATTTTGGACAATTAAAAAAAACTGTACCCAGTTGCCCGAGTAACTGTCTTTTGGCATATCTTATTACCTGGATATCTAACCTTCATTGACATATATATCATGATTTTGATGTAAATTGTTATTAAAATTGTTTCTATTTCTCCCCAGCCAAAGCTGACAGTGGCAGTCCCTCGTCTTGGCCTGTCCTCTGTCATGGGGCAGCACTCTCCTGTTGGTGAGTACTGTCTATGGGTTCAAGCTTTAACCTTCTCCCTGCTGCCTAACTCTGTAACCAATAGGGAATTGGATACAAATTAGCATGCCTTGTATTTTTGATGGGAAAGACCACTGTTAGTGCATTTGTATGTCCTGTGTCTGTTGGTGTATAGTGACCAGTATAATTAAAACCTTACTGATGTCATTTATAAAGTTAAAGGTAGATGTATAATTGTTAAAATACTCATCAGAACTACATGTAGCATTGATCTAGCCTCGAGTGCGCAAATCAATATTTGTCAATATTGTTGAAATTTTCCTTAGGTACCTCGACCAGTCGAGTGTCCAGCCCTACCACAGCAAAGATCACCATTCCTGTCAGTGTGACGTCCAGAGTTGGGCAACATTCCTCCCACATCAAAACCTCACAGGCAACACTGCTGCAACCAACGTCTCTATTGGGAAGGCCCATGTCTACCCTGGGGTCATCGACCTCCATAGGAGATGCCAGCGGCATCAAGAGGAAAAGAGAAGATGATGACTATGATCTACTAGAATAAAACAATGTCTAGTTCTGTAAATACTGGTTAGAGCACATCACATTGAATTACCTTTTCGGTTGTCAGACTCTTGATAATAACATGAAGGTGGTAGTACAATGAGAAGGGAAGATGATGACTTTGAACTGCTAAAATAAAACAATGTCTAATTTTGTAAGTACTGGTTAGACCGGTTACTTACTGGTTACAGCACAGTAAATTACCTTTGTTGATTGTCAGACTCTTAAGTACAAGGTGGTAGTACAATGGTAACAATAGTCTTGGAAAATAGTGCCTTGAGAAAGTCTGTTTCTTTGATTGTGTACAATATTTTGATATACAAATTCACCTCATACATAACTTATTGTCATCAGTCATACATGTTTCATCCTGTCCGTATTGACTTATTATAGTTGGCACAGTCCAATTAACTTTTGATAGAGCTAAGCATTTATGATACTCAGTTACACATATAACTGATACTTGTAGAATTTGATGGTAGGTTTGTTACATTCCTCCATTTTTTTCACAAGAATTGTAAGCTGTAACTGATACTTACTTTAATATTGTTTTTTTATGAAGCATTAAGAATATGTTTGATACATGAATGCTTGAATTTGGTAGAAGGATGGGAATTATCTTTATTTTCTACAACATGCAATGCTACTCACAATTCTACTGAACTGTTCACTGTGAAGAAAATTTGTGCAAAAATAAAGACCAAGTCTGTACAAGAATTTCTGTGTGTCATTTTATGTATGTTGATCGATAATCCATACATGTGTTTTGGGACAGTAAAATTTGCTTAGAAAAAATAAAAGACCACTTCTCGGTCATATATGTGTAATGAAATTACAAGAAAGGCATAATCTATGGAATTCCTAGGTGTTATGAAATTTTCTGCTTCATAAAGAAATAGGGTGTGTGAAGTATTACATGTAACTAAGGACAAATGAACTCAAGCAAAGAAGATTACTGTAAATACATTTAAGTTTGCGAGGAAATGGAGTGTTTGCGGTGGTTTTGATTTAGCAGCAGTGCTATAGTAACTGCTACAGTATGAGACAAAAATGTTTGCAGGGGTTTTAAGTTAGCGATGAAACGGTCATCGCGAAAACCACGAACATAAACCACCACGAACCTTTCTGTATTTACAGTAATTCAAAATCATCTATACATTGCATATACATTCCCTTCCCATATTTCAAGTACTTTAGACTCTTATAACAGGCACTAGGAGAAGGAAGGAGGCAGCAATCTTTGGGAAAACAAATACTGATGAAGATTTATGCAGTTCATACCATCATTTCGCCACCCCTATCTTTCAGTGGAACATACCCAAGAATGATAAAAGGTCAGGGGTCACACGTGTCACATGACGGTCACACAGGTCGCGGGAAATCCCGATATCAGCTGGGGTCGTGGGAACTTCAAGTTTACAGGACGATAAACAACAGCAACCATTGGGGGTTTAAACCTTCGACACTCTTCAGTAAAAGTATAAGATGCGGGCTAGCGATGTGTTACGTCTAACTGTAACATGACTCGACATCACAGTGATTTCAGATGCCTTAGAGCCGTAACACTTGTTTGTGAAATTTCTCAGTCTATGTATGCCGTGTGCACCACTATAGATTAAACAGGGACAGGGGGATCCTGAACCGATAGGGTCATGACTGAACGACTGTTTAAGATCCTCATAATCGGTGACGCTACCGTCGGGAAGACGTCATTTGTGCAGAGGTACGTCAACGACTCCTTCAAGAGGGAGTACAAGGCGACGGTGGGAGGTAAGATAAGCGTAGTAATACTAATACGATGGATTGAATGTTGTGGTTATATTTAGTTAAATGGCCCTTGGCGTGTCTTGACAGTGCTTAACCAAAACATCTTGCTGAAAAGGAGATAAGGATATAATTATTTTACACGTATAACGTTAATCATATTGATAGTATGATCCAGTGAAAAAGTCAACGAATAGCAAGAAGGTAATAGCCTCTCCTTGGGAATCAAATTCATATTCTTTGTAGTACAAACCCCACAGGGGGTGATCTTAGCAATGTTCACTCCTTTCTGCATTGGTATTTCATTGCTTTAGAGTAGCCAAATGTCTCAAAATCAATTGTTAATTATTAATTTCTAAATGTTGCGACTAATGAGCATCTGTCATCGTTGACTGATTGCGGTAATGTTCAACCTACTTTTCATAACGCAAATTTATACTTCTTCTTTTTTCACAGTTGATTTTGCTCTTAAGGTCATCCAAATATCAGAGGAAGACACGGTTAGATTTCAGGTGAGGAAGTGAATGTACAACGTTGCCTGGTAGGGGCGGAGAATAGTAGTTGTTTCCCTTGAAACAATATTTAGTATCAAGAGATAATAGTGGATATCATTCCAGTCATACTGTCAGTCTTTCTAAAAAGACTAGGACCCCTGCATAGGTACAAATCGCATTCAAATTCAGGTAAAGTACTGTTCATTCAAGTACAGGTTTCCATGAATTTTGAGGGTTTACTGAAGATTAGAATAATTCTAATGGCCTTGAAATATTCATTCCTATCAGTTGTAATCAAGGAGGTTATATTTTGTAACCTCCTTGGTGCAATCAACCTTATGTCATACCCGGGCTGCAAAAACGTTTGATGCGGGTGTTCCAGACTGGGTTGGGCCGGTACCTTGGGCGATACGGAATACACCGTGTTGTATTCTATATGTATCAGAAGATATGTCAATTTCAAATGTTGAAACTAAGTTTCCTTTCTTTCCTTTCTCATATTGGTGATTGCAGTTATGGGATGTTGCAGGTGAGAACAAGTCATTTGTACCCATTGCTAGTGAAAGATACTTATGTACTGATAACTAACTTGTTCTACACTCTATGTACATGTAACTCTATCTTTGATTGTAGGTATAATACAGTACAGGGTATCATGTGTAATTGTATATAAAGAACACCCCTCCTGTAAGGTAGCTGTCCATCAGCAACTTCACTCAAGTGATATAGAGTGGTTGCAAAGCTGTCAGTCTCTGTACTTTTCCTCACCCAACCCAATCCGTTAGGATATAAGTTAGAACCGGCAACACTCAGGGCTCTTAGCCTTCTTGTCTATATAAATTTTGATATCATAAATGAATAGGCAATTAATGGACAGGTGTTGTATACTATTCTATAACAGACATACAACTGTAGCATTGTAAGAAGACAGGCATTTGAACACTTCTATCATATCAATGAGTAAAGCATTAATACTGCCGTGCTTTCTCCCAGGCCAGGAAAGATTCACGTCGATGACAAGAGTTTACTACAAGGATGCCTCTGCTTGTGTCATCATCTTCGATGTGACGGCCAAGCAGACATTCAACAACTGCTTAAAGTGGAAAAAGGACTTAGATTCGAAAGTCTCTTTACCTGATGGTCGCTGTGTACCATGTATGCTGCTAGCGAATAAGGTGAGTGTGGTGTTTTATAATCATCATATTATGAAATGTAGTACATGTACATGTATATAATATTGGCATATTTTTCTGTCCATCTGTGTGTGTACTAGAATTCTGTATTCTAGTCTGCTAATTTCTAGTTATGTGCCTTTCTCTTATGGGATGTATTAAATATACTAAATGTATAGACCACATGAAAAATAGCTGAACTGTAAAGCTAATTGTGGATCTTATTCTGAATAAAGTCAAAGTATTCTTATTTGCTTGTACATGATAAAAGGTGAACAATATGTGATGTGCATGTACATCTTTTTAATTGGGCTATCTATGGTTTCCCAGTATTTCTCAAACATCTAAACTGCAACTGTATTTTTGAGATAGTATTTCACTCTTTTCTTTCAGATTGATTTACAAGAAAAAGCTGTGACAGAGGAAGAAGTAAATGAGTTCTGTAAGGAACACAACTTTATAGGATGGACAGAGATATCAGTCAAGGACAATGTCAATGTGAAGGAGTCCATGAAGTAAGTACAAATACACTTTGATATTATTCTTTTTCATCCTGGATCTAAGACTCCTAACATAATATCACTGCTTTTATTCAACATTTTGTACATTGTATTTCTCTTTACTTCCCCCAAGAGTGTATTATCATTTTTGGCTTGTTTGTGTGTGTTTCTGTGAGTCTCAATATATATACAATACATCATTGCCATACATCTTGTACAACATCAGTAAAAAAGAAAGCCTTTTTTAGGCTGTAGGGGCAATGGGTTGTTATCCACTGTGTCTAGGGCACAGTATTAAAAGGCCAAGCCCATCCCTCTCCTTCCATCGTATTTTACCTCCCTAACCAAAGTCAGGTACTGATTTTTTAACTTGGGTGAAGTGAGATAAGTCATGTAAAGTGCCTTTCTGAAGGACACTACGTCTGGCCAGGAATGTCTGGAATCAAACCCTATGACCTCTAAATCCCGTGTCTGCTAGCCTAGCCACTCGACGCCACATCCTCAGTGCTAGTATTTATTTGATGGGACTGGATGGGTCACAAAGCAGTATGGGTAAGGGGGTGAAGTCTGCCATCCCTGATCGCCTTGTAATGTAATCTTTGTGCCTGTAGTTTCCTCCTGACAGAAATCCTGGCCAGACACATTGCTTGATATCTCTACAGTTATCTAACATTTTGTACATCTGGAATCATGACATTCCTTGTAATTCAATTTTTGATAAGACTTCCTAAAGTTTTGCCTAATTCTGTGCCTGTAGTTTCCTCCTGGAAGAGATCCTAGCCAGACACACGGACACCCAGCCCCAGAGGAACATGGAGGCAGAGGCTGAGGGAGGGCACATCAAGCTGAAGGATAACGTCAAACAGGCAAAGGAAGGGAGGAGTTGCTGTGGAAGCTGATGTTTTTCTGTCTTTTCAACACTCAAATTGTACAATTTTATGTTCCGTAGGCTACACAAACTTGATATTATGAATGACATCTTTTAGAGGTTCTTGAAAAGAATTCATGTGGTAGGAAAGTGCAAACAAATGAGCTCATTTTAGGCCAATCTTATTTGTTGGTTCCAATTAAAAAGAATAATGGTACTTGAAATATCAACTTGAAAAAAAGAGCCTGAAAGCTGTACCAAGATATACAGTTTTAAGGAGTGAATATGCAAATAAACTTGAAGCAATGTGCAAGTTTTCCTACCAACCTACTGTTTTCATCTTGACCGCTTGCTAAATTTTACTTTGAAAGGTTTGAGAACAAAGGAAATAAATTGGTGTGACCTTACAATAAAATGTTTTGCAATTGTGATGTCATCCATTACATTAGGTTTGTGTTGCTTTATGTTTGTATAAATGGATACGCGTTAAATGTCATACATGTAGTGCTTTTCTAAAGTGAATGCACATGTACAGATACGCAGAGTACTTAGAACAGATGGCAAGGTTCTATTTGGCAGAAAGTAGATTCAAGACAACATACATGTATACTACATTAATGTGGATGTTTGGCTTTTGATGCCCTTCCCTTGGACAATTTCTGAAAATCATGAAGGAAAAATTGTGGCTGATTACAAAGAATCTATGAGTTTCTGAAGAACAGCAATTTAAACCGAAATGTAAGTCAGTATCTTTTCATCCTTGATCAAATCAATTAGTATTTGCTAGGTGCCCCAGACTACCACTCACTCACTCTCTTTGGGAAAATTTTTATGTTTTTCATAGGTTGAATTAAAACTTACTCTTAACATACTCAGTGTGACTGCATTTAAGACGTGATGTTAAGCTAATGTAGAAAAATTATTTGTTCCAATGCCAAATTTTGTATTGTACTTTGGAAAAATGATCATGTCTAAAACATTTTCAGTCAGTTGTTCACTCCAAGTAGGATTATTGTCAGGGCTTGATGTATGCAGTTTTTATTGATCAAAATGATCATTAACTGGAGCCATTGATGGACAAACTTATTTCATTTGCCGATCATAAATGCTACTTATGTAATACTGGATGTATCAATATGTCTAAGTCTAACACAGCTATTGTAACAATTTTAACATCATTGGTGAAAAGCCATTTACATGTACTTTGGTGAACTAGTCGGAAAGGTGGTATCTAAGATTACTATTGGTGATAGCAAATTTGTATGGGAGTGAGACTGAAAATTGGTACAAATACATTTCAACAATTTTTGTTTCCTGGTCTTTATGCTACCGTAGTATCATGTCCTGTTAGGTGGGGCTGTCTGCTATGATGTTCTTGCATCAGTTTCAGGATCCACCAGTTGATATCAACCCCCCTTCTTGGTATTTGTAAAATTTCAGGACCATTGTCGTGACTCCTTGATATGGACTTATGGACAGTACCTTCAAGATTTTGCACTGAAGGAATGTGCTGTGAGATGTGAATGTACTGTAGTTTGCTTCTAGTTGAGAGCAAGTCAATCTAGCTACCCATCCACAAATGTGAAGTTACCAGCATCAGGTCTTAAAAAAAATACTTCTACTAGACAGTTTACAACTGAAGTACAGTCAAACCTGTACTACACAAGGAACACCTGGCCAATGTGACCACTTTTTGGTGTCCTCTTTAATAGATAATTTCCCCCTTTGACACAAGCATTAAGGATCCTGTCTATAGCATCCATATTTAATATTGACCAGATTTTATCAGTCCCCTAAATGGTTTTCTTGGGCAGCTTTGACTATGTAATTAATGAGTATGAGTGCAACGTACACAAGAACCGACAATTGTGAGGTGTTACACTGTAGCTTTTTATTTAATTTCCCAAATCTGAGAACACACCACTGGACCCATTCTAGAAGAAAGTGTTGGGACGCCTGGTGGTGAAGCGAGGGTTGTGCAGCCTCTTGGTCACACGATGGGGCAGAGGGAACTTGATCTTGGAAGCCTGAAACAAGAACACAGATGTGTCACTTCAAATCTGAAACTGATATAGAGTGACAGAAGGACAAATCTACCTTAGTGTATGTTACACCTACAATAGAATATCCAGCAAGTCCAGAGTGTCATTATCATACAGGCAAACTGGTAAGTGGTGAGCATTGGAGCCGTACATAACTAACTAGGATGTCACCCAGGCAAAACGTTTCTTAAAATACTGATGCAAGCTACTATCGGTAATACAAAAGATAATCTTCAAAAAGAAACTGAAGATGCAATCCCAAATGGCTTCTTGTAGTATCTTTCCAACTACGTGAGCGATCTGTGTATGGTTGAGGCTTACATGGAACTGCTTGACGTTCGGTCTGCGGCACTTCGCTGCCGGGATCTCCTCGATCTTCATGATCTGGATGGAGTGAGCGCGAGCACGATGGCGGGCTCCCATGTCACGGTCTGTATCATAAAACATCAGTACAGGTTATGCCTCTTTATCAAATGTAACACTATTACGGAGGGACAACAAGGATCAAATTTAATTAGCATCTAAGAAAGCCCCGTAAGAAACTTACAAAGGAGGAGATAGTGCAGAAATTCTCCCAGGTTAATGTTCAAAACAATGAAGGAAATAGAACTAACAGCACAGAGCCAAGATCTCTTGAGGAGCACCATTTGTCAACCAATTCAACATGACCTTGAACTAAGGTCCAAGGTAAGGTAATAAAAATTCACTAGCAATTTTAACTCAGGTAAACAAACAACAAAAATAGATGCTTGATGAGCATCCCTTTCCATTTGAAAACTAATTTGGAACTCCATGTTAAGTATGAATCTCAGCGAGGTAGCGAATGCAGGTCTTACAGCAGGCGGTGACAGCGCTGGCCACAGTCAGGTCGCGGTACTCCCTGTACATGTTGTGGGTTCCGCTCCTGGAGTCGTAACGCAGCCAGATGCCGTAGTTCTTGATGCTGGTGGGGTTCTTTTCCCTCACCTGTGTAAAGGCAACATCATTCGCTCCTTGAGAAACACTGGCACCAATTATCAGAGACATAGCTGGTAGTAGTCTAGTACATACATTGTATTCAAACATCCCAAATCTTAGTATTTTAGTTAAAACGTTGACACAGGTTTGTACTTCATTAAAATTACCAACTATACATGGAACTGGCCAAAGAAAAATCATACTTTTTGCATGACAACACATTAAATAACTGCACACAATATGCAACGTACATGTTATGTTTTAAAGGGTGCTGCACCCCAATAAAGTATCCTGCAGGCTGATAATTTTTGAGCCTGTCATGAATAAAGAAAGATTCAAACAAACCTTCTGGCAGGAGACGACCTCCCCGTTGGCCTTCTTCACACTCTTGAGCTGCTTCATGAAGTACCAGTAACGAGACTTGGCCACGACATGGTCGGGGGCGAAGATGCGCATCTTGTACAGGGGTGGGCTGGCCTGCGTCTTGCTGGGCAGACGACGCCCCACCACGCAGAACTCTTTTAGCTTTACAAAAACATGATACATGTACATACAGAGTTACAGGTGAGTTGGACAGCGTATGCATGTGGGATCACGGCTATTCGTAGACCTCACTGAAAGCATTTAAATACTACTATACATCTCTATGCGTCTAGCTAGTAGTACATTTTAATTGAACTTATTAAAGTAAGAAAGTTGTGAAAGAGATCGAGTACACAACACAACAGCTAGAAATTTTTGAATTTCTATGTATAATTCTATCCTCTCATTTGTAACAGCAACAGCACGGACAAATGTAAAGCTGCTTAAATCAAGATGTACATGTACATTCTTTCCAGCTTCTATATCTTACGATTGACACAGTAACACTAACACTAACAGTGCAGTGGTGAGACCACGTTTTACAAGATATTTTTACAAGATATTCACAAATATCTTTACACAATTACAAGTTTGACATCTTTTGTTTCTACCAGGCAATATTTCAAATGGGAACCTTTACTAATCTATTCCATATAGCAATGTTATATCTACTGAACTTCAATATTCGGTCATTTCTTCACATCACATGGCAAATGCCCACATGCATGCCGCCATCTTTCTTTCCCTGGCTGCATTTTTACCTCTTTGAAAACCTTATACAGTGCTCATTTATTAAGAATGGCAACAATGTAGACGTTTCAAACGATAGAAAAGTTCCTTACCTAACTATCTAAGTACTTTTATATTCATATTTTAGGCGATAAATTGGCAAAAAATCCCTTTTTAGCCTTACCGTTCCCTTCGCCTTCATTTCTGCACTCGAGCAAGAACCGGAAAGGACGACACGGGGTAGCGCATTCCCAGCATGCCCCGCGGTGGAGCAGTGCGCATGCGCGACTGGAATTTTGAAGTCACGTGATGGCGGGAAAAGCAAGATGGCGACCAGTGAAGTAGTTTTGCAGAAAAAACTCAACTACGCGATCCACAGATGGTCAAGTTTCTCCGCAAACTACGTACCCGAGTGAGTAGGGTTTGCTTCCTCGAGTTCACGGGCTTCCGTTGGCAGCCTGTTATCAAAGTGTTGATGTTTCGTACCCGTGCATTTCCGAGTTGTTTGGGATGAAAATATGGTGTATCTTCTTATCGAGATCTCAAGTTTGACAGTTGGCCTAAATTGATTGCGCCATTACATTATTTGTTTTGCTCGTCCCAGATTAAATTTTAGTTTTAGATTGATTAGATACTTACAAAATAACAGATGTAAGGTATAGAGCGTTTGTGTTGATCAAATAGTACCAGAGACTGTCCCAACTATGACCGAAACCAAAACTAACTCATCACGTCATATCAGACTGATCGCCTATATTTGGTATCGAATAACTTGTCATCATGTTTAAGGAGCTTGATACTCTGCCAAAACCATAAACTTAGATTTTACGAAATCTGTGGCATTCCATAGCTGAAGGCACCGAGATGTAGCAAACAAGGATCACAACTTCTGTTGTCCTTAGTCTTTGAATCTTTGATTTGGACCTGTATGTTGTCTTCTATCTCTAGCAACATCCTTGTTGACAAGCCAAATGACCAGTCTTCGAGATGGTCTTCAGATAGCAACTACCCACCACAGGTACGTGCCATCTATTCTTTTTGTGACTTATGTGTTACAGTTACGTAGTACTTTTGTATTTACTTTCAGATGACAGCCATTTGCTGTACTAACCAAATCAATAATAGTACTACACAGTTGAACAATCTGTGTACATGTACGTGATGTTCATGCCAACCATGTCAATGAGAACGTTTTGGCGCCACTCATGTTTCAATGAGTCTCATGTTCATATGGTATCACATGGCATGTCCTCGGTCCTTACAGTTACACACACCAAATTTGCTCTTGTTCTTTGTTGCCTTGTTCAAACTACTGCTAACTTATATGCTTGACATCTGGTTGTTCTACTTTGCAGTTTCTGACCCTGAAGTTGGAGAGACCTTCGATTGTGTACAGTATTACGTTTGGGAAGTATGAGAAAACACATGTATGTAACCTGAAGAAGTTCAAGGTGTATGGCGGCCTGAACGATGACAACATGATAGAGCTCTTACAAAGGTAATTATAGCTGACAGAATTTTGGAAACAACTAGATAATCTTACTCTTTTTGGCTGTACATTGTTAAGCTCCTATGTATTTACAACATTGTAATGTCTTTACATTGAAATGATGTTGATACTTCAAGTCTTCAACCAAAGTTTAAGATCCCACTAAGGAAATATCATATGAGATAAATTTTAAGGTAATTGGCTAGTTGAATATGTAAAATGAGCTTAATTTGCAAATAAATGGGTCACCAGTCACCAACAAGGATTGACATTTTAAGTATAGTGCCAACTGCCAACTATCTGTCACTGTAACTCTGGAAGTGCTGGTTCTATGGTATATGCCTTCATGTCCTGTGCATTTAATTTTATACTTATTATAGTGGCTTGAAGAATGATCACAACAAGGAAGCATTTGACCTGAAGAGTAAGATAGAAGGACAGCTCTTTCCATGCAGATATATCAAAATAGGTAAGTGTCTTCAATCTAAACATGTCTCGTAAATTGTCATGTGTTTTATTTCTGTCACTCATCACATTATATTTTTATCTACATGATAATTGCATTCCTTTTATGTAATGATTGATTTTTTGTCCTGTCCATAGTCCCCATTATGTCGTGGGGCCCCAGCTTTAACTTCAGTGTGTGGTATGTGGAACTGAGTGGGGATGATGCTCCTGAACTGGTGCAGCCATGTCTACAGTGGTACAACTCGGTAAGTTCTTCTGCTTTCACCAAAATATTCTGCACTATTGGTGTGGTGGTGTGTTACACCAAAGGGCAGTTATACCTGATATGCAATATTGATGCAGACAGAGATGTGAGAACTTCTATGGATTCACTAACTGTACAAGTTTACATGGATACAAAAGGCAGAATTTAAGATAACTTAAGCTTTACATATATTTGTTTATTTGGATTTATCACAATGTGAAAGGGAGGGCTAAACAGTTGCATTTACAAGTTGCCCTCCAGTGTAGCTGCAATATTTTGGACTTATTCATATTCTTTTATGTTTTTGACAGTACCGAGAGCAGCAGGCGATACGACTCTGTCTGAAGCACTTCCGACAACACAACTATGACGAGGCTTTCGAGTCCCTGCAGAAGAAAACCAAAGTTGCCTTAGAGCATCCAATCCTTACTGAGCTGCATAATCACTTGGTAATTAGTCATTCAATCAGATGGTTTATTGATAAAAGACATGCAGCCAAGAGCTGAATTGTACCTTCTGATACATGATATAGACCACAGTAATGCCCTTGCTCAGCTTGACGAACTTTTGATTGAAAGAAAAATCATAATGTTGAGATCTTGGCCATCATTTCATTATTTCTCTATAGTTAGCAAGCTTTTGTTAATTTGGTAGACTCAAACTTTTGATGTTTTCTATCAATAGATATGTGCAGCAAATAAACTACATTGCGTATCTCTGTTATCAGGTTGTTCAAGGTGACTTTGATGCCTGTGAAGCCCTTGTTGAAAGAGCCGTACATGGTGAGTGCAGATCAGCAGATAATCTCATGGTCAGTTGTTGATTTTATTTACTCTTTGAAGAAGAGAAACTGTCTAATTTCTTTTTAACCTTGACTGTTTTAACATCTGTGTAACATTATTTTTCTCCACAGATGGACTGTTCAATGAGTTCATCAGTCAGCAGGAGTACAGGCCCAAGTGGGCTCTGATAGAGCCTGTCTGCAATGGTCAGTATGATGTTAGATTAGGCTGTTTTTTCCCCTGCTCATGTACGTTTGCACTTGATGATAATAAATCTTTAAGTGTGTAGGCTTTTTCAGATCAATATGATGCCATTTTTAAACTATTAAAGCTCTGTATTTATTGTATTTACCAATTAAGAAGATTTACTGTATTTGTAAGTTCATGCCTGAAGGCTTATTGCAAGGACTGCAAGTACATGGTAGAAGCTTAGGAGACATACATGTGACGATGGACAATGGTGACATTGTTGTATCAAGAGACTACTCAAACTATACTAGTGTTGACAATGTGTAGACAACTTGGGTTTGACTTCTTTTTTTTTGAAGCAGAGAAAGACGAAAAGCCCTACAAATGTACCTTTTCTATGATTTATTAATATACATTATGGTGTACTATGCATATTCTTGAAGACAGAATTGATTTACAATTATTTTTTAGTTGGAAAAGCATACATTACCTCAAATTTAAGTGGGAGAGGCTCTGTTACACATGTGTCAGCCTTATCAGCCTACAGGAAATTCAATGTGGGTGAACTTTGTGACATTGTTTGCTGTAGGTTCATCAGAAGAAGACAGGCCAGGTATGAGAGGTGGTCATCAGATGGTCATCGATGCCAACACAGGTATAGCACTTTCCTGCTAACGTATGTTCTTTCACAAACAAATTTTCTTTGATTTGTGACCATCTACATGTATACGATTTACTATTGAAAGATTGTAGCCTTTTTCCTGCTATCATTTCACATTGTTGATGCCATCATTGTCATATCAGTTGTACATCAGCATTTTCATCCAACAGTTTGTAGAAAAATGAGCAGTGAAGACTTAACTGTGAAAGATTTAATGACTTGCTGTTATTTTCCTGCAGAAACCATCTACCTGTTTGGCGGCTGGGACGGTTCCCAGGACCTGTCCAATCTGTGGGAGTACAGTGTACCTGCCTCACGCTGGACCTGTCTATCCAAAGATACAGAAAAAGATGTAAGTTTTTGCAGATCATACTAGTACAGAACATGAAGTTTGATCTTTCAAGCTTCCATTTTTGTCCTAGATTTTGTTATGTGTTGTGAACTGCACAGGTCCCTTTTTAAAAAGTACAAACCGATAGATTCTCTTTAGTTCTGTTACACCTTTCTAAAGCAAACTTGAACTGCAATTTCTAATACAAAAATTGGATTTAGTTAGATAATTTTTAAACTTCAAAGTCTTTGTCAAGGAATGAACAATCCACCACTTTTGTGATGTAACATTATTCAGATAAAACATGTTTATGTTACACCTTTCCTTTTGCTTACAGGATGGCCCCAGTGCACGTTCCTGCCATAAGATGTGTATAGACAGCGAGCGTCGGCAGATCTACCTGCTGGGCAGATATCTGGACTCCTCCCTCCGTACCTCGGAGACCCTGAAGAGTGACTTCTACGTGTACGATATCGATAACAACAAATGGACGTTGATCAGTCAGAACACAGCTGAGGAGGGAGGGCCCAAACTCATCTTTGACCACCAGGTATGCAGCTTTTTTTCACTCACGACGGCTGAAATATGCAATGCTAAAAGATACATATAAGGTGAAGCCTGATTATTTTTCAAGTAGCTGGTAATCATAATACATGTAGTGCAATTTTAGCTTAGCTGCAGCTCATGTCTCAAGCCAAGCACACTGGGTCACCCCTACTCTTCTCAATAATGCTCTAGCTAGGAAAAGAACTACAGTTAATGGTTTGTACATGTAGTGTACATGAATGTGAAAATAGGAGCAGTCATTTGAACACGAAAGTTATTTCGGTAAGTGTGGGGTCTTGGGCTTTCTTGTAGAGCAACTTTATAATATGAATAAACTCAGCAATAATTTCTCTTCCTTCCAGATGTGCATGGATGTTGAGAAGCAAACAATCTACGTGTTTGGGGGTCGTGTCCTGACCAGCGGTAGTTCCGGCGAGGAAAGGTCGTCCAATGAGCCCCTGTTCAGCGGCCTGTACTCCTACCACTGCCCCACCAACACGTGGAAGCTGCTGAGGGAAGACTCAGGGAACGCAGGGCCTCAGGACATCAGGAGCAGGATCGGCCACTCCATGCTGTTTCACACGGTAAGTTAGGTTTCCTAGCCTCATATCACACTTGAAGATTCTCTTAGTTTGTTTAAAGGGAGAATAGATTCATAAGATTATCTTTTACATACAAGATTTCCACATACATGTACATACAAGTGTACATAAGACCATCCATCCATGGGTGTAAATGGACGCTCTTCATAAATAGTGTTCTTTGTTACCCAGAGGTGTATTCAGGAAAACCATGGTCACAAATCATAGCTCATAATAGCTGCAGCAGACACCTACAAATATTCACATTCCCTCAACTGAGTGAGATTGAAATATTTCAGCTTCTTTTTTTATATATGGTTGAAGAGTCATGCTTTTTGTACTATTAATTTCCTCCCTCCTGAAATATTGTTTAGGAGCTAGAGTTATATTGGACATGGGTTTAGCCAGCAGGCGGTGAGCAGGGAGATATTTATTCAGCCAAATTTGAAATATTTTAGCTTCTTTTTTTATGTAAGGTTGTAGAGTCATGCCTTTTGTACTATTAATTTCCTCCCTGCTGAAGTAGCTTTTAGGCGCTAGAGTTATATTGGTCATGGGTTTAGCCAGCAGGGAGATACTGTATTTATTCAGCCAAATTTGAAATATTTTAACTCCTTCTTTTATGTAAGGTTGTAGAGTCATGCCTTTTGTACTATTAATTTCCTCCCTCCTGAAATAGCCTTTAGGTACTAAAGTTAAATTGGACATAGGTTTAGCCAGCAGGGAGATGTTAATTCAGCCAAATTTGTCTGGAAGCCTGGAGTCATAGGCAGGGTACAGGGGGCCAGAAATCAAGTTAACGTGACAAAGGTTCGAGTAAATTTGATAAAAGGTGCTGAAAACATTTGTCTCTTGAGATCGGACAAGAAAGTAGAATGAAGATGACGTACTCCATCTGTCCCTTAGTGAACGGCTGTCCTTGGACATTGTCAATAAGTACATTGTATATGTATTGGCATATTTTCTATGTAAGGCAGAATAACAGACATGTACATGTAGCAGGCTAATTTGGACTGACTTTTCAGGGTACATTACATTATCAACTACATGTACATGTTCATTGGAATTGACACAGTATTGCTGATTTCTTAATGTATGTACAGATACAAAGTAGAACGTGATAAAAATCTGTCTGAACTGTTGTAGTAAATGGGGGCATTTCTCTTAATTTATAGCAACGTCGACAGCTGTACATCTTTGCTGGTCAAAGATCTAAGGAGTACCTGAATGATTTCTTCACCTACAATGTGGACACAGATGAAGTGGAATTCATCTCTGATGGTACCAAGAAGGAAGAAGGGCAAGGTAGATAGATTGATCTTCGGTGTCTTGTTGGGAATAAGCTGAGGATACTATAAATGCAGAAATGCTTGCAGTGGTTTTATGTGAACTCTTTAACATGATCTTAAAACCACTGCGAAAAGCCATTCCATTGTGTGACTGTAGTGCTACTTTTGTTTCAAGCGTGAACTCAAAACCACCGCTAACACTCTATTTTCTCCTTACCGTGAAATTAAATCCCCACAAACATTTCTGCATTTAGAGTATTTGACAGAGCTGTAAATGAAGAGTGTGTAAATATCAACCCTTGTATTTGCAATTTTGGCTTTCAATGGAAATGAAATGAAATGAGGATAATTGATAGAGCTGCAAAGGAAGATTGTGCAATGAAAGATATATATACCCCATACAGGATGCAGACTTCATGGCCCCACACAATAGATATTTTAGAGATTGGGGGTCTGGCTGTACAGAATGAAGTAAAATATGCTGTTAGAATGGTACTTGTGTCACATAATGACTGACAAAGCACTATTTGATGTGTGTTTGTTGCAGTGCCAGCAGCCGGGTTCACACAGCGAGCCACCATCGACCCTGAGCTGGATGAGATCCATGTACTGTCAGTAAGTGTCTCTTGTGAAGGCTGTATCACAGTAGAATCAGCAGTCTTCAGGCACACTCGTGAATGATTCAACATATTTAGCATTGATCAAAAATCGTGTCTTGTCATGTCTTTATCTGTTATCTACAGGTTGTGTCTTTGTAACATTTCCAAAGATTTTTCACCGTTCCTCCTTTTGTTGAAAGCTTTTATTTATATATAGGGAAATTTGACATTTCCTGATAGTCTCTCAGGATCTTATAGTTTTTGTTCTGTTTGATATAGGGCCTGAGTAAGGACAAGGAGAAGAGGGAAGAAAATGTGCGGAACTCCTTCTGGGTGTACGATATCAAGCAGAAGAAATGGTATGCCATGACAATGTCTTTTTTACATGTTTAGATACATGAAATGTATACTGTATTAAATGTATGTCTAGATGTAATAAGTTTCCCTCAATCTATTACAGCTTTTACACATTTGCATGTCCAATTTTATATAGTTGACCACAACCATTATTTTAGTAGTCTATTTCGTGCATTATTAATCCATGAATTGGTCAATTGACCTTTAGAGCTCTGTCTAAGCACCATATATTTTCTCCTGGCAGGTCTTGTATATATAAGAATGAGCATTTGAACAAAGAACAGTGGGGGAAGAGCCACCCAGCTGAACCATGCCCCAGGTTTGCACATCAGCTGGTGTATGATCATGTCCACCAGGTGAGGACAGATAAGACAGTTCATAGTACATGTAGCTAGCAACTAGCTGGTGTGATATGCCGAAGGGCAGTTACACCGTCTATATAGATACAGAGTAGTCGCTTTTTTGTGCTGTAGAAATGGTCATACAAACTAGGATACATTTCCAGTATTATAAGAAAACACAAAGTTGGGTTTATTAGTATGTGTCAAATGAAGAAAAATTGCTCAGTCAATAATCTGTTCAAAATAACATTTCCATATTGAGCATGTAAACAAGTTACAAATGCCAGATGTCATAAGTTAGCAAGTACCATATTCCAAGATTTAAAAATATACATGTATTTGAAAATTCACCTCTTGACAATGTTCTTGCATATTGATTCTGAAGGAACTGAATATTTGGTGTGATATTTATGTAAACTTCATTGGTTGTAATTTGCAGGTCCACTACCTGTTTGGTGGGAACCCAGGGAAGTCCAACTCTCCCAAGATGAGGCTGGATGATTTCTGGTCTTTAAAGGTGGGAAAAGTGTAAAATAGCAGTTACTCAAGCAACTGGGCATGATTTTGGAAACACTCAGACATATACAGTTATTACCAGATATTAAATGATATTACACATAGTTCCAAATGATCAGGATTAAGAAAGAATTTCAAGTTAGCTAATGAAAATTTTTTAGTTTCTTAATGCACAGTACTAATATTGTCAATTTTGTCTTATTCAATTTTTGTCTTATTTGCTTTTATTACCTCTGCAGCTATGTAGGGCATCCAAGGAACAACTGCTACGGAGGTGCAGATACCTTATACGGAGGCACAAGTAAGTATGTGCAACAGTAATGGTTAATTTATAAGACTTTGCTGCTTGAAATGATTGTATTTATCTGTTGACCCTTGGTTCCTGAGTTGTGCTAATAATACATTCCTGCCCAGGTTCCAGGAGATTGCTGCTGCAGACCCCCTGGCTGCCCTACAGTTCCTACAGTGTGACCTGGCCTCCATAGTGGACCATGAGGACGACGAAGAGACCAGAGAGGTATGGAGATCAGACAATCTGCTGGGGTTTTTCTTGGAAAAAATTGTGAGGGCTTTCTGAGAGACTTGAAGACTTTGGCCACATGTCACCAGTGGTAGCATCCCTGGTCAATCAGAATTTTATGATTGTTAGAGAATGTGCTACCCAGGGTTAGGGGTCAGGGCATGGGGGTGCAACACCCTTGTCCCCTCTGTAGAAAGAGCCCTGATCTGTACCATCCTTTAGTACAAATATGTGTTTGCTGTGAATAGGAGGATTTTGAAATTCCTTTGTAATAGTTGTGCGTTTGTGTACTCAAACATGACATGTTATACATGCTTTTGTTTAGTTCCAGCAGTTGATATCAAATTTGCAAAACATTGGTCTTTGTTTCTTTTGTGCCATCCTATTATACACTACAAAAATGTATGTCTGTTTTGAACATGAGCATGTTGAACTTGAATGTTTTTGTCTAGTTCCAGCAGCTGGCATCGACACTTTTCAAGTCCAAGGAGGAGATTGCTGATGGATACAACATGCACTGTAAGCACCTGAACAGGTTGTTTTCAATGACCATCAATTTTTCAAGTCATACTCCTTAATGTAACAAAGCTCACCATATATTTATACAAGTATATGTATAATGCACATTGTATAAAGAAAACATTGATGCAACTTGCCTAAATCTTTATTTCTATTTTTCCGAACACATTTTTTTCAGTCCTTACTGATGTGGATGATCATTTTCCTGGCAGAACACAGGTAAGATCATCTGATGTTTTTCTTGTTTACACATTATGTTTTGTATTTTGTGCTTCTTTTCTGTAAGAATAAATTGATTTATAAGCTGGTATGTTACACGAAAGGGCAATTGTACTGACTATATAGAGATACAGATAAACCTAGGACTCAAAGGTTTTCTTTCGCATGGAAAATTGCAACACTGGTGTATATTGGTCATTGTTTGTTCCATGCTTCCATTGATTTTTGCCCATATTTCATTGACAGCTATTTGACACCCTGGTTGCATTCTTCCCTGAGCACATGGCACAGCCCAAGGGGAACCTGGTGGACCTGATCACCTTCTGACATTCACAGACCGGACAAGATCAGCCAGTAGCTTGAATAGGATGGTGCCATAGCCAGGCTTTCAGCTAGGATTTGTTGACAGGGGGTCGAAAAATTGGGGGATGGGGGGAACAGTCCGAACCAGAGCACCCAATGGGCTCTACAGATTAACAATTACCTGGTAGCTTTGCATGTCAATGAATTTTCATGATCGAAGTAAAATAAAGGCTTTGACTTTGACTTGACTTGCTGTCCCAGCTCCTGGTATGATGAAAAAACAACAGTCGGCAGTGTGTGGGGAGAACGCATGTAAATTACCAGGGAAGCAGGGCATCCCCCTGTACATGGGGGGCGTCTTACTTCTTTGTTTTCTTAGTGTAGGGCATCCAGACGATACCCTGACCCCCTGCTAGCTATATAGCCTGGCCATAGCACTTTCTTATTTAAGAGATTAATCTTTTTCTTTTTGAAGATTACTAATATCCTCCTGGCTTTCGGAAGCTCAGCGTTGACTTCACCACTGCTGCATATTGCAGTAGATCTTGTTCTTCAAGTGATATCTGATGCATAGAAATTTGAATGTGGATTTTATAAAAAAAACTGGTGTCAGTCATATCCCATGACTTGGAAATGCTGCTCCACAATATAAACTGTGTATACAAGATACAAGACAATGTGTTGCCATCAAAAATGTGTAAACGAGAAAATTTTGTCAGAAATTGCTTGCAATTCCGTACTGTTGAAGTTTTGCGAAGCTACTATGGTACAATTCTGCTCCAATCGTGGGGAATCCCTAGGTGTGTCATTCAGTCAGACATCTTTGATTCTTAAGAATTGGTTATAGCTGGGAAGCTATAGGATGAAAACTTTAGTATGTACTACAATGTGTTAAAATGATATTCTGTATGAAGCCATTGTGTTAGAAGAAGAGGCAAGAACAAACATGAAGGTGCATTATGTATACAGTGTGGCATCAGAATCAGGTATGTACAGTAGTTAGATGGATGATGTTATCTATCATTTCAGCATCTGTATCCAAACTTGACAAAGATTATTAGGCACAACTAACAAAAGAACGAATTGGTTTGCTCAGGGAGGTGGTTTGCTCCTGACAAATCGAACCGAGAGGTGCTTATCTGGTCATTTGCTTGCAGACAGCAAGAAAAGTGTTATTACAAGTTTTCACAGACAGCACCCTCATAAGAAATGAAGTGATACAGCTGTACTTTAGGAGTGTTGAATTTCAAAAATACCTGCAGCGACACCAGTATTGGACATAATTGTTTGCACCATTGACAAGGCTAAGTGATCTGCTCTACCAGATTGTTATGCTTTTGGTCAGCGAATTTGAATGTTGTTTTCTGTCCATTTCTGTCCATTGAATTGTTGGTAGGGAAGCAGAAAGTCCAAGAAGTCTACATTGGACATGTATTATTAAGCTGTTAACATAAGATGTAACAGTTTTGTGTATACGTTGAACAGAAGAAGTTGCATGTGGTGAAGGGAGAAAACTTGTAACAGTTTAGTTTATCAAGCAGAAACAAATGAAATATACTTGGTTGATGCCAGTGTGCCCTGTTGAAATCAAGTAATCAAACTACGTAGGTTGCGTCATTCAGAAAAAAAAGTACTTCTGTGTTTCGAATGAATTAAAACATGGGATGTGTATCTTAAATCATGTTGAATACTGTGCTTGTAAAACAAATTATACAATAGTGAAGCTTAAAGGTGACATGCAGCTTGAGGACAGAGCTAGTCTGCCTAGGACACATCCTTTTTGCATGACGTTGGCTACTTTATTTACTTGCAATATTAAAGGTGGTAATTTTATTCTGAAGTGACCACTTGTTTAAGACTACAAGAAGACAAAACTCATGAAGCTATTAAAAAATATGTAAAAAGTTAAGCAGTGCTAGATCGTCACAGCTGTCTAGTATCTGGACTACTGTTATTATGTACATTTATGTGTGTAATTCTAGAACTTTTTTTTGAAAAGTAGTGTTGTTGTACTGATACCAGCTTGGCCTGTAAGTCTGTCTCTTAATGAAAGGTTCAAGGCTGTACGTGTCAACGGTTTGCCATCACATATGCCATACTTCAAGGTGTCATTGGGGCAGCTCTTTTGAAAAGGAGATTGGGCAATTCGTACTTTGTCAAATAAATTCATGCTAATATGACACTTCATTGTTGTGTTCATGTTTTATAGTTACCGGGTACTCTCCCTTAATTTCCATACTACATTGTTCTTATTGCCATTTTTTATCTTACTGCTAGTATGCTAGTATTTGAAATGGTAGGCCTTTCGAAATGTGTTTTGTAAATGTGGATTTGAAAAAAATCTCAAAAGTTTTGGGTAGCTTTTATTCACATATTATTCACACAGAAACAGACCTGTCCTTGGTGCTGAGCACGCTTATACAATAGACACCTTGTATTCTACAATACGAGCGAGCGTGAAAAAAAATACTTCTTTGTTCTATGAGCAGTTATTGGTAAATGATGGTAGCATAAAACATTTTCCTGCTATCTTCTTATAGAATTCTTTTCCATCGCTCAGCGCCAATCCTGGTCGACAAAGTCTGGCCGTCTTTCTAAGACCTTGCCCAACGAGGATTGCTTCACAGTCGCTTATTTCATTTTTATTTGGTGTCAAAAACGTAAGATAGAAGGTTATAAAAGTATATTGTCCTTTTTACTATTCTATTTTGCCCGGAAAACGCCCGAAAAAGAGATCCCGAAATGTAAGTTTCCTTTTACAACAAGCCGAGGTCTTGCATCTGCTTGGAGATTACCCTGACGTCCCGCCGTGACGTCATGTGTCAGATGACCTCATATTGCACGTTACACGTGACAACCTCAAAAGTAACAATATAAATTTCTCGGCTATTCTGTATATATGATCCTTGTTATCTCCTGCTATTATTGGGCAGGTAAATGAGGATTCAAATTGTCGGATACTGCACTTCACGGGCAATCCACATTTTGTGCAGGACAACAAATTACGAGAATAATTCATTAATTGGTGCTTTTTCACTGATGAATATATCCATCCGCCACAAATGTTCTTATCCTTTTCACGAATGTTTAGCGTCTTCATTTTATCACTTATCCTCACAAATAGGTAGATATTTAATTTACAACTCCAATATAAAGAGAGGTTTTCTATAGCGAATCCCTAAATATTGAGCCTTTTTTTGTGAAAGGATATAATTTTGAGAAGTGAGTAAATCGGTATCCGCCATCTTGGGTTCCACTGACCAGGCTTTCGGCTGGTTCCTTTTGGGTATTTCCTCTGCCTTCAACTCAGCATGGATGAAACCTACGACGTGATTGTGCTTGGCACAGGTCTCAAGGTAGTTATCGATGGTATTTTCTTGCATCTACAGATTTTATTACGACCGTAAATTCAGGGGAAAGTTGCCGAAAAAGCCGGCTCCGATCGGCCTCGCCACATTTTTGCTAGGTGGGGTGGGATGCATGGGGAGGTGGGTTGCGGCACTGTGCTAGCTTCTTCACCCTTGTGAGACAACGCTGTCTAGCTAGCTTGAGCCTAGATCATTTCAAATGCACCAACCTAGCTGTCCTTAGCAGGGAATTTTGCGAGAGCTTTTTCATTTCATGATGATGAGCAGGTGGCAGACAGGTATCAGAAATATCAGTATGCCGAGGCGCACCTACATCGGCTACCATGAACAGTGTACTATGTCCTTTGGCGGGTGCCACGTTGAAAGTAGGGCATTGCACTTTGTCCTAACGTCAGATTCCGCTCTAAATAATACTCATTTATATCTGATGTTATGGAAAGAATAAGAGATAATGCTCTGAGCTGATGCAATAGTGATGATAGGCATAAGTAGGGACCGGGTTTTGTGAGTGACTTGATTCGGGGATGGAGAGAGAGGGGTGTGGTCCCATGATACTGCCAGGAAACGTTGTCAGTTTTAATAATCTGTTTGTCGCTCGCAGATACAGTCCTATCTCACGGTGGTAACAAAGAAATGTGACTACAACAGTATAGCACATGATTCTGGACGATTCTCATGCAAATATTTTGTTTACAGTTGTTTGGACAGGCAACCATGGTACGATATCGGATGTAGGTCTATTGGATTATCATGAGACAGAAGCCATGACCCATGTTGGATATGACTTTTGATCATGAAAGACTGTAGGATGTTTGCTTTCCAAACTTAACTTGCTTCATTTCCTCATGTATAAAGTAATGAATGATTATTAATGAGACATGAAATTTTGACTTTTTTGTGTGTTTGTCTATTTTAGGATATGCCAGCATCCTGTTGTCATGAGATATGCATCTCATTTACATACATGAACATTTTTCATGGTGTTACACCTATGACCCTATTCAGAACAATGATGTCATTTTTCTTTTGTATGGCCATGGGTAACAAAACACAAGCAGATGGCACTCAACACTGGTGTTTTTTTAGTTGAGTCTTTGCATGAATGTGTCAAATTCAGCTGCCACAAAAAATGTATGCATTGTTTAAAACATGACAGTCTTAGACAAAAGACATAACATGCATGAAAAGATCAAATTGGGTTGTTTCTTTGTGTCCAGATACATTTGTAATAGTGGCAGAACAAACCAAGATAGTTTATCAGAAGGATTATGTCAATAGTCAAGATGGAAAGATTATAATTTATTGGTCTGTCAGAAAATGTAGGGTCAGATTTTCCTGCATAATTTAGAAAAACATGTGTCTGAATCAGTTCTTTGTGTGAAAAATTTGCATGACATGTATGTTAATTAGCTGATTCTTAATGAATTCAAAAGCAGGTTTGGAGCACACAGGATGGAAGTGACAGCGCATTTACACTTTGCAGTCACAGTTGCAGTGTCATGTTGGTTGACATAATTGCCTGTCTCCCCCTTAAAATTGAAAGTGACACCGTTGACTTTTCCTTCCTATCAGGTAATGATCACAATTATGTGCCATCTGACTGAGATAAGAATAGGCTTTCCCTTTCCGATATGGTCCTGGGCTGAGATTACAAGGGGAAGCAAAAAGTTGGCGAGAAGAATGAAAATCCATCAACATCAATAATCAATTATAGTGCTTTGTCAGGAAAAAATCATGTGAATGTTTCCGAAGGGTGAAGTGCTTCAGACTGCCTTGTTGTGTAAGCCGTGGTTTTGTCTCATTTTTCCAAATGAAGGGTACAAGTACACTTTCTGTGGGTTGGAATACCAAGTTGTGAGGGAAACGAGTGTTTCAACTTGTTCTGCCAGTATTATGCTGAAGAAAAAGGATTATAGTGTTTTTACAGGCCAATCCCGATGCTCTTTTATGATTATAGCCTTGCGAGGACTACTTTTTATGTCAGAGGCACCATTTGTCAAAATCCTGTTTTACACATTGCTGTTCCATGTACAATTGGAGCAACACATATAATGATACTTGTTGGATATTTTCTTAAATTTCATGTAAGCAACCACAAGAGCGACCTTCAGAAATATGTTTTCGTTATTGGTGGACATATGACAACAAATGCTATTTTCCCCTCCTGTGTTAGTCTTAGAAATGTCATTGATTGATGAACATAATAGAGACAGTAAGCTTTTCTGATGTTCCAGTCTTATGTCAGAGTTAAATTCTTGAACATTAATCATGTCACATCGACAAGCAGCTCTGTTGTCTCTGCTTATTAGCACAGTACATCTTTGGAATACTGACAGTCTGACACAGATACAAGCTCGCACAGTGATACGCCTTTTGAAATTTGTCTAGCCATGGTGCTTGTCCTACAGCGCTTAATTTAAAAAATGTTAAAACAGATGGAGGCAACAGTTGGATTGAACATTGATGGTTGAGAAATGCCAGTAGTAATGAGTAAATGTCAGTATACAAAAGCAGCTAGTAAGATACAGCTGTCTGAAGCAAGGTTCTAGCCAGTGTCTGTCAGTCATTTGCTGAACAAAACTGCTATTACCGTATATGTAAGATTGACATCAGATGAAATTAAGCCAGAATGTAAGCATGGGATTACTCAGATGATGGAAAAACATTTAGAGCTGGCTGGAAGTAGAACGTTCAACCCTGGCCTGTAGCTAGCAGTATGTGTCTGGTGCAGGGCTTTGCCTGGGGAGGGCTTTACCCAGTATTTTTGTTCATCATGTCATCTCGCCTGACTAAATTATGCTTCTAGCACATCCCTCCACTGGTCAGGCCCCTAGAATGGGAGGAGTTCCAATCAGCCCCTGGTGGTGATAGCTTGTGTAATAAAGGATAGTCTCTCAGCAAACAGTGCCCACCTCCTGGTGTGATTTGACCTAGTTTTGATCCTATGTCACATCAAACATTTGCCTGTCAAGATGATGGAAGGGTCATTCATTTTGTCTTGCATTATTCAAATGAAGGAATAAATGACAGATGCCATTGCAAAACACTAGTAGTGGTCTGGTCCATAATTCTTTTGTACTAGACTCACTGTCTGACACACAGTCATGGCTAAGGACACACTGACAGTGACAATGTACATATGTGTGCCCAGGAATGTATCCTGAGCGGCCTGCTGTCTGTGAGCGGGAAGAAGGTCCTGCATATGGACAGAAACAAGTACTATGGCGGGGAGAGTGCATCCATTACTCCACTGGAAGAGGTGAGGATCAATATCTGATAGATAGATAATTGATTTATTGAGAATAATATTGGTCCAGCAGTAAAAAGATAGAACTGTACTGACTGGGGTTTTGGTATGGTTTTTAATGATCATGGGGGAATGGCAAGTTCCATATTGTTATTATATTCATCTCCATTTTTGGAGGTATTTTTATCGTGCACATCTATGCTGTCAGTGGTTCCGACATTAACTTGCAGTAATCCTATGATGATGCATTATGAATGAATTATTATTGTAACATCAGGGCTCGAAATTCATCTTTGGGAATAGGTGCACTGGTGCACCCAACTCCAAAAATTGGGTGCACAGAAAGAATTTTGGGTGCACCAGATAAAATAAAGTTGAATGTTCTTCTGAACATAATTACAAAGTTTAACGCTGCTGCCTTTCTTAAGAACTTCAATCTGTAATTCTATAGCTAACTTTAAAATTTCAAACAAATAATACATTAAATAAAGTACAGCAATAAGTTATCATGCTGTTTTTTATACTTACATTTCAAGAATATTCTGTATACTAGTGTACAATAGTACCTTAACCCTATAGGCTACAAAAATATATAAGTGCACCAGTGCACCCACAGTCAAAAATTAGGTGCACAGCTCCAATTTTGGGTGCACTGGGTGCACATGCACCCACTATTTTGAGCCCTGAACATTCATGCCTCCAAGGGCTAGTTACAGATCGTCTATTGTATAACACGTATAACAAGCATATACAGGAAAGTAGACAACAGTACGAGAGGTAATCATATGTTACATAATGGACAAAAGTGTTGTGCGAGTAGTGTCAACTTCTCGCTTCTTTATACATGTGCATATGTGGGAACATATAATGTTTCTTATACACGGTTTGTCTAATCACAGCAAAAATATAAACTTGTCCGTTACACTTAGATACTCGTACAAAGTACAAAGTTTTCGATATTATGAAGATATGAAGGAAAAGAGGCAATAATGCATTGTCTAAATGATGAATGAATGCAGGCTTGCTAAATTAAACATCATGTCAAGAGTGGTTTGGAAATATTGATGATGAAAAAAAATTGAAAGTCCATGTATATCCACAAATTAGAAAAAGAAAACGTTAAGTGAGGTGGATATTTGCTAGCAAATACATATCTTCTCCATATAATCTACTGATTGCACTTTTGGGCCTGCATACCGTAACAGCAAGTCTAAAATCGTCCGAGCCCTCTACATTTATTGTCGTCACTTGTTCCTCCCCCCCAGCTGTATGAGAAGTTTGGGCTGGGAAGCCCACCTGAGACCATGGGGCGTGGCAGGGACTGGAATGTGGATCTCATCCCAAAGTTCCTGATGGCCAACGGTAAAGTGCAACTGTAACTCTAGCAGAACACCATGTCTTAGTCCATTTGTAGTGCCTTCATTTTTCAATTGTGTATCATCTTTTCTACTTGATGTTGTGAAATATTTTGTGTCCGGGCTGTCTCCCACTTTGAATTTTTTTCTACCCCACTTCTTGTTTGGGAGCCATGTTGTTAATTTTTGTTGCTATATCTGTAATTTTAAGATTGCGAAATTACATTTTTACCAATTTGATGTCATGAAGTTCAGATCGTTTGGATGAATAGGGGGACATTTTTGTCTGCATCAACACGCAAGTTTCCATCCCAGAAAGGAGTATGGGTTCTGGAGACAGCCCTAATACATGTACACAAGGTTTTGATCAAGCTCATTTTGTATGACTTTCTTGAAATTAAAAGGTTGATATTTCATGATATATTAAGATTTTTTCTTTCCTTCTTTTTCTTTTATGATTAGACATTGTATACAAAGAATTATTGGTTTAGATTTATAAATTAATAAAGAATGAAGGCAAAAGATGCATATGGATATGATTGATTAATGATAATCTATTGTGTTTGTTTTGAGTCCAGATGTTATGATTGTATATTTGAATGCATCAAACTATTTTGTTTCACCACAAGGTTTGTGACAAGTGGTGACAATGTACCATATTGTGTATATCATGAAAAACTTGTCCGATGTAGACAGTTCAGTACAGTACATTTGTAAGCTGTACATCAGCTGTAACTACAAATTTTGGTTTCTATTCAGCCTTTAAATTGTTACTGTTAAGACAATTGGTGTTTATGTTGTTGAAATGTTTTTATGGGAGAGACAACAGTTGTTTATGAACAAGTTATTTTCAGATAGTGATATTGACTTGATTTCTGTGGTTGCCCTCCAAGACACATGAAAACGGTCTGTTTTTGATAATAAAAAGAATCGAAAACTGCTTAGAAATGAACAATTCTGAACAAGAATCATGTTTTTCAATATCCGCATAGCCAGTCTGGGAAGCAATTGAAACATTCCATGTTCCTGTTATCACAACATGACTACCTATGTTGTACATGTACCTGTACTTTGGTGTTCCATTCCATGTCACCGTAAAAGCTATTCAGTCAACCCGAGAGATTGTGGCGCCGTGTTGGCATAACGGGTAGGATATTTTGCCCCAAACCCTGACATGAGCCCCGGCCTTGTGCCCTTGGGAAATGCACTTTACATGACTTTCCTCACTTTGCCCAGGTTTCCAAATTGGTACCTGACTTAAAGTTGGGGAGGTAAAAGGCTGCTCACTGCTCATATGGCCTCAAAAAGGCTCTGTGACTACCTTTATCCTATCAAGCTTATTGTTCTTTGTATGTGGTACTCTTAAGATAAGTTATCAACTTGAGTGCAGGGCCATCTTGCCCTTGTCTCTTTCCAAAAGTAAATAGAAAAGAAATTTTGAAAAACAAGAGAACCCTTTCTCACGGACTGATTGCATCATCATACACCTTTCCTTTGTGATACACATGTACAAATTCTGATTGATCTTATCAATAACAAATCATTCTATATTATGATCTTTTTTATATCAGAATATACATTTGAACAGCAGGTTGTCCCACGGACTACATGTGCCTGCTGAAATGAATACATGTGCCATTTCCATCAATTCAAACTTTTTATTACCAGAAAATTTACAAAGGTGGCCCATACTTTCCCTAAGACGTTTCCATAGAACCAATCATATCAGACATCATCCCCATACCTCAAAGGTTGACTGAGTAACTGTCCAAACCTGGAGACATACATGTTCACCATTATTACTCTCCCTCTTGTCTCACCCACAGTCAGAATGAGAAAGTTGCAATAATCAATCTTTAAATTAAAACTTGTGGATTGTAAGAAATGATTTGGTTGTTGATTCCTCACGGACTCCACAGTCACCAAGAAAAGGCCGACAGCAGGGCTGTCTCCAGGACCCATCCCTCCTTCCCGGGACGGGCATTTGCTTATTGCCTAGTATTCAATATTGGGATAAACAAAAATTTCACCCTGTTTGTACAAAAAAAAATCTAAAATCCATGACATGAAACTGATGAAAATCTATTAAAAAAGCCAGCATGAAAAAGATTGAGCAGAAAATTGATTGACATTTAATCCAGGTCTGTCTCCAGGACTCGTCCCTCCGTCCTTGGATGGAAATTTCGCCTCAACTGTTCAAAAAATGTTACTGACAAAAAAGGTATTTTCGTAAGCTTAAAATTACAGATTTAACAACAAAAATCAACAACATGGACTCCCAAACAATGAGTGGGACGGAAAGAAAATCAAAAGCTGGAGACAGCCCTGGCTGACAGTCACGTACATGTATCTCCTACCTGAACTTCTACTAACCCATGTCTCTCTTCCTGTCCTCACCTCCCCATTTCTGTCATCTGTCCAACTGGCATTGTACCTTCAGGCATGCTTGTCAAGCTCCTAATCCACACGGGCGTCACCCGCTACCTGGAATTCAAGTCCGTAGAGGGCAGCTATGTGTATCAAGATGGCAAAATCTTTAAGGTCCCTGCCACAGAGCAGGAAGCCCTGGCATCCAGTAAGTGTTTCGATCCGTCTTCCGTGATGTACAATATTTTTCTTTTTTCTCACCGTTCTTTCCAGGGATGCTTGTAAAGCTGTTGATTCACACGGGGGTGACCAGATATCTAGAATTCAAGTCGTGTGAAGGTAGCTATGTGTACAAATCCGGCGGCAAAATTCACAAGGTACCCGTTACAGAAAAGGAGGCCCTATCAACAAGTGAGTCCCAAATACTAACTCTGGTGTGGTGTGTTCTCACTTGAATGAACCCTGTAATCTCTCTTGGAATCGTTGATGTTGGTGTTGGGAGTGATCATGTTCTAACTCATTCGGGGCAGGTGGAAATTTAACAGTTATGTGGTGATCAAAGTAGGAAAGGGTTTTATATATTCAAATCATCTGTGATGTTTTATACTAACAACATTAAAACAGTATGGGCTGAAGTGTCTCGATTATAGAAGTGTGACACAAAAGTACTAGTGGTGAATGCTTTAATTTTTTAGTATAAGCCTGAAAAGTTTGCTTTTGTGATTCTTGCTTGTTTGTCTCACCAACAATCTATGAAAATGGGTTCATATGTGGTGTGTGGAGCTGTTTTTGCACATCTTATATTACAAGTGCGCGTATTTACCCCATAAGCCTCCCCGTAGATGTGAGTTTGTCATGTGGTTTGAAGTGGATGATTGTATAAATTTGTTAGTTCTATAATTACACTTACAAGAAATAAAGGAAGTCTCAATGTTCAAAACATGAATGCATTAGACATATACATAACATGACATGGTACTGTTACAATACTTATGTCATAGTCACACAAATACAAACACTGTTAAGTCTACCGGTAATTAGCATAGTTTTTGCATGATATTGTCATCGACAAGAACCTCACGTTTGCTTTAAATCCATAACACTTTAAGTAGGCTGTTCAAACTGTTAGGACTTTATGCTCATGAGATTGGAGACTTTACTATAGTTTTATACAAGTGCACATTTTGAGCTACATCTAATCAGTGTGATGAGATCTTACTCTTAAATGTCAAGGACAATAGTTTCTTAGATTTCTGACAGATGATAAGACTAACAAAATCTGCAAAGCTATGTTCTGCTTGGTAGAACTGATGACTGCGTGGGTAGTAACAACCATAGTTTCTTAGATTTCTGACAGATGATCATTGAGACTAACAAAATCTGCAAAGCTATGTTCTGCTTGGTAGAACTGATGACTGCATGGGTAGTAACAACCATAGTTTCTTAGATTTCTGACAGATGATCATTGAGACTAACAAAATCTGCAAATCTACATGTACAAACTGCTAGCTGGACCTGCTGACTTCATGGGTAGTGATTTCTCTCCCCTTGTCTGTTCGGCAGGTTTGATGGGGATGTTCGAGAAGCGCCGTTACCGCAAGTTCCTGATGTGGGTCAACGACGTTGATGAGAGCGACCCAAAGACCTATGGGGAAATCGACATAAAAAAAGCCACCATGCAGGAGGTGTACGCGCACTTCGGCCTGGACAAGAACACAGCCGACTTTACCGGCCATGCCCTGGCCCTGTGGAGGGATGACAAGTAGGGAAACTTAGCTTGAGAGAAGGGCTGTGTACCTAAACACTGTACCTGTACCTGCAAAGTTGTTAACGTACAGGTCTGGACCTAAACATCAAGTGTACCTGTACCTGAACAACATAAAATGAGTGGACACCATATTTTAGACTAAAGATAGATAAACCCCCTTGTCAGAGATGAGAAAATCTTGCATTTGAAATTTAAGAAAACTTGTAAATACTTCTTTTTTAGATTAGTATTTTTAATCATCATGCAAAGATGTCAATTTACCACCAAGAAAGACAGTTGGCTGCATGTATAACGTACAGTTACAGACATGTAATTGACCAAACTTATTTAGGTCCAGGTCAGGACCTGTACCGTAATCGCTGTATCTGTACCTGAAAATTGTTTTGGGACACAGGTCTACTGTGTTTGGTAGAGAGTTCATTATGAAAAAAAGATCTGTAAACTGCAATATTCAACACTTTTTACAGGACTTACCCAAACCTTTGACTGTAAAACATAAGTCTTTGAATGGAGGCGTAACTTTCTGTAGTTAAAGCCTTTTCACAGTTTAGAAGTTCAAAGATATTTTAGCCATTTGATAAAGCAATCAACTAAACACTGTATAATTGAATGATATTGTATACCAACCCTCATGCCTCTGCCTCTTGTGTTCCCACAGTTACAAGCAGCAGACTTGCGTTGATACTATCCGGAGGATTAAGCTCTACAGGTGAGATCTCATTGCAGCTCTTTAACATTCAGGTCTCGAGATACCATCTGTTAATGCAGGTGAAATTGGAGCTGTGTGGGTTTTTCTGATTTCTGATGTCTACCTTCACCTAACCTGCTACAATGATAAGTGAATGCATAATTTGGTTTCCTACACTGACTGCAACCACTTGTTAGGTGCCAAAATAAGAATTGAAATCGTTTGCAAACAGTATCTATTGAGAGTTGTACGTCCTGATATATTTCATTGGGAGCTGCTGTTGCAATGGAGCGTGCATCAAAGAGTGCTAATTATCTTGTTTGTTGTAATGTTTTGCAGTGAGTCCCTTGCTCGCTATGGCAAGACTCCATACCTGTACCCTCTGTATGGACTTGGAGAGCTGCCTCAGGGCTTTGCCAGGTAAACTACTTCTCATTCTTGCTATATCTTTAATGCCGGTAACAATACCTAACTCTGTAACCAACAGAAAATTGGGTGCCAAATGGCTACTCCAGTTTGCTGAATGTTAAGAAATTATTAGTATGCTCAGTATTTTCAGGGATTTGTTTTAAGACCATGCATGTTTCTCCCCTTGGTTCTCAAACACTTCAAAAGTAAAAATTAAGCACGAGGCCAAGAGCAGACTAGAGGCCTGACTGCAAAACACTGACTACTTGTACTATCAAACATTCACTTCATGATACTGATCTGAAACTATCAATTTAGATTAAATTAAGATCCAGATTTTTCTGTCATTGTATTGTCAGCACCGCATGAACTGCCTATGTATGTTATGTGTAAATACATTTGTGACAGCATCTGCTAGTAGCAACACCTCGCTGCAAAATACAACCAGTCGAAATCACCCTGATGAAGGTGACAGATGGTTACCAAAACATTGGCCTGAATAAAACACTTGGTTGTGAACTTAGTTATCCGGTGACTTACCAACCTGATGAAACTATTCACGGATCTGCCTGTTGCAGGTTGAGTGCAATCTATGGTGGGACCTACATGCTGGACAAGGCAGGGTGTAATATACAGTACGACGAAGAAGGGAAGGTGATCGGTGTGGAGTCTGACGGTGAGGTAAGGATACTCTCTCTTCATTTACTTTCTCTAGTCTTCAGGTTCCTTAATCTTTAGGTATGGAACCCCTGCAAACTTAACTGTAGCGTAGTCCAGTGGTTTGTGGCCCTGCCTCTGGACCAAGAAGCTGTGACTGTGAGTTTGAATCCCACTTTGTCACTCACCCGACATGCATGTTACTGGAAAGGGTGGCATTCCTTAGGACAGGACGTTAAGCTTGTCGAAAAGAGCTAGGGGAATATCCCCGGTTCAATGGACCTGTAAATACTGTACATAGCCTCTGTCTTCTCTGTCGCGACCAGTGGAAGAGTAGCTCTTCAGTGAGCCAAACTGGATGGGTATCACTTTTTATTTTAATTCTAGGGCGTCGGTGACGGTAGGGTGTTGGGCCCAGAACCCAGAGTTCCTGGATTAGAATCCCGACATGCCACCCGCCGTTAAGTCCAGATCACTTTCACTTAAAGTTGATTTACAGTAACCGGAATGATGTATGTGTTGTGTGCAGGTTGCTAAGTGCTCTGCTGTGGTGTGCGACCCGAGCTACGCTACTGACAAAGTGAAGAAGGTGGCCCAGGTGGTGCGCTGCATCTGTATCCTGTCTCACCCCGTCCCCAACACCAAAGACTCCCTCTCCTGCCAGCTCATCATCCCTCAGAACCAGGTCGACAGAAAGTCTGGTAAGTACTGAATATATAAATATTCATTGGTGGCAAAGTGGTCTTGTGGTTAGGCTTGTTGACTTAGAACCTAAAGGTTCTGGGTTCGAATCCCTAGCAGGTCCCAATGTCACGCCCTTGTGAAAGGCACTTAACACTTGTTTCCTCACTCTTATCGGATGAAAATTGGCACCTAGCTTCAGTTAGGGATGTCCTCTTGGATGGGACGTAAAGCCGGAGGTACCGTGTTCGAGGAGAGGCACACCTTGAGCACATTATAGAATTTAAAAAAAACACTTCTCGAAAACAGTAGGAGTATGCACTCTTGTTTTTTTTGGTTATGTGTCACTTGCGCCCCTGTGTCAACCATAATTCAGTGATCTATATCCATAAAACGATCTATGTGCAAAGCTCTCTAAAACAGAGAGTATCTAACCAGTATTTTCCCCGGTCCTTTGCAGACATCTATGTCTGCTGCGTCTCCTATGCCCACAACGTGGCCATCAAAGGCAAGTTCCTGGCCATCTGCAGCACAACAGTGGAGACAGACAACCCTGAAGCTGAGCTCAAGCCAGCGCTGGACCTCCTCGGCCCGATTGATCAAAAGTAAGATTCCTTTTTTTTTTTTTAAACTTCTCTTACTTAGGCTTAGGAAAAGTAATATTTTTTTTCGATTACAGTCCTGAAAAATATAGGGTTGGTAGGTATAGATTCTCTTTTTTAAAGATTTTTAAAAAAATGTGGTCAAAGTGATCCAACAAAAACAGTATACTGATGTATAACTGCATTATGTATGTTAATAAACTGAACAGAGACATTTCCAAGACAACTTGAAATTCTGTTGTGAACTTCATCACTTCGAAATTTCATGTCCCTTGCCAATGTTTGACCCCATAAAAGGCTAGGGTCGGCTGTTTTTTGTCGGGTCCGTCGTGAAAATGGAAAACTTGTTACAAAAAGTCAATTAGAACAGCTTTATGTTAGATAGATCGTATTAACCTGACTATATGTCCATTTCCTCTCCTCAGGTTCGTGAGTGTGAGCGATCTGTTTGAACCAATAGATGATGGCACAAACAGCAAGGTAGGTTTTCATGTTCCTTGTTATTTGAATTTGTTACGTATCAAGTCACTAGTTACCTGGTACTTATCTTGGTACCTTCAGGTCTTGAAGGTGTAGCATGCCAACAGCTTTGAAAGCAAATTTCATTATGATATACAAAGTACATGCCACAGTAAAAGTACACACCACAGTAAAGAAAAGAAAACTGAAATGTGGAATGGCCATGTGTCACAGTCATTGGGACTGGCCAAAACTATCATGCAAGGAACCGTCCAGGGAAGAAGAAAGAGCGGTTGGCAATGCAATAGATGGGAGGATAACATCAGAAAATGGACAGGCATGACACTAAGTGAAACATTATTAAAAAGAACAGAAAACCCAGAAGGGTGGAGAAAACTGTTTGTCAGATCTTCTGTGGTACCCCAACAGTCAAATAGTTACACATGTACAAAAGGATGAGATGAGGTATTCAAAGATCATAGTTTATCATTATTGTGATTTTCCTCCCTAAACAAATGTGTCTGTCGTTCCGCAGCTGTTTGTCTCCACGTCCTACGACGCCACGACTCACTTCGAGACGACCTGTCTGGACATCCTGGACATTTACAAACGGTACTACGGCGAGGAGTTCGACTTCACGAAAGTGGCGGACCAGATCCAGACCGTAGTAGACGAATAGCGACCAAGCAGGCGATTCCAGCATACACCAGCACATTCATTCAGCTCCCAAAAAACCATAGCACTTCCAGTTACCTTAGAGGAATCAAGACATGATGAGTGTGGTTTTTAGTTCCCTTGCTGTCCTTAAAACACAAATGTCCAGTGATAGAAATTGATAACGCCAGAGGGAGATGCTACAGGACGCAGATAGGCAATTTGCGACTCCTTTCTAGGCAGACGAGTTAGCATTATTGATTGATATTGATAGGTATCGCCAAGCCAAGCTCGGCCCCAAGGCCGCCGTACGTAGTCCGCGAGAATTGTGAAAATACTTGAGTGCCGTCTGTGGCATACGTGTATCCATGAGGTATGATGTGTCACACAAACTCTGCAAAAAAAAAAAAACTAATAAATTGCCTCGTCGATGAAAAACGTCCGTTCCATAAATCGAGAGAAAGTGTGTAAAGCCTAATTGTGTAGCTCTAACGATTCCGTGCTCTTTTCATGCCATGGTTTATAGATAGCGAACTGACAAATGTCTGCCTACCTACCTACCAGTAACACTAGTCGTGAGTACGTGGTAGCTCTATTCTACCAACTGTAATTAAGCTAAATCATTATAAGAAGGGATCAAGCAAGAAGAGTAATTCTACCCTAGCCTACCTACTCCTGCTCACTAATCGTAGGAGTTGTAACCGTAGATGTATTTTGCTCGCTGAGCCGACATGCTTTGTTCAAATTATTGATAAGGCACCAAAGCTGAAATATTTGTGTTATTGTACATAATGAGACCTAATATCTTTGTGGTGCAAATGAAGACCTGTTTGGACGTATTATGTAAGAGCTATTTCCAGTGTCATCTAGTGTGTTCGCTGGCTACATGTCAGGTACACAAATTACACAGTAGTTCCAACTATTGACAAAAGCTTTCACTTGTTATGAATTTGTGGTCTTTCCCCTCTTGTCTGTGGTCGATTCTATAAAAATGTGTGATGTCCTGGGGAACCCTTTGCTAATGTCCCCAGAACTGCGTAACGGCTTTCATGTCTTAATAAATGACAGAGCACATGGGATTCCTCGTGTCCAGATTCTTTCATTTGTGTTTCTGTAAAAATTTGAAGTTAATTGATGTCGTGTTGCCGTAATGGTTAGGGTGTTTGGCCCAGAGGTCCTGGGTTTGAACCAGGGCTGTCTCCAGAACCCGTCCCTCCGTTCCGGGACAGAAATTTGCTTGTTGGGACGGAACAATTCTTTACCTTGTCCGTCCTAACATCTGATCTTTATGACATGAAATTGATTGAAATGTATCTTCGTAAGCTTGAAATGATGAATTTAACAGGGAAAAGTCAACACATTGGCTCCCAAGCAATGAGTGGGACGGAAAAAAATTAAAAGCTGGTTTGAATCCCAACAATGTTATCACAACTCCACCCAGGTGTGAAAATGGATACCTGACTTCAGTTCTGAATCAGGATAGATACTGGGCAATGGGCCTTAGTTGGGGAGAAAAAGGTGGTGGAAGGAAAGGGATGGGCTCCTCTTTCCAATAACCTGCCCTAGACACTGGATAATGACCCACTGCTTCTACGGCCTCAAAAAGGCCACCTTTGCCTTTAAAGATATGACACTTAAGGCTCTTCTCTTTGGAAAATTAGTCTCCTAGTAGATGTTGGAACGAAAGACTAACACTTTCTGACTGTTGGGCTTCTCTGACAAGGTGAGTAGCTGTCTGAGAACCCTCGCAGTTAGAAAACGTTTTGACTTTCCAACCCAACATCTGCTTGGAACCCAGTCCGACAAAAACACCTTCCACCTATCTGTTCCTATTCTCCAAGCAGAGGTTTCGGTAGGGGGTTGTGCTAGTAGTGCCTGTATTTGTTTCGTATGACTCCAAGCAGAGATTTCGGTTCGGGGGCTAGTAGTGGCCGCGACTTTTTTCGTCTGCCTCCTTCGAAAAAAATAGCGGCCACTATTGGCCCCCCGACTGAAAGAAATCACGGCCTCGACTAGCCGACTGACTGATACCTCTGCTTGAAATATATGTTCCCATGTATTGAATATACTATCATGTAAGGACGACTTTTGTGCATTCGGTAATGTTCAACAGGTATTTCAACAACTTGAAGATGATTGTGGACAACAGACGCAAAGATAGGCGAGTCCTCCACTGTAACTGTCACGAGCAAGGTTTCTGTATACATAGTGCAATGTCAGAATTCAAAGACCTTGAAATCATCTGTAACATACTAAGGACATTCTCCCAATCATATGTATATCTATATTAAAGGTCGTGGGAGGGCACTGTGTGGGACAGTGACTTAGAATTGATATTGATTGATCAGTGGTCATCTTCATGTATGATAAACATGAATATTCCATTTATTGGGACAATTTCATGTTAAAATCTTACAATGTAGACTAAAGCACAAAAAACTATACAACTCCAGTGATTTTGTTTGCAAGTTATGGCTTTTGTTATGAAGAGGAAAGATGATGGGAGGCTATTGGATATGAGTCAATAAACATAAATGTAATGTTACAATTGATTTGATCCAGCTGCATTTGAAGGCCTAAAATCGAAGTTTTTTCTATATGAATATAATTTGTGAAAACTAGTCTATGCTATTATCACTATGTTACAAAAGTGTATGTACAGTTTTCTGTGACGTTTCCCTTCATTTCATATGATGGCCGGTGTTAGTCTCCGGCCCAGCCCCTGTTTTACGACCTTGTCCTCGTATGACCTGACATCTTGTGCTTCCGATTTCCTGATGAACCGATTAATAGCCATCCTTTCTGTGACGTCGTAAAAGAAGTGGGTATTTATAGTCATAGATGGGACCAGATCTGTGATCCTCGGAGTGTGCTCTTTTCGTCCTTGGTTTTATATCCATACCTGTATGCATCTTCGGCTGCAGCACTTGTGAAGATTCTCCGAAAGTAGAAACGCCCAGTGTATATCATACTGAGTCAACATTCTAGGTATATCTTTCTCCCGTCGCCTTGCGTTTCGTAACGTTTTGTTTGCAAAGCCTGCCTTCTTATTTGTCCTCCCGAGGAATTCCTTCATATCACAAGTCTTCTCCCCTCCTTTCTTTGACTCCTTCTGATCTGTCCTTAACTGACCTGAGCTGAGGTCAGGGAGGCTTTGGGTGGATGCCAGCTTTTCTTCCCTTCCGGCTCGACAAGGCCTAAGAAAAAAATTGTGTTTTCGGTTACGGCACTGAAAGAAAAGTAGGTCAGTAGGGATTCTGTGTGTGTGTGCCTTTATGAAAATGTGCAAGACGTCTTCGATTCTGTTTTGAATATTAATCAACAAGATGCCAGATCAAAAATTTGATGTACACATGTATCTCGCTAGCGGTAGACTACAAAATGCTTCTGCTAGTGCTAGGGTCGGTCGAGTAACCAGAAACAGAACATTTTTTTCCAAGGCCCAAGCCGTCAAGGTCAGAGGCTGGACATTCGATAGACTGATAACGGGCCGGAAATGGCGCCTGTGTGATAAAGCGTGTTGTAATCCATGATCATCCGGTCAGACAACTCCCTATCACTCCAGTAACGTTCAATATGGTGGCCGTTAAGGGCGATCAACAGGACGGAGAAATTCGGCCACTTTTAGAGGAAGACAGTGGGCAGAATTACGCCTCGATCAACGACGACCGCGTCCACACAACCGACGACAGACCGAAATGTCGTGTGTACAAGCGACGCTGGTACATCGTGGGGTTATTCTCTTTGTTGGCGTCGATGCAATGCACCATCGGCAACACCTGGGGACCGATCGCGGACTCGGCTGGGGTGGTGCTGGGCTGGACGGACAGTAACATCGCTCTGGTCAACAACTTTGGCTGTTTCTCCTACGTTCTGCTGGCCGTCCCGTTTTCGTGGCTACTGGATGTAAAAGGTAAACTGCAGCGCATTTCCTAACTCAAATATTTGTCATGTAATTATTTCATACTGACCCCTTTCAAAGTGCTTTAGCACCCAAACACTACCTGTATATCCTAGATAAAGGTTTTAAAAATCTATATACAAAAGTAGAATTGGAGTCTACTTTGATGTGAAGCCTATCCGTGTGTTTGCATCTATATTTGTGCAGAGTACAAACCATATATCTGAAAGAGTTAGAAACGTTCTTATGGTAACGTTATAACCATGGACCAAGCAATGTAAAAAGATGACATAATTTCCGACAACGGTAACTATATAAAACTGAAAATCCCTGTGCTCCAACAACTAGCTTCAAGAAGTTGTAGTCTTTTGTCGACATTTGCGACCTTGTCCTCAGATGACCTGGCTTCTTGCACCCTTCTTGGGCTTTGCAATTGGCTTTCCTGAACACATCTGTCAAGTCATTCTTTCTGGGACGTCGTAAAAGAACTGGATGCATAGTCATAGATAGACCCAGATCTGTCATCCTCAGAATGTGCTTCTTTCGCTCATTATTATTATCCATCCATGTATGCATCTTCGGCTGCAGCACTTCCCTGCCACCCTGCCTGAAAATCGAAAAGCACAGAATGATAATTTGCTTTTTGTTGCGGCAACATTTCAGGGCATATCTATCTCCCGACGCCTGGCGTTTCTTTCCGTTTCTTTTGCAGAGCCTTAATAGATAACTTATCCTCTGTCCTCGTATTGAGCAACTTCTCACAAGACCCATCCCTGCGACTCCTGGTCTGTCCTTAATCCTTTTCATGACACGAGGTCACCGCGTCAGTGTAACCTGGATGCCAGACCCCTGATCTCTTTCATTTCTATCGTTTCTCAGGGTCTATTAATTAAATAAACTAACTCTGGGGGGCCTGTTGTAGAATTTCCCTGGGGCATGTTAGCCATGGAGCAGAGGAGTTGGCATTGGTAGGTCATGGAAACAGTCAGGCATCCAGACTAAGTTCAGGAAGACTGATTTTGGGCGGATGCCAGCTTTTCTTCCCTCCCCCAACAGGTTTGCGTTTAAAGACAATCGGACATTTCATGGATATGGGTACGGGAGCGTGGCGTCGTTGTACAATCAGGTGTTGCACATGACCTTCCACTTCCCTTGTGGACGACATCGGAGCGTACGTTTATTGTAATTCATGCACAGCTGGTGTGACCACTAACTCCCTATCACATCACTGCATCCCGTCCAAGATGGCGGACGTTAAGGGCGACCAACAGGGCGACCAGCAGTACGATGAAATCCGACCGCTTCTGGGGGAAGACAGTGGACAGAACTGCGGACAGAACTACGCCTCGGTCAATGACGACAACGACGGCGTTCCCGGACCGGAATGCCGTGTGTACAAGCGACGCTGGTACATTGTGGGGTTATTTTCATTGTTGGGGTCAATGCACTGCGCCATTAGCAACACCTGGGGACCGATCGCGGACTCGGCTGGGGTGGTGCTGGGCTGGACGGACAGTAACATCGCTCTGGTCAACAACTGTGACAGTTTCTCCTACATTTTGTTAGCCATCCCGTTTTCATGGCTACTGGATGTCAAAGGTAGGGTACATGGCGATACGGTACCCGAATATTTCCATGTATTTACAGGTTTGCGATCTTGGTTTTCATTCAACACCGTTCATGAGCTCCGCCATGCTTGTTTGTTTGTTTGTTTTCCCATCTAAGCTTAAGTCTTAGAGGTGTATGACGCGAAGAAGGCCACGCACCATATTTGCATAATTCATGTATACTGATGATGGTTACCCTAACTTAAATTCCTAATGCCAAGTATGAAAGTATGAAGTCCTGTCATTTGCCTATATAGATTTGTAGTATTTTCTCATTGAATCTGCACATGGGTCTTTATCTGCATAGTTGATATCTATCGATACTCCTCTCTTTCTCAGTTACTTAAGTTATGCCACATGTTTGAGAGTCCTATCATAGGACGCAGTGGATTTTTAAAATTCCTCATCTATAATTACAGTGTACGTAGTGTAACTGGATTTTTGTTCCATCATGTAACAGGTCTCCGTACTTCGGTGCTACTTGCAGCGTTCTTCATGACGGTGGGGACGGGGATGAGATGTTTTACACTGGAGGAGCCCCTAGCTACATGGTAGCTATGATGTCGCGCTACTTTTATGTATACTGGATTATATAGCGGGACATAGTTTCGTCCGGCTTTCTGCAAATGCTGTCCTGGTGGTGGCTGAACTGAAAGTCAATCGGGAATGACGACAATTTACTCATTGAATTTTAGATACATATCTTTTCATTACAAATTTCCTATTTCATTTATTCAAATTAAGACAAGGTGATGCTGGGCTCAAGTTGTGCAAGGTATTTTGCCAGCACCAGATACAAATATATAGATATAGATATAGATAGATATATAAACAGAAAGACAATAAAACAAAACCCACTGTAGATATGACAGATCGTTTGACCGATTGCTGACGTCAGGTGTCCGCCATGTCACGTGACTGGTCAGTCGAACCTGATGAAGCCTGTAATATGGGCAATTGCCGAAAATTCGGCGGGACTTCTTTGTTGTCTGGAACGTAATTTCTACCACAAAGACGATAAATGTACCTCTAGCCTTAACAGTTATCTATCGGTGATTTTTATACAATGATATTATATTCATTTTATTGTATGCAGGTTGATTTATCTGGGCCAGTTTCTAAACGGCTGCGGGGCGCCTGTGTTGATGGCGGCCCCGCCCCTCATATCGGCCACCTGGTTTCCGCCCGAGCAGAGGACCACGGCCACGGCCATCGCTGGTCTCCTTGGCAACGTGGGCTGCGCTCTCAGCTACGTGATTGGTCCGTTGGCTGTGTCCCAGCCGGGCGAACTGACCAATCACACGGGGAATCACAGCCACGCCCTGTGAGTCAGACGACGCACCATCATACTGTCATTACCGTCCAACTTTATTACAATCTCATTTCAATGACATAAACGAATTTGAGACAAGCAAATCCGGTATTTGACAAGATACCTCGATTCTTAACTTGGTTCCACGTACGTTTTGTTGGCTATGCATAGTCTGCAGTAGATTGTACCACATATATATCACAGATTACTTATGATCACTGGACGAGTTGATTACTCGTCCATTGACATTATCGGGGCTACATTTCTACTTACGTCAGTAACAATAATTTTGTTCGTGCAGTCTACCTCTAGAGATGCCAGAGATCAGTGATGCCAACAACACAGGTACGAGTCAACCCACTGCGCACTTGGTTTATTTTCGCACGTCTTGTACCTCGTCTTATATGTATACGTCTTTGAAGTGGTCCGTCTTGATCACATGATTCGTTGATCTAACTTAACAATCTTCTTTACACCCAGACACCAAGTCAATAGAGGCGGGGCAGATCATGCGACTGATGTACATCGGTAAGTGTGGAAGAATCAGTATCTATAATTTGAGTCCTTTTTAACGGCTAATTAAACATGTCTGTCTGAAAGGATTATGGATGTTAGCATTTTCGGAAGCATTTCTTTCTGAGTGAACATCAGTTCACGAGAAGCTTTAAATAGACGTACGCGTTGTTCTATGTATGTTTCAGACGCAAGCCTGACTAATGCTAATGTAACATTTCCAAACCGGGGCACAGCCGGGCTGTTTGCGTTAACGAAAATCGAACAATTCATCTCAGGAATATACACAAATAGTGCTCATGATTATATTTGCAATTTTTTATCTTTGGTTGTCCTTTATATAATATTTTTCGATCCCGCTAACTGCCCGGCCGGGTCCCGGGCTGGGAATTGTGACCCTGGCATTACTAGTGAGGCCCCTCTGGGGAGGAGCTCCGTAGAGCCCTGGACAGTGATGCGTTACGTAGACCGAGTAAGACGCTAGTTTGACATATGAACATGTCTTTCCAGAGTTTGGTTTGACGGCCGCGTTGTTCCTCGCTATTGTTGTGTACTACCCCGCCCGTCCCCCGTCTCCACCCAGTCTATCCGCCTCCATAAGCCGGCTCAACTTCACGTCCGGAGTGAAGGGGTTATTGACGTAAGTACTGTGAATGTTGAAATGTTCGCGGTGGTTTAATGTTGGCGGTTTTGGTGGTGATGACCTCTTCACCGCGAAGTTAAAACCACCGCGAAAATGCTTGTTCTGTCTTCTGTTCGCCTGCCAATTTATTTCATCCGCGAACTTAAAACCACCGCAAACACTCCTTTTTCTCCCTTCCGCAAAATTGAATTCTCACGAAGTTGAATGCTGCACCTTTTGTCTATATATAATGTTTGTTGGATATATTCTCCAAGCAGATGTAGGTTCTGGCTCACGTGTTTTGGTGGCGTTTTGTGTGTCTTTTAAGCGGTCCAGTTTCATTGTTCTTCGCCCTCTCCAAAGAGTTTAAACGCAGACGAAATCTACATCTGCTTGGAGATTAGTTTTATAGAAACTTGGGCTCAGTATGACTCAATACACAGTAAAAATTATGTTCAAATATAGGCGAATAAATATTGCCCCTTTCCGTCTTTACTTGCAATGGCTTATGCTTCGCCCTTTTAAAACATTAACACTTTCTTTTCCTCCACATAATAGACCTATTCTGTTGTCTCGAAAAATCTTTGCAGGAACGGATCGTTTTGGCTGGTGTGTCTGTCTTACGGGATGGTCCAGGGCTCGTTCGGTGGATGGGGCAACATTCTGGACGTCAACGTGTCGCCGTATAACGTCACTCAGGTAACGTTGAACTTATACTTGACTCTCTATTAGAAGTTCTAGCATTCCTGTTGAACAGCAGCTTGGTTCGAATTTATTCATGTATGTTACATTTGACGTATATTGTTGTACCATAAATATGTAATGATATATGTTGATAGAGTTATTAGGACTCAAATGACTGTGTATCTCTGCTATATTGTATCTGACCCTTACCTCTTCCCTCATGACCTCAATGAAAAGCGGCCTGCGTGCCGATTTGAGCTTATCATGAATAAACAAAGGTTCAAACAAACAATATCTACACAGGTTCAGGCCGGCTGGGTGGGGTTTTACGGGAATTTGATCGGCTGCGCTTCCTCCTTCGTCTTAGCAAGGTACGCATGGAGGATATATACGTCAATTTTTAGAAATGTTCTTAACGTTTTGTACGTCCCCACAATATTATCTTAGCAGCTGGGTTGGAGTGAAACAGAGAGTGTGTCTGTGTGTGTGAACTCCGTCTCGATAGCTCTAGAAGGCCTGAATGGATTGTCTTGATACTTGGTATGTGGATAGGTCTTCATGAGACCTCGAAATGATTAGATTTTGGGCCCCTGTTATGTAACTGCACCGAAACCTCCGGTTTTGATATCATTATCTTTTCCAGACTGGGAGACTACTTTGCTGGCCACTTCAAGCTGATGTTGGTTCTCCTGGCCCTGCTGCAGGCCGGCACCATGCTGTGGTTCACCTTCATGGTCAACATCAACCTCATTCCGTTCAGCATGGGTATGTTAGGCCCTCTTGCTACTAGAGGGCGATCGCTGAGCGACCATACAGCGACCAAAATCGGATTTGTGTAACCCTTGATTTCATGATTGGAAGATGCACGTGATGTAAAATGTGATTTAAAAGACAACAAACCACACAAAACATAAAAGACCAGCTCAGCTTTCAGATCATTGCCACGGTATCATGACAAATGATTTTTGTTCTGTTTTTTTTTTCACGTTCAGCGTCGCTGTACACCACCTTCGCCCTGACCCAAGTGTGTCTCAGCGGCTCTGCGCCGATATTTTACGAGATGTCGGCTGAGATCACCTACCCTGTAGCGGAGGGCATCACTACCATGGTGCTGACTTTGGTGTACTACATCTTCTGTCTCCTGGTTCTTTTCCTTCCCATGATCCCAGCTCTTGGTAAGAAAAAGACTTTCTTAAAGCCCTAGGGTGTGATTACAGTATAATGTGAATCACGTGAGTGTAAAATGAGATTAATGTGAATCGACAGTGGCAATCTCAAAGCATTTTTAGGAAAACAGAAAAAGTTAACTTACAGGTATGACTCTTAATTTTGAGTAGAAAGTTGACCAAAGTTTATAACTGTATCATCTCTCAAAATTCCAACTGGAAGTGAAATATATCAGTGATGGTATACGTAGTAATAGTACAATGACTTTTATACTTTATATCTCTGTTTTGATGATGATGATGATATTTTTTTCATATAACGTTATCTGTTTTATTATCTGTTGGTAGTTCATCATAGTGTCTCACAGAAGAGTGTACTTTGTTGGCACGGCAAACGAGCAAGGACTTTCATATCCTACAAATTTACAAACAGACTTAATCCATCTACAAAGCAATACTATATAAATGTATCAACATGTTGATTTCTACTACTGCCTACGCTGCAGTTTCTAACATCTGAATGCAAGGTAATACCAAGCAACTGGATAGGTTTTGGAAAAGGCCAGACGTTTTAAGTAGCATCCAGTACCTTCCGTCAGTGACTACCTTGACTGACGAAAGATACATGTAGTGAGTCATACTGCCTGAAATGTCTGGCCGTTTCCAAAATCTCTCCAGTTGCAAGAGTAACTGTTTCCTTGCGTTCATATGTTAGAAACTTATTACCCAGATGTCCAACCTTCATCGACGTAACATCTGCACATTCCGTGATTACAGGAGTGGCCTGGGTGAACTGGACCACCCTCGGAGCGACGTTTGTGGTCATCCCCATGTTGTTCTGCTTCAAGGAGAGATACGGACGTCTGTCCATTGACGTGACTGGCATTAAGGAGAAAGACGTTTCCCCAGACTTTCTTAACACATGATAGTATTTTCTTTTTGTTATTCAAAAAAATATCAAACAACTACAGATAAGCACAAATATACATGGTAAACAATAAACTACTTAAAGCGAAAGGACAGCTAGTTCAGTCTGGAAAAGATGATGCGTGCCTTTCAACAACGTACTGACCCAAGAAAAACAAACTTAAATTGTAACTATTGACAAACGTTCCTGACATGATGGGCAAATTTTCAGAATAAAAAACCTTCAACGTTGTATTTCAAACGTTCCTTGATAGTTGGCCTTGAAAGTCTTTTATTTATCAATCACCATATCTGTACACGATGATGATGTCATGAGCTTGGTGACAACATAACATGTAATATGCATGTGATAATGCTTTTTACCATGAGATCGGGGGACGAAACTAGAATCTGGAAGGTAGACCAGATCATACTCCTGTGTTTGGCTAAAGTTTATTAAAACATATGGTCATGAGCGTTAACAAGCAGATAAAATTTAGCAAACCCTCACATACAATGTATCATCAAAATGTAACAGGACCAAGTGAACATGACACTTGTTATCTTACAGTTGATGCAACCGTCTTAGTCTCTTTGGGTTAGATTATTGGCACAACAACTAAAATCTGTTGGATTTCATTGTCTTTCTTCACACACAGGTAAAAACGTATACTAGGTCATGAGGATTTCATGTAAGGAACTTTGAAAATATTGTTCACACACAGTAGAGACGTTCTGTTAGTATAGGTTTACATAGCACTGTATATGTAGTTTGAATACAGTCCATTTTGACACTCCGATCAGATGTAACTAGCTAGCTGTGTTGACGAATGCATTTCTTGCCTGCTTATTAGATGGGATGTAACGTTTCTATTGATTTGGATAGAATCAAAATGATGCATACTCTTCTCTGATCTTGTTGGAAGAATGATGTAGATAATATTTGATACACAAACATAGGTGTACTATTCTTGTTTACAAATACTTTGAAGCATAACGCTTCTGATGCATAGAAGAGAGTTGATTAACTTTTAATTAGTCAATCTATTGTCCTATCGGTCTGCTCTTCAGCGTAACATTGAAGTCTAGCGGGGAAAGGCCTGCAGCTTGTAGGGTTTGGGCAGAAGGGTGATGCCAATATCTCCAGACAAATCTGGCTCAGGTGCCCCCTCTGGCAGTTTGAAGGTGAACCGCTGCAGTAGGGACGTGAGGAACAGGAAAAGTTCCATCTTCGCCAACTGCTCGCCGAGGCAAATTCTCCTTCCTGTGCAGAGACGGAGCAATAACATACCGAAGTGGTTAGAAACCATAGATAATCATGACAGCAACAAGTACTGCATGCGGCCCCTTAGATGCAATATACAAATGGAGCTGAAGAAATGCAATGTTTAGAACGTAAGGAAAATATTCAGTATACTATTAGACCGATCCAACATCCCCTCCTACCTCCCTCAAAACGCAGAGTTGTAAAATAAAAACATAAAAAATGCACATTTTTTGACGGACACCCATCCAACTCTCTCATTGGTCAAACCGACACTTGTCGTTCTCTCATTGGTTGAACTGCTAATTGTGATGGACAGTCAGGATCGGTCTATTGTTTACATGTCACAACACACCTGTGGAGAACGGCATGAAGGCCTCTGGGACCTTGACCCTCCCGTTGTCGTCCAGGAACCTGCTGGGGTCGAACGTGTCCGGGTGGGACCAGTAGGCAGGGTCCATGTGGGCGGACCACAGGTTAACCCACACCTGGGTGTGCGCAGGGATGTCGTACCCCTGCAGGCCGGTAGGGGACGAGGTGCAGTGGGGCACGGACAGGGGAACCGTGGTGCGGATCCGCTGACTCTCCAGGATGGTCGCTTCTGTGTAGGGCAGCTCCTCACGTCTGGAGTAAGGCGGGATTTCATCACTTCCCACCACGGTATCCAGCTCCTCTTGGACATTCCGCTGCCACGCAGGGTTGAGTGCGAGGTAGAGCAGTGCCCAGGAGAGAGTCGTCGCCGACGTTTCTGTACCTGCCGCAAGGAAATCTCCCACGAGGTGCAAGGTGTTTTCATCCTTCAAGAAAGTTTTACCTCCCTTGCTTTGTTGCAGTTCCAACAGGCACATGTCAACTACGTCACGGGTCTCGGAAGGGTCAAAGGTCTCCTTGTGGTCATCGATGATCTTTTGCAACCACCGTTTTGAATCGAAATACACTTCTTTCCACTTCTTTAACAAGCCACGAATACCAGGGACGTACCTTAGGGTTGGGTAAAAGTTCAGAATCTGGGCTTGGAGAAACAGCTTGAAGGCGACATCAGTTCTCCTTAATTGTTCCTGATAATCGGGATCATCCGACTCAAACCGCCTTCCGAGTCCAATACCAGAGATGACATTGCCGGCGGCAATTTGAAGAAAGCGGCTGGCATCGAAAGGCTCTCCATCCAAATCCTAAAGCAAAAAAAGTGGTTCTGTTAGTGAGATGCTCAATGTTGTATTCTCATAAAGAGCCTTAGCGTAACATAAAGCCAAAAAAAATCATATCGACCAAAACGAATATCACTTTTTGATTGTATTCACTATATACTGTATAATCACTACACACAAGGCTATCATCCTATATACAGTGCCAGGATTTATCTCAATGGACTTTAGTATCAAATTTGCTACTACATAATGACATGTGACAACCCCTGCATACGAAAATATATTAAAGAATGTCTAGTCGTTAGAAATTCCTCCAACGATTGTAAAATCCTATTCTCATACCATACTACACACTCTTGCATTAGGTAGATCACTGATTAGCCTTATGGTACTGTAGTTATATACCAGTAGATGCCATACTTTGTACCTCATTTGGATATGGGCTTACCTTAAAGGACTGACAAAGTCGGCGGCATTCCTGTTGAATGCTGGGCTCGAGTGTTTTCTTGCCGACACCAAAGTGGCGAAGACTGGAGAGACCGAACCGTCGGAAACTTTTCCAGTCATCGCCATACTTTCGCATGATGATTCCTGTAAAACAAGTACACACAACTGACACTCTTCCGTTGTTAAAATAAAAGACGGAAACTTCTTTGTTTGTAGAAACATTTTTCTCTTGTGCGTATTTACTACCGTGCGAACATGTTCTTACTAAAAAAACTCCATGACCAATAAGTATTCAGCAGATATATCACGTAACGTTACATCGTATGAAACATTTCTATTCCATCAGCAACAAATGACTGCGTTTGCACAGAGAAGATAGGAAAGAAACTTTATTCTTGATGAACAATTCGTTTAGAAGCATAAGGAATGGTGACATAAGCATTCACAGAAATATAGCCCTGCAACTTTTCTTACACACTCAAACAAACTTCCTCCACAGAAAATTTACTGCTTTTTACAAAGAACCTATGGATCCAACAGATCTCACAACTGTACAACAGCTTTTACGTTGTTTTCCAAGGGTATACCTCTAAAACTTGCATTACACTGAATCACTGATGCACAAGGTCTAGAAACACTACTTTACAGGAGAATCTTTATGACTGTTCAAACAAATTCCTTTTTACATGAGCAGTTATTGTGGAGACAAACCTTGGTTACTTCTATCTGAAGCTTCTCAGAATAGCTGATAGATAACAGCACAATGTTAGTAGTGCTTTTCAATGTATCTCTCAACCGGCAGGTTACAAAAATTGAGGCTTTTGTCAAGTTATCATCATCATAAAACATCTTTGACTTGCATGGTAAACATGGTAAAGTACAATTACAAAATACAATTTCTAGTTATACAGAGTGATTACTAAAACTTATACTGCTTTTGACAGCGGTGGAATTAAACATTTCCCGTCCCCTCCCCCCTCTCCAACATGTACAGACTGACTCTACCATAAGTTATTGTTCGGGTTTCTGAGGTTCAGCTGGCGCTATGGTTTGACCTTGACCTTTGTTGACATCGCTGACACAGACCCACTGTCCTTCCAAGGACTCCTTCCACAGGCTCACCTGGTGAGGAAACAAAAAACATCACATAGGTCAGAATAACCGTCACAATCATAAACTATAAACACAATGTAATGGGCCTGAAAATAAGGCCTTTTATATTCAGAGTACTCTGGTGAGGATACGAAGCATCATTGGTCAGAAAATACTACATATGCAAAGTTTGGGACATGAAAATAGCATCATTCAGACTAACCTGCTGACAACACAAAAGGCTTTACCATTAAATTAGAGCTCAACAGGTACACAAACCTGTTTTCATATTCCTGTTTGTTTGAAAGTGTTATATACCAAACCGAGTCTGCCCCAATATCTGAGTTGTCTACCACTTTATTATTTGCCGCTTAAACTCACAGAACAAACTTTAGTGTATTCACTACAATCTTCAGTACATGCATTTGGACAAATGCATTACCTTGCTGCCCCCCTGACACAGCCAGGATGTTTGTTTGTTTATCCTTACCTTGTTGTCTCCCCCTGACACAGCCAGGATGTTGCCTGTGATGGACCAGCTCACGTGCCACACCACATCGGGGAACTTGTTCAACACCTAATATGGGGAAGGATAAAAATACTGTTAGCAAGTCTGATTGAGTTCCACCAGAAAATGCAGCTTACTTCTCCAGGTGCAAAAGATCAACTGTAGTCTAAACTAGGAAACCTTCTTCAACCAATTCTACATCTGAGAGCAACATTGATTATATCAAAATATTGGACTCACCTTTGAGGTCCAGCTTGTTCCATCCTCACTCTTCCAGATGATCACTCTTCCATCCTGTTAACAGGTGAATATAGAAAACACATAAGAAACACAGGTGTAAAATCAAGGTACCATTATTCCCATCAAAGGATATATGCAATTTGGTAGAGATTACAGTGTTGATTGACATAATTGATGAATGTGCCAGATCACAATTTCTTATTTCCAGTCGACCTCAGATTGAGGACAAGGCATTACGCTTTTTTGTTAGCTAGTAGTGCAATGTTACAGCTCACATATTTAGCCAAGCACACTGGGTCACACTTAATCAATTTCTACCCAAAAATGTAACTACAATGTATATTAGATAATAGAGATGATAAAAAACAAACCTGTGAGCAGCTGGCAATAGTCTGTGTGGGGAGTCCTATGGATGGAGCCCAGGCCACGTCTCTCACCCAGTCACTGTGGGCCTCCAGCTTCTGTTCCTCCTTCCACTGCCCATCCTCCTCCCTGGGACACAAACACATTCATTTCATTTTCATTTATTTCTTTAGCCAGCGGACACACTCAGATCTCTTGACCTGTTTTTCAGGCTCCCTGGATAAAAATACAATGCACAGACATAATACATAATGATAACATACAATTTTAAAGACATACAATTTTAAAGACTCGGTATCAGTCTAGAGGTCGATACGGTAGTGAGTTTTATTTATTCTGTGGGGAGTTTATTCCAAAGTTCAGGACCCATGGGCTTTAGACTGCTCTTGAATGACTGTAGATTTGCCTGTGGATCTGCATTAGGCTTTAGTGTCAAGGAAGAATGTTTACTGCAGTATTTGTCAGTGAACATCATGACTCAAGAAGCTATGGATGGATCTTTATGACATTCCAAGAGATGCACTAGGAAGAACTGGGAGAAGAGGTTTTCATAATAGGTTGAACATCAACAGATGGAACATTTTTGACTGAGTCATTCTGTATTTTCCTCCAATCTATTTTGTGCATTTTTTCTCCGTATTGTCCAAGTAGTTTTTCCCCCATTGCAATACCCACAGATTTTGGAGTGCCACCCTTAGCATTTAAATAACTATGAGTATACAGTTGCCTCCTGTATGAATGACAAAAAAGGTGTTGCACTACCCCGCATCCTACAACATGTTGAAATGTTCCTGTTTAAACGCAACTTTCCTACGACCTTTTTAAACAAAATATGGAGAAAAAGTCATGCAGGAGTCCCCATCATACATGGCCGCCGTTGGTAAATATTGATCATGGTAAAATCATGCAGGAGTCCCCATCATCAGTACCTCCATATCTTGACGAGGTTGTCACAGCCTCCAGTGACAAATCTGCGAGTCTGCTGAGGCCGCTGTGAGGAAGGCTGGTCCACCAGGGAGCCTGCTGCCACGGCGGGGCACCAGCTTACCGCATTACAGCCAATCTGCAACAAGCACAGGGCAACAGTCATACCATAGTTGGGTACGGGATGAACCATTGAAAAATGTATAGGTTGGTCAGGATCAATTTTATTTTAGACGAAATTTTTGGGGCTCAAAATATTTTCAGGACATTTTTCTGAGAACTGAAGTGGTATACTCAGTTGCAGATGACAAATCTATAATTCTAAAATTAAATGTTACAAAAAATGACTGTCCTGCTGTCAGAACTAGAAGAGGAAAGACAAGTTTACTCACTGTGTGAGCATTGTTGATTTTCTTGGTGTCCCACTGGCCATCAGCTGTAAGAAAGGGAAATAACACTTTTAGTTTACAACATACAGACAAAAAGCATGGGCTCCAGAATAACAAATGAACAAAGGCCAGCTGAAATAAAGGTAAAGGGGGGTTCTTCTTTCGAGCCTGCCATCTAGGCAGCCATCCTCAAGGCGTTGGCCAAGGCAGCCTGACGCCTGCAAACGGAAATTCTCTGCTACAGCCTTCGACATGCAGCTGGAGATGCTTTCTACTGTTTCATATAAAAAAAATATCATAAACAGTTACTACATTCTTGTGTCTTACCTGTGCTTGAGATGATTGACACAGCTCCATCTGATGAGCCACATGCCAGCATCAGACCAAACTCATGGGGAGCCCAGCACACAGAATTCACTGGAAGAAGAGTAGAGCAGTTTTTAAGTTTTAAATCTTTTGGACACTTCAATATCAAGTTCCGCTTGTCATAATGTTAGATTTACTAGTAATGATAACATATGGCAAATGTATATTACCTTCGTCAATCAATATTGAACATCGTGAAACCCTAATTCACATCAAACCTACAACTTAGGCTATGGCTAAAAAGTCCTATTTGAGAATGAGAGTCTTTGGCACATAAGGCATATCTGTCAGCTGACTCAGTTCTATTGTACATATGAACAAAGTTTAGCCATAAAAACATAAATTTTTGGACTTGCGTTAATAATGTTCACCCTTACCTGATGAGTCATGGTTTGCGTACTCGTACAGTCTGTCCCACTGCCCGTTGGTCTCCTTCCATATGATGACCTTCCGGTCGTACGAACACGAGGCCAGGATGTTCCCGTACATCGGGTGGGCCCAGGCCAGCTGCCACACTGGACCCTCATGTCTGGGGAGGGAAACAGTTAATATGTTAATAACAATTATGGTAATAAGAACTATAAGAATTACATAGCATAGGTGTTATTCATACTTTGTATCATGATTTATCTCGTTATTATCACCTATCATCTATCTTTGATAAAGTATCTTATTATCAATGATCTTGAAGACTTGGATGGTGAAAGGCAACGACATCTTTTTTTGATGTTCAATGCCTGTGCGACACACATGTACAATTTGTTATCACAACAAATCACAAAATATGACAGAACAGCTGAAAGGAGTACATTGTTACCGTACCTGAGTACTACATGTACGTATGTATATATGATTGGCTATCATATATACATATTACTTAGATACTTATGCTTCAAGATCATAATCAGGTACTGTATTGAACGTAAACTTTCACAATAACAATAGATGTAAATTCAAGGAGGCCACATTGAGGGAAAACCTCCTTGGTAAAACTATGGTGCTGCTGACCCTCTGAGTTCTGCTGCTAAGATCTGTCCCCCATTCTTGATGTCAAAGATCTTGACAGTCTTGTCCGAGGAACACGTGGCCAGACGGACGCCATAGTAGTCCATCTGGGCATCATGCTGTAAACAAACATAACATTAAGCCTTAATAACCCAACCACACGCAGGATTTCTTATGGATTAACCATTAATAACCATATGAACTGCAGGTAAACATATACAAAATAGCATGCACTCCTTTTGTATACTGGATGGATGGATGGCAGTAACATGATTTTACTGATAGTGATACTGACCTTTACAGTCTAACTACTAGTTTGTCATATCATTGCTCAATTGTTAAAAATATAGAAAATGGTGAAGCTTAGTACATAGATACTTACGATCATATCCTCATGGCCAGTATCCACAGTATTCAGTACAGAAACCTAAGAGATAGAGAAGTTTTAGGGATCATAAATATTTGTTTTTCCAACATATGCACACTAATGTAGTGAATACAATAACGCACATCATTGCGGATACAAAAACGTTACAGCGCTAGATATATGACAAGCTGTTTTAAATGGCGAAAAGATAGAAAACTTTCTGGCACATCTTCCAACAAAATTATGACACGTCAAAACGCAAACGTATGGCACCGACTTCCTGATGATCACATCGCCCCCCTCCCCCATATCATTTTTCTACCGCATTTTCCAAGCCTCAGATTAATCCGAAGTAGCCCTATCATTGTCTGGACGTGGTTAGAAGGTCTTAGATACACTCTTGAAGTTAAAGAACGGGGAAAGAAGAGAAAACTCTCACCATTTTGGAGGAAATTTCGTCCCAAACGTCAGACAACCGGTAAACGCTCGCGTGGCACTTACAGCCTCGGTTTGGTGTGACCCGACCTGACCTCTGACGTCATGTGTGGGAAAGTAAAGTTACTTCCGGGTTTGATTTTCTGAACTTCTGATCTGCTCGTGCATCATGAGCGTTTTAGAATCACAGTAGTACTGGTCGAGTGCAGCGAAAGTGTGCTGGGAGGTTCAGAGAACGACTACATGAGCTACTACGTAGTAAAGTGTGTAAAATTTAAGGTAAATTGTGATTTACCTATTACTAGTATATAACGGTGCAATAATAATTAATTGCTCCGCCCCTTTTGCACCTATATCATGTGCAAGAAAAAAACGAGACCATAGTGATGTTCACGAAGGCAATTACTTATTTTCATAGTTATGGTCAGTTAAGAAGGAGACAGAAGAGAGAATGTTCAAAAGAGGAAAGACATTTTGTAAAGAAATGAAATCTAATAAGATGAATATTCCTCAAGCTTGTAGTGTAAGATGGCCACAGAGACTCTTACACTTAAAACGTCTTTGATTATGGATTTTGAATTGCTTTTTTGTTTGTTTGTATTGCATACCCGGTAAGCTGCCTCGCGACGTAACACAGAGGTTTGTACTGAACTTCTGAAGAGTACAAGCTAGACAGATATATCAGGAAGGACCCCTACTCTTTTTGATAAGCGTGGTGGTTCTATCGATAGCAAGTTGCGAGTGTGTTTATAGATGAACAGCAAGACTAATCTCATCCATACTCCAACAGGAAAGATGTACGACCCCGATGCAGATCTCCTGACCATCGAGCAGATCTCCGGTGCCAGACAGGTGCTGCAGACCAGTGGGCTGTGTCACCACACACCCCTACTGCACCATGTACAGACTCTGTGTGGGCTGGACATGGACATAGATCTGTACCTCAAACTGGAGAACATGCAGAACACAGGTCTGGGGTTTTCTTCCAGTTTTACGCATCTTTCCAACCCTACTTTTGTATAAGACGAAATGAAGAAGTAAAAGTGTGGGTAGGGGAATTGTTGGACATACTTTTATTACCTATTTTCTTTAGATACATTGAATTTAATGTAAGAGTGGTAAGATGCTGTTTTAAGTAGGACATGTATTCTGTCATTGTCTGTTTCTATATTATATGCACATATTTGTTGGACAAAGTGTTGTATACAATTTGTATGTGTTTATTAATACCAGTACTGTACTGTAATATCATGGTGACTTGGAAGACTTTGACGGGTTTTGAATCACAGACCTGTAGCAATGTGTTGATTAAGCTTCAGCCATTGAACTTCTATGGGTCTACTATAAATGATTTTGGGCATTTTTGACTGATTAATTCTTAGGCTCCTTTAAGATCCGAGGAGTAGTGAATCAGATGGCTCACATCCCGGACTCCGCGGCCCGAGGACAGACCCACCTCATCAGCATGTCTGCTGGGAACTTTGGGAAGGCGTTTGCCTACATGGTGCAACAGAAGGGTCTGAAGGGGACGGTGTTCATGCCTGACACTGCACCTGTCAACAGGGCAGAGCTCATCAAGGTGGGGAGCTTGCATGTTTTTGTGGTACTGTAGATTGATTCAACTTCACAGGCACTGTAGAATGAGAAAGGAGGCATTCAGGGTGTTTAGAGTTTGCTTTTGTAACACAATGCAAGACATGTACAGGATATATGTTTCAACAGGTGTGATGAGGTCACAGTGAGAGGTAGCTGCAATAGCAGCAAACAAAGTACCACACGGCAAATATTCATCGATTTACAGTAATTTGCTCTGTTGGAGTGAAAGAAAGAAAGCATTTACAGAGAGAATGTGGGGTTGACAGGCTTGACAGTCATCCACTTGTAAATGTATTGTATAAAATAAATGCCACTGCTAAGGACCACTTGAGTACTGATGATGCTATACAATCATGTTTTTAATGAGTGGCACACTTGTACCAGGTAATGCCTGTTCTCTACTTGAAGATGTGTCCCCTATTTCACATAAGATGTCTTTCACACTGACTGCTTCTTACCATTGTTACTTATCTGAAATTGTGTCCTTTTATATTGATGATTGATGATATTGCTGACAGAGTTATGGTGTGGATGTGGAGACACTGCCCATGGCTGAGTTGGAGCCTGCAATGGACAAGTGTCTCAGGAATAGCAACATGATGAAACTCAATCAGGATAGCATCGATATCATGGCTGGGAATGCCAGGTCAGTCTGCTGGACCAGACCAAATAACCGTGACTGACACCAACCCTTATCCACCTCACACCGCTGATTAGCCACTGATTCACATGTACAGAAGCTAGATCAGCTGGTCCACAGGAAATCTTTGTCTTAAGGCTGAGTTACCTTTCAAAATGTACTGGTACAGTGTCAGGTGGTTAAGGGTCCCAATCTCCAACCAGATTTAAAGATCTGGCTCAATTTCAGTGAAATACATGTGATTTTGCAACATTTGGATATCTTTCTAGTATAGTGCACCTTTTGGAGGAGGCAAAGAGTTTAAAAAGTGTACTACTACAAAGATGTTTAAAACATTGCAAAAACATGCATAAAAGGCTGAGACTGAGACACATCCTTACATCTGCATGGAAATTAAAGAGTTGAGGCTTCGTATATTCTTGTTCTGTAGAGTTATGGTTTGGATGTGGAGAGAATGCCCACCTCAGAGCTGCAGCCTGCAGTGGACAGGTGTGTGAGGGAGAGGCACATGCACTACCTGCACCCGTTCGACGATGTCAACCTCATGGCAGGACACGGCAGGTTAGTGGGTGTGCCTCTCATCTGAAACGGTTAGGAAAAAAAAAGAAGCAAAAGACTATACATATAAGCTAAGTTGTAGCCTCTCCTATGCAGGCAAGGGACAGGGATTTTACAAAATCTACTTCTTCAGCCTTTATATTTTGTTTAAAATTCAATACCTTCTTTGCAAAAATATTTACATGTACAAAATGTACAAACGTCTTGTATCAATTGCATGTTTGTTGCAGCAAATCTATTTTTGCTTGACAGCAACAGACTAGAGTAAGGACAATTTGGCAAAAGGAGATAAATGTAAAAGCATTTAACCATCTCCATGCTATAATTACAAATTTGGAGGGATTGATGAGCCAACAGTAGGGTGAAGGATGATATGGAGATAGTACTTGTTTGAAGAAGGCAGTATGTAAGACAACTATCTTAAAGTTTATACATGTATTGGATAGGGTTATTGATACATGATAAGTTCTTTGACTGTGGATTGTGTTATGTTTTGTTGTCAGATTAAACTGTGAACAAGTTATGATATTTTGTTTGTTGTGTACCTCCCAGTGTTGGACTGGAGATTCTGGAGGACATTCCTGACCCTGATGTGGTGGTGGTGTGCTGTGGAGGGGGAGGTTTGCTAGGTGGAACAGCCGCGGCAATCAAGCTGTCTGGACGGAGCGACACAAGAGTGTATGGGGTGGAACCAGAGGGGGGTGAGCAATGTTTCCATTTACCTTTGATCCAGTATGTATGTTTCCGTAGATAAGATGTTGATTTGCTCAATCCACATCATAGATTCCTGTCACAGGAATCTATGATGCGGATTGAGAAAATCGGTATAGTATTGACTAAAAATTGAATTGTGTTTTAATCTAACATTTGCCCTGTGTAATTTTTGCTGTCCAATTGTGTCTTGTAGCACTGATTTACAAGATGTACAAATAAAGATAGTTCAGGACTATGTGGAATTTTCTTAAATTTGCGGTTGATGCTGTGCTGCAGCGCCCTCTATGTATGAGAGCAGAAAGGCAGGGAAACCTGTAGGAGTGCAAGTGAAGACCATAGCGGCAGGACTGGCACCACCCTATGCAGGTAATTAAGACAATGTCTCTGTCAGCATTCTTTCAAGTTTCTCCTTTCAGAAATATTTTGTTTTAAAGGAATTATCAGATGTTATGAAGCATTAAGGTCTTTATGTTTGGCTTTCTTTTGTCTTCTTAAATTGAGGTGAAGCATGATGATTTTTCAAGTACACTGTAGCTACTATAGTCAAATCACTTATGCCATGGGGCATGTTATGTTATTAGAAGTAATTATGAACTACAGTGGTGTATTCTACTTCATGCTCATGCTATAATTCTTCATGAGACTGACTACAACCAACCGTATTTCTCCCTACAGGCCCAAATGCCTACAAACACAACATGGCGTTTGTGGAGGATGTCGTTCTTGTCAGCGATGACGAGATTGTTACAGCCGTGAAGCGGTTGTTTTCACGCGGACTGGTGGTCGAGCCATCAGGTGCGGCGGCCTTCACTGCACTAATGTTTGGGAAGATACCAGACGTCAAAGGGAAGAAGGTTGTTGTTGTGATAACTGGAGGGAACGTCACAACTCAAGAACTGTCTAAGATTTGTGGATAACATTTGTTTGGAAAATACTTAGTTAATAATTGGTAGCCACAACAATCCACTACAATTTTTGATACATGAATCTCAGGGATAATGATACAACTGATTCATATTGAATTTGCATAATGTTGAAGGTATTGAATTCATGTAATGCATATCATTCTACTGTTGCTTTTATAAAGAACGATCTTCCTCTGAGAAAGCAAGTTGCTGTTGTCTTTATTGATTCACCTTACATACTGGACACAATGGTGTCACCTAATATGTGAAACTGAACCTGTCAAAGATCTTTGGAAATGTCTCATTGTATCTTGTAAGGAAGAACTTGAATAAATATCTGATGAGCCATGCACAATATTTGAAAGGATAACAATTCTCATTGTTATGAATTCATGTTCGTCAGAAGGTTATCACTGGGATCAATCCACTCACAATTATCTACTCGTATCACATAGCTGATATGTGTACAACTCTGTGGAATTTTTTTCCGGCTTGAGCAAAAATTCTACGGGGAAACTACAAAGGGGACGTAAACATGCACGATTTTAAGCGTCTAAGTTCTAACAACCCCTCCGTCAGTTTATAACCGTGTGGGCTTGAACACAATTTACCGCTGGTTTACATTGGATTATATGAAGATCATATGAACAATGGATTGATTTTACATGTACAGTATTAAAAAATCAATGTATTATACAGGAATTTGTCTCTCTTATATGGATCAATTTGGATAGGCTATGTGATAATAACGTTAATGACCCACCTGTTCCTTGGTGTATATGGTGTCATAACGCCTGGTCATGTGCAATAACCATTGAATAAAACCACTGTGTGAGCGAAGCAAACAAGGTGGTTTTATTCGGTGGTTATAGCACATGACCAGGCGTTATGACACCATATTCACCATGGAACAGGCGGGTCATTAACCCTTAATTTTTTAAATAAAGATTATCATTGCTATCAGCTACTTTCACTAATCTTTAAGGATGCTGTTTCTAAGCATGAGCTATGTGGAGGTAAACAAACTTCAGAGAGCCATCCCTGTCCTTGGTGCTGATTTTGCTATCATTGTTATCTAGTAGTGCCTGATGTGAACGCTTGGTGCTTGGTGATCTCCTACCTCACTTAACTATATCATTTCTGAACCTTACGTCTTCATGCATTCATCAATAATTTTCTCTGACGACTTCTTCTTGATTACTGCGCAAAATATATACATTACGAACATTTTGCTCCCGAGCTGTCTGTACAGACATCAAACCAAACACTGTAAACTTAAAGTAAAGAACAAGAAACCCCACACCTTCGTTTATTGCCTTTATTTCTTTTTCTTCTCTACAACACCTATCCCCCTTTATCAGAATGGTACAGTATTGATTAAATGTGTCGTTTTTCTACACCACTTTGTGCATCAAGTGCGTTCCAAGTTTCTATAACTTCAGGTATGAAGGTAAAAAGTCAGCAAGTGCTTCAGTTTTCTACATGGTGTTGTTGCTGAGTCCTTGTCATCAATGTACATTTGTGCGGTATAAAACGTTTATATGTCCTACGACTAGTAAGATTACACATAATTCTTATTCATTTAGTTTGCAATGATAGAACCATATTCTTCCTCCTAGTCTACATAATAATTTCAAATTATACAGAGCAACCCAAAATTTGACAACTTCGCTTTACAACAGTTTTCTAGTGTCATCACAAAATAATATTTTTTTTCTTTCCTACATAATTAAAGACATCGTTCCCGTATCAGAAAACAATACAAACACAGCATATTGCATGCAGTTGTTTGATACAAATGTCCTCCATATTTCAACAGGCATAGATAATTCGTTGATAATTCTAACCGGTGGGTGTTCCTATTTACAGATATTTTTCATTGAATAGATGGACGGATACATGTTTCAACTTCGTCTCATGTGTGAAATCACACCGCAGGGTACGGGTACAAAATGACGGGTACAAAGAGGATATCAAAACAAAACGTCCCAGTTTTTGTAGAATTTCTACAAATACAGTCTCGTTATGTATTCCTCGTGTTATAGCTGTTGGTTGCCACCACACACATGTATAAAGTACCTAATGATTGCTCCATGGGATCTCCTGATCAACATGCTTGTCTCAGAGTTTTAAGTATAAAATCGATCCATGCGGTCTTCAAGAAAGATTGGTGATGTTACCACCACGTTACGATAACAAACTTGGAATAGGTACGTACTCAGCCTTCTATATGGTACATCCTAGGTAGTTCATAGACAGGGCACAACATGGTAATTACACGTGAGGTGTTCGTCAGACGAAAGTTATTCTCACAGTCAAGTTACACCGCTTATGTTAAAGCTTGTGTTAATCTCGTGTGCTTTGACGTACGACACATATAGTACAACAGTTCGTTTTGTTACAATCAGGACGAGCTCATATTGCCTGAGTGTTATCCTGTTTAGTCCTAGGCTCTACCTTCACCAACCAGTTTGACACTCAGGCTAGAGTTCATAAGGTTTCCACAGTCATAAGTACGCCTCCACTTTACACAAGTAACGTTTCAGTTTTTTTTTTCTTTTTACATAGAGAACTTTTACAGATGACAGCTACAATCGACTCTACTATTCGTTCAACATATCCACAAACGTTCGGCTTGTATATACACCTTTGTACACGTACATAATCAGACGTAAAATTACCGGTAGAGTCCATCTGTGCCGGTTTAAAACTTAATAAGAACGAGTTTTGACTCGTCCTATAACTTTCCTCCAACTTTCCTCCAATACCCCAAAGTAAGATATGTACATTCTGTCTCCGTCTAACACTTACCATTAGTAAGTACTAGGTCGTTTTTGTTAGGATTCTATACTTCCTTCAGCACTATATTCTGATTAAGTACAGGACTGTAAAACTCAATCGTAATGTGTGCCTTTTTCATAGACAAAATCTCTTCTTAATATAGATAGATATAAATACAAATTCATTGACATAATGTATACAACTTATGTTGGTTTTGGGATCAAAATTGGACAACTATTATATAGTACCAGTAACCTATTGTTACAGCAAAGTCAGACACAGTTTACTGACGCATGTATGTTTTTCCTATGTTTTTATCATGTATTTGCAATTAGCCCACGGGCATGAACTTGCAATAAACTTCTCGTATACCTGAACAGTTTGGTACAACACAGGCGTTCCTTTAGATCTATGGGATAATTTTCTTGTGCTGGTACCTAGATGCAATTTGAACCGAATTTTGAAGATTTGATGCACATTATTTCTTTTATGATAACCTTTTTAAAGAATAGGTTACATTGGACGGTGTGTACCATGGTCTCAGGTAATCACATGCAGCAGACGCTCCGGCGTTTGGCAAGCAGTAGATTGCATAACGTACATGTACGCTGTTTTGAAAATTTTGAGAATTTCCGAAAACATTTCAAGGCCAAACCACCGTATCTATGTTAGAGACAAAGGACTCCCGGACAAAAGTCTGCATCGTGCAACATGATCGATATGGCACAAAATGATTCCAACAAAGCGAATATCCGTACGTAAGAGATAAGGTTCAATTTCATTAAAGCAGAAGTCTACATGTAGTATGGACGCTGCTCAGCGGTTGGAATGGAGGCAAAACATACTAGCGTGGAACAAACACGGTGTGTGTCGTCCGGACCACACTATCTAGAAGCGCCAGTGACCGTCTGCAGTTCTGTGTCCAGTTTGTCGGGATCGTCCTTGCTGTTCCTTCGCGGACAGCACAGCACTTCGACGCAGCGACAGCAACAGCAGAAACAGTAACAGCACGGACAGCAGTCGTTCAGCGCCTTTCTCCACGCCTCGCTCATGGTGAAGAGGATGAGCGGGTTGACGCAGGACTGGAAGTTGGAGAGGTAGAACCCCGCGTAGTCCAGGATCACCATGTAAGTCCTGTACTTCACCAGCACGCTCTTGTCCACCACTCTCCACAGGATGGTGCTGACGTGGTACGGCAGCCAGCAGAAGGCGAAGGCCAGCACGAGGAACAGCACGACCCTGGCTGTCTGGTGGCTCTGCTTCAGGTGCAGCTTGTGGGAGTCCTTGGCGTCCTTGTCGTGGTTGGCGGCCGCCGCTAGACGTCGCGAGCTGAGGCAGAAACAGACCAGGCCGAACAGGACGGGAAGGCAAAAGTAGCAGCCCAACAGCCACCACGTCTTGATGTCGTAGTACGTAGCGGACACCTGTAACATCACCTGGAGAACGGTAAAGGTACATCGGCAAAGTTCTCACAGGTTTGGCCTTACCTATTCCACAGACAGACAGACAGACAGACAGACAGACAGACAGACAGACAGACAGACAGACAGACAGACAGACAGACACACACATATATATACAAATACACACATACATACATAAATACATACACATACAGACAGACACACACACAAACACACACATACACAGTGACAGTCAGAGAAACCAGCCATGGGCCAAAAACATTACTTCATTCATACAAATATACCAGTATTTAGAAGGCGAGAAAGCCCGTGTAGCAACGCCACCTATCGACTACAACGAACTTGTCAGGGGGAAATGAGGATCGTTTCTGCTCCCTCTCGGCGCGCTCACCTTGGGAATGCCCTTGGTGACGTTTCGCGGACAGACGGCGTCCACGGCGTTGGCGGTGCGGAAGAGCGTCTGGTACCAGCGGACGGTGGGCGGGAAGGCGTCGGGGACGGCCAGGATCAGGGCCCCCAGCCACACCACGAACACCTGCGGGGAACAACAACCCGTGATGTAAGATGTAAGTTGACTTAATTGGTTAATCGCAGTTCGAGAAACTGAATTAAAAACCAATGTATAAACAATTTTGAGTCTGGCAGTCGACGTGTAAATCATCTTATATATACCCAAAAATGTATTAGTAATAGACAATATTATTTCAAGAAATTTAAAGACAAATATCGAGAAGTCTAACCTATACACAAGTTTACAGTAGTCATTGCAGATGTAGTAAGATAGCATATTTTTATTTTATTGCACTTTTGCTTTATCATCATGACCTGTACGTAGCTTTTAAGGGCATAAATATGCAATAAAGGTCTTTTCTGCATTCAAAATCATTGGAAATACAGTCAATCCTATCTGTGGACTTTAAGGAAATGGTCACGATAGGCAGGTGGCCATTATAGAAAGGATCCTTATAATACTTGGGTCAATGTAAAGATAATCTAAACATGAAGTGCTTGTATAAAGCTACCTGTCAAGCTAAGGAGGTTTCAAATAAGTACAGACCACTATTCGGAAGTGCTCGGTCATTGACACCTACATGCGTGGGCTTCGATAAAAGGCAACAGTTTCCAGGTAACAGTTGGAAGAACGTAGTTCCATATTCATAGAATATGAGGTCAGAAGTTGCTAGGGGTTGAGTGTTATGTCACGGTTGCTACGGACAGGCTACTTTGTGTGCCCAATTCTTTAGTATGTAGGTTGGTGCCCACGGCGCAATGCATCTTTCTACCTACACGTTTCGCTTGTCTATGGAATGCCTTATCTACGTTTCGCACATGTTGGTGAATATATCCTATACACAAATTTAGCCTCCGCATTGGCGGAGGGTTTTCAGTGTCGTTCAAATTTCTGTCACGACCGTGCACAAGTGTTATCGGCAGTGGAAACACGTAGCCCAGACGGCTAAATGAAGCCAGGCTTATTCTTCCCCCAAGTTCCTTTTCTAATGGCCTTACTGGTGAAGCGAAGCGCGCGGCGTATCGGCAGCTCGAGTTATTTACTACCCATTAACTCAAGCAATGAAGACTGCACGGCGCAGTGGATAGGCTTAACCAATAATCGTTACGTCTTCTGCACAAACCGCACGCGGATTATGTCCGTAAGTCGTCAACTTTAGGCTAGAATATGACCAACCCTCAGATGGGGCACGTGCCTTTGATACAAATTGGAGCAATTGTATACATTTATGGAAAGAATTCACTGTCGCCTTATCTGAAATGTTGCAAAAGCACACTAGTAAATTTGGAAGCTTATTAGCATGGCTGTCATTCAAAAGAGTACGACATCTAGAAATTGAGCGTGCTTGTCACCCAACCATGGAGGCTGCTGCAAGCAAAATTGATTGATGTTCAGCCAATCGTATCCTAACTATGAATAATCATAAGCGAAGCATGGTGGATGATTGACAGCTAGGACCATGGGTAGGTGCATCTTGGTGTTGGTATATAAACACAGAGAGAGTCAGCTTCAGGTGAAGTTGGATTGCTTTCGATCGATTGTCCTTCTGTTCAAGTTCAAAATCACTTTCTATCCCTCCTATTTGGCCTTGGCTTGGGACAGCGTATTAGACCAAACTGTTACTTTAGGCTCTTCCCCTAAGGTTCTTGGGTAAAGACTTTCCTCCTTGATCCGCCCACTCCTTAAACAGTCATTGGAAACGTGCACGTGACCCTTAAGAAGATCGAACAGGTATAGTTCAGAAGTTGCATTCTTCGATTTTGCTCGCTTCGTAAGGTCTGTGGGGTAACTTATTCCACCGCCATCCGCCTGATTCTTTAACAGACATTGAAAACTTATTCCTTCTACCCCCTTTCCACTAGAAGGCGATCGCTGAGTGGCCGTTAAGCAACCAATTTTGGATTTGTGGAACGTTTGATTTCATAATTGGAATATGATGCGTACGCAAGACATTCAAATGACAACAAAACAACCAAAACATATAATAATTCATTCCCCATTTATGAAATCCGTTGAGCGATCTATATCTAATCCTTGGTCGCCCAGCAGTCGCAGCGCCGCGGTCGCATCCTCCAGTGGAAAGAGTGTGTTAGCGGCCATTGAAAACGTGAACCCTAAGAGGACCGGACAGGTAATTTGGAGTGCCGCGCACTTGAACACTAATGCCCCGCCGGCGGAGATAACTTTTCACCCGGAGGGAGCGATATGGATCGGGATCGATCTACAGAGACCTTTAGCCACCGATGTAGTGCTGTTGCTCTGTCTCACTTCTAGCTGGCCATTATAGAGGGCGGCTATCAAACTTCACTTTGGTCGCAGTCCTTGTGGAACGATGTGGGTTCATGGCGTGGCATAAAAGAATCATTTTTTTTTAATGTTTAGTCGTCACGCGGGACTCGGAATTCTGCATGCTTAGCAGTTATCCAAATAAAATGTAAACTGCATGTAGAGAAAGTTTTGATTGACAACAGACATATTGGTGTATTTCTACACATTGTAGAGTGTAATTTATCACCATAACTATGCGTCTTGTTTGTTTTTGTCTGTTGAAATGAATTCTACATGTAAGTCAGTTGCACGTGAGTTGGTTGGTTTTAATGCTATCATATAACGCTATCGATACATTTTTTTTATGTGAAATTACATCAACATGCAGCAATGCCTCATTGTGTAATAGTAGTCCGTTGCACCAATTATTTCCCGCGGTTTCAGGTCTGCATCGTATGTGACCATTGGCCACTCAGCGACAATACGGCTGTTAAAAGCCTGCCGGCCACTCTTATTCCCCAAACCACTCGTCTATCTGACATTGATCCAGACGAACACAGGGTCGCCCAAAGTGAGGAACGCACACCAGGGCACTCTGGGAACGAGGTTATCGCCGTTATCTGCTTTCCGACCACTTCCGGATGGAAACAGATAAACCTAAGCGCCCTTCCCGCGACTTAAGACGACCTCTCGCGACTTAGGACGACCTCCCGCGGCTTAAGACCCCCTCCCGCGGAGTTAAGGCGTCTCCCGAGAGACCTTGTCTCGCTCTCACAGAGGTGATGTCGACGATAGAGTGTGAACTTTGGGTTTAGGGATATGGATCTCTAAATGCAGCTCACTTATTCTTCTACTTGTCATGACATGGATATGAATGATCATGAATAGGCAGACGCTAATGTCAAGACCATATGGGTCCCGCTCTTTTGTCATTCTGTATAGGTACATGTAACGTTACATGTGCATGTAAATGAAAATTTCTGCAACAATCTGTATATCTTGATTGTACTAAAGAAGAATGGACAAAGCTATACATGTATATATGCCATCCATTGTACCTTATTATAGGCTTATACAATTGTCGCGCAATAAAGTTCTCTGTCTATAGAGTGCGCTGCTATAGAGTGTTGGCCTTTCGGGTGGGGCGTGAAGCGCGCTAGCATTTTTGTAAGAGCGTAGAGTCTTCGGTACATGCTGCAGTACAAATGTAGGTTTACGACCCAGCCTTAAGTGGATTTCGGACCCCCGGTACGGTGGTTTTACGAGCAATATTTCTCTATCTAAAGGAACCACGGGCCGACCGATTATTTTGAATAATCCACAGGCCACCACTTGTGGGTAAAATCAATAAGGTTTATAGTGTTATTCCATAAATATATTGCAGCGCAATGTTCACGGCTTGGCCGTCTCCTGTTCTGATGACAGGAGATGACGATAATTACGTTCCAGCTACGTAACAGGCATTGATGCCCCTGAAGCTCAAAAGTTGAGCTTCTGGTTCCAATTCATAGTTGGTAACTGGGAGGCCCCGGTTCAATCCTGGGCAGGACATCTAGGTTGGGGCTGCACCCGTCTATTGGAAGGGATGAAAAATGGGGGCCCCATTTCAAGGAGGTGCCTCGAGTACGTCAAAGGGCAAAGGATAGCAACCCCTCCTTGGAAATACCCTGCTACTGAAACAGCAAGGAAACTTGCTGCCTTATGTGTCACTAGGCACAACAAGGGTCTGAACGAACGTAGCTACCGTGACGTAATTATAAACATCCTTGGTGAAACCTACCACAAAGTACGTAGTTATCGCCTTACGATAAGAGGTTTAATCACGTCATGTGCGCCACGAGCCCCGCGTGTAAAATCCCTTCCTGTGTTGTGATAGATTCATCTAACGTTAGATGTTTGGATGAACGCGCGGTTCTGTGATAAGAGCATCAGCGGTAATTCTGGGCTTACAGAAGCAGTGCTCAAGTCTGGTAAACCCTTTAAGCCTGACTGATGAACGCTTTAAGAGTAGGAAGGAGCAGATGCTATTCAGAAGGAAATTCCTCAGTAATTCTGTCACGAGCTAGCTTTTAGTACCTTCGTTAAGAAGGTTACGTTTTTTCGGGTGTGTCCGTCCGTCTGTTTGTCTGTCTGTCCGCTTGTTTGTTTGTTTGTTTGTTTGTGGACAGCATAATTAATGAAATCGTGGGTGGATCTTTATGATATTTGGTATGTTGGTAGGTGGTACCAAAATAAAGAAACGGTAAGATTATGGGCTCCTAGCGTCTTTGTATAGTACTGCATAGGAGCTTCCTTTTTATATGTCGTTACTACCTTAAACGATACGAATTCAGATAGGTTTTCAGAATAGAATTTCTCAGCGAATCGCATGCTTTAAAGGTCTGTATACTTGCATCGTTGAGTGGGGAGGGGGGTAAGAAAGACTTTCCAAATGTCACATTCTTGAACAGACGTACAGACGCCAGGCGCACAGCGGGCAGTGACCCCGGGTTTGCATGAGACAGTCGAGTGTTCAGATCCGACCTGCACGCTACTGTAGAGTGTAGCAGTCATCTAGGATGGCGCAGAGTGAGTCATAGTCCTCTGCTCATTGTGATAATTGAAAAGAGCAAGAGCGTTTCCTCGTGACATTGAACGTGTAGGTATTGCACAGCTCAGAACATAGCGCTACACTTAGCGTTAAAGTCTTGCAGCGAGAGTTAAGCAGATTGAAAAATAATGCTATTAACTTACTGCAGAGAATTTAACGACTTATTATGGGTAAACATTGAACATTCTGAAGGTCATATGTGTCAACCGTAGATAAGCATGCGTTTTTAAATCCTTAATAATAGATGGCATAGTCGACGGAAAGACATAAAGACATGTGGTTATTGAATTAACATTGTTCCAGCTATTTGACTTGCGCAAGTGCAATGTTTATTCGACATTTCAAGTCAAATAGGTGGAACAATACACTCTTTTAAAATGGAGGGAGGGGTCCTAGCCTAGCCTCCACCGGGCTCCGTGCGATCGCTGGAAAAATAGTAGAAATCGGCCAAATAGAGTGAATAGTAAGTGTGCCAGGGGTAGTCCGCTATACAGTGAAGCTCAATAGGCGATCTATGGATAGCGGACTACCCCTGGCACTTCACTCTATTTGGCCAATTTCTACTATTTTCCCAGCGATCGAGCGGGGCCTGGTAGAGGCTAGTCCTAGCCCGCCGAAAACTAAACGTGACATCAATAAGTGACAAATTGAAGGACAGCAACTGAGAGGCATACAGACATAGAGGAATGAGAGGTGGAAAAAGCGAGAAAGGCGAACCTAATTTTACGATTCATTAGATTGGAAAAGCACAGCAAACAGCAATATTATCACGGGAGCCAATCTGAGTGAACGGCGTACTCAAATTAATTAGTGAACCATCCGGGATGGAACCAACCCTCCTGGGACGCCACTTTGTTGATGAGACTTTGATAGTGTGAAATGAAAGTCTATCAGTGCAATGAGTCATTACGAAGCAACCCCATCCAGTAATTAAAGAAACGTGCTCTTGCTTCTTACATGTCTTATAGGCCGATGAAATTCAGTACTTACATTACGGCCATTAGCATATGTGTTTTGATGTTAGGATTTCTGTTTGCTGGTGATACCCAGTGTTTTGAAAACTCCGGACATTCACCAACTTCATCAGTAATCAAAGAAACGTTTTTCTACTTCTTATATATTACTAGTAAGCTGATGAAATGAAATGCTGTACTTACATTACGACCATTAGAATATGTGTTTTGATGTTAGAATATTTGTTTGCCGCTGATACTCAGTGTTTCCAATATTCCAGACGTTTCCCAAAGTCTATGCAGCGATTAGTCCCGCGGTTTCGAGCAAACCAAGGTGACATTTCTAGAGCAAATACAGTACTTCGGATTGTATGATTACTTTTCCCTCGATGACGTCAAGCGAGGATTAACATAGGAGGCGAGACGATCCAACGTCTATGTCGCTAGGTTACACTATGCAATCATAACCTCCTTTTATGTTGCTAGGATACACTATGTACTCATAACCTTCATTTATGTCGCCAAGTTACATTTATATGTAATCCGCTTCAAGGCAGAAAGAATGCCACTTATGGTAGTATGTAAAACCCACGTACTGTAGCGGTGACATTCGTGGTACGATAGGCTTACGATAACACTCTGAGTGCATTTTTGGTACTCTCCAAGCAGAGGTTCGGCTTCGGCTTGTTTTGACGTCATTTTAGGCGTTTTTTTATTATCGGGCTTTCTATTTTTTTCAGGTTTCCTTTTTGTTCGCTAGCCAAACAAAACAAAAACAAAACATGACAAAATAGAAAGCCCGATAAAACGCCTAAAAAGACGTCAAAACAAGCCGGAGCCTCACCTCTGCTTGGAGAGTACATCCTTGGGACAGCTGTGGTGGATGTGACGTACCAACTTCAGCTGTCTTGTGACCGAACATTTTAATCTGCAAGCAGATGCAGAAAGGCAAAGTCCTTCTCAGAAAGGCCCACTGTCCCGGTTCCGCGGAGCAGTGGGCCTCTCTAAGAAGGAGCTTGTGCAATGTTACGATTTCGTCTTTCTACATCTGCTTGGAGATTAGGAAAACCTTGCCATTAATCGTTTTGATGGTCCAGTCTGTCATAGCCTCGCTGACGACATTAGAAAAACGTAAGACGGATGTGACAGCGCCCTTAATGATGGACTGACGTTTGAGTCATCCTTTTTTCATTACGTCCTTTTAGTTAGAGTACATCATTCTCTTTACTTATTAGTTCTTAATGCATAATACATGGAGCACATAATGAAATATTGAAAAGTACTGGGAGTAGATCACTTGTCCGTTTAAAGATTTTATAGTTTCCGTTTCTCCGTGAAAAATGTACTCTGCAGTCTGCACACGAATCAATGGCATAATTATCTTATGTGGTTACACTGAATATTTGTTTTTCAGACCAAGATATGAAATGTCAACTTATCTTAATGTAACTGATACCGTAGCGTGCTATCAGGTACCATGCCTGAGAAATTTACGATAATGGCCTGCAGTTCACAGTGTAGGGACAGGGGGCTCCTCTGCACAAATGGCGTCCTTATTGCTGCGGTTGTGCCACAATTAATTTCGAATATTATACACCATTGTACCCTCATACGGTTCCAGTGATGAATAATTAATAAAACTGCATTTTTAATATAGAAATATTAATTTATCCGTTTTCTCGGACATGGTTTAAAACCTACACATGAGTCAGCACGATGTACCAACATGTATTGTAATCGAGACTGACTGTGGATACTTTAATCATGATATCTGTACATGTTATGTTATATTTTCTCACGCGCATGGGTTGACCCGACACCAAGATAACATTCAGAGGAAGGAATGTAGAGTGATTTCCAGCCTAACGGAACACGGCCCCACGTTTTAAAACATGGCGGAAAGCCAAGGGCACAGCTAAAACAGCGGTGGCAAAAGAGTTTGGGCGTATTTGATAGTTGTTGGTACCATGGTGATTTCAGGAAATGTAACAGCGTCTGACAAAATTCAGTTTGTTTTGTTTTCAAAAATGTCAACCGAGACTTTTATGCATACTCAACGTTATGATTGATATGATTAAGAATTTCATAAAAGATATGACTCATTCTGCTCTCAGAATGGTTAGAATGCACAATTCGATCGATGTAACGAAATTTTGTAACGTTACAAGCCAAAATTTCATAAAACGCTCTTTATCAAATTATTTATATCCAAGACTTAATCACCTCGTGAGAAAAACCCTCTCCTTACGAATGACACTGTAATTTCCTACCCAGTTTTGCGGCAGACATTGCTAGTGTCGTTCGACCTAATTTTCCTACACTGCATTATGGCATCAAGGACATCCGGTAGAAAGATTAAACTCCGCCATGCATGCATATTTTATTGTAGTGGATTGTCCTAATAATTGTCTGGAACACATCCCGTGGCCGCAGTGCTGACTTCGGCACGAAGGCTTACCCTTGCCAAGAAGCTTTAAATATTTTTGGCACGCTCGGTTCGTTTAAAACAAGCAGTAATTCGTGGAAACATGTGTTGGCTGATATGTGACAGCAGAGGACAATCACATGAAACTCTATACTCGGGTGTTAAGACAATGAGGCTGTATATATGGCCTTGGTCTGGGGGATAGATAGCTGTTGTGACAACTACAGAAGGGTTGTTATACAACCTTACCTAGACCCACAGGTATTCTGGAAGCGTTAAGGGTGTTACCCGATACCCTAGCCCCTTGAGAGTACGGTATAGTGATGGACGATATGTCACAGAAATGTCAGTAAAAATGCATGAGATTTGGGCTCACCTTTTCCCTGTGACAACTACAGAGCAGTTAGTATACAATGTTATGCTGTATGAACCCGCACGTATGCTGTATGGTATTAAGGGTGTTGCGCGATATTCAAGCCCTTTAAGGGTACCGGTATATAATGATGGACGGTATGTCACAGAAAATGTCAGGAGATTTAGGCTGACCTTTCTCTAAATTCTGCAGCAGTAATGATAGGCGATATGTCACAGTGAATGTCAGTAAAAGAGCAGCAGATTTGGCTCACCTTTTCCATGGTTCTGCAGCAGCTTTCATACTGCTCGTACTGCAGCCTGACGTTGACTGACGCCCGGTAGCGATCCACGCTGAAGGCGCAGAGGCTGAAGACGGTGACTCCCAGGGAGAGGGCCCTGAGGACCGGTAACCCCCGGCACACCACCTCCACCCCCCAGCCGGGGAAGGGCAGGACGTCCGTCACGGCGGTGTAGGCGTTCAGGGGGACGTACAGCACCACCTGCAGCAGGTCGGAGGTGGCCAGGCTGGCGATGAGGATGTTGAGAACGCTCCGCATGGAGTAGTGTCTGCACACCGTGCACAGCACGCACAGGTTCCCGATGCACCCCACCAGTAGCGTGAAGCACGACACGCCCACCACCACGTAGTCTATGGGCTCCCCCACCACGGAGGCGTTCCACGGGGCGGCCGTCCACGACATGGTGGCGGAAGGAAACCCTGCAGTCGTTGCGTTAGCGCCGTTCGTGGCAGCCGGTCCGCCTGTGACCGCTCGGAGGTTATTAATGGGGATGTTCCGATCCGCGACGCTGGGATTTTCCCGCGGGCTCTGCCCAGGTGAGGTGTAACCTGTGTCCCCGCTGTACGGCACGATCCCGTCTACCACGACCCCGTCGTCTTGCACCGTACCTGTGATGACGTCCACGTCTGTGGAATTAATAATCGTGTCACCCGCCGGCGGCTCCCGGGCGCTTGGGACCTTTCCCGTTATAAGCTGTTGGAAGGTGGTTGCGGTAATGTTCGCAGGGGTTGAAGTTGAAGCCGCCGGGGATGGAACGCTGGGTGGCTGCTGCAGCGTTGCGTTCGGCGGCTGTGCGCTGTCAGGCGTATGAGTCACATTTAGATAAACAGGCCACTCATCCGATGCGCTGTTATAGCTAGGTGTGGGTTCGCCCGGGCTCTCCGTTCTGTTTATGATTCCAGATGCGTTCGCAAACGTGGGCGTCAGCGTGGCATTCCTTACCGCACTGCCCTCTGACCCCTCACCGCTCGCATCTGTAGAATCGTCCCTGTCTTTCCCAGTCCCACGGGAATTACTCAGGTTGTTGGCTGCGCTGAAATTTTCCCTCAGAGGATCCAAACTCGGCGGCAAAGTCGTCTCAGCGGCCGCCGCTTTCCCAACTCCCTCCTCCTGCCCGTCTGTATTATAGAGCTTGATGGACGTTCCGTTGTTCGATGTGTCGTTCCGCCATATGGCAGGTTCGATAGGGTGAAAATCACCCCCCTCCTTCCCGATCTCCCCACCTGCCACTGTAGCCGCCGACTCCTGGGCAGCCCCCGCCCTACTGACAGCTCCAAATGTCAAAATTAGCGTCACTAGCACCGGGGCAACGCGACAGCCTGCCTTTCCCGCTCCAACCATTGTGTATACGCTGGATCGGGCTGTACCTGAGGATTAGAACACACCGGATGCTGCACTCCTCCTCAGATATCCAGGGATGCTGCTCCGTAAACCATCACAAGTGGGACGCCACAGTCACGTCGACAAGAACACTAACTAGCTAGCTGTCTTTTTCTACTACACGCACGGTCTCGTCGGTAGGTTCTGCAAAAGCATTACGCCTGGCTGATGAAATAAAGATGGAGACGGACACATAAAGCAGGGTGCGGCTGAAACACACTCAGGAAACACTCTGGTCGGGATTGCCGCGGCGCGAGCTCAGCTCGTCAGAGAGATGAGAGAACGATAAATTCCCCCGATGGCGATTGCTCGCCGAAGATGTATGTTCCCTGCTACAGCCGTCAACAGAGCGAAATCCTCGCCATAAAAACTGTTGGAGGACGCCGCGCTGGCTCGCTCTGGGTTTACACATACATACACTCTCTCTTTGTGACCTCACATTTGCCAGATTCGTCACAGGGTCCGACAATGCATATTGTGCATGGCTGGCCCTCAACCCCAAGGCGCCCATAGAAAAGGGTTTACATTATTCCTGTATTGACAGAAGGGCGGAATTTCCGTCTCGGTACACTACACACCAAAGAAAAGGCACATGTTTGCGCTGTCCCTGACGATCAAGCGTACGGAACAACAAGAGTACTAGTAGAACTCCAACAGAGACGCCCGTTGTCCGCGGAACGCCAACTTTAAAAAAACCGAAAACCCGGCATTTCTGCAACCCTTCGCTTTTTCTAGGTTATTCTTATCCCTGAACATCATTACTTCATTGATCTGTCTACCCCAGACTTATTTATTCCGTATGCCAGGGTACTTACCATATTTTATATTCCCGAACATCTGTCGTCGTTAGAGTCGCGCGCTATTGTACCAAAGGACCCAGTTTCACTAGACGGCGATGGCTCTGCGATCTCCCTGCGACCTAAATTGGATTTGTGTAACCCCGGCTGATTTTATAATCAGAATAACATGCAAAATTTAGAAATATGACTGAAAGACAACAAAACACACAAAGCGTAGCAAAAGATTAGTTTTTATATGTGAACTTCGTTGAACGCTCGGTACAATTTTAGGTCGCACAGCGGTCGCAGCGAGGTCGCCGCACTGGTGGAATTGGGGCACAGAGACCTTTCGTCGGTGATAAACCTGAAATTATGCGCATCGAAGTAAAGCCCTGGGCTGAAATATACTGTTTATTTATGCTGCACATAATGAGTTGACTTTTATGGATCGCGAGTTTAGATTGTGCTGACTTGAGCGGTTGGCTATGTCACGGTTCCCTGACGGCACTTTTTATTTTCCGCCGTGGCGATAAACCGAGAAATATTATGCTTATTACGGCAGTTCGCGGATCGTATTGAAAATCCATGCGTTCCGCAAGGACAAAACATACATCAAACCGCTCTCTGTTTCCGTGCACGACGCATCTTGTGACAGATGACTGACACCATCTGCAAACCGGGAACTGGTGCAGAAAGCATCGCCGTAAACCGGAGATATGTCACGAGTGATGGTGAGAAAGCGTTGCTTTCGTCAATGTTGCTATCGAATGGAAAATATGTACTATATACTAAATCCGGCGCAAGGGCCTAATGGGTGGAGTGTTCGCCTTGCGCACATTAGGCCGTGAGTTCGGTCTCTGGTCGAGTTATACCAAAGACCGAAAATGGTACATACTGCTTTCGCTGCTTAGCAATCAGCGCTTGAGAACTGAGTGTATGGAAGTTAAACGCGCACACATCACAACCTGCAGATTAGCCACCTGCTATAGAGACTTGCACAATGTTTATAGTTTCGCTTGCTTCTACTGTGCCTACGACATGATGAGTACACGTTAGCATCAGATTACTACGAAACCGTCAGATGAAACAGACATTGGACAGGAAATGTAAGAAAATCCCGAAATTAAATCCAACGCCTATCTTACATTTGCGAATGCTCCATGATAAACGTCCACGGCCTAACTATGACTGAGGTGTACAAAACAAGAGAATAGAATTAAAGCAGAATAGAATAGAACCTGATAATTTAGAACATGATCGAACACGTGTCACTCAGGTTGTTCTTGAAACTACCTTTCTCATTCGCTATCGCTGATTCGCAATGAAGTTTCCACATTTCAATGGCGGGCCAAATGAGCCCCCTCTTGTACATGTGACCTTCTGTGTTTGACGTCCCTCCGCCAGTATCATTGCGCTTCACAGCCAGTATTGGATTACTCGCAAATTAACGGCGACGTTTGGACAAATCCAATTAAGGTGGTTAGCGGGCTAAAAATACACCCGTCCGCACTTAATAACAATGCACGACATGGTCCCCTGTTGGGACGTGAACTGTCGACGGGTGCACGCTTTTGGAAATTTAATTTAAAGGAAAAGAACCCCGCAGTCAGAAAACGTCACGATCTTCTACCCCAACATCTGCTTGAAGATTAAATACAAAGCATATCATGGTCCCCTGCTGGGACGGGTACTGTCGACGAGCGCACGCTTTTGTAAATTCAATTTCAAGGAACCCGGCAGCCAGAAAACCTTACGATCTTCCACCCCTAAATCTGCTTGGAGATTCAATGATTAAAGGTCTTTATTGTACATTTTTGCCCAGCTGAGCAAAGGTCACAACAATGACATGTTTATAAACATGTCTAGTATGTAGGATCGTCTTTTTCTAGCTTCTTTGTGATGGTGAGAATGTAGGATTGTATGTGTTTATAGCTATAGTCGGTTTATCAAAACGAATGAGAATTTCTCAGTACCACTCATATATCTAAAGTGAGGGAATCTGTTTTCTATACAATCATCTATAACTAAATAGGATATTTCTATCATTAATTATAACATTCATAACATAGTATAATCTACGATGAAGTGCATTTAATCTTCTACCGTATTTGAGGTACAAAATTGACAGATCCTTTGCTCTTTGATATAGTACTTAATAACAAAGCATGCCATGGTCCTCTGTTGGGACGTGTGTTGTTGGAAAACGCACGCTCTTTTCGGGAAATCTGTGGTGTTCTCTTAAAAGGAACCCGGCAGTCAGAAAACAGTATGTAATGTTCCACCCAACATCTGCTTGGAGATATAATAGGATTTTGCTCTGGTAGTTCTGCTTCTGTAATTGCGGGGCCGAGGCAGCCGTGGTTTCTGCCCACCAGTTTATCAGGTAAAGCCATACAAGCTGAAGGAAATGATTGGTTTCCGGTAGGTCACTATTAACGCAGGGAAAGGGTTTGCGCAGATGTAATTACCGTTGGCCAATGGAGAGAGGATGTGACTAGCATAACTACGTCCTAAAGTTAAGTATTCCACAAGGATAAGGAAATGTGCACGTGCTTCTTACGTCAAACGTCTAGATGAAGTAGTCAAGGGATTTTTTGTTGCAAGTTCAAAATTCCAAAATCTTTTAAATGAAAGGAAGAATAAGGAGAAAGTTATGTATACGAGAAGGATCATGATTATAACACAACACCGTAAACAACAAGGTCCTCTATAGCTACCCCATTCTTTTCCACTATATAGGGCGACGACCGCGCCGCGACTCATGGGCGACCAAACATTTGACAGATCGCTTGACGAACTTCATAGATAAAGAACGATTTTATTTACGTTTTATGTGCTTTGTTGTATTTGAATTCATACTTTTATATCTTGCATCATATTCCAATTATGAAACCAAGGGTGGCACAAATGTAAATTTGGTCACTGTACGGTCGCTCAGCGATCACTGTCTAGTGGAAAAGGGGCCTACCTCAAGCCAAAAACCCATCCCTACCTATCCCACCTGTACTGTGCTGTATTCATGGCACATTTTCCGCATACGTTACATTTACAGTATAGACAGGATAAACGTTACGAGGCAGCAGAAGTTACAGTACCTGGAGCCCCGTGAACCGTTCCCACGGATACATAACTGTACGTCTCCCCGCCTTTTATGACCGTGCAATTTGAGGAACGGTTGGAGCTGGTAGGCGGACGGCGCATCTTTCACAGTCATCGCACGGTTATGGCGGATTTATCGGTTTACAGGCCATGGTTTTCATTTTGGTTGGAGGCGACGTGGTTTACTGGCCTAAATCGTAACCCTGGTGCCAAACGTTTATAGAATATATTGTAAAGACTTGCCGAACATAGCAGCACATATAACATGTGACTGACTGACCATGATTTTTTTTAGTATCACATTCCTCCTATACATGCACAAAGTCATAACATCACACAGGGCGGGAGGGATATAGAAAAGAAAACTATGGGACCTGCGGGAATATAGAGCATTTGGGATTCATGGAAGGGTGGGGGTTTGGACATTAAAACTGATTGTTATTACCTTTCCGTGGATATAGCCAAAAGTCAAGAACGGGGGGGGGGGGGGGGGTTAATGGAGTGGAAGATTTGTTCGTTTGCATCGCATACCCAGTAAACCGCTCCACGGCGTCACACACCAGGTAAAGAGTACAAGCTGCAGCATATCCGTTTTTCGGTCCACATCGGGAAGGACCCCTACTCTTTTCGATAAGTGCGGTGGGTTCTTTTACGTTCTTGAGGTGTGGCTCTACTCTAACACGGGGCCTACAGGTCGTTTACTTCTCAATATAACAGACATCACTCAGAAACTGAAGACGGGATTTTCTGCCACATAAAGCATTCGTGTCACTCATTTGGGAAATTATGTTCCACAAAAACTTCGAATCATTAAAACCCGTCCATAGAATAATGATGATATTAACTCTTCATAAAACTGGGACGTATTACACAATTTGATTCGCTTTATGCGATTGCTGCGCTCATATTGTATAAACTATATTGGAACCAAACGTGGATAGGTTTTATCAAGGTTGGTACATAAATGGATAACGCAGCTCTGTGTTGCACAACCACTGCCAAAGTTTCAGTGGTATGTAAAGGAACTGATTTCGATCCAATTTAGCTCACCGAAGACCTATCCTTCCACCGGTTATGACCGAGAAAACAGGCAACAGGTTCATTGTACGGGAAAACACGACAGGTGCAATAAACTGTACACCACGGCGACCCTTTCCGGTAGCGTTCAAGTAGGGTGACCAACAACAGCCGAGATTCAAACTCCCGAACTCTAATTCCAGAGGCAGGGTCATTTACCACTGGACTGCGGTGGAAAGCACAAGCAGCCATTTTTACCCTGAGGAAAAGATACCAAAAAACATTGTCAGATGAAACCCTTTCGTCGTGCAATAATTATAAAGAACTGCATTACCTATCCTGGAACCGGCGGAGCATTTTCTGTTTGGTGATCTAATTTATCTCAGCCCCGGAAATAACCTACAATTGATTGACCGATGAAAATACGATGACTTATGAAGCGCACGCGTAATTCCCTTCACTTAAGTAATGGTGATCCAATCTAGATTATACATTATGCGTGCCGCAAATCCAGTTTCCCTGTCTGCGTACGCCGAATCATGGCTATGAAATAAAGTAGAGAAATGTGTAGATATGGTACGGCAGTTATGGACGATAAACTTATTTCTCCCTTTCGTAAATTGAATGTTGCTGATAAGAAAATGAATCGAATCATAAGCAACCCGAAAAGGGAAGAAAATTCGAACTTAATAAAGATTAGATCAAGAAGAATTGTGTGTATATGTCGGAGGGAATGTTAAAGGGGGCATAATTACATGGAAGGAAAGGGTTCTTAAAGAAGCACAAAGATTTGACCTAGACATTTCCAAATCCCTCCATACGTACAACTGGTTTCTCCACCATGCTATACATCTTGGCTATAAACACAGAAGCTGCCGTCACAACAAAATGAAACCAGACTTTCTCATTAAGGTATACATCAATACAGCAATTTGCTTCGGAATCAAATCAAATCATGAACTCTCCGGGGGGTAAGCGTTTAGGCTGTGCTCACGATAGGGCAGACGGACAGACATTAAATGATATCCAACTTCCCGAAAACGTAGCGTCTCCGTTGCTCATTTGAATCAGTCTGTAAGAAACTAAATCGTTAGAGTCACTTGCACCACGATCTTTCCACGATGTTTACTTCATATTCACAGTAACCCTTTACGCATGTTGCGTACAACTCTACAACTCTACAACTCTTATCTAAAGCCCCCCCCCCCCTCACTGGATCCGCGGCATGCTGGCGGCCGATCGAATTGACAAAACACTCGACGAATTTCATCGACAAAAACGAATCTTTTTAAGCTTTGTTTGTTTTGTTGTCTTTTTGGTCATACTTGTACGATTCGAATGATAGTCCCATTATAAAGTCAAGGATAACACAAATCCAGTTTAGGATACTTTTCCAGGAAAAAAGAGTGAACATTACAGTTGATGAATTGAGAACATTTCCCATTTTCCCTTCCAGTGACGAATGTTGGCATGTGATATCCGGCCTGGCAGGCTCCCTCCTGGCGAGGAAGCCGATCCAAATCCCTCCCCGCACGGCACGGGCGATAAGGACGGGTGATGATGACGAATATGGGAAACGTTTCTTGTCGAAAATCCTCACGACATCTGAAAGTTGGACAAAGTAGTGTGCATATATCAAGTCCAAATGAGTTCCGTATTGACTTTTCTGTGGCTTAGGTAAAGTTTGCGGGGAAGAGGTTGATTTTCACTTTGATCCACCGTTGTGGGGTCTGGTTATCGAACAGAAGAAACGACTTCTTGGGCCTTCAAACTTTACCCAAGCCAATAGTCAATACGGACTTGATATACTCATAAGCGTGAAAGTCCTCCCGGCTGGGATTATGGTGTTGTGGTAACGACACATGACCTGTAAAGAATGCACCTGTATATCAGGTTAGTTAACTTAAAGGTAACGAAGAAAAGCTCAGCCGGCTTCTCTCCGGGATTCCTCTGTTGGCCCTCTCTTTTGGAAAATCCCCAGCCCTTCTGAAAGTTGTAAATTTGTATACGCATATCTGGGATTGCGGCGTTGTGATAACGACACACAACCCATGAGGAATGCACCTATATATCAGGTTAGCTGAGGTAACGAAGAAAGTGAGTATTACGCCCGTCGAGCTTCTACTCTCTCGTCGAAAATCCCCAGGCCTTCTGACAAGTTGTACAACCTTATCTGGGACAGACAGTCCGTAAAGAGTGCACCTGTCTATCAGGTTAGCTAAGGTAGCGAAGAAAAGTGAGTATCACGCTCATGAAGCTCCTACCCGGGAGTCCTCTGTTGGCACCCTCTTGTCAAAAGTCCGCACGCCTTCTAAAAGTTGTTAATTTGTACGCGGTCAATGAGATTTATTTGGGACTTACCAAAAGAAAGCTGTGATCTTGTGAAAACGACAGACAACCAATTAAGAGCACACCTGCATATTAGATAACAAAGTAAGAGCGAGAAGAACAAATACTTCACAGCGCCATACTGTCACGACGTCTGGCTGTATGCCCATCGAGCTAACACCCGCGAAGCGTCTTTTGGCAGCACCTTGTCACAAAAATCCCCACGCCTTCTGACAGTTGTAGAGGTATACACGCTCAACGGGGCTTATCTGGGCAGAAAAAGTGAGTAGAAGAACTATTTCACACTAATCATAACGGACGGGTGAACTCAGTCCAGTGTCGATGTGGTCATCCTTACCAAACTATGGGACACATTCTCCATACGTGAACTGGGTTCAAACTTCACCAACCGGACGTCGTGTATTAAGCTAACCAAGAAGCCCTGAACTGGTTGCAGTACTGGCAACAGCAGAAACAAGATATGGTGATGGTAGCGCCATGCTTCCACGTCTGACTGAACGCAGATAGAGCTCACATTCGTGGCACTTGAGAGACCTTCTTGGAAGAAGCATTTTGTAGAAAATCTCTACGCATTCTGAAGGTTGTAAATGTGTTCACGGTCGATGGGCCGTCTCTGTGACAGGCGGTACTTTGGGATCGACAGACAGCCGCGTAACGCGCACACCTGCATATGTCACTGATGACATATAGGTGAAGGAGAGGGATCCTTCCCATAGCCACGTCCTCACGACTGACACTCCGAGCTGAGAGCGTCCATAAATCTCCAGGACGGGAGAAAAAACGATTGAAGAGGGAAGAGCTGTGCAGGGATTTGTTGGATCAGGGAATAGGTCAAAAGACAACATTTCCGCCATACATAACATTTACGATGACATTCGTCAAACTGACAGAAAAGACCATATTGTCGCGACTGACGCATTTCCCAATGTATGATGGCACACGTCGTGTAGCTTATTTGAAGGAACCATGCGATTAATTCTGTAGCTGTCAATGTGGAGATATGAATACAACACAGTGAGCGCAGAAATATTACTTCTCAAGTTACGAAACTGAAGAATCACACTTGATTCTCATTCCGAACACGTTTGGATAGAAGGCTTGCTCGGGGGCAGGCTCAGTCTTAACTTCAGAGAAATGCCTTTCAATTCCAAACGTACGCCGTGTATTCACCATAATCTGGAACTTCTGGGTATCAGGATTCCAGAATATAACAGTTACCTAGGGGAGATATGGGCTAAAGCCAATTTCTTTTATCGCCTCCTATCTCACCGCATGTCTTCCCGCTAGCGTCGCTTCATGCCGATATGTGGCGATTCGATAATTTGGTTAAGCACGCGCTGTCAGCCTTAGAGGCAGGAAAGATGAATTGTTAGCAGCTTTAGATATATATCTACTTCCAATGGTAGTATTGGAGGGACAGTGTGCTTTGTAACACAGAAGCCTGCAGCTGAATATATGACAAGCGTTTGCAGTTTTTAGTGACAGTCATTCAGTACAAGGGACAGGCCCCAGTGGTTCTTAGTAACTCAGCACTAGGGATAGGCTCACAATTACACACATTCTTTTATGAGAGATGGAGAATATACAATAGAAAAATCATGTATTCCAAAATTTTTAGTGTAAGCAATTTGCATGGATGAAACTTATAATTAAATGATCATGATTTTGACGTAAATCACAATGGCTGAAGACAATAAAGATCTTGCAATGTATACATGCGTCGCGTCAATGAATAGCATTTCTGACTTGTTGCGACTTTTGGATGCCTACAAACGTTAGTATGTATATTCGCTGCAAAGCTAAACTAGCTCAGGTCTTGTATTGACTTGGTCCCTGTCCGTGAAGACGCCTTGCGCGTGTCTTGACTTCAGAAGGACAATCCCCAGGTTACTTTAAGAAACAGATGCAATCCCTGCTCAGTCCCTGTGGGCCACAATCCTATACAAAAGGGATTAGTCTCTTCTCTGTCAGCTGCGACTTGATCCCTAGGACCGAGACTGTGCCTTAAGGGCTTCCCTTTCTCTTCCAAGATAGAAGAAGAATAAGTACTGGATTCTCAAGAATCGATATTTGTGGGGGATGTGCTCGAGGCAAAGTAAAGCCGAAGACCAAGAGGAAAAAGTTTCCTAACGCCCCAGTTCAACTAGGGTGACAGCCTAGCTGCGACTTGAAATTTGACAGATCGCTCAATGAATTTCATAGATAAAAAGGATTTTTTGTACGCTTTGTTCGTTTTGTTGTCCTTTCAATCATACATTTTACATGTTGGATGATATTCCTATTATGAAATCAAGGCTTACACAAATCCAATTTAGGTCACAGCGGGGTCGTGGCGTGATCACTGTCTAGTTTAATGGGGTCTAACTATACAATGTATAATCCGCGATAGATCTAGTCAACATTTGATTCACGTTATCTATAATATCGATGAAAAAGATTCAATCTTTAGATTCCGAATGTGTGAAATAATGTTGTGCGAATGCTAGTAGCCAAGATGGCAGTATTCAGTAATCTGTTGACTACACCTGCATTTTCCGTGTTCATGTGCATGTTAACTATGTTGATTTGTTGCTCTAGCTAAGCACCAGGCAACGACTGCGATGTTGATTTATTATTGTCCAGTTTAACCGCACGGTGTTTGACTGGAAATAGTGCAGTTACAGAATCCTCATATTACCCGCGGGACAAGTGTTCTCCTGTAATTGCCCTGTTTGTGTCGGTCCTAAGCTATCACTGGGCTTTATCGCAGGGTTGGGGATCTTTAAACGCCAGAGACGTTACCGGCGTCACTTTGCAAGACGACACCAGTGAGCCTTGAGGCCTCTGTGGAGCCATCAATGTCCGGGCCCGTACTTCTTAAGAATATCGAAGGTGGTGCCAGAGTCAACTCCTCCCAAAACGACACCAGCGATCCCTGTGGCACCGGCAGAACTATTACTACCAAGGCCTGTACTTATTAAGAATATAGAACACATACTACGAGCCATCAACTCAGGTGACATCAGATAACCTGCAGCTGGAGGCCTCATCAGAACCATTGATACCTGACCCGTACTTCTAAACATTATCGAAGACGTTGTCGAAAGCACCATTAAGCTGAGCCTTAATTAGGTCTCGGAAGAACCATAAATGCCCTGGCCCGTTCTTCTAGAGAATATCGAAAACATTACCGGTCGAGTCACTTGCTGAAACGACACCACTGGGCCAGGAAGTCTCGGCAGAACCATTGATACCTGACCCGTTCTTCTAGAGGGAAGACGTTGCTGGAAACACTTCCCAAAACGACACCAGTGAGCCTTCAGGCCCCGACAGAAACATTAGTAAAAAGCCTGTACTTGTGAAGAATATCGAAGACGTTGCCCTGGCCATCAACTCCTAAAAGTGACACCAGGTGGCCTGGAGGTCTTGGTAGAACCATTGCCATTGATAACTGACCCGTACTTCTAGAGAATATCGAAGACGTTGCCGGAAACACCGTTGAGCCCTTAGGTCTCAGTAGAACCATCAACACCTGCAATGTACCTGAAGAATATCTAGGACATTACCGGAGTCACTTGCTGAAAGAAACGACACCACTGGGCCAGGAAGTCCCTGTGGAACTATTGATACCTGACCCGTGCTTCCAGGGAATACAGAAGACGATGTTGGAGACACTTTCCAAAACGACACCAGTGAGCCTTCAGGCCCCGACAGAACCATTAGTACTCAGGTCCGTGCTTCTAATGGTCCTGCTGACACCTAGACTGATGAGCCGGCGGGGCGGGAGATCCCAGGGTTGCGACTAAGGTGGCAGCAAACATGCTGACGGTTCTTTTACGTGTTTGATGGCTCTTTGATTGACCAGAGTGGAGAGCTATCGATTGCTGGATGTCTCGGCGTGATGTCGCCGCGGCAAACGTGTATCAGCCACAGGGTGTGGAAGACGTGTTGTGGAGCTTTGCCTGTCCCTGGTGCTGAACGTCAAGAGTTCGACACGTCGTGCGAAGTGCAAAGTACCGTACAATGCAAAACTTTTCGCGACTCTGCACTCAGCACAACTCACCAAACGTTTACCGTTCAGTACAAGGGATGGGCCCAGAATAGTTCTTAGTAAAAGTGTTCCAGCACCAGGGATTGACCCACAACAGTTCTTAGTAACAGTGTTTCAGTACCAGAGACAGACTCACAACAGCCGTAGATAACAGTGTTTCAGTACCAGAGACAGGCTCACAACAGCCGTAGATAACAGTGTTTCAGTACCAGAGACAGGCTCACAACAGCCGTAGATAACAGTGTTTCAGTACCAGAGACAGACTCACAACAGCCGTAGATAACAGTGTTTCAGTACCAGAGACAGGCTCACAACAGCCGTAGATAACAGTGTTTCAGTACCAGAGACAGGCTCACAACAGCCGTAGATAACAGCCGTAGAGACAGGACCCTAACAGTCTTAGTAGCTGTGTTGTCTTCTGCCGATGTACCCAGCTACAAAAACACAACTCATCGCGTTGCATTTACGTGGGCCATCTTTATAGAAACGACTAAGACGGATCGCATACAGGCAGGTGATTTGTAGATAATAGCTTTCTATAATTAGCTGCAGAAACAGCCTGAAGTTTCATAAGGACGATTGTTCCCTGGTGTATATGACAAACTGCGGGACAAATATCCAAACCGAAAGTGTAGCTCGTCTCTGACTGGTTAAGTGCTGATATTCTTACGCCAAAAGACAGTTACTCAAGCAGTTACTAACATTCTTGTCTTACGGAAGATCAATATGGGAAGAAAGATGAGTTGCACAAATATGGATTTCATAACACATAACACAAGGACGTGGTAAGCAGCTTACTGCATCTTCTGCCACCCGATATTGTATGAATCTGAAATCGCGCACCCCGTGCAGCAAGATGAATCCTTAGAGTTAGACAGCAGTAGTATAGAATTACTCAATTTGGTGTAGTGGTGCTAATGGACTGGGAGCCACGTATGCTCCTGATTTATCTTCCTCTATGATTTTGTTTCGGCTAATTTCCGAAGCTTCTGTTCTTACAAAAAAACAATTACAATTGTTACAAAACAGCTAAACAGAACGACAAACCCCAGTTTTGATCTAAATAACTAATAGTAAAAAAAAAACTTATTGTATCTTATCTTCGGAATCTTATCTAGGACATTGTGCCAATTGCCTTCAGTGTCTAACTGAAATCAATGATGTGCGTTGGGCCGTTAGCGTATCTGAAACGGCTCGAGGTGTATGTACGAACCTTCCAAGAGAGTCTCATCTTCGCCTTCCTCATTACGATAACAGGAACGTGCTGCCTCGAGCTACGGACGTGTGCGGTTTCAAAGATCTACGCCTGCATATGTGGGCAACGAATGCAGACAGCAGAATTTCATTTTGTGTAGTGGTTTACAATCACAGGAAAAACAGCACTGTGCATCCGCCGATTCACACTATCTTATCTTTGGCCCACAAACAGCGATGCGAGGAGTTAGGATGTTGTTTCCTATAAATTATCGGCGATTTCAATACCAACATACTGCTTTAAAAAGCTTTAAAAAATGTGTGAAATATTTTTAACTTTGATCTAACGTTAGATGATATCTTTTTAAAGATATCTTATTAGAGATATCATCTCTTGGAATACATAAATGGGTCAAGGAATCCATAAAATGTTATGGAAATATAGATAGTGCTTGTATGTCAAAAACGAACACATCCTACACCAACAAGACCAGTCTTATGAAAACTAAACCTTCGCGAAATAGTATCTTTATCTGCTGTCACCGTTTTTAACCTTCTCCCTGCCGCCTAACTCTGTAACCAATAGAGAACGGGATGCCAAACGGCTACTTCAGTGTGCTAAAGGTTAAGTTACCACCTTGCCCTCACTCCCAGTCCAGTTGTATTTGTACTAACCCATAACTTCACCAACATGGAGTAACTCTGCAAAAGTGGGACAATAGGCCACGACGTCTGTCAAAGTTACACTTAACTGTTAAATCACGAGCAACAACATCTGGACCCCTAAGCACAATGTACGGAGTTCCGGCAGTCGTTAGACCTAACCGTTCCTGTCAGCAGTAATCCACCTCACTGGGAGAAACGCTCTCGCACGAATTTATCTGTTCCTGCGCAGCTGCTCTCCCGGTAATAAGGAGACTTGGAGGATTCAGGAACGCGAGGTTTGATTGGAGTTTGAGCCATCAATGTTTCATACGGCCAGGGAGATCTGATGTGTAGCCCTACCTTCAGCCTAAAGTAGTCATTCTCAAACAACACATAAGGCCCCCTTTCCACAAGGCAGAGACCTCGCTGCGACCTAACATTTGACAGATCGCTAAACGAATTTCATAATTGAAAAATACGAATCTTTTTACGTTTTGTAAAATTTCTTGCGTTTTCAGTCATACTTTTCAATTTTGCATGATTTTCCAATTTTGAAGTCAAGTTTTACAAACATCCAATTAAGGTCGTCGCTTCAGTACTGGAATAGACGTGTAATCATACCCTACTATCTCCCTGGGTGGTCTTGAAGCGACTTTCGGTTTTAACACTATTTGATTGCGTCTGAAAAAATCGTTTTATAAGCATATAAAAGCTCTTCGCAGAGATCCCCACTGCAGTTACACATCCTCCATCTGGGCGCCAACATTATTTGCTGCTATCCCTTTGATCCACCCATGCTGTACTCTGCATGAGCCGTGATAAACTCCAAGTACAATATACACGGACGCTGTCGATAGTGGACAGCATTCGAATCCTTCATGTACCCGTACGTGCGATAGGAGAAATCCATAGCTTTGACATTGACACATTGCCTCTGCATACTGAGGAGGTAAGGTAAGCCGCGTCTTCGACTTCGGTTGGGTCTAAAATCCCGTTTTGTAGTTGGTGCGAGCCTCCATGGCTACAGAATCACGGATGTTCTCTATGTATCACGATTGTATGCATAAAGCGTGTTAAAAACTTTCCATAAGGCGTGTTGAAAACCTCCCATCGAAACATAACCAAATCTCCATCAATCCATCAATCCATCCATCCATCCATCCATCCATCAATCAATCAATCGATCGATCGACCGATCAATCAATCAATCAATCAATCAATCAATCAATCAATCAATCAGTCTTCTTACAATTCAAGAATGGAAATCTAAAACTATTCCATAGGTGATCGTGCAAAGAAATACTTTCATTGAATGATGATAATATTTCAAAGCAACATTTCGTTTAAGAGGCCGTTATTTCTTACATGAGATAGACCAGACTATATAGGAACTCCGCCCAGGCTACAATGAATACTGCATGAACCGCAGAATGAATGGCGGTATAATTGGACCTTGTTCAGACGGAGGGAGCTCACTTGGAACTTGAACAGCGTTTGCCATACGTGCTATGAATCAGGAATAGAGTTCCGCTGGTATTGAATCGGGCAAAGGATAGCGATATGGTGCATTTTTGAGATTCATAACACAATTTTTTTTTTCATATCAAGCGACTGGATAGCTTCTCTAAAGAGTCAGACGTTTTTGATAGCATCCATTTACGAAATATTCTACCTTGATGTCTAATCTTCATCGACACATTCACTAGATGGTTTTGAATGTGAATACTGATAGATCAATATAGTTTTGATGTCTTTCCGTCGTGTAATGCATTTTAAGATATGCATGAAAAGGTAATGTCGGGCAATTCAGCCATAACTTACACAATCTACTTTCCTCATTTTACTACTACGAACTTGCTGACTGCTGTAATTGAGAACAATATCTTAAGCATAACATAGTTTATCATGACTCGTTCACTTCAAAGTTACAATAAGTCATTGACCACCGCTTCAAAACTACACGATTAGCTATAGTGGTCCCTCTTTACTTCCACATTAAGTACCAGAATCATACGAATGCCAGTGGTATGGACGATTTGTTCATTCTGTGAAAAGTTCATGACTGACAGGGTTCCAGTACTTGTCTAGAGCGACTTTCTAAATGCCAAGGGCCGAGCCTTTACTTTCGGTGATAAGCAGAATAAAAGCCCTGTAGAATCGCCTCTCCACTGCACGGCCCACTGGTGATGAAATGTGTTCATATCCGGCGGAATGGGCGATATTGCTTGTATTTCAGACGGGACCTCCGGCATTCACAAGGTCAGCTTGTTGTAAATCTCATATACACGGAGTAAAACCGGCTCACTTTGCAAAGTCATAACACTTTTACAGGATGGAGATGACCTCTAGATCTGACTTATTCGCGGGGGAGGGAAAAGTTTGCGTTGAATTTGAAAGCTGCACCCCGTTTCTACCAGAGGCTGCGACCGCTGAGCAACCAAAGATTCGACAGATCACCCAACAAATTTCATAGATGAAGAACGAACTTTTTTACGTTACAATATGTTTTGTTGTCTGTTAAATCTTTCATATCCCAATTATAAAATGACACGAATCCAATTGTGGTGGCTGTACAGTCGCTCGACGATCGCAGTCAAGTGGAAAGGAGCCTAAACAGGTGTGGGTGGAGTTCTACCCGGACACTCAGGCAACCCAGCTGGAGAGTTTTGATAAACTCGATACTCTTATATTCAACGTATCATCAACTGAGAACTCTACTGGTTAAAGAAAATGCACAATAAAATTTGCTTACCTGCCCAGTACCCTGTAAAACAAAATACGTCTTAGATTTAGAAATGTTTCGTTGGTATTTCCCGGACCAACAAATGTCGATGTTCAGTCGTCTGAGTTTAGATCCATCAATTCAGCTTCGCAGTTTAAGCGCCGATATTGCTCCATACCAAAGATACCAGTAACGGTTAACGTTAAGAGTCATAGAGGCGTACGTCTTTAACTGTCTTATTACCCAATTAAAAGGCAGCTCTAATATCATAGAGGGCACAAACGACCTGTAAGCTACCCCATAACGAATAAGTTGGTCAGGAGGGGAAGATTCTATTCTATGTTCCTACTGACCGCTTCGTCCTAATTGCATCTTTACTGTTGACTATATAATATTTCTCTTCTCGTGAATTCTACAGACGTATCCTACAGCAAACTTCTCTAAAAAAACTGGAAATGGAATTCGATATGGTGAATATCTACGGTTGGGTATGATTTACAGTTAGAGAGTCAGTGCACGACAGCTGAGACATACCGCAGCGTTATCAATATTGACGGGCTGGTTATGAGCGCATTTCTGCGCACCAAATATAGCCCTGCACGCCGTGGGAAGATTTCACGTGTCTTCGACTTCACGTCACCTTGAATATCGTCAATGCCGTATTCGGCAATCCATATTTTCTGTTCTAAATCTCCTTCCCTTTGTAAATCCATCTCCAGGTTCAACCAAAGAACACATCTAAGCTTGGGTGTATCTTCTTCTTCTGAGAACCCTTCTATATGGATGAACTAAGTCGTCCTCTGTGGGCTGTACAAACGTGGAGCTCCTCTTTTATTTGTCTTGGACGGCGGTACGGGAGTTACGCCTGGACAATATTAATGGAGCCTTTGTGAGAATGGAGGGTATACCGGGATAACAGGAAAGCCCCTGAATAACACATATGAAACATAAATGGGGTAGGGTTTATTTCTATAAAGGACGAATCTATACTCTGAGTAACCTAAAACTTGAAGACTATCCGAAAGTTTTTAGGACCGTTCCAATGCACTTCTGGGGGTGAGGGGTTAGAAGGCAAGTATTGGTTAGAGACATGTTGTAGGAATTCACTGAACAGGAGGAGAGTTGAATTCGGGATGCCACATTTGAAAAGGGTGTGATGGTGTGTGGGCTGTTATAGGCGATGTTGGACGTTTTGAAAACTAGAGATTATTTGAAACATAGGCAGAAAGTGTAACGATGATCAAACGACGAATTTCCTAAGTGGCGATAACTTAACAAATGTACATGTGTCTAATTGTGACTTACCCAAAATATCTTCAGGAATATCTCTCTTCTACTCACAACCCCTCCTCAAAAGCCTCTTTCCACTAGACGGCGATCGCTGAGCGACCGAGCAGCGACCAAAGTTGGATCTGTGTAACCCTTGATTTTATAATTGGAATATGATGCACGATGTAAAAGCATGAGGAGACAACTCAACACATAGAGCTTAAAAGAATCCGTTCTTTATTGATGCAATTCGTTGAGCTCTTTGTGAAATCGTTGGTCGCAGTGCGGTCGCGGTCTCCAGTGGAATTGTGATGTAACCACGTAATGGGTGGAGCTCTGAATCCGATATCATGGCCCAATCACAGCAACTTTGATCCCGGTAAACCCCAAATCCCAGATACGTATCAATCTGGCTTAAGGGTCTAACTGCATGTAAGCACCACCGAAATACAAGATGCTCGAAGCTTATCTTAAAATCTCTGATTTCCAGTGATTTGATTGCATGGATGACATCCTCTGGGTACCTCAAAATTGATGCAATCGTGCGAAAAAAAATCACAGCCGGTTTGATCCCGGTAAATCCCAAACCCCAGACATGTATCAATCTGACGTAAGGGTCTACGTGCATGTAAACACCGATTGAATACAAGATGCGCCAAGTTTATCTCAGAATCTTTTTTATCTTTACTAGGTTGCTTCTCTCACAGATACAGGGGAGGTTAATCAAGGCAGTGGAAGAAGAGGGTTGGGCTCCGTCTTCCAACACTATGCCCTAGACACAGTGTGCCCTAGACATAGTGAATAACAACCCGCTGCCCCTACGGCCTCAAAAGGTTATGGGACTACCTTACCTTAAGTTATCAAGCTTATTGTTCTTTGTATGTGTATGTTGGAATAAGTTATTAACTTGAGTGCAGTGCCACAAGAATGTTATCATTGTTTCTGCCCAAAGGTAAATAGAAAAAAAGGTACACAAATGCGAACGATGTTTCCACTATGAAATTCCGGCAGCGTGCCGTCATACTTTTCCGAGTCTGTTGATTTTTCCCACCGATACATCGACCGAGCAAATAGTTCTAGCAGGCACATGATTCTACATATGCAATATTAAGATGGTGTCTTTTTCCATGCCTCGCACAGTACTGTTCAAACTTCCTAGTCATTATTCAGCGAGGTGGTCACCCGCAAATACATGGGGGTCGCTTCTTTCGCCTCTCGCAAACCTTCCTCTCTGAAATTAACTTCTTTAAGACGTTAACTTTGGGCTGGAAACATCTGCAGAGGTCACGTGCAAGGTCAAGATCAGCTTCTCCTTCTGACGCAGTCCGAAATGGGGTCTCGACAGGGTGATGGGTTGTCTGTTAGTGAGTGTCCGGGAGATATGTTTGTTGATCGTTTATTCACCCATAGGTCAGGTTCACATGTGATGGAAACGAAAACCTCGCAGGCGACCGAATCTAACAACGATCTCGCTGACATCTCGCTGCCAAGGTCTTAGGTTGAGTTTGTTACCTACGTGAAAATGGAGGTATTGTTTTCAATCTCACTGATATACCCAAGTTCTTAGGTTGCGTTCGTTACCTCCGTAAAGCAGAGGTATTGTTTTAGGTCTGTGTGTGTTTATTCGTTGTCTTGGTGTGCTGTAACCGGAGATTGGCCAGATGGGGAACACGGCTTGGCACAGGTCCAAAATTTGCAGAGGCAGCAAATACAGAGATAGCGAGAAATTCACCATAATGAATAAAACATGAAACTCATAAAAACTCCAAATATTTCACGGGGTATGAGATTTCTTGTTTCCATTTTGACGCACTGTCTTTCCTTTAAGGAATAGAAGCTAGATCTTGAAGTTTACCAAGCAAATTATAAACGTAGTTGTAATCTTGTTTTGTACATTGGGGAGACTCATAAATTTGCAGTCGATGGGTCTAACCGTTATTTGGCTACATTGGGTTGGAAATGAGTCATTATAAATCGTATAAGTACGACGCTATCCAGCCATCCATTTATAACTACACATACGTATATCAGAATAAATATAATTTGTAGAAACTAATTTGCCCCGGGCATTACATAAACCACAAATTGTGCAGATGCCCTCTGCACCTAGACGCCCTTGGATTTTGCATCGCTATTTGAAAGTCAGGTCGGTTCTAACGGCTCACCCCAGCAATAAACTCACATGCCAATTACCGTCAAATTTCGCCCAAGAAAATTGAAGAAAATTACGGGCAGTCCGCAGAGACGATTCACGAGATTCTCCCAGATCGTTCGCTCGGCAATCATAGCGGAAGGTGAAAGGAGAAGAAAGAAATGCAATTTTCGATAAACCCGGAATTGAAATTGCTCTGTGAATAAAGTTAGGCCATCATACTCTGTTCCACAAAGAGGGCCCAGCGCGCAAAACGGCGAAAATGGCAGCGTTTTTATGACCCAATCAATCATATAGCATGTCCAGAGTGTTCAGTCAGAGTTATAAACTAGATTATTTTTGATAACTTGTTACTGATGCTAGGCTTAATATTAAGTATTCTTTTTCTCTCACCCTTAAAGTCAAGTTGATGCTATGTTGACTTATTCATGTGGTTTTATATGATTTATCACAATTATGTTTGGAGTTTTCTCCCAAGGACATATTAAACACTGCCTTTAGGCAACATGTCGACGTCTTCCTGGTTGAATCAATGAATTGATAACTTTATCTTGGTCTATTGAAACTTATATATTCAGAATTATATATGCTATGCTATGCATAAATCCAATTATTAGCATTTTGTGGCAATCAAGGGATGTCTTTAGCCACTCTGAAAATTAGAATTTCAAATTTGCAAGATAAATATTTTTCTTGTCATCCCAGGTCCTTTAGCCACGTCGAAAACTATTGTTCCATTTTCCATTTCTTCCAACCTACCTCCCCGCTAGAAACGGTGTCACTGACCGCGGCGGCTGTGTGACAATCGCGCGAAGGCGCTCCAAACTTTAAAATTGGACTTGTCCCTTCTCCATTCAAAACTTGTCCATCAATGTTCGGTGGAAATAAGGGTGACCAGAAAGCCGCTGTCGTTGGCGCCAATGCTGCGTCAGTCGAGAGGAACTATAATTCGAGAGGATAATAATAATTTCTACTTCATTTTCTCCCGGCACAAACCTGATCAATTGTTCTCCGTGATTGAATTTCACGCTGGGCTTCGTCACATCATTTCCTTCTGGTACTTTTTGGCCATGCCTGTTCTGTAAAACTTCCCGTGACAAAAGTTTTAACTGGACGACGACGAAGGAAAAAAAATCCCCTATTCTACTACCTCGACCTCGCTGCGAACTCTGATTTGACCGAGCGCTCAACGAATTTCATAGATACAAGACGAATATTTCTAGATTAATTCTACGCTTTGTTTGTTTTGTAACTTTTGTTGTCTTTCCAGTCATACTTTTACATTTTGCATGATATTTTAATCATAAAATCAAGCTTTAAGGGTTACACAAACCCGAGAGCGCAACATTGTGACATGTGTAAGTCAGTTAAAGCTGTACATGACCAAGCATAGATTATGCAAATGTTGAAGTTATTTGCATAATCAAAATATTTCATGGAGATATGTGGTCTCTGAACTCCTGTTATCTATGAAATTCGTAGAGCGATCTGTTAGACTTTAGGTCGCAGAGAGCACGCGGCGAGATCGCCGTCTATTGGAATAGGGGCCTTGACCCATTGCAATGGATTCGGATGGCGGTTATTTCTTTGAATTTGAAATTTGACCACGTTGCTTCTCGGAAATGTAGTTGAATGAATAATAAGGCATTGGCACTAACGTGTATCTTACGTATGCCATACACTGTAATTTATCCACGTCTCTTTGACAATGACAGATTACTGTTGTCGATACAGATGTACAGTTGGACCGATGAACGTAAAGGGACGCTTTCCCCTGGGTCTGTGTTGATTTCACTCGCTGAAGTTGCTGTAGGTAGCCGCCTGTTTTGCATACATAGCAGTCGTTTTGATTCACCAAGGGATAGGGCGGGCACAGTTGCGGTTTGCCTTTGACTTGCTGTCACAGTAAAAGCTGATGATGGTAGTTTGACGAAACGATCTTGATGGAAGCAATCGATTCCTGGAAATACCTTTCTTACAAAAACAGCCCTTTAGCGTTTTAACTACTTCTCCAAATTGCTCATCCATCTTAACAGTACAGTTCTCTGACAAACATTATAACTACACAAGCCCTTCGGTGTTATTCCGAGTTTCCCGGCGCCCTGGTAGATTCCCGGCGGGACAGAATGAGTGACGGCCCGTAAGGGACCGGGGCTACGCGCGTTCTGATGAACTGATGGTTATCTCGATTGCACGATTCGGTTCAAGTGCAGCTGAGACTAGTGTAACAAAGTTAGAATGCTGATGTCTGTGGTGATAAGATGGCTGCACCGTGAAACAGCATACCCCCCCCCCTCCCCCGCTCCTCTAAAGGAATGGAGAGAGAAACTCATGGTGGTTTTGGATAATTGAGGTCAATACAGTAAAACGATTTTACCTGTCAAATATTGAGGTGGGATGTGCAGCATCCCGAGCGAAACGGGCAAAATGGTTGATGTAGAAGCCAACAAACGCAACAGCCTGATGCCAATGCGACTGTAAGTGTTGTAAAGCGTACCAGGCGTTGTACTTGCACAGCTGTGTGGCCCAAGTGCAAATGATGGTGGGCGCCGCCGTATATACCACGTGCGTGGGAAGGAATTTAACTATAACTCTTCAACTGTATGCTACATTAGATCTACAAAAGAGCACAGGACGCAAAGGGCAGCATAAGATATATATGTGCCACAAAAATCCCTAGTTAAACAATGTCTACACGAAATGATCACGACACTTATACATACATGTTCTCTACAACGTAATGGCGGAGAAAGAAACTAGGCAATAACCAAATAAAATTAACACAGCCCGAAGAGCAGTCATAGACCATCCAGGTACCAGATTCCACGACCAGGACCGCAAATTAATTGTCAGGTCCATGAAAATATGATTTATGACCGTAGATTGGTTGGTATCTTTGTATCAGATCCTGGTCAGCCCACTCGTATTAGAGGGCGGGTAGAGGACATCATACAGCAGATATGGATCACTGACCTACTTTGTTCAACTGTCTGGCTACGGTGTTCAATATCTTCCATCTGGCTCCTCCGGCTTCTGTCCTGTTTTAGGAGGTTTATTACAACATAAAAGGCCGTAAAGCAGCAAGGGAATGGCGATGCATTTCTATGTGTAGCAGATTACATTATTTATGAGCTTTTCGTATTTGTTTGTTTATTGTATGAAGACTGCTTTTGTTCCTGTAGTTTGAAATGGCAATGTGGAAGAGCTTGTTGGCGGATGCATGTCATAAGCTGAGCCAAAAAGGTGCTTTACATTAATGATTCTAACCAGAGTAACTGCACAACGTTGCTATGCTCGTATGTTTTTGGTCAGCATTGTAGGCACTAAATCGAGTGTAGTTAGTAGGTAATGTTAGTTTGATATCCGTCCTATTCTAGCTCATGTCCTCCGTTCGCTTCACTGCCAAATATTCTGCGAGGAAGCCATCACAGCATCAGACAGGAGCTACTCGCAGAATAGAGTAGATACTAAGATTCGCTAATAGGAGGCATGGAAGGAATTGCAGGGCGTCTTGCCAGAACAATATAGAGTAGATACGGATCTGCAATAACCTACTTCAACTAACTGTCTGACTACGATGTCCAGTATCTTCAAACATTTCCTGTGGCTTCTGTTCCGCAAAAGGAGGTTTGCTACAACATAAAGTTTTCCTTATCAGATACTACAGCAAGCTTACGGAACATTGTGACGATCTTATTACCCATCGCACTCTGAGTTGATGGGCCATTGTGGCTGGCTTGTCAGATATGGTAGTGCCTCATATTGAGCATCAAGTCGGTCTATATTGGCAGTTTTGGTACATGTAATAGGCACTGTGGTGAGCCCATTGGGTATTGTGCTACGTTTATGGAGCGTCGTTTTTTTGTCTATTGGCTATTGTAGTGCGTTGATGAGGTTCTATAGAACTAACGTTCGAACGTCTGATCTACGAAAAGCTAAACCACTTCCTATACAATCAACGTAAGCATCCCCTGGAGCCACGTTTCAATACCATTGCCGAACAGTTGGTAACGTTCTCCATTTACATGGCCCATACACATATAGCATGTTTTATTGAGACCTGGAACAGTCAACCTTTTCGTTTTTCTGTCCGTGGCAAATCTCTACCAGAGTACCAGAGTTGCTGAAAAATAGCAAATATTGGTCAAACATGCAAACAGAAAGCTACCCTCCTCTTAAAATCACAGAACCCAAAATTATAGAAAGAATGAGGCTTTTCGTCTTTCTCTGCAAAACAAAAGTCAAACCCGACCAGTCTAGATACGCCAATGACGGCGGAGCTTCCATGTAAGACATCACGAAATCGCCGGCGAATGCACCCGGATACACGGCGACATGCCGACCTGCGTGCCGATTACCGGCGCTACGAACGTCCCTTGCTCGCACGTAAATGTTGCCCAACTTGTGTGGGTCCACATCACGAAATCGCCGGCGAATGCACCCAGACACACGGCGACATGGCGACCTGCGTGCCGATTACCGGCGCTACGAACGTCCCATGCTCGCACGTAAATGTTTCCCGACATGTGTGGGTCGACTTCTTCTTCGGGGCAGACGGAGCTCTCTTCCGCCTAAGTCGAATTTGGCACCCGGTGGTAGAGGAGGTCACTATTCTTAAACGAGAGAAGGAATAGGCAGCGCTTCTCTAAGGCTTGTGGTATAAGTGGTACACGGTGGTATAGGTGGTTTTCATACTGAGACGAGCGAAGGAATAGGCATCGCTACTCTAAGGCTTGTGGTATAAGTGGTACACGGTGGTATAGGTGGTTTTCATACTGAGACGAGCGAAGGAATAGGCATCGCTACTCTAAGGCTTGTGGTATAAGTGGTACACGGTGGTATAGGTGGTTTTCATACTGAGACGAGCGAAGGAATAGGCATCGCTACTCTAAGGCTTGTGGTATAAGTGGTACACGGTGGTATAGGTGGTTTTCATACTGAGACGAGCGAAGGAATAGGCAGCGCTACTCTAAGGCTTGTGGTATAAGTGGTACACGGTGGTATAGGTGGTTTTCATACTGAGAAGATCGAAGGAATAGGCATCGCTACTCTAAGGCTTGTGGTATAAGTGGTACACGGTGGTATAGGTGGTTTTCATACTGAGACGAGCAAAGGAATAGGCATCGCTACTCTAAGGCTTGTGGTATAAGTGGTACACAGTGGTATAGGTGGTTTTCATACTGAGACGAGCGAAGGAAGAGGCAGCGCTACTCTGTGGTATAGGTGTTTCATACTTAGACGAGTGAAGGAATAGGCAGCACTACTTAAAGGCTTGTGGTATAAGTGGTACACGGTGGTATAGGTGGTTTTCATACTGAGACGAGCGAAGGAATAGGCAGCGCTACTCTGTGGTATAGGTGTTTCATACTTAGACGAGTGAAGGAAGAGGCAGCACTACTTAAAGGCTTGTGGTATAAGTGGTACACGGTGGTATAGGTGGTTTTCATACTGAGACGAGCGAAGGAATAGGCATCGCTACTCTAAGGCTTGTGGTATAAGTGGTACACAGTGGTATAGGTGGTTTTCATACTGAGACGAGCGAAGGAATAGGCAGCGCTACTCTGTGGTATAGGTGTTTCATACTTAGACGAGTGAAGGAATAGGCAGCACTACTTAAAGGCTTGTGGTATAAGTGGTACACGGTGGTATAGGTGGTTTTCATACTGAGACGAGCGAAGGAATAGGCAGCGCTACTCTGTGGTATAGTTGTTTCCTACTTAGACGAGTGAAGGAATAGGCAGCACTACTTAAAGGCTTGTGGTATAAGTGGTACACGGTGGTATAGGTGGTTTTCATACTGAGACGAGCGAAGGAATAGGCAGCACTACTTAAAGGCTTGTGGTATAAGTGGTACACGGTGGTATAGATGGTTTTCATCATATACCACCGTGTACCACTTATGGCTTGTGGTATAAGTGGTACACGGTGGTATAGGTGTCCCATACTTAGACAGCGCTACTCTAAGGCTTGTGGTATAAGTGATACACGGTGGTATAGGTGGTTTTTATCATATACCACCGTGTACCACTTATGGCTTGTGGTATAAGTGGTACACGGTGGTATATGATGAAAACCACCTATACCACCGTGTACCACTTATACCACAAGCCTTAGAGTAGCGCTGCCTATTCCTTCACTCGTCTAAGTATGAAACACCTATACCACCGTGTACCACTTGTACTACAAGCCATAAGTGGTACACGGTGGTATATGATGAAAACCACCTATACCACCGTGTACCACTTATTTCACAAGCCTTAGAGTAGCGCTGCCTATTCCTTCACTCGTCTAAGTATGAAACACCTATACCACCGTGTACCACTTATACCACAAGCCATAAGTGGTACACGGTGGTATATGATGAAAACCACCTATACCACCGTGTACAACTTATACCACAAGCCTTAGAGTAGCGCTGCCTATTCCTTCGCTCGTCTCAGTATGAAAACCACCTATACCACCGTGTACCACTTATACCACGAGCCTTAGAGTAGCGCTGCCTATTCCTTCGCTCGTCTCAGTATGAAAACCACCTATACCACCGTGTACCACTTATACCACAAGCCTTAGAGTAGCGATGCCTATTCCTTCGCTCGTCTCAGTATGAAAACTACCTATACCACCGTGTACCACTTATACCACAAGCCTTAGAGTAGCGCTGCCTATTCCTTCACTCGTCTAAGTATGAAATACCTATACCACCGTGTACCACTTATACCACAGGCCATAAGTGGTACACGGTGGTATATGATGAAAACCACCTATACCACCGTGTACCACTTATACCACAAGCCTTAGAGTAGCGCTGCCTATTCCTTCGCTCGTCTCAGTATGAAAACCACCTATACCACCGTGTACCTCTTATACCACAAGCCTTAGAGTAGCGATGCCTATTCCTTTGATCGTCTCAGTATGAAAACCACCTATACCACCGTGTACCACTTATACCACAAGCCTTAGAGTAGCGATGCCTATTCCTTCGCTCGTCTCAGTATGAAAACCACCTATACCACCGTGTACCACTTAAACCACAAGCCTTAGAGTAGCGATGCCTATTCCTTCGATCGTCTCAGTATGAAAACCACCTATACCACCGTGTACCACTTATACCACAAGCCTTAGAGTAGCGCTGCCTATTCCTTCACTCGTCTCAGTATGAAAACCACCTATACCACCGTGTACCACTTATACCACAAGCCTTAGAGTAGCGATGCCTATTCCTTCGCTCGTCTCAGTATGAAAACCACCTATACCACCATGTACCACTTATACCACAAGCCTTAGAATAGCGATGCCTATTCCTTCTCTCGTTTAAGAATAGTGACCTCCTCTACCACCGGGTGCCAAATTCGACTTAGGCGGAAGAGAGCTCCGTCTTCCCCGAAGAAGAAGTCGACCCACACAAGTCGGGAAACATTTACGTGCGAGCATGGGACGTTCGTAGCGCCGGTAATCGGCACGCAGGTCGCCATGTCGCCGTGTGTCTGGGTGCATTCGCCGGCGATTTCGTGACGTGGACCCACACAAGTCGGGCAACATTTACGTGCGAGCAAGGGACGTTCGTAGCGCCGGTAATCGGCACGCAGGTCGGCATGTCGCCGTGTATCCGGGTGCATTCGCCGGCGATTTCGTGATGTCTTACATGGAAGCTCCGCCACAATAGGCTAACAGTGTGTCTAGTGTTACAATGTTTTCAGTCACTATCCTTGTAACATGCGTGTTTACTATGCCTCTACCTGTAATCATATGTATGTTTCTCAAGTAAAATGCACCTTTTCCAACCTTTATATAACCTTGCCATTAGCCTTCGGGCACGAACTTGCAAATAAACAGTCATCTTGTAAGAAGCCTAAGGAGTCCGGTACAGACTAGTCCGTCCTGCAGACCGTATCTCCACCGATGAGTATCAGCCGGAGTGCCTGATGAAGTGCCCTCCCCTCCATTACGTTCCCGTGACCCTTCCAGATACTTTAAAGTCTAATAGCTACATTAAAGGGACGCAAAATGGGACGCACACGGCACCGCTGACAGTTCATAATGGATGGCCGAGACAGTACCGGCGGCCGCTCAGACAGAGCACAGCCAGAGAACACAGCCATACCGCCGTCTCTTCCTCCTTTGTACTCCGTAACCCACTCCCAGGCGTAATCTACCCTTGGAAAGTCTGCAAGGTTCTGAAAGCTTTTAGAGCTGCACTGAGCCAAAGTTACTCCATAGCATTTTCTTGTGGGACTCATTATCAGAAAGTTATGTGTTTTTATCGAGTCTAATGTACCTCTTGTGTGTCTTTACGTCCTTACAATAGAGAAATCGTCGGTACTAAAGTTTTCCTAAGGGTAGGCAATAAAGGCGAGCAGTAAAGAAGTCTCTCTTGGATTTCCTTCGCGAAGGAAGATTTAAGGGCGCTGTCCACGTAAATAAGAAACTAAACAAGAACTACATCGTACGTAAAGACATAGGGGACCCCACGTTGTCAAAGTTGTCTCAAAGAGAACTAAACTTGTAAAAGAAAGGAAAAGCACATCGGTTTCGGACAGGCTTCAATGAAGTACAACTTTCGTACAGACAAGAAATCCAACACTTCCGGGTACCATTACGTTTTCTCAAACCAGAATGATGTATACTAGAAGGAGAGGAGGTTATGATACATCTGTGTACGGCAAAGATACACAAAGAAGAGGATGTAGACAACACATGCGTGCGGTCCAACGCAGTTGTCACGGTGCTCCATAACCCGTCAACATTACTCCCACGGATTGCCGCCGAATCCCGAGGATTTAACGATCAATGCGCCGCTAGATGACAAGTACGAATCACCCCACAGAACGTCTCCTGTGTAATAGGAAATCCCCCCTTCCCACGACAATGAGAAATCGCTATTTCTACCTGCTGCTTGTTATTTGTACCTGTGCGCTCGTAAAAAAACCCGACATGCATTAGGGAGACAGTGCTGTAAATGTAAATCAACACGACCGTGGAAATGTCTCACAAAGGAGATCAAGAGAGTACGGGTTTGATGGATTAGTAGCTGCTGACATCCCCTCGGACTATAACATCGCCGCGCGCATACTTCGCTGGGGCTCTGCCATCGGTTCAACCTACACGCATCACAGCGTGTGATTGGAATCTCAATCAGTACGTAATGTACAGGAAGCATATGTGGTCTGATTATGGCAGAGCGTATCAAGGTTTGGGAGCGAATTCAATACCAAAGCATCATGCAAAGGTAACTAATCGAACGTAATAGTATGCCCCCGTGGTGACCACCTCCCTCTCCATTTGGCAGAGGCACATTTTTGGGTCTGTGCCATCCAGACTTTAATCGCTCAATGCCGTTCAACTTCACAGGATTAGCATTCCTGTCACGTTCGCCGTCTGGCCCAGCGAAATCAAAACTATTTTTCATACCGAAGTCGTGCTGGGGCTTCTTCGGGGAAGGCCTGGATCGTTAGGGGGTTCTACCACGTGAGGCGTCGTGTTCGCGTAACGGTTTAATAGGGTGTTTGGCCCAGAACCCAGAGGTCCCGGGTTTGAATCCCCTGACATTTCACCGATGTTGTGCCCTTGGGAAAGGCACTTTACACCACGTTCCTCGCTCCACCCAGGTGTGAAAATTGGTACTTGTCTTCAGTTGGGGAGGTAAATGGTGGCGAAAGGGGAGGGATGGGCTCCGCCTTCCAATACTTGCCCTAGACACGGTGAATAAAAACCCACTGCCCCTATGACCTAAAAAAAGCTATGGGACTACCTTCACATTTACCTTTTACCACGTGAGGCGAATCCGCGCCAAATGTGTCCGAAAATATTGACTTTTTTGGAATTATGAACAAATCGTTCAGATGAAATGATGCGAGGGAAATGATGATTAATATTTTTTCTCTCGATATAATCAAGGATACAACACACTGATTTGTATAGGTACAGGATAATCCATGAGGTTTTACCCCACATAGCACACAGATGGGGTCACCATGCATGTGCCAAGTTCAAGGTGCTATGGAGAGATTCATTATAAGTTTAGAGCTTCACGGTGGCGTTGTGTATTCGTTAGTTTGAATATTCATATTATAGAAAGAAACATGCTATGTCCCAATAAGCCATACCTAGTTATCTTGTTACCATTTACCTACATTAACTTTGTGTGGGTTTGGCACTTACGCTTAGTGAAAAATCAAACGGAGCCTGTTCTAAAAGTGACATGACAGTTTTGGATCGAACTGTCCTTGGTGCTAGATCGATATCCATTGGGTTAGGACAATTCCCATCCTTAACGGCTTGGTCAGATTCTTCGAACGATAGCACAGGTATGATGGGTAAAATGAGCCCTAAACTCCAGAAGGGGGCTTTATTCAAAAAGAAGAAGATAATTCTAGGAAGTAAAAAATGTATACTACTTCACAGTATACGATAAAGTACCAACTAATTCCGCGCGCGCCAAAAATCATTCAATATTCTACTTAACTCCCCAAGTACTCTCTAATTAAATTAAGAGATCTCAGTGTATGGCTAAATACAATGACAGCAAATTTAGGGCATACTTAGGATAATCTTGGATGTTTAGGTGTTTTGTGACGGCAAAAGTTGTCATAGATCCCTGTCGACGGACGGTTTTGTCACATCCTCGCGGTAAACCCGACATACGACGCGCCGTAACTACGTCTGACAGATTGTGCATTACGCACACGTTTTGTTCTTGATATCAAGAAGAGGTGGCGATGCGTCGTGTCAGCAAATGAGGCATGAAGATGATGTTTTACCGTGAACCGGTCATGCGAAGGCTATACCAAAACCTGACGCCGTGTGAAGTGCAACGGTGCATGCTATATAACGACTGAAAACTCAGTACAGGACTGATCGACGGGATGTGAAACTGCAAGGCTGGTGTGCGCAAAGCAAGTTTTTATATATGTTCATGGAAGTAGTAAAGATTTTAGGAGCAGTACGGCGTTCTCACCCAACATAAAGTTTATGTCACGTGCGCTAAAGCCAACTAAGTATGTTACGTTGTAAAACTGTATGCAGCATTCTAACATTGTTCTTTGAGGGTCTGGAGAAATAGGGAATAGGAATGGGCCTGTCATATCCCAAAGAATCTGGCCGCAGACATATATACGGTCACTCCTAATCTTCTCGACAACTGTGCTGTATATTCTATGGTCGGACCGTGTCTGTCAGATGATCCTGCCCCTGTCACACAGCACGAAAATCGACCGGCAACTCTAAATGTAATTTTCGGCAGTTCTCTTGAACATGTATGTTCTCTTTCTTGATTGTCGCGTGGTTTTTAGAGATCGGCCGATGGTTCGTTGGTCACAGAGTGCTAAGGGTAGATTTTGAGATGAAAAATACGTTCGTGTCTCTGGTGATTTTAAAATTCGGCGACCTACTGGCGATCAACTAATGCGGTGGAAACTCGTCGACTGTGTGACATGTTTCAAGACCATCCGATAGAGGACTTAGTCCACTAGTATATCAGTCAACCCCATTAATTTCAAGTGCTACGAAACCCTTCACTATGTACCAAGTTCCCATATGAAAGCCTTTCACAGCGCTAGAAGTTTTGTATCTTCCACATCTGCTCCACAATGTATATCATTAATCTCAACTGCAGAACTTTCTTTCAGCTTCAGAGGCCGGAAACCGCTTATTACCCGCATATCTTTACCATGCAGGGCCATCATATGCCTTCCCGAAAACTTCTCTAATACCCCCTGCTGTACGGCACACTATTAGGCCCTTCTGCTGAGGATCCGGATTCGTTAGTGCGTTGGAAATTGCCTCATTTGGTGTGAAGTATAGGCCGGAACGATTCACCACAGGATTTATACATTAACTACATGCTCTACAGACTAAGCCTCTGTGCGTACGCATCTGGATTGCAGTATCATGTCATTCTGCTACGATTCTCGATGTGGACTTGAATTTTGATTACCTGTGTTGAGAGAGTGGCGGATTATGGCGGATTGCACTTGGGTGGGTCTTGCAATGCATATTGGAAAACAAGCGGATTGTTTATCATTTAGTATATACTGCTTCAGATCCAAGCAACAGTGGAAAATTCCTAAGATACACTTCCATGTATGAACAACCTACCACTTTTTGAGTGGAGTTTTTGCCATACTTCGTGATGTTTACTTATCTTTTATACAGTGAAAATCAACTGATGGGACAGCTGTAGACCGTTCACTAATAAGACAAGAGCAGAAGAAGAAACGGTGAAAAGAACTTAAAAACCTACCCACCCTGGCCATGATGAACGACAATGATTGCCCTAGTGCCCCTTTAATTCTACAATCTTCCCCTCTAATCATGCATTGTGAAGTCCACCCATACTCAGACATAATTATAATGTGTCCTTTGGCATCTATAGTCATTAACCGCACTTTGTGACCAGAATCATGACATTCTGTAGAACCAGTTATTGCACACCTGATGATACTAATTCAGGTTAAACCTAGGGAATTCTGTCAAAAGCGTAGAGAAGTTTGGGGACATGGCGTTGATTTTAGAATGCTGAAAAGTTACAGTAACAGTGGCGGAATGTTTGAGCAGGGTTTTCAGTTGTTAAGGAGAGAAGTCAAAGCCTCCGTTTTACCAAGAAGACAAAAGCTGAAGAAGACAACATAAATGCTGGATGTAAGGGATTACCCAAGTGTTCCGTAACCCTCCACTCTACTCATCTGACGGCCACTGATACTCACACATAACGTGTCCTCTGGCATATACAATCATTAACCGCACTTTGTGACCAGAATCGTAACGTTCTGAAGGACCAGTAATTGCACACCTGATGATAAACCACTTCAGCGGTGGGGATTAAGGGAAGCAGACTGTGGCATGAAACAGAGAACAGAGATTAGACAGGAGAGAGAGTGCATGACTGTGTAATACATCCATTTGAGGTAATACATTTCAGCTCAGACAACATCGTCTGATTTGCAACATTAAGCCATGTTGATTTGCTTATATGGATGACATCCACATGTGCATCAATTTCCGGCCATTTCCAAAGAAGAGGTTTTTGACCATACTATAAATTGAACAAAGCAGCTGCAAAATGAGCAAATATATGCCGTAAATTGGAAAGAAATATTGGAAACGGATACTAATGTCATAGAAAGACACAGTCAATTCCAAAGTCAAAGAAGACAATGTGAAAGAACAAAAAAAAGAATCTATTGTTCGGTAAAACATACTTTGTGTATTTAGTCATTCGTTTAACCTTCCTGAACACTTGGATTTTGTAATGAAAGCAACATTTGCCAACCTTTTTTTTTCGCATGCTCGCATCAGTTTTGGGGTTCCCAGAGGAAGTCATCCATATGATCAAAGCTACATGGCCTCACAGCAGTATATCTTACCCTTCCTACATTTGGGATGCATGTTCACTTTATGGAACATATGGTGGGATTACAGTACACACTATTACTCATAATAGATTGCAAAGCTATGAACCAAAGATTCCATACAGTAATGTTGCATAAGCCACACAGGGATTACTTAATTACTGCATTAGCGGTATAAAATCTATGTTAATATTAATGTTATGTCAAACATATGGCTTGTAATGATATACTTATACTTACTTTAGGAAGTTTTGACAAACATGAACATTGCATATTACAGTAATACTCTATGAGTAACACAGTACGGAGTAAGAGGGTGACAGAATTGCACAAAATGAGAAATAAAAATAAATTGAATATTTTTTCACAAAATTCATAGAGTAGTTTGAGCTTCCTTAAAGCAACAACGTTTTTCTTCAACCTAATTTTCTGGTTGTGTTCAGCAGATCTAACGGTGGCAAAGACCGTATTTCGAGCTGCATTGAACAATATCACATGAATCCATGGACCTACATTCATTTGTAGTTGAGAAATTGCCAGTAGTCTTCCAATGTTTAATACTTCATGTACTAGTATGTTAGTGGAGAGCCCCTGATAAAAAAACACCTTTATCTAACCCACTTCTAGGCTGCCATTATAAACCTACACCCACAGATTCTCATTTAGATTACCAGGCACTTGAGTGGGAATGCAGGGTACAACACAGATTGTAGCAGTCTCTCTTTATGGAGAGGTTAATGCTTGTGGGACTCGCAGTTCGGACCATCAAAGCCATTCTGTCCCACACAATACCTACATGTATGGTAAATGTCATCTGCTAGGAGAAGTGTTTTCACGATCTCTTTCTATTACAACATCTTGCACAAACAACCTCAGGTTCTGCATGCAAATGGCACTTGCGGGAGAACAGTTGTAGACTCTCCAAATGTTATTTTCCTCTCACCAATTCTATGTCTTTCACAAGCCACAATGTAATTTGTGGACCTAAGATGACAACCCCACAACTAAATAGAGTCACTTGGCTCCATCTAAGTTTACCATTAGCCCTATCAAGAGTGGAGTGAGTTGGCACTGTTGATCATGAATACTTCATAAAAACCATAACAAATATCATCAAAAAGGATTCCTAGCCCCCTTTTCCCCACACCATGGCATGCACACACATTATATGTACTTGTGAATGTACCCTTTATGAAAGTCATCAGTACTAGAATTCTGTGTGGGGTTTGCAAACTATAGGAGGGAGACCTACACACATGCTGCAACACCCAACATTTGTTTACCTTTATCATGGCAGGCTCTTAGCCCTGAACCTTCTTTTCACACTTTATCTGTATTTCCCAGGACAGACCTATGATCTAACTGTATCACAGAGAAATTCAACAACTTGAAGACAATTCAAAAGGTTCACGTCCCATAGTAGTAATACCACTTTGATACAACACCCAGGTTATCTTTTTGTCAATCATAGCAGCAGATTCTCAGCCTTCAACATTGCTTTAACATTTCACCTGCCAGGACGCCTTCTCCTGGACAGACCGATCATCTACAATGTAATTGCTCAATACAAAAGTTACTCAAACAACTGGATAGATTTTGTAAATAGCCAGACTTTTCAGACAGCATCTGCTGTTTTTTGTCAGTGACTGTTTTCAAAACTTATCCTGTTTCTTGAGTAACTTTTATATTGATGTGTTTAATCTAGCCTGGGTACCATCCTCCTTATAGTAACCGCTGGCACAATCTTTTCGCTTGCCAAACAAAAAAGATTGTGCCAGCGATTACTACGTAGGATGGTACCCAGGCTTTGTGCAACCTTCATCTATGTACATTGTACAATGCAATTGCATCACAGCAAAATTCAATAGGACAACTCAAATGGTTCATTTCCCGTGGTAGTAATTGGCAGGGACGAATGGCATCTTGGAGACCTGTGCTGCGACCTGCTTCCCTCGCACCTCCAGTTTCAGAGGCGTGCCCGCCTTGGCGAATGCCCTCTGCACATAACCCATGGCAACGTTCTTCTTCAGCGACGGGGACGGGCAACCACTGGTCACCACACCTGGAGGGAAGAGGTAGTCAGATTAGGGGATATATCAACGGACACAAACAGATAAAGTGGTCTCACAAAATGTTTGAAACAGTCTTCTACTAACAGTAGATTATAAAGGATCAAAATATTTCTGTTTGCTGAAATCAAATACTCAAGATCCTGAATATGTAATTTCCTTTAGATTGCTGAATTGCAAGTAGCTTTTCTAGCAAATTTTCTGCGAATTGAGGTAGGTGTTTTGATCCTCCTAATTGTTTTATGACTTCCGAGCTTAAGTAAGAGAAATTCTTTAAAGGAGGGATGTGTTCTCCAAAATTAACTACTTTAAATGCAGTACATGCAAATTCTGAACATTGAAACTGCTTGTCGATCTATGTAACAAATGACAGCTTTCAAAAGTTGACCCCAAAAGATTTTGCGAATGGTAGGTGGGTATCATGTTTATTGACTTCTGGACTTAAGTAAGAGTAATCATTTCCTGAAAACAGAGAAGTGTACTCCACAAAATCTTAAACACTGCAACAGCTAGCTTGTCTGTGTAACATATGGTAGCTTTGAATGGCTCTGTATAACATCGCATGTATATAGAGAAGAAATGGACAGCCGACCCAAAATTTGTCAAACAAACTTTGCTGCAAATGAGGTCACAGGCCTCCCTGCTTCATACTCGATACAGCACACTACAACAAGATTGCAGCCTGATCTCCTGAACTCCTAGAGACCAAAGACATACAGCCCTGTGCACATCTACATGCACCTGGCATCGCTCAATTTTTGTGGAGCTCATGAAATCATGACCTTGCAGAGCCAAAGCTTTCCTAGCGGACCGGCTTTCCGCAGACTTCAAAGGTGAAGCCTTCAGGAAGATTGATTCCTGGCAAACTGCCTTCATCTAGCAGTCATTACGGCTGCCAGGATGAATGTCAGCTTCGTTGTGGAGAAATTAGATTTCTGATGGCGAGCTGACATGCACAGACTCATCAAGACTTTTATAGAGTGAGCAGTGAACGTTTCTTTTTCAGGTCCTGAATGCAACTCAATACTATCAGTCCTTTTTTTTTGTACAGATGCTTGAAACAAATTAACTATACCTCAGATGCAGTACTGACATGCACAGACTCATCAAGACTTTTATAGAGTGAGCAGTGAACGTTTCTTTTTCAGGTCCTGAATGCAACTCAATACTATCAGTCCTTTTTTTTTGTACAGATACTTGGAACAAATTAACTACCTCAGATGCAGTACTGACATGCACAGACTCATCAAGACTTTTATAGAGTGAGCAGTGAATGTTTCTTTTTTCAGGTACTGAATGCACCTCAATACTATCACAGTCCCTTTTTTGTACAGATACTTGGAACAAATTAACTACCTCAGATGCAGTACTGACATGCACAGACTCATCAAGACTTTTATAGAGTGAGCAGTGAACGTTTCTTTTTTCTCTGGTTCTGAATGCAACTCAATATATCACCAGTCCTTTTTTTTACTTTGTTCTGGGCCTGGCCTTCTTTGCCTTTTCCTATGCTGTAACATGTTATAATTATAGAAAGTACTACATGATAATATAATAATATTCTAAGATGTACCTTTGTGACATTAACTAGTACACATCTTGTAACAGTTTCTACGATCTACCTAAAAACGTAGCAACCCCTTTTGTCTTACTAACTTGGAAAAAAGCCATTAAAAATGGCACAATACAATTTAATGGCTTGTAACAGGAGATAACATAACAATGCCTTTGGTCATCTTATAACACAAAGAGCTTCCCTTGACAACAAAGTCCATACTCCAACTTGAACATAAACCTTTACAACTCTCCCAGCCAGAAGAACAAGAAGGACTGTCATAACTATTACCTGCAGCGGGAGGCCAGTTTGCCCATTGATTTTTACAGTACTAAAGTTTCCCCTTATGAATTATTGAAGTCGTGGAAAGATCTTCATTAGACATCTCTGTCCCGAGGGAGATGCAAACATGAAATGGTACTGCCCAGAGAAAAGTGGTTTCCCTACACGTGAGATAAGACCAGAGGTAATGGCTGTACAGTCCACACTTCTATTGACTTAATAGCTGTCTTCACCTGGAGGTGACCATTGAAAATTCAGCTTTAAATCATCTCTGAGAGGGCAGGTGCAAAGTCTGTGCTGAAGAGAGTCACTGAGCTAAATGTCGGACACACCCCTGCTAAAAGTCAGCCATGTTTTAGCTCCAGAGCTAAAGAAAGACGGCAGATACCTTCTGAAAGCTTCTCACAACAAGCTTTTTTGTCGAGCGTAATAGTCTAATTCTCTATGTTAAAAACATTTAGTTCTGTACAATGTCAACTCTGCTGTTGACACCTGTCTGTGTTTGTATCTTCATCATAGGTAGTAGTGTTTTGATGGAGTATATCACAGTGTGTGCTTTGTCCTCACATATGGAACAAGTTCAACAGAGAGGCTTCTTAACTATCATGTGGGCTAACTTCATTACAAGGTTATTTGTAGGATTTGGGTACAAAATTTGTATTGGTTGTGGGATTAGACAGTACTGGAGATGGATTGCGTACGTTTTACTACCTAACTGTTTCCCACCATGGCCACAAACTATGTGGCAAGTCACTGTGCCAAAAGTGAGTAGTGCCCTGGATGAAATGAAATTAACGGTAACAGGCAAAAGTTTGTCCACATCAGAATGGCATGACTGAAACAAGGCATTTCACTTATCACCATTGTAAGATCATACATTAGAGTATCTATGTCATATATATGTCAGGGTAGAGACTGCAATCAGTCAGAATCACTGAGTCTCTCAGTAGAGATCCTAATCAGATTCTCTGTCGAGATACCGACTGATATAAAGCTACATAAATGTAATATATGCCACTATGAAAAACAAACATACTGTACTCTGGCTGACCTTGAAAAACTTAGAGGTAATAGCTTACCTCAGCAATTCCTTCGTTAGTTTGTTCGTACAGAACCTTGCAGTGCCTAGCGGCCCATAGAGCAGAAAGTTTCCTTGCTGTTTCTGTAGCAGGTATATGTTTTCACAGGGACGAGTTGCGAGGCCTTCCCCTTTAACGTGCTTGAGGCACCTCCTCAAACACTGGACCCCCATTTTACATCCCTTCCAAAAGACGGATGCAGCCCCAACCGAGATGCCCTTCCCAGGATTGAACCGGGGTCTCCCAGTTACCAACTTATCAGAGCCAGGAGCTGCACTGTGAGGCTGCTACCAGTTGAGCTACAGATGATGTGGATTATTTTACTCCATCCTTGAGATGTTGATTGCTATCAATGTTAATTGAAGATGAAAATATTCCAAACATTCCTGCTAAATCAAAGCTTCATCAAAGGACCACCAACTGAGCTACAGGGACATCCCTTAACTCTGCAGGGAGAAGGTTAATTGCCACCAGTAATGAACCGTGATCCCACAGCCAGGCAAACTTGGCACCACCATACTCAACTACAATATTGCATTAATGTACTTAGTGGATGAACATGTCATTAGCTGGCGGAGTACCAAATTGGCAGACATGGGCGCTAAATGAGAGGTGCCTAATCTATCACATTACGTGGTTACAGCGGCGAGACGATGTTGGTAAATGAAATTACACTGGCAGCACGACAGCAAATAACTTAAACTTCAGTCTAGTCAACAAGATAAATCATGCTAGTCTTGACAGCTACATGAAGCTAGGGATAATAAATATCTAGCTTACTTTGTTTTAAACTTCCAAAGTTGAAATACAAACTTTTTGAGGCCGTTGGGGTAGCAGGTTGTTATCCACTGTGTTTAGGGCACAGTATTGGAAGGCAGAGCCCTTCCCTCTCCTTTCATCACCTTTTACCTCCCCAGCCAAAGTCAGGTATCCATTTTACATCTAGGTGTTATGAGGAAAGTGGATTCTCAAGGACACAACGTCTAGTCACGAATGCCAGGAATTGAACCTGTGAACTCTCGATCTCCAGGCCTCTAGCCTAGCAACTCGGTCATTTGATGGGTATTAGGAATAAATGGGAGTAGTGTGATCAGAAACAATGATGACTTGTCGTCACATTTAACATTGCATTTAAAACTCCAGATGCAACCATGGTTTCAGCACCATGGGCAGCAACCATGCAACCAAATCTTTGCACAGAAGCAGAGTGCATTGACCCATTGTTTGTTCATTTCACATAACTGGTAAACTGCCTTAAAGTGTAATAAACAAGGTTTGGACAGCATATACAAGCTGTGTAAGACTGGACTGTGAGGTAAGGTTTGATCCACTCACACAGGGAAGGCATCGCTAACCAACAAAATCAGAGCACCCCTTTAAGCAAGCTTTTGAAAGCTGAAGGTGATCCAGACTACTGGAGCAGAAGGGAAATAACATGATGTGTAAATGCCAGGGTTTACCATCATTTAGCACTCCCTTGCACGGGCTGTCAGAATTAATACTTCCCGGGAGACCGAGAAGGTTACTTACAAATTACGAGAGTTGCGGCAAAGCATGGCTGCTCATCCTGTGGGTAATTCAGAAACTTTATGGTACTCCATCATCACACATTCCCCGCATACCTCTTCTGACCTTCAGGAAATGCTGAATGACTGCCGATTGCCTTTTAACAGTCATGCTTTCTTGCTTGTTACCGCTGCCTGCTTGTGAAGGCAACCAAGTGCATCAAGCTGTGAGGGAATTGCCTGATTGGGAGCTGGGATAGAAGCCCCATTAGGACACCCTGCGAAGTGCCATAGATCAGTAATCACAAATTAATAACACTTCTTACATCAAACATTGGGATACGTCAATCTGATACCGGTAACTGGAGCGAACCGTGACTGCTCTTAATTGTTTGTCGTTCTTAGTTACGTCTTCTGTCCTTTGATTGATAGAGATGACAATACAAATTTGTTCACTGGGCAAAACTTTGTAATAGGATTATGTATTAGTGTTTCTTTGAACAGAGACACTTCCCTTTGATATAGTATTACTTTAATAGCCAAGTACAGATTGGGATTGACAAGGGGGTTGGGGGTTATATAAAAGTATCTGCCCAATTGATTTTTAAAGCTATGGTCTGTGCAAATTCCTCTTTATAAAGGTGTTCACCTTTTAACTCTCTGGTGCAATTTTTCTACAGCCATTAATCCTCTTGACGCTTTTCTTCTAATTTCACATTGCTCCCAATGACCCTTCCTAGTCTTTTCTAAAGGATAAATTCTGCTCAGTCAGATAACTTGACTCTTTAATAAGCTGTTTGCACACCTACCCTCCCACAGGAAGCGGCCTTTCTATACTTCTTTGATGGCTCTTGTACTTTCAATTCCTAAAGGAAATATAATCTTTTGCTTGGCTCAAAATGGATAGCTGACCTTTCCTTAATTGCTTGTTCTGTGCCCACAATTCCACGGCCAACCCCAGAGTAAAGATTCTTCGGACTTGTGAAACAGCTGGGCAGCCAAGCATGATGGGAGGTCACTTCCAAGGTCAAGCCAACATTGGACCAATCAAATCGGTTCGTAGGGATCAATTCAAGGACAAATCTCACCTTTAACCTGCTGAATTTTTTCAAAAGCAGGAGTAAATTGGAGGTGTAGTGTTGATTTTAGAATGTTGAGGAGTTTGACTAACAGTAGAAGAATGTATGTGCAGGGTTTCCAATTTCTAACGAGGAAAAAGAAAGCTCTGTTTTGAAACTACAGGTATAACATTGTCTCCAACTTAAACAACAACTAACACTGTTTTGAAACCACATTGATTATGGCAAAATTGCACAATCATTTCATTTTTGAAACTGGTATGGTCACCAAATCTAAAATCAACTACAACTTGTACATACATACATGTATCATGGCAGTTTAACTATTGCCATAATCTAACATTTCTAAATGACTTATCTACTTTTTTTAAAACACTATCTATTTAGGCAATCTTACTATGCACACTACAGTAAACCTATTCTAAACCCAAATTCACTATCATAATGGCAAATGTGCAAGGCTCACAGTGTTCTGTAAACCCCAATAAGATGAAACCCCTGCTGAAACAATTACTGCATGACATTAGGAAACAAACAGCTCGGATACAGCCAAGTGGTTTCCTGACATTCAGTAGAATCCATTATAGATATTGCCACCCCGGTGCAATATGTCCACCGAGTTAAAACATGTAGTATTGATGTTACCCCCTCCCCTGGGTTGAATATCTTATCAGCATTGCATCTTAAAGTCTATCAAAGCCCGCCGTTCAGTAGGAGGGCCTTGGGGTGTTTCGGACTGGTTGCTGATTGCTCCAATAACGGCATTGATTTCCCATTTTGATGGTTGGTGTTTTCCGCTTGTCGAATTTGCGGGAGAACACAACACGACTTTCATGGTAAGGAAATGGGATTAATTAAGACCTCGCTGTTCCAAGCAATTGGTTCACAGCTTTATATCCGCTCAAATTATTTCATCACCACAACTATCGATAATGGTTCAATTCATTTCATAGACTTAGGGGAACATATAAAAATCATCTGCTACAGTACATCACTTGCTACATATGCTACATGCATACAAGAAATAGAAAGAGATCTCTAGTAGTTACTTGAAGGTTTTTTTAAGATAGACATAATGATATGAAAGCAATGCAAAGGATTAGAGAAAAATGGTCATTCTGAAGGCTTCCTGAGGGTGAGCTTACGGCAAGAAAAGGTACAGTTGAACTTGAAGACTGTGGCCACATGTAGCCTACTAGCAGTATGGTCAGTAGTGGTCAATCTAAATTTTCCACTTTGGGCAGAATCTGCTCCCACTATAGTATTAAAGATGGCACATGCAGAAAGAATGATATGAGGGCGTAGTACCCCTGTTCCCCAGTTTAGAAAACCCCTGCCCATTACAAGAGGGTTTTCATCCCCATCCAGTTCCTTCCCATCTATCCCATCTCTGCGCTGCAATTGGTTTCCCTCACAGAAAATCCCCCGCCCCTCTGAAGTAGGCGAGGGGCTGACGTTGACAGAGTGTGGGGCTTTATCGAGGCCCGGCTGCCTGAAGTGAAACTTTGGATTCGGGTTACAATCTGTCTTCTCTGTCCTGCAGTAATACCTCTCTTCACACAGATCTAGGACTAATGGAATTACCAGGGCTGGAAACTCGTTTTTAGTGCATTCCTGCATCAATGAAAGTAGCAGCAGACAAAGTTTATCAGCACCATTCAATGCTTGCAGTTAGATGTGCAAAATCTAGGTGCAAAAGGTTATTCAGTGTACTAGCTGTGTGCTATATGTAGGGGGGCCAATGCCCCCGACGTGTGACGTAGAAAAATGAAAAACTCTGTATTTTCCTTAGAAAAACTGTCATATTCTCCTTAAAATGCAACATTTCCATTTCAAATTTCGTGTGAATGTTGACAAATAGGTTGTTTCCTGAGATATATCACAGATTTTTACTTACAGCAATACATCATTGAGTTTTTGACATATTTCACGGGCCAACACCTTATCTGAGCGCCGGAGCGGGGGCGCGCGGCAAATCTGCTGTCACCGACTCATGAGCTATGTTTTTGAACGCCGTGCCAGCACATGTGCCGCGACCTCAATGCACTGATACGTCTCAAATAAAGTAGCAGAACATTTGTGCCTGCAGATTACCATACCTTTGGAGCGGGAATAACTCATTTTTTGCCCAAAAATGAAAAGATTTAGTTTTTAAGAACATATTAAAAAATGAAAACGGTAAATTATTGAAACCAAAGTATATCTAGTGTGTAGTGTGTTCATTTTACTTCCCAATAAAACAATTCTTTTAGAGATTTACTGTTTGGCACACCCCCTGTTTTTCGATTGAAGTGGGTAACTCCACAGAGTTTTTCAACATGGCTGCCGTCCGGGGAGAGCACATGGTGCCAATTAGACATACGATCTCTTGTGGAGAAGGAAGCGATTCCCGGTAGGTTTCTGCATCAAAACATTTCACCTACATTACTAGGAGTCAATAGACATGAGTTTAACACGCAACATTAAATCTAATTAAAAAAGAATTGCTCTATATTATAGATATGTCGGGGCGCCAAGGTAAGGGTGGGAGGGGGGCTAAAAATTACTTTGTTTACAAACTGTTTCCATTGGCCCCATGTTTCCTACAACTTCGTAACATAAATATTAAACACCCACTGGTAGGCAGATCAGTTGGGAACATACAATGTTTCATATAGTTTCTCTTTTACCTTATTTTTTAGGTGAATAAAAATACATTGCTACAGTAAAAAGGAATGGGCCTTTGAGTTTGATGAGTGATAATCTGACAGATCATTGTTGCCTCCACTTATTACAGACGGCCTGGAGTTTTCAAGTTTAAATGTCCGTCTTGTGAGGGATATAGTCAACTGTATTGAAAACTCACAATTCCCATTGACAAGAAAGCTGCCAGCTGCTCTGCTGTCTTAACTTGTATCAACCCAAGAGTTAGCAGCTGACAAGTAAACAAGTCAAGCACCAGATGCTGTCATATGCAAAAAAAGCAGAAAAGAATGAAACTGTCTGGGATATGATCCTCTCCTGCCTTCAAGTGAAGAACAAGGACTACAAAATGTATGTCGGACAGGCCTGCAGCAAACAGGGCAATAGCAGCAGTGTTCTAGAGGGGCAAACAAGTCTCCCCACAACCCCTGTACTTAATCTCCAAGCAGATCCACACGGGGCACGAAAATCGTATATGCTAGCCAGAGAAGGTCCAGTCAGCCAGAGAAGCTCCAGCCAGCCCCGTAGCTGGCTGGAGCTTCTCTTGCTGACTGGACCTTCTCTGGCTAGCATATACGATTTTCGCGCCCCGTGTGGATCTGCTTGGAGATTATCAACAGGCAGCACATGGGAAAATGTGGCAAGATGGTTTCACAACTTATTGCAAGGGGAAGTGAAGCCAGAAGCACTCAGGTGGTCTCTGGAAGCCCTACATGACTGAAGAGCACAGCTGGGAAAGAAGAAGTTGTTCATACACAAGGGACATGTCTACAGGGATGTAGAGCACCTGTTGGAGGAGACATACAGCTGTCCACAGGAGATGCAAACAACACATGTACACAGCCCATCTAAAAAAGCTCTGAAGAAAATGCTGCGAAAGACAGAATCAGAGAAGCCAAGCTTGCAGAAGAAAGAGAACTTTCGCATACTGTAAAATAAGCCATTTGGGAACATGTTGTGCAGCTCAGGACAGAAATACAGGACCTTTGTGCCAACTTGCAGGAGGCTATCCTAGACTGTAGCCAGCAGGATCAACACATTGGATCTTTAGTAGCGCTAGCAGAGCTTGAGAAAACAAAAGGAGAAAGGCAGGAAGATCACAAGAACCTACTCTGCCTTCAAAACAAGATGAAGGATGCTCTTGAAAGGGAATAGGAAACAAGGAAATCAAGGACAGAGTTAAGTCATCATTTGAAGAAAACCACGAAAGAACCCTCCAAGAAAGACAGGGATATTGAGAAAGAAAGAGAGAACAGAGCGAGGATAGAAAGCCAGGAGGATGCAGCATTGGCAGTACTTGAGAGAGAGTCCCTTTGCTGTACATTGTATGGAGTGCGTGCACAGTGCAAATAGAATTTTTCTATTGTTTTACTTTTTGTCCCTCAGCTGTGCATTGTGTAAAGTGTGTGTACAGTGTACATAGAATTGCAAACTATACATTTTGAGTTGCAGTTTCTGAATAAGACACAAACCACAATTAAATCAAGGTGTGAACCTTTGTCTTTTATTCATCTATATGTAGAAAGCTGTAAGTACATGGACCTCTAAATTAGTTGTTCTCGATTTCATCATACGGATCCAAAATGGTATTTTTATGGCAGTTGACCTTTAAACCCATAATTTTCAAAATAATATAAAATAGTGCAAAGGATATGAAATGAATATCCATGTGTTGTTCTAATTCAAAACCTATCTGGTTTCATTATAATTTGGTAATAAAGGGAGCAATAAAACTTAATCAAAAGTGAAGGGAAACAACAGTGCAAAAATTTCCCAGTATTGCTGATATACTCAATTAGCAATTTTTATGTCTAATAAACAAATCTGATGTTTATATTTAGGAAAAAGATTGATTGTAAATTGATTGTTAGGTCATTTATGATCTATAGACAACAATTTAAGTATACCGTGATGACCCAGGACTTAAGTCTGCAACATGTTGTTGATACATAATTTTTCTACAAAAATACCTCAAAAATAATATTTCAAAAATTTATAACCCTTGAAGGGAACATGATAGAGACAAAATTTAAACTGTTTTGTGATCCCTGTAACAGGCTCTATTTACCTACAAAATTTCAAAGGAAAATATTGAGGTTGAAATTTTGACCTGTCCCACCTACTATATGCCTGCGAAGCTGGTGTGTTACGCCAAAGGGCAGTTATACTGGCTATACAAATACACTGGCTATACAGATACAGATAACATTCATTTCCTTTTTTTTGTCTTTGATTCTGGTTTTGGCGTGGTTGGGAACAGTCAGAGAAAGATTTCAGGAAGTACAAATCACATTGGATACTGTAACAGTTAAGAAACAATTTCAATTCTTTGGCGTTTTACCGGTGCTTTCAGTCCGTATAGCAACCACATGCTTTAATATACCTAGTTGATGGGCCAGTGTCAGTTAGGTAGAACATCAGAAATGCCTGCACAACTCCAGTACCTATACTGCAGTATAAGCAGGTGGTATTTCGAGCCCTGGCTTTTCTTCACACAGATCTAGCCCTAATGGATTATATTGATTCTGGGCACATTTTCTGCGATAAGGCTGGAGAGGGCTATCACTGTGCTATAATGTCATCAAGTGATTTCATTATGTCCTTCATACGGTACTATAGCCAATTCTCACTCAAAGCATTGACGAAATACGAATCTATTTCAATGCAAAGTCAAACAATAGTAAAATCATGACGTTAGTATTGATACTGTATCGATCTGTGCAATTTTCTTTTAATATAACTTGAAATAACTGAGCCTAGGTTTGCATTGATGTAAGGTATCAGTTTGTATGTGCAATTGTACCAATTGGTTAGTCATTGTGTACACTACCATTGATTCATGTACATGTACATGTTCTGCATCCCTGTTCAGCACCAAGGACAGTACCAATATAGGAAATTATATCAGGATATTGTCAAAGGTTAAAGCATCAGATTTGAGGTAGCAATATCAGATGATACTATCTAGATCTACCCTTATCATGCAAGGTTTTCATTTCGTCTATCTCGAGAATAATCTCAATGAGTAGGATACCATACAGGTCTGGCATACTGTATGGTTAACATGGCTTAACCTTCTCCCTGTTGCCTAACTCTGTAACCAATAGGGAATTGGATGCCAAACGGCTACTTCAGTGTGCTTAAGGTTGAGGACAGGGTTAGTCCAGTTTTCGTCTGGAGATGTTGTGAGTTTTAAGAGGAGATTTCTCTTGTCTTCCCCTGACCATATGAAGTATGATGAAAATCCATGATAGCTTGTCATACTTGGTTACATCTGGAACCCTGTGTAATAGCCTTTGGCTAGTTGGGTAGCCCTGGTTGTACTTTTTAACAGCCAAATAAATAAATCAAATCAACACTGGATGTAACCATGATTTCAGTACCATGGGCAGTACCCATCTAATCAAATCTTGCTATAAAAGTTGGACTATGATCCTTTGTCAAACCATTCATGTAAAACTTGTTGTCTACTTACCTATGCTTGTTCCATCTTCACTGAGGATTGTAGTACCAGCTGAACAAACAAAAAAACAAACAGAAATACTGTTATCATAACTACAGTACATGATTACACACTTTAAAATATTTTAAAATACTTAAAGCTTATCGATTTTAACAGCACGCATGCAACTGATCATATATTCTGTAATTCATCATGCGATAGGTAGGAGGTACAGAGGAATTTTTTCTTCATTGATTATCTAAATTTCAATCTCATGATTTCATTACCTCAAGAAAATATCCTGACCACCCCTTTCAAATTTCTAATGTCAAAACGTCAGCTCTTGTAAAATACTTGGTTGTGAATAAAACAGCCTTGCTATATTCAGTCATTCGCCAACCTGATGAAAATATTCACAGATATTAACCATCACGTTTATCTATTTAGGAAGGTTATACATGTAAATATCGATATGAATTTCATCAAAGAGTCCATTTCAATCAATTACCTAGAAAGAATACTTTTTTCTTTACGCATATTCAGATTTGCATGTATCATCACTCTTTCACTGCACTTCAGGAATAAACTTAACACAGGCGCCTAAGTTTCCACAAACTTCCTCGTCTTCTATGCAAAGATGCAGCAAGATTGTCCTCTCACGGGAATCACCTCCAATTCTGCCCTTAATTGCTTTACCTGGGCCTAGTTGATTCGGTTATGGAACATCAACAACGACTGGGGCCCGTGGGACAGCTTCAAGCTCGCAATTACAAGCAGAAAAGTGACGGGTAAGTTGTCACCTCACAAGAAGGGATGTAATTTTCTGGCTCCTGATGCGCCAGGTATGAATAATACATGCAAAGGTCAGTCTACCCAGGCGAGACAGAGTCAAGACTAACTCCAGGAAGGAATCTTCAATTAAAAGTTGCAGGCTGATGCTGTTCTTTCCTGTCTGACATACAGTTCCTGCAGTCCTCTAGGCATATGAAATTAAGTTTACTTTTTCACTCTTCCTGTGTAGTTATCATACACTAAGACAGAAAATTTCTGACAATATGTAGTCAGATCGAGTTTCATTCAAAGCTGAGCTTGAATGGTCTTAGGTGAAATTTACGGCATAGAACCGATATTCATTTCTGATTTCCCTTCTTGTATTACTGAACTATTGCCTCATAATGGCGTTTTGATCCAGGGAATTGAAACAAAGTGCCACCTCTGAAGGATAGATGGATGGAGAAACAAAGTTATAGACGAGATGGTAGTACTGATAGACCCCCGGTAGCGCCTGATGAATTTGACAGGGTTAAATAAAGAGCCCTCCAAGGTGCAATCAGGCAATTTGTGTTAGACGTGTCTCTAAATCTCCTCCTCCCGAGGTCAGCTGGGGTCAGTGGTTATGTTTGGCTGTGGAACACTGATTCATAGAACGTTTGTCAAACTTGGATGACTGTAAAAGCACTGAATTTTCTGCTGGTCTGAACTTGGAGCTTGCCTTTTGAAGGTAAGATTTTCTGACTTAGTGCAGTTAATCTTTGGAAAATGAAATAAGTTCAGAATGTGAATTGCAATCTTTGTTATGCTATCTATGTAATCATTTTAACTTTTATGCCGTTATTCCAAGCAAATAAAACAGTCAGAAAAGTTTGAAATGTCGGCCTCTTTCTTGTTACAAGTGATAACAGACATACTTCAGAAAATTCCGGAATGAAAGAATTTGATCTTGAACCAGTTTATCTCATGGAAGAGCAGTTTTTCCACTGGTCATGACAGAGAAGAGAGATGCTATATACAGCATTTACAGGTTCACTGTAACAGGGAAATTCCCTTAGCTCTTTTCTACAAGCACAATGAACAGTGGAATGGACCACAGCTTAACATCCCTTCCTAATGACTGCGACCTTTGCGTGCATGTCAGGTGAGCGACACAGCCACAAAAAATACAGCGTGAAGTTAAACCAAAACGGAGGCCTGAAAGGGTCTTTCTCAGCAATTCTGTTGCAATTTGTGGTACACTATCACGGGAGGCTCAGGTCTCAGTTGTAAAAGACGTGTGAACGGCATGTCATAGACGATAATGGAAACTTCCTCCTCCTGTAGGCTCGAGATAGGGGAAGGTGACTTGATGCATCCCCTCCGACCTAGCAGGACTGACAGCAAAATGTACTTGTAAATCAGCAGCAAGGAAGACAGATAGGGAGGGCCCGGTGAAGTGACACCTTGGCACTGATGTGTGGACACCAAACTCCCCCCACAGACAACTGACGCCAGCTCGGGCTGTAAAACTCCTACATTATGTACATCCTCGATGAAGAAAGACTCGGGAGGATGGGAGCGGACGAGGAAGCTTCGAAGACAAATGAACTTCGAGAGGACTATGGACAGTCCAAAGAAAGCACTAAGTTGCATCCTATTGAGTAGCGGAGGAATGAAGGAGTTGGCTTTGCAGCAAATGATGTGTTCCGAGCTCTTCATGTACAGTCTTTATGTAGTGGCCATAGGCACCAACTTTTTATTGGTTACACAATGGAGAGGGTTATGAACAGAAGATGTACTGCGCAGTGGCTTACTTTTTTTATTACTGGTGAAGGGGGGTGGGTGAAAAATGACATCGAAGGTTGCATGCAAGGAAACAAAATTATTATAACCAGAATAAAAAACAAATTTGAGATGAGCAAGGTCATTAAGTACGTCCCAAAAGAAACATTTATAACTTTCATGACATGTCATTTTGAACGTTTCATTTGCTCAGACTTATCCTGTAAGCATTACATACATAATTGGTGCCTTGATCTAAGCCATAGCTAGGAGAATTTAATACTCCACACCTGAAGATTTACATTCTGCAAAGTCCTTCATAAAATAGGACACATTTTTATGGTTACCAAGGGTGAATCTTACAAGTTCTACTAAGCCACTTGAGGGTTGAGAATGCATATGTGAGGCAATAGGGTAATCGGTGACTGGCACTATAAAGGGACTGGGGGAAATGGGCCTGTGGAGCGATGCACTTCACTTGGACAGAATGTTGTCATTTTAAGTTCTGGAACAGCATTTCCCGATCCTTCTTCCAAGATCTTTCAACCTCCATCATGCCAACATGATTTGTTGTGTCATTCGCACTGTCACTGACGTTGGGGCGATATTTATCATCATCTTTAGCAAAATAGATCAAAGGAAGAGTCTCCTCTCCAATACAACGTACACTCACTTTTCATGTTGCAGTGGTGTTCAACATTAAATGTAGAATGTTTCAGGGAACAAGTCAAGGTACAGATCAATTCAAGGACTTATTAATCATACAGGCACTTAAACTTGGTCAATGTCAGGCAGAAGACATCACCCCTTTTAGGAAAAATACAGAACATGGGGAAAAGGAAATTATCTTTCACAAGATGAGGGAGACTTTGTGGACTTTTGACGAATGTGACCCCATCTCCTGCTGATACCATATCCATTAACAGATGACCTGCATTCTACACATAATTGGTCGTTTGTGAATACAACAATATATATCTCTTGGTGTGCAAGTCATTTGGGGGGCAAGGAAATCCATCATTTTCACTTCAAAAACTTTCACATGACATTTTTTCAACTCCTTTGCTACACATTGATTTTCATGGTCTCATATACTCTCCAATGGATATTCTGTATCAGCTGAGCCTTTTGTACCATTATATATTATATAGTATATCAATATAAGAAATTGACCAGTGATGTGGCAAAATGCTATATGAGACTGGACATCAATTTACTTCTAAAATAAAAATATTAAGATTTTTACCAGAATAAAATAAGATGAATAGTTTCAGACATAATGTCTCTAGACTTATGTGAAACAATTTGTGTGCATTACGTTTTAAGATCTTTAGTGGAAATTGAATACTGCTTATAATTGTCCTTCACACAAGATATCTAAAAATATCTAAAGCTGTGCATTGTGCCTTTGACAAATACTTTACTAGCAAATCTTGAGTTCAGGGTGAAATAAAATCTCAGACGTAATCTGTTATTCTGCCATTTCAATTCCCTGTCGCAGACTTGCCAGTAGGTTTTAATACTCCTTACATCCGACCGTTATTAAAAACAAACATAACCGGTAAATCACACAAGTCATCAATATTCACATTGAGACATAACTTTTCCCTTAGTCATATCCAGTCAGGTAGGCAATCTAACACAGCTAGATTAATCTCTTCGGTTTGCCTTAAATTGCTCAATAACGTAGTCAGTTTTTTTGCCATTTAAGTTGACATTATCATTTCCAGCTTGAATTTTTTGGGGACGGGTATGACATTCTCTGGAATAAAGGACTTACATGTATTAGTTCATTATGCACTATCATTATTAGATCACTCAATATATCAATATGTCCCAAACAGAAACTCATATTCTTATTATAATTAGTTCTGATTATTCTCAGGATCTTCCTCTTTCCCATACAGGGGTGGCCTAGGTGATACTAAGACATTGACATGGAAGAAAAGTCTACTTGCCTCTTGCTGGTGGCCCTTTAGAAGTTATTCCCACCCTCTTCCTGCTTGGTTTGTCCTTAATTTGTTGGAGGATGACGCCTGCACCAGGAAAGTTGGATTCTGCTCTCCTACGTTTGGCTGAAAATGCAAGACGCCAATATTTAGAATAAACGAAGTTAAGAGAATAAAATCTTAATTCATAATTATATAGGAAAAAACTTTGTATCACAGTCCTTTATAATTATATTGCAAGTTTCATGATCAAGTATAAACATAGAAGTACTGTGCTTGTCTAATGATTGATGGGCGTATGGCTTTGCTAAAAGAAGGATTTGCCTGTAGACGAGTACAAAGATTTGTCTTCAGAGTCTGAAGCTTCGTCCTACCACCTTGGTCCTGCTTTGTCTTTAAAAATGATGGTCTACAGTTTAATTCAGTAGATTAAAAACCCAAAATTTTAAATACCATTCTTTGAATGTAATATTCAGTCAGCATTCAATTCTTGTTTCTTTGACTATTCAAACATGACTCCACTTGTAGTATCCAGTGTTTGATTATACTGCTGTTGGGGGCCCTGAGACAGGAGTGGGCAGCAGTCGGCTTAGCTTTGACATCGCGCTTCCAAGCAGCTCAGTGAAGGGGGTCCACACTGGTGAGAACGCACACAGTAATGTCTAAAAAAAATAGATACTCTACACACATGTGTATATATATATATAATGGCCTCTGTCGGTTTATGGGCAAGGGCCTGTGATAATATAGGTGTGCAGTAACCGTGATCAGCATATTACTAAAAGAATAGAAGAAAACAACTTGCTATTCTAGGATAATCATTACAATCTGACAAACCTGGGAATACCTGTCCCAGCAGTCATCATGTAAACTCCACCATAACATGGACAATTTTATGGATGTTTGGGTAGCATTGTTCAAAGTCACCAAAGCGGGAAACAGGAAATTGCCTCTTGATTGCTACAGTAATAACTGCATGCAATGCATCCGTGGTTGTTAATGATATCATGATATTCCATTTCAGGGCTTGAGATACCTTTATATACATGCATGGTATCTGAAATTTGCACATGTTAATTCTTTTGTAAAGCGCACGTAAGAAGATAGACAACTTACAAATTTGCTGAGTAAAAAATTGATAAAAATTCAGGCTTGTTGCAGTCATGCATAATTACAATTATGCTAATGAATAGTGTAACTAGAGCTGGTGTTGTGGTAGGGCAGGAAGCTTTCATGGGTATTTGGCAGAATTTCTAGTACAGATTTCTGGCAATTTCTGTAATTGCAGGTACAGTGTACCATGGTAACAGAAAGAAGTATTTTCAGCCCTGCATCCACTCACAGAAAGACTCTGCCTCTAACTTAGTCTAAGGGGCAGAGCTACAGAGCCGCTACCATTTGTCATCACAGGAATTTAATATATATACACATGAAACTTGATGGAGTACATATCTTCTCCCAGGCAATATTCATGTAGCAATATGACAAACACACCATATGCCTTAGACTACAAGATTGTCTACCGACACACTGTATGTGGATCACATGATATGGCACTTCAGTAAATCAGTGGAGACCTGATATTAACAAAAGCAATTTCAAACTCAATGTTACAGGTTTTTGTTACGGAACTTGTTGCAGCATGGAGATGCTTTTAGATACCAATACAGGAATAGATATTTACACTGTCAGTGTCAGTACGCCGGCTATGTATCAAATTCAGGAGAGACCAGATAAGAAGAAGTATTGTATTTGGTTTAAAGCTGAGATAATTCAAGTATTTACTTTAACTCACTTTATTACTTTGTGACATTGTGCATTCAGTACATGGTGCTCTTGAGAACACTGAGAACCATGCACTTGCTGAGTTTTCTAGGCAACACAACTTTTCTTGCAGTATATATAATAAAATTATGATTAAAAACATTTCAGTACTACAGATATTTCAATATCAACTATTAAATGTCAGGGACTTGTGTATTGGCACAGTAATCTTCAACATAACCTGCATATATTATACAGTCATGTAGGTGTCACTGATTATAATTTCTTCTGCTCGTTGAGGATTGACCTGGACTAGATGAGGATTGTCCATAGGTCAGTCTAGTCTATACACTGTACAGGGGTGATTTATCAAGGGGTTTTGTTGCTGACATGATACTCTATACAGTAATCTGATTTTTGCCTAATCTACACGTCATGTTCTTCTAAGTTGTTCTCATCCTGGCCCAGATTTGATTTGCTGTTTCTTGCAGTTGCATTATGTTTCAATAAAAATTTGAAGTAAAAATATAGTTTGACTTAAATCCGGATATTCACTTTGCCACATATTGTTTTTGTGTGTGGTTTCAGTTAATACAATAAAACAGGATCCCATAGAACTGGCTTGGAGCCTCAGTTCATCAAATAAGCTTGTGTCACATTTTGGTGATCGTTTCATTTCTCAAAGCCTTCACATTTTCTAATTAAAGCAGGATAAGCCTTGCATATAGTCAGAAGCTGACACCTAAAAGGTCACCGGATAAACTTTGCTCTTGCACTTGGGCACAACTGCCTGGCCGTCCGACTTAGATTGACGCTAATTGAACCAAAAGGTTGCCAGATGCGTCTCTCTACATCACTCTGGATGGAGTCAGGCACAATTACGCCAATTTTCCTAGCGTGTGCGGTGATATATACCTGCAGAAAGTTCACACCTCTGACGCAGTTTGTATCATTACTCAGGGATCTCCCCAGAATTCCTAAGCAAGGCGGTGCTGTAGGTTTGGGGAGGGTAAACCTGGACCAAAAACAAGCAGATTATCTGAGTCAAAACTCAGTCCACGAATACCAGTCAGGGGAACGATAAAATCTGGTCTATGTGGACAGGTGGTCACTATAGACAGGATATTCTTAAATGCTTGTGTCAATGGGAAAACCATCTAAGGGACCACCAAAAAGTGGCCAGGTGCTGAAATGAATAATGACTCGACTGTCCCTGTCCTTAGTGCTGAATCAACACTGACATTTCTGTCCCTGTTCTTCGTGCTGAATCAACACTGATACTATTGTCCCTGTCCTTAGTGCTGAATCAGCTCTGAGACTATTGTGCCTGTTCTTAGTGCTGAATCAACACTGACTCTACTGTCCTGTCCTTAGTACTGAATCAACACTGATGCTACTGTCCCTGTCCCTGCTTTAACTGTACATTGTAATTTGTATATCATTGGCCAGGTGGTTCTTATGTAGAGGTGGTCACTTGCACAGGTTTGACTGTGCCTAAATTAGAAGAGTGACGAAGTGGTGCAGCAGCATTATATTCCATTGCTTAGAGCCATTACTATGCAGGGGACTCAGTTGTCCATGTCTCAGTGCTAGATTATTTTTGCCACATAAACAGAAATTTGATGGAAAAAATGAAAGGCATCTATTTGCTGTCGAACTGAACAGTTACTGTAGTGAAATAGACCTCTGACACAAGTCCACACATAAACTGATAACTACTGCCAGAACAAAGCCTTGAGATAGTGGAATATATAGCCAATTAAAACTTGGGGTTGGTCGGATGAACATCACTGTCAGATATATCCTTGGTTAAGTCAAAGATTCCTCTCTTGTAGGGAGGGTCGGCAATTCAAGGAACAGCCTACAGACTTTGAGGTCAGAAGGTCACAGGGAGGTGTTCCGTCTTACCCGATATGTGCTAAAGATTGCGATATCTTCCAAGGCTTGCCGTACGTACCGTTACATTTGGCTTCAATGCATCAAAGTCGAGCTACGTCTTCTAATAAAAACCATGTTATCACTGGCTCCCAGGTCTACTGGTGCGTTGGATACCCAGATAACATGAAAGTAATGAGTTACCGCTAACTTTAAGTGCTGAACACAGGAAAGTTTCATGGTGGCAGGCATGTTGGTAACATTAGTTTACAGAGCTGTTGGCAGTCTACTAATAATGAAAGGGCATCCTGGTGTTACAGAATAACAGTAGGATACTACTAAAAACATCTAACAAAATGCTGGTGAAAACATATTATACATTTTTACCTCTTTGGCAGGTTGTTATAATCCTCCTTCATGTATAGGACGGTGCCTATTTCTATAGCCCTTGGGCCACACAGTTGTGCAGTAGTCGTTGTGCTAGGGGTAAAAGTGGTGGTAGTGATGTATGTTCAACATGGGCTGAATCAGTCTCTTTACCATAAAAGCTGAGTGCTAGGCAGAGAAAGTAGTACTATGTTCCATTTTTAAAGTCCTTGATATGACCTGCCAAATGCAAGGCAAACCCACAAGGCGATTGCACTGGAGACCTTTCCCAGGTTGGAAGATTTTCTTATCACTCACAAAAATGGATGATTGACTTCCAACCTAATGAATGCAACTTCATTTTGTGAAATCTTTCCTTGATTGAAATGATTCAAACTACAATAGTTCTGACAAAGCTGTTACAAACGTGGCACTTGATGAAGTACATGTAATTCTAACTGTGTGTCAAGGTCATCTTTCATGGGTAATTTTGTTTGTGTCTCTGAGGATATTTGTTTGAATGATTTTCAAGTTTGGCCAGCAAGTCAAGTCTTGCAAGAAATGTGGTAGCACGAAGTCAAGTCCAAAAAGAACAAGGGGATCTCAAAGTCAAGTCTCTGAAGACATGTGGGAACTCAATGTCAAGTCTCAGCAGAGAAGGGTGGCAGTCAAGATGTGCAGGAAGTGATGAAGTAGGTCCCAGGAGGACTGGATGACTACAAAATCCAATTTGTCACCAATAACCTGTTCATTAGAAGGGGATCAGGTCCTTGGTGCTAATGCCCTGAGGAACTCACGCAGTCACATTAGTACATCAGCAACATGTATAATACAATTTACAACTTCAATCAGCCTGTGTCTTTTTATAGCAAGAAAAAGAAATTAGTTCCTGACTCAACTTCTTTCAGGGTTCTGCTACATGTAGAATGCAGAAAGTAGAAGCGAAGATGGTGCGGGCATTGCTGAAAATAAAGTTTGACAGGCTCCTCCTGAGGCATAGAATGGAAAATATTGATTTTCGTTTTATCAATCGTTCAGTGCCTCAGGGAACACTTGAATAGGCATACTGTATACATTATACTTTATAGAGGTGATACATATAAAGTTAACTTTTGTATCTTACAACTGTGTCACTTTGTCTAATATGCTAATCAGGTTGTAGTATACTCCTAGTTAGTTTTCTGTAGCTGCCATATTCTCTATTAACTCATAGTCATACTCCACGTGGGTTTGTATGCAGTATGGGAGCCACAGAAAACTAACCTGCAGTAGGATGGCATCCAGGCTAATTAAAGTGATTTCTCTCAGGGAAAAGTAGACATCTCAAATCTACCCATTGGTCTGTATAGGAAAAGGGACCATTGAAGTGACATTTCCCTTCTCAGTCCACGTTCTAATAATAATAAATGATGATAATGATGACTGCTTTCAATGTTTGTTTTAAATTTGTATCTGATATTTGCATATTAAGAACTATCATGTTTTAATATTTAGGCCGTATTTGTAACTTTCAAGTGACTTTTGTAACTAAATTCCAGTTGAATGAAATAAATCTAAATCATGATTCTGTATCTCACCTACTGTCCACAGAAGAGTGGCCTCAACAGGCGTGGTGTCCTCGTCAATGTCGTTGCCATAGAGACAGAGCCCCGCCTCCAGCCTGAGGCTGTCCCTGGGACCCAGTCCTGCCAGTTTCACATCTGTAGACTTCACATTCAGCAGGCTGTCTGCAACCTGGACAACCTGGTCTACAGGAATGGACACCTGAGGGAATAGATATCGCAGGGCTTATATAGGGGCTTACTACTTCACATAAGGTTTTCTGCAATATGTAAAATGTGATTCATAATACTGAGCATATATTCTTCGAGCTTGTCAAATTGTAGGTTGCTTTTACAGCCAAAACTGCACAAGAAGACCACTCTCTGTATCTGTATCTGTATAGCCGGTATAACCGCCCTTCGGCGTAACACACCACTCTAACGTATAAAATCTGGCCTACTAAATTGAAATATTTGGACACGTGGTCATTATAGACAGGATTCTTAATACTTGTGTCAAAAATTATCTGAGGGACCACAAAGTGGTCACAATTGCCAATTGGTCCTTACATAGTGGTGGTCACTTGTACAGGTTTGACTGGACTTTTTTTCTACGATCTGAAAACTTTTTCCAGCTTTTTCAGCAGATTAAAGGTTGCAAGTGGGTGTTTCGAGCCCTGTATTGTGATTGTATCTTGAACTTATACAGTGTCACAACTGATGACATGATAGAAATGATAAAGTTTTCCGGGGGAAAAAAAGTTGTGAAGATTCAAACATGTGTGAACTTCAGGTTGAACTCTCATGCATTAAACCCACCTCCAAGCCAGAGTAGGTAATTACCGATAATAAGCCAATATCTTGAAATCAATCAATACTGCTGCTATTTCAGGAAAGATACAGTAGGAAGGGGATAAGAAGATGAAACTTTCCAGCTTGAGTCATGAAGATAAGACTTTGCTTCAGGTTAAACTCTATCGAACACACACCTGCAAAATAAGATAGTCTAGATCTGATCATATCTTAGGATTCCACAGTATCATACAACTTAAGTGCTATCTAAGGAAAGATAAAGTTTGAAGAGGGAGAGGAGATAGAAAAATCTCACGCTTGTAAATCTATTAGTAAGTGAACTTGAAATTGGGCTCTTCAGAAGCTCTTCATAGTCGTAGTCATACTTAATCGGTTAACGTATAAACGTATATTACTGAGTGATAGGGATATAACTTTGATTCATATGGTTATGACTATTTATCATTTAAGCTGGTGCGTTTTCATTATAAGTATAGGACAAAGACATTATAACAAGATGCATAAAACAGTCAGTGTGTGATCGTACACAGCTGCTAGAAAACAACATGACTACACAAAGCTGTATGTATTATCATACTACATGTATTAAGCAGCATATGTGGACTTGATTGATGAGGACTGTTACCAATGGTAGGACTGTATATCAGGGGGATTTTCTGGAATTTGCTTGTATGCCAAAGCCAGAAGGTGATCCCTGTAATGAAGTCAACTCCCTAGGGCACTGGGAACTAGTCTAATCCAAACACACAGTTTAATACTGCCAAGCAATAAACCCAATCATGCACAAAGCCTTTTCAAGGGAGATTTGAACTGCAGAACAGCATGATTAAGGCCACACCAATTTAATTTTCTGGTTCTCAAGTTTATGAAAAAAATTTAAAGAATAAGAGTACCTAATCTGTTGTACCTAGTCTTGGGCGTTGTAAACACTGTGCCTTGCAACCGCTTGACATAGTATATTGTGTATTGTACAGTCTCCAGGGTTAGCTCTTTATAATGGCCCACAGCTTAAGTTGGGTAGCCTTGGCTGTATGTCACTCTTTATTCCACCAAACCAAAAAATCAAATCAAATCAAATCTAGAGTCACACAGTTTAATGGAGAGTATGTCTGGTTCAAGTTTTCCTTAAAATTCTGCCTCCTGTTTTCATCACGTCCTCTTTCCGCCGTTTTACTTTAAAATGCCCAAGATCCATTAGGCAAGGCCTTATAGCTTGTCCCTGAGCAGACTTGGTGGTTACAATCATTAACAAAAGGACCAAGGCCAAAGTGCTCAACGGTATTAGATACTAAAGCCTCCATTAATCACTTTCGACTGGCTGAATCCTGGAGACTTATAGTCGTCCAATCAGACGTGCCATTACATATCTCCCTGATCATGTGACGATGAGAGCAGCTGCCTGATTGGACGCGTTTTGGCAGAATGAAGGGAAGAATTAAACCATATAAGACATTCAATCTGATAGACTCAGGAATTCCTTGGCAAAGATTCCACTTTGGATGCAGAATTTAACCTTCTCCCTGCTGCCTAACTATGTAACCAATAGAGAATGGGGTGCCAAACGGCTACTTAAATGTGCTAAAGGTTAAAAAGCAGGGCCTCAGCTGTTTATGGTTCTGCCTACTAGTAGATACTATTGATCTTGACTTAATAGCAAACAATATTCCAGCGAGTCAGATAAGCCTCACCCTGAGCATGATGGATGGAATGGCTACATGTGTCTCTGGGTACGGCCGATAGTGACTTGTTGATGATGTGACCTGAATTGCTGATTGCTGTTAGCCTGGGTACCATCCTTCCTATAGCTATTCCACTGGCTCTCTCTTTTTGCTTGCTTTATTTGTAGTGTTACTGCTGGCTCTTTCATTACCTTCGCCGAGAAGGTTATGCAGAGGGTAGCGTTTGTGTGTATGTATGTATGTAATGTACAGCATAACTCGAGAAGGCTTGGATGGATTGTCTTGATATTTGGTAGGTGGGTAGGTCTTGATGAGACTAGGAAATGATTAGATACTTTTTATGCAAATCAGTATCTAATTTGCATAATTAATGAGGAAAGTTTATACATCCGCCAAATTCCATGATAGGACTCTGAAACATGTGACATATGTAAGTGAGGAAGAGAGAAATATTAATTGATATGAACTATGTAAATGAAGACCTCATTTGCATAATTAATGAGAAAATACTATAACTCAAGATGGCCTTGATGGATGGTCATGATTTTTGGTATGTCGATAGCTTGTGTGATGCTTAGAATGATTGGCCGATAATTATGCAAATCAGATTCTAATTTGCATAATTAATGAAGCAACTTTAAAAATCTGCTTTGTGCTAGGATATGACTATTCAAATTGTAACTGAGGAAGAGAGGAATGTTGAAGATAGGAAATATGCAAATGTGGGCCTAATTTGCATACTTAAATGAGAAACTACTATAATTCCATACTGGTAAATGATGGAAATTTCATGCATTTAATACTTTTTTTGTGGCATCAGGAATTTATGTGAATGTGAACATCGTTGAATCAAATTATGCTGATAAGGGCCTCATTTGCATAATTGATGAGCATCACCTTCTTTGTTAAGCTCATACTTTGTTAAGCTCATACTTTGGACATGTCATATTTAAGACAATCAACTGGTATGATTTATAATTAATGAGAAACACTCCTAATACGTCAGTCACAATGGTTAAAATCATTTGGCGAAGGTATGAGGTCGTGGAACTCTAGTTTTGCTAATGTGTCTGTAGGTACCTTATGGCTGTTCCCCTTTAGCCTTTAGCACACTGAAGTAGCCGTTTGGCACCCAAATCTCTATTGGTTACAGAGTTAGGCAGCAGGGAGAAGGTTAAAAAAGAGAGCCAGCGGTAACTGCGGAGGAGGCGAGATTGCCATGTAGTTCAGGGGAACTGGTAAACAAGGGAACAATAAGATGAAGAAGAATAGACTTCTTCATTGCTCAAGGTTGCATCATAAATATCCTGTCAATTCTTGCAGTTTCCCTATATTTTTCAGCATCTTGTAGACACTTAAGGGAAAATTTAATCTGCTGGTTACCTGGCCCTAATAGCAAGAACATTATGATGAATCAGATATATTCTCATCATTGCTTGCAACAGCTAGTCCTGCAAACAATTGTCCCAGAATTCCATTGCTTATATATCTGTTTGGCCTAGATTTACATACATATGAAAAGTCAGGAAAATCTATCATGTTCTTGGGGTCATTTAGTCCACAAACCAACCGAGTCCTCTGCACAACTCTTTTATCACCCACTAAATACACTGACATATAGCCAAGCCTCTAAGTGTCTCTGCAACTTGCAATGTGACACCGGCCACAGAGTTAACTTCTGACAATCATGGGTTCCTCAAATTGCATCAAGACCTCACAAAGAAACAGACAGTTTATATGACAGTAGACAAACTCATGTGGACAGCCAGGTACCGGGTCAAGCCCGAATGATAAATCTGCCATTAACCTTTGCAAACGTGGTGCAATGTAGAGCTGTCACTGGTCATAACACTCAAGAACACTGGCCAGTACCCTGCACTTATTCACACACATGAGCTTCATTTTTCATATCAATCAAAAACAGTTTCCATATATCAAACAAGATAATGTCATAACAGCAAATGATGTCCACCATGTTGTGGTACCTAATTTGGATTTCAATGGATTGTTGTAGCTCAAAAGTTTTTCAGCATTTACGAGTTTTAGCAACAATTTGTCAAGTGATCTTCCAGTATTCTTTTTGAGTTTCTGCCTTACAGTCTACGATTATTTGAGAGGGTCTGAATATCTCTGAATGTCTTATAACAGACTTGAGCTAAGATTCATTGAAATGTAAATGACCAATCGACCATTGATATGGAATCCAAAATGTTGAATACGCCCTATACAGTAAATCTGGAGATATCAGTTATTCTGTGTGGTGCAGTGCAGAAATATAATTATTATCTGTAAGATGATCACACAAATCATTCATCTCAAGGGACTTCCTGAGACCCTAAGCAAGGATAAAGGGCCGGGGTTGGCAATGTGTCATCCGTCTGATGAATAATACTTGACTTTAACATCTGTTTACATGACTTTACTATCTGATTTAAGAAGCATGTATGTATACATTCTGTCTCAAATGTAATAGTGCTGATTTGCAGCCCTTAGCAATACACTGCTCTTTTAACTTCCGTTGATTTTAAATATGTATTCAAATTTTACGAATTAGAATGATTTTAACGTTTTAAAGTCTGACTCCAATTCAGTCTGTTGACTGCCATCGTCAGAATGTGTTGTGTGTGCAATAAAACCATTCATCATCAACGCGGACTGATGAAATGCAGAGGGATTGTCTCACATGTGGATTTGTGGTAATTTTAGTTTCGGTCCATTAGTATTGTGATTCTTCATCATACCATTAAAAGACTTCCTTGTCTCAAAGGTTGCATACATTGTGTTTGTCTTCATTCTGCAAATCAGACAGTCAATCTATCAGTGATTCCTGTGTGAGTTTGTCTGTCTACAGTTATCAAAATGGTAACATTTCATTGAAGTGGGAACTCAAGGTATTCTCAAGGATGGAAATAATACCAAAGGCTTCTGCGAGTTCTGTAATTGCATTAAATGTCTCCAAATGCAAGTAGAATTTCTGTCAACATGCAATTAAAAGAAAAGAAGGATTTCAAGACCTACATTCATCCTTTTCTGAATTTCGAAAAGTTGAATAAAAAGACTCTTTTTATTTGCACACAACCAAGTACTTAATTATTCCACCGACGTTTTGTCACCTTCCTCAGGGCAATTCTGACTGGTTCAAATTGCACTGCAGCACAGGTGTCGCTGCCAATAGATGCGGTCCCAAACACAAAGTATGTAGTACATAATAATTTATATACACTGTTACAGGGACCGGTATCTACAATGCAGACTTGAAAAGTTGAGTATGATTATCTGTTGTTACCTCGAAGCCGTCCTCTCCGGTGTATCCACACCTGGTGACCCGACAGCCGGGCACGCCGAACACCGTCAGGACGGCGCTGCACATGAAGGTGATCCTGGACAGGTCTCCATCTACACCTGTTTGTAACGCAGCCGCAGCAGACGGACCTGCAGGTGGGAGGTACAAATTCAAAGGACATTAAAACAAGCACAAGGACCGGTGCAACGGCCTAGTGGGTACTCTCATCTCCCAAATAAACATACCCCCCGGAATAAACATACCCCCCAGACAAATCTTCAAAATCTAATAAACGTACCCCCCGGAATAAATATACCCCCCGGAAAATGACCAAATTGACATGTAAACTGTGTCCATGCTACTTCTGTCCTAAGCAGGTAGGTTCTTTTTATTCATTTATGACTGATTTATCTATTGAGATTTACCACATTTGTGGAAAGATTAGTCGCCAAACTTCTCAAGTTCACTTGGATGGGCAACACCTTCAGAGTCTACTCTTTTTTCACACAAATGTATCAGCATTTAGAACTTCAACAGAAAATCATAATATCCTGAATATATGCTCAGTAAAAGAATTACTTTTTTGTAAAAGCCATATAGAAAGGACGAACAATGACATGTAACGTTATATGATGTTATTTTATTCATATCTCAACTTGCCATTTATTGTGTTATGCATTTTATGTAGAAACAGAGATTTGTAAACTGTATGCTTTCCATAAAATCACATTATTATATAATGTTAAGGACATTACCATATATTGTCCTTCGTTGTGTCATTGCAATCCAAATAATTTCGAGCTATGTAAGCGTGCCACACAGCACACTTCGACGGCGTCGAAATGTGCACAGGAACACGCAGTGACGGCAGGGTGCCATATGGGGCACCCAGAACGGCTGTTTTCTACGGTCTCCACATTGATATAAGACGTAAACAGTTGACAATACTCGGTCAGAAAATAGCTGAACAATTATATCTTACGATCTTTTGATTTCTATGAAGGACAGAGTGTGGGAAAATACGGAATTTGCGAAGTTCGTACGGAGCGCCTGTGAGAACGTGCGAGCACCGATCTCGGGAGATAGACTCTACCAGTCTCCCCCAGTTGCTGGGAAAATAGTAGAAATTGGCCAAATAGAGTCAAATGTTTCAAGGGAGTCGGCTACGGAGATAGGGTCAAATTGGCAACCTCGACATGCGAAATAATTATTCATAAATATATCATTGAGCATTTCTCTATTGAGCTTGTCCCCGAAAATCTCCACAGTAACGGCCTCACGCAAAAAAAAAGAGACAAAACTTCCGTCACAGCGTGCATCTCAGCACGTCTTGACGTGCTGACTGGCACGTGACGATGGTATGTGGAAAGTTCGGCGTTAATACCTTTTAATATTTTATTGTGCGAATTTCTATGAATAGATATATCATTAAGCATTTCCCTTCGAGCTTGTGCCCGAAAATCGCCGTAGTAACGGACTCACGCCAAAAAAAAGAGAGACAAAACTTCTGTCACAGCGTGCAGCTCTGCACGTCTTGACGTGCTAACTGGCAGGTGGCAACGGCATGTGGAAAGTTCGGCGTGCATGCCTTTTAATATTTTATTGTGCGAAAATACACCATTTAGAGACATCCTGCTGAACGTATGAACATTTGCTTTCAGGCTTGTGTCCGAAAATCTCCGTGGTAACGGCCTCACGCAAAAAAAGAGAGACCGAGCACGGCATATTCAGACAAATCACGCCGAATCGGCTGATGTTTGTGTCGCAATAAGTGGCTTCTTTCCGCCTAAGCGGCTGATCGCACATGTGTCATGGCGGACTTTCCGTGCATCGAGATCGGCGTTTCCTGTAGGTTTTACGCAGGTTTGCTGGCAGCTCCAGCCAAATGGATCATAAGTATTACATCTGAAGATAATAAAAAGCGGAACAGTTGATAGTTTGGGTGTTTTTATTTGTTTCAGAACGGTTTTTAGTTGAACAGTCTCCCGAGATCGGTGCTCGCACGTTCTCACAGGCGCTCCGTACGAACTTCGCAAATTCCGTATTTTCCCACACTCTGTCCTTCATAGAAATCAAAAGATCGTAAGATATAATTGTCCAGATATTTTCTGACCGAGTATTGTCAACTGTTTACGTCTTATATCAATGTGGAGACCGTAGAAAACAACCGTTCTGGGTGCCCCATATGGCACCCTGCCGTCACTGCGTGTTCCTGTGCACATTTCGACGCCGTCGAAGTGTGCTGTGTGGCACGCTTACATACCTGTAATTTCAAATCCAAGAATTACCCTTGTATGTAGAAAAGAAAACTTTCACTTTGAGAGACTAAATTGTCAACAAATTTGTTGTTTCGATAGAGAAACCACAAGCTTGTACAATGTTGCCAAAAACCACAGGGTTCTCATGTTACTCATCAAAGCCTGAGCTAGACGGAGCGGCGTCAGAACAAGCCCTCTCAGACAGTAAGGATCGTCTGCTTTGAAACAATATAATACAGCAGTTTCATTGTTTGTAATCAAGCCAGGCACCAGGACAATGTTACACAGGACCCCACCCCGATGTAACAAAGGAAAGGACGCAACACGGGCTCCGGATCACAACCTCACACGCACCCGAACCACTAGGCTAAAAGACTAAAAGGTCATGACCCATAGGCTGAGCAGTTGGTGTGATGCTATCACTGTTACATGATAGTCCCTGTAATACACCGCCATGCATTACACCGGCTGGACAACTCAACTGGTTCTCCTGCTCCACACTCTATCTTTATCTTATCTATTTTATTCATTTGTTTGGCTTTTGGAAGATAAACATGTTTTGCAACGATTATCATGTATCTATTTTATATCTATTTATCGATAAATGGATATTTGAAACAATTTTCAACTATTATACGTTCTGTTTCTAATCTCTTTCGGCCAGTTTTTGGTATAACGATGTCTGAAGTATTCCTCATCAAGTTTTGATCAATGTCATACCCTAAATGGCACACCCTGACGTATAATAGCTGATTTACGTACATAACAACACTGGTATACCGCAAAGGTTAACAAGATTGGCAACATAAAAAGATGTTGCCATGGCAACGGTGGTCTCTGTTAACGTTTTCGTTTTTAGCCCACATGCAAATAAGGACCTCGCATAAATCATATCAGTCGAAATCCTTCTCTACCAAAATAACACAAGTTGTCCAATGTATGAAAATCTTGTTTTCACAAAAAAAGATATTGTACCATTTCCTCATAAATCATGTAAATGAGGCCCTCTATGCAAGATTTGTGTCTAATAGTGGCCACATGGTGCAAAAATGAAATCCCCATCATTTACCACTATGGATTTATAGTATTTTGTCATTAATTATGCAAATTAAGTATCAATTTGCATAATTGGTATCTATCGATATTTGTCTCTTTCTCAGTTACATATGTCATGTGTTTGAGAGTCCTATAATAGAATTCAGCTGATTTATTAACTGTCCTCATTAATTATGCAAATCAGATATTGATTTGCATAATTAGCATATGATTGTGTAAACCATTACTTAAGCTATCTACACACCAAAAATTATGATGATCCGTCATCCCCTTCTTGCGTTATTCTCTTTCAAAGTTTGAGTCAAATTCAGCTCCTGCAGTTCCAAAAAAAGCCGCTAGGGGGTCCAAATCTACAGGACATATTTTCCTACCAAAGAGCTATCCACCACTTAAAAAATCATGACTATAGCATGTTCAGAAGACGAGATTTGAAAAGTGAAAGTTCCCCTGCAGTACCATATAGAAAGTCGCTAGGGGGCCCAAAATCCAATCATTACAAGGTCTCCCACATACCTACCCACCTACAAAATATGAAGACAGTACATCCAGGCATTCTTGAGTTATCGTCCCATGGACTTTCACATTCCTGTACAATTCCTAGAATTCTTGCAATCTGCACACAATATAGCGTCGCCAAAAAAAATAATTGCTTCCAGACGCCTGGGACGATCGCTAGCCCCGCTGTGTTTCAAAACATTCTGCCAGCGCGTGCAAGCCGGGCCGGCCGTATCATGTTTCGCCTGCAAGCCAACCTGGCACAGAACAATTTCCTCTGTCCAGGCTGGCAGACGTGATTTCTTTTTTTTCTAACAGAGAGCGGGGAGGGAAGAAAATGCTACATCAGATACAAGTGCAAATGTTTTATTTTTCAAAATGAACTCTAAATGATATATGTTACGTGGTGTCAGTGCTAAAAGAACCAGTACACGTTACACACATGGTACACGTACATTATAACTGGGGTGAGATTAATCTGAGCTTGAGATTGATTAACCTTCCGGCTTCAACTTGAGTTCAAGTCCATTTATGTCCCTGCCGCGTGGGTTAGGATAGAAACTCATGATCATGTCTAGCGCACACTTGGGCATTACGTCGCGATGGGCATTATGGAATTCGTCGTCCAGCATCCGGTGGGTTTTCGCCGCAGATACCGCTCATCCTTCCACCCCTCTCGCACGTTGATCTGGCCCCAGACTTTTTCATACTTCGCCTCCCGAACACCAGAATTCTTCGGGTGGTGTCAGGTGGGGTGGTGTGGCCTCTGATGCAGTAGGGCGTTCCTCGTCCCCGCTCTTCTCCCATGGACGTCCACGTTTTTGAGAGTTCCTTTGGATAACGTACAAAAATGACGATAGAACCATGAGAAGGGAACACCTGGTTTGGTTTCAGACGATGTTACAATTAATGTTAAGATTGTAGGAATCAAGAAGAGGGGACAAAAATCGCGGTTTCGAATGACGATCGGTACCGCGCCCACTGTAATGGGTGTGATTTTTTTTAAATCTGCTAGGGGGCGCCACTGCACTGGAGCCTCACAATTAGTGGGGATATGAATGGGGGTTTCTGAGTAGCCTGACGTGGTAGACAGCCCAGGTAGACAGGCCAGCCAGACAGGCCAGGTAGACAGCCCAGCCTTTTCCGCAAACCCGAAAAATACATTTCAAAACTTCAGTGTGCCGTCTTATTTTCCCCTAATAACAACGTTTAATTTGTAGCAAGATCGACCGATATGTTAGTACCGCCAGGATTTCACAACTTGATGCCGGGTCATTGTTGCGGCGGGGAAATCCACGTCATTTGGTCTAAAAGTAGCGATTTAGGAGCAAAAATATCGGGGAAATATGGGGAAAAACTAGACTTTCGTTATATTGGGGATCTCTGGTAAGCAAAGTCCCAATGAATTTTCAAAAAAACAATAAACGTACTGTCCAAAATAAGAACGTACTGGGTGGACTTTGAGTCTGAAAAAAATAAACGTACCGGTACGTTTATTTGGGAGATGAGAGTAGAGTGTTCACCTTGCATACGGTAGGTCGTGAGTTTGATCCCCTGCCGGGTCATATCAAAGACTTTAAAAATGGTACTATACTGCTTTCTCTGATTAGCACTCAGCATTTGGGAAAGAGTATGGAAGTTAAACGCACACCTAGTGGTGTGGATCTAAACCCGAGTTTAGGTTTAGGTTCGGACTCGAGTCCAGAGGTTTAGGTTCAGGTCCGGACTTGAAAGTCCGGACCTGAACAATAATTTTGGAATATTTTTTTCGTGTTACATGTAAAATTGCATATTGGCAGATATTTTACATGTAATTTAAAAACTATATATATATACAGAATTATATACAGTCAGTAATTAACACAAAAGTTCAGTTACAAACACAAAAACAGCAATGTTTTCATATTTTTCTAGTGCAAATTTCACGATTTAAGGAAGGTTTAAGATGGTTTAAAACAAAAAGGAGTGTATGAGTGAGAGAATTTTATTTCAAGTCCGGACTTGTTTCCAGACGTTTAGGTTTTTTTGGACTTGGACCTAAACGTTTTACAAGTCCGGAACCGGTCCGGCCGGACCGATCCGCACCACTACGCACACCACTACCAGTGGACTAGCCCCCTGCTGTAGTGATTGCACAAAGTTGTGTGGCCCAAGGGCTACTGAAACAGAGATGGGCGGCACCCTATGCACCATCGGTGCAGGAAGGAACTTTGACTTTGACAAGGGCTATCTACCACCTAAAAATCTTAATAGTTTGTCCAGAACACAAGATATCAAAACTGGAAGAGTCGCTGCAGTAGCAAGGAAAGTTGCTGGGGGGCCAAAATCTAATCATATCCAGTTTTTGTCACATCTTACCATCACAACAAATATGAAACCAATCCATCCAGCTCAGTTCTCATAGCAGATCATGTAGGCTGTGGGTCATTTTGAACGTCTAGTCAACAACTAGAAGGAAACAAAATAACCTCGGAATATAATAACGGTTTATCCCCAAGCAGATGTAGGCTGCAGGTTGCTACTCTGGAAAGGTCAATGTATACAGGTATTGGTGTTTGACACCAGGCTGCGCAATCATCCACCAGGAACGTGCAATATTCCGTTATTATTACCACTTGGTACAAGTTAAAAGCCTTATGAAGGGATGCCAGCATAAAACATTCATCCAACCCTACACCCATCTGTAGACATATACATGTAGAACAATGGAAGTAGTCAAGCCTTGGCAAAGAAGGCCAGGGATAAATGTCACCAGAATAAAGTTCAACATGTGTTCTATCGTGATGGGTCTATGATGATCTAGATACTGTTAATCATCTATAGAAAGGTAACTCATAACACAAAAGTCTCTTTATTTTCCTTGTATCATTAAACTTACCATAAATACATTTAGAAATGAACAAACAAATTCAACATGTTACCCTTAGAGACAAAAACCATAGTTTGAGATAGTCCTCCCCAGGTGTGCCCCAGAGTAGCCGGAAGGCCTATATCAGTATGTGTATACATTAGTGACAAACATCTTTTAGTAAAGTGTAAATGGCTTGAGAAGGAGCAAAAAGAGCTTAAACAATTTACAGGCACCTTAAGAAAAAAAGAGACATCTTCATAAAAATCAATCAAAACCATTTAAGATATGATGTACAAAAGACGTGCAAAAAGTACTAATTAGTTTGTACAATGGTGTCAACAGCACCAACATATTAAAGACACACACCCAGATATCATTACCATGTCATTAAACTTCAAAGGGTGCCCTATCACGTAGCAAGAGTCCCCATAACTTAGTAAAATCAAACCATTGTTCTTCTGCAGACAAAAACTAATTGCTATAGACGGAGCCGTCCAGAACGGGTCTGAGTCCTGCCTGCCTACAGCGCGCTGTGTGTCAGCCCGCCCGCAGTTGCCAGTCGAGGACTTGGAGGTACAGAGCCTCACGACAAGTTCACTGACAACATTTGGTAAGTTTATCATCATCTTGAATGTGATATCATAATAGCAGGGTTTTATGAACTCCATTCATGGAGAGATTTTGCCAGTAGCCCAGGTGAAAATGAATCGGATAAACAAGAATCTGAAACACAGCTATCACAGCTGTAACTGCAGGCGACGGCAACAGTCTCTGCTATACAAATAACGCCAGAAAATATTGCAAGGATATATCTTATAATTAGAGAGAGAGAAACATTAATCTTGCAGGTTGCAGATGTGTTAATTCACCACAATGGTGGCTGACACACCCAAGTGGTTCTGTGCGGCCAACCCATGCAACACTACAGTGCAATTCACTTTTATTATCTTCACGGTAGCAAAATTTCACGGTGTAAGGAAAATGGACATTTTCACTGAGCTTTAACTTCACGGTGGCGGCAAGTGACTACCAGAACAGATGTACGAAGGAATCATAAATAATAACAACAGGTTTTTTTCACGGTGATGATAAGTTCATGGTACAGACTGAGGTGACTGTCAAAACCGTGAACATAAAGTTACAGTGAAAGAAAAAAGAATTACAGTATTTGTTACAGAGGTGCATGTACATGTGGGTTATAGATGCGGTTTTCTTTTGTAAATGCCCTGTATACTCACAAAGCGACAGGATCTTAAAGACATCTTCAAAGTATTTGTAGAACAAAGAGTCAAACTGACTGGGTTAGTTTTGCCGTTTGTCAAACTTGACAATGGCACGTTTTGGATGTCAATCTTCTGAAACTTTGGAAGATTAAACCACAGATAATGGCAGAATTGATGATGTTCATCGCAGCTAGTTTTGTATTGATAAGTTTCCACACCTTGCGTCTTTCATTGGTTTCTTACCTGTATGTTGTTATTGGACGGGTCGACTATTATGTCTTTGCAGCCTGTGACTGAATTGCTAGGAGCGTACAAAATTATTAGCAGGGGTAAATCGTAAGTCTGTAATGGCAAACAGTAATCAGCACTCTTAGACGTGACCTCAATAAGACAGTGTGGCAAAAGCGTTTTACTCAGTTCAAACGAGCTAACTTTCCTATACGCATCTGCTTTCAAAAATATTAATCGGAGCACAGTCTAAAAAGTGCAGCTGCAATAATTGCATTGTTAACTTCAGACAAAAATAACAACAAACAAGAAACATTTAGCCTTAAGTTTGCTACTGTTATTGTGAACTATTTTGTTTCAAGTGTTTGAATTCTGACTCTCTCAAAGCACCGGAAAACAAAATTGTAAAAATTCACACAACCTGATTCTAAATAGTCATCCAAATCATTTGCCTTACTTGCACAGTATGATATCATAACTGACACACATGTATATGTAGTAAGTAATCTAGATTTAGCAACTTTTTTTCTGACACTTGACATTTTTTCCAGCAAATTTCAGATGATTTAGATTAATGGCATTTTCTCTGATCCTTGGCCCCAGTGCTGGCACATCCAGTGCACAACAAGAGGACAAAAAACAAGCCTGACGGGGACTTAATAGGTCTAAAATACCAAAATCGTACTTGTAGAATGTTGCATAGTGACCATTGACTCTACTTGACTCAGTAGTATGATTCCTTCATTTTACCAAGTTATGGCCGAAAGATAGAGCATGGATGCCAACCTAGTTAGTATAACTGTTGATAATATTGTGCCAATTCATTGTTTTCATTCAGGTTTTAGACAACCTCTACCAGTAGTTCTCCACCAAAAAAACATGTTGCATCAGTCTACAGAAAGATATCATCGCAATGAAGCTGACAATCAACATTTTCCTGTTTCTGGCACTGGTTTGACACCAGGCTGTGCAATCATCCACCAGGCGGAACGTGCAATATTACCTGTTATTATTACCACTTGGTACAGGTTAAAAGCCTTATGAAGGGATGCCAGCATAAAACATTCATCCAACCCTACACCCATCTGTAGACATATACATGTAGCACAATATTAATGGTCATGTAGTCATGCCTTGGCAACGAAGGCCAGGGATAAATGTCACCAGAATAAAGTTCAACATGTGTTCTATCGTGATGGGTCTATGATGATCTAGATACTGTTAATCATCTATTATAGAAAGGTACAGTCAAACCTGCCTAGGCGACCACCTTTTCAACGCGACCACCTGGCCATGGCGACCGCTTTTTCTCGGTCCCTAAAATTTTCCCCATAGGCACAAGCATTAAGCTGCCTGCCCAAGGCGACCACCCGTCCAACGCGACCGCGACCGCCACGAATTGGGACCGCACAGAGCACAATCCCTGCTCATGGAGACCACATTTTTCCGGCGTGTGGTGACATCGAATTTTGCTGTCGGATTTCGCGGAAATGTTTTTAAGACCTTGACGGACAAAAATATATCAAAAGCATTGATTCCTCCATGAAGTGTTTTAATGAAACGTTCCCACTATAAACATACTAAATACAAAGGATTGTGAATACTTAGATATCGATGTTGTTGTGCCCATCGTCATCTTACAGTTTACCGCAAGCTTGGTTCGGTTTGAACTCAATTTTCAAAAGGATCACGTAGTGCATGGCGTCAAAAAGTCAGATTTCACAGAAATTACTATCTATTTCTTGTATTTTCAACACAAATGTGTCTCTGTCTTACTAAATTCCGCCGGAAAATGACTCCGCGGTGGAGGGCAAAACGTTGGCCGAGACATGTTGCTTCTTGGTCCGCGATGCCATCTTGTTTCAGCGCAGCATAACGCTGACTTTTCTAAAACACGACGCTTCTGTGTATGAATATTTAGAATACTCTCCTTATTGATGAAAATTGATAGTCTTAATAATTATATTCTTGTTATTTCCATGACTCTCATAAACTTTTATTGGGCGCTGCTTGCTTGTAATCGCCGACGCTGTGCGTTCTGCTCCACTGTTACCTTTCGATTCGGTCGCGTGCTCGGCGGCGGTATCACAACTTTCCGTTTTCATCCTTCAGTTGTCAGATCGAAAACTTTTTGCCGCTTTAATCCAGCGGTCGGCTCCCAAAAGAAGCTGGGATTTTCTAGAGATTTGTCTCAGGCCTTAAAACCTAGATTTTATACGCGCGTGTGTGTGTACTCTTACTTTAAAGGTGCCCTAAGCGATTTCAGGGGGTAAGACTTGGAATATTCTGGGGAAACCAATTCTGTTTGGTGAAGTTGAAATTGACATTCACTTCCCTATATTAGCACATCTGCATCATTATTTCATACTTTGGGCGTTTAAAATTAGCACAGAAGCAAGCCACAAAAGGAGTATTTTATTCATTGGGTCCCCCCAAAAATCAGCCCAGAATCCAGCCGTAACCGTTTTCTGTCGACAATTTTTGGTAACTTCGGGCCGCGTGACGTCACAATGCCCAAGCACATTGATCCATGACCACGTGATTATTTCTTCGGAAGCGTTCGGTACTTATCGGTCAGAATCGTGCATGTTCGGAAGATTTGAAATGATGGCTGGCCTCCAAGTGCTCAGATTTTCAATGAGTTCCCACCACACAACGACACTGCATTTTTGCTTCATGATGGTCGATATGCGATGGGATAGTGTTATCTTAACTTACTATAGATAGAAATCAGAAAAAGATTGATTTTGAATATGTGACTTTCAGTGCCCTGATATTGCTTAAGCGGGCACCTTTAACGTAACGTGTGAATGCGGGAGGGCGCTGCAAGGTCATCGAGGCAGACATTGTTTTTAGTCAAAATTACGACGAACATTTGTTCACGATGTAACGGTATACAAATATTACAACGATAACAGAAAATGTTATTTCTGTAGGATCTTTCTGTCAATGAGAATTGAACATGGCGGGGGTCATGCTGTCTAAAATCACATAATTTTCCATCCATGTACGTGGTACACGGTATTTGAACACCTCGAGCTGGAAACATGTTAGGATTGGAATCCTCTTCATGGCGACCACCTGTCCATCGCGACCGTTTTTGCTCGGTCCCCCGGGTGGTCGCCTTGGGCAGGTTTGACTGTAACTCATAACACAAAAGTATCTTTATTTTCCTTGTATCAGTAAAGTAACCATAAATACATTTAGAAATGAACAAACAAATTCAACATGTTACCCTTAGAGACAAAAACCATAGTTTGAGATAGTCCTCCCCAGGTGTGCCCCAGAGTAGCCGGAAGGCCTATATCAGTATGTGTATACATTAGTGACAAACATCTTTTAGTAAAGTGTAAATGGCTTGAGAAGGAGCAAAAAGAGCTGAAACAATTTACAGACACCTTAAGAAAAAAAGAGACATCTTCATAAAAATCAATCAAAACCATTTAAGATATGATGTACAAAAGACGTGCAGAAAGTACTAAATGAATTAGTTTGTACAATGGTGTCAACAGCACCAACATATTAAAGATACACACCCAGATATCATTACCATGTCATTAAACTTCAAAGGGTGCCCTATCACGTAGCAAGAGTCCCCATAACTTAGTAAAATCAAACCATTGTTCTTCTGCAGACAAAAACTAATTGCTATAGACGGAGTCGTCCAGAACGGGTCTGAGTCCTGCCTGCCTACAGCGCGCTGTGTGTCAGCCCGCCCGCAGTTGCCAGTCGAGGACTTGGAGGTACAGAGCCTCACGACAAGTTCACTGACAACATTTGGTAAGTTTATCATCATCTTGAATGTGATATCATAATAGCAGGGTTTTATGAACTCCATTCATGGAGAGATTTTGCCAGTAGCCCAGGTGAAAATGAATCGGATAAACAAGAATCTGAAACACAGCTATAACAGTTGCAAGTGTAACTGCAGGCAACGGCAACAGTCTCTGCTGAACAAATAACGCCAGAAAATATTGCAAGGATATATCTTATAATTAGAGAGAGAGAAACATTAATCTTGCAGGTTGCAGATGTGTTAATTCACCACAATGGTGGCTGACACACCCAAGTGGTCCTGTGCGGCCAACCCATACAACACAAGTGTAATTCACTTTTATCATCTTCATGGTAGCAAAATTTCACGGTGTAAGCTAAGGAAAATGGACATTTTCACTGAACTTCAATTTCATGGTGGCGGCAAGTGACTACCAGAACGGATGTACGAAGGAATCATAAATAATAACAACACTCAGGTTTTTTTCACGGTGATGATAAGTTCAATCAGCCCAGAATCCAGCCATAACTGTTTTCTGTTGACAATTTTCGGTAACTTCCGGCCACGTGATTATTTCTCCGGAAGTGTTCGGAACTTATCAGTCAGAATCGCGCATGTTCGGAAGATTTGAAATGATGGCTGGCCTCCAAGTGCTGAGATTTTCAGTGAGTTCCCACCACACAAAGACATTGCATTTTTGCTCCATGATGGTCGGTATGTAATGGGATAGTGTTATTTAAACTTACTATGGATAGAAATCACACAAAAATTAATTTTGGAAATATGACTGTCAACGGCCTAATATTGCTTAGGTTGCCTTTAAGAAACATTTAGCCTTTGCTACTGTTATTGTGAACTATTTTGTTTCAAGTGTTCGAGTTCTGACTTCCTCAAAGCATGGGAAAACAAAATTGTAAAAATTCACACGACCTTATTCTAAAGACATCCAAATCATTTGGTTTGCTTGCACAGTATGATATCATAACCTAGGATTTGGCGCTCTCACTGCCAAGGCCTGGGTTTGATTCCCGGCGTGGGAACCACTGTAAAAACCCAAAGGGGCGAGTACGCCGCTCCCGGGATTCGACTTGGGAAGTCAACACGCTAACCACTAGGCTAAAAGGTCCGGACCAGTTAGACTGGTCAGTTAGTGTAGTAAGTAATCTAGATTTAGCAACTCTTTTCTCTGATCCTTGGCCCCAGTGCTGGCACATGTACACTTGTCCCAAACTGGTTTGTTTTGTACATCCAGTCGACAACAAGAAGACAAAAAACAAGCCTGACGGGGACTTTATGGGTCTAAAATACCAAAATTGCACGCTTGTGTAGAATATTGCATGGTGACCATTGACTCTACCTTGACTCAGTAGTTTGACTCCTTCATTTTACCAAGTTATGGCCGAAAGATAAAGCATGGATGCCAACCTAGCTGAGTTAATCATATTGTGCCAATTCATTGTTTTCATTCAGGTTTTTGACAAACTCTAGATCTACCAGTAGTTCTCCACCAAAAATACATATTGCATCAGTCTACGGAAAGATATCATCGCAATGAAGCTGACAATCAACATCCTCCTGTTCCTGGGACTGGTATGGTTGACTAATGCAGGTGAGAATCTGTTCCGAGTTCTTAAATATTGCAGCAATCATTTCAAATTTCTAACTAAGGATTCACAATTCGTCCTTGAATTACATTACACTGTGACATTGTTTCATAACAACAATGCCCTATTGCCTGAGTAAAATACGAGCAATAAACTTGACATTCTCTCGTCACTCAGGCTTTCCCCGTCTTCACTTCGCGGGAAATTTCCTCGCAGACACCGCCACCCTCAACAATGATCCTTACAACTTCAACATCCAAACGTTTAATGAAAGCCGGGATCCACCATGCTACCCAAACTACACCTACCCACACTGCGACTGGAACCCGAATGGCGGCAGTGATTTCCGGTTTGTCAACTGTTTCGTGAAGAAAGTCTGCTACAAGGATGGAAAGTGCTCCAAATATGATGCTCTGGTCGGCAAACGGATCATTGGTACGTGGGTTAAAAGGTCATCTCTGACACATGTATCTGCTGTTCAATTTTTCATAATGTGATCTTTGTTATACATGAATACAGGGCTCGAAATACTGGGTGCATGTGCACCTGTGTGCACCCAAAATTGGAGCTGTGCACCTAATTTTTGACCCAGGGTGCACTGGTGCACCTAGACATTTTTGTACTTTAAAGGTTAAAGGTTCTCTTGTACACTAGCGTACAGAATATTCTGGAAATGTAAGTATCAGAAAAAGCAATATAATCTTTAAAATTTTGTAGTACTTTAGCTGATGCATTGCTTGGTTGAAATTTGAAATCTGGATAGAATTACAGATTGAAGTTTTTAAGAGAGGCAGTTGTGTCAAACTTATGTTTTGCTGACACTCAACTTTATTTTGTGTGGTGCAGCCAAATTTTTTTCTGTGCATCTAATTTTTTTGGTTGGCACCTAATATTATCTGATATAGTGCCAAAGAAGAATTTTGAGCCCTTGCTTGCCCTTGTGAACCATAGATCAAAGAATTATAAGACCTTATTACAGTTACTGTTGCTCTTGAAGATCATTCTATACTATGTAATGAAATAAAATTCTCAAGAATTTCCCCACCAATGATTTTGTTTAATAGGAAGTGACGACACCGTGGCTGCCAAGATGACGGATCTGGACCCTTTCTTCCAGATGTACACAGCCCAGCTGTGGGGTCTCGTTGTTGGGGTAGAGGGCGCTTTTCAAGGCAAGTTCAAGACCAGCACAGTGAGGGATGTGTGGCAACGATGTAAGGAGGAGAGTTGTCTTGGAGACCCTGGAACATCCGGGTACTGGAGCTCCGTACTCACAAATGTGACATGGATGGAGGAAGCAACAGACTCCAGATTCATCAACGAACATTATAACAAACAAGATAACACTATCCTGAACATCAGGTTCACGGTAGACCTGATGCATGAAGATCCTAGGAGACCTGACTACGCTCTTGGACGAGTCATCGGGACCATTTCAGCTGTGGACGGAAGTCTGGGACTCTTGCCTGAATTCAACAGAATGCTGTGGTGGCAGGGCCCTCAGTGGCTCTCACCAGGCCAGCAGCAGGGGTCAGCAGAGAAGAATTTGAATGTGAGTGACTACTGCAACGCACCATTCTACGTGGACATTGAGAACAGTAAAGTCGTTGTAGATCTCAGCAACAGTTTACAAACCAACCCAGAGGGTGACCTTATCGACAAGGGAAAACTCTTCCTTGTTATTCTTCCAAATGACTTTTCTTTGGCAAGGGCAGGAGGAAAGATCACAGATTGTAGCGCTCTCCTAAAGCAGGGTTCAAACAATTTGGGACTTATTCCATATACTGCTCCTGGATTTTTAGTGAATGACGCAGGGATAGCAACTTTTTGCTTGACACCTGCGGCATATGAGAACCCACTGATGATTGTGAAAGTGGAGGAGCCCACGGCCAAGTGTCCAGATTGTCCATGTACACCTGTCCTTGTCGAAAACCTCGATGGACTATACGTTGGTCCAGCGGAAGATTGGGTTTTCCGCATTCCGCAGCCTAAAACCGAGATGCCGAAATCAGACGAAGAGGACGAAGATGGTAGAGTGTGCTGGTCATTAAGAGTATTTGCAGCACAGTTTGGAGGACCAAAGGAAGGCATTCAGCTGAGTGTTCAACAGTACAATAGATCCGAAGTCATCACAGGTGTACCAGCAGATGCAATCGACATCCGTGGTGGTGACTGCAGGGGACATGCTAAAGCTGGGACAAACGCATATGGCATAGGCGCCTTTCATTTCAAGACCAATGAAGAAGGGCTTGATTGCAGCCGTCGACCATCAAATAGAGAGCACTTATTTGGCCAGTTGTACATCTACAGCGTGACGTTGTTAGATGACAAGTCTTTTCCTCCCGATCTCCTGACATCTACACATCTGTACTGTAAACTGGACAAGAAAGATAGCTACACTTGGGACGAAGATATCTACCCGATTTTAGCAGTTTACAAGAACCTCTACCCTGTCATGAAACCACTTTTCAATCTGGCCGCCCAAGAAGATGTAAAAGCCCATAACAACTCATTGTATTATGCTATGAGTCTGCCTATAGAGAATCCAAATCACATGCCTGTCACTCGTGATCTTTCTCCAGCAAAAAGAGACATAATCTTGGACTGGCTTATTAATGGAAGTTTAATTACTAGTAATAAACCCCCTGTAATCCGATATCACGTCCAGCCTGAGCCTCTTAGTCCAAGTCTAGAAGATATAAAGCTTAATCTTCATATAGCTCTTAAGCTTGAGTGGGCAACGATCCCCCCCTACCTGAGCGCCTACTACAGTCTCAAGGACGGGCACAACAAAGAAATCGCACAGCTTCTATGGAGTATCGTAATGGAGGAGATGAAACACATGTCAATGGTGGCAAATATTCTTAATTTTCTCGGAGCTGCACCAATCCTTAATGATCCAAAAGACTTCCCTACGTTTCCAGGTCCTCTTCCTGGCGAAGTCATGCCAGAGCTCACTGTTGGATTGGCTAAGTTTTCTAAGGATGTCACTCATGATGTCTTCATGGCTATAGAGACACCGGAATGCAATAAGAACCTCCTGAAAGTGCATGATGTACTCCATGAAATACCTCCTCGTGCACTTCCTATAGAGCTGCCTAAACAATGCCTGCCGGTCAAAATGCCTGAGTGCAACGAAACACGTGAAAAAATAATAGCAAAATGCAAAGAGTCAGACTTTAACAATGCCACAATTGGAGCAGTCTATATTCACAAAATCTTATGCCCCATGATGAAACTATACAACTCAACTCCAGATCTCTTTGCCCCAAAAGAAGACGACCTGAAGAAACAAGTCCCCATACCGTTCTGCGTCCTCAACATCTGCTCGGTGATAGAAGGAATAAAGTACATTGTTGCCCAGGGGGAGGGCAGTGATCCATGCAATCCCTTCTTTGAAGAAGAGCTCAGTCACTATTACAAGTTTGAGGAGATCTGGAAAGGGAGAAAATTGAAGGAGACGGCCAACAGTGACAGCGCTGGAGATGAAGATTCATTTTTCACCCCATGTGGGAAAGACGTAACTTGTCAAAGGAACTACAGCTTCAGCGGTGATAAAATACCCTTCCAGGAAGACGGAGTGTGGCCGACTGTCCCAAACCCCAACACGTCGATGTACACACCAGGATCATGGGCTCGCACTCTGTCTGATGGCTTCAACCAGAAGTATGTCAACATGATGAACTGTCTGCACGAGGTTTACAACGGAAATCCTGGCCTATTCCTTCAGTGTTACTCCCTGATGACGTCTCTGACTGTAGATGCTAAGAGACTTGTCCAGACCCCCATACACCCCGGTGGACTGCATGGTGCCCCGACTTTCGAGTGGCAGGGCTCGAAATGAACAATTTTCTAATGGCCACTGACCAGCAACATTTCTCTCGGGCCAAATCAATGTGCCCTTGGGGACAATTTTGGGACAACTGTAGAAATCGGCCGATGCAAACTTTCAGTTCGGCAGCAAATATATGCCTTTCATTTTTTCCATCAAATTTCTGTTTATGCGGCAAAAATAATCTTAACACCCTCCAGAATAATTTTGGAATTTCTATTGCACTTTGGACTAATGCTTGTAGCCTTTGACAGCTTATACTTACAGAGTTGATATTTTGTGAACAACTTTCTTGCCACTTAATGGATCATAATGACCCCCAGCGGGGGTCGTCATGCGTCGTTGAAAATCGAAAATGTAAAATGATTTTTCTGCTGACAATTTATAAATGCTACGTAAACAAGAGTGGGCGCCATTTTGATTTGCTCATTAGTATGCAAGCATTACTGCACATCCTTTGCTCTAATTGGTTCATGTCAGATAATTTACACTCTGATTGGTTGATTAAAAATATCAGCTGTATCAATATGGTGTGAATTTTCTGTGCAGTTTTGAGGATAAGCTTGCCAAAATGAATCACAGTTTGGAACAATTAAAGCAGTTTTGTAACAACCTTAATCATTGTTAATGATACTGATAAAATACAGTCAAACTTGCCCAAGTGACCCCATCTTCATGCCGACCACCTGTTTTTTCTTAGTCCCAAAACTTTCCCCTTTAGCATTATTAGCATTAAGCAGCTTGCCCAAGACGACCACCTGTCTATATAACGTGATCGCGACCGGCTAAAATTGGGACGATAGGGCCCAATCCCCGCCCATGTTGACCACATCATTGTCACAAACATGTGGCGACATCAGAATTTTGCTGCTTATTACGGAAAAATTTTAAGGCCATTCCGTCAACCTTGACGGACAAAAATTGATGGGAAAAGATGTATAAAAAAAGTATCATTATTAGTAATATCTAATTCTAAAATTGAGTACATCAGGGCATTACCACATTACCACACTGGCCTACTGGAGGACGCTTTTTTTTGACACTGAAAAATTAAGGAGCTAATCATATACGAGCCAACAGCACAATCCACATGATTTAATCCAGATTTAATCCAAACTTCATTTGAGGGTGTGCTATTGGCTCCCATGATGGGCTTTCTGCCAGTGGGGCGTCCAGCCTTCAAATGACCGCCTCATCTTGCTTAAGTCCAAGTTGAGACGACCTGGACTCGTCAGACACACATTTTGCAGAGAAATTGGAAAAAATTGAGAAATTCGCACCAGCATTTCGTGTTTTCCACTGAAGCCGTGGCCAGTTCAAGCCATGGGGGCGTCGTGTTAGCAATGCATGCAGAAATGGCTTCATATTCTAGGCTCTGATTGGTTCACCTTAGATAATCTGTTCTCTGATTGTCTGATTGAAATATATCAGCATGTGATTAAGATGGCAGGAGTTTTTTCCATGCATTTATTTTTAGTTGTTGTGGCCTAAGCTGTCCAAATAAAGCACTTTGTAGTTGCCTTTGTAACAGTATCGATAGAAAATGTAGCCAAGCCTCTTCTAAATGCAGTTTGTTAATTTTTGTAACACACCCTTCCCAACTGGACAGCTTCTCTGCCCAGGTCTAAGGTCATAAATTCAACAGATCTCAGGCTCGAGTGTTTCCAGCAAACTATTGCACACTGTACAGTGTAGTCAGTCCAAAGGGGTTGGATGTGGAAAAAAAGATGACAGAGAACATTCTCTAGTGCCACTTTCATCACAAAAAAACTTTATCCACTGCTAGCTTGCAAGTTGTGTACTTTATTAGATCAATGGCTCAATGCCATTGTTTTCGTGGTGGTGAATGTGAGTTCATGGTAGCACATAACACATACATCTATTGGATATACAGTTAATATGAATATATCTATCTGTGCAAAAAGCCTGGTGAATATTTAAACCCCCAACTTGTTCTGGATGAACTTGGTAACAATCAAATAATAATTAGCAACAGACATAGATTGTCAGGAGATATGCTAGACTAAATTCAATAGTAAATGCATTTAAGTTCATGTGGTTCTAATTTCATAGTAGGGAGAAAATATAGTGTTTTCAGTGGTTTTCAGTTCCCATTTGAGACAATAGTAGGCCAGGGGGTAGGAGGGCAAACAATTTTGCAGTGGTTTCTGCATTCATCTCTATCTTGGTCTGTTCAGTCATTATATTATTGCATAGTTAATAAAGCACAGCATGAATGTATAAGGTATATGTACATTTTGTATAAGGTGATTTCAGCTATGGGTGACCGAAAAACATCTGGAAAGAGAGGGTCAACTTCATTTGCACCCAAAATGATGATGATGATGATGAGGTCAGATGTAGTCATCTGACAGTGTTTTTGTGAGCTCTCCAGAATTTGCGTTCTGGTAGCTCTCGAGCGGTGTTAACCGTTCTTCTTCTAGTTAAAGTGACTTATTAGTGTATGCTGACTGTCGTCGCTACCGTGGAATACCCTGCTTTTAACCCTGGACTAACTTTGTGGCCAGTTTCTCACCGAGTAGGAGGGCTATTCTGACAGGAAAGATGGCGGTGTGTGACGACATTTCAAGGCTCCAAGACACCAACCTTTGGGTCAAAATCGACGCAGTTGGTATTGCAAAGATGTCAGAATTTGATAAAGTCGAAGTACTGTACAGCACAGTTCGTAACGAGCTGACTGACGCTATTAAACCCGAAGAAATCCTAGGCGCACAGTACCTAAGCCAAAAACGCACCTGGGTGATTACCTTTGCATGCCTAGACGCTAAAGCAATCAGTGTCGGGCGAGTGGTTGTCGACACAAGGTCATACGGAATTTTAGACTTCCAGAAAACTGAAATCAGGATTTCAATCCATGGAATCCCGCACAGCGTAACTGACGAAGAAGTCGCACAGTGGGTGGACTCAAGGGCTGAAAGGACAACAGAGGTCATGAGACACCAGAAGAGGAACAGGAATGCGGACTCGCCTTTTCAGCACCTGTACTCGGGGCACAGATCCTGTTACGTGTTGAGGATCACCAACCCGTTTCAGCATTATACCAGTTATAGTATACCTGATCCTACAGATACAACATCACTGATGGACATAGACGTGACAGTTTTCCATGATGGACAACAAATCAACTTCAAATCATATAAGGCCGAGGATCATGCATTCCACGAATGCCCTCATTGTGTCACCTGTCACCAATGCGGGAATAGACGTCACATAAGAAAGTGGTGCCGAGCTGATAAGAACAACCATGAGTACAACCAGAAAGAGGAAGGATGTACTGACACCTCCTGAAAAGAACAAGCCTGGTAAACTACAGAAAGATGATCAGAAGAAAGACAAAGACACTGACGACCAGAGGAGAAAGAAAGACAATGGGTAGTTACCGTAGCAGGACTCTCTCGCACCCATGGTTCGACTGCTCACCATCAACACTCGAGGTTTAAGAAAACGAACGGTACGACGAACTGTTTTTCAATAAAAAGATTGACATTGTTTGTATGCAAGAAACCTACATAACAGATAATGATATTATGGTCAAAAGAGTGGTAAACTCTTTGCCCATCCCGATACATGTCACAGCAAGGGGCAAGTTATTCTTATATCTAAAAATTTTGACTGCAAGAATATAGAGTTCATTGATATCTCTGACCGTATCATCGGTGTAAGATTTATGTCTCAAAAAGAATATTTTGTCTGCTTCAATATCTAGGCGCCAAATGCTGTGACAAGTAAAAAGTTGTTTTTCAATCAAGTTTGCATCTAGTTTGATACAAAAATATTGTTTAGATCATGAATATGTACTAGTTGCTGGGGACCTTAATACGGTCCTCAACAATACCCTCGACAACATCGCAGGGAAGGAGCACAACAACACAGAAGTGACAATTTTGAATAGTGATTGATATATGGAGAACTTTTCATGGTGTTGAAAAAGAGTACACCTGGTCTAAAAAGAATCCATTCATTGCTCGAAGATTGGACTACATTTTTGTCCATGATCTGTTATTTGATAAAAGCACTAGCTGTGAAATTTGCTCCTTTCCATGCAGTGACCATAGGGCTGTTATATATGATGGACATGTCTGCCACCAAATATGATATGGGGTCATCATACTGGAAATTTAACCATTCATTTTTGAAAGATTTAAAAAAATGTACATTTGTATAAGGTGATTTCAGCTATGGGTGACCGAAAAACATCTGGAAAGAGAGGGTGAACTTCATTCGCGCCCAAAATGATGATGATGATGATGAGATTTTTAGTTAATATCGATTCTTTTTATTGGGAAATTATGCCCTTTGTTATGTTCTTAGTTATCTAATCTGATTTATCTGGTTGCACAAAATGTCAACATTGGTGTCATATGCATATATAATAGATTTACAAGCATGAGATTTTTCTATCTCCTCTCCCTCTTCAAACTTTATCTTTCCTAAGATAGCACTAGTTGTATGATAGTGATTGATACTGTGGAATTCTAAGATATTTTTTTGCAGGTGTGTTTGATAGGGTTTAACCTCAAGCCAAGTCTTATCTTGGTGTCTTATAGCAATCCAATATGGGCTTGGGGAAGCCATATTATGCATGAAACAATAATTGATAAGTATTTTCATTTATTAATTCATTTATTCTTCTTTATTGGGTTTAATAAAAATAAAGCATCATTTCTGATCTTCTCTTTACATATTTTCTTTATCTACTCCTAGTCCTACATAAATGGCTACATAAACCATATATTTTATAACTATGATAGGGAAATACATAAATGACAAAATGACAAAAAAGCTGCCTGACGGGCATTTGAAATGTCTGAGAATATGTTTTAATGTATTAATCCAGTAGAAAGATTCAATTCTGTGGGATGTATCATTATTAGAAATAACATAGATTGCTAGAGGCTAACAAACAAACCTTATAATATAGGGACACAATAAAGGTTTGTTTCCAAGCAGATGTAGGCTCCAAGTTGTTTTAAACATCCAGTAAGCAAGCTAGGAGAGGGCAACAAACAAACCTTAGGAACAATAAATATTTGTCTCCAAGCAGATGTAGGCTGCGAGTTGTTTTATACGTCCAGTCAGCAAGCTAGGAGAGGGCAACAAACAAACCTTAGGGACACAATAAAGGTTTGTCTCCAAGCAGATGTACATGTAGGTTAATCTGGAAAGGTCAATGTATGCAAGTATCGGTGTTTGACACCAGGTTGCGCAATCATCCACCGGTAACATGCAAAGTGCCCTGATACCACTTGGTGGGCTTAAAAGCCTTAAGGACAATAGAGGACAATGGAAGCAGTCAAGCCTTGGCAAAGCAGGCCAGGGATAAATATCACCAGAATAAAGTTCAACATGTGTGCTATCGCAATGGGTCTATGATGATTTAGATACTGTAATTATCTGTTGTAATCATTCACTATTTATAGAATGGTAACTGACATAACACAACAAAATCTTTATTTTCATCTTATCATGAAATTACCATAAATATATTTAGAAATGAACAAATAAAATATGTTACTCTTAGAGACAAAAATCATACTTTGATATGTCCTCCCCAGGTGTGTCCCATAGTAGCCCGAAGGCCTATATCAGTATATGTATACATCAGTGATAAACATCTTTTAGTAAAGTATAAATGGTTTGAGAAGGAGCAAAAAGAGCTTGAAACAATTTACAGACACCTTAAGAAAAAAAGAGAGATCTTCATAAAAATCAACTGAAACCAATTGAGATGTGAGGTACAAATGACGTGTAAAGACTTGAGGTAATTAGTTTGTACAATGGTGTCAACAGCATCAACATATTTAAAGACACACCCCCAAACATCATTATCAAGTCATTAAAGGGTGCTCTATCACGAAGCAAGAGTCACCATACTGTAACTTATAGTGAGGAGCAAAATCAAACCATTGTCTTTCTGCAGACAAACAAAAATAATTGCTTCAGACGGACCTGTCCAGAAACAGCCCGAGTCCTGCCTGCCTACAGCGCGCTGTGTGTCGGCCCGCTGTTGTGAGTAGAGGACAAGTTCTTCTGCATCTTGGTGTGTTTGTTGGTTTGTTATGTTATGTTATCGTTATTGGGGGACCCAACTATAAGGTCTTTGCAGACAGCAGCTGGATTAATATTGTTAGGAGCTTACAAATAGCAGGGCTAAATCATGATCACAAGGGTCTGTAAATGTACGTAATGGTGGACAGTAATCAGTGCTCTAATGATCTCAATAAGACAGTGAGGCAAAAGCTTTCAAAAATATGAATCAAAGCAGCAGCGATAATTGCAATGTTAACTTGAGACAGAAATAACAACAGACACCTTTAAAAAAATTCAGCCTTTGCTGCTGTTACTGTGAACCATTTTGTTTAAAGAGCTTGAGTTCCGACTCTCCCAAAACATGGGAAAACGAAACACTGTAAAAGTTCACAGCAGATTTCAGGCAAAAAACCGACCTGATTCTCAAAATATCCAAATCATTTGGCTTGCGTGTACAGCTGTACATGTATATAGTAAGTAATCTAGATTTAATGCCTTGTTTTCTGACACTTCACTCTGACACTTCCCTGGGCGCCAGACTAGTACCGGGACGATAGCGATTTGCTTCGGCGGCCCAAGAACAGTCAGCCCGCCCGGTCTTAATCAACACTCCGGGGAGTTGTAGCCTGTGGGAGTGAACCGTGGCTAGAACTCCCCCGGTGCGCTAATTAGGGTATCGGCGGGCTGGGAGCTCTGTGCTGCCGAAGAAACTGGCTAGATTTAGGAACCGGCTAAAGGGAACCGGCTAAAAGGCCTGATAAACAGTCTGGAGCCCAGGGTACTCTGACGCTTGTCTGATGATTTAGATAAATGACGTTTCCTCTTATCCTTGGCCCCAGTGCTGGCACACTTGTCCCAAACTAGTCTGTTTTGTGCATCTAGTCAACATGGAGAGGACAAAAAACAAGCCCTTGGGACTTAAAGGCATCCAGAGCATTTTTTGAGGCTTGAAACCTGAATAAAATAAATCCAATTTCTAGTCATTCCTACACATGGTAATTTTTGATAACACCATACCATTACATATCGACGTTAAAAGAGCAAAGATACGATGTCGTTGTGTGGTGAGAACTGATACAAAATCTAAGCCCTAATAGACGGATCCTGACTGTCCATCACAATTAGCGGTTCGATCAATGAGAGAGTGACTGTATGTCCGGCAAATATTTGCATCTTTATGTTTTAATTTTGCATTTCTACGTTTTAATGGAGGTGGGCGGGGCCATGGTATCGGTCTATTTACACTAGGCGCGTGAAACTAAAAGATCACCATGTAGCTTATTTTTGTGACGCTTTTGAGCACTTTTGATATGAAATCCGCACGGAAATGTGGTAAACAGTGGCATTAAATGTCAATTCTATAAGAATTGCAGCAACTAGAATATTTCCAGTTTTCAAGCCTCATAAAATACCAAAATTGCACTTGTCTAACAGAATATTGCATAGTGACTATCGACTCTACTTGACTCAGTAGTTAGACTCCAGCTTTTTACCAAGTTATGGCCGAAAGATAGAGCATGGATGACCAAGTTAGTTTACCCGGTTGATTATATTTTGCCTATTCATTGTTTTCATTTAGGTTTTAGACAACCTCTACCAGTAGTTCACCAAAAAAAATATTGCATCAGTCGGAAAGATATCATATTGCAGCAATCGTTTCAAATTCACAAGGATTCACAATCCGTCTTTGAATTACATTACACTGTGACATTGTTTTATCAAAAAAATGCGAGCAATAAACGTCTTGACATTTTCTCGTCACCCATGCAGGCTTTCCCCGTCTTCACTTCGCCGGAAATTTCCTCGCCGACACTGCCACCCTCAACAATGATCCTCGCCAATTCAACATCCACAAGTTTAACGCAAGCCGGGACCCGCCATGTTACCTAAACTACACCTTCCCACACTGCAACTGGAACCCGCAAGGCAGTGGTGATTTCCGGTTTGTCAACTGTTTTGTGAAGAAAGTCTGCTACAAGGATGGAAAGTGCTCCAACGATGACATTCTGGTCGGCAAACGCATCATTGGTAAGTGAGTTAAAAGGTCATCTCTGACGCATGTATCTGCTGTCCAATTTTCCATATGATTTTTGTTATACATGAATTTGTCCAAATACAGTCAGTGCTAGCTTGCTTATATGGGGTGTAGGCTTTTTTCCTCATTGTGAACCATCACCGTTTTCCAGAAGCTTTTGTCCGACATTGCCATCCCCAAGCTTTGTTTGTTTTACTGTGTCATCTCGTAACCACTGCAATAAGATAGATCAAAGAATAAGACATTATTGTTTCTCTGGTTATCAAAGGCTACTTTACCCTAAAAGTATGTACAGTGTATGAAATGAAATTCTCAAGAATTTCCCCACAAATGATTTTCAAACAGGAAGTGATGACAACGTAGCTGCCAAGATGACGGATCTGGACCCTTTCTTCCAGATGTACACCGCACAGCTCTGGGGTCTCGTTGTCGGTGTGGAGGGTGCTTTTCAAGGCAAGTTCAAGACCAACACAGTGAGGGACGTGTGGCAACGATGTAAGGAGGAGAATTGTTCTGGAGACCCTGGAACATCTGGGTACTGGAGCTCTGTACTCACAAATGTGACATGGATGGAGGAAGCAACAGGTTCCAAATTTATCAACGAGCTTAGGCATCACGAACAAGATAACACTATCCTGAACATCAAGTTCACAGTAGACCTGATGCATGAAGATCCTAACGGAAATGACTTCGCTCTTGGACGAGTCATCGGGACCATTTCAGCTGTGGACGGAAGTCTGGAACTCCTGCCTGAATTCAACAGAATGCTGTCACAGTGGTGGCAGGGCCCTCAGTGGCTCTCACCGGGCCCACCGTCGGTATCAGCAGAGAAGAATTCGAATGTGAGTGACTACTGCAACGCACCATTCTACGTGGACATTCAAAACAGTAAAGTCGTTGTAGATCTCAGCAACAGTCTACCAACAAACCTGGAGGGTGACCTTACCGACAAGGGAAACCTCTTCCTTGTTATTCTTCCAAATGACTTTGCTTTTGCAATGGCGGGAGGAAAGATCACAGATTGTAGCGCTCTCCTACAGCAGCGTTCCAACAAGTTGGGGCGCATTCCATATACTAACTCTGGCTTTCTAATGAATGACACGGGAATAGCAACTTTTTGCTTGATAGCCGCGGCATACAGGAGCCCACTGATGATTGTGAGAGAGGAGGGGCCCAGGTGTCCGGATTGTCCCATACAATGTACACCCGTCCTTGTTGAACACCTGGATGGACTATACATTGGTCCAGCGGAAGATCGTATTTTCCGTATTCCGCAGCCTAAAACCGAGATGCCGATATTAGACAAAGAGGACAAAAGTGAAGAGGACGAAGATGGTAGAGTGTGCTGGTCATTGACAGTATTTGCTGCGCGGTTTGGAAGACCAAAGGCAGGTGTTCATCTGAGTGTTCAACAGTACAATAGACCCGGAGTCAGCACAGGGGAACCAGCAGATGCAATAGAAATCAGTGTTGGCGACTGTAAAGGACATACCAAAGATACAACAAACGCGTATGGCATAGGTGCATTCCATTTCAAGACCAATGAAGAAGGGCTTGATTGCAGCCGTCGACCATCTAACAGACAGCACTTATTTGGCCAGTTGTACATCTACAGCGTGACGTTGTCAGATGACAAGTCTTTTCCTCCCGATCTCCTGACATCTACACATCTGTACTGTAAACTGCAGAAGAAAGACAGCTACACTTGGGACGAAGATATCTACCCGATTTTAAAATTGTACGAGAATCTTTACCGTCATGAAACCACTTTTCAATTTGGCAAATAAAACGGATGTAAAAAGACGTCAGATTCTCGGTCCACTGTATTACGCTATGAGTCTGCCTATAGAGAATCCGAATCACATGCCCGTCACACGTGATCTTTCTCCAGCAAAAAGAGACATGGTCTTGGACTGGCTAAAACCAAAATCAAGGTTAAGTGTACCCTCTCCAAATGCCAGACTGGAAGTTATAAAGCAACATCTTCATAAAGCTCTTCGACTCGAGTGGGCAACGATCCCTCCCTACCTGAGCGCTTATTACAGTCTTAAGGATGGGTACAACAAAGAAATCGCACAGTGTCTTAAGAGAATTGTGATAGAGGAGATGACACATATGTCGCTGGTGGCAAATATCCTTAATTTTCTTGGAGATGCACAAATCCTCAATGATCCAAAAGAGTTCCCTAAGTTTCCAAGACCTCTTCCTGGAGGCGTTATGCCAGGGCTCACTGTTGAATTGGCTAAGTTTTCTTTGAATGTCACCCATGATGTCTTCATGGCTATAGAGACACCAGAATGCAATAAGGACATCCTGAAGGTGCATGAGATACTCTTGGGAATGCCTCCTCGCATAAAACCTGAAGAGGTGCCTAAACAATGCCTGAAGGTCGATAACAAAGTCAACTGCGATCAACTTTGTGAAAATATAACAAAAAAGTGCGATGAGTCGGACTTTGACAATACCACCATTGGTGCCCTTTATATTCACGAAATCTTATGCCCCATGGTCAAACTATACAACTCAACTCCGGAGCTCTTTGCCCCAAAAGAAGACGACCTGAAGAAACAAGTCCCCATACCGTTCTGCGTCCTTGACATCTGCTCAGCGATAGAAGGAATAAAGTACATTGTTGCCGAGGGGGAGGGCAGTGATCCATGCAATCCCTTCTTTAAATTTGAAGAAGATCTAGAGCTCAGCCACTATTACAAGTTTAAGGAGATCTGGAAAGGGAGAAAATTGAAGGAGACGGCCAACAGTGTCAATGATGGAGATGAAGATCCATTTTTCACCCCGTGTGGGAAAGACATGACTTGTCCAAAGAATTACAGCTTCAGCGGTGATAAAATACCCTTCCAGGAAGAAGGAGTGTGGCAGACTGTCGTGAACGCCAGCACGTCGAAGTACCCACCAGGATCGAGGGCTCGCACTCTGTCCGACAGCTTCAACCAGAAGTATGTCAACATGATGAACTGTCTGCACGAGGTTTACAACGGCAATCCTGGCCTGTTCAATCAGTGTTACGCTCTGATGACGTCTCTGACTGTAGACGCTAAGAGACTTGTCCAGACCCCCATACACCCCGGTGGACCGCATGGTGCCCCGACTTTCGAGTGGCAGGGCTCGAAATGAACAATTTTCTAATGGCCACTGACCAGCAACATTTCTCTCGGGCCAAATCAATGTGCCCTTGGGGACAATTTTGGGACAACTGTAGAAATCGGCCGATGCAAACTTTCAGTTTGGCAGCAAATATATGCCTTTAATTTTTTTCCATCAAATTTCTGTTTATGCGGCAAAAATAATGTTAACACCCTCCAGATTACTTTGGGAATTTCTATTGCACTTTGGACTAATGCTTGTAGCCTTTGACAGCTTATACAGAGTTGATATTTTGTGAACAACTTTCTTGCCACTTAATGGATCATAATGACCCCCAGCGTCGTTGAAAATCAAAAATGTAAAATGCTTTTTCTGCTGACAATTTATAAATGGTACGTAAACAAGAGTAGGCGCCATTTTGATTTGCTCATTAGTATGCAAGCATTACTGCACATCCTCAGCTCTAATTGGTTCATGTCAGATAATTTACACTCTGATTGGTTGATTAAAAATATCAGCTGTATCAATATGGTGTGAATTTTCTGTGCAGTTTTGAGGATAAGCTCGCCAAAATGAGTCACAGTTTGGAACAGTTAAAGCAGTTTTGTAACAACCTTAATGATACTGTAGGTTTGGGCCCCCTAGCAGCTTGTTCTGGAACTTCAGGGGCGTTATTGTGAAAATCTTCTAAGGAGAATAACTGAACAGGGGAACGTTGGATTTCCATGATATTTGGTATACAGGTAGCTTTGACAGAGATGTACATAATGAAGTGCAAATTATGCTAGCTGGGACTTAATTTGCATAACAAATGAGGAAAATCTATATTTGCAGTGTTTTCATTCATAAGACACAAATACAAAGTCATGTAACATGTGTAGTTTATGGCAAGTGGAGCATCAAGAGATACCAATTATGCAAATAAATTCCTAATTTGCATAATTAATGCAAAAGCGCCATGATTAATCTAAGTGGCAAATAATAGGACTGTCAATATTGCGACATGTGTAAGTTAAAAAGGTGTTTATGACCAAGCATATATTATGTACTAAATGTGTAAGTCATTTGCATAATATTTGCATTTGCAAACTATTGCACGCTGTACTGTGTAGTCAGTCGAAAGGGGGTGGATGTGGAAAAAAAGATGACACAGAACACTCTCTAGTGCCACTTTCATCACAAAAAAACTTTATCCACTGCTAGGTTGCACTGTGTACTTCGATGGATGGCTCATGATCATGCCATTGCGTGGTGGTGAACCTGACTTCAGGGTAGCACATAACACATAAATCTATTGCAAATACAGTATGTATATATCTGTGTAAAAAGCCTGGTGAATATCTAAAACCCCAACTTGTTCTGGATAAACTTGGAAACATGAACAATCAAATAACATTATAGCAAAAGACATAGATTGTTAGGAGATATGCTAGACTAAATTCAAAATGCATTTAAGTTTGCGTGGTTTTAATTTCGCGGTAGGGAGAAAATGTACTTGTTCGCGGTGGTTTTCAGTTTGCCTTTGAGATAATAGTAGACAATATATAGACAAGGGGGTAGGAGGGCAAAAAATTTTGCGGTGGTTTTAAGTTCGCGGCAAAGAGCTTACCGCGAAAACCGCAAACATAAAACCACCATGAACATTTTTGCATTTTACAGCATCTCTTCAGTTATGATATTATTGCATGGTTTAAATAATACCAAGTAAAGCACAGCTCAATTAAAAAAAACTTAAGATTTTAAAATTATCTTACTTTCTGCATGAATGTATAAGGTATAGGTACATTTGTATAAGGTAACTTATGGGTGACTTCTGGAAAGAGGGAGTGAATTTCATCCGCGCCCGAAATGATGATTAACTTAAGCTAACAACAATCCTTTTTAGATATTGGAACATTATGTCCTTTGTTATGTTCTTAGTTATCTAATCTGATTTATCTGGTTGTATAAAATTTCAACATTGGTGTCATATAGCAATCCAATATGGGCTTGGGGAAGCCATATTATGAATGAAACAATAATAATAATAAGTAATACTATTTATTAATTCATTGATTAATTCATTAATTCATTCAATAATTCATTTATTAATTCATTCAGACTTCTTTAATAAAAATAAAGCATCATTTCTGTTCTTCTCTTTACATAAATCATTTTCTTGTCATATTTACTCCTAGTCCTACATAAATGGCTACATACACCATATATTATAACTACATATGAAAGGGAAATACATATTATGAATGAAAAAAAGTTGCCTGATGGGTGCTTGAAACGTCTGAGAATACAAAATATGTATTAATCCAGTAGAAAGATTCAATTCTGTGGGATGTATCATTATTAGAAATAATATAGATTGCTAGAGGCTAACAAACAAACCTTAGGGACACAATAAAGGTTTGTCTCCAAGCAGATGTACATGTAGGCTCCGAGTTGTTTTAAACGTCCAGTCAGCAAGCTAGGAGAGGGCAACAAGCAAACCTTTGGGACACAATAAAGGTTTGTCTCCAAGCAGATGTACATGTAGGTTAATCTGGAAAGGTCAATGTAATTGCAAGTATCGGTGTTTCACACCAGGTTGTGCAATCGTCCACCCGTAACATTCGAAGTACCCTGATACCACTTGGTCCGCTTAAAAGTCTTAAGGAGGGACAGCAAAATTAGAATCAGACACATTTATCATCAATCATATGCCCATCAGCAGACATAATGAGAACAATGGAAGCAGCCAAGCCTTGGCTAAGAAGACCAGGGATAAATATCACCAGTCTAGAATAAATTTCAACATGTGTGCTATCGCCATGGGTTCTTGAAGATTTGATACTAATTATCTGTTGAAATCATTCACTATTTATAGAATGGTACTAGTAACTCATAACACAAAAGTCTCTTCATTTTCATTGTATCATTAAAGTTACCAAAAATATGTTTAGAAATGAACAAACAAACTAAATGCGGTACCCTTAGAGACAAAAATGATAGTTTGAAGACGCCCTCCGATCCCCAGGTGTGCCCCAGAGGGCCGACATGATTTAAAACATGATTTAAGTTATAAAACATCTTCAGTGGAAATAGTATGAGAAGGAGCAAAAAGAGCTTGAAACATTGTACACCTCAAGAAATATAGATACTGAGACACCTTCATAAAAATCAAAAACCATTTGAGATATATGACGTACAAAAGACATGCAAAAAGGTTAGTTTGTACAATGGTGTCAACAGCTCCAACATATTAAGACACACTCAGAACAAATGACAATGGGAACGGCTAAACCAGGCCCTGGGCTAAACCTTGGTCGACATCGGGGTAGTTAGACATCATTATTACCACGTCACTAAACTTCAAGGATGCTCTATCACAAGGTCAGGGTCATCGTAACTAAGTATGAGACGCAGAATCAAACCATTGTTCTTCTGGAGACACAAATATTTGCTCAGTTGCTGCAGACAGACCCATCTGAGTCCTGCCTGCCTACTATTACTAGTACAGCGCGCTGTGTGTCAGCCCTTTGCAGGCGGGAACTAGATTTGTTTTGTTCACACCAAGCCGAGCAAAACCTTCCTCGCAAACTTGTCCTTTTCAAATGCACACCTTGTCTCTGCCCTCACGTGCTGTTCTCCGGTAAGCACATTTAACAATACCCCAGTTTTCGTTTCACTCATTCCCATACTAAATCGAGTAGAGGACTTGGAGGCACAGAGCCCTAACTTCGTGACAAGTTCACTGACAACATTTGGTAAGTTTATTATCATCTTGTGAGGAATTAGTGTTTCAGCGGGTCAAGATTTTCAAAACTTTCCCACAGGAGCATGTCGTACCTCCGTTGAAAAATACCTCGAGGGCATCACCCCTCAAAAATCAAGCTGAAATCCTTCTGTATTTTTGTTTCAAATATATATACATATATATATATATATATATATATATATATATATAGTCAGTCAGTCAGTCAGTCAGTCAGTCTATACAGACTATGACATATTACTGCGCAAACAAAATTGCCAAAAAAAAAAAAAAAATAGGGATGTCATTAAACTTAGCTTATTCTTCCTGCAAAATTTGCGCCTCAAAATGCAGGAAATAGTATTTCAGAGCGTCAAGATTTCAAAATTCTCCATGGGAGCATACCACTGGATCAGTCCAACCAATAATTTTGACAAGGCAGTGACCTATCATTTATAGGGGAGGATTGCAGGGCAAAACATGGCAAAAGTCACAATTTTTATCCACATTTGGAAAGTGGCCATACCCAAGTACGCGAACAGCAAAGGTATTCAGTTTAAAAAATTCTGTTGGTTAGAAACTCTATAGCCTACGATTATATTGTGCCAATTCATTGTTTTCATTCAGGTTTTAGACAACCTATTACCTCTGATCATAGTAATTCTCAACCAAAACCCTGGAGCTGTCTATGACTGGATGCCATGGCAAGGAAGCTGACAATCAGTATCTTCCTGTTTCTGGGACTGCTGTGGTTGACAAATGCAGGTGAGAAATTCTGTTTTCAGCTCCGCTTTGATTCCTATCCCAGCAAATTGTTTCAATTCACAAAAAAAGCAGTTACTCATGACAAGCAATATGATGTGACTTTGGAAATGATCAGACGTTTCAAGTAGCACCCACTACTGTTTGACATTTTGTCATCCAGGCTATCCCCGTCTTCACTTTGCGGGAAATTTCCGTGCTGACACCTCTAACCTCAACAATGATCCATATAACTTCAACATCCACACGTTTAACGCAAGCCGTGTTACTAAAACTCCACCTTCCCACACTGCAACTGGAACCAGAATGGCAGCAGTGATTTCCGGTTTGTCAACTGTTTCGTGAAGAAAGTCTGCTACAAGGATGGAAAGTGCTCCAACGATGACGTTCTGGTCGGCAAACGCATCATTGGTACCTGGGTTACAAGGTCGTCTCTAACATAAATCTGTTGTCCAATTTTCCACATGATTTTTGCTATACATGAATTCATAAAATCAGTCATGATCAGTGCTTGCTTGCGTGCATATCTGGGGTGTAGTGTAGGCTTTTTCCTTCAACATTGCCATCCCCAAACCTTCTGTTTGTTTTACTGTGTCATCTGGTAACCACTGCAATAAAAAACAATAAGACCTCATTCTGTAAATCACTTTAATATAGCGGCAGAAAAATATAGCGGTCGGGGGAAAATGGAGTAGGTCATGGCACTTAATTTTAACGGTGGGAACAAACATTACTGGCTTAGATATTAGTGATCAAATATTAGTGATGATGAAATTTTAGCTGTTGACTAGTGACAGTTAAATCAGCTAAAATTGAAGAATTACAGCTATTGTTTCTCTGGTTATCTAACTAACTTAAAGGCTACTCTACACTATGTATGAAATAAAATTCTCAAGAATTTACCCACAAAATAAATGATTTTTTAACAGGAAGTGACGACACCGTGGTGGCCAAGATGACCGATCTGGACCCGTTCTTCCAGATGTACAGCGCCCAGCTGTAGGGCCCCCTTGTTGGGGTAAAGGGCATTTTTCCAGCTAAGTTCAAGACCAGCACAGTGAGGATGCATGGCAACGAAGTAAAGACGAGGATTGTTCTGGAGACTGGAACATCCGGGTACTGGAGCTCCGTACTCACAAATGTGACATGGATGGAGGAAGCAACAGACTCCAAATTCATCAAAGAGCTAAAGGCATCACGAACAAGATAACACCAGCCAGCCCCTTGGTAGAGGCCATAAAAGCCGGGCAGCGTGAGTTTGTGTTATACAGACTATCCCACTTGCGGCCATAAGGACTGTATGGTTATGAACCACTCATACCAAAAAGGGCCCCCACTCTTTTTGATCAGTGTGGTGGCTTCTTTAATGTGCTCAAGATGTGGCTCTCTTTAAGGGACAGTACGATAATTTAAAGGCTGGGGCGCTGGAAGTCCGGTCCCGAACATTTTCCATGGCCTCTCCCCCATCTCAATATTTTTTTTCCATGCCCTTCCCCCCCCCCCCTTAAAAATTTTTTCAATGGCCCTCCCCTACAGGTATTATATAAAAATGGTCACAAAGCTCGTCAGATATGGCCGTCAGGGCGAGGGCATCCCACTGGGACAGATGATGCATGCTATGAAACAAGAACGTTGCTGCTTCAAAAATGTGCTATTGGGGTCAGGGCTGTCTCCAGGTTGAAATTTATTTCCACGCTCTCAAACATTTCAGATAAGATACCGAGATGATTCTAAAGATATCCAATCAGTTAGCTAAAATGCATTCACATTTCCAATGACTAGTAAGTAATTTAGATTTAATGTCTTTTTTCTGATACTTGATCCCTATTTTTTCCAGTAAATTCGTCTGATGACCTTCTCTCATCTCCCAAATAAACATACCCCCCAGAATAAACATACCCCCCCCTGGACAAACCTTCAAAATAAAATAAACGTACCCCCCCATATAAACATCCCCCCCCCCCGGAAAATGACCAAAGTTACAGATAAACTGTGTCCATGCTTTTAAGTGATAATAATGGTGACTAGATTGCAATTATTCAATTTTATATATAGACTTTAATATTGAAATTCTGTTTGTAAAAATGCAAAACATATTTCTGACAAAGGCAAAGGAGTTTTATTTGTAGCTAGTGAATCAGATAAAAAAAGTTATTTCCCCCTCTTCGAGGTAAGCTCTTCCATGCATGAGAAACTTTCCCACGGACTGTCAGTGCTGTGCGTCTTTACTGTGGCGATTTTGGAAGGACTAAATGTTAATGTTTGAGGTAGGATTGAAACTTTTCGGTATATTTTGAGGGTTTGCTAAACCTCTAGATGAGGTTTAGCAAACCCTCTGATTGGCTGAAGCTGTTTTGGTGGCGATGGCGGCAGAACCGTGTCTACCAGGGCTAAAGAGCAGGGCTCCTACGCGAGCGAGCTAACGAATCGAGTGATAGACAAACACAAACTCACACACACACTGTATGGCACTCAAAGCATAACATATGGTAATGAGTTAATCAACTTGATTTTTAATGGTTAGAAACTCTGTCCGCTTAGCATACAACAGTTACTATATTGTACCAATTCATTGTCTTTATTCAGGTCTAAGATAACCTCCACCACAGCAGTTCTCCACCAAAACTCTGGAGCTGTCCACGGCCGGATGCCGGCAATGAAGCTGACAATAAGCATCTTCCTGTTTCTGGGACTGGTGTGGTTGACAAATGCAGGTGAGAATCTGTTCTGACTCCCAAGTTTTGAAAATTAATCTTTACTTTCTATTGCAGCAACTGTTTTCTGAGGAGGATGCACTATCCATTCATGAATTACATTGATTACAATGTGATTTATAACAAAATCCAATGCCATGTTGCCTGCATGTGGTGCTTGATAGGGATGTGTACATGTATAGTACCATAACAGTACCACGAAAATTGTTAAAAAGTATGGGTCCAAAATACTAGTACTGTACCTGAATAGATTTACACTCAAGTGTATCACTCTTTGTTATTTATAACAGCCTCCAGTCTAATTTGGGGATTCCAGTTTAATTTGAGACTACCTCCCACATTTCAGCAATGGTAAGTAAAAATGAAGTTGAAAATATGTACATGTAGCAGCCATTGATGACCTCCTGGGTATTAGCCCAATTCAGAAGAATTCCGCCAAATATAGCCAGAATTCTGTGAACTGGACCTAGAATTCTGCAGAATTCTGTGAACTGGACCTAGAATTCTGCAGAATTCTGTGAACTGGAGCTAGAATTCTGAAGAATTCTTGGAACTGGAGTCAGAATTCTGAAGAATCATACCTTCCGGCACTTATACCTTTCACCTTGGTCTTTTCTTCCTTCAACTTGGTGTTTTCTTTTTGTACATCATCTCTCTCGAATTCTGGCTCCAGTCCCCAGAATTTTGGCTCCAGATCCCAGAAATATTTTTCAGAATTGGGCTAATCCATAGGGGGTCCTCAATTGCTGCTTAATATTTTTAACTTCATTTTTACCTATCTGATGTGATATTAAGCCATTTTGGTTTAAGATTGCTGAAATGTGGGAGGTAGTCCCAAATTAAACTGGAATTCCCATATTAAACTGGAGGCTGTTCTACTTTGTTACTAAAAGAATAAGTTTAACATGTTATTCCTGCCACAAAGATGAAAATTTACTACTGATGGATCATAAATCATTGAAATCAGCACCATATTTAATTTGAGATCCTCTCAAAACCATGGGTTCTCTGCATAAGATACCGTACCTAAGGTCTAAATATTCAACATTCTGTTAACTGTGCATTCATGTTTCTGTCATCATTAAAGATCACCTGTTACTTAATAACTATAAACGTCTTCACATTCTCGTCATCCAGGCTTTCCCCGTCTTCACTTCGCCGGAAATTTCCTCGCCAACACCGCCACCCTCAACAATGATCCTCGCCAATTCAACATTCACACATTTGATGCAACCCGGGATCCGCCATGTTACTTAAACTACACCTTCCCACACTGCAACTGGAACCCACAAGGCAGCGGTGATTTCCGGTTTGTCAACTGTTTTGTGAAGAAAGTCTGCTACAAGGATGGAATGTGCTCCAAACGTGACATTCTAGCCGGCAAACGGATCATTGGTACGTGAGTTAAAAATAAAAGCCTAGGTCATCTCTCATGCATGTACATCTAAGGGACTGTACGAAACTTACAGGGGGAGGGCCGCTCGTCTGGGGGGAGGGCCTAGGAGAAAAATTTTGACCGATCGGCGCTCACAGCGATGAACGCTGGATGCGCAGTGATTTTCTTGCCGTCTTGAATATTTTTCAAGAGTTGATAAGAGGGTTGAGGGCCTAGGAAAAAAAAATTGGCCTGAGGGGAGGGCCTAGGAAAAATTTGTTGATCTGGGGGGAGGGCCTAGGAAATTTTTTTAACCCGACCTTCTGACAACCGGCCCTCCCCCTATAAATTTCGTACAATCCCTAATCCCAAATGTCCAATTTTCCATATGATCTTTGTTACCTTCGCAGAGAAGGTTATGTTTTGCACAGCACCCATGATAACTTCAGAAGTTAGATGGGTAGGTCTTGGTGAGACCTTGAGATGATTAGATTTAAGGCCCCCTAACAACTTGCTATGGTACTGCAGCAGAACTTCTGGTTTTGATAGCTCATGTTCTGAACATACTATGGTGATGATTTTTGAGTGGTAGATAACATGGTAGAGATTACTAGAGAAGATGATCAACTGACATAATTAATGCAATTGAGGTCTTTATTTGAATAATAAATGGGAAACATACATGATATCCAGACGAAAGATGATGATGATAAATGATACATGTATGCCACTTGAAAAGGCTAAAATCAATCAGCAAAGGTATGAGGTCGTGGAACAGTAGTTATACATAAATTTGTCCATAAGTCAGTTCTTGCATGCTTGCTTATATGGGGTGTAGGCTTTTTCCCTCAATGTGAACCATCACCGTTTTCCAGAAGCTTTTGTCCAAGCCTTCTGCTTTTCTACAGTAACTGTGCTACCTGACAAAAATGTTGTGTTTCCACTTACCCGACCAACCCTAACAAAAACCTGCCAACCCCAGCCTTTTTGGTTTGACCGCTGGCAAGGGACATAAAATTTGGAATCTGACATCTGAGTAATGAAATTCAAAACAGACTTCCTCTGTTAACAGATTAAAGCTTTCAACAGTTGACATAGGACAGATATACTTGTTCTTGTCCGGCTCTCCTTGTACAATGTATATCTGTCTGATTACGGCATGATGTTGAAAATACCTGTCCAGTGTCCTGAAGCATTTCATCTTTATATTGCTGTGTACTTGTGTATTTTTATTTTGTTGGATCACTTTGGCCGAAATCTCAGAACTGCAATCAGAAACACAGCATTTTTTTTCCTGGGCCTAATTATAACAAGAATAAAGGAGATCAAAGAATTAGACCTTGTAAGATAACTGTTTCTTTGATTACCTAAGACTACTTTACACTATGTATGAAATGAAATGCTCAAGAATTTCTCCACAAATGCATGATTCTTTTAACAGGAAGTGACGACACCGTGGCGGCCAAGATGACAGATCTGGACCCTTTCTTCCAGATGTACACCGCCCAGCTGTGGGGTCTCGTTGTCGGTGTGGAGGGTGCTTTTCAAGGCAAGTTCAAGACCAACACAGTGAGGGATGTGTGGCAACGATGTAAGGAGGAGAGTTGTCTTGCAGACCCTGGAACATCCGGGTACTGGAGCTCCGTACTCACAAATGTGACATGGATGGAGGAAGCAACAGGTTCCAAATTTATCAACGAGCTTAGGTATTATCAACAAGATAACACTATCCTGAACATCAAGTTCACGGTAGATCTAATGCATGAAGATCCTAGGAGACCTGACTACGCTCTTGGACGAGTCATCGGGACCATTTCAGCTGTGGACGGAAGTCTGGGACTCCTACCTGAATTCAACAGAATGCTGTGGTGGCAGGGTCCTCAGTGGCTCTCACCGGGCCCACCGTCGGTATCAGCAGAGAAAAATTTGAATGTGAGTGACTTCTGTAATGCACCATTCTACGTGGACATTGAGAACAGTAAAGTTGTTGTAGATCTCAGCAACAGTTTACCAACCAACCCGGAAGGTGACCTTATAGACAAGGGAAACCTCTTCCTTGTTGTTCTTCGAAATAACTTCTCTTCTTTGGCAATGGCGAGAGGAAAGATCAGGGATTGTAGTGCTCTCCTAAAGCAGGGTTCCATCAATTTGGGGCGCATTCCATATACTGACTCTGGATTTTTAGTGAATGACACGGGGATAGCAACTTTTTGCTTGACATCCGCGGCATACAGGAGCCCACTGATGATTGTGAGAGAGGAGGAGCCCAGGTGTCCGGATTGTCCCATACAATGTACACCTGTCCTTGTTGAACACCTGGATGGACTATACATTGGTCCAGTGGAAGATCGTGTTTTCCGTATTCCGCAGCCTAAAACCGAGATGCCGATATTAGACAAAGAGGACAAAAGTGAAGAGGACGAAGATGGTAAAGTCTGCTGGTCATTGACAGTATTTGCTGCGCGGTTTGGAAGACCAAAGGCAGGTGTTTTGCTGAGTGTTCAAAAGTACAATAGACCCGGAGTCAGCACAGGGGAACCAGCAGATGCAATAGAAATCCGTGCTGGTGACTGCAGGGGACATGCTAAAGCTGCGACAAACGCATATGGCATAGGCGCCTTTCATTTCAAGACCAATAAGGAAGGGCTTGATTGCAGACTTCGACCACCTAACAGACAGCACTTATTTGGCCAGTTGTACATCTACAGCGTGACGATGTCAGATGACAAGTCTTTTCCTCCCGATCTCCTGACATCTACACATCTGTACTGTAAACTGGATAAGAAAGACAACTACACTTGGGATGATATCTACCCGATTTTAAAAGTGTACGAGAACCTTTACCCTGTCATGAAACCACTTTTCAATCTGACCTCCCAAGAAGACCTAAGAGCCCCTTACCGCTCATTGTACATGCATTACGCTATGAGTCTGCCTATAGAGAATCCAAATCACATGCCTGTCACTCGTGATCTTTCTCCAGCAAAAAGAGACATGATCTTGGACTGGCTTAAACCCCCTGTTCCCCCTGAGCCTCTAAATGCCAGGCTGGAAGTTATAAAGCAACATTTTCATACAGCTCTTCGAGTCGAGTGGGCAACGATCCCAACCTACCTGAGCGCCTACTACAGTCTCAAGGACGGGTACAACGAAGAAATTGCAAAGCTTCTAAAGAGTATCTTAATAGAGGAGATGACACATATGTCGATGGCGGCAAATATCCTTAATTATCTTGGAGAAGCACCGATCCTTAATGACCAAAACGAGCTGCCTACATTTCCAACTCATCTTCCTGGAGGCGTTATGCCAGGGCTGACTGTTGAATTGGCTAAGTTTTCTTTGAATGTCACCCATGATGTCTTCATGGCTATAGAGACACCAGAATGCAATAAGGACATCCTGAAGGTGCATGATATACTCTTGGAAATACCTCCTCGCATAAAACCTGAAGAGGTGCCTGAACAATGCTTGGGGATTCATAACAAAGGTGATTGCAATCTATTACGTGAAAATATAATAGCGAAGTGCGAGGAGTCAAATAAGGACTTTGACAATGCCACCATTGGTGCCCTTTATATTCACAAAATCTTATGCCCCATGGTCAAACTATACAACTCAACTCCAGAGCTCTTTGCCCCAAAAGAAAACGACCTGAAGAAACAAGTCCCCATACCGTTCTGCGTCCTCGACATCTGCTCGGTGATAGAAGGAATAAAGTACATAGTTGGCGAGGGGGAGGGCAGTGATCCGTGCAATCCCTTCTTTAAAGGAGAGCTCAGCCACTATTACAAGTTTAAGGAGATCTGGAAAGGGAGAAAATTGAAGGAGAGGGCCAACAGTGACAGTGCTGCAGATGAAGATCCATCTTTCCCCCTGTGTGGGAAAGAACGTTGTCAAAAGAATTATAGCTTCAGCGGTGATAAAATACCCTTCCAGGAAGAAGGAGTGTGGCCGACTGTCGTGAACCCCAACACATCGAAGTATCCACAAGGATCATTGGTTCGCATTCTGTCCGACAGCTTCAACCAGAAGTACACCAACCTGATGAACTGTCTGCACAAGGTTTACAACGGCAATCCTGGCCTCTTCCTTCAGTGTTACTCCCTGATGACGTCTCTGACTGTAGATGCTAAGAGACTTGTCCAGACCCCCATATACCCTGGTGGACCGCATGGTGCCCCGACTTTCGAGTGGCAGAGCTCGAAATCAACAGTTTCCCAATGGCCAGTGACCACCAACATTTCTCTCGGGCCAAATCAATGTGCGCTTGGGGACAATTTTGGAACAACGGAAAAAATCCCAAGTTCCAGTGCAAGCCCAAACTTTCAGTTCGGCAGAAAATATATTCCTTTTATTCTTTTCCACCAAATTTCTATTTACGTGGCAAAAATAATGTTGTAAAATGATTTTTCTGCTGACAATCTAAATGGTACCCACTAGTCCCGTGCGCATCAAAAAGGATTGAGTATTCTACTAAATTGCCCAGGTGATCCTCTATTTTCTAATTATTCAAACAACCTCAGCCTATGCCTGAATACAATGCACCTGACAAGGCCTGACAAAAGTTAGGTTTAATACACAAAGAATGTCAGGGGGTTAAGAAAAATTTGTCTTATCATGTGTTCCTTTATCTTATTAACAACTGGCCTTCTTATTGTGCTTAACCCCCCTCATTCATGCCAAAAATATTCACGATGAAGGAAGTGAGAATACGTACTATAGGGAATACATGGGTAAGGTCTGCATGGGTTTAGTGAGTTACATATTGTTTCACAAAACACACCTTGTGTAATTCACCACAAGCGGAATTCTGTAAAAGGTTGGCTGATTATGTATTCATTGATACATAATCTAGTGGAAATTAAGACTCCCTTCTAGAGTTTAGGACCCCTTTAAGCTAATAATGATTCTTTTTAGATATTGGGACATTATGTCCTTTTTTATGTTTTTATTTATCTCATCTGATTTATCTGGTTGTATAAAATTTCAACATTGGTGTCATATAACAATCCAATATGGGCTTGGGGAAGCCATATTATGCATGAAACAATAATTACGTAATACTATTCATTCATTCATTTATTCTTCTTTAATGGGTTTAATAAAGCATAATTTCTGTTCTTCTATTGATATATTTTTGTGTTATAATATTAATTTTACTCCTAGTCCTTCAGAAATGGCTAGTAGCATACACCATATGACTATGAGGGAAATGGAAATACATATTAAATGTATATTGTTTTTGCTCACTAATCTTCTTCTGTTTTTTATTGATTCTCATGACTACAGGTACAATTAAGTATTTACATCTTCTGGTATTTATCAGCACAAATTGCTGACCCAACCGACTTCAAGGATATGAAAACTTGAGAAGTAAAAGTGATCTCCAACCACCACATGCTATCACCGTCATTATCAGCTCACTGACGACATCTAGTGAGATCAAGTTGAACTGCATCTACTATACTATAAGTTGTATACGGTGTACTGCCAAAGGCAAATGTATGTACCTCAGTGACAGAACTGACTCACCTTGTAATGCAAGGAGACCAAACTGATCCTGGATGACCTCTACTGCTGCATCATGACGTTGGGCCTGAAACTCTGCACACTGGTTCTAAAAACGAAGATAGACACGAATGTACTCGTCTTGAAATACAAACACAGCCAACTACAGTAGGATATTGACGATAAACAATAATAATGTCAAATGAGTTTGTCACTCTACTCCTTAAATGTAACCACTCCCACTGCTTTCACATGCAACTTGCAATTTGCAGAAAAAGAAGTATCTTTAGCCCTGCATTCCAACACCTCTGTAACTAGAATATTCTTCAATCAGGGACATATTTTCAAAGGTAACAAACACGTACCTCCAAATTTTCGACCACTATACGTCTTGATCATGGAGTGATCTGGTCTCGCAAGAACACGAGACTAGGATGAGACTTGCGAAAATCTTCCGGCCTCCCCAGCCTCCTTACAAAGCAGGCGTAAGTAGGCCTTGGGCAGCTCCCAACCTTTGATACGGTTCATACCACCCTGTTCCAACTGGATTTGGACTGCCTCTTCCTAGTTTTCTCGTCCTAGTCTCGTGTTCTCGCGAGACTAGGTCACTCCGTGAAAAGACATACAGTAGACGTCGAAAATTTGGAGGTTACTCGTTTGTTGCCTTTGAAAATATGTCACTGATTGAAGAATATTCTAGTAACTGTAATCATGTGTGACTGATGAATCTCTTCAACGATATACCAACACCTCTGTTATGAGTTACAGCTTTTTCTTTAACCTAATCCAGGGTTGGACAAGTCCATTGGGTTGATTACCTTGGGTAAGTGAAAGCGCTGATCGGGCCAGTGCAATTTTGTGAATTTTTCCATGGGTAGATAGTGACAATGAAAAGGTGGTTTGCGCCAGTAGATTTTTTTAATGTACTTGTCCTATTGGTCAAGTGATTTAAAAACAACAACTTATATCTGGGCTCATGAGTCATATCTGTACCTTGACCATGTGTGTATTATGTCATGCTGCCCCTACGGCTGAATACATGTAGCTATGGGAAGGACAGACGGATGGGTGGGTGGATAGATGGATGGATACGTCATTGTCAGCGAAAGAGTTACCCTTTGGTATATATCTACTACTAGTTCTAGTGATATTTTTTATCACCAAACCTGCATGTGAGCGATGTCCTTCTCAGCACACCCAGCATTTGTCACCACGTACAGAAACCCTTCCGACGTCTTAGACACGATCAAGTCGTCCATGATTCCTCCTCTGTCGTTAGTAAACAAGGTCAAGGTCCCCTGGTTCTCCCGCAACCCCGCGATGTCCCCGACGGTCAACGACTCGATGAATTTGACCCCGTCCCTGCCGTGGATCCGACTCTGGACCATGTGCGAGACGTCGAAGATGGAAGCGTTGGCACGGGTGTGGAGGTGAGAAGCGCCGATGCCATCTTTGTACTGCACGGGCATGGACCAACCGGTGAAGTCCACCATCCTGCCACCATGTTCATTGTGGAAGTCATATAGGGGCGTCTTTTTGAGCTCAGCCTGAAGAACAACAAAGGAGAAGCTTACAATGAGTACAGGGTTAAACTTCACATTTATCTGATCATAAACTAGCTCTTTTGGTAAATCATACTAAATATGAATGCTTGTCTTGTTGACAATTTCTCTCAATCTAAAAATACAGCACATGTATAATTTTGCAAATAATCAAGTAAGCTTCAGCACACTTTTTATAAAAGTTTTTAAAAACATTTCCTGTGTATAATTGCCCTTAGGGTCTTCTAAAATGACAGTACAAAAGTGATTTTCATTTTCTATACAAATAAATTTAGGACAGCACAAACTACATGCATGCCACTTTATGACATTGCCACTGTTGACATTGACCTTCTTGAGATCAATGATTCATAATCAGGCTACCCTGTAATTCCCTTTTATACCATATGTTCTTCACGTGTTGAACACATGCGTTTCTAGTTGTCTGTACTACAATAAAACGTGTTTTCCCCGCCCCCTTTCTTCCGTAACCTTGTAGAATAAAAACCATACAGACCTCTGACGAGAACGATCTTGCACAGAATACTGTTGTTGCACGTTTAGGTATGCGTCTCAGTTGTGGGAGTCGCGCACACGCCCGAAAAACGGTTGTCAGTGTCATTTTGGGGTGAAAAACTGCAATAATCGGTCTAACAAACTCACGGAAAAAACAGGAACAGCAAAATGACCGCGGCTAGCATACGCATGCGCAGTGGGAGATTCTCCAGGTCATAGGTCATCACATAAGCCAGACGTGCTTCTGTGTGGAGCCATTTGATTGGTTAAACTGGAGTAAATAAACATTATTGTACACCACAAATCTCTCTAAAAGTAGAGATATCCCCATCTCTTTCAGGGTGTAGATCCTCTGAAATATATGTAGAATAAGTTTCATTCTTAATTTTGGGAACATAAACGGAATTATAGTATTTTTAGTAATTTGAGTTGAAACAGACGTTTTGAATTCTAGCCAATCACAGAGAAGGTGACACTGCAGCAGAAGCCTGGGGAGTCGAGGAGCGAGAGTTGAAATTTCCTTTCCGCCATTACTGAGACGATCGAGCGCAGAGAAACCCCTTCAAAATGTTGTACTTAGAAGACTATCTCGAGAGTAAGACGACTCCTAATATACCAGATTCGATTCATAAGACATCCATCTTGCAATTCTGTGGAAAATTTCCCCATCGTTTGGCCGTTTGACCGATATTTTCTTGCCCTTTTGTTGTTGCAGTGATCGAGACCCTGCCTCAGGACCTCAGGGACCGGTTCACGGAGATGCGCGAGATGGACCTGCAAGTGCAAAGTGGGTAACCGCTCTGAACGCGCTTTTCAACAATTTCACCATTTTTCTTTCATTTAGTATGATGAAATATGAACTTTTCTGGCATTTTCTCTCGTTTTAGATGCAATGGACACGTTGGAGGAGCGGGTAAAAACGCTTTTTGCCAACGCTAAGAAGATGAAACCGGAAGCGCGGGACGAACAGTTTGAGAAGATTCGGCAGGTGAGTTGTTGCCATGGCAACAGATGGAGAGCGGATGAAATTTCGGGAAATGATGATAAGCTTTTCAAAGGATCTTGTTATCTCAAGTTATTTTTTTCATGTAATAACATCTTTTAACAATTGTTTTACAGGATTATTATAAGGCACTCGAGGATGCAGATGAAAAAGTTCAGCTTGCCAACCAAATCTATGATTTGGTAAGTTTGTCAGATAATTCTACTTTTGTTAACTTTTCACAGGTTTTCATGAATTTTTTCCTCTCAATTATGATGAATTAAGATGGAGACTCAATTAGATTTTCAGCATTTGACTAATTTGCATATCACATATTTTAGGACTAGCTTCTTTACAGCTATAGTCACTAAGCATACAAAGAAAGAAATGGGAAGAAGTAATGGTTTGTTTTACTATGTTGTGTTCTATCCATTAGGTTGACCGGCACTTGCGTAAACTTGACCAAGAACTCCAGAAATTCAAAATGGAATTGGAAGCAGACAATGCTGGCATCACAGAAATCTTGGAGAGAAGTAGGTCTTCCTTTCCTTTGTCGGTGCAATTTTACAATGATAAATTTTACTGAATATCATACATGTTCAGAGGGCTTGATCTGAGTAATAGAAACAAAGTTCATTGTTGCATAACTTTCATTGACCTGCAGTTTGATCATAACCAGCTAGGGGGCTCTCTTGTTCATTGGTTCAAATATTTCCCATGTTTATCTTTGCATACCTGTCTCTACCAAGGTTACAACCACTTCCTTGTTGCTTCTTCCTGTTCATTTGACTGAAGTGTATTGTTTGATGCGTGACAGGATTTTAAAGTCTCTATTGATGTATGTTTTTCTCTAGGATCCTTGGAGTTGGACAATCCTACGCCATCAGGAAGTCAACATGGCGGAAAACCTAAGACTGAAAGTAAGCCCATGTCTTTTTTTAACATTTTCCCTGCTGCCTTACCCTAACAGATATGCCCTTAATATAACCATTTGCAACCTCATGGGATATGAGCTGCTTGCAGGAAACTATTTAAATATCTTACACATTTCAATTTACTCTCATAACTCCAGAAATAGTCAATCATGTTCATGCTGATGTGTGGGATGGTCCAAACCTTACAACCCTTACCTTAGGCTACAACTCTTCAGCAAATTGAAGTTAGTAGCCTCTGGGCGCTTTTCTCCAACAAAGGGGTGTTGCCCAGTACCCAATCAAGATCAAGATCAAGCATGCTAACCATATGAATGACATTTCAACATTACATACAAAATATTGATTTGAGTAGAGTCACATACTAAAAGATTGAGTTGATCTAATTTGCATGCAATGGTGATTGTTTAAAAACATGCCTTTCTTTCCTTGTTTGAAACAGAGAGAAAGTATGTGACACAGACAGAGCACCAGCCTGAGAAAAGACCAGCGTCTGACAAGCTGCTGAGAACGTTGACCAATGGGACGCCAGACTCTCCCGTCAGTTATCGTAGCAACACATCCACCCCGCCCACTCCTAGTCTCTACCCAAGTCTCCAGCAGCCTTCGCCTGCACTTACTTTGCCCAACCTGGGTAAGCAGAAACCTGTTCTATATGGAGGGAGGGGATTTGTTTTGGGCTTATCTGTCTATCTGTGTGTGTTTCTTCAATTCCCAGTATACAGAATGCTGCATCACCATACATCCTTAGTGCTGGTATTTTTGTGTGGGATTGAGGGACTGCTAGATGTAGCTTTAGAAAGATATGCAAAAGTTTTGTGCACCATGACAATTTGCTTACCATTTGAAGCAGTTACAGCATAGGTGCCATGGTTTTCCCTGATTGCACACAGCATGAGAGGTGAATTTAAGTACTATATGGCATTGCAGATGTAAGACAATCGTGCTTCCATTTCAGGTCAGATTGGTGCAGGAAGTGGTGCTATTGCTGCTGCCGCTGCTCAAGCTGTCAACCAAACACTTCAGGTACACGAATGCAGTTTATCCAGAGTTCTTAGTTTCTCCTACTTTTGTAGCCAGGTAATAAATCTACATGCTGACATAGACTGCTACAGAACTATAAACTTGAATGATAAGAAGGAGACATGTTCAGCAGATGTCTCTGACATAAAGTTCTGGAGCACTTATTTCACATTGTTGTAGAACCAAGATGAGAAGTTTAAAAGAACTCTGGTAAATGAACGCTATGTGGATTTTATTGATGTGAGGTAGATGTGTATTTTCAACGCAAGGTACGCAAGGTTGTCTTAATTTCTGTGAATGCCTTCCCAACTTCTCTTCGCCACAGATGCAACAGGGACGTCGCACCTCCAGCCTTAAGACCACGTATGAAGTGATGAAGAATGCCAACCTGACCAACTTAGGACTAGACTTCAACCTGGGGACCAACTACGGAGTCACAGCACAAGCCAACTCTCCCAGCATCTCTACTGCTGACACCAGCAGGTCTCAGAGAACACAGAAAAAGTGAGCAGCTTTTACATTCCAGGCAGTTGCTTCCGTCCAAAAGGGCATATAATGCATTGTCTAATTGATAAATCTAACAGTGATGTTGTGGACTGCTAGGGTCTACTATGGATTTTTGAATAAATTTGCTGTATTGTTGCCCGGGGCTGTCTCCAGCACCCGACCCTCAATCCTGGGACGGAAATTTGCTTGTTGGAACAGACTTGCTTGTTCAAGCCGCCCGTGCCAAAAAAATCTGAACTGAAATAGATGTGATAAAAATTCATTTTTGTAAGCTTAAGATGACAGCTTTAACAGCGAAAATTGATAACATGGGCTCCCAAACAATGAGGGGGACGGAAAAAAATTTAATATTTAAAGCTGGAGACAGTCCTGGATGTGCCTGCTATTTGAGAAATTTTGTGGATCCGTGGACTGGAGTTTGATCCTCGGCTCGGCCCCCAGCTCAGACGTGTTGTAAGGGATTGTATTTGTCATTTCGGATGGTGACGTAAAGCCGTTGGCACCGTGTATGACTATGAGGGAGCTTGAGGTGTAAGCCTCAAGCTTCAAACCTCTGCACCTAAAAGAACCCAACACACTTATCGAGAAGAGTAGGGATGACCTGGTGTGCTTGACTTACAACGCAAGCCGTAGTGAAGCCAAATTGCACTACTACTGGCTACTTGAAAAAAAAAAATACATGTGGCTTTACCCTGGCCTGTCTCTCTTCACAGAACACCAAAAGCTGCAGCAGCTGCAGCTGCGGCCGCCGCCTCCACAGCTGTGCCACCGCCCGCACCTGTGGAGACCTTCCAGCCTCAGGCCACCATCATAGAAGAACCCGCTACGTCGTCCATGGACTGGACCTTCGACCCCAATGAACCAAGATACTGTATATGTAATCAGGTGAATACAGCTGTGGTCTTTGTATTTATTGCTTTGCATTTAGTGTTGTATTGATTATGTTGTGTTATATGTAGTGCACAACACCAGCACATGCTGCCTGGTTCTCCACATTGTATTGTGTTGTTGCAATTCAAGTATAGTCAAGGTCTTGTTGCCCTGTTTTCTTTTCTACAATGTTATAAAAAATGGATACATTCGTACATGCTCTCAATAAATAGGAAACAAGAAGAAACTCACAAAAAAATCTAATAGTATTTGTCACTGTTCTTTACTGTGTTTTAATTTGATTTAAGCTATTATTAAAGATGTGTTTCCTTGTCCTCAGGTGTCCTATGGAGACATGGTGGGCTGTGACAATGAAGATGTGAGTACTTTGTTTGTTTTCCTCCATGCTACAGTACCATCGTTTAATTTGCCATGGTAGGTTCAAGGTTGATTAGATGGGCACCTCTGCCTATGAAGATTATCACCTTCACCAAGAAGGTTATATTTTCAGTTCTGTTTGTTGGTGGGTGGGTGGTTGGTCTTGTTGGTCTTCTTTTCGGTTCACCACTTCAGTCTGCTACACTCTCACTCTTCTTGGTAAACAGCATATATATAACTCGAGAAGCTGTAGATGGATATTTGTGTGGGGGGGGGGGGATATTTGTAATTTGAGGTGTTAGCTAGACAAAGGACAAGTTTGACTTTAGGCCCCCAAATGGCTTTCTATCGTATTGCAGCAACTTCTGGCTTTGATGTCTCATATTTTTGTTGTTGTTGTTGTTATCAACAATGTGGTTAACTTTCTTTCCTGTTTGCAGTGTCCGATTGAGTGGTTCCACTACGGCTGTGTCGGCATCTCCGAGCCGCCCAAGGGGAAATGGTACTGCCCACAATGCACTGCTGCTATGAAGAGGAGGGGGGTCAAACAGAAGTGATTCAGCAAAATATGCAATGCATAGGACCTGTAAGATACGAAAAGTGTGACCTCAGTCCCTTGCCCTGTTTTGACCTGTAATGTTTGCGATGGTGTTATGTGAAGTGCTGTGGCGGTGAACAGAAAGAAGGGCCAAGAAGAGGAGAAGCAAAGTTGGCCGTGAGCGCTGCATAGTTGTAGAATGGGCATGACAAGTTTGAGATATTAGTCAGGTATCTTGAAGTGGTCTAGCCTGAGTGGCATCCTAGTTAGTTCCAGGGCTCCCATACTCTCCCTTGTTGGTGAAGGTAGAGTATGGGAGCCCTGGAACTAACTAGGATGACACTCAATGCTAGAAGTGGACATCAAATAGAAGACTTTAGTTCACAGCAGTACAACTTTTATGTTTGACACTTGGTCACCATCTTTAAGTTGAAGTGTCGTACCTTGAAAAAAAAAACATGTATGTTCTAACTTGAAAGTCATTTCAAGCTTGTACTTCTAACAAGGATGTCTTCCGCTTAAAATCCCTCCTGTTTTTGGGCAGCATTGACCATTGACAGATGACATGCCAAGAGTCTTAGCACTGCTTCGCCTACTTGTGCAGACTGGATAGCAACTGACAGCAAGTAAAAATATGGATAGTTGAAATGCTTGTACCTCAGCAACAGCAACAGCTAATTCATTCTTACAGCACATCAGAAAAACAATATAGAACAAGATGGTGGTAACACAATTATTTGTTACCATATCAGAATTGTGTAGACCTTTTTTGCAGTCTACAATGCCTAAGTAACAAAATAAGCATACGGCCAATCTAGCATATGTTTTTTTTTTGCTATAGCCTAACACGAAAACGAAGGTGTGGAGAATGCTTTAAGGAGTAAGTATAACAGTTCAGTGCAATGGAAGTGTACATAAAATACCTTTATTTCAACTGGAAGAATGTATAATGTAGTCTTTCCTCACAGATGTGTTGCAGTAACGTCAGACTAGATACCAAACCATTTCCAAACATTTTTATTGTGAAAGTAAAAGATACCAAGATGAAGTGGCTGCTTCTGTCTCTTTTTGTGTTGCCATCTTGAAAATGTATAATCTGCTACTAGAAATCACAACGAAGCCACTCAAAGGTTTTGATATGCTGGTCCAAAATAAGTCATAGATCCTCGGTAATTGTAACAGCAGTATTCTTCTAGAAATATTGTGGGATACATTTTCCTGTTTTTGTATATATGGTACTCAAATGTTGACAAAAAATTGACATACACTTTAAATACAGCTCCAGTATGTCAAAGCAAATTCCTACATTGGCACTAAATAACACTTTGCACTTTCATGTACACAATCCACATCCCAGTAAGTCATAAAATCACAAATATTATTCACACCTCACCAAAATGTATTCAAAAGATATCCCAACAAAACAGCTCCAAATTACATATTCCTTCAAAGTCAACAAAGTATTCTATGAAAATACAAGGGCGACATTTAACACTCAATCTTATCCTGATGCATACAACCTTTGCAGAGAGAAAGACAGGCAACTTTTCTACGAAGAATAGAAATGTAATGGTGTTGATGAAATTGCTAGATATATTCTTTTAAGCACATAATATTGCCGACTACATGTATTTCTAAAGACATAAAGTAGAGGAAAATATTTGATATGTAAAATCCTGTAGACAAATTTAGAGAACAATTTCATTTTTCAAACAGCAAGCCTTGTTGGGTAGATTATTTACTACAAGGCTTATGATTAGTTCTCTTAGACAATCATGCACGTATGAATACAGATCAAAAAGATATAATGTTCGAATCACTGTTTAGCTTCGGTGACGTGCTTTCTGTGACCAGTGCAGAAAAGCAAGGCATGTTTAGTCCAAAATCACCGGTGGACATAAACATCTATATCTGCGTCTTCTACTAAATCTATATTTTGAATAAACCTTAGCACAACATGCTATATACGCATAATGAAAGCTCATCTGTGTTGGTAGTTATCATAATACAATGCTAAACTTTCTTCCAACACTAAGGTATTCACGGATCGAATTTTCGACGACCACTGTCGCCTTCTTCAGAATCAATAATGACCAATCACTGCCGAACGTAAACTCGGGATAGTTACAGACACGTGGCTTTATTGACACGTGTAATTGCGGATACGTGACGTCAGCAATTGGTCAAACGTACCACATTCCGTGTCAGGGAGCCACTAGACAAGGGACTTCTACATCGGTGAGACAGAACGCTCATTGAGAACTAGATTCCTTGAACACAAACGCCCCAGCTCGCATTCGTCTTAAGTCTCTCAACACATCCACACTGAATCTCCGGGCCATACCGTTTCACTGGACAAAGTCAGAATGCTGGACACTGAGCAGGACTACTTTTTCAGAGGTACAAAGGAGGCCATATACATCAGGGCACTCCAGCCGTCACTCAACAGAGACAGTGGGCGTTATAAACTTCCTGGCAGGTTTGACCAATTGCTGACGTCACGTATCCACAATGACACGTGTCAATAAAGTCACGTCTCTGTAACTCTCGCGAGTTTACGTTCGGCAGTGATAGGTCATTATTGATCCTGAAGAAGGCGACAGTGGTCGTCGAAAATTCGATCCGTGAATACCTTAGTGTTGGAAGAAAGTTTAGCATTGTATTATGCTATATACGTGTATACTGAATTAAAGTCCTTTGAAAACCCTAATACAGTAATTGTACAAGAAATTAAAATACAGCGGCGCAGAAATTGATTACCTTATGGCGAACAAAAACTGTGTCTTGGAAACGTAATTTCAACAGTCGGAGCAGTACACCCAAAAAAGAATGGACAGCTTTGGGTTCCTATTGCTAGACTCGATAAACACGCCTGGCTTCCCCAGATCCTGGCGCATCTCCATACGAACTGTCTCCCATTTCACGTCCAGATTTGTGTTCCCGGTCTCGGTGGCATCATAAAAGAACTTCTCCCTCCATATCCACCATCCATTGACACCGTAAACCATGGCCTTCAGCAAGTGAATCGTCTCCCATGTTTGTCTCTCCACTTCAGAAAGTTCAGCAGAAGTTATCTGGAGTGCATAAAGCATAACATGGTGCAGTTTAGGCATCTGCAGGAATGCTTTTGCCATGTCGAGTGTGCTGTTGGCCACTCGGTTGTACCCGCCGAGAACAAGTTCCTCCAGCTCTTGTAGTTCAGCGATGTTTCGGGCTATGGCATCTCCCCCGGTTGGGGTGATTTGATTTCCCTCCAATGTCATCCTTTTCATATTTTTAAGGTGGACGAATTTCTGCGAGAGTTTCTCAACGCCTTCGTCGTCCATGATGTTACTGAATAGATCAAGATCTTCAAGGTGTTTCAAATCGCCCAACTGATCGATGATCATCCTTGTAGCAGGAGCTGGCATGTTAGAGTTTCTTATGTGAAGTTTTTGTAAGTATTTAAGGTATGGAAAGAGCTGGGCTAGAGCAGATGCGTCGGCGACAGTCAACTTCTTCCTTGCATCGATAATAATGGCGGCGGCGGCTTCAGTCTTGTCGGCGGGGAAGGCATCATCAGGTATCACTTTAACAGCGTTCAGCAGAGACGTGAACAAGTCTGCATGGGTGTTGAAGCCGTTTGCGGCCATGTAGCTCAAGTGAGTGTACGTACCTTTTTGTGCGCAGTGCGCCACGAAGTGAGTCAATGTCTTTGGAAACTCTTCACACGGTAGAACGGGCCATCCCCACCACTTCTTTGGATCCCGTGCCCAGTTCTTGCACACCCGGGGCCAGAACGGCTGGGCATTCAGCAGTGCGGTGACCACGGCGTTGTTACTGGAATGTACTGATGACACCGTCCATCCTAGCTTGGAGCACTCCTCCTTGACATAATCTTCCCAGCGTTGTTCTCTATTGGCACAGTTGTCTGCAAAAGGGCAAAGCATTAAGAGAATGTTTTATTGAATGTAAAATGTACGAGTTTTTCTAAATAGTTTTGACAGTCACCACAGTCGTGATAAGAGCAAGCCAGCTTTGTAAATTCATAATTCATTGACGCCAGAATTGGCAATAGATTCAAACATAAACATCAGTATTCATTTTCAATAGGTGCCAACGACGAGAAAGAAATCAAAGCTAAATGAGTCAAGAAAACCATCGTTCGAATAAAAAGATATGCGGAACAAATCGGTAAAAATGCACACACACACACAAAAAACGAACCTCTTGCCAGTGGTTCAGTCTCATTCACAAACTGTAACATTTTCTTCACGTTGTCAAACATGTCCTTTATGTGGTCATCAGCAGGCACGAGGAGTCGGTGATTATTCAGGATCTGGTTAGACAGTTCGGACTGAGCCAAATCGTACGTCCATTCTCTGAAACAGACAAACAAAGGCTACAGAGCGCGGTAGTAACCATGGTAACGTTACCTGGGGAAGAATAGCATAACTCCGCCGAAATATGGGTTGCGAATAATGTACGGTCAGGCGAATGAGTGTTTTGGAAATTTTACAAGCAGAATTAGCTATGATTTCAAATTTCATATTGAGCCACAGAAATTGCAGAGTACCCTTAAGAATTACGAATCATCCGTGAAGGCCAACAACAAACGCTCGGCTGAAATGTGTGTGGCAATGCAGGCGATAATTGCAAGCTTTGCAAATGGTCTCAAAAAAGGAACCCAACTTGGAGCAAATGGGATAGGTTAGCATGTCTGCCATTGTGACATATTCCTGTGGTATCGTACAGTTAAGTCAACATCGTACATTGTTTTGGAATAAAACAAAATTGGATCTGACAAGAATCACATTGGGAGAGTAAGCTGTATGAGGCCTGGCGGTTCTAAATCAATACCGGGGCAAAACAGATGACTGGCTTCTTTTTCAGAAAACTGGCAAACGCTTACCTCATTTGGCAGATGCCCACGTTTGCATTTTTGCGACCTCCTGCATGCTGTATCCCCGTTTTGTCGGTAGAGGGGGAGGCGTTTTCTTCGTCCGAAAGGCCGGATGTCAAAACCACGTATACCAACAGGAGCCTGGAGCACAGTCGCGCATCCATTCTGAGTCCAGTTGACAAAGTGGCGCAAGAAGCTAACACGCTGTAGCAATCATACACTCAGACTCATTACTTTGATCCCCTTTTTACTCTAGACTCACACGGAGCTTTCATGATTGGCAGGGCTTTAATCGTACAAACTCGTGTAGCTGTAGAAAGGTGTTGCCAGCTTTGAATCGATGAGAGCGGAAAGCAAATATGTGTTTCAACCGATGGATGGTTTTGGAATGCCGTCAGACGAACACGCCTTTACATGATATGATGCATGGATTCGTGGGTGGCAATTAAATGACAAGGTTACATCTTTGTTTGTCGTATGTGCAACAGTGTTCTCCAGGACTAGGGATAATTTTGGACTCAGATATGTTTAAAAAGCTTATGATTATATGCTGCCAAGATCCCCCAGTCACGGGACACACTAAATACAATGCAAGGCATCCAAAGATTAGGGAATGGCATGAATTATCGTCTACAGTTGTTATCATCGTCATCTACACGAAAAAATGGCCTTAGAATACATGTAAATGAATAGGAAGCCAGTAGACATATTCATAACTGTCTGATATCTATGTCTATATTTATCTATCTATCTATCTATCTATCTGTCTATCTATCTATCTATCTATCTATCTATCTATCTATCTATCTATCTATCTATCTATCTATCTATCTATCTATCTATCTATCTATATATATATATATGTATATATCTATCTATCTCTATATATACCATCATTTACACATGTACAATAAGTGAGCTGGATAATGCAGTAAGGACCTTGATTTCAGAGTGACATTTTATTTACGATACACAAGTACGCTGTAATGTCGAAGGGTAAAAGACGAAGGGACACTTCAAGAACATCAGTGTAACCGTAACTCTATTCTCTCAACACTATGTAAAGAACCCTCAAGGCTATCTCAAAAATAAAAGATAAAAATAAAACAACAGTTTCATCAATATTCAATACGCCAGACGTATTAGATCAAAATAATATCGTTTTCGATAAAACTGCGTGTTTTCTTGCCATTCTGATCACGTGTTGTTGTTTAGATGAGCCGTCTAACGTCAGTAGCCGTAATGCTTTATTGGAATTGTGAAGTAGATGAGTCCTTTTGGTATGTAAAAGCAGATATGCAATTTATCGTACATTTGATGAAGGTTAGACATCCAGGTAGTAAGATAAGCCAAAAATAGTAACGTCTGACTGTTTCAAAAATTTATCGCACAATCTCCGAGAAGCCATGACTTGCATGGGGAAACCTAGTACACAATTTCTTGATAGGTTCTCATAAACAAGGTGGCCAATGTATCCAACACTATTCAGTCATTTACATATACAAAATAAATCAAACAGCAAGTTTGTATAGAAATTACAAGTTTAAGATACTATTCACTGTTTCATGTCAGTGACTGAGAATGGGTCCGAAGTCAACTCAAACAATCACGCAGGTTTGAATAGAGATGAAAAACACGTTGTGTTCAATCAGTCTTTAGAATCGATTATTCAAGTACCGGTACCATTCTCTCTATTATCGGTGCAAGAAAAAAAAGGGATGTAGGAATATGTTGACATAAAGATATGCGTCTTTTAGTAGATTTTAAGATGATCTTACTTCAGCATGTTATATACGAGCATATTGAATTGAGTCAAGTCCTTTGAAAACTTCAATTATTGTACAGGATAAATACAGTAGCACAATAAATTGATTATTCTACAACAAACAGAGAAAAATCCTGCAAAATGTGTCTTGAAAGCGTCATTTTAACAGTCCGTACAGTACACCCAAAAAAGAATGGACAGCTTTGGATTCCTATTGCTGGACTCGATGAACACACCTGGCTTCCCCAGATCCTGGCGTATTTCTGTACGAACTGTCTCCCATTTCACGTCCAGATTTGCGTTCCCGGTCTCGGTGGCATCATAAAAGAACTTCTCCTTCCATATTGACCCTCCATTGACACCGTAAACCATGGCCTTCAGCAAGTGAATCGTCTCCCTTGTCTGTCTCTCCACTTCAGAAAGTTGAGCAGATGTGAATTGGAGAACATAAAGGACAACGCGGTTCAGTTTAGGCATCTGCAGGAATGCTTCTACCATGTCCAGAACGCTTGTAGCCACTCGGTTGTAGCCGCCGAGAACAAGTTCGTCCAGCTCTTTTAGTTCAGCGATGTTTCGGGCTATGGCAGCTCCCCCGGTTGGGGTAATTTGATTTCCCTCCAATTTCATCCTTTTCATGTTTTTAAGGTGGACGAATTTCTGCGTGAGTTTCTCAACGCATTCGTCGTCCATGATGTTACTGTTCAGGTCAAGATCTTCAAGGTGTTTCAAATCGCCCAACTGATCGATGATCTTCCTTGTAGCAGGAGCTGGCATGTAAGTGTTTTTTATTTGAAGTTTTTGCAAGTTTTCGAGGTATGGAAATAGCTGGGCTAGAGCAGATGCGTCGGCGACAGTCAACTTCTTCCTCGCATCAATAAGAATGGTGGCGGTGGCATCAGTCTTGGTTGTGGGAAATGCATCATCGGGTATCATTCTCACAGCGTTCAGCAGAGACGTGAACAAGTCTGCGTGGGTGTTGAAACCGGTTGCGGTCATGTAGCTCTTGTGGGTGTACGTACCTTTTTGTGCGCAGTGCGCCACGAAGTGAGTCAGAGTCTTTGGAAACTCTTCACACGGTAGAACGGGCCATCCCCACCACTTCTTTGGATCCTGTACCTTGCAGTCCCTATGCCAGAACGGCTGGGAGTTCAGCAGTGCGGTGACCACGGCGTTGGTATTGGAACGTTCTGGTATCGTTGACTCTCGGCCGGGCTTGGAGCACTCCTCCTTGACATAATTCTCCCAGCGTTGTTCTCTCTGTGCACATTTCTCTGTAAAAGGGCAAAGCATTCAGATTGTTAAATTAAATTTAAGTAAGATCGATTGATAGCTTTGACTGTCACCAGAGTCATGATATGAATTCGAACAAGACCGTATCTTAATTGATATTTCAGTTCATTGATGCCAGATTTGGCAACAGACTCAAACATAGTCATCCTAGTCTTTCAAAATCAATACATGTCAGCACTAATGTAATGAATAGCAAAGACAACGTTTATTGCTTAAACCGGGATGTGTATATTGACATGATCAACAGAAATTAAAAGATATGTGCTATAGATGTTCACAGCCTACCGCCAGACACACGTACGGCTCCGAATCTGACTTCCTTTAAGAGACTCCTGAAGTAACGGAAATGAACAAAACGAACGGACACGGACCATGAACCAGCTTTCGCCCTACTGTATGTTGTAGCAATTGTATATTGTTGTATCATAAATATGTAATGATATATGTTGATAGAGTTATTAGGACTCAAATGAATGTGTATCTCTGTTATAATGAATGAAGACCTTTATTGCACATTATATTGTATCTGATCCTTACCTCTTCCCTCATGACCTCAATGAAAAGCGGCCTGCGTGCCGATTTGAGCTTATCATGAATAAACAAAGGTTCACTGTGACAAACAAACAAACAAACAAACAAACAAACAAACAGAAAATGAACCTCTTGTGAGTGTCTTATTCACGAAAGATAAGATTTTCTTCACGTTGTCCAACATGTCCTTTAAGTGGTCATCATCAGGTATGAGGAATCGGTCATTATTCACTAGCTGGTCAGACGTCCATTTTCTGAAACAGACAGTGAGCAGAAGTCACGGGGACAAAATCACAAAACTGCACCTTAGCATTTATTGCATGTAATGTATAGTTAGGCGAATTAATGTTTTAGAAATTTCAGGCATAAATTGCACATGGAGGCAAATGATAATCCGGGATCAAGCATGAATCACTGTTAACGTTAGCGTAAGCGGAACGATACATGGCTTTCCAAATCAAGACCGGCCGGGTCATGACAGCCTTCTGCCTTCCAGCTCTCAGAAAAACACGTAAACGTTGGCCAAACTTATGATTACCTCCTGTGGCAGTTATCCTCTTTGACGTTGAAACACTGTCTACCTCCTGTAGGCTGTATTCCCGTTTTTCCGGTAGAGGTGGAGTCGTTTTCTTCGTCCGGAAGGCCGGATGTCAAAACCACGTATACCAACAGGAACCTGAAGCACAGTCGTGCATCCATGCTGAGTCCAGTGGACAAAGTGTCGCAAGAACCTAGCACGCTTTAGTTATCATACGGACACACTCAGACTCATTACTTTGATAACTATCTAACCTCGAGCCATTCACTCTGAGCTTTTGTGATCGACAGGGCTTTAATCATACAGACTCGTGTAGCTGTAGAAAGATGATATGGCGCTCGGTTTGAAACGATGAAAGAAATTCAAATCAAAGATGTGTTTCAATCGAGATATGTTTTGAAATGCCGCGAGACGAATTCGCCATTACATGATGTATAGATTTGTGGGTAGCAATTACATTGCAAGGTTGTACATGTTACATGTTTGTTTGTGCAGCAGTGTTAGATATTTTTTCCAGTGATAATTTTGGACTTAGGTATGTCTGATTTATGAGTATATATTGCCGAGAGGCCCTAGTCACCGGACGCACTAAATTTTGTAATCAGAAGACTCGGGAATGAAATGAATTACTGTCTACAGTCGTTATCACTGTCGTCTGCTCGAATTCATTCTAAAATGGCCTCAGAATATCAGTGCCGAATAAGAAACCAGTACATATATTCATACCTAACTGCTATACATATATATATACGTACATACAAACGTTTACAGAATGAGGTAGATAATACAGTAAGGGATTTAATTTCAGAGCAGAGTGACATTTTATTTGCCATACACAAGTACTCTGTGAAGTCGGAACGTAAAAGACGAAGGGAACCCTACAACTAGTACAAGAACATCAGATTAATCATAACTTGATTTCTCAACACAACGGACACAGAAGCAGAAAGTGACATACAAGGATATTTAGCTCTCAACACTGCCAAAATAATACAACATTTTCATTAACATTTAATACGTCAGATATAAAAAAAAGGCGTGTTGGTGAAGCAACTTGTTATCCTGCCATTTTAATCACATCTGTGTGTTAAAGGTAAGCCGTCTACATACTTTAGAAAGGTGAAGAAAATTATTTCTTTTGGTATGTAAATCAGATAGACAATTTATCGTACAATCTCTATAATGTTCTAAGAACTCATGACTTGCATGCTCACTCAGTGGGTAAACTTATTTTACAATTTCCAAACATGTTCTCCAAAAACATTTTTATCTTAAACCCCTGATCCACTTCGATTTATATCAAAAGTATCCTGTCGTGTTTCATTTGTTCAGAGAAGTGTTGAATATAACATCTACAATGACATGCTATAGTCATCTGCAGCTTCTGATAAATCTCAGTCTAATTTCACAGAGATCTCACAAGAAAATACTGTTGAAATACTAAAAACTTATTTTCTAGCCCTCTACAATATACAAATAGAGCTCATCAAAATTTGAAGACAAAAACTACGCACACATTAAGTAGGACACTACAAATCAGCTTTTCGTTATCTCATATTTTAGCAGCCCCAGCAAGTCACCCACAGCACGATGTTTAGCTCCCTGTTGCCAGACTCGAGAACCACACCGCCTCCGCCAAGGTCTTTCCGTAGCTCCGAACGGACCGTAGCCCATCTCATGATTATGTTTGCATTAAGCAAATCTATTCAAGTTCAATTTCAATTCATCTGGTAAGTTCTTGTTTCACACAAGTGGTACATGTACATCACCATAAGCAAATAAAAATTAAGTTACGGTAGCAGAGCATGGGTAAGGTTTTCTCATACAATGATAATATACATGTAAGATCTGACTCATGTCAGTTGCATACTACTGCACCATAGTGCATTGAGAAAGGTTAACACAGAATTACACCATAATGAACACAAGTAATCAGCGGTATGGCATCATTCAACAGACATTCACATATGTCTACAGCTATGAACATGCAGTTGAATTGCTTGTTATAAAGGTCAGCAATTCTGGTACCATGCATTCGGTTACAACATGTCTTTTTGATGGCTCAGGCAAGTCAAATATCTCTCAAAAATGAACCTTTATATCATTTTTATGTCTTTTGATTCTTAGCACATAACTACTGAATTTTTGCCAGTGTATGTACATTTGTATGTCACGTTCCTTTTTCATATGTATGCATGTTTGTTTTTGTTCTGTACATTTCATCTATCCGAGTAAAGAAAGAAAGAAAGAAAGAAATCTGTCAAACATACGTGTCTTCATTAAAATGCATGACACTAAGAGTTCATACAGAGAGGTTTGTTAAAACATGGTGACCTTAACCACACAGCCTCCCACATGCAAACATGCACGATGGAAAATATGTACAATATTTACAGTCTTGTCTGTCTGAACATAGCTTAGCCTGGATGTCAGACTATTTCAAGGGCCTACACAGGTCAACTCCTCGGCTCTAGGGCCAAACATCTTAGCCTGGAGTCCAGCTTTGTTGGCTTTGGTCCACTCCCAACTGGGGGGTATCTACCAAGACTGGACTCGAGGCTACAAACATATGCCCCCAAGGAGATTCTACAACTGCCCCCCTGAGTTAGACTCGCAGGATAGATGTTATAGACATCGGGGGGTCTGGCATCCAGGCTGCACAGAGCTTTGTTGTGATTAGATGTCAGGAGGAGTGCCCAGACTGATCATGAGGTCCTGCAGGTCAGGGTCCTCTGCCCAGTGGACCTGGCTGCCAAAAATCAGGGCCTGGAAGATGTGCTGCAGGCTGGAGATGTTGGACATGGCCTGCTCCAGTTTACTTTCCAACCTGCAACAACAAGGTAAAAGGTAAAGCAGTCATCCTCGATTGAGGCAAAGCATGATGCTAGAAGTAGTGGGGCTTCGGGAAATATCCATGGAATTTGATCCAGGTGGTGAAGCAGCGAGGTTACGTTACCACTTGCGCCACAGGAACAACAACACAGCCACAGTTACATTCGCCAAAATTATATTTTTGTCAGCATTTGTGTGCGTGTCTGTCTGTCTGTCTATCAACCCAATAACTCAAGAGCCTGGACAAATAATCTTGATATTTGATAAGTTGGCAGTTCTTTGTGAGACCTTGAAACATTGCCTTGAAATGATTAGATGTTGGGCCCCCTACTAGCGACTTGTTATGGAACTGCAGAGGAACTTCCAGTTTTGATATTTTGTGTTCTGAACCAGCTATGATCATGATTTTTAAGTGGCAGATAGCTCTTGGGAGGGAGAGTTAGTCTTGTAGGTTTTGGCCTCCTAGTTTGTCATTATTACTTCCTATCTGTTGAAGTTTGAGGTTGATGACCTACATTTTGACCTTGTCACTGCTGTCCTCCTGTGACCTTTGCTGCTGTTCCTCCTTCCTCTGCTGCAGCCTGGTCATCAGCTCCCTGTTCCTGACCTGCTGTTCTGAGGACAGAAGGGAACTGTCAGGCTTCTACATCTATACCATCTGTGAATAGTTTCATCAGGTTGGTAAGTCACTGAATGAAAGGACTCTTTGTACACACCCAATGTTTTATTTCAACCAACATTTCAGTGACTGTTTGTCCCCTTTCTCAGGGCAATTCTGACTGGTTTGCTTGGCAAATACTGCATTAATTATCTCTGTATATATGTAAATACTTTATTTTTGGGGCCGCATCTGTAAGCATCAACACCTGCAGTGCAAGGCGAACCAGTCAGACTTGCCCTGAAGAAGGTGACGGACGGTCACTAAAACTTTGGTATGTAGTCGAGAGACAAATCACATGTTTGAGCATGTTAACTGAGGGAACATTCAGCACAGAAACTTACCAAAACTCTGCTTTTTCACCTCATCCAGGCTTTCTTGCAGGTCTTGTATATCCTACGATGGATGGGCAAACATTAGAGGAATTGATTTGCTTAAAAATCATTGAAAAAAACTAGTCTCAAAGAATTTCTAGTGTTTCTAGCTGGACTAAATCTTAGCAACATTTTATAAGTGGGAGCACTTTCAATAATGCATTTAGCAAATAACACATTACAATAAACAATTTCTCTAGAACAATTTTATATTCAAGGTCACTGACCTTGTGATATTTGCCAAGTTCAAACACAAGTTCATTCTGCTGCTTCACCATTTCACCAATTTTCCTGGAAACAAAGAAAAAAACACATGATGTCAATGACATTGTTTAGATAAATAAGATAGATGGTATAACATGTTACCTGTACAGTGTGATATCCTTTTTTTGTTATTTGTGGTTTCTTTCTTTTCCACACATGCATTAGAGTGTCTTAAGCTAACTGTAAAATGTACATACAATTTGAATAACTACAATATCAGTTCATATAGTTGGTTATACACTACAAATCATCCGGAAGGAGGCCTGGCGAACCTCCGTCTCGTATCAGCCATATGGTGATTTACACCATACACCCGGACGGGAGACCTGGCACATCCCCGTCTTGTAATATTCAGCCAACGAAAGGGTATGTCACCCCGTAAGGGGCGGTATAACCCGTCGTCGCGAAAGCACATCAACTGACTGACCGAGTTCATATAGATGCGCTCTCTGGAACTGTTATTTTGGGGGCTCAAGTACAGTGATAACAATGCAATTCTTGCATTGCTAATCAACATAAGTTTTTACAAGCTCCCATAGACGACACTGACTAGAAATAAGACTTACTCTTTGTCCTTGTCTGAAGGCTCCTCCTCTGTACTTTCTGAATCAGGAGAGTCAAACAGGAACTTGGACAGTGCATCTCCACACTGCAACCTGCATATGGAGAGACAGAACCAAAGAAATATACACGTTAACACATGGGAACCAGCAAGCACAAGGCTAGGCTTGAGTATGCTATGCTTGTCATCTACATGTAGTTACCAATGATACATTTAACTTAACATTTTCCTATCCATTCATTTGACATATGTGATGGATATGAATTTTACAACTGACATAGCTATATGTGTCAAAGGACAATGTTCAGTCACCTATAACATTTACCATTCATTTGACAGGTTTAAGCGTTACATTGTATACTGTTGTTCCAAGATACACTACATGACAAAAGTAGCAATGTACAAAATGACAGCATTGTCAAGAGTAGTACTTACCTTTCCAACACCAGTTCCTGGACACTGAGTTTTGTAGACTGTTCCTGTAGAAGGGACTGTAGGTGTAGAATGCTGAAAACAGAATTAAAGAAGTATCAAACTACATGTTCAAAATAAGGGCATTCTTCTAACAGACTAGAACACAAAAGAGTTAATCTGCAGATTGATAATGATCCCAAACATATCACAAATATCAATCAAGCTAAGGCTTACATGTCATTTCAGTCTTTTTTTTTTTAATTAACAAAGATTACACTAAACGTTTTAAAAATCCGGCTGATGTACCTGGCATTCACTTCCTCTTGAGTGCTGTTGTCAGGCTCTTGTTGTCCTGTGCAAGGATAATCAAGGAGAAAATACAACAACAAAAATTGAATGTCGAAACATACAAACTTGCCATGGTGTTACTGTATCTGTATAGCCGGTATAACTGCCCTTCGGTGTAACACACTAATTTTGCAGTGCAGTAGCAAATTATTACACTGAACGAACAACCTGTGACTCCTGTCCAACTAGTGCACAAATATGTGACTGTGTCAGCTAAATTGTACCTAACAAACTGACTCCATTTCAAACCGTACATGTCCATGTATAGTAGAGAACTTACGTGCAAGCAGTGTTGCCTCCTGCTCAACACGTTGCCTTCTCACCCATTCCTTTGTCCTGAAAGCAAAGTAGATAACGGATAAATGTCAATGGGCATCAGCTGCTAAAATTTTACTGGACACACTTTCAACCATGTACAATATAACATGTTGAAATTTTAAGAGTGTTCTATGAGATGAAAACATCACATAAGCTTTTACTGTCTTCCTGTTGCATATTCAGTAACTTACTGGGACAAGATTTGACTTCAAAGGACTATTTATCAATTGTTTGTAGTCAGATTGTCATTATTGAGTGTCAGAAGAATGTAATTTAGTTATTTCTCCATGGGATGTGTAACAGTGTGACTTAAGTTAGGCTAGTTATAAACAAACAAACAAGCAAAGTCAGGGTGCGAAATACCTGGTTGCACGTTGCACAGTGCAACAAGATTTCGGTTGGTGCAAGTTAATTCCAAACCTAGGTAGCGCAGTGTGCAACCTTATATTTTGAGCCAAAGATCTCAATCGGAGCCCTGGAAGCTCACAAAACGCAGTGTCACTCTCATAAAATTCGGTAAATCTTCAATTGAAATAAAGAAATCAACACTTTTTCGTTTTAAACCATCCAAAACCCTTCATAGATTGTGAAATTTGAGCTGAAAAAGACGAAAACACACTGCCCTTGGTTAAAAAAGATGTTGTTAGGTCAATGGGAACAAAATACTATCTAATTTATATTTTGAAATATTACTATTAGTAGTATTATACGCTACATACAAGCTTAATTTGAAGAAATCGGTGAATTTTGCTGGAGCAACCTGAAATTTGGATGTTCAACCTAGCATTTGCCCTAGGTTGCAACATGGGCAACCTGGCTCAAAAAAGTATTTCGCACCCTGAAAGTATGTCCATGCACAGTCACTGCAAACTAGTGCAAAGCATGCATATTATGTAAGAACACATAATTTGTAGCAGTTGTGAATCTTATATTAAAGTATATAACAGAGTCAGTTGAAAGTTCTCACCCTTTTAACTCCACCAACTCAGCAACATCCTCTTCTTCAAGTACTTGCTCCTCAGCTCCCAGTTTCTTGTGACTAGGTGTCATCTCACTGTAGATAGACTTGTTTGAGATGGTACTAGTGGCAGACGTTGGCACCGGTTTACACAGACCTGGCTCAAACACTGTGCTCCTGGGTTGACTGGACTCGACTTCCATCCTGATCTATCTGAAGTTGAGCAAAAGAAAACAGACATCCTTGCTGCATATCTTTGACATACCATATAATATACCATACATGTAGTTAGTTGCACCAAGGACAATGTCCTTGGTTGCACATAGTTTAATAGCACGGTTATTTCTGTGTAAACATTATTTAGTGGGCAATTTAGACTAAAGGATCGAGGAAGCCACAAATACAATTATACTCTAATCAATACATTTTTTGAGTGCCATCCCACCCGGCCCAGCTGCTCAGGCTGCATTTTTGTCTGCCTTCACAGCTAAACGCCCCCCTCCCCCATAATAATTCGAGTGATAATAGAATTTTTAGGGTAATTGACGAAGCAAGCTTTAAGACTGCTTTTGTTTTCATGTGCTTTAACACTCTGCATACCCGTAATGTCCGTAAAGGCCCTCGCAGGATAGCTAAGCAGGAGAACGGTTCCGCAACGTATAAAGTGAACATAATGTCAAAGTGACGTCAGAATCTGACCAACTTCCTCCCAAAATCTTTGGCTGAATAGTTGGCTACCATAGACAGTTTGGCGCCTCTTACTTACCTTTAAAGTAGCAGAAGTCTCTGAAGTTCTATAATTCTTTGTCTATCAGCCTAAAGAACGTAGTAATAGCCTAAATTTTGTTATTTTGACAAACGCTATCGTCCGTTGTTACTTTTTGGCCGCCATTTTGTATTTAAATTCGCCGCGCGGAGGTGTCCCGCGTGCTGCATTATGGGAAAAGACAGCAGAAAAACGCTACTGTTTGACACCGGACGTATTCACAGAAATAGGTAAAGTTAGGTAATATTAGGTAGTTAGAAATCTACAATAGATACAAAATGAAATGCATGGTTGAAATTTGCGTCAATTTACCTTTACACACAATGGTAGTACATGTATACTGATTTGACAAGGACCAATTTCGTACCGATGCGGTAGCGAGCTATTTTTGGTTTCTCAGTTTCGAAAGTTGGACTCTCTCATGGTTGGTGAGAAAAGTTGGACTACTTGGGCATATGCTCACTTTAAAAGCCACAGAGCTTTAGGACCCCTTTAGAACGGGAAAGACCGAGTCCAAAGTGAATACCAGCATTGAGTATCCTGGCAGTTTGAGACTGACGAACGTTGCGGAGGAAAGAGTACTCTGGTCGAAGCACACCTGGCCTTGCCAAGGGGGTTCCCCGCCTGGAAATACCCGCGGCCGTTTCCTCCTCAGTTGTCTCCGAGGGCCAAGGCGAAGGGCGCGCCAAGTTGACATTTCCCCCGACTGACTGACGTGTCGCTGAACGGGTTTTCAGGTCTGCATCCAGAGGTGCTAATTTGCAGTCACAGCTACTAGGGCGACCGTTAGCTGCTGATTCAGAGCCGGTCAGACAGACGCAAAGTTTGCTTTCACTTTCACTCTCTCCAAGCCTGGGGACGGTTGACTTGAAAGATGGCAGACACGGAAACGTTGAGTCGAAAACGTTTGGTGTTGGTCTTTGCTCGCTGACAGCTTGAGATCATCCTGTATAAGACGCAGACCGCAGGTAACTTCGTTGCATCATTTGGAATTCAAGAGTTATTTTACAAAATAAGGATATTAAACAAACTTTTTACATAACACCTATTCATGTTTGTCTTTTGAAATAAACAAAAAGAACAAGATTAACTTGAATACACAGCAGTCTGAAATACTCTGTCATCATCTCAAAGTCACCAGGGTCCAACTTAGAGATAACAATGAAGTCTTCAAAATATTTAAAGATCTGATGAGGATCAATTAAGCCTTAAGGTTGTTTTCAGTCAATGGTTTTAGTAAAAAAAATGCTATATCCCATATATAGAATTGAAAATGGTATCTATTGTATCCCATAATGTGAATTCCAGGTGCTGTGATTTGGAAATTCTACAAGCTGTTCTGACACCACTACACCCAACATGATTGATAACACTCAGGTATGTCTTCATACCATAAAATTGACAGTATGTATGTTATTCGTCACAGACATAGGTTACAGTAGTACAACATTAACTTAAAGCTGGTAGAAAGAACATTCGGCTTAAGCCTTACATTCATGGTTGGATAAATAACTCATCTCTACTTAGCCTCCTCCGCAGACTTCCTATAATGGCGGCGTATATATATTTGTGTGTGTTGGGGGGGGGGGGGCAATGGGACTTTCGCTGCCAAGGGAGTCATGTAGCCGAGGGACGACCAATATAAAGGCGGTTGTCCCTCGGCTACATAACTCCCTTGGTAGCGAAGGTCCCTCGCCGGCATTAGAGATTAGAACCTTGCCCCCCTCACCCCCAAATATATATGCCACCGTTATAGGAAGTCTGCGAAGGAGGCTGCCACAGAGGCATCTCAGTGATTTCTTTGTTTGCCATACATAATCTGTTAAACATATCATTTAAGTTCCTTTACATGCTGCTTTTTTGCTACAGATCTAATGGAACAAGAAGGGAGTGTTGAGGACCCTGCAGCTGCCCAAGGTGCCACGTCAACTGCAGTCGGAAGCCCTTCCGATGATGGTTCTGCCAATGACAATGCCCATGATACAAACGGAGCTGAGCACACCAAAGCCAAGTTGAACGTATTAAGTCCAAGTAAGTCCACAAGCAGCAGCTCATCCCATGGCACCATCACTCCAGACAGAGCACCCAGTCCCACTCCAGTACCCCAGGACCAGGCTGGCTGCGAGAATGGTACATCTAGTATGCCAGGTACGTGCATTAGTTCAGGTGAGCAATCACTAACTTTAAGACTAGAAGTATTAAAGGTAGAGATATTGTAATATATATATTGCCCACAGCCTCCTAGTTCAGGAATCTACTACATGTACTTTGGGTTTAACTTTGACCCAAATTTTCATAATGCCATTTTCCAGGTAGTAAACGAGGGACAACCAACATCCACATTGTCAACTATGTAACCATCCAAGGCTCGCAGATTGGACATGGTGGCACGCTGAACTACATACAACCAAGGCAAGCTTCATCAAAAGGTAGATATTGGCCTTTCCTCCAAAAAGGTTCAACATTAGGGCTATGTCAATTTTCATTAAAAACATTTGGGAGGAGGCAAAAGAAAGAAAGAAAGAAAGAAAGAAAGAAAGAAAGAAAGAAAGAAAGAAAGAAAGAAAGAAAGAAAGAAAGAAAGAAAGAAAGAAAGAAAGAAAGAAAGAAAGAAAGAAAGAAAGAAAGAAAGAAAGAAAGAAAGGGCCAAGAGATTATTCTAAATTCCTAACACACTTGTGGAGATGAATTAATGTATGTAAACAGTCTTTGATGTAACCTTTTCAGTTTTGTGACTTTTTAGGCATTGTAAGATTTCTTTTGTATAGTGGTGTTCAATGTAAAGGTAACTATTGTGATGCCAGGATAAGGACAAAGTATCCTGATATGTATTTCACCATAATTATGTGAAATATGTGAATATCGTTCTCCCTTGTAGGTGGGCAGATTGATAAAACGGAACGGGCAGTGGACTTCCTGAACTCGATCATCAATCCTGGAAACTATGCACATGCATATTTCATGAAGTATGAAGATCTTGCAGAAAGGTATCAGGGTAGACATGGGAGGTTTAAAGACCTTGGAGTTGGTCCATTGAAGGTTTTCTTGCAAAAATCCCCTCATTTTGATTTGGTTCAGGGGGAGAAAGGTCTCATGGTTCAGCAGAAATTTGAACAAGACACACCAAGTTCCGAGGACCAAGTAGACAACCCTTACACTGATCTAGAAATGAGAATGCAAGCAAATCTTCCAGAGTTCAATGATGACTCTGATATGGAGTTAGACTTTCAAAGCTGTTACAGTTATTCTCTGGGGAGTAGGTCATCTTCTCGTGCCACAAGCCCTGGCACCCATACCCAGCGTCCAGTCTCTTTTGGCCAAGAGCTTGAGCAGGGCCCTTGGAACTATGTGAGGCCCAAAAGTAGGCATGTCAGAAATAACAGTGGTGGGTCGGAGCGCTTGTCTCTGTCAGATTCTCCCTCCTTCTATACTTCTCCTTCACCCCGTTTCCACTTTTTGTCCCCAGCTGATAGCAGACTTCCTTCGACGCCATACTTTAACACAGGCATCTCTGCTGACCTTTTGAACACACTTTTGCACAGACCTGCAGGACCAAATATTCTGTTCAGAGACAGTGACAGCTGCTATCAAGGACACGAAGGGCAAGCAGCTTTCATGCTCGATGTCGTGTCCATGTGGAACACTCCCAAAAGAAAAGACAGCGCATTCATAGTGATGGGAGTTCAGTGCAAGTGTCCGCCTCCACATGATGTGGTTGGACTACAGAACACAGGCCTTGACGCATACTACCAGAATCTTTTTGATACCGGCAAGTGTTTCTCTTACAAGCCTCCTTTTAGGTATGAAGAGTTCAAGTATCAGGGAATGTTGTTGGGCATTGTCGTTATCCCACCTTGCTTCGGTTCGATGTATACTGACCCCTGCATAGCAGAAGAGTCTCTTGAACACGGTATGTGGCACCAAGAGGAGCTTTGGTATCGTGTTGGTTCTTGCAATGCTGCTGCACCATCACAAAATCATGCTAAAGTCTTCTCTTGGTTTCGGGAAAGCACTTCACCTAGAACTGCAAAGACGCAGCTCAAGTTTCCAGGAAGAGACGACGAGAAATGGGAATCGTTCTTTGAGGCAGTTGACCAGTTTGACAGTCGGCGTTCTTATTGCCTCGTTCTCAGTCGCTGTGCTCAAGACACACGGCATCTTGGGGAGCTAGAGGCACTTGCAGGCATACCTTGGCTTAAGGTGTTTGACTTTGATCAGAAAAGTCGTGTGGATGGAGTCTTGTCAGTCTGTGAGGAGAAGCTTAAGTCAACACGTGGCTTGACTTTATCCACTCCCATAGATAATCTGGACAGCCTATCCAGTAGGTCAACTGACTGGTTCTTCCCAAGAGGACATGTCCATAAAAAAGACAGTCTTGTAGACGGATCTGAGCGGGCATGGGTGAAGAAGTATGGTAAAGAAGTCGAAGCTCACTGTAGTCTTCTCTCAGAGTTTTGCCATGACACCACCCTCTTGACAGCTGTTGTGTTGTGGTATTCAGATGAAGAAGGACTTGGTTTCTTGAATCGATTGCTCATGAAGATGGATAGTGCCATTGATCCGCTCAAAGTAGTGCTTTGTATGCCAGAAGTTCCAAAGGCTACAGCATCTAGGGAAATGGTGGAGACAATACGTCGATCCCTGGAAATTGACAAAGTCATCGAAATTCCCCTTGAATGTGTCTGTTGGGGCCTTCAAAAGATAGCAGGTGATAATGAGGTGAGGGCGTCCACTCAGCCATACCAGCTTCCCAATGCTGAAAGCTTCGAACCGTTGGTGGTCAATGCTTCAGATGCCTGCTGGCTTCAACGAGAACTGGATGTTCTGTACATCAATGAGACATTTGAGAAACCAGATACCCAGACTTCTCATCTTGGAGAGAGCTTTCTGAGAGGAGGCGTATTGACATGGTATGAATATCATCTGTCCTCCTTCGACGCACGTCGCACGCTGTATGAAGATGTGCTTAATCATGTGAAGAAACACATCATGAGAGGCCAGCCTACGTTGATCACCTTATATCATGCTCCTGGAGGTGGAGGGACATGCTTTGCAAGGCGCATTTTATGGGACATCCATCCGTCAGTGCCTTGTGTCTTTGCATCTGCTTCTTCGATGACAATCGGGGAACTGCACAGTCGTTTGGACTGGTTGCACAACAAGACTCACCTTCCGGTTGTCCTCCTCATTGACGGCCAAGATTCTATCTTGGTGAAGCGCCTTTTTCACACCTGCAACAATGTGAAGTTAATCATATTGTATGTCCAGAGGTATAATATGGCCATTAATGAGAAGAAGCAGCGTGGAAATGAGTTTTGGCTGAAGGGTATTGTTGACAAGGATGAGGCATTGAGGTTGGAGCGTGTCTTTGCACCTCATTGTAAGCAGGAGAGGAAACATGCCCTGAAGAGTCTCACTGAAGGGGTGGCAGTTCACCATGTCTATGAGTTTGGGCTTACAGCATATGATACTGAATATGTGGGTGTATCATCTTATGTGAAAGGGTACCTTGACCTTCCAAAGGAGGGTACGCTGACAGCTTGGCAGACTGCTGTTGGGTACTTAGCCCTTGCGTATTTCTACGGCCACATTGGCGTTCCGAGACAGTTCTTTGCCAAGTTGCTTGGAGTGAGGGAAGACTTTGATGCACTTGTAACAACTGAGTATCTCACCCATGGGGGGAAGCAGTTTGTTTTTGAGGAGGACAACACTTGGAGAGTGACTCACCATGTTGTTGCAAAGGAGATCCTTGAGCAGATTCTCTGTCGACAGACAGGTAGACACAACAAGGAGGGCCGGCTTAGCGAGAACGCCAGGAAGCACTTATCCGCATTTGCTTGCAAGTTCATCAAAGAGGCAGGAGTAAGGCAGATGAAGAATGGTGTCGCCTCCCCAGCTCTTATGCGCGTTTTGAGGGACGTTTTCATCAACAGAAACTACAAGGCCATGGGACAGGATGACATCCAAAGGCGTCAGATGATGTCCCCGATAATCACAGATATTCCTGCTCATGATAACAGTAGAGAAAGACTTGCCGTCCTACAGGCCTTAACTGAGTGCTTCCCTCGTGATCCCAACTTTTGGGGACATCTGGGAAGATTCTATGCCATGTGTAGGGCATCTGACCAAGAAGCAGAACGTTGCCTTGAAAAAGCACTCAATCTTCGTCAGGATGAGATCAGGTCATACCAGTATGCCAGGAGAAAGGATGAATCAAGTGGGGACACCGTTTTGTGTCAAATACATCACATGTATGGGATCCTGTACAGCAGAAGGGTTGCAGAAGCAGTGGGGAGTAAATTGGGCGACTTCTCCAACTTCTACCATGACTTTGACCCAAAGAAACAAAACATTCACGATGTCATGAAGACAGTGTCTGATCTAGCTGTATTGGCGAGGGATTGTTTTACAAAGTCTCGAGAGCTGCTTGTCCCTGGCATGGAGGAAAGCTTTGGGTACATTGGGGAGATCACTTGTCGTTTGCAGATTGTGGACTTTCTGCAGAGGTTTTATCCCTCTGGATACTTTGCTTACCTTGATGACGACAATGCACCTGGGGATGTTGTTGAATTCCTGAGCTCCTGCTTTTCAGAGTGCGATCACCTCATGGCTGCTTGCTTGGATCGCTGCACGTATGAAGACCTAATGAGAAACGACAGTTTCTTACAGTGCGTTAACTGGTTCAATGTGCTGTTCAAAAACGCAGCAGAGGCACTGCAGAGGTGGGAGGGGGGTGACAGCATTCGTAGCAGAAGAAGCAGGATTGCTGCCCTGAAGATCAAACACCACAACCTCACCAAACAGAGCAAGAGAACCTTTCTCAGCTTGGAGAACATCCATTCTAAGGATGACATTGCTCACATCATCGAGCTGTTTGAATGTACATTTCAAGAGGTGTATGAGCAGAATCTACCGATGGACATCGGTGTGGAGGTGAAAGACTGGCTGCTGGCTATTCAACATGTTTACTGTAGCCAAGCATATCCTCTAGAAAATGTCCTCCTTCAGGTACGTCGTTGGTACGAAAAGAGTCCCAAGTCCCCTCTTGCTGTGTACTACCTGTATGTGCTGAACACTGTCTTGGCCATTGGGAAGAAGAAGCAGTCTGGATCAAGCCGATACTTCGCTGAGTCCAAACGACTGCTTCCTGAAATGAAGCAGCTCAGCCGACTCGTCCACCGCTATGTCAAGACTCGTGAATGGCTCGGTGTGGAGGATGGACAGGGGATCCGACGACTGGTCCACCGCAGCAAGCTGGGAGAGTGGAGCCAAGAGCACAGGTTCTGGAAAGACCCAAGCAAGATGGCTTTGTTGGAAGTGAGGACAGGCACAGTGTGTTCCTCACGAGAACAACTGTATGGGACCATTGAACTTGACACTGGGCATTATCACAGCGGAGAGCCCCTGAAGGTATTTTTTGTCCCCAAACTCTTTGGCATGTATGGAAAGAAATTCGAGAACAATCGTGTCCAGTTCTACATTGGCTTTGGCATTGATCGAGGTTGTGAAGCTTTCAACCTGAAAGAGCTACAGAAAGTTGCTTGTAACTTCCGCAAGACGCCCACAGAGGTGCCTTCATTGGGCCCAACTCGTACTGCCCGTTGCATGAAGTGCAAGAATGTTGTAAGGGCCCCTGGGAATGACTAGCACAGCGGAATGTTGTGACTAAATGCCTGCAGGTTGTTGAACGCAAGTTGTGTTTGGAAGGGATGAAGAGGTTCGACCCCAGCCTTTTCCTTGCTGCTTTACCCAGTACCCAATTAGCCTGGGTACCATTCTCTGTACATATAGTTACCGTTGATTTGATAGCCTGATCAGCCGTAGTTTCTGCTGGCTCTTTTCGCTTGCTGTAATTGATAAGCTACTGTAAGCAAGTAAAAAGGGATAGCCAGCGGTAACTACAGAGGTTGGTACCCTGGTTAGTATTAAAATAGGAACCAATTGCCAGTACACAAAATCATTGCAAAATATCTACCTCAGCTGGGAGCATGTTAAACAAACATCATTCCCAAACTAATTTATTCAGTCTGCTACAATTGCAACACAACCTGTGTATATCTGCTCCTTTCTTTTTTTCTGTCTTTACCTCCCTTGCAATTATCTTTTGCAAATTTCCTGGAACCCAGATTTCTGAGCAATTTGTCAGCCACCATTGCATCATCTTCATGCCTCCTTTTTTGGGAGAATCTTGTATATTACCAAATTCCATCCAAAAAGGGATCACATATAGCCTGATGTTAGAGAATCGCAAAATCGGATGACCTACTCCTGCTTGGATGTTTCTATTTTTATACGTCTTGCCATTATTATCCGGAATTAAGAACAAGAAAAATGATCTATTTTATTATATTCAGAGATGTGTGTTCTGTCACTTGGTGTGCCTTTTCATATTCTGTCAGATTTTCTATTTTCTTTGATAAGGTGGAAAATTTTAGTTCTCAATTTTATAATGATAATGTAAATAGAACATTTAAAAGCATTTTTAAGAAGTTAGATGTTAAGAAGTAAATCATGACTGGCAGTGTGTTGATGTGCAGCATCCTTTACTGTATGTTTTACACACTGAAGTTTGATGTTCAATTTGTAGTTGAGTGATGATAATGCTATTCCTGACTTCCATTGTTTTACTGTATGCTGTGGTGTACATGGAACCAATTAGGAGGTTGAAAATGTAACATGTTATACCAAGGAGGTACCCTTGGCTATACATGCATTTCATTGGTGATGGGGGTGATATCTGAAGTACTTACTTCTAGTAAAATGCAATTTTTTTAGAACAATGTAGCTGACTATGTTGTCATTGTGTAGAGATTTTGTTCAATGTCTTTAATGATGATACGATTGCTAATAGCAATACTCTAGGGACATGTCCTGTAACCTATTAGGTCATGTATTGTACCATTAGAACTAGCCGTGGCGACTAACGAAGGGTGTTCAGTATATGTAGTTAATATCATTAGCAAAAACACCCTTCGCACAGGGAAACGACCTACCGACAATAGATTTCGGCCATTTTATGCAAATTAGCAATTTTGCGACAGACCGGAAAATGGCGTCCCATTTGGCCCATTCAAACTTCCCACCAAACTGGAATTAGTAGAATAAGTTCTCTTCGTGGTACGCATTTAGAATTTATATGAAATTGTAGGTAGATTTGTCATAAACATGATGGCGAAAACTGCACGGGGGTACCATTGAGAGGTAAGCTCAGACACGTCCGAAGAGTTGTAATACATTTAGATATGAAGTTCTGATGTGACCTCGCGACCTCGTGTGATTTTGCGACAAAAAGCGAAATTACGGCCCGAAGCTGCCGGGGAGCTAACTTTAAGATGGAAATTTCACATACATATTTAAATATATATTATTGTGAGCTGCCGCGAGCAAATGTGACATAGGCGCTATTGTTAATGTTTCCCTGTGCTTCGTTAGTCGCCACGGCTACATTTAACCTCATTGATGGGACCAAAGCCAGTGTTTATGCTTAGGTTTATGTTGTGCGTGCTATTTTTCTTGTCATTATTATCATGGTAGTCAGCAAATGACAGATATGAATACTAGTACTACAATTTATGTGAAATGTTTGTGAAATCTGGTCAAATCTGTGTTGACTCTTCTGCATTCAAAATGTTGGAATTTGTATTGTAAAGTGTGATTGTGGCAATCCCCAGAAATTTTTAACAGCAGAAGTGTACAGAAGCAGATTTCTACTATGTCGGTAGTGTACATGTGGAAAAGGGGATTAAAACTGTGAATACAAACGAGCCAGCCTTGTGGACTTTTATGTTTTAAATTGTTTGCCCTCTAACACCAAAACAGTACTTGGACACACCACTTCTCTATAGTACCTGAATACACTCAGTCACCTCCTGGGCTAATTATTTCGATCGTGCAGAAAGCCTGCTGCTCAACGATCTAGTGACGTCGCTGGCAGTGTGTAAATACGTATCTGTAGCCACGTAAGGTAGATTGTTTCAGGGTCATTTCTTTGGGTTGTACCACATCTAGATAGGTGATATCGCCACAATTCTGTTGGTTCGGGTTTCATACATTTCAATGTATGTGCGGGTATATGTAAACCGCATCATGCTGCAATATGCGTTATGGCCATTCATTCCTCTTTAATAATGGCTACGATTACTATCAAGTTAGTCGATTGAGCAGCCCTCTGCACCCCCGCATGAACCCACGAATGGAATAACCCTGACCCAGATGCGCAGCTGACCCGGAACCAAGCAAGGACTCTCTTCCGCATATCCTTGAACCACCGAATGGTACACAGTACAGTCAAGAAACGTTCTAGTCGCAAGGACAAAACATCACTGCTTAAACCATGGCAGAAATCAAGTCCATGCAGCTCTGTGAGTATTCAGCGTATACGTAACGACTTGTGAACCAGTTCCGACTCCTAACGTGCTGTTTAGATTAAGTTACATTCAAATGCTTTTGATTGACTTACTACGGTTACTCGGTATCGACCTTCGGAAGGCTTTTAAAAATTGTTAACGAATTTTGCCTTTCCATTCAAACCTCGGGATTCACGTGGACGTAATAACACTACATCCTTGGGTCTAGTAAAGTTGTAATTTTGACTGATACCGAAGTGAACAACGGTGAACTTAGATAACTAAATTGATACTACCTCCCTTGCAGACTCCCATGTGGGAAGAATCTACAACGAGCTGAAAGAGGTGAGAGGCAACTAACTGCCTACTTTTGTGTATAACACTCTAGTCTGTCCATAACTATACACCAAGGGGATTTTTGTCTGGGCAACCTTGTAAACTTTTATCATGACATGACTTCCGCTGCTGTGCTGAAATTGGATATCAGGAAAGGTCACTGACCTCCAGATCAACAAGGCAACGTGCGTGATGCTCTCATGTTGATGCACAGTAAACTCGCCTGAATTCGAATGGTGTTAGAAATAATGTTGAACGTAATAGGGCCTTCATGCAAAGAGCTAGTCTCATGATGTTTCTGACCTTGGGGAGAAGAGTCGCTGTGACGTGGCGACGATTGAGTAAAAAAGAGTCTGAGATAGTGAAGATTTTCTTTAAACAAAAATGCTTGCACTTGGACAAATAGTTGGTAGTAAACTATTTAGTTGATATCACAGATAAAGCCCATGGTCACTTTTCAACACCCACAGACCAAGGACAACTGTTTCCGCCCTCTATTAAGCTTATAAGAGGCCACACCCAACAGTATTACTGCCTAGCCTGGGTATCATCCTCCGTAGTAATTACTACTGGCTAATAAATCTTGTCCCTTGGGTCCACGGTTAGCAAGCGAAAAGATTGAGCCAGCGGTTACTACGGAGGACGGTACCCAGGCTAAGCACTGCCAGCACTGTACGGTACTCTACTAAATGCCACAGAAACCGGACTGTGTACTCTCCAAGCGCAACATGTTTTGCAACAAGAGGTTAGGCTTCGGCTTGCCGGTGGTCGTCTTTTTATCGGGATTTCTATTTTGTCAGGTTTTCAGCAGCCTGACAAAATAGAAAGCCCGAAAAACGGATAAAATACGTCAAAAACAAGTCAAACTGGCCTAACCGCTGATTGGAGAGTGGTTTTCCCCTGTATAACTGCGACTATCCCTTGCTAGTTGGGTTACGGCGACACCGGCGACTTGAAGGTGGAAGATGTCAGTAAGTTCGACAGTCTACACTATCACGGCGTCCAGGCGATGGACGAAGCCATCCAGCGGTTTAACATAGGGTACGTTAAATCCTTCAGCTATGTTTACAGAACAAACACAATAGTGTATTGTACGTGTACTTAAAATTTGTTTTATAGTCGTATTTGAAGGTGTATCCTTTACCGTAAGTGCTTTAATTACGACCATGATTGCTCTGGGTGTTGTCCTTTAACGTAAGTTCATGTAGATTGAAGTTCCGGTCGCCCCCATACATAGAAGGGAAAAGAAAGCTAAATATCTGTGGAAATTGACCCTTACTTTATTACTGATTAGAGCCTTGTCGAGATTGTATAAAGATGCAAACAGACAATGGTTGAAATTTACTTGGTTCAGTCAAGGACCTCCTTAGTTCAGTGCGCCTATATCTATATTTCAACCATACTTGAACGCTAATATGCAAAAGTTTCAAAGAAAAGTGCATAGAGGCATATTTGGTAGTTGACCTTCCAACCATCTTATCTCTCTCTCTCATCGGGCTCACAAAAACAGCACTCAACGCAGGGGTGTGTGCGCACCCAGAGTAGGTGTGTGCGCATGCACCCAAAGTAGGCGTGTGTGTGTGCATCCAAAGTAGGTGTGTGCGCACCCAAAGTATGTGTGTGCGAACCCAAAGTATGTGTGTGCGCACCCAAAGTAGGTGAGTTGCTCATTGTACCTTACGGCCACGGTACAGCAAAGACACCCGTGTGTTGGATGTGGGGTCGGGGATCGGCGGACCAGCGCGGTACTTGGCCTGGAAGACGGGATGTCACGTGACTGCTCTTGAGATTCAGCGTGACCATCACGAGACCGGGGAGGTTCTGACGGCGAGATGTAACCTCAGTGAGAGGGTCCGGCACGTGTGCGGGGACGTTATGGACATTGACCTGGGTAAGACCCCCATTTCACTAGACGGCGATCGCGCTACGAACTCGCTACGACCTGAATTGGAGTTGTGAAACCCTTGCCTTCATAATCGGAATATCATGCAAAATGTCAAAGTATGACTGAGAAGACGACAAAACACACGAAGCGTAAAAAGATTCGTTTGTAATCTATGAAATTCGTTTAGCACTCAAATCTCTCGGTCGCTGCGCGGTCACAGCGAGGTCACCGACCTAGTGGAATGGCGGTGATGGAGAGTAAATAAATCAAGTGTAAAAGAGCAGAGATCGTTTTGTAATTGAACTGTAATTTTGATCGGGAAGAACGGATTAATCACCTCGAGGACACTTCTATATAATATTCATGTTTATTTTAACGCTTAGGTCTTCTCAAGTAGCAACACATGTTTTAGATTCAATTGTCATTTTTTGTAACAACTTCCTTGAAAATCCCTAAAAGAATCGGCCAACGATGTTTTATCAAGGAGGTTAAAAAACAGGAGAGATTTTTTTAACCCCCTTAGTTTTTCAAGGAGTCACAAGGACATTATATGACTTGATTTTATACAGGGCATGGCAGTTACGATTTGGTGACCAGTTGGCTGGTGTTCTGTCACATACCGGACAAGAAGAAGGCCAGCGAGCGGTGTCTGCAGCACCTCAAGCCGGGAGGCAACATGTGAGTTCTTCGCTGTCACTTACGAACATGTACTGATGGTATGGTGACATAAAAAAAACACATAACAGTCAAAATATGTTGGTACTGTCACGGATTCGGGACCTTCCCACGACATTACTCCTGACCACTACCCAACCAAGATCGTTTGGGTTTGGAGTAGCCTGGAATCCACCATATTCTAGCTTCAGTCCGCTCTCAAATAGATTATGACATTTTACCGACTTTTATTTGTATCTATAGACTTTTAAAGACTAAAAGGTAACCTCGTCGACCAACTCCCAACCACAGATGACATTGCTTCACGGTCTGGAGAAGGTCGGGAGGCCATGCTCGGTTGCAATTCGCACTGATGAAAAATTCATTAATTTGATAGATATGTATAAGCCATAATTTGTGTAAAATTTGTTTGGATATGTGAGACATGGGGCATTTCGGAAAATTCGTGTTTGTTCTTTCCATTAGGCTCGTGGAAGACCTTTTTGCCCTTGGAGACTTATCGGAGGTGTCAGAAGACATTCGGGTCAACTTCTTCGATCTTCCCAATATCCAGGATTACAAGCAGCAGATAGTGGATGCCGGCTTTGCCAACATCCAGGTATTTCCGCAGTGATCACGCATTTGTGTAGAAACTAGTAAGAAAAGATCGTAGGGAGAGTGCAGGTGAAAATATCAGTGAAAATTCTAAAGACCAAATGTCTGCGTAGAATTGTTTTTTCGTCGTTCTGCTTCCTTTATATTTTTCACGTTGTAATTTCTCATTTGCGCTGTCTAAAGGCGCTAGCCTGAGTACCTTTCTACGTAACTATCGCGGAGTGGTAGGAAGCGAAAAAAATGAGCCAGTATTAGTGGTAGCTACGGAGGATGGTACACAGGCTACGAAACAGTGCAGATTAAAAGCACGAGTTGTTGAAGAAAAAATCCACCCGTAACAATGAAAAGCTGATGTACAGAAATTTCCGTCGCTACTTTTATAATGTCTGTTTATGGACACAATAGGTGGAAGACCTAACAACGAACTGGAAAGACTACGTCCAGGACCGCCTGAAGGCCTTCATCTCATCCGAGGATCGCTACGTGCGGGTCCACGGCAGACCCACTTACCAGGCTCTGCACAACTTCTACAGCTGCATAGTCAGGCTGTTCACTAGTGACCGCGTTGGAGGAGGTCGTATCTCTGCTACCAAACCGACATAACTTAGTATACACATTTCTTCGATAATTGAAAACGCCACCATCTGATTTGTTCCAGACTTGATATTGAAATGCCTTTATCCACGTTGCCTTGATAGATAGATAAACCAACTGCACAAAGATATAGAAATAAATATATAATGACGCTATAGACGCACTATAATCAGTAGCTTGTTTTCAGCTTATATGTGTATCATTCCATATCACGTAAAATAATTGTTTTTGAAATTGCTGAAATGGCTAGGCTACAGTTAAGTGCAAATATTAGTTAACTTCCAGCAAGGAGGTTATATAGACTTCTTGCTTCCAGCTATTGATGTCTATGAAATAGATCTAAAAGATCAACATAGATTGAGGTACAACAAGGAAGATGAGTAGCCATGTCTAAAACAAATAACACGGCATATCAAATGAGGATACATTCCTGATTTCTTTGCTCTGAAGCAGATAATTGTCACATGATGAATAAAAGCTTTTTAATTTGCATTTCGAGTCCTGATTTACTGTGTTGCAAGTTTGTACATATGACAATCTTTAGTGACACAACAAAAGCACAGCTTCTACAACTATACATGCAAACAACATGAGCCTTGCAAATAAAGTGTCTTGCCATCAAACTCAACTTTTTCCAAGTGACAGTTCCCCAATGCTCATAATCAATTCAAGTGCAGTTCTAAAGCTACATTAAACGATCCACGAGTTAACAAGTGAGGTTGACAACTTTTGTAACTTTATTTTGAATAAAAGTTGATATGACATGCACTGACTGTACATTCTTATCCATACATATGCATGTACAAATCTTTGTTACATAATCTTTGCTAGCTATGGTTGGCCATTGGCATAGTGGTAGATTTTTTTTTAACAGTGAATCCATGAATACCCTTAGAAATACCGGGACCACAACAAAACTCTTCTGAACAGGAAGTATGTTTAATAGCTCATCTACCAGTTCATTCCTCAGTTGGAAGCCACTGTATACTTAGACCTTTCTCCCCCATAGACAAACTTGTTGTTATAGAGAACATTCATATGATACCCATTCTTTAAAATCCATCATTGCAAGAGATATGAATCTTCAGGAAGACGTTTTGTAATACATTCCACTCCAATAATCGTGTGTATGTATGTGTAAACACAATACCATTGTACATATCAATAGGAAGCAGTTGCTCTGATAAAATCAAATGTTACTGAGCTTTGTGCATATCTTACTATTGACTGAAATTCATAGCTATGCAAGTACTAAATTCTGTCTTTCTTGAATAGATAACATTTCCACCAATTTTGCTTTTTTGAGATCTTGATGCAGTAGAACTTGACTTACTTGAGTATTGTAATTTGCAGTTGATTCAGAATGTTAATATCTAAAAGACATATATGGAAGACAGTGGTCACATTCTAACATTCATCTTAAGTTTTAACACACAAAGAAGACCATGATCTTGACATCAAAAACACAATGATGTGCGTGTAGCATTTGACAACACTCACTTTCAAGCCTAACACAGTGGCAGAGAAGAGACTGTCAGAAGACTGTGAAAACCACACAAGGATTGTATAGCCTTGACCATGATTGTTCTTTTCTTAGGTAGGTGTTTCCCTCAAAGAGTCATCGATTGTCCTTCCTGGTCGTTGTGCGACGTTTGCTTCTGCGTACGTCTTGTTCACCCCCGAACGAACCATCACTGTCGCTCTGTAACTCTGCCATTTTCCTCTTAGCCCTTCTTAGCTGCCTTGCAGGAGGACTGGATGGTAACATCATAAAAAAGTTATTCACTACAAGAATAGAACTGGGTATGTATCTAGCTTAAAAAACATCAGATTCGTCTGTATAAAAAAATTCTTTAGTCACAAGCATTAGGAGTTACAACAGCTTATGTTTGGGTGACCGTCCATCACCTTCCTCAGGGCGATAATGACTGGTTCCACTTCACACAGCAGCTAGCTAGGTGGGGCTGCAGTGTACCTGTACCTAGCTGCAGAGTGAAGTAAAATTAATCATTATCACCCTGAGCCAGGTGACAGACGGTTACCGAAACGTCAGCTGTTGTAACTCCTTCTTTGTGAACTAAGAACTTGCCAACCTGATGAAATGATTCATGGCTCAAATTTGGCTAAAAATGAAATGTGTGCTTTCTATGGTAGAAATTACCTTTAAAGTTATCTTTCCATAGCCAGCTATGAAAAGATCTGTGTTCAAGATCTAAGAATCCATCCTGTACTTAGGTTTCACATTATACATGTACATCAATCTTTGATGCTAAAGTGGCTCTATTTTCAAACATACAAAGAATGGAACACATCTGATGATGACTTACCTATCTGGTACACACTTGATCTCTGGGTCATCACCAAGAAAATCAAAGTCAATGATGGAACTGAAATGAATAAATGAAGTAGAAAGTTTTCAACAGACTAGATACATGTTAATATATGTTCTGTTCTTAGAAATAAAACAGTTGGAATTCATCAGCTAGATTTGACTTTACCTTGGGCCTGAGCTGCTTGACTGAGCATCCGTTGGATTCTGCAACTGATATGGCTTCATGGCCAAAATATCAACTGAACCCTGTAAGGACATCAAGTATCATTGAATATTACATGGAAAAGACAAATATATGGATATGGATTCTCAATCATTCATCTAACATTAAAGGCTTACCGGACACAAAGCATAAATGTATTCATAAAACTTACAGAATACAAAGTTGCTGCCTCTACTACTGGCTTAAAATAAAAGAGTATACTCCTGGGAAGTCTACTGTAAACGTCAAATGTAAAAGTAGCTAGGAACACACATATGGATAAATCCCACTGCATGAACATCACAATTAATAACATCTGACCTCAGATGCTCCAAACTCGAGAGAGGGTGTGAGGGCATCATCATCGTCTGATTCCGTGTCTTTCACAGGTTCTATCGCATTCTTCGATTCAGTCAGTTGCTCTTCCTCTGGCTCATCTGAATGTGTTTCTGCACATAATGAGGGTGAGATTTAGAAAAATGATGCATGAAAATAAAAAAAATCACAAATAATCTGAAAGTACCAGTTGCCTTTCTAACTTTGATATAAGAATATTGAATAAGACAGAAAACATATACATTTTGTACTAGAAGTTGTGCACCTTGTTGAATGTTGTCAAAAAGACAGATACTCTTTTCACTGGCACAGTCATCTTCTAGGTCATCTCTGGTGTCATCAGGGCAGAAGGTGTCCTCCTTCTCATCCATGTCATCAAACTCTGCCAGCAGGTTGAACTGTGGGGCATCTGGTGTCTGGTCCTCAACAGTGTCTGATTCAAACATTGAAATAGAGAAATAAATAAAAAAGCTGTACTTTGTCTCAGTGCATGGAATCAAAGAAAAGACTGGTGATCAAAGAGAAATGCTTAATGTTACCTAAAAAGACATAATTGTTGTACATGTCTACTAGTAATCTGTTTTGTTCTAGCCTTTCATCAAGACACTTGACATGCTAAAAAGATGCCTACAACAGATTTTAACATGCAGGATCAGCTGCAAGACACTTTCAAGCATCGTCATTGTTAACATCAGCATTTCTTTTCAGTCCTTACCTTCTGTATGCTCTTTTATGTCCTCTGTTTCCACTGTGGCCTCTTGATCCTCCTCTGCGGATGCCTGTTTTGTGTTCTGTTCTGTCAGACTGTCTTTAACAGTTGGCTCTGTTTCCATTGACACATCTGTTGGCTTTTCTATGCTTGATTCCTCAGCAGCTACGTCCAAGTCCATCTCCATGGATGCCTGTTTTTCTTCCCCAGCATTTTGTTGCACTTTTCCTGCCAGCTTTGCTTCCCTCTTCTGTTTCATCCTTTTCTTAGCATTTTCTATCAGTGAGTTAAATTGTGCTTTGTGTTCGGTTGCTGCAAAGGAAAAGAAACTCTGCATTTCAAGTCTGATAAATATTGACATTAGCTATCTGAATAAAGTATGCTGCCATTGATTATGTATGACACAGTCAAACCTCTACAGGTGATGGACCACCGGGCCAATTTGCCCACTTTTTGATGGTCCCAATTTTTCCCATTGACACAAGCAACAAGAAACCTGCATAAAGTGACCACCTGTCCACATATACCAGATTTTATTGGTCCCCTGAGTGATCTTCTTGGCCAGGTTTAAATGTACAACCATCTACTTCTAATACACAAATAAGGAAGAACAAGAAGTCTAGAAAGTGTCAAATACATACCATATTTGGTATTTACTCTGTCTCTTTCTTCTTCATTTGAAGTCTTTTTGACAGGGAAAGCCTGTAAGAAACAATCATTTACAAGTCAAAAGCCTGTCAAAATCACCCCTACTCACTGAGAAAAAAAGGCACACAACTTTAAAGATAATTGGAGAGCTGAAGCTGAACAATGTCCAACTCACAGGCTTGGTTCCAGTTGACTTGTTTAACACCCTCTCATGCTTTTCCACTTCTTTCACAATCTGAGCAACTGAAACACAAATACATGTACAATGTACATTATACACTTATCACTAAGGAATGAAAGTAAGTAAAATATGCTTTATTGTAAAACATAGGAAACATGACGAAGAATAATGCCAGTCATGTATGTCTGCCATACCTGATTTGGGGTCTGCAGAGTCACACTGTGAGTTGTACCTCAACACAAACTCATGGTGTCGGGCGATCAGGGCCTGCAACATACAGCAGTACAAAACATGTGAGGGTGTATCATGCCACAGCCAGGTGCATGGGCAAATAGAAATACAGATGACTACATGTGGTTACATGCCATTACAAAAATGCAAGATCCATTATACCACCATCAGGCACATGGGTCCTCAAAATACAAATGGCACCTTCCACCTACATGGTTGTACTAAAAAGTGACAACATCCAGGTTTAATGTCTAGCAGGAGCTTCTGATCATCCATGACGGTTCAAATGGAAGGAAAAAATGGCACTCACCATAAGCAAGTAAGCATGTGTTAACCTTTAGCACACTGAAGTAGCCATTTGGCACTTCATTCTCTACTGGTTACAGAGTTAGGCAGCATGGAGAAGGTTAATTTTATGTGACATTCATAACTTTAACTTTGACAACCCACCTGCCTGTCCCCCTGTGTAGACAACCCCTTCTCCTTCAGTCTCTTCCTCAGGTCCTTATCAGACATCAGGTTGTACACCAGTTTGGCCATGGGCTTTCTCTTGGGAGCAGAACTAGGAAGAAATAGTGTAGAAGAAAACTGGGTGTTAGTTACATTTGAATCAAACAAAAAAGCCCACTCCTTTCCAAAGAGCATGAATGACACAGTAACTTCATCCAAACAAGTACAAACACAGCACAGTTGTGGATTTCACAATCAACAAACTATTTCAAGGTTGATACGTTTGCCAGATAAAGGATAATAGCAATGTACTGATTAGGAAATGGTCTGGCTCTTAAGCTTAAGCTGAATGTCATAAGTCAGAGGAAGTAGAACCAAAGTAAAGTTGAGCGCTAACAGCTGTCACCTTCTTAAGGACTCTTTCTTCTCCTCCCTTGTTAAGCACACGTCCAGATGTGTGTTGATGTGTCTCTCAGGGATGCTCACTCCACACACAGGGCAGTCTGCTGGGTGAAAACACAGCGCAACACTCTTAATGTGAACAACTTCATCAGGTATACCACTGGAAAAGTTTAACCTTCAGATAAATCAACAACACTTTGCCTTATCAACATCTAAAATCACAACACACATGAGAAATTTGGAGTTTTATTTACTGGTACATGTACTGTCTTATCATTGACCCTCTCTCTGCCATGGCCCAGAAATGCAACTAACTTTCTACCGTTTGTAGCAATCTTTAGGAGGCCAGGGAAAAAGTTGGTTAGCCATAAGAATACTTAATCCTTCTTTATTGAGGAAGCTGTAACTCTGTTCCAGTATTGTGTTGACAGTTTGTCATCTGCACAAAATACATGACATAACAATATCCAAACAAGCTTAGTTATAAGTATAACACCCCACCTGTTGCAACTTGTGAGCTGTTCCTGTCAACTGCTGAAGTCGACTCAGACGAAGTTGATGCCTTTGGACTTGGCACTTTGACAGCCTTTACAGGTGGAGGCGTGACCACAGTTCCAACAATCTCTACATCGTCATCACTGCTGGACTCCTTGTATGAAATTCTTTTGTTTCTTTTTCTCTTAACGTCATCTTGAAAGTCATCACTGTTGTCATCTTCTACGGGAAACGTTCTGGTACCAGCTGTAGAGCAGAACCTGTCTAGGGTGTTGGTTGGAGGACTTTTCTTTACACCAGTTGTAACAGGTTTGGAGCTCTGAAATAGATACATGTGTCATAAGAAATACAGGGAGAATATTTCTAAAGAACGACACAGCTTCATTCACATCAAAAGACAAATATATCTATAGAAATTTACTATTTCTTCTATATTATCATTATATACATTTCTTCAAAGATGGCAATCATTTTTCCACATCTCCAGTTTTCAAGTAAGGCAGTAGAAGTTGACTGGGCCCTACATGGCCTTTAAGGATTACTTTAAGGAATACATCTAAGTTTGAGGTGTCTTAATTTTGAGCGTTACAGCTGTCACCATTTTGAGAAAATGGAGCGTTTGTAGTGTTTTCAAGTATGAGGTTGAAACATGGTGGTAGGCAGGCAGAGGAGAGACAAGCATTTTCGCTGTGGTTTCAAATTCGTGGTTAAGAGGTATGATTACCATATGCATGAACCGCGAACATTAAACCACCACAAACTTAAATGGATTTACTGTATATGACAGAAACCTTTGTTGTCTTTGCTGCGCTGACATGCTGGAAAATAGATGCGTCTGGTTTGAAACCAGCTTGAGCTGAGGTGGACCCTCTGTCGGTAGTGTCTGCTGTGTGGTTGTTGACTCCTGACTTCACACACTGGAGCAAACGGGGTCTGTAGAAAATTGGGATTGAGGAAATAGTACATTACTGCACCAGCATGAAGAGGACTTTCAGAGCAAATGCATTCCTTAACATTACTGACAGTATCATTTCAAATTGTGGGATAGTTTAAGATTAATGAGGAGCTCACCTAACATCAAGAAACTGTCTGACAAGGTCATCTATGCCCCTGTTGTTTCTCAACTCTGGTTCACTGACAGACTGTGGGCAAACACATGATGGTATTACCAAGACATGGCATGATTGCAAATATCAATGTGTAGTACATGGAAGTTCATAGCTTTTTTCACATGCAAGATATATACATACATGTGAGACATAGTACATGTAAAATGAGTGTTGCGATTATCTCTAACATTTTATATTTTGGCAGATCTCTAGATCTTGTATTAACATTTACTAAGAAATTACCCTTGTCACGATTTCAGTCTATCTGTTTATCTCTAGATAGATTAATCTGTTGTACTTACCGTTCCACAGGTTGGGCACTGGGTCTTGTAATTAAGATACCTTCTGATACACAGTGAGCAATCTACAAGTAAAAAAAACCCACAGAATTACAAGTGCACATAAACATTAGCTAGAAACAAGGAATACAACTTCCATTGTGGGGTATAAAACCGTTTAATGTGTACTTTATCATCCAAAAAACGACAAATATCATCAAGAGTCGCGACTTTGCTTGGTATACTCACAGTTGTGTGAACACTGAGGAATGATCATCGTGATGTCAAAGTACTCGTAACAGATCGGACAGCGCAGCAGGTCATCTATGGTCTGTAACAACATCATTGAAACTTGCATTACACAGTCACAAATCTTCCAATGATGCGTAACATTATATACTCCAATCAGATTTTGAGACAATTATGTAGCAAAAGAGGACTTGCCATTGCCACAGATCAACATGCTGTCCTATCTCCTCCTAAATCTCTACACGATCAACACATCATCATCATCATAAATCATCACCATCATAATATTTACATAACATAGTGATGCTGCATGCTGTGGTCCCCTAGCAGCTACTACTAGAGCGCAACGAAACAACAAGAAGCTCAAGTTAAAACTTCCTTCTTAGCTCTTTGTCCTCACACACATTATGGCTATCGTAAAACATGGACCGGAAGCTGTACATCATAAAATGAATGGATGAAGCCGGCCGCCCCCCTCCCCTTTCTGCAACCAGCCCTGTCGTCGTGACTTGCCCACGATCAAATTATCAAGTTACACAACAAACTCATAATCAATAGTCAAAAACAAACCTTTAACTGCTTGAAGTTCTCCGGCCAGTCTCCAGAACTGGCAAACGATGACATGATTTCTTCTGAGTACACGGAACAATCTTCAGATTACCTAACCGGCCCTAGTGTCTTCTGTGTTCGGCTCCTACAAAATTTGGCGCGAGATCTCAGCTCAAATTTGTGAACTCTCGTCTTGACATCTCGCGAGATTTCGTCACGACGAGACTCGCAATGAATGCAGGGAGTTGCGTAAGGTCACCAAGATGGAAGAATATGCACGTGAGCCATGGTGAGTTCGAGTTACATTTTCCACTTTTTCTACCGATAGAAATGATGTTTCAGAAATGTTGTTTATACAGAAAATAGCCAAAGTAATAGGAATGAAACGTAAAGAATTTTGGGTCCTCAGACTTCGTGGATATTGAGTAAAACCTGTTCGGAAGTAGTGATGTTCGGTGACCTGACGGGAGAACATGTACATGACGTCAGGGCAAGGAGGACTCAGGTTATAGATTGCTCATAAATTTTCTGTTGCAACCATGTGAAATCAATATGATAATAAACAAGGGCTGGTATTATTATGTACATCTCGTTTTGTTTATCTTCCATGTCAAATATTTATGGTAATTTCTGGCTTATCTTCCCAGATAATTTGAGTCCCAAACACATTATTTTAGACTACTATATAATTTGTAGATCATGATAAATATTCAGTAAAACATGTTGAGTATTACTTTTTCCCAGCCCGTACAGAATCGTAGATGACTGTGGTGGTGCCTTCACCATGGGGGCCATCGGGGGAGGGGTGTTCCAGAGTATCAAAGGCTTCAGAAATGCTCCAGCGGTGAGTAACAAACTAGTGCTGTCTGCTTCAGATCAGCCTGTGTGTGAGCTTGGTTCTATACTGTAAATATTGAATTTTTTTGCGGTGCTGTGGTTTAATGTTTGTGGTTTTCACAGTAACCTCTTCACCAAGAACTTAAAACTGCTGCAAAAATACTTGTTCTGTCTTCTGCCTGCCTACTGGCATGTTTTCACCATGAAGTAAATAAAAACCACTATGTAGTATGTACACTCTATTTTCTCCCTACCGCGAAATGTAATTAAAGGCAACCTAAGCAATATTAGGGCGCTGAAAGTCATATATTCAAAATCAATTTTTTTCTGATTTCTATCCATAGTAAATTTAGATAACGCTATCCCATTGCATATCGACCATCATGGAGCAAAAATGTGATGCCGTTGTGTGGTGGGAACTCATTGAAAATCTGAGCACTTGGTTGGAGGCCAGCCATCATTTCAAATATTCCGAACATGCACGATTCTGACCGATAAGTCCCGAACGCTTCCGAAGAAATAATCACATGGTCATGGCTCAATGTGCTTGGGCATTGTGACGTCACGCGGCCGGAAGTTACCGAAAATTGTCGACAGAAAACGGTTACGGCTGGATTCTGGGCTGATTTTTTTGGGGACCCAATAAATAAAATACTCCTTTTTATGACTTGCTTCTGTGCTATTTTTAAACGCCCAAAGTATGAAATAATGATGCAGATGTGCTAATATAGGGAAGTAAATGTAAATTTCAACCTCACCAAACATAATTGTTTTCCCCCAGAATATTTCAAGTTTACCCACTGAAATCGCTTAGGGCACCTTTAAATAAACTTAAAGCATTTTATAACACAGCACTTGGACCACTAATCACAAGGGTTATGTGAATGATCTGGCATCCAATGCAAAGTTGCTTGACAAATATGGGGTACCATTTATGGCAATGATCAAGTAATTGATTCTTAAACTAAGTTAAAGCCTTCATACCTTAAAAGCTATCATGCCGATTTGAGCTCCTCATGAATAAACAAAGTTTCTAACAAAATCGTGAATCCTGAAATTTTAAAGAAATTTATGTAACAGAAGGTACTAATGTGCTCTCATGATGATGATGCAAGCTGCAATTATAATGATGTGAGGTGCCATGGTAAGGCTCTAACATTATGAAAGCGGTATGCTGTCTATAAGGATGTATTTTTCACACGGCTTGTTTGGTTGTCAGGGCTGGAGGCACAGAGCACTGGGGAGTCTGACAGCTGTGAAGATGAGGGCACCAATTACAGGGGGTGAGTAAGGAAACTTGGGCTAGGTGACTGTCATGTACACATAGAATACAGCACGGTGTATTCTGTATCGCCCGAGGTATCGGCCCCACCGCGGGTTGTATGGCCCGAAGGCCGGAGCGTGATGCGACCGGCCAGGACTGATGGTGATGCGAAATACACCGTGTTGTATTTCAATTTCTGTTATACCCACCCGAAAAAACTAACATTTCAATGCAAAATGCGCCAGAGGTTGAGAGATTTTTGTGTCCTTGAACAAAAAAATTGTAACAATTCCAACATGCGAATCCAGGATTGAAATTTTTGACAGCGGTGCAATTGACACACTCGAAATGCATAATATTCTATGGAAGCCTGTGTGATAAAAGTAGAACCCGTGTGATAACCAAAGTTATCGCCTGGTCTGGAACACCTGTATCAAATGTTATCCCGGCCCAGTTGTGACATAAACGTTTTATCATGTAGTTGGCAAGAACCATGATTTTGGATAGGAAAGTTTACATGTCAACATACTGCATTTATGAATTTGTGAAAACTCTATATTGTTATATCTGTAATTGCTCACTAATGTGTTGATTTCAGGAAACTTTGCCATCTGGGGTGGGCTGTTCTCAACGTTTGACTGCGGCATGGTGTATCTCAGAAAAAAGGAGGACCCATGGAACTCTATAGCCAGTGGTGCGGTCACAGGGGGAGTGCTGGCAGCAAGAAGTAAGTTGTTAATTTCGAGTGCATTGTTTTAGATAAAATGTATTTCTAAAAGGATACAATCTTTAGTTATGTTGCCATACTTACTAGTAAGTCCAGGAGGTTGGGCAGCCAAGCTGTATCAGTCTGTTTCTTGTTTTCACACATCTAACATCTATTCCTACCCTTAACCTCAGGTGGATGGGCAGCCATGGCAGGGTCAGCTGTGATTGGTGGGGTGCTGCTCGCGTTGATAGAAGGCGTGGGTATCCTCATCACCAGGATGTCAGCAGAGCAGTTCAAACCCATCAGTCCAACCGAGATGGAGGATCCCTCCCAATTGCCACCCAAGGCACCGCCCTTTGGAGGGCAGCCGGCGTACCAATGATCACTGAACTGTTAGGGTTTTAATTACGGGGACGAAGGAAAAGCTTTGTGTATAGATGTCAGTTGATTCAACAAATGCTGAAAGAACGTGTCTATGTTCAAGAAAATTTGTTAGAGACAAGGACATGAGCTTTGTGGATTGATGTCTGATGATTCAACAAATGCGGAAAGAATGTCTCCATGTTCAGGAAAATGTGTTAGAGACAAAGGACACGAGCTTTGTGTATAAACGTCTGATTCAACAAATGCTGAAAGAACATGTGCACATTCAGAAAAATTTGTTAGAAATGACAGCATACAGCTTTTGAGCTGTTCTGCGTGTTAGAAGTTTGGAAGAAATATGTGTGTGGTCACTTTAACCCTTTCACATTTACTTGGAAATACTGAACGAAAAAATTCTCCCCATTCCTTGATACCTTACCAGTTCTACAGTCACCAGTGCTTTTAGAGATATAGAGGCATTTAGTACAAGCTTTCTTCTATCTATCTGACATATTGTAAAGTAGTCTTATTCTTTTGGAAGAGAAGAAACACTTGGATTCACCAAAGTTAATATTTTCTTGTTTTTCTCACTTGAATGCATGCAGGGAATGTACAAAAGGTATAGTACGGTGAATGCAGAAATGTTCGCCGGGTTTTATGTTCGCGGTTTGCGCGGTAAACTCTTCCGCGCAAACTTAAAACCACAGCAAACCTTTTGCCCACCTATGACTGTAGCGCCTGAACGTGAACTTAAAACTACCGCGAAATAAAAAACACGCGAACTTCAATGCATTTACAGTACTTGCTATAATGATATACATAGCATTTTGTACAAAGAATCTGAAACTAAAACCTTAAAAAATATCTAGGTAGCTGATAATGTTATATATGACACTGCATACAAAAGTCAAATTGACGGATTCTAATATACAGACAGAAGTGTACAAAATCACTTTGTATAGTACTAGTCATGAACATGTGAAATAAGTACATCAGATCTTGCTTAAGTCTGGAAAAAAAAGTACAAAAATAAATTTTCTTTTAACTCAGCGCAATGCTGGATTTTACTTTGTTTATTTATTTATTGATCTTGGATACCATCAAGCTAGACTGGCTCCCAAGGGGGTCCAAATACATATAGTACATGTACATACTAAGGTCTATATAATGTCCTTGATCACACAAGTTGAGAAAATAAGTTTAATTCCTAGTCATTCCTTATAAGACCATTAAGTGCACAACAGAATAATTGATTTGAACTATCACTGCAGATGCCTGTTTAGCCATAAGAAACTAGTTTGTAAAAATTTACACTTAAGGCTCACTTCAGACTCAAATTTTACAGACATGACGTTGCTGTTTCTCTATCTAACCTCCAACACTACTTTACCAGTTGATTTTCTGTCCATGATGAACTTGAAGGCCTCGTTGACCTGTGAAAACAATTACAAAATTCCATCAGCATCAGGAATCTTTTTGTATGGGCTTGATCATGCACCATGTTTGTACTGGTTTTTGCATAAATTGGCAGAAAAGAAGTTAAACATAGTCAAAGCACAATCTATCTAAATAACTTTTCTGTCTGCAATATTCTATGGTAGGACCAGTGTATTAGGGAGCTTTAGGCATCAGCATCAAACACGCTAAAGTACCCAACACACTAATCGAGAAGAGTATAGGTGACCCAGTGTGCTTCACTAAATACGCAGGCCTTTGCAAAGCAGGTGAGATGAAGGTGAACAAGGTGAAGACTATCAGCTGTTGAAAAAGCAGTATGCTTCATCTCAAGAATTATCTATGAGTTCAACTGAAGAAGAAGACCTAAACAAATTAGACTTTCGAAAATAATGGATTAATAGATAAAATGTGTATTTGTAAGTACCTGCTCCAGCTTGAATGTTGTTGGCTGTGGTGGCCCCTTTATTTTCCCCTCTTCCATAAGCGCCAAAGAATCTTTCACCATCTGCCGTAACACTCCAATATTTTTTCTGTGTGTATGAAATATGCAGCCTTATAAGATCTTTACAGGGTCAAATCATTCATTCATCTAATCAGTAGGAAATGCTGTGATTCACAGGAGCTATTGATGCTTCTACGCTTGGCTTAAGCAGATATCTCACTGGACTGCACCAAATTGCGCCTGGCTTTCTTAAAAAGGGCACGAACTGGTGCACAGTCCAGTGAAATACCCGCTTTAAGGTTTTTGGATAAGCTATAAAGATATGTGTTATTCCCCCTTGCTTTTATAAAAACACACCAACTCAGCTTTTTCTGGAAATGCTCTATTATATAAAGTGTGCATTCTCATCACTTCTAAATGTATACAAAATGAAGCCTTTGGATATTTGTGTAGGGTCTCAGTTCTGATACCACCTTTACTGAATGAAACTCACATGGCATATTTTCCGAAGTACAGTCCAGATGCACTTATGTTCTTCACCAGTAGGATGTTGGCTGGGATTTTGGGAATGTCTCCTCCAGCGAACCCTGCCACCAAAATACGACCCTCCCAGGCTAGGCTGCAGGAAATAGTATTCAAATTAAACTTTTCGTGTTTTGAAACATTCTCTGCAAGTTTGTTATAAAGTAAAACTGATTGCAAAGACCAATTGACAAATTCAATTCCAGACCTGTAGGTTTGGCATTTTAAGCGTATGTTACATCAAAATCTTCTGTTACAGAGCTACAGTCTTGGACTAAAAAAAGGCATTTTGATATGAAACTTTCTTGACCACTTCCTAGTACAATGTATTTGACTTTACTGTGGCTTTGATTTATTATAAAATGCTATGTTAAAAAAGTCTACCTATGTCCTTAGGAAGAGTAGACTATAACTTTTTGCAACTGACCTGAATCAACTAGCTTGCAGGCCCACACTCTCTTGCAAAAATATAATTCACCAATGTATCCTAAGACATGACAAATATCAAAACTCTTCATTGTCAAAAAGGAATATCGTGTAAGATGAAGCATACCTTTTCAGACTGTCTTCAAATACTTTTCCGCCGACTGCATCTAAGGCGACGTCACACCCCCTCCCCTGGGTGATCTCCTTCACCCTGTCCCTGATGCTGTCCTGACTGTAGTCGATGGTGTGCTGTGCACCTCTGCTGACCACAAACTCACACTTCTCCCTGCTCCCTGCTGCTCCTATCACCTGGCGGAGGGGTTACATGGACTGAAAAGTTGTTGGTATGCTTTTTCAATATAGCGTCATGTGTTGATGTTGTATTGAGGCACTCTTTATTTCAATGGTGCTATATTCTATTGACTTAACAGTTGCATTGGCTCTATCTTGACACATTTCTGTACATCAGCTAAGATGTATCCACACATTTGCAATGGTTGGGATTGATTTGGGCAATTAATATCCACTGCATATTCAAATGTCCCTCTCAACTTCTTAACTATCACATTTCTGAAATATTAGAAATAACTAGATGTTCAGCAAAGTGTGAATCATTGCAGAACAATCTAACATGGTTTGAAGACTTACAGTGGCACCTAGTGCATGTGCTGACAGGTCCACCACAGCTGTACCCAGAGCACCTGCAGCAGCTGTCACTAACACAGTCTCTCTTGAACAAACAAACGAACAAACAACAAACAATCATTACCTGCATGAAAATGAGAGGTATTGTTTTTACTCCGTTTTTTGTGTGCATGTGCAATATCGCAAGGACCTCAGGATGGATTGCAATGACATTTGGTAGGTGTGCCTCCTAGTGGCCGACCTTGGTACTGCAGCAGAATTTTTGTCCTGGACATACAAATGTTACTTGTGTGTTGTCATGACATGTTGTGCTTCTCAGCCATCTCATTTCACAGCTCTTCTTCAGAACACTGATTACTTTCCTAACACATTTATTACTTTATGGAAAAGGAAAATTTGTTTTACCCTGGTTGTAGGTTCGCTCTTCTGGTCAGCCCCATGAGTGCTGTTCCGTAGGAAACTGGCACAGCAGCTGCTGTGGTGTACGTCACTGAGTCAGGTAGGTGGAACAGAGTCTACATGGTACAGAGATGGTAAACATGATACAGAACAGTTAGGACACTGCACATTGTCTTGTATATACATGTACTGCAGCATGTATACACATGTATGATGTAAATCAAACTTCTGCAACATTGCAGCAGCCCTTTCTGGTGTGTTGGGTAAGTGAATTTGTTACCATACTCAAAGTCAACTCAGTATAAAGGGGACTGAAATAGTATGATGTGGTATTACCTCAGTATCAAGCACTGTTGCATGTTTGTAAAGACTTAAATATCTTAAGATGGATCATACTTTCTTTACAGTGTCTCTCACCGTATTATTTTTTTATCATGGGAAGTGTCATTATTGAAATACAATATAGAACATCACCAGAAGTTATGTGTAAGTATGGAGAGTTTCATACCTTCTCATTGACCAGGCACTCTTCTGCATAACTGCCACTGGGTGTGGGCATTCCTACCACTCTGTCTCCCTTAGTTAAAGTTAAAAACATAAAGAACATTTTCTTATGCAGAGAAACATCAGCATTCAGCAATGATAAGCATTTCTAAGCACTGTAAGGAAAACTATACTGGGGGTTTCCTTGTACTTGGAGACATAATTTGCACAATGCCTCTTAAAATCCTAATAAAACAAGAAACCTTAACAAGAACATGTGAACCCTTTAGAAGATGCATGGGAGCTTTCCAAGTTAACAAAATTCCGTAATTTGTATAAGCTGGTATGTGATAAATCCCACACTTAGTCATACCTCCTTAAAAGCTGTCACACCCTCTCCAACTGCCATGACGTCTCCAGCCATTTCAAACCCTGGAAGCAAAAACATACAATGTGTATCATTGTATCCAGGTCTGAACAATTGTAGGTAATTGAAGTACATGTAATACATCTTGACTGATGACATGATGAAAAAACAATGTGTTCACCGCTGTAAAAATTATACATACAGCTGATCACTGTTAAAAGAAAAAAGTTGACAACTAGCATTTGTTAAGTATCCAGAGAGCATACAAGGTGAAATGAGCATTTCAAATATGTAAAAGTTTATAGAAAATAAGATGATTCTTGTACTGATTTACCTGGTACAAATGGCAGTTCAGGTCTCTCTTGGTATGCACCAGCCACCATCAAGATGTCTGCAAAGTTGATGCCAGCACTGTGGACTGCAACTTTCACCTGTAACATTATAATACAATACAATACAATACAATACAATACAATACAATACAATACAATACAATACAAGGAAAGGCTTTCCCAAATGTACAACTACAACTATAAGTGGGAAACATTGAAGGATGCAAAATGATAAAAGCTGAAAGTCATACCATGCCTTTTGGAAGTTTTCCCACAGGTGGAAGGTCCTGTACTTCCATTGGAGACTTGAGTTTGTGGCAGACAGCTGCCTTGTACCCCCTCTGCTGTAAGGCGAATGGTTTCACCCATCTTTGGTCTCGTACATGCTGCTTGCAACTTTGCAAGGACCTGGAAGGCCAAAGGAAAACATAGAATAACTTGCAATTTCAGATCGATAAAAGGTTTATTTAGCGGTTCTTCATAAAGTAAGACGAGCCGTAGCTGTGGCAACTGCTGGAGGGTCTTATACTTAAGCACCAGTACTCACATTGTTGGCAGGTGTAGATATTAGATTCAGGTGGGAGGGGGGCGTGGTACCAGTAACCCCTTACCATGCACCCAAGAGTCAAGTCAAATCCTTTTTCCAAGCAGAGCAGCCGCTTAAACTGATACAATCTATGCGTACGAATATCTTGGACACAGGGTCCTCATGTTTGGATAATAAAACGACAAGTAATCGTGCACAAACCTCAGAACACACACTTGTGACCGTGTAGCCGAAAAACTTCTTTGCAGGGCGGCCATGTTGCTAGTGTGGACTGTACCATTCATGGACAATGGGTGAAACAGTTTATTATCAAAACATTAGGCCTAATCAGTTACTCTATTCAATTTGTAATAAGAAAATCTTTTGTACATAATGCTGTCTTTATTTTTTACAATATAGAAATTCAATGCTCCATATTTTTTAAAAATGCGGTTTTTACCTTTACTAGTTTTTCCAGACACCCCCATTACCGTTTATACTTACAAGCAACTTTTGACCCGACAGCTGACACATCAACTTCCAAAATGGAGGCGCTAGAGCGCGAGCTTTCCTGTCCGTATTGTCACAACCTGTTTTCCTCTCCACTTCTCCTTCCCTGTGGACACAGTGTGTGCTGTAAGTGTGCCTACAACCTTCTAGCTTCCTCCGGGATAAGCAAGGTGACGGTTAACCCCGAATCGTCAGAGGAAACAGACCGATGTTTCAGCTGTCCCGAGTGTAAGGCCGCGGTGTTTTTAGACGACAGGGGGTTGGGTTGCCTGTGCCCAAACCTTACCCTCCAGAACATCATCGAGAGAGTGAAGGGGGTAGAAGCCGCCACCGCTCGCTCGGACGGGAACCTAGCCTGCGAAGTCTGCGAGAAAAGCCCGGCGGCAGATGCCGTGAAAACGTGCGTGACATGCGAGTTGTCCTTCTGCGACAAGTGTCTGACGGCGGTGCACTCCAGAAAGGCCTTCGTGAAACATCGGCTGGTGGATCCGCTGACCCGAACGTTGCCTAAGACGCCGAAGTGCCAGGACCACGGCGAGGAGAAGCTGAGTCTGTACTGCGTGTCCGATGAGACCATCATCTGTCCGCGGTGCACCGAGCCCGACGGAAGGCACTCCGCTCACCCCGTGGTGGAACTGCCCGAGATGTACCAGGAAATGAAGGTAACATGGTATTCAGTGTACTTCATTAATGAGGGTTGATGTAGAACCTCCTTGACTTAATTAACCACAATTTATACAAAGAGCTGAACATACAGTCTAGTTGCGATGAATTATGATGGATAGATTTGTGCACTTGCCACTCGACTGTGAATCCTACGCGTAAGGTGATTGAAGAAAGAAAACAAAACAAAACACTTGAAACCCTGTTCAAAGTAATGTGTTGATTATCTGTAATTTTCAAACAGGCATAACTGCCCTATGGCAATACATTCTTTCTTTTGTGTTGGGAGGTCCCAGGACTGTGCTGCAGTCAGTATAAACTCCCAATGGAGGAGGGGGTGATAAGAGGACTGTAGTTTTTAGTTATTTATCTCTTGTCAGCCCAAAGGTCAAATATCTTAGACTAGCTGTACTAGATAACCAGTGTATTCTAATTAATGCTATAACCATGCCTGTCTAGGGTAATCACCACGATTTTGCTTGTAATGACAGCTCATAATAATAGATGTATTTTTCAGTGCCAAAACTATTAGCCATTGTTACACTAATTTCCTTAAGCACTATCATTAAGAAACTGTATTCCCAATCCAACAGGATATTCTACGGACCAGTGTAGAGAACCTGGCCTGGAGGATCACTGATTATGAGAAGGGAATACAACTGCTACAGGCCATGTACCAGCTTGTCTGTGTGAGTACTGGGAATTCTGGTGGACAAAGCGAGTCGAGATCTCTACCAGACTCCCTTGGTTGGTTCCTATAATGCTGACTGGCTAACTTCTCTCATTATTCAGTATATTTGCCCAATTTCTACTATTCCAGCAACCTCAGGAGTCTGGTAGAGACTAGCTAGGACAAAGCTATTCAAACAATTAGCTGAGCTTAGCAATCAACTATTCTGTGAATCTTCAAACCTTCGTCATTTTCTTTTTGCAAACTTTTAAATCAGAGCAGGATACAGTGACTATGGTAGAAATGCTGCCCTTAAGAATAGTATATGCTCCGTAATTGTGTTAAAATGTATCATTGGTATTGAAGCAAATTCCCAAAGGAGCAAAGTTCTTAAGTAACATAACTAATGAAGACTGATGGACAGATAGCATAGTGATAAAATATCAATTCTCAGTAACTCGATTATTGCAAACTACATGTACAAACCGCACAGTTGTAACGTTTTAGGCTAAATTGCTATAGATACAGCTATGTTTTAGTTTTCTATGAACGAACAAAATGACAGAACATCAAGTAGAACACTGTTTTACAAGATTCAGATGTCATTATTCCAGCTAATGATAAAATAATTACATTACAGTCTCACTAAGAGAAGCTATTAATCCACTTTCCATTGATCTACAGGAGAACGCCTCCCGTCACAAGTCGTCACTATTTGTAGAGCTGGACTCCCTCATCTCTACGCTACAGAAGAAGAAGCAGGTCCTCGGGGACACGATTGACCACGAGCGCAACGAGAAGCTGTCGGTGTTGAAGACGCACATCGAGCGTTACCAGGAGAAGATGGACCACGGGATCGGCGTGGTGGCGCTGGGAGGCATGGTTCTGAAGGAGAAGGACCCTGCATGCTTCTTACAGACAGCAGCTGCGGTCAATGGAAGGTGAGGAGGCATAGGGGAAAGTTTTTTTACTCACTGGCTAGTACATTTGTAGTTTGTTACTCATTAAACTATTGGAGAAAATTCTGTTACATCACAGTAACCAAATGAGGATATAAACATAGTGGAGTAGGTTTATCATTTTCAAAAAAAAAACATATAGTATTTTTTGAAAATTAATGGTATACATTATTTTTTCAGATCAATGATGATGTTTGTTTTTTTACTTTCTGACCTCACAGGTTCAAGAATTAATGGTGAAATTTTAGTCTGGAAGCATTTTCTACAACTAATAGCCGTTATTTGCATCTTGATTTTTAAACATGTTCTTAAGAAGTTACAGCTAGAATATATCTTCTTATATTACAACTTCCCAGGATACTAGACGTGGCCTCCCCAGAACCTCTGCAGGCTGGAATCACTGAACACTTCCGCCCTGTCAACGTGGACCTGGGGGAGGTCGGGGAGGTGTTGGACACACTGGACTTCATGGAAGGTATGTTGGTTTGTATTGCATACTAGTACTCGGTAAATTGCCTCATGGCATAACATACCAGGTTTTTACTGAAGAGTACAAGTTGCATATCCCGACAGATTCATTTTATTCACTCAGGATAGACCCATGGGATGTCAGGGATTCAAACTCAGTACCTCAATGCTTTGAGTCAACAACCCTAACCACAAAGCCACCGTGCCACAACAGCCATCATGCCACCACATGGGGTGCTTGGATCTGTAGCTGTTGCACATGTACATTGAACTACATTCATGATATATTGTGGAGTTCAAGTTTGGAGGGCAGAAGTTTAAGCCTAGGTGTATGTCAATATTATATTCTTACATACATGTACATGAAATGGTATTTCTCTCTTCCAGGTGAAATGCCTGAGGATGAGGCAGTGGGACTTGAGTGGGACAACTCAGCTGTACAGAGTCCAGAGGAGCCTGCAGGTTAGACATACTTACCAGTTTCTGCATTTGCCAATAAGCCTGAACTTGTGTTTTATAAGCAGCTGTACATAAACACTGCTGTAAAGTCTTACATAAAAATAATTTTATCAGTTCATGTACTTCAATTAGTAAGTGATGTACATGTACCTTCTGTATGTAGAATCTGAGACAGCTGACTATGAGAACCCAGCACCACCGGAGCCTGATCACACCTTCAAGATAGTCATAGTGGGAGACTCAGGGGTCGGCAAGAGTAATCTTCTCTCAAGGTAACATTGTCCTTCTTGGGGAAGCCAAGAGACCATTAAAGAGGTCTCTAGATCTGTTCTTAGTTTCTAACCTGTATCTAAGTTAGTTGTAGTTATTAACATTCTAATCTAAGTCATATAGTTTTTGATTAACAGTTTAAAGTAAACTCTGTAAGGATGAAGTTGAGTATGGCGTATGCATATGATTTTATGATTGTCATACATGTACTTTGAAAGTCAAATTTGTATCGTGCAGTGGGCTTTGCTTGTAAAAAAAGTAAAAAGCAGGAATATTATATGTGTTGATATGTATGTCCTATAGTTTTTTTACTATCTCTCATAAATGCATACCATTGTGAATGTATACTATGATGTTAGGTCCTGATTGATACAATTGTTCTTCCCACCCAGATTTGCATTTAACAGGTATGACTCAGGTAGTAAGCCCACCATTGGGATAGAGTTTGCCACGAAGACGATGAAGATAGAAGGGAAAACCATCAAGGCTCAGATCTGGGACACAGCAGGAGATGACAGATACAGGTCAGTCACACAGCTGTCACTCAACAGTCGTGTAGGAATCAATAACTTCATCAAAATGATAGACCTCCACAATTGTGAATGATCTTTGTCATGATACATGTAACTCCTTAGTTTAAGATTTGTAGCTTTGTTTTTTGTGCCACTTTATTTTCATATTTCCACTTCTACCTGTCTTGATATGATCAATTGTGTGATGTGCTGATCTTTGTCATGTGAGAGGAATTTGATCATGAACAATCTGAATTGATTTTCAGTCAGATAGAATTATCCTCTACCTCTATATACATGTATATGGTAGAAAATTCAGTCTTGTTGATGCAAGTATCTAAGTACATGTTAAGTACAAGTCACAGGAGATTGATATAAAGAATGCACTTGAACTCCAAATGTCTTTCATCCAACATTTGTATAGCAGAACGTGCTTGAAAACTTATTTATGGTTCATCATCTTCATCATTCCTGGGTGTTTTTCCAGTCTCTTCTCAGTCTTGCAGTTCTTGGCCATGTGGGGCCTAGGTGTTTAACTAGGTTTTCTCTCCATGTTATACAGGGCCACCCTCTGGTTAGTAATCTAAAATCTATGATTTTGTCACCTCTTCTATAGGCCGATCATCAGTGCCTGCTGCAGGGGAGCAGTTGGGGCCTTCCTGGTGTATGACATCACCAGACATGGAACGTTTGAGCATGCTCAGAACAGACTCAAGGAGCTACAGGAGGACGCTGATGATCAGGGCATCATGGTCATGTTAGGTAAGGGCTTCTTTCTTTTTGAGTGTACAGATAATATAGAATAGCTGAATTATGCTAGTTTTCTACTAAACAGTTGTCCTCGCTTATCAGAAATTCTAGTATCTTTTTGAATCAGTCAGGTGAAATTGAAATGATGACACAGTTTTTAGCTACTTTTTGTCTGTGTGTGCATGTGTGTGTTTGTGTGTGTATGCCTGTGTGTGTGTTCATGTATGTGTGTCTGTGTGTCTGCACGTGTGTGTGTCTGTGTGTCTAGATCTGTGTGTGTGCATTGTTGTGTGTGTGTGTGTGTGTGTATGTGTGTGCATGCCTGTGTGCGTAGGTGTGTGTGTGTGTCTGTATATATTTTGTAATTCTCACACTGACATTTTAAAGAAGAAATCTCACACTGACATTTTAAAGAAGAAATCTCCCTTTCCCCAGTTGGGAACAAGTGCGACCTGTCCCATATCAGGACGGTTCCCATCAGAGAAGGCAGGGACTTTGCCAAACAGAGATCCCTGCACTTCTTCGAGACTTCAGCAGCGGACATCAAGAACGTTGATGACGCCTTTGAGAGGCTGATGACAGAAGTGTACTATTCTGTGACAGGCACCAAGCCTGAGGGGGACAGTGGGTCATCAGAAGAGGAGTTCTATTGATGAAAATTTAAACTATTGATCATCTTCTAGTCTCTAGAAGACTCCTTAGGCCACATCAATCTATTTTCTTGATTCTTGGACATCTTGAAATGAAAATTTAGCTAGCGGTCAAGATGAAAACGGAAGGCTGGGAGGAAAAACTTGCATCTTAATACATGTATATTCACTACCTGACACAGTGTGTACCAGGTCACAGACCTCCGATTCTGATTTCATGGTAATGTTTCAATTTAGTGTTATTCTTTAGACTCTGAGAGCCAACAAATAAGATTGGTGCGGCTTGCTTGAAAAAATACAGTTTTGCCAAAAAGAGTGAATAATTTGCCAAAGGAGTTAGGTGGCCATTGAGTTACACATAGGCAAATCATGAGTCTATATGAATTGCCAATCATGAGATCTACATGTGTAAGCATATAGAAGTTTGCCTTTGTGTATCTATGTACAACTCAATTTTCAATGAGTATGAATGCTACACATGTGTGTCTGTATGAAAGTTCATCTGTGTTGGTAGAATTCATTATTAACTAAGATTAAGATTGAAGAAATTGGGTAAGTCCCAATTTCTTTACAGTGTTGGATGAAAAGTTTAATCTAAGTTAATAATGTATGTCTGTGTTTTCACTATCTTCAAGGCAAACCACTAAGAAACGTGTTGAACTGTTTTGATGTAAAACAACAGATTTCATCACTAAGGCCTATCTCAGAAGGAGGTTAAAGGCATGCTTCAGAATAACAATCTCAGAAGGAGGTTAAAGGCATGCTTCTGAATGACAATAGATCGCTCTACTCCCTCCTGAGCTATGTTTCAGAACAGCTCTAACTATTTATAGTCAAACAATGCTGTACTGCATAAAGTGAAGGACAGAAAGTTTGTGTTGTTGACATATGCATCTCTCGTGATGTGTGTAGTTGATGTCGTTTTACATTCCCTCTGTGTAATTAGGGAATAGATAAAGTGTTTGTTCTTCATTGAAGTGTATACTTTTGGTGAAAACTTTGACTTAACACAGTGTAAGTTTTGTCTTCGTCTAAAGTGAATTGAATTAGCAGTAATTTCCATGTAGTGCATTATAAATTTTCCTCTACAAAAAAAGAAATTTCTAAAAAGTGCCTTCCTTCTCTTGATCAAAAGTCATTACAAGACCTAAGAAGCCAATACCAATGTCTGTTTTACATTAACAAATGAAATCTGCAATTCTACAACCTGAGTTGTAGTACATGTTTTGATAAAAGTTGGTGTTTTCTGCTGCCTACATGCTGGTGATGTATAGCACTTTGTATGTGTTTGAGGAAGTGTCAATGTTTATTTATTTTGGCCTTTTGGGCGTCATGTCTCTCAGAGGTGACATTACGATGTCCCAGAATAATCCGAAACATACAGTAACAATGAAGGACAGGTGTAGTAGGAATATGAAGTCAACATTGTGACCCAGAATTTAATGACATATTCTGTATGTTACTATATGAATATGTATCCATGACATCTATGTGCCAAAAAAGCTTGGCTATACAATCAATTTTACATGAAGAAGTAATTCAAATTTTTCCTATTCTGCAGATTTAACCTTGTGTTTGAACATTGTTGATGTTTTCATGTGCCATGAAACAATATTTCTTTATTTTTCTTAAATGTTTCCTCTAGTTAGAAAGTTTTGTTGTTTTTTGGCATTTGTGAGAAACTTTGCCAAAGAACCTTTCCAGATATTCTATATGCTGCAGCTCTAAGGAAAGAATTATTATAATAACGTTTTGCTATGGAAATGTGGTAGTACGGTATGTTTTCATTTTTGCCATATTGTGTCATACTTGTATTTGATTTGATAGTTGTGTGCAATAGAACCGTCCAACTTGTGGAGCTCCCTCCTGTATGTGTATGCCAGACGTTGTGCCATAGGTTACGTACACTGCATGGCTGAATACTGTAACGTTACATCCTTTGAGCAAGGGTGTAGCTGTTTGTACAATATACCGCATTGATGATGACGTCACCTTACGTATGTCTCTCTTGTGGTGGCTGTTACCATTGGTCTTTATTTGAGGTACAAATAATGTTCCCTTCTGGAGTCACTAAGAATCCATTATGCCTTGTAACAAGTCCTAGCATGGAAATATACCTTTATAAAAGTATATTTAAAAGCTGTTGGTCGCAAACCGGCCGTGCATCACTGTTCTTTTGATAAGGATTGTCCATTTTGAAAACTATACCTGTGCAACTGCGTGAAACACTTGGCGACATTAGAATGCCCGTGACATAAGTGCTTGAACGTAACATTTTGCCGCACAATTGGTAAGAAATAAGGCACGTACTTTTTACAGATCTTATCTCAAAGAGTTACCATCAAAACATACCTAACCACATTACAATGGACACCAATTTATTAGCAGCTTACACCCTTTCACCGTTTAAACGTTTCTGTATTACGTTACATACGCGTAGCACATGTTTTGGTTCTAGCTACAATGTAGCTATCTGTGCGACATTCTATGGTCGCTACGCGTGTTTTGCCCGTCCATTCCGTGCCGAGTTGTATATATGTTCTGGGCGACTGCACCTGTAAGCGTTGTCACTAACAACGGAGTGGCCAGGGTCAACAAAAAGACGTATCAGATGTGGAACGTTTTGATACTTACTGAAGCGCGCAAACAGTGACATTGTGTTTTGTCCAAAGCATGAAGCACTCGCACGCCTCCGGAATTCTTAAGTACGACTTTCATTACGCTTACTTGTGAAATATATGCTACATTCAGTCTACAAGGCACCGTCATTTAATTGCTGAACAATCTTAAGCTTTCGTCAATCAATTATCTAATTGTAATTGTTCAAACACACTACACCATTCTGTTCGTCGATTCAAGTGTTTCCTATCCTTTTCCTGAAATCTTATGAAAGTGTTTAAATGCTTCCACTGACATAAAATACGCTTTCAAATGAAAAAATCAAAATGTTACCGTATAAACGCAACAGAACATTGCCACAGTGATTTTACCCAAAGAAAATACATTTGCTGGAAAGTCACACTATCAAAACACGGCCAATGTTAAAGCTTATACTATTCCGGCTGCCCCCGAGTCAACCAATCAAAGGCCTGGATAGAGAGAGGTTGAAAGGGCCCCCTCTGACAGCGACTCACCCGTAACCAAACACCCTCTGCAATTACACCCCGTTACAGTCGCTTCAGTTGTAAAGCCTTTATGTGTTAGTAGCCCAGCGATCGCTTCCATTGCTTCATCCGGCCCATGGAACAACCGATGACCGCACGGGGAAGTTGCAGCGTGTCTTGACTAAGAGAAGTCGCGCGCATCACAACTGCTTGTCTTCTTTAAACGTTGCTGAGTCGTGGGATGTAGAGAAAGATGGTCAAACTTGTGCCAACCACGATCGGTACCTTCTACCACCATGCGAACACGAAAACTCCCGGGACTTACAGGTGAGCTGTTGCAAACTTTCTTTAGACCCTCGTCCTTTTTTGTTTCAACCTTAAAACCTGCTTGGTTGCTGTTAAGGTTTAACGATGGTGTTGAAAATGATCACGGCGACCTATTAAAGCATTGAACTTGATTAATTTTTGGTTAGCGCACTTGGAGAGAGTTTGCGGGTGTTGACTTTGTAACATTTGCCAATCTCTGCGGGAACAATGTAAACACGGTGCAAGTGTGTCTGTTGTAAAAGTAACTTAAACGACGTTGCTATTTTGTTTTGCATACTCGGGGGAGCGAGAAGTAAGAGTTCCCTCAAATTCCTGTTTAGCAAACAGAAGATTTCTTAGCTGACATGCACAGCTGGATGGAGGGTCACGAAATTCGACCTCAAGCTGCGGCCCTTTATTTTGATGTTGCGTTTATCGCCTTGTTTACACCTAAACAAAACTACATGAACGTACACAATCGACTATGATGATGATTTTTTGTCATCTCTCCCATTTATCAACAGCGTGGCCACGAATGGGAAACCTCGAGAACCCATCACCAGCTTACGAGAATCTATGGTGCCGTCGGATATCCGAGGGAGTCACGCGTCCAAGAAGAGTTTAGGTCTACCGAACGCCGTACCAAATGGCCACGTCAGCGGACGGTTTGGGGACAGGTCCGTCTCACGGGGGTCATCCGTGTCCATCAAGCTGCCCGAAATGGTGACTAAGTACGAGAGAAAACAGCTCATGCACGCCGGAAAGCTGCTAAGATGTGAGTTGTTTTCTTTAAGAAGCCATTGACCAGCGTATTTTTCTCGGTGCGCAATGCGTTACCAGGACGAAGACTGTAAGAGTACGCCGAGGAACCATGCGCGTGTTGTTTACTATCCCTGTACGTTCTGTATATACTAGAAACTGGAACCCACCGGTCTTTAGAAACCCCCGGATCGCCCATTGTTCGGCCTCATCCAGACACAATTACGATCGCCTACGTTGAAGGCGGGCCCAGATTTTATCACACATCACACTCCGCCCCATTCGCGAGGAGCAAGTTTTTACAACAAAGGTTTTTGATGGTGCAACACATTAACAAGACGCCACGTACCAGTGAAATCTCCGTAGCAATTTCATTCTTACAAAGTGATATCATCAGAACAAGTACTTCAATGAAAACGTACCTTTACAGGTGTTATAAACTCTATTGGAACCGTAAGCCAGCAAAGATTTGGCATCAATATTACAAAAGTAGAAACAAGAAAGCCACCTGTTGAATGTGCTGCCATTGTTAGCATAAAAAAGATGGGATAAACATGCATCAAGATGTTAGACACGTACCGTGTACTAGTATTTGAGCTGTCGCGGATATTCGCGGTTGCTACGGTATCTGTTACCTTAACTTATCTTGTAATTGATGAAACCATTTCTCGGGGCAGTACGGTAGTCTATGCTAATTAAATTGTACGCACTCATGTTTGAGTATCGTAAAGCACATGTCCAAGTTGCATATTTCACAGTGTCAGTCGCGAGATAAATGTTTTGTACAGGTCTGCAATGTATTTACTTGTACACATTTTATTGGACGATAAATCGACAATTAAAAAGAATAAACATACTCTAACTCCTATTCCTTCACCACCGGGGCGGACACGTACGTTGCCTAGTTACCGAACACATGCATGTCGCACACTCTATCGGTATACTTGCTAGTTAATTCATCTGTACACACTTTGAATTAGAATATTCCGTAGATTCAGCGCGACCTTGCTGAGATGGGCTGCAGCTGGGAGGGGGTGCAGCGGGCGGCAGTAAATAAATCAAGGTGGAAAACAATGACGGCCTGCCTCAGTGTGAACTGAAAAGCGGCGAGGATGATGATGATGATTGCGTACATTCTACTTGAAGGTATAGTTGAGATGGTACGTGACCGGTAGAATTTATCTGAACTGTTGTCCCTCCAGGGACGGACGTTGCTAAGGGCGAGGCGGCGACTCTCCCCTCCAAGGTGGAGGACTGGTCGGCTAATGACGTCAGGACCTGGCTCACAGCCAACATGCAGGAGATAGGCGTCGGGGTGGCTGACGTCAATAGGTACGTTACCATGGTTACCACCAAGATTGGACATTTGTATCATTTGCCGGAAGCACGATTGTACTTCATTATACGTATATATGCTTAACAGCATTAAGAACACGCATGAAAAGGGAAATTGAAGGGATAGAAAGGCTGGTCTTCTTCACCCAAAAAATACGGAATTATTCCTTTTCCCCTATTGTGTTCGCTTTTTCTTAATATAATTACTTAACATCATTCCTTACATGAATCTTGTATTTTATTCACATTTATTTTATGACCATTGGATAAGAAGCAGAAAGTGCTTGTATTAATCCTTTGCTCATGAAATAACAAAATAATTAAGAACAATAACAACATAATTAAATTATAGTTACGTAAAAAAACAGGTTGAAACCAATCAACAAAAGATTAATATAGTATCTAAATGAATGTTGTATGCTTTGTTCATCACGTACTTTTTGGTATTTGAGTCACTATTCTTCTTCAATTGGCAAATATGATAATACTTGATGGAGCAAAATTGTGTGTCCCCAATCATTCATTTCATATCCTCCATCCACTTCTTCCATGCAGACTGTTCAGAGAAAGTGTGAACGGGGCAGCACTCCTGGCGTACGACAAGGAGACGATGAGAGACGACTTCAAACTCAAGCTGGGACCGATCACCACGATTCTGAAAGCTGTTCGAGAATACAAAACAAGTATGTTTTATTTATCTCTCAACAAATGCTGTATGTGTTAACGCTGTAGACTGCTATCCGACCGTCATGATGTTGAGTCAAATGTGTTTTGCGGGAACAAATGCGTATGTACATGTATTGGTATTGTTCCCATTCTTTGCACTAACGACGAAGAAAGACTATCAGCAGGTTTGATAGACAATTTTCGATCAACCAACGTTAATTTCCCAAATTAGGCTTTTCGGACATCATCATTGCAATCAAAGAGTACAGTTCTTGTTTACCAAAAGCATCCAGTGTTGTGCTTTTACCCCTTCTCCCACATTGTCCTTTGGGCAGCTCTGTGTTGCTCATTCAGATACATTGGAATTGTCTAACGTATAACTGCAATGATGTGCACTCTCTGTTGCCGATGTCTGAGGGTTTTCCAGAATCAATGACAATGTTGTTTGTGTGTAATTTGCCCTACCGCGGTCTTAGTTTTACCGTTTGCACTTCCCAGGTGAGCTGCACATGAGACCGCGCAGCCTGGCTAACGGCCTCCCGTCCCCGGCCCCTCTCCGGCGGGTGGGCACCGTGGGCAGTCTGAGCAGCAGACCCAGCAGCATCGGGCAGCTCCCCAAGATCGGGGTCAAACCGCCGTCAGAAGCAGGTAGGATAACGTGGAACTCACGCCGGTCAGGGGGGAGGTGACACTGAATTCAAAGATTGACAGAGCAGTGCTTAGATCACTGAGATAGTAACAAGGTGGTGCAGTACAATCATTCTATTTCTTAGCGAGGGCTCTGTGGACATAGCCGTTACTAGATACATAATACAGTGGCCATTGACAAGAAGAATAGCTAAATGTATAGTTCTTGTTGTACAGTTTTCCATAATGTTAAACATTTATGCCTTAGACATTTCCTTCTTGGTTATGTCAAGCTTTATATATCAAAGGCAATGGGATTCTTTTCGGTCTAAATCAGACCTCCAAGGCACCTCCTGCTCAGTCCCGCACAGAACCTTACTGTATGCCAGTATGGTATGATACGAGTTTTCAAGATTTTAAGTATTTTCGTTGCAACGTTCCCCAGGTTCTGCGGGCTCCCGTGTGCGGACGGCGGACAGTTTCTCGTCCTTCGGCACCAAGAGTACAGGAGACCCGGGCAGGATGGGCAACCTGGGCGGACACAAACCCGTCTTCGATAGGAACAAGGAATGCAAAGTAAGGACATCATATTAGACCTTTCTTGGTGTTGTTGTTCGTATCATTGCGTGCCTGCTGGTGTAAAGGGCAGCAAGTTATCCTGGCTGTTTTCATGACAGGGTTCAAGTGAAGAAACATTGGGAGGGGTTACGTTGCTAGCAAATATATACGTAAAGACCAAATGTGCATGACATTTGATCTTGATATAAAGTACGACATTAGGGAGGTATTCGCCTTCACAAAATCATCATGAAAATCTCATTATTCTTTATATTGAAGAGTTTTGATTCACCTCAGAAGCTATTATTGTAGTTTCAAAAGAGTTTAGAAGAGTTAAGTTGCAGAAGAGTTAAGTTATCACATGTTTATATTCTTAGACCAATATCACCAGGTTTTGCTAACTAAATGCATGTATGTTGATGCATGTATCATGCGAATCTACACGAACATTATTTTTGTATGGATGATAAAATGAATAAATCTGACTATAACATCTGATTTTGTTGTTTTGTGAGCTAACATTACGTCTCTGTCTTCTCTACATCAGGTATGTAATCGGCGCGTGCGCACTGACTACTTCAAGCAGTACGGGCACCTGCTGCAGGAGCAGCGACCGCGCATGCCCCACATCCCTCGCAGCTGTCTGAAGTGCGGCACCTGTAACGTGCACCTGTGCGTCACCTCCAAGCGGAACTGCTGGAACGCCTGGCACGAGAAGGAAGACTATTGGAAGTACAACGGTTTCTGAACGATTATTGAAAAATATCAAATCTTAAGTATAAACATAAAGAGTATTGGAGATTCTTTTTACACAACCGATAATTCTCACCTGCTAACGTTTCGATGTCTGTCAGACACCTTCATCAGAGCTTCTGACTGGAGTACTGCCTCTCAGCTATAAGTAGCTCTGATGAAGGTGTCTGACAGACATCGAAACGTTAGCAGGTGAGAATTACCGGTTGTGTAAAAAGAATCTCCAATACTCTATGTTCTACCAACCTGATGAAATTATTTTCGGATATAAACATAAAGGTTTCCGCCATAACGTCTTTGGTGATGCCATTTTAATGTAAACGCACGGTACGAGAAGGAAGATTATCGGAAAATATTTTCAGTATAGCATCATGAGAAATATATCAGATGCTACTGAATGTCTTAGCTATAATCTTTAGTTTTGTTATTTAGTCTCATTTGTAAACGCTTGTCACGATAGCGAAAAGGAAGATACTAAGAGAACGACTGAACGATTGTCGGGAAAGAGTTAAAGTAGATGATAAAGGCATTTACCATAGGTTACAGTAAAGACCTTAGCTGTTAAGTCTTCCATGATGACAAAGGTCTTTAGTGATGCCATGGTAGTGTCATCTGTAAACGTCTGGCATGAGATTGAAGACTACTGGAAGTACAACCACTGAACCACTATAGGTTGGTAACTGAAACACTTAAGGTAAAGACTAAAGCTAAAATATATGTCACACGGGTCACCAAAAGTTTCAGCTTTACTGGTGACATTCTACTTCTAGTTCCATCTGACGCATGGAACAAAAAGAAGGACCCCTAGAAGTACACCTGAGCGATTGCGGAAAATTATAAAGTAGAGCTGAAAAAATTTATATTACAGGTCACCAAAGTTCTAAGCTACAGGTTGCATGTTTATTTGGTGATGCCATGTTAGTTTTATCCGTAGACCGCAGAGGTTTAAAAGCATGTCGACCTCCTTTAGATTTGTAGACAACTTAGAGTTGTAACAATATTTACGTGTCGCAGTCGCAGACATGTTCTTTCAATTGCCACAAGTAGAGTGAACCGTCCAATTACTGCTAGTGTACAATTGACAACTTTTAAGGCAGGGTACGACTTATAGAAGACAGAAGTGTTCTAAGTTTTACATATGTAAGATAAGAGTGTAGAAAACAATGACATAGTGTTGGAAGTTTGATATAGATTGGTGTTAGTAATATAAGGGTTCATTCGAAGTTGTCAAAAAGTAAAAATATCCGAAAATTTTGACCGTGCTCTACAGCTACTACAAAATGTTTAGATTATACGATTGTTATGTAGTCACTTTTATTGTCATGACTTCAACTTAAATTTTAGAGTGGTCGGTATAGCCTTTTATTTCGGAAAAAAATCGGATTGTTGGTTAGTGTTGGAAGGTACATTTTCAGTGTACAGTTTATTCAGATGGCACAACAACAATGTCAAGTTCATCTTTCAAAGAGTCTCTGTGATTCTAGGCCGGTAACATCTTTTTTGACCTCGATTTTTTATCATGACGTACCACGATGTACATACATGTAAACATGTTGTAGTGTTGTTTATTTTCACTGTATGTTGTTCCAATAAAAGTGTAAATGTAGTATACTGTGTGGATACGTGTCTTAATTTTCGAAAGCCTTATCAATGGATAAAACTTGACAGAGAACTTTCTTAGTCAAAGGAGGCCATGCATAGGTTACAATGGCCATAGGTTAACAAAACACATGTATGTATCAACTTATTCAAATGTCGAATAGCGTTGGAGGTAGTCCAGCTAGTAAGGGTGCAATCATTGGTAGGACCGCTAGGGAGCGGCTCAGGCACGCTCAGATTTTATGCTAAAACATTTCAGATAGTCCAATTTTATCATTTAGCACCCAAATATTATATAAACAGCCACATTCAAAATGTTTCCGAGTACTAGTCATGTAGTCATGGCATGATAACAGAAAGATACTGTGACGAAATGTTATGAAATACAATATGTTAATTTGATTATACGTGTCTGGCCTTAATGTTAAACGCAAGGCAAGAGTGTTCTAGCCACTAAAAGTAAAAGTACATTTTGCTCCAAACAATATCAATGTATTTCAAAAACATTTTCGTAACCTTTTCATGCTAAATCTTCATTTACAACGCCAACGTACTGTCTCATATCCGGTCCTTCCAGGTACCAGTACTGAAAACAGATAAACAAACAGGTCACATTTCTGCAGCGCTACGCACGATGGGTAACAGGTCCGGCCACTTGGGAGGTCGAAGGTTAACTTATATCAGCTTGTCGAGCGTCTCTTCCGGGTGTACCGAGTACCAAGCCGAGTATCCACGTTTGGGTCTTTCATGTCGTCACATAACAGGTACGTAAGTGACGTTACACTATATGCTGCACGCCCATATGTCTGGGCAAGGCTGTGAAGTCAAACTAGTTTCGTCAGGACCGTGAGGACAGGTAGCGTTCTCAGTGACCTGTCTCGCCCGGTGACGGCAAGGTGTATCCAGGTTGCGTCAGTTCAGGACGTGTTCTCAGTTTACGAGGACACCGTCCACAATGTGCGTGGTCCGCACTATGGCATTGGGATCGTTTAAAGCCAAACTTCCTGAATTATATTTGTTTATCAGGGTGCAGTCCTGACGAAAGAGGAACAAGGGTGCAAAACTTGATGATCCCAAAGGTGTGTGTTAGTCAATTGATAAATGGGAAAGGGGGCACCGGAAATACGCACTGGTGGGTCGCTTATTGATCCGATGGACTATTAAACTTTCAGTTTTACGTTGTCCTGACTTCAGGCTGTAACATGGAGGGAGAACAGGCTGGGGACGAGGACGGTGTCTTTCCAGAACGAACACAAGACGAGACCACTGTCACTCAAGATGGCAACGACGCCACTCAGGGTGACAGTAGGCCACGGGTAAGAACTTTTATTGTAGAATGTCGGTATCAGGACAACTCGGCACTAAGTTAATCAGGATATTACTCGACATCGTAAACCTGTCATACAAAAAGACGTTGATAGAACGTGTTACTGAGATCTGGGTTGAGAACAGGGGCCAGACATGCCTGTAACGATTCCAAACTTTCCAAGACAGGTCGAAATGCCAAGTTCAGATAGCACTGCCTGGAACTAGGTCACAGGCAATGTGCCAGCTTGTCACTTCTAGTCGTCCTTAATACCAGGTTTCAGAGGTGGCTGGAAAGAGTAGAAATTCGCCAAATAGACAGATCACATGCCAGGCAGAGGAAACAAGCTGTACTTTCCGGCCAACTAACTCCTATGGTTTGTTATCTGTCTATCTGGTCAATTTCTATTCTTTCTAGCCACATCTGGAGCCGGCCTGGTAGAGGCAATAAAATAGTAGCAATAATCAGAAGCGGTAGACATTCGTGAATGGTTTGTATTTGTCTCTATGCATTTAAATAAAGTTAGCTCTAATTGTTGTGATTCCAGGTACATTCCTTCAGAACACCTTCTTACGAGAGAGCCGTGCACGGAGGGCAAGAGGAGGAAGAAGAAAACACAGGTACAACAAGAAGTGATTTTACACGACCTTTATGACAGCCACTGTTATGTCCCTGTCAAGTCCAATTATTTATATAACGTTAAAGTGTTTAACGTTTCTTTCAAATGGCTATGGAAGTATTAGAAACGTCATGTTTTGTTGTTTTTTTTGCTTATTTGTTTGCACGTTAAAGATATAAATGCAAAACAATGAAATATGAATGAGATATAACAGTGTAAGAGAGGCCAAAAGTTTATGCTTATGTAAAGGCCTTCCTTTATCAACTTATAACAATCTAAATAATTCAATCAAACAAAAGAAATAAGATGGGTAGTAAATAAATGAAGCAATATAGTGAGAACATAGTGAAAGTCGAACATCCATTACTATTGTTTTATCTGGATACATCATCTTGCCCAATATAACTAGATTAAGTCCAAATATATCCAACGGAAATCCATTTGAAATATCTCAGAGCATTTATGTATCTATATCTGTAAAATTTTGCCCAATCAGCTGCAGCTTTTTATGACCTGTTGTATGTTTATTGTAATTTTCAGAGAACAGTGGAATCAATGTGCCCCAGCAGACCACCCTGGACATCACGTTTTCCCGACTGACGTATTCTTCCGTCACCCTGACTGTTCTTGGAGCCGATAATTTCATTCTACAGTACCGAAAGAGTGGCACTGTAGAATGGTGGGAGGTTCAACACACAGGTATGTACGACACACCTAATCTCCAAGCAGATGTTGGGTGGAAGATTGAAACGTTTTCTGATCGCCTGGGTTTTCTGACAGCCCTTCACAATAAGTCAAGCCAAGGAGGTCTATATAACCTCCTTGGTCAAGCTGAGGGTTGTGGCAGTCAGGGAAGCCCGGCCAGTCAGAAACAATTTTCTACCCCCAACATCTGCTTGGAAAGTACGAAACGTCATCAGTCAGTCCAGCAAGTGAAATCTGTCTTGAAGTTTATACAATGTTGTCGAACATCTGCTTCTTCAAGTGCTTTAGAAACGCACACCCCCATTCCACAAGATTTCCCTCTGATCGCACTACGACCTAGAATTTGAAATATCGCGCAACAAATTTCATAAATAAAAAACGATTTTTTAACGCTTTGTATGTCTTGTTATCTTTTCAGTCATACATTTTGTATGATATTCCAATTATAAAATCAAAAGTTACACAAATCAAATTTAGGTCGAAGCGAGGTCGCAGCGCGATCGCCGACAAGTAAAATGGGTTTTGGGCACACCCAACAAGAAATTAAACTCTTTGTCTTTGTCACTTTACACCTTACCGCCCAATGACTGCGAAAAAAAAGATTTTGAAGGTTCCATGTGTGTTTTTGGACTGTAATATTTGTCAATAGTCAAGTTGCATTATGATTGTGGCCTACTGACAGAAAAATGACTTGTTTCCAATGTTTGTATCCATGCGCATTGCACCCAGGGTCTAGTAACGTCCGACTACAGAACCTGGAACCTGACGTCACGTATAGAGTACGAGCAGCGCGCAGGCGTGAAGGCGACACAGGGGAGAATATTTATTCTGAGGAGGCATCCTTCAGGACGCTCAGCAACGGTAAATGTCCGAAATTAGAGACGATTGTTTACTGCACAGCATTTCAGCTGCACACATAGTATTTCTTGTATTCAAGTAACAGTAACGACGTACATAAACTCTCAATGGTACGTGCTGTACAAACAGTCCTAGGAGGATAAGAAGAAAATTTTCATAATCAAGCTCGCAACTGTTGCCAATTTGAATACATCATACCTTTTCGCTTGAATAAATAGAATTACTGTCATCATATCAAGGTTTAAGCTTACGGTGTCAAAAATATAACAATTTTCAGTCTTTTCTGTCCGTTTTTTTTTTCAGATCGTCTTGGCGTAGTACACCTTCAGTACTCACCTTCAAGATCGCGGCCAGTCTCCTACAGGCTCTGTCTGGACTACATCAGTAAGAACCTGACAAAGGAAGACTTCCAGAGACTCAAGTTCGTGTGTAAACCCCACCTGCACCTGGCTGAGTACGAGCGTGTGACCAACGGCAGGGAACTGTTCGCCGAACTGGACAGGAAGGGCGTCATATCTGAGGACAACGTCTGCGAGTTAAAAACCACGTGTAGAGACTTGCGTCTAACAGTGCCGTTAGGGACGTTGAAGAGATACGAGCGGGACTGGGGCCTGTCCGTCGCGACGGACGCAGCAGACCTTACCACGGACGCTGAGCCCGAGCTCTTACCAGAGGAGCTGGCGGAGCGCGAGGATGCTGCTGAGGGGGTCGTACCACTGCCAGCTGTCGAAAACGAGCCTCCCGTCGTCCCTGTCGTCCCTCCTGCCGCCCCTGTACCAGTGGACCCACAACCTGTTCCCAGTGCGCCCACTGTTCTGGGCGTGGTCCTCTTGTCGTTTCTTTCTGCTGTCGTGGTTGTCTGTTCCGTCTTCCTTATAGGGCGCTTCCTTCCCGAGGAGGAACGTCTGAGAAGTGTCTTAGGAGTTCCGAGAGGTACGTTAGTCGTTACTCTAACTACACCCCCTTTTCTACTAGAGGCTTTTACCACTGAGCGACGAAAGATTTGACAGATCGCGAGTGTCATAGATAAAGATAAATCATGATTTACATCTTTCATCATATCAAACTATCTGATGTGTTACGCCGAAGGGCGGTTATAACGGCTATATAGATACAAATACAGGTACAGAAATGAAGGGTAACATACGTAAATCCAACTTTGGTCGCTGTACGGTCGCTTAGTGATCGTCGTCAAGTGGAAAGGGGGCCTAAAGAATCATGTAGAACTATTCGTTTGAAATGTGTTTTCTTTACAATCTGAGTACTTCTATAAATCTTCACTTTCCTCACCGATGTAAGTAATTTTGATAAAACCACGCACCCATATCTCATGCAATTCCAGGTATCGGCATACCCTTCAGTGAAGTGCCCTATCCGACGCCCTATTTCACCGGCCACGAGGACTACCTCAGCAAGTTGCAGCTGGAGCACGATAGGTTCTCCTCCAGATGGTACGGGCCAATGAAAAGCCACACTTTAGTCCAGGTAAGACTTCTTGATTTTAACTTGTATTGAGTCGTTAAACATCTTTAGAATAAAAGTAAAGGCATGCCATAAAACCAAATAAAAGATCTAGATAGCAATGGATACACTGTAAAATTCAGATAAGTATAATTACAAACATTTGAAAATGAAAATGGGGAGAGGTGAGAAGATAAAAAGGCACACTCAAGGCGTTGTTTAAAGATACAATGTACCTAGTAGGAATGGCATCTTGGTTGGCGCTGCACCCGTCTTTCGGAAGGGACGTAAGATGGGGGTCCCGTGTTCTAGGAGGTGCCTCCAGCACGTAAAGGAGAAGGGCTAGCAACCCGTCCCTGTAAATATATACCCTGCTGCTGAAACAGCAAGGAAACTTGCCAACCTTTAAAACTCTAGGTGAACAGCAACAATAGAGAAGATGTACATGCCTCTACGTACTGTACAACACGCATTTGTAGACATAACACCGCGTCTTGTCTCTCCTCCAGGTGCTGACGGGTCTCCCCGGGTACGGTAAGACGGAGATCGCGATCCAGTACGCGCTGCAGTCCTACCACCAGGGCAGGTTCCGGGGAGGCATCTTCTGGCTCACCTGCTCCTCCAGGCAACGGCTCAACGTCGGGCTGGAGAAAATGGTAGGCCTATTTGAAACGTTGTTCAAATCACCTCTTAACTTGCTTTTTCATGTAGCGGTGCCGAGTACGGTCAAGTTAAGCTTTCTCAGCTAGTGACGAAAGGTAGTGGATGCTACCGGAAACGTCTGAACGTTTTCAAATCTATCCAGTTGCTTGAGTAAATCTTTGTACCTTGCTAACCGGATGTCTAAGCTTCATCGACGTAATAATCAAACCTTGGAATAATTATCTATGAAATCAAGGAGGTTTAAACGGGATGAAATAATGCAAATCAATAGATTAACTTGTTGCAAACCTACAGACTAAATGTATATACCTTTCGAAATATCCATTTCCACTTGCAGAAGACTTGTTTGTCATGTTTACCGAACCAAGGCATATTCATTGTTTACGTTTATTTTTTGTCCGTTACGTTAGATGGCCAATATCGGCCTGTCTCTAGAACTAAAAGACTACACTCACGAGAACATCCTGCGGGTCGTGACGAAATGGTTGTGGACCAATCACAACTGGATGTTAGTCCTGAACGGCGTGCGCAGCCCCGACCTGGTCCGTGAGTATTTCCCTTCCCTACCGAAGGGCGGGCACATCATCATCGCCTCCGACTACACGGACTGGAAGCGCGTTTGGGACGGCACGGTGACTGCAGTCTATGACGTAACCGGGTTGAACCAATCAGAAGCCGAGCTGTTCCTGATCCGACGCCGTTGGGACCTCACTCTCCTAGAGGCCGCATCCAAACGTACAGAACTGAAAGGGTCGAAATCGGAAGAATATCAAGCGTTACAGACTCTTGTAGGAAAAGATGGATTCGACGGACTGCCGCTAGCGTTAGAAAAAGCTGGTGCCTACATGAGGTACAACAAGTACTCGTTCACGCGATATCTAGAGCTGTACCGAAGGAAAACGACGGGCCTTCTGGGCGAAGAACATGGCGATCTACCGATCAACGTGAAAAGCAGCATGCTTCTCAGCGCTGAGAAGGTACAGAAGGACCACCCGGCGGCAATCCAGTTGCTGGAGATCTGCTCCCTTCTCGACCTGGCCATTCCGGAGTGGATTTTCGTGCGCGCGGCGGTGAATCTGACTGACTCCAGACTCAGAGACGAGCTGCTAGGAGGAGAGAATAGCTCCTCCGTGTCGGAGATAGAGATATCCGACAACCTAAACACGATTTTGATGAGGCTAGAGAGGTACTCTTTGATCAAAAGGCACCAAGGAGAAGAAACGGGCGAGATGCTGGTAGAGGAAGACGAGGACATTCAAAGGGAAAAGATGTACTTCACTATCCCAAGACTATTACAGACTGTTGTTCGATCTGATCTCAAGGAAAAGCCACAGAAGATGACCCTGGCTCTGAGTAACGGCATCCGAATCTTGAAGGCGATTTTCCCCAACGCCACGTCCGTGTCTCTTGGAATGTTCGTGTCCTTCAACGATCGCGACAAACACATCAAGTACAACTCCATCGTCACGAACACGCTCATCGTCGGGCAGACCGTCTCCGAAGTCGTCCGGAAATTCCCGAGGAAGAAAACGAGTACAGCCGACACCGAGACGTGCTCGAGGAAGGAGGACTGCCTGCAGCAGATCGAAGACCCGACTCCCCTGTTCAACGCTGTCGGGATGTACCTTAGAAGGGACGGGCAGTCGGAGCAGGCTTTGGAGATCTTTCAACTGGCAGTGCGCGCTACCGAGGCTCTGAACAGAGAAGACAAGTATCAACTGGCAATCGGTAGGTGATATGCAACAAAGACGTACAATAGATGAATGCCCCGCATGTGCCACAAAGCGGCACGCAATGACAGAGGTGTATTGCTGAAATTTATTAGATTAACTCTGGGAAATGATTGTTGTCATTTTCAGATGTATTTTTTCGACATATCAAGTATCCTGATCATATGAGCTTTTGCGACACAGGGGCTTAGAATATATATGCATATGCAGGGCTCGAAATTCATCTTTGGGAATAGGTGCACTGGTGCACCCAACTCAAAAAATTGGGTGCACAGAAAGAATATTGGGTGCACCAGATAAAATAAAGTTGAATGTTCTTCAGAACATAATTACAAAGTTTAACGCTGCTGCCTTTCTTAAGAATTTTCAAAATTTCAAACAAATAATACATTAAATAAAGTACAGCAAAAAAATATCATGCTGTTTTTTATACTTACATTTCAAGAATATTCTGTATACTAGTGTACAATAGTACCTTAACCCCATAGGCTACAAAAATATATAGGTGCACCAGTGCACCCACAGTCAAAAATTAGGTGCACAGCTCCAATTTTGGGTGCACTGGGTGCACATGCACCCACTATTTCGAGCCCTGATATGCGTGTTCATCAAAATGAGTACTTTTAGGACATGCTAGCTACTTGCTAAAATGACAGGGCATTGACAACCAAAAGTTTAAATTTAAAACGTCTTACCTTAAATGGTCAGATTTAAGGTCATACGTATACGTTTGATATTCGACGATATTGCGCCGTCTATCCTAAATGTTTCTTATCATTGTGCATTGGTTTTAATTCAATGGCAACACTGCGACTTCCAATGAAGGTATCTTGTATCTTGGAAACAGAGTCACTGATTTGCTTGTCTTTCTCTTCAGCGAAACGGTACCTTGGTAAGGCGTATTTTGAGCTGCTGGAGCTGGACAAATCTGAGCAGGAGTTTAAGGAGTCCCTGAGACTGATCAGAAAGCTGTATCCCCAGGACCATGTTGAAGTCGCTTGTGGTAAGAATAGCGTGCTGTTTACATAGATAACCAACCCTCTGCTGTCTACATTTTATTACTTGTGCGTTACGACAGCTGAAGTGTTATACGCCATCTGGTGTTTTACGCCGGTGGTTATACCGGCTATACAAACACAGATACAGATGTTACCATAATGTTATTTTCATTCAATTATACCATATCTTTTCTTCCATACACCTTCACTTTTCTCCTACATATTTTGATTTTGAAGTCTTTTACTGTCCTTCATTTGACATTTGCTGCCTTTTTCAATTGAATGAATTGTGGGACAATTGTGTAACGTACGTTTTCATGCGTGTTTATTATTCAGGTATCCAAGCTGTAGCGCGTGCTCGGCAGAGGCGGAACTTAACTGAGATGGGCGAAGATTACGTCACGGAAACGGAGAGGATGCTACAGACAGCCCTCAGGTTGAAGAAAGCCTTCTACGAGAAGCGTAACATTTCCAATCACTACATGATCGCTGTTGGTGAGTTGCTTCTGTTAACAGTTTATCCATTTGTATCCATGTATACTGATAGCGAACATTGCCTTTCCAAATAACCATTAAGTAGTGATAATGCTTTTAGAATCGTGTACCTAATACTTTTTTTTAACATATTCGTACAATGTTGGTATTCCGAATTCCCTGTTTTGATATTTGATGCCCTGCTATGTGATTTTGTGTGGGTATGCCACGGGGTATGCTTTTTGCGATGGCCTATAGCAAAATGAACAGTATTTCATTCTACATTTAAAGTATTAGAATAGAACAGATTCATACATTCGTATTTTAGAAATATTTTGGTTGTTTTCCAGCCTACAATAACCTCGGCGCGCTCTACCAGGACCTCGGTCGTCTGGAGGAGTCGGAACAACTCATCAAAGCCAGTCTGAAGATGAAGCGGACAGTGTTTGGCGAGGAGCACATCAGCGTCGCCATTGGTAAGAGTACTGTTCATCTTTGCTGTACATCAGTCTCATTTTCTACATCATACATGTATACAAACATCATATATATACACCTACAGGCGTAGGTGTATATGTCGTAGGATTCTTTTGCCGTACGGATTTCAGCAAGGCCTATGACAGAACCGACTTTCGACAACCTATTGCGTCCCAAAATAGCTAAAATTTGTGCGACACATCCACAACTGTCCCAAGACTGTTCTCGATTCGCTGTAGTAAACCTATCGTGTGACATATGTGTTATACTGTTAACCTAAGATTCATTTCTGATATGATAGAACATCTGTTTTGTCCGCAGTACTGAACAAGCTGGCGAGAAACTACCTTCTCGGTGACCACCGTAACCTGACGGAAGCCGCCCGTCTGACCAAAATGTCTCTGGAGCTGAAGAAGAAGGTCCTCCCACAGAGGCACAGGGCGTGCCAACTAGGTGGGTTCTAATCTCCGAGCAGATCGTAACATGTCCTTGCTGCTCTGTTTTTCAGCTAGTTTCCCTGTTAGTGAGCCAGATATTGTTACGAATTTTTGATGGGTTTTGTCTGCGAGTTGAATATTTTCCAGGGACAAATTCAAATATGTGATCATTTCCTGTCGAGTCAAATGCTTAGTACGCATTATGAAATACTCACCATCAGTAGCATACCCTTGACTTTCAGCAGACTTGAATATTTGATATATTGGGTTTTGGTTGTTGAATGCGGTAACAGTGATATAAGGTAGCAGAATGTCATAACTTCATGTTTCATTGCCAAATTGTCTTAATTACAAACATACATCTATATCCATATTCACATTTCCAGCCCTCTACTTTCTTGTCCGGATCTACAAAGAGATGGGACAGGAAGCTACAGCCGGGGAGTATCTAAAGGAACTGATGGAGTACGACCAGAACAACGAGTTCGTACAGAAACTGGAGGACAATACCTCGAATTTCTACGAACGTAAGTTGCCTGGAATTTTTGCCCTTCCTACTTATTTGTATCGGTATTTTCCATCGCACGTGTCCAGTGTTTTTGTGAAGATGTGTTTGACAGTGATATTTAATTTCCTTTTTTCACATTTCCTTTTTGTGTGTGTTACTTTTGCAGTTTATCCACATGATTGGACAGTGTGGCTATGACGACACGTTCCGGACAAGATTATCCAGTACTTTTTCATTTTTGTCTGATTTATTTGCGCTTAAGCCTGGAATAATGTAACGTTATCAGTTACGTTACATAAAAGTGTGTTTTTGTACTGTGTAAATAGGCAGAAGTGATGACCAAATGATGTCATACTTTTGAATAATGATATTTTAGTTTTATGTATCCCTACAAAAATTAGACAGATATCTAAGTTTATATGTTGTGTGCAATATATCTACTACTGAAGCAGTAGAAATATATCGTGTCAGAAGATTTGTTTTCCTAGCCAGTCATTCTACAGTCCAATGTGTTGATTTGTAAAACAAATTCAGTATATATTACTGGTATTTCTTTTATGGATGGAGTGGAAAATGTCTTAGTGACTTTGATCCTTGTTTTCGCGTTCCTCTGCTTGCATTGTAATTGTTTATGTGTATGTTTAGCAGTCTAGAATTGATAAGAGGTCTGCCTATGTTTTGTTGCTTTGTGTTTTTTTCGCATCCACAAACGTGACACTTTTGTTTGTATTTTTCTGTGTCTGGTTGGAAGTGAATTGGAAAGTTTTAAGGAGTCTTTTATCTATGCAAATAAACTACTTGACGACGAAATACAGTTTCTTACACAGTCCTCCCACACAGATTTATTAGTGAACGACTTGAATTAATAAAGACGTAAATCACGCAGTCGACATGATCAACAATTGCTTAAACTATGACTTGACTCTCAGTGAAGATAAGTAGTCTCATCATGCCCAGCTGATGCTTTGTAGGTCCTTCACTCCGACATTGATGCTAGTAATCTGGAGCTCCTGAAATATGAAAAATAACATGATGCATATTCACTTGGAAAATTTGATAAGAAATTGATTGATACAACACGAGCATAGGGACATTCGTAAGATAGTTTACATGTAACTATAGATACACAAAAGTAGATACAATGATTTAAAAATATTGATAACAAGGTATGTCAATATGGCCTTAACTACCGTCAACACTACATTCACTTACATCGAAATATTCTCTGACGTACTAACCTATTTGCACACTGTAACGACTGTCTATTCTTCAAACATGATGAATTTATATATAGAATTGAATTATGTACAGTTCAGCGAAGAGAAATATGAAAGAAAATAAGGAAAATTAAAGATATTGACTTGAACAAAAGTGACATGGGTTCAGATAAAACAAGAGGACTGGTGAACAGCACAGATCAAAAACCAACGTTCAAGGATTTTTACCTTCGTTGTTGAGTCGAAGGTGAAGCTGCTATGCGCGAACCCGTTGATCATGACGGAAGATGCCGAACTAAGACCGAACACCCGAATAATGCCGAACGTTAACGAGTCGATGCCTCGGTAGCCGTCGTTTCGTACGACGGCCTGTAGTCCATTCTGCTCGTGTGAGAAATGTGATGGTTATTATAATTTAGAAAAAATCTTTATCATCAACAACAACGTAACATTCCACTCCAGTTTGTGATCAAAAGAACCAAATGCAGTAAAAGACATAAGGCATCAAATGTCAAGGAAAATCTAAACGCAAACATAAAATTCTGTAAAGATTCAACAAATTAGTATTGCATAGGATGATAGTACTCTTACTCAGTGAAACCTACAATTTGGGGTTCACTTGTATCTAGATGCTTGACCATGAATGTTACTTACATTGTCAGCAACGTATTCAGACAGGAAGTAGTTGCCGTTTGCATAGGTATCTGAAAGGTGTAGAAAAGCTTTATTATCAAGCATATGTGTCTGCACATAACCACGAAAACATCACTGTTAGAATCCTTATTGCATTGGTATCAAGAAATTGCAACCTATACACTTGATTTGATTGTTATGGTTTCAAATATAACGTTCATTGTAAAACGTTTTTTTCAATTGGAAACGAATACCGTCTACTAACGTCTAGAGTTTCTACTAACGTCTAGAGTTGGAGTCTTCATGCTGCTAGAATTTATTCATTGGTCACGACATAACAAGACCCGAAAGGCACTTCAAGATCACAGCTTACATGAACAATAGAGGAAAGGATTGTCTTTCTACCTAACAAGCTCTACTCACTGAGAGTGAAGACTAGTAACCGGCCCAATAGGAGAGGCAGGGGTTACGACGACTGCTCGGAAACATTCCCTACTAGTATTACAGTCTGAATCTGCCGCACTAACCTATGGAGTCTCCGTCGTCCCAGAACAGTGTCCCGCTGGCGGGGATGTGGCTATCCGCTCCCAGAGCAACTATCAGGCCCATGGGTAGTGTCCGGCTGTGGGCGGGAAAGGTATTACATCATCATGGACGATATCCAGCAAACGGAGTTGGCGTTTGATATACTCGTACATACGAGAATACAGAATCAAATGTCAAATGCGAACTTTGAAAGCAGGAGCAAAAGATCTCACTGACCACTTGCATGTTTCTTAACGTAAACTTGCGGCCCTGGTGTAGTACATATAGGACTGGTCAGGTTTTCTAACTACTCGGGAATCTGAAAACGCGCAATGTTTTATGAACCTAACCAGTCCTACATGTACCTTCTTAGCACCCCCAGTACGGTCTACGTTGAGAAACATGCAAGGTGAGTGATATCATGCTCCTTCTTTACAGATCCTTTGCTATCATATCAGGGCCACAAAAGAGACGCCTACCTGACGGTGGTTGTCCTGGCGGGTTCCTGGGTTGGTATGACGTGTCCTCCGCGCACGTGGATGGGGATGTAGTCATTAGGTGCGTTTAACGTCACGTACGTCATCTGCTGGGAGGGGGACAACTCAGCACCCTAGGGTTGGGGCACAAATAAGAGGTTGTTTATGAACAGAATTCAAAATGAATGTGGTGGTGTGATGGACAACAGTCTTAACACAGAGCAGAGGCACTCGCCCCTCCCATAATCCGTAAATATGATGATGATATAAAGCCTTCATACATAACGTATGGTAATGGTCGATTTCGACATACAGGTAATAAGATACACAATGCTTAAGTTACTCAAGCAATTAAATAAGTTTTGTAAACGGCCATTCACAGGTTTGTCCCTTTTCATATCTAGAACAATTGAATGCCATTGCTAGTAAGTTTAGCCCTAAATCCCAGTTGAAATTTTCAATCAATCAATAAATACAGTTCTTGTAACGTAAGTTGTGCTTACCGTGTAGTAGTCGTACCAGCGAGCTTTTGGGAAGTAGGCATCAACCGATGTCATCCCCTGTGGGTATAAAAGTAAGCGACTGTCGTTAGACTTCAAGTAATTTTACTTTCATGACATGTATATATAAGAGCCATACCAGTTAAGACGACGGTGCATGGGGACTTTGCTGGAAATCCTCAAGTTTTGGTAGTGAAACATTAAAACATAAACTTCATTGCACATTAATTGTAGAAGGTGCAATGTATGCCTTGTATGGTATCTTCTGCTACATAACAACCATAATGTAATGATACTAATTTATCTTACAAAAGATTATGTAGTATTGGATTTAGGAATTTTTCATATATTTTCCTACATGGTCATGGAGTCGACAGGATGGTCGTCATTTATATAATGAAACCACAACATCAGCATCCGCAGCATGTGGTACTTACCTCATCGAGAACAGGTGAGAAGAGCAGGGCCGGACCCCACAGGAACTGTCTGTCGATGGCGTGAGTCTCTAGGTCACTCGTAAACCTGTAGGAGATAAATATGATCTTTAGATCGTGTTTTTTCAACGGTATCTGTAGTACAACAAACAATACCTGCCTCATGGATACGTACTAACAATCTAAGTACGCCTCGAAGGTAGAGCAGTTTTCAGTTTTTAAACCATTTGACACAAAGACATACTCGTGCAGCAGCGGCCTGACGACAGTAGCGCCCTCTGTGTGCGCCTGGTGGAACAGCAGGTACAGGTACGGGTTGAGGGTGTAGCGGACCAGGAGCACCTCCCGGCTGATACGGGCGAACTCCGCGTCCCACGCGCCGGGGTCTTGTTCCTGGGGGAGAAAGGAAAGGTGGGCTTAATCTCCAAGCAGATGCAGCAGTTGGGTTTGTTTTGAGCGTATTTGGCGATATTCTGCCCTACTGCTACACTCGCTTGGATGTTAAAGTGGGCTTAGTCTCTGTCATCATCGTTACATCAGTGCAGGGTTTGAATTACAAGCAGCAAAAATAAAGCTGTAATCAACCTCATCTGATGTGAATTTGTAAGAATTACTACACCAGCATATCATTTCATGATAAATGCACATAGAGAAATAACTGCTGTCCCCTGGCTTCGTTAAACCAAGGAGGTTTAAACAACCAACGATTATTCATTTCATGGTTTCGTTTATATCAGCTATTAACACTTGTTATGCTAGTTTCAGCACCAAGGACAGATACGGTGTCATGACACAGTATTGTTACCGCACAGTTTCGCTATGAGATCTCATACTTTATATTCAGCAACAAGCAATTTTCCAGCTATATGTATTCTGAGCAGTTATTATCCGTTCTTCAAGAGGACAAATGATAGAACTCAACACTGGTAAAAAACAAGCAAATTAGCAAGCATCATCAACGATAAATGAGACTTATTCATAGCTAATTGAGTCTACGACACACACACTTAAACGAAATACACTACATTTCAGACTGTTCATTTCATGAAATTTCACGAAATGAGTTGCATATGAAGACCACTAAAATCTATCCGAAATTCTCTAAGCTTACACACAAGGAAAAGACCATTCTTCTTTTAACTACCAAAACCCCACAAATTATAGAAAAGGTGGGACATTACGTCTTCCATTGTTTACAAAAGAGAAGTCAAACCCTTCACTAGTTATAGACAATTACGTTTGTTTAGTCCAGTCCAGTCGCTTTCATACCTATTTTGTACCCTGTTGTTTTATGTATGTTGTTTGCAATTAGCCTTCGGGCAGGAATTTGCAATAAACTTGTTTTTAATGTACAAGTAATTTTTGGGTACCCTGTAGCCTATGCCGTTGTGGTTCCTGGCGAATGGGTAGAATGCGCCGAGCTGCATCCAGCGGTTACACTGCTCATAGTTCGCGTCTCCGTTAAACCCGCAGATGTCAGCACCGCTCTGAGATATACATGGACAATCAATGGATTTAAAAAAAAATTGACTCGTGACTTAATGTAAGAGTTTAAACACAAAGAGAGGATCCGGATTATAAACACAGTGAAGAAACGTAGAGTACTTACGTATGGAATACCGAAGAGACTGAATTCCAGCATCCCTGTATCGATGAAGATACATGCTTACGTGAAATAGGGTCCCGTTTTATATCAGCTAATGTTGTGAGATTAGAATGATGATTCTAAAACATACAGCTCAATGACTATGTATACAAATATCTACGAACGCAAAAATGATATACCAAAATACGGATGAAGGTCGCGCTGAAATGGCAGCAACAACTTGAAATAAACCTAGATGTTTCCGTTATATCCCCCGTGCCTTTCGAAACCTGTAGTATCGAGTGCTACATACAGTGCGTTAATTGTCACTTACCGACGATGGAGTTCTTGAGGTTGGACCACTGGCTGTAGTTGTCTCCCAGCCAGTGGGCGGCGTACTTGCCGGACCCCGGGAAGGTGGAGCGTGACACCACGAAGGCACGCTTGCCGGACGCCTCCTCGACAGCCCTGTGGTACAATGAAATCAACACCTCTTTTATTCTATGGAGTTTTAGTTGTCAAAAGAGAGAAAAGAATAAAGAAGAAGTTAGAGATTCTAAACGACTCCTTGGCTTGCTGTAGAAAAATAGTAGAAATTGGCCTGTTGAGCTGGAAACATTTGCGAGAGGAGTTAGCCAGCCAAGGTTGCCACTGCATATGCGTAACTCCTTGGTCGGCTAACTCCTCCAGCAAATTGTTAACTTGTTCAGCCTATTTGGCCCATTTCTACTATTTTTACAGCAGACAAAGGAGTCTGGTAAATAGAGACTACGTTTCTGGGGAAATTTGTACACTGGTAGAGCTAGAGACGAACTTTTGCTTTGTTCTTTGTGACATCCACCCAAAAGCGTTCTAGACATTGTCATTTCAATTGGTGATCAAAACGTATTCATGAATCCATTACGTTGTCATGACTGCTGGAGTTGTAGTCATTTCTTTCTGTCATATATGTTAAGCAAAAAGGAATAACTTTAATCCATAAAGACTCCTTTGGCAAGTGATCTGAATAATCTAAAGATACAACACAAGCGTCTAAAACATCGGATGGTACAAAAGTAGAACCCGTACTGGAATGATGGCGGTGACTGGGCCCATCCGAACAGACTGTGCGTGTCGTACATGTTCCCGATGTGCGTCTTAAAGTCCGGACACAGCGTCTTGTCCGCCAAGTCTCCCCAGATCTCTGCAGGTGGGTAGATAGAAGAATAACTGTGTCATTTCAGGAAAAGGTAAGACTGATTGACATTGTTAGAACGAACACTGCAAATGGATTGACGAAATAGCGCACTAGATCTAAGTACTCATTAATGCTTATGTGCGCACAAATGGTCACAGCTTAATTAAGATCGAAGGAGAACAAACCTTTGCCACAATGATTGGTCTGTTAGTGACAACTTTATCTTACGGAGATCTGGATATAAGATATATGCTCCTTATTTCAAGTGACATCGTCTTTCCAAGCAAGCGCACGTCGTAGGTTGACTGTTCTGATATTTAAGTCAACCATCTTTGCTAAGTCCACGTCTCGCCCAAGTCTCAAGGCCGTGAGTTACTTACTCGGTAGGAAAGGAGGCTGGTTGATGTTGTTCTGGTCACAGCCGACTAGCGAACCTGTTCCGAAGTTGGCTGGCTCGTTCATGTCCTGAAAGAAAGCGGATACCAACTTAATTAATCAGCTTAGTTAAGAGTACTATTACCCATATTCATGGCAGATTCCACTTGATATGATGTTAAGATTGACTACGGTCAAAGATGACATTTTCATCAGCTATGTACAAAAGGTAATGAAAAACACAATTAAAGCATACATTGACACATGTAACTAACGGGTAGATAAAAACATGCATGTTACTCCTGGTGTTTTGCGGGGACAAGCTATATATAGACGTGAACGTATGATTAATAATAAAAGAGAAGAATGAGTTATCTCATTCGAGTGTGTATGTTCCAGAGCGCTACTGACATGGTAGTTTGACGGTATACTGTAGATGCAAAACCTAAGAAGCTACATTCGGAAGAGCTTGTCTCCGAACTGCATTGATCTTTTTTATGCTTGAGTCACCGGACCTCAGCTTAGTGGCTGTCCTATTTAGTCCGCTGACGTGCGGCACTGAGGTAGCTGATGATATTGATCTGGATTGTACGTCTGTCCTTGAGAGTTACAATGTCTTGTTGCATGAAGATCCAAAGCTCTAAATCCGGCTTTCATGAATTATCTGTAGACTGGTGCGTTACGCTGAAGGGCGGATATACCGGCTACTAGTATATAGATACAGATACAGATATACAGATACAGATCTCGTTGAACGATTATAACATGTACAGCTAAAAAGAGAGACTCACGATCCACAGTCCGTCGTACGGAATGACGCCGTAGAACTCCTTACAGAGGGTGATCCAGTAGTCGTGGCAGGTCGGGCTGGTGTAGTCTGGGAACACAGACGCGCCTGGAGGCCAGACCTGATAAGGAATGATGGCAAAACGTTCACAAAAGTCACACACACACATAGTCTAGTATACGGTGTCTAGTATCCATAGTCTGTGGCACGTTTGTTGCTATCCCTGTGTAGCTGTGTTTAAAAACGTTTGGTAGACTGGAGCTGAAGAACTTTAGGAGTACATATTCATGTATGCAGAAAACACGAAAAACGAAGTCATATCATGTCGTATCATATCATATCATATCATATCATATCATATCATATCATAGATCATCATAGTCTTCGGATAAGAGGCAGTATATTGCCTATGAGACCCACTTCTTATGCTAGCGCTCAGAGTCTATATTGCGAGTTTACTAGTATGTTGGGATGGGTGTGTAAGTCATGAAGGAGGAAAGTAGAACTGTGTAATGTTGTGTTACTGTAACATTTTCTGTGTAAAATTCCGACTCCTTTACCTTGCCCAGTGCAGGCGTACGACCGTCTGATTCGTTGATCCAGACGCCCATCTCCTGGCCCAGGTCATACGGACGGTAGTTGGACCTCTCGGTCGTGATGCACGGGTCCTAGAATGAGACAAACACACAAATCTATATAAATGCCCTCTCCAGCCTAACTACTACATCTGGAACCAACATTTTAGGGGCAAGGCGTTAATTGTGTTCTTTGGAAAAGCATGCACTTTACACAACTTTCCTCACTTCACCCAGGTGTACAAAATGGGTACCTGACTTCGGTTAGAGAGGCAAAAGCGATGGAAGGAGAGGGATGGGCTCTGCCTTCCAATACCGTGCCCTAGACACAGTAGACAACAACCTACTGCGCCCCTAAGGCCACAATTAAGTCTATGGGACTACATGTACCTTTACCTTAATTGCATTTACACACAATAGTTTTTGTGTTTTTGACGATAAAAATATATTCCAGTTACAACTAAAACCGTAATGTTCTGGTCTGTCGTTGTTTTTTGCCTCGGCCAGTCAGCAGTGACGTACCAGGATGGTGACGAAGTGCATGCCGTGGTCGGTCCTCAGCCGACGGACGTAGTCAGGGTAACCGGCATACGTCACGGGGTCATAGGTGAAGTCCATCTGCTCGTCCATGTAGTCGATGTCACCGAACTGGACGTCCTGCGAGTCGAACGACAAAGAAATAGAAGTCCAATGTTTGCAATCATTCCTCCCATCAAACGTAGTAAAATATGCTGCTATTTGTATAACTAGGACAATGAACCTCATTGGTGCCACCAGTGTTGATGAGAAATGTCGACCTTTTCCCATATCTTAACTGAAAATATATGACGAAACAATGTACTTTAAAATACGGTCAAACCTATCTCTAGAGATAACTTGATGGACTTGAAGAAAACAGTTACAGTTCACATGCGTTAACAACATACCAGATTCTTAATATCTAGGGGCCACTAATTTAAGGGAGTACCAAACCTATGATGGCCAGGAGGGCCTTATACATGTAGAGATGTGGTAACTAGTGCAGGTTTGACTGTACAAACATTATGACAAAGTTCTTCAGGACATCGTTTTGCCAAGACTCTCACTCACATGAGGGATGTCGTACGCGCGGATCCTGTCGATGGTGTCGCTGACAGTGGCGAGACTGTTGTACCCATAACGGGACAGCTGGAATCCCAGGGACCAATATGGCGGCATGAACGGACGTCCGATCGCCTAAGATGGTAAAAAGATATGTATTTCAAACTTCGTGTTTATTGTACAATAGCCACGAATACAGCAAGACAATAGAAAAGAAATCACCTGAATAGGGGCGTCGATATTAATCTTTGTGATGTCTAGAACTTTCCTGTACCATGCATCTGGCAATCCTTACCCGTATTAACTACTGATGCAGAGCGTTTTTATTGATGACATTAACACGTTGAAAAGGAACTCAGAGGATACATTGGGAAATTAAGGTTGGATGATAAAACATCTTCAATCCGTATAATGACGCCCGTACCTCTGTGTACTGCTCCACGACGTTCTCCGGAGTTGGGCCCAGGAACATGTATAAGTCCAGCACACCTCCGATGGTTCTGTAGATCATCGCAGGCGCAGGGGTCAAGGTCACATCTGAGGTCACAAAAAGAACGATTTAGTTGAGAATGTGCCCCAAAGTTCAAGTTTAAATCACTTAAGTTTGATGATACCGTTCCAGTTGAAGGCTTGGCGTTACCTTATCTTTAAAGCGTAACATGTTACATTTCAACATGACATAAGAGTTCACTATTACAATCAGTCGCATATAGAAGGTAAAAGTTCTACTTTGCAACAAATGCGTCCGTAAGGTTAAGAATAGATGTAGGAAAACGACATTACAAGATGTTATAACGTGACTGCTTTTAAGGCTATGAGTTCAAAAGTTTGCACCCGACCTTGCGCGGCACTGTTAAGGATGAGTACGCCGTGTGCGTTACTCTCTTCCTCCACGTTCATGTAGAACGGGTGGACGCCATAGAGGTTCCCCTTGTACTGCAATCAGGAATGTCAAAATCATATCAATATTTAGACGCTTTATTACTGTGGTATTGAAATATATGCCTTGCTTTCATAAAAATTCAAAAATAATCAACAATATGGCATGCTGAATACGGTTTGTAAAACAATACTGTAAATATTAATATTATGTTAAGTGTAAGACTGCAAATATTTTGCAAAATTGTGAATTGTGAATCATGCCTTGTCACCCATCATTGTAAATGTACTGTGACATCATTGTAAGTATACTTTCAATAGATCAGTATAAAGAACAACAAAAATCTTTAAAGATGTTCAAATAGACGTTCGGCTGGTGTTCGTGTTACACCACGCGTTTTACGTAACAACGAACCCTCGTTACAAACACGAGACCGTACCGGCACTTGTACAGATAACAACACAGAACACCGGCGTCACGTCCGCCATTACCGCCGCCTTATCAATATCAAATATTGAATTCCGGACCCCGACCACGTCACTCCCACCACATGCCTTTTAGTGAAAAAGTGTCCACTGATAAGCACGTGAGAAATGCAAATGTTATTGTCACATTTTCTTGGTAGGTAGGGAGGCTATTCCAACACAACGTTAGATATAATAAGGGTCTATATTACTTTAGTATCAAATTCAGAATATGTTCCAAGCAATCTTTTCTTAAAGTGTGATGAGTACGTATACGTCTGTCAGCAAAAGACGATGTCATTGGTAAATGAGCCAAAATATACTGGTTGTAATGCTTGAATCGGTCGTATGAGGTATTGTTGGAAATAGAACTAGAAGTTTTATTGCAGTACTATGGAAAACCGATAGTGGGCCCATATTCAAACCTGTCCTTTGTTTTGTTGACACCCACCCACTTACCACATACTATAAAGATCCATCCACAGCTTCTCGCTGTCCACAAACCGACAAACCCATCGATACACAAACAGACGGCACAGATAACATAACCTTGTTTAGGAAGGAAATAATCATAAACCCAATACCTACCGCTAGGGGAGGGGCTAACCCCTCCCTGTACAAATATACCCTGCTGCTAGGTACTACAAGGTCTAAAATGCCACAACCACCACCAACAACAACAACAAACAGTACGTACTGCTGGCGGCTGGTCCCGTGAGTACATGCCCCATGTCTGGTAGTTCATGTCGTGCTGGTACGTCTTGTGCTCGTGCTCCCCGAACCCGTACACCTTCACGGACGGCAGCTTGGTGGCGATCTGTAGGAACTGGTCCTCGAACACCAGGCCTCCCATGGAAGTGTCGAAACTGCATGAGTGCGGTGTAAGAATAACATATAACGTTATCTGAATGAAAGTACAGATTTTATTCGCCATGTCCGTTCACGAAGTAAAGCGCTAACCAAAAACGTGAGAAGGACCAGAGGACTGGTCGAAAGCTTAATAGCAAAATAATGATACAATCTCTAAAACATAATGTTATTTCTCTTAAAATAAACATGTGAGCTCACTAAACCTAATGGACGGCTTAGTGACGATATGCAGAAAAACAAAAGTACGCGCATGCAAGGAAAGAAAGAAAGAAAATGTTTACGACAAAAGATTAGCAACGCTAGTGGGGGGGTGAAGACGAAATGCCAATATTAGATTTAGTACTAGTAATCTCAATATTTGATGAAATGCTTACCAAAGAAATCAGTAATAAACACTACCTTTGAAGATGCAAGAAGACTTCCTTTAAACCTCTTAATTACCAACTGTTACCCGATGGCACATTCAGCACCAAGGACAGCTTGTACAACAGCAGATCTTGGATAGTCATGGAATTTTATTTTTCGCTTTTACACAAAGACTGTATGACACTTCGCTATTTAAAGTCAACTTACAGCGTGGCACCAGTGTCTGTGCGAGTGATGTTGAAGTTGAATGTGGGGTCGTTGGTCCAGGTAAAGTTGTACAGAGCTGTGTTCAACGGTTTGGCAGGTGTACCGATGGGCAAGGGCACCTCGAAACGGTTGTTGTTGGGGTCATAGAACTGCAACATAGACAGACATTCAAAGTTATAGAAACAGAGTGTTTATAGAATAGATGTCGAATTATTCAGATCCTTTCCCCTTATTGTGTGAGACCCTCATTACGTTGAATTAGGAGTGACAGATCAGTTTGAACCGATCCCTATGTTGAATTACGTACTTTTAAACGAGTAGGATACGAACTTGCAAGTCTAGTCTTCGCCAATTGTTATTGGTGATATTGGAATATACCATTATTCTGATTTTGGATAACCAGTGTTGAAACTTCCTACAAGGACACTGAAAAACAAAGAGATACCTTGAAGTGAATCCTGTAGTCGGACTGGTACTCGACCAGGAACGCCAGCGGGTCCACCTCCCCACCGAACATCGCGTTCCCCCCGACCCGCTTCAGACTGAAGAGGAGGCCGTTGGGCAGATCCACGGGCGCCCCCACCGCCTACATGTAGACAAAGGTTACACGTCACACAAAAGCGCACAGGGTCTATTTCTATGCTACTACCCTTGTTAAAACTAACTGTAAACATTCTTTATCTTGGGAAATGTTGGCATTTTGGAGCTGGATGTTACAGGTAAGGGTTTTTTCATTTTCATTTTGTACAAAAAGAAGACTTTTAGCCATGTTTGGGGTATGTTGCACTTTAGAAGAGTGCTGTATTGATGTGGTTATTTCTTGTGCAAATGTATAAAAGTACCATGGTCAGATACTATCATATTAGCAACAATTTCTGTCGTATAGAAATAGCACTAGATCGTTACTTTAGACCCTGCCATTGTGAGTTTTTGATGGACTAAATCTCAGATACTGAGATAAGCGACTTCTGACAGATTTCTCTTACATGGTTTCCATGTACTTTGATTGGAGGCATAATAAGGTTCCTTTGCCCACCTGGTAGCCTCGGTCTGGCGGGAAATAGCAGCGGGGCACGCCGGGCAGGCTGGCGGCGCCCATGATGCATCCGCGGTCCGCGCACTTGATGGGGTTGAGCCCCTCGGGAGAACAGTCCACCCGGTACGTCTCCTCCCCGCCCACGTCCTCAAACGTGCCGTTGTAGAAACACCAGGGAGTGTTGGGGACCGAGCTCTCGCACCTGGTGTGTTCATCATAGCGTTAAAGGAAAGCAACACAAAAACATTGAAAATCTTGTTATGTTAAACAAGTAAAAACTTAACTTTGGGGTATATTCATAGTATAGTAGGCTTTTCAATTGTGTTGCTTTCATTTAAGTTTATCAAGGTAGGCCTGGTTTCGTCTTATGTTGTTTGCGGAGGTTAATTCATGTGTATAATATTGCAGAGTAGAGTAGAGTAGATTCTTCAGCTAGGTAAGAATTCTGGTTTTCAGTTTGGGCCACTCTTCAATGAATTATAAACGGATGCTGAATTGTGTGCGGCTATGTCATTTATGTTACCGTTATTGTAAAGGACTGCAGGAACATTAGTGAGTACAGTTATGCGTCTACTAGTTTACTTTCATAATAAATGAATTAACAAACACACCAGATGCAGCCCAAGGCCTGACAGTTGCCTTGTGTCGCACCGCCACCAGGGTAACAGTCGATACGGTTGGACTCGACGATATTGGTGGGACAGACGCCATTGTTGCCTCCCGGTCCCACCACTGAAATTCAACATAGACAGTCGTTAATTAGATACTGTATTATTTTCATAGGAAATTCGCCAGTTTGGTCATGCCAGTTACATCTGCCTGGTAGTAATAGTCATTTTCAGGATAAGGCAATGTTGAAGCTTGTTCAAGTATTCTAAATTCTAATAGAATTCACGATATTCATTACGAAATTTATTTGGTTCACTTCGTCAGTGAAGGACACTGGAGGTAAAGTAACATATGGTTACCAACTATGTTCTGGATGAAATGGGGCAACGAAAGTGATCTAAGCAAATATAGGGTACTTAGGACCATAGCAATAACGCTTAACGAAATGGTTCAAGATTTCAAAACTCCTTTCTGAAGCATTTTGGAGTGTGGTCAAACTTAAGATTTCATTCTCAGCGCCTTAATGCTTTACAGACAAGTTATGAGAATCGGAGTGAAATCGCTGTTTTAAAACAATTGAAAAGTTTCAGAACGGTCGAATATGTACTTGCGGCATGGATGACAGGAGACGGAGCCTTACCTATGCCCGACCCGCCAGTCTGGTTGTAGAAGCACCACGGCGGACCATCGTACGACGCCGGGCACCAGAAGCAGCCCTTCTGCTCACAACTCTGCTGGTTTGAGCCGTGTTCGGGGTGACAGTCGACCCGCTGCGACTCGGGGATGACGCTTTCCACGGCGGAGCAGGAGTAGTCCCCGTGACCGCCGCCGCTAGTACTGCCGCTCGGCACGACCACGTTCGGGTCGAAGAAGCACCAGGGCGTGTTGGGGGTGGTGGCGAGACACCAGACGCAGCCTTTAGCCGTGCAGCTGCCCTCGGTGGAGCCGTGTTCGGGATGACAGTCCAACCGCTGGTGCTCGGGGATGCAGGACGGGCAGACGCTGTTGTCGCACGACCCGGGCGCGGGCGTGTTTGAAGCTAGGGAGTCGTCAAAGAAGCACCAAGGCGGGCCTTCGTAGGACGCCTCACACCACATGCATCCTCTAGCCGCGCAGGTAGCTTCGGTGGACCCGTGCTCGGGGTGGCAGTCTCTCCGTTGGCTCTCGGGGACGGTGGAAGGACAGGTCTGGGCGGTGTAGCCCAGTGCGCCTGTCAGAAGCGTCGTCAACACCGTCAGTTTGAGTAACACCATTCTGAGTGGAGGTGGTGATAGCTCTTGCAAATGCTTCCAACTGAGAAGACTGCACGCACGGCCTTCGGTGTTATTATAGACCGAGGAGGAAGTTGCATCATATTTGCACATTTCGTCGGATCACCTCGTCTTATCAGACGAAGGCCGTTATCAACGGCTATTTTTACCGTTCAAATGTGCAACGTACAACGTTTGTTGAAATGGTGTTTTAAAGGTTTAGGTCACCAAAGTACAATGCACTAATTTCTTGCAGAAACAAAATGCCTGAGCTATTTCCGACAGTGTTGCTCAATGTATAATAGGGTGTTTGTAATCTGTTATTGTTGATTTGATTATATGGATGACATATGATCATCTGGGAACCCCAAAACTAATGCGAGCGTGAGAATAAAAAATTTTGGCCAAAAAAGAGTTGCCTTTATTATGAGATCTACGTTGTCAAGGTTGAAGGTTGAACAAATGACGAACATACATGGTATGGTATAGCGAATATAGATTCTTCACTTTCACTTCTTTACGTCTTCTTCTTTGACTTTGGAATTGGTTTTGGCGTTCTACGACACTAGCATAGTTTTCCAATATTTGTTTTTTTGGTGCAATTTACAGCACATAGTCAATAAGTTTGCTTTGTACGATACAGAAGAGTCGAAAAGCTTTTTTTGGAAACGGACGAAAATTGATGCGCGCGCGGATGCTATCATCATGAGTCAAAAGACAACACATGTAGAAGGTCTCTGGAACTCATTCGGCTCATCTCAATACAGTTTGTGGAATTTTACTGGTTTGTGTGTCATCCAGGTTAGCTTGTGCGACTTCTATTCTAATATACTCCCTACCAACAAGAGGGAAGTATAGGAACCCCTGTAAAATAGCCATAGAACGGCTTTAAGGTTAGAATTTTACATACTAGAGTGCGAATTCGACATACTAGAGTGCGAATTCGAAGTTTCAAAGTCCATCAGTCTACAGGCAGGTAATGTAACGTAACAGAACGTGTGAACACGACGTCTGGATAAGAAACGATTATTTGCAAATCGGCAAACTGGTGTGATGGGGGAGGAAGGTCGGACGACCTTGGAGACAGCTGCGCGGTTCGCAGACAACTCACTGCGCGCGCGTGGACGTTTCAACAAAACATGCCAGGACACTATACACATATTCAAGAATTCAATTTAAAGATATTCCAGTGGTCAATTTTTTGTTTGTTTTAGCGCTTCTCAAATATTCTGATGGTGCTGTTTGTGAGTTGGAACCATGGTTGTAAATACTTTTCTTCTAACACAGTACAGTTGTGAAAGCTATTTTCACTTTCTATTTGCATTACATTAGTCCGCATCTATGGATTTAACCTGCGGTGACTGCTCCTCTACGAGCTTCCTCACACCGTGGAATCCTGATGATTTCCTGCCGTAGCTCTAAGTCTTAGTTATAAAATTGTCTTACATTGAAAAATATCATGTCTTTCATTTCTACATATAAAATATTTAGTCATGTAAGTTACATTTCATTGATCACTTCTGATGAATGAATCAAAACACTAGAACTAGAGTTCGGAGACCTCACACCTAACACACACATCAAGCCATATGTTTATATCAGCAGTACCACTGGACAGAATGCACTAAGTAACACTGCAAGAGACATCACGACCAGACCGACCACTACCGAGACAACAACTGAGATGAGAACATGGTATGTTGCTGGAGGCACCTCTGGTCCAGGTGTGATACTCACCTGCAGTGTAGAGGTGTCCCGAGGTTCTGAAGACGTGTGTTCTTTTTCCGTGGGTTCAGAGTAGTGTGTCGGGCTGCTGGAGTGGTCATTATCTGTTCTGTACGTACTGCTGATGGTTGTTGTGTGTGTCTGACGTTGTGCCCGGGAAACGGTAAAGAACAACTCCGTGTGCTCAACTTTCAAAACGAAGGGAGACGAACCATGCACCAGCTTTCACTGTATTGTGTGTATAATGATATATCTTGATAGACTTATCAGGGCTTAAATGATGTAATTTGCATCTCTGTTATATTTTGTCTGACCCTTTAACGTTACCTCGAGCTCTTCCCTCATGTATTTGTATCAAGTAGTTGATAGGCTTATCGGGACTTAAATGGTGTAATTTGTATCTCTGTTATGTTTTGTAACATTCTAACCCTTACCTCTTGCGTCTTGGCCGATTTGAGCTTTTCATGAATAAACAAAGGTCCAAACAATCTCTGAATTCGAACGTCAGGTGTAAACAAGTATAAAATTCCCATTATTTATCATTAAGCGGTTTTGCCATTTTTGTATTGATTATGCAAATCAGTTCCTAATTTGCCTGTTTGGTATCTGTTTATGTTCCACCTATCATGAATTACATGCCTACTACAGTCAACATTTATTGAAGTTCAGTTACGTAAAATAAAAGAATGATAGAATTCCCTTATCAATTATGCAAATTAAGGCCTTGTTTGCATGATATGTATCTAACTGCGTACAACTTTGCCTAGGCTACCTGCATGTCTAAAATGATGGAAATCCGTCTTACCTTTCTTCAGTCTTCCTTTCTGGAATATTTTGACAAGAACGCCTTTCCAAAATCAAATGTTAGGGGCCCTAACCTGCCCAACTTTGCCCTGATGTCAAAAGCTATCTGCCACCATATCATGTCCAATACAAGATGTACATTGAAAAAACTAAAAGTGATAGAATTTTCTCATTAATTTTGCAAATTACCTCCTATTTTGCATAATTTTTATTCCATTCTGTACATCTTTGTCTAAGCTACATGTATACTAAAAACATGAAAATCCGTTAATCCTTTCTGTCCTTGTAGTTTACTACCTTGGTATTATTTCTTCTCCCTGTCAATCTTGTTGCATATTTAATTATATAGCGATCGCGGATCGGGTGCAGCTACCATGGCCATCACTAGAGGACGCTCATGTGCTGCTGAATTTCCAAAAGAAAGTTTCGCATTTTGTCGTTTGCACAGTTGCACTAACGACGTCAAATCATCCTGGGTTTGTTTGTTTTCTATTTAACGTTACATGTGTAAGTGAAATATTAGAGATGGTCGACGATGGTCGTAGTTCAGCAATTTCAGAACGTTAAAACTGGAAATAATCTGGATATGGCAATCTGTATGATATTGTTTTGCTCATATTAGCACATTTCTGTCATGATTTCATACTTTGGGCGCTTGAAATGAGCACAGAAACAAGCCACACGAGGAGTCATTTATGTACTGGGACCACCAAACATTCAGCGCTCAGATTTTCAATGAGTTCTCAAAGCACAATGGCATCGCATCTTCGCTCAATGAAGGTCGATATGTAATGGGAAAGTCTTATTTATGCTTATTATGTATAGAAAGGACTAGAAAATTGAATGTGAAAATCGTACTGCTAACGTTCTGAAATTGCTTTGGGCTCCGTATTTCACTGGGAGGGAAGATCGTACACATCTTGGCCGCTTTCATAGATGTGTACTATATAGCTCGGGACAGTTGGGCGTGTTTGACATTGAATGGAACGTTACTGTGATGAAATGACGATTCAGTCCGTAATTGATGGCTATTCAAAACCGAGTTTGACGAGTTCTGTTCATTTGCAGCTTTATGTAATTTGTTTGTAAACCGCTAGATAGCGCTCTTGGACCGTTTATGATATACTTTAGTAACAACATGGACAGCCCGCATGTATGCGTCGAGCTGACAAGAGCATTTTCTGCTTATATCATACACAAAAGTTTAGCAGTTTCGTGATAAGTATATCATTTTTTCACCAGATGGCACAAATAAAAGAGAATTCGCCTAGGCATTGCTAAGCACAGCGTCTTACTCTACTATGTTCTACTTTGGTTTCAAGATGTTGGAAAATATTTTGTCTGCAGCATGCAGTTTACATGTCTGATATCTGATCTTACCAACTTTCTACTTCGAGAGAGGGGAAACAATGTTAACTAAGTCACTTTTTCTGCATAGTTTCTAAGTTTCAAACAGTCATCAGCTGTTACAGAATGACCAGTCACGACAAAACAGTCATTATGCGCGATGAGTAAGCGTAGGCATAGGGCCGTGTTGTGTTGCCCTAGATCCGAGAGTGAATGCCCTGGTATAACTGGTGACTCATCACAAATAGCCAGTTCGCTTTCAAACTGGGACATCTGTTGCACTAACTATTTACTTTCCACAATTGCTATTCTGTACTTCTCCCTTTGAAGTTACGGTTATCTGTGGTCGTTGCCCCGCACCAAGTGTTTTTCACTTCTTGTCCGTTCGTACAAATGTACTGTAACCCACGCTTCATGGTTAATTGAAGACGGGCAGTTGTACATGTTTAATGACTTTTAGAGTGGATAATCAAAGTTCATTTTTTTTACCGTGGCTCTTTTGATCTTTACGATGAAAGCGCCCCCATTACACTTCAATTACACTTCATAAGGTTTACACAAACAACACTGTACACGATAACGTTTGTTCGATTACCCTTGGCATTTTAGATAAAGCAGGGCAACAATAGTGGCCAATGTGTAGTACCATGTCTTTTTGTATAAATTGTTACGAACATCTAACTAAGTGTGTCATTTATGACGATCGATAGAGCGGGCCTAGCATTAGAATGGAATAAGCAAAATAACGTATTCTCATTTGCCCTTGGCATCTATTGTATAGTCAATGGGTAGTGTCCTGTCTTCTTTTGTATCAACTGTTACAGCTGTAACGATGACGGTATTGCAGGCCCATCATGTAAGGTCTTGGCTTTTATTAAAGTAGACTTCGGAAAGTTCACAGAAGATGGACCGTACAAAGTATCGTTTGCCCTAGCCTTGGCATTTCGCTAAGTGGGGTAACAATGCACAGCACGAATGGTCATTACGTAGTAGCCAGTCGTCCGAACTATTGTTATGGGGTCATTGATGAAGATGTTTTAAACACTGGCTTCTATAACATCAGGCCTCTAAAAGTTCGCAGAAAATGGTCCGTGCAAAATGACGATTCTTGGCATTTAGCTGACGTAATATCGGTCTTCCCAGCTACAGCATTTTGATCTACTGGTCATTGATGATGATATTGCAGACCCATCATATAAGCCGGTGTTGACCTCTTACAATTGCAAATTATACTAAGGAATGTCGTTTGTCCATTTGCCCTTGGCATTTAGCTACCTTGCAACTGTGGTAATACGTAATATCCGGTCAGTTCCCACTATTGTAACTTAACATAGTGTCATCGATGACGATATTGCATACTTGGGAAGGAATTGGCTTCTTTCACGTCATTTTTCGGATAGTTCACAGAAAATGAACTGTAGAAAATGATGATGACGTGGCTGCATTTACCCTGGGCATTCAGCCTGCGTAGGGAAACAATACACAACCTTGACGAGCGGCCAATACGTAATATCCTTTGTTAACAACTATTGTATAACTTTGACATATTGTTATCGATGACGATATTGCAGGCCAATCATATAAGGTGTTGACTTCTTTAAGATTATACTTAGGAATGCCAATGCAGAATGGACTGTATGAAATAACGTTTGTCCATTTGCCCTTGGCATTTAGCAGCCGCGTGGTTACAATACACAGCACCAGCGGCTGATACGTAATATCCGGTATTCACAACATGAAGCGTCATCGATGACGACATTTCTGGTCCAACTTTGAAGGTGTTCTGGCTGAATCCTCATTTTTCGGAAAGTCCACACACAATGACTGTGCAAATTACGTTTGTTCTGTTGCCCTTGGTATTTAGCCAACAATAGACAACAAGAGCGGTCAATACGAAGTATCCAGTCTTACCCGTAACAACTGTTGCAATTCTTTCCCATTGTAACTAAGTAATATATATCTTTCACGTCAAATCTTTGAAAGCTCGCAGAAAATGTGCAAAATTATATTTGTCCGGCTATTTATGGTATCTAACTAACAATAGACAACACGACGGGTCAACCTGTAACAACTGTTACACTTCAATTCCTATGTCATTGATGAAGATATCGTCGGTCGAACTTTCACGATGTTGGCTTGTGTTGGTTTGTATTCTGACGCCACTTGTGATTAGCCTCTACCAGGCTCCAAACGTGGTTGGAAAAAGTAGAAATTGGCCAAACATCGGCCAAACCGGCTGGCCAACTCCTCTACTTGGCCGATTTCTACTTTTTCCAGCCACGTCTGGAGCCTGGTAGCTAGAAGTGACAATTGTCCTTGATTTTTCCCAAGCCATATGTCTGAGGATCCGTCACACGTAACGTTAGTACACGTGCAGTAGTACACGTCAATAGTTGACTTCCATCATAAGTTTTACCCTTCCTAATCTTGCTTTTAGGCTCATACGTTGCATGCATAGATGCAGCTAGATCAAGCATTTTCATGCGTCTTTGCCAAGTCATGATCAGTTTTCTGAGCATTCGTCACACATGGCACCTGTAGCAGTACACGTCAACAGTTGACGTCCATCCTAAGTTCTTACTTTCCTAATCCTTTTCTTACAGGTTTATGCATGCGTTGCATTGATCCAGCTAGATCTAGCATTTTTATGCGTCATTGCACAAAATATGTCAATTAAGGGCAAATTCTAAGTACGTATCAATACGTATGAAATTGTGCCGAATAAACTTTGAAGTTTCTTTTATAGATAGAAAGTTAGAAACCTCTTCTTTAGCTAGTCTACCTGATGAATGACTTCTGTGCGAAGTTGGTCCTGATTGACAGTTGCAAGACTAGTTCTGACGTCGTTGGCGGTAATTAGGTTTCGAACTTTCACAGAATTGACGGAGGCGGTCGAAACTTAATGCAGCTCTATTACCAACCTACGTAAACGTTTGACCAAGCTAGGTTTATAACAATCATCCCTCTTAAAAAAAAAAACACTTCAAACTCAGACAAATTGGCCAATCAAGACTTGCGTCTTGTAATTTTCAAGACTTTGAAAGTAATGCCGAAATTACGGTGGATTTTTTTCTGTTCTGTTGACGTCACCAGTTATCTACACTACACGCCGTAATCCTGTGATGACGCACATGAGACGTGTCGGCGAGAAAACATGTTGAACCTCCGAGCCTCCCGCTTTGTCATTGTTAGAAATCTACCCGTGCCTAAGTCTTGTGGAGATCTCCAAGCAGATATAGAAAGGCAAAAATTGTTCCCGGATCACCGGGCCTGAAGAAGGGAACCGGGAGATTGTGAAACGTGACAGTTTTTTGCCTTTCTACATCTGCTTGGAGATTAACCTGAACGCAAACACTAATTCTTCAGAAGACGCTCAAACCTACCTCCAAGCAGATGTTTGGGGGTAGAAACTGAATAGTAATGTTTTCATTTTCACTGACCGGGTTTCTTTGACAGAGAAGCCGGCCGATCATTAAACGTTACGATATTCTACACCCATTACTAGCTCCAAGCAGATGTGTGGCAGCAGTTAGTTTTGCACAACATTTTAGGCGTTCCATATGTAAACAGCGCTGGAAAAGAAATATGAAATAGGCCGGAATCACACGTCTTCTTGTATATCATAACAACATTTTGCAATGACGTCGGGTAAATTCCCGCATGGGCATTAGATATAGAGCCCTTTAAAATTTCCACTTCACACCTCGGGCAGTACACGTAAGCCACAGGCCTCTCTTTTCAAGTGCCCATCTACGTAATTACGTGTAGGGAGCAAAATCTCAAGAAGAACGGTTTATCGTGCATACATTTGCCGCAGCGTATAACAAAAGCCGCGAACTGATATAACTGGGCTGTTGTATATGTCGGGAGCAATGATGACCTGAGGATGTCTGAAAGTACTATGCCGTTATCGTTTTCAAGGCTGGTTCTCTAGAGCATATGAGATCTGCAAAATATGTGGTACCCAAATGTGTTAAAGTTGCATAGCCAAAGTAACGCATGAGTCACATACCGTATAGCTTCAAATTATCCAGAGTACATTTGCGTTCTTTCCTTTGCCTACGTTGCTCTTACCATCCGCTAACCTCTGCTATTAGTGCCAGTTTCATTTATAAGACAGATGCTGTAACGTTACATGTCATCTCTGACACTGAGCTCTACACCCGCCAAAAATATCGACTCTCGTGACAAATTTTATCCGCAGCGATTCCTAATTCAGATAGCGGTCTTCAGGCAATTCATCAGCACCTAGGCGCGGCTAAAAACGGCTTCACTATCAAGTGATATAAAAATGTCAAAACGTTCCTCATCTTAATCCTCGCGTGCGTCATTGTGACGTCCGTTCTCTCCCCGCAGCGAAGAAACTCCCGCGTTTTAAACGTGCGATCCCAATCGCTTGTATCATATCGGATCTTGTGAAGAGTCTTTCCGTTCCGTGGAGGGAGAAGTTATTGGGCTTTTAACAGCCCCTCTGCTGGTGTGAAGAGAACTGCAAATAACATCGAGTGGTCGTGTTTGAAATATAACATTTCCGCGTGACTGTTGTACTACGTTCGTTCGCACATGGGCTGTTATGATGGATCATGGTTTCCTCGGTTCAGGTAGTAGAGTGTGTGTGTGTGGAGGGGGTGGGGGGGAGGGTAGCCTCTACCAGGCTCCATAGGACGCTGGAAAAATAGTAGAAATTCGCCAAATAGACAGATAACAAACCAGAGGAGTTAGCTGGCCAGGGAGTTCAGTTTGCGTCCTTGGGGGGCGGGGGAGGTGGTGTAGCCTCTACCAGGAGCCTCTATCTTACTGAGGAACACAATGTTAATTTCTTTTCTGACTGATGTCTGAAAGTACTAGGTCGTTGTAAAGAACCACCTTAGAGCTCTGCAAAATGAATTGAAACAAAGATGCAATGTGCCAAATTCCATAGCCAAAGTACCGCATGAAACAAGCATTTGTCTCATATTGTAGATTCAAATTTTCCAGATAATGTTTATTTAAGTGATTGGGCCTAACAGCACTTGTGCTCGTGTAAAGAGAACTGCAAATGGCATCGAGTGGTCGTTTTCTGAACATATATTTCCGCGTGACTGTGGTACTACGCTCGTACACGGGGCTGTTACAAGTATACACTACGTTTACCTTAATACTGCGCATGGAATTAGCCATCGAGCCACCACTAATGGATTTTATTCAATAAAGTAAAGTTAAGTAAGCCTTCGGGTATGACCAAGGAAAGAAATAGACGGTGTCCATGATTGATTCATCGGTACTCAGAGTAGCCTGGATGCCAGACCCCCAATCTTTAAAATATATATCGTGTGGTGATATTTTAGAAATTGTGGGTCTGGTATACTATACTCAGAGTTATTAACTCAGAGTGGCAGAGAGGGGGAAATGTGTTTAATAGCCTGGAATCCGACCTATTATAGCTCCCGAGTCTCCTCTCCGCGGAGCTATAATAGGTTTAGATTTCAGGCTAGAAATGTGTGAGCTCTACCAAACTTGCAAGTTGTAACTCCATCATGCAACCGGGCCGGCTGTGGCTTATCTCTACTAATTTTCCATTAACAGACGGAGTAGAGACAGGAGTGTGACCCGAGCAGATGAAAAACCGTAACGTTAGCGTTTTCTGCATATCAGAGATAGTGGAGGGTCAGGAAAAAATGGCAGCCAGAATGCATTACGTTTTACCTGTTCTAACATCTGCTTGGAGATAAGTAATGGGGATTGCGATGCAATTAGATTATTCCATACACGTTTCCCCGTGGGAGGAAAAAAGCTACGACATTTGCATTAATAACGCCATGCACCACACGCAATGCTTCACACGAGATTCTGACTATACGTTTCTGTTTTGGTGCTTTGGCGTTACCCTAGCTGAACGCATTCGTGTGTACCAATACAGGAAAGGTCTTTAGATGAGTCACCGTGTTTTTGTGAAAAGGGGGGGCGTTACCCATGTGTGAGATACAGGACGCTGTACCCGGTACGGCCAGTACGGGTGCGCCAGTTCGACTGAGCCAAAAATAGAACCCGCCCTTTATATACTACCGGCCTTCCCGGCATGCCGTGCGCCGTGGACCTACCACGTTCGGGAGGAAAGGAAAGGACCGTAAGGTCGTTGTCAAACTAAGGTCAAACTGTTGGGGAGGGGGCGTGTCGCTCTTTGGTGTGTCATAGGTCGCCGGCAACGCGTCAATCTAAGTGGTCGTCAAACCCGCCCGAAGCTGACATACCTGTAATCAAGATTCAGTCTGCGTCACGCGTCACTTGTGCGCGATCGATTCAAATGTCAGACAAAAAGAATGACAAAAGAGAGAACTTAATTGCGGCGACAATGCATTGTAACAGCTAGGTACAATGTATGGCAGCTTGAACATACATGGTAGTTGAGCAATCGTAAAGAATTGCAAAGAACTGATCTACTGTATGAATGGCAATAAACACTATCTATCTATAACACTGGTATGCTGCGTTGGGAGTGTATAACATTGTTTCGTTTTCGCATAGTGTTGCATATAGATTGGTATACATAGGTAGATATATGAGCAGGGCATGATAATATCATATTGAATAACCCTGTCTTTGTATGTCACACGTTCCCTGCGGGTCGCTTCAACAAGACGCTTCAAGGCTTCAAAAGAACCGCGAGTAACCTCGGCGGACGCCCGTCATTGTCCGGAAAAGTTTAACAAAAAGGTCATCCAATTAAAGGTCGTTGGGTTATCTGTGTAGTAACACGTTTACGCACACGAGAATACGTGGATATGTGCTGTGGAAGATTATGTAATTACCAAGAAGTTGTTTTGATGGTGAAATGTAAAAGGGCTGTACTTACCTACTGATTTTGTTTTTCATGTCTTATTCTGTCTATGTGTTCAGTACATGACGGCCAATGTAGAACCATTGTCATAAGTCTATCATACTGACAATACAAAACACGAAATCGGTGTGTGTGTGGGGGGGGGGGTGAAGGGAAGATATGCAATAAGAGTTTTCACATTTTTTTGAAAAATAATCATTGGACAACGCTTGGGGAAATTATTTGATTGCAGGTACTTGTTTGCAAGTTTCTTTTCAAATCGAATTAAGACGTACGCATATCGCATTCTTGTATAGTAACGTTATAGGTTTTTGCCTTGCGTTGAAAATTTGAAGAACCCGGGAGTCGACCTCTCCGACACCAGTGCAGTCTTGTTGACAGACAACAAACCACGCCTACTTAATGATCATCTAATCACAGTTCGCAGTACTAGTCCTGTCTTCGTGGGAAAAAACGCGCCCTAAATACTGATCTGTTTATTCACGATCCTTTCATCCCGGACACTTCGCCCACCTTTGATCCCAGCTTCTGTGATTAGTTGGGTGAATAGTCAGGTACTTACGCAGGTATGCTATCATTGCCCCCTTTGTTATCCCTTACCTGTTAGGTGTGGCGCAGGTAAACTTTGTGGAACATTATACACGGCAAAGACGATAATTTAAACACGGGAGGGTGAAGAGGAGGGGTGTGGGCGGGGGATGAATGAAAGAAGCCATTCCTTGTAATCACAATCCGCCTTCAGTACGCAACAGTCGGGTACAGCCCTCTGGGTACAGTCATCAGAGACACGTCTTATTTTTTTGCTCCACACACATTCATGAAGTTGTCTGTTCGGCTCTGACATGTTTCTAACAGATAGATAGATAGATAGATGGATGGATGGATGGATGGATGGATGGATGGATAGATGGATGGATGGATGGATAGATAGATGGATAAACAGATCGATAGATAGATGAATGAATGTATAGATGAATGTATAGATGAATGTATAGATAGATAGATAGATAGATAGATAGATAGATAGATAGATAGATAGATAGATAGATAGATAGATAGATAGATAGATAGATAGATAGATAGATAGATAGATAGATAGATAGATAGATAGATAGATAGATAGATAGATAGATAGATGGATGGACCCTAATCAATCCTACCGTTCCCAACCCACCTACTCTAGTTCATCCGTACACTTAGGGAGATGCTCCAACACAGATGCTTCAACACCAACGCGTTTGAGGAGGCGTCGGCTGACTCCTTTCACTTCTTATTTCTTACGAAGCGACTGAAGGTCAGAAAACCTGATAATTGATTGATTCTGGTGGGCAAAAAGACGCTGCTCTTTTGTGAAAGTTTGTAATGGCCCTCAATCCTCCTCCGCATTTTTCTCTTCAGGCTAATCAGCCTCACGCACCACGTACAAGCTAGAGAGAGGTTTTGACACCGGTCCCACATGTCCTCTGACCCAGAGTCTTGTTACATAAGCACATGTAGAGGGCGGGGAACATCAGAGGCATCCCTTGAGTTTGCTTAAGTCTATGCACACCTACGCGCACATCTGCACTCATCTCCCCGCCAGATAACAGCTTTCTTCACGTCTGAAATGTTAAAAGGTAACTTTCTTGTGGACGTTATGTGTGTGAGAATCACAAGCAATGCACCCCTACTGTGCACACCTACGCATACATTTGTACTCTTCCCAGTAGGCCGAACACAGGTTTCCTAGCATCTGAAATTTTAGAATATGACTTTCGCAGTGAATACTGTATTTTGTGTGTGAGAATCGCAAGCCTTAGTTTGTCTCGCGATGCACACGTACGCGCGCATTTGTACTTATCCCCGCTCCAACACAGCTCTCATAACGTCTGAAATGTTAAAATGATGACTTTCATTGTGAACGTTAGGTGTGTGTGAATCGCAAGCATTTAAGTTTGTCTCACGATGCAGTGGATGCACACGTACGCGTGCATTTGCACTCACCCCCGCTCCAACATAGGTTTCATAACGTCGGGATATTTGAATGTGACTTTCATGTGGACGTTAGATGTGTGTGAATCAGCGTCTAGCTTGTTATCATCTGTGACTGAGAATAAAAGACGTGTAATACGTGACGGTTCATTACATGTAGCGTACACCTGATGTCCGTGTGTTGTTTTATGATTAAAGGAGCGTTTCGTAAGGTCGGTGAACCCTGTTTCATAAAGAGATATTGTCTGTGAAAATGAATTGGGTCATATTAGTTCATCCCCATACACCTCTGCTGTACCCCAAACCACCGTACGCGGGACAATGACAGCCGTAGCCTCGCTCGGTCGCTTCTGGCACGGTCGCTTTATGAAAAATCAAAGTGTCTGTGTCCAATATCTGCCTCGCCATTTTGTACTGCCTCATTGAATAAGTATGCTATGTCCATACAAGTGGTTGTGGATAGTGTAAAGATATTTCACATCGTTTTTCCCCGAAGAGCATACTTCTCTATTTCTAATATCATTCTGTATATAATGCATTTTACATATTTTGGGCAAATCGTAACAGGTTCTTTTTTTAAAAAGATATCTAACGAAGAAGTTGCCTTTCATCATTCTGTGCTGACCCTTTGAATCAGACTCATTTATTTGGTGGCTGAACAATAGAAGAAATTATCAAAAGAGGGTGAAAGATATCCAAACCGAGGGTTCCACTATAGTACCGAAGAAAGTCGCTAGGGGGCCTACCAACCCCTACTAACATTCCAAATATCACAAAGATCCATCCACGACTTCTGAATTTATGCTATTCACCAACACACGCATCCGAAAACATAACCTTCTTGACGAAGGTAATTATTTTCCAAAGTTCTTAGGCTGCCACATGGCACAGAGTTACACAGCTAGCACGTTTACATAAGTAACCTAGTTATTGAAGGTTGAAGACCACCGGTTGCCATGGGAACAGACGTCTTAATCTGTTACTTCTAATGCCACTTGAAAGCCAGGATGTGCTTCATGCGTTACAATTTAATAACCTGTTGGGCTTATATAAGTCTGCATTCATATAAGTAATTTGTTTGAGAAAATTTCAATGGGGCTTTTACTATAGTATTGAGGTCACCATGGCCGGACATCTTCAATGCAATCTTTAAGACTTTGTATGACTCTTTGGACGAAATTCGGTTTTATTGATATCATTGAACCGATAGTGGAGAAAATACAGTTTCACGTCTGTCTCGTTGCAATGGAAACGGACATCTTAATCTGTTACTTCTAATGCCACTTAAAGTCAGGATGTGCTTCATGGGTTACAATTTGATGATTTCTCTGCCTTATATAAGTCTGCATTTATATAAGTAACTCGTTGGAAGAAATTTTAATGGGGCTTTAAGGGTCACCATGGCCGGATATTTTCAATTCAATTTGCATGATTTGCGGCCATCTTTGAACGAGCAATTCGGTTATATCATCGAACCGCTTGTGGAGAAAATATAGTGTCACGTTGCCATAGAAACGGAAACCTTAACCTGTCACTTCTTATTCGGCCGAGGCCGTTTTTCAAGAGTTAAAGGGGAAAAAATGTCACTTAAAAGTCAGGATTTGCTTTATGTATGACAAGCTAATGATTTCGTTGGCTTTTTATATAAGTCTGTATTCATACATAGAATTTGTACCATGCGCAGTGCGAGGTCTAAGTCCTTTTAGACGGACTGTGAGAGAGATTTATATAAGTAAGACGTGGGTGGAAAATGGTAAATTAGCTTTAGGCTCAACACGACCCGGCATCGCAAATTCAATTTTCAAAGCTTTGTATTTGGTTTAAATGAGCAATAATGTGTTTACATGCGCCGATTTTACCGCCGGGTATCTTAGATTCAATCTTTATATACTCTTTGATTCAATATTTACATGATTTGTTGTCAGCTTCGAGCGTCGTGTGGTGTGGTAGAGATTTAGACCGTGTTCCAACTCGGCAAAATCTATGTGAATCAATCGATCGTTCGCAGGCTTCAGTGTCTAATGCTGCCATGGCGGCTGCAGACATGCATAGGGCTGGAAAACTTTACAATTAGAATAGCTATCAATTGCGTTCACACCCGCCATTGAAACCGTACTCTTGCATCCACGCTCAAGGTCGCAGAACATGTGGGGTCTATGATAGTGGGTACATAGAATAATACGGCCAAAATTCTTGAAGACCTAGCACAAAGTTGCATGTGTGTTGTAATATGTCGGCTTGATTGTGAAGTTTTTCTAGATTTCGTGACGTCAGGGCTATTCGCATTGAGCCAAATTGGGTTGTCACACTTACTGTTGTTCTTACTGCAGCTGGTCAAGTCGATTCAATCCACCCGCGAGAGATGGATTGGATCAATTCAAATTGATCCCGAACTGGGCTGTTCACATTCAAGAAAATCTATTCGAACCTTGATGCGAATTGATTCGCATAGATTTTGCCGAGTTAGAACACGGCCTTAGACTTAGGCCCAATTTACACGTGTCCTATTAACTGTAGTACTACACATGGTAGTCTACTACTGTAGTAGACTACCATGTGTAGTAATACAGTTTCATTGAACAAGTGTAAATTGGGCCTTAGATACAACCGCTTTGAGCCAGTTCAGTCTGGTTTATTCTTATTTCGATCACTTGTCCCACACAGAGCGAGTTGATTGTGTTACAAATTTTAAAAAAACGGGAGTAAGGTTTATGCATGTTTATCAATCTAGTCTAGTGACTGAAAAGGGAATTCTGAAATGGTTTTATACTGGACTGTACTGGTTTTACGGCATTTATCTTTCACAATTTTGTGCTATATCATATATACTTGTACAGTCGAACCTGTTCAAGTGACCACATGTGGTGGTCCCTTAGAGAATTTTTACCATTGACACAAGCATTAAGAAACAGAGGACTGACCGAAAGCTTGTTGATGAGAATGAAGAATCCTGTCTATAGTGACCACCAGTCTACATAGACCAAATTCACACAATCTGCACAACAGTAATGAAAGAATCAAGTATAACCTACTTCTCAGTTTACATAAGCAATCGTATGAAGAGATTTAACTGGCGGAAAATTGGATTTACAACTAGTTTTCCGCCAAGTACACACTGCTGACATTTCATCGTAACCCAAATGGATTTGATGGCCTGTTTTAAGACCTTTATGTCCGAATAGGTCATATGTTACATGATGTTGTTATCTGGGTCACTTCATTCTTTCGGCGTGCTATTGGGAAAACTATATTGTAGCACATGTCCCAATTCACTAGTGCTGTCGTGCGCATATGTAGAACTAGAAGTTGAGATTTGTCGAGATGACTTATTGTAGGGGATATTATCGACATTCGATGCTCACCATGTTTTCCTTTAATAATAGTTTACTAGTTCTATCGGCTTCAATCACACAAGTATCTTCTTGCATTTCCCAGGATAAAAAAGAAGCTCCTCCTATCATAATCACAAAACCCACCCATTGTAGAAAAAAGTGGGGCTTTCCGTCTTCCTCTGCATCCAAAACAGAAGCCACGCCACTGCGAGCTGCGTGAAAACAAAGATTTCCACAAGTTTGCATGCAAGATTAGACACTATGGTGAAACCTGACATTTCCTTGCTGTGTGCACGACTTTCCTACACCCTCATCCAGAAAATAGCCAATACTAAATTGGTATAGTCTCTTACATCAATGTAGACCACAGTACTAGTATATCAAGTCCTTGTCTCACATCTATGTTACCTGGATCCCAACTGCTAGCAGTAGTTACCTGCATATGTTACGGGATAACTATTTATTTTATAGTGGTTGACAATGTTGTGATATGCCATGGTCTTGCGAGGCTGACGGCTGCCAACGAGTATAAGCCACATCTACATAAAGATGCTTAAACTTATATTTAGTTTGATCGGTAGGGTAGTCAGAAATGAGAATGAGGGTGTTGCAGTCCCCAAACCCCGAGACGCTCTAACTCACCTTGAGTCATAAGTCTCGCTTCATCATTCGTAATCCATTACTGAAGTCTCCGGAGAGACAACAGGTAAGGATTACCCTACCGATAACGAAGCCCAGGGTTGAAAACAATTGGTACCTTTATGGTATTCTATACAGCTCGTGGTCTTTAAAGTTACTAATTCTTCTTTATGTAGCGATCAAATATAAGATGATACAATAACAATTTAACCTGGTCTATTAAATATTATTAACTATCGAATTATAGCGTCAACTACTTTATTTATTGGTACAATATGTTACAAATAGAGAGAATTATATCGGTGCATTTATAATTAGATGCGCGAAGGCTGCTGGTAAGGTTTTGCTCATTAGCGACACGTAGCGGTTTGTATACATATTACAGCTTGGCGTACCTGTGAAATTGATGACTCACCATGAGGGCGTTAGTCTTAAACTAAGTGAGCTTCGTCTGAGTCACTGCAGGATTTGCTTTCCGAAAGCGGTCTTAAACTGTAGATTTTGACTCCTACTTCATTAAGACCATAGTTTGGATTATTTCTTTTGAAAGATCGTAAGACAGTCTTTAGTTGTAGATTTTGACTCCTACTTCGTGAAGACTATAAGCCTGGCATTTGCACAGACTACAACAAAGGGCTTCTTTTCCTTCGAGGATGTGATTCACCCGTAGGGTTGGGTGGAGGATGCACTTTAAAGTTTACCCCCACCCACAAACAAAACGGTTTTAAACATGAGTTGTGGGGGGCGGCCTTGATGAATGTGTCATTTTCCTATGCTCCGCAGTTTAACTTGCATGATGCCCACGCTTGTCTGAAATGCCTGAATGCATTTGCGAACAGCTAGCCGGCGCCGCAGCAATTTTTCACCCTGATCAGTGAGTGATAGTCAGGCACAAATGTGTTGTACAGATAAGAGTACAAGGTCTTCAAAGTACGGTTTTAAACCTCCCTGCAGTAAACTTGACTGATATGCCCATACACGGCAATGGATCATGAGACGACGGTTATACATGTTATAGACGAGACAGATGATATGCGGCGCTGTGGACGTTAGTGATCAAGGTCAAGAGCAGCTAGGGTCGTATCGGGTGAGCGGGTAAACCCGAACAATGGGACAAAGCACTAGCGTAGTATCAATCCCTATTATACATAGCTACTGTCTCTTTTGCGAAGAAAGAAGAAACTCATTGCTATAATAGGGATATCGATGGGAAGAGGCACTTTAGGTTGAGAGGTTGGTCGAGCCCCACTACTCTCTATATCTTCTGTATCTTTTGTGTTGAGGGACAGAAAAGACCCAGTAGCTAAAATAGGGATGCGAAGGGACAGAACAGACGCAGTACTAACTAGAGAATGACACTGGCCTGACTAAACCAAGCTTCTTTCAGCCCTTCCACAGTCAGGCTGCTAGGAGGAGGCACAATGAGCCCCGTGAGCGAGGGACTGTGTAAAACAGGTTAGGATAGGATGAACACCAGGATATAAAACAAAGCGCCGAACCCCATGCTCTCTTTCTCTGGGACATTTCCACAACCGTTGACGGGACTGTCCCAAGGTTTTCCTCCACATGCCGGATAGCCAGTCAGGACAAGGCCGGTCTACAGAGTTACAGCCTTGGAAAGACTGATATCTTATCAACACAAAGACTTATCAAGATTATTTCTCAAAGCGCCTGTGGCCACTGAATGGTCTCGAGATCACCAGAGACTCTTAACATTTGCGCTTCATCGATGTCTTGTTTTCGTTATAAAATCGATTTCTTGAAGCGCCTGTGACCCCTGAGAGGTCTCGAGAACTCTAGATCTAGATATAAAACTCGATTGCACTTGATTGATGTCTTTTCTTTGTTGTCTACTCACCATCTCTGTGAAAAGAGTAACGCCCTGGGAAAGATTCGGTTGGATGAACACATAAGCAATTATCCCTTGCATGTGTACATCACGCGTGAAAACATGTCGGTTTTACCCCCAGCTCTTTGTGATGATCACGCGATATTTGCACTTCGCTTGGTTTTCATTCATAATTCCCTCAATGTTTACTCTATGCCCAGGGGAGAGTCTGCACGCGCTCTCCGTTATAAAATATGGCGAGAGAGAGAGAAAGATGGAGATCCTCATTTGACTTTGTAATTTCATGACCTTGTCCCATGTTCAGGGATAGACTTAATACCGCATGTATACGACTCATGTGGGGAATAAACATAATCCCACTGGGTGCTTAACACAGTAGTCAGCCCGCCAAGGAAACTGTAGCACACATGGCGACTAACGTTGACGTACATTAGATTAGTCTCTACCAGACGTCTCTTGAGAACTGAAAAAATTCCAGTTCCAAAATTGGGAGACATTTGGCCAGAAGTGCTTGCCGGTAATAGAAGTGCACAGTGGTCCGCAAAGAGGTTTGGTATAGACTAGGCATTCCTAAATATTGTACAATTCTTTATCCCCCACTTTTTTTCTCGCAGACTGGAGTTTCTTTTGCACTCTGTCGTTTATTTTTGTTTTCGCTTGTTCCACTCCTCCCAGTTTTATCCATACTATGTTTGTAATCTAACAGGAGTGCCCTACCATATGCTACTCTCAAAATCCACACCTCCATCCAATGCGTGATAATAAAACGCACACAGCCTTGTTAACTTACGCCCAGAAGATTTGCTGTAATCATTTTTCCATTTGCCCGGGATTACAAAAGATACCAAGGTTATTCCTATTTAACCTGTAAGTATCGTAAGCGCCCCCGGCTATGTATTCGCACATTTCAATAGGCCCTCACGTTTGATGATACATAACATACATGTATATGGAATGTAATTGCTGTCCTTGTACCCATTTTCAGTGAAAGTGCGCGACTTTGGACCGTAAAAGTGACCTCGTGCGCAGGCGCATAGTGTTTTTGTGTTTATGTAAGCTTCAAGTTTCATTAAAGCTTAACCTTGCTCCACATGTCTGACTTCAAGTCGAGCGAACAGTCTGGAATATTCGAGCAAGCCACGTGTGCGCGCTCGGTCATTGTGATTCCTTCAGCTACACCGCGATTATCATATTATCATAGTAAAGCTAGCAGCGACGCAGAGAGATAACCCTTTCTCATTCTTTCCTAATCGCCAAGCAGATGTGGGGCCGGAGGGTCGTACCGTTTTCTAACTACCGAGTTTCCTCCACGTCTATCCATTCATCCATGCACGTATACGCAGCTCATCAATTCCAAACATGAGCTTGGAGATTGGCTCTCTAATATTCTGCGATCTTTGCCAGGGCAATGCCCTTTCTCGGACTATATTCACAAATTTCAATAGCAACTCACGTTTAATGACACATAACGTACATGTACATGGAATGTAATTGCTGTCCTTGTACCGATTTCAATGAAAGTGCGCGACTTTGGACCGTAAGAGCGACCATGTGCGCACGCGTATGGCATTTTCGTGATTATGTAAGCTTCAAGTTTCCTGAAAGCTTAGCCTTGCTCCATATGTCTGACTTCATGGGAGTGCGAGCAAGGCCACGCAAGTGGATCGAGCGAACGGTCTGGGAATATCCAAACAAGCCACGTGCGCGCTCGGTTGTGATTCCTTCCACTGTACTACAACACCGCGCTTATCATATTATCATGGTAAACGGCCAGCAGATCCGAGCATGAACAGACGCACACAGATAGATAACCTTTTCTCCTTTTTTTCTAATCGTAAAGGAGATGTTGGGAGAGAAGATTGTAACGTTTTTGGACTGTCGAGCTTCCCTTACATGCACCCATCCACCCATGTAGGAGAAACTCATTAGCATCTAGAAGGTAGACCTTTAGTAAGTCCATCCATCCCAAACATCTGCTTGGAGATTGGTTCATTCTCATTGTACGCACGAGTTTCACACGGGCAATGCCCCCTTTTCTCTGCCCAACCGTTTTAAGACCTAAGCATAAATTCTTTGCGCGTCGTTTGCGCATGTGATCGCCCCGGTGATCAAAGAAGGCGGTCTTTTGATACTTTTTTTCATGGCCAGACGGCGGCGCGCGAAAATTCCCCCGTGACCTTCGTGATACCTCCGAGGGCCGTCGAACCCACCTGAGCGTAGCGCGCGCTGGTAGCGATAAGCGTGAGGCGCAGGCGCAGTAAGGTCCGTAGTAAGCCAGTGCCCGTGACCTTTGCCCCCCTGCACGGCGGTGGCGGTGCGTGATTTGTATGGGGGTTAGCAGGTCGTGAATTATTCATGCCGAGTAGTAGGCCGCGTACGGGAAAAGGGCGGGAAAAATCCTCGTAGTAGACGGTAGCTGCAGACGATCGATAAATGCCGGTGCCCCGGTAAAGTGCATACGTAGCTCGCCAAAAGAAAAGGGCGGGCAAAAAGGTATACCTGGATTTAAAAGAAAAACTTCCCCCAGCACAAAAAAAAATGCAGCACATAAAGAAGGCATTTAGATGAAAGGAGTATTTGTGTATGGCAATAGGTGTATCTCGAATAAGGGTGATAATAGTAACTTGCATTCGAATCAATATATGCACTTAAAATGAACCTCAGATGACAAGCTGCCGTTGGCGGTCGTCTTGGCATGCAGGGCACGTCGGTTCTGCGGTTACTGTGCCCGCCCCTGCACCCGACACCGTCTCAACCGTCTTTATCGTGTAATTAATTTTCACGCCAGCCGTAAGATCTTACTATCTCTCGCCCGAGAAGCTCGGCGGAATTGTCTTGATAGATCTCCGAGTCGATCGGCGCTTGCTACAGAACACGGCGTGCATGCCAAGATCGCCTCGCAGACAAAACCGGTCGAACCTGAGTCATAATAAGTCTTCCGGTGCATAATAAACAGTGTTTAACGATTAACAGTGACTGCAAGTCGTCTGGAAAAGAAGATATATATATTTACAGCGACAGTATCATCTGCAACGTCGCATAACTAAGCGGCGTGCATGGGCTCAATAGTTAATAAAATCATCTTTGTTTACAAGTAATTTTATCAATTTGTTGTTTAAGTAATTTTATTTTATTCTTTATGCTTTTATTCCTAAAGTATTGAGCGACAAGGAGAATCCGCATTTCTGTGTAAATTCAAGAATCGTTCCGCTGCCACGCCCTTTCCAAGAGCTGTCCTCAATTTTGGGTCACGTGCACCTGTTCTCTCGCCGACTGCGCATGCCCAGATCAGCGCGCCCTTGCCGGTGAGGGCGAGACGTGCCTATCGGGGCCGTCTGGTACCCAGGTCACGCACGCGCCGTCTTCTACTCAATCTCCGCTGTAATGAGCGTGCACGTCTCGTCTGAGTCCAAGGTCAAGTCGGCGCCCCAAATAAAGGACGCTCTACGCTTCCCTGCACACCCGTTTATACTCCCTCGTACATTCTGATGATCAGGTCTTGGAATTCGTAATTTTGCGTGGGATGCAGACTTGTAACAGGAGTAGCACCCGCATTGCAACACATGCACAATACAGCCTCTAGTCATTAAACAATACCATACCTCGGGCCGTATACATCCTCGTACGTATATTCTGCTGATCGCGTTTCATACGGTCAGGTCTTGGAATTCGTAATTTCGTGTGAGGTGAAGACTTGAAAAAAGAGTAGCCGCTGCATTGCAACACAGCCTCTACTCTTTAAACCATATCATACCTCGGGCCGTTTAACTCCTCGTATATTCGCTTGATGATTGCATGATTTTGAAGTTAGGTCTTGGAATTCGTAATTTCGTGTGAGGTGTCGAGTTGCAACAGGAGTAGCCACCACATTCCAACGCGTGCACACTGCAGATTCCAGCTAGCCATTAAAGCAATACTCTGATGAAAGGTCAAGTTGGCCCGTTTACATCATTGCACATTCTGTTGAAGGTTTCTAATACTAAGGCCAAGTCCTGTAAACGTATCTTCAATCTACGGCAGCATCAAGTCTTGCATTCGTCGGGTGATAGCTTGGAAATCGTGCTCGCTAGAGGGATAGAGTTGAAATTGAGTTTTCAATAGTAATGCGAGAGGAGATGAAGAGATGATTTAAGCGTATCGTTCGCTTGAGAAATCTTTAGATACACGGTTTCCGACCGACACCGTCTTAAAGATTCTTAAAGCCGAAGATCAACCTTACCAAGAAAGTTGCTCAATAAACTTGATTTTATAGAAAGTCATTGATCTAACCAATAAACGACCACAGGGGGAATAGAAGATAAACTTTCAAGAGTCACTGGCTGGACGGTGGGACAAACCGTTGTGTGTTCTTTCTCTCCAACACACATCATCGTACATCATCTAGATATCCCCAGCCGTCATCGGCGTTAACGAAACGTCCCTTCGTACCGCCATTATCATTCCATAAAAGCCAGCTAGCGCCTTTGATCGTAAACGACGTGATTTGGAATTCAAGAAATGACACGGTCCAAGGACTTGGTAGCATCATAAGTAACAATTGTAGCTTTTGTCTGGGACGTTGTACCAATACCTGAAGTTCTTCACAGGCGAATATCAACTGGAATATATGTACTGAATCCGTGCTTTACGCTTGATTAACGTCAATAGTCCATCACTCAGCCTTTTTCAAGGCTACTCTCTTGCACACAATGCCATTTTTTCTGCATGCTCAGAATTCATAATTTCGTGTGTGTACCCGCACAGCATGGACACACATGCGCACTGCAGCACTTGATCCGTGACTACTTTCAATGCTATTTTCTTGCACACAAAGCTACTTTCTAGCAAGTAATATCTATTACGATCAAGGCTACTTTCTTGCACACAAAGCCATTTTTTCTGCATGCTTGGAATTCATAATTTCGTGTTAGGTGCAGACGTCAAACCGAAGAGTAGTATACCCGCCCCGCATCGCAACACATGCACCCTGTAATCTCTGATGATCATGTAGCAATACCTTTTATAGTTCTGTACAGGTACTACAGTTTGCTTACACGGATGATAAAAAAAGGCGTATCTGCAGACATAACAGCGTTAAGCATCTTTATGACATCTCCACACAGACGCATTAGGGGCCACTCCCAGGGTTGATTTATTTTTCCCACGGGCATTGCGGCGACTCGGCGCGGCGGTAGGGCACGTGACAGAAATCCACAATGCGCTCACCAAGTTCCCATCCATCTAACGGTTATCACTCTCACTATTACCCACGCCTACGCCTTATTGTACCTTATTGTACCTTATTACTAGTAAGCGGTAGATATGAAAATAATACATCTCACGTCGGTTTTGATTTTCTTTGTGGTGGATGAATTATATTCGGCTTAAGTGTGCTAAATTAGATTTATGTATAACAGAATCTTTACTTACATTTCAGTCTGGGGTTAAAACTCAACGACCTGGTGTGTAGATGGGATGTAATCTGTAGATACCAATGAATTTTTCGATATTTGTTTGATTGCTTTTTTATACCTTAATGCTGTGTTTACCACATAACTTGAGACTTTTGAGTCGTTATAAGTATTCGTGAAAATTTAGAAAAGTAAAGCGGCTAAGATTGATTATTAGAATCCTTTAAGGAAGCGTGGCTTCCCCTTTCAGTTTCCCGTCCGTGCACACAGTTCTTCAAGGTTCTTGGTATTCACGTGAAAGCGCGCCGTGTCTTGCTGATGAACTGATGCGGCGGTAGATCTATACCCACCTGTGATCTGCATCATTTACGGTGTTCGGAACGTGCTGCGATCACTTTCTATCCCGCGCGCGAGCACGTGGTCTCTCCTACAGCCATCCTTGGGACACGACCAGATCTGTCCTCGGACTAAAAGCTAGTAGACATGGGCCAGAATATAAGATATTTCATTAGGGACGATCGCAGGGGTTAGTATTCATCTGCCAAAGCTATTTAGTATTTTCCGTCCGCATTGAGATCTGGTTGAGGCTAGGGACAGTGGCCACGCCTAGTTGTAACTTGATCCCCCAAAATGCTGCTTTTTTAAAAAAGATAACCTTCCAAAGGAAAATAGGTTCTTTCCTCACAAAGCATATGTAAGATAGTTCTTAACAGTCAGAAGTTGTCCACGCCAAGTTTTACCTTGTTTCATTGTACTAGCTGTCTTTTATTCATTGTTAAATAAGTTCAAACATGTTATAAGTTTCAATTCTAATTGTTTGAACAGTTTAGAACTATTGTGACTTAGACATTCTTTTAATCAAAATAGTTCAAACATATTACAAATATGACATTAAAACCCTCTCGGTGACTTGGAATTGACTCTACTGTTGTTATTGTGTGTATTTCATATTTTATTGCTAAGGACAAATGAGTGTCCAAAAGCAAAGAATAAAGATTCAAGATTCACGCGGCCTTACGAAATGATGAAGCGGGGAAACCACACCCTCCCCACGGCGCACTCCGCCGCGGCCCAGACAGCCCGCGGAACGCCGATGCGCCGTGCATCAACTTCAATTTGACGGGACGTCTGGGTTTTTCGCGCCAGCCAAAAATCGATTTTTACTCGAGCTCGACCGTCTACGTTGGCGTTGGCGTTGGCGCGAGCTCTGCAAGATTCCCGCGCTCAATACATGATGACAGGCCGCGCCTTTTTTACGAGCTCAAATTGGCCTTTCTCTCGCCGATTGATGAAAAGTCGGGATAGAATACAGACAAACATTTACGACTGGGTAGCTTGAGACTGTAAAATAACGAAACTGAGTCTGACAGGATCACAAATATGCCTCGGCCCTGCGAGTTCAGTGATCCTTTCTATTCCTCGCACGTTTGGTCTAATACAGCGGGCGGTTTCTCTCGTTATGAAGGCGGCCGATCGTTCGGAAAGATCGCGTTTGTGGCTTATCAGGAGGGAGACGATCATGACCGATGAAAGGAGAAGCCGGGAGAAACGGGCAGACTGACAATGAGGAGGAAACAGACACGTAGGAGTAACCGAGTTGATATTGAAATTAGAGAAACAAGTAAAGAAGTGGCACGGCCTTTCGTGAAGAAATAAAAGTGTGACTGAAGATACAAAAGAAAAAGGAAGATATGGAGTGCTCCAGACGAATTTTTGTACAATGGTAAGTTTTGACTGGTGTAGATTTGCCCTACACAACTTGATTAAGGGGAACAGTTCCTTGCTACAAAAATATCCTCTTTCTCTTCCGCTTCCTCTCGTAGAATGGAAAGTTTTGCTTCCTCAATGCAAGAAACCCGTGTGCTATCAATAACACTTAGAAACACAAAGGACGGATAAAATAGAACCCCGCAAGAGTTAGTTCTGCTTCCATCTTCCCCTACTGTTGACAACTAACCAATGCTAGCGTCACATTTCCAAACCAGGGCCCGACCGGGCTGTTTGCGGACATGGGACATTAAAGCGTACATCAAGAAATATGCACAAATTATACTCATAACTAATTCTTTTTTTACTTTTTGTGTGTTTTCATGTCTTTTATGGCATACTTCGCCGCAAACCTCCCGACCGGGCGCCGGTTCGGAAATGTGACCCTAGTATAACACAGACTCTCTCTGTTTTAGAAAAACAACATGCACTGGCACAAACATGATTGAATCATCATTACACATCCCCGAAGAGTGGATTTAGCTTGACCGCAGGTAACACGTCGGTGACGTTCGCAGTGTTCTTTTTCACCTTCCCTGTTATAGAATCAACAGGATGCTCCCGCCTGAAGTATGTTATAAGGCATCCGCTAGGTTATTAGGATAAACCATCCCACCACAGGAAGTGAAATGAAATGTTATTATCCTCCCGGAGGCTTCCGATCATACTTGGAACGGTTATCTGTATCTCACACAGGATGCGGAGACACCGGAGACAATGGAAGCACGCTGGGAGAATCTGTCGACTCAGCAGATACCACGGAGACAATTTCCGCTGGAGTCTCCAGACACGTGAACTGGGATCTTCCCTCACGTGACACCTGTAAAGGTACAGGAACTGATGAATGAAGACGATGTTTGTCAAAACATCTGCCAAAGTCAATGATATACCGTTATACCACTTGTACTGTGTCATTTATCCTTTTTGTGTGATTATTTGCTTCAGTTGCTTATCAGAAACTTTTATAGTGCGAGTAGCTAGTACAACATAGCCATAGGTGATTCTGTTGTTATCAGTTTTGTTGCACAGGTCTATGATGTTCTTCTGGACATCTGCCAGAGTCATGGCAGACTACTGTTTACTGTTAGTTCGGCCTCACATTTCGTGATGTCTTACATGGAAACTGCGCCGTAAGTTCATTCATCTTTTGCGAGAATTTACTTTCGGAAGGAGGGGGTAAGGCGGTGTTTAAGAGTTCGCGGTCTGTCCTGCGCGGTGTCGTGATTTCGCGCTGCTGTCACCACGAAAACCGCGATACTAAAACCACCGTGAACATTTTAGGTTTTACAGTACCGTTACCACTTCTACTATGACATTCATCATTCCTGTATGATTACTTGCTTCAGTACCTTATCAGACACTTTCAGTGAGAATACCTAGTACATTTACAACTTAAGCGATCCCATTGTTATCAGTTTTAATTATTGCACATATCTATGACCGTCCCTCTGATTCCCTCTAAACGGTGCTCAAAGTTTTATTGGTGGTCTTATTTTGCTGTCCTTACTTATTTCTGATCAGTTGAGGAAATAACATAACGGGGAGGAAGTGTTCCAACCCCATGCCATAAAGTTTGAGTAAATGTTTTTATCCGAAGTTGTAGGCAACTTCCCGTTCTCTTCCGCTTTTACCTTTTGACAATGTTATCGGGGGAACACCTTGCGGATGCCCAACAGACGAACGTGCGGGGCATCCCCTGCACTTCCCCACCTTTCTCTGGGGGATACCGGAAATACACCTGCGTCACGACTACGCCACGTCCGGCGGCGATCAGGCTGGCCTCAGCTCGCTGCTTGGCTTGCGTTGTGACGTCACAACGCTGCATCGTCAGCATAACTCAACTATGACCCATTGACGCTTCGAAGTGACCGTGCAAGTCCAAATAAGACAGCTAGACCGCCGTGTGACGTACACCGAGATGGTTCTGTTCTGTAAGTTTACAAATGAGCGACCCCGCGAAAGAAAGCATGGCAGGCAGCCAACAAACGTCCCAGATATGCAGCCTGAACAAAGCGCAGGGTGTCAACACTTCCCCGAAATAGGAGCGGAAGTTTCGTAGTAAGACATGACGTTTGAAAGTCCCAAATAAAGACATCTGAAGCGTTACAGACGATGATTACTGTACTATTCTATTCTGTACCGACCTAAATATGGACCCGACAAAATACGAGAGGACGTCAACAGTCGGGAAATTTCAGCGGAAGTTTCAGCCTGGTAAAACGTGACTTTTCAATCGGCGCCAAAGAGAACCGCCTTGTACTAGTGCTAGGCAACGTGCACGATTATTTTATGAACCACGTATGGCTTCAACAAAAGACGAGAGGACGACGTTTCCATTCCTGGTAAAACGTGACGTTTGAAAGCCCCCCCAAAGAGAGCCACCAGCAACGCGCACCCGTTCTTTTATGAGTCAAATATGGGTACAACAAAAAACGAGAGGACGACGTCAGCAGTTTCGCGACATTTCAGCGGAACTGTCCTTGTAAAACATTGCGGTTGAAAGCCCCCCAAAGAAAACCGCGTGAAGCGTTGTAGGCAACGTTCTTTTATGAACCAAAAACAGGACGTCAACACCTCTCCGAAATACATCAACGTTTACGGGTACAACGTGAGGTTTGAAAGTCCCCCATACAACAACAACCCGGAGTGTTGTTGGCAACGTGCATCGTTATTTCATAAGACAAATATGGGTGCAACGTCAACACTTTCCGAAATATGAAATAAAACATATCATGAAGCGGTTTTAGACAACGTTTATATCAACTTTCTCATCTCATCTAGCCCTTAGTATATAGTCTTAAAAGTATTTGACCGTTGGGGAACTACAGAAGATCTGACAACCAGTTTTCTACACCCTTCTCGGTTTTCTGTTTCCTTTAGCACCAGGTCTAGACCAAAACGTAATCAAGTGTCTCATTCAGAAGTTGCGTCCAGTTCATTCTTTGATATCCTCTGAACTACCCTTCCACCTTTCTGTTGCCCCCCTCCCCCCCCTTCTTCCTCCCTGGACGGTCCCTTCCATACCAACTTTACCGTTCGATTATCGAGGAATGAGGGACAAAATGAGAAAATGTCAAACATTAAGCGTCAACACCAACAGTTGTAACGCCCTGATCTAAACGTAATATTGCGACATTCGACATAAACGAAGATTGATACGACGAGTATCGATCATACAATCTGCTTCCGCCCCATGATGCACCTCGCGGGAACACTTTTAACCCAAGACACGAAAACCTGAGATTCCCGAAAGATACGATCGCGCCAGCGGAGCAGTCCATAATCCGATTGGTGTAATCAAACATGTCCTCTGTTGGCCCGTGATGTCTTTACAACACGGAAGTGTACAAGGTAACGTTTTAAACACGCCCAGGGCACCCGTATATTACTGAAATTAGCCCCACTTTCCAGACCTCCGGTTCCGGAGAATTGAGCATTTCCTTATATGTAATTTAACCGGGATAACGCAATCGATCATAATATCTTGCGGTACAATGTCAACGAAAAACTGCGGCGTGAAACGCTACCGGGAGAATACATATGATTCGGTCTAGTCTATTCTAAAGGTTGCAATGGCTGTCTTGCTTGTCCCTAAGGATTTATAGCATTTTCGGTATCAGAATGTAAAAGCAAGTATTATTTCACATGACTGAAAAAAGGGCTTTCTGCTGATTCATTTTCTTCGAATTATCTAATCTTTACAGTGTAACATTTGGTCTTGCAAATTCTAGATCGTCGCAAATTTACATTTTTGACATGGAAAATAAATCTGTGAAACCCTTTTCCGCTTTTCGTGGGAAGAAACCATCGCTTTTTTGTGAATTACCCAAGCACAAAGATTGATTCTCATGACCTGAACTGCTCAAACTAATTCCTCTTGCAGACAGTTCAAAACAAACACACCCATTTTCGGGACGTACTGGCTCATGTTAATCGTGCTCGTGGTATTGGTAGTAACCTTTCCGTGTGCCTTCTTTGTTTTACTTAGTCATAGTAGTTCAACTCAAAACGTATTTCGACAAGGCTTTGGGAAGAGAGCCAGTACTGGTGTAGGCGTCAGAGACACAAGTAACCTACAAGAAGAAGAAGAAGTGAATGTTTCAAAAACTGGGAGGCATTAAACCGTCAATCAAACTAGACGGCGATCGCACTGTGATCTCACTGGGACCTACATGTAGGTCGGATTTGTGTAACCCTTGACTTCATAATTGGAATATTATGAAAAATGTCAAAGGATGACTGAAAAGACATCAAAACACACAACGTGTAAACAGATTCGTTTTCCATCTTTGAGAATTGAAATCGAACGCTCAGTCAAATCGTTCGGTTGCAGCGCGGTCGCAGCGAGGTCGCCGCCCCAGTGGAATGGGGTATCAGCAGCATGTTGCAGCGCCCCCATGTTATGCAATACCACATCACTGCCAATGTCAACAGTACTTGATCAAGTGTAAACGTGAAAAATTACGTTGACTTTTACCGTCTCGATTGTGCGCATAACATAATCTCTCTTTGATAAGACAAAGCTGTGTCGCGCCGGGAACCGTCTGGCACCTGGATTCAAGACCAGACCAAACCTAAATCAAGCGTTTCCTCCAGAAATTGTCTCCGAGTGCGTTATGTCTGTCTCGCACCTTAACGAAAACACAGACAGAGTCGGAGACGACTCGGGATTTCCTGCCAAGCGTGTCGCGCCTTCAGTCGCGCCCGGCGACTTTCCTTCAAGTCAAGATTGACTCACCGTGGAACCTTGTGATCTTAGATCTAACACATTCAAGGAAATGATTATTTGCTTAAAAGCTGTGTCTTCGCAAGTGTAAGGCAGCAGTCAAGGCTAGTTCAAGGGTATCGTGGTGGTGTATACCTTCTACAGCACGGTTCACGGTGGATGTGATGACAACTTGATGCGACACCGGGAAAACCGCAAGGCTGCATAGAATGTGAAGGGCGTACGTCACGGGATGTAAAGCAAGGTTTTCAATGAACGCTAAAGGAAATATTTGGAATGATTTCCTAGAGTTTAAGGACTGTGAAATACTCTACATTTGTTGTACCCTGCGCCAGTTGGTTGGTTGATTTTGGTGGACTTCCATAAAAGGAAACGATGACGCATGACTTTGAGCTGTAATATTTGACCTTAATACGACCTAGGCTAGGGCGAGTTATCTCACAAGATAACTTACTGATACGTCGTCTGCAAATCTAAGATACCTCCGACTCCCGCAGACTGTGTGTTCCTTTACTGGAGTCTTGCAGCCAGAGACTTTTGTCTAGCATCTTTTTATCATTAATATCATACATTATAATCATAATGTTTTGCTCTGGGTGGCGACGGTATTGTTGAAAATAAAAGGCAGAGCGTTGAGACGAATTTCCTTTTATCTATGAAGATAATTGTCTGACGTTTATATTGAATTTCGCCTTGATGATAGAATTAGGTCGGACGTCTGGGGCCTAACGTTACCTTAAGGAGTTTTGAATGAAAATCGACACTCTTGAGGCTTGTCAGCTCTTGACACTCGACGGCGCCTTGGCGTTTGGTCGTCTTCCAAGAAGTTAGAGCCACTAAGACCTCCGGCTTTCCTAGGAGTTCACGAGTCGACAGATTGTAAATATACCTGGTAGAACAAGCCGGGGGGGGGGGGGGGGGGCGTCGCCTCGTTCGTCTGCCAATGGAAACTTTCAACCGTGAAGTTAAGAAATCTTGCATATTTACGTTATTCTCGAAGTGTTAGGCCGCAACCAGCCTGGGTTTCGACGTTCTTTTAGACGTTCTTTTTCGCCAGCCAAAACAAAAGGCGGACAAAAAGAAAACCTGACAAAATAGCAAGACACAGGTCGGCAAACTTTGAAACCAGCCAGAACCTAACCTCTGCTTGGAGAATATATCTGTCTTACAATTGCTTCCTCCTGCAGCTATTATTACAGATATTACGAATAAATCTACATTCTTGACGTCTTAAGAGACCTGTACTAAAGGATTATAGGATTATCCTGCCACGAGGAGTTGTCAATTTCGCGAGGAGTCTGCGTTTCTCCGTGACATCTAACCCCATTCTTTCATGATCTGTCACGTCGACATGGATCCATCTCCGTCGACAGCATCACCTGTCATGGTTAGTTTGCAAGATGCTCTCTGATGTGACTTATTACCTGTCAAGACGTCTCAGACTAACACAGGCTGAGACGCTCAAGTCGCCATGGACGTCAAGAGAACTATCGATTTTTCCCTATCTGATGAATCATGCAAACTCTTTATTTTCAACTTCTCTCTGTTACAGTTTTATGCTCTTTTGAACATAAACCTCTACCAGTTGCAAAACGTAGAATATTATATCAGAAGAGTAAGAACCAAGCAGAATAGTGCGGTGAAGGAAACCAGTCTGGCATATAAGACCATATAAGTCGCTCTCCCCTCCCCTCCACGTTGAACTTACACCCCCATTCCGCTAGGGCGGCGACCTTGCTGCGACCACCATGCGACCGAGCGATTTGAGAAATTGAGAGAGCGCTCTACGATTTTCATAGATAACAACGATTTTTTTACGCTTTGTGTGTTTGCGGTCTTATAAAACATACTTTTACATTTTGCATGATATTCCAATTATGAAGTCAAGGGATGCAAATGTCCAATTAAGGTCGCAACCTCGGAGGTTGCAGCGCGATCGCTGTCTAGTGGAATGGGCCCGGGTGCCAAACAGAAAGCTGTGGAGACAATTACGCAGAATCACAGACTAGATAACCCCATTCTTTCAACTCGAGGCGACACCAGTTCTCGTGGGAGAGGGCATCATCGCATACTCGATCTGTCACAATAATTAAGTGCAGTCTCCTGTCTGCTAAAAATACACCACGAAACCACATTTTCAGGTGGACACACGTCCGTCCTGGTATGTTTTCTAGGCTGAGGTGACACAGTTTTGTCAAATCTTGTGATAAAAATAACCTGTTGCATCTCCGATGTAGTTTTGTCACTGGTTCAAGGCGTCAAAAGCTTGTCAGTCAACATGGAGGTTTCACTTTAGTTGGGCAACTTTCCTTTATGTTTTTAAAAACATTTAAAATGTATGCTTTTATTTTCATGCCATTGTAACATGTTGCACAATGCATGGTGTATGGTATGGTGGGCGGGGCAAATTCCACTCTCTCGGAAAATGCATTTTTTGTGTAAGTATGTACGGAGCATTTTACCAGACAAACAGACCTTTCCCAGTGACTGGTATTTGAATTTGGCAAGAACCTATCTTCTTCTGTCCCAAGAAAATGTCTGTTTCTCTAGGAAAATGCGCAGGCCATATCAGGACCTCCGTGTACAACTACTGAGAGCGTTGTTTCCTTTGTTGCGTTCCTTCTGTTTACTTCTTGACCATTTATAAACACTCAGGCCTGGATTAGCACATTCATGACATTCCTTCAAGTGTTTGAGGAGTTTGTCTGAATTCCAACGTATTTTCTTCTTTGATTCGATGTTTCTTGGAGTCGGAGGGATTTAGAGAGGCTATAAATACGAGGGAGAGTTCGGATATAAGTGACGCTGAACGCACCTGACGAAGAACTACAGTACAAGGCCCTACAGCATCGTTTTCACAATGTAATCAAGATGCTGTCCCTGAAACAAGAGCGAACTCGCCTTCCAAGGTCACATTGAATTACAATCGCGTTATAGAAGGAGGAATGGGGGGGGGGGGGGCTTACGGTAACAAACACAGACGACAAACGACAGTTCTTAAACGTAAACCACCTGCAGCTGGCTCAAGACATCTGGATACTGAGAATCCCTGCGCCTTTTGCCCCACAGCCCTTTCTAAGACGCCACCACCGTCTTGCCGCATTTCCAAACACTTGGCGATCTGTAACAGTTTACACTGTCAGCACGGTATGCGTGGAATGCAACCAAATAACGGTAACTTCTGAAGGGCTCTCCGGAATGCGTGATTGAACTGTGAAGAAGGACATGCCGTCCTTTGGGACAAGTTTCTCAAAGGTTCCTTCATTGGAACACCTGCGCACCTAAGGACGCTTGCTTACTTGTCTAAGAACGACGCGAAGTCAGCAAATAAACGTTTTATAGAACTACACAACATCACTGTCGTATTTTGTACCTGCAGCTTATTCACTTCTGTCAGCATTCACATGTAATTACTTTCCGCTTTTGTAATGGTCTTGCCAAAGACCAAACGCAACCTATCACTCTTTGAGACATTTTGTCAGGATATCCTTGTCACTTACGTAATAGTCAACAAACGCCTTCTCTCAAGTGTTAAGAGTCCTTGTCATGATATGTGTACCTGTCGCAATGCTTTGAATACAACGTGATCTATCATTCTTGAGATGAGACAGTTGTCATTCAAAAAAGGTCAATTATTTAAGAAACGGAACCTCTTAGTTCTCAAGACTTCTTGTTGGAATATACCAGTCGCAATGGTCATGCTTTCGGACACAAAACGTGATTTATCATTCTTAACGGACAGTTTGTCAGGATGTCCTTGGCACTGACGTAATGGCAAGGTCACAGAAGAAAGACTACCTCTCTTTTCAAGACATCTTGTCAGGATATACTTTAATATCGCAATGGCCATGCTTTTGGACACAAAACGTGATTTATCATTCTTAACGGACATTTTGTCAGGATGTCCTTGGCACTGACGTAATGGCAAGGTCACAGAAGAAAGACTACCTCTCTTTTCAAGACATCTTGTCAGGATATACTTTAACATCGCAATGGCCATGCTTTTGGACAAACGCGCTTGATCGTTTTTGACACAGTTTATTATGGTGTCCTTGTCCCCGACTCAAATGTCCAGGTGACACAAGAAAAGTCACTTTTCAAGACATCTTGTCAGGATATCCTTTAATTTCGTACTGGTCTTGTTTTTGGACAAACGATCTATCATGTCTTGTCATGATCATGACATCCTTGTCCCTGGCGTAATGTTCACCTCATACAAGAAACGTCGCCTCTAACTTCTCATAACGTATTGTCTGCGGCTATACTTTAGGCAAGCGCGATCTGTCACGTCCTGTCATGATATCATTGTCGCTGACGTAATGGTCACGTGACACAACAAACGCCACCTGTCACGTCTCAAGACTTGTCAGGACATACCTGCACATGTCGGAGAAAGTTTGTCACAGGCCTGGTTTGTCAGGACATCCTTGGCTGTAATGGCCAGGTAACACAAGAAACTCCACCTCTTATACCTCAAAACTTGTCAGGAAACACCTGCACCTGTCTGAGACAAAGCGTCAGGACGTTCCTTGTCCCTGACGTAATAGTCACGTGACACAACAAACGCCACCCGTCACGTCTGAAGACTTGTCAGGATGTACCTGCATGTACAACTGTCTGAGACAAAGTGTCAGGACATCCTTGTCCCTGACGTAATGGCAAGGTAACACAAGAAACTCCACCTGTCACTTCTCAAAACTTGTCAGGATATACCTGCACATGTCTGAGACAGTTTGTCAGGACATCCTTGTCACAGACGTAATGGTCATGTGACACAACAAGCGCCACCCGTCACGTCTGAAGAGTTGTTAGGATATACCTGCACATGACTGAGACAAAGTGTCAAGACATCCTTGTCCCTGACGTAAAGGCAGGTAACACAACAAACGCCACACGTCACTTCTCAAGAGGTGTCAGGAATTACTCAGGATATACATGTACCTGCCCTAAAGATTATGTTTTTGGACAAACGATCATCATGTCATTTCAGGATATCCTTGTCCCTGGCCTAATGGTTACCCCGGGCCCATTCAACAAACGCCACCTCTCACTTCCCAGGAGTTGTCAGGATATGACCTGTCGTAATGGCCATGCTTTTAAACAGTCACTCCTTGAGACAGTGTGTCAGGATATCTGTGGCACGGATGACGTAATGGTCAGATCACACAAGAAAGGCTAACTCTCACTTTTCAAGACCTGTCGTAATTGGTAATGGTCATTTGCTTTTGGACAAACGCGATCTATCTATCAGTCTGCGGCATGATATCCTTGGCCTGGCGCGCCTACAGGTCACCCCAGACAATTTGACTACAAGAAACATGATCTCTCACTCCTCCTGGTGTTAGGTCAGGGTGTTCTTGAGAGTTACACGTGATGTTTGGGCACGTGGTGACATGTGTTGTGTAGTTCAGGTCATGGCCTGCCGATCAAAAGCTATAAAAAGTAATGAAAATTCATATTTCTATGCATGACAAAAGTGCCGCATTGAAATATAGCGTGTGGTGTTCAATCTGAGTTGATAAGTCTGGTATTTCAGAGCGGAGCTGGCGGCATTGTATGAGCGGACAAGGACGCGCTACTACGCAGCGCTATTCTCTGAAAGCAAGAATTGCAATTTCTGTTTTTAGCCTTCCAGTGTGGCTTATATTAACTAAGACGAAAATGTATAAATAAAGCTTAGATGTATTTTCCGCGCGCGTTTTTGGCACCGCGGGAACTTGTCCCGTTTTCTGTGCCCCGTTTAACGTTAACACATTCCATAGGGTCACGGTCACAATAACAAAGCGCTCGCCGGGCCAGCGCACATCGTCACTTCTTCTCCCACTGCCAATTAATTTCCCGCTGCTCTGACAGTTTGAAAACAAAGATGTTTTGGAACCGCGAACATGTTTTGGACGACGTTTGTTATTCAGATTAGAAAGTAGTTCCGGGCATATATGTTTATTACGAAGTTGCGTGATGTTGACGTCTTGGAAAAGCTAGGCTGAGGAAAACACTTAGCTGGCAAAATACGAAGTCCGCTTGTTGCTGCTGAGTTCGCATGTCGCGGTAAACATCGCCATCAAAACAGGTTGTTTGCAAGTGCTCAATAATATTGCCAACCTTTTGCACCGTCTGCGTCTTGTAGGAAAACACCAGTTGGACCCTATAATCGTACCCTGAAGAATTGTTTTGTTACGCCAGCGTTTGGTGGCGTCATAAGGTGTTTTTTTTAATTGTGCAACGTGACGTGAACGTTGTTCATGTACCTTGTTGTGAGACAGTGAGATAGAAGAAGGCTTGGCCTTGTGGGGTATCAAATGGTTCAACCCCACACCCCTCAAACGAGAATCACTTGTGAATCTCATTATCTTTCGCGGCCTTGGCTAGAAACAAGGGCAGTTTTATGTTGACTTCGAGCGGCAAACATCACCGTGAAAATAGTTTGTTTTGCTGAATAATATTTTCAACCTGTGCATCTTGTAGGAAAACACCATTTGGATCCTACATTGGCGGCTAGAAAATTGTTTTTGTTACGACAGCGTTTGGTGGCGTGTCATAAGGCATTTTTATTGTACAATTGCCGTGAAGGTCGTTCAACTACCTTGGGAGTCACCTGGCATAGAGATTGTGAGATTGTGGGGTATCGATAATTGTAACCAACAACCCCGCCCCCCCCCCCCCCCGCGTTCCTTCAAACGAGATCACTTGCCCTTGGAGCAAATATTATCATATTTCGCGGCCTTGGCTAGGGACAAGGCGCAGTGGGGACAAGGTAAGTTTATGGTCAAACGTGCCTATCTGGAACATGTCAATATCAAAACGGATTATCCCCGTAAGTGTGACAGGAGTCGAAGTCGGTGTTGGCGCTCTTCCAGACCCCGCATCCCTTCTTGGCCCGAGGCAAGGGCCAGAAACTAGTTTGTTGTGATGTTCGCAACTTGGAAGGCCCGAGCTTCTGGTGGAAGGCACGGAAGTGTCGCCGATGTGTCACAAGGACTCCGGGCACCTCCAAAATACAACGGACGAACATGTTTTGGACGACTTTGTTATTCAGATTAGAATATAGTTCCGGGTATGTTTGAGAAGTTGCGTAACATCGTCGTCTTGGAAAGACCCATCAGCGGAAAACACCTAGCTGGTAAAATACGAAGTCCGTTTGCTGAGTATATATAGGACACTGCCATAACAATTATGTAACTGCGCTGACGTTTGCGGTCCTTACATCCCATTTTTGCGTGTCCAACAATGATAACAAAAAAACAAGTAATAAACATGTTTTCGTGCGAGTTGTTTACCGCCTGTTGTGTACGATTTGTGACTCTGCTACGGTCAGCATTAGGTCCAAAGTTCGCCTATTTCCGCAATCAGTGCGCTTCTCTGGTCAGATATCCTCACATTTACGACCCACGACGCGGCGTCAGAACGTCACTAACTTCCGCTCCTTTAAGATAACGTGTTGGCAGAAGAACCATTTCCTTGACCACCTTCCAAGTATGCACCATTTACTGTTCCGGCCCGGTAGCTGCCGTAAACTTGGGTGAAAACAAGATTACAACTCCCCATGTCACGCGTGTTATTAACGATAGCCGCACACGAGTGCTTCGCAAACAAGCGGTGGCGCACTTTACTTCCTCCAGAGCTCACTACTTTGCTGTTGTTGTTGACGGAAAAACGATTCTGACTTGGTACTACTAGCGGCGTGTACGTGGTGTGACCGCTCCGACCTTCGTTCCTACCACTGCCTCACACGGCGTTAGCGGGACTCTTGGCTGTCGTACACATGCACAGTGTACAATCACGGGGTTCTTGGCAGTGTATTCACCCGAAAGCTCTTTCTTCTGGAGTTACTAGTATTTAAAAGTCCTTATTAACACACTGTCTTTCCCTTTCAGTGTTTTTTTTTGTGTCCTTAATACCACATCTTAACACGACGTTTTCTTGGCTGTCGTGCCACCACGGGGTTGTTGGCAGTGTATTCTGTTGGCAGTGTATTCACCGAAAGCTCTTTGTTCTGGAGTTACTAGTATTTCAAAGTCCTTATTAACACACTGTCTTTCCCCTTTAATGTTTTTTTGGGTCCTTACCACATCTTGACACGACGTTTTCTTGGCTGTCGTGCCACCACGGGGTTGTTGGCAGTGTATTCACCCGAAATCTCTTTGCTATGGAGATAGTTCAAAGGGCCCTTAGTATCACTGTCCTTTACCTTTAAGGAGGTCTTTGGGCTCTTACCACCACCTGACATGACGTCAGGAGTTTACTTGGCTGCCTTGCAGCATCCACGGGGTGCTTAGCAGTGTATTGACCCGAGAGCTCTTTGTTGTGGAGATATTTCGAAGGGCCCTTAACACAAATAAGATCACTGTCCTTCCCCTTTAAGGTCTTTGGGCTCTTTCCAACGCCTGACACGGCGTAAACAGGTTTCTTGGCTCTCATAAACAAGCTAAGCTATCCCTAGTGGTATATTCAACCGAAAGGCCTTACAGATCATCTAGAAATCCCCTTTGCATATCTAAGATCACTTTCTCTGATTTAAGGTTTTCACGTTCCTACTGTATACCACCGCCTCAGTGTTCTTGGCACCCATACAGGAGACAGTGGTATATTCAACCGAAAGGTCTTTGATCTACAGTTTATCTAGAAATGTCCTTTCCATTTCTAAGATCACTATCCTTAATTCAAAGTCCTCGCGTTCCTACCACCGCCTGATACTGCGTCAGTGGTGTACTTGGCACTCATACAAGAGGTTCCTAGTAGCGGTATATTCAACCGAAAGGACTTTGCTCTACAGATTATCTAGAAATGTCCTTTGCATTTCTGAGATCGCCTTCCTTGATTTGAGGTCTTCGCGTTCCTACCACCACCTGATACTGCGTCAGTGGTGTTCTTGGCACCCTTACAAGGAGTCACGAGGTTCTTGGCTGTGTTCAACCGAAAGGTCTTTGCTCTCGACGTTTTTCAAAAGGCGATCAAAAGGTTCTTGGATCGGCGTTGTTTAAGGTTTCGGGTGGCGGTGACGCAGCAAGCTTAGTCATGCTGACGTTGCACAATCGCCAGGCAGTGCGCTCGCCAGGTCGTTTTGCACCCAGGCCACGGTGACTCTAGGTTGTTGACCGTGAAAGCCAAAGGCACAATGACCTCCTTCTCATGAGGCAAATGCCCTCACGTACGTTGAAGATACGGTTGATTATAAACCAGCGGCAAGAACAGAGGAAAAAGAATTAGAAATGGTCCGTGTGAAACGATGTAGTACGAAAGGATAAATGTTGCAGGAACTGAACAAAGAAAGAGGGAGGGAGGCAGAGAGACATAAGAGACAGAGGAAGGGAGAAAGAAAGAGAAAGAGGAAAGAAAGGAAAAGATCAAGAAAATGAGAGAGAATGAACAAGAGGCAGGTAAGAGAAGAGGGTCCAAGGATAGAAAGAGATAGAAAGAACGGGAGAGAGAAAATGAGAGAGAGAGAGAAAAAAGGAGAGATTGAGAGAGAGAGGGAGGAGAGAGAGAGAGAGAGAGAGAGAGAGAGAGAGAGAGAGAGAGAGAGAGAGAGAGAGAGAGAGAGAGAGAGAACGTGACGGAATGTAGAAAGCGTCCCCTTATCGCTACCTTATGGCAAAACCCTCTTTGACCGAGGGTTACCTAGACTTCAAGTATTCGAAACATCTTTACCTTTGATCGTTCACCTGATCAACGCGTGAACCTGATTTTACCTGCGCCCTCCCATTGGCCCATGCACACACGCCGTAGCCTTGAGGGCAAATTGCGGCCCTTCACCGGTCCAAAGGTCGGAGAAGTACTGTACCTGATTTTCAAGGGGCGGCTTTTGTGTGATGTTTGTTGCACACCTTTGGTAACATGTATTTGTAAACATACGCAGTTGGTATTGTTGTGTTGTACCCTCACAATATTTGGTTAGGTGTATTGATAGAGATGACCTTGCCTCTACCACACTCCTTTGCTTGATGCAAGAGTCGAAGAATTTGGCCAAATGGGCTGGATAATTTGCAAGCAACTCGTCTAACTCCTCTGCCAAATCATCTAGCCCAATTCTGCTATCTTTTCAGCAAGCAATGGAGTCTGGTAGAGACTAGGGATGTCCCGTTACATCCCCAACGTCCCGCCCTCACTACGCTGTGTCACGGAATGGCCTATCTTCCCATTTAGCCTTGACGGCATATCTATGCCTATTACATGTCCAGGTCAAATGCATTACCAAGTAATTGTTTCGCTTGGATTTTAGTTACCAGTGCCACCTTGTCCACAAAGCCTTTAATGCTACTGTGATTAAAACGGCTTCTGAAATGGAACATTTGTGAAATCTCACTTATAGGCTTGACCGCGATTGGCCTTCCGCTGCCTTTGAGACTCCTTTGAGTTTAATACAGATTTCACATGACAAAGTCCAAATGTGTTGCGCAACACAATGCACTTTGTCCTGCGTTTGCAATCATATACAGGTTGGTGCCGGTTTAGGAGTGGCCTGTCACCGTGCAGATATACGTTTTCTTGATTAAGGCTTTGTGTCATTCTACGCTACCTTTGGTAGTGGATTTTGATGGTGTATTTGGACAATGAAACATATGGCACTGAACTTTACACTGGATTGGCAAGTATTTCCTAGTAACAATTAACTGATTGCAAGGGTTGACCTCTACGGTCTCCTCCAATGACATATACGTTTTCTTGATTAAGGGTATCATCCCACGCTACCTTCAGTATTGTATTCTATTATTGATTTAGAAAGTACGTGGCATTGAACTATACACTGCGTTGGCAAGCATACTAGTGCATGTAGATATGTTACTGGAGTGATCGCAATGCCCACTAAGACTCGGTGTTTTAGGATTGATAACAAATTGTACATGTACGTTTTACTTACTTTTCTATTGGACCATCTGAAATTGTTTTCACCGTTCATTAACATATCTATTCAGAGTTTTGGTATAAAACCTAGGTCTACCAGATCTTTCTTTAGTCATTGACGGAGACTGTTTCAAAATTGTATCCAGTTGCTTACTATTTTTGGCGACGTTTTATGGATTAATATCATTCCTACGCATTCCACGCTACCTTTGATACGTGTCACGGTGACACTGAACTTAACATTGCATTGGTAAGCATCTACCAGCAAAATTGGGCATTACGGGAATGATTGCAATGGCGCGCTAACATTAGGGACGATTTTTCACTAGAATCGCCGTGAACTTTGTTCACCATTGGCATGCATCTATAGGAATAACCTGCAATCTCAATCTGTTGCTCACATATACCACTAGTACCAGCTTTTCGGTACTAGATCCAACGTGTCCCCAACGGAAATCTTAGCCTCAGACTTCATAGAAGCTCTCATTAAACGAAAGCAGGAAGAAGCTAAATTCACGTAATCATTGCTAGCTTGCAATTGTATATATGTATTTGTAAACTGTGACGTTTTCTGTTGTGACCTGTACTGAACCCAGTGGGTATACGTGTACAATAAAGGTTTTCATTCATTAAACTCATATCAACTGAATTTGGCATACTAGGTTACAGTGCTATTGTGACGCCATCCCTTAATCTCCAAGCAGATGTAAGGATTCGGCTCATTCTCAGTGTTTTTCAACATTACGTCTTTCCAGTAGTGTACTTTTTGAACGATTCACCTCCTCCTAGGATACTAGAAAGGCGGGGTAAAACAACCGGGTCCTTACATCTGCTTGGAGATAACCACGTCTGTCCTGGGAAAGCCTGGTTACCAGGTTATTGCGGTTGAAGGTTCTGCAGGACATTTCGCAGTCTGCCAGGCCTGACACATGGTTTCTCTCACTTCTCTTGGCGTAATTGGGCCCAGTACCCCCTATCCACCATGAAATGTGTATGAAAAATCACGATTGATTAATAATACAAAACGTCACTTGTTCGGGCTTTACGTCAAAGATGAGAAACAAGAAAACGTGGAAAATGCATGTTAGACTACCAATACTGAAATCGGGTTAAAGTAGAGTAAATCAGTCATCTTCAATTGAGGTGAAGCATGATACTTTTTCAAGTTGCTAGTGGTGGTGCAAATATGCGCCTCGCTACGGCTCGCGAAATCGGGTAAAGGACAGCAATATGAGTCTATGAATCTATGGGACGGCAGTTTGGACAAAGTCCATGTGCTCAAAAGTTATTCTACAGAGAATGCCTTCGATGGAGGGGGCTGGGAGAGAAACAAGCAGACAATGAAAATAAAGTTACTGTGAATCATAATACTATTTTCTATACCAACACCCCACCCCTCACCTCTCGCCTTCCCAATCTGAATACCAACATATGTTTCCACGATTCGAGTTGTTGTACAATATGTTTCCTATGATGTTGTGGTCTCTGTGATCAGAAGCTACATGCCGAAGTTCAGAGGACCGGGCAACCTGCCAAGAGGAAAGCTGAGCCGATTGTCACTATTCCGAGAACCGCTGGGTCTGGTCCAAAGGGCCTTTCTTCCCTCAGTGACTTGTTGTTTTCCTAAGAGCAAAGTTGAAAGCAATTAGTTATCCTTACTCTTGTGTTACGGACCTCCAGCGCAACGACAAGGAAGTGTTCCTCGTACCAGGTTTCACAGGGCCTTTCTCAGAATGAGAAAAACTGTTTAGCCTCAGTTGTCTTTGATTTGTATACGCACACAAACCACACTTTATGTGTATTTATTTTATAGTTACCAACACATATAAACATGTATTTCCGATAGAGTGTTGTCTACGTTGAGGACACGTTTAGTGTGCCATGCCACACACGGTGTCATGAAGATATCATGAAGTAGTATGTTTTCACTGAGGGCGCCACGACTTCCAGTGAAAGAACGAAGACTTCCTCTGTGGTTCCCAGCATTTTCGTGTCAATCTGTTTAATACACCAGACAGTATCATTTTGCTTCACTTCTTCTGTGTTCCACTTCGCTGAGATTTCTCAGAAACGGTGTCACGTGGTTCCTCACATAAGTTCCGCGCCGTAGAGTAGAATTGCAGTATGCAACGTGGGAAAAAAAGAACTGTCAACAAAGGTTTATTCCACTCACCCTTTCCTCTCAGTATTGAGCGTGGGCTTCACGAAAATGTAACTGAAATGTCAGCAAAGGTTCTGATGTTGTGTAAGGGACACTGATATCCCATTATATCAGTTCACTCGTGTGCTCAGCTCACAAATGCAAGACGATGATAGCTGCTCTTTTGAAAGTTCAAATGTGATCCTCACGTCTTGACGGTGGGCTTATCGAAAGTTCACATGTAATGTACACGACAAAGAACTTGATAGTGTGCCTATGTGAGATAAAAAGCTATTAAGGGGAGTCTTGGACAAAAGTCAATGTATCCTTTAATCGTATGAGTGTATAATTCAACCTTGTTGATAGTGCATGTCTGCACTGATTCATACACTACAGAGGCTGTCGTGTTTCATATAAATCGCCCCGGGATCAACAGGTGGTAACGGCTCAAGGGATCTTCAAGAAAGATATCTTCAGAATTGTTTCAAGCTATATCGTTTGATCTTGGGGGTGCACGCCTTGATGAAAATATGGTCTATGATGCTCCCTATAAGAGTGGTACTTAGCCGAGGTATTTTCACCTTTAGCTCTACAATGTTTCCAGTTACATGTCGTTCAACAGGTGGTACGAGCTCAAGCGGATCGCCAAAGAAGATATTCAGAGATTTGCTCCACGCTTCTCCGCTAATATCGGGACTGTATGCCTTGTTGTAAATGCAGCCTATAATGTCCCTAGAGTGATACTTTTATCCTTATCTTCACTTTGACTCTAGTTGGCAATGCAGCCTAAAATGCCCCTGGAGTAATAATGTTACCTTTAGACTTACAATGACATCGTTCTAGCTCAAGAGATTTCCAAGGAAGATATTCGAAGAAGCGTTTAATGCTTTCCCGTTAATCTTGGGACTGCATAAGACTGCACACTAGTAGTTGTTGGCAGCGCATGATGTAATTCTTGCAACGCTTCTTACACGGAGCTTTGAAATTCCACTAATACTCAACAGGTACTAACGTTATAGCAGCTCAATGGATATTCTAAGAAGCGTTTGATGCTTTCCAGTTAATCATGGGACTGCATTCTCTCTTTAGCCTTGTTGACAAGGTACCCATAGTGCTCAGTGAAAGCGATTGAGGATTCCCAAAAATATTTTTTTTAACTTCCTCGTTGAATGTTTGCTCGTGCCAAATAAAGTCTCGAAGTGAAGCGTGTTTTTCTGGTGCTGATGTTGTTGTTGCGTCATTCGCCGGCTGGTGCCACCCAGTACCGAGCACCGCACAAACTAGACTGCTCTACAAATTAGCGGCATGCAGTATAAACATTGTCACGGCTCTTTTCATATATATGAAGGCTTGATATGAAAGGTCATATTTCCCTTTAAGCCCGAGGCTTCAATATAGGAGCACGTCTGCCAATTTAAAAGAAACTGATTGATATTCTTTCTTCAACAGTCTACCGCTACCTTTGTTTTGTATGTTGTTTTGACTTGATGCCACAAACTGCTGTGACTGAAGTCCTGGTATCAAACGGCCAGGAACAAATTGACTCCGGGGAAAACATGCTGTTTTGACCAAGCCAAGCTGAAGAAGCCTTTTTGTAACCTGTTGACAACGCATCTTTTACAAATGGATGTGTGTGCTTCCTGTGTTTCCTTCGTCCAGCTGTTTTGATTTTTCAAACCACTCAAGATAATGATTCTGTCGTTTAGCTATTTCGCTAAAATTCTATCCACAAAGCCACTATGGGGTCCAAAATCTATTCATCTTGAGATCTCATTAAGACCTACTCACAAAACCAACTCATGATCAAGACAATCAATCCAGGCCTTCTCCAGTTATGTTGTTCATCCACAAACAGATCTATATATGTATACATCATACATACATGCATACATCCATACAAACGCTACCAAAACATAACCTTCTTGGCGAAGGTAATAACTTGACATAGGGTTACGGGAGAGCTGAGCAAAGTTCTAGTGCATGTTGTTTATAAAATTTCTGGAGACAAGTGTCTTCTCACCACCAATTTCTACCTGTTCTGTCGCCAACAGGAGTTTTGGTGAGTTAGAAAAGTTAGACGTTGTCCCTGTTTGAACTTCCGGGTCTGCATGTCCCAAACAGGTGATTTCTACAGCATATATAAACGTGTAGCTATGGTGTTTTTCACTCTCTTAACTCTTAAACATTCGAGGACAGTTAACTTGCAAGCCTTGCAAATCTTGGTTCAACAAGTTACAAGGTTCACTGAACTAGTTTAACATTAGAAATCAAATTTCACCCTTCTGATCGCACATTGCAGGCCGCGTGATCACCAGTAGGCAATGCTAAAGTCCAAAGTCCAGCAGCAACTCACGCAGCAAGTCAACAAAGTCAGCCGCCTTCCACGTGAAACGCCGTGCAGTCATTCAAGGCATATCTTTACTGTGCCAGCGGGTCTCTGGCACTTGTTTGATGAAGTTCAATAGTAGCTTTCATTATTGTATCGAACATGGACTTTGTACGTCGATATTATTTTGTGACAGCACCAAACTTTTTGACCGTTAAAGCACATATTGTCCCGTTCAATTGAGTTGAAAGGTAGTGTACGAAGTACGAACTCTGTTTTTGTGTAAATTTGTTTGTATTCGTTTAACGGTTTTACATACCCGGTAAACCGCCTCATGGCACAACACATCGGGTTTGTAAAGTACAAGCTGCATATCCCGACAGATTTATTTGATCCATTTATACGAGGAAGGACTCCAAGTATTTTCGATAAGCGTGGTGGGTTCTTTAATGTGCTCGAGGTGTGGCTCTCCTCAGATCAGACACCGTGGACCTCCATTTAACATGTTTAACGTCCTAACTGAAGCTTTGTACTCATCGTCACCATTGTCGGATGAGGAAATAGGTGCAAAGTGCCTTTCCCAGGGGCACAATGTGGGGGACCTGTCAGGAATGCCTCACATTCTTAGTTTGTTTAAGAGATATGCCCTGGCGGTCGTACTCGAGAGGGCGTAGAGAGTTCATAGCTATACAAGATAGATACAAGATACAAGATAACTTTATTGGAAATCGTAGTGTTGCCACTGAATTAAAACCAATTTACAAACATATCCATCATCAATCAATCAAAACAACAACTATACTATGTAATCTCCTAGCAGATGTCGGGAGGCAAAATCGTACCGTTTGTACGGTTAGGCCGTTTGTAACTGAAAACCAAGTGCTAGAAAAACGGTACAATTTTGCCGCCAAACATCTGCTTGGAGATCATACTTCTAGCTAATTATAAAGGCGACGGATCGGGGGTTAGTGAAATTTACATGTTATCATAGGAATTCTGATTTGTTTGGGCGGGTGTCTTACTGGACTAGCATTACAGTCACGGGAGATTGATCCTGTATCCAAAGTACGAAGAACAAATCATACAATTCAGTGGACAGGGGCATTAAACAGTGATAATAGTCGCTGACAACTTCCATTGCACAAATGGCTTGCATTACCGTCAGTCACACATGTTACATAACGCCTGATTGTTTGACCATCCGAGCCTTGGCTGGCGTCCTTTAATACTGTGTACATTGATTACGAAAGAGTGAATGCTTACGTAACAGATAATCGTTTTAATTAAGCTAATGGCTTTTAATTGAATCCTTGTGTGTACATTTTAGCTGGGGCGTATTTGACATACCGCCTATCGTCTCACAACACGCAAGTCTGATTTGAACCACCCAAGTCCCCCACTTGAATGCACCTATCATAGACGCCCTTACAGATAACAGGTCTAGTGACAGGGCATTGAAGAAATGTGTGGTGCTGCAAGCGGTCTGGGCTATCCATTGGCAGAACGTGAGGCGGGAAAAGTTTCTGTCCCCGTTTATTTTCATTTCTACTGCTATCTACGCTATAAAAAGATAACAGATTCCAGTTACATATAGAAAGAACGCTCGCCAAACGACCCTCCGTTATTGTCAATATCAAGAATGGAACATCCCTAGTACTAGTAGCAGTCCGGGACTCCCTGCGTGTCCAACCTCTCACGTGGTGGTCCCGTGCGGAGTTGCTTAACAATCAGATTGACACGGTTACCTGGTCAAATTTGACGAAGAGGGCCGAAGTGGCAACATGAAACCGGTCATAATCTACCACTTTGTGGATAAGGGAATACGATGCAGCGCCCTCATACTCATTATGAAAAAAAAAAATATTTACATAGTTTAACTAAGGAGGTTGGTTTAACAATGAAGAACGTTGTCAACATGTAACTACATATGAGCAGTTTGGTTGCCATGGGCCTGGAGTCTGGACATTTGTCATGCAGTTGAAATATCGCATCAACCAGTGAAAAACAACTCTCTCAGCCACTGTATCTGTGATGAGAACAACTAGCATCGATGTTAGCATATTATAGATACAGAGTAACCCAACTATTATTGCAAAAGGTTTTATTATTGCGAAAGGTCTCTAAAATGTCAGATTTTGTCGTAATAAGCATATCAAAGCCCTGTGAAATTATAGTAATTTATACGAATCGCAAACGGAGACTTCAAAGACGCTATTCAGCTAAAGTGCACTAGTACTTTCATAACTATACGCAGACTGTGATTGTCAAAGTGGTGATGTATGTTTACTTGACCTTGGACAGGGTCACACAACCGACGGTCACGTGACGCGGAATGACCTTCACCAAAGTCAGACACCGGCGTCCTCAGAGAGTTCATGTATCTCGGGATATCGGATGAATAAATTCAACTTGGCCTTGACGCCTAATGTTTCTCAGTTGCTCTCATGGGCGGAACCTTGGGACATAATTTGGGAAATTTAGCTGTAATTAAAACAAACGAGCTCATTTTTATCAGAAAGGTGCGTTTGGAACGAAGGACGTGTGTTTCTTGTATGATGACCCAAGAGTAGCGTGGGAACGACGCGGGCGTCTCGTTACCAGGGTATTCAAAACACCGCAGGCCTGGAGAACAAGCTATAGCTGCCCACATGTGGGGCCCGACGGTGTGGGCCCAGAAATATGCCGTGTTGTCCCCAGGCACTTACATTCTTCAAGATTAGCAACCTACTCGCCGCATTCCGGAGACGTTTTGCGGTTTTGGGCGGATGCTTGGGCCTTCACAAGCGAAGTTCAAAGTCTCTCCTTAGCACGCCTGAAGCCTGTCAAGTTCACACGGCCTCTACGCTGGGACTGTGATCGTTCGTTCTTGTAATCTGGTTATGTAAGCGCGTCGATTTAAGAACAGATCGGCAGAGATGTCTGGTTCGTATAACTGACGTCTTATCTGCGGTGAGATGGGCAACTTTTCAAACGACAACAGGAATCATAACAAACCCTTGCTAGTTGGAGAACAGTCAGTCCCTGGCACATGAAAGAGTTTGAGATAGACCGGGTTATAGAGACCTCTGAGGAGTTTGAAATAGAGCGGGATAGTCTTCAGAGAACTCTCTTAGGAACAGAAGGATTTCCATCTACAACTTTGGCGCCAAAGTAGGTAAATACATTCCACAGGCTAGGACGCCCTAAATTTGGGCACGCCCTCCCTAGCAATGTAACAGAACGGTATGTGGACAAAGGACTCTTATCCGGAAATAATACATTCTTGGCCTGTGATGTCAACTGTCGCAGTGGGAGAATACTACAAAAATAGCTGCTTCGCTTATTTGTTAATTCAACGTTATTTTGAAAACATCATATTCTTTATCAGTTGTTTTGTTTGTGATCTCTTCGCTGCAAACTGCAGCGCTCGTAAGCTGTTTGACACAGTCCCGCGAGATATACCGAAGTTGAATCCTTTGCATTATTAATAGCATACCAAAAATCGCGTGCCTGTCACCACCAAGTGTGATCAGAAGGAGATTGGGATATTGTTATTATGTAACGCATGTTGATGTCGTCACGGCTCGAGTTTTCTATGTATGTATAACGCATACTCAACTTGACCCGACAGTTTACAAAACGCATAGTTTCCCTTGAAGAGCTACATCTGTCTGGTACAGTATTCTCCACTGAACTGTTGATGTTGTTCTCAAATAAGGACCAACTTAAGCGGCATTTCAGACAATTGGGGGCTGCACGAAACGTTTGCGCGTTGTGCGATGCAGTATTAGATTGACTGGGTACATTTTGCAACGTTTTTTTCATTACTTAAGTGCATTACATAAGCGTGGGCTGATACCGGTCTCAGGTTATATACACAGTACCACGTTATGTAAATCCCCCCTCTGAAAGACCTCTTGTTAACGTCTCAACGTTCCCGCCTAAGACGATCTAAGACGCGTCTGAAAGGAACAGTGGTGTCTTTCTTAAGTGTGTGTGTACGGACTGTCTTAGATAAGCTCCCCCGGTGGTCCCTTAAACCCTCTCATCACACCTGCAGCAGGTGAGGCCGGCTGGCGGGCTATTTTTAGACGGGGATTGTTGTCCATCGCACCCGGGTCATGTTACTAAACATTCCTGGCCGCCATGTATATAACTGACCACCTAAAGTCGAATGGTCACCACTATGCCGCCATTTCGTACGTCGCGATAATCCATAGCCCTCTTTCAAAGTTATAGTACATTATTGAGTTGCGCTGGATTGATAGATGACATGAAAAGGCTGTAACGTCTCTTCATAAGGACCAAATCCCGCTGGTAGCGCCCCTTTCGGGAGAGGTTACTAAATATAGCGCACCGGAACGGTAATACCCTACCTCCGATGCTTAAGGGATACATGAAACAGACTCGAATGCAATAAACTCCGCACGCAAAGTAGTAATGCTGGCTACTATAGACCCTCCCCTTTCCCAAATAATGTCTAGCTCCCACACAAGGGCTCAAGCGATTCTAAATTCTGCACGTTTAAATCATTCAAAGCACCGCTAGGAATACTAGAGTATGTGGCGGGAGATTTTCCAACTAGGTCACGCGTGTTCCGAAATAGGATCCGCACGTCCCGTGTGAGCGTCACATGTTCGACGTTGGCCCAGGTAGGAAAATCGGCTCGCCGTCCCTCGATCGTGCATCAAACGACGCCGCTGGGCCGTTACTCGCTATTTCCCGCCAAAAACAGCAACACAGGTGGTAGATGTTTTACTCTGTTTAGTCTGGTTACCTTCGCGACGAATGGTTTCGTCGAGAAGGTTATGCGACGGTGCTTGTCTGTGTGTCTGTTAGTGAACAGAATAAGTCGAGAACGCCTGGATGGTTTGTTGTCGTAGTTGGTGTGTCGGTGTGTATGTGTCAAATCTCAAGATGATTAGATTTTGGGCAAAGTGTTTTGCATAATTAACGAGAAAAGTGTAAAAATGTGTTCAATTGTATGCTTTACTATGCGTTCTGGTTGGGACGTGTGGGGTGTATTGTTTCAGGGGATATTGATGGGGTCACAGATGGGGGGCAAAGTTGGTCATGAGGGGTCAGGCGGGAGACGTCAGTTATTGGGAAAAATTGGCTATCAGCCAGCTGTATTCATTGGTGTGGAATGTGGTGGACGAGGCAAAAGTCAGATGTCGGAAGGGGTAGGGAAAAGGTATTAGGAGAAAGTGGTGTGGAATTGGGCGGGGGGAGACCAAAATTGGATATACACTGCCTTACCTCGGGGAGAACCAGCAGTACTCGTGTGTCACAGTATGGGAAAAGGACGTTGTTCAGGGTAGGTGAGTTAACCATGTTATATCTAAGAAGGAAGAGGCGATTGACAGGAAGACCAAGGTTGCGCTGGGGCATGCCCCAAAGGCTTTAACGGCATTGTGAGAATTATCCTGGCGTCACTGGTAAGAAATCGATGAATATCGCTATGACTTTACGAAGTGAACGGGAAAATAAGACGCTACACTGACATTTGAAAAGAAAACGTTTATATAAAGAAGCCGTTGACAGTCTCTAAGTCCCATCTGTGGCAAAGTAGGGTTCGTGACATAAGTCCCCTCTGAGCGCAATGTGTTGGTTTACATGTTATATTACGCAACTTGTATGGCCGTAAAGCCAATAAAGGAATAGTATTGTTGGAGACAGCATGGGAATACCGAGCATGTCTGTGTGTCTGTTAGTGAACACGATAAGTCGAGAATTCTTGGAAGGATTGTCTTGGTATTTGGTATGTTGGTAGGTCTCGATGAAACCTGAAAATGATTAGATTTTGGGCCCCCTATCGGCTTGTTACGGTACTGCAGCGGAACTTCATGTTATGATATCTCGTGTTGTGGACATGCTATGGAACTGATTTTTGAGTGGTAGATAGCTCGTTGGGCAGAGAGTAAGTGGTATAGGTTTGGGCCCCCTAGCAACTTTTTTGGAACTGCAGGGGTAGGTTTTGCTTCAGACTTTGAAAGGGAATAACTCAAGAAGGGCTTGATGGAAGGTCATGATTTTTTGCATGTACATAGCTTGAGCGATGATGTACATGATTGGATACTTATTATGCAAATCAGTAACTAATTTGCATAATTAATGAGGAAAGTTTATACATTCATCAATTTCCATGATAGGACTCGCAAACATGTGACATATGTAACTGAGGAAGAGAGAAATATTAATAGATATTAGCTATGCAAATGAGAACCTCATTTACATAATTAATGAGAAAATAATATAACTCGAGATGGGCTTGATGGATGGTCATGATTTTTGGTATGTAGATAGCTTATGTGATGCTTTGTATGATTGGATGATAATTATGCAAATCAGATTATAATTAATGAGGCAATTTTAAAAACCTGCTGTGTTCCATGATATGACTATTCAAATATGTGACATTTGTAACTGAGGAAGAGAGGAATGTCAATAGATAGAAATTATGCAAATGTAGGCCTAATTTGCATAATTCATGAGAAACTACTATCATTCCATACTAGTAAATAACGGCAATTTCATACTTGTAGCATTTAGAAGTTGTGTGAATGTGAACACCATTGGCAGGAGCTTATTTGCATTATTGATGAAAAATGTTAGCATAACCTTCTTTGTTAAGCTCATAATCATAACAAGGAGGTTTGGACAACTTATGTTATTTGGGTGAGGAGGATCAACTGGTATGATTTTTGATTGATGAAAAACACTCCTAATACGTCAGTCATAAAGGTCAAAATCATTTCGCGAAGGTATGAGGTCGTAGAACTCTTGTTCTAAGTGTTCACAGGAGAACTCTTTGTTTCTTTCCACTCTTTCCACACCAGTGTGTAGCGTGTCTTCCTCAACTCGTAAGCGGTACTCTTTAGATTCTACTGTAACTAATTCCCACTACAAAGGCTACCGTGAGAAGCTCGATTGTCAGGTTCGCTGAAAAATATGAAGGACATGTTACGCAAAGGTGGGGCCTGGGTACAAGGGATGCATTATTTAAGCGACAGCGGTTATGAAGGACCGTTACATAAGTCAAATTTGATACATGGCTTGTGTTGTGCAATAGGGCAGGGAAGTATGTTACCTAAGGTTCGGTGGGAAGGGGAGCTATGGATGTCGATGTGATTTCGTTTACGGTCATTTTCTTCGTACCTTATTTTTCGTCACCTTTCTTCAACTTGACTCGCACACATTATTTCTATCGTCATTGCTCCTGCCTGGCCGGTACATTTCTACAGACTCACCAAACCAACTTTGGGTCGATCCCAGACAGCGCACGTGGGAGTCAAGTTTAAAAGCTAACCTGTGTTTGTGCGATGTCAGCAGTTTCACATGTGTGGAGACCAGCTGCCGACAATCCACACATCACACGAACGCAAAGTAGCAGTGTTCGATAATAGGCATCCTAATCATTATAAGCTGGATAGAAAGGAGATGGATGTCAGGATGAACTGAGGGATGGGCAAGAGAATGAGAAGGAAAGAGTGAATGAATGAGTGAGGGATGGATGGATGGAATGAAACAAAGAAAGAAATAAATAAGAAAGGGATGAGGGAGGGAGAGAAGGAACGAGGCACGAAAATATCGGTATGTCGCTCCGATACAATCCATGACTCATACCAAGAGTTGTTGTTTACCTTTTGTTACTTAAGTCCGTCGGGTCTATAAACTCCGCGCCTCTTGAACAATAGCCCAGTGCCCCTGCGCCCGGACGTCCGTGTAGAGTCCGGGACGCAGCGAGTGTGGGAACTAGGACGTGGGATCATAAGAGGTTTGCCATACGTTGCACAATGCAAGAGACAGACTCCTTCTTCAATACTGGCTCCACGCTTTACTTATCTCCAAGCAGATGTCAGAGGGACTGTCATAAAAGTCAGTCGGTCAGAAAACATTACGATTTTCAACCCTAACATATAAAGTTACTTGGAGATTACGTTTTAGAGGCTCCCGCGAGAGAGTTGTGTTATTGAAGAACGGCCTCTACACACAAGCATGTGTATTTTTACAATACCGGAAAGGTTGTGGAGTGTCATGTCTCTACTTGGTGCACCTGCTTCTGTCGACTCTAAAGAGCTTGTCTGTAAACAAGTGAGGCTAAAGCCACTGTGCTCTTAACGAATACTAAAAACGTAACAACATTGCTACTACCTCACCAGACAAGACTTATTGGCAGCCAACGTGCACGTGAAGCTATGGCTTTCTCTGGGATTTTGACAGCCTTATTTCAAAGTTATGGCTAGGTTTGGTGCAATAAGAAGCAATAAGGCATTGTCAGAAGAAAAATGAATGGATGTCAAGGACTTCTTTAATGAAAAATCATTACGCCGTGTTGTCTAGTGTTTAGTATTTATCGACCAAACAAGCCTCCTTGAACTTAAAATAGCAACAAAGGCTCATAGAAATAAAGTGGCATCCGTGTTTCTAAATTTAGGCGCAGTTTACATTACGTTTTTCGCGTCAGCGGCGAAATTTCCCGCTGTCGGGAGGCCGCTGTCGCGACGTCTCTAGACACACCGCCCGGAAATCTGACAGACACCTGCGGTGCTTGCATTTCGCCATCTTGTAGAAAGTATCGGGCGTAAGCATAACAAAAGCAAGAAACAAAATTGTATAATTGTACAACGGTAGACGGCGTCTCCCCGCCCGTATTAAACTGCAAAGCCTTGTTTATGTGTAGATATTCCATGCTCATCACTCGTAAATGTGGGGAGGGGGGCACAAGTACGATAAATATATCCGCGGGGAAATGAATGCACGGCACAAAAGTCGCCGCGGATCCCGCGAATCTCTCTCTCTATACATATACCGGGGATCTAAGTAGACTTACAGTATGCTAATCAACGCGTGCTTTATGCTAATCGCCGGAACCCCGACTCCCGCTGACGCGAGCCCGACGTATTCTCTTTAGACGGAGTTTGAAGTTGACGGGGACTCCCGCTGTGCTGACGGGCGACGGCTTCGAAGCTGACGGGAGAAAATTTGTTGACAGCGGGACTACGTCGACGGGAATTGTCTTTACACGGGGTTCCCGCTGTCGCCAGTGGCGCTGACGCCAGTGGCGCTGACGGCAAAAGTATAATGTAAAGAGAGCCTTAGAAGACGTTTTCCAGGCAAACAAACACCATTATCGATTTTTGACCTGAAGTCATGGCACCGCGCAGTTGTCTGGATTCAAAAATAGCTGCTGAGTTATAAAAAGATCGCGGTGTACTATTCTTAGTCAGCGTTAATAACTAACACACGCACTTCACATGCGTGAGTTGTCTACGAGACGATCGCAGGTCTCGCCAGTTAATTATACGTGCTATTTTGGGCTTCGGTTTGGCACCGCTTGGACTTGAGTATTAGTACTGTACTTGATAAACACAGCTGGCAATCATCTTTATATATATACTTCGATAATTGGCACAGCTTACGCTGACAAAGTTGAACCCAGCCGCTGACTCTCTCTCTCTCTCTGTACTTATTTAGCACGTCCTTCAAATATCAACTGAACGAACGAGCGAAGCATCTGCCGATGGTGATTTCTGGATAAACTTGAAGAAAGGTCAAAGTGGCCGTCCTGTAGGACGAATTCGGCACGTGCCGCCTCGCTCACGTGTCGTCTGCACTGTTCCGAAGGGTCTTGTACTTGACCTTGTTCCATGGTTTGGTGAGAAAGCCCTTGACCTTCATGGTCTGCGCATTCATAACGAATACAAAACT